>CM060909.1:571393964-576393964 GCA_030737875.1 Allium sativum | reverse complement strand
GGTGGCCCCCATAGGGATGTGGGTCATAGCCAACCCCTGCAATGGCTCATTCAAGCCATTAACGAACCTCAGAGCCTTCTTCTCCTGCGTGTTCACCAAATCTAAGCCAAACCTTGCCAATTGGTTAAATTTGTTGACGTACTCTTTCACTGATAGATTTCCCTGCTTCAATGTCAAGAACCTTTCCATGTATAGATTCTCTTCTGCCCTTGAGAGAAACTTTGCCTCAAACCTACATCTGAAATCCACCCAAGAATCAATAGGACGCTCCCAATTAGTGACCCCCCACCAAAACGAGGCCTCTCCCTTCATTAACCAAGCTACTAATTTGACTTTCCTCCCTTCTTCTACTTCAAAGATTTCTAGCAATTCTTCCACCTCCTTAAGCCAATCTCTAGCTTCCACAAACGTTTCTGACCCTTGAAAAGGTTTTTCACCCATAGCCTTAAATTCCTTGCATGTCTTTGCAAAAGTATCAGTGCGAGGAGGGGGAGGAGGAGGAGGAGCGGGTGCAACTGGTGGTGGAGGAACATTGGCAGGACCTGCAGCAGCCCTAGCCTCTAATAACCTCCTATACCATCCTGGTATCGTTACACCCTCCGGAAGGTTAAGATCTTCAGCCATGCTAAAACGAAAAAGGAAAGATTAAAAATGGAGAATTCGAAAGATAAAGATATATGGCTATTGGGATTATGTTTTTCATAAAAACTTTCCTCTTTAAATTACTCATCAAGACATGTTTTTGAAAACACTTCTTCCAAAAATACTTTAGAAAAATAGTTTTTCTAAAAAATTTATCTGTTCTGGTAACCTTAAGCTCTGATACCGCGTGTAACACCCCACGTCCATTAATGTCACTCACAAAGGGAATGCATTAACTTCCATGGAGGTTTTAAGTGAATATAGAACAGAAAAATTACAACAAGACAGATAATAAGTAGTACTTGGAAATCTAAAACTTTATTTCATTGCAGCGGAAATTAAACATGTTTGTTACATCATAAAACCATAAATCAGAGTCAAGTACAATATCCCTCTTGATAAAACAAAATACATAATCCCATTACATAAATAGCCATTAAAGAAGATAACAAGCTGGACTTTACTTCAACGGTCCAAGCTTTCCAAAAGAGAGATAAAGTAATCCAATCAAGCTCCACTAGAGCTGGGCCCACCCTGAGGACCTGCAGGGGGAAAAGATAGAAATAGAGGGGGTCAGATATAAAATCTGGCGAGTATGATAATTCTAACAATACTATTATCAAAATAACTAGACTAAGGCATAAGCTGGAAAACAAGGAAATGTCTATGAACTATTGGGTATGGAAGAGCAGATAAAGATAACGTTAAAGGCACACCTAATATTAACGAATAATTACTACACTGCACCACACCAGTCACCCTAAAGGTTGATCCCACTTGCTTCACTTAGATATTTTATAAATAACTTCGTGTACCCCTAGCTGACTACATAGGTGCCGCCTGCCCCTATCTCCGCTAGGTGTACCCCACTACCCACTTTCGATCGGCTCCCTACTCGTAGATACCCGTGCTGGTGCCACAGTGGGGTGTATCACTCCCCTAAAGTAGCAACCCGATACAGCCTAAGGATTCACGGCTTATACCTACACGATGCAACAACGTCTTACCTACCAGCCCAGGTCCACACACACATATGAAACCCGTTGGACTTGCGTTGCCACCGCTAACCCGTTTGGCCTCTTATAGTCAAGCCCAGTATGCGTGTCCCGTCCTCGACTTGGGTCGAGCCCACAAAAATACGTTTGGGTTACTGGTTGAAATGGGCCCCCAATTACTTACCACAAGCTATCCACCTAAGCTTGTCCCCACTAGTATATCCCACTTAACCCTCTTCTTAGTCATGTTCATTTACATGTGTGTTTGGTTAAGTCTTACTAACCGTATTTCAAATGCCACTAAAGGCACCCACTAGATTCCTCATGCCACCCAAGGCACCTACTTAACCCCCATGTCCCACTTCAAATGTTTATCTGGTTAAGTATTTCTTAATTCATTCAAGCCAAAACCTCATAAAGACCTCTCACATTAGACTGGCATTTATGGCAGCTGGATTCGCCGGGCAGGTCCGGGCAGTCTTACACCATAAAAGAGTCTAACCTCGTGTCTTTAAAACTGTTATGCTTTAATTTGGGCCTAGGACCTCTCACATTGGGCTGACATTTGTGACTACTGGATTTGTCGGGCGGGTCCGGGCAGTTTTACGTCACAAACGAGTCCAACCTCGTGTCCCAAGCATTGATTAACACTTATAATCTTTTACCCCAGTTTTAAATATATCCTATTCAAATCATTAATCAATTCCAATTTTAATGATGTCCATAATTGACTCAATTATGGCCATCCACTTATGGTATGCAAAATCATATCAATTGCACCCCAATTTCTTAATATTAAATCCTTAATATTACCCCTACCCCACGTTATACGTTCGCTTATTCAACATAAAATATACGTTAGACTCGAATAGTCTAACTCATAGCACAAAGATAAATTATCACAACATATAGACAAATAAAATAGATCTAATCATAATAGGGGTGAAACTTGCATAAAACTACACATGTCATGGATCTAAAGGTGTCAACTTGTTTGGTTAAATGTCACAACTTACATAATATGATCATAACCCAAGTTCATGTATAAACTTGCATATGTGGTTTATGCAACATAATGATGGTGTGAACTAGCATCTAACACATAGAACTCACACATGTCATAGCATAATTCTAGATCTAAATAGATGTCATAATTCTAGATCTAAATAGATGTCATACAATATGTGAGATTATACATACTAATAAATCTAAATTTGCATAGGTACATGTGATTTATCATGTGAATCATCATAGCCCAAATATATATAATCAACATCATGATTCATAAGCTAACTACAACATAATAACATCATGGCTTTGTAACATCGCAACTTAGCATAGAAACTTGCAACATATATAATATCATCATAGCATGATTTACAACATGTAGGATATCATCATCACATAACATAGGATTTACAACATACATGATAGCATAAGGTTTACAACAACATATATGACAATTCACATCATTTTCTTATGATCCATATCACATCTTAATCTAATTAGTTTTCTAATAATCTTATTAAGATCATCATACTCACAATTAGAAAAGAAAGAGAGTCTTGATTTGCTTTAGAGTTGAGTAGAATTAGAGTTTTGATTAGCTTTCTTCCTTCTTAGTTGGCGGCGGCTACACTGAGTTCCATGGCGATGGCATGACGGCGGCTATTCTATTTTTCATGTGATTTTAGAGTGAGAGACTACCTAGGTATATATAGAGTTTATGATTTATTTAGACCGTCAGATCAACTCAGAACTAACCTGAACCGTTAAATTAGCCAACTCAGCCCTAAAGACACATCAGCAGCTCAAGATTGGGCTCTGCCAAAACCTGGCCAACTTGACCAAGTCGACACCCAAGTCGACTGCGCAGTCGACCTGGTCCTGGGGGTGTCGACTGCCCAGTCGACTCCCCAGTCGTCCTGGGGTGCTGGGCGGGAAATTTTCCACCTGGCCTGTTTGACTTCGAATTTTGAATTTTGAATTTTCTGAAACTTCCGATGGCCATATCTCCTTCATACGAAGTCCAAATCACGCAAACTCGGACTCTATTTGAACCAGAATTCTGAGACAAACACAATGTCGCAACCCGTTTCCCACAATTCTCATGTCTGAGATTAGTTATTCTTTAATTTGTGAATATTTATATTAACAGAATTACGGGGTGTTACTTTCTAGAGGTACACTATCAGAAGGTGATTCCATACCTTGTCATAGTTGGAAATCCATTACCCAATATGTGCTTGCAGTTTTTGATTGTATACTATATATGTAGAATGTGAGATGAAAGCGTTTCTGCTAGTTGATTATTATACTATGGTTGATAAACATTATTATAATATCAAAAGGTTTTTGATATAAAGATATTTTGGATTCTCATAAGGGAAAACCCGTTCCGTCATACGGCGTGGTCTTATGAGATATCGTTTATTTGTTCAAACTGTTTTACTCACACCAGTCCCATGACTGACCCGGAGTTTATTTTGTTTTGTTTCCCCTAAACTCTTGAGTGACCAATTTTGCATGGGCAGTCAAGTAGTCAGGATTTACAGATACTTGAAGAGCTGGAGCAGGAGGCTTCAGGATCATATAGCTATAGTTTATTTCCGCTGTGTTGTACTTTGATAATGATGTATATTCAAGTACAAATATATATTCAAGTTATGTTATATGTATTATATGTTATTCGTTCCGCTATGAGGTTCGTGTTACTCTAATGTTGTGTTCTTCTTCTTCTATTCTAAGTTTCTATCTTATCTATTCTCACCCTCTAATTTCTTTCTATTAGTTTCCTGGATTCCAGTGTAATTTGGTGTTGGACTTGTGTTATTTGGTCAGCTCAAATTGGTCCGGATTTTCGGGTCATTACAGAAGTAGGGTATCGTTCGTCGTTACTAACCTGAAACAAGTTTGCTGTATTTAAGCCATCATTCTTCTTTTCATCCATACTACTTGTACAAATCATATACATTCATTCCACACCTCATATATGATTAAATCAACAACACATATCCAATAACACAACATGTCATTTATACTCAAATTCACAACACAAACTAACAGACTAACTCATATACCACAAAATAACTCTTATGCAACTAATATCAGACATTCTATAACAAACCAACATATCCACAATAACTTGTACATATCAAAAAATCATTCACTTATCAATATTTTAAGAGCGCATGTTTATATTTACAAAAGACAAAACAATTAAAAGGACAAGTACATACTTGTCTCCATCTTTATCCTCATCCTCTAACCCATCCTTATTCCCAATCATCTTTCCACGGTCGAAAAAATATGCAGCGATCCACTCATCGAGCATGGTCATCAGTCCATTCTTCCGTCAATCCTAAAGCTCAGCCACCTGCAGATAGAGCATAGTGATTTTCTCCTCCTACTGAGATCTCCTGTAAGAGGCTTAGGTCGTCGCTACTTATAATTTTTTATAATATGAGTTTTAATTTAGAATTCAACATTAAATATAATTTATAATTTAGTTAATAAAACTGTTTACTCTATATCTTCGAATCTATACCACCTATTCTGGGTAGGAAGGTCAATGATGGAATCCCAGATGCAATAGCACTCCTCTAGGGTCGGATCATGACCTGTGGACTGCATCACTCAAGCGATCTTAGCTTGATACCTCTCTCGCGGTAGCAAATAGTGAATTCACACATTAAATACTTGATTTCTAATTGTCGAATGTGAAATAGAAATTATTATGAACGCTTCTCATCA
The DNA here is from genome assembly GCA_030737875.1 of Allium sativum. Taxonomy (NCBI): domain Eukaryota; kingdom Viridiplantae; phylum Streptophyta; class Magnoliopsida; order Asparagales; family Amaryllidaceae; genus Allium; species Allium sativum. The sequence goes on along the minus strand of CM060909.1, from coordinate 576,388,574 downwards.
AATGCTCAAACGTAGCGTCCGTCCAGGTATAGAAAGTATTACCCTCCTCATCTATAAAATCATACATTGTACGAGAAGGACGTAGAGCCACGGTAGTGCAAAGTATGATTTTTATTACTGTTTCACGGTTTCTATGACAACCCCAATTCCGACAGACCGGTTTTTTTTCCAAAATTCCAATCCATCAGAACTCAAGTTGTTGTGCTCTAGTATCCTGCAGAAAAGACATAGACATAAAATATGTCAAAGCTCAGAAATTATCTCATAGCGGAATGGATAAAATATAGTATAATCAAAACATATCCTTATCGTATTATTAATACTGCCTAACCAGTATCTGAAGCTATCGTGTCTCTGCCACAAATCTAACCTACGAGTATGTTATGAGGAGGGGGGTCAGAACACATGTTCTGGTGACTGGATTTAAACTATACACTTTGGATAATCCTACATATACCGTTCAATCATATTTTCTTATTTGTTAGGTTATTTGGGTTAACAACACTCAAGGCTTACACATACGTCGTACCCATTTACTTCCCAGTGGATTAACCTAATACCATATATACTTAGCTCCCCCCCAATATTGAGGTACACCCTATGGTACCCCACTCGCACGGTCTCCAACGTAACACCATTAGAATATACGCAGTCCCTCATCCTATGTCGTAGTGACGTACGGATAACAATATTACGTTCCACATATATCTATCATTACTATGCTACGTAAATGTACTGACTGCCACCTTTGTTCAAATCAGACTCCATACCGGAGTAATACCCTTAAGTCTACGATACACCACCCAGAGCCGACATACATGTATCTAGACTGTCCACCATACGTATCTTCAATTGTAGCTCGGCGCCTCAATCGCACGTCCTCTAATGTGCACCGAGTTCCTTGGCAGGGTGATACAAGAAGCACAGAACTCAGTCGGGTGCTTTTCCATATCTGTACAGGCCCGTCTTTAAAGATCCTCTTTATACAGATATACCTAGGGTTTGTTTTCGTGGTGGCTATGGCCCTACCTCGTCCCCTCCCTCAACTAGTAAAGACTACCAAAGCTAAGCGACTGCCCCTACGCAAACAATCTAAACATCCATGTGGCGTCTCCCCTCCACCCCTTACCCCGATAGTGGAGGGTGAAATGGTATCATAGGTTTAGCTCGAGTCTTTCTGCATCCCACTGGCTGCCGATGACGGGTGTCTGACGTTCCATTATACTTATTGGTCGTGACCCTCTGCCTCCTCGTGAGGCAACCGCCGAACCACCCTGGTGTCACCACATGGAAACATTCTGACTGCATATCTACATCCGCAGTCAAGGCCCAACCACACAGTAGCTACACGCAGACCCAACCTCTGCGAGAACGGCCTAAGACATCTGTCACCACACAGAGGACTACTAGGAGCACCTTACGTACCTCAGGAAACCGCGTGCTTCCCCTTCCAATCCTTTGGAGTTGTCAGAACAATCAGATGAATTTGCGCTCCCCTCGTTCCTTATAACACCTCGATGATTTACCCTGTTGGGTTATTCACCCCAAACGTATGGACTGGTCTAAGCACCTTACTTTAGCGTGTTGTTAGACCCTATGTCTAAACATTCTTTTACGCGCATGTCTCACCTCATCAGGTTTCCTGTTAACTTGGTTATTCCAATTCATGTTGAATTCTTATTCAAATTACCAAGTTTCTCTTGCTTATTAATTTCAGTCATACAACTTAATCCATTTAAGTTTATCAATATGCCCACAACATGTTATTCTCTAGATTGTGGCCCAAGGTCAGTAATCCACAACCCCTAGTCGATTTCATCATTACAATAACATGTTTTACTTAATATGTAATTAATTATATCCAATTCACATGTTTTCTAATTAACATGTCACTTACCATTTATGATTAAATATAACTTATTTCATTTCATAAGTTTTCCTCATTCTTTCTCATTTAATCATAATTCCATTTTACATTGTCAATACAACTTACCGCTGTTTACTTATTAATTTAGCTTTATTAACTAAGGCCCATTAACAAGTTTCTCTACCCGTTTATTATAACTTATGCTATAATTTCCTCTTGTCCCTAGGACAAGCCTAAACATTCTTATCAACGGGCTTCAGACTCCCAAGCTTACAGATTACTAAATTTATAATTAAGTATAATATATTCCCCCTTTTTCTTAACTGGTTTCAAGTTTTCCCCTTTACTGATTACTTAGTTTATAATTAAGTGTCCCTTAACTCAATTCACCAGTTATCCCATTCCCTTACTTTTTTGTTATAACCTAAGTTATAATATTCACTTGTTCCTAGGACAAGTCTATCTATTATACAACATGTTATTTATTTATAATAGGTTATTATTATTCCCCTCTTAAACTATTTACCGTTGTAAACCATTATTCATCATTCACTATAATATATATTCCTTATTATATTAAGGAAAACACTTCATGCACCTTATCAGTTTGATAGAAGGAATCAACGATTTATTTTCATAACGTATTCCTATCTAAATCCGTGGTAGCAAGTAATTTCTTTACTTTTCTTTATTTACTATGGCTTACTTGCAACAACGTTTTCAGAAATAAGTCATTTAGGGAAATACATCACTTTTCCTTCTTATCATACTAACTCAGTTCATTTCATCCCTTCCTTTCTTATTTTATGAGTTAGAAATCTTATTACCACCATTTCCATTTATTCATATCTTGTTATATACATATATTTATATATATAAGCACCTGACCTCTCACATTAAGCCTACACTTGTGGACGCTGGATTTGCCGGGCGTGTCCGGGCAGACTTCTACCGCAAGTTGTCTTAAACTCGTGTCTTAGCACCATTACATGTTTCAAATTTTGCACTTAGGCCTCTCACATTAGGTTCAATATTAGTGGCTGCGGGATATGACGGTCGGGTCCGGGCAGACTTCCGCCACTAATGCAACCTAACCTGGTGTCACAAGTGTAGTTACAATTTCTAATTGTAATCCTAGGAATATTCATCTTCATTTATTCAATTCTATGTATATAATCATACAACCATTCTAATTCACACAGGTAAGGGCTCTGGTATATAAGTGGAACAAATCAATATGTGATATGAACAGTGGTAGTTACTGCCAATATTTTTAACAAGTCTATAACATATAAACATTTCCAATATTTCAACTAATCTTATGTATGAATTTTCAACCATTTATGTTCATATCAGATTCCTCCTCCAAATTAAAGTCTCAAAACATAATATATGTTATGTTCAAAAATCCCATTTCAAATTATGCCCCAAATCCCAATATATGTCGTGTATCTTTCTTCGTGCAATTGACTTTATTTAAAATAACATGTAGTTCTCCAGTAGTGTATCCACATGTAGTTCTCCCGTAGTGTATCATTTACCCAATTCATAGGTTCATAAAATGGATCTATACGATGGTATTCATTTCTCTTAAACATTCAAGTAAATATACCTCTCAATATATTAACTAATTGAACATATTATCCCTTTTAGCGCAGTAATGCATTTCATCAAATTAAACCTTCCAATATGTTCATTATGGGGAATGCCAAATGGTAGAGGTACTATTATTCAAAAAGTATATTTTAAACCCATTCACCTTCATGCTTACCCCAAATTTTGGATCTGATCCGTTCTATCATCCATGGTTTCCCCTTTTCCCTTTAGTTTGATTCACAACCTAACGACCATGGATTTATTATTTCATAAAAAGAGAAGTGTGACATCCGCGGGATTCAGACCCCCGACCTCCTGGATAGCAACACCACGCACTAACCACTGTGCTAAAAGATCTTTATGTTAGCTTTTCGAGAGGGGTGTTACAGACTACCCTCCTTAAAGAGCCCAACGTCCTCGTTGGCTCATATCACTCACCACCTAGGCGTTGTGCATGCAATCCGCATCAGTACCACACCGACTGACATCCGCAGCATTACACACACAATTTCTGCTGGGGTATAGGCTCTGATACCAAATGTGACACCCACGTGATTCGAACCCCCGACCTCTTGGAAAGCAACACCACACACTAACCACTGTGCTAAAAGATCTTTGTGTTAGCTTTTCGAGAGGGGTGTTACAAGAAGGGGAAGAGAAAGAATTTAAATATATTGATTCTGAGAAGTTTACCTTGCTTTCATGATTCAATAATCTTTTTATTAACGTTGATTCCCTCTTCTAGATCTGAATCCATAAATCTCCTAGGTGAACATTTTAATTTTCAGAATAGATTTGAGAGGAGAAAGAGAGAGAGTAATGGCAGTGTTCCAGTGTAGCCACCGAATTATGAGGCTTAGGGTTAGGTCTAGCTTCTTATTTATAGGAGTATGGAGCAACCAGGACCCTCAGATTTGCCCAAAAGCCATCTGAATCGCCAAAATATCACAAAACTCTAATATGCCAAAATCTACCGTAGGTGGCTAGACCCACCCTTGAGGGGGTCGACCCTGGTGTCGTCCCATCCTTGAGGGGGTCGACCCTCCTGTGCAGGAAATCTGCCGCCTTCTGAAAATTCGAATTTTGAACCAATTTTTGCATTTCGGGACCCACTTTTGAATTCTAAACCTAATATATATATTTATTCTTCCTGCGCGTATACAAACTTCGAACCTTAATAACTTCTTCATACGGTATCCGATTTACGCAAACCAGGTGTCGATTTTGACCAGAATTTCGAGGCAGACGCAATGGCGCTGTCTGTTTTACTAAATTTTGAATATTTAATTAAGTTATTATTATTTTATTATCTTACACTAGAAATACGAGGTGTTACATTCTCCCGCCCTCAGGAAATTTCATCCCCGAAATTTGATAAGGGTAAAATAAATTAATCCCTCGCATAATATACATCCATCATGTGTGCATCAAATTTTTGCAAACATTATGCACTTGTGCAAAGTGAAGTACAACATAATAATACACGCATACCTATACCTCCTAAGTGTATGCAAGTTTTTCAAAAATCCTTTTAAAATATGATGCTCACATTTTAAATATACTGGCAGTTCTACATGAATGCAATATTTTGAAAAAAAGCTTCTTCATCAAAATTTACCCACACTCTTACTGAGTAAGAGCATAGTTCATCCAATTATTGCATCCATAATCCTAACAACCAACTTTATTTTTCGAATTTCAGAAAAATCTAATTTTCTAAATTCGATTTCTTATGTTACAGAAAGGTGGAAAACGGAAAAATCTACACCTCCCGCTTTTCTTTTTTCAACCTTTTTCTAACCGTACTTGTATTTTTATGTAACTATTTATAAAGATTCCCTATTTTCTCATCCAAGCACAACCCACATAAGAAAATTTTCTTTGTTACTGATTTTTTTTCATCTTATCTTGAAAATTTTCCATTCTTATCCATCCTTTCTCATAATTTTTCATTTTTGTTGCTTTATTGAATTTTCTATTTCCTTTTTAGTTGTACTAATTTTCTTTTCTTAGCTTATTTAACCATCTGATCTTAGTTTAAGTTTAAATAAGCCTCTAATCTTTCAACTAAAATAGGAGAAAAGACACCCTATACAGCTACTATTAAGGACCAAGAATATAGGGACTATATCCCCATTGGACAAAAAAGTCCAAATCATGGGATCCACGATAGGTTTAGTTGTTACCCTAGCTACCCAACAAGAACAAAATAATGGAATGATCCCAACATGGGTGTAGTAACGAGCTTTACCCCTAACATGACAATTAGCAATAAGATCTAAACACTTACTTGCCCCTTTTTTTTAATCTAGTAGTCGCCACTAGTCCTAGCTATGTACTAATAATTATTTCAAGCAACACCCTAGGCTTTTCAATGCTTACGCATTCTACGGGAACTTATATTATTCCAAGATAATTCTCGCTATTTACTTTATAGCCTCAAAACTTTACCCGTCTTTCCTAGGCTCTAATCCTTACCTACTCCATACTTTTTTAAAAACATGGTTTGACTCCTTTTCATTTAAATTTCCTTCCAAAAATTAAAAGTGTCAAAACTTTGTTTTCCTCATGAAAACTTTCTTTTGCCAAACCATAAAAACATGTCATCTTAAAAATGTAAATCATCATTTTTTTCAAATCACAAAACTGGAGTAGATACAGACAACTATTTTCTCCATCGGGTTTATGACTTTTTCTTAACTATAAGGTCGGTTTAGTCTCTTATTACAAGGTGCAAACATCCACTCTATTCTTAATTTCTACACTTATTTTGTCCACCCAACGAAATTATCTTGTCAAAATAATTTATCCAAAAAGGATTGTCATAAGAATAGAGATTTCAAATCTTTCTTTGTTAAAAATTCTTGTATGAAATGGAACAAGAAAACTAGCGAACTATACAATATACACCTTTTTACTGAGAGAATTTTACTTTAAAACTCAATATGTGTACTTCCTTACATATTTTAAAATTATAACTTTTAAGATTAAACTTGAAAACACCATAAACCATTTTCCCAAAACTTTTATAATTCCAAGTCCTTAAAAGTTAATAATGGGGTTAGTCTCAAAGCAGGTTTCCAATTTTCTTCTAGGCTTTCCTAGACACCCCCCAAAGTCAATTCTCTCAACTATATATATTCCTAATCCACTTTTCCCTTTTTAACCTTTTCCAGTTTATAAGGTTTTCAAGACCACTAACCCAAAATACTAATCATATGGGATTCACTTTCCATTCATACAAAATATATTGTACACTCTCTACCCAATTTACCTTATGGTCTCGAATGTCCATATTCATTTCTTTAGTGTACAAAACAACATCCCATTTCTTATCATATTACGCTCTTTCTATTTAGTGGGTTCCTCTGTGGATCTGGGTATATATAATATATTTATAGTTTTAAAAATACAAATACGTTCACTCACTATTTATATAGGAATCATAAACCTAAGCTCTGATACCAGATGTGACAACCCCAATTCTGACAAACCGAATTTTTTTCCAAAATTACAATCCGTCGGAACTCAAGTTGTTATGCTCTGGTATCCTGTACAAAAGACAGAGACATAAAACAGGTCAGATCTCAGAAAACATCTCACAGCGGAATGGATAAAATATAGTATAATAAAAACATAGCCTTACCGTATTATTAATGCCTAACCAGTATTTGAAGCTATTATGTCTCTGCCACAAGTAACCTGCGAGTATGTTATGAGGAGGGGGTCATAACACAAGTTCTGGTGACTGGATTTAAACCATACACTTTGGATAATCCTACATATACCGTTCAATCGTATTTTCTTATTTGTTAGGCTATTTGGGTTAACAACACTCAAGGCTTACACATACGTCGCACCCATTTACTTCCCAGTGGATTAACCTAATACCATATATATGTAGCTACCCCCAATATTGAGGTACACCCCATGGTACCCCACTCGCATGGTCTCCAACATAACACCATCGAAATATACATAGTCCCTTATACTACGTTGTAGTGACGTACGGATAAACGTTCCACATATATCTATCATTACTATGTTACGTAAATGTACTGACTGCCACCTTTGTTCGAATCAAACTCCATACAGGAGTAATGCCCTCAACTCTACGATAAACCACCCAGAGCCGAAGTGCATGTATTTAGACTGTCCACCATACATATCTTCAGTTGTAGCCCGATGCCTCAATTGCACATCCTCTAATGTGCACCGAGTTTCGTGGTAGGGCGATACAAGAAGCATGGAACTCGGTCGAGAGCTTTTCCATATATGTACAGGCCCATCTTTAAAGAGACTCCATATACAGATATACCTAGGGTCTATTCCCGTGGTGGCTATGGCCCCACCGCGGTCGCTCCCTCAACTAGTAAAGACTACCAGAGCTAAGCGACTGCCCCTACGCAAGTAATCTAAACATCCGTATGGTGTCTCCCCTCAACCCTTACCCCGATAGTGATGGGTGAAATGGTATCTTGGGTTTAGCTCGAGTCTTTCCGCATCCCACTGGCTGCCGATGACGGGTGTCTGACGATCTACTATCCTTATTGGTCATGACCCTCTGCCTCCTCGTGAGGCAACCGCCGGACCACCCTGGTGTCACCACGTCACAACATTCTTACTGCTTAACTACATCTGCAATCAAGGCCCACCCACCTAATAGTTACATGCAGACCCAACCTCTGCGAGTACAGTCTAAGACATCTGTCACCACACAAAGGACTACTAGGATCACCTTACGTACCTCAAGAAACCGCGTGCTTCCCCTTCCAGTCCTTTGGAGCCATCTGAAAAATCAGATGAATATGCGCTCCCCTTGTGCCTTATAACACCTTGATGATCTACCCCATTGGGTTATTCACCTTCAACCATATGAACTGGTCTAAGCGCCTTACTTTAGCGTGTTGTTAGACCATATGTCTAAACATTCTTTTACGCGCTTGTCTCACCTCATCAGGTTTCCAGTTAACTTGGTTATTCCAATTCATATTGAATTCTTATTCAAATTATCAAGTTTCTCTTGCTTATTAACTCCATTCATACAACTTAACCCATTTAAGTTTATTAATAAGCCCACATCATGTTATTCTCTAGATTGTGGCCCAAGGTCGGTAATCCACCACCCCTTGTTGATTTCATCATTACAATATTTTTTTTTTACTTAATATGTAATTAAGTATATCCAATTCACATGTTTTCTAATTAACATGTCACTTACCATTTATGATTAAATATAACTTATTTCATTTCATAAGGTTTCCTCATTCTTTCTCATTTAATCATAATTCCATTTTACATTGTCAATACAATTTACCGCTGTTAACTTATTAGCTTAGTTCTATTAACTAAGGCCCATTAATAAGTTTCTCTACCCGTTTATTATAACCTATGTTATAATTTTCTCTTGTCCCTAGGTCAGGCCTAAACATTCTTATCAACGGGTTTCAGAATCCCAAGCTTACAGATTACTAAATTTATAATTAAGTATAATATATTTCCCCCTTTTTCTTAACTGGTTTCAAGTTTTCCCCTTTATTGATTACTTAGTTTATAATTAAGTGTCACTTACTCAATTCACCAGTTATCCCATCCCTTTACTAGTTTATTATAACCTAAGTTATAATATTCGCTTGTTCCTAGGACAAGTCTACCTATTATACAACATGTTATTTATTTATAATAGGTTATTATCATTCCCCTCTTAAACCATTTACCATTGTAAACCATTATTCATCATTCACTGCAATATATATTCCTTATTATATTAAGGAAAACACTTCATGCACCTTATCAGTTTGATAGAAGGAATCAATGATTTATTTTAATAACGTATTACCATCTAAATCCGTGGTAGAAAATAATTTCTTTACTTTTCTTTATATACCGTGGCTTACTTGCAACAATGTTTTCAAAAATAAGTCATTTAGTGGAATACATCACTTTTCCTTCTTATCATACTAACTCTGTTCATTTCATCCCTTCCTTTCTTATTTTATGAATTAGAAATTTAACTACCACCATTGCCATTTATTCATATCTTGTTATATATATATATATATATAAGCACCAGACCTCTCACATTAAGCCTACACTTGTGGACGCTGGATTTCCCGGGGGGGGGGGGGGGGCAGACTTCTACCGCAAGTTGACTTAACCTCGTGTCTTAACACCATTACATGTTTCTAATTTTGCACTTAGGCCTCTCACATTAGGTTCAGTATTAGTGGATGCTGGATATGTCGATCGGGTCCGGGCAGACTTCCCCACTAATGCAACCTAACCTCGTACCGTAAGTGCAGTTACAATTTCTAATTGTAATCCTAGGCATATTCATCTTCATTTATTCAATTCTATGTATATAATCATATAATCATTCTAATTCACACTAGTAAGGGATCTGGTATATAAATGGAACAAATCTATATGCGATATGAAAAGTGGTAGTTACTGCCAACATTTTTAACAAGTCTATAACGTATAAACATTTCCAATATTTCAACTAATCTTTTGTATGAATTTTCAACCATTTATGTTCATATCAGATTGCGCCTCCAAATTAAAGTCTCAAAACATAATATATGTTATGTTCAAAAATCCCATTTCGAATTATGCCCCAAATCCCAATATATGTCGCTTGTCTTTCTTCATGTAATTAACTTTATTTAAAATAACATGTAGTTATCCAATAGTGTATCATTTACCTAATTCATAGGTTCATAAAATGGATCTATACAACGGTACTCATTTCTCTTAAACATTCAAGTAAATGTTCCTCTCAACATATTAACTAATTGAACATATTATCCATTTTAGCGCAGTAATGCATTTCATCAAATTAAACCTTCCAATATGTTCATTATGGGGAATGCCAAACGATAGAGGTACTATTATTCAAAAAGTATATCTTAAACCCACCCACCTTCACGCTTTCCCCAAATTTTGGATCTGATCCGTTCTATCATCCATGGTTTCCCCTTTTCCCTTTAATTTGATTCATAACCTAATGACCATGGATTTATTATTTCATGAAAAGAGAAGGGAAAGAGAAAGAATTTATATAGATTGGTTCTTAGAAGTTTACCTTGCTTTCATGATTCAATAATCTTTTTATTAACGTTGATTCCGTCTTCCAGATCTGAATCCATAAATCTCCTAGGCGAACATTTTAATTTTCAGAATAGATTTCAGTAGAGAGGGAGGGAGATTAATGGCAGCGTTCCAGCATAGCCACCGAATTATGAGGCTTAGGGTTAGGTATAGGGTCTTATTTATAGGAGTATGGAGTAATCAGGACCCTCAGATTTGCCCAAAAGCCATTCGAATTGTCAAAATCATAAAACCCTAATCTACCAAAATCTACCGCAGGTGGGTAGACCCACCCTTAAGGGGGTCGACCCTCCTGGGCGGGAAATCTGCCGCCTTCTGAAAATTTAAATTTTGAACCAATTTTCGAATTTCTGTACCCATTTTTGAATACTGAACCTTATATATATATATATTGAAACACCCCACCTCCGTTAGGGTCACTCTCAAAGGGAATGCCCTAATTTTGGTGGAGGTTTATAAGTACAAGTCACAGATATACAAGACAGATATAAGAACACATATTTGTAAACAGCGGAAGAACAACACTTTATTTCTTAAAGTCAAATACGTGTTACAACAACATCCTTTCCAACAACATAACATAACACTTTAATAATCTATCTTGAGTACATTATTTAAAGAAGCATAAATAAAACATAGATAAACTGCAAAAGCCCCATAGTGGATTGTCCAAAGCCATAGTTCAAAACAGGAAAGTCCAAGCAATACATTTCTCTTCTTCAAGCTGGATGTTGAGGTTGGTCAAGCTGCTGTGTTCCCTCCCTGAGGACCTGGGGGGGGGGGGGACGGAAGAAAGAAGACGAAAGAAAAGTAGAGTCAGACATAAAGCCTGAGTAAGTCTAGTACTATTTTGTCTATGAATAAAGAACTGGGTATGATAAGTATAAACAAGAAGTGGGCATGCACTATAAACTTGGTTAAGTTGTCTAGGGTCGAATATACTATCGTACCCCATGTTGATCTCTGAACCCATATAAACTAGTTTCCAACTGGCACCCCATAATCAGGGTGATGTGATCCATTTTATAATGATCGGCTCCTACTCGCATAGTTACATGTGTCTTACGGCCCCCGATGTTGTAGTTACCTATGCTGGTCCCACCATGGGGTGTATCAAGTCCCATGGTGGCGGCCCGACACAACCCTAGAATGCACAGGTATGCTACTGGTGCCCAGTGCCTTATTTTTCTGCGTCGGGGTGTGTGCACGCCCGCACTCCGTTAGAACCTACACTGCTACACCACCGCCGTCGCTTTGACCTCTTACAATCAGCCCAGTAATCGTGCCCCACCCTGCCTAGTTTCAGGGTATCCTGATACACCTTCTAGGGTTACTGCTGAAAAGGGTCCCCCGTTACTAGGTTTTCTATCTCTAGCCAACATGCTAAGTTGGTTAAGTGTTTTATAACCTAACCCTCACCAGTCCGTTTAGTTTAGCATGTTCCATTTTGATTAAGTCTTTAGTTCACTTAATCCTATCAATCCTGACTCAGCCTTAATTGTCTTATTAAGGCCCTGACCTCTCACATTAGACAGGTATTGTTGTGGCTGCCTGTTGCCGGTTGGTTCCGGGCAGTCTTACGCCACAACTCAGTCTAACCTCGGGTCCTTGCTGGGCTCCATGTTTAACCTCCCACATTGGATAGGTATTGTTGTGACTACTGGACAACCGGGCGGTTCCGGGCAGGTTTACATCACAACTCAATCCAACCTCGGGTTAAACATATCGTATTTTCTACATTTACATATTTTGTCATTCTTCTTTATTTCTTATATGTAAATATTTGCGGCCCATTATTAAGTTAATGGTGTAAAAGTTACACCAATCATGGGCCCAACCCATACTTGAACTTGGGCCCTTCTATTTTATATTTTCATTCATTAGTAATTTTAACCCAACGTTATTTTCCCCCGTTTAACACGTCCGTTTATATATTTTGGGCTTAGCCTTTTAAAGCCCAAATTAGCCATGCGAAAAGGGGAGGCTTAAAGCGTAATTACATACACAAAGAGGGGAATGTGAGCGCATGAACTTGCAATACGACGTTGGAAATACAAAATAGAAACTGGTGTACTTGCATAGTGGTAGTATAGGTGACATGAATCAAAGCATGTGAACTTGTAATTGAGATATCATTATTGTCACATGAACCTATATTTTTATTTAGGCATAATGTCAAACATAAGCATGGCATAAATATTTCTAGCATAAGCATGGCATAATGTCAAACATAAGCATGGCATAATATCAAACATAAGCATGGCATAAGTATAGTTAAATTTGTTCACATAACCGTGGCATAAATATTTCTAACATGAAATCATGATTCTTACTTTAGCCATGTAAACTTACAAAAAAGGGACCTTTTGAACCTAACCTAGCCATGTACCACATATGTCATCATATAATTCTTGTAAACAAGATAGACTAAATCATGGATTTTAATTATGCCAAATATTATTCATAGCCTAGCCATATTCATAAATTTGCAAATAGGTTTTCTAGTACAAAAGCATGGCTTAATACATAATGCCAAATTCTCAACATAATTTCATATGGATAATAACCAAACTTGTTCCAATTACTTACAACATGATTTATGCACAAAAATATACATCATGGTGGCATAGAAGCAAACCCCAAACTTGCATGAATTTAAATCAACTACATACATGTAGCTTCAACATGGATTACATAATTTGCGAAATATTTCAAACGTATACTTGCACAGAACTACCGCATGTAGTTCTTTATAATGAATAACATAATTCATAAATATCCAAACGTATATAATATTTCAAATTGATAAGAACGCACAAATATGAATTACTTTATTGCCACAATTCAAGCATACAAACCAACACAATTGTTTATTCATACCAAAGTAATACTCTACTTACAATGGTGTGATGAATTCTCTAATTTAGGGATTGAAGACGCAAATTCCTTTGTTGAATTGATTTGTTTAGGTTGCTTTAAGCTTTAAAATCTTCCTCCTAATCCTCTCTCTAGTTGGCGGCTACTCTTTGTCGTTCCTCAGCAACATGGCGGCTATGATCTTATTTTTGAATGAATAGATTAGGGTTTAGTCTAGGGTTGTTTATATAGAGGTTAGTAACTGATTAGGACCATTGATGTTGCCTGGATTGATCGTAGCCATTCATTCGATAGAGAGACCAATTAAAACTTGCCACCTAGCCCTAGTGACAAAGCAGACCACAGAAAATCGGCCAAACACAGACCTGGCCAGCCAGGTTGGCTGGGCTCGACCAGGTCGACACCCCTGTCGATAGGGCTGTCGACAGCCCTGTCGACATGGGTAGCCCAGGTCGACAGCCCAGTCGACCTGGGTGGCCTAGGCGGGTGTTTATCCGCCCTGGCCCATTGGGCCCGATTTTATTCTGTTTGAATTTTAAATTTAATTCAAAACTTCCGAAGGCCATATCTTCATCATACGGACTCCGTTTTTCGAAAACTCGGACTCTATTTCGCGTATTTTTCCGAGACGAACGCAATGACCTATCCCGTTTCCCTTAGTTCTTTGATTTCAAATTAATTATTTGTTAATTTCATAGTTATAGAATTTTCGGGGTGTTACATTCTCCCCCACTTAAAAGGATTTCGTCCCCGAAATCTTCAAGTTAGGAGGAATGTATATCCTAACATCCAATCATCCATCTACTCATCCATCAAACACGAGCATCCACTGTCCTTAAAAGACTTCTAATGCTTCATGATCATATGCGAAGTGTGTGTGTACATGAACTTATCTAATGCAAAATCAGGCGGTCTACTGATTCAGTTGACCTCCTTAATGCGAATTATGTAAGTGCCATGAATCCATTATGTATGCAAATTTTCCTATTCTTGATTCTACATGAGTGCACAATCATTCAATACAAATGCAGCATCCACATGTCAACACATTAAAGTTCAACCACATACGAATACAAACATATATGCATATGCAATATGAAGTGACTGAGCCGATCTAAAACCTAGATTGTGTGTGTATATGCAACCACGAGCAACCACTAGCAATCACTTGCAACCACTTGCAACCATCATACATAACATGTTTCAACTACATGTTTCCATCCAAAAAGATTCTACCTAAAAGATAAGGTCGAGGAAATATACCTAAAAAGATAGATAAAAGCGCAACTTAAGGAAAAAGAAAGATCAAGGATGTACCCTCGAACAGAAAAGGGTAGGCAGTACGTATTCTAGCTTCAGTTTCCCAAGTCGCGTCTTCCTCGGCTTCGCTCCACTGAACTTTGACGAGCTTGACTTTGCGGTTGCGTAGCTTCTTCACTTCCATTCCTAATATGCGGGTTGGAACTTTTCTTATGGTTGCTTCGCGTTCCACTTCGGCCTCTTCGAGTATATTTGGCTCTACCACTTCAGCAGACTCATGCAGACATTTTCGGAGATGTGAAACATGAAAAACGTTGTGGACTCCAGCCAACTTCTCGGGTAGCTCTAATTTATAGGCCATTTTCCCAACTTTCTCGATGATAGGGAATGGCCCTACGAACCTTGGCGCTAGCTTTCCTGTGGTTCCAAAACGAACAACGTTCCTTAGCGGTGATACCTTGAGAAAAACTCTGTCTCCAACGTCAAATTCAAGGTCGGTCCTCTTGTCGGCGTAGGACTTTTGTCTGTCTTGGGCCGTCTTCATCCTTCTTCGTATTAAGTCTACTTTCTCTGAGGTCTCTCGGATCATATCTGGTCCAAGTATGAGCTTATCCGTGGACTCCCACCAACAAGTGGGCGATCGGCACGGTCTTCCATATAAAGCTTCGAAGGGCGCCATTCCGATGGTTGCTTGATAGCTGTTGTTGTAGGCAAATTCCACCAAAGGAAGGTGGTCTTCCCATGTCCCTCCGAAGTCAAGGACGCACAGTCTTAAGAGGTCTTCCAAAACTCTGTTCACTCTCTCTGTTTGGCCGTCGGTTTGGGGATGATAGGCTGTGCTCAAGCATAACTGCGTTCCTACTGCTTCTTGCAGACTCCGCCAAAACTCGCTGGTGAAGATGGGGTCTCGGTCACTAACGATGCTAGATGGTATTCCATGGAGTCGAACGATTTCCTTAAGGTAGAGTGATGCTAGGGATGAGGCAGTTCTTTTACTTTTGACGGGTAAAAAGTGGGCGCTTTTAGTAAGCCTATCCACTATTACCCAAATGCTAGTGTTGCCTCTCCTAGACCTAGGCAGCCCATCGATGAAGTCCATTGAGATGCTATCCCACTTCCACTGTGGGACCTCTAGAGGATGTAACAGTCCGCCAGGCTTTTTCTGTTCCGCCTTAACCTGTTGGCACACCATACACTTAGAAACGAATTCTGCCACGTCCTTTTTCATGCCGTTCCAGAAGAAAGTCCTTTTTATATCTTTGTACATTTTATCTCCGCCTGGGTGTATCGTCATCTTGGAGTGATGTGCTTCCTCTAGAACCTTCTTTACTAAATCTTTTGTCTATGGGATGCATAGTCTTCCGTCTCGCCTTAGCAAACCCTTATCGTCGATGGAGTATCTGTTGAGGTGACTTGAAGTCTCACCCCTAATTAGCCTATCAATTATTTCCACAAGCTGAGGGTCTTCGCGTTGCGCTGTCCCTACTGAATCCACTAAAGTTGGGCGCACTTCGAGAGATGCTAGTAAGCCTGGTACGAAATCGGAGGAAGGCCTAAAGTCGAAGCGGGCTATAAACTCTAGGCTTTGTCTTTCAACAAACAACGGGCTTAGGGTTAATTTCTTTCGGCTCAACGCGTCTGCCACTACGTTGCCTTTGCCCGGAGTATAGGAGATTTCGAAATCGTACGAGGCAAGAAACTCCATCCATCTTTGTTGCCTCAAGTTAAGATCCTTCTGCGAGAAAAGATATTTCAACGATTTATGGTCAGTGTAAAGTTCGAACTTCTCACCTAGGAGATAGTGTCGCCAAGACTTGAGTGCAAAGACGATGGCGGCTAACTCAAGATCGTGGGTTGGGTAGTTCTTTTCGTGCACCTTCAATTGCCTCCCGCCATAAGTTACTACCCTTCCTTCTTGCATTAAGACGGCGCCTAGCCCTGTCCCACATGCATCCGTATAAACAGTGAACATCTTGCTCCCATCTGGCAGCGTCAAAACTGGGGCTGTTGTGAGAGCCCTTTTCAGTCGTTGGAAAGCAAACTCGCAATCCAAATCCCAATTGAACACTAGATTCTTCTTAGTTAATTTCGTGAGCGGAGCTGAGATTTTTGCAAAATCCCTTATGAACTTTCGATAGAAACCCGCTAGTCCTAGAAAGCTTCGGACTTCAGTTGCATTCCTTGGTGTCTTCCAATCCTGTACCGCCACTACCTTAGCAGGGTCCACTGCTAACCCTTGTTTGGATACTATGTGCCCAAGGAACCTCACCTCTTCTCTCCAAAAGTGGCATTTGGAGAATTTGGCTTTTAGTTGATGGACTCGCAAAGTTTCCATGATTGCCCTTAGGTGCTGAGCATGTTCCTCTTCACTCTTTGAGAAGATAAGGATATCATCTACGAAGACCACTGCGAATTTGTTGAGGAAATCTCTAAATACCCTACTCATCAGGTCCACGAAGTAAGCAGGTGCATTTGTCAAGCCGAAAGGCATGACAAGCCATTCAAAGAAACCGTCTGGGGTTCTGAACGCCGTTTTATTGATGCTATCTTCAGCCACCCTTAGCTGATGAAAACCGGTTGCTAAATCGAGTTGGGAGAAAACAGACGCTCCTACAAGCTGGTCAAATAAATCGTCAATTCTAGGGAGAGGGTGCCTATTCTTTTTCGTTAGCTTGTTGAGCTCCCTATAGTCAACACATAGACGGAGTGAACCATCCGCCTTTGTAGCGAACACCACTGGAGCGCCCCATTCTGAAATGCTCCTCCTAATGAACCCCTTTTCTAGAAGCTCTTTAATCTGTTTACTGAGCTCTTTCCTTTCCCGTGGAGCCATGTGTCTAACGGGCAATGCAACGGGCTTTGCATTATCTACAAGATATATGCGGAAATCTATTTCCCGCTTCGGAGGCAAGCCCTTCACCTCTTCAAAGACATCCGGATATTCCCGGACCACTCTAACTGATTGCAAATTTTCAACGGAGGCATCTAGCGATTCAAGATAACTAAGCATAACCGCATACGAGGGATTACAAGAAATTTCCAAAGTATTACCGAGCTGGGTTAGGAGCCTAACAACCCTTTTCTCACAATCAAGGATGGCCCCATTACTGGATAGCCAATCCATACCCAAAATCAAACCATACCCCGAAAAGCCCAAAACAAAGGCACTACATTGAAATTCTACACTTAGATTAGAAATTTTCAATCCCACACAGATCATAGACAAATGAGCTGGGCCCCCAATTGGGTTTGAAACAATTAAGGGGTCCTCTACCATACTAGTTTCTAGGTGCAGAGATTCTACTAAAGCAGACAAGATAAAGGAGTGTGATGCGCCAGAATCAAATAAAGTGCGAACGGGGTGATCATAAAGATAAACTACACTTTCTACAGAAGTATTTATACCTCGCTGTTGCAGAGGTGGCGCTTCTAGCACATGAACCTGTGCCCCTGGGGTGGATCCAGTCCTCTGCCCCTGTCCTCGTTTCTTTGGGCAGTCCTTAGCCCTGTGGCCTGTCTCACCGCAAGAAAAGCACCCACCATTCTCCTTGGCCTTCTTTTTCCGGCAGTCCTTTACTAAGTGCCCCACTTTGCCACAGAAATTGCACTTCCTCTTCTCTTTGTTGCCTTTCCCGCCCTTCTTAAAGTCTGTCTTCTTGGGCTGCAAACCCTCTTTCTTCTTGCCCTTATCCTCTTCATTCAGCAATGCCATTTGCACCAATCTTTCATACGTGGCTCCCATGGGTATATGGGTCATGGCCAAACTGTGTAATGGCTCATTCAACCCTTTGACGAAACGGAGAGCCTTCTTGTGCGGGGTGTTGACTAGGTCAAGCCCAAACCTAGCCAGCTCATCAAACTGATTCACATACTCTCTGACTGTCTTGTCCCCTTGCTTAAGAAATAAGAATTTTTCCAACTGCAAACTTCTTTCCGCATCTGAGAGAAATTTAGTCTCAAACCTTGCCCTAAAGTCCTCCCATGTCTCCACTGGTCTCTCAGCATTAGTGACTTCCCACCAGTAGGAAGCCTCGCCCTTTAATAGCCACACTGCCAATTGTACTTTTTGTCTATCTTCTACCTCAAAGATGATGAATAGGTCCTCCGTTTCTTTCAGCCAATTTCTAGATGCCACGAAGGACTCAGTTCCATGGAAATCCCTTCCTCCCATAGCTTTAAAATCTTTACATATCTTAGCAAACGTGTTTCCCCGAGGAGGAGGTGGAGGAAAAGGTGCCGCTGCGGCTGGATGATTTCCTTCTGCTGGGGGAGGAGGAATGGTAGGACCTGGCTGAGTGGCCCTTGCTTCTAAGAACCGTCTAAACCAACCAGGTATTGGTACCCCTTCTGGCAAGTTAAGATCTTCCGACATGCTGAAACAAAAAGGATAGATTCAAAACGAAGGATAAGAGATAGTACCTATGGCTTTAGGGAGTGGACTTTGCCTTTTTAAAATAAAATAATATTTTTCTTTTAAAAATGCTTCTTTAAATTTCCTTTTTGAAAATAATTTTTCAAAACTTTTTATCTTATCTGGTAAACCTATGCTCTGATACCAAGTGAAACACCCCACCTCCGTTAGGGTCACTCTCAAAGGGAATGCCCTAATTTTGGTGGAGGTTTATAAGTACAAGTCACAGATATACAAGACAGATATAAGAACACATATTTGTAAACAGCGGAAGAACAACAAACTTTATTTCTTAAAGTCAAATACGTGTTACAACAACATCCTTTCCAACAACATAACATAACACTTTCATAATCTGTCTTGAGTACATTATTTAAAGAAGCATAAATAAAACATAGATAAACTGCAAAAGCCCCATAGTGGATTGTCCAAAGCCATAGTTCAAAACAGGAAAGTCCAAGCAATACATTTCTCTTCTTCAAGCTGGATGTTGAGGTTGGTCAAGCTGCTGTGTTCCCTCCCTGAGGACCTGGGGGGGGGGGGGAACGGAAGAAAGAAGACGAAAGTAAAGTAGAGTCAGACATAAAGCCTGAGTAAGTCTAGTACTATTTTGTCTATGAATAAAGAACTGGGTATGATAAGTATAAACAAGAAGTGGGCATGCACTATAAACTTGGTTAAGTTGTCTAGGGTCGAATATACTATCGTACCCCATGTTGATCTCTGAACCCATATAAACTAGTTTCCAACTGGCACCCCATAATCAGGGTGATGTGATCCATTCTATGATGATCGGCTCCTACTCGCATAGTTACATGTGTCTTACGGCCCCCGATGTTGTAGTTACCTATGCTGGTCCCACCATGGGGTGTATCAAGTCCCATAGTGGCAACCCGACACAACCTTAGAGTGCACAGGTATGCTACTGGTGTCCAGTGCCTTATTTTTCTGCGCCGGAGTGTGTGCACGCCCGCACTCCGTTAGAACCTACACTGCTACACCACCGCCGTCGCTTTGACCTCTTACAATCAGCCCAGTAATCGTGCCCCACCCTGCCTAGTTTCAGGGTATCCTGATACACCTTCTAGGGTTACTGCTGAAAAGGGTCCCCCGTTACTAGGTTTTCTATCTCTAGCCAACATGCTAAGTTGGTTAAGTGTTTTCTAACCTAACCCCCACCAGTCCGTTTAGTTTAGCATGTTCCATTTTGATTAAGTCTTTAGTTCACTTAATCCTATCAATCCTGACTCAGCCTTAATTGTCTTATTAAGGCCCTGACCTCTCACATTAGACAGGTATTGTTGTGGCTGCCTGTTGCCGGTTGGTTCCGGGCAGTCTTACGCCACAACTCAGTCTAACCTCGGGTCCTTGCTGGGCTCCATGTTTAACCTCCCACATTGGATAGGTATTGTTGTGACTACTGGACAGCCGGGCGGTTCCGGGCAGGTTTACATCACAACTCAATCCAACCTCGGGTTAAACATATCGTATTTTCTACATTTACATATTTTGTCATTCTTCTTTATTTCTTATATGTAAATATTTGCGGCCCATTATTAAGTTAATGGTGTAAAAGTTACACCAATCATGGGCCCAACCCATACTTGAACTTGGGCCCTTCTATTTTATATTTTCATTCATTAGTAATTTTAACCCAACGTTATTTTCCCCCGTTTAACACGTCCGTTTATATATTTTGGGCTTAGCCTTTTAAAGCCCAAATTAGCCATGCGAAAAGGGGAGGCTTAAAGCGTAATTACATACACAAAGAGGGGAATGTGAGCGCATGAACTTGCAATACGACGTTGGAAATACAAAATAGAAACTGGTGTACTTGCATAGTGGTAGTATAGGTGACATGAATCAAAGCATGTGAACTTGTAATTGAGATATCATTATTGTCACATGAACCTATATTTTTATTTAGGCATAATGTCAAACATAAGCATGGCATAAATATTTCTAGCATAAGCATGGCATAATGTCAAACATAAGCATGGCATAATATCAAACATAAGCATGGCATAAGTATAGTTAAATTTGTTCACATAACCGTGGCATAAATATTTCTAACATGAAATCATGATTCTTACTTTAGCCATGTAAACTTACAAAAAGGGACCTTTTGAACCTAACCTAGCCATGTACCACATATGTCATCATATAATTCTTGTAAACAAGATAGACTAAATCATGGATTTTAATTATGCCAAATATTATTCATAGCCTAGCCATATTCATAAATTTGCAAATAGGTTTTCTAGTACAAAAGCATGGCTTAATACATAATGCCAAATTCTCAACATAATTTCATATGGATAATAACCAAACTTGTTCCAATTACTTACAACATGATTTATGCACAAAAATATACATCATGGTGGCATAGAAGCAAACCCCAAACTTGCATGAATTTAAATCAACTACATACATGTAGCTTCAACATGGATTACATAATTTGTGAAATATTTCAAACGTATACTTGCATAGAACTACCGCATGTAGTTCTTTATAATGAATAACATAATTCATAAATATCCAAACGTATATAATATTTCAAATTGATAAAAACTCACAAATATGAATTACTTTATTGCCACAATTCAAGCATACAAACCAACACAATTGTTTATTCATACCAAAGTAATACTCTACTTACAATGGTGTGATGAATTCTCTAATTTAGGGATTGAAGACGCAAATTCCTTTGTTGAATTGATTTGTTTAGGTTGCTTTAAGCTTTAAAATCTTCCTCCTAATCCTCTCTCTAGTTGGCGGCTACTCTTTGTCGTTCCTCAGCAACATGGCGGCTATGATTTTATTTTTGAATGAATAGATTAGGGTTTAGTCTAGGGTTGTTTATATAGAGGTTAGGAACTGATTAGGACCATTGATGTTGCCTGGATTGATCGTAGCCATTCATTCGATAGAGAGACCAATTAAAACTTGCCACCTAGCCCTAGTGACAAAGCAGACCACAGAAAATCGGCCAAACACAGACCTGGCCAGCCAGGTTGGCTGGGCTCGACCAGGTCGACACCCCTGTCGACAGGGCTGTCGACAGCCCTGTCGACATGGGTAGCCCAGGTCGACAGCCCAGTCGACCTGGGTGGCCTAGGCGGGTGTTTATCCGCCCTGGCCCATTGGGCCCGATTTTATTCTGTTTGAATTTTAAATTTAATTCAAAACTTCCGAAGGCCATATCTTCATCATACGGACTCCGTTTTTCGAAAACTCGGACTCTATTTCGCGTATTTTTCCGAGACGAACGCAATGGCGTATCCCGTTTCCCTTAGTTCTTTGATTTCAAATTAATTATTTGTTAATTTCATAGTTATAGAATTTTCGGGGTGTTACATATATATATATATATATATATATATATATATATATATATACACACATATATATTCTACTTGCACGTATACAAACTTCGAACCTTTCTTCATATGGTGTCCGATTTACGCAAACCAGGTGTCGATTTTGACCAGAATTTCGAGACAGACGCAATGGTGTAGTCCACTTTATTAAATTATGAATATTTAATTAAGTTATTCTTATTTTATTACCTTACACTAAAAATACGGGGTGTTACAGTTTACCTTTGGAACCTCATATAAACTTAATTATAAGATTAACTTAATTGATATACGGAAAATGAAACAAAGTATGAATTAAAAATGAGTTTAAATAACTTACTCTTGCCACGGGAGTATCCCACAATTGAAGAAACCCTGAACATACACCTCGCTCATCCAGTTTAGCTTCATTTCCTACACTTTTTGCTTTTTATATGTTTATTGTAGTTCTTTCGCATTTTTTTTCCAGTGGTTAAGAAAGATACAAATATCTTTGAGCTGGACCCAAACAACAGCCTGTGTATTGAAATTAAAAAATTGTATATTAACTTCAAGATGTGAAATAAATTTATATTTACCGAAATCTCGGTAAGGATGGCAGTCCTGATCTGACAAGGAATGTCGTCCCAGTGGAGCCAACTACCAGTCAGCCTGTTGACATAGGTCGATTTATAAACTGATAAAATAAAGTCCATGGACTGGAGCTCTAAGCACCTATAGAAAATAAGATGTAAGCATTTATTAAATAATAAACATTTACTAAATTAGATACTTACCATGCACACTTGGCTACGAGCTCTACGACTGAACATAAATCCGTTGATGTGCCGCTCGCACCTACAGAAGAAGAGTGGGCAGACTGTCACTTAGAAGGCATATCTATCCGAAACGTATTTCGTACAATGATAACACACACACACACACACATATATATATATATATATATTAGTTGATAAACATAAAATATACTCATAAAATTAATCGGGACATACTTATAATTATTTACTCATTATCATATAAACTAATATCACATAGTATATCAGTCCATAAACTCGAAACATACATTATATAGATTCACTAAATCAATTCATAAACTTGGTACAACATTTCAATTCGTTGTTAGGAACATATCGTTGTAAAACATATAGCTCACAACAAAGTTCAAATCCAACAAACAACAAATGAATGAAATGGTTATCGGTCTTTGTCATCTTCTGATTCGGTCTCGGTCTCTATATTGTTTTCTTCTGTACTCTCAAATGTTTCTATTAAAACATTTAATTCATCATTCAACACCCTACATCAGTATCATCACTTATTATTGTTTCATCATTTTTCTCTACATCTGTTTGATACGCTGCATGTTCTAGAATAGCAATTCCTTCAAATATAAACCTTACCTTTGTTTTAAGTACAACAAACCAATCTTCTTTATCTCTTTTCAAGGATGAATATAGAGCAAAATAATCTTGTAATGCTTTCTTGGCTAATACGAAAGGATCATGCTTATAGTAATGTGATGTATGCTTTATTTCCATAAGCTTATAACCTTGTGCACGTTGATTCCAATACCAGGAACATTACTGAACCAGTTGCACTTGAATAAAACAACTTTTCAGTAAGATGTAAATGACATGTCGACTCTAAAATATGTGTTAAGACATTATAAAAGTCTTTAATATGCTCATCTAGATCGTCACTGCCTTTGATAAATACACCACTAGTTTATGTTAATTTTTCAGTACCATGGTCTTTGGCGTTGAATTTAAATCTACCGACGAAGAATATCAGATAAGCCTTGAATATTTTTTTAGCATGAGCGCAAGATGTGCAATCCTTCATTATTGACGCAATTTACTGGATCGTAAACGTATTTCAAAAACCATTTAGAAAAATCTTGACCATGATCATTAGATGGATGCTATGATTCGTAAATATTGCAAACATCTATGAGCTTATTATTACCTAACAACTCATGTCGATATAACTAAAATTGTAACGTCCCGGATTTTTAGACGGTTGAATAATTAATTAATTAAATTGTTTAAACATTGATTTGGTAATATTGATAACTTGATTTAAATAATTTTATTATTTAATTAAAGTAAATAGTAGAATAACAAATTTAATTCTGAATTTGTCGAAAATGGTTGACTTGGCAATTTTGGGTGAATAAGATAATGTATGAAATGTAATTCAATTTAGAACTGAATTATAATAACGAGTTTATTTATTAAACGCTGTTAGAATGTATAATTTATAATTATATTTAAAACGAGCGCGTAACGTCATGGTAGTTCGTAATATCACATTTTTAACTTTAAACAAGTATACAGAATTCGTTATAAGTCGGATTTCTTTAAAACAAGAAACATATGAATCTATTGAATTATATTTTGCTAATGAAAGACAAAAAGGAGATTTTGTTTGGTAGATTCTGAGTTATGCCTAAATCAAATTTTCAGAAAGTCTCTATGGAAATCATTTATAATTTGTAATGATTTATTTATATAATAAAAGGATTTTTAAAATAAATTGAATATCGATTTAACTCAGATTTCGAAATATCAAGTTATAAATTCATATATGTTTATTTTGGAGCTGTATGATATTCTATTTGGATATATACGATAATATTAATTATTTTTGTTAAACTTATTTTTTTTGAATATATTAATATTATTCTGGTTATATGTGAACCTTGAAAATAACCATTTTGCAAACGACCTCCTTTTTCAACGAAACGAATTTTATTAATTCCGTAATGAATAACTACTGCTATATTTCAAATTTCATGCCAATTGGAGTTGTTTTTTACCGTGTGTAATTTAAAAGTGAATTGATCAGTAGTTTGACTTTAAAATAATGCTATGTGAGCAAACGGACTCGGAATTCGATGAAACAAGTTTCGTTTGATCCGTAATGCCGAAATATAGTTGTATATTCATTTTCATCGGAATTAAGTGTCATATGTGATCATATGAATTTTTAATTGACAAATGCAAATAGTGGTAGAATAATAATCAATAAAATAATGAATATAAAAAATAATATTTCTTCCCTATAAATATGTTACTACCTCCCCAACCCTAAACTTTTCATTCTCCAGTCAAACCATTTTCCGCCACCATCTTCATCATATTTCAAATAAAAACGTAAATTAGAAAAATAGATAAAATCATAGAAAATGCTATATATCTTCAAATAAGTATTTTTGGGTTCATCATGAGAAGCTCTTCAACATGATGTGCTTTTTATGCGCTTCGCACTCCATTTTGTACACGACTATTTTCATCGCGTCAGCTGGGGTTACATCGTTTGAGAGTTTCGAGCATCAAATGGAGAAACGAGGGTTATAGTTGTATTTGTGTGGTTTCAGGGTTGCAACGTGCGTGAGGAAGTTTGTCGTCGTCATTATGAGGCGTGCGAGTGTGGTTAATTGGTGATGGAGTGTTTGAGGAGAGAAGAAGCAATAGTATTCTCAGTTTTTGAAATCATGGTAGGTTGAGGGGAAAAAATTGGAGAAACATTTGGCAATGGGGGAGATACTAGAGCAGTCAGGTTCGAATACTGTGAGGATAAGAAAGACAAATTAGCAGGTGGTTAGAATTTAAAACCATAGTTAAGATTTATATTTATTTATTAATTAAGATAATGACATTTTATTGCATGTGAAATTAACAAATATCTCATACGTTATCCAAATTCAACGAAACAATATCCGTTGGGATCCTATGGACGTAGGCTTTGCAGGCTACGTAATGAAACTGGTTTGGAGCCATTTGGAGCTCATTTGAATTTTTGGCAGAATAAAACGCTTGAATGGATCAACGACTATTATTCGTTATTTAACGACCAATGCGAGTAAACTCACTAACTCTATCCAGTTTTATAATTTTATAAAAGTATTTTAGAATTGATATATGATGAATGAATGTTGTGTGATGGTTGTTTAGATGAACTGCTATTAAATTGGTTGAAATTCTAACTATAGTTATATACATAAATCATTGGTTAAATATTGATTTTATTTATTTTAATATCTCATATTGAAAAAATCTAATGTTATTTATGTTGATTAACATCTGTGGATTCACGAAAACAGGTTGGAGGGATCCAACTGGATTCCTAAAAAATTATATTGTTGTTTTTTCATCTATCGCGTTATATGATGTGATAAATAATCTGTGATTGATTATTGTGTGTTTGAATAACATTGACCTGAGATAATTGGTATTTAAATACCATAAAAATATATTGGAAAGGAATTCGAGTTTTAAAAAGGAAAAAAGAACTATTTTTAAATAGAAATTGAGTTTTCGAATGAACTAGAATATAATAAATGTTTTATTAATAAAAACAAATAGTTTGATTCATAAATAATGTTTATAAATGAAGTGAAATAATTATTGTTGGATAATTTGGGAATGTAAAGTCAAGAATGAAATAAAAAGGGAAATGGGAAATTGTTTCAGAAGAAAACGATGGAATTATTTCGATGTTCGAAATGAAGAAACAATTGATATAGATCCATAAGTATTTATAATCAAAACTCGACTATGTCGAAGTTATAAAACTAACTTATTTTTAGAAAATTATATGCTATATAATCCAGAATCTGTCAAGACAATTAATATTCGGTTGAAACCGATATTTTTCAATCAAATGTCATATCGATATAGAATTATAAACTTTATAATGAAATGGAATGGAAATGAAAATTTTAAAATAATTCAATAAACAGAATTTGAACTTGTAATAATATTTATAAATTGAAATCAAGATTTGATATAATGAGTCCATATTTCTAGAAAGGAATAATATTCACGTTTTAAAGTGAATAATGATTTAAAAGAAAATGTTTTGGAGACTAAAACATGGAAAGTGGTAAAAATTTGGAAGTGATAAACTCAAAAGTGAATTTAGAAAACTGAGTTGACCCGAAATGGTAGATTATTCCCAAGTTCAGATCATTAATCGAATATAGGCTATTAGAAAGAGGGTTATTGAATAGAGATTATTCGAACGAGAGTTATACATTGAAATTCAATTATATTGAATTCGGAAGTTACTATTTACTTTCCATTTTAATCAAAATTTGATTAATTATCTATTATTTATTTATTCAAACTAACGAATGAAAGTTATATTTTCAAATTAAATATTTTAGAAACAGAGATCATAACGCCATTGTTATAATCGATGATTTTCGTTAAAGAAGTGGATTCGTAAACTGAATTCGAGAATCTGCGCAAGCAATATGTGTTAAGATTGAAGCGGTGAGCATTATCTATTTCAAGGTTAAGAATGTCATTCAGTTAAGGTCTGAGAGGTAATTGTACCCCAATTTGATTGACTTCATAATTGATTAAGGAATAATTAATATTCGATGGCGAAGATTGGTTAGAGATACGGTTAGTTGATGGTGATTAATGGGTTGAGCTGTAATGACCCGGATATTTGACGGTGTAATAATTAACTTATTTAATTATTTAAATAACGAATATATTATTTAATCAACGACGTTAGAACGTAGAATTATAATATAATTAAAATAGAGCTCGAAATGGCGCGGTAGTTCGCTATTTGGCGATTTGAACTTCAACTGAAGGTACAAGATTCGTTTTAAATCGGATTTCTGTGAAACAAGAAACGTGTGGAGCTGGTGGATTATACCTTTCTAGTGGAAGAGAAAAATCAGGATTTCGTCGTGTAGATTTTGAGATATGTCCAAATCAAATTTTAAAATAGTCGCTATATAATCGTTTATCGACCATAACGGTTTATTCGATATAACTAGAGATAAGGTTTGAATTTAGACAAGGTTCTTTTGGGAAATAGTGATAAAATAATTTTTAGAATTTTACTGTAATTTTTAATTAATTTAATAAGCGACTTTTTATTTGAAGTATTTCGCACCCTGAAATCAACATTTTGAAGTTTCACAATATGAGTTAATCTACCGGTATTATTATATTTTTGGGATCATGACACATAGCTGATTACAACGGTATGTTTACTTCTGTCGATAACAGTTTGTAAAGGAAGGAAATCCTTTATCAGGTGATGGTAAACTTTATAACTTAAAACAAAATACCCTAACAAATTCTGTGATCAAACTAGAGTCCACATCCCTCTTTTGCTAGCCGCACAAAAATTTGTGTCCCTAAATCGAAACCGTGGACAAACCAAGGTCATATAAATAAAACAAATATTCCTATAAAATGACCTTAACAGAAACGTAAAAACCAATTTCCTCATTTCCCCGATCCATTTGTGCAGCCGCCACAAATCGTTCCTCAAAACTCAAATCCGCCAACTCAAAAATCTCCAGAAATTCACCTAAAAATCTATAAATCATAAAACCCACACCACGAAGCTCGTGCTGAAAGAAGCTTCGATTTCATACCCTTTCTGTATGATTCGATTTGGTATTCCGATCTCGATGCAAACAACCTGGAGCTCGAGGTTTGGACGCAGCAACTTAGGGCAGGTCGTCATGGTGGTCTAAGGGAGCGCAGGCAGTGTCGGATGACCCTCGAAGAGGGCAGGGGTCGACTGAGACCCGGCGAAGGCTATCGAGATTTAGCTGGGTGATTTTTGTTTGGGGAAAACTGTATTGTCTGGGTTTAAGAGGAGGAGAAGCGAGGTGAGAGAGTCTCTGGTTTGGGTGGGTTCAACGAAATACGGGGTTGGAGTACTTCACGCTGGAGTTCGAATTTCGGGAGTGGTGTTGATTTTCTGGGATGTGAATGGTTTGTGGTGATACAAGTGCGAACTGAAGTCATGGTGGTAAGTGGTGGATTGAAGAAACTGGCAAAAGTAAATGGGGGTGTCTTGCTGAAAAGTCTGGTGAAGTGTTTGGAGAGGTATTCTTTTATGTTATGTTAAACTGAGTATGTGATGATTCATGAAAGGATTGTATTGGTATTCAAAGAAGGTAACGGGGTTTTGATGAGGTGAAATTACAGTTTGACTTCATTGATTTTAAATGCATGAGAGTGGGTCAGTTTGGGTGTTGATGAACGATGGAGTGTGTTGAAATAATGATGAATGGAAGGAGATGGCAAAGGGGAGTTCGTCGGTGCAAGTTTGGGTTGATTCGGTGGATGGTGCGAAGTGGATGGAGGGTAAAAAAAATATGGCAATGGAAATTGTGGTGCTTTGTTGAATCGGGAAAGAAGATATTTAGGGGGAGGAGATTTAAAGCGGGTCTGGTATTTAAATTAGGTTGATGGGCCTTAAGAAATGGAATTCTGAACGGTTAGATCCTTTGGGACCGTACGGACGGTGACTACACGCTGGAACATACTGGAAATGGATTGAAGCTCGTTTGAATTTATGGCGAAATAATCTGTTTGATGTGAATCAGACAAACAGTTTATCGTTCTTTAATGATGAACTGCCAAAGTGAGTAAAACTCACTAACTCTGTTCAATTTATATTTCTATATAAGTTGTACTTTATTTTTGATAACTGTTGATTGATTGCTATGTATTGATAATTTGGACTGTTAAATAGATTTGATTGAAAACGTAGATATAGTTATATATAGAGAACCGTCAATCAAATATGGATTCTAACTATCAGTATATTTCATGTTGGGATTAAATTGACGTATATTATACTGTGTAACATCTGTGGATGCAGGGAGATAGGTTGGAGGAATCCGACTGGGTTCCTCAACAATTATTTTACTGTTTTCATATATTGTGATATATGTTGTGATTTATATTCTGTTATTGATTATGGATGTTAGAACGATATTGATCATCGTTGTTTGATATTTTGAATATCATAAGAAACCCTGAGTTGTGAAAAGGAATATTTCAATGTATATTGAAATAAAGGAATTTCATAAAATCATAGGATTTTATAAAAGGAAATTATCTATAAAACGAACACGGTTTTATAAAAAGGAAAGTATTTATAAAACGAATAGAGTTTTTGTAAAAGGTAAAAATGTTGATAAAACAAATAGAGTTTTATAAAATGGATATTTATTTAGAAAATAAATAGAATAAAGAAATATTTGTAAAGGTAAACAGAAGTTGTAAATATGAATATTTGTAACGGTAAATAGAAGTTGTAAATAGGAATATTTGTAACGGTAAATAGAAGTTGTAAATAGGAAATATTTGTAAAGGTAAATAGAAGTTGTAAATAAGGAATATTTGTAACGGTAAGTAAACGTTAAAAAAGGAAATAGTTGTAACGGAAAATAAACGTTATAAAAAGGAAATTGAAGAGATAATCGAAATAGAGTAATTGAATATTAGTCATTCAATTAGAAATAACCTGATTTGAGTTAGTCTAATATTAGTTAATCGAATAAGAATAGTCTAATATTAGCTAATCGAATTTAGTAACCGAATACAAGTAAATCAAAAGGAGTTTATCGAATTTAGTTATTCGATAGAGTTAATCAGAAGAAGTTTATCGAATTTAGTTATTCGATAGAGTTAAATCACTAGAGTTAATCGACTATAGTATTCGAATAA
This sequence comes from Allium sativum, assembly GCA_030737875.1. Classification (NCBI taxonomy): domain Eukaryota; kingdom Viridiplantae; phylum Streptophyta; class Magnoliopsida; order Asparagales; family Amaryllidaceae; genus Allium; species Allium sativum. The sequence continues at coordinate 576,357,593 of CM060909.1, read as the reverse complement.
GAGTAAATCAAATAGAGTTAAACAATATTAGAAACTGACTAGAGATTGGTAAGTTGAATATTTTTCTGAGTGTTGATCTGATGTTGGTTTCGGCCTTCGGGGTTTATACTTAGAGAATTGTTCTCTTACTAGTTTACATTTAGGGACTAATAGTTGTGGAATGGTAGTAATGCGTGAATGAGCATTGGAGATGTTTTCCAATGTTGAAACGTATATTTTCTAATTTTAGAAAATAAGGAAATATGAATATATATATATATATATATGATTGATGATTGGATCGATAGTTCCATTTGGAATTAAGATCGTTGTTTGTACACCGACATATTTTCATTTGATAGTTAAATCACAGACTATCAAGTTTTGACCATTTTACGTTGTAAATATGGAGAGACCGGTTGGATTATTATCCGAAGAACCACTCCATATTGACATAAGCGTTGTGATTAAATACGATGAAGCTAATTGAAGACGGTGTTATGCAAGGGCTGTCCTGTTTACAGAATAGTGCCTTCGGTTTCGTTCAGTCCCAGAACGAACGTATATGGACGAATGTCTAACAGAGTATTTTCAATGATCGAATGAGTTGGACTGTACAAATATATATGGTGGCCAACGGATTTATTCCCTTCGCATAATATCCAGAATCTATTTGTACAGATCCAACTAATGATTAACGGATCTGATAATGTGGCATTCAAAGTAATCGTGCTATCAATGAAAGATAGATAAACGTAGTTTCTAGCCTCACATCCGGTAAATGACAGAAATCGGGCAGGCAACATGGCTAAGTCGGTCGCACCGAAGTAGGGTGTATAATCACCTATCTAGAGAATATTCATTTGCTTCTTTAATCTATCAATGCTGTCCCATATATATACGGGAAACGGTTGCTGATCCCAGCCGTTGGTGATGTACATTCGATACACTCAAGCGAAATGAGTGGTCGGTCATGTGTGGCTGAGTTGCAAGATGTTCTTGTTGAACTCCAGTGTATCGTTCCTAGAGTACACTGATCGGAAGGTGGTTCCATACCTTGTCATAGTTGGAAATCCATTACCCAATACGTGCTTGCGGTTTTGATTGTATACTATATTTGTAGAACGTGAGATGAAAGCGTTTCTGCTAGATGATTATTATAGTGTAGTTGATAGACATTATTATAATATAAAAAGGTTTTGATATAAAGATATTTTGGATTCTCATAAGGGAAAAACCCGTTCCGTTATACGGCGTGGCCTTATGAGATATCATTGACTTGTTCGAACTGTTTAAAACTGTTTTACTCACACCAGTCCCATGACTGACCCGGAGTTTACTTTGTTGTTTTCCCTAAACTCTTGGGTGCCTAAATTTGTACGGGCAGTCAAGTAGTCGGGATTTGCAGATACATTGAAGAGCTGGAGCAGGAGGCTTCAGGATTCTATAGCTATATTTATTTCCTTTGTTGTTGTAAGTGTTGTACTCTGATAAGTGCTATTGTATATATAACTGTTTATATTTCAAAAGTATGTTATATTTTATTCGTTCCGATGTGAGATTCGTGTTACTCTGATGATGATCTTCTTCTTCTTCTATTCTAAGAGTTCTACCTTATCTATTCTCACCCTCTATCTTCTTTCTATTAGTTTCTTGAATTTTCAGTGCAATTTGGGGTTGGACTTGTGTTATTTAGTCAGCTCAAATTGGACTGGATTTTCGGGTCATTACAGTTGGTATCAGAGCTTAAGTTAAGTATTACCTTGGCTCTGTGGCGTGACTCAGTAGAGATGGGGTTAGTAATACCCTAGACTGAGATTGAGTATATATATACGAGTGAACGTATTTGTTATTTGATATAAAAATTTGTTTTATGTTATGGAGATTTATTGGTCGAGTAGTTTATGAATTTTGGTCGATACAGTAATGCAAACTGTGTTGATAGGTGTTACTAAACACTTGAATACGATGAACCGACATGGTATGTTTTGAAAAGAGGGTAAATGAAATAATTTTACCCAAGTATATGTATTGGAAATAATTATAATGTGATGGTTGTTATTATAATTAAATAAGATTATAAAGGTGAAATAGTTATAAATAACTAAACAAAATTCATATAAGTAAAGTATATGAAATAAGATGAATTAAATCTGAAATTAAAATAAGAACTGAAATTTAAAACTGGAAATTCAGACCAGTGTCTGTAATTGAATTTGGATTAAGTATACGTGAATTTTAAAATCCTGGGAGGTTTTAAATTTGTTTTGATAAGGATATCTGGGATTGATTTCAAAATGGGAAGTGTTTAAAAGTGGTTTTGAAAGGAATATAGTATTGAACTCACTTTGATCGCTGGCAAATAATTCCGAGGATGGATCGATACATCATCGGTGTAATTTTCGAGTTGCTAAGTGACGGATTACTACCAAAGATTTTGTTTTGAAATGGTTTTGCAAAAAAAAAAAAAACAAAAAGTTATTCAGGGATTCAAAAGATTTTGAATTTTTATTATGATTTCAAGTGATTTGAATAAACACAGGGATTTGAAATTTGAAATCTAAATTTAACTTATGAAGTTAAATGGGTTAAAATAGTGAAAGTGAATAATAAATTTGAATTTAACTTGAACTAAGTTAAATTAAAACTGGATTGGATTATAGAATAATCTGAATGAAATTAAGTTGATAAACCAAGAGTTGAAATTGGATATTGGAGTTTAAATGAAATTCGACTTAAGTATAAGCGAATGGTTTGAGTTGAGGATATAAACTAATCGAAGTTAGATTAGTATGACATTGGTATATGCAGGGTGTTAATCGATGGAAATGATATAATGGTAGGCCCGACAAAAAGGTACAAGTTTATATTTCATATGAGTTTGGATTTTATGAGCCGATTTGGCAAGCCGCTTGGCTGTTTGGTTTTCTTTTGGGGGTGGGGATAGCCTAGAGAGGCGAGTTGTGGTTTTATAGATAGGGCTGTACAAAGGAGGTTATGGCGAAATTTTCCGAAAAATTTAAGCGTTAGAAAATTTTCAGAATTTTTGAAAATTTAGGTTATTTGGAAGGAATTAATATTTTAGTCAATATCAATTGGTTCAGTTGAAACTGAAGTTAAGGGGTAAACCGATAAATATTTACCTAATAGATAGGGTCGTCCACTACCTTAGCAATTTCGAGGACGAAATTATTTTAAGTGGGGAAGAATGTAATGACCCGGATATTTGACGGTGTAATAATTAACTTATTTAATTATTTAAATAACAAATATATTATTTAATCAACGACGTTAGAACGTAGAATTATAATATAATTAAAATAGAGCTCGAAATGGCGCGGTAGTTCGCTATTTGGCGATTTGAACTTCAACTGAAGGTACAAGATTCGTTTTAAATCGGATTTCTGTGAAACAAGAAACGCGTGGAGCTGGTGGAGTATACCTTTCTAGTGGAAGAGAAAAATCAGGATTTTGTCGTGTAGATTTTGAGATATGTCCAAATCAAATTTTAAAATAGTCGCTATATAATCGTTTATCGACCATAACGGTTTATTCAATATAACTAGAGATAAGGTTTGAATTTAGACAAGGTTCTTTTGGGAAATAGTGATAAAATAATTTTTAGAATTTTACTGTAATTTTTAATTAATTTAAGAAGCGACTTTTTATTTGAAGTATTTCGCACCCTGAAATCAACATTTTGAAGTTTCACAATATGAGTTAATCTACCGCTATTATTATATTTTTGGGATCATGACACATAGCTGATTACAACGGTATGTTTACTTCTGTCGATAACAGTTTGTAAAGGAAGGAAATCCTTTATCAGGTGATGGTAAACTTTATAACTTAAAATAAAATACCCTAACATATTCTGTGATCAAACTAGAGTCCACATCCCTCTTTTGCTAGCCACACAAAAATTTGTGTCCCTAAATCGAAACCGTGGACAAACCAAGGTCATATAAATAAAACAAATATTCCTATAAAATGACCTTAACAGAAACGTAAAAACCTATTTCCTCATTTCCCCGATCCATTTGTGCAGCCGCCACAAATCGTTCCTCAAAACTCAAATCCGCCAACTCAAAAATCTCCAGAAATTCACCTAAAAATCTATAAATCATAAAACCCACACCACGAAGCTCGTGCTGAAAGAAGCTTTGATTTCATACCCTTTCTGTATGATTCGATTTGGTATTCCGATCTCGATGCAAACAACCTAGGGCTCGAGGTTTGGACGTAGCAACTTAGGGCAGGTCGTCATGGCGGTCTAAGGGAGCGCAGGCAGTGTCAGATGACCCTCGACGAGGGCAGGGGTCGATTGAGACCCGGCGAAGGCTATCGAGATTTAGCTGGGTGATTTTTGTTGGGGGAAAACTGTATTGTCTGGGTTCAAGAGAAGGAGAAGCGAGGTGAGAGAGTCTCTGATTTGGGTGGGTTCAACGAAATACGAGGTTGGAGTACTTCACGCTGGAGTTCGAATTTCGGGAGTGGTGTTGATTTTCTGGGATGGGAATGGTTTGTGGTGATACAAGTGCGAACTGAAGTCATGGTGGTAAGTGGTGGATTAAAGAAACTGGCAGAAGTAAATGGGGGTGTCTTGCTGAAAAGTCTGGTGAAGTGTTTGGAGAGGTATTCTTTCATGTTATGTTAAACTGAGTATGTGATGATTCATGAAAGGATTGTATTGGTATTCAAAGAAGGTAAAGGGGTTTTGATGAGGTGAAATTACAGTTTGACTTCATTGATTTTAAATGCATGAGAGTGGGTCAGTTTGGGTGTTGATGAACGATGGAGTGTGTTGAAATAATGATGAATGGAAGGAGATGGAAAAGGGGAGTTCGTCGGTGGAAGTTTGGGTTGATTCGGTGGAAGGTGCGAAGTGGATGGAGGGTAAAAAAAATATGGCAATGGAAATTGTGGTGCTTTGTTGAATCGGGAAAGAAGATATTTAGGGGGAGGAGATTTAAAGCGGGCCTGGTATTTAAATTAGGTTGATGGGCCTTAAGAAATGGAATTCTGAACGGTTAGATCCTTTGGGACCGTACGGACGGTGACTACACACTGGAACAGACTGGAAATGGATTGAAGCTCGTTTGAATTTATGGCAAAATAATCTGTTTGATGTGAATCAGACAAACAGTTTATCGTTCTTTAACGATGAACTGCCAAAGTGAGTAAAACTCACTAACTCTGTTCAATTTATATTTCTATATAAGTTGTACTTTATTTTTGATAACTGTTGATTGATTGCTATGTATTGATAATTTGGACTGTTAAATAGATTTGATTGAAAACGTAGATATAGTTATATATAGAGAACCGTCAATCAAATATGGATTCTAACTATCAGTATATTTCATGTTGGGATTAAATTGATGTATATTATACTGTGTAACATCTGTGGATGCAGGGAGACAGGTTGGAGGAATCCGACTGGGTTCCTCAACAATTATTTTACTGTTTTCATATATTGTGATATATGTTGTGATTTATATTCTGTTATTGATTATGGATGTTAGAACGATATTGATCATCTTTGTTCGATATTTTGAATATCATAAGAAACCCTGAGTTGTGAAAAGGAATATTTCAATGTATATTGAAATAAAGGAATTTTATAAAATCATAGGATTTTATAAAAGGAAATTATCTATAAAACGAACACGGTTTTATAAAAAGGAAAGTATTTATAAAACGAATAGAGTTTTTGTAAAAGGTAAAAATGTTGATAAAACAAATAGAGTTTTATAAAAGGGATATTTATTTAGAAAATAAATAGAATAAAGAAATATTTGTAAAGGTAAATAGAAGTTGTAAATAGGAATATTTGTAACGGTAAATAGAAGTTGTAAATAGGAATATTTGTAACGGTAAATAGAAGTTGTAAATAGGAAATATTTGTAAAGGTAAATAGAAGTTGTAAATAAGGAATATTTGTAACGGTAAGTAAACGTTAAAAAAGAAAATAGTTGTAACGGAAAATAAACGTTATAAAAAGGAAATTGAAGAGATAATCGAAATAGAGTAATTGAATATTAGTCATTCAATTAGAAATAACCTGATTTGAGTTAGTCTAATATTAGTTAATCGAATAAGAATAGTCTAATATTAGCTAATCGAATTTAGTAACCGAATACAAGTAAATCAAAAGGAGTTTATCGAATTTAGTTATTCGATAGAGTTAATCAGAAGAAGTTTATCGAATTTAGTTATTCGATAGAGTTAAATCACTAGAGTTAATCGACTATAGTATTCGAATAAGAGTAAATCAAATAAAGTTAAACAATATTAGAAACTGACTAGAGATTGGTAAGTTGAATATTTTTCTGAGTGTTGATCTGATGTTGGTTTCGGCCTTCGGGGTTTATACTTAGAGAATTGTTCTCTTACTAGTTTACAGTTAGGGACTAATAGTTGTGGAATGGTAGTAATGCGTGAATGAGCATTGGAGATGTTTTCCAATGTTGAAACGTATATTTTCTAATTTTAGAAAATAAGGAAATATGAATATATATATATATATATATATATATATATGATTGATGATTGGATCGATAATTCCATTTGGAATTAAGATCGTTGTTTGTACAACGACATATTTTCATTTGATAGTTAAATCACAGACTATCAAGTTTTGACCATTTTACGTTGTAAATATGGAGAGACCGGTTGGATTATTATCCGAAGAACCACTCCATACTGACATAAGCGTTGTGATTAAATACGATGAAGCTAATTGAAGACGGTGTTATGCAAGGGCTGTCCTGTTTACAGAATAGTGCCTTCGGTTTCGTTCAGTCCCATAACGAACGTATATGGACGAATGTCTGACAGAGTATTTTCAATGATCGAATGAGTTGGACTGTACAAATATATATGGTGGCCCACGGATTTATTCCCTTCGCATAATATCCAGAATCTATTTGTACAGATCCAACTAATGATTAACGGATCTGATAATGTGGCATTCAAAGTAATCGTGCTATCAATGAAAGATAGATAAACGTAGTTTCTAGCCTCACATCCGGTAAATGACAGAAATCAGGCAGGCAGCATGGCTAAGTCGGTCGCACCGAAGTAGGGTGTATAATCACCTATCTAGAGAATATTCATTTGCTTCTTTAATCTATCAATGCTGTCCCATATATATACGGGAAACGGTTGCTGATCCCAGCCGTTGGTGATGTACATTCGATACACTCAAGCGAAATGAGTGGTCGGTCATGTGTGGCTGAGTTGCAAGATGTTCTTGTTGAACTCCAGTGTATCGTTCCTAGAGTACACTGATCGGAAGGTGGTTCCATACCTTGTCATAGTTGGAAATCCATTACCCAATACATGCTTGCGGTTTTGATTGTATACTATATTTGTAGAACGTGAGATGAAAGCGTTTCTGCTAGATGATTATTATAGTGTAGTTGATAGACATTATTATAATATCAAAAGGTTTTGATATAAAGATATTTTGGATTCTCATAAGGGAAAAACCCGTTCCGTTATACGGTGTGGCCTTATGAGATATCATTGACTTGTTCGAACTGTTTAAAACTGTTTTACTCACACCAGTCCCATGACGGACCCGGAGTTTACTTTGTTGTTTTCCCTAAACTCTTGGGTGCCTAAATTTGTACGGGCAGTCAAGTAGTCGGGATTTGCAGATACATTGAAGAGCTGGAGCAGGAGGCTTCAGGATTCTATAGCTATATTTATTTCCGCTGTTGTTGTAAGTGTTGTACTCTGATAAGTGCTATTGTATATATAACTGTTTGTATTTCAAAAGTATGTTATATTTTATTCGTTCCGCTTTGAGATTCGTGTTACTCTGATGATGATCTTCTTCTTCTTCTATTCTAATAGTTCTACCTTATCTATTCTCACCCTCTATCTTCTTTCTATTAGTTTCTTGAATTTTCAGTGCAATTTGGGGTTGGACTTGTGTTATTTAGTCAGCTCAAATTGGACTGGATTTTCGGGTCATTACATGAGCGGTCGTGACGATGTTTTATACAATGTTCATTTAAATCAATATAAATGTGTTTTGTAAATGTTTTTTTTCCAAGTATAACCAGATATGTTTCTAAGTATAGAAAATGAAATGATTTTTATTAATAAGAAGTTAAGGATCGGGTTAAGGGGATTAGAAAATAATCGGACATTTGTCGTGTTGAACGGTTTTCTAAGTGTCGATCTGATGTTGGTTTTGGTCTTCTGGATTGATACTTAGGAAGTTGTTCTCTTGCTAGTTACGATTAGGGATTGATGGTTATGGAAGGTTGGTGATGCATGAATAAGAAATGGATGTTTTCCAATGTTAGTAACGTATATTTTCTTAGTTTATAAAATAAGAATTTGTGAATATCTAGAAACATTTTCCAAGAATCGTGAGAAGCTAAACGAGTTGGAGAAATATGTGGGTAAAGATATCGAAGAGAAATTTGGAAATGAATAATTTAATGATAAATTAATTTAAAGGGGCTCATGTTGCTAAATGATTGATCGATAGAATTTCCGTTTGAAATAGGATCGTTGTATGCATGGATGTTTTCCTTTGATAGTTAAATAACCGACTATCAAAGTTTTGACCATTTTTCCGTTGTCAATATGGAGAGACCAGTTGGATTTATTATCCGAAAACCACTCCGTATGGGCATAATCATTGCGAATCAAATATATTGAAGATAACTGAAGACGGAGTAAAGATCAAGGGCTATTTTGTTAATTCTAGGTAGAAGTTGCCTAATATGGATTAATGGAATGGTGCCCTCGGTTTGTCCAGTTTGTCCAGTCTCAGGACAACTTGTATGGACGAATGTAAGACAGAGTATGCCTAACAAATCATATACATTGATCTCTCCAAATGTATTATGTTGGGTGGCAGAGGAATTCATTTCTCTTAGCTTTATAACCATGATATTTTTGGGGAAATAAATAAATGTTTTGGCGGTTTGACGATGTGGCATTCAAAGTGAATGAAGACGTGACATGTTGAAAAGATAAGCGTGGACTCAAGCCTCACAATCAGGAAATGATATTAAATCAGGTAGGTTGCATGGCGAAGTGGTGGTAGCTCCCAATTAGGGTGTATTGTCACCTGATCTAGAGAAAACTCATTTGCTTCTTTATTCTTTCGATGATGTCCCTTTCGGATAACGGTTGCTGATTCCAACCGTTGGTAATAATACATTTGGTACACTCAAGCGAAATGAGTGACCGGTTATGTTTAGCCTGGGTTACGAAATGTTATTGTTGAACACAGTGTATTCCTCTCTAGAGATACACTGTCGGATGGTGGTCCCATACCTTGCCAGTTGGAATCCATTTCCTAATAAGAAACCGCAGTTTTGATTGTATATTATGTGTGTGGAGCATGAGATGCAAGCATTCTGTTATATTGCTATTTATTTGATTTAGACACTATTAAAATATCAGAATGGTATTGATTTCAAAGATTGTTTTGGGTTATCATAAAGTAAAAACCATATGTATTTATGTATGGATCGGCCTTACGATTATTCTTTCTTTTGAAAGGATTTTTAAAAGTTAAACCGAAAGCTGGAGTTTACTAACACTAGTCCCATGACCGACCTAGAGTTTATTTGTTTTGTTTTACCCTAAACTCTTGGGTGTCCAAATTTGTACGGGCATTCAAGTAGTCGGGATTTATAGGTATACTTGAAAGAGCTTGGAGTTGGAGGCTTCAGCATTTTATAGCTATTGTTATTTCCATTGTTTTGTAAGCGTTGTACTCTGATAATGACATGTATATACAAGTACAGATTTGTATTTCAAAGTTATGTTATATAATATATTTTATTCGTTTCACTGTGAGATTCGTGTTTTCTCTAATGTTGTATTTATGTTCTTCTTCTTCTATTCTAACTTTCTTTCTTTCTATTTCTCACCGTCTAACTTCTTTCTGTTAATGAGATCGTAAATTTTTGGTGCTTGGTTAGTCGATATGGTATTTATGTTGATAATCAGGATCGAGAATATGTCGGTTCGTTACAGAAATAAATATGAAATTTTTAATACCTAACAAATGGTGCAACTTCAGCGCAATTTAGAAGAACATATGTGTGCTAAATGAGGATCTCTATCATCTAACATATTTCAACACATTTTCCAGCAGATTGCCCATGTTGTCTAAGAAAATAACATTGTCAAACAAAAATCTTATTTAATGGCTTCATCATTACGGGGACCACTCACAAATGATAAGTTCACATAGTCACCAAAGTACTGAGAAAAAAGGACGAAGCATCTTCTTCATGGTAAGACCTGCAAATCGAACCTTTAACCTGCGCTTTTTTTTGTAATTTTTTCTTTAGATTATTGAAATGCCTATTGTAAAATTAATATACCATCATGATATAGCAATCATGACTTTAATCCAACTAAATTTATTATTTTTAAAGTCAACACATCTACGGAGATTACAAGAAATCCCATCAGGACATTTTAGTCCTCAACCCATTTTAGTATTAGTTTTATTTCCTTTTTGTCTAGTTCATAGCAGGCTTTGGGTTTTCTGTTGTCATCGGGCTTCATATGATGTTTGGAACATCCATAGAATTTTTTTATGTCACATCTTGAATTCAAATCGTCCTTTTTTCCTTAACATTCAAAACTATATTAAACATCTCATCAAACATGTTTTTTCATTGTGCATCACGTCGGTGTTATGTCGAAGTACGAGATCTTCCCAATAAGGTAGTTCTAGAATATATTTTGTTTGCACTAATTATAAATGTTAGATTTACTAGGTATTTCAGTCTGTACACCAATTTCATATATCTTGGGATACTTCTTTAAAATTGCATTTTTTTTTCGCTTAAACAAATCTTTGGCGTTTGCATATTTTCTTCTATGTTAGCTTTGAAGTTATCTTTGTCTGTAAAAGTATGACTGAGATGGAAAAAACAACAATGACAATCAAATCCTGAAATGTTCCTCTAATACCATAAAGAAAATGCTCATGTTTCTTCTGAGGACAAGCCAGACGATCAACCATATCTAACCTGAAAGCATCCTATATGCAGGATAATCACTCATAGTCTATAACAAAGAAGCGAGCATACATTTTTTTTTGAAATGTCATGTGTTTCAACTCCTTGAACCTGCAGTGTTTTCAACTCTTGTATCAATGGTTGTAGAAAAACACCGGTGCCCTGTATTGGATCATCAGGGCCAAGAACGACTATAGTGAGAAACATATATGAAGATTTTATACACATCCACAGAGGTAAATTATAAGAAGTAACGATAATAGGCCGACATGAATATTTACTATTAAACTGAGAGAATGGTGAAAATCCATCTATACATAAACCAAGTTTGACGTTGCAGCTCTTAGTGAAAAATGTAGGACATGTCCTATCCAAATATATTTGTGCTTCTTCATCCGATGGATGTGTTAAAGTTTCATCTTCCGGTGTTCTCACACAATGTCATCACATATGACATGCAGTGACTGAGGATGCATATAACCTTTTTAGTCTAGGAGTGATGGATAAATAATGCATTCTATTGTATGGAACTCCCTTTCCTTTTTTATTTCTAGGCTTATATCTTTCCTTAGCACATATTTCGATATTTCTAAGATTCATATCATCTTTCCAATACAACATGCAACCTTTTATATAAGTATTTATCTTCTGGTATAACAAACCGAAAGCCGACATTAGTGCTCTCATTTTTAATGATCATCGCACATCAAATTATTGGGTGATACATGTCTTTGTGTAGCCATCCCACGACAACCTCTAAGCTAAAGCCAATAAATCAAATATTATTTCTCTTTCGCATTCGTTTCTTCTTCGATATTAACATCACCGTCGACAAGTTGACATGTAGGGAACATTGATTATGCTGCATCTTCTATTAGATTCGTCATAATCAAATCGACCGTTGACAATACAGGACTTACTGTAAGTACAACAAGTTCCCTCTGACGATCCCATAAATAATAATTTGACAAAAAACCAGATTCTTACAAATGATATTTAACTGTGCCTGGTTTTCAAAACCTCAGTAGTTTGCACTTACTACACGGGCAACGAAGTTCCTAGTAATTTTGGTTATTAGATACTGCAAATTTAATAAATCTGTTTACCCCATTGTAGAAATGTGCTTTCACCAAACCTTTCAATCCGATTCTAATTTCATACATTCAACTATGGTTGATATAATAATTGGACATTTTCCTTTATTTAAAAATATATGTTAGTGATTTCAATAACACATATATATGTTGGTAAAGCCTTTTTAGTGTAACGACCCGGGGAATTCAACACACGAATTATGATAATAATACTTAAAACCCATATTACTTGCCAAAACCCAAGTATCAGAAACACCAGATAGTTAATAGAAAGAAATTAGAGGGTGAGACAAGAATGGAAGAAACACTAGAATAGAAGAAAAAGAAGAAGAATAACAACATACAGAATCAGAGTCTCACATTGCAGCGGAACCAAATATATATAATATTGAAATAAATCTTTGTTGAGAGCTTGAAAAATACTTACAATCATCAGAGTACAACTTACAATCAACACATCCGGACTATCTTTCCTCATATATAACACACATCAGAAAAAAATACTAATACGTTTGAACTCCTCCGGCATATCTCTGGACTTCACGGCATCCAATAATCTAAACCTGTAAAACTTAGTCTGACCCGAGCATTACAAATGCCAGGATCAGTCTGGTGAACTAAAGTGAAAAAACTCACTAAGTTTAAGGGTAACATCCAACTTGATTTTAAATTTAAACAATTCTTTTCTGGAAGAAAAGGATAATCGTAAGATGAGTCCACACATAAAGAGTGACATCACAACAGAATTACAGTTATCGTTGCGTTACAACACATAGATTTAAGCAGTTCTTCTGCTTATGAAGATCTACGGTCTTCAATTGCTCTGTCTCGATTAGCATCTGATAACTTCCATGTTCATGTATTTTTTGGTCGGAATGGTTTTCAAATATAAATTTGATCCCGGTCTTTCCATACCAACAATCGTATAAGCCAGATTTGGTATTCGGTTATTTAACTATCAAATAAACAACCGTTCAACCATAAAAAATAAAATGAGTTTATTGGTTTAGTACTTGGCATTACATGGCCTTTAAAAAAAATTCAACGAAGGTAATATAAAACTCCTAAATCTTTCAATATTACGGATATAGCTTTTCACCTCTTATTTCAATATAAAAGTATATTTCAAAATCGTTTAGACACTTTAGAACTAAATCATAAATATTTATATACACTTATCTTTGCTTTCAACAACTTCCACATAAAACATAGTTACGAAATCCCCATTGTTCCATTTCTCGAAAAACAATAACTAACACTTCCCCCTTTGAATAAACTTATTCGAACTCATTTCGTTAATATCATGAATATCAAAATATCGTTATATTTTCACAAAATCTCTCTTTATTTCTGTTACTTTGGAAATATCATTTCATATTATCGAATCCCTTTTAATTCCGTTACTCCCACATTCATTAGTTCCTGACTGTAAATTGGTAAACGAATACAACCCTAAGTATCAACCCTGAAGACCGAAATCAACATCAGATTAATACTCAGAAAATCACTCAACTCAACCAATCTTCAGTTAGGTTCTAATTGTTTAATTCCTTATCAACTCGTACTATTCCACTTTTAATTCATTTAACCATTTTCCCATTTTTTTTGAAAATCTCGTTTCAGTTTCATTCCCAAATCTTTTAACTAACGTTGCATTATTTTTCTCTTGTGTAATAAACTATTTCTAACATCCTTACTGTTACCATCTAATATCATCCTCAGATAATCCTGAAGTCGTTCAAGTTATGGTATTTTAATTACCTCTCAGACCCTGATTAACGACGATCTTTTCTTAAGATAGATACGAGTTATAATTCAAAAACCGATATTCATTCTAATATCATAACAGATCCCATTTAACTATTTTATTAAAAATATAGTTTTATAACCCTTCCTATCTTTTTGGAAGTCTCTTTTTAAATATAACTAGTATTATTTAATTCATTGATTAAAATAATTGCTTACAAAACCTCACCTTTCAACTTATTTAGACAATTTGTTTTATAAACCGGATTTTTACTACAAATCTTATTACTAACTCCTTTTACCAAATCCAATTACAAACCTCTTTTACCAAATTCTTCCTTTAAATTAATTAATGATATAATTAATTTAAATAATTCCATTTAATTGTTTTCTTCGAAACAATTAATCCAACTCTTAACCGATTGGTTAATTTCTACTCATTTGCTTATAATTCTTATTAACATAAGGATTTAGTTTATAAAATCATTTAAAAGTTCCTTATAAATTTAAATAATAAATATTTGTTTCCTTTTAATAAAATTTTATTCAAAACGAAGGATTCCAAAATCTATCTTTAGTAATAAAATAAATATTATAACTTTATTTTTTGTCGATTCACCTGATGGTGAATCAATATTTATAAAACGATTGATTTATAGGCCATATGCTGTTAGTTACTTAACCAATACTGCCCATTGGTTAAAAGAAAACAGATGTTGAATTTCAGTCAACGATCCACAACCAAATCAATCATCCAATCAGAACAGTTCATATAATGATAATATGAAAATAAATAACATTTGAGGAATCCAGTTGGATCCCTCCAACCTGTTTTTCGCTGCATCCAAATACGTTATCTCAAATAAAATCATTCAATTCAATATACGAATATAATATCTAACAATCAACCAATAATAGTAATTTAAACATCCAGTTATAAATTTTTATACGTTTATATTATCATAAACGTGACCTATAAGGTAAGTTACCTTGATTGGTTATAATTGCTGAAAATAACAATTAAATTAAATTAACGAAGGTTTAATTTAATCAGTTCAATCAATATAAATAATATATGCAGTAAACATCCAACAATAACAACCATAGCACACAAATATTAAACCAGACTTATATTAAATATAAGTGAGATAAAATTGAGTGAGTTGTACTCACCTTAGTTTTCATTCATTGTCAGTAGCAATCTGTGATGACCCGAAGATTTTTTACCCCGAAAAATGACATAAAACTCCATGTCGCCTATTCAAGCATCAGAAATACCGGTTAATTATTAGAAAGAATTTAAAGGGTGAGAAAAGAAAGAAATATTATAACAGAAAAAGAAGAACCAACACAACACAGAGTTTCACATCGCAGTGGAACAAAATATAGTATAGAAATAAATCTTTATTGAGAGCTTGAAAAAAAATACTTACAATCATCAGAGTACATCAACACATCTGGACAGTTATAATAATCTGTCTTCATATACAACACACATCGGAATAATATCTATATAATGTCATACGTCTGAACTCGTCCATCCCGTCTCTTCACAACATCCGATAACCTGAGCTTATATGACCCGGTCTAACCTAAGCATTACCAACGCCGGATCAGTCTGGTGAACCAGATTGAGAAAACTCACTAAGTTTAAAGGTATCACACAACTTGATTTTTAAAGTCAAAATATTTCAAAAGAAAAGGATAACCGTAAGAACAAATACGCACAAAAATAGGAACGGTTTTTTACTTTACGATAACCTAAACATTTTTGAAACCATATATTTTCTAATATTATAATAATGTATAAATACAAATAAATAACAATCTAGCAGAATGCTTGCATCTCACACTCTACATACATAATATACAATCGAAACTGCAGGCGCTTATTGGAGAGTGGATTTCCATGGCATGGTACGGGCAACCACATTTTCGACAGTGTATCTCTAGAGAGGAATACACCGAGTTCAACAAGTACATCTTGCAACTCAGGCTAAACATGACCGACCCCTCATTTCGCTTGAGAATACCGAATATACTGTCACCTACGGTTGGTACCAACATAACCATTCCCTGGAGATACAAAAGCTAAAAGAATAACAAATATGAATATTTTCTAGATGGTGACAATACACCCTGATGGGAGCGACCCACATAGCCATGCGACCTACCCGATTTATACCATTTCCTAGTTGATGAGGCTTAAGGTCATAAATACCTTTAGAACATCTGGCCATCATTCACCCTGAATGCCACGTTGTCAAATCCACCAGAAATTTACTAATTGGCGTCCACAAAAATACTCTAGTTATTAAGCTAGAGAAAAGCCTTTTCTCCTCTATCAACTATGGTACATTTGAAGAAATCAATGTACGTATCCCTTTGGAAATACTCCGTAAGACATCCGTCCATACAAGTCATCCAGGAACAGGATGAACCGAAGGAATGCTCCTACCACATCCTAGGTATCACCCTATAGATTAGTAGCTGGTAGTCCTTGCAATCTGTAGATTTCAACCACGACAAAACCCCACTATATCCCCCGTTGACTCAAAGATTTTAAGCGGTCCTTCCATTTTGAAGATCTACGATCTTCAATTTCTCCATCTCGATCAACATCTAATTAATTCCACATTTTCATATTTGCTGGTCGGAATGTTTTCGAATATAGATTCGATCCTGGTCTTCCCGTACCAACAATCGTATGGGCCAGATTTGATAGTCGGTTATTTAACTATCAATTAAAACAACCATTCAATCATAAATATAATAATCAGTTTACTGGCTCAGTACTCAGCATCACTTGGCTCTTTAATTAAAATACACATTTAATGAACCTCAAAATCTTTTAATAATTTCAATATAGCTTTTCACATCTTATTTTAATGTAAGAGTATCCTCAAAAGAATTTTATTTAAATACATGAAAATATCCAATTAATTTGCATTCCATTATTCATTATCGAAACTAGGCAATTAGTTTAACTTATTATTCAAAAAATAATTATTACGAAAATCTCTTTTGTTCTCTTTGCTTGAAAACAATCACAAATCCTTATTCTCTTTAAAATAAAATCATTCCAAAACTCCACTTTCCATTTTCTTTCCCCTCGAAAATATCGTTATATTTTCACATAATTTCCTTTATATTGGAGATATCCTTATATATATATATATTCAAATCTTTTCATTCCGTTACTTTGGAAATCCTTTATATATATTATTCAAATTTTATTTTCTCTTTACTTTGGAAATATCTTTTTTATTTTCTCAAGCTTTCTATTTCCTTCTAACTTTGGGAATCTCATTTCAATTCTGTTCATTTCATTTAATCTCATTATTAAGTATCACCAATTCAAAATCAACACTTTAATTTCACATTCCTTTCATAAACCTTGTTTATAAACTGTAACAACCCGTATTTTTTGAATAACATGTTATAACATAAATCAAGGCAGAATTAAACTGTAAAATCTGAATAAAGGGAAACGGGCTGTGCCATTGCATTCGTCTCGGAAAAATACGCGAAATAGAGTCCGAGTTTTTGAAAATCGGAGTCCGTATGACCGAGATATGGCCTCGCGAAGTTTCACGAAAAATTCAAATTCAAAACAGATTCAAATTTCAGAAAATTCGGGGTAGGCGGGAAAAATCCCGCCCAGACCAGGTCGACCTGGGGGTCGACCTGGGAGTCGACCTAGGGGGGCCAGGTCGACTGGGGAGTCGACCCCAGGGTCAACCTGGGGGTCGACCTGCCTGGTCGGACCCAGGCAACCGGGTGCACCATTTTGGCTGTTTTGACCTGTTTTGTTGGCTAGTGACGGGATTTGATGGCTCTGATTGAATCTAGGGTTAATCCTATGGCTAATACTATCCTAATCTTCTATAAAAAGACCCCTAAACCTAGCCTAAATCACCATTATTCAATCCTACAACTAAACTATGTCAAATTTGTTCCTCTCATGGCCTCCACTCTCATGCTAAAATTCCTAAGTCTATTTATATGAGAGATTTTGAGTTCATACAAGTGCTTTCAAACTTATATGAGTGTTCTTAGTTTGCATTCAAGTCAAGTTGCAACATTTCTATTTCAAAGCAAGGATTTTTATTGATTTGGTGCAAGGGTTTTTCAATTGGGGCTTTCATATTTTGGTGCTTGCATAAGGGCTTCGTCTCAATCTTTATAATAAATATTCATTTGTGTCTTCATAGCATTGTAAGCCCTTTTCTACTTTCTTTTTTATTGAACTCTAAAGTTAAATGAATGATGCAAGTTTGGGTTAATCATTATGATATGCAAGTTTGGTTGATCATTATGATATGCAAGTTTGGTTGATCATTATGTTATGCAAGTTGGTTCAATCATTATGTATGACACATGTTGCTATGTTATGCAAGTTTGGGTTGATCATTATACACATGTTATCATGTTATGCAAGTTAAACTTGAGTTTGTGAGCATAAAGCTTCAAGCTTTATATTAAAGGTTGCATTTTGGCAACATGAAAGTTATCATATTCCTTATGATAACTTGCATGTGAGGCTAAATGCGAACTTCTAGCAACTTCTACATGTCATTTATCACTATTTATCACTCATATGCTAAGTTTGGTTTTATGCATGCTTTTGAAGCCTAATAATGCAATATGCAAGTATATGAACATATGTACATTTCATATGCCACCATGATAAACTTGTGGCTTCAACACCTTTTTGTCATGATTATGCCAAGTTCCCTATTTTACCCTTTATGCGTTGTTGCGATTATGTAAACGATGGGATTACGTGGGGGTTGGGATATGAACATGATTTTTATAACATAACATGATATGTTAACTTGTAATTATGTTTTGGAAACATAATGGACATGACACTTAGAAAATATGAGTGTGGCCAACTCGAGGTTGGGTTGAGTTTGTAGCATAAATCTACCCGGACCCGCCCGGCTTAACTAGTAGCTACAAACAATAGGACCCAATGTGAGAAGTTGGTCATGTTGTGCTCGAACCCGAGGTTAGACCAAGTTGTGGTGTAAAGCTACCCGGACCCGCCCGACTTAACTAGTAACCACAACAAGGTCTAATGTGAGAGGTTAAAGTACATTAAGCTAATTAATGCCTCCTGATTAGGGTTAAGTCATGGTCCACTTAATACTTAATCAATTTGGGCTTGATGGGTTAATCGGGGTTAAGTCATGAACCTTGGGTACACTTAACCAATTTAATCCATGTTTGGATCGGGTTTACCACATTTAACCCGTTAAGGAAACCCTAGTTGCGTGGTCCTTTTTAGCAGTAACCCTCTTGGTAGTATCATAAGACCCTAGGACTAGGCTAGGGTGGGGCACGATTACTGGGCTGACATGTAAGCGACCAAAACGACGGCTGAGTAGGTACGCCGGTGTAGGTCTAGGCGGACTATGGTCGTGCACACAGTCCGGAGTTGGAGAATCAGGCACGGGTACCAGTAGATCTAGACTGTGCATACTTGATTGGTGTCCGAGGTTGACACCCTAGGACTTGATACACCCTAGGGTGGACCTAGCGCAGTTTAACTACATTGCATGTTTGGGCCGTATGACACCGACACTTGACGAGTTAGGCTTATAGGGAGCCGATCAACTAGACCGTGTAGTTGGACCTTGATTTAGGTCACCTCATGATATTGGGCCAAGTTTGGGCCAAGGGATCAATTCTTGTTTTTACTTGACATGTTAGAATGCTAGTACACCCGTGGTGCAAAACTTAACCTTGATTATGCGATGACACCTGTATCTATCTTGTTAGTTAATCATCATGCCAGTATGTTGTTATCCTTATGTTCATCTCAGCTTCTCATGCCAGTTAACTTTACTAGTTCATGGACAGATAGTAGTAGGGCTTACCAGTCTTTTTGACTGACCTGTTTTCTTTCGCCTCTTTTCTTCCGTTTCCCCCCCTCAGGTTCTCAGGGTGGGAACATTGGAGCTTAGCTTGGATCTTTATAGCTTGCTTACTGGATTTGCTCATGTACGGTTTTGGACATTGAGCTAGCTATGGTTTATCACTTCACTTTGGGGATAGTACTTTATGTATTTCAGTTTTTCAGTTTATGCTTTTCTCTAGACTTTGTTTGTTGGAAAATAATGACTAAGTACTTTGTTGTAACTTAACTATGGTTTTGGAAATGCAAGTTTTATCCGCTGCTTTATTACTCTGTTTTACTTATATGTTCTGTCTTGTGATATCTACATGCATGTTTACCTTGTTTAACGCCCCTCCAAAGCTAGGGTGCTTGCAAGAGTTACCCTGGCGAAGGTGGGGTGTTACATAAACCCTAGTTTAATATAAAAGCATTTTTATCTCTATTCCTTCTTACTTAATTCAAATATTAAGTAACATTTATTTTAAGCTGTCGTATTCGCTTAAAACCCCTTTTATAACTTCTTTCCCAAAAACTCGGGTATTAAATATATACACGATTATAAACTCTTTTCACATTTTAACTATATTTCCTTATACTCTCAATCACTTATGTAATGACCCGCTACTTTCAATGTCTCGCATCGGTAATTAAACCGACTCAAGACGTTCAAACAGCGAATTGTTATTGCTTTTCGGTTTAAAATAAATTAAATACACAGAATCACAGAACATACGACAACACTGTATCTCACAAACGATATTATATTACTAAATTTATTAGAGTTTACAAATCATTTTTATACAGCTGAAGAATTTTTAAATATAATACATGAATTTTTAAAAGAATAAAAGTTTATGGTTTTTGTCAGGTCTGCGCGCGCATAAGAATCCTACGTCTTCACGATTCCTCTCTAGATTGACAGCTGAAATCTTTAAATCTGGAACACTTAGGACCAGTCCCGAAGGTTCCATGCAAAAACACAAAACACTCGAGTTAGGATTAAACTTATTTCAAATTAGTCACTTCGCGATAAACATATAATATAATTGTTCAATCACTACAAATTATTAATTATACGAGCATGTCAACACATAAAACCGCCAAAATATACAAACTAAAATAGATCAAAATAATTGTATTTTTTGTCCCTATATCTCAATATGGGAAAATAAATAAAAGTTCATCACAAATATGTAAGGCAATGGTAAATTGAAATCCGCATGGTGGTAAGAACCAACACCCAATTCACAAATGGTATGCATGGCAATATATAGATTCAAAGGGTTAATGCATGTCGATACTCTAGTTTATGTTAAAAATATAATAACCTAACAAGATTATAAGCAAGTTCAAGTGAAATAAATGTCCTAGGTATATGTTTCCTATGCAAGCTAGCTAGTATGAGCGAAGTATTATGTATTTGTTTTGAGACTTGTTTACTTCTAATTGCTTCATGAACTACTAAGTTGTTTATTCCGCTGCAAATGTTGTAATACTCCGTGTCTGTGATTCTGTGATTGATTTATTTACTATATATGTTAAGTATTTCCAATTTATATAACGATTTACTATTTTGAGCAATTCAAGTTAGACATGTGTGGATTATTGTTGATTTGAATCGTTTGAAATGGTAGGTCGTTACAAGTGGGAAGCGATATTGGTTTTGGGAATCAAAACAACGTAACATTCAAAATGAGTCATTCTCACCCAGGCCCCGTAAGGAAAAATTATAATTAAATTTCATGCATCCATCATTTTATGCCCACTTCCCAAGTGTCCTAACCATGCAAGCATTTTGTTTTTTCTACATTTGGGCATTGCAAACACATGTATGGTTAAGCTAAACCTCCTTATTTCCTTCCTGCTTGCGTGAGAAGTAAAAATGGAAAAGTTCTGTGTTTCCATTTGTAAACTACATTGCTTCTAAAGAATTTTGAAAAACCAATTTCTTTAAATAAAATATCGGAAGATACTTTTGATGAAACATGTAACAAATCCATTTTATCTGAAAGGATCGGAAACACCATGGAAAATGATTGAATAAATCCGTTTAATGGGAATAGTCATTTTTCTAAGTTTTCAGACCTTAAGCTTTATGACTATGATCAATAATATAGGGCAAAGCCAGTTTTTAACAATAGATAGAATGTGTAACACCCCACATTTTTAATTCAAGATAATAAAATAAGGATAACTTAATTAAATATTCAGAATTAAATGAATCGGACTGCGCCATTGCGTTCGTCTCAAAATTCTGGTCAAAATAGACACCTGGTTTGCGTAAAACAGACACCGTATGAAGAAGGTATTATGGTTTAAAATTTGTATACACATAAGAGAAATATATATGAATAAAATAAGTTCTATAATTCAAAACAGTTCAAAATTCAAGCAGCAAGGGGAAGCGGGAAAATTCCTGCCCATGGGTGTCGACCCCATCAGGGGGTGTCGACCGTAGGCCTGGCAATTTGACACGTGACACGCTAACACGAAACGAAACGACATGAAATAAATGGTTATGGGTTTTGATTTTTGGTATACGAAACACGAAATTACACGATAAATTTCGTGTCGGATATGGGTTTTCACTTTCAATACACGAAAGTACACGAAATATTTTATATATAATTTTTATTTTTTATATATCATATAATATATAAATTTTGTGTACTTTTCGTGTACACAAAAGTACACGAAAATACACGAAAGTACACAAAAGTACATGAGAGTACACGAACAGGAAGTACACAAAAGTACACGAAATTAATTTCGTGTACTTTTCGTGTTGTTTCGTGTTTACACGAATTTTTTCGTTTTGTGTTTGGATCGGGTAAACAAATACATAGAATGATTTCGGGTCATTTTCGGTTTTAGCTCTGAGTACATGAAAACACGAAAGTACACGAAACGAAAGTACCCGAAACGAAAGTACACGAAACGACACGGTTGCCAGGTCTAGGACTTGACCCATGGGTCGAACCCATCAAGGGGGTGTCGACACCTAGGTCGAAACCCCAATGGGGTGTCGACACCTGGGTCGACACGCCTTGTGAGGGGTCGACCCCCACCACAGATCTAGGCAGATTCTTCTGCGTGAACGTGGACTATTTCTTTTACCAAATACGTTGCTGAACACCTATAAATAACCTTAGAGCCTACCCTAAATCTCATATTTCTGAGGCAACGCAGAAGCTCCGCCACTCCTCTTCCTCCTTAAATCCATTCAGAAAATTAAGATTATTAGTTTAGGAAAAATTCTGAATCCAGATCTGAAGGAAAGGAACGTATGTTTGTAAATGGGTGTTCAAATCTCTTATCAAAATAAGGTAATTACCTAGATCTGGTCTATTTCAATTCTCTTCTCTTTCTTCCCTTCTTCTTTTATAAAAATTATGAATCCATGGTTGTTAGGTTCTGAATCCAATTAGGTAAAACTATGGAATAGTAGATCTGAACTAGATCCAGTATTTGGAAAACAAATGAGGTGAGTGGATTTAAGTTATACCATTTTTAATAATGATATATTATTGTTTAACATTCCCATTATTATACGATGTGATTTTGCTACAATAATTAAAAGCATTGAAATGTTATGTATGAAAATTTGAAATATGATATGTTGAAATGTTGAAACATATATTAAAAAGATTAAAGTGACATGTTGGAATATTAATATGTTAAGATATTATTATGTTGGAAAGTTCATATGTTGAAATATAAACTTGTTAGAATATAGGTAGCAACTAATGTTGTTCATATTACATGCTAACTTGTCACATTTATATGCATGAACCCTTACTTGTATGAATTGGAATAGTTATATGATTAAATGGTTTCATGTTAGCATAGAATTGAATACATGAATATGGATTTGGGGCATGAATCAAATTATGATTAAAGTTCTTAATTTGGGCATATGGTATATGATAAATATACCTTGGGAAAAGGGCATGAAAACCTATAATGAAATAGGAATAATTGTTAAAGAAAGAACATGCCTTGATTCATAGTAATTTGAAACTGTAACGTTCTTAGACACGAGGTTAGATTACACTTGTGGTAGAAGACTTCCCGCAACCGCCCGACATATCCAGCATCCACAAGTGTTAAATCTAACGTAAGGGGTTTAAGTGCATAAATAAAATATGTAGTGGTGCTAAGACACGAGGTTAAGTCAACTTGTGGCAGAAGTCTACCCGGACCCGCTCGGCAAATCCAGCATCCACAAGTGTAGGCTTTATGTGAGAGGTCTAGTGCATAAATATATACATACACACACACACACACATATATATATATAACAAGATATGAATAAATGACAATGATGGTAATTAGATGTCTAACTCAGAAAATATGAAAGGAAGGGATGTAATGGACTAAGTTAGTGCGATGCGAAGGAAAAGTGATGCATTTCCCTAAGTGACCTATTTCTGAGAACGTTGTTGCAAGTAAGCCACAATGAACAAAGTAAGAAAAGAAAGAGAAATTACTTGACACCACGGATTTGGGTAGGAATACATTATGAAAATAAATGACTGATTCCTTCTGTAAATCAAACTGATAAGGTGCATGAAGTGTTTTCCTTAATAAAATAAGGAACATATATTGTAGGGAATGAAGAATAATGTGTTACAGCTGTAAATAATTTGGAATAAGCGGAAATGATAATAACCTGTTGTAAATAAATTATGTTAATGAGAATGTTGTATAATAAGTAGACTTGTCCTAAGGACTAGTGAAGATTATAAATTCGGAAATGAGATAAGTGGCACTTAATTATAAATTAAGTAATTGGTAGATGGGGAAAAACAGAAACTAGTTGTTTGTAATAAGTAGAGAAAAGGGGGAAATTTATGAAATGTAAGAAGTTGTAGTTAATTAGAAATTAAGTAATCTGTAATCTGGGAAACTTGAAATCTGTTGATAAGAATAAACATGTTAAGGCTTGTCCTAGGGATAAGAGGAAATTTTAACATAGGTTATAATAAATGGGAAGGAGACCTATTAGTAAACCTTAGTTAAGAGAACTAAGTTAATTAGTAAACAACAATAAGTTGTAGTGATAGTATAAGATGAAAAAGAAACAATGAGGCAACTTATGAAATGAAATAAGTTATATTTAATCATAAATGATAAGTGACATGTTAAATGGAAAACATGTGAATTGAGATATATTTAATTACATATTAAGTAGAACATGTTATTGTAACCTCGAATCAAATAATAACATAAAGGGATTGTGGATTCCAGACCTTGGATCACAATCTAGGAAATAACATGTTGTGGGCTTATTAATAAACTTAAATGGGTTAAGTTATATAACTGAAATTAATAAGCAAGAGGAACTTGGTAACTCGAATAAGAACTCAAATGTGAATGGTAATAGCTAAGTTAAATGGAAACCTTATAAGGTAAAGCAAGCACATAAAGGAATGTTTAGACATACGGTCTAATAACATATTAAAATGAGATGCTTGGACCAGTTCGCATGTTCGAGGGTGAATAACCCGACGGGGTAGATCATCATGGTGTCATGAGGCACGAGGGGAGCACACGTTCATCTGAATGTTCTAATGGCTCTGAAGGACTGGAAGTGGAAGCACACGACTTACGTAAAGTTCTCTTCGCTCCCTCTGTGCGGTGCCAGATGTTTAAGCTATGCCCGCAGAGGTTGGGTCTGCGCGTAACTACCAGGTGGGAGGGCCTTGATTGCAAAAGTAGCTATGTAGTCAGAATGTTGTGACGTGGTGACACTATGGTGATTCGGCGATCAACTCAACTGGAGGCGAGGTCAGGATCAACAAAAATAATAGATCGTTGGGTACCCGTCATCGGCAGCCGGTGGGATGCAAAAAGACTAGTGGTAAACCCAGTAGACCATTCACCTTTCACTATCGAGGTACGGTGGTTGAGGGGAGACGCCAACTGGATGTTTAGATTGTTTGTTAGGGTAAGTCACTTAGCTTTTGTAGTCTTTACTAGTTGCGGGAGGGGACGAGGTGAGGATATAGACACCATGAAAAACATAACTGAGGGATACCTGTATATTTGAGGCTATTAAAGATGGGCCTGTACAGATATGGAAGAGCTCCCGACTGAGTTACGTGTTTATTGTATAGCCCTGCCATGGAACTCGGTGCACAATATGTGCGGTTAAGGCATCGAACACATTTGATGATACATACGTGGGAAAATCTAGATACATGCATGTCTGCTCTGGGTGGTGTATCATAGACTTGAGGGCATCTGATTTGATCAAAGGTGGCAGTCCGTACGCTTACGTAGCATAGTAATGACAAATATATGCGGAACATAACATTGTTATGTAGAGATCCGTACGTCACTCCGGCGTAGATGAGGGACTGCATTCATTTCTGTAGCATTACGGTGGAGACCATGTGAGTAGGATACCATGGGGTGTGCCTCAATATTGAGGGGTAGCTACATATACACTGTATTAGGTAAATCCATTGGGAAATAAATTGGTACGACGTGTGTGTAAGCCTTGAGTGCAACTAACCCAAATAACCTAATAACTAAGAAAATATGATTGAACAGTATATGTAGGATTATCCAAAGTGTCTAGTTTAAATCCAGTCAACAGAACTTGTGTTCTGACCCCCTCCTCATAACATACTTGCAGGTTAGATTTGTAGTAGAGACATGATACATGATAACTTTGGGATACTGGTTAGGCATTATTATTAATACGGTAAGCCTATACATTGATTATATTATATTTTGTACATTCCATTGTGAGATATTTTCTTAGCTCTGACATATTTTATGTCTCTGTCTTTTCTGTAGTATACCGAAACAAACCAACATGAGTTTTGATAGATTAGTATTTTGAAGAAAATAAAATTCGGCTTGTCGAAATTTGGGTTTTTACATCTGGTATCAGAGCTTAGGATTAGGATTCCTGTATAGATACTGAGTGAACGTATTTTTAAAAAAATTATAAATTATATATATAATCCATAGAGAAACCCACTAAATAGAAAGAGTGTAATATAATAAGAAATGGGATGTTTATTTTGTACAATAAAGGAATGAATATGGAAATCTGGGACCCTTAGGAAATTTGGGTGGGAAGTGTACAATATATTTGAAATAGAGAAAGGAGGATCCCATATGGTAGTATTTCCGATCAGTGGGCTTGGCAGTAAAACCTTATAAACTGGAAAAGGTTAAAAGGAGAAAAATGGATTAGGAATATATATAGTTGAGAGAATTGACTTTGTGGGAGTGTCTAGGAAAGCCTAGAAAAATTGGAAACCTGATTTGAGTCTAACTCCACTGTTAACTTTTTAGAACTTGAAATTGTAAAAGTTTTGGGAAAGTCGTACATGTTGTTTTCAAGTTTTAATCTTAAAATTTTTAGTTTTAATTATGTAAAGTACACATATTGAGTTTTAAAGTAAAATGGGGCACACTTTGTAAATAGCAATTTCTTGCGAAAATTTTGTCTAAAGTAAGATTCTCTCAAAAAAAAAGGTGCATATTCTAGAGCATGTATAGCTTGCTAATTTTATTGTTATATTTCATGCAATAATTTTTAAAAAAAGAAAGTTTTGAAGTCTCTATTCTTTTGACAAACATTTTTGATAAATTGTTTAAAAGGGAAAATTTTGTTGGGTCGACAAAATAAGTTGTAGAAATTAAGAATAGAGTGGATGTTTGCACCTTGTAGTAAGAGACTGAACTGACCATATAGGCAAGAACAAATGATAAACCCGGTTGAGAAATAGTTGTCCTTATCTACTCTAGTTTTTGTGATGTTTTTGTGATTTGGAACCAAAAAAATGATTTATATTTTTATATATGACATGTTTTATGGTTTGGCAAAATAAGTTTTCATGAGGAAAATAAAGTTTTGACACTTTTAAATTTTTGGAAAAAATTTAAATGAAAAGGGCCAAACCATGTTTTATAAAGTATGGAGTAGGTGAGGATTACGACCTAGGGAAGACGGGAAATTTTTTGAGGCTATGAAGTAAATAGCGAGAATTATCTTGGAATAATGGTAAGATCCCGTAGAATGCGTAAGCATTGAAAAGCCTAGGGTGTTGCTTGAAATAATTGTTGGTACACAGCTAGGACTAGTGGTGACGACTAGATAGAAAAAGGGCAAGTAAGTGTTTAGATTATGTTGCTAATTTTCTTGTTAGGGGTACGACACCTTGTTGCACTTTTGTGGGATCGTTCAGCTATTTTGTTCCTATTGGGTAGTTAGGGTAACACATAAACCTATCATGGATCCTATGGTTTGTACTTTTCTGTCTGAAGGGGGACATAGTCCCGAGATTCTTGTCCCTTAGTAGTTGCTGTATAGCGCATCTGTTTTCTTGCTTTAGTTGAAAGACTAGAAGGCTTATCTGAAAACTAAACTTAGATCAGATGATTAAATAAGCTAAGAAAAGAGAAATGGTGCAACTATAAAGGAAATAACGAATTCAGTAAAGCAACAAACATGATAAATTATGAGAAAAGATGAGCAAACAAATTTCCAAGATAAAGATGAAAAATAAAATCAGTAACAATGAAAAAATTTCTTATATGGGCGGTGCTTGGATAGGTGTAACACCCCATCTCCGTTAAGGTCACTCACAAAGGGAATGCCTTAAGTTTGATGGAGCGTTTTAGTAGACAGAACAGAAATTTACAAGACAGATAAAATAGTACGTGAAAAATTTATAACTTTATTACAACAGAAACTGAAATAAGTTTGGTTACATCTTTTCAAATCACAATATCAGAATTCAAGTACAAAATATCGGTCTTGTACAAAGCCTTCAGAATGCATAGTTTTTAAAGTCATAATACCAACATAAACTGCCATGGGAAGATAGAGCCAAGGCCAAGCGATACTACAAGAAGAGAAAATCTGAATCAAGCTCTTATATTTTCACCCTAAAAACCTGGGGGGGGGGGGGGGGAGGGGGACGAAAGAAAAGGGGCGAAAACAAGCAAGGTCAGACTTAAAGTCTGGCAAGTCCAGTGACTTTCAGCATATGAACTGATAATAATATCATGACATGAAAATAAAGCTGGATAAGAGACAACAACAACAGGAGTAACTAGTATACTTAGGCGAAACAGAAGAAACAGAATGATATAGCCTAAGTTATGCTTCTTACTTATATCTTACTTCTCTGCACTAATACTAGTATAACAGGATTAAGTGTTACCCTAATGTCTAAACTGAAACAGAAACGGAACAGAATAATCTATACAGAAACAGAATGCTAGTAATGGGCCTTTACCACCCCAACAGATAGAAGGTATAATAACGGAATCAGAAACGAAAACAGAATAATCCCTAAGGAAACAGAATGTTAGAATTAGGTGTACACTAGTAAATGGGCCTTTACCACCCCAACAGACGGTACCATGCAGAAACAGACAGTTGCTACCACCCAACAGAAACAGACGGTACCCCAACGGAAACAGACAGAACTAAGTGTACCCTAAATCTACCCCAAGAGATCGGCTCCCTAATACATAAATACCCTATGCCAGCCCCACAGAAGGGTGTATCACTCCCTAAAGTGGCAACCTTTGTATGACACAGACCTATTTACAGATGTCACGGCGTCTTACATCCTCAGAGGAAGATTGGGATCCATGCACGCACATGACCCAGTTGGAACGCACCATCAACACCCCTTGCCATTATCAGAATGAACTGCTTATAATTAGTTTAGTAAGCGTGCCCGGACCCTACCTACTGTTGGGTCATATTTTTGATACCAGAAAGGGTTACAGACTAATATGGCTCCTAAACAACAGATAACACAAGTATTTTCCCTTCTAATCTTGTGTCCCCAGACTAATGGATTTCAGATTAACTTGTTTACAAGTTTTCAGACCTACAGAGTTCAGATCAACTAGTTCACAGATCAGAAAATCAAGTCAATAGGTGTTCAGACTAACGGGTCAGATGTACAGTTTTAACAGACTTACAGATGGTCTATCTTTGTATTGGGCCTACAGATTCATGAAACAGGTTTATTAATTCATCCGTCCAGTTGGTTTAGCCCTATCCACCCAACACGTTTTAGACATCATATTTATCTCAGATTTGCATTAATTAAATATTAATGCGCAGACCTCTCACATTAGGTCAGTAGCTTGTGGCCGCTGGATAAGCCGGGGGGTTCCGGGCAGACTTCTGCCACAAGCCAGGCCTAACCTCGTGTCTAAGCATATTTTAGTTATGCCTACGACCTCTCACATTATACTAGCAGTTTGCAGTTGCTGGTTAAGCCGGTTGGGTCCGGGCAGGCTTCTACTGCAAACATGAGTTTAACCTTGTGTCTCAGCATTTTTATTATAACTAGTTTATTCCATTACAAACTATACAAATATCAGACTAATTGTGCCAATTTAACAGATTTGACTTCTTTTCAAGTCGTAGCAGATTAAACAAATTAACATATTTTACTCAATCTTAGATTGAGCCTAAGGATTTTCATACACAAATTACAATCATTCAGCTTTTCAACAGATTTAACAGATTTAGCAGCTCAGGCGGTTCAACAGATTTAGCAGATTAGGAAACTCAACAAATTTAGCAGATTAGGCATAATTAGCATATTAGGCGATTCAACATATTTAACAGTTTAAGCAATTCAACAGATTATATAGGTAACAAATTTAGCAGATTAGGCAAATTTAACATATTAAGCAGATAACAGTTTTAGCCGATTTAAACATTCCTTAAAGTCCTATTCACATATCTTGCCTAATTCATAAACTAAGCCTAAACTTGTACGCCCAAATTATGGTCATAATCCACCATATAAGATATGTCCACATTTTAGTTAAACTTGCATAGTTCAGAATATTCTCTAAAAATCCTAATCGTGATTCACATATAAATTATGCCAAATATAGCCATTGATTACATCGCATGTCACATATCCAAAAAAAAACCCTTACTTAGGTGTATTCACACTTAATAGTCATCCAATCTTAATATAGGTTTTTACACCTAAGTCATATGCAAATTAATTCTCCTACTTCCAAATGACAAGCTATCAGATTTAATATGCCCAGATCCAGATCTCAAATTATGAAATATGTTCTTATGTTCTAAGTCACTATAATCCTCTTCTTCCAAGTCATAGATCATCTTATGCAATATGTCTCAAATTTATGTCCAGAATTACAACACGCGTTGTGTCCTCAAATTAGTTACAAATCGATTTTGCCCAAATATGCCTCATTCAATATTCTTCCCAAATTTAGCGTTTATGCGTTTATCTCTTATGAGACTTGGCTCAGGCTCATGGTGGCCTGGCTATCAAACAAAAAGAAATAAAGGAGGAAGAAATACAGAACAAACAGAATAATAAAACAGAGGAACATATCTAATAAATAGAAAATAGACCTAGTCTCAAATTCATATTTATAATTATGTCAAGATCATGATTAAATTTCATATCGGAAAATAACTGCACTTGCCTTGGTTGGATTATAGAAGAGGAATTGCAGTTGTTCTCTTTTAATCTTATTCAGATTTGGAAGAAGATGCACTAGTTCTAGTTTTGATCCCAACAAAGTAGCGACACCATTAATTAATTAATTTCTATTATTTCAGAGGCAGCATAAGGAGAGAAGAATGGTGTAAAGAGACTGGGGCTAGGGGGATGTTTATATAGGATTAGGCGGGCGAATCTAGATTGAAAACGAGACTAGATACATCAGAATGAACCCAAGCTCAAAACTGGGTTCTGGCACCAGGTCGACCCCCAGGTCGACCATAGGGTCGACCTGGTCCCTGGGAGGTCGACCATAGTGTCGACCCCCAGGTCGACCTGGTCATGGGTAGGAAAATTCCCGCCCAGTCTGCGCTGGGGTTTGAATTCGAATTTCGAATTCGAATTTCGAGCTGTTTTTGATTCTGAAAATTCCTGAAACTACGGAGGGTCATATCTCCCTTATACATACTCCGTTTGTTGAAAACTCGGACTCGTTTCCAAGCAGAATTTCAAGATGAACGCAATGTCGCAACCCATTTCCCTTGATTCTTATTTTAAAATTTAATTCTGCCTTGATTTGTGGTTTTAACATGTCATAAAAATACGGGTTGTTACATTCTCCCCTCCTTAAAGGATTTCGTCCCCGGAATCTTCAAGTTAAGAAGAATGCATCCTATCATCATCCACAAGCAACTATTGTCCTTAAAAGATTTCTAATGCTGTATGAACTTATGCAAGAGTGTGTGTATATGTACTTATTCAATGTAAAGATCAGGCGGTCCACTGATTCAGTTGACCTCCTTAATGCGAATTATGTCAACGCCATGAGTCCAACATGTATGCAATTTTCCTATTTGATACATATCATTTCTATATGAGTGCACAACCGTTCATTCAAATGCAACATCCATGTGCTGAGCCAACCATTTTGCATCCATATTTTTTTAAAAAAAAATGCACACATCCGTATGCAGTATGAGAGTGTTTTTGAGCCGATCTAGTGCCTAGTGTGTGTATATGCATCCACGAGCAATCACTAGCAACCACTTGCATCCACTTGCAACCATCAAACATATCATGTTTCAAACACATGTTTACACCCAATAGTTTCTACCTAAAGGTCAAAGGATTAAGTCGAGTGATAGAAGCAAGTATAATTAAAACTAAAGCTAGGTTCCCATTAGACATCGGTTTAAGAGAATAACTCCCTAAATATCAACCCCGAAGACTGAAATCAACATCAAATTAATACTCAGAGAATCACTCCCATTAAACAAATGCCCAACTGGAAATCTATTTCACACTTTGAGTAAAAAATCCTATCCTTTTCAGAAACCTACATACTACTGATACAGATCAGATTACCAAATGATTATTAGGAAACTAAGCATGATAAAAACTCAGAATGTATGCGTCATGGTCAACTTAACACCCAACACAGATGCCCTCAAACCCCAACTTATCACAAACAGATGAGTCGTAACCCTCATGGGGTCTGAGACTATAACGGAACCAGAAACAAGACTAGTATTAAAGTGCAGAGTTTCAATTATAGAATCAAAATGCCAGAATCGGAAAGAGTTTTTAACTCCTCAGTCAGATAAGGAAATTAAACCTCCTACATAAATTTTCTTATTTCTACCATATCTACCAGTCACTTGAGCATTCGCCTATCCTCCAGAAGTGGGTTCTGCCCTCTGCCCTTGCCCCCGTTTCTTTGTGCAGTCCCTTGTGAAGTGCCCCATTTCTCCACAGTTGAAGCAAGTGCCCTTCCTTTTTCTGCAATCCTTGTTCAGATGGGTCGAGCTTCCATAAGTAAAGCACTTCTTCTCCTTCTTATGTTCAGTCTTCTCATCCTTCTTTTGTGTTTCCTTTTTGGGCCCTGCCTTCTTGTTCTACGGTCCTTCAAGCTTTTCTCTTTCTTTTTACTTTCAGCTTCCTCTTCATGCATTAACGCCATGTCCACCAATTTTTCGAAGGTTGCCCCATAGGAATGTGGGACATCGCCAATCCGTGTAGCGGCTCATTCAAACCTTTAGCAAACCTTAGTGCCTTCTTATGCAGTGTATTTACCAATTCTAAGATGAATCTTGCCAATTGATTAAACTTGTTGACGTACTCTCTCATTGATAAATTCCCCTGCTTCAACGCTAAAAACCTTTCTACGTATAGACTCTTTTCCGCTCGTGAGATAAATTTCATCTCGAGCCTATGCCTGAAATCCATCCATCTCTCTACCGGACGTACCTCCCACCAAAAATAAGCTTCATCCTTAAGCAACCATACTGCCAACTGTATCTTCTGCCTGTCGTCCACCTCGAAGATAACGAACAAATCCTCGGTTTCTTTGAGCCAGTTCCTTGCTTCCACGAAGGATTCAGTTCCATTAAAGTTCTTCCCACCCATGGCTCGAAAGTCTCTACATATCTTCGGGAAAGTATTCACGTGTGGAGGAGAAGGAGGAACCACTGCAGCTGGGGGAGGAGGGACGTTTTTGGGGCCGCATCATTAGCCCTAGCTTCTAGCTACCTCCTGAACCAGCCAGGTATCGGTATGCCCTCCGGAAGGTTAAGATCCCCAGACATGCTGAAACGAAAGAAAAAGGAAAGATTCAAAACAAGGATAGAAAGATAGGCTATGGCTTTAGGGATTATGTTTTTCAAAATAAACTCTACTTTTGAAAATACTTCTTTTTTAAAAACCTTTTTGAAAATAATTTTCCAAAACTTTTTATCAAATCTGGTAATCTTCAGCTCTGATACCAAGCGTAACACCCCACCTCCGTTAAGGTCACTCACAAAGGGAACGCCTTAACTTTAATGGAGCGTTTTAGTAGACAGAACATAAATTTACAAGAGAGATAAAACAGTACTTGAGAAATTTATAACTTTATTACAACAGAAACCGAAATAAGTTTGGTTACATCTTTTCAAATCACAATATCAGAATTCAAGTACAATATATCGGTCTTGTACAAAAGCCTTCAGAATGCATAGTTTTTAAAGTCATAATCCCCAACATAAACTACCATGGAAAGATAGAGCCAAGGCCAAGCAATACTTCAAGCAGAGAAAATCTGAATCAATCTCCTATATTTCCACCCTAAAAACCGGGGGTGGGGGGGGGGGGGGGATGAAAGAAAAGGGACGAAAACAAGCAAGGTCAGACATAAAGTCTGGCAAGTCCAGTGACTTTCAGCATATGAACAGATAATAATATCATGACATGAAAATAAAGCTGGATAAGAGACAACAACAACATGAGTTACTGGTATACTTAAGCTAAACAGAAGAAACAGAATGATATAGCCCAAGTTATGCTTCTTACTTATATCTTACTTCTGTGCACTAATACTAGTATAATAGGATTAGGTGTTACCCTTATGTCTAAACTGAAATAGAAACGGAACAGAATAATCTATATAGAAACAGAATGCCAGTAATGGGCCTTTACCACCCCAACAGACAGAAGGTACATAAACGGAATCAGAAACAGAAACAGAATAATCCCTAAGGAAACAGAATGCTAGAATTAGGTGTACACTAGTAAATGGGCCTTTCCCACCCCAACAGACGGTACCACGCAGAAACAAACAGGTGTTACCACCCAACAGAAACAGACGGTACCCCAATGGAAACAGACTGAACTAAGTGTACCCTAAATCTACCCAAAGCGATCGACTCCCTAATACATAAATACCTTGTGCCAGCCCCACAGAAGGGTGTATCACTCCCTAATGTGGCAACCTTTGATTGACACAAACCTATTTACAGATGTCACGGCGTCTTACATCCTCAGAGGCAGACCGGGATCCATGCACGCACATGACCCGGTTGGAACGTACCATAAGCACCCCTCGCCATTATCATAATGAACTGCTTATAATTAGTTCAGTAAGCGTGCCCGGACCTTACCTACTATTGGGTCATAGTTTTGATACCAAAAAGGGTTACTGACTAACATGGGTCCTAAACAATAGATGACACAAGTATTTTCCCTCCTAACCTTGTGTCCTCAGACTAATGGATTTTAGATTAACTTGTTTACAAGTTTTCAGACCTACAAAGTTCAGACCAACTAGTTCACAGATCAGAAAATCAAGTCAACAGGTTTTCAGACTAACGGGTCAGATGTACAGTTTTAACAGACATACAGATTGTTTAACTTTG
Organism: Allium sativum; assembly: GCA_030737875.1. NCBI lineage: Eukaryota > Viridiplantae > Streptophyta > Magnoliopsida > Asparagales > Amaryllidaceae > Allium > Allium sativum. Next base: position 576,322,202 of record CM060909.1, on the reverse strand, counting down.
TATTGGGTCTACAGAATCACGAAACATGTTTATTAATTCATCAGTCCAGTTGGTTTAGCTCTATCCACCCAACACGTTTCAGACATCATATTTATCTCAGATTTGCATTAATTAAATATTAATGCGCAGACCTCTCACATTAGGTCCGTAGCTTGTGGCCGCTGGATAAGCCGGGCGGTTCCGGACAGACTTCTGCCACAAGCCAGACCGAACCTCGTGTCTAAGCATATTTTAGTTATCCTACGTCCTCTCACATTAGAATAGCAGTTTGCGGTTTCTGGTTAAGCCGGTTGGGTCCGGGCAGGCTTCTACCGCAAACATGAGTCTAACCTCGTATCTCAGCATTTTTATTGTAACTAGTTTATTCAATTACAAATTATACAAATATCAGACTAATTATGCCAATTTAACAGATTTGAGTTCTTTTCAAGTCGCAGCAGATTAATCAAATTAACATGTTTTACTCAATCTTAGATCGAGCCTATGGATTTGCAAACAAAAATTACAATCATTCAGCTTTTCAACAGATTTAACAGATTTAGCAGCTCAGGCGGTTCAACAGATTTAGCAGATTAGGCAACTCAACAAATTTAGCAGATTAGGCATAATTAGCATATTAGGCGATTCAACATATTTAACAGTTTAGGAAATTCAACAGATTAAACAGGTAACAGATTTAGCAGATTAGGCAAATTTAACATATTAAGAAGATAACAGTTTTAGCTGATTTAAACATTCCTTAAAGTCCTATTCACATATCTTGCCTAATTCATAAAGTAAGCCTAAACTTGTATGCCCAAATTATGGTTATAATCCACCATATAACATATGTCCACATTTTAGTTAAACTTGCATAGTTCAGAATATTCTCCAAAAAGCCTAATCGTGATTCACATATAATTATGCCAAATATAGCCATTGATTACAATGCATGTCACATATCCAAAAACCCCCCCTACTTAGGTGTATTCACACTTAGTAGTCATCAAATCTTAATGTAGGTTTTTACACCTAAGTCATATGCAAATTAATTCTCCTATTTCCAAATGACAAACTATCAGATTTAATATGCACAGATCCAGATCTTAAATTATGAAATATGTTCTTTATGTTCTAAGTCACTATAATCCTCTTCTTCCATGTCATAGATCATCTTATGCAATATGTCTCAAATTTATGTCCAGAATTAACATGCTTTGTGTCCTCAAATTAGTTACAAATCGATTTTGCCCAAATATGCCTCATTCAATATTCTTCCCAAATTTAGCGTTTATGCGTTTATCTCTTATGAGACTTGGCTCAGGCTCGTGGTAGCCTAGTTATCAAACAAAAAGAAAGAAAGGAGGAAGAAATACAGAACAAACAGAGTAATAAAACAAAGGAATAGATATGATAAATAGAAAAAGGGCCTAGTCTCAGATTTAGATTTATAATTATGTCAAAATCATGATTAAATTTCATATCGAAAAATAACTGCACTTGCCTTGGTTGGATTATAGAAGAGGAATTGCAGTTGTTCTCTTTTAATCTTATTCAGATTTGTAAGAAGATACACTAGTTCAAGTTCTGATCCTAGTAGAGTAGCGACACCATTAATTAATTAATTAATTTCTATTATTTCAGAGGCAGCATAAGGAGAGAAGAATGGTGTAAAGAGAATGGGGCTAGGGGCTGTTTATATAGGATTAGGCGGGCGAATCTAGACTGAAAACGAGACCAGATACATCAGAATGAACCCAGGCTCAAAACTGGGTTCAGGCACCAGGTCGACCATAGGGTCGACCTGGTCCCTGGAAGGACGACCATAGTGTCGAACCCCAGGTCGACCTGGTCTTGGGCGGGAAAATTCCCGCCCAGTCTGCGCTAGGGTTTGAATTCGAATTTCGAATTCGAATTTCGAGCTGTTTTCGATTCTGAAAATTCCTGAAACTTCGGAGGGTCATATCACCCTCATATGGACTTCGTTTCTCGAAAACTCAGACTCGTTTCCAAGCAGAATTTCGAAATGAACGCAATGGCGCAACCCGTTTCCCTTGATTCTTATTTTAAAATTTAATTCTGCCTTGATTTATGGTTTTAACATGTTATAAAAATACGGGTTGTTACAATAGGAAAATGGGGAATATTTATAGAATAGTTACATCAAATCCAAGTACGGTTGGAAGAAGATTGAAAAGAAAAAATGGAAGATGTGTAGTTTTCTGTTTTCCACCTTTTTGTAACATAAGAAATTGAAATTAGAAAACTAAATTTTTCTAAAATTCAAAAAAGAAAGTTTATTGGTAGGATTTTGGATGCAAAAATTGGATAAACTATGCTCTTACCCAGTATGAGTGTGGGAAAATTTGGATGAAAATTTATTTTTATTTTCAAATTATTACATTCATGTGGAACTGCCAGTATATTTAGGAAGTGAGCAACATGTTTTTAAAAGGATTTTTGAAAAAAAAAATTGCAGACACATAGGAGGTACAACTTAGGCATACATGTATTATTATGTTGTATTTCACTTTGCACAAGTGGACGATTGTTGCAAAAATTCGATGCACACATAATGGATGTATATTATGCGAGGGATTATTGAATTTTTACCCTTATCAAATTTCGGGGACGAAATTTCCCAAGGGTGGGAGAATGTAACACCCCGCATTTTTAACTTAAGATAATAAAAATAAGGATAACTTAATTAAATTTTCTGAATTAAGTGAAACGGACCGTGCCATTGCATTCGTCTCGGAATTCTGGTCAAAGTAGGCACCTGGTTTACGTAAAACGGACACCGTATGAAGAAGTTATTATGGTTTGAAATTTGTATACGCATAGGAGAAATATATATGAATAAAATAAGTTCCAAAATTCAAAACAGTTCAAAATTCGAGCAACAGGGGAAAGCTGAAAAATTCCCGCCCATGGGTGTTGACCCCATCAAGGGGGTGTGCACCTATGGGTGGACCCCTGGGTCGACACACCAAGGTAGGGTCGACCCCCCTACCGCAGATCTGGGCAGATTCTTCTACGTAAACATGGACTATTTCTTTTACCAAATACATTGCTGAACACCTACAAATTAGCCTATAGAGCCTACTCTAACTCTCATATTTCTGAGACAATGCAGAAGCTCTGCCATTCCTCTTCCTCCTCAAATCCATTCAGAAACTTAAGATTATTAGTTTAGGAAAAATTCTGAATCTAGATCTAAAGGAAAGGAACATATGTTTTTAAATGGCTGTTCAAATCTCTTATCGAAGTAAGGTGATTACCTAGATCTGGTCTATTTCAGTTCTCTTCTCTTTCTTCCCTTTTTCTTTTAGTAAAAATTATGAATCCATGGTTGTTAGGTTCTGAATCCAATTAGGGGAAAACCATGGAACGATAGATTTGGACCAGATTGAGGATTTGGAAAACAAATGAGGAGTGGATTTAAGTTATATCATTTTTGATAATGATATATTATCGTTTAAAATTCCCCATTATTATACGATGTGAATTTGCTAGAATAATTAAAAACATTGAAATGTTATATGTGACAAGCGGAAATATGATATGTTGAAATGTTTAAACATATGTTAAAAAGATTAAAGTGACATGTTGGAATATTAATTTGTTAAGATCTTAATATGCTGGAAAGTTCGTATGTTGAAATATAAACTTGTTAAAATATGGGTAGCAACTACTGTTGTTCATATTACATGTTAACTTGTCTCATTTATATGCATGAACCCTTACTTGTATAAATTGGAATAGTTATATGATTAAATGGTTTCATTTAGCATAGAATTGAATACATGAATATAGGTTTGGGGCATAAATCAAATTATGATTAAAGATCTTAATTTGGGCATATGGTACCTGATAAATACGATTTGGGGGCATGAAAACCTATAATGAAATAGGAATAATTGTTAAAGAAAGAACATGCCTAGATTCACAGTAATTTGAAACTGTAACACGCTTAGACACGAGATTAGATTACACTTGTGGTAGAAGTCTGCCCGGAACTACCCGACATATCCAGCATCCACAAGTGGTAAATCTCATGTGAGGGGTCTAATTGCATAAATAAAACATGTAGTGGTGCTAAGACATGAGGTTCAGTCTACCTGTGGTAGAAGTTTGCCCGGACATGCCAGTTAAATCCAACATCAACAAGTGTAGGCTTAATGCGAGAGGTATAGTGCATGAATATATATATATATATATATGTATACAACAAAAAATGAATAAATGACAATGATGGTAATTAAATGTCTAACTCAGAAAATAAGAAAGGAAGGGATGTAATGGACTAAGTTAGTTCGATGCGAAGGAAAAGTGATATATTTCCCTAAATGACCTATTTTTGAGAACGTTGTTGCAAGTAAGCCACAGCGAACAATGTAAGAAAAGAAAGAGAAATTACTTGCCACCACGGATTTGGATGGGAATACATTATGAAAATAAATCACTGATTCCTTCTGTAAATCAAACTGATAAGGTGCATGAAGTGTTTTCCTTAATAAAATAAGGAACATATATTGTAGGGAATGAAGAACAATGGGTTACAACTATAAATGGTTTGGACTAAACGGGGAATGATAATAACCTATTATAAATAAATTACATTAATGAGAACGTTATATAATAGTTACACTTGTCCTAGGGACAAGCGAAGATTATAACTTAGGAAATGAGATAACTGGCACTTAACTGTAAATTAAGTAATCAGTAGATGGGGAAAATCTGAAACCACTTGTTTGTAATAAGTAGAGAAAAAGGGGAAATTTACAAAATGTAAGAAGTTGTACTTAATTATAAATTAAGTAATCTTTAAACTTGGAAACCTGAAATTTGTTGATAATAATAAATATGTTAAGGCTTGTCCTAGGGATAAGGGGAAATTATAACACAGGTTATAATAAATGGAATGGAGACTTATTAGTAAACCTTGGTTAAGAGAACTAAGTTAATAAGTAAACAATGATAAGTTGTAGTGAACTATAATATGATATTATGATTAAATAAGAAAGAATGAGGAAACTTATGAAATGAAAAAAGTTATATTTAAGTATAAATTATAAGTGACATGTTAAATAGAAAACATGTGAATTGAGATACACTTAATTAAATATTAAGTAGAACATGTTATTGTAACCTCAAATCAAACAAGAACATAAAGGGATTATGGGATTCCAGTCCTTGGATCACAATCTAGGAAATAACATGTTGTTGGCTTATTAATAAACTTAAATGCGTTAAGTTATATGAATAAAGTTAATAAGCAAGAGGAACTCGGTAACTTGAATAAGAAGTCAAATGTGATTGGGAATCGCTAAGTTAAATGGAAACCTGATGAGGTAAAGCAAGCGCATAAAGGAATGTTTAGACATAGGGTCTAATAACATATTAAAATGAGGCGCTTGGACCATTCCATATGTTCAAGGTTGAATAACCCAACGGGGTAAATCATCATGATATCATGTGGCACGAGGGGAACGCAGGTTCATCTGATTTTTCTAGCGGCTCTGAAAGACTAGAAGGGGAAGCACGCGACTTCCTGAGATATGTAAGGTGCTCCTTGTAGCCCTCTATGAGGTAGCAGTTGTTTAGGCTGTGCCCGCAGAGGTTGGGTCTGCGAGTAACTACTAGGTGGGAGGGCCTTGAATGCAAAAGTAGCTTTGCAGTCAGAATGCTGTGACAGGGTGATTTGGGGATCCCTCAACGGAGGGTGAGGTCAGGACCAATAAAGGTAGTAGACTGTCGGATACCCGTCATCGGCAGCCAGTGGGATACGAAAAGACTAGAGCTAAACCGATAGACCGTTCACCTTTCACTATCAAGGTACGGTGGTTGAGGGGAGACGCCAACTAGATGTTTAGATTATTTGCTACGGGCAAGTCGCTTAGCTCTTGTAGTCTTTACTAATTGAGGTAAGGGCCGAGGTGGGGCCATAGCCACCATGAAAACATACCCGAGGGATATCTGTATATTTGAGGCCCTTAATGGCACGCCTGTACAAATATGGAAAAGCTCCCGACCGAGTTCCGTATTTCTTGTAAAGCCCTGCCATGGAACTCCGTGCACATAATGCTCAGTTATGGCATTGACCACGTTTGACGATACATACGTGGGAAAGTCTAGATACATGCATGTCTGCTCTGGGTGGTGTATCGTAGGCTTGAGGGAATTATTCTGGTATGGAATATGATTCGATCAAAGGTGGCATTACGTATGCTTATGTAGCATAGTTATGACAGATATATGCGGAATGTGACATTGTTATGTAGAGATCCGTACGTCACTCTGGTGTTGGATGAGGGACTGCGTTCATTTCTGTTACATTATGGTGGAGACCGTGCGACTGGTGTACCATGGGGGGTACCTCAATATTGAAGGGTAGCTACATATATACTGTTTTAGGTTAATCCACTAGAAATTAAATGGGTATAACGTGTGTGTAAGCCTTGAGTGCTATTAACACAAGTAACCTAATAAATAAGAAAATGTGATTGAACGGTATATGTAGGATTATCCAAAGTGTATAGCTTAAATCCAATCACCAAAACTTGTGTTCTGACACCCCTCCTCATAACATACTCGCAGGTTAGATTTGTGGCAGAGACATGAGACATAATAGCTTTGGGATACTGGTTAGACATTATTATTAATACCGTAAGGCTATACTTTGATTATATTATATTTTGTCCATTCCGCTATGATATATTTTCTGAGGTCTGACATATTTTATGTCTCTGTCTTTTCTGCAGGATACCAGAGCAAACCAACATGAGTTTCGATAGGATAGAATTTTTAAAAAAAAATGGTCTATCGAAATTCGGGTTGTTACAGAATGAAACTAATGACAACAATTACAAATTTACTTTAACTTTCAAAACAAGATGGGTGACAAAAGATATTCATGCAAGCTACATAACAATAATAGAAGGTATGGGCACATCGTGTTCAAATGCCAACCCTACTTAAATAAAGAAACCCAAGTATGCTGAAATCAACAACAACAATCAGTAGGAGAGATTTCCTCAGGCTTCTTAAGAAAATTCAAATATGACTAAGAAAAAATGGGCAAGGTAGCCATATTTAATTTTTGTACATATGTATTCACGCACAATAAGACAGTCAACCTAATGAACAATAGCAAAGTAACACTAAACAATTATATTTAGTGAAAATGCAATGTAGAAAAACTTTGGAATAAATCTAATCATAAAGTAACTTACATGCAGCTAACAGAAATGGGATTGAAAATGATGGTCACGGCAGTGGTTCCTCGGTGGAGCAATTTGGGGCATCGGAGTGGGTTTTTAATGGAGTCTTGGACTCGGATATGAGGCGGCGCGGCATCGCAACGCTTCAGGGTGGCAGTGTCAATGGTTCGAGCAGGTTCGACGTTGGCAACTTAGATGGACCTGGTAGGCTTCTAATCGGAGGGAGGTTACGGTAGTTGGCAAAGAGATGGCGGACAGTGATGGAGGACAACGGACGACTGGTCACGAATCAATTTCGATTTGGGGATAAACTATGGATTTGGGGAAAGTAAAGTTTGATTTTTGGGAATGGATTTTTGATTTCGGTAGAAGCAATAATAAAGAAAGAGGATGGACGCGAGGAAAATAGAGGGATGCGTGAACATTCTCAAAACAAAATGGGAACATGTGTTAGCAACTACAGGAGAAAACAGATAAGTGGTAAATGAGTTTAACAAGTTGCAATACAAATAAACAAATATTTCTTGATATGTACATATCATTACATGTATTTGTACATTTTTTTAAATACAATTTCAATAATAATAAAAAATTATATAAACAAAATTCAAATCTAATTAAATCAGATAAATTCTCAAGCAATATATTTCAATAGGATATAAATATAGCCAATGCTTGATTAAATAAAGCCTTTCAGATTCAAATAAAATAAACATACAATTTTATTTAAATAAATTGTAAGGACCAGGAGAATTTGCGATCCTGGTTATCAACATAAACTCAATGTCGACTACCCAAGCATCGGAAACACCGGATAGTCCATGAATGAAATTAGAGGGTGAAAATAGATGAGATAGAAACTTAGAATAGAAGAAGAAGAACACACAACATCAGAGTAAATACGAATCTCACTGCGGAATGAAAAACATATGATAGATACATAATTTTGAAATAAAATCAGTATATGTATACAGTAACATTATCATAGTATGACACTTACAACACAGCGGAAATAACTATAGCTATATAATCCTGAAGCCTCCTGCTCCAAGCTCTCCAATTATATCTGAAAAATCCTGACTACTTGACTGCCCGTACAAAATTGGGCACCCAAGAGTTTAGGGAAAATAAAACAAAATAAACCCTGGGTTAGTTATGGGACTAATGTGAGTAAAATAATTTATAAACAGTTTGAGCAATTAAACGATATCTTATAAGACCACGCCGTATAACGGAACGGGTTTTTCTCTTATGAGAATCCAAATTAATTTGATTTAACTTTCAAATCATTTTGAAAGAAAGGATAATCGTAAGACCGATCAACACATAAACACGGATGGTTTTTACCTAATATAACCCAAATAATCTTTGTATCAAATTCCTTTTGATATTATAATAGTGTCTATCAACCACAACCAAATAATCATCTAGCAAAAACGCTTTCATCTCACGTTCTACATATATAGTGTACATTAAAAAACCGTGAGCACTTATATGATAATGGATTACCATCTATGACAAGGTATGGAATCACCTTCCGATAGTGTACCTCTAGAAAGGAATACACTGGGTTCATCAATAACATCTTGTAACCTGGCCACACATAACCGACCACTCATTTCTCTTGAGTGTATCGAATGTATATCACCAACGGTTGGGATTAACAACTGTTTCCCGAATGGCACAGCATCAAATAGGCTAAAGAAGTAAATGAAACTCTAGATCAGGTGACAATACACCCTAATTGGAAGCAACCCACTTAGCCATGCTGCCTGCCCGATTTTCGTCATTTCCCGATTGTGAGGCTAAAGGCCACGCTTATCTTTGACAGATCACACAAGTATTCACTTTGAATGTCACATCGTCATACCCGCCAAATCACAAATTGATTTCCCAAAAAATACAATGGGTATACAGCTAACAGAAACAAATTACTCTGCCTCCAAACGTATATACGTTTGAAGAGATCAACTTACGTGATCCATTAAATATACTCTGTTAGACATTCTTCTATACAGGTAGTCCTGGGACTAGACAAACCGAAGGCACTATTCTGTAAACAGGACAGCCCTTGCATAACTCCGTCTCCAATTATCTTCATCATATTTAATCGCAACGCTAATGCTCTTACAGAGTGGTATTCGGACAATGAATCTGATCCTGGTCTCTCCGTATCGACGACGGAAAATGGTCAAAAACTTCGATAGTCGGTGATTTAACTATCAAAGAAAACATGTGTACAAACAACGATATTATTTCCAGATGGAAATTCTATCGATCAATCATCAATCATCATTTATCTCTTAAATTAATTTATCATTAGTTTATTCGTTTACCCATTTCCTATTTATATATATATATATATAGAAATTCTTATTTTCTAAATTTAGAAAACATTTCTAATTCTTATTTGGAAAACATTTCCAAAACTCCTTCATTGGATTTAAACAGATGTTTAAACAAAACATCGCTATGCCAACTCAAACCGTTACACTCATTAACTAAATTCACTTAACCAACCTTCACTATCGAACCTTAACCATTACTTAGTTAAAAACGAAGTCAATCAAGTTGCGGTATAACTACCTCTCAGACCTTAACTGAACAACATTTGTAATTTCAAAATAGACAAAGTTCACCTTTTAATATTTTAACAAACTTCCTTACGTAACTTTCGGATTTTATTTACGAATCCACTTCTTTTACAGAAATCATTTGATTATAAAAATAGTGTTATAATCCCATGCTTCCAAAATATAATAACTTAAGTATAACTTTTATTTATTTATTTGGATTAATAAACAATCAACTAATTTATTTATAAAAAAATAAATCTTGATTAAAAATGGAAAGTGAATAGTACTTTCCCAAATTCGATATAGTCGAATTCAACGTATAATTCTCTTTCGAATAATCTCTATTCGATAACTCCTTTTCAAATAAACTATATTCGATCAACTCTCTTCGAATATCTAATATTCGATAATCTCTCTTTTGAATAAACTGTATTCAATAATCTTCTTTCAAATAATCTATATTCAACTAACACCTTTCTTCGAATAAACTATATTCGATTAACTCCTTTCTTCGAACAACCTGTATTCGATTAAGTCCTTTCAAATAAACTATATTCGATAACTCCTTTCGAATAAACTATATTTGATAACTCCTTTCGAATAAACTATATTCGATAACCCCTTTCGAATAAACTATATTCGATTAACACTAACTGATTAACTCGAACTGATTAACTCTAACTGATTGACTCTAATCGATTAACTCTAACTGATTAACTCTAATCGATTAACTCTAACTGATTAACTCTAACTGATTAACTCTAACTGATTAACTCTAGTCGATTAACTCTAACTGATTAACTCTAGTCGATTAGCTGTGAAAACCCGTAACTTCCCCGTTAAGGAAAGTGTCGGATAGTTCGAGAACAAACCACAACAGAACGCATATAAAAGAACCTTTCACTGTATATTACAACAATGCATCAGATTACAAGAATATACAGAGTATAAAATAATATTACACAGAAATATCAGAGATTTAAATTACATCTAAATACATAGCAGCGGAAAATAATAAAATACACAACTAGAAGAGATATACGGATACAAAGCTTTCCGGATACCGTTCCAGCTGTAAACCAGGATCCTGTGAATATAAATCTGCAAAACCAAAACTACTAGCTGCCCGTGTCAAAATAGGGGCACCCAGAGTTTAGGTTAAAACAATAAACTCCAGGTCAGTCATGTGACTGGTGTGAGAACTAAAACAGTTATTATTCTTTATTTTTAAAGTTAGGTAAATCAAGGGACCACGCCGTATAACACGGAACGGGTTTCCTCCCAAGAATACCAGTGCATAAAACAAACAGCGCAATGCTAAATAAAGAAAAATGAAGCTGTTATAAGACCCAGGTCCCATCACACAATGCAACGCAGCCGAGGATAGGGTTTTCCCTTATAACAGCCAAAGAATGCTTGATACGTTTGAAACAAATCATTTGATACTATAATAAGTGCATAGTGTATAAAACAACTTCAAATCATAAGTATCAATCATAGGCGGCATGGGTACCATATATCATGTCGTCATATATAGGTTTACAAATAAAACCGCAAATGTCACGTATTTGGAAATTGTATTTCCGTCTATGAACCGAGGCAAAAGATAGTCCTCAACCGATTCGTGACTCTCTAGCCCGAGCCACAGGCAAGCGCGCAGGCAAGCCTTTAGATCGTCAGGGCCGGTCCATCGATGTGGATTATTATGCCTGAACACTACGTTTCCCCACCCTATGGAGTGTAAGTCTGGTCCGTCAGCCGACCAGAAGCATCGGCCGAAACCGATATAACCGAGGCGCCTCGCAACAGCAACAACCACATAAGTCAAACTCGTCAGGGCGTGTAAAACCACTGACGCCACTTCTAACTAGAAAGAAACGCAAGTCCTCCCTGAGGTCTGTCTCCCGTTTTTGGTTCATACCGGGTGTGAAACTCGCGAAGTAAACGTTACACAAAGCTACGCCACAAAGGCCTTGCTTTGATCATCACCACAAGACTTTGCTTTTCAACAGAAGCCTCGATCAATTGCCACTTAGGCATGCCACACAGGCAATTCACTCCATGCGTTTGATATCCATCAATATATAACCCCTGAGCTCGTACGTCTCAGAGAAGGGCGTTAAGCAAGAGAATAAATTCTCCGCCGCCAAACAGATATATATTTAATAGAGATCAATCACACGGACTAAAATCCAATGTCAGACACACAGTCCATTTACAAGTCCGTTCTGGGTCTGAACGAAACCGGAGGCACCTAGTACCCCGCATCTCCATCGATCTCCAAGTACGTCTGGACGATCACCAACTGTTTCCATCTTCTTAGGTGTACAGCCCAATCAAGATCATCAGTTATCACCCAAACGACGTGAAGACCTCCGGTCTTCAACCATCGTCTTCATCTTCGACTTATCGTCGTATCAGTTATTCAGAATGGGATAAACCCGGTCTTTCCGAATAACTCGCGTATATTTTAAATAAGTGTTACACAAACACAACATACGCCTCATTCCAATTCATCAGTCACTAACCGTAAATTAATCAAGAGAATAATTCCCCAAATATTAACCCCGAAGGCCGAAACCAACATCAGATCAATATCCAGAAAACCATTTTGCTTGGCTAACCGACAGTTAGTTTCTAAATTTCACATTCATAGGGAAAGGTTCCCATTAATTTTATCCAAGATAAATTTCTTGAATTTATTCTTTAATCTATTTTTGAATATCAATTCAAACTAGTCGGGATTAACGAACCTTACCGAAGTAATCATTTGTTTTAATTTCCCAATCCCAACCTATTCATCCCATGAAGTAAAACTGGTTATACTTCATATCTAACACCACGGTGTTATCGGTAAATTCAATTACCATTTCACGTTCAAATCTAATTAAAGATTTAACTATCGCCTGGAGTAAAACTGGTGATACTCCATTCTCGATTTTTCAATCTAATTAAAGATTCATTAAAACTCCACTTAGTTTTAATCGTTAACTGGGTTAAAGAATCAGTGTCATTAAAAAAACACGGTTCACGGTAAGCCCAAAATCACATTCATTAATTATCGGGTTTAAAGAACGAGTGTTATTTAAAACACTGTTCACGATAAACCCAAAAATCAATATCAATTCAATTCCAATTAAATATCATTTAATTGGTACACTTCATTAAATCTAAATAAAAAGATTTAATCTTTTCTCAACTGGGTTCAAGAACAGTGTTAGTGAAGACACCATTCACGACAAACCCAAATCACATTTGATATTCAATATAAGGCTCTGAATAGAAAATATATCGGCTTATATTCAATATCAAATTCCACGATTAACAAATGTCGTATTGGAAATAACGATATAAATATCTTTCAAATTTCCATAACAACATCTGTATAATCACGGATTTCAACATCGAAATATTCCGAAGACAATTTCGATTCAAATCCACTCCAATTCAATCATTGGAAATTCTGGTTATTTCTAAAACCCTTTTTCAAATTCAATTTATTTATTTAAAAATAAATAGAATTATATTTCTAGTTCAAAACTAGTTCATTTCGATAAAAAATCTATTTTTATCTTTTCAAATATGGAGTTTTTCATCCCAATCCTTTCTAAATCATTTCTTATGATTTTACACAAATTATTACTATTTTTAATAATTTTATCAAGGCCCGTACAGTCGATTTCCATCAACGGCCATCGAACTGCACTTACAGCGACCTTTTTTGAATTTGATTTGGACGTATCTCCAAATCCAACCGTTAGATTTCAAATTTCTAACATTCGTTAGAAAGCTCTTTTCGATACGAACCCAACGGTTCCGGTTTTAGGAGAATCCGACGGTCGGATCTCCCGTAATGTCCGTTTGAAATAAATGGTCGAAATTCGCGAACTGCCGCGGCGCGGCGCGTTCTATTCGGGCCATTATATTATATATATAATATATATAATATATATTTCGTCGATTTCTATTTAAAACGAATTTTATAAATAGTTTTAAAATTCGTTTCAAAAGCAATTTCAACTTCCATTTCAATTCAAATCAAAATTGAATTCTTCTTTATAAATTCGTTTTAAAATTCATTTCTATTCAATTCAAATTTCAATTCAATTTGAATTCATTTTAATTCGCTTTCAATTCAATTTGAATTCGTTTTATATTCAATTCATTTCGAAATCGTTTTATATTCAATTCATTTCGGAATCGTTTTCAATTCATTTCATTTCGAAATCGCTTTCAATTCATTTCATTTCGAAAACGCTTTCAATTCATTTCATTTCGAAATCGTTTTCAATTCAATTCATTTCGAAAACGCTTTCAATTCATTTCATTTCGAAATCGTTTTCAATTCAATTCATTTCGGAATCGTTTTCAATTCATTTCATTTCGAAATCGTTTTCAATTCATTTCATTTCGAAATCGCTTTCAATTCACTTCATTTCGAAAACGCTTTCAATTCATTTCATTTCGAAAACGCTTTCAATTCATTTCATTTCGAAAACGCTTTCAATTCATTTCATTTCGAAATGAATAAAATCGATATAAATATCGTTTACGTCAAAATGGCGTCAATCTAATCAACACGGCTTCATAAATTTCTATTTTCAAATATTCTATTTCAAATATTTCTTTTTCAAAATAGTTGTTATTATCAAAATATTTCGTTCAACACATGACCAATCTCAATGAATGAGTACTGTCAACACATGAACTTTTATTTTATATCGATAAAGATGTAAATTTTTAATATTAAAATATTTCGTTCAACACATGACCAATCTCAATGGATGAGTACTGTCAACACATGAACTTTTATTTTATAATATTCTTTATTTTTCAAATTGGAATGAGGCCCAATCAATTACCATATAAAGTTAATTATATGGATTTTCATACAACACATGTATATAATAGCATTGAAAATAATCAACCATCAACCAAAGTGCACTACACTGTATAAGCATTAAATATAGATATTCAACGCTTATAACAGCCTGTCAATCAATCGATCGACATATTTAATCAATCAGGATGAGTGAACTTCAAATTTCATCCTAACACCCGTGTGGGGTTTCAAACAATCAAACACAGATTTTATTTGTGCAGTTGGGCGATGTGTAAAATTTATCGACCCAATCAATATCAGTCAAATAGGTGTACATAAACAAACCGTCCGGTTTATAAATGAATATTTTATTTTATTCACTTCACGTTAAAAATTATATTTTTAACGATAAAACATTTTATTTCAACCTATGAATTTCTATTCAATTCATTTCCAAAATAAAATGATATTTTTATTTTTCTAACATATTTTAGAAAATTTTGGCGGCATAACGGCACGATACTAGAAACGGGACAAGGCCTAGCCTTATCCCCGGTCTAGTGAAGGCCCACGCCATTCACTCATCAATCAAATCAATTTCAATTTGCAAACCACAAAATTTGGAGTAAGAGTCTAACCTAGCCTTACTCCTTCGCCTTATAACGGCGCACGTCTAATCCTAACCAATTTATCGATTCGATTTTTCACACCACAAACCACATTCAAACTAATATCGCAATCAATCACCAAACAGCCAAACAAACAAGTCCATGGTCTGTGGACGATTGTGTCGGGTGCTACTAAACACCGTCTGCATCCTAGTATATATATATAACTAGAAAAATAAATTGAAAGGTGAGAAATTCTCACATATAGCTATCCTAGCTCCACGGCACTTCTATTGTAGAGATCTTCGTCGTTCCCGCCTTTTTGTCACCTTCGTTGTCCGCTTTCACTACATATGTAAAAATCAAATTTTTACTTCGCTATTCCATATATAAAAATCGAATTTTTATTTCAAAGTTCAATATATAAAAATCGAATTTTTATTTCAAAGTTCAATATATAAAAATCGAATTTTTATTTCAAAGTTCAATATATAAAAATCGAATTTTTATTTCAAAGTTCAATATATAAAAATCGAATTTTTATTTCAAAGTTCAATATATAAAAATCGAATTTTTATTTCAAAGTTCAATATATAAAAATCGAATTTTTAGTTCAAAGTTCAATATATAAAAATCGAATTTTTACTTCGATGTTCAATATATAAAAATCGAATTTTTATTTCAAAGTTCAATATATAAAAATCGAATTTTTACTTCGATGTTCAATATATAAAAATCGAATTTTTAGTTCAAAGTTCAATATATAAAAATCGAATTTTTAGTTCAAAGTTCAATATACAAAAATCGAATTTTTACTTTGCTATTCAATATATAAAAATCGAATTTTTATTTCACTATTCAATATAGAAGAATCGTATTTTCACTTCACTTATTTTATATGTAAAAATTATATTTTTACATCGCTAATGTCATAACAAAAATCGTATTTTTATTATAAATAAAAATCATATCTTTCTTCGAATAAAAATCTCACCTTCATGAATATGAAATTTCAACTTTTGTATTATTGAAAATCATTTCTTTTTGCTATGAAAAATCGCTTCTTTACAATGATAAAAATATCGTCTTTACAATGGTAAAAATATCCGATCTTTCCATGGTTAAAAATCAAACTTTTTCAAAGTTAAAAAAATCAAATTCCTTTATAATTTAAAGATCTAATCTTTATTCGCTTTCAAAAAAAAAATGAAAATAAATTTCATTTTATTTTCAAAAATTCCATCTTTCTACTTGCATTAAAAATCTAAATTTAAATTACTTCCTATTAGCTATAAAAACAAGTAAGTAAAAAGAAAATATAAAACAAAAGAAAGGAAATACTCACAGGTATTCCTAGCGCGAGGGGGGGGGGGTTTGAATCGCGGTGGTGGCCTAGGCAGGTAGCGGCGCTGGTGGAGCTCCGGCGTCGGGGTTCAAGCAGTGGAGGCGCTACTTTTGGGTGATGGGATTTCTAGGGTTTCGGGGGTGCGGTTTCTCCTCAAATCGATTTTGGGGCTGCTCGTTTTCGGTGGAGGAGGAGGGAGGGTTCACGGTGACGCGGGGAGGCGGCGCAAGGGGGGGCTACTTCGGGAGAGGCGGCGGTGGAGGCCGTCGCGCTGGGGAGATCGTGTTTTTTTTTTCCTTTTTTTTTCTTTTTTTTTTCTGCTATCGGGTTTGAACGGGGGGGGGGGGGGGGGGGGGGCAGAGGGAAATAAGGAGGAGGAGAGAGAATAATCATTTTTATTTTTATTTTATTTAATTTTCATAAAGTTGACTTTTACATACGACCTCGAAACGAGGCCCACCGCCTGTCGTCCCTAGCGTTTTACCCCCATTCCGAACACAATGGGATATGTATCGCAAGCTGATTCGATAGTTACAATAAGTTTTTGTTAAATTTACTTTTAAATCACTATATTGAATTTTAAACGTACATTTCAAATTACCGGGGTCACATACGAACTTTAAAAATTCAGAAAAATATTTTCTGGCTTCGTATTGACGATGCGGTCCTAACAAAACTAGTTTCGTCGAATTCTGAGACCGTTTGAAAAATGGCCAATTTCCAGTCGATTAAAGTCAACTGAAAATGGTCAAACGCATTTTCCTCTGCCACGCTCACATATGGATTCGAAAAATTATGAAATTTGGAATCTAGCAATAACTTTACATCACGGACCCAACAAAAGTGGTTTCGTCGAAATCCGAGGTCGTTTGCAAAATGTCCATTTTTAAGGGCCTGAATTCCATAGCGACTATTCAGAATTTTCAACTGGACATATCTTTTGATCCCCGCTATGAAAATTTGATTATTCGGATTCGTTAGAAAGATATTCACTATTAGATTCCATTATTTTTGGTTTCACTAAAATCCGGATTGTTTTGCACCCGGTATATTCAATTGAAGTTTGAAATCGAATTATCGAACTACCGCGCCATTTTCAATTCTATTTATAATTATATATAAATATTTATATTCTAACGACGACGCGTATGATATATACGTTCGATTCTATTCAAAATAAATTTCTCGTCGATATTATTTAAAATAATTCATTTTAAATAATCAAAATTCGCTAAAATTGCCAAAATAAAAATTTTAAACTGGCCCAGATTTTCGGGTTATTACATTAACTCTAATCGATTAAATCTAACTAATTAACTCTAATCGATTAACTCTAATCGATTAACTCTAATTGATTAACTCTAACTGATTAACTCTAATCGATTAACTCTAATCGATTAACTCTAACTGATTAGCTCTAATTGATTAGCTCTAACTGATTAACTCTAATCGATTAACTCTAATCGATCAACTCTAACTGATTAACTCTAATCGATTAACTCTAACTGATTAACTCTAATTGATTAACTCTAATCGATTAACTATAATCCCTTTAATCTTACTTATTTTCCAAATATTTCCTTTTATGATTTATTTTCTAAATAAATATTCCCTTTATCTTTCAATTTATTTACCCAAATATATATTCTTTTTATCTTTCTATTTGTTTTCCAAATAGATATTCCTTTTATCTTCTATTTATTTAACAAATAAATATTTCCCTTTCAATTCTATTTATTTTACAAATAAATAATTCTTTTCAATTCTATTTATTTAACAAATAAATATATCCTTTTATAATTCTATTTATTGAACAAATAAATATTTCCTTTTATAAAATCCTTTGATTTCATAAATAATTTTTCTTATAAAATCCTTTGATTTTATAAATATAATATTTTCAGTATACACTTTGAAAATTTCCTTTATACATTCCAATATTTCTTATGGCATTTAAAATACCAATTAACCATGATCAGTACCATCCAAACACACATAATCAACAACAGATTATATATCACATCATATATCACAATATATGAAACAAAACAGTATTTTAAATATTGAGGAATCTAGTTGGATCCCTCCAACCTGTTTCCCTGCATCCACAGATGTTAAACAATATAATTAACATCACTTTCATTTCAATATGAAATATTCTAATAAACAGAATCGATATTGTATTAACGATATATATATCGTTATCTATAATTTCAACCAATCAATTAGCAGTTCAACCAAACAGTCAACACACAGTAATCAACCAATAATTATCAGTTCTAAAAATACATTATAAAAATATAATTGTTCAGAGTTGTTGAGTTTTACTCACTTTGGCAGTTCATCGTTAAATAATGATAAACTGTTGTTTGATTCAGATCAAACAATTTATTTTGCTATAAATTCAAATGAGCTCCAATCCACTCCCTGTTAATTCCATTTTGTAGTCGTCATCCATACAACCCTAACAGATCCTGTTTTGTCCACTTCTGATATCGTATCACGAAGTTATGGATTTTACAAGCTATCATACTATTTAAATAAAAAATTAAACAAAATTTCTATTTAAAACTTGGGCCTCACTATTTAAATTATGGCCCATCATTTTTGAACCCGCCTAACCAGCAAAGCCCAGACCACTTTCCACCTTCTTCCCCGATAGCTTGAAACCCACTACTCTAAAACAACAGCCATCATCGATCCCTCCTTCCGTCCATTCTTCCTCTTCTCTCCACCTTATCACGCGAGACCATTACCAATTTCATCCCCTTCGTGTACTCCACCAGCTAGCCTCCTTAATTTTCCACTCGAGCTCACCATAACGCCCGCATCACCAGGAGATCATCGAACAAAACGATCACCCAAAACCCTAAAATTCATTGTACTGACCCCATTTTACCTTATAAATCCGAATATGCCCGTTAAAACACACTCGATGCCTCAAATCCCTGCAAAACTGTAAACCCTAGTTCGCTATTGAAATTCGCTAACCCAAAACATCAATCGAGCTTGACAAAAAGTGTACCAGATCGAAGCTCATGTCTTCACGATCTCAAAGAACTAAACTTTGTGATTTATAGATTTATATTTGAATTCCTGGGAATTTTTGAAGAGGATTTTATTTACATTTTTAATTTGATAACGGCGGAAAATTTTCGCGTTGACCAAGAAGAAAGAGAAATTAGATTTTAGGGGGTTAGTGGCGTACTTATAGGGATGCTTTATATTTTTTTTATATTCATTAATTTATTGATTTTTATTCCAAAGCTATTTATATTTGACCTTAAAAATCCGTGTGATCATACACAATATCCAAAAATCCTGAAAATGGGCATATAACTAAAGTTCGACCTTACGGACCCAACGTAACTGGTTTCGTCGAATTTCGACTCCGTTTGCTCACACAACGTATTTTTAACCATCAAAATACTGACTGGTTTTCACATTAAAAATCTGTACGGCCACGTACTGACTCCAAAAATCATGGAAATAGAAATCTAACAATAATTCAATATTACGGATCCAGCGAAATTGGTTTCATCGAAAACGGAGGTCATTTGCAAAACTGGCTATATTTAAAGCTCTAAATAAACCCATTTAAATATTAATATATTTTAAAAATAATTTAATTAGATATAAATAAATTTATATTATCGTATATATTCACAATAGAATAACATACAGCTCCAGTTGGATTTATAACTCAATATTCAAATCCCGGTTGAATCGATATTCAATTTGTAATGAAATTCCTTTTATATATCGTTATAAATTATAAAGGAATTCCATAGTGACTATTTTAAAATTTGATTTGGACATAACTCAAAATCTACACGATGTAATCCTAATTTTTCTCTTTCATTAGAAAAATATACTTCACCGGCTCTGAACGTTTCTTGTTTCACAGAAATCCGATTTAAAAGGGACTTGGTATATTCATTTAAAGTTCGAATCTCCAAATTGCGAACTGCCGCGCCATTTCAAGCTTGATTATAATTATAATATAATTATACATTCAAACTTCGTTTAAATAATATATTTGTTATTATAATTCAATTCTAAACTGAATTATATATATATTTTAAATTGTCCAATTCACATAATATTGTGAATTCCACTATTTCCGACTATTTCGGAAATAAATATATTATTCTATTATTTATATTAATTAAATATGCAACATTATTTAATTATCAACCATTTAATTCTCTATATCACTAATTAAATAATTAAATAATTAAATTAATTAATTATTATACCGTAAAAATACGGGACATTACATTCTTTCCCCCTTAAAATAATTTCATCCTCGAAATTGCTAAGGTAGAAAACTAACCCTATTAACTTGGTTAAAAATATTTGTTTACTTCTTAAATTTCAATTTCAATTTCAACTGAACAAATAAACTTCAATTAAAATATTAACCAATTCTTATCATCGAAATTTTTCAAAAATCCTGAAAAAAATTTAACACCCGAAATTTTCGAAAAATTTCGCCAGCACCTCCTTTGTACTGGTCAATCGGTACAACTACAACTCGCCTCTCTAGTCCTGCTCCAACCCAAAAGAAAACCAAACAGCCAAGCGGCTTGCCCATCGGCTCATAAATCTCATACCCAATATAAATATAAACTAGTACCTTTTTGTCGGGCATATCAATATATCATTTCCTTGTGTTATCAACTCTGCATATACTAATGTCATCGCAATCATTCAGTTATACCCAAGCCAAATTTTGTTCTTAACTCAGATTCCAATATTCATTTCAACTCCTAACTAACAGTCAAATTCCATTTCGGATTATCTCCAATCCAATCTAATTCAATATTTTTCTATCTCAATTCATTTTCCATTTAACTGGTTTTAATTCAATTTTAATTTGCTTTCACAAATTTCTATTTAATTTGTTTTAATTCAAACAATCTTCCCCAGAGAACTTTTAAACATTTTAGCTTTTCTAAAACCAGATATCCCTTTTTAGGATTCAAAACAACTTGCTTTTCACAAAACAATTCAAAAACAAAATCTTTGGTAGTAATTCGTCACTTACAACTCGAAATGAACAACGATGATGGTCCACTTCATTATCGGAATTTATTTTCCAGCGATCGAAGTGAGTTCAATACTATATCACTTTTCAAAACCCATATTTAAGCACTTCCATTCTGAAATCTATTTCAAAATACTATCCCCAATGCTTGGAAAACATTACTAAAATCTCCCAGGATTTTAAAATTCTCTTATACTTACTTCAATTCCATTTACAAACACTTTTCATGTTTTCGAAATTTTAATTCCAAATTCTGATTTTAATCCAGATTTAATTCATCTGATTTCATATATTACACTTATATGAATTCTAATTGGCTATTTATATAACCATTCCAATTATAATCTCACTCGATTATAATAGTGTCCAACACATCAAATATAATAATTTCAATATATATTCACCTTTATATCAAAATATACTTTGGGTAAAATTATTTCATTTACCCACTTTCCAAAACATACGGTGTCGGTTCAACGTATTCGAGTGTTTAGGAACTCCTACCGATTCAGTGGATCAAACTGATCGACCCGAATTCATAAACAACTCAACCGATAAATCTACATAATATAAAACCATTTTATATCAAATAACAAATATGCGCTCATATATATACACACTCAACTCTATCTAGGGTATTACTAACCCCATCTCTACTGAGTCACACCACAGAGCCAAGGTAATTACTTAACCTTTGCTCTGATACCACTGTAAAGACCCGAGGAATTTGTGACCCTGGTTATCAACACAAACTCAATGTCGACTACCCAAGCATCGAAAACACCGGATATTCCATAAAAGAAATTTGAGGGTAAGAATATATGAGATAGAAACATAGAATAGAAGAAGAAGAAGAAGAATATACAACATCAGAGTAAATACGAATCTCATAGCGGAACGAACAACATATAATAGATACATAATTTTGAAATAAATCAGTATATGTATACAGTAACATTATCAGAGTATAACACTTACAACACAACGGAAATAACTATAGCTATATAATCCTGAAGCCTCCTGCTCCAAGCTCTTTCATTATATCTGTAAATCCCGAATACTTGACTGCCCATACAAAATTGGGCACCCAAGAGTATAGGGAAAACAAAAAAAAATAAACTCTGGGTAAGTCATGGGACTGGCGTGAGTAAAACAATTTAAAAACAGTTTGAGCAATTAAACGATATCTCATAAGACCATGCCGTATAACGGAATGGGTTTTTCCCTTATAAGAATCCAAATCAATTGGATTTAACTTTCAAATCATTTCGAAAGAAAGGATAATCATAAGACCAATCCACACATAAACACGGATGAGTTTGACCTTACGATAACCCAAATAATCTTTATATCAAATTCCTTATGATATTATAATTATGTCTATCAACCACAACTAAATAATCATCTAGCAGAAACGCTTTCATCTCACGTTCTACATATATAGTATACAATAAAAAACCGCGAGCACTTATATGATAATGGATTACCAACTATGACAAGGTGTGGAACCACCTTCCGATAGTGTACCTCTAGAGAGGAATACACTGGGTTCAACAAGAACATCTTGCAACCTGGCCACACATGACCGACCACTCATTTCGCTTGAGTGTATCGAATGTATATCACCAACGGTTTGGGATCAGCAACTTTTTCCAGAATGGGACAACATAAAATAGATTAAAGAAGTAAATGAAACTCTAGATCGGGTGAAAATGCACCCTAATTGGAAGCAACCCACTTAGCAATGCTGCCTGCCCGGTTTTTGTCATTTCCCGGTTGTGAGGCTTGAGGCCACGCTTATCTCTGACAGATCACACAATTTTTCACTTTGAATGTCACATCGTCATACCCGATAAATAAAAAATTGATTTCCCCAAAAATACAATGGGTATACAACTAAGAGAAACGAATTCCTCCGCCACCAAACGTATATACGTTTGAAGAGATCAACTTACGTGATCCATTAAATATACTCTGTCAGACATTCTTCCATACAGGTCGTACTGGGATTAGACAAACCGAAGGCACTATTCTGTAAACAGGACAACCTTTGCATAACTCCGTCTCCAATTATCTTCATCATATTTGATCGAAACGCTAATGCCCATATAGAGTGGTATTCATACAATGAATCTGATCCTGGTCTCTCTGTATTGACGATAGAAAATGGTCAAAAACTTCGATAGTCGGTGATTTAACTATTAAAGAAAACATGTGTATAAACAAGGATATTATTTCTAGATGGAAATTCTATCGATCAATCATCAATCATCATTTATCTCTTAAATTAATTTATCATTAATTTATTCGTTTACCCATTTCCTATTTCTCTATATATATACAAAAAAATTTATTTTCTAAATTTAGAAAACATTTCTAATTCTTATTTGGAAAACATTTCCAAAACTCCTTCATTGGATTTAAACAGATGTTTAAATAAAACATCGCTGTGCCAACTCAAACTGTTACACTCTGTTAGCCCACTTTGTGAACTAGGCAACACAAAGTCAAGATGTGAAATATTGAAGAACTTGAAAAACTCTGAAGCGGGTCGGATCGGAGCAGGATAGCGGTTCGGATAGGGTAAAATCTGCCATTCGGATCGGTGAATTATTACTCTTGGAATTAGGAAGGCACAGCTGTTCGGATCGGAGGGCAATATAATCTCAATTGGATCGGAAAGCCACTTGATTGCTACGGAGATAGATCGGAGCGGAGCAGAATAAAGAGAAGAGAGAATTGTTTCCAAGTCAATCCGGGTCGGATCGGATATCCCGATCCGAACCCCTTGTACATGT
Organism: Allium sativum; assembly: GCA_030737875.1. Lineage (NCBI taxonomy): Eukaryota > Viridiplantae > Streptophyta > Magnoliopsida > Asparagales > Amaryllidaceae > Allium > Allium sativum. The sequence goes on along the minus strand of CM060909.1, from coordinate 576,297,801 downwards.
CCCTCCGACCCGAACCCATTCTCCATATCACTCCCCTACACGAGCGCCTGGATATCCGGATCGGCTATGACCAGTTCCTGCCCATAACGTCCATTACTCTGATGCGTTGTCAACATAGAAATCCATCCGAACCCGATGCTGATGGGATGGACGACACGTGGCTCCGATCCGGATCGGGTTCTGAGCAGATTCACACCTATAAATACCTCGTCTGGAGACAAAGAAAAGGATCTTTTTTCTGGCACTTGGAGAGTTCAACCATCTTCACAACCCGAATTCCAGCAATCCCAGAAAATTCAAATCTTCTTTCATTATTTGTTTTCAAACAATTGAGTGATTGTAAGTGAGTTGTGAGAGAGATCGAGTGAATATTTCATTGTACTTGCAAATAAATCAGTGAAAATAGTGAAAAACAAGTGGACGTAGGCATTTCTTCGCCGAACCACTATAAATCCTGTGTGTTCATTTTTATTTTTATCTCATTTCATTTTGCTTCTAATCAATTTGGGTGTTAGAACCACTTTTTGGTCTAACATTTTGGTGCTTTCACTGAGAACTCATCTGAATTCTTTGTTTTTCGGGATTATCGTTCTACTTTTTGGACCGTTGAGTTCAAAGAAGTTAATCCTCAAGTTTCTACGCTCTTGGATATTTGTTGAAGTGATTGTCGAAGAATCATGGCCAAAGGAAAAGGCAAAGAAGTTCAATCTGGTCGAGGAAATGGAGCTGGCGAAGATCAACAAAATGCAGTTGTAACAAGGTCTCGTGGGCAGAGTTCAGCAGCAGGACGAACCAACGCAGGACATCTGAACCGTCTATAGGGGGAACGCTCCGATCCGATCCGGGTAGGAGATTCTGAAGCAGTGCATTCCCCCAATCTTAACCGACCCGAGCAGCTTGCCATGTACCGACCTGACCAGACTCCCCAGCTCCGAACCGACCCGACCTCCCATCTCCGATCCGATCCGACTCTTGGTGATGTTGGAACTTCTACTCGAGTCCCTGCAAATGCTCTGATTCCAGCCGCCAAGGTCAGTGATCAGGTCAATCCATCTGCGCCCATTACTCAAGGAGATTTCTCGCGCCTACTTGATATGCTTGAAAGTACAAGGGAGGCTATGAAAGTCCACGAGCGCACTAATCTCATAATGCAGGAGAATATGAGGCTCATGAGTAGGGAGAATAGCGATCTCCGTCGACAGAGAACTCCATCACCGGTTCGTCACATACCAGTGGATCAGTCTTCATCTTCCGAGGAAGAGCGGCCCCGTGAGCGAAGGCCGCTCGAACGACCTCAGAATGTGGAGCAGCTGACATTTGGATCTTTGGGATCTCGTGAGGATATTGCACGAGCACTAGGAAACAATGACCCTACTCGAGGGCAAAGGCTCCAGTCCCCTCCTCCCGAGATCGACCGGGAGCGCAGGGAACGGAATAGAGCAGAAGCAGCTCGAAGAAGAAGGGCATCTCCTGAACAAGAGCCTAGAAGGAACTCGGATACTAGGGCCAGGGAACCTGAGCGACCCCTAACTAATGCTGATGTACAGGCATTGGTTCGCCAGATCATGTCCGAGAGCCGGAACTATACAAATGAAGATTATGGCATTGAGCGAAGCCATACTCCTTTCACCGACGATATCCTCGACTTCCAGTTCCCCCGGCGCTTTAACTTGCCACAGATGGACAAGTACAATGGAAGGACTGATCCGGGACAGCATTTGATGCGATACTCATGGCTCATGAATGCTGCTGCTGCCCCTGATGAAGTGAAGTGCAAAGCATTCCCAATCTATTTAGAGGATGTGGCGTTGTTCTGGTTTACCTGACTTCCTCCTCGTTCGATTTCAAATTACAGGGAACTGAGCGAACGTTTTATGAACCAGTTCCGACTCCATGCCCGAAAGTCCAAAAGTGTTATTGAATTGTCGAGAATCAAGCAGGCACCAGGAGAGTCTTTGAGGGCATATCTTGACCGTTTTAACCTAGCTGTGACTGAAGTTAGTGACCCGCATGAGCCCACCATTCTGATGGCATTAAAGGAAGGAGTTGATCCTGAATTTGAGTTCAGGGATTACCTTTCTGGAAAGACACCCTCCACAAGAGAGATATTCTATGAAAAAGCCGATATTTATTTAAGGCGAGAGGAGGCCAGGGCAAACCGAAAGAGAAAGTCTGAGGCGGCTTCAAAAGAAAATGTGCAGAGTAATATCGCCGTGAAGCAGTCTAGGGAAAGTTCCAGCAAGGTTGAAGTAAATGTGGGAAACAAGGGTGGAAACAACAATGCTGGAAGCGGGGGTAACAACAACAATAACCGTAATCCGAACGGTAACAGAAGAAACAGAAATAGGGGAAGCGATCCTAACAAAAGACCCCGATTCCAGACCTACGAGAATTATACACCATTGAACGACACCCTGGAGAATATTTACCTGGATACGTACAATGTTTTGCAGTACAAAAGACCGCCACCTCGTGATTCGACCGAGAAAGAAATGGCGACAGGGAAATTTTGTTTGTTTCATGGAACTCATGGGCATTCAACCAATGAATGTCGGCATTTGAGGGATGTGATTGAGAAGCTGCTGCGTGAAGGGAAGTTGGATGAATACAAGGTTGCCCCGAGGGACAGGGGGCAAGGAGAGCAGGCTCCAAAACAGATTCTACCTGCTCCCAAGCCTACAGCGCAGCAGAAAGGTAAAGGAATTGTTATCAACTCCATAGTGGGCGGACCTCACCCAGCAATCCGAAGTTTCAGATCAATGGATCAATATGTAAATGCTGCCAAGCACATAGATGTGAATGAAGGTGATGATTTGGAAGATGTCACCCCCATAAAACAACAGAAGACCATGTTTGACGACGTGGTGTTCCGCAACAGAGATAATACTGGGATCCAATCACCCACTGATGATCCGTTGGTTATTACTACCACCATTGGGCCGGCCTTGGTTCATAAGGTATTGGTAGACAACGGAAGTTCCGTTAATATTTTGTTTAAAAAGTCATTTGATCAGATGAAGCTTGAGTCTGAAGATTTGAAGCCATGTGAAGGATGGATAAGAGGCTTCAACGGGGCGTCAACAACTCCCATGGGATATATAGAATTGCCCGTGACCTTGGGGCAAGGAGAACGCAGAAGAGTGCGGATGCTTCAGTTCGTAGTATTGGACGTAGATTCGCCTAATAATGCATTTTTGGGGAGGCCTGCCCTTGCTGAATTCAGAGTTTGTATCGCCCCCTGGTGTTTATTGCTTACGTTCCCAACCGAAGCTGGAACTGGAGTAATGAGAGGGGATCAAGTTTCCGGACGGGCCTGCTATGTGGCCGAACTAAAGATGTTGATGAAAGGACTTAACATCGAGAGTGAAGATGCCTCGCCTCCCCCAAAGGGGGGCTCGGCGTAGCAATTAGAGAAATCGGCCCCGAAGGAGTTGCTTAAAGGAATGCCTGAAGACCTGGATCCCAGAAAAGACGAGGAACCAGAGACTAAGAATGCAACTCCTAATGAAGCGACAGTGGAAATTCCCATTGATGAAACTGATCCGACAAAAGTTTTGAAGGTTGGTTCTCAATTGGATCCATGTCGAGCCAAAGAACTAACGGACTTCTTGAAGGCAAACTTGGACGTGTTTGCCTGGACCCATGCTGACATGTGTGGGATATCGCCATCCATTATAAGTCACAAATTAAATGTAAACCCGAAACATCCGCCTGTGAAGCAAAAGAGACGTATGCTGGGCCCAGAGAGGTCGGCTGCTCTCAAAGATGAAGTGGAGAAGCTGAAGCAGAACGGATTTATTCGAGATTCGACATATCCCGACTGGATATCGAATCCCGTCTTGGTAAAGAAGCCGAATGGAAAGTGGCGGACTTGCATTGATTTTTCTGATTTGAACAAAGCTTGCCCAAAAGATAGTTTCCCATTTCCCAGGATTGACCAGCTTGTAGATTCGACAGCGGGTCATGAACTTCTCTCTTTCATGGATGCGTATTCTGGGTACAACCGAATTCCTATGCACTTGCCAGATCAAGAACATACGAGCTTCATTACGAATTTGGGAATATATTGTTATGTCGTAATGCCATTCGGATTGAAAAACGTCGGAGCCACTTATCAGCGCTTGGTGAACAGAATGTTTTATAATCAAATAGGGAAGACTATGGAAGTTTATGTGGATGATATGCTTGTCAAATCGAAACAGTCCTCCAGCCATACGCAAGACTTGGCGGAAATGTTTGGTATCCTACGAAAATATCGGATGAAGCTGAATCCTCTGAAATGCTCATTTGGAGTGGCATCGGGAAAGTTCCTAGGCTTCATTGTGAGTTCCCGAGGAATTGAAATCAATCCTAGCCAGATAGCAGCAATTAGAAACATTGAAGAGCCGAGGAGGATTAAAGACGTTCAAAGTCTTGCAGGGAAAGTAGCTGCGCTGAGTAGATTCATCTCCAAAGCCACAGACAAATGCGTTCCGTTTTTTGATTTGATTAAAAGAGGAAAGAAGAACTTTGAGTGGACTCCGGACTGTGTTGAGGCCTTTCGAAATTTATTGGAACTGCTAGAGAAACCGCCGATTTTGTCAAAGCCAGTAGATCACGAAGAATTGTTTGTTTACTTGGCAGTCTCGGCTCACGCCGTTAGCACAACCCTGGTTCGAGAAGAAGACAAAGTACAAAGGCCAGTGTATTACGTAAGCAAGAAATTAGCAGCGGCAGAGCGCAACTACCCAAAGATTGAGAAGTTCGCTTACAGCCTCCTAATTGCATCCCGAAAACTTCGTCACTATTTCCAAGCTCATCCAATAACCATATACACCGACCAGCCCTTGAGGCAGGTGTTGCAGAGACCCGAAGCATCGGGAAGGTTGATCAATTGGAATATAGAATTAAGTCGGTTTGATTTGAATTTTCAACCACGAAAGTTGATCAGGGGGCAAGCTCTGGCAGACTTTATTGCGGAGTTCACCATCCTAGAGGAGGAAGTAATCGATGACAAAGTGGTTAGGTCCGAGGATGAGTTAAAGATAGATCCGTGGAAACTATACACAGATGGAGCCAAGAACGATCGAAGGTCCGGAGCTGGAATCGTCTTAGTCACCCCCGAAGGACGGTCGTTATATTATGCTCTACGATTAGAATTTTCGGCGACTAACAATGACTCAGAATATGAAGCCCTGATTGCCGGGCTGAAGCTTGCTAAAGACCTCAGAATAAAAACATTGGATATATTCTGTGACTCTAAAATCGTTGTTTGCCAAGTGCGAGAGGAATTTGTGGCTCGGGGACCTCGACTTATCGCCTACCTCAGGAAAGTGAGAGAGCTATTGAATAGCTTGGAGCGGTACAACATAACACATATTCCTAGAGCTGAAAACCAGAAAGCGGATAGGCTGGCAAAGCTGGCTAGTTCCGACAACCCAGAAGAGACTGAAATAATTCCAATTGAAACGTTGGAATCGCCAAGCTTTGAGTCAATGGAAATTGAGTTCGCTTTTGAAGCGGAACCGGAGAAGGAGTCGTGGATGACCCCAATTAAGAACTTCCTTAAGGATGGAACACTCCCGTCAAAGAAGAGTGAAAGAAGGGCTATAGTTCGCAAGGCTACCAGATATGTCATACAAGATGATACTCTTTATAGGCAAGGATTTTCTATGCCCCTGTTACGATGTATAGCACACGACGACATCAAGCGTGTACTAAGAGAAGTACACGAAGGTGAGCGTGGAGATCATACAGGAGGTCAGACTTTAGCAAAAAAGATATTGCGATACGGATACTTCTGGCCTACAATTAATAAAGATGCAGCTGATTATTCACGACGCTGCGATAAGTGCCAGAGATTCGCCAGAATCCCCAGAGCACCGTCGACCCAACTTAAATCAATGGTGAGTCCTTGGCCATTTGCCACATGGGGAATTGATATCATTGGAGTTCTACCGATTGCTAAAGGAGGAGCGAAATATGCAATAGTGGTCGTGGACTATTTTATGAAGTGGGTGGAAGCTGAGCCTTTGACCAAGATCACGGCAAGAAAGGTGGTAAGTTTCGTGGTCAGAAATATTATATGCCGATTCGGGATCCCAAGGACGATTATAACTGACAACGGAACCCAATTTGATAGTACTGAATTCAGAAATTTCTGCCAGAAGTATAAGATTGACAAGCGATATACTGCAGTTGCCTATCCGCAGTCGAACGGGCAAGTAGAGGCAGTAAACAAAGTAATAAAATCCATCCTCAAGAAACGGTTAGAGCGTGCAAAGGCAAAATGGGTTGACGAATTGCCCCTAGCTTTGTGGGCATATCGAACAACATTTAAGACGACCACCGGTCACACCCCTTTCTCTCTCTCCTTTGGCTCAGAAGCAGTAATTCCAGTTGAACTGGAAGTTCCTTCCCACAGGGTGACATATTATGACCCGATGACGAATCGGGCGCTTTTACTTGAGTCTCTTGATGAAGTCGAAGAAAAAAGGGACGAAGCAGATTAGCGTGCGGCAAGACATCGACGTCAGATGGCACGCTATTACGACAAAAAAGTTCGCCTCAGGACTTTTGAACCAGGAGATTTGGTGCTAAAGAGAGTCTTTCCATCCCTTCCTCACCTCGGTCCAAAGTGGGAAGGACCCTTTGTCATCCAACGGAAACTTGAAAAAGGAACCTTCAAGTTAACGACCGTAGATGGCGAAGAAGTCCCTAGAGCATGGAATGCTCAACACTTAATGCGATATTTGGATTAGAAATGTTGTACTCTTTGTTATTTTTCTTATGAACTCTGTAATAAGGCATGACTTGCCTTGGGAAAATCTGACGATATGAATAAAGGACTATAAAGTGGATGTAGGCTACGACTTAGCCGAACCACTATAAAAATATTGTGTGTTATTTACTTTTATGCATTACATATATACATTCATCGATTATTCTGTTGTGATTATAGAATACAGGATGACTCAAAACCTGAAAAGGTTGAAGACAGTTTAGACATAAGAAGAAGCACAACGACTATTTGTGCGACAAGATATAAAAGAATGAGAAAACGACATTCTTAACTCTAACTCTCCAGAGAGAGAGAGTGTATATAAGCGTCTCTGACTGAGCGCTGAAAAAGAAATTCACCTCCGTAACTCTAACTCTCCAGAGAGAGAGAGTATAAAAGCGTCTCCGACTGAGCGCTGAGAAAGAAATCTTTCCCCGCTGAAAGGCCGGGGAATGAATAAGATTACTGAGCTCGAACTCTAACTCTCAAGAGAAAAGAGAGAGAGTATAAAAGAAATGCCAGAGAAATTACAGATGCTGACGACACAGGAAGTGCTACCCCGTCAAAAAATCGGGAGCATTCAGATTGCTTGATTAAGCATTAGATAATTTGAGGGAATTGACTGGGGGCATATATGTATACACATATTTCCTCCCTCCGTAATTTCATTTTATAACTATAGTAAGACATGCATTTTTACATAAGTGCAGAACTACTGACAAACAGACATTGCAGAAAACGAGTTATTTTTTATTTACAAATGAATGAATTTGTACAGGAAAATAGCTAAAAAAGAAAGTGCAGGAACCACTCTTGTAGCAGCAATTATTGGTTCACTAAATGCTAAAATGATACAAGGCAATCTACTATTTAGATTTTGAATGAGCCTTGGACTTCTTGGCGGCTTTCTCCGCATCCTTTGCTTCTTTCTCAGCCTCTGTCAAGATTCGTTTTGATTTCTTCTTTCCTGAAGATGCGGTGCTGGAGCCAGTAGACTTCTTCCCGGAGGGCGGAGCGCTGGAATCAAGAGAAGATTTTTTAGCGAGTTCCTCTGTAATAGATCTAGTTGACAGCTTAACAACTAACCTTGATCCCGCATCCACAACTGCGAGGGGCTTGAGGGCTTCAGGGTCTAGTTCTTCGGTTTTTAATTGCAAGCGTTTGTCTTGATCAGCTTTCATTGCAGCCAAAGTAACGTCATCAGCACTTTTTGACTCCCCGACTATTGCAACTTCTGGTTCCTCTTCCTGACCCCCGTCACCGCCATCATCCCTTAAAGCTGCTATCATTTCTTCATCCTGGGGAGTGGCGGCCTTAGTCGGCTCACTTCCTTCTCCCAAGTCTATAGAAGCAGCCTTGTCCTCCCCTCTTTTGGCCTTTTCTACGGGCTTTGTCCCGGCGGTGGCTCCCTGAATCACATCTGTCTTTTCAGATGGCTCAATACCTACAGAATGAGAAGCAACAGTTATCAACTCAGGCGAAAACAATGGGTTTTTCATTGATTGCTCAATCACGTGGCGAAAGGTAGAAATAGCCTTGACAAATTGAGGAGAAAAGGTAGGGATACCTTCCGAAGACTTCTCGGCAGGGGTGACTACTACCTCTGATGCTGTTTCAGGAATAGGGGATAGCAGAGTTGTTCGGGGAATTCCCGGATTTTCAGGATCATACCCCTCTACTTCCGAAGTCGCAGGGGCAGCAGAAGAGGAACCAGTCTCGGGAATGTTTTTCTGTTTAATCCTCCTCCTCTCTTCTTCCATAGCCTCAGCAATGAGGCGTCGCCCTTCAGCTAGGCGTTCTGGCTCATCATCCCTCAAGTATTTTTCCATTAGCTTATCCTCATCGATAGAATCGACTTTGAGCTCCTCTTTTTCCCACTCAACAATCTGATTCCATACTTGAACTAGAGTGGATGGGTAATCTTCGATCCAAGAAATGTTTCGGCGACGGATGATATGTGCGTAGAATTCAATCATTAATTCGCCGAAACCTTGAATATCAGCCTCTGCCTCAGATAATTGTTTGCGGGTTTCCTCCGCAGATTTGATAGCACACTCCACATTGCCCTCAGCCAGGGCAGATCTATTCTCTGCCTCCAATAGCTTTGAAGCTAAGTCGGCATTCTTCTTTTCTAGTTCAGCACTCCTTTTTGCTAACTCGGCATTTTTCCGCTCGAGGTCAGCATAAGCAAGGCGTATCTTAGCAGCTTCTGACTTAGCCTCATCAGCTTGCTTTTTTAACTCAGAACGCTCTTGAGTGTGAGATTCAAGCAAGTCGTGATAACGTTTTTGCATGTCCTCAAATTGTTGTTTGAAGTTAGAAGCGTCCCTTTGAGCGACGGCTAGCTGAGCTTGAGTGTCTTCCAAATCTTTTCCTAGGGCTTTTAAAGCCTTGGCATCCTCCTCCGCGGTTTTTGCATTGAGTCGGTATTTGTGATTAGAGTGCGGATGATTCTGGAAAGGTTGCGTGAATATTTAAACATCTCAGAATACTGCTTTTCCACCGCATCAATCTTTGCTTTGGCCTCATCTGCCCACTTAGAAGAAATAGGTTCAAGGGCAGGTAAGAAAGTCAAAGTCTCGAAGTAGTGTTCGGGAAATTGCTCCTTCAAGTATGCCTGCTTTATTGCAGTCTCCGCATCTAGTGGGGGAGGAGCGGGGATTGTCAATTCGGTGTCCCTGTGTGAGGAGGATTCGGTAGTTTCTTTGTCTGTCCTAGGTCGTTTAGAAGCAGGGACCTTGTGCTTACTTTGAGACCCGGTTTCTTTTGGAGGACTTTTCTCTCTGCTGCGCTTTTCATGGGATGAAGTGGAGTCTTTAGATTGTGGTCTGTCCTCTTCCCTACGGCTTTGATAACCCTTGTATTTCTCTTGTTCCGGCCGAACTGGTGAGCGAGAACGTGAGGGTCAAGAACGATAGGGATCATAAGGCCTTCTCTCATCTCTACCACGATCATCACGGCGATCATACTCGACATCCTGAGGAGGATTGGACATGCTGCGGCGAAGCTTCCTGATATCATAGTAGGATCGAGACATCGTACCTGCATAATAAGACAAACGAAATTTAGAATTACTGGATTCATGGAGAAAGAGGTGCAATGAATGCTAATGCAGTTGTATAAAGTGTATCCTAAGTGGTGTGTTTCCCCCCAACCAACCCGAGTCTGAAGCTAGACTAGTACGGGCAGGCTCTTTGGCCTTAGCGGGAGTGGTCTCTTCAGAAGAGGTGAAGACTAAAGGATCCTTCCTGAAATCCTCTGAAGTGTATATAGTTTCAGGTAAGGGGAGATCCCCCAAACCCTGAAATATTTGGTCATCAGTACTAGGGATATCCCCCTCGGAAGCATTAAGTGGCGACTCTTGGGAGGATGTTGACTTTTCCAGAGAAGTAGCCTCCTTGGGGGCAGTATATCCTTCACGATGCTTTTCGGCCAGATTAGCCAATTCGTCATCTTGTGTAGAAGATGGAGAAGGTGAAGTTTGAAGAGGCGCTGTAGGAACTCCTGAGCCTTCTCCTATCTCTGGGACTACCTCCATTGGAGGGATGTATGCGTTTGGAGCCATCCCATGACCGATGCTACGAAAAACGGATAACAGCCCATGAAAGTGAAGGTATTCGTCCTTAAGGACTTCGTCGATAGTCAAGAATTTCTGATCGCCATTAAGAAGTTGGTGCATCCGGTCAAAGAACACCTGATCTGATATCTGTTTGGGATTGTCGACTGCAAACAAAAAGGAAAACAAGTTAAGGAGATGATTCAAGTGTATAGAGCCCGGATTTAGAAAATCAGTGCTTTACTTGATTTTATCCACCTCCTGGCGCATCCAGGCTGTCGCTTCACGTAGAACCATTCTAGTCTAGAATCTCCAGCTTTACTGCTGAATGGTGCTGAGATTATCTTGCTTTTTGGAACTGATTCAAAGTAGCAGAAAGATGGAGTCTCTCGAGTCCGATGCTTGAAATTATAGAAGAAATGAACGTCATCGAACGTGAGCTCTATGCCTAAGATTTCACGATATGCTATGTACAAAGTGTGCAAGTAGGCATACGAATTGGGATGCAGCTACATGGGGGCAATCCGCATTTGTCTTAAAAAGTCAACGATGAAGGGAGAGAATGGAGGAATAGCGCCGACCATGCACATCAATCGAGTGACTGCCATATATCCTTCTGGAGGGTTGTGGGGACGGTCAGAGCTTGAAGGCACTAGAGTGTCCCTTTTCATTATCCCGTACTTTAAGCATATTCGGACAAGTCGATCGTTGTCGATTGTTGATTCAACGGAATCTGGAGGTGATTCCAATATAACGGCCGATTTAAATTCATCGGGGGCTCGATCGTCACCAATCCCTCCTTCCTCCTCAAAACCCAGAGAAACTTCATTCTCTGAAGACTCCTCGTCGCTTTCCCGATTTCCAACCCCGTAGTCTGGACCCTCACTGTCCCATTCTGGATCCGATGGAGAAGATATATCCTCAAGAGTGATTTTGTTAGAGGTTTCCGGGGCTTCTTTCCTCTCAGCTAGTCTGGAAGAACGTCTGGGTCTCATGGTCATAGAACTATTGAAGAAGCAATAACACAAATTAGAGCAAATTAGCCCGTATCCCCCCGTGCGTGTGTGCAAACTAAAGTGTGAACAGTGTATACGGAAAGTGCAAAGTAAATGTTTAAAAGTGCGACGAAAAAGTTTGGCAAGATATAAAGAGTTGAAGTAATTCTTGATGTCCAGTTACGTTCGCAAGGCACTATCCTAACTGTCCATAAAATTGAAGATTATGCCGAAGTTTGATTGGGCCAGTTAGACGAGTTTTTATGTGTTAAGGTAGACTGTGCTTCGGTTCGGTTCGGATTCATTCATTGGGATCGGATCGGGGGAGCGACCTTAGGCTTGGAAATCTTGTTGAAGCTCAGAAATTGAAGTCGGATCGGATCGGAGGCAAAGCCCCCTAACAGTTCGGATCGGATCATATAGTTATATTTCTCTTCCATCATTTTACGGTTCGATCTGATCCGGTTAGGGAGGCTCCTTCTCTCCTGTCTTAGGTGCTTGCTCCGACCCGATCCGATCTCCTAGATTTCGTTTCTTCTTTCTTTCTTTGCTCGCCCCGACCCGATCCGACCTCTTGAATTTCCTTCCTTCTTCTTTTGTTTTTCACCTTCCATATCCTTCCGAACCGAACCGATTCTTCATCGTCTTCTTCTTCTCCTTCACCCTCTTTCTTATCTATCCGACCCCAAGGCCAATCTCGTGCCAGTCCCTCAAGTCAAAACCAAGCGATTCTACGATGGTGCCCTCACGCAGGATCGAACTACGGACCTCCAGTTTTTCAATCTTGAGACGACGACAAGTTTGTTGGTGATGATGACGAGGGGGAGGGTCACGGCGGCAAGGTCATCAGAGTTTTATGATTGAATTTTGAAGAATCCGACTCGAAAACGATTAAAGAAAGGATTGTTCAAAGTTTTATAACCTACCAGTGTGATTACTTCGAGAATTAAGAAGAATTTTGAAGTTTCACGAATTGAGTATTTTCTCTTTCGTTTTACAGAACTTCGCAAAATGAAACAGTGAAAGTGAAAGGAGGAAGAAGGCGAAGTTTATATAGACGAAGAAGGTGACTATTCGTCTCCCCATTCGGATCGGCGGCCCAATAGGAGAACCCCTGTTCGGATAGGATAGACAGCCCAGAAGCGAAGCTTGGCCCAATACTCCAGTAAAAGATAGAGAGAAGAGGGGGTCTGTTCGGATCGGATTCCGAACCGAACCGAATTCTTTAGCTCAGCAGCAGACTGAATTGAAATTTGAAGAAAAAGATAAAAACGCCGGGAAAATCAAAAGGGAAATTACCTCGAAGAGCGCTATCCATTGATGGTCAAAGCATGCTCCGTCTCCAACAAAAGCATCCTTTGAGGGGGCAAAATGTTAGCCCACTTTGTGAACTGGGCAACACAAAGTCAAGATGTGAAATATTGAAGAACTTGAAAAACTCTGAAGCGGGTCGGATCGGAGCAGGATAGCGGTTCGGATAGGGTAAAATCTGCCATTCGGATCGGTGAACTATTACTCTTGGAATTAGGAAGGCACAGCTGTTCGGATCGGAGGGCAATATAATCTCAGTTGGATCGGAAAGCCACTTGATTGCTACGGAGATAGATCGGAGCGGAGCGGAGCAGAATAAAGAGAAGAGAGAATTGTTTCCAAGTCAATCCGGGTCGGATCGGATATCCCGATCCGAACCCTTTATACATGTCCCTCCGACCCGAACCCATTCTCCATATCACTCCCCTGCACGAGCGCCTGGATATCCGGATCGGCTATGACCAGTTCCTTCCCATAACGTCCATTACTCTGATGCGTTGTCAACATAGAAATCCATACGAATCCGATGCTGATGGGATGGACGACACGTGGCTCCGATCCGGATCGGGTTCTGAGCATATTCACACCTATAAATACCTCGTCTGGAGACAAAGAAAAGGATCTTTTTTCTGGCACTTGGAGAGTTCAACCACCTTCACAACCCGAAATCCAGCAATCCCAGAAAATCCAAATCTTCTTTCATTATTTGTTTTCAAACAATTGAGTGATTGTAAGTGAGTTGTGAGAGAGATCGAGTGAATATTTCATTGTACTTGCAACTAAATCAGTGAAAATAGTGAAAAACAAGTGGACGTAGGCATTTCTTCGCCGAACCACTATAAATCCTGTGTGTTCATTTTTATTTTTATCTCATTTCATTTTGCTTCTAATCAATTTGGGTGTTAGAACCACTTTTTGGTCTAACACACTCATTAACTAAATTCACTTTACCAACCTTCCCTATCGAACCTTAACCATTCCTTAGTTAAAAACGAAGTCAATCAAGTTGGGTATAACTACCTCTTAGACCTTAACTGAACAACATTTCTGACCTCAAAATAGACAAAGTTACCCTTTTAATTGAAACACCCCACCTCCGTTAAGGTCACTCACAAAGGGAATGCCTTAACTTTGGTGGAGCATTTAGGTAAAAGACGCAGATAAATTACAAGACAGACAAGTAAAGCAGCGGAAAGTAAAGTCATTTTATAAACAATATGGTCCAGTCAAGCTTTTACAATAGTTATCTCAATCATACTTAAAAGTAATACTTAGAACTTCTGTCTTGATCTAAAAACTTCTAAATATAAAAGAAGCATAAAAACAACAATGAAATTCCCCAATAAAGCATGAACCAGCCATAACAGTGGAAGAGAGAGTCGACTATCTTCGAGCTTGGAAAGAAAACTGAGCTAAGTAGTAACATTTCCTCCCTCTGAACCTGAAGGGGGGAAGGGAACGGAAGAAAAGAGGCGAAACAAAACTAGGTCAGACATAAGTCTGGTAAGTCCAGTGACTTTCAGCATATAAACATGCAAAAGCATCATGACATGAATAAACTGAACATAAGACAATACCGTGATAACTGGGAAAGATAACACAGTATAAGCATAAGGTATGATAAGGCAAGATAAACTGAATGCGCTTCTACTCCTTCTCTGCTTCGCTACTACTTTGTTATTCTGATTTCTATACCTATCTCTGCACCACCTAACTAGTGTCCCAAATAGTAATCTATATAAAATGATAACGTGATCCCAATCCCCGTAATTGTGGAAGCTTTCAGGTGTACATCTATCGTGAGGATTCCACCTCAATATGCCTAATTACCATGAACAAGTTAGATGTACCCTTACTACCCTATTGATCGGCCCTTTACTTGCATTAATCTTCCATGTGTCTGTGTCAATCAGCCCTCTCTTGCGTGTAGATACCCTGTGCTGGCCCCACCATAAGGTGTATCAATCCTTATGATAGCGACTCGACACAATTCAAGATGCACAGTGTATAAATACTGGTACCCAGTGCCTGCTTTTTCCCACTTCGGAGTACGTGCATGCCCGTAAACCGTCGGAACCTACACTAACGTACCCCCGCCGCTGCTTTGACCTCTTATAATCAGCCCAGTAATTGTGCCCCACCCTGCGTAGTTTCAGGGTATCATGATACATCTATGTAGGTTACTGCTGAAATGGGTCCCCGTTACTAGGGTTTCCTGCTGTTTAAGTTTGTGGGCCTATATATACAAATATTACCCACCTACATGAGATGTACTTAACCCTCCCACCGATTCTAACATGTTTTCTTGACGATTAAGTTTATGGGCCTATATTTACTTAATATTACCCACCTAAACGAGATGTACTTAACCCTCCCATCGATTCAAGCATGTTTATTTAATGGTTAAGTTTGTGGGCCTATATTTACTAATATTACCCACCAACCCGATATGTACTTAACCCTCCGGCACATTATGTCATATTGGTTAAGTGTTGTACATTTATGTTAACTTAACCCAACCATTCATCAAGTCATGTTGGTTTAGTGTTTCTTATTAACTTAACCCTCCTCACTTATCATGTTAGATTGGTTAAGTGTTTCTTGTTGACTTAGCCCCATGTGTTCGTCATGTTGTATTGGTTAAGTGTCATCAATCAATTCAAGTTAACTTAACCCACCTATTGTCATGTCACTCTAGTAAAGTGTTGCCTTCTTGTGTTGACTTAACCCTACCACAAATCAAGTTATATTGGTTAAGTGTTAACTTAACCCTTTCCATTTATCATGCTATACCGGTTAAGTATTTCCTATTAACTTAACCCTAGTCATCCATGTTATATTGGTTAAGTGTTCCTATGAACTTAACCCTACTCATCCATGTTATATTGGTTAAGTGTTCCTATGAACTTAACCCTACTCATCAATGTTATATTGGTTAAGTGTTCCTATGAACTTAACCCTACTCATCTAGGTTATATTGGTTAAGTGTTCCTATGAACTTAACCCTACTCATTCATCTTTTTCATTAGCATTAATTGATACATTAATGCACCAACCACTCACATTAGATATGTGTTGTTGCGGTTACTGGATGTGCCGGGTGGTTTCGTGCAGTTTTACAACACAACTCAATCTAACCTTGGTTTTTCTTGGGCATGATGCACTAACCTCTCACATTAGATAGGTGTTGTTGTGTTTACTGGATGTGTCGGGCGGTTCCGGGAAGTTTTACACCACAACTCAATCTAACCTCGGGTTAGGCATGTTCATCTTTAATCTACACATTTACCCTATATACCCAAATATAGATTTTACATGCTAATTACCAAATTCATCAAAACTAGTCATGTTACATTTTACACCCAATCTAGATTTAATGCTCAAGTAGATTTAATGCTCAAGTTACTGCAAATTCGCAACAATAACAATTTTGCCCAAAACTTGATTTATATGCCAACTTCATACTTTGTCGTCCATGCAAATTCTAGGTTCAGTATGTCAAATTACATATTCAATAATTCATGTCAAATTACCCCAAATTGTATCTTAACAGTTATGCCATATTACATGTTCCAAATTTTGCCCAATTTCCCCTGCATTCATAGCGTACGTATTTCGAGATTTGTAACACCCCACCTCCACCAGGGTGACTCTTGCAAGCACTCTGACTTTGGAGGGGCGTTTGAATCAGGTAAACATGCATAATGATATATCAAGGCAGAACAAGAACATATGTCTATATGTAAACAAAGTAAATAAGATAAGTAAAACACCGGAAGATTTCAAACTATTTCAAAACAAGTCTGGTACAACATAATGTCAACGTTCCAAATACACAAGTCTAGATAAAAACAACATCACTGAAAAACTGAAATACATAAGTACTATCCCTAAAATAAGTGATAACCATAGCTAGCTTCATGTCAAGACCGTACATGAGCTAAAATCCCACAAGCAAGCGATCAGAAATCCAAGCTAAGCTCCAATATTCCCACCCTGAGAACCTGGGGGGGGAGGGGGGGGGAACGGAAGAAAAGAGGCGAAAGAAAAACAGGTCAGTCAAAAAGACTGAGTAAGCCCTACTACAATCAATGTAAACTGATAAAGTTAACTGGCATGAGAAACAGGGATGAACATAAGGATAACTACATACTGGCATGATAGATAAAGGTGTCATCGCATAATCAGGTTTAAGGTTTTTGCACCACAGGTGTACTAGCAAGCTAACATGATTTAAATAAACAAGTATTGGTCCCTTGGCCCAAGCTTTGACCCAATAACATGAAGTGACCCTAATACGAAGTCCAATAATATGAAGTGACCCTAATACGAGGTCCAATAACATGAAGTGACCCTAATACGAGGTCCAACCAAACGGTCTAGTCGATCGGCTCCCTATAAGCCTAACTCGTCACGTGTTGGTGTCAATACGGCCCAAACATAATTGTAGTCAGACTGTGCAGGGTCTCCCGTCGGGTGTATCAAGCCCTAGGGTGTCAACCCCTGGACACCATAAACATAAGTGCACAATCTCGATCTACTGGTACCCGTGCATGTTTTCCCCGGCTTCGGACTATGTGCACGACCATAGTCCGCCCGGAACTACACCGGCGTACCACTCTACCGTCGTTTTTGGTCACTTACCTCAAGTCCAGTAATCGTGCCCCCACCCTAGCCTAGTCCCTAGGGTCTTAATGATACAAACTTGGGATTACTGCTGGTGTGGACCCCCATTGCTAGGATTTTCTAGTGGGTTAAGTACGGTTTAACCCTCTTGCTAATCATGGATTAACTTGGTTAAGTGTAACGATGAGTTCACGACTTAACCCTGATTAATCTACCAAGCCCAAATTAGTTAAGTATTAAGTGGACCATGACTTAACCCTAATCATGAGGCATTAATTAATTAACGTGCCTTAACCTCTCACATTAGACCTTGTTGTGGTTACTAGTTAAGCCGGGCGGGTCCGGGTAGCTTTACACCACAACTTGGTCTAACCTCGGGTTCAAGGTACAACATGACCAAATTCTCACATTGGGTCCTATTGTTTGTAGCAACTAGTTAAGCCGGTCGGTTCCGGGTAGGTTTACGCTACAAACTCAACCCAACCTCGAGTTGGTCACACTTATCTTTTCTAAGTGTCATGTCCATCATGTTTCCAAAACATGTTACAAGTTTTCAAGAATTTGGGTAGACCTAACTTAATAGGTAAATTCCCAATGGGTAGACCTAACTTAATAGGTAAATTCCCAATCTTATGTTTTTATGTCTTTTAAGTTTACCCAACCCCAAACGCAATCCCATCGCTTACATATCGCAATAGCGCATAAAGGATAGAAAGAGGGAACTTGGCATCATCATGACATAAAGGTGTTGAAGCCACAAGTTTAACATGGTGGCATATGAAATGTACATATGTTCATATACTTGCATATTACATTTTAGGCCTCAAAAGCATGCATAAAACCAAACTTAGCATATTGGTGATACATGGTGATAAATGACATGTAGAAATGGCCATAAGTTCGCATTTAGCCTCACATGCAAGTTATCATAAGAGATACGATAACTTGCATGTTGCCAAAATGCAACCTTTAGCATAAAGCTTGAAGCTTTAGACTCATAAACCCAAGATAAGCTTGCATAACATGATAACATGAGTAAGATGATCAACCCAAACTTGCATACATAACATGGCAACTTGCATATCATAACATAGCAAACTTGCATAACATAACATGGCAACTTGCATATCATAACATAGCAAACTTGCATAACATAACATGGCAACTTGCATATCATAACATAGCAAACTTGCATAACATAACATGGCAACTTTCATATCATAACATAGCAAACTTGCATACATAACATGATAGACTTGCATAACACATCATAGTAAGCTTGCATATCATAATGATCAAACACAACTTGCATCATTCATTAACTTTAGAGTTTAAATATGAAAGTAGAAAAGGGCTTACAATGCTTATGAAGACACAACAATATATATAGATTGAGACAAAACCCTTATGCAATCAAATAAACCCAAAATGCAAGCTCCAATAGAAAAACCCTTGAGCAAAAATGATCAAAACCCTTGCTTTATGATGTAAATATGGAAACTTGACTTGAATGCAAGCTAATGACACTCATACAAGCTTGAAAACACTTGTATGCATGGAAAATCTCTCATAGAAATAACTTAGGAATTTTATGAAGAGATTGGAGGCCATGAGAGGAATGATTTTGCCATAGTTTAGTTGTATGAGTGAATAATGTTGATTTAGGCTTAGGTTAGGGTCTTATTTATAGAGATTAGGATTAGTTCTAGCCTTTGGATTAAACTCTAGTTCCAATCTCAGCCCTCAAAACCGAATCTGGCCCCCAAACTCAACACAACTCCAAAATGATGCACCAGGCAAAACTGCCCGGCTGAGCCAAGTCGACAGCCAAGTCGACTTGGGTCAACCAAGTCGACTCCCAAGTCGACCGGGATGTCGACTTGGGTGCTCTGGCGGGAATTTTCCCGCCTGGCCCAATCTGACCCTAATTTCCAAATTCAAACTTGAATTTGAAATCTGTTTTTACTTTGAAATTTTCTGAAAACTTCGTTGGGCCTTAATCGGGTCATACGGACTCCGATTTTCGAAAACTCGGACTCTATTTCTCGTATTTTTCTGAGACGAACGCAATGGCACAGCCCATTTCCCTTGATTCAGGTTTTTAAATTAAATTCTGCCTCGATTTATGTTATAACAGGTTATTGAAAATACGGGTTGTTACATTCTCCCCCCCTTAAAGGATTTCGTCCCCGAAATCTTCAAGTTGGGAAGAACGTATCCTACCATCCTACATCCATCTACTCAAAACATCATCCACGAGCAATCATTTTCCTTACAAGATTCTAAATGTTGTATGAACATAGGCAAAGGTGTGTGTATATGTACTTATCTAATGCAAATATCATCAATGCAAATTATGTTAGTGAAATGAATCCATATGTATGCAATTCCTAACATAGTGTATAACATCTATATGTGTGCACATAACATACATCCATATGCAACATCCATGTGATAACACAAAAAATTTCATCCATGAATAAGCATAAACACTCATGCATATGCAATATGAGGAGTGTGTGAGCCGATCTAGTGCCTAACGTGTATAATGCATCCACGAGTAACCACTTGCAAACACTTGCAACCACTTGCAACCATCAAGCATAACATGTTTCAAACACATGTTTCATCCAAAGGGTTTCTACCTAAGGTTCTCATGACGAGATTAACACGATAAACTAGATAAACATGGATAGCAAAGAGAAAGATATGCTAACAAAGAAAAGAGATTGAGAGTGTACCCTCAAAAAGGAATGGATAAAGCCCACGCATCTTCTCCTCGATTTCCCAAGTTGCGTCTTCTTCGGCTTCACCCCATTGAACCTTCACCAACTTGACCTCTCGATTCCTTAGCTTCTTGGTCTCCGTCCCCAAGATACAAATCGGAGCTCTCCTCAAGGTAGCCTCTTTCTCCACTTCCACATCTTTCAGAACACTTGGCTCAACAACCTCTGCTGATTCATGTAAACACTTACGGAGATGCAAGACATGAAAAACATCGTGTACTCCGGCAAGCTTCTCGGGCAACTCCACTCTATAAGCCATCTGCCCGATCCTCTCTATAATAGGGAATGGTCCAACAAACCTCGGTGCTAACTTCCCAACGGCTCCAAATCGGACCACATTCCACAAAGGAGAAACTTCACGAAAACCATATCCTCAACATCAAACTCCAAATCAGTTCTTCGCTTATCAGCATAGGATTTCTGTCGGTCTTGGGACGCTTTCATCCGTCTCCGAATCAACTCGACCTTCTCGGATGTATCTCTGATCATATCAGGCCTAAGTATAAGCTCATCTGTAGTCTCCCACCAACATGTAGGCGACTTGCACGGCCTCCCATATAAAGCTTCAAATGGTGCCATCCCTATGCTTGCCTGATAACTGTTATTATATGCAAGCTCAACAAGAGGAAGATGGTCTTCCCAAGTACCACCAAAATCCAGAATACAAAGCCTCAACAGATCCTCGAGTACCCTATTCACCCTTTCGGTTTGACCGTCAGTCTGTGGGTGATAAGCCGTACTTAGATTCAACCTCATGCCCATAGCTTCTTGCAAGCTATTCCAGAATTGACTTGTAAAGATTGGGTCACGGTCACTGACTATACTAGAAGGGACTCCATGTAGTCTCACAATCTCACGAAGATATACAGACGTTAGCCAAGATGCGGTCCTCTTGTTCTTCACCGGAATGAAATGAGCACTCTTCGTAAGTCTATCCACAATGACCCAAATGCTTGTATTCCCTTTCCTTGACCTTGGTAGCCCATCGATAAAATCCATGGAAATACTCTCCCAGTTCCATAGTGGAACGTCTAGAGGATGCAATAGCCCACCGGGCTTCTTCGACTCGGCCTTAACTTACTGGCAAATGATACATCTAGAGACAAACTCTGCCACATCCTTCTTCATCCCAGGCCAAAAGAAAATGCGCTTCATATCTTTATACATCTTATCTCTTCCCGGATGTATAGTCAACTTAGAGCGATGCGCTTCCTCAAGAACTTTCTTTCTCTCATCGCGTCTTAGCCATCCCTTGTCATCTATAGCGAGGTGACTTAACATCTCGCCTCGAATCAACTTGTCCATGATCTTGACTAACTGCGGGTCTTCTTTCTGTGAAGTCCCTACTTGATCCAGAAGGGTAGGTCTAAGCTCAAGGGACGCTAACTAACTAATTAAACTGAGAGAACTTCTTACTTCAATTGTCCTCGTCGGAGCTTTTCGGTTTTGAACCACGACCACTTTAATAGGATCCACCACTAAGCCTTGCTTAGAAATTATGTGCCCAAGAAATCTAACTCCTTTTTCTCCAAAATGACATTTGGAGGACTTGGCTTTCAACTGATGCGCTCTAAGCGTATCCATCACCTCCTTGAGATGTCTAGCATGTTCTTCCTCGTTCTTTAAGAAAGTCAGGGTATCGTCTACAAAGACTACCACAAACTCGTTCAGGAACTCCCTAGACACCCTACTCATCAAGTCCACGTAGTAGGCGGGTGCATTAGTCAATCCGAATGGCATGACCAGCCATTCTAAGAATCCATCTGGAGTTCTGAACGCAGTTTTGTCTATACTATCCTCAGCTACTGTGAGCTGATGGAATCCAGTAGCAAGATCAAGAGAAAACAGATGTTCCTATAAGCTGATCAAACAAATCATCGATCCTTGGTAATGGTTGTCTATTCTTCTTGTTCTACTCACGATAATCAACACGCGAGCGAAGCGAACTGTCCACATTAGTAGCGAATACTACTAGAGCACCCTCTTCGGAAATGCTTCATCGTATGAAGTTCTTCTCAAGCAACTCCTTGACTTGCTTTCTTAACTCTCACCTCGCGGGACCATGTGCCTAACCGGCCACGTAACTGGCTTGGCATTATCAACCAGATAAATGCGGAAATCAATCTCTCGCTTAGGGGTAACCCCCCTTCACTTCACCCAAGATATCAGGATATTCTCGGACCACCCTCGCCGATTGCAAACTATCGATAGACGAGCTGAGGGATTCAAGATAACACAACATGACGGGACTCATAGGGTTACTAGAAATTTTTAGGGTATTACCGAGGCGAGTCATGAGCCTCTCAACACTATGCTCAAAAATCAAGAATGGCTCCAAAACTGGACAACCCATCCATGCCCAAAATCAACCCATACCCCATAAAACCGAGAATATAAGCATCACACGAGAACTCTACACTAAAGACAGAGATTTTCAAATCCACACAGATCATAGACAAATGGGCGGAACCCCTAATTGGATTTGAAACACACACGGGATCATTAACTAGACTAGTACTTAGGTGCAAACTTTCAACTAGATCAGATGAAATAAACTATGCGATGCACCAAAATCAAACAAGGTACGAACTGAAAAATCAGAAATATATATAAGGCTTTCAACAGAAATACTACCTCGATCGGGAACTGGAGCGGCATTGAGAGCATGGACTTGCCCTCCTAAAGGTCCAGCACGCTGAGTCTGACCCTGGCCTTGCCCTTGCTTCTTCGGGCAATCCTTACTAAAATGTCCAGTCTCACCGCAGAAAAAGCATTCACCATTCTTCCTTTTCCTCTTGTTACAATCCTTAATAAGATGCCCAACTGAACCGCAATAATGGCACTTCCTCTTGTTGTTATTGCCCTTGCTATTGTTCCCCTTGTTGCCTTGACTCCTGTTCTTGTTCTTGCGGTTTTTGGAGTTCTTGCCTTGCTTCCCGGAATTCACCGTTCCTTCCGACGTAGGCCCTCCCTTCTTTGGGCAGTCCCTAGTGAAGTGTCCCATTTCTCCCCAGTCAAAGCAAGTGCCCTTCCTCTTTCTGCAATCCTTGTTTAGATG
Source organism: Allium sativum (assembly GCA_030737875.1). Taxonomy (NCBI): domain Eukaryota; kingdom Viridiplantae; phylum Streptophyta; class Magnoliopsida; order Asparagales; family Amaryllidaceae; genus Allium; species Allium sativum. The sequence goes on along the minus strand of CM060909.1, from coordinate 576,274,709 downwards.
AGTCAAGCTTCCACAAGTAAAGCCCTTCTTTTCCTTCTTATCTTCAGACTTCTCCTCCTGCTTTTTCATTTCCTTTTTGGGCTCCGTTTCCTTGTTTTGAGACTCATTCATCTTGATCTCCTTCTTGTCACTCCTATCCTCTTCATTGAGTAGGGCCATATTCACCAAACTCTCGAAAGTTGCCCCCAAGGGTATATGAGACATGGCCAAACCATGTAATGGCTCGTTTAATCCTAGAGCAAAGTATAGGGCCTTCTTCTGAGCTGTGTTAACCAAGTCTAAACCGACCCGAGCCAGTTGATTAAACTTATCTATGTATTCCCTAATAGTCATGTCCCCTTGCTTCAGTGATAGGAACCTTAGTCCAAACTTTCCCCGAAAGTCATCCCAAGTCTCAATTGGACTAGTAGCGGTGGTGACCACCCACCAACGTGCAGCTTCTTCCTTTAGCAACCATACTGCCAATAAAACCTTCCTACGGTCATCTATATCAAAGAAGGCAAAAAGATCTTCGGTTTCTTTCAACCAATTCCTTGCCTCTACATAAGTCTCGGTTCCAATGAAATTCTTGCAACCCATCGCCTTAAAGTCTTTGCAAATCTCCGCGAAATCCTCTTGTGGATGCTGAGGGGGAGGAGGAAGAGGAACCTCAGCGACAGGAGGAGGAGGAACATTAACTACCGGAGGAGGAGGAGGAACATTAACTACCGGAGGAGGAGGAGGAACATCTGCGGGGCCGGCTTCGGTCGCCCTAGCCTCCAAAAGTCTCCTATACCAAACAGGTACGTGTACCCCCTCCGGAATAGCAAAGTATCGGCCATACTGAAAACGAAGAAAATGACAGATTCAGAATGGAGAAAAACGAAGGAATTTTGCTAATGGCTTTTTGGGGAATAGCGTTTAAAATAAACTAGACTTTTCTTTGGAAAATACTTTATACTTGGTTTTGAAAATAGTTTTCAAAAAGTTTTAAAAACCTTTTTGTCCCTTCTCGTAAACCATATGCTCTGATACCAAATGTAACACCCCACCTCCAACAGGGTGACTCTTGCAAGCACTCTGACTTTGGAGGGGCGTTTGAATCAGGTAAACATGCATAATGATATATCAAGGCAGAACAAGAACATATGTATATATGTAAACAGAGTAAATAAGATAAGTAAAACAGCGGAAGATTTCAAACTATTTCAAAACAAGTCTGGTACAACATAATGTCAACTTTCCAAATACACAAGTCTAGATAAAAACAACATCACTGAAAAACTGAAATACATAAGTACTATCCCCAAAATAAGTGATAACCATAGCTAGCTTCATGTCAAGACCGTGCATGAGCTAAAATCCCACAAGCAAGCGATCAGAAATCCAAGCTAAGCTCCAATATTCCCACCCTGAGAACCTGGGGGGGGGGGGAACGGAAGAAAAGAGGCGAAAGAAAAACAAGTCAGTCAAAAAGACTGAGTAAGCCCTACTACAATCAATGTAAACTGATAAAGTTAACTGGCATGAGAAGCAGGGATGAACATAAGGATAACTATATACTGGCATGATAGATAAAGGTGTCATCGCATAATCAGGTTTAAGGTTTTTGCACCACATGTGTACTAGCAAGCTAACATGATTTAAATAAACAAGTATTGATCCCTTGGCCCAAGCTTTGACCCAATAACATGAAGTGACCCTAATACGAGGTCCAATAATATGAAGTGACCCTAATACGAGGTCCAATAACATGAAGTGACCCTAATACGAGGTCCAACCAAACGGTCTAGTCGATCGGCTCCCTATAAGCCTAACTCGTCACGTGTTGGTGTCAATACGGCCCAAACATAATTGTAGTCAGACTGTGCAGGGTCTCCCGTCGGGTGTATCAAGCCCTAGGGTGTCAACCCCTGGACACCATAAACATAAGTGCACAATCTCGATCTACTGGTACCCGTGCATGTTTTCCCCGGCTTCGGACTATGTGCACGACCATAGTCCGCCCGGAACTACACCGGCGTACCACTCTACCGTCGTTTTTGGTCACTTACCTCAAGTCCAGTAATCGTGCCCCCACCCTAGCCTAGTCCCTAGGGTCTTAATGATACAAACTTGGGATTATTGCTGGAGTGGACCCCCATTGCTAGGATTTTCTAGTGGGTTAAGTACGGTTTAACCCTCTTGCTAATCATGGATTAACTTGGTTAAGTGTAACGATGAGTTCACGACTTAACCCTGATTAATCTACCAAGCCCAAATTAGTTAAGTATTAAGTGGACCATGACTTAACCCTAATCATGAGGCATTAATTAATTAACGTGCCTTAACCTCTCACATTAGACCTTGTTGTGGTTACTAGTTAAGCCGAGCGGGTCCGGGTAGCTTTACACCACAACTTGGTCTAACCTCGGGTTCAAGGTACAACATGACCAACTTCTCACATTGGGTCCTATTGTTTGTAGCAACTAGTTAAGCCGGTCGGTTCCGGGTAGGTTTACGCTACAAACTCAACCCAACCTCGAGTTGGTTACACTTATCTTTTCTAAGTGTCATGTCCATCATGTTTCCAAAACATGTTACAAGTTTTCAAGAATTTGGGTAGACCTAACTTAATAGGTAAATTCCCAATGGGTAGACCTAACTTAATAGGTAAATTCCCAATCTTATGTTTTTATGTCTTTTAAGTTTACCCAACCCCAAACGCAATCCCATCGCTTACATATCGCAATAGCGCATAAAGGATAGAAAGAGGGAACTTGGCATCATCATGACATAAAGGTGTTGAAGCCACAAGTTTAACATGGTGGCATATGAAATGTACATATGTTCATATACTTGCATATTACATTTTAGGCCTCAAAAGCATGCATAAAACCAAACTTAGCATATTGGTGATACATGGTGATAAATGACATGTAGAAATGGCCATAAGTTCGCATTTAGCCTCACATGCAAGTTATCATAAGAGATACGATAACTTGCATGTTGCCAAAATGCAACCTTTAGCATAAAGCTTGAAGCTTTAGACTCATAAACCCAAGATAAACTTGCATAACATGATAACATGAGTAAGATGATCAACCCAAACTTGCATACATAACATGGCAACTTGCATATAATAACATAGCAAACTTGCATAACATAACATGGCAACTTGCATATCATAACATAGCAAACTTGCATAACATAACATGGCAACTTGCATATCATAACATAGCAAACTTTCATAACATAACATGGCAACTTTCATATCATAACATAGCAAACTTGCATACATAAGATGATAGACTTGCATAACACATCATAGTAAGCTTGCATATCATAATGATCAAACGCAACTTGCATAATTCATTAACTTTAGAGTTTAAATATGAAAGTAGAAAAGTGCTTACAATGCTTATGAAGACACAACAATATATATAGATTGAGACAAAGCCCTTATGCAATCAAATAAACCCAAAATGCAAGCTCCAATAGAAAAACCCTTGAGCAAAAATGATCAAAACCCTTGCTTTATGATGTAAATATGGAAACTTGACTTGAATGTAAGCTAATGACACTCATACAAGCTTGAAAACACTTGTATGCATGGAAAATCTCTCATAGAAATAACTTAGGAATTTTATGAAGAGAGTGGAGGCCATGAGAGGAATGATTTTGCCATAGTTTAGTTGTATGAGTGAATAATGTTGATTTAGGCTTAGGTTAGGGTCTTATTTATAGAGATTAGGATTAGTTCTAGCCTTAGGATTAAACCCTAGTTCCAATCTCAGCACTCAAAACCGAATCTGGCCCCCAAACTCAACACAACTCCAAAATGGTTGTAACAGCCCGCACCTCCGTTCATGCAAGATATTGTCCCCAACTTAGCCACCGTATAGGTGTGGGGTTTTGTTCCTCAAAAGGCCTCGGCGTTAGTAAGAGATGGGTTCTACTATATAAGTACCCACTTCATACAGGCTTCCACGATGTGGGACTTAGGGGTGTTACATTCTCCCCTCCTACAGAGCCCAACGTCCCCGTTGGCTCACAAACACCTCACCCAGGCGCTGTGGTCCACACGGGAGCCACAATTCCGGCTGGGTATTGGCTCTGATACCACTGTAACAGCCCGCACCTCCGTTCATGCAAGATATTGTCCCCAACTTAGCCACCGTATAGGTGTGGGGTTTTGTTCCTCAAAAGGCCTCGGCGTTAGTAAGAGATGGGTTCTACTATATAAGTACCCACTTCATACAGGCTTCCACGATGTGGGACTTAGGGGTGTTACAATGGTGCACCAGGCAAAACTGCCCGGCTAAGCCAAGTCGACAGCCAAGTCGACAGGGCTGTCGACTTGGGTCAACCAAGTAGACTCCCAAGTCGACAGGGCTGTCGACTTGGGTGCTCTGGCGGGAATTTTCCCGCCTGGCCCAATCTGACCCTAATTTCCAAATTCAAACTTGAATTTGAAATCTGTTTTTACTTTGAAATTTTCTGAAAACTTCGTTGGGCCTTAATCGGGTCATACGGACTCCGATTTTCGAAAACTCGGACTCTATTTCGCGTATTTTTCCGAGACGAACGCAATGGCACAGCCCGTTTCCCTTGATTCAGATTTTTAAATTAAATTCTGCCTCGATTTATGTTATAACAGGTTATTGAAAATACGGGTTGTTACAAGATTCAACTCAAGATTCATAATATAAGGGGATAAGCAAGATGGAACATCGTAAGAATAGGCATAGTCATATGATGATAAGAACTACTGGTCCAATAAATTTGATGTACTAAAAAGACAAGTTTTGCAAGGAATACATCGCAGGCATATAGATATGATAAGAATTATATCATGAACTTAAAAGGATTACAATTCCGATATACAGCAAGGATAGATATGATTGGACCAGTTTCATAGTCAAAAATGATTCCCAAATATATATATATATATATATATATATATATATATATACTCAAGCACAGATTTCAATGAAAGGATAGCTTACATCAGGCATATTCTCATATCCATTTTATTACATGTCACAATTAGATTTAGATGTTCAAATCTAAAAAGTAACTTGCTTACAAAACAAAGGCAGACCTTGTTTTCATGCCTAAGCCATACATCACTATACACCGTAATCTTCTTCTTCCAAATCATAAACTATCATATATATATATATATATATATCCCAATTTTAGATCTTAGACCCCAACATGTACTATGCCTTATATTTACAATTCAATTTTTCGCCCCAAATCCCAAGTCATATGTCAATACTTTATGCCTCAAATCTCAAGTCATATGTCCAATACTTTATGCCTCAAATCTCAAGTCATATGTCTAATACTTTATGTTTTGAATACAACATGTGTTATGTCCTCAAATCAGTTACAACTCAATTATGCCCAATTTTTGTTTCCAATGTAGGTTCATCTCTTATGAGATCTGGCTCAGGCTCGCTGTAGCTTGGTTATAAAACAAAAAGGGAAGAAGGAAAGAAGAGACAAAGAACGAAGATAATATTATCAATGAGATAGATCCAAAGGATATAGAAAGACAGGCATAATCTCAGATCCAAATTTATTACAATGTCAGAATCACAAATAACTTTTATTTCTAAAAGTTACGTGATCACAAAAGGGTCTTGAATTCTGGGATCTGTATTCTGAAAATGAATAGCTCTCCCTTGAAGTAGACTAATTGTTTTTCTAATTTAGTTTTGATTTGATTCTTAGAAATAGTTGTTGAAATAGCCTTTGAATCTCTACTAGAATTCTAAACTTGATTTCTATGAAGGACTTGAGTAGCATAACCCCATCTTTGATTTATTTTGATATGAATTAGGGTAGAGTATAGGCGTAATGAAGTTGTGTGGAGAGAAAGTGAGGTTTGGGGGTGTTTAAATAGCTTAGGAGCAACGAATCTGGTCAGAACGGGCGTATAAATGCAGAAAAACGAATCTGCCCACGGATCTGGAAAAAGGGGGAAGTCGATCCTCAGGTCGACCCCATGGTCAACCTGTTCTACCCAGGTCGACCCCCCGATCGACCTGGGTCCTAGGCGGGAAATTTCCTGCCTAGCCTGGGTGTGGGATTTGAATTTCAAAACTTTAAATTTGAATTCGGGCTGGTTTTTTATTTTAAACCCTTGAAACTTCTGAAGGTCATAACTTCTTCATACGCAGTCCGATTTACGCAAACTCGGACTCTATCTCAAGTAGAATTCCGAGAAGAACGCAATGGCATAGCCTGTTTCCCTTAATTCTTCTCTTAAAAATTAAGTATACTTTAATTTTTTAGTTTAATGTTCATAGAAAACACGGGTTGTTACATTCTCCCCTCCTTAAAGGATTTCGTCCCCGAAATCTTCAAGTTACGAAGAACGTATATCCTAACATCCAACATCCATCTACTCAACCATTCAATCACAGGCATCCATTGTCCTTAAAAAATTTCTAACGCTTTCATGATCATCTGCATAGCGTGTGTACATGTCCTTATCTAATGCAAAATCAGACGGTCTACTGATTCAGTTGACCTCCTTAATGCGGATTATGTTAAAACCATGAGTCCATCATGTATGCAATTATTCCTAATCGTACTTTATAACTTCTACATGAGTGCATAGTCATTCATACCAATGCAACATCCATATGATAACACATCAAGTTTCAATCCATATATATATATATATAAGTTCACTCATGCATATGTAATACGAAAGTAACTGAGCCGATCTAGTGCCTAATGTGTGTATATGCATCCACGAGCAACCACTAGCAAACACTTGCAACCACTTGCATCCACCAAACATAACATGTCTCAAACACATGTTTACATCCATTGGCTTCTACCTAAGGATCGAGAATAGGACCGAGAGGATATACTTAAAAGATAAAGACTAGCATGCAAATAAACTTTACAGAAAAAGAGGAATCAAGGATATACCCTCAAAAAAGGTATGATGCGCGTATCTAGTCTTAAGTCTTCTAAGTCGCATCTTCTTGAGCTTCACTCCACCGTACCTTAACTAATTTAACTTCACGATTGCGAAGTTTCTTGACCTCCATTTCCAAAACTCACTGGTAAAGATAGGATCTTGATCACTTACTATGCTAGAGGGTATCCAATGTAGTCGAGCTATCTTTCCAAGACAAAAAGATGTTAACCATGATACCAAGCATATATACTTAGGTGATTATAGGCTATCCTCTACTTAGCTTATCCATCATGTCACAAATCTGAGGGTCGATATCTCTCACGTAAACCATCCTAGTCGAACTTGACATCCCTCAAGTACAAGCCCCAAAGGCCTAAACAAATATCAGACAAGAACCCAAGGAATTCCTCCTCCGAATTTGGGCGATTTATGTGAGATGATACTAGCAAAACAACCAAACAATTGAGCACTTAACTGACTCTGGCTTTCCTCGCCAATCTTGCTCCAAAACTATCGTTGATCGCATAACTAGCTTTGCATTGTCAACTAATATATGCGGAAGTCTATCTCGTGTTTTAGGGGGCAATGCGTACTCATGGACTACTCTAACGGATCACAAATCTTCGATAGATGCATCAAGTAATTCTAGGTAGCTAAGACAAACTGATCCCTTAGGATCACACAAAATCTCGAGGGTATTCCCATGGCAAGTCGAAAGTCTAACTACCCTCCTAACCAATCCATGTCTAGAATCAACCCATAGCCCATGAAACCAAAAACATAAGTATCTCAAATCCTTACAGACCAAAGATAAATGAGCCGAACCACAAATTGGATTTGAGACAATAATGGGATCCTCTACCATACAAGTACTAAGGTGCAGAGGCTCTCCCATGGAAGTAGATATAAACGAATGCGAAGCGCTAAAATTAAAAAGAGTACTAACAGGATGATCAAAGAGAAAAAGCTGAACTCTTTCAACAGAAACCTTACTACCTCTCTCTCATGTACGCTAGCGGTGAGAGCATGCATTTGCCCTCCTAAAAATCCTGTCGTTTGTTCTTGCCCTTTTCCTTAATTATACAAGCCGTTATACCATAATAAAGATGCTTCTTCTTGTCTTAGGTTTTACTATTCTTTCCTCCCCTCCTTTGTGAACCAAGTCTATATCCATGAGTTCTTCATCCTTGGGTTGTGCTCCTTAGCCAAACCCACTCATTCTCATCTTTGCCATCCTTGTGTAACTTGTTGACAGGTCTCTTGAAAGCTGCCTTCATTGCACGGAAAATCCTACAAAGCTCAAAAGAAAATTAGCCGCAGGTGAAACTACTGCGGCTATAGATGGAAGTTGGGCTCTTATTTGCCCTTTGACAAGTGTCGTAGTCTCATCGAGCCTATGGAACCATGCCGCTATGAGGTTACCTCCCAGAAAGCCGGGAGCCCCGGAGACTCAGGAAAGAAGGAAACAAGGATTCAAACAGAGATAAAAAAGATAGTGCATAAGACTTTGGGGAATATGCCTTTAAAACAAAACTTTTCATTTGAAAATGCTTCTTTTTAAAACCGTTTTGAAAATAAATTTTTCAAATCTTTTATCTGATCCGGTAATCTTCAGCTCTGATGCCAAGTGAAACACCACACCTCCGTTAAGGTCACTCATAAAGGGAATGCCTTAACTTTGGTGGAGCATTTTAGATAAAAGATGCAGATAAATTACAAGACAGACAAGTAAAGCAGCGGAAAATAAAGTCATTTTATAAACAATACGGTTCAGTCAAACTTTTACAACAGTTGTCTCAATCATACTTAAAAGTAATACATAGAACTTTGTCTTGATCTAAAAACTTCCAAATATAAAAGAAGCATAAAAACAACAATGAAATTCCCTAATAAAGCATGAACCAGCCATAGCAGTGGAAGGGAGAGTCCAAAGCAATACATCGACTATCTTTGAGCTTGGAAAGAATATTGAGCTAAGGGGTAATGAACCTGGAGGGGGGGGGGGAGGGAACGAAAGAAAAGAGGCAAAACAAAACTAGGTCAGACATAAGTCTGGTAAGTCCAGTGACTTTTAGCATATAAACATGCAAAAGCGTCATGTCATGAATAAACTGAATATAAGACAATACCGTGATAAAAGGGATAACAAAATAACACAGGATAAGCATAACATATGATAAGGCAAGATAAACTGAATGCGCTTCTACTCTTTCTCTACTTCGCTACTACTTTGTTATTCTGATTTCTATATCTATCTCCGCACCACCTAACTAGTGTCCCAACTAGTAATCTATATAAAATGATAACGTGATCCCAATCCCCGTAATTGTGGTAGCCTTCAGGTGTACATCTATCGTGAGGATTCCACCTCAATCTGCCTGATTGCCATGAACATGTTAGATGTACCCTTACTACCCTATCGATCGGCTCTTTACTTGCATTCATGTTCCATGTATCTATGTTAATCGACCCTCTCTTGTGTGTAGATACCCTGTTCTGTCCCTACCATAAGGTATATCAATCCTTATGATAATGACTCGACACGATTCAAGATGCACAGTGTATAACTACTGGTACCCGGCGCCTGCTTTTTCCCACTCCGGAGTACTTGTATGCCTGTACACCGTTGGAACCTACACTAACGTACCCCCTGCCGCTGCTTTGACCGCTTATAATCAGCCCAGTAATCGTGCCCCACCCTGCGTAGTTTCAGGGTACCATGATACATCTATGTGGGTTACTACTGAAATGGGTCCCCGTTACTAGGGTTTCCTGCTGTTTAAGTTTGTGGGCCTATATATACAAATATTACCCACCTACACGAGATGTACTTAACCCTCCCACCGATTCTAGAATGTTTTCTTAACGGTTAAATTTGTGGGCCTATATTTACGAAAATTACCCACCTACACGAGATGTATTTAACCCTCCCATCGATTCAAGCATGTTTATTTAATGGTTAAGTTTGTAGGCCTATATTTACTAATATTACCCACCAACCCGATATGTACTTACCCTCCCGCACATTATGTCATATTGGTTAAGTTTTGTCCATTCATGTTAACTTAACCCACCCATTCATTATGTCATGTTGGTTAAGTGTTTCTTACTAACTTAACCCTCCTCACTTATCATGTTAGATTGGTTAAGTGTTTCTTGTTGACTTAACCCCATGTGTTCGTCATGTTATATTGGTTAAGTGTCATCAATCAATTAAAGTTAACTTAACCCACCTACTTGTCATGTTACTCTGGTTAAGTGTTGCCTTCTTGTGTTGACTTAACCCTACCACAAATCAAGTTATATTGTTTAAGTGTTAACTTAACCCTTTCCATTTATCATGCTATATCGGTTAAGTGTTTCCTATTAACTTAACCCTAGTCATCAATGCTATATTGGTTAAGTGTTCCTATGAACTTAACCCTACTCATCCATGTTATATTGGTTAAGTGTTCCTATGAACTTAACCCTACTCATCAATGTTATATTGGTTAAGTGTTCCTATGAACTTAACCCTACTCATCCAAGTTATATTGGTTAAGTGTTCCTATGAACTTAACCCTACTCATTCATCTTGTTCATTAGCATTAGTTGATTTATTAATGCACCAACCTCTCACATTAGATATGTGTTGTTGTGATTACTGGACGTGCCGGGCGGTTCCGGGCAGTTTTACACCACAACTCAATCTAACTGCGGGTTTTCTTGGGCATGATGCACTAACCTCTCATATTAGATAGGTGTTGTTGTGGTTACTGGATGTGCCGGGCGGCTCCGGGCAGTTTTGCACCACAACTCAATCTAACTTCGGGTTAGGCATGTTCATCTTTAATCTACACATTTACCCTATATACCCAAATCTAGATTTTACATGCTAATTACCAAATTCACCAAAACTAGTCATGTTACATTTTACACCCAATCTAGATTTAATGCTCAAGTTACCCCAAATTCGCAACAATAACAATTTTGCCCAAAACTTGATTTATATGCCAACTTCATACTTTGTCGTTCATGCAAATTCTAGGTTCAGTATGTCAAATTACATATTCCATAATTCATGTCAAATTACCCCAAATTGTATCTTAAAAGTTATGTGTGAAGACCCGCAACTTCCCCGTAAAGGAAAGCGTCGGATAGTTCGAGAACAAGCCACAACAGAACACATATAAAAGAACGTTTCATTGTATATTACAACAATGCATCAGATTACAAGAATATACAGAGTATAAATGAATATTACACAGAAATATCAGAGATTTAAATTACATTTAAATACATAGCAGCGGAAAATAATACAATACACAACTAGAATGAGATATACGGATACAAAGCTTTCCGGATATCGTTCCAGCTGTAAACCAGGATCCTGTGAATATAAATCTGCAAAACCAAAACTACTAGCTGCCCGTGTCAAAATAAGGGCACCCAGAGTTTAGGTTAAAACAATAAACTCCAGGTCAGTCATGTGACTGGTGTGAGAACTAAAACAGTTAATCTTTATTTTAAATCATTAGGTAATGTCAAGGGACCACGCCGTATAACACGGAACGGGTTTCCTCCCAAGAATACCAGTGCATAAAACAAACAGCGCAATGCTAAATAAAGAAAAATGAAGCTGTTATAAGACCCAGGTCCTATCACACAATGCAACGCAAGCCGGGGGATAGGGTTTTCCCTTATAACAGCCAAAGAATGCTTGATACGTTTAAAACAAATCATTTGATACTATTATAAGTGCATAGTGTATAAAACACTTCAAATCATAAGTATCAATCATAGGCGGCATGAACGGCCCATAACACTATGTCGCCATATATAAGTTTACAATCAAAACCGCAAATGTCGTATTGGAAGTTGGGTTATCATTTATGGTATGAACCGAGGCTAGGGGCAAGATCCTCACCGATTCGAGACTGTCTAGTCCGAGCCTCAGGCAAGTACTCTGTCAAGCCTTTGGATCGTCAGGGCCGGTCCACCGATGTGGATTAAAATGCCTGAACACTGCGTTTCCCCGCCCTTTGGGGCGTAAATCTGGCCCGTCAGCCGACCAGAAGCATCGGCCGAAACCGATATCACGAGGCGCCTCGCTTTTCAGCAAGTAATAATAAGTAACATCCACATGAGTCAAACTCGTCAGCCAGTTCAAGCACTGACGCCACTCATAACTAGAAAGAAACGCATGCCCTCCCTGAGGTCCGTCTCCCGTTTTTGATTCATACCGGGTGTGATACTCGCGAATCAACGTTACACAAAGCTACGCCACAAAGGCCGTGCTTCGATCATCAACCACAAGACTTTGCTTTTCAACAGAAGCCTTGATCATTTGCCACTTAGGCATGCCACACAGGCAATTCACTCCATGCGATTGATATCCATCAATATATAACCCCTGAGCTCGTACGTCTCAGAGAAGGGCGTTAAGCAAGAGAATAAATTCTCCGCCGCCAAACAGATATATATTTAATAGAGATCAATCACACGGACTAAAATCCAATGTCAGACACACAGTCCATTTACAAGTCCGTTCTGGGTCTGAACGAAACCGGAGGCACCTAGTACCCCGCATATCCATCGATCTCCAAGTACGTCTGGACGATCACTAACTGTTTCCATCTTCTTGGGTGTACAGCCCAATCAAGATCATCAGTTATCACCCAAACGACGTGAAGACTTCCGGTCTTCGACCATCGTCTTCATCTTCGACTTATCGTCGTATCAGTTATTCAGAATGGGATAAACCCGGTCTTTCCGAATAACTCGCGTATATTTTAAATAAGTGTTACACAAACACAACATACGCCTCATTCCAATTCATTAGTCACTAACCGTAAATTAATCAAGAGAATAATTTCCCAAATATTAACCCCGAAGGCCGAAACCAACATCAGATCAATATCCAGAAAACCATTCTGCTTGGCTAACCGACAGTTAGTTTCTAAATTTCACATTCATAGGGAAAGATTCCCATTAATTTTATCAAAGATAAATTCCTTGAATTTATTCTTTAATCCATTTTTGAATATCAATTCAAACTAGTCGGGATTAGCGAACCTTACCGAAGTAATCATTTGTTTTAATTTCCCAATCCCAACCTATTCATCCCATGAAGTAAAACTGGTAATACTTCATATCTAACACCACAGTGTTATCGGTAAATTCAATTACCATTTCACGTTCAAATCTAATTAAAGATTTAACTATCGCCTGGAGCAAAACTGGTGATACTCCATTTTCGATCATTTCAATCTAATTAAAGATTCATTAAAACTCCACTTAGTTTTAATCTTCGACTGGGTTAAAGAATCAGTGTCATTTAAAACACGGTTCACGATAAACCCAAATCCACATTCCATTAATTATCGGGTTAAAGAACGAGTGTTATTTAAAACACTGTTCACGATAAACCCAAAAATCAATATCAATTCAATTCCAATTAAATATTATTTAATTGGTAAACTTCATTAAATCTAAATAAAAAGACTTAATCTTTTCTCAACTGGGTTCAAGAACAGTGTTAGTGAAGACACCATTCACGACAAACCCAAATCACATTCGATATTCAATACAAGGCTCTGAATAGAAAATATATCGGCTTATATTCAATATCGAATTCTACGACTAACAAATGTCGTATGGGAAATAACGATATAAATATATATCTTTCAAATTTCCATAACAACACCTGTATAATCACGAATTCCAACATCGAAATATTCCGAAGACAATTTCGATTCAAATCCACTCCAATGCAATCATTGGAAATTTTGGTTATTTTCAAAACCATTTCAAATTCAATTTATTTATTTAAAAATAAATAGAATTATAATTCTAGTTCAAAACTAGTTCATTTCGATAAAAATCTATTTTTATCTTTTCAAATATGGAGTTTTTCATCCCAAACTTTCACAAATCATTTCTTATGATTTTACACAAATTATTACTATTTTTAATAATTTTATCAAGGCCCGTACAGTCGATTTCCAACAACGGCCATCGAACTGCACTTACAGCGACCTTTTTCGAATTTGATTTGGACGTATCTCCAAATCCAACCGTTAGATTTCAAATTTCTAACATTCATTAGAAAGCTCTTTTCGATACGAACCCAACGGTTCCGGTTTTAGGAGAATCCGACGGTCGGATCTCCCGTAATGTCCGTTTGAAATAAATGGTCGAAATTCGCGAACTGCCGCGGCGCGGCGCGTTCTATTCAGGCCATTATATTATATATATAATATATAATATATATTTCATCGATTTCTATTTAAAACGAATTATATAAATAGTTTTGAATTCGTTTCAAAAACAATTTCAACTTCCTTTTCAATTCAAATCAAAATTGAATTCTTCTTTATAAATTCGTTTTAAAATTCATTTCTATTCAATTCAAATTTCAATTCAATTTGAATTCATTTCAATTTGTTTTCAATTCAATTCGAAATCGTTTTCAATTCAATTCATTTCGAAATCGTTTTCAATTCAATTCATTTCGAAATCATTTTTCAATTCAATTCATTTCGAAATCGTTTTCAATTCAATTCATTTCGAAATCGTTTTCAATTCTATTCATTTCGAAATCGTTTTCAATTCTATTCATTTCGAAATCGTTTTCAATTCTATTCATTTCAAAATATTCGATTTCGAAATCACGTTTCAATATTCATTTTAAAATGAATAAAATCGATATAAATATCGTTCACGTCAAAATAGCGTCAATCTAATCAACACGGCTTCATAAATTTCTATTTTCAAATATTCTATTTCAAATATTTCTATTTCAAATATTTCTATTTCAAATATTTCTTTTTCAAATATTTCTATTTCAAATATTTCTTTTTCAAATATTTCTATTTCAAATATTTCTTTTTTTTCGAAACTGGAATGAGGCCCAATCAATTACCATATAATGTTAATTATGTGGATTTTCTACAACACATGTATATATCGACAACGATGAATAATCAACCATCAACCAAAGTGCACTACACTGTATAAGCATCAAATATAGACATTTAACGCTTATAGCAGCTTGTCAATCAATCGATCGACATATTTAATCAATCAGGATGAGTGAACTTCAAATTTCATCCTAACACCCGTGTGGGGTTTCAAACAATCAAACACATATTTTATTTGTGTAGTTAGGCGATGTGTAAAATTTATCGACCCAATCAACGTCATTCAAATAGGTGTACATAAACAAACCGTCTGGTTTGTAAATGAATATTTATTTATTCACATTCACGTTAAAAATTATATTTTTAACGATATAACATTTTATTCCAACATATGAATTTCGATTAAGTTCATTCTTTAAATAAAATGATATTTTTATTTTTCTAACTTATTTTAGAAAATTTCGGCGGCATAACGGCACGATACTAGAAACGGGACAAGGCCTAGCCTTATCCCCGGACTAGTGAAGGCCCACGCCATTCACACATCAATCTTAATCAATTTCCAATTCAACCAATCAATCAAATCCCAATCAAATAATCTAACCAACTACACAACCAAACAAACAAGTCCATGGTATGTGGACGGGTGTCGGGTGCTTCTAATAAGCACCGTCTGCATCCTAGTATATATATATAACTAGAAAAATAGAATTTGAGTGAGAAGTTCTCACCTATAGCTATCCAAGCTCCATGGCTCTTCATTGATAGAAATCTTCATCGCTATCGCCTTTTTGTCACTTTCGTTGTCCGCTTTCACTACATATGTAAAAATCGAATTTTCACTTCGCTATTCCATATATAAAAATCATATTTTTATTTCAAAGTTCAATATATAAAGATCGAATTTTTATTTCAAAGTTCAATATATAAAGATCGAATTTTTATTTCAAAGTTCAATATATAAAAATCGAATTTTTACTTCTATGTTATATAGATAAAAATTATATTTTTATCACGCTATTTTCTATATAAAGATTTCGCCTTTTCAAATTTAAAGATTTCATCTTTATAAAAATCTCATTTTCATTTCAAAACAACATATATAAACAAAGACCCTATTTTAAAAACTAATTTCATAATCTTTTATATATAAAAATATATTCTTTTCATTTCTAAAAGCCAAATCTTTTTATTTTAGAAATCAAATCCCGTTCACTTTGAAGATCAGATCTTGCTTACTTTAAAAATATGATCTTATTTATCTTAGTCTCATCTCTAAAACCATGTTTATCTAAATTCTATTCATTTTGAAAATCACATTTTTAAATCTACATTCTTTATATAAAAGTCCTGTTTTTAAGCTAAAACTATTTCGTATAAAAAGTAATATTTCTACAATGCTAATTTATATTTAAAAATCATATTTTAACCTATGGTATTTTATATAAAAGTTACCCTTTTATTACAATAATAATTATAATAAAAACCATATTTTAACTTAGCTACATATATATAAAAATCATATATTTTTATTTCTAAAAACTATGTGAAAGTTTATTTTCAAAAACAATGTTATTATACATAATCAATTCAATTAACTAATGAATGTATAACTACGTTTAAACAAAGTATTATGTTAATTACCCTCTGTAAATCGCCCTCCCCTTTCAGAATCGCCATCGCGGAAAGCTCCAGCTCTAGGGCGCGTCATTGCCGTCGCACCGTTGATCGAGGCCACCATCGGAATGCACCACGACCTCTGCCTTGACGAACCGCGCCTACCGCCACCTCCTAGTCCGATTCGATCGCTCCTCTGGTGGTGGAAGACGCCTCAACCCCGGCGCATTTGAGCCTCCGATTCACATGATCTTCGAAATGGTTTTTGATCAGACCCCCACAGTTTTGAAGATCTAACTAAGTAATTCCATTTTTGTTTTGAAAACAGCTTTTAATTCGCCACGATTAGGGGGAAAATCGAAGCAAGAATTTGAGGGTTTCAGCCGTTCGTTGGTACCTGGCGGCTTAACAAGAAAAAGAATTTTAGGTTTTAATTTTGGCCTTATATAGAAAATATTTTATATTGATAAATTCTTTTAAATCTGAAGTTACATGTTTATCCATACGAACTCGAAATCGAACCCACCGCCTGTCGTTCCTAGCGTAATACCCCCATTCCGAACACAATGGGATATGTTTCGTAAGCCAATTCCATCGTTTCGATCGGTTTTCATTCAAATTCACATTTAAATCATTATATTGAATTTTAAACGTACATTTCAATTTACCGGGGCCACATACAGTCTCTAAAAATTCCAGAAAAATATTTTCTAGCTTCGTATTGACGATACGGTTCTAACAAAACTAATTTCATCGAATTCTGAGACCGTTGGAAAAATGGCCAATTTCCAGTCGATTAAAATCAACTGAAACTGGTCAAACGCGTTTTCCTTTGCCACGCTCACATATTGACTCGAAAAATTATGAAATTTGAAACCTAGCAATAACTTAACATCACGGACCCAACAAAACTGGTTTCGTCGAAATCCGAGGTCGTTTGCAAAATTGCTATTTTTAAGGGCCTTATATATATAAAAATATATATAAATTCCACAGCGACTATTTCTAATTTTAGACTGGACATATCTTATCATTTCTAAGATGAAATCTCATTTTGTTAACTTCGTTACAAAGATATAGTTATACAGATTCAAATATTTCTTGTTTCGTTCAATTCTGACTTATATTGAATTCTGTATATTCATTTGAAATTAGAAATCGAATTTTCGAACTACCGCGCCATTTTCAATTCCTTTTATAATTATATATAATTATTATATATTCTAACGACGACGTATATAATATATACGTTCTAATTATATTCAAAATAAATTTTTCGTCGATATTATTTAAAATAATTCATTTTGAATATTCAAAATTCGCTAAAATGGCCAAAATAAAAATTTTAAACTGGCCCAGATTTTCGGGTTGTTACAATCTCCCCCACTTAAAACTTTTCGTCCCCGAAAAGGAACAAGGTCGAAAGTGGTTTGATTATTCAGCTCTACGCTCGATCTGGCTTCCATTCTCCAACTTTTCAGTTTCTGAGAATTTTCTAAAATCTCAAAAATTTGGCTAACACCCTAAATTTTTGAAAAATTTCGCCATAACCTCCCCTGCACCGGGAGCATCGGGGAATTTCAAATAGCTTCCCCGGTCCTTCTGATCTCAAAAAGAAAAAGAAAAAGCCAAGCGGCTAGCCAATAGGCTCACAAAATCATCATCACCCAAACAAAACAGGAAATTATGTAGTAAACATGTACCTATTTGTCGGGCAACCAAATTTTATTCTCTGCTCTAGCCTCCTTGCTATGACCTGTTCAATGATATACATGTATATGCAAGCAGATGCGACCAATTTTCAATACAATTCAATATTTGATTCAGTTAGGCATAATAGTTCAAAATTTGCAAACAAATAAACAAACAACACAAACATCAATCAATTATTGAATTAGAGTTTCACATTCATAATTTTAATACATATACAAAATCATGTTCTTGATGCCAAATCACAACAATAGTCCCTATCTAATTTTGGTTCTCACACCAGTCAATAGGAAGTATATAAATATCACACCTTCGACTCTCGAATATTAATTCTGATGATGTAGCTACAATCATCAGAATCACCTTCGGGCGACTAGAGTGTGAATCTATATCTATCCAGTATATTAAAACTTCGAATACACGTGGATCAGACGTATACCCAAAATCTTTATATACTGCATTGTCCAAATCAATATAAACAAATAATCAAATACGAATAGTTGATTTAAATTTTCAAAACCAAGTTTGTTTTCATTTGAAAAATATACTCTTTACACTCGTTCTAGGATACTACTGATCCTATCTCTAACGAGTCATCCCCATTGGATATTACTAATCCAATATCTGATGAATTCTTTCGTATGTTTCTAATGTGTCTTGTTCTCTAGCTTTGTAAACCAAAGCTCTGATACCAACTGTGAAGACCCGCAACTTCCCCGTAAAGGAAAGCGTCGGATAGTTCGAGAACAAGCCACAACAGAACACATATAAAAGAACGTTTCATTGTATATTACAACAATGCATCAGATTACAAGAATATACAGAGTATAAATGAATATTACACAGAAATATCAGAGATTTAAATTACATTTAAATACATAGCAGCGGAAAATAATACAATACACAACTAGAATGAGATATACGGATACAAAGCTTTCTGGATATCGTTCCAGCTGTAAACCAGGATCCTATGAATATAAATCTGCAAAACCAAAACTACTAGCTGCCCGTGTCAAAATAAGGGCACCCAGAGTTTAGGTTAAAACAATAAACTCCAGGTCAGTCATGTGACTGGTGTGAGAACTAAAACAGTTAATCTTTATTTTAAATCATTAGGTAATGTCAAGGGACCACGCCGTATAACACGGAACGGGTTTCCTCCCAAGAATACCAGTGCATAAAACAAACAGCGCAATGCTAAATAAAGAAAAATGAAGCTGTTATAAGACCCAGGTCCTATCACACAATGCAACGCAAGCCGGGGGATAGGGTTTTCCCTTATAACAGCCAAAGAATGCTTGATACGTTTAAAACAAATCATTTGATACTATTATAAGTGCATAGTGTATAAAACACTTCAAATCATAAGTATCAATCATAGGCGGCATGAACGGCCCATAACACTATGTCGCCATATATAAGTTTACAATCAAAACCGCAAATGTCGTATTGGAAGTTGGGTTATCATTTATGGTATGAACCGAGGCTAGGGGCAAGATCCTCACCGATTCGAGACTGTCTAGTCCGAGCCTCAGGCAAGTACTCTGTCAAGCCTTTGGATCGTCAGGGCCGGTCCACCGATGTGGATTAAAATGCCTGAACACTGCGTTTCCCCGCCCTTTGGGGCGTAAATCTGGCCCGTCAGCCGACCAGAAGCATCGGCCGAAACCGATATCACGAGGCGCCTCGCTTTTCAGCAAGTAATAATAAGTAACATCCACATGAGTCAAACTCGTCAGCCAGTTCAAGCACTGACGCCACTCATAACTAGAAAGAAACGCATGCCCTCCCTGAGGTCCGTCTCCCGTTTTTGATTCATACCGGGTGTGATACTCGCGAATCAACGTTACACAAAGCTACGCCACAAAGGCCGTGCTTCGATCATCAACCACAAGACTTTGCTTTTCAACAGAAGCCTTGATCATTTGCCACTTAGGCATGCCACACAGGCAATTCACTCCATGCGATTGATATCCATCAATATATAACCCCTGAGCTCGTACGTCTCAGAGAAGGGCGTTAAGCAAGAGAATAAATTCTCCGCCGCCAAACAGATATATATTTAATAGAGATCAATCACACGGACTAAAATCCAATGTCAGACACACAGTCCATTTACAAGTCCGTTCTGGGTCTGAACGAAACCGGAGGCACCTAGTACCCCGCATATCCATCGATCTCCAAGTACGTCTGGACGATCACTAACTGTTTCCATCTTCTTGGGTGTACAGCCCAATCAAGATCATCAGTTATCACCCAAACGACGTGAAGACTTCCGGTCTTCGACCATCGTCTTCATCTTCGACTTATCGTCGTATCAGTTATTCAGAATGGGATAAACCCGGTCTTTCCGAATAACTCGCGTATATTTTAAATAAGTGTTACACAAACACAACATACGCCTCATTCCAATTCATTAGTCACTAACCGTAAATTAATCAAGAGAATAATTTCCCAAATATTAACCCCGAAGGCCGAAACCAACATCAGATCAATATCCAGAAAACCATTCTGCTTGGCTAACCGACAGTTAGTTTCTAAATTTCACATTCATAGGGAAAGATTCCCATTAATTTTATCAAAGATAAATTCCTTGAATTTATTCTTTAATCCATTTTTGAATATCAATTCAAACTAGTCGGGATTAGCGAACCTTACCGAAGTAATCATTTGTTTTAATTTCCCAATCCCAACCTATTCATCCCATGAAGTAAAACTGGTAATACTTCATATCTAACACCACAGTGTTATCGGTAAATTCAATTACCATTTCACGTTCAAATCTAATTAAAGATTTAACTATCGCCTGGAGCAAAACTGGTGATACTCCATTTTCGATCATTTCAATCTAATTAAAGATTCATTAAAACTCCACTTAGTTTTAATCTTCGACTGGGTTAAAGAATCAGTGTCATTTAAAACACGGTTCACGATAAACCCAAATCCACATTCCATTAATTATCGGGTTAAAGAACGAGTGTTATTTAAAACACTGTTCACGATAAACCCAAAAATCAATATCAATTCAATTCCAATTAAATATTATTTAATTGGTAAACTTCATTAAATCTAAATAAAAAGACTTAATCTTTTCTCAACTGGGTTCAAGAACAGTGTTAGTGAAGACACCATTCACGACAAACCCAAATCACATTCGATATTCAATACAAGGCTCTGAATAGAAAATATATCGGCTTATATTCAATATCGAATTCTACGACTAACAAATGTCGTATGGGAAATAACGATATAAATATATATCTTTCAAATTTCCATAACAACACCTGTATAATCACGAATTCCAACATCGAAATATTCCGAAGACAATTTCGATTCAAATCCACTCCAATGCAATCATTGGAAATTTTGGTTATTTTCAAAACCATTTCAAATTCAATTTATTTATTTAAAAATAAATAGAATTATAATTCTAGTTCAAAACTAGTTCATTTCGATAAAAATCTATTTTTATCTTTTCAAATATGGAGTTTTTCATCCCAAACTTTCACAAATCATTTCTTATGATTTTACACAAATTATTACTATTTTTAATAATTTTATCAAGGCCCGTACAGTCGATTTCCAACAACGGCCATCGAACTGCACTTACAGCGACCTTTTTCGAATTTGATTTGGACGTATCTCCAAATCCAACCGTTAGATTTCAAATTTCTAACATTCATTAGAAAGCTCTTTTCGATACGAACCCAACGGTTCCGGTTTTAGGAGAATCCGACGGTCGGATCTCCCGTAATGTCCGTTTGAAATAAATGGTCGAAATTCGCGAACTGCCGCGGCGCGGCGCGTTCTATTCAGGCCATTATATTATATATATAATATATAATATATATTTCATCGATTTCTATTTAAAACGAATTATATAAATAGTTTTGAATTCGTTTCAAAAACAATTTCAACTTCCTTTTCAATTCAAATCAAAATTGAATTCTTCTTTATAAATTCGTTTTAAAATTCATTTCTATTCAATTCAAATTTCAATTCAATTTGAATTCATTTCAATTTGTTTTCAATTCAATTCGAAATCGTTTTCAATTCAATTCATTTCGAAATCGTTTTCAATTCAATTCATTTCGAAATCGTTTTCAATTCAATTCATTTCGAAATCGTTTTCAATTCAATTCATTTCGAAATCGTTTTCAATTCTATTCATTTCGAAATCGTTTTCAATTCTATTCATTTCAAAATATTCGATTTCGAAATCACGTTTCAATATTCATTTTAAAATGAATAAAATCGATATAAATATCGTTCACGTCAAAATAGCGTCATTCTAATCAACACGGCTTCATAAATTTCTATTTTCAAATATTCTATTTCAAATATTTCTATTTCAAATATTTCTATTTCAAATATTTCTATTTCAAATATTTCTTTTTCAAATATTTCTATTTCAAATATTTCTTTTTCAAATATTTCTATTTCAAATATTTCTTTTTTTTCGAAACTGGAATGAGGCCCAATCAATTACCATATAATGTTAATTATGTGGATTTTCTACAACACATGTATATATCAACAACGATGAATAATCAACCATCAACCAAAGTGCACTACACTGTATAAGCATCAAATATAGACATTTAACGCTTATAGCAGCTTGTCAATCAATCGATCGACATATTTAATCAATCAGGATGAGTGAACTTCAAATTTCATCCTAACACCCGTGTGGGGTTTCAAACAATCAAACACATATTTTATTTGTGTAGTTAGGCGATGTGTAAAATTTATCGACCCAATCAACGTCATTCAAATAGGTGTACATAAACAAACCGTCTGGTTTGTAAATGAATATTTATTTATTCACATTCACGTTAAAAATTATATTTTTAACGATATAACATTTTATTCCAACATATGAATTTCGATTAAGTTCATTCTTTAAATAAAATGATATTTTTATTTTTCTAACTTATTTTAGAAAATTTCGGCGGCATAACGGCACGATACTAGAAACGGGACAAGGCCTAGCCTTATCCCCGGACTAGTGAAGGCCCACGCCATTCACACATCAATCTTAATCAATTTCCAATTCAACCAATCAATCAAATCCCAATCAAATAATCTAACCAACTACACAACCAAACAAACAAGTCCATGGTATGTGGACGGGTGTCGGGTGCTTCTAATAAGCACCGTCTGCATCCTAGTATATATATATAACTAGAAAAATAGAATTTGAGTGAGAAGTTCTCACCTATAGCTATCCAAGCTCCATGGCTCTTCATTGATAGAAATCTTCATCGCTATCGCCTTTTTGTCACTTTCGTTGTCCGCTTTCACTACATATGTAAAAATCGAATTTTCACTTCGCTATTCCATATATAAAAATCATATTTTTATTTCAAAGTTCAATATATAAAGATCGAATTTTTATTTCAAAGTTCAATATATAAAGATCGAATTTTTATTTCAAAGTTCAATATATAAAAATCGAATTTTTACTTCTATGTTATATAGATAAAAATTATATTTTTATCACGCTATTTTCTATATAAAGATTTCGCCTTTTCAAATTTAAAGATTTCATCTTTATAAAAATCTCATTTTCATTTCAAAACAACATATATAAACAAAGACCCTATTTTAAAAACTAATTTCATAATCTTTTATATATAAAAATATATTCTTTTCATTTCTAAAAGCCAAATCTTTTTATTTTAGAAATCAAATCCCGTTCACTTTGAAAATCAGATCTTGCTTACTTTAAAAATATGATCTTATTTATCTTAGTCTCATCTCTAAAACCATGTTTATCTAAATTCTATTCATTTTGAAAATCACATTTTTAAATCTACATTCTTTATATAAAAGTCCTGTTTTTAAGCTAAAACTATTTCGTATAAAAAGTAATATTTCTACAATGCTAATTTATATTTAAAAATCATATTTTAACCTATGGTATTTTATATAAAAGTTACCCTTTTATTACAATAATAATTATAATAAAAACCATATTTTAACTTAGCTACATATATATAAAAATCATATATTTTTATTTCTAAAAACTATGTGAAAGTTTATTTTCAAAAACAATGTTATTATACATAATCAATTCAATTAACTAATGAATGTATAACTACGTTTAAACAAAGTATTATGTTAATTACCCTCTGTAAATCGCCCTCCCCTTTCAGAATCGCCATCGCGGAAAGCTCCTGCTCTAGGGCGCGTCATTGCCGTCGCACCGTTGATCGAGGCCACCATCGGAATGCACCACGACCTCTGCCTTGACGAACCGCGCCTACCGCCACCTCCTAGTCCGATTCGATCGCTCCTCTGGTGGTGGAAGACGCCTCAACCCCGGCGCATTTGAGCCTCCGATTCACATGATCTTCGAAATGGTTTTTGATCAGACCCCCACAGTTTTGAAGATCTAACTGAGTAATTCCATTTTTGTTTTGAAAACAGCTTTTAATTCGCCACGATTAGGGGGAAAATCGAAGCAAGAATTTGAGGGTTTCAGCCGTTCGTTGGTACCTGGCGGCTTAACAAGAAAAAGAATTTTAGGTTTTAATTTTGGCCTTATATAGAAAATATTTTATATTGATAAATTCTTTTAAATCTGAAGTTACATGTTTATCCATACGAACTCGAAATCGAACCCACCGCCTGTCGTTCCTAGCGTAATACCCCCATTCCGAACACAATGGGATATGTTTCGTAAGCCAATTCCATCGTTTCGATCGGTTTTCATTCAAATTCACATTTAAATCATTATATTGAATTTTAAACGTACATTTCAATTTACCGGGGCCACATACAGTCTCTAAAAATTCCAGAAAAATATTTTCTAGCTTCGTATTGACGATACGGTTCTAACAAAACTAATTTCATCGAATTCTGAGACCGTTGGAAAAATGGCCAATTTCCAGTCGATTAAAATCAACTGAAACTGGTCAAACGCGTTTTCCTTTGCCACGCTCACATATTGACTCGAAAAATTATGAAATTTGAAACCTAGCAATAACTTAACATCACGGACCCAACAAAACTGGTTTCGTCGAAATCCGAGGTCGTTTGCAAAATTGCTATTTTTAAGGGCCTTATATATATAAAAATATATATAAATTCCACAGCGACTATTTCTAATTTTAGACTGGACATATCTTATCATTTCTAAGATGAAATCTCATTTTGTTAACTTCGTTACAAAGATATAGTTATACAGATTCAAATATTTCTTGTTTCGTTCAATTCTGACTTATATTGAATTCTGTATATTCATTTGAAATTAGAAATCGAATTTTCGAACTACCGCGCCATTTTCAATTCCTTTTATAATTATATATAATTATTATATATTCTAACGACGACGTATATAATATATACGTTCTAATTATATTCAAAATAAATTTTTCGTCGATATTATTTAAAATAATTCATTTTGAATATTCAAAATTCGCTAAAATGGCCAAAATAAAAATTTTAAACTGGCCCAGATTTTCGGGTTGTTACATTATGCCATATTACATGTTCCAAATTATGCCAAATAATGTCAATTTCATGTTATACCCAATTTCTCCCGCATTCATAACGTACGTATTTCGAGATTCAACTCAAGATTCATAATATAAGGGGAGAAGCAAGATGGAACATTGTAAGAATAGGCATATTCATATGATGATAAGAACTACTGGTCCAATAAACTTGATGTACTAAAAAGACAAGTTTTGCAAGGAATACATCTTAACAAATAGATATGATAAGAATTATATCATGAACTTAAAAGGATTACAATTCCGATATACAACAAGGATAGATATGATTGGACCAGTTTCATAGTAAAAAATGATTCCCAAAGATATATATACTCAAGCACAGATTTCAATGAAAGGATAGCTTACATCAGGCATATTCTCATATCCATTTTATTACATGTAACAATTGGATTTAGGTGTTCAAATCTAAAAATAACTGACTTACAAAACAAAGGCAAACCTTGTTTTCATGCCTAAGCCATACATCACTATACACCCTAATCTTCTTCTTCCAAATCATAAACTATCATATATATATATATATATATATATATATATATATGTCCCAATTTTAGATCTTGGACCACAACATGTACTATGCCTTATATTTACAGTTCAATTTTCGCCCCAAATCCCAAGTCATATGTCCAGTACTTTATGCCTCAAATCTCAAGTCATAAGTCCAATACTTTATGCCTCAAATCTCAAGTCATATGTCCAATACTTTATGTTTTGCATACAACAAGTGTTATGTCCTCAAATCAGTCACAACTCAATTATGCCCTATTTTTATTTCCAACGTACATTCATCTCTTATGAGATCTGGCTCACGCTCGCAGTAGCCTAGCTATAAAACAAAAAGGAAGAAGGAAAGAAGAGACAATGAACAAACATAATATTATCAATGAGATAGATCCAAAGGATATAGAAAGACAGACATAATCTCGGATCAAATTTTATTACAATGTCAGAATCACAATTAACCTTTATTTCTGAAAGTAACGTGAACTTACAAATTACAGAAGGGTCTTGAATTCTGGGATCTGTATTCTGAAACTGAATAGCTCTCACTTGAAGTGGAATATTTGTTCTTCTAATTTAGATTTGATTTGATTCTTAGAAATAGTGGTTGAAATAGCCTTTGAATCTCTACTAGAATTTTAAACCTGATTTCTACGAAGGACTTGAGCAGCCTAACCCCGTCTTTGATTTATTTTGATATGAATTAGGGTAGAGTATAGGCGTAATGAAGTTGTGTGGAGAGAAAGTGAGGTTTGGGGGTGTTTAAATAGCTTAGGAGCAACAAATCTAATCAGAACGGGCGTCTAAATGGAGAAAAACGAATCTGTCCATGGATCTGGAAAAAGGGGGATGTCGACACCCAGGTCGAACCCATGGTCGACTTGTTCTACCCAGGTCGACACCCAGGTCGATCCCCTGGTCGACCTGGGTCCTAGGCGGGAAATTTCCTGCCTAGCCCAGGTGTGTGATTTGAATTTCGAAACTTTAAATTTGAATTTGGGCTGGTTTTTTATTTTAAACCCCTAAAACTTCTGAAGGTCATAACTTCTTCATACAAAGTCCGATTTACGCAAACTTGGACTCTGTCTCAAGCAGAATTCTGAGACGAACGC
This sequence comes from Allium sativum, assembly GCA_030737875.1. Classification (NCBI taxonomy): domain Eukaryota; kingdom Viridiplantae; phylum Streptophyta; class Magnoliopsida; order Asparagales; family Amaryllidaceae; genus Allium; species Allium sativum. Next base: position 576,247,441 of record CM060909.1, on the reverse strand, counting down.
AATGGAGTAACCTGTTTCCCTTAATTCTTCTCTTAAAAATTAAGTATACTTTAATTTGTTACTTTAATGTTCACAGAAAAAACTGGGTGTTACATTTATTCTTTAACAAACTTCCTTACGTAACTCTCGGATTCTATTTACGAATCCACTTTTTTACAGAAATCATTTGATTATAATAATAGTGTTATAATCTCATGTTTCCAAAATATAATAACTTAGGTATAACTTTTGTTTATTAATTTAGATAAATAAATAAACAACTAATTTATTTATAAGTAAATAAATCTTGATTAATAACGGAAAGTGAATAGTATTTTCCCGAATTCGATATAATCAAATTCAACGTATAAATCTCTTTCGAATAACCTCTATTCGATAACTTCTTTTCGAATAAACTATGTTCGATTAACTCTCTTCGAATAACTAATATTCGATAATTCCTCTTTCGAATAAACTATATTCAATAATCTTCTTTCGAATAAACAATATTCGACTAACACCTTTCTTCGAATAAACTATATTCAATTAACTCCTTTCTTCGAACAAACTATATTCGATTAACTCCTTTCGATAAACTATATTCGGTAACTCCTTTCGAATAAACTATATTCGATAACTTCTTCCGAATAAATTATATTCGATAACTCCTTTCGAATAAACTATATTCGATTAACTCTAACTGATTAACTCTAACCAATTAACTTTAATCGATTAACTCTAACTAATTAACTCTAATCGATTAACTCTAACAGATTAACTCTAATCAATTAACTCTAATCGATTAACTCTAATTGATTAACTCTAATCTATTAACTCTAATCGATTAACTCTAACTGATTAACTCTAACCGTTAACTCTAATTGATTAACAATAACTGATTAACTCTAATCGATTAACTCTAACTGATTAACTCTAATTGATTAACTCTAACTGATTAAGTCTAATCGACTAACTCTAATCGATTAACTCTGACTGATTAACTCTAATCGATTAACTCTAACTGATTAACTCTAATTGATTAACTTTAATCGATTAACTCTAATCCCTTTAATTCTACTTACTTTCGAAATATTTCCTTTTATGGTTTATTTTCCAAATAAAGATTCCCTTTATCTTTCTATTTATTTTCCCAAATACATATTCTTTTTATCTTTCTATTTATTTCCCAAATAGATATTCCTTTTATCTTCTATTTATTTAACAAATAAATATTTCCCTTTCAATTCTATTTATTTGACAAATAAATATTTGTTTTCAATTCTATTTATTTAACAAATAAATATTTTCTTTTATAATTCTATTTATTTAACAAAAAAATATTTCCTTTTATAAAATCCCGTGATTTTATAAATAATTTTTCTTATAAAATCCTTTGATTTTATAAATATAATAATTTCAGTATACACTTTGAAATTCCCTTTATACATTCTAATATTTCTTATGGTATTTAAAATACCAATTAACCATGATCAATATCATCCAAACACACATAATCAACAAAAGATTATATATCACATTATATATCACAATATATGAAACAAAATAGTATTTTAAATATTGAGGAATCCAGTTGGATCCCTCCAATCTGTTTCCCTACATCCGCAGATGTTAAACAATATAATTAACATCACTTTCATTTCAATATGAAATATTCTGATAAATAGAATCGATATTATATATATATATCATTATCTGTAATTTCAACCAATCAATTAACAGTTCAACCGAACAGTCAACACACAACAATCAACCAATAATTATCAGTTCTAAAAATATGTTATAAAAATATAACTGTTCAGAGTTGGTGAGTTTTACTCACTTTGGCAGTTCATCGTTAAATAACTATAAACTGTTGTTTGATTCAGATCAAACAATTTATTTCGCCATAAATTCAAATGAGCTCCAATCCACTCCTAATTAGTTCCATTTTGTAGTTGTCATCCGTACGATCCTAATAGATCATGTATTGTCCAATTTTGATATCGTATCACGAAGTTATGGATTTTACAAGTTATCATACTATTTATATAAAAAATTAAACAAAATTTCTATTTAAAACTTGGGCCTCACTATTTAAATTTTGGCCCATCATTTCTGAACCCGCCTAACTAGCAAAGCCCAGACTGCTTTCCTCCTTCTTCCACGATAGCTTGAAACCCACTGCTCCAAAACAACAGCCATCATCGACCCCTCATTCCGTCCATTCTTCCTTTTCTCTCCACCTTATCATGCGAGACCATTACCAACTTCATCCCCTTCGCGTACTCCACCCGCCAGCCTCCTTAAGTTCCCACTCGAGCTCACCATTATGCCCGCGTCACCAGAAATATCATCGAACAAAACGATCACCCAAAAACCCAAAATTCATCGTATTGACACTATTTCCCTTATAAATCCGAATATGCCCATTAACACACACTCGATGCCTCAAATCCCCGCAAAATTGAAAACCCTAGTTCGCTATTGAAATTCTCCAACCCAAAACATCAATCGAGCTTGACAAATAGTGTACCAGATCGAAGCTCATGTCTTCACGATCTCAAAGAACTGAACTTTGTGATTTATAGATTTATATTTGAATTCCTACGAATTTTTGAATAGGATTTTATTTACGTTTTTAATTTGAGAATGGCGGAAATTTTCCCCGTTGACCAAGAAGAAAGAGGAATTGGGTTTTAGGGGGTTAGTGGCGTACTTATAGGGATGGTTTATATTTTTTATATTCATTAATTTATTGATATTTATTCCAACGCTGTTTTTATTTGACCTTGAAAATCCGTGTGATCATACACAATATCCAAAAATCCTGAAAAGGGCATGCAGCTAAAGTTCGACATTACGGACGCAACGAAACTGGTTTTGTCGAATTCCGTCTCCGCTTGCTCGCACAGCTATTTTTAACCATTAAAATACTAACTATTTTTCACATTAAAAATCCATATGGCTACATACTGGCTCAAAAAATCACGGAAACTGAAATCGAACAATAATTCAATATTACGGATCCAATAAAATTGGTTTCGTCGAAAACTGAGGTCGTTTACAAAACTGGCTATTTTTAAAGCTTTAAATAAACCCATTTAAATATTAATATATTTTAAAAATAATTAAATTAGATATAAATAAATTTATATTACCGTATACATTCACAGTAGAATATCATACATCTCCAATTGGATTTATAACTCGATATTCAAATCCCGGTTGAATCGATATTCAATTTATTATGAAATTCCTTTTATATATCGTTATAAATTTTAAAGGAATTCCATAGCGACTATTTTAAAATTTGATTTGGACCTAACTCAAGATCTTCATGACAAAATCCTGATTTTTTTCTTCCATTAGAAAAATATACTTCACCAGCTCTGAATGTTTCTTGTTTCACAGAAATCCGATTTAAAATGAACTCTGTATATTCATTTGAAGTTCGAATCGCCAAATTGTGAACTTCCGCGCCATTTCAAGCTCGAATATAATTATAATATAATTATACATTCAAACTTTGTTTAAATAATATATTCGTTATTATAATTCAATTCTAAACTGAATTATATATATATATATATTTGAATTGTCCTATTCACACAATATTGTGAATTCCACTATTTCTGACTATTTCGGAAATAAATATATTATTCTATTATTTATATTAATTAAATATTCAACATTATTTAATTAAACAACCATTTAATTCTCTAAATAACTAAATAAATTAATTATTATACCGTACAAATACAGGACATTACATAAATTCTCAAATGATATACAAATATCAATTAGTTTAAAATATCACTAATGTTAAATTTAACAAAATATCTAAATCGAATACAAAAGAAAATTTTAATTTAAAAAATTGATTTTAAAACCCAAAATAAAATAGACTATAATTCAAACTTAAATCACATATCAAGCATAAAATAAGTTTCCAACACTGAAATAACTTACTATAAATTTCAAATGCCGAAAAATTCTGTTTTGTTACAATCTCCCCCCTAAAGGCTTTTCGTCCTTAAAAAGGAGAGACTGTAAAACCATACATATATATAAAACAAAAAATATATATTAATACTATATTTTAGCGAACAAGAATAGAATTTAGAATTTGAAAATCAAAACATGATATCATTTCTTTTATCGAATTTCCGACTTTATTTTCAAATCACTTGAAATCTTACATTTTCTTTTCATATTGAATCGTATTTGCTTCAGTATTTCAAAACAATTTCGAAAATTTTAAATATCCATGACAAATGACATAAAACATTTATTTCCCAAGTCGAAAGGTTTCTCCCAATGACAAGGCCACTAGGCACGACCTACACACGCATCGATATAGAATAATGATGTCTCTCCGAACTCTAGAGAAGACCATCATCAAGGGTTTACACCCACGTCATACCTTTCTTTAGTCATGGATTACTCGAATCTTACTAACAAGTCGTTTCATTTCATATCCCAAAGTTTAAAACCATTTTGCCATTATAATTTCAAATACTTTCAAATAGTATTATTGTTGTTTCTAAACATTTCAAAATATCGGGATTCCTTGTAATGTCCCATAATTTCATCGGTATAATAATAAAATTAATTTAATTATTTAAATAGAAATCAGAGATTGAAATGGTCGTTTAAATTAAATAACTTTGAATATTTAATTAAAATAATAATAGAATAATATATAGTTCAGAAATAATCAAAAATAGTGGAATTCACAATATTATGGGCATTGGATTATTTAAAATATATAATTTAATTTAGAGTGGAATTATATTCACGAATATATTATACAAACGAAGTTTGAACGTATAATTCTATTATAATTAAATTCGAGCTTGAAATGGCGCGGCAGTTCGCTATTTGGCGATTTGAACTTCAACTGGATATACAGGGTCCGTTTTAAATCAGATTTCTATGAAACAAGAAGCGTTAGGAGCCGGTGAAGTATATTTTTCTAATGGAAGAGAAAAATCGGGATTTCGTCATGTAGATTGTGAGTTGTGTCCAAATCAAATTTTAAAATAGTCGCTATAGAATCGTTTATCGACTGTAACGGTTTATTCGATATAACTAGATAACAGTTTCGAATTTAGACAAGATTCTTTTGAGATGTAGTGATAATTTAATTTTTAGAATTTTATTGTAATTTTTAATTAATTAAATAAGCAACCTTTTATTTTGGAGTATTTTGCACTCTATATCAATATTTTGGGGCTTTACAATATGAGTTAAATGTGGCGACCCCAAACCCCGTACTGATGGTGTCAAGGGTTATCTTTGGAATATAACACATAAACAGATAGTAGCAGAACAAAATTAAATAAATACACCAGATAATGTACAAATAATACACTGGATAAACATAATCATTAGAGTTACGCAGTATACAGGATCATACTTAGTACAAATACAGTTCAGCTATACATAAATGTCTACAGTGGAAAAAAAACATAATATGTACAATAGGAGCTTAAAAACATAAAAAGAGATAAATGATAGAATCCATCTTCAGCTCCAGCTATCCCGAAAGAGCCTGCTAAAACCTGAACACAATGCTGCCCGTGTAGAAAAAGGGGCACCCAAGTTTGCAAGTGAAACAAACTACGAGTCAGTCATGGGACTGGTATGAGAAATCTACTTAACATATTTTATAAGATGGCAAATCACAGGACCACGCCACTTTCGCGGAACGGGTTAACTCCATTGGATTGCCAGTGCTTTAAAACAAGTAAATCTTTTAAACATCGCTGTAACAACCCGTATTTTGATAACGTGTTATAACCATAAATCTAGGTAGAATTAAATTTTAAAATAAGAACCAAGGGAAATGGGTTGCGCCATTACGTTCGTCTCGGAATTCTGCTTGGAAACGAGTCCGAGTTTGCAAGAATTGGAATCCATATGAGGGAGATATGACCCTCCGAAGTTTCAGGAATTTTCAGAATTGAAAACAGCTCGAATTCGAATTCAAAATTCGAATTTCAAACACAGAACAGACTGGGCGGGAAATTTCCCGCCCAGACCCAGGTCGACTGGGGAGTCGACTGGGGAGTCGACCCCCCCAGACCAGGTCGATTCGGCAGTCGACCTGGGAGTCGACCTGGTCCCCGAGCCCATTTTTGGGCCAGTGTTCGTTCTGATGTTTCTAGTCCGATTTCTGTCCAGATTCATCTGCCTAAACCTATTTAAACAGCCCCAAACCTAGCCTTCTCTGCACACAATTCTATTCTGCTTCTACTCTGCCTCTGTTCTAAATAAAAATAAAAATGGCGTCGCTACTCTGCTGGAATCAAAACTAGAAGCTAATCAACATCAACCTAAGCAATTCAATTCAAACTAGAGATTAAAGCTTTTGCAATGATCCTACGACAATTTCTGTTCTTATTTCTCAAAAACCACGATCTGTAAGCCCCAGTTACTCTTAGATCTAAACTCTAAACTTAATATGGACATGTGTAAATTGAAGTTGAACATAAACATGATAACTACTTGAGACCTACTCTTGTATATCTTTGATCTATGACTATTCCTTTTTGATCTATTATTTTAGATCTACTCTTGTTCACCCTAGATCTATTCACCTTGAACCGAGTACCGTTCATATTGAACCTTGATTTGTGGAATACTGATAAGAACTTGATTTAGTGGCATGTTCATGTCATAACCTAAACCCTATCATTATTTTAACATGCCTGTGATGTTGTGATGTTGAAACTATTGCTAGTCACAAGTTTAGGATTAACATCTTATGTCGTTTATAGCTATGTTTATCACCCTATTTCATATGCCAGTGATGTTATGATCATATCTCAAGTTACACCATGCTTGTCTTGAAATCACCTTTGCCACTTTATACCCATCCTTGTTATGTTATTCCCTAGTAACATCTATTGCCTTGATTCGAATTCACGAGCGTTGGGGGTGCGATTTGGGTAGTTTAGGAAAACCTGAATTTAGTATGAACTTGAAAACATGAATATCGTTATAACTTGAGCTTGGATAGGAACATGAACTTGACATGAAATTATACATGAAAATATGATTTTGGGACATGACACTTGGATAACTTGAACGTGGCCAACTTGAGGTTGGGTTGAGTTTGCAGTATAAATCTGCCTGGAACCACCCGGCGAATCCAGTAACTGCAAACAATAGGACCCAATGTGAGTAGTTGGTCATATCGCACTCGAAACCCGAGGTTAGACTAGGTTATGGTGTAAAACTTCCCGGACCCGCCCGACACATCCAGTAACCATAACCAAGTCTAATGTGAGAGGTTAAGGGTGCATTAAGTAAATTAATGCCACTGGATAGTGTTAAGTCATGGACCACTTGAATATACTTAACCAATTTGACACGTTGATTTGATAGGGTTAAGTCATGAACCACTTGAACACACTTAACCAACCTGATACATGATTCGTAGGACTAAGTCTTGAACTAGAACGACACACTTAGTCAATTTGACATGACACATAGATGGGGTTAAGTCTCGATTTTAAATGACAACTTAACCTGCTGAACGAAACCCTAGTTATGCGGTCCTTTTCAGCAGTAACCCACTAGATGTATCACGATACCCTGGGACTAAGCATGGTGGGGCACGATTGCTAGGCTGATTGTAAGCAACCAGAACGACGGCTGAGTTGGTGCGCCATTGTAGGTTCAGGCGGACTAGGGTCGTGCACTTAGTCCGGAGTTGAAAAAGCAGGCATTGGGCATCAGTAGGATTATCTGTGCATTCTTGATTCGTGTCGGTGGTTGGCACCCTAGGGCTTTATACACCCTATGGTGGACCTAGCACAGGTGACTACATTCGTGATAGGGCCGTATGACACAGACACACGACGAGCTAGACTTGTAGGGAGCCGATCGATTAGATCATACCGTTGGACCCCGAATTGGGTCACTTCACGATATTGGGCCAAGGGATTATTTCTTGATTTATAGTTGACACGGGATTAGTATACCAGTATAGTTGGTATAGGGAACCTTGAATACGCAATGTTAGACTTGAGTTATCTTGTTAGCTTAGTTATCATGTCAGACTTATCATCATTCCTATGTTTAATTCCAGTTTACTCATGTCTTGTTAACTTTACTAATTTCTATGCTGATAGTCACTAGGGCTTACCAGCCTTTTTTGATTGACCCGTTTTCTTTCGCCTCTTTGTCTTTCGTCCCCCCCCCCCAGGTTCTCAGGGAGGAAACTCTAGCTCTTAGCTTGGACTTTGCTTGTTTTCTGACAGCTCAAGTACGGTTTGGTCTTGAGCTATGCTATGGCTGCACTCATGCACCTTTTGGGGAATAATATTTTACTTATTTTGTTTTAAGTACTTTGCTTCTTTAGAACTTGATGTAATGAAATAATGACTTGGCATTTTGATGTAAGAGGTTTTGACTCTATTTTTCAGTAATGAGATTTGGTTTTAAAGTTTATATCCGCTGCTTTATGTACTCTATTTTATCTATGTTCTGTCTTGTGTTATCTCTATGACTGTTTACTAGATAATACCCCTCCAAAACTAGGGCATTCCCTTTGTGAGTGACCCTAGCAGAGGTGGGGTGTTACAATCGCAATGCTTTTTATAAAAATGAAGCCGATATAAGACTCAATCCCCATCACACAATGCAACGCAAACTGGAGGTAGAGTGTTACCTTATATCAACCAAGATATGCTTAATACATGTAAAGTAAAACCACTTAAAATGTAGACTTTATCATTAAATTTTTAATCAGACTCCAACTGCAAATTAGTAAGAACGATTCCCTAAGTATTAACCCCGAAGGCCGAAACCAACATCAGACCAATACCCAGGAAACCTCCCATCTTAGCTCGTTTCCAGTTAGTTTCTAATTTTATAAACAATCATAAATATAATCATAGACGGCATGGGTACCATATATCATGTCGCCATATATAGGTATACAATCAAAACCGCATAGTCATGTATTGGGAAATTGGATTTCCATCATGAACCGAGGCAAGGGATCGTCCTCACCAAATTCGAGATGCTCTAGCCCACCCCTCAGGGAAGTACTCAGTCAAGCCTTTGGATCGTCAGGGCTGGTCCACCAATGTGGATTAAAATTCCTGAACACTGCGTTTCCCCGCCCTTTGGGGCGTACGTGAGCCAACGAATGACTCCATCGGTCCCGGATCGACCGATATATCCGAGGCGCCTCGCAACAGCAACAACCACATAGGTGAAAATAATATAAATATCAGACATTTTAAGCATTGACACCACCTCTAGCTAGAAAGAAACGCATGTCCTCCTTGAGGTCCTCTCCCATTTCTGGTTCATACCGGGGTATGAGGCTCGCGAATTTACGTTATACACAAAGTTATGCCACATAGGCCGTGCTTTGATCATCAACCACAAGACTTTGCTTTTCAACAGAAGCCTTGATCACTGCATCTTAGCATGCCACATAGGCAATTCACACCATGCAACTGGTGGCTATCAATCACATAGAATGAATTCCAATGTCAGACACACAGTCCTTTTACAAGTCCGTTCTGGGTCTGAACGAAACCGGAGGCACTGTATACCTCGCATACCCATCGATCTCCACGTACGTCTGGACGATCACCAATTATTATCTATATTTCGGGATGCCTCCCAATCAAGACATCAGTTACCATCCAATCGAGGTGAAGATCTCCGGACTTCAATCACCGTCTTCATCATTGATTTCTTATCGTCGATTTAGTTATTCAGAATGGGATAAACCCGGTCTTTCTGAGCAACTCGCGTATGTAATAAACAAATGCTACACAAACACAACATACGCCTCATTGCAATTCATCATTCACTAACCGTAAATTAGTAAGAGAACGATTTCCCAAGTATTAACCCCGAAGGCCGAAACCAACATCAAATCCAAACCCTGGAAACCATCCGACTTAGCTAACCTTCTATTAGTTTATAAATTTCACATTCAACCATCAAATATCCAATAAACTAGGTAAATGCGGTTTATTTCCATTCCATATCGTTTATAATATTTTATAACGATTTATCGCTATTTTTATTTATTTAAAAATAGCCAATTTATTCAAACGACGTTTCAGGCCATAACGCGGCCATGGCGCTGTTTTTCTTCAGATTTGATTTACACATATCTAAAATCTAACCATTGGGTCTTCACAAAATTTATATCATTAGAAAGATCTTTTCAAAAAGAATCCAACTGTTTCAATTTTGGGAAAAATCCGACGGTCGGATCTCCCGGTACACTCGTTTGAAGTTTCGATTTCAAAATACGAACTGCAGCATCGTTATTCGATTTAATTTAATTATATATATATATATAATCGATTCTGGCGCTGTTTTTCTTCAGATTTGAATTAAACATTCCAGACAATCCAACCGTTGGATCTTTACAAAGTTGGTGTCGTTGGAAAGATATTTCCAAAGCGAACCCAACGGTTTTGGTTTTGGGAAAATCCGATGGTCGGATCTCCTGCACTAATCGTTTGAAATCACGGTTTCAAAACACGAACTTCAGCTTCGTTATTCGATTCCTTTTTTTTTTTTGAAAATTGGTTCACTTTATTTCTTCTAAAAAACGTACAAGAAAAAGATTAGCATATTACATAAATCAAAAGCATAAAAAAACTGAAAATACAAGTAACTATTTCCTAACTAACATAATTCGGCCCATGATGAGGCCTTCTTCCCACTTGTGTGCAATTCACTGCACCTCACACAAACCACAGGCTCTCAAGAGCCAAATTCCCCACACGAACCAAAAGCATTATTACCTCACACGTCCCATCACTGGCCATTTTAGGTTCAGACCTGGATAACTCTAAAGTGAATGCAATATTCCCCCAAATAAATCCATCTCCCTCTTTGCACTGATGATGGTGCAAATCAGAAGATTAGTGACAAAAAGAAATTCCAACCTCCAGTTGAATTACACTTAAGAAAAGTAACTGCCTCATAAATGATGGATTCAGATGTCATCAAATATGGCGAGAATGACAAAATGTGTGTACCGAGAATGCCAATAAAAACAACTTATGAATCTGCACACTAAAATCCTCAATGAATAATGGATCTCCTATCCATCTCTTTTCCGCTGCATTGTATTCAACAGAATCCGATGAGCAATTCTTCCTTGAAGATAAAAAAATTTCCCATTCCGTCCTCACAGATGTTCCAATGATTCTTCCTCGTTTCTCTCTCATATGCCTTTCCCAAACATAATTAATTCTGCACTTTCCTCTTATTGAACTGCATACACATGCCATATTGCATACACATGCCATATTTCTTAATATACCTAAGTCTGGCAAATCAAGCAGCGATACATCATTACTTCCATCGACATTTAAGTCATTTGCTAAACACTTTCTCTTGCAAGCCATTGAAAATGGTGATCTGAATGTAAAGTTGTTTAAAGAGTGCAATGATGACTAGGAAAATTCTTGGAAACACAAAACTGAGAGCAGTCTGACTTCACTTGCAATGTAAAGTTATTCGATTCCTTTTAATTATATATATATAAATATAATCTATTCTTCGATTTCAAAACCATATTCTTTTCATGCATTTGATAAAAATGATATTTTTATCCAACCGACATTTATTTCGACACTTCACTATTTTTAACAATTCATGTATATAATAAAAATGTAATTTTTATTGTAAAACAATTTATTTCAAAACACGACTATTTTATATAGTTCATATAGATGATAAAATTATGATTTTTATTATAAAACAATTTATTTCAAAACATGAATGTCGTTCAACACATGAATTTCTATTCAACACATGTATTTCTATTCAACACACGAATATAGTTTCAACACATGAAAATAATTCTAACACATGAATATTATTGAAAATTTCGGTAGCATAATGGCAGGGTAGTTAAAACAGGGGCCGTCCCTAGTACGGCTCCTCGCTCTACCTTAAAGCCTCACAGCTTTTGAGAATGGGGATTTCATGCATCTAGTTCGCACGCAAGCGACATGTTTTTTTTCTTTTCCACAAACTAATCCTATGTTGTTTCAACCAAATAATTCTCAACCACAAACGGGTATTTTTCAACCACATTCAATCAATTTCAACCACAAACAATTCTAATCAACCATTCGCTATCAACCAATTTTCACACCAATCACAACAAATAAATATCGTCCATGGTTTGTGGACGAGGGGCATATATATATATATATATATATATAAGTATATTTCACTTCCATTTCAACACATATATAAATTTTACAATGCATGTATAACTTATACATCGAACATACAACTTACACAACACTTATACATGAGGTGTACAATGCTTATATAACTCATACTTCGAATATATAATTTATACATCATCATTTCCATATCGTTTATAATTTAGAAATCTCAGGTTGGGTTCCACTCCACCAAAAATAGCAGAAGGCTCAGAAAAATATCCGGTCTCTTCTAGAATGTAGAAGGCGTCCACACGAGTCAACCGACTCTTGTTTCACTGAATTTCGTCAACAAACGAAAAAGATATGATTTTTATAGTGAAATCAAAATCCGTAGCATTTAGAAGTGCTATAGAACAGTTGAAAATAAAACAGCTGTTACCTCTCTGATTTGTTCAAAACTAGGTTTCAACTTTTCTCGAAATCCGTGTTGCGGTTGCTCGATCGGATTTCACCATGGGGTTGGGCCTAGGGAGGCGCACGTGCGCCAGGGAGGGGGTCCAGCTTGGTGGCTCCAGGTGATGGCGGTGGCGGTTGAAAGGCCACGACTTTGGAAGCCTGGATCTCGCGATTCACCTGACGAGAGGGGGTGCAACGACCATGGATTTGAAGCTTGAGGGGAGCTCTTCAAAAACCCCAACAAGGTCGAAGGCTATCGATGCGTGTAGGAGGAGAAAACGAGGAGAGAAGGGAAGAGTGAATTTCCGCCGTGCGTCGAGGGTTTATTGGGGAGAGAGAAAAAAGGATTGACCAATGATATTTTTTTTATATTTATATATTTTAAAAATCCAAAAATACCCCTCTTCACATACTAACTCCAATCCAAACCCAACGACAGTCGTTCATAGCTGAATACCCCCATTCCGAACACAATGGGATATGTTTCGTAGGCCCATTCGACTGTTTCATTCAGTTTTCCTTCAAATTAAAATATAAAGCATTCAATATTTAATTTGAACGTACATTTCAATTTTCCGGGCCACATACTGATCCTAAAAATTCCCGAAAAATAAATCTAGCTATGTTTTGACGATAAGGTCCCAACAAAACTAGTTTCATCGAATTCTGAGACCGTTTGAAAAATGGCCCTTTTTTGGTCGATCCAATTTAATAGAAATCGACCAAACACATTTTCCTTTGCCACGCTCACATACTAGCTTCAAAAATTATGAAATTTGAAACCTAGCAATAATTTGACATCCTGGATCCAACAAAAGTGGTTTCGTTGAATTCTGATGTCATTTGCAAAATGGCTATTTTCACGGGATGTATAAATTCTATAGCGACCTTTCTGAAAATTCATTTAGCCATAACTTTTGCTTTCCGCTATGAAACTTCGATTTTTCAGATTCGTTAGAAAGATATTCGCTAACAGATTTAAATATTTTTGGTTTCACTAATATCCGTTTTATTTTGCACCCGGTACAGTTAGTCAAATTTTGAATTCAAATTTTAAAACTACCGCGCCATTTCAGGCCATGTTTATAATTAGAAATAATTATACTCATTTTCAAACATCGATTCAAACTCACTTTTCGTCGTTATTATTTAAAATATTTATTTTGAATATTTAAAATCCACCAAAATAGCCAATTTAAAATTTTTAAATTGGTTCAGATTTTACGGTTTGTTACAATCTCCCCCACTTAAAAATTTTTGTCCCCGAAAAGGAATAAAGTCGAAAGTGGTTTGATTAATCAACTCTATTTACAATCTGGCTTCCATTCTTTAACTTTTCAGTTTCTAAGAATTTTCAAATTCTTCAAAAATTTGGCTAACACCCTAAATTTTCGAATTTTTTTGCCATAACCTCCTTTGTACGGGGAGGGGTTTGGAAATTTATTCGGCCATATTAGGTACCCAATAAATCCTAATAAGCATGCACATATTTATAGTGATATATTCCGGTGTCCACAGAGGAGTGTGTACAGATCATAACTCCAGAGAGTAAATTCTCGTTACCTTATAAATGGTTTTTGTGCCTTAATGACCAGAGAGACGTGTTTATTGTCATCTCCAGACCCGTGTAGGGTTTTTATTAATCTGGCAATTTTACCGTTATATTTTATATGGTCCATATCAGTCATCAGTTCAACCTATAATATATAGTCATCGCCATACAAGCCTCTCGCTCGTATGGTAAATCTTCAACCTCGTCACACAAGCTCTGTAACAACCCGTATTTTCAATAACCTGTTATAACATAAATGGAGGCAGAATTAAACTGTAAAATCTGAATCAAGGGAAACGGGCTATGCCATTGCGTTCGTCTCGGAAAAATACGCGAAATAGAGTCCAAGTTTTCAAAAATCGGAGTCCGTATGACCAAGATATGGCCTCGCGAAGTTTCACGAAAAATTCCCAAATTAAAGTATACTTAATTAAGTGAAATGGGTTGCGCAGAGAAATATATATATATTGATATATATATATATATATATAATTGAAAATTAAATAAATAAATATGCAAAAATGTTCAAAACAGCGAATTGGGAGAGGGGAATAACCGAACCGGCCGATTTTTGAGGTCGACCCGAGCATGCTGGGTCGACTAGGGGTTAATCCAGGGTGTTTGGCTGTCAACCCGTGGGCCGATTCGCTCAAATGCAGATTTTGCATTTGGATGGTTCTCATGGTTCATCTTTAATCTAAAGGCCCTAGATGGTTCCTACACTTGACTTCTTCCCCAAGACATGCTTTGATGGCTTGGATTGAATCTAGGTTTAATCCTATGGCCTAAAACACTTGCCTAATCTATAAATAAGACCCTAACCTGTCCTAAATCCTCATTATTCATTCATGCAACTAAACTATGGCAAAATTGCTACTCTCATGGCCTCCACTCAACTATCCTAGCCTCCACTTCATTTCTATGAGAAGTTCCATGATCATGAGAGTATTAGAGAGTCCCTATGTTAGTATAAGAGCTTCTCAAGTTGATTTCAAGGCTAAAGTTTTGATCTTTGTTCATAAAGATGGGGTTTTTATTGATTTGGAGTGTTCATTTTTTGGTTTTTGGGTGATGGCATGCATAGGCTTCATCACAAGCTTTAGTTTAATCGATTTAGGCCTTCATAGCAATGTAAGCCCTTTCCCTACTCTTAGGTATTAACTATGAAGTTAAATGTTCATGTAGAAAGTTTGGGTTTGATCATTGAGAATGATGCATGCTAACATGTTATGCAAGTTTATGAAGTCATTATCTTGATCTTATGAGCAAAAAGCTACAACCTTTATGTTGAAATGTTGCATTATGCAACATGAGAACCTTCATAATCTTCTTGTCAACTTGCATATGAAATCATAACCCTTATATGATGATATATGCGAGTTACTAGTCATCATTCTATGTCTTTAGTCACCATGATTCGTTTATGTGCCAAGTTTGGGTTTATGCATGTTTTTGAGGTGTAAGAATGTAACATGCAAGCTAATGAACACATTTGTGCCTCATTTGCCACCATGATTAACTTGTGGCTTAATGCCCATTTTTGTCATTCCTTTGCCAAGTCTCTTCTTTTAAACCATTACGTTGTTGCGAACGTATATGCGAGTTTAAAAGCGTTAGGTTATGTTATGGGTAATTTCTAATGACATGAAAATACAACTTGAAAACATGACTTGAAGTATAACATGGAAGTTGACATGTAAGTATGCATAAAAACATAAGCTTGGGAATTTACCTATTAAGTTAGGTCAACCCATTGGGAATTTACCTATTAAGTTAGGTCTACCCAATTGCTTGAAAACTTGACTATGAACATGACACTAGACTAAACATGAAAGTGGCCAACTCGAGGTTGGGTTGAGTTTGCAACGTAAAACTACCCGGAACCGACCGGCCTAACTAGTAGTTGCAAACAATAGGACCCAATGTGAGAAGTTGGTCATGTTGTGCTTGAACCCGAGGTTAGACCAAGTTGTGGTGTAAAGCTACCCGGAACCGACCGGCTTAACTAGTAACCACAACAAAGTCTAATGTGAGAGGTTGGGGTGCATTAAGTAATTAATGTCACATGATAGGGTTAAGTTGATTTGATTAACAACTCTTAACCAAATATGACATGGATAAAGGGGTTAAGTAAATTGGTTAGGCTAATGATACTTAACAAAACATGACAAGGTTGGGTAGGTTAAGTGATTTGATTTGCCTAATGACGCTTAACCATTTTTATACGACTAGTGGACGGGGATTAAGTTAACCAACACTTAATCAATCCAACATGATAATTTGGCAAGGTTAAGTAAGTTTTCTTAATGACACTTAACCATACAAGATGATTAGGGGATGGGGTTAAGTAATTTGCACCTAACTAATCCGACACGGTAATTAGATGGGGTTAAGTAATCCACACTTAACTAATCTAAACACGGTAATTCGATGGGGTTAAGTTAAACACTTAACCAATTTAAACTCGGTAATTCAATGAGGTTAAGTAACCAATACTTAACCAACTTAACGTGATAATTTAATGGGGTTAAGCAACTTATACTTAACCAATTATACATGATGATTTGATGGGGTTAAGTAACTTACACTTAACCAATCTAATACGCGGACCGGATAAGGTTAAGTCACAAGACCTTTTTAGAATATACTTAACCATTGTAGTACGATTAGAGGATGGGGTTAAGCCAACCTATACTTAACCAATCCGACTCGATAATTTGATGGGATTAAGATAATCTATGCTTAATCGATCTAGCAAGATAATCCGATAGGATTAAGGTAAGCTAGTACTTGACCAATTTGACTTGATAGGGTTAAGTCATGAGCCTCTGGGTACACTTAACCAACTTGTGGGACTAAGTCTTGAACTTAAATACTTAGCCAATCTTTGACGTGATTCGTGGGCGGGTTAAGTTATGGACTTGAATGATAACACTTAACCCAATAGAAAAACCCTAGCTAGAAGAACTAGGTAGAAAACCGTGGTTAATCAAGGATAACGGGAAAGGAAGCTAAGTGGTAAACCTTAGTTAAGGGTAACTAAGTAATAATTCTTAGCTAAGGACATAGGGCTAATTCTCAAAACGATGAGTAACCTAATACGGTAGGTCATCGCTTAGTATACGAGGGGGAGCAAGTTATCTGACTTGGATAAAAGCTCCAGCGCACTGGGTGCCGAAGTGGAAGCTTCGGGGGACGTGAGGATATTCTTGGGATCCCTTTGTGGGCTGCCAGGTAATTATACTAGGCCCATGAGAGGTTAAGGTCTGCGTTAGAAGGACCAAGAGTATGCCTTGGTTGCTATGCGAGCAACCTAAAGACTGGGATGGATTAGCCTGAAGTCGACGATTCTTGTTTTTGCCCTGGATAGCGCATCGCCGACTACCTACCATCTTTAGTCAATCGTGTACGTGCGGAAAGGCAGGGAACCCCCAACAGACCATGTGCTTGCTATCGAGTCATGGGTGAGGTTGGCCCGTAGGAAAGTGGGCTATAGTGGGGCCGTGGAGTGGTTCTTATACATGATTTTTCTTGGATTGCCTTTCAGTAGTTGAGGGAGGGGTCACGTGGGACCATAGCCACGGGTACAAAAACAGACCTTGATATCTGCATCGGCAGACGATTTAAAGCTCCCGACCGAGTTCCGTATTTCTTGATTTGCCCTGGCACGGAACTCGGATGGCACATTGGGGAACATGTGCATCTAGACATGGAAAACGATTCACGATACATACGTGGGATCAAGGGCGCGGTTGACGGGTGGCGTAATCCCTAGTGGTCCTAGGTGGCCAAAACCTAAACCGAGACACGGAAACGTTCATTAGGTAGCATAATCCCTAGCGGTCCTAGGTGGCATAAATCCTAAGTGGACGCGCGATAGTTCATGGTAAGGAAACACAACTAGATCAAGGGTTGCAGTCCCAAACAACTTCAAGGATAAACCGTTTACATGGGAAAGCCCGTACAGCCTACGGCAAAGAACTGAACTTATACATGGAAAGAAACATATGAGTTGAGTAACCTATATATGCGGCATATTAGGTTGACAGGGACCATTACACGACTTCTGAGTAAGGGTCATTCATGGATAACACGTAATACAGTTGGGATACTAGTACGGTAGGTGCAGAGCAGATATACAGGATAGATACCATGGGACGTTATACGTGATAGATATCTTGGAATATTATACTTGATAGGAACCCGACGATGTGATACCTTGTTTTGTCTTGACATCGTAATTTATCATGACATCTTAGTTTATCTGAGTTCAGTAGTTCATCCTGTTATTTTGATTTAGCTTACCTATCTTGTTATCATGCTTATGTTCATCTCAGTTTCTCATGTCAGTTAACTTTACTAGTTTTTATGCTAATAGTAGATAGGGCTTACTCAGTCTTTTTGACTGACCCGTTTTGTTTCGCCTCTTTTCTTCCGTTTCCCCCCAAGGTTACAGGGAGGAAATACTGTTGTTTAGTTCGGACTTCTTCTGCTTGAAGGTCATCATGGATGGCTTGGACTTTTCTTGGCTAATGGCTACTTTACTGTTTTTACTTGGTGAATAATTTATGAAAATGTCTTTATGCTTCTTTACTATTGCAAGACAGGTTTTGATGTACTCTGATGTAAAAGGCTTTAGACCTTATTTATTCATGTTATGAAAGTTTGATTTTACTTCCGCTATTTTTATATGTTCTGTCTTGTGATATTTCTGTGCATGTTTACCAATAATGCCCCTCTAAAGCTAGTGCATTCCTTTGCGAGTGACCCTAGCGGAGGCGGGGTGTTACACGTGGTATCAGAGCAGAAGATTACCAGACTGGGCAAAAGTTTTTAAAGACCTTCTGAAAACTATTTGAAAATCGTTTACAAAGAAGCATTTTTTCAAGAAAATTTTCTTTTAAAAGAAAAAGGCTATTCCCCAAAGGCCATTAGCACTATCCTTGTTTCCTTAGTTGAGTCTCTTTTCCTTTCTTTCCTCCATCTGTAGTCACAGTAGTTTTAACTGCGACTAGTCTTTTCTACCTACGAAAGTGCTTTCCATACGATGGAGGTGGTTCTCGAGAGACCAGTGGCCGCGTTATAAGAAAGGATCGTGAGAAAGAAGGATAAAGGATACGAGCTTAAGGATGAGCAACTTGTTGGTATGGCTTAGTCCTCAAAGGAGGGAGAAAGATGAACAACGAAACCCATGACGAGAGAGTACCTTTGGCATGGTAAAATGGGGCGGATAGTTAAGTATTATGGGACAAGGATTAGATCATCGGGAGGGCAGTAGTATGCTCTCATTTCTAGAGTACCTCGGAAGGAGGGTAACGATCTTGTTAAAGGTTTAGCTTTTCTTTTCTATCATCCCGCCAAGACTTTGTTTTGATCCTCGCATCATTTAAGTCCGCTTCGGTAGTTGAGTCTCTGCACCTTAAGTACTAGCATAATAGAGAATCCCATTTTTGTCTCAAGTCCTGTGGAGAATCGGTCCATTTATTCATGACTTGTTTCGGATTTGAGAATGACATGCCTCGGTTATGCATGGATTCTAGGGATGAAGTGGTTATCCAGTAAGGGGTGCCACTCTCGGTTTTGATAGGAGGGTAGTTAGACTCTTGACTAGCCTTGGTAATACCCTCGAAGTCTCGTGGAACCTTTTGGGTTCGGTCATGATTAGTTACCTAGAATCCCTTGATACCTTTATTGGAAATTTGAAGCCCGATCGAGTGGTGTTCGCCGATAAGACGGATGGTTTATTTCACTTATGCATGGGTTATGGAAATCACCCTAGTAAGTGCACTTGGTAACCCGGTTGGCATCTGTTTACTTTCAAGAGAAAGTTCTACTACGAGGAATACCTTATGGTACGAGGTCCGAGATTCACTAGTGAATTTTGGAAAGCTTGCATGAGATCATGAGTACGCAGTCATGTTTGCGCCAAGTATTCTAGAAAAAGGATAAGTGCAAGAGGAACGAGAGGCGACGAAGAAATGAGTTTCAGCTCATGTTATGGAAGCAGGAAATAAGAAGCTACGAAATCGCGAAGTTAAAGGGCGGTCAAGGCACAATGGAAGTAAGCTCGAGGAAATACGACTTTGATGGTCAAAGACTAGATACACGCATGATATCTCTTTTTGGGAGTATATCCTTGATCCCTGTTTCTGTAGAGCTTACTTGTAGGTTATCTTTTGTGGACATCCTCTCGGTCCTACTTTCTGTTACAAACCCCATAAGGAGTTTGTCTTGTTTATCTTCTCGGCCCTGTTTCAGGGAATTCTAGGTAGAACCCTATGGATGTAAACATGTATTTGAAACATGTTATGATTGATATGGTTGCAAGTGGTTGCTCGTGGATGCGCGAATACACATTAGATACTAGCTCGACTCGGTCACATTTCATATTGCATATGTACGAGTATTTATACTTGTTTATGGATGAAATCGAATGTATTATCATGTGGTTGTTGCATATGAATGAATGATTGTGCACGCATATAGTATCTATATGACTAGGACTATTTGCATACATGTTGGATTCATGGCACTATACACATTTTGCATTAGAAAGATTATTCAGGCCTGATCATTAGCATTAGCTAAGGAACATGTACACACACGTTTTGCATATATTCATACAGCATTAGAAATCATCTAAGGACAATGGTTGCTTGTGGATGATGTTTTGAGTAGATGGATGATGGATGGTAGGATATGTTCTTCCTAACTTGGAGATTTCGGGGACGAAATCCTAAAAGGTGGGGAGAATGTAACAACCCGTATTTTCAATAACCTGTTATAACATAAATGGAGGCAGAATTAAACTGTAAAATCTGAATCAAGGGAAACGGGCTATGCCATTGCGTTCGTCTCGGAAAAATACGCAAAATAGAGTCCGAGTTTTCAAAAATCGGAGTCCATATGACCAAGATATGGCCTCGCGAAGTTTCACGAAAAATTCCCAAATTAAAGTATACTTAATTAAGTGAAATGGGTTGCGCAGAGAAATATATATATATTGATATATATATATAATTGAAAATTAAATAAATAAATATGCAAAAATGTTCAAAACAGCGAATTGGGAGAGGGGAATAACCGAACCGGCCGATTTTTGAGGTCGACCCGAGCTCGCTGGGTCGACTAGGGGTTAATCCAGGGTGTTTGGCTGTCAACCCGTGGGCCGATTCGCTCAAATGCAGATTTTGCATTTGGATGGTTCTCATGGTTCATCTTTAATCTAAAGGCCCTAGATGGTTCCTACACTTGACTTCTTCTCCAAGACATGCTTTGATGGCTTGGATTGAATCTAGGTTTAATCCTATGGCCTAAAACACTTGCCTAATCTATAAATAAGACCCTAACCTATCCTAAATCCTCATTATTCATTCATGCAACTAAACTATGGCAAAATTGCTACTCTCATGGCCTCCACTCAACTATCCTAGCCTCCACTTCATTTCTATGAGAAGTTCCATGATCATGAGAGTATTAGAGAGTCCCTATGTTAGTATGAGAGCTTCTCAAGTTGATTTCAAGGCTAAAGTTTTGATCTTTGTTCATAAAGATGGGGTTTTTATTGATTTGGAGTGTTCATTTTTGGGTTTTTGGGTGATGGCATGCATAGGCTTCATCACAAGCTTTAGTTTAATCGATTTAGGCCTTCATAGCAATGTAAGCCCTTTCCCTACTCTTAGGTATTAACTATGAAGTTAAATGTTCATGTAGAAAGTTTGGGTTTAATCATTGAGAATGATGCATGCTAACATGTTATGCAAGTTTATGAAGTCATTATCTTGATCTTATGAGCAAAAAGCTACAACCTTTATGTTGAAATGTTGCATTATGCAACATGAGAACCTTCATAATCTTCTTGTCAACTTGCATATGAAATCATAACCCTTATATGATGATATATGCGAGTTACTAGTCATCATTCTATGTCTTTAGTCACCATGATTCGTTTATGTGCCAAGTTTGGGTTTATGCATATTTTTGAGGTGTAAGAATGTAACATGCAAGCTAATGAACACATTTGTGCCTCATTTGCCACCATGATTAACTTGTGGCTTAATACCCATTTTTGTAATTCCTTTGCCAAGTCTCTTCTTTTAATCCATTACGTTGTTGCGAACGTATATGCGAGTTTAAAAGCGTTGGGTTATGTTATGGGTAATTTCTAATGACATGAAAATACAACTTGAAAACATGACTTGAAGTATAACATGGAAGTTGACATGTAAGTATGCATAAAAACATAAGCTTGGGAATTTACCTATTAAGTTAGGTCTACCCATTGGGAATTTACCTACTAAGTTAGGTCTACCCAATTGCTTGAAAACTTGACTATGAACATGACACTAGACTAAACATGAAAGTGGCCAACTCGAGGTTGGGTTGAGTTTGCAACGTAAAACTACCCGGAACCGACCGGCCTAACTAGTAGTTGCAAACAATAGGACCCAATGTGAGAAGTTGGTCATGTTGTGCTTGAACCCGAGGTTAGACCAAGTTGTGGTGTAAAGCTACCCGGAACCGACCGGCTTAACTAGTAACCACAACAAAGTCTAATGTGAGAGGTTGGGGTGCATTAAGTAATTAATGTCACATGATAGGGTTAAGTTAATTTGATTAATAACTCTTAACCAAATATGACATGGATAAAGGGGTTAAGTAAATTGGTTAGGCTAATGATACTTAACAAAACATGACAAGGTTGGGTAGGTTAAGTGATTTGATTTGCCTAATGACGCTTAACCATTTTTATACGACTAGTGGACGGGGATTAAGTTAACCAACACTTAATCAATCCAACTTGATAATTTGGCAAGGTTAAGTAAGTTTTCTTAATGACACTTAACCATACAAGATGATTAGGGGATGGGGTTAAGTAATTTGCACCTAACTAATCCGACACGGTAATTAGATGGGGTTAAGTAATCCACACTTAACTAATCTAAACACGGTAATTCGATGGGGTTAAGTTAAACACTTAACCAATTTAAACTCGGTAATTCAATGAGGTTAAGTAACCAATACTTAACCAACTTAACGTGATAATTTAATGGGGTTAAGCAACTTATACTTAACCAATTATACATGATGATTTGATGGGGTTAAGTAACTTACACTTAACCAATCTAATACGCGGACCGGATAAGGTTAAGTCACAAGACCTT
This sequence comes from Allium sativum, assembly GCA_030737875.1. Lineage (NCBI taxonomy): Eukaryota > Viridiplantae > Streptophyta > Magnoliopsida > Asparagales > Amaryllidaceae > Allium > Allium sativum. The sequence goes on along the minus strand of CM060909.1, from coordinate 576,224,114 downwards.
TTTAGAATATACTTAACCATTGTAGTACGATTAGAGGATGGGGTTAAGCCAACCTATACTTAACCAATCCGACTCGATAATTTGATGGGATTAAGATAATCTATGCTTAATCGATCTAGCAAGATAATCCGATAGGATTAAGGTAAGCTAGTACTTGACCAATTTGACTTGATAGGGTTAAGTCATGAGCCTCTGGGTACACTTAACCAACTTGTGGGACTAAGTCTTGAACTTAAATACTTAGCCAATCTTTGACGTGATTCGTGGGCGGGTTAAGTCATGGACTTGAATGATAACACTTAACCCAATAGAAAAACCCTAGCTAGAAGAACTAGGTAGGAAACCGTGGTTAATCAAGGATAACGGGAAAGGAAGCTAAGTGGTAAACCTTAGTTACGGGTAACTAAGTAATAATTCTTAGCTAAGGACATAGGGCTAATTCTCAAAACGATGAGTAACCTGATACGGTAGGTCATCGCTTAGTATACGAGGGGGAGCAAGTTATCTGACTTGGATAAAAGCTCCAGCGCACTGGGTGCCGAAGTGGAAGCTCCGGGGGACGTGAGGATATTCTTGGGATCCCTTTGTGGGCTGCCAGGTAATTATACTAGGCCCATGAGAGGTTAAGGTCTGCGTTAGAAGGACCAAGAGTATGCCTTGGTTGCTATGCGAGCAACCTAAAGACTGGGATGGATTAGCGTGAAGTCGACGATTCTTGTTTTTGCCCTGGATAGCGCATCGCCGACTACCTACCATCTTTAGTCAATCGTGTACGTGCGGAAAGGCAGGGAACCCCCAACAGACCATGTGCTTGCTATCGAGTCATGGGTGAGGTTGGCCCGTAGGAAAGTGGGCTATAGTGGGGCCGTGGAGTGGTTCTTATACATGATTTTTCTTGGATTGCCTTTCAGTAGTTGAGGGAGGGGTCACGTGGGACCATAGCCACGGGTACAAAAACAGACCTTGATATCTGCATCGGTAGACGATTTAAAGCTCCCGACCGAGTCCCGTATTTCTTGATTTGCCCTGGCACGGAACTCGGATGGCACATTGGGGAACATGTGCATCTAGACATGGAAAACGATTCACGATACATACGTGGGATCAAGGGCGCGGTTGACGGGTGGCGTAATCCCTAGTGGTCCTAGGTGGCCAAAACCCAAACCGAGACACGGAAACGTTCATTAGGTAGCATAATCCCTAGCGGTCCTAGGTGGCATAAATCCTAAGTGGACGCGCGATAGTTCATGGTAAGGAAACACAACTAGATCAAGGGTTGCAGTCCAAAACAACTTCAAGGATAAACCGTTTACATGGGAAAGCCCGTACAGCCTACAGCAAAGAACTGAACTTATACATGGAAAGAAACATATGAGTTGAGTAACCTATATATGCGGCATATTAGGTTGACAGGGACCATTACACGACTTCTGAGTAAGGGTCATTCATGGATAACACGTAATACAGTTGGGATACTAGTATGGTAGGTGCAGAGCAGATATACATGATAGATACCATGGGACGTTATACGTGATAGATATCTTGGAATATTATACTTGATAGGAACCCGACAATGTGATACCTTGTTTTGTCTTGACATCGTAATTTATCATGACATCTTAGTTTATCCGAGTTCAGTAGTTCATCCTGTTATTTTGATTTAGCTTACCTATCTTTTTATCATGCTTATGTTCATCTCAGTTTCTCATGTCAATTAACTTTACTAGTTTTTATGCTAATAGTAGATAGGGCTTACTCAGTCTTTTTGACTGACCCGTTTTGTTTCGCCTCTTTTCTTCCGTTTCCCCCCCAGGTTACAGGGAGGAAATACTGTTGTTTAGTTCGGACTTCTTCTGCTTGAAGGTCATCATGGATGGCTTGGACTTTTCTTGGCTAATGGCTACTTTACTGTTTTTACTTGGGCAATAATTTACGAAAATGTCTTTATGCTTCTTTACTATTGCAAGACAGGTTTTGATGTACTCTGATGTAAAAGGCTTTAGACCTTATTTATTCATGTTATGAAAGTTTGATTTTACTTCCGCTATTTTTATATGTTCTGTCCTGTGATATTTCTGTGCATGTTTACCAATAATGCCCCTCTAAAGCTAGTGCATTCCTTTGCGAGTGACCCTAGCGGAGGCGGGGTGTTACAAGCTCCAAGTGCTTATGTGGTATATGATGAAGTATGCCTATCTTCAAGAAGTATGCCATGTAGCATAATTCAAAATTAATTGTTACTATCCTATGGCGACATTAATTATTACACACAGAATAACCAGCACTTCGCATCCAATGGCATTCACAGGAGTTGATATAATAATAAAATTACACATCCAACTCATTAAGGTTTACCTATTTGTTGGGCACGCAAATAAATTCTCTACTCAACAGCTAATCCATCTACCTGTTCAAACATATATAAAGCACATGTATATATTTCTATCTATTTTTAACTCAGTTCAATGTGTGATTTAATCAAATAAATTCTACCATTCATTCTCTTATTGATTAAATTAACTATCGTTCTAATAGTTTAATTAATCAAATCCACTATCACACAACACAAACAACAATCAATTTTATTTTTAACTTTTCAAAATCATACTAATCGATTCATATACTCTTTTGAAAACATTCAGACTATATAATTAAAAGTTTACATCCATGAAAAGAAAATAACGACTAAGTAGAGAACATAATGGAAATTTCAAAATATAGTAAATGTACCTTGCACCAGAGTCAATCAGAGATATCCACCCTGCACTTAGGATAGGCTTTCTTAATGCTTTCCTCTGTTTCCCAAGTACAATCTCGTGGATCTCCACTCCATTGCACTTTAACTAAGTGAACCTTCTTGTTCCTCATTTCTTTTGTTTCTTTGCCGATAATCTTTAGTGGCTCTCTTCTCACAGCCAATTCTGGAGTAATTTCAATATCCTGTTGTGCGGCCTCTTCCACAACCAAGTCTGGGTCATGAACATGCTTTCGAAGTTGAGATACGTGAAATACATCATGTACCCCAGGCAACCAATCAGGTAATTGAACTTTATAAGCGAGAGTTCCAGTCGGTTCTAGTATAAGGAATGGGCCAATAAATCTAGGCGCCAACTTCCCAGTTTTGCCAAATCGAATCACTCCTCTCATCGGAGAAACCCTTAAATACACATAATCACCAACCGAAAAAGAAAAATCTCTTCTTCTTGAATCAGCATAGCTCTTCCATCGGCCTTGAGCGACAAGTAATCGTTTCTTAACGAAATCGAATTTGTCTACAGCTTTACGAATCATATCTGGTCCCAATACAAGCCTATTACCAGGTTCAACCCAACAAGCAGGAGATTGGCACGGTCTACCATACAATGCTTCGAATGGTGACATTGTTAGGCTTGTTTGTATCTATTGTTGTATGAGAATTCAGCCAAATGCAAATGGTCTTCCCATGATCCACCAAAATAAAGAACACAGGCCCGCAATAAATCTTCTAGCATACGATTCACCCTCTCAATCTGACCATCTGTCCGAGGATGTTAGGCGATGCTTAGATTCAGCTTTTTCCCAGTTCTACTTGAAATGCCTCCCAGAATTTTCTAATAAATATTGGACCTCTATCACTAACTATACTAATCGGCACTCCATGTAGCCTAGCAATTTCCTTGAAATATATCTACGCCAGATTGTGAGCAGTTCTGTTCGATCTGACAGGTATGGAATGGGCAGTCTTCGTGAAGCGATCTACGATCACCCAAATACTGTCATTTCCTTTTCTGGTTCTGGTAAACCACCTATGAAGTCCATGGAAATATGTTCCCACTTCCAACCTGGAACGTCCAGCGGTTGTGTAATGACCCGGGATTTTGTCGACTTTAGTTATCGCCATTAACTCACTGATGACTAACCAAACATCGAAAAATACCGGTCATTAATGAAAGAAATTAGAGGGTGAGGAAAGATAAGATAGAAACTTAGAATAGAAGAAGAAGAACACAATATCAGAGTAACACGAATCTCACAGCGGAACGAATAAATATATTTCATAACATAACTTTGAAATACAAATCTGTACTTGAATATACATATCATTATCAACGTACAACACTTACAACACAGCAGAAATAACTATAACTGTATGATCTTGAAGCCTCCTGCTCCAAGCTCTTCCAGTATATCTGTAAATCCCGACTACTTGACTGCCCATACAAATTTAGGCACCCAAGAGTTTAGGGAAACAAACAAATAAACTCCAGGTCAGTCATGGGACTGGTATGAGTAAAACAGTTAAAACAGTTCGAACAAGTAATCGATATCTCATAAGACCACTCCGTATAACGGAACGGGTTTTTCCCTTATGAGAATCCAAATTTATCTTTATATCAAAAACCTTTTGATATTATAATAATGTCTATCAATCACAATATATTAATCATCTAGCAGAAACGCTTTCATCTCACGTTCTACATATATAGTATACAATCAAAACCGCAAGCACGTATTGGGTAATGGATTTCCAACTATGACAAGGTATGGAACCACCTTTCGCTAGTGTACCTCTATAGAGGAATACACTGGGTTCAACAAGAACATCTTGCAACCTGGCCACACATGACCGATCACTCATTTCGCTTGAGTGTATCGAATGTATATCACCAACGGTTGGGATCAGCAAACGTTTCCCGAATGGGACAACATCAACAATAGATTTTTAGAAGTAAATGAAACTCTAGATCAGATGATTATACACCCTACTTCGGTGCGACCTACTTAGCCATGCTGCCTGCCCGATTTCTGTCATTTACCGGATGTGAGGCTAGAAGCTACGCTTTATCATCACACCAGATTCACTTTGAATGCCACATCTTCAGATCCATCAAATCACCGATTGACATCCTCAACCATACATTATGTGTTCGCTAAAAGAAGTTTCCTTCTCCGCTTTCACTCTTGGTACGGTTTGAGAAATCAATATACGTGATCGTATGGAAATACTCTGTCAGACATCCGTCCATACAAGTCATCCAGGAACAGGATGAACTGAAGGCACTATTCTGTAAACAGGATAACCCTTGCATAATTCCGTCTTCAATTTCCTTTGGCATATATGAATCGCAACGCTTATGCCAATACAGAGTGGTTCTTTGGATAATAATCCAACCGGTCTCTCCATATTAACAGCGTTAAAATGGTCAAAACTTCGATAGTCTGTGATTTAACTATCGAAGAAAAACAGGTGTGCAAACAACGATATTATTTCCAAATGGAAATTTACATCGATCAAACATCATTCAACATTTATCTCTTTATTTCATTAATTTACTTATCTCATGTTTCCCTATATTCAATATTTCTTATTTTCTAAATTTGGAAAATATATGTTATTAACAACGGAAAACATTTCCATTTCTTGTTTTCTTTATTAGAAAACATTTCTGGTTTCTTATTTGGAAAACATTTCCAAAGCTTCTTCACTGGACTTAGACAGATGTTTAAACAAACCATCACGATGCCAACTCAAACCATTTCCTTTAATTACTAAATTCACTTAACCATCCTTTACTATCGAACCTTAACCATTCCTTAGTTAAAATGAAGTCAATCAAGTTGGGGTAATACTACCTCTTAGACCTTAACTGAATAACGCTCTAACTTTCAAATAGACAAAGTTCACCCTTCTAATTCTTTAACAAACTTCCTTACGTTCAATTCTTTTCTATTCGATAATTCTTTCCTTCGATAAGGTATATTCGATAACTCTATTCAATTTATTCTATTCACTTAGCTCTTTTGATTTAACTCTAACTCTATTCACTTTACTCCTATCGAATAAACCATATTCGATAACTCTTTTAATTCTGTTTGAATAAACTATATATTCGATAACTCTATTTAACTCTTCTTCGAATAACTAATATTCGATAACTCCTTTTAATTTATTCGAATTACTAATATTCGATTAACCCAATTGATTCTATTCGAATAAACTATATTCGATTAACTCCTTTATTTTAACTCTATTCGATTAATTATAACTGGTTAACTCTTATTCGAATAACAAATATTCGGCTGACTCTATTCAGCTAACTCAACTCGACTAATCCCTTTTCGAATAACATATTCGATTTACTAACTTTCGAATACCTTATTCGATGGACTCCCTTCGAATACCATATTCGATTTAACTCTATTCGAATAACTAAATTCGATTAACTCCTTTTCGAATAAACTATTCATTTATAAAGATTTACTTTTAGTAACGGTTCTTCACTTTACAAATGATTTCCTTTTTAGTAACGGTTTCCTTTTTAGTAACGTTTTCCCTTTTAGTAACATTTTCCCTTTTAGTAACGTTTTCCTTTTTATAACATCCTATTCGGTTATAAACAAATTCCTTTTTTTATAACTCTATTTATTTTCTAAATATTTCCTATCAATTCTGTTTGTAAATGATTTACAAATATTTCCTTTTCTATTATTCTATTTGCAAAGGGTTTGCAAATATCCCCTTTTCAAATCTATTCTTTGATTTTATAATTTCCCTTTTCTAAATATCCCCTGTTTATAAATATTCCAATTTATACATGTTTCTTGTTTATAAATATTCCATTTATAAATATCTTATTTTCAAATATCACTTTGAAAATATTCCCTTATCAACATTCGGTATGTTATGGTATTCAACATATCAAATCACGATGATCAGTATCGTTCAAACACATATAATCGACAACAGATTATATATCATATCATATATCAAAATATATGAAAAACAATAAAATAACTGTTGAGGAATCCAGTTGGATTCCTCCAACCTGTTTCCCTGCATCACAGATGTTAAACAATATAGATAACATCACTTTCAGTTCCATATGATATCTTCTGTTAAACAGAATCAATATAGAAATTCAACTAATTGACTAGCAGTTCAATCAAACAGTCAATACACAGTCAATCAGCCAATATTTAATAGTTCTAAAAATACAACATGAAATTATAAACTGTTCAGAGTTGGTGAGATCTACTCACTTTGGACTATCATCGTTAATAACGATAATTGTCATTGATTCAGATGGACAATTTATTTCACTATAAATTGTAACGAACTCGGATCCATTCCCAGTCAGTCTCATTGTGTTGCTCCCATCCGTACGATCCCAACGGATCTTGCGGTTCGAAATTCTGACATCGTACGAACAAGTTATGATAATTAGAAGTTAATATATATTTGAAATAGAATTTCCTATTTAAATTAAATACATGTGCTTTGCCCATATAACTCGGCCCAACACCTCACTTCAAAAGCCCTCCTCCTCAATGTTTTCTTCCCGAATCATTTTCAAACTCCAGGAACAAAACACATCCTTGACCGTACCTTTGACCGCCGATTGCTCCTCCTCCAACCACCAATCGAAGTCGCCTCCACCTCCATTCCACTCAGCACCTCGACTGCCTTCATCCCATACCCGAGACACCCAGTTCGACATGCTTGCTCCGGAACTCGAATGTAGTTCGCTCCACCGTCCACCCCGTCACTGTCCATCGAGCTGGCCACAACCACCACCAAAACCCTCGCAACCTCTGCCTCATCCAATGCCATAACCCTTTTCAAACTCGACACTCCCCATACGAACGAAACTCGGAACCCTAGTTGCGCTATGATGAAACCAGTGTCAGGAATTGTATTCAAACACAACGAAATCCATACTGCAGTGAAGAGCAGCACTTCACGAGTCCATCTATATAATTTCTGTGATATATATATTTGATTTGGATTTCTTTTTTATTTTTGTTTTGGGAATTTTCTTTGTTGTGTATCGTTCGACGGGTTTATATAGGATGATTGTGGTTGGTGGTACTTGTGGTTGAGGAGGCAGTATGCGTGGTCTGTTTAGGGTCATGGAAAATGGAGGGGGATATTTTAAATTTGATTTTCTATTTTATTTATTCAATTTTCCCTTTATCTCCGGTACTTAAAATCCCTGCGACCACATATGACGCCCAAAAATCACCAAACTGGACATGTAGGTAGAGTCCGGCATTACGGTCCCAACGAAACTGGTTTCGTCGAATTCCGACTCTATATGGTCACACAGCGTATTTTTAACTATCAAAATACTGACTGTTTTTCACTCTAAAAATCCGTACGGCCACACAGTGACTCTAAAAATCACCAAACTGGAAATCTAACAACTATTCGACATTGCGGATCCAATAAAAATTAGTTTCGTCGAATTCTGACTTCGTTTGCAAAAGTGGCTATTTTTAAAGCTCTAAATAGCCTATTTAAATATATAAATATATTTAAATATTATAAATTTTAATATTTAAAAATAAATATTATCGCCTATATTCACAGTGGAATACCGTACAGCTTCAGAATATTCGTATATGGATTTACAACTCGATATTACATCCTCAGAGTTATATCGATGTTCGGTTTCTATTTAAATCCTTATATAAAATATAATTAAATCGTTATGGTCAGGGCGCTCATTTCTGATAATTTGATTTGGACGTAACTCAAAATCTACACGACGAGATCTCGATTTTTCTCTTCCACTTGAAAGATATACTCCACCAGCTCCACACGTTTCTTGTTTCACAGAAATCCGATTTAAAACGAACCCTGTATATTCAGTTGAAGTTCAAATCGCCAAATAGCGAACTGCCGCGTCGTTACGCGCTCTATTTTAATTACATTATAGCTATACGTTCAAACTGTTGTTTATATATTATATTCATTATTCAAATTCAATTCCAAACTGAATTATATATCACAGATGATCCAGTTCACACCATATCGTCATTTCAGCCAATTCTGATTATTTCGGAATTGAATATATTATTTAATTTAATATTTTAAATAAATATTCATCATTTTTTAATTCCATGACCATTAAATCCTTTAATTCACTATTTAAATAATTAAACTAATTAATTATTACCCCGTAACAATGCGGGTCATTGCAGGTTGCAACAATCCAGCAAGTTTCTGTTGGTCACTTTTGACTAGTTGGCAAGTAGAGTATCGGCTAAAATATAAAGAAATGTCTCTCTTCATCGACCTCCACCAGAAAGTGCGTTTGATGTCATTATACATTTTGCTCACTCCTTGTAACACCCCGAATTTTAGTTAATACTAAAATTCACTAATTATAGGATAAATAATCTCAGATATGGGAATTGGGGGTAACGGGCTGTGTCATTGCGTTCGTCTCGGAAAAATACGTGAAATAGAGTCCGAGTTTTCGAGAATCGGAGTCCGTATGGCCCGGTTATGGCCCAAAGAAGTTTTCAGAAAATTCAAAGATAAAAACAGATTTAAAAATTAAAATACAGAATTTGAAATAGAAGCAGCGGGTCAGGCGGGAGAAATTCCCGCCCTAGCCATGTCGACAGCGCTGTCGACAGGGGTGTCGACTGCCCTGCCGACTTGCCTATCGACAGGGGTGCGACGCCCAGTAAAACTGGGTGCACCAGTTTAGGTTCTTGGGCTGGCTTGGAGGGCTGGTTCTGGAAGCTTCTTGGATCTGACGGGTCTAAACCAATCTAGGGTTAATCTAAGGGTCTAAAATGCAACCTAATCCTATAAATAAGACCCTAACCCTATCCTAATTCATTCATAATTAGGTTTTGTAACTAAACTATGGCAAAATGAAATTTGAGCATGGCCTCCACAAATCAATGAAGAGAGTTGCAAGCTAATCAACATCTTCTTCAATTAAAGCCACTAATTCCACTTCATAAGTTTGCTAATCTTGGTTTTGGTGAGTTTCTATGGCTTTAATAATCAATTGTTAAATTGATTATGGTAGGATGTGATAAGACATGGCTATGTTTGTGGATAAATGTATTTATGCAAGTTTGTATGATATGTGATTTGCAAGTTTTATGTTAAATGCAAGTTTAAGGCCATGTTTTATGATGCAAAACACTATGTTAAACATTTATGCATATGTGACATGTTATGCAAACTATATGTGAGAATATATGCAAGTTATATGTAACATGATATGCAAGTTATGCATGTGATTTTATGCATGCTAAGTAGTTGGTGTTATGCATGTTAAGTATTTGATGTTATGCATGTTAAGTATTTGATGTTATGCATGCTAAAGTATTTGACGTTATGCATGCTAAGTATTTGATTGTATGCATACTAAGTATTGGGTTTTATGCATGATAAGTGTTTGGGTTTATGCAAGTTAAGTGGTGGGTTTATGCATAATAAGTATTTGATTTCATGCATGATAAGTAAGTGGTTTTATGCATGCTAAGTATTTGGTATTATGCATAAATCATAACATGCAAGTTTACCCTTTTAAATATGATGCATACATATGCAAGACGATACCCTTATATGCTATGCATGTTTACCCTCCTTTAAGATGCAAGTTCATATGCAAGTTATGTGAATGGTGTTATGCAAGCTATGTGTATGAGATTATGCAAGTTATGTGCATGATGCTATGCAAGTTATGTATATGCTTAAATGCAAGTTTAATGTGATATGCAAGTTATGCATGTTCATGCAAGTATGTGAATGCTTATGCAAGTATGTGAATGCTCATGCAAGTATGTGAATGCTTATGCAAGTATGTGAATGCTTATGCAAGTATATGAATGCTTATGCAAGTTATGTGTATGCTGAAATGCATGTTTAACATGTTATGCAAGTTATGAGAATGCTTATATGCAAGTTCAACATGTTATGCAAGATATGTGTATGATAATATGCAAACTCATATGTCATATGTTATGCAAATCATGTGTATGATAATATGCAAGTTTGGGTTATATGTAGTTGGGTTAATATATGTTCATATATGCAAGTTGACATCCTCTTAACCCATGACAAAGTTGTATGCTAAACCCATGATATTTGTGATGATCTTCCCCTTATTATGTCATGAAATGAGAACGATTTACGTGGGGAACGATGGGGTAATAAATATGTTAATGAAAGTATGATTGGGTATGATAAGCATACCATAAAAATAAATTAACATAAGTGGGAATTTACCTATTGAGTTAGGTCTACCCATGTTATGAAAAATGTGTAATTAATTAGGGATAATTAATTGTGGGGGTGATTAATTAGGCGTAATTAATCAACTAAGACACGAGGTTGGACCCTTTTGTAGCGGAAGTCTGCCCGGAACCGACCGGCCATCCAGCGGCTACAAATGATTGGCCCAATGTGAGAGGTCTTAGTCACAAACTAAATACGTGATTAACCTAAAGACACGAGGTTAGACTCGGTTATGACGTAAGGCTGCCCGGACCCAACCGGCTTAACCAGCGGTCATAAAAGATAGTCTAATGTGAGAGGTCTTTAAGAGGATCACGGTCTTAATTAATTAAGAAACACTTAACCAAATTAGCATGTAGTGGGACATGAGGGTTAAGTGGGTGCCTTGGGTGGCATGTAGTAACTAGTGGGGGTGCCTCGGGTGGCATGAGGAAACTAGTGGGTTGCCTCGGGTGGTAATAGAAAATACGATTAGAATACTTAACCAAAGTGGAACATGTAATTAAACATGATTAAAGGGTTAAGTAAGTGCCTTGGGTGGCATGTGGGAATCAAGTAAGTGCTTTGGGTGGCATGTGAAAATCTAGTGGGTGCCCTTAGTGGCAATTGAAATATGATTGATGACTTAACCAAAACTTAACATGTAAGTGGGCATGATTATAAAAGGGGGTTAAGTGGGATGCACTAGATAAAAATAGCAAGCTTAAGTAGTAGCTTGTGGGGGCCCATTTCAACCAATATCCCAAACGTATCTTTGTGGGCTCGACTCTGGTCGGGTGACGGGACACGCATATTGGACTTGACTATAAGCGGCCAAAATGGGTTAGCGGTGGCAACGCAGGATCAACGGGTTTCATATGCGTGTGTGGACCCGGGCTGGTTGGTAAGTCGTTGTTGCATCGTGTAGATATAAAGCCGTGCACAGTGATATTATCTGGTAGCCACTTTGGGGAATGATACACCCACTTTTGTGGGACCAGCACGGGTATCTACGGTAGGGAGCCGATCGCTTGGGGGTAGTGGGTACACCTAGTAAAGATAGGGGCAGACGGCACCTGTGTAGGGGTACAAGAAACTACCGGGTAAAAATTACTAAGTACACTTAGTGGGATCAACCTTTAAGTAGGAATTACTCTTGGTGGGTAGAACTGGTGTGGTGCAGTGTAGGAATTACCCTTGGGTGAATAAGTCTGGGGTGGTGTAAGAATTATCCTTGGGTGGATAAATGCGTCTTTTCGGTTATCGTAATACATCCGGTGTTTAGTTGGCTACTTAGTGTAGTCATTATCCCCAGAGGTACCGTACCTTATTTATGTCATACCCTAATTACTTTAATGGTTGTATTGTTAGGGTTATAGGACTCACTCAGACTTATGTCTGACCCCGTTGTTTTTATCTTTTTCCCAACTCTCAGGTTTTCAGAGTGGGCCTAGCACTAGTGGGCTTGGATCAGACCGCTATATCTATCTTTTGGGCTTGGACCGTAGAAGTAAAGCTCGGTTTATCTTCTCTATTATGGCTATTGTCTATGTAGTGGGATTATGTACTTCTATTTTATCAGGATGGATATTATGTACAAATAGTTGTTATGGTTTTGTGATGTAACCAAACATGTTTTACTTTCCGCTGCAATGTAATAATGTTTTAAATTTTCAAGTATTACTTATATCTGTCTTGTGGTAATTTATCTGTTCTATACTCACTAAAAATACTCCACCAAAACTAAGGCATTCCCTTAGCGAGTGACCTTAGCGGGTGTGGGGTGTTACACGTGGTATCAGAGCTTAAGGTTACCGGAACAGATAAATTTTTTAGAAAAAACTATTTTCTAAGAATATTTTTGGAAAGGAGTATTTTCAAAAACATGTCTTTTGAGAGAAAAGTTTTTGAAAGAAAAGCATAATCCCCAATAGCCATATCTTTATCTTTCGAATTCTCCATTTTGAATCTCTTCCTTTCTCTCATTTTGAGTTTCCCCTCCGCGTATAGATGATCTTTCTAAGATAGATAAGGATGGAAAACCACTTCAAGGGACTTAGACGTTAGTCGGATTAGAAGTTGGTTCAAGAAGGAGGAGGACTGGTAGGTATCTATTGGATAGACAATGGGAGGAAGGCTCAAATAGCTGTTGGGTTAATGAAGGATGAAATCTCATTGGTGGGAAGTTACGAGTGGGGAATAGGGAAGAGGAAGGCAAGTGGTTATCCTTTTGAGAGGAATAGGACACCTTATTAGGATTGTCCAAAGAAGCAAGGGCAAGATATGGAATCTTCTGGAGGGTAGTTGTATTCCCTCGCGACTAGGGTACCAGATGGGGATAAGACCGTCTAGATTGGAGGTTGGATTTCTTTATTATCCGATTCGAACTTATTTGATTCTGACGCATCGAGTTCGTTTATCTCATCATTGTTAGTTGAGTCACTGCACTTAGACACCAGTTTGGTAGATGATCCCTTAGTTGTTTCAAACCCAATTGGGCTCCATGATGTGTTTGGGTTTGAAAGTTTCTATACTTAGCGTTGAGTTTAGGTGTGATGCTTGTTGGGCTTCACGGGCTATGGGCTAGTTTTGGGCATGAACTGGTTATCCAGTAGAGGTGCCGTTCTTGGTTTTGAAGGGAGAGTTGTTAGGCTTATGACCCGCTTGGGTAACACTCTCGAGATCTTTTGTAATCCCATAGAATCTGTTATGCTAAGTTATATAGAATCGCTTGACACGTCGGTCTAGAATTTGCGATCAGTTAGAGTGGTCCGGGAATACCCAGATGTGTATAAGGAGGTGAAGGGCTTACCTCCGGAACGGGAAATTGACTTCCAAATATATCTGGTGGGTAATGCTAAACCAGTATCTTGGCCAGTGTGCCACATGGCTCCTCGTGAGAGGAGGGAACTCCATAAGTAAGTAGGCGATTTGCTTGAGAAGGGTTTCATAAGACGAAGTATATCGGAGTGAGGTGCTCCAGTAGTTTTTGTCGCGAAGGCGGATGGGTCCCTCAGACTTTGTGTAGGCTAAAGAGAACTAAATAAACTCACAAAGAAGAATGGACACCCATTGCCGAGGATTGATGATCTCTTTGATCAGTTGGCTGGCGCCTCAGTATTTTTATAGTAGGACTCAGCCACGGAAGTTCATCAGTTGAGGGTGGCTGAGGATTGCATAGAAAAGACTACCCTTAGGACTCCGGATGTTTTTTTTAGGAGTGGCTGGTGATGCCATTTGGTTTGACGAACGCCCCCGCATACTTTGTTGATTGGATGAGAAGGGTGTTCAGGGAGTACCTAAATAAGTTCGTGATGGTCTTTGTGGATGACATCTGGGTCTTTTCTAGGAGCGAAATAAGTTTTCGTATGTGCTCAATGGGGTGAGCAAAGCCAGTTATGGGAAAACGGTGGTTTTGGAGCGAGACTGGGGAGGACATCCAAAATTGGTCAAGGGCTTAATTATTTAGCCATTTTTATTAGTATCATCTCACGTAGGTCGTCTGAATTCGAAGGAGGTATCCCTTGGGTGTTTGTCTGATATTGGTTTAGGCCTTTGGGGCTTGCATTTGGGGGATGCCGAATTCGACTAGGGTGGTCTGCGTGGGAGACAGTTGTGATAATTTTGGATGATATCCTGGTGGAGAAGAGCATGCGTTGGAGACTCTTCGAGCGCATAGTCTTAGGACAGCAAAAGTGGATGGGATCCTCAGCATCCTATGAGTAAGGGTAATATGGTAGCGGACGCCTTAAGTAGAAAAAGGTTGTCCTTGAGTTCATTGTTCGTTGAACGACGGAGCTCAGAGTTTATTTCTAAGTTTGACTTTAGACCTTCCGTTGACTTTGTACCCGGTTTGCTAGCCTCCTTGGAGGTTAGACCTACTCTTTTGGGGCGGATTGGAAGAGCACAGAGGGACGACCCACAATTGGTTGAGTTGGCAGAGAAGCTCATAAGGGGGGAAGTCGTCCAGCCATTTGAGTAGAAACACCCTAGACGATAGGGGTGTTTGCGTAGAGACGGTAGACTTTGTGTACCGCAAGACGAGGGTTTGAGGAAGGCTATTCTTGATGACGCACACCGTTCTAGGATGACCATTCATCCCGGTGGGGATAAGATGTACCAAGACATGAAGAGGGTTTTCTTCTGGGCCGGTATGAAGAAAGATGTGGCCGAGTATGTCGCTCGATGTTTGGTGTGCCAGCAAGTGAAGGCGGAGCAAAGGGAACCAGGTGGGTTGCTTCACCCATTGGAGGCTCCGCAATGGAAGTGGGATAGCGTCTCGATGGATTTTATTGATGGGTTACCCAGATCAAGAAAGGGTAATACGGGAATTTGGGTGGTGGTAGACAGACTTACTAAGAGCACCCATTTTTATACCTATGAAGAGCAAGGGGACCGCTCCATGGCTAGCTTCTTTATATCTGCGAGAGATAGTTCGATTGCATGGGGTACCCTCTAGCATAGTGAGTAATCGAGATCCTATCTTCACTAGCGAGTTCTGGAGAAGTTTGCAAGAAGCAGTGAGGACTCAGTTGGGTTTGAGTACCGTATATCATCCTCAGACGGACGGCCAGACCGAGAAGGTGAATCATGTCCTAGAAGACCTTTTGAGGCTTTGTATCTTAGATTTTGGAGGTACATGGGAAGAGCATCTTCCATTGGTGGAGTTCGCATATAATAACAGCTTTCAGTCCAGTATTGATAGGGCACCTTTCGAAGCTCTTTATGGAAGGCCTTGTCGATCACCTACACGTTGGTGGGAATCTACGGATGAGATCTTGCTTGGGCCGATAAGGTTAAAAAGACTTCGGGAAAAGATTGATTTGATTCAAAGAAGGATGAAAGCGACGCAAGATAAATAGGAATCTTATGCGGACAAGAGGAGAACAGAGCTTGAGTTTGATATTAGGACATGCTTTTTATCAAGATGTCTCCGTTACGGAATGTGGTTCACTTTGGATCTGTTGGGAAGTGAGTACCAAGGTTTGTTGGACCGTTTCCTATTAAGGAAAGGATTGGACAGATGTCATATAGAGTGGAGTTGCCCGACAGGCTTAGTGGTGTACATGATATATTCCATGTGTTACATTTGAGGAAGTTCCTACATGAGACCGCAGAGGCGGTAGAGCCGAGCTTGCTTAGAGAAGTGGAAGTAGAGCGTGATGCGACGATTCGACGAGCTCCTACTTGCATCCTTGGGTCAGAGATTTGGAAGTTGAGAAACAGAGAGGTTCAACTCGTCAAAGTACGAAGGGGAGATGAAGAGAGCGACGCTACCTGGGAGACGGAAGCGAAGATGCGTTCGAGGTACCCTTTTCTTTCGGAGGGTATGTCCTTTTGCTTCTCCTTCATCGCATATCTTGTGCTTATCTTATTCTTAGTATGTCCTCTCGTTAGTACCTTTGACCTTTAGATAGGGTAAACCTATGGTTGAAACATGTGTTTGAGACATGTTATGGTTGATGGATGTAAGTGGATGCAAGTGTTTGCTAGTGGTTGCTCGTGGATGCATATACACACACTCTAGGCACTAGATCGGCTCAGTCACTTCATATGGCATATTGCACAAAATTGTGTGTAGGAAAATATATTTATGGATGTATAATGGTTGTGTTATCACATGGATGATGCATTTTGGTGAATGGTTGTGCACTCATGTAGATATTGTATGTGTCGATAGGGTTTTCTCGCATACATAATGGATGCATGGCACTATCATGGTTTGCATATGTTCATACATTAGATAGGGAACATATACACACACTGTTTGCATATGCTCATACATCATTAGAAACTGTTTAAGGACAATGGATGCCCGTGGTTGATGGTTTGAGTAGATGGTTGTTTGGATGGTAGGATATGCATTCTCCTTAGCTTAGAGATTTCGGGGACGAAATCCTTTAAGGAGGGGAGAATGTAACACCCCGAATTTTAGTTAATACTAAAATTCACTAATTATAGGATAAATAATCTCAGATGTGGGAATTGGGGGTAACGGGCTGCGTCTGCGTTCGTCTCGGAAAAATACGCGAAATAGAGTCCGAGTTTTCGAGAATCGGAGTCCGTATAGCCCGGTTATGGCCCAAAGAAGTTTTCAGAAAATTCAAAGATAAAAACAGATTTAGAAATTAAAATACAGAATTTGAAATAGAAGCACCGGGTCAGGCGGGAGAAATTCCCTCCCTAGCCATGTCGACAGCGCTGTCGACAGGGCTGTCGACAGGGGTGTCGACTGCCCTGTCGACTTGCCTGTCGACAGGGGTGCGACGCCCAGTAAAACTGGGTGCACCAGTTTAGGTTCTTGGGCTGGCTTGGAGGGCTGGTTCTGGAAGCTTCTTGGATCTGACGGGTCTAAACCAATCTAGGGTTAATCTAAGGGTCTAAAATGCAACCTAATCCTATAAATAAGACCCTAACCCTATCCTAATTCATTCATAATTATGTTTTGTAACTAAACTATGGCAAAATGAAATTTGAGCATGGCCTCCACAAATCAATGAAGAGAGTTGCAAGCTAATCAACAACTTCTTCAATTAAAGCCACTAATTCCACTTCATAAGTTTGCTAATCTTGGTTTTGGTGAGTTTCTATGGCTTTAATAATCAATTGTTAAATTGATTATGGTAGGATGTGATAAGACATGGCTATGTTTGTGGATAAATGTATTTATGCAAGTTTGTATGATATGTGATTTGCAAGTTTTATGTTAAATGCAAGTTTAAGGCCATGTTTTATGATGCAAAACACTATGTTAAACATTTATGCATATGTGACATGTTATGCAAACTATATGTGAGAATATATGCAAGTTATATGTAACATGATATGCAAGTTATGCATGTGATTTTATGCATGCAAAGTAGTTGGTGTTATGCATGTTAAGTATTTGATGTTATGCATGTTAAGTATTTGATGTTATGCATGCTAAAGTATTTGACGTTATGCATGCTAAGTATTTGATTGTATGCATACTAAGTATTGGGTTTTATGCATGATAAGTGTTTGGGTTTATGCAAGTTAAGTGGTGGGTTTATGCATAATAAGTATTTGATTTCATGCATGATAAGTAAGTGGTTTTATGCATGCTAAGTGTTTGGTATTATGCATAAATCATAACATGCAAGTTTACCCTTTTAAATATGATGCATACATATGCAAGACGATACCCTTATATGCTATGCATGTTTACCCTCCTTTAAGATGCAAGTTCATATGCAAGTTATGTGAATGGTGTTATGCAAGCTATGTGTATGAGATTATGCAAGTTATGTGCATGATGCTATGCAAGTTATGTATATGCTTAAATGCAAGTTTAATGTGATATGCAAGTTATGCATGTTCATGCAAGTATGTGAATGCTTATGCAAGTATGTGAATGCTCATGCAAGTATGTGAATGCTTATGCAAGTATGTGAATGCTTATGCAAGTATATGAATGCTTATGCAAGTTATGTGTACGCTTAAATGCATGTTTAACATGTTATGCAAGTTATGAGAATGCTTATATGCAAGTTCAACATGTTATGCAAGATATGTGTATGATAATATGCAAACTCATATGTCATATGTTATGCAAATCATGTGTATGATAATATGCAAGTTTGGGTTATATGTAGTTGGGTTAATATATGTTCATATATGCAAGTTGACATCCTCTTAACCCATGACAAAGTTGTATGCTAAACCCATGATATTTGTGATGATCTTCCCCTTATTATGTCGTGAAATGAGAACGATTTACGTGGGGAACGATGGGGTAATAAATATGTTAATGAAAGTATGATTGGGTATGATAAGCATACCATAAAAATAAATTAACATAAGTGGGAATTTACCTATTGAGTTAGGTCTACCCCATGGGAATTTACCTATTGAGTTAGGTCTACCCATGTTATGAAAAATGTGTAATTAATTAGGGATAATTAATTATGGGGGTGATTAATTAGGCGTAATTAATCAACTAAGACACGAGGTTGGACCCTTTTGTAGCGGAAGTCTGCCCGGAACCGACCGGCCATCCAGCGGCTACAAATGATTGGCCCAATGTGAGAGGTCTTAGTCACAAACTAAATACGTGATTAACCTAAAGACACGAGGTTAGACTCGGTTATGACGTAAGGCTGCCCGGACCCAACCGGCTTAACCAGCGGTCATAAAAGATAGTCTAATGTGAGAGGTCTTTAAGAGGATCACGGTCTTAATTAATTAAGAAACACTTAACCAAATTAGCATGTAGTGGGACATGAGGGTTAAGTGGGTGCCTTGGGTGGCATGTAGTAACTAGTGGGGGTGCCTCGGGTGGCATGAGGAAACTAGTGGGTTGCCTCGGGTGGTAATAGAAAATACGATTAGAATACTTAACCAAAGTGGAACATGTAATTAAACATGATTAAAGGGTTAAGTAAGTGCCTTGGGTGGCATGTGGGAATCAAGTAAGTGCTTTGGGTGGCATGTGAAAATCTAGTGGGTGCCCTTAGTGGCAATTGAAATATGATTGATGACTTAACCAAAACTTAACATGTAAGTGGGCATGATTATAAAAGGGGGTTAAGTGGGATGCACTAGATAAAAATAGCAAGCTTAAGTAGTAGCTTGTGGGGGCCCATTTCAACCAATATCCCAAACGTATCTTTGTGGGCTCGACTCTGGTTGGGTGACGGGACACGCATATTGGACTTGACTATAAGCGGCCAAAATGGGTTAGCGGTGGCAACGCAGGATCAACGGGTTTCATATGCGTGTGTGGACCCGGGCTGGTTGGTAAGTCGTTGTTGCATCGTGTAGATATAAAGCCGTGCACAGTGATATTATCTGGTAGCCACTTTGGGGAATGATACACCCACTTTTGTGGGACCAACACGGGTATCTACGGTAGGGAGCCGATCGCTTGGGGGTAGTGGGTACACTTAGTAAAGATAGGGGCAGACGGCACCTGTGTAGGGGTACAAGAAACTACCGGGTAAAAATTACTAAGTACACTTAGTGGGATCAACCTTTAAGTAGGAATTACTCTTGGTGGGTAGAACTGGTGTGGTGCAGTGTAGGAATTACCCTTGGGTGAATAAGTCTGGGGTGGTGTAAGAATTATCCTTGGGTGGATAAATGCGTCTTTTCGGTTATCGTAATACATCCGGTGTTTAGTTGGCTACTTAGTGTAGTCATTATCCCCAGAGGTACCGTACCTTATTTATGTCATACCCTAATTACTTTAATGGTTGTATTGTTAGGGTTATAGGACTCACTCAGACTTATGTCTGACCCCGTTGTTTTTATCTTTTTCCCAACCCTCAGGTTTTCAGAGTGGGCCTAGCACTAGTGGGCTTGGATCAGACCGCTATATCTATCTTTTGGGCTTGGACCGTAGAAGTAAAGCTCGGTTTATCTTCTCTATTATGGCTATTGTCTATGTAGTGGGATTATGTACTTCTATTTTATCAGGATGGATATTATGTACAAATAGTTGTTATGGTTTTGTGATGTAACCAAACATGTTTTACTTTCCACTGCAATGTAATAATGTTTTAAATTTTCAAGTATTACTTATATCTGTCTTGTGGTAATTTATCTGTTCTATACTCACTAAAAATACTCCACCAAAACTAAGGCATTCCCTTAGCGAGTGACCTTAGCGGGTGTGGGGTGTTACACTCCTGGATGGATACTAAGTTTTGACTTGTGGCATTCATCCAGCACTTCCTTTCGGAGCTCAGAAATGTTAGGAACACAAATTCGACCCTTTAGCCTTAGAATCCCTTTTTCATCAATCTGGAAACTCAAGGGTTCGCCTTTCTGTATTCTTTTTTTGATCCTTTGAATGAAGTGATCATCCTTCTGAAGAGCAGATATTTTATCAATTAATGATGTCGTAATAATAAAACTGGCGATCATTACATTCTTTCTACTTAGCGCATCGGCCACAACATTGGCTTTCCCTGGAGTGTAAAAAATCTCAAAATCGTATGCTGCAAGAAACTCTAGCCAACGTTGCTGCCTCATATTCAAGTTTTTCTTGGTGAACAGATACTTTAGCGACTAGCGATCTGTAAACAGTTCGAATTTCTCACCCAAAAGATAGTGCCTTCAGATTTTCAAAGCGAATACAATAGCCAACAACTCAAGGTCATGAGTAACGTAATTCTTCTCATGCAGCTTCAGCTGACGACTAGCATAAGCAACAACTTGACCTTTTTGCATTAATACTGCACCAAGGCCTTCTCTAGAGGCATCTGTCCAGACTTTCAAGTCCCGATTGCCGTCGATTATAGTTAACACTAGAGTCGTTGTTAATCTTAACTTTAGCTTCTCAAAAGCCTCCTCACATTCTGGAGTCCACTTGAATTTTGCGTGCTTCTTTGTAAGTTTTGTTAAGTGACTAGATATCTTCGAAAAATCTTTAACGAACTTCCGGTAATAACTAGCCAATCCAAGAAAACTTCGGACTTCTGTGGGAGTACTAGGCTGTTTCCAATTTTGAATAGCGGTGATTTTACTTGGATCCACATTAATTCCCTCTTTTGATACGACGTGGTCAAGAAACTTCACTTCATCTTGCTAGAATATACATTTGGACAGTTTGGCTTTCAATACGTTCTTTCTCAGAATTTCTAGAACTTGTTCCAAATGTTTTCATGTTCGGCTTTTGATTAGAGAAGATTAGAATATCGTCAATAAAAACCAGAACAAACTTATTCAACACTCCTTTGAACACTCGATTCATTAAATCGACGAAGTAAGATGGAGCGTTACATAAGACGAACGACATTACTAACCACTCATAGAATAAGTCTGGACCCCTGAATGCTGTCATAGGAACACACACTCTTTGGCAGTACGAAGCTAATGGAAACCTATAGCTAGGTCCATCCTTGAAAATACTTGTGCTCCATTCAGACGATCCAATAAATCATCTTTTCGCGGCAATGGATATTTATTCTTTATTGTTTGCTTATTCAAATTACGATAATCCACACATAGTCATAGAGTACCGTCAGACTTTGGGACAAACACCACTACTGCTCCCCAATCAGAGTAACTAGGCTTGATTAGACCCTTCCATACAAGCTGTCGAGTTTGATTGTCTAGTTCTTCTTTCTCCTTTAGAGTTATTCTCCGAATAACTTGCACTATTGGCCATGCATTCGGAATTAAAGAGATCTTCAAATCAATTTCTCTCTGCGGAGGTAAGCTAACAACTTCTTCGAACACATCTGCATAATTCTTGACGATAGGAATATCTTTTATGAGGTCCGGAATATCCTCTGTGACTACAGGGATATTTTCTATTTGAGCAGGAGAAACATCCAAAGCTGCCCAGAAGTCTTTTTTATTAGAATTCTGACCTTCACAGGGAATGGTTATATAATCACCTGATTTAATCTTCGCCTTAACGACTCTGTCGGCGCATTTAACATCAGCTTCATATTTGGTCAACCAGTCTAAACCCAAGATTAGATCAAATTCTGTAAAATTCATGACGACCGCGATGGTAGTGAACCGATAACGAGAAAAAGAAACCGACACCCCCACAAACCCAACTGAGATCGAGGGAACCCCCAACCGGATTATGGACAGTCATTGGTTCTTTGAGCTTCTTCAAATTCAAGTCCAGTTTCTTAACCGCATTCTTTGAAACAAAGCTTCGCGACACGCCGGCATCAAACAATACTTTAACTGGAATAACTTTGACAGTTAGCGTGCCTTCTAAAACATCTGGCCTTTTCCGACCAGAGGAAGATGCAGGCACTTCTGCCACTTCATTTACATGTACTGCTTCAGATTTATGTGATAGTTGGCACTCCCTTGCAACATGACTTGCTTGATGATACTTATGGAATTTCCTTTCCCCATGTGAGTTCTTTTGCTTCTTAGTGGGTTTAGATCCATTCTTTCTTCGTTTGTTCCAAGATTTCCAACTTATCGCCAAATGTCCTTACCTATTATGACTTGAGCATGTGGCAATCGATACTGGTTCCTTCCTAGATCTGGCCCTTTTTCGATTGACTTTGGGCTTCTTACTCACCTTAGACATCGTACTGGCCTCAATACTATCAGTTTCAGACTCACCTTTATTACTATAACTGACTTCCTCTTCGTAGCGAACATACCTTTCTTGTCGAGATCCTCATACTGGTAAGCCATGTATATCATTTCTGAAAAAGGAAGCTTCACATGCCCCATTACACTATTATGGTATTTTCTTTGCAGGCCATGAATAAACCTCAGATTCTTGCTCTTTGGATCCTGAATTAGATGCTGGGCAAAATGAGAAAGTTCATTAAATTTCTTATGGTATTCTGGAATCGTCATATCTCCTTGTATCAGATAAGAGAATTCATCACATAACCGCTCAGTTGCTTCAGGAGGAGTAAATCTTTCTAGGGAAATCACTTTGAATCTATCCCAAGTGATATCACCTTCTGGATTATCCTTAATAATCGAATCCCACCAGAACAAGGCCGTCAAAGATTTTCTCAGCAGAAAGAATCTAAGCTTGTGTTATCATAATAGATTCTTCGCCCGAGAACGGTATTCCACCCATATTTCGATACTTAATTAATAGAGACTCAATACAAGGTTCTGCATTCCTTCTGTTTCTGACACTCATTTTCTAGTACTTCTGCAAATAGCAGATCAAGAGTCAGGTCAATAGAAAAGATATTTTAAAGCGTAGAGACATATATTCGAATGTAAATGCATCTATTAAGGTGTTATTTCATTCTGCTATACTCATACTAGGATATTAATGATCCTATCTGTAATGAGTTATTCATCCTAGAACACTACTTGTTCTATTTCTGACTAGTTCGTTAATATGTTATATTCCAGCACTAAGCTTAACCAAAGCTCGGATACCGCGTTGTGGCGACCCCAAACCCCGTACTGACGGTGTCAAGGGTTATCTTTGGAATATAACACATAAATAGATAATAGCAGAACATAATTAAATAAATACACCAGACAATGTACAAATAATACACTGGATAAACGTAATCGTCAGAGTTACGCAGTATACAGGATCATACTTAGTACAAATACAGTTTAGCTATACATAAATGTCTACAGCGGAAAACAAACATAAAATGTACAGTAGGAGCTGAACAGCATAAAAAGAGATAAATGATAGAATCCATCTTCAGCTCCAGCTATCCCGAAAGAGCCCGCTAAAACCTGAACAAAAGGCTGCTCGTGTAGAAAAAGGGGCACCCGAGTTTGCAATTGAAACAAACTACGAGTCAGTCATGGGACTGGTATGAGAAATCTACTTAACATATTTTATAAGATGGCCAATCACAGGACCACGCCACTTTCACGGAACGGGTTTACTCCATTAGATTGCCAGTGCTTTAAAACAAGTAAATCTTTTAAACATCACAATGCTTTTTATAAAAATGAAGCCGATATAAGACACAAGTCTCATCACACAATGCAACGCAAACCGAAGGATAGAGTGTTACCTTATATCGACCAAGATATGCTTAATACGTGTAAAGTAAAACCACTTAAAATGTAGACTTTATCGTTAAATTTTTAATCATATTCCAACTGTAAATTAGTAAGAGAACGATTCCCTAAGTATTAACCTTGAAGGCCGAAACCAACATCAGACCAATACCCAGGAAACCACCCATCTTAGCTCGTTTCCAGTTAGTTTCTAATTTTATAAATAACCATAAATATCAATCATAGACGGCATGGGTACCATATATCATGTCGCCATATATATGTATACAATAAAAACCGCATAGTCACGTATTTGGAAATTGGATTTCCGTCATGAACCGAGGCAAGGGATCGTCCTCACCGAATTCGAGATGCTCTAGCCCGCCCTTCAGGCAAGTACTTAATCAAGCCTTTGGATCATCAGGGTCGGTCCACCGATGTGGATTAAAATTCCTGAACATTGCGTTTCCCCGCCCTTTGGGGCGTAAGTGAGCCAACGAATGACTCCATCGGTCCCGGATCAACAGATATATCCGAGGTGCCACACAAAAACAACAACCACATAGGTGAAAATAGTATAAATGTCAGCCAGTTTAAGAACTGACACCACCTCTAGCTAGAAAGAAATGCATGTCCTCCCTGAGGTCCTCTCCCGTTTCTGGTTCATACCGGGGTGTGACGCTTGCGAATTCACGTTATACACAAAGCTATGCCACACAGGCCGTGCTTTGATCATCAACCACAAGAATTTGCTTTTCAACAGAAGCCTTGATCACTGCATTTTAGCATGCCACAGAGGCAATTCACACCATGCAACTGATGGCTATCAATCACACAGTACGAATTCCAATGTCAGACACACAGTCCTTTTACAAGTCCGTTCTGGGTCTGAATGAAACCGGAGGCACTATATACCTCGCATACCCATCGATCTCCACGTACGTCTGGACGATCACCACTTATTATCTATATTTCGAGATGCCTCCCAATCAAGACATCACTTACCATCTAACCGAGGTAAAGATCTCCGGTCTTCAATCACCGTCTTCATCATCGATTTCTTATCGTCGATTCAGTTATTCAGAATGGGATAAACCCAGTCTTTCTGAGCAACTCGCGTATATAATAAACAAGTGCTACACAAACACAACATATGCCTCATTGCAATTTATCATTCTCTAACCGTAAATTAGTAAGAGAACGATTTCCCAAGTATTAAACCCAATGGCCGAAACCAACATCAGATCAAAACCCTAGAAACCATCTGACTTAGCTAACCTTCAGTTAGTTTATAAATTTCACATTCAACCATAAAAAATACAACAAACCAGGTAAATGCAGTTTATTTCCATTCCATATCGTTTATAATATTTTATAACGATTTATCGCCATTTTTATTTATTTAAAAATAGCCAATTTATTCAAACGATGCTTCAGGCCATAACGCGACCGTGGCGCTGTTTTTCTCCAGATTTGATTTACACATATCTAAAAATCTAATCGTTGGATCTTCACAAAATTTATATCATTAGAAAGATCTTTTCAAAACGAATCCAACGATTTCAATTTTGGGAAAATTCGACGGTCGGATCTCCCGGTAAACTCGTTTGAAGTTTCGATTTCAAAATACGAACTACAGCGTCGTTATTCGATTTAATTTAATTATATTTATACATATATTTATATATAATCAATTCCGGCGCCATTTTTCTTCAGATTTGAAATAAACATTCCAGACAATCCAACCGTTGGATCTTTACAAAGTTGGTGTCATTGGAAAGATATTTCCAAAGCGAACCCAACGGTTTCGGTTTCGGGAAAATCCGATGGTCGGATCTTCCGCACTAATCGTTTGAAATCATGGTTTCAAAACACGAACTGCAGCTTCGTTATTCGATTCCTTTTAATTATATATATATATATAATCTATTCTTCGATTTCAAAACCATATTCTTTTCATACATTTGATAAAAATGATATTTTTATCCAACCGACATTTATTTCGACACTTCACTATTTTTAACAATTCATGTATATAATAAAAATGTGATTTTTATTGTAAAACAATTTATTTCTAAACACGACTATTTTATATAGTTCATATAGATGATGAAAATATGATTTTAATTATAAAACAATTTATTTCAAAACATGAATGTCGTTCAACACATGAATTTCTATTCAACACATGAATTTATATTCAACACATGAATTTCTATTCAACACACGAATATAGTTTCAACACATGAAAATAATTCTAATACATGAATATTATTGAAAATTTTGGCAGCATAACGGTAGGGTAGTTAAAACCGGGGCCGTCCCTAGTACGGCTCCTCGCTCTACCTTAAAGCCTCACAACTTTTGACAATGGGGATTTCATGCATCTAGTTCGCATGTAGGCGACATCTTTATTTTTTTTTCTTTTCCACAAACTAATCCTATGTGGTTTCAACCAAATAATTCTCAACCACAAACAGGTATTTTTCAACCACAATCAATCAATTTCAACCACAAACAATTCTAATCAACCATTCGCTATCAACAAATTTTCACACCAATCATAACCAATAAATTTCGTCTATGGTTTTTGGACGAGGGGTGTGTGTGTATATATATATATATATTTATATAAGTATATTTCACTTCCATTTCAACACATATATAAATTTTACAACGCATATACAACTTATATATCGAACATACAACTTATACAACGCTTATACATGAGGTGTATAATGCTTATATAACTCATACTTCGAATATATAATTTATACATCGTCATTTCCATATCGTATATAATTCAGAAATCTCACATTGGGTTCCACTCCACCAAAAATAGCAGAAGGCTCAGAAAAATATCCGGTCTCTTCTAGAATGTAGAAGGCGTCCACACGAGTCCACTATCTCTTATTTCACTGAATTTCGTCAACAAATGAAAAAGATATGATTTTCATAGTGAAATCAAAATCCATACCGTTTAGAAGTGCTATAGAACAGTTGAAAATAAAACAGCCGTTACCTCTCTGATTTGTTCAAAACTAGATTTTATCTTTTCTCGAAATCCGTGTAGCGGTTATCGGATTTCACCACGGGGTAGGGCCTGGAGAGGCGCACGTGCGCCAGGGAGGGGGTCCAGCTCGGTGGCTCCAGGTGATGGCGGCGATGGTTGAAAGGCCGCGACTTTGGAGGCCTGTATCTCGCGATTCACCTGACGGGAGGGGGTGCAACGACCATGGATTTGAAGCTTGAGGGGAGCTCTTCAAAAACCCCAACTGGGTCGAAGGCTATCGATGCGTGTAGGAGGAGAAAACTGGTAATGATGTGTAGTTGTTGTGTAATAGAGAGTAGAGAGGAGCGGGTTTCATGAAGGGTGGGCTGACGTGAAAAAGGGAGAAGAGGGACCCTGTAGCGTGCGTGGGTGGTTGGCCTTCAGCATGCATGAAATTGGGGTATTTTTTCACGAGATGCCCATGCTTTAAAATGGAGAAAAAGGGGCTATACGTTGAATTTGGGATAGGGTTCGTGGCGCTGGTATTGTAGGAGAAACTGGGGTACAGGCGGCGGTATGGTTATTCAGAATACATGGTGTGTAAACTAGAGGGGGTGCAGACTTTTGATTGGACGTGGCGTTTTGTATGAGGAAAGGTTTCACAGTTCATACGAGAACTAAGGGAGGTTGGTGCAGATTTAATTATGAGGTGGTTCTGTTGTTAGAAGATGGCACTGTTTGGTTTCGGTGGTAGTTTTAACGTATGGATAGAAGGACGTTGAAAGTTGGAATTTAGGAGAAGACTGTAGCATGAAGGAAATAGGGTATGTGCAGATCCAATATTTGGTGGGCCGATGAGCAAATGGACAAAGTTGTAAGGCCCAATACCAATATTTATTTAGATTAAAACTATTGAATATATGCATATAAACTTGATATCTTAATATCATGCAAACACATTATCAGAATTATGCGCCATTGGTCACGTTGGAATCATATGGACGACGACAACACCATGGAACTGACTGGGAGTGAATCAGAGCTCGTTACAATTTATAGCGAAATAAATTGTCCATCTGAATCAAGAGCTGGTTATCATTATTAACGATGATCATCCAAGGCGAGTAAAACTCACCAACTCTGAACAGTTATATTTTTATAACGTACTCTTAGAGCTGATAATTTTCTATTAATTGTTGTGTGTTAACTGTTTGGTTGAATTGCTTATGTGTTGGTTGAAATTATAGATAACGATATATATATATATAAATCGTTAATCAAATATTGATTCTGTTTAATAGAATATTTCATAGTGAAATGAAATCGATGTTAATTATATTGTTTAACATCTATGATGCAGGGAAATAGGTTGAAGGGACCCTACTGGGTTCCTCAATATATAAAATACTATTTTGTTTCATATATTGTGATATATGATGTGATACATAATCTGTGTTGATCAGGTGTGTTTGAATGATATCGATCATTGTTGTTTGGTATTTTAAATACCGTAAGAAAACCCTGGGATGAAAAAAGAAAATTTCAATAACTATATTGAAATAAAATATTATATAAAATCGAAAGATTTTATATAGAAGGAAGATTTCAAACTGTATATTGAAATAGAATATTTGTAACACCCCACCTCCGTTAAGGTCACTCACAAAGGGAATGCCTTAACTTTGGTGGAGCATTTTAGTAAACAGAACAGAAACTTACAAGACAGATAAAACAGTACTTGAAATTTTTTAACTTTATTACAGCGGAAACAGAAATTAATATGGTTACATCCTTTCAATTTCAGAATTTAAGTACAAAATATCAGTCTTGTACAAAAGCCTTCAAAATGCATGGTTTAAAATCATAATCCCCATGGAACGGAAGCTATACAGAGCTAAGCCATACTTTAAGCACTTCAAGCAAAGAGAAATCCGGATCAAGCTAAAGTATTTCCCTCCTTGGATAACCTGGGGGGGGAAACGGAAGAAAGGAGGCGAAACAACAAGGGTCAGACAAAAAGTCTGGCAAGTCCAGTGACTTTCAGCATATGAACAGATAATAATAATATGATATGAACATAAAACTGGATGTGAGATAACTGTAACAGGTGTAGCAGATATAACAGAAAAACAGAATGATATAAACTATTGTTTTACACTTCTCTGCACTAATACTAGTAAAGCAGAATTAGGTGCCACCCTAATGTCTAAATTGAAGCAGGAATGGGTACAGAATACTTTAACAGAAACAGAATGCTAATAATGGGCCTTTACTACCCGATCAGAAACAGACAGAAGCAGAAACAGATTTATCCCTACGGAAACAGAATGTAGAATTAGGTGTACACTAGTAATGGGCCTTTACCACCCGAACAGACGGTACCACACAGAAACAGACAGGTGTTACCACCCAACAGAAACAGACGGTACCAACAGAAACAGACAGAACTAAGCGTACCCTAAAACCCTACCCCAAGCGATCGGCTCCCTAATACATAAATATCCTGTGTCGGCCCCACAGTAGGGTGTATCACTCCCTAAAGTGACAACCAATTGGCACAGACCTATTTACAGATGTCACGGCGTCTTACATCCTCAGAGGCAGACCGGGATCCATGCACGCACATGACCCGGTTGGAACGTACCATCAACACCCCTCGCCATTATCAGAATGAACCACTTATAATTAGTTCAGTAAGCGTGCCCGGACCCTACCTACTGTTGGGTCAAAGTTTTGATACCAGAAAGGGTTACTGACTAATATGGGTCCCAAACAACAGATGACACAAGTAATTCCCCTCCTAACCTTGTGTCCCTAGACTAACAGATCTCAGATTAACTTGTTTACAAGTTCAGACATACAGAATTCAGATTTACTAGTTCACAGATTAAATTAACAAGTTTTCAGATTAACAGATCAGATGTACAGATTTTTCAGATTTGTCTAACTTTGTATTGGGCCTACAGATTCATGGACGGATTTACTACACCTATTAATCCAGTTGGTTTAACCCTATTTTCCCCCAATACGTTTTAGACGTCATTCTTATCTTAGATTTGCATTAATTAATTATTAATGCCTAGACCTCTCACATTAGGTCGCTAGCTTGTGGCCGCTGGATGGGCCGGGCGGTTCCGGGCAGACTTCTGCCACAAGCCAGACCTAACCTCGTGTCTTAAGCAGGTTATGACTAACTTCTCACATTAGAACCTATTGTTTGCGACCACTGGATGTGCCGGGCGGTTCCGGGCAGAATTACGCCGCAAACTCATTCTAACCTCGAGTTAGTCACGTTTATCTTTGCGGCCAATTAATTAATAATTTACCGTTTATGCGCACGCCCAATATATATGCCAATTCAGATTATATCAATAACAGGATGATTATATCAACACAGCAGATAACAGATTTTAGCAGATAACAGATTTTATATGACTTAACGGATTTAACAGATTTAGCAACTTAGCAGATTTTGGCATATAACAGGTTAGGCATTTCAACCGACAAATTTAACAGATTAGGCATTTCAATCTAATTAGCAGTCTAGGCAATATAACAAAACTAGCAGTTTAGGCAACTTGGAAAATTATCAGATTTAGCAAATTTAATATTTCTAAAGGTTCTTTTTACATGCCTTGCCTAATCATAAATTGGCCTAAATTCATATGCCTACATAATTGTCATGATTCACAACATATACTCCATGTTTGCATAAGCGCAGAATATGGACATAATTTGCCATAAAACATATGTTCCAATTTTTGTTAAACTAACCTTATACAGCAGATTCACATATAAATTATACCAAATATGATCATTATTTACAATGCATGCCATATATGCAAAATTCCCTATTTAGGTGTAATCACAATAGTAGAGATCCTAATTAATGTAAATCTTTTACACCTACGTTTCCATATCCTTCTTCTTATTAAGTCATGAATCATTATGCAAACTATACCCAACAATCTAAATCTTTAAATCATATCTTCTAAAAATCAGATCTTGACTGTTATATGCATTTTGTCCAAAGTCTCAAATCATATGTAATCTTATAGTGGTTCCTCTTCTTCTTTTATCACAGAATATGCATAGGTCTAAAACTAGTTTATAACATATGCTCATTTTTTTTTCTAATTAATTACAGATCTAAATTACAACATACACTATGCATACAACATATATAAATTATATGTTCATAGTCAAATTTATGCATCCAATCCCAAGTCACATGTCCAATATATTTTATGCCTCAGACCTAAAGTCATACATTCAATTTAGTCTTGTCAAATTTCGCATCATTCATCCCAAAATTTGCGTTCATACGTTCATCTCTTATGAGATTAGGCACAGGCTCGTGGTAGCCTGGCTATAGAAACAGAAAAGAAGAAAAGGGATACAGAACAGTCACAGAAAAACAGATCTGACAGAAAAGAATATATATACAATCTCAGATTCAGAATTAAAAACATATCAAAATTATAATTAACGTTTATAGCGGAAAATAACTGTACTTGCCTTGATTGGATTAAAGAAAGAACTTTAGTTGTTACAGAATTGTTGCAGAAGCTTTTATCTCAAATTTGAATTTAGGATGATGTTGATTGACTTCTTGTTTTGATTCTAGCAGAGTAACGACGCCATTTTTATTTTTAATTAGAAGAAGAGAGCAATGGAGGCTAGAGAATTGTGTTAGAGACTTAGGTTAGGTAGAGTCTAGGGTCATTTTTATAGAGTTTATGAACTGATTAGGACCATCGATGTTGCTTGGATTGATCGTAGCCATTCATTCGAAAGAGAGACCAATTAGAGCCTGCCACCTAGCCCTAATGACAAAGCAAGCTTCTGAAAATCGACCAAACCCAGACCTGGCCAGCCAGGGCTAGACCAGACCTGGCCAGCAGGTCATTTTTGACCTGGGCGCACTTGGCAGGTGCGCCAGGTCAAAAATGTACTGGCGCACTTCCCAAGTGCGCCAGTGCATTTTTGTTCTGGCGCACTTCCCAAGTGCGCTAGTGCATTCTGACCCGTTTTCCGGTTTTTCGCCCAACTTCGTTCGTCCATAACTTCTTCATACGATATCCGTTTTACGCAAACTCAGACTCTATCTCAAGCAGAAATCCGAGACGAAAGCAATGGCATATCCCATTTCCCTTAATTCTTTGATTTTAAATTAATTATACTTTAATTTATGACTTTCACGGTTATAGAATACATGGGGTGTTACATTCTCCCCCACTTAAAAGGATTTCGTCCCCGAAATCTTCAAGTTAAGAAGAATGTGTCCTACCATCCAATCACCCATCTACTCAACCATCATCCACAAGCATCTATTGTCCTTAGAAAACTTCTAATGTTGTATGAACATATGCAAAAGTGTGTGTATATGTTCCTTATCTAATGCAAAGATCAGGCGGTCTACTGATTCAGTTGACCTCCTTAATGCGAATTATGTCAGTGCCATGAGTCCAACATGTATGCAATAGAATTCTGATGATATATATTATTTCTATATGAGTGCACAATCATTCACTCAAATGCAACATCCATGTGCTGAATCAACCATTTTGCATCCACAAGAATTGAAAAATGCTCACCCATCCATATGCAGTATGAGAGTGTTTTCGAGCCGATCTAGTGCCTAGTGTGTGTATATGCATCCACGGGCAACCACTAGCAGCCACTTGCATCCACTTGCAACCATCAAACATAACATGTTTCAAACACATGTTTACACCCATTAGTTTCTACGTAAAGTTCAAATATTCGATCGATAGGATACAGTCGAATGATGGAAGCGAGTACAGATAGAACGAAAATTTGGTTCCCATTAGACATGGGTCCTAAGTATCGGCCCCAAAGACCGAAACCAACATCAAATTGACACCCAGAGGATTACCTTCTTTAGACAATGTCAAAATTGGAAATCCTATAAAAAGTATTTAGATATTTACAGACTACTGGTACAGATCAGGTTCCCTAATAATTCTTAGGAAGCTAAGCATGATAAAATCATACCCCACGAAAACTCAGAATGTATGCGTCATACTTCCTTGCTTAGGAGACAAGAACTTTTCCAATTGTAAACTTCGTTCAGCTTGCGAGAGGAATTTTGTCTCAAACCTTGTTCTGAAATCCGTCCATGTCTCAACCGGCCTCTCGGCGTTAGTGACTTCCCACCAGTAGGAAGCTTCGTCTTTGAGCAGCCATAATGCCAACTGTACCTTCTGCCTATCGTCCACCTCGAAGATAACGAATAGATCCTCAGTTTCTTTGAGCCAATTCCTTGCTTCTACGAATGATTCAGTTCCTTTGAAATCCTTCCCACCCATGGCCCTAAAATCTCTACAGATCTTTGAGAAAGCAATTGCATGAGGAGGGGGTGGAAGAGGGGGATCATTTGCTGGACCTGCAGCGGCGGTCCTAGCCTCAAGATATTGACGAAACCAACCGGGTACATGAACACCCTCTGGTATCTCAGATGCTTCAGACATGCTGAAATGAGAAAGGAAAGGTTCAATACAAAAAGGACTCAAAGAAAGATATATGGCTCTTGGGGATTATGTTTTTCAAAATAAGCTTTATTTTTTTTTTGAAAATACTTCCTTTCAAAACCTTTTTTTGAAAATAATTTTCAAAACTTTTTATAAAATCTGGTAACCTTCAGCTCTGATACCAAGTGTAACACCCCACCTCCGTTAAGGTCACTCACAAAGGGAATGCCTTAACTTTGGTGGAGCATTTTAGTAAACAGAACAGAAACTTACAAGACAGATAAAACAGTACTTGAAATTTTTTAACTTTATTACAGCGGAAACAGAAATTAATATGGTTACATCCTTTCAATTTCAGAATTTAAGTACAAAATATCAGTCTTGTACAAAAGCCTTCAAAATGCATGGTTTAAAATCATAATCCCCATGGAACGGAAGCTATACAGAGCTAAGCCATACTTTAAGCACTTCAAGCAAAGAGAAATCCGGATCAAGCTAAAGTATTTCCCTCCTTGGATAACCTGGGGGGGAAACGGAAGAAAGGAGGCGAAACAACAAGGGTCAGACAAAAAGTCTGGCAAGTCCAGTGACTTTCAGCATATGAACAGATAATAATAATATGATATGAACATAAAACTGGATGTGAGATAACTGTAACAGGTGTAGCAGATATAACAGAAAAACAGAATGATATAAACTATTGTTTTACACTTCTCTGCACTAATACTAGTAAAGCAGAATTAGGTGCCACCCTAATGTCTAAATTGAAGCAGGAATGGGTACAGAATACTTTAACAGAAACAGAATGCTAATAATGGGCCTTTACTACCCGATCAGAAACAGACAGAAGCAGAAACAGATTTATCCCTACGGAAACAGAATGTAGAATTAGGTGTACACTAGTAATGGGCCTTTACCACCCGAACAGACGGTACCACACAGAAACAGACAGGTGTTACCACCCAACAGAAACAGACGGTACCAACAGAAACAGACAGAACTAAGCGTACCCTAAAACCCTACCCCAAGCGATCGGCTCCCTAATACATAAATATCCTGTGTCGGCCCCACAGTAGGGTGTATCACTCCCTAAAGTGACAACCAATTGGCACAGACCTATTTACAGATGTCACGGCGTCTTACATCCTCAGAGGCAGACCGGGATCCATGCACGCACATGACCCGGTTGGAACGTACCATCAACACCCCTCGCCATTATCAGAATGAACCACTTATAATTAGTTCAGTAAGCGTGCCCGGACCCTACCTACTGTTGGGTCAAAGTTTTGATACCAGAAAGGGTTACTGACTAATATGGGTCCCAAACAACAGATGACACAAGTAATTCCCCTCCTAACCTTGTGTCCCTAGACTAACAGATCTCAGATTAACTTGTTTACAAGTTCAGACATACAGAATTCAGATTTACTAGTTCACAGATTAAATTAACAAGTTTTCAGATTAACAGATCAGATGTACAGATTTTTCAGATTTGTCTAACTTTGTATTGGGCCTACAGATTCATGGACGGATTTACTACACCTATTAATCCAGTTGGTTTAACCCTATTTTCCCCCAATACGTTTTAGACGTCATTCTTATCTTAGATTTGCATTAATTAATTATTAATGCCTAGACCTCTCACATTAGGTCGCTAGCTTGTGGCCGCTGGATGGGCCGGGCGGTTCCGGGCAGACTTCTACCACAAGCCAGACCTAACCTCGTGTCTTAAGCAGGTTATGACTAACTTCTCACATTAGAACCTATTGTTTGCGACCACTGGATGTGCCGGGCGGTTCCGGGCAGAATTACGCCGCAAACTCATTCTAACCTCGAGTTAGTCACGTTTATCTTTGCGGCCAATTAATTAATAATTTACCGTTTATGCGCACGCCCAGTATATATGCCAATTCGGATTATATCAATAACAGGATGATTATATCAACACAGCAGATAACAGATTTTAGCAGATAACAGATTTTATATGACCTAACGGATTTAACAGATTTAGCAACTTAGCAGATTTTGGCATATAACAGGTTAGGCATTTCAACCGACAAATTTAACAGATTAGGCATTTCAATCTAATTAGCAGTCTAGGCAATATAACAAAACTAGCAGTTTAGGCAACTTGGCAAATTAGCAGATTTAGCAAATTTAATATTTCTAAAGGTTCTTTTTACATGCCTTGCCTAATCATAAATTGGCCTAAATTCATATGCCTACATAATTGTCATGATTCACAACATATACTCCTTGTTTGCATAAGCACAGAATATGGACATAATTTGCCATAAAACATATGTTCCAATTTTGTTAAACTAACCTTATACAGCAGATTCACATATAAATTATACCAAATATGATCATTAATTACAATGCATGCCATATATGCAAAATTCCCTATTTAGGTGTAATCACAATAGTAGAGATCCTAATTAATGTAAATCTTTTACACCTACGTTTCCATATCCTTCTTCTTATTAAGTCATGAATCATTATGCAAACTATACCCAACAATCTAAATCTTTAAATCATATCTTCTAAAAATCAGATCTTGACTGTTATATGCATTTTGTCCAAAGTCTCAAATCATATGTAATCTTACAGTGGTTCCTCTTCTTCTTTTATCACAGAATATGCATAGGTCTAAAACTAGTTTATAACATATGCTTATTTATTTTTCTAATTAATTACAGATCTAAATTACAACATACACTATGCATACAACATATATAAATTATATGTTCATAGTCAAATTTATGCATCCAATCCCAAGTCACATGTCCAATATATTTTATGCCTCAGACCTAAAGTCATACATTCAATTCAGTCTTGTCAAATTTCGCATCATTC
Organism: Allium sativum; assembly: GCA_030737875.1. Lineage (NCBI taxonomy): Eukaryota > Viridiplantae > Streptophyta > Magnoliopsida > Asparagales > Amaryllidaceae > Allium > Allium sativum. Next base: position 576,187,327 of record CM060909.1, on the reverse strand, counting down.
ATCCCAAAATTTGCGTTTATACGTTCATCTCTTATGAGATTAGGCACAGGCTCGTGGTAGCCTGGCTATAGAAACAGAAAAGAAGAAAAGGGATACAGAACAGTCACAGAAAAACAGATCTGACAGAAGAGAATATATATACAATCTCAGATTCAGAATTAAAAACATATCAAAATTATAATTAACGTTTATAGCGGAAAATAACTGTACTTGCCTTGATTGGATTAAAGAAAGAACTTTAGTTGTTACAGAATTATTGCAGAAGCTTTTATCTCAAATTTGAATTTAGGATGATGTTGATTGACTTCTAGTTTTGATTCTAGCAGAGTAGCGACGCCATTTTTATTTTTAATTAGAAGAAGAGAGCAATGGAGGCTAGAGAATTGTGTTAGAGACTTAGGTTAGGTAGAGTCTAGGGTCATTTTTATAGAGTTTATGAACTGATTAGGACCATCGATGTTGCTTGGATTGATCGTAGCCATTCATTCGAAAGAGAGACCAATTAGAGCCTGCCACCTAGCCCTAATGACAAAGCAAGCTTCTGAAAATCGATCAAACCCAGACCTGGCCAGCCAGGGCTAGACCAGACCTGGCCAGCAGGTCATTTTTGACCTGGGCGCACTTGGCAGGTGCGCCAGGTCAAAAATGTACTGGCGCACTTCCCAAGTGCGCCAGTGCATTTTTGTTCTGGCGCACTTCCCAAGTGCGCCAGTGCATTCTGACCCGTTTTCCGGTTTTTCGCCCAACTTCGTTCGTCCATAACTTCTTCATACGATATCCGTTTTACGCAAACTCAGACTCTATCTCAAGCAGAAATCCAAGACGAAAGCAATGGCGTATCCCGTTTCCCTTAATTCTTTGATTTGAAATTAATTATACTTTAATTTATGACTTTTACGGTTATAGAATACATGGGGTGTTACAATATTTATAAAATCAAAGGATTTCATATAAAGGAATATTTATAAAATCAAGGGATTTTATAAAGGAAATTATTTGTAAATCAAATATAAAGGAAAATATTTGTAAAACAAACAGAAATGAAAAGGATATATTTGTAAACCATTTACAAATAGAAATGAAAAGGATATATTTGTAAACCGTTTACAAATAGATTTCGAAAGGAAATATTTGTAAAACATTTACAAATAGAATTGAAACAAAAATATTTATTTGTTAAATAAATAGGATTGGAAAAGAATATTTATTTGTTAAATAAATAGAGTTATAAAATGAGATATTTATTTAGAAAATAAATAGAGTTATTAATGGGATTTATTGGGAAATGAAAAGAATGTCATATAAAGAAATATTTGGCAAATGAATAGTATTTTACATCAGGAAAGTTTAGACCCGTGCTTCTCACACGGGTATAACATGATATGGATTTAAAGCAAAGATTTTAAATAGAATCTGTTGTAACTAATAGATTAAGAAGATTAATTTATAAATAATATTTTATAAATTAAATAGAATATTCATCATTGGATAAATAAAATATATAAGTCAGGGTTTATATAGAGAAGTAAGAATCGATTTCAACATCGATATTTGAAGTTGAATATGGACATAGAGTTAATCAAAGGAGTTAATCAAAATGTGTTAATCAAAATGAGTTAGAGGAGTTAATCGATTAGAGTTAGAGTTAATCGATTAGAGTTAGAGTTAATCAGTTAGAGTTAACCAGTTAGAGTTAATCAGTTAGAGTTAACCAGTTAGAGTTAACCAGTTAGAGTTAATCATTTGGAGTTAACCGGTTAGAGTTAGGGTTAATTAGTCAGAGTTAACCAGTTAGAGTTAATCAGTTAGAGTTAACTAGTTAGAGTTAAATTGTTAGAGTTATTCAGTTAGAGTTGACCAGTTAGAGTTAATCAGTTAGAGTAAATCAAGTAGAGTTAACCAGTTAGAGTTAACCGGTTTGAGCTAACCAGTTAGAGTTGATCAGTTAGAGTTAATCAATTAGAGTTAAATAGAACTAGAGTTATTCAAATAGAGTTAATCGAACAAGGGTTAGTCGAATATGTGTTATTCGAATAGAGTTAATTGAATTAGAGCTAGTCGGATTAGACTTATTCGAATATAGAAAAAAGTTAATCAAAGGAGTAATCGAATATTAGTTATGCGAAAGGAGTAATCGAATATTAGTTATCTGAAAGGAGTAATCGAATATTAGTTATTTGAAAGGAGTAATCGAATATTAGTTATTCGAAAGGAGTAATCGAATATAATTTATTTGAATAGAGAAAGGAGTAATCGAATTCGAAAGGAGTAATCGAATATTAGTTATTCAAAAGGAGTAATCAAATATTATTTATTCGAAAGGAGTAATCGAATATTAGTTATTCGAAAGGAGTTATCGAATATTAGTTATTCGAAAGGAGTTATCGAATATTAGTTATTCGAAAGGAGTTCTCAAATATTAGTTATTCGAAAGGATTTAATCAAATATTTGTTATTCAAAAGGAGTTATCGAATATAGTTTATTCGAAAGGGGTTAATTAATAAGAGTAAATTAGTTAGAGTTAATTGAATAGAGTTAACCCCATAGAGTTAATTGAATAGAGTTAACCCGATAGAGTTAATCAAATAGAGTTAATTTAATTGAGTTAATCAAATTGGGCTAACTGATAAGAGTAAATCGATTAGAGTTAATCGAATAGTGTTAATTGAATAGAGTTATTCGGATATAGGTTATTCGAAGAAGAGAGATTATTGAATATAGTTTATTCGAAGGAAAGAGTTATCGAATAGAGATTTATTCGAAAGAGAGTTACGCAAGGAAGTTTGTTTAAGATTTAAAAGATAAATTTTGACAATTTCGAAGTTAAAACATTGTTCAGTTAAGGTCTGAGAGGTAATTATACCCAAACTTGATTGATTTCCTTCTTAATTAAGGAATGGTAAGGTTTGATAGTGAATGATGGTTAAGTGAATTTAGTAAATGGTTGGAGTTGGCATAGCGATGTTTTATTTAAACATCATTCTAAATCCAATGAAGGAGCTTTGGAAATGTTTTCCAAATAAGAAACCAAAAATGTTTTCTAATATAGAAAATAGGAAATGGGAATGTTTCCCATTGTTAATAACGTATATTTTCTAAAATTAGAAAATAAGAAATGTTGAATATATGGAAACGGGAGATAAGTAAATTAATGAACTAAAGAGATAAATGTTAAATAATGATTGATCGATATGATTTCCATCTGGAAATGATACCATTGTTTGCACACATGTTTTTCTTTGATAGTTAACTCACCGACTATCGAATTTTTTGACCATTTTAACGTTGTTAATATGGAGAGACCGGTTGGATTATTAACCGAAGAACCACTCTGTATTGGCATAAGCGTTGTGAATCATATATGCCAAGATAATTGAAGACGGAGTAAAGTGCAAGGGATGTTGTATAAATCTTAGGTAAAGATTGCCTAAGATGGATATACTGAATAGTGCCTTTGGTCTGTCCATTCCCAGGACGACCTGTATGGAAGAATGTCTGACAGAGTATATTTAATAGATCGCGTAAGTTGATCTCTTTAAACGTATTTACGTCTAGTGACGGAGGAATTCGTTTCTCTTAGCTGTATACCCGTGGTATTTTTAGGGAAAACAATTTGTGATTTGGCGGGTATGACGACGTGACATTCAAAGTAAATAAATGTGTGATCTGTCAGAGATAAGCCTGGCCTCTAGCCTCACAACCGGGAAATGAAAAAAATCGGGCAGGCAGCATGGCTATGTAGGTCGCACCTATTAGGGTGTATAATCACCTGATCTAGAGTTTCATTTACTTCTAAAAATCTATTGTCGATGTTGTCCCATTCGGGAAACGGTTGTTGATCCCAACCGTTGGTGATATACATTCGATACACTCAAGAGAAATGAGTGGTCGGTCATGTGTGGCCGGGTTGCAAGATGTTCTTGTTGAACCCAGTGTATTCCTCTCTAGAGGTACACTAGCGAAAGGTGGTTCCATACCTCGTCATAGTTGGAAATCCATTACCCAATACGTGTTTGCGGTTTTGATTGTATACTATATATGTAGAATGTGAGATGAAAGCGTTCCTGCTAGATGATTATTATATTGTGGTCGATAGACATTATTATAATATCAAAAGGTTTTTTATATAAGGATAATTTGGATTCTCATAAGGGAAAAACCCGTTCCGTTATACGGCGTGGTCTCATGAGATATCTTTTACTTTTTCAAACCGTTTTAAACTGTTTTACTCATACCAGTCCCATGACTGACTCGGAGTTTATCTTGTTTTGTTTTCCCTAAACTCTTGGGTGCCCAATTTCGTACCGGCAGTCAAGTAGTCGGGATTTACAGATATAATGGAAGAGCTTGGAGCAGGAGGCTTCAGGATTATATAGCTATAGTTATTTCTGCTGTGTTGTAAGTGTTGTACTATGATAATGTTATTGTATACATATACTAATTTTATTTTAAGGATATGTTATCTATTATATGTTTTTCGTTCTGCTGTGATTCGTGTTACTCTGATGTTGTGTCCTCTTCTTCTTCTATTCTAAGTTTCTATCTTATCTATTCTCACCATATGTTTTCTTTCATGGACTATCCGGCGTTTTCGATGTTTGAATACTCGACATGGTGTTGTATGTCGAATTTTCTAAGTTGAAAATTTCCGGTACGTTACAGTGGTATCAGAGCTTAAGGTTAAGTAATTACCTTGGCTCTGTGGCGTGACTCTGTAGGGATGGGGTTAGTAATACCCTAGATTGAGTTGAGTGTATATATACGAGTGAACGTTTTTGTTATTTGATATAAAAATTGTTTTATATTATGGAGATATATTTGGTTGAGTTTATGGGTTCTGGTCGATCAGTTTGATCCACTATATCGGTAGGGATTTAAAAACATTCGAATACAATGAACTTACACTGTATGTTTTGAAAAGAGGGTAAATGAAATAATTATACCCAAATTAGATTTTGATATAAAGGATTCATATTGAAATGATTATAATATATTGGATGTATTGGTTGTTATTATAATCGAGTAAGATTATAAATTAAACGGTTATGTAAATAACCAATCAGAATTCATATAAGCGAAATACGTGGAATCAGATGAATTAAATCAGAAATGAAATTAAAACTCTGGAAATTTGTAAAAGTTTTTGTAATTGGATTTGGATTAAATATAAGAGAATTTTAAAATCCTGGGAGATCTTAAATTGTTTTATAAACATTGGGAATAGTATTTTGAAAATGGATTTCAAAATAGAAGTGCTTAGATGTGCTTTTGAAAAGTGATATAGTATTGAACCCACTTCGGTCGCTGGAAAATAATTCTGATGATGACTGTGCAGCATCATCAGTGTTCATTTTCGAGTTTGTAAGTGACGGATTACAACCAAAGATATTGATTTCGAATTGTTTTGGGAAAATGAGTCGTTTTGAATCCTGAAAGGGAAGTTTGATTTTGATATGGTAAACTGATTAAAACTCCCAAGAAAAGACTGTTTGAATTAAAAACAAATTATACAGAAGTTGTGAAAGAAAATTGGAGTTAAAATAAAGCGAGTTAAGTGGAAAATGATATTTGGTTTGGATATAGGCGAATGGTTGTGTTGGAGATAAAAGTGATTGAAGTTTGATTGGGATGACATTGGTATATGTTGAATTAGTAGTAGATGTAAAGGATATAATGATATGCCCGACAAAAAAGGTACAAGTTTATATTTGATATAAGCATGAGATTTATGAGCCAAATTGACAAGTCGCTTGGCTGCTTGATTTTCTTTTGGGTTGGAGAAGGCCCAGAGAGGCGAGTTGTAGTTGTACCGATTAACCAATACAAAGGAGGTGCTGGCGAAATTATTCGAAAAGTTAAGGTATTTGAAAATTTTCTGGATTTTTGAAAATTTTCATTGGTAAGAATTAATGAATATTTAATTGGAATTTATTTGGTTCAGTTGAAACTGAAATGAAGAATTGAACAAATAAGTTCTAACCAAAAAAGGTTTTGTTTTCTACCTCAGCAATTTTGAGGACGAAATTATTTTAAGGGGGAAAGAATGTAATGTCCCGTAATTTCATCGGAATAATAATTAATTTATTTAAGTAGAGATCAGAGATTGAAATGGTCGTTTAAATTAACTAACTTCGAATATTTAATTAAAATAATAATAGAATAATATATAATTTAGAAATAATCAAAAATAGTGGAATTCACAATATTGTGTGCATTGGACTATTTAAAATATATAATTCAGTTTAGAGTGGAATTATATTCACGAATATATTATATAAACAAAGTTTGAACGTATAATTCTATTATAATTAAATTCGAGCTTGAAATGGCACGGTAGTTCACTATTTGGCGATTTGAACTTCAACTGGATATACACGGTCCATTTTAAATCAGATTACTGTGAAACAAGAAACGTTAGGAGCCGATGAAATATATTTTTCTGATGGAAGAGAAAAATCAGGATTTCGTCGTGTAGATTGTGAGTTGTGTCCAAATCAAATTTTAAAATAGTCGTTATAGAATCGTTTATCGACCGTAACGGTTTATTCGATATAACTAGATACCAGTTTCAAATTTAGACAAGATTCTTTTGAGACGTAATGTGACGGCCCGCTCCGCACCAGCCTGCATTTCCTCCGGAAGTGCGCTGTACACATGCCCTGACTAGCACGGAACGGTCGCCAAAGAAAGGAAAGAAGGGAATGAACTAATCAAGGAACCTGTAGAATGTCTCACAGCGCATGGAATAAAATATAATAATAACATACTTGACATAAAACAGGTGAGACAGTGCATAAGCTGATAACTAAAATCAACATCAACATCAGAGCAGCGGAAATCCAAATACAACTTATTACAATTTTCCAAATTTACTGTCTCTAAACAAAAGAAAGCTAAAGTAGAAGATGCACCACCAATGCCCAAGCAGTGATCTTCAATAAACACAGGGAGAATATTATATATATATATATATATATATATATATATATATATATATATATATATATATATATATATTACGTGGAAGCCTCCTGCTCGTCTCCGGATCATCTACCCGTGCATCACCAGCTAACCAGTCTCTAGTCTGCTCGTGTGAGCACCCAGAGTAATAAGAGGAGACATAAAACTCTGGGTCAGACATAAAGCCTGGTATGAGCGATAAGCATCTAAACAGAATAATAACAGGTATATTAAACCATACCTGAACCTGGACCTGCAACCAAAGAGTTAGTACCACATACCGTACAATACTCTAAGGTGCCATAATAAATAGTGTACGAATACGGGGGTGGGGTGTGCATGTCATAATGATAGCAAATAAACCATCCATAGCAATCATCCTCACATTTTCTCACTCAGTGCGTAAAGCATACGATATCCACCACTTCGGAACACTAGACAAATTGAGGTAACGACGAATCCCGACTTGTAGAAACCCTGCTATGACCAAGCTAAACACATGGAGTCATGACCAAACATTTCAATGACCCACCACATTGGTCGTAGCCCTTGGTCCTACCAATGCCATAATGGCCCTGAATCCGCCTTCGTCCCTCCTACCATAGTGGTCCAAAGCTATACACATCGATAACCCCTTAACACGCGTCCCGCAGCAAAGCCCAATCGTGAAGCGAACTCGTTGATTCCCATCTGGATCTTGAGCTCTAGCTTCTCATTTGGACTTCCTTTGCATCTCGGGTTTGGTCGAATTGGAGTGGGTCTTCAGAAGAGTTGTCGTGCAGTAGCAGCCCTAGAATTCGGTTCGGTTCGGTAGTCATTACCCTCATCGGTTCGGGTTGGTCCTCCTTCCTTGTCATCTTTCCATTCGGTTCGGGTCGGGTACTTCACTTCGGGTCGGGTCGGTGTCCTCCTCCGGGTTTGGGTCGGGTTGCTGTCTTCCATCCAGTTCATGCTCCTTCTCCGATCAGCTCCCTCGTTTTCCATCTACTCCGATCCGATCAGATCCCTTCGCCTTACTCCAGTCGAAGCCTTCCATTCTTGAGGCGATCCGATTTGGCCTCCATTATTCTTCCGATCCGATCCCCTTGTCCACTCCAACTCTAAGTTAACGGCCTTCCTTTTTGCTAAGTCTCTTATGTTCCAAACTCCAGTTCTGGTCGAGTTTTCTTGCCCAGTTCACATATCCGATCCGAGCCCTCATCTGATCCGATTCGAAGCCCTGCACAACTTTCTGCAACTTTTTCCAGCAACTTGTTTACGCCTTTCGACGACGTTTTTGACAAATCTAACTATTCTAATCAATCACAAATCATGTCAAATAGTCATAACAACATAGCAAACTAACCACAAACACCACAATAATGAATTTACATGTCAAAAGGGATCAAATGTGCCCAAAATCCCCTTATTTTCCCCTTAAGCCTGATTAAATAAAACTAATCATAGAATTAACAAAACTCAATCAAATTAAACCAAATTTCTACCAGAGACATAAAATATTATTTAAGAATTTCTAAACATTTTTCCAGAATTTATTAGTGATAAATCCGCTAATCCTCACTAATTACCCTTAATTACCGTAATTAGTGCAAAAACTATGCAAATCACTCACCTTGGCCACAAAATAAAACACCAAATCTGAAATACTCTCTGTTTGGGTTGAATTCCTATGTATAGCAGCAGCTCCAACCTTGCTTTGTTGCTATTTGGCCTTGCTTTGATGTAGTTTAGGCTTAATCTTCACTAAAAATGTGTTTTGGAGTGGTTTTAGAGGATGGAAGCCATTACTAAGGTCTCAAGAAGGTTTGTGGCGGCTCAAAACTGAAATGAAAGTGATTTCCTAACCCTAATCAGTCCTCCTATACCTCTAAACCCGAAATTCCCCTTTGGGTCTAGCTGCTAATCACCCGGTTAAGCCCAATTAAGCTGTTTTTCACCATCTTAAACTCGTTTCAGCCATATCTCCCAAACGGTGAGTCCGTTTGGCTAATGTGACCACTCTACATAAAGAGAAACCATCATCCGGAGCCAATGGAAGTGGTTTCAAGTCAAAATTCCTTTCCAGTCAAAAGTTATGGCCAAAACAGTGCCAACTAGGGGTAAAATGGTCATTTAAAAATCGGGAAAAATCATGAACATGGGAAATGACCCCAATAGTTGTCTCCCAAAGTTACATGACCATACGACTTCGTATGTGAAAGAAATAAATATCCTACGATCCTATGATGCGTAGACTACGGGTCGTTACACTCTTCCCCCCTTAAGAAATTTCGTCCCCGAAATTCCTTAACCCAAAACATACAAAGGATCCCGCATGCCTAACAACCACATACAACAATCAAACATGCAAAACAAGCAAACAAGCCTATCCTAGCATGCGGAAAACTAAATCGAAGTCAAAATCTTACCAGGCAAAGAGTTCTGGGTGTGTCTTCCTAATGTTCTCCTCTGTCTCCCAAGTACAATCATTCTCGTCCTCGCTCCACTGTACCTTGACTAGCTTCACCGCCTTCCTTCGAAGTTGCTTCATGTCGTGCGCGACAATACGGGCTGGCTTGCGGTTCCCAACCGCCTCGGGTTCTACTTCGAAGTCCTCTAACTGATCAGGTGAAATAGTCATATCTGAGTCGTGAACGAACTTCCTTAGTTGGGAAACATGAAACACGTCGTGAACTCCCGCCATCTTCTCCGGTAAGTCAATTCTGTATGCCAAATTCCCGACTAGTTCAAGAACAGGGAATGGGCCAACAAATCTTGGTGCCAATTTGCCTCTCCTGCCAAATCGTATTACGCTCTTCAGTGGAGAAATTTTGACAAACACCAAGTCACCCACGGAGAATTTTAGGTCTCTTCTCCTCTTATCAGCATAACTCTTCTATATATCTTGGGCAGCCTTCATTCGTTGTTGAATGATCTTGATCTTATCTGAAGTTTCCCTCACCACATCTGGTCCAAGCATAAACTTCTCGCCAGTCTCTATCCAACATGATGGTGAGTTGCACGGTCTTCCGTACAAAGCTTCAAACGGAGCCATACCGATACTGGATTGGTAGCTATTATTATATGCAAACTCTACTAGATGCAAATGGTCATCCCATGATCCACCAAAATCCAATATACATGCTCTCAAGAGATCTTCCAAAATACGGTTCACCCTCTCCGTCTGACCGTCGGTCTGAGGATGATAGGCGGTACTGAGATGTAACTCTGACCCTAGAGCCTCTTGTAAGCTCTTCCAAAACCCACTAGTGAACAACGGGTCTCGGTCACTCACAATGCTTTTGGGTACTCCATGAAATCTCACTACCCACTTCATATACAATTCTGCCAACTTGGTTGCCATTCTGGTCGATTTGACTGGTATAAATCTTGCGCATTTAGTCAATCGATCCACAATTACCCAAATGCTGTCATATCCCGATCTAGTCCTTGGTAAACCATCAATGAAATCCATTGAGACTTTCTCCCATTTCCATTCGGGAATTTCTAAGGGCTGTAACAACCCACTAGGCTTCTTTTGCTCGGCTTTAACTAGCTGGCAATTCATGCATTTGGATATAAACTTCCCAACGTATCTTTTCATCCCTTCCCAGTAGTAGGTCTGCTTCATATCTCGATACATCTTATTACCACCGGGGTGTATAGTCAGTTTTGAGTGATGACACTCTCTAAGCACTTCATCTCTCAATCCATTGACATTGGGTACAACAAGCTTTCCATTCTTTCTAAGCCATCCCTCTCGATCAAGCCCATACTTGTTCATCTCCTCATCGATATCCATCTTTAACTTGGAGATGATTTCCAATAGGTTAGGATCGTCCCTTTGACTAGAGCCGATCCGCTCAATTAAAGTGGGTATGATCGTCAAACTTGCTAACATTTCTGGATCCAATTCGCACTTTGGTCTGAAATCAAATCCCGTGATATACTCCAGTTGCTTCCATTCAAGGAACATAGCCCCTAAGCTGGCATGTCTTCTACTCAATGCATCAGCCACCGCATTTGTAACGACCCAGATTTTTAGCCATTTAATTTAATATTTAATTTTTGTTTTAATTATTGATTTTGAATTTAAATGGTTTGAAATTAATGAATTTGAATAATTTATTTGTTTAAATAATATAAATAATATTTTATTGAAAACGATCGAATTTGGTTGAATTTGCAAAGTTGTTCGATTTGGTAATGTAAGAGATTTATTTAAGTTATATTTAAATTTTTTTACGATCTCGTTTAGTAAACGCTGTTTGAACGTTAATTTATAATTTTAGCTACATAACGAGCTACAGCAGCGCACTAGTTCATAAAATAACGTTTTGAACTTCAATTGGTCGTACAAGACCCAAATCAAGTCGGATTTCTTAGAAACAAGAAAAATCCGAACCCATTTGATAATTTTCTAATGAAGCAGAAGAATCGAGTTTCCATATTGTAGATTTTGTTTTATGTCCAAATCAAAAATTTCAAATAATCGCTATGGAATTCAGTAATAGAATATAACGATTTATTTTGTATTTGCGTATTTTGTTTCAAACAGAACCCCTACGCGTTCGTACGAATTTTAATGTGATCGCTATACGCTATGAATATTGTCGGTTGTTTCTCGTAAAATATCGTACTTCGTCTCAACAAAATATCGTTGGTTAAATCAAAATAAAAATCTACTGATTGAATATGATGTGAACGTTTTGTTATCAAGCATCACATGCTTCTGTCCATAATTTTCTTTTAAATGATCAGCGGCCATGTACCAATCCATCCATTTCAACAATTCAATTAATTTCTCCCCTAAATATATGTATGCCCAGTAACGAACTTCACCACATACTCATTCTATTCAACCGTACAAAATATCTCAGTGCAACTTTATTTTCATCTCTTGGCATGTGCAAGGTTGTAAATCCTGCATTCTTGCATGCATTGGTCTCTTTTCTTTCTGTCCATCAGAGAAGACGTGCCCTTGTACGATTTTACTCCTATTTTATATTTATTTCCTTGATGCCCACGGTTTTCCCCACTATATATTCTCACCTGCCCTTCCCATTCTTTCTAAAACACAGCAAAAAGATCATCATTCCATAAAAGAATAAAAACCCGAAACTTCAATAAAATAAAATAAAGGAAAACATTCGTCTCTGTTCAACAAGAATACAAGGCCACGGAAACCGTGCAGGCTGTTCGTGGGAGTTGCTACTGGTATTTGGTGTGTAGTTGAATTCGGTTTTAGGCATCGTGGTGGAGCTGTGGACCACCGAAGGTGGTAAGGCCGGTGGGAGATGGAAGCCAGAGGGGTGGCGGTCGCTTAGGAGGTGGTGCGGTCACCGTTCGTTGTCGGAGTACGGTGCAGTCATGAATTGAATGGAGGCTACTTTTGTATGGAATTTTGGGATCTGGTTTTCATTATTTAGGATCGGGTGTGGTCTGTGGGCCAACGGTTGCGGCTTGGTCGGCCAGGAGGGGAAGTCTGAGAGGCGGCGGACGTGTTGGTGGCGGACTGGTGGGGTCCAGTTGCATAGTTCATCGACGGTGGGGTTTCGAACGTAGTGGAAATTCTGTATTGTTTTTTATTTATTTATTTAAGATCTGATCAACGAATCATGGAAGTTTGGTCAAGGGTGTAGGTTGGTCAGTGGCGTACCAGTGGTGGATGAGTTGCTGTCGCCTGAAGTTCACCGTGGAGGATGTGGTGACCAGTGGAAGACATGTCGGGTTTTGGAAAAGTGGTGGCATCGAGTTTACTACAGAAAGGAGGACAGGGAAGAAAGCGTTATTATAAAGGAAAACAAGTGGTAAAGGTAATGGTTACTAAATCATCAACCATTAATTTGGGTTAGAATATTAAACAGTCAATATATATATTATATATGGACATGGGATTTTGTCAGAAGAAAAACAAAAAGGTAAGTATAGGGTTTTGAAGAACAGAATGGCAATCGGGTTTTGTCTGCAACTATAGGAGATTGAACTGAGTAGCTAACTAATTTAAATTAGGATTTATTTAACATTAAATACGGATTAGGGTAAAAATAATGGTTGTAGAAATAATTAAATTATTTCAATTTTGAATTAAATATTGTAACGCGTATAATGTTATCATTCATTAACAGAATTGGGTAGAACTGGTATCGATGGGTTCGTATCGACGGTGCCGACATGTAGAACTGAAATAAAAGGATTTTGAGACGACTGGAATTTATATGGTCTCAGAATGATAGTGCAACGCAACACCGTCAGAAACAAACCAAAGGTGAGTTAATTCTCACACTTCTGAAATACTGCGATGTGTTAAATCCATATCATTAATATTTATCGTTAATTGGCTGAATGGATGCTATGGTTGCTATGGTTGATTTTATTTATTGGGTGATTGTTGTTTGTGGTTATAAATTGACTGTTCGAATACATGACATTTCTTGTATTATTATAAACTGTTGTACAGGGAAGAACAGATTGGAGGAATCCAACCGGATTCCTCAAACAAATTACATATTATTTGTTGTTTTTTTACATTGGCTGTTCATTCTAATTTATACCATATCCTGTTTAGATATAAATGATTGAGTGAATATTGATTGTTGAATCTAAATTCAACAATTGTTATGTTTTAAATCAATACGTAGCATTGATTGGGTAATTGGCAGTAGATGGTCAAAATACACCGATTTGAAATAGAAAATCACCGTCAAGTGAATTGATGTATTCTTAGTTATCAAATCTATTCTCAATGGAATCAAAAATTTAATTTTTCATTTAGTTATTTAAATCAAGAGTTTTTAAATAAAATAGATATGATTGAAAAGGTATTTTTCAAATGTAAGATAAAAATTGTAAAACGATGTCAAAATGGAAATACTTATCAACTTAACTAACGAAGTAAATAAAAGGATTTGGTTATAAAATCCAACCAGTTGTTTTTAACAAATGTTAAAAGGAGTTTTGGAGAAAGTATCAATGAACAAAATCATAGTTAATAAGGAAAGTGGATTTGAAGTTAAAAACCAAGGCAAGGATTTTAAATAATCATTTTACTAAAAGAACCGAATTAACTAAATGGTGAAATTGAAATGGATTCGGAAAGGTAAAAGGGAAAATTAAGGTTTTGAATAAAAGAAATTTGAGAAAGGAATTTATGGTTATGAATCCAAAGTTGGATTATATAATGAAAATGTTTTGAAAGGATATTAGTTAATGGATTAAGTGTAATATAGTCCAAGTTATGAATCAAATATCATACAGGGGTTTTTGAAGCAAATGGTTAAGATTTGGGGCAAATAATTTACTCAATTATATTAAGTAAAATGGCAATGTTTGATCGAGATGGTTCAGAAGAAAGATAGGGATTTTTAATCATGATTTAAATAAGAAGAAAGATCTGATCGATGGTGTAAGGACGTGTGTTTTAAGTTACAAACTGGTATTTATTCTGAGATAAGGACGTTGTCGTTCAAGGTCTGAGAGGTAAATAGAATACCCCAACTTGAACGGCTTTGTTATTATTGAGGAATGGTATTGGTTTGAACGAGTGGAAGGTGTTGAAATTGGTTTTACGCTATACGAGGATTATCAAACTCTACTGCAAGGTTTTGGGGAAATAAATAATATTGCAATATTAGTTCAAAAGAAATAAGAATATTGATTTCAAATTATATTGAATATTTGTTTATTCAATTAGAGCTGATCGAATACAGTATTTGAGGTAGAGTAAATCAAACATAGTCTTTCAGGAAGAGTTATTGCGTATGACTGCTAGCGAAATTCGCAGGGCTGCAGATAGCCTACGGTGGTCGGATGTTTCCTGAGGGAATCAGGCGTAACCATTGTGATCGCTGCGATCTGGAGTCAAGCGAATAGGGTTAAGTCGAATATTAGAGTTGATTAACGATTTTGTTAAATATATTTTAAAGAGGCCAAGTCATGCCAAGTACTGAATCAGTGAAATCATTGTGTTGACACATTTGTTATTTGATAGTTAAAACACCGACTATCAAACCTGACCAATACGATTGTTGGTATGGGAAGACCGGGATCGAATTTATATTCGAAAACCATTCCGACCAACAAATACGTGAAGATATCAAAAGACGGTCGAGATGGAGCATTGAAGACTGTGGATCTTCATAAGCGGAGGAACTGCTAAAAATCTCTGGTCTGCAGCCAGAGATGTACTGTGGTTCTGTCGTGGTTGGAATCCACGGGTTGCAAGGACTTCTCGCTACTGATCCATGGGGTGATACCTATATGAGATGCAGTAGGAGAGTGCCTTCGGTTCATCCTGTTCCTGGATGACTTGTATGGACGAGTGTCTGACAGAGTATTTCCAAAGGGGTCACGTACGTTGATTTCTTCAAACGTATTTCTGTTAATGGCGGAGAAGGCCGTACACCTTCTTTTTGCTAACCGTAGAGTATTTTTGTGGATGTCAATTAGTGATATCCAGAGGATTTGACGATGTGGCATTCAAAGTGAATAGTGGCCAGATGTTCGAAAAAGAGTTCTAGCCTCAAGCCTCATCAACCGGGAAATGACAAAAATCGGGCAGGCAGCATGGCTATGTGGGTCGCTCCCATTAGGGTGTATGATCACCTATCTAGAGAAATTCCATTTGCTTCTTAATCTATGTTCGATGCTGTCCCTTTTCGGGCAGGCGGTTGTTGATCCCAACCCCCGGTGATATACATTCGATACACTCAAGCGAAATGAGTGGTCGGTCATGTGAGGGCCGGGTTGCAAGACGTTCTTGTTGAACCCAGTGTATTCGCCTCTAGAGATACACGTGCGGGAGGTGGTCCCATACCTTGTCATAGTTGGAATCCGATATCCAATAAGCGCCCACGGTTTTCAATTGTATACTACATATGGGGAGCGTGAGATGCAAGCGTTCCTCTAGATTGATATTTATTTGTATTTAGACATTATCATAATATCATATCAAGTATGATTTCAAAAATGGTTTGGGTTATAGTAAGGTAAAAACCGTCCGTGTTTATGTGTGGGCTGGTCTTACTATTATCCTTTGTTTTCATAAAGGATTTCCAAAGTTAAACAAGTGTGTGTGCTATGAATTTATCACTGATAGTATTCCAGACTGACCCGGTGTATTTTGTTTTAAATCAAATGTGCTCGGGTCAGACCGAGTATGTTCCAGGTTAGGTTTCGCTTGGAGTTTCAGGTGCTGGAAGCAGACGGCTTCGCTGTTAGTTATAAAAAGTTATTTCCGCTGTGACTGATACCTGTTGTACTCTGATGATTGGTATGTATACAAAGTTCTTTTGTATAAAGGATTTGTTATATTATATTTTATTCGTTCCGCTGTGAGATTCTGATGTGTTCTTCTTCTTTCTTCTATTCTAATATTCTTTCTTTCTTTTCTCACCCTCTAACTTCTTTCTATTGACAATCTGGGGGTTCGATACTTGGGTTTTTGGCAAGTGATACGGGTTTATGTATTGTTGTCGAAAACTCGAGCGTCGAGCATTTCCCCGGGTCGTTACAGTGGTATCAGAGCTATTGGTTTAGTGATAACCTTGGCACTGTGGCGTAACTCAGTAGAGATGGTGTTAGTAATACCCTAGATTGAGTTGAGTATATATATATATATGAGTGCGCGTATTTGTATTTGAATATAAAATTATTTCTAAATTATTTTGTAAAGAGGGTAAATGAAATAATTTTACCCGAATCATATTTTTATAGAAACCAGAAATAATTATCCAATTTGTTGACTGGTTGTTTGAACTTGTATTGCCTGGTTTGATTGATTTGAATGTGTTTGATTATGAAGTTGAACTGGATCAACCCGAGGACATTTCAAATTTGAAATGTGGAATATGGTAATTTAACTCATGTTGGGTTGAATACATCGTAAAGAAAATTTAACTTGAATATTGAAATTAAATAACAACTTAAGTCAACATTTAAGTTGGGAAACAAAAATGTCCAAATATATTGATTTAGGATTATATGGTTGAGATTGATTGCATATATATGGATTTACTGATTGAATGAACTTGATTTAAACCAATCTTGAGTAGAATTGATTTATCGAGATAAATCTAGGATGGTATGGAATTTGGATTTAACTAATATTGTTTGAAACTTATGAAGTTCATTAGAATTGAGAACAGGTGAAGAAGAGCTAATTTATCTTTAAAACATGTTCAAGAAAATTCGGCAGTGAGTACAGTCTGATTGGAACTGCATAGTAATCGAGCAGACTCGCTTATCGTATATCGCTTATTGCGTAATAACGCTCGCAAAAAGGTACGCTTACGCGAAATACAAATTTTTGGTTTTGATTGGGGTTTTTGGATTGGATTTTTTTCTTTTTCCGACCGTGTTGGTCGAGGTATATTTATTTGTGGTACCTGCAATATTGCAGATGTCCTCCGTACAGGGGAGACTCTGCCAAATTTTTCCAAAATTTAAGGTGTTCGAAATTTTTCGAAATTTTTGGTAAGTATAAATTTGTTTTCGATTTGAAAATTATTTGGATAAGTTTTTAATTAAAATTTAGAAAGTGATGATTTTAATTTTAAATAGATTTTTTAAGTATAATGGGATTATAGCACTCTTCTTACCTTAGCAATTTCGAGGACGAATTTTTTTTTAGGAGGAAGGAATGTAACGACCCAGATTTTTAGCCATTTAATTTAATATTTAATTTTTGTTTTAATTATTGATTTTGAATTTAAATGGTTTGAAATTAATGAATTTGAATAATTTATTTGTTTAAATAATATAAATAATATTTTATTGAAAACGATCGAATTTGGTTGAATTTGCAAATTTGTTCGATTTGGTAATGTAAGAGATTTATTTAAGTTATATTTAAATTTTTTTACGATCTCGTTTAGTAAACGCTGTTTGAACGTTAATTTATAATTTTAGCTACATAACGAGCTACAGCAGCGCGCTAGTTCATAAAATAACGTTTTGAACTTCAATTGGTCGTACAAGACCCAAATCAAGTCGGATTTCTTAGAAACAAGAAAAATCCGAACCCATTTGATAATTTTCTAATGAAGCAGAAGAATCGAGTTTCCATATTGTAGATTTTGTTTTATGTCCAAATCAAAAATTTCAAATAATCGCTATGGAATTCAGTAATAGAATATAATGATTTATTTTGTATTTGCGTATTTTGTTTCAAACAGAACCCCTACGCGTTCGTACGAATTTTAATGTGATCGCTATACGCTATGAATATTGTCGGTTGTTTCTCGTAAAATATCGTACTTCGTCTCAACAAAATATCGTTGGTTAAATCAAAATAAAAATCTACTGATTGAATATGATGTGAACGTTTTGTTATCAAGCATCACATGCTTCTGTCCATAATTTTCTTTTAAATGATCAGCGGCCATGTACCAATCCACCCATTTCAACAATTCAATTAATTTCTCCCCTAAATATATGTATGCCCAGTAACGAACTTCACCACATACTCATTCTATTCAACCGTACAAAATATCTCAGTGCAACTTTATTTTCATCCCTTGGCATGTGCAAGGTTGTAAATTCTGCATTCTTGCATGCATTGGTCTCTTTTCTTTCTGTCCATCAGAGAAGACGTGCCCTTGTACGATTTTACTCCT
The DNA here is from genome assembly GCA_030737875.1 of Allium sativum. NCBI lineage: Eukaryota > Viridiplantae > Streptophyta > Magnoliopsida > Asparagales > Amaryllidaceae > Allium > Allium sativum. The sequence goes on along the minus strand of CM060909.1, from coordinate 576,168,772 downwards.
ATTTTATATTTATTTCCTTGATGCCCACGGTTTTCCCCACTATATATTCTCACCTGCCCTTCCCATTCTTTCTAAAACACAGCAAAAAGATCATCATTCCATAAAAGAATAAAAACCCGAAACTTCAATAAAATAAAATAAAGGAAAACATTCGTCTCTGTTCAACAAGAATACAAGGCCACGGAAACCGTGCAGGCTGCTCGTGGGAGTTGCTACTGGTATTTGGTGTGTAGTTGAGTTCGGTTTTAGGCATCATGGTGGAGCTGTGGACCAACGAAGGTGGTAAGGCCGGTGGGAGATGGAAGCCAGAGGGGTGGCGGTCGCTTAGGAGGTGGTGCGGTCACCGTTCGTTGTCGGAGTACGGTGCAGTCATGAATTGAATGGAGGCTACTTTTGTATGGAATTTTGGGATTTGGTTTTCATTATTTAGGATCGGGTGTGGTCTGTGGGCCAACGGTTGCGGTTTGGTCGGCCAGGTGGGGAAGTCTGAGAGGCGGCGAACGTGTTGGTGGCGGACTGGTGGGGTCCAGTGGCATAGTTCATCGACGGTGGGGTTTTGAACGTAGTGGAAATTCTGTATTGTTTTTTTTATTATTTAAGATCTGATCAATGAAGCATGGAAGTTTGGTCAAGGGTGTAGGTTGGTCAGTGGCGTACAAGTGGTGGATGAGTTGCTGTCGCCTGAAGTTCACCGTGGAGGATGTGGTGACCAGTGGAAGACATGTCGGGTTTTGGAAAAGTGGTGGCATCGAGTTTACTACAGAAAGGAGGACAGGGAAGAAAGCGTTATTATAAAGGAAAACAAGTGGTAAAGGTAATGGTTACTAAATCATTTAACCATTAATTTGGGTTAGAATATTAAACAGTCAATATATATATTATATATGGACATGGGATTTTGTCAGAAGAAAAACAAAAAGGTAAGTATAGGGTTTTGAAGAACAGAATGGCAATCGGGTTTTGTCTGCAACTATAGGAGATTGAACTGAGTAGCTAACTAATTTAAATTAGGATTTATTTAACATTAAATACGGATTAGGGTAAAAATAATGGTTGTAGAAATAATTAAATTATTTCAATTTTGAATTAAATATTGTAACGCGTATAATGTTATCATTCATTAACAGAATTGGGTAGAACTGGTATCGATGGGTTCGTATCGACGGTGCCGACATGTAGAACTGAAATAAAAGGATTTTGAGACGACTGGAATTTATATGGTCTCAGAATGATAGTGCAACGCAACACCGTCAGAAACAAACCAAAGGTGAGTTAATTCTCACACTTCTGAAATACTGCGATGTGTTAAATCCATATCATTAATATTTATCGTTAATTGGCTGAATGGATGCTATGGTTGCTATGGTTGATTTTATTTATTGGGTGATTGTTGTTTGTGGTTATAAATTGACTGTTCGAATACATGACATTTCTTGTATTATTATAAACTGTTGTACAGGGAAGAACAGATTGGAGGAATCCAACCGAATTCCTCAAACAAATTACATATTATTTGTTGTTTTTTTACATTGGCTGTTCATTCTAATTTATACCATATCCTGTTTAGATATAAATGATTGAGTGAATATTGATTGTTGAATCTAAATTCAACAATTGTTATGTTTTAAATCAATACGTAGCATTGATTGGGTAATTGGCAGTAGATGGTCAAAATACACCGATTTGAAACAGAAAATCACCGTCAAGTGAATTGATGTATTCTTAGTTATCAAATCTATTCTCAATGGAATCGAAAATTTAATTTTTCATTTAGTTATTTAAATCAAGAGTTTTTAAATAAAATAGATATGATTGAAAAGGTATTTTTCAAATGTAAGATAAAAATTGTAAAACGATGTCAAAATGGAAATACTTATCAACTTAAGTAACGAAGTAAATAAAAGGATTTGGTTATAAAATCCAACCAGTTGTTTTTAACAAATGTTAAAAGGAGTTTTGGAGAAAGTATCAATGAACAAAATCATAGTTAATAAGGAAAGTGGATTTGAAGTTAAAAACCAAGGCAAGGGTTTTAAATAATCATTTTACTAAAAGAACCGAATTAAGTAAATGGTGAAATTGAAATGGATTCGGAAAGGTAAAAGGGAAAATTAAGGTTTTGAATAAAAGAAATTTGAGAAAGGAATTTATGGTTATGAATCCAAAGTTGGATTATATAATGAAAATGTTTTGAAAGGATATTAGTTAATGGATTAAGTGTAATATAGTCCAAGTTATGAATCAAATACCATACAGGGGTTTTTGAAGCAAATGGTTAAGATTTGGGGCAAATAATTTACTCAATTATATTAAGTAAAATGGCAATGTTTGATCGAGATGGTTCAGAAGAAAGATAGGGATTTTTAATCATGATTTAAATAAGAAGAAAGATCTGATCGATGGTGTAAGGACGTGTGTTTTAAGTTACAAACTGGTATTTATTCTGAGATAAGGACGTTGTCGTTCAAGGTCTGAGAGGTAAATAGAATACCCCAACTTGAACGGCTTTGTTATTATTGAGGAATGGTATTGGTTTGAACGAGTGGAAGGTGTTGAAATTGGTTTTACGCTATACGAGGATTATCAAACTCTACTGCAAGGTTTTGGGGAAATAAATAATATTGCAATATTAGTTCAAAAGAAATAAGAATATTGATTTCAAATTATATTGAATATTTGTTTATTCAATTAGAGCTGATCGAATACAGTATTTGAGGTAGAGTAAATCAAACATAGTCTTTCAGGAAGAGTTATTGCGTATGACTGCTAGCGAAATTCGCAGGGCTGCAGATAGCCTACGGTGGTCGGATGTTTCCTGAGGGAATCAGGCGTAACCATTGTGATCGCTGCGATCTGGAGTCAAGCGAATAGGGTTAAGTCGAATATTAGAGTTGATTAACGATTTTGTTAAATATATTTTAAAGAGGCCAAGTCATGCCAAGTACTGAATCAGTGAAATCATTGTGTTGACACATTTGTTATTTGATAGTTAAAACACCGACTATCAAACCTGACCAATACGATTGTTGGTATGGGAAGACCGGGATCGAATTTATATTCGAAAACCATTCCGACCAACAAATACGTGAAGATATCAAAAGACGGTCGAGATGGAGCATTGAAGACCGTGGATCTTCATAAGCGGAGGAACTGCTAAAAATCTCTGGTCTGCAGCCAGAGATGTACTGTGGTTCTGTCGTGGTTGGAATCCACGGGTTGCAAGGACTTCTCGCTACTGATCCATGGGGTGATTCCTATATGAGATGCAGTAGGAGAGTGCCTTCGGTTCATCCTGTTCCTGGATGACTTGTATGGACGAGTGTCTGACAGAGTATTTCCAAAGGGGTCACGTACGTTGATTTCTTCAAACGTATTTCTGTTAATGGCGGAGAAGGCCGTACACCTTCTTTTTGCTAACCGCAGAGTATTTTTGTGGATGTCAATTAGTGATATCCAGAGGATTTGACGATGTGGCATTCAAAGTGAATAGTGGCCAGATGTTCGAAAAAGAGTTCTAGCCTCAAGCCTCATCAACCGGGAAATGACAAAAATCGGGCAGGCAGCATGGCTATGTGGGTCGCTCCCATTAGGGTGTATGATCACCTATCTAGAGAAATTCCATTTGCTTCTTAATCTATGTTCGATGCTGTCCCTTTTCGGGCAGGCGGTTGCTGATCTCAACCGCCGGTGATATACATTCGATACACTCAAGCGAAATGAGTGGTCGGTCATGTGAGGGCCGGGTTGCAAGACGTTCTTGTTGAACCCAGTGTATTCGCCTCTAGAGATACACGTGCGGGAGGTGGTCCCATACCTTGTCATAGTTGGAATCCGATATCCAATAAGCGCCCACGGTTTTCAATTGTATACTACATATGGGGAGCGTGAGATGCAAGCGTTCCTCTAGATTGATATTTATTTGTATTTAGACATTATCATAATATCATATCAAGTATGATTTCAAAAATGGTTTGGGTTATAGTAAGGTAAAAACCGTCCGTGTTTATGTGTGGGCTGGTCTTACTATTATCCTTTGTTTTCATAAAGGATTTCCAAAGTTAAACAAGTGTGTGTGCTACGAATTTATCACTGATAGTATTCCAGACTGACCCGGTGTATTTTGTTTTAAATCAAATGTGCTCGGGTCAGACCGAGTATGTTCCAGGTTAGGTTTCGCTTGGACTTTCAGGTGCTGGAAGCAGACGGCTTCGCTGTTAGTTATAAAAAGTTATTTCCGCTGTGACTGATACCTGTTGTACTCTGATGATTGGTATGTATACAAAGTTCTTTTGTATAAAGGATTTGTTATATTATATTTTATTCGTTCCGCTGTGAGATTCTGATGTGTTCTTCTTCTTTCTTCTATTCTAATATTCTTTCTTTCTTTTCTCACCCTCTAACTTCTTTCTATTGACAATCTGGGGGTTCGATACTTGGGTTTTTGGCAAGTGATACGGGTTTATGTATTGTTGTCGAAAACTCGAGCGTCGAGCATTTCCCCGGGTCGTTACAGCATTGCCCTTTCCCGGTGTATATGCGATGTCAAAATCGTAGGAAGCCAAGAATTCTAACCACCTTTGTTGCCGGAGATTTAGATCCTTCTGGGAGAAGAGATACTTCAACGACTTATGATCTGTAAACAGTTCAAATCTTTCTCCCAAGAGATAGTGTCTCCACATCTTTAACGCGAATACGATCGCTGCCAATTCTAAATCATGGGTAGGGTATCTTCTCTCGTGCGGTTTCAATTGCCGACTTGCGTAAGCTACAACCCTACCGCCTTGCATCAATACAGCACCCAGTCCGGTACCATAGGCATCCGTGTATACCGTCATCTCTTCATCCCCCTTTGGAATGACTAACACTGGTGCGCTTGTCAACTTGTCCTTTAGACTTTTGAATGCATTCTCGCACCTTTCATCCCAGACAAAAGCTTGATTCTTCTTGGTCAACTTGGTCAATGGTGCTGCTGTCTTGGAGAAACCTTGGATAAACTTACGATAATATCCGGCTAATCCCCAGAAACTTCTTACATCTGTTGCGTTCTTGGGCGTAGGCCAATCTTGTACCATAGCCACCTTCGCCGGGTCCACAGCAATACCATTCTCTGATACAACATGGCCCAAGAACCTCACTTCCCTCTTCCAGAAGTGACACTTAGAAAACTTTGCTTTCAATTGGTGTTTTCTCAACACCTCCATCGCTACTCTTAAATGTTCCTTGTGTTCTTCCTCTGTCCTCGAATAGACCAAAATATCATCAACGAACACAAGGACAAACTGATTCAACTGATCTCTGAATACCCTATTCATAAGATCTACAAAATATGCTGGGGCATTGGTCAGCCCGAATGGCATGACCAACCACTCATAAAATCCGGACGGCGTTCGAAATGTCGTTTTAGCTATACTCTCAGCTTCCACTCTAAGCTGATGAAAACCTGTCGCGAGATCCAACTGAGAAAATACTCTCACGCCACTCAACTGATCGAACAAATCATCTATCCGCGGTAGAGGATACTTGTTCTTCCTCGTCACTTTATTCAACTCGCGGTAGTCTACACACAACCGAAGGGAACCATCCGCCTTGGTAGCAAATACAACTTGAGCTCCCCATTCAGAAACACTCCTTCTGATAAATCCCTTCCTCAAAAGATCACTGACTTGCACCTCGAGCTCTCGCTGCTCCCTTGGTGCCATACGACGAAGTGGCATCACTATAGGCCTGGCATCCTTTACCAAATCAATACGAAACTCAATCTCTCGGTGTGGTGGAAGTCCGGTCACTTCTTCGAAAACATCCGGATACTGGCCAACCACGGGCAAACCTGACAACTCACTATGCGGAATGTCGAGGGAATTTAGAAAACTAGCCAATACCCCCTTACTGGGTAGACCACCGAACACTATCCTCCGTCCATCATCCGCTCTAGCTGTCACCAAAAAGCCCTCACAGTCTACCACCACCCCGTATCTTTGGAGCCAATCTACTCCCAAAATAATGCCAAACCCAGTAAAGCCCAAAACAAAGCAATCACAAACAAACATGCATCCATGACTCGATAGGACCACATTACGACAAATCATGCTAAGGCTAGTCGAACCACCAATCGGGTTCGTCACTATTAAAGGTCTGTCGACAATCTCGGGCTCCAATCGCGACCTATCTACCAGGTCACTAGATATGAAAGAACTGGAAGCTCCGGTATCAAACAAAACTCTAACATGAACATCATAAACAGAAAGCATACCTTGAATGATGACATTCTTTCCCTTCTCCGCCGCAGTTGGGGCATTCGACGAAGAAGGAATAGCATTAATAGCGTAAGCTTTCACCATTTGCTTTTCTTTAGGGGGCTGTGGACACTTGTCCTTGTGATGTCCCATTTGGCCACAGTTGAAGCACTTCCTATCCGCTGGCTTGGCCCGACAATTACTAGCATAATGGCCCTTCTTACCACAGCTGAAGCACTCTACATCTTGCTTATTCTTTTTCTTCTGGCCATCCTTAGTCTGATTCTGCTTTCTCTTATTCTGGGAACCACCCTTGCCTCCACCACTTGCTTGTGGCTTTGGCTCATCTGCGGATGCAACCTCAGTCTTCGGCTTAGGGTAGAGACTTTCTGATCTTAATGCTTTCCCCACAATCGATTCAAATATCTCATCGATGTGGTTAATAAGTTTTTCCCCCAAGTACTGATCCAAACCAGTTATGAATTTCTCATTCTTTTTCTCGGCAGTATCAATAAGAGATAACCCATATTTTGACAAAGTGTCAAATTCAGCAATATACTCCGAGACAGCTCTGCCATTCTGCTTGAGCTCCAAGAACTTCTTAAACAGCACTGACTTCTGAGCAGCTGGAATGAACTTCTCGCTAAAGCGAGCCTTAAACTACTCCCAAGTAATCTGATCTTCGGGAGTAGCTGTCTTTATAGCATTCCACCAATTCATTGCCCGCCCTTGCAACTGACGGGACGCTAGCTTTCTCTTCATCGCATCCTCGATACCAAAATCCTTGAAGATACGTTCGCAACTATCCAACCAATCCTGAACATCCGTAGCCGACTCCGTTCCGTGGAACGACTTCCCACCAAGACTAGTATAATCCTTATTCAGCTTGGCGAAGTCGACTCTTGGCGCCTGCACTATTGGACCACCACCATTTCCACCATTGGGAGCAGCCCTCTGTACATCTCTAAGCATCTCTCTCATGAGGTCAGTAAACATCGTCCTCGTGTCAGCAGCATTCCCATTATTGGCTCCCCTACCAGCACCTCTAGTATATCGGCTCATCGTCAATCTGAAAAAGGAAACGATTAACGACTCCATAGTGGTGCTAGTGCAGTACGACTTCATCCTTATACTAGTAATAGTATATATATATATATATAGCTTTTAAAAACCAATGTAATCACAAATACGCTCTCTCGTATATGTATATTATCTCTCCCTGATAACTTTACTAGGTTAACTACGCAACCTAGAGCTCTGATACCAAATGTGACGGCCCGCTCCGCACCAGCCTGCATTTCCTCCGGAAGTGCGCTGTACACATGCCCCGACTAGCACGGAACAGTCGCAAAAGAAAGGAAAGAAGGGAATGAACTAATCAAGGAACCTGTAGAATGTCTCACAGCGCATGGAATAAAATATAATAATAACATACTTGACATAAAACAGGTGAGACAGTGCATAAGCTGATAACTAAAATCAACATCAACATCAGAGCAGCGGAAATCCAAATACAGCTTATTACAATTTTCCAAATTTACTGTCTCTAAACAAAAGAAAGCTAAAGTAGAAGATGCACCACCAATGCCCAAGCAGTGATCAATCAACACAGGGAGAATATTATATATATATTATGTGAAAGCCTCATGCTCGTCTCCGGATCATCTACCCGTGCATCACCAGCTAACCTGTCTCTAGTCTGCTCGTGTGAGCACCCAGAGTAATAAGAGGAGACATAAAACTCTGGGTCAGACATAAAGCCTGGTATGAGCGATAAGCATCTAAACAGAATAATAACAGGTATACTAAACCATACCTGAACCTGGACCTGCAACCAAAGAGTTAGTACCACATACCGTACAATACTCTAAGGAGCCATAATAAATAGTGTACGAATACGGGGGTGGGGTGTGCATGTCATAATGATAGCAAATAAACCATCCATAGCAATCATCCTCACATTTTCTCACTCAGTGCGTAAAGCATACGATATCCACCACTTTGAAACACTAGACAAATTGAGGTAACGACGAATCCCGACTTGTAGAAACCCTGCTATGACCAAGCTAAACACATGGAGTCATGACCAAGCATTTCAATGACCCACCACATTGGTCGTAGCCCTTGGTCCTACCATTGCCATAATGGCCTTGAATCTGCCTTCGTCCCTCCTACCATAGTGGTCCAAAGCTATAGACATCGATAACCCCTTAACACGCGTCCCGCAGCAAAGCCCAATCGTGAAGCGAACTCGTTGATTCCCATCTGGATCTTCAGCTCTAGCTTCTCATTTGGACTTCCTTTGCATCTCGGGTTTGGTCGAATTGGAGTGGGTCTTCAGAAGAGTTGTCGTGCAGTAGCAGCCCTAGAATTCGGTTCGGTTCGGTAGTCATTACCCTCGTCGGTTCGGGTCGGTCCTCCTTCCTTGTCATCTTTCCCTTCGGTTCGGGTCGGGTACTTCACTTCAGGTCGGGTCGGTGTCCTCCGGGTCGGGTCGGGTTGCTGTCTTCCTTCCAGTTCATGCTCCTTCTCCGATCAGCTCCCTCGTTTTCCATCTACTCCGATCCGATCCGATCCCTTCGCCTTACTCCAGTCGTAGCCTTCCATTCTTGAGTCGATCCGATTTGGCCTCCATTATTCTTCCGATCCGATCCCCTTGTCCACTCCAACTCTAAGTAAACGGCCTTCCTTTTTGCCAAGTCTCTTATGTGCCAAACTCCAGTTCGGGTCAGGTTTTCTTGCCCAGTTCACATATCCGATCCGAGCCCTCATCCGATCCGAAGCCCTGCACAACTTTCTGCAACTTTTTCCAGCAACTTGTTTACGCCTTTCGACGACGTTTTTGACAAATCTAACTATTCTAATCAATCACAAATCATGTCGAATAGTCATAACAACATAGCAAACTAACCACAAACACCACAACAATGAATTTACATGTCAAAAGGAATCAAATATGCCCAAAATCCCCTTATTTTCCCCTTAAGCCTGATTAAATAAAACTAATCATAGAATTAACAAAACTCAATCAAATTAAACCAAATTTCTACCAGAGGCATAAAATATTATTTAAGAATTTCTAAACATTTTTCCAGAATTTATTAGTGTATAAATCCGCTAATCCTCACTAATTACCCTTAATTACCGTAATTAGTGCAAAAACTATGCAAATCACTCACCTTGGCCACAAAATAAAACACCAAATCTGAAATACTCTCTATTTGGGTTGAATTCCTATGTATAGCAGCAGCTCCAATCTTGCTTTGTTGCTATTTGGCCTTGCTTTGATGTAGTTTAGGCTTAATCTTCACTAAAAATGTGTTTTGGAGTGGTTTTAGAGGATGGAAGCCATTACTAAGGTCTCAAGAAGGTTTGTGGCGGCTCAAAACTGAAATGAAAGTGATTTCCTAACCCTAATCTGTCCTCCTATACCTCTAAACCCGAAATTCCCCTTTGGGCCTAGCTGCTAATCACCCGGTTAAGCCCAATTAAGCTGTTTTTCACCATCTGAAAATCGTTTCAGCCATATCTCCCAAACGGTGAGTCCGTTTGGCTAATGTGACCACTCTACGGAAAGAGAAACCATCATCTGGAGCCAATGGAAGTGGTTTCAAGTCAAAATTCCTTTCCAGTCAAAAGTTATTTCCAAAACAGTGCCAACTAGGGGTAAAATGGTCATTTAAAAACCGGGAAAAATCATGAACATGGGAAATGACCCCAATAGTCGTCTCCCAAAGTTACATGACCATACGACTTCGTATGTGAAAGAAATAAATATCCTACGATCCTATGATGTGTAGACTACGGGTCGTTACACGTAGTGATAATTTCATTTTTAGAATTTTATTGTAACTTTAATTAATTAAATAAGAAACGTTTTATTTTGGAGTATTTTGCACCCTATATCAATATTTTGGGGTTTTACAATATGAGTTAAACTACCGATATTATTATACTTTTGGGATCGTGACACTGAGCTGGACCCGTGCTTAAGTGGAGTTTTACGGAACATGGTACCCTAACGTTTTAAAACATAGTTGCAAGCTTCCTTTGTCTTTCTTTTTTGCTTCATCATCAAATACACAACTGCAAGTTTTAAATGGCAATTAAACTAAAAACGTGGCAAGCATGAAACACGCAATGCATATGATGCGAGAAACACAAATGTATACAACCTAAGAGCCAGCTATTCCTTTCCTTAACACCCAAGTATCTCATCTACAACCTACCGTGTGAAACATGCCAGCGCGATGCTATATTTTCCTTAAGCATTAAGACTCTTCACATGTGTAAATACTCAACAAATACCCATCTCTTTTGTTTTGCTTGAACCATGCCGTGAGTCTTCATGGTATCCAAATCCTCCACCGCCTTTCAAAATATTCTTTCTCACTTCCTTCTACCTCTGTTTCTATTCTTCGCCATCGCTCTTATCCTCTTTGAATTCTTTCACTCTCTCTTAAGAGGAACTAGTTTACCCTGTTTTGGTATTCTGGTTGTGTGCAAAAGCCATGGTGTCAGGGGAAAATTGAACGTTGGAGCTCGTAAGAAGTGGCGTGTGTTATGGGTGTGAGGAGAAAGCTGGTAATGATGTGTAGTTGCTGTGTAATAGAGACTAGATAGGAGCGGGTTTCATGAAGGGTGGGTTGACATGAAAAAGGGAGAAGAGGGACCATGTAGCGTGCGTAGGTGGTTGGCCTTCAACATGCATGAAATTGGGGTAGTTTTTCATGAGATGCCCATGTTTTAAATAGGAGAAAAAGAGGCTATACGTTGAATTTGGGATAGGGTTCGTGGCACCAGTATTGTAGGAGAAACTGGTGTACAGATGGCAGTATGGTTATTCAATATACATGGCGTGTAAACTGGAGGGGGTGCAGACTTTCGATTGGACGTGGCGTTTTGTATGAGGAACGGTTTCACTGTTCATACGAGAACTAAGGGAGGTTGGTGCGGATTTAATTATGAGGTGGTTCTGTTGTTAGAAGATGGCACTGTTTGGTTTCGGTGGTAGTTTTAACGTATGGACAGAAGGACGTTGAAAGTTGGAATGTGGGACAAGACTATAGCATGAAGGAAATAGGGTGTGTGGATCCAATATATGGTGCGCCGATGAGCAAATGCACAAAGTTGTAAGGCCCAATACTAATATTTATTCAGATTAAAACTATTGAATATATGCATATAAACTTGAAATCTTAATATCATGCACACACGTTATCAGAATTATGCGCCATTGGTCACGTTGGAATCATATGGACGACAAGTGAATCAGAGCTCTTTACAATTTATAGCGAAACAAATTGTCCGTCTGAATCAAGAGATGGTTATCATTATTAATGATGATCGTCCAATGTGAGTAAAACTCACCAACTCTGAACAGTTATATTTTTATAACATATTCTTAGTGCTGATAATTTTCTGTTGGTTGTTGTGTGTTAACTGTTTGGTTGAATTGCTTATGTATTGGTTGAAATTATAGATAGCGATATATATATAAATCGTTAATCGAATATTGATACTGTTTAGCAGAATATTTCATAGTGAAGTGAAATCGATGTTAATTATATTGTTTAACATCTGTGATGCAGGGAAACAGGTTGAAGGGACCCAACCGGGTTCCTCAATATATAAAATACTGTTTTGTTTCATATATTGTGATATATGATGTGATATATAATCTGTGTTGATCATGTGTGTTTGAATGATATCGATCATTGTTGTTTGATATTTTAAATACCGTAAGAAAACCCTGGGATGAAAAGGGAAAATTTCAATAACTATATTGAAATAAAATATTATATAAAATCGAAAGATTTTATATAGAAGGAAGATTTCAAACTGTATATTGAAATAGAATATTTATAAAATCAAAGGATTTTATATAAAGGAATATTTATAAAATCAAGGTATTTTGTTAGACCAAAAAGTGGATCTAACACCCAAATTGATTAAAAGCAAAATGAAATGAAATCAAAAATAAAAATGAACACACAGGATTTATAGTGGTTCGGCGAAGAAATGCCTACGTCCACTTGTCTTTCACTATTCTCAATGATTCAGTTGCAAATCCAATGAAATATTCACTTGATATCTCTCACAACTCACTTACAATCACTCAATTGTCTAAAAACAAATAATGAAAGAAGATTTGGATTTTCCAGGAGTGCTGAAATTCGGGTTATGATGGTGGTTGAACTCTCGAAGTGTCAGAAAAAAGATCCTTTTCTTTGTCTCCAGACGGGGTATTTATAGGTGTGAATTTGCTCAGAACTCGATCCGGATCGGAGCCACGTGTCATCCATCCCATCAGCCTTGGGTTCGGATGGATTTCTATGTTGACAACGCATCAGAGTAATGGACGTTGTGGGCAGGAACTGGTCATAGCCGATCCGAACAACCAGGCGCTCATGCAGGGGAATGACGTGGAAAATGGGTTCGGATCGGAAGAGTGGGCTCAAGGGGTTCGGATCGGCACCTCCGATCCGACCAGGATTAACTGAGGACCAATTCTCTCTTCTTTTTACTCTGCTCCGCTCTGCTCCGATCTATCTCTGTACCAATTGGGTGGCTTTCCGATCCGACTGGAAGTAGATTGCCCTCCGATCCGAATAGCTGTGCCTCTCTAATTCCAATAGCAATAGTTCACCGATCCGAACATTAGACTTTACCCTATCCGAACCGCTACCCTGCTCCGATCCGACCCGCTTCAGTGTTTTTCAAGTTCTTCAATATTTCACATCTTGACTTTGTGTTGCCCAGTTCACAAAGTGGGCTAACATTTTGCCCCCTCAAAGGATGCTTCTGTTGGAGACGGAGCATGCTTTGACTATCAATGCATAGCGCTCTTCGAGGTAATTTCTCTTTTGATTTTCCTTGTGTTTTCATCTTTTTCTTCAAATTTCAATTCAGTTCGTTGCTGAGCTAAAGAACTCGGTTCGGTTCGGATTCCGATCCGAACAGACCCCTTCTCCTTTCTATTTTCCACTGGACTATTGGGCCAAGCTTTATTTCTGGACTGCCTATCCGATCCGAACGGGGGTTCTGCTATTGGGCTATCGGTCCGATCCGAATGGGGAGACGAATAGTCACCCTCCTCTTCTATATAAACACTGCCTCCTTCCTTCATTCATTTTTACTATTTTACTGCTCGAGTTCTGCAAAACGAGAAAAAATTCAATTCGTGAAACCTCAAAATTCTTCTTAATTCTCGAAGTAATCACACTGGTAGGTTATAAAACTTTGAACTATCCCTTCTTTAATTACTCTCGATTCGGATTCGTAGGCGATTAGGACGATTTGAGTATGAAAATTGGACAACTTCGTCACCGTGACTCCCATCCTCGTCATCATCACCAATAAACTCGTCGTCGTCTCGAGATTGGAACGGAGGAGATTATAATCTGTTGTTAAGTGTGCCAACGTAGAATTGCTTGGCTTTGGTTTGAGTGACTGGCACGAAATTGGCCTTGGCGTCGGTTAGGGAAGAAAGAGGGTGAAGGAGAAGAAGAAGATAATAGGGAATCGGTTCGGTTCGGAGAGATATGGAAGGTGAAAAAACAAAGGAAGAAGGAAGGAAATTCAGGAGGTCGGACCGGGTCGGGGCAAGCAAAGAAAGAAAAAAGAAAAGAAATCTAGGAGATCGGATCGGGTCGGAGCAAGTATTTAAAGAAGGGGGAAAGGAGCCTACCCAACCGGATCGGGTCGGATCGTAAGATGATGGAGGAGAAGTATAACTACGTGATCCGATCCGAACCGTTAGGGGACTTTGCCTCCGATCCTATCCGATTTTTATTTCTGAGTTTCGATGAGATATCCAAGCCTAAGGCCACGCCCCCGATCCGATCCCAATGAATGCACCCGAACCGAACCGAAGCACAGTCTACCTTAACGCATAAAAACTCATCTAACTGGCCCAATCAACTTTCAGCATAATCTTCAATTTAATGGACAGTTAGGATAGTGCCTTGCAAACGTAACTGGACATCAAGAACTACTTCAACTCTTTATATTTTGCCAAACTTTTTCGTCGCGCTTTTAAACATTTACTTTGCACTTTCCATATACACTGTTTACACTTTACTTTACACACATGCACGGGGGGATACGGGCTAATTTACTCTAATTTGTGCTATTGCTTCTTCAATAGTTTTATGACCATGAGACCCAGACGCTCTTCCAGATTAGCTGAGAGGAAAGAAGCCCCGGAAACCTCTAACAAGATTACTCTCGAGGACATATCTTCTCCGTCGGATCCAGAATGGGATAATGAGGGTTCGGTCTACGACGTCGGAAATCGTAAAAGTGATGAAGCGTCTTCAGAGAATGAAGTTTCTTTAGGGTTTGAAGAAGAAGGAGGGGTTGGCGATGACCGGGCTCCTGATGAGTTTGAATCGGCTGTCATATTGGAATCGCCCCAAGATTCTGTTGAATCAACAATTGATAACGACCAACTTACTCGAATTTGTTTGAAATATGGGATAATGAAAAGGGACACTCTAGTGCCTTCAAGCTCTGACCGTCCCCACAACCCTCCAGAAGGATATATGGCGGTCACTCGGTTGATGTGTATGGTCGGCGCTATCCCTCCATTTTCTCCCTTCATCGTTGACTTTCTAAGACAAATGTGGATTGCCCCCATGCAGCTGCATCCCAATTCTTATGCCTACTTGCACACTTTGTACATAGCATACCGTGAGATCTTAGACATAGAGCTCACGTTCGATGACGTTCATTTCTTCTATAACTTCAAGCATCGGACTCGAGAGACTCCATCTTTCTGCTATTTTGAGTCTGTTCCTAAGAGGAAGATAATCTCGGCGCCACTCAGCAGTAAAGCTGGAGATTCCAGACTGGAATGGTTTTATGTGAAGCGACAACCTGGATGTGCCAGGAGGTGGATGAAATCAAGTAAAACACTGATTTTCTAAATCCGGGCTCTATACACTCGAGTCATCACCTTAACTTTTTTTCCTTTTTTTTTGCAGTTGACAATCCAAAACAAATATCAGATTAGGTGTTCTTTGACCGGATGCACCAACTTCTTAATGGCGATCAGAAATTTTTGACTATTGATGAAGTCCTTAAGGACGAATATCTTCACTTTCATGGGCTGTTATCCGTTTTTCGTAGTATTGGTCATGGGACGGCTCCATACGTATATATTCCTCCAGTGGAGGTAGTTCCAGAGACAGGAGAAGGCTCGGGAGTTCCTACAGTGCCTCTTCAAACTTCACCTTCTCCATCTTCTACTCAGGATGACGAATTGGCTAACCTGGCTGAAAAGCATCGTGAAGGTTATACTGCCCCGAGGAGGCTACTTCTCTGGAAAAGTCAACGTCCTACCAAGAGTTGCCACTTAATGCTTCCGAGGGAGATGTCCCTAGTACTGATGATCCAATATTTCAGGGTTTGGGGAATCTCCCCTTACCTGAAACTATATACACTTCAGAGGATTTTAGGAAGGATCCTTTAGTCTTCACCTCTTCTGAAGAGACCACTTCTGCTAAGGCCAAAGAGCCTGTCCGTACTAGTCTAGCTTCAGACTCGGGTTGGTTGGGGGGAAACACACCACTTAGGACACACTTTATACAACAGCATTAGCATTCATTGCACCTCTTTCTCCGTGAATCTATTGATTCTGAATTTCGTTTATCTTATTGTGCAGGCACGATGTCTCGATCCTACTATGATATCAGGAAGCTTCGCCGCAGCATGTCTAATCCACCTCAGGATATCGAGTATGATCGCCGCGATGATCGCGGTAGGGAGGAGAGAAGGCATTATGATCCCTATCGCTCACGACCCTCACGTTCTCGCTCTCCCGTTCGGTCGGAACAAGAGAAATACAAAGGTTATCAAAGCCGTAGGGAAGAGGACAGGCCACAATCGAAAGACTCCATCTCTTCCCACGAAAAGCGCAGCAGAGAGGGAAGCCCTCCAAAAGATACCTAGTCTCGAAGTAAGCGCAAGGTCCCTGCTACTAAACGACCTAGGACAGACAAAGAAACTACTGAATCCTCTACACACAGGGTCACTGAATTGACGATCCCTGCTCCTCCCCCACTAGATGCGGAAACTGCACTAAAGCGGGCGTATTTGGAGGAGCAATTTCCCGAACACTACTTCGAGACTTTGACTTTTTTACCTGCCTTTGAACCTATTTCTTCTAAGTGGGCAGATGAGGCCCAAAGCAAAGATAGACGCGGTTGAAAAACAGTATTCTGAGATGTTTAAATATTCACGCAATCTTTCCAGAATTATCCGTACTCTAATCACGAATGCTGATTCAATGCAAAAAACCGCGGAAGAAGATGCTAAGGCCTTAAAGAACCTTGGTAAAGATTTGGAGGACACACAGGCCCGGCTTGCTATTGATCAGAGGGACGCTACCAACTTCAAACAACAATTTGAGGATATGCAAAAATGTTATCATGACTTGCTTGAATCTCACACTCAGGAGCGTTCTGAGTTAAAAAAGCAAGCTGATGATGCTAAGTCAGAAGCTGCTAAGACACGCCTTGCTTATACTGACCTCGAGTTAGCAAAGAGGAATGCTGAACTAGAAAAGAAGAATGCTGACTTGGCTTCAAAGCTATTGGAGGCAGAGAATAGAGCTGCCCTGGCTGAGGGCAATGTTGAGTGTGCTATCAAATCTGTGGAGGAAGCCCGCAAACAACTTTCAGAGGCGGAGGCTGATATTCAGGGTTTCGGCGAATTAATGATTGAATTCTTCGCACATATCATCCGTCGCCAAAACATTTCTTGGATCAAGGATTATCCATCCACTCTAGTTCAAGTATGGAATCAGATCGTCGAGTGGGAAAAAGAGGAGCTCAAGGTCGACTCCATCGATGAAGATAAGCTAATGGAGAAATACTTGAGGGATGATGAGCCGGAACGCCTAGCTGAAGGGCGCCGCCTCATTGCTGAGGCCATGGAAGAAGAGAGACGGAAGTCTAAACAGAAGAATGTTCTCGAAGTTGGTTCCTCTTCTACTGCCCCTACGACTTCTGAAGTAGAGGGGTATGATCCTGAAAATCCGAGAATCCCCCGAACAACTCTGCTATCCCCTATTCCTGAAACAGCATCAGAGGCAGTAGTCACCCCTGCCGAGAAGTCTTCGGAAGGTATCCCTACCTTTTCTCCTCAATTTGTCAAGGCTATTTCTACCTTTCGCCATGTGATTGAGCAATCGATGAAAAACCCATTGTTTTCGCCTGAGTTGATAACTGTTGCTTCTAATTCCGTAGGTATTGAGCCATCCGAAAAGACAGATGTGACTCAGGGAGTCACCGCCGGGGCAGAGCCTACAGAAAAGGCAAAAGGAGGGGAGGACAAGGCTGCTCCTATAGACTTGGGAGAAGGAAGTGAGCCGACTAAGGCCGCCACTCCTCTTGATGAAGAAATGATAGCAGCTTTAAAGGATGATGGCGGTGACGGAGGTCATGAGGAGGAACCAGAAGTTGCAATAGTCGGGGAGTCAAAAAATTCTGATGATGTTACTTTGGCTGCAATGAAAGCTGATCAAGACAAACGCTTGCAATTAAAAGCCGAAGAACTAGACCCTGAAGCCCTCAAGCCCCTCACAATTGTGGATGCGGGATCAAGGTTAGTTGTTAAGCTCTCAACTAGATCTATTACAGATGAACTCGCTAAAAAATATTCTCTTGATTCCAACGCTCTGCCCTCCGGGAAGAAGTCTACTGGTTCCAGCACCGCATCTTCAGGAAAGAAGAAATCAAAATGAATCTTGACAGAGGCCGAGAAACAAGCAAAGGATGCGGAGAAAGCCGCCAAGAAGTCCAAGGCTCACTCGAAATCTAAATAGTGGATTGCCTTGTGTCGTTTTAGCATTTAGTGAACCAACAATTGCTGCTACGAGAGCGGCTCTTGCACCTTGTCTTTTAGCTACTCTCCTGTACAAATTCATTCATTCGTAAATAAATAATAAAAAATAATTCATTTTCTGCAATGTCTGTTTGCCAGTAGTTCTGCACTTATGTAAAAATGCATGTCTTACTATAGTTATGAAATGAAGCTACGGAGGGAGGAAATATGCGTATACATATATGCCCCCAGTTAATTCTCACAAATTATTTAATGCTTAATCAAGCAATCTGAATGCTCCCGATTTTCTGACGGGATAGCATTTCCTGTGTCGTCAGTGCCTGTCGTTTTTTCTGGCATTTCTTTTATACTCTCCTGTCTTATACCCAGGTTAGAGTTCTTACTGAGGCGGTCCCTTGTCTGGGTGCACCTTCATGCCTCAGAGGACGTCGTCTTCCTGTCCTTTTATACTCTCTCTCTCTTTCTGGAGAGTTAGAGTTCGAGCTCAGCAATCTATTCATTCCCCGGTCTTTCAGCGGGGAAAGATCTCTTTCTCAGCGCTCAGTCGGAGACGCTTTTATACTCTCTCTCTCTCTGGAGAGTTAGAGTTAGAGGAAGAATTTCTTTTTCAGCGCTCAGTCGGAGACGCCTTTATACTCTCTCTCTCTCTGGAGAGTTAGAGTTAAGAATGTCGTTTTCTCATTCTTTTATGTCTTGTCGCACAAATAGTCGTTGTGCTTTTTCTTATTTTTAAACTGTCTTCAACCTTTTCTGGTTTTGAATCATCCTGTATTCCATAATCACAACAGAATAATCGATGAATGTATATATATAATGCATAAAAGTAAATAACACACAATATTTTTATAGTAGTTCGGCTAAGTCGTAGCCTACATCCACTTTATAGTCCTTTATTCATATCGTCAGATTTTCCCAAGGCAAGTCGTGGCTTATTACAGAGTTCATAAGAAAAATAACAAAGAGTACAACATTTCTAATCCAAATATCGCATTAAGTGTTGGGCATTCCATGCTCTAGGGACTTCTTTTCCATCTACGGTCGTTAACTTGAAGGTTCCTTTTTCAAGTTTCCGTTGGATGACAAAGGGTCCTTCCCACTTTGGACCGAGGTAAGGAAGGGATGGAAAGACTCTCTTTAGCACCAAATCTCCTGGTTCAAAAGTCCTGAGGCGAACTTTTTTGTCGTAGTAGCGTGCCATCTGACGTCGAGGTCTTACCGCACGCAAATCTGCTTCGTCCCTTTTTTCTTCGACTTCATCAAGAGACTCAAGTAAGAGTGCCCGATTCGTCATCGGGTCATAATACGTCACCCTGTGGGAAGGAACTTCCAGCTCAACTGGAATTACTGCTTCTGAGCCAAAGGAGAGAGAGAAAGGGGTATGACCAGTAGCCGTCTTAAATGTTGTCCGATATGCCCACAAAGCTAGGGGCAATTCGTCAACCCATTTTGCCTTTGCGCGCTCTAACCGTTTCTTGAGGATGGATTTTATTACTTTGTTTATTGCCTCTACTTCCCCGTTCGACTGCGGATAAGCAACCGCAGTGTATCGTTTGTCGATCTTATACTTCTGGCAGAAATTTCTGAATTCAGTACCATCAAACTGGGTTCCGTTGTCAGTTATAATGGTCCTTGGGATCCCGAACCGGCATATAATATTTCTAACCATGAAACTTATCACCTTTCTTGCCGTGATTTTGGTCAAGGGCTCAGCTTCCACCCACTTCGTAAAATAGTCCACAGCGACTATTGCATATTTCGCTCCTTCTTTAGCAATTGGTAGAACTCCAATGATATCAATTCCCCACGTGGCAAATGGCCAAGGACTCACCATTGATTTGAGTTGGGTCGACGGTGCTCTGGGGATTTTGGCGAATCTCTAGCACTTATCGCAGCGTCGTGAATAATCAGCTGCATCTTTATTAATTGTGGGCCAGAAGTATCCATATCGCAATATCTTTTTTGCTAAAGTCTGACCTCCTGTATGATCTCCACACTCACCTTCGTGCACTTCTCTTAGTACACGTTTGATGTCGTCGTGTGCAATACATCGTAACAGGGGCATAGAAAATCCTTGCCTATAAAGAATATCATCTTGTATGACATATCTAGTAGCCTTGCGAACTATAGCCCTTTTCTCACTCTTCTTTGACGGGAGTGTCCCATTCTTAAGGAAGTTCTTAATTGGGGTCATCCACGACTCCTTCTCCGGTTCCGCTTCAAAAGCGAACTCAATTTCCATCGACTCAAAGCTTGGCGATTTCAACGTTTCAATTGGAATTATTTCAGTCTCTTCCGGATTGTCGGAGCTAGCCAGCTTTGCCAGCCTATCCGCCTTCTGGTTTTCGGCTCTTGGGATGTGTGTTATATTGTACCGCTCCAAGCTACTCAATAACTCTCTCACTTTCCTGAGGTAGGCGATAAGTCGAGGTCCCCGAGCCACAAATTCCTCTCGCACTTGGCAAACAACGATTTTAGAGTCACAGAATATGTCCAACATTTTTATTCCGAGGTCTTTAGCAAGCTTCAGCCTGGCAATCAGGGCTTCGTATTCAGAGTCATTGTTAGTCGTCGAGAACTCTAATCGTAGAGCGTAATATAACGACCGTCCTTCGGGAGTGACTAAGACGATTCCAGCTCCGGACCTTCGGTCGTTCTTAGCTCCGTCTGTGTATAGCTTCCATGGATCTATCTTCAACTCATCCTCAGACTTAACCATTCTGTCATCAATTACTTCCTCCTCTGGGATGGTGAACTCCGCAATGAAGTCTGTCAGAGCTTGCCCCCTGATCGACTTTCGTGGTTGAAAATTTAAATCAAATTGGCTTAATTCTATATTCTATTTGATCAACCTTCCCGATGCTTCGTGCCTCTGCAACACCTGCCTCAAGGGCTGGTCGGTGTATATGGTTATTGGATGAGCTTGGAAATAGTGACGAAGTTTTCGGGATGCGATTAGGAGGCTGTAAGCGAGCTTCTCAATCTTTGGGTAGTTGTGCTCTGCCGCTGCTAATTTCTTGCTTACATAATACACCGGCCTTTGTACTTTGTCTTCTTCTCGTACCAGGGCTGTGCTAACGGCGTTAGCCGAGACTGCCAAGTAAACAAACAATTCTTCGTGATCCACTGGCTTTGACAAAATCGGCGGTTTCTCTAGCAGTTCCAATAAATTTCGAAAGGCCTCAACACAGTCCGGAGTCCACTCAAAGTTTTTCTTTCCCCTTTTAATCAAATCAAAAAACGGAACGCACTTTTCTGTGGCTTTGGAGATGAATCTACTCAATGCGGCTACTTTCCCTACAAGACTTTGGACATCTTTAATTCTCCTCGGCTCTTCAATATTTCTAATCGCTGCTATCTGGCTAGGATTGATTTCAATTCCTCGGGAGCTCACAATGAAGCCTAGGAACTTTCCCGATGCCACTCCAAATGAGCATTTCAGAGGATTCAACTTCATCCGATACTTTCGCAGGATACCAAACATTTCCGCCAAGTCTTGCGTATGGCTGGAGGACTGTTTCGACTTGACAAGCATATCATCCACGTAAACTTCCATAGTCTTCCCTATTTGATTATAAAACATTCTGTTCACTAAGCGCTGATAAGTGGCTCCGACGTTTTTCAATCCGAATGGCATTACAACATAACAATACAACCCCAAATTTGTAATGAAGCTCGTAAGTTCTTGATCTGGAACATGCATCGGAATCTGGTTGTACCCAGAATATGCATCCATGAAAGAGAGAAGTTCATGACCTGCTGTCGAATCTACAAGCTGGTCAATCCTGGGAAGTGGAAAACTATCTTTTGGGCAAGCTTTGTTCAAATCTGAAAAATCAATGCAAGTCCGCCACTTTCCATTCGGCTTCTTTACCAAGACGGGATTCGATATCCAGTCGGGATATGTCGAATCTCGAATAAATCCGTTTAGCTTCAGCTTCTCCACTTCCTCTTTGAGAGCAGCCGACCTCTCTGGGCCCAGCATACGTCTCTTCTGCTTCACAGGCGGATGTTTCGGGTTTACATTTAGTGTGTGACTTATGATGGATGGCGATATCCCACACATGTCAGCGTGGGTCCAGGCAAACACGTCCAAGTTCGCCTTCAAAAAGTCCGTTAGTTCTTTGGCCCGACGTGGATCCAATTGAGACCCAATCTTCAAAACTCTTGTTGGATCAGCTTCATCAATGGGAATTTCCACTGTCGCTTCATTAGGAGTTGCATTTTTAGTCTCTGGTTCCTCGTCTTTTCTGGGATCCAGGTCTTCAGGCGTTCCTTTGAGCAACTCCTTCGGGGTCAGTTTCTCTAATTGCTATGCCGAGCCCCCCTTTGGGGGAGGCGAGGCATCTTTACTCTCGATGTTAAGTCCTTTCATCAACATCTTTAATTAGGCAACATAGCAGGCCCATCCGGAAACTTGATCCCCTCTCATTACTCCAGTTCCGGCTTCGGTTGGGAACTTAAGCAATAAACACCAAGGGGCGATACAAGCTCTGAACTCAGCAAGGGCAGGCCTCCCCAGAAATGCATTATAAGGCGAATCCACGTCCAATACTACGAACTGAAGCATCCGCACTCTTCGGCGTTCTCCTTGCCCCAAGGTCACGGGAAATTCTATGTATCCCATGGGAGCTGTTGACGCCCCGTTGAAGCCTCTGATCCATCCTTCACATGGCTTCAAATCTTCAGATTCAAGCTTCATCTGATCGAATGACTTTTGAAATAAAATATTGACAGAACTTTCGTTGTCTACTAATACCTTATGAACCAAGGTCGGCCCAATGGTGGTAGTAATAACCAACGGATCATCAGTGGGTGATTGGATCCCAGTATTATCTCTGCTGCGGAATACCACGTCGTCAAACATGGTCTTCTGTTGTTTTATGGGGGTGATATCTTCCAAATCATCACCTTCATTGACATCTATGTGCTTGGCAGCATTTACATATTGATCCATCGCTCTGAAACTACGGATTGCCGGGTGAGGTCCACCCACTATGGAGTTGATAACAATTCCTTTACCTTTCTGCTGCGCTGCAGGCTTGGGAGGAAGTAGAATCTGTTTTGGAGCCTGCTCTCCTTGCCCCCTGTCCCTCGGGGCAACCTTGTATTCATCCAACTTCCCTTCACGCAGCAGCTTCTCAATCACATCTCTCAAATGCCGACATCCATTGGTTGAATGCCCATGAGTTCCATGAAACAAACAAAACTTCCCAGTCGCCATTTCTTTTTCTGTCGAGTCACGAGGTGGCGGTCTTTTATATTGCAAAACGTTGTACGTATCCAGGTAAATATTCTCCAGGGTGTCGTTCAATAGTGTATAATTCTCGTAGGTCTGGAATCGGGGTCTTTTGTTAGGATCACTTCCCCTATTTCTATTTCTTCTGTTACCGTTCGCATTACGGTTATTGTTGTTGCCCCCGTTTCCAGCATTGTTGTTTCCACCCTTGTTTCCCACATTTACTTCAACCTTTCCGGAACTTTCCCCAGACAGCTTCACGACGATGTTACTCTGCACATTTTCTTTTGAAGCCGCTTCAAACTTTCTCTTTCGGTTTGCCCTGGCTTCCTCTCGTCTTAAATAAATATCGGCTTTTTCATTGAATATCTCTCTTGTGGAGGGTGTCTTCCCAGAAAGGTAATCCCCAAACTCGGATTCAGGATCGACTCCTTCTTTTAATGCCATCAGAATGGTGGGCTCATGAGGGTCACTAACTTCCGTCACAGCTAAGTTAAAACGGTCAAGATACGACCTCAAAGACTCTCCTGGCGCCTGCTTAATTCTGGATAATTCAATAACACTTTTGGACTTTCGAGTATGGAGTCGGAACTGATTCATAAAACGTTCGCTCAGTTCCCTGTAATTCGAAACTGAACGAGGGGGAAGCCGGGTAAACCAGAACAGCGCCACATCTTCTAAATAGATCGGGAATGCTTTACACTTCACTTCATCAGGGGCAGCAGCAGCATTCATGAGGCACGAGTATCGCATCAAATGCTGTCTCGGATCAGTTCTCCCGTTGTACTTGTCCATCTGTGGCAGGTTAAAACGCCGGGGAAACTGGAAGTCGAGGATATCGTCGGTGAAAGGAGTATGGCTTCGCTCAATGCCATAATCTTCATTTGTATAGTTCCGGCTCTCGGACATGATCTGGCGCACCATTGCCTGTACATCAGCATTAGTTAGGGGCCGTTCAGGTTCCCTGGCCCTAGTATCCAGGTTCCTTCTGGGCTCTTGTTCAGGAGATGCCCTTCTTCTTCAAGCTGCTTCTGCTCTATTCCGTTCCCTACGCTCCCGGTCGATCTCGGGAGGAGGGGACTGTAGCCTTTGCCCCCGAGTGGGATCATTGTTTCCTAGTGCTCGTGCAATATCCTCGCGAGACCCCAAAGATCCGAATGTCAGCTGCTCCACATTTTGAGGTCGTTCGAGCGGCCTTCGTTCACGGGGCCGCTCTTCCTCGGAAGATGAAGACTGATCCACTGGTGTGTGACGGACCGGTGATGGGGTTCTCTGTCGACGGAGTTCGCTAATCTCCCTGCTCATGAGCCTCATATTTTCTTGCATCATGAGATTAGTGCGCTTGTGGACTTTCATAGCCTCCCTTGTACTCTCAAGCATGTCAAGTAAGCGCGAGAAATCTCCTTGAGTAATGGGTGCAGATGGGTTGACCTGGTCACTGACCCTGGTGGCTGGAATCGGAGCATTTGTAGGGACTCGAGTAGAGGTTCCAACATCACCATGAGTCGGATCGGATCGAAGATGGGAGATCGGGTCGGTTCGGAGCTGGGGAGCCTGTTCGGGTCGGTACATGGCAAGCTGCTCGGGTCGGTTCAGATTGGGGGAATGCACTGCTTCAGAATCTCCTATCCGGATCGGATCGGAGCTCTCCCCCTGTAGGCGGTTCGGATTTCCTGCATCGGTTCATCCTGCTGCTGAACTCTGCCCACGAGACCTTGTCACAATCGCATTTTGCAGATCTTCGCCAGCTCCATTTCCTCGACCAGATTGAACTTCTTTGCCTTTTCCTTTGGCCATGATTCTTCGACAATCACTTCAACAAATATCCAAGGGCGTTGAAACTTGAGGATTAACTTCTTTGAACTCAACGGTCCAAAAAGTAGAATGATAATCCCGAAAAACAAAGAATTCAGATGAGTTTCTCAGTGAAAGCACCAAAAAGTGGTTCTAACACCCAAATTGACTAAAAACAAAATGAAATGAAATCAAAAATAAAAATGAACACACAGGATTTATAGTGGTTCGGCGAAGAAATGCCTACGTCCACTTGTCTTTCACTATTCTCAATGATTCAGTTGCAAATACAATGAAATATTCACTTGATTTCTCTCACAACTCACTTACAATCATTCAATTGTCTAAAAACAAATAATGAAAGAAGATTTGGATTTTTCGGGAGTGCTGAAATTCGGGTTATGAAGGTGGTTGAACTCTCAAAGTGTCAGAAAAAAGATCCTTTTCTTTGTCTCCAGACGGGGTATTTATAGGTGTGAATTTGCTCAGAACCCGATCCGGATCGGAGCCATGTGTCATCCATCCCATCAGCCTCGGGTTCGGATGGATTTCTATGTTGACAACGCATCAGAGTAATGGACATTGTGGGCAGGAACTGGTCATAGCCGATACGAATAACCAGGCGCTCATGCAGGGGAATGACGTGGAAAATGGGTTCGGATCGGAAGAGTGGGCTCAAGGGGTTCGGATCGGCACCTCCGATCCGACCAGGATTAACTGAGGACCAATTCTCTCTTCTTTTTACTCTGCTCCGCTCCGCTCCGATCTATCTCTGTAGCAATTGGGTGGCTTTCCGATCTGACTGGAAGTAGATTGCCCTCCGATCCGAATAGCTGTGCCTCTCTAATTCCAATAGCAATAGTTCACCGATCCGAACAGCAGACTTTACCCTATCCGAACCGCTACCCTGCTCCGATCCGACCCGCTTCAGTGTTTTTCAAGTTCTTCAATATTTCACATCTTGACTTTGTGTTGCCCAGTTCACAAAGTGGGCTAACAGATTTTATAAAGGAAATTATTTGTAAAACAAATATAAAGGAAAATATTTGTAAAACAAATAGGAATGAAAAGGATATATTTGTAAACCATTTAAAAATAGAAATGAAAAGGATATATTTGTAAACCATTTACAAATAGATTTGGAAAGGAAATATTTGTAAACATTTACAAATAGAATTGAAAAGAAAATATTTATTTGTTAAATTAATAGGATTGGAAAAGAATATTTATTTGTTAAATAAATAGAGTTACAAAAGGAGATATTTATTTAGAAAATAAATAGATTTATTAAAGGTATTTATTGGGAAATGAAAAGAATGTCATATAAAGAAATATTTGGCAAATGAATTGTATTTTACATCAGGAAAGTTTAGACCCGTGCTTCGCACACGGGTATAACATGATATGGATTTAAAGCAAAGATTTTAAATAGAATCTGTTGTAACCAATAGATTGAGAAGATTAATTAAGAAATAATATTTTATAAATAAAATAAAATATTTATCATTGGATAAATAAAATATATAAGTCAGGGCTTATATAGAGAAGTAAGAATCGATTTCAACATCGATATTTGAAACTGAATATGGACGTAGAGTTAATCAAAATGTGTTAATCAAAATGAGTTAGAGGAGTTAATCGATTAGAGTTAGAGTTAATTGATTAGAGTTAGAGTTAATCGATTAGAGTTAGAGTTAATCGATTAGAGTTAACCAGTTTGAGTTAATCAGTTAGAGTTAACTAGTTAGAGTTAACCAGTTATAGTTAATCAGTTAGAGTTAACCAGTTAGAGTTAACCAGTTAGAGTGAATCAGTTAGAGTTAACCAGTTAGAGTTAACCAGTTAGAGTTAAAACGAACTAGAGTTATTCGAATAGAGTTAATCGAACAAGAGTTAGTCGAATATGTGTTATTCGAATAGAGTTAATTGAATTATAGTTACTCGGATTAGAGTTATTCGAATATAGTTTATTTGAATAGAGAAAAGAGTTAATCAAAGGAGTAATCGAATATTTGTTATTCGAAAGGAGTAATCGAATATAAGTTATTCGAAAGGAGTAATCGAATATTAGTTATTGGAAAGGAGTAATCAAATATTAGTAATTCGAAAGGTGTAATCGAATATTAGTTATTCAAAAGGAGTAATCGAATATAGTTTATTCGAATAGAGAAAGGAGTAATCGAATATTAGTTATTCGAAAGGAGTAATCGAATATTAGTTATTCGAAAGGATTAATCGAATATTAGTTATTCGAAAGGAGTAATCGAATATTATTTATTCGAAAGGAGTTATCGAATATTAGTTATTCGAAAGGAGTTATCGAATATTAGTTATTCGAAAGGAGTTATCGAATATTAGTTATTCGAAAGGAGTTAATCGAATATTTATTATTCAAAAGGAGTTATCGAATATAGTTTATTCGAAAGGGGTTAATTGATAAGAGTAAATTAGTTAGAGTTAATTGAATAGAGTTAACCCGATAGAGTTAATTGAATAGAGTTAACCCGATAGAGTCAATCAAATAGAGTTAATTGAATTGAGTTAATCAAATAGAGCTAACTGATAAGAGTAAATCGATTAGAGTTAATCGAGTAGTGTTAATTGAATAGAGTTATTCGGATATAGGTTATTTGAAGAAGAGAGGTTATCGAATATAGTTTATTCGAAGGAAAGAGTTATCGAATAGAGATTTATTCGAAAGAGAGTTACATAAGGAAGTTTGTTAAAGATTTAAAAAATAAACTTTGACTATTTCGAAGTTAAAACGTTGTTCAGTTAAGGTCTGAGAGGTAATTATACCCCAACTTGATTGACTTCCTTCTTAACTAAGGGATGGTAAGGTTTGATAGTGAATGATGGTTAAGTGAATTTAGTAAATGGTTGGAGTTGGCATAGCGATGTTTTATTTAAACATTTGTTTAAATCCAATGAAGGAGCTTTGGAAATGTTTTCCAAATAAGAATCCAAAAATGTTTTCTAATATAGAAAACAGGAAATGGGAATGTTTCCCATTGTTAATAAGGTATATTTTCTAAAATTAGAAAATAAGAAATGTTGAATACATGGAAAAAGGAGATAAGTAAATTAATGAACTAAAGAGATAAATGTTAAATGATGATTGATCGATATGATTTCCATCTGGAAATGATATCGTTGTTTGCACATGTGTTTTTCTTTGATAGTTAACTCACCGACTATCAAAGTTTTTGACCATTTTAACGTTGTTAATATAGAGAGACCGGTTGGATTATTATCCGAAGAACCACTCCGTATTGGCATAAGCGTTGCGAATCATATATGCCAAGATAATTGAAGACGGAGTAAAGTGAAAGGGCTGTTGTATAAATCTTAGGTAAAGATTGCCTAAGATGGATATACTTAATAGTGCCTTCGCTTTGTCCAGTCCCAGGACGACCTGTATGGAAGAATATCTGATAAAGTATATTTAATAGATCGCGTAAGTTGATCTCTTCAACCTTATTTACGTTTGGTGACGGAGGAATTCGTTTCTCTTAGCTGAATACCCATGGTATTTTTTGGGAAATCAATTTGTGATTTGGCGGGTATGACGATGTGACATTCAAAGTGAATAAATGTGTGATCTGTCAGAGATAAGCGTGACCTCTAGCCTCACAACCAGGAAATGACAAAAATCGGGCAGGCAGCATGACTATGTAGGTCGCACCTATTAGGGTGTTTAATCACCTGATCTAGAGTTACATTTACTTCTAAAAATCTATTGTCGATGCGGTCCCATTTGTAAAACGGTTGCTGATCCCAACCGTTGGTGATATACATTCGACACACTCAAGAGAAATGAGTGGTCGGTCATGTGTGGCCGGGTTGCAAGATGTTCTTGTTGAACCCAGTGTATTCCTCTCTAAAGGTATACTAGCGAAAGGTGGTTCCATACCTTGTCATAGTTGGAAATCCATTTAAACTACATACGTAGAACGTGAGATGAAAGCGTTCCTGCTAGATGATTATTATATTATGGTTGATAGACATTATTATAATATCAAAAGGTTTTTGATATAAAGATAATTTGGATTCTCATAAGGGAAAAACCCGTTCCATTATACGGCGTGGTCTTATGAGATATCGTTTACTTGTTCAAACTGTTTTAAACTGTTTTACTCCTACCAGTCGCATGATTGACCCTGAGTTTTTCTTGTTTTGTTTTCCCTAAACTCTTGGGTGCCCAATTTTGTACGGGCAGTCAAGTAGTCGGGATTTAAACATATACTGGAAGAGCTTGGAGTTGGAAGCTTCAGGATTGTATAGCTATAGTTATTTCCGTTGTGTTGTAAGTGTTGTACTCTGATAATGTTATTATATACATATACAGATTTTATTTTGAGGATATGTTATCTATTATATGTTGTTCGTTCCGCTGTGAGATTCATGTTACTATGATGTTGTATCTTCTTCTTCTTCTATTCTAAGTTTCTATCTTATCTATTCTCACCCTCTGTTTTCTTTCGTGGACTATCCGGCGTTTTCGATGTTTGAATACTCGACATGGTGTTATATGTCGAATTTTCTAAGTTGAAAATTTCCGGTACGTTACATTCCTAGTCGTCGAAATTTCTATGTTTATAAACCAATTTAGAAACTATTTTCCATATCCAAGTAACTTGGAAAACTCCTTTCGATGATTTGAAATCAAATTCAATTAATTGAAAATCAGTTTAACTTAAATCGGGTATTATACGAATTCAAGTTTGCAACTTATTTAAAATATACATTTTATAAACCAGATCAAGTTTTCATATAAATAGATTTCATTTTTTCTGAAACATTCTTGAAATTAGATTTCCAATGTTGACATAATATTTTTCAAGAGACTTATAAAATCACATACTTTCCTTTTTAAATTCATTTCCAAAACATTTGCACAAATATAGGATTTATTCGATTTCAAATATTTAACTCTCTTTTGAAGTGGGTCTCATTATTCAAAATATTTGCAAAATCCCTTGAAACTGTTTTATTTGAAAATATTACGCATTTTCGATGCTCTACTCTGCTTTGTATGGTCATTTCAAACAAATTTTCCTGAAATATCAATTCTAAAATATTAGAAATCGACTTCAAAAATTTTGAAAACAACATTTTCAAATAAGTATTTTTTTCTAAAATCCAAATTATACAACGATTTATCATCGCAAAACAAAAGGGGGTTCGAGAACACAGTTTGACGGTTTTGAATTCGAGCATGACCAACGAATAAATAAGAAAAAACATGAGTACGGGTTAAGGAAAACAAAACGAATCAACAAGCGAAAGGATACTATTTCAACATTCATTTCTTATTCCAATTTTATTCCAATTCACTTTAATTCTTTTTCAAATTCAATTTTTACTTTTTATTTGAGTTAACCCAAGTATTTTCAGGCACTTTCTAAATGATTTCAAGTATTTTCTCGATGTTTAGATCGGAGTCATATAATCATCCTACTTTTGAAACTCGAATAATCACTGATGACGCTGCAGTCATCAACAGAATCATCTTCCAACGACTATAGTGTGATTTGATATCTGTCTAATATATGTCTGTCTTCATATATATGTTAACCAGACATATATTCAAAATCCGTATATACTCGACAGTCCAGTCTCGACGTCCAATAAATACTCAAAAACTCTTACCATAAATTAAATTTCAAAAATAATTATGCTTCTCGAAACGATATATTTTATTCTAATTTTTTTTCAAAATACGCTTTCCTTACGATGATTCTTGTATCAATTCTACTCATTCTAAAGTATTGCTACTCTATCTCTAAAGAGTTTTAAAACCCAATAAGCTAAGCTTTGTCGAACCTGGCTTTGATACTAACTGTTACGACCCACTATTTTCAACATCTTGCATCGGTAATTAAACCGACTTAGGATGCTCAAACGGCGAACCATTATTGCTTTCTGGGTTTAAACAGAATTAGATACACAAAATCACAGAACATACGACTACGGTGTATCTCACAAACGAAAGTTTATTACAAAACTTATTAGAGTTTAAAAATTAGTTTTATACAGTGGAAGAATTTATAAATATAGCATATGAATTTTTAAAAGAATAAAAGTTTATGATTTTTGTTAGGCCTGCGCACGCATAAGAGTCTTGTGTCTTCACGATTCCTCTCCAGATTGACAGCTGAAATCTTTAAATCTGGAACACTTAGGACTTGACTTGAGCATTCCATGCAAAAACACAAGACAATCGAGTCAGGATTAAACTTATTTCAAGTTAGTCACTTCGTAATAAACTTATAAATATAACTGTTCAATCACTACAAATTATTAATTGTACAAGCATGTCAACACATGAAACCGCCAAAATATACAAACTAAAATGGATCGAAATAATTGTATTTTATGTCACTATTGTTGTATATAACAGTGTTGTATACACAATTATATAATTTTAGTTTGATGATAACAACCAAATATATATATATATATATTTATAAATGTGTTTGTTATTCTTTATCTTAGACAAACATATAATATTTATATTTAATTAAAATACTACTGGACAAGAATTCAAATATTCACACAATATTTTATTTAAATATAATTTTTTTATTTCAATATTTAAAGAGTACAATTTTTATAACTCCGCTATTTGTACATTCCACTGACACACTTCATTTCGTAACAATCTTATTTATATATCATGTTCTCTCTACAACACATACACTGCCACTCTGTTTTACAGTGACACTCATACATTCATTTTATATAATGACACAGTCTTCTGCCTTTTGTCTTCACAAGCTTCCACACAAGTCCAGGCTCTTCATGCTTACCTGTCACAAACATAAACACACACTGTACACTAAAATAGGAATAAAAACTGAAAACATGCAAATATAATTTTATTTTTAAAATTTTATTTACCTTGGAATTTCAGTGTGTTTCTCATCATTTTTCATGACTTGATCTGATATGTGAATGTACCACGTGCACGATATATGTATATACGCACATGTGTATGTATATACACATATTATTGTGCAGGGATAGGAAAATTGTAACAACCCGGAAATTCAAAACCATTTTAAAATTTTTATTTTGGTAATTTTAATGAATTTTGGATATTTAAAATGATTTATTTTAAATAATAATGACTAGAAATTTATTTTGAATAGAATTAGAACGTTTAAATTTATTTAAATCAAAGTTAGAATATAAATATTTATTTTAATTATAAAAGGAATTGAAAATGACGCGGTAGTTTGAAAATTCGATTTTAGATTTCAAATGAATGTACAGGATTCAAAGTAAAGCGGATTTTAGTAAAACCAGAAATATTAGAATCTATTTGAAAATATCTTTCCAACGAATGTGAAAAATACAAATTTCATAGCGGGAATAAAAAGTTATATCCAGTTGAAAATTCAAAATAGTCGCTATGGAAATATAGCTGTAATGACCCGCATTGGCAGAGGTACTATAATTAATTAATTTAATTATATAAATAGTGATATAGTGAATTAAAAGGTCGAGGAATTAAATAATGGTGAATATTTAATTAAAATAATAAATTAAATAATATATTTGATTCTGAAATAATCAGAATTGGCTGAAAGGGCGATATGGTGTGAACTGGATCATCTGTGATATTTAATTCAGATTAGAATTGAATTAGAATAACGAATATATTTAAATAACGACAGCTTGAACGTATAATTATATTATAATTTAAATCGAGCTTGAAATGGCGCTGCAGTTCGTAAATTGGCAATTCGAACTTCAACTGAATGTACAGGATTCGTTTTAAGCAGGATTTCTGTGAAACAAGAAACGTGTGGAGCTGGTGGAGTATATCTTTCTAGTGGAAGAGAAAAATCGGGATATCGTCATGTAGATTTTGATTATGTCCAAATCAAATTTTAGAAAAGTCGCTGTGGAATTCCATTATAATTTATAAAGGGATTATTTATATTTTAAAAAGGAATTTCAATATAAATCGAATATCGGGTTGACCCAGATTTGAAATATCGAGTTATAAATCTCAGTAGAGCTGTATGGTATTCCACTGTGAATATATACGATAATATTTATTTTATAAATATTTAATTTAATTATATTTAAATATATTTATATATATTTAAATGGGTTATTTAGGACTTTAAAAATAACCACTTTTGCAAACGAAGTCGGAATTCGACGAAACTTATTTTGTTGAATCCGCAATGTGAAATAGTTGTTAGATTTCTAGTTTCTTGATTTTTAGAGTCACTGTGTGGTCATACGGATTTTTAGAGTGAGAAACATTCAGTATTTCGACGGTTAAAAATACAATGTGTGAGCATACGAAGTCGGAATTCGACGAAACCAGTTTCGTTGGGACCGTAATGTCGAACTGTAGCTGCATGTCCAGTTTCGTGATTTTTAGGTATCATATGTGACTGTATGGATTTTTAGAGTGCAGCGATGAATATAAAATGATAAAGAAAAATATCTAAAAGAAATATCTAGATATTTATGTCCCCTATAAATACCACCCCTTAACCCTTAAACCTAATTCCAACTTCAGAAAATCCGCCGTCTTCATATTCTACCATCTCCAGTAAATTATTCATCTTCAAAAATTCTCATCAATTCAAATAAAATGGTATAAACCAAGATACACCTATATTCGAACTCGTTATGGGTTTATCTTCAGCTCAGTAAGTGTTTTGGGCAACTCAACATCATCAGCATTTGCTGATTTTCTGGAGCGACGTCTTAGGGTTAGGGAAATCTAAGAGTATGGTTGTCGATTCATAAAACCGAGTTGATATTTGGGTTGCTTGGAGTTTTTGGCATCTTGGGTGAAAGTTTTGGTGATTTTCGGTAATGTGAATGTCGATACCATCTGCTACGTTGGCGTGGTACTGTTCGAGTTCGCAACAGGAAAGGGGAGTTCGAGTGCCTCTTTAAGGGTATGAGGAGAGAGAGGTTTCGAAGAGGAGAAAGGTGGTGGCGATGATTTGGTGTTCGGTGGAGTGATTGAAGGAGGATGGGGATTGAAAGGATGGGAAATGGCCACGTTCGTTTGAGGATCAGACGATGGAGAAGAAAGCAAAAAGGACGGGCTTGTTTAATTGAAGGGGTATGGGCCGGGAAGTGAGTTAAAGCCCATTTCTTTTTATAAATCATGTTTTACTTTAATTAAATGGGTATTAACTTCGTAATTGAATATCTTGGTCATATGAAATCAGAATCACGAACCTTCAGTCGCGTTGGGACCGTATGGACGAGAGCTTCTGAAGCTGACCGGTTGTGGATTGGTGCTTGTCTGAATTTATGGTGAAATAAATTGTTTGATTCAAATCAAAAAAATAGTTTATCGTTCTTTAACGATGAACTGCAAAAGTGAGTAAACCTCATTAACTCTGAACAGTTTATAATTTCATGTTGTATTTTTAGAACTGTTAAATATTGGCTGATTGATGCGTGTTGACTGTTTGATTGAACTGCTAGTCAGTTAGTTGAATTTCTATATTGATTCTGTTTAACAGAATATATCATATGGAACTGAAAGTGATGCTGATTTTATTGTGTAACATCTGTGGATGCAGGGAAACAGGTTGGAGGAATCCGACTAGATTCCTCAACAATTATTTTATTATTTCTCATATATTGTGATATATGATGTGGTTTAAAATCAGTGGTTGATTATATGTGTTTGGACGATATTGGTCAACGTGATTTGATGTGTTAAGTACCATAAAATATTGGAAAGGGAAAAAGATATTTTCAAAGTGATATTGAAAATAGAATATGTATAAATTGGAATATTTATAAATAAGAAATATTTATAAATTGGAATAATTATAAAGTGAATTATTTATTTAGGATAAATAAATAAGATGTTATAAACGGATTATTTATTTAGAATAAATAAATAGGAGATAATAAGTGAGATATTTATGTGTTAAATAAATAGGATAAGAAAATGGATTTATTTATTTCTAAAATAAATAGAATAAGGAAAGGACATATTTATTTGTTAAATAAATAGGATTATTAAAGGAAATATTTAGAATAAATAAATAGGATATTAAACGGATTATTTATTTAGGAAATGAATAAGTTATGATAAAGGGATATTGACTTAGAAATTGAATAAGTTATAAAAGAGATGTTAAGCAAAATAAATGGAATAAAGGATTTTCTATTTAGAAAATAAATAAAAGAGTTAATCAGTTCGAGTTAACCAGTTAGAGTTAAAGAAATATAGTTATATATATATGATTGATGATTGATTGATAGAATTTCCATTTGGAAATAATATCGTTGTTTGCACACGTGTTTGTCTTTGATAGTTAAATCACAGACTATCAAAGTTTTGACCATTTTAACGTTGTTAATATGGAGAGACCGGTTGGATTATTATCCAAAGAACCACTCTATATTGGCATAAGCGTTGCGAATCATATATGCCAAAGATAATTGAAGACGGAGTAAAATGCAAGGGCTATACTATAAATCTTAGATAATAGTGCCTAAGACGGATATACTGAATAGTGCCTTCGGTTCATCCTGTTCTTGGGTGACTTGTTTGGATGAATGTCTAACAGAGTATTTCGAAAAAAAGTCACGTACATTGATTTCTTGAACCGTACCAAGAGTGGAAGCGGAGAAGGAAACTTCTTTAGCTAACACGCAATGTACTGTTGTAGACGTCAATTAGTGATTTTCGATGGATCTAACAATGTGGCATTCGAAGTGAATCTGATGTGATGATGAAGCATAACCTCTAGCCTCACATCCGGTAAATGACAAAAATCGGGCGTGCAGCATGGCTAAGTCGGTCGCTCCGAAGTAGGGTGTATAATCACCTGATCTAGAGTTTCATTTACTTCTAAAAATCTATTGTTGATGCAGTCCCATTCAAGAAACGTTTGCTGATCCCAACCGTTGGTGAGATACATTCGATACACTCAAGAGAAATGAGTGGTCGGTCATGTGTGGCCAGGTTGCATAATGTTCTTCTTGAACCATTGTATTCCTTTCTAGGGGTACACTAGCGAAAGTTGGTTCCATACCTTGTCATAGTTGGAAATCCATTACCCAATACGTGCTTGCTGTTTTGATTTTATACTATATATGTAGAACGTGAGATGAAAGCGTTTCTGCTAGATGATTATTATATTATGGCTGATAGATATTATTATAATATCAAAAGGTTTTTGATATAAAGATAATTTGGATTCTCATAAGGAAAAACCCGTTCCATAATACGGCGTGGTCTTATGAGATATCATTTACCTGCTTGAACTGTTTTAAACTGTTTTACTCATACCAGTCCCATGACTGACCCAGAGTTTATTTTGTTTTGTTTCCCTAAACTCTTGGGTGCCCAATTTTGTACGGGCAGTCAAGTAGTCGGGATTTACAGATACTCGAAGAGATTGGAGCAGGAAGCTTCAGGATTATATAGCTATAGTTATTTCCGCTGTGTTGTAAGTGTTGTACTCTGATAATGTTATTGTATACATATAATGATTTTATTTCAAGGATATATTATCTATTATATGTTGTTCGTTCCACTGTGAGATTCGTGTTACTCTGATGTTGTGTTCTTCTTCCTCTATTCTAAGTTTATATCTTATCTATCCTCACCCTCTGTTTTCTTTCATTAATGACCGGTATTTTCGATCCTTGGATGTTCGATATGTGTTGTATATCGGATAACAAAGATCGCTGGTCAGCTCAAATTGGACCGGATTTTCGGGTCATTACAGTTGGTATCAGAGCTTAAGTTAAGTGAATTACCTTGGCTCTGTGGCGTGACTCAGTAGAGATGGGGTTAGTAATACCCTAGATTGAGTTTGAGTGTATATATACAAGTGAACGTATTTGTTATTGATATAAAAATTTGTTTTATATTGTGGAGATTTATTGATTGCGTTGTTTATGAGTTCTGGTCGATCAGTTTGATCCACTGTATCGATAGGAGTTTATAAACACTTGAATACGATGAACCATCATGGTAGGTTTTGAAAAGAGGGTAAATGAAATAATTTTACCCAAATTATATTTTTGATATAAAGGATTTATATTGAAAAGATTATAATATATTGGATATATTGGTTGTTATTATAATCGAATAAGATTATAAAGTAAAATGGTTATACATATAACCAAGTAGAATTCGTATAAGTGTTACGAAGCGAATTAAAATCTGAAATTTAAACCAAAAATTGAATTAAAATTCTTTAAAATTGGATAAGTGTCTGTAAATGGATTTGGATTAAAAATAAGGAAAATATAAGATTTTGGGAGATTTTAAATTGTTTTACAAGCAGTGTGAATTATATTTTGAAATGAATTTCAAAGTGGAAATGTTTAGAAATGATTTTATAGTATTGAACTCACTTCGATCGCTGGAAAATAGATTCCGATGATGACAGCTGCATCATCAGTATTCATTTTCAAGTTGTAAGTGACGAATTACTACCAGAGATACTGTTTTGAATTTGTTTTGGGAAAGACAAGTTGTGTTGAATTCCAAAATGGGATTTGATGTATAGAATTTGAAATATAGAATTTGAATATAGAAATTCAAATGGGATTTTTAATATAGAATTTGAATAGAATTTGATATATAGATTTGAATAATAGAAGTGATATAAAATCTGAATAGAAATTGAATAGAATTAACTAAGTCGAAGAGGAATTAGTTAATCGAGTTTTGAATTTGAATTTGAACTTTGAAAGGTGAATTGGATTTGTAAATGAATATTCGAAATCGAATATAGAACTTAAATTTGAAATTTGGATTCAAATTAGTTAATAAGCAAGTTAAAATATATTTGAACATGTCATGTTCAAATATAAAAGTGAAATGGACTAAAGAGTTAATTAACAAATTAATTAACGAATTGAGTTAAAACGATAAGGTATAGTTAAAATAGATTGGGCAGGTATAAATATACATGAGATAGGTATGAAGGTATATAAATAGAATGCTCGACGAAAAGGTATGTATTTAATTCATATATGAGATTTTATGCGCCGTATCGATTAGCCGCTTGGCTTTTTCTTTTTCTTTTGGATTGGTGAGGTCCATGGGAGGCTACTTGAAATATCCCGATGCTCCTAGTACAAAGGAGGTTATGGCGAATTTTTCTGGGAATTTAAGGAGTTAGAATATTTTTAAGATAATTTGATAGTTAGAAATCAACGTATCGATATATATATATATATAAGTCGATAAGGAAACGAAATTAGAAATAGAATAGTAAAATCAAAAAGGAAAACTAAGAATCAAATCTAGTAAGTATAGAAAAAGTAAGCGTATACGTGTTTAAAAGTGAATAAGTAGTTGTATGGTATTGATTATTCGAGTAAGTAGTTATATCTGTTTTGACGTTATAAATGTTATTCAGTCAAGGTCTGAGAGGTAGTTATACCCCAACTTGATTGATTTCATTATTAATAAATAAATAGTAAGATTTTAGGCTCGAAGATCAATGTTGAATAAGAGTTAGTTGAATATAGTATTTGGGTTGTCGTAACGATGTTTTACACAACATCCATTTTAACCTAAATAAATGTATGCTTGGAAATATAATAAAGAATATTTCCTAAGTATAGAAATAAACGATATCGAAAAAGAGATAAGTAATTGGAATATTTTCCAATTATAAATAGCATATATTTTCTAAGGTTTAGAAAATAAAGGAAGGCGATATTCGGAAATGTTTTCCAAATAACATAAAAGGCCAATATGGTTATTGAAAATATTTGGTTAACAAATATTGATAAAGAAATAGAGAAGTGATTTAACTAATGGGATATTAATTAAGGGCTCAGTGACATGTTCAAAAGGAAATTTTGATTTTTGAAAAGAGCAAACTGTTTAAAAACTCCCAGGGAAAGACTGTTTAAATTAAAAACAAATTTAACAGAAATTTGCGAAAGCAAAATTGAATTAAAGTAAAGCCGGTAAAGTGGTAACTAAGATTGAATTAGAATGATATCAAGGCAAATTGGATTGTGAGATTCAAATTTGAAGTGTAATGTGATAATCAAGTTAAGAGTGGGAATCGAGAAGAAACTCGAGTTGAAATGATATTTAGCTCGGATATAAGCGAATGGTTGTGGATAAAAGCAAATTGGAATTTGATTGGGATGACCCTTCTATCCGCTGAATTGATAACAGGTGGAAAGGATATAATGATATGCCGAAAAAAGATACAAGTTTATATTTCTATTGGATATAAGACTTATGAGCCGAATTGGCAAGCCGCTTGGCTGTTTGATTTTCTTTTGGGATGGAGATGGCCCAGAGAGGCAAGTTGGAGTTTGAGCTATTAACCAGTACAAAGGAGGTGCTGGCGAAATTTTTCAAAAAAAGTTAAGGTGTTAGACAATTTTCAGGATTTTTGAAAATTTTCGTTGATAAGAATTAATTAATAATTTAATTGAAATTAAATTGGTTCAGTTGAAACTGAAGTTAAAAAGTGAATAAATATGTTCTAACTAGTCAATAGGGTCGTTCTCTACCTTTTAGCAATTTCGAGGACGAAATTATTTCAAGTAGGGAAGAATGTAATGACCCGCATTGGCAGAGGTATTATAATTAATTTATTTAATTATATAAATAGTGATATATAGTGAATTAAATGGTTGTGGAATTAAATAATGGTGAATATTTAATTAAAATAATAAATTAAATAATATATTTAATTCTGAAATAATCAGAGTTGGTTGAAAGGGCGATATGGTGTGAACTAGATCATCTGTGATATTTAATTCATTTTAGAATTGAATTAGAATAACGAATATATTTAAATAACGACGGTTTGAACGTATAATTATATTATAATTTAAATCGAGCTTGAAATGGCGCTGCAGTTCGTAAATTGGTAATTCGAACTTCAACTGAATGTACAAGATTCGTTTTAAGCTGGATTTCTATGAAACAAGAAACGTGTGGAGCTGGTGGAGTACATCTTTCTAGTGGAAGAGAAAATCGGGATTTTGTCGTGTAGAATTTGATTTATGTCCTAATCAAATTTCAGAAAAGTCGCTGTGGAATTCCTTTATAATTTATAAAGAGATTATTTATATTTTAAAAAGGAATTTCAATATAAATCGAATATCGTTTTGACCCAGATTTGAAATATCGAGTTATAAATCTCGGTAGAGCTGTATGGTATTCCACTGTGAATATATACGATAATATTAATTTTATAAATATTTAATTTAATTATATTTAAATATATTTATATATATTTAAATGGGTTATTTACGACTTTAAAAATAGCCACTTATGCAAACGAAGTCAGAATTCGACGAAACTTATTTTGTTGAATCCGCAATGTCAAATAGTTGTTAGAATTCCAGTTTCGTGATTTTTAGAATCACTGTATGGTCGTACGGATTTTTAGGGTGAGAAACAGTCAGTATATCGACGGTTAAAAATACGTTGTGTGAGCATACGAAGTCGGAATTCGACGAAACCAGTTTCGTTGGGACCGTAATGTCGAACTGTAGCTGCATGTCCTGTTTCATGATTTTTAGGTATCATATGTGACCGTACGGATTTTTAGAGTGCATCGACGAATATAAAATGATAAAGAAAAACATCTAAAAATATCTAAAAAAATATCTAGATATTTATGTCCCCTATAAATACCACCCCTTAAACCTTAAACCTAATTCTAACTTCAGAAAATTCGTCGTCTTCATATTCTACCATCTCCAGTAAATTATTCATCTTCAAAAATTCTCATAAATTCAAATAAAATGGTATAAACCGAGATACACCTATATTCAAACTCGTTATGGGTTTATCTTCAGCTCAGTAAGTGTTTTGGGCAACTCGACATCATCAGCATTCGCTGATTTTCTGGAGCGACGACTTAGGTTTGGGGAAATCTAAGAGTATGGTTGTCGATTCATAAAACCGAGTTGATATTTGGGTTGCTTGGAGTTTTTGGCATCCTGGGTGAAAGTTTTGGTGATTTCCGGTGATGTGAATGTCGATACCTGCTGCTACCTTGGCATGGTACTGTTCGAGTTCGCAACAGGAAAGGGGAGTACGAGTGCCTCTTTACGGGTATGAGGAGAGAGAGGTTTCTAAGAGGAGAAAGTTGATGGTGATGATTTGGTGTTCGGTGGAGTGATTGAAGGAGGATGGGGATTGAAAGGATGGGAAATGGCCATGTTCGTTTGAAGATCAGACGATGGAGAAGAAAGCAAAGAGGACAGGCTTGTTTAATTGAAGGGGTATGGGCCGAAAAGTGAGTTAAAGCCCATTTCTTTTTATAAATCATGTTTTATTTTAATTAAATCGGTATTAACTTCGTAATTGAATATCTCGGTCATATGAAATCAGAATCACGAACCGTCAGTCGCTTTGGGACCGTATGGACGAGAGCTTCACAATGAAGCAGACTGGATGTGGATTGGTGCTCGTCTGAATTTATGGCAAAATAAATTTTTGATTCAAATCAAACAAACAGTTTATCGTTCTTTAACGATGAACTGCAAATGTGAGTAAACTCACTAACTCTGAGCAGTTTATAATTTCATGTTGTATTTTTAGAACTGTTAAATATTGGCTGATTGACTGTGTGTTGACTGTTTGATTGAACTGCTAGTCAGTTAGTTGAATTTCTATATTGATTCTGTTTAACAGAATATATCATATGGAACTGAAAGTGATGCTGATTTTATTGTGTAACATCTGTGGATGCAGGGAGACAGGTTGGAGGAATCCGACAGGATTCCTCAACAGTTATTTTATTGATTTCATATATTGTGATACATGATGTGGTTTATAATCTGTGGTTGATTATATGTGTTTGGACAATATTGGTCATCGTGATTTGATGTGTTAAGTACCATAAAATATCGGATTGGGAAAAGGAGATTTTCAAAGTGATATTGAAAATAGAATATGTATAAATTGGAATATTTATAAATAAGAAATATTTATAAATTGGAATAATTATAAAGTGAATTATTTATTTAGGATAAATAAATAAGATGTTATAAATGGACTATTTATTTAGAATAAATAAATAGAAGATAATAAGTGAGATATTTATGTGTTAAATAAATAGGATAAGAAAATGGATTTATTTATTTGTAAAATAAATAGAATAAGGAAAGGACCTATTTATTTGTTAAATAAATAGGATTATTAAAGGAAATATTTAGAATAAATAAATAGGATATTAAACGGATTATTTATTTAGGAAATGAATAAGTTATGACAAAGGGATATTGACTTAGAAATTGAATAAGTTATAAAAGAGATGTCAAGCAAAATAAATGGAATAAAGGATTTTCTATTTAGAAAATAAATAGAAGAGTTAATCAGTTAGAGTTAACCAGTTAGAGTTAATCTAATAGAGTTAAAGAAATAGAGTTAAGCAAAATTAGGAACTGATTAGAGATTAGTAAATTGAATGGTTTCCTAAGTGTCGATCTGATATTGGTTTCGGCCTTCGGGGTTTATACTTAGAGAATTGTTCTCCTACTAGTTTAC
Source organism: Allium sativum (assembly GCA_030737875.1). Classification (NCBI taxonomy): domain Eukaryota; kingdom Viridiplantae; phylum Streptophyta; class Magnoliopsida; order Asparagales; family Amaryllidaceae; genus Allium; species Allium sativum. Next base: position 576,126,156 of record CM060909.1, on the reverse strand, counting down.
ATTCAGGGACTGATAGTTGAGAAATGATAGTGATATGTAAATAACAATGGAAATGTTTTCCAGTGTTAATAACGTATATTTTCTAAACATAGAAAAATAGGGAATATGAATATATATATATATATGATTGATGATTGATTGATAGAATTTCCATTTGGAAATAATATCGTTGTTTGCGCACCTGTTTTTCTTTGATAGTTAAATCACAGACTATCAAAGTTTTGACCATTTTAACGTTGTTAATATGGAGAGACACGTTGGATTATTATCCAAAGTACCACTCTATATTGGAATAAGCGTTGCGAATCTTATATTCCAAATATAATTGAAGACGGAGTAAAGTGCAAGGGCTATTGTATTAGTCTTAGATAACAGTGCCTAAGATGGATATACTGAATAGTGCTTTCGGTTCATCCTGTTCCTGGGTGACTTGTATGGATGAATGTCTGATAGCATATTTCCAAAAAAAGTCACGTACATTGATTTCTTCAACCGTACCAAGAGTGGAAGCGGAGAAGGAAACTTCTTTAGCTAACACGTAATGTACTGTTGTAGACGTCAATTAGTGATTTTCGATGGATCTGACAATGTGGCATTTGAAGTGAATCTGAAGTGATGATGAAGCGTAACCTCCAGCCTCACATTTGGTAAATGACAGAAATCGGGAAGGCAGCATGGCTAAGTCGGTCGCTCCGAAGTAGGCTGTATAATCACCAGATCTAGAGTTTCATTTACTTCTAAAAATCTATTGTTGATACTGTCCCATTCGGAAACGGTTGCTGAACCCAACCGTTAGTGAGATACATTCTATACACTCAAGCGAAATGAGTGGTTGGTCATGTGTGGCCGGGTTGCAAGATGTTCTTGTTGAACCCAGTGTATTCCTTTCTAGAGGTACACTAGCGAAAGGTGGTTCCATACCTTGTCGTAGTTGGAAATCCATTACCCAATACGTGCTTGCGGTTTTGATTTTATACTATATATGTAGAGCGAGAGATGAAAGCGTTTCTGCTAGATGATTATTATATTGTGGTTGATAGACATTATTATAATATCACAAGGTTTTTGATATAAAGATAATTTGGATTCTCATAACGGAAAAACCCGTTCCGTTATACGGCGTGGTCTTATGAGATAACGTTTACCTACTTGAACTGTTTTAGACTGTTTTACTCATACCAGTCCCATGACTGACCTGGAGTTTTTTTTTTTTTTGTTTCCTTAAACTCTTGGATGCCCAATTTTGTACGGGCAGTCAAGTAGTCGGGATTTACAGATACTCGAAGAGCTTGGAGCAGGAAGCTTCAGGATTATATAGCTATAGTTATTTCCGCTGTGTTGTAAGTGTTGTACTCTGATAATGTTATTGTATACATATAATGATTTTATTTCAAGGATATATTATCTATTTATGTTGTTCGTTCCGCTGTGAGATTCATGTTACTCTGATGTTGTGTTCTTCTTCTTCTTCTATTCTAGGTTTCTATCTTATCTATCCCCACCCTCTGTTTTCTTTCATTAATGACCGGTATTTTCGATACGTGGATGTTTGATATGTGTTGTATATCAGATAACAAAGATCGCTGGTCAGCTCAAATTGGACCGGATTTTCGGGTCATTACAATAGCCCTTAAAAATAGCGATTTTGCAAATGACCTTTGTTTTCGATGAGACCACTTTTGTTGGATTCAGAATGTCAAATTATTCCTAGATTCCAATTTTCATAATTTTTGGAATCAATATGTGAGCGTGGTGAATTTAAGCGTGTTTGGTTAATTCGACTTTGTAACAACCCGAAAATCTGGGCCAGTTTAAAATTTTTATTTTGGCAATTTTAGCGAATTTTGAATAATTTAAATAGATTATTTTAAATAATATCGACGAGAAATTTATTTTGAATATAATTCGAACAAATATATTTGTATACATCGTCGTTAGAATATAAATAATTATATATAATTATAAATAGTATTGAAAATGGCGCGGTAGTTTGATAATTCGAATTCAAACTTCAATTGAATGTACCGGGTGCAAAACAGTCCGGATTTTAGTGAAACCAAAAATAATAGGTTCTATTTGAGGATATCTTTCAACGAATCTGAAAAATCAAGATTTCATAGCGGGAATCAAAAGATATGTCCAGTTGGAAATTCTGAATAGTCGCTATGGAATTCAGGCCCTTAAAAATGGGAATTTTGCTAACGACCTCAGATTTCGACGAAACCACTTTTGTTGGATCCGTGATGTCAAATTATTGCTAGATTCCAAATTTCATAATTTTTCGAATCAATATGTGAGCGTGGCAAAGGAAAACGCGTTTGACCGGTTTCAGTGGATTTTAATCGACTGGAAAATGGCCATTTTTCCAACGGTCTCGGAATTTGGTGAAACTAGTTTTGTTAGGACCGTATCATCAATACGAAGCTAGGAAATATTTTTTGGGAATTTTTCAAGTTAGTATGTGACCCCGGCAAATTGAAATGCGCGTTCAAATTCAATATATAGAGTTATATGTTGATTTTGATGAAAACTGATCGAAACGATCGAATCATCTTACGATACACATCCCATTGTGTTCAGAATGGGGGTAATTTGCTATGGACGACAGGCGGTGGGTTTTGTTTCGAAATAAAAAGTTGCTTTTTTAGGAGAAATAAAATAATAATTAAATAAAAAGCTATGATTTTTATCGTTGAAAGAAAATATTTTTAAAGGTATAAAAATATGATTTTTATACTTGTAGCAAATAAAAATATGATCTTTATATAATAGAAGATATAAAAATACTATTTTTATATAAATAATGTATTGAAAATAGAATTTCTATATAGTAGAGAATATAAAAATATTATCTTTATATATGTAGCGAAATAAAAATCTGATTTTTATTATATATATATATAATGAAGTAAAAATGCGATTTTTATAGCATTGAAATAAAAATTCAATGTGTAAGAAGTAGAAATATAAAAATATAATTTTTATATTGAAATAAGCGTTGTAAATATATATGAATTCGAAATAAAAATAGAATTTTTATTTATTGAAATGAAGCAATAAAAATAATATTTTTATATTTGAACAGCGTGAAAAAGGATTGAATTGGAATTTCAAACAGATCCAGACTATTCAACAGTTCAACAACAAAGCACAACAAAGCACGGCGGAGTGGAACCCTCTGTGAGAACTTCTCACTTTAATTTCTTTTTCTAGTTATATGTATATACTAGGATGCAGACGATGTTTAGTAGCACCCGACACCATTGTCCACAGACCATGGACTTGTTTGTTTGGTTGCATAGTTGGTTAGATTATTTGGTTTGAATTGAATTGTTTGGTGAAATGAAATTGATTGGATTGATATATGTATGGCGTGGGCCATCACTAGACCGGGGGTAAGGCTAGGCCTTGTCCCGTTTCTAATATCGTGCCGTTATGCCGCCGAAATTTTCTAAAATAAGTTAGAAAAATAAAGATATCATTTTATTTAATAAATGAACCGAATAGAATATTTTATCGTTAAAAATATAATTTTTAACGTGAATATGAATATAGTGAATGTGAATAAATAAATATTCATTTACAAACCGGACGGTTTGTTTATGTACACTGATTTGACTGATATTGATTGGGTCGATAAATTTTACACATTGCCCAACTGCACAAATAAAATCTGTGTTTGATTGTTTGAAACCCCACACGGGTATTGGGATAAAATACGGCATACACCAATCCCAATAATTAGTTGTATGTCGATCGATGGATCGACAGGCTGTTATAAGCGTTAGATATCCATATTTGATGCTTATACAGTGTAGTGCACTTTGGATGATGGTTGATTATTTATCATTGCTATTATATGCATGTATTGTATGGAATCCATATAATTAACTTTATATGGTAATTGATTGGGCCTCATTCAAATTTAGAAAATAAAGAATATTATAATATAAAGGTTCATGTGTTGACTGTACTCATCCATTGAGATTAGTCATGTGTTGAACGAAATATTTTAACAATAAAATTTATATCTATATCACTATAAAGTAAAGGTTCATGTGTTGATTGTACTCATCCGTTGAGATTAGTCATGTGTTGAAAGAAATATTTTAACAATAAAATTTACATCTTTATCATATAGAAAATTAGAAATCAACTGGAAAATAGATGAGATGAGTGGTCTCCTGGATATTGATCTGATGTTGGTTTCGGCCTTCGGGGTTAATATTCAGGGAATCGTTTTCTTACTAATTTACGGTTGGAGTCTGATTTAAATCAAATGATAGATACCATAATTTTTATAAAATGTATTAAATAACAAAAATAGTCACACGTGGACAGTACTCATTCGTTGAGATTAGTCGTGTGTTGACAAAAATATAGATTCATTTGTTGAATAAAATAAATATGCATTTGTTGAATAGAATAACGGAATTATCGAAATATATAAAGTCGTGTTGATTAGAGATGCGCTATTTTGACGCGAACAATATTTATATCGATTATATTCGTTTTTATAACCAATTTGAATCGAATTAAATAGAAAACCAATTTGAATCGAATCGAATAGAAAACCAATTTGAATCGAATCGAATAGAAAACCAATTTGAATTGAATAGAATAGAAAACCAATTTGAATTGAATAGAATAGAAAACCAATTTGAATTGAATAGAATAGAAAACCAATTTGAATTGAATCGAATATAAAACGAATTCAAATTGAATTGAAAACGAATTCGAATTGAATTAAAAACGAATTCGAATTGAATTGAAAATGAATTGAAATGAATTGAAATTTGAATTGAATAAAAATGAATTTTAAAATGAATTTATAAGGAAAAAATTCAATTTTGATTTGAATTGAAATGGAAGTTGAAATTGTTTTTGAAACAAATTTAAAACTATTTATAAAATTCGTTTCAAATAGGAATCGACGAAATATATATTATATATACTATATATATAATATAGTGGCCTGAATAGAACGCGTCACGCCGCGGTAGTTTGCGAATTTCGACCATTGACTTCGAACAGATATTACGGGAGATCCAACCGTCGGATTCTCCTAAAACCAGAACCGTTGGGTTCGTATCGAAAAGAGCTTTCTAACGAATATTAGAAATTTGAAATCAAACGGTTGGATTTGGGGATACATCCAAATCAAATTCAGAAAAGGTCGCTGTAAGTGCAGTTCGATGGCCGTTGATGGAAATCGACTGTACGGGCCTTGATAAAATTATTAAAAATAGTAGTAATTTGTGTAAAATCATAAGAAATGATTTGGGAAAAATTGGGATGAAAAACTCCATATTCGAAAAGATAAAAATAGATTTTTATCGAAATGAACTAGTTTTGAACTAAAATTAAAACCCAACTATTTTTAAATAAATAAATTGGATTTAAAAAGGGGTTTTAAATAATCGGAATTTCTAATATATTTGATTGAAATTAAATTAGAAGTGATTTGTGGGTTTATCGTGAACAGTGTTTTAAATAACACTTGTTCTATAACCCGATAATAAATAGAACGTAATTTGGGTTTGTCGTGATCTGTGTTTTAAATGACACTAGTTCTTTAACCCAGTAAAAGGAGTTTTAAAGAATCTGTAATTATATTGAAATGTGAATTGATAATCTAAATTATCAAATTTGGAAAATGAGCGAGAATGGAGTATCACCAGTTTTGCTCCAAAGCGATAGTTAAATCTTTAATTAGATTTGAACGTGAAATGATAATTAATTTTACCGATAACACTGTGGTGTTAGATATGGAGTATTACCAGTTTTGCTTCATGGGATGAATAGGTTGGGATTGGGAAATAAAATAAATAATTACTTCGGTGTGGTTCGCTAATCTCGACTAGTTTGGAAAACCATAATTTGGTTTGAAATGACATCCAAAGGAAGATTAAAGAATAAATTCAAAGAATTTATCTTGGATAAAATTAATGGGAACCTTTCCCTAAGAATATGAAATTTAGAAACTAGTTGTAGGTTAGCTAAGAAGAATGGTTTCCTGGTATTGATCTGATGTTGGTTTCAGCCATTGGGGTTAATATTTGGGAAATTGTTCTCTTGTTGATTTACGGTTAGTAGCTACTGAATAGGAATGAGGCGTATGTTGTGTTTGTGTAACATTTGTTTTAATATACGCGGGTTGTTCGGAAAGGCTGTGTTTATACCCATTCTGAATAACCGATTCGACGATAAGTCGAAGATGAAGACGGTGGTTGAAGACCGGAAGTCTTCACATCGTTTGGGTGATTACTGATGATCTTGATTGGGTTGTACACCCAAGACGATAGAATCCGTTGGTGGTCGTCCAGACGTACTTGGAGACGGATGGATATGCGAGGAAAGTGCCTCCGGTTTCGTTCAGACCCAGAACGAACTTGTAAACGGATTGTGTGTCTGACATTGGATTTTATTCTGTGTTGATTGATTTCTGTTAAATATATATCTGTTTGGCGGCGGAGAATTTATTCTCTTTATTAACGCCCTTCTCTGAGACGTACGAGCATAGAGGTTATATATCGATAGATATCAATCGCATGGCATGAATTGCCTGTGTGGCACGCGGAGTTGCATGGATCAAGGCTTCTGTTGAAAAGTAAAGTGTTGTGGTTGATAATCAAAGCACGGCCTTTGTGGCGTAGCTTTGTGTACAACGTGAATTCGCGAGCCTCACACCTCGGTATGAATTAAAAACGGGATAAGGACTACAGGGAGAGCAAGACGTTTCTTTCTAGCTTTGGTGGTGTCAGTGACTTACCAGCCCTGACATTTATATACTTTTCACCTATGTGGTTGTTGGATGAGGCCCCTCGATTTTAGGTCTGTAAGGACCGAGAAACGTGTGTTCAGGCATAATTAATCCTCAAACGTAAGAGAGGACCGACCCTGAAGCATCCAGGGGTTACCCAGAGTGTGTAGTCCCGAGGCATTTGCTAGAGTGTCTCGATGCGGAGAGGAGCTTGCCCCTTGCCTCGACTCATGACGGAAATCCAATTTCCAATACGTAATATTTCAGTTTTAATTGTAGAACTAGTATGGCGACATGATAGATGGTACCCATGCCGCCTAGGATTGATATTTATGATTGAAGTTGTTTGACACTATACACTTATTATAGTATCAAAATGATTTGTTTTAAACGTACCAAGCATGTTTGGCTATTATAAGGGAAAACCCTATCCTCCGGCTTGCGTTGCATTGTGTGATGGGACCTGAGTCTTATAATAGCTTCATTTTTCGAAAAAGCATTGCGATGTTTATTCTATGCACTGGTATTCTTGGGAGGAAACCCATTCCGTGTTATACGGCGTGGTCCCTTGAATTACTCTCTTCTAAAGTAAAGTTTTAAATACCTGTTTTAGTTCTCACAACAGTCACATGACTGACCTGGAGTTTATTGTTTTAACCTAAACTCTGGGTGCCCTTATTTTCTACATGGACAGCTAGTAGTTTTGGTTTTGCAGATTTATATTCACAGGATTCTAGTTTACAGCTGGAATGATATCCGGAAAGCTCTGTATCTGTATATCACCTTCAGTTGTGTTTTGTATTATTTTTCCGCTGCTATGTAATTTATTGTAATCTCTGATATTTATCGAATGTAATTTATTCATTTATACTCTGTATATTCTTGTATTCTGATGGAATTGTTGTAATAACAATGAAATGTTCTTCCGTCTGCATTCGTTTGTGTGTTGTTCTCAAAGTATCCGCTCTTTCCTTCCCGGGGAAGTAATGGGTTCTCACATTTGGTATCAGAGCTTTGGTTTACAGAGATCGAGAACAAGAAACATTAGAACCATACGAAAGAATTCATCAGATATCGGATTAGAAATATCCAATTAGAATGACTCGTTAGAGATAGGATCAGTAGTATCCTAGAATGAGTGTGAAGAGTATATTTTTCAAATGAAAACAATTTTGTTTTGAAAATTTAAATCGTTTTATACGTATTTGAATATTTATTTATTTTGAATTTGGACAATCCGATATATAAAATTTTTGCTTATACGCGTCATGAACGTATATTCGAAGTTTTAATATACTGGATAGATATAGAATCACATTCTAGACACCCGGAGATGATTCTGATGATTGATATATCATCATCAGAATTTATGTTCATGTTTCGAAGGTGTGATATCTATATATTTCCATTAGACTGGTGTGAGAACCAAAACCAATATAGCTAGAATACTTTGTTGTGATTTGGCATTAAAAACATGATTTTTTGAATATGTATCAAAATTATGAAGTTGAAACTCTAATTCACTAATTGATTGATGTTTGTGTTGGTTGTTTATTTGTTTGATAATTTTGAACCGTTTAGCCTAATTGAATCAAATATTGAATTGTATTGAAAATTAGTTGCATTTGTTTGTATATACATGTACTTACATTGAACAGGTCATAGCAAGGAGGCTAGAGCAGAGAATAAAATTTGTTTACCCGACAAATAGGTACATGTTTACTACAATTTACTGATTTTGTTTGGGTGATGATGATTTTATGAGCCTATTGGCTAGCCGCTTGGCTTTTTCTTTTTCTTTTTGAGATCAGAAGGCCTATATGGCAATTTCGGGATTTTCCCGTGGCTCCCGGTGCAGGGGAGGTTATGGCGAAATTTTTCGAAAATTCCGGGTGTTAGCCAAATTTTTGAAGAATTTGAAAATTCTGAGAAACTGAAAAGTTGGAGAATGGAAGCCAGATCGAACGTAGAGTTGATTAATCAAACCACTTTCGACTTTGTTCCTTTTCGGGGACGAAAAGTTTTAAGTGGGGGAGATTGTAACAACCCGAAAATCTGGGCCAGTTTAAAATTTTTATTTTGGCAATTTTAGCGAATTTTGGACATTTAAAATAGATTATTTTAAATAATATCGGCGAGAAATTTATTTTGAATATAATTCGAACGAATATATTTATATACGTCATCGTTAGAATATAAATAATTATATATAATTATAAATAGTATTGAAAATGGCGCGGTAGTTCGATAATTCGATTTCAAACTTCAATTGAATGTACCGGGTGCAAAACAATCCGGATTTTAGGGAAACCAAAAATAATAGCATCTATTTGAGGATATCTTTCCAACGAATCTGAAAAATCGAGATTTCATAGCGGGAATCAAAAGATATGTCCGGTTGAAAATTATTAATAGTCGCTATGGAATTCAGGCCCTTAAAAATGGGAATTTTGCAAACGACCTCGGATTTCGACGAAACCACTTTTGTTGGGTCCGTGATGTAAAATTATTGCTAGATTCCAAATTTCATAATTTTTCGAATCAATATGTGAGCGTGACAAAGGAAAACGCGTTTGACAGTTTCAGTGGATTTTAATCGACTGGAAAATGGCCATTTTTCCAACGGTCTCGGAATTTGACGAAACTAGTTTTGTTAGGACCGTATCGTCAATACGAAGCTAAAAAATATTTTTCGGGAATTTTTCGAGTTAGTATGTGACCTCGGCAAATTGAAATGCGCGTTCAAATTCAATATATAGGGTTATATGTTGATTTTGACGAAAACTGATCGAAACGATCGAATCAGCTTACGATACATATCCCATTGTGTTCAGAATGAGGGTAATTAGCTATGGGCGACAGGCGGTGGGTTTCGTTTCGAATTCGAAATAAAAAGTCGCTTTTTATGAGAAATAAAATAATAATTAAATAAATTATAAAACACCCCCTCTTCCCTCTTCTACTTAGTCAACGCCTTAACCCCCTTCCCCGTCACTTTTCTTGGGAAAAAAAACGAAAAAAAGAAAAACTCTCGTAGATCGATGTCGCGCCCTCCCTTGGGTCTTCCGCCGCTGCTACAGGAGGCCTTCCCCGCCTCCGATGATCCTAGCGCCGCCTCCCCGCCAAGCCGAAGCCATCCAGTCGCCCTCCGTCCTCGTTAGCCCAGCCCACTTCGAAAGCCACAAAACCCCAAACCCATTAAGCTGCCACCGCCACTAAACCACCATTCCCGACTACCAGCGACCCCAAGCCTCTCCTCCGACTGTCAGGCTGACGTCAGACCTCTGGTGCATCGATTTCTGAGCGAATGGAAGCCCTAGATTCGGGGTTTTTTGGTTCGACACTTCTGAGTTTCAACGAGGAAGAATGGAAGGTAATTAATTTTAATTTAAATATAAATTTTGGTATTAATTGGAAATATAAATAGTTTTAATTAAAAATGGGAATTTTAAAAATATAGATAGTATATTAAAAAGATTTGATTTTTATAATCATAAAGATTTGATTTCTAAAGTTAAAGATCGGATTTTTAATAGCATAAAGCTATGATTTTTATCGTTGAAAGAAAATATTTTTAAAGGTATAAAAAAATGATTTTTATACTTGTAGCAAATAAAAATATGATCTTTATATAATAGAAGATATAAAAATACTATTTTTATATAAGTAGTGTATTGAAAATAGAATTTCTATATAATAGAGAATATAAAAATATTATCTTTATATATGTAGCGAAATAAAAATCTGATTTTTGTTATATATATATAATGAAGTAAAAATGCGATTTTTATAGCATTGAAATAAAAATTCAATCTTTGTATATGAAGTAGAAATATAAAAATATAATTTTTATATTGAAATAAGCGTTGTAAATATACATGAATTCGAAATAAAAATAGAATTTTTATTTATTGAAATGAAGCAATAAAAATAATATTTTTATATTTAAACAGCGTGAAAAAGGATTGAATTGGAATTTCAAACAGATCCAGACGATTCAGCAGTTCAACAACAAAGCACGGCGGAGTGGAACCCTCTGTGAGAACTTCTTACTTTAATTTCTTTTTCTAGTTATATGTATATACTAGGATGCAGACGGTGTTTAGTAGCACCCGACACCATTGTCCACAGACCATGGACTTGTTTGTTTGGTTGCATAGTTGGTTAGATTATTTGGTTTGAATTGAATTGTTTGGTGAAATGAAACTGATTGGATTGATATATGTATAGCGTGGGCCATCACTAGACCGGGGGTAAGGCTAGGCCTTGTCCCGTTTCTAGTATCGTGTCGTTATGCCGCCGAAATTTTCTAAAATAAGTTAGAAAAATAAAGATATCATTTTATTTAATAAATGAACCGAATAGAATATTTTATCGTTAAAAATATAATTTTTAACGTGAATATGAATATAGTGAATGTGAATAAATAAATATTCATTTACAAACCGAACGGTTTGTTTATGTACACTGATTTGACTGATACTGATTGGGTCGATAAATTTTACACATCGCCCAACTGCACAAATAAAATCTGTGTTTGATTGTTTGAAACCCCACACGGGTATTGGGATAAAATACGGCATACACCAATCCCAATAATTAGTTGTATGTCGATCGATGGATCGGCAGGCTGTTATAAGCGTTAGATATCCATATTTGATGCTTATACAGTGTAGTGCACTTTGGATGATGGTTGATTATTTATCGTTGCTATTATATGCATGTGTTGTATGGAATCCATATAATTAACTTTATATGGTAATTGATTGGGCCTCATTCCAATTTAGAAAATAAAGAATATTATAATATAAAGGTTCATGTGTTAACTATACTCATCCGTTGAGATTAGTCATGTGTTGAACGAAATATTTTAACAATAAAATTTATATCTTTATCACTATAAAGTAAAGGTTCATATGTTGACTGTACTCATCCGTTGATATTAGTCATGTGTTGAACGAAATATTCTAACAATAAAATTTACATCTTTATCATATAGGAAATTGGAAATCAACTGGAAAATAGATGAGATGAGTGGTCTCCTGGATATTGATCTGATGTTGGTTTCGGCCTTCGGGATTAATATTCAGGGAATCGTTCTCTTACTAATCTACGATTGGAGTCTGATTTAAATCAAACGATAGATACCATAATTTTTATAAAATGTATTAAATAACAAAAATAGTCACACGTGGACAGTACTCATTCGTTGAGATTAGTCATGTGTTGACAAAAATATAGATTCATTGTTGAAGAAAATAAATATTCATTTGTTGAATAGAATAACGGAATTATCGAAATATATAAAGTCGTATTGATTAGAGATGCGCTATTTTGTCGCGAACGATATTTATATCGATTATATTCGTTTTTATAACCAATTTGAATCGAATCGAATCGAATAGAAAACCAATTTGAATCGAATAGAATAGAAAACCAATTTGAATTGAATCGAATAGAAAACAAATTTGAATTGAATAGAGTAGAAAACCAATTTGAATAGAATAGAATAGAAAACCAATTTGAATTGAATAGAATAGAAAACCAATTTGAATTGAATAGAATAGAAAACCAATTTGAATTGAATCAAATATAAAACGAATTTGAATTGAATTGAAAACGAATTCGAATTGAATTGAAAACGAATTGAAATGAATTGAAATTTGAATTGAATAAAAATGAATTTTAAAACGAATTTATAAGGAAAAAATTCAATTTTGATTTGAATTGAAATGGAAGTTGAAATTGTTTTTGAAACAAATTTAAAACTATTTATAAAATTCGTTACAAATAGGAATCGACAAAATATATATTATATATACTATATATATAATATAATGGCCTGAATAGAACGCGCCGCGCCGCGGCAGTTCGCGAATTTCGACCATTGACTTCGAACGGATATTACGGGAGATCCGACCGTCGGATTCTCCTAAAACCGGAACCGTTGCATTCGTATCGAAAAGAGATTTCTAACGAATATTAGAAATTTGAAATATAACGGTTGGATTTGGTGATACATCCAAATCAAATTCAGAAAAGGTCGTTATAAGTGCAGTTCGATGGCCGTTGATGGATATCGACTGTACGGGCCTTGATAAAATTATTAAAAATAGCAATAATTTGTGTAAAATCATATGGAATGATTTGGGAAAAATTGGGATAAAAACTCCATATTTGAAAAGATAAAAATAGATTTTTATCGAAATGAACTAGTTTTGAACTAAAATTAAAACCCAACTAATTTTAAATAAATAAATTGGACTTAAAAAGGGGTTTTAAATAATCGGAATTTCTAATATATTTGATTGAAATTAAATTAGAAGTGATTTGTGGGTTTATCGTGAATAGTGTTTTAAATAACACTTGTTCTATAACCCGATAATAAATAGAATGTAATTTGGGTTTGTCGTGAACTGTGTTTTAAATGACACCAGTTCTTTAACCCAATAAAAGGAGTTTTAAAGAATCTGTAATTAGATTGAAATGTGAATTGATAATCTAAATTATCAAATTTGGAAAATGAGCGAGAATGGAGTATCACCAGTTTTTCTCCAAAGCGATAGTTAAATCTTTAATTAGATTTGAACGTGAAATGGTAATTAATTTTACCGATAACACCGTGGTGTTAGATATGGAGTATTACCAGTTTTGCTTCATGGGATGAATAGGTTGGGATTGGGAAATAAAATAAATAATTACTTCGGTGTGGTTTGCTAATCTCGACTAGTTTGGAAAACCATAATTTGGTTTGAAATGACATCCAAAGGAAGATTAAAGAATAAATTCAAAGAATTTATCTTGGATAAAATTAATGGGAACCTTTCCCTAAGAATATGAAATTTAGAAACTAGCTGTAGGTTAGCTAAGAAGAATGGTTTCCTGGTTTTGATCTGATGTTGGTTTCGGCCATTGGGGTTAATATTTGGGAAATTGTTCTCTTGTTGATTTACGGTTAGTAGCTACTGAATTGGAATGAGGCGTATGTTGTGTTTCTGTAACATTTGTTTTAATATACGCGGGTTGTTCGGAAAGGCCGGGTTTATACCCATTCTGAATAACCGATTCGACGATAAGTCGAAGATGAAAACGGTGGTTGAAGACCGGAAGTCTTCACATCGTTTGGGTGATTACTGATGATCTTGATTGGGCTGTACACCCAAGATTAGGGAATCCGTTGGTGGTCGTCCAGACGTACTTGGAGACGGATGGATATGCGAGGAAAGTGGCTCCGGTTTCGTTCAGACCAAGAACGAACTTGTAAATGGATTGTGTGTCTGACATTGGATTTTATTCTGTGTTGATTGATTTCTGTTAAATATATATCTGTTTGGCGGCGGAGAATTTATTCTCTTGCTTAACGCCCTTCTCTGAGACGTACGAGCTTAGAGGTTATATATCGATAGATATCAATCGCATGGCATGAATTGCCTGTGTGGCACGCTGAGTTGCATGGATCAAGGCTTCTGTTGAAAAGCAAAGTCTTGTGGTTGATTGAGACGACCCCAAACCCCGTACTGACGGAGGCAAGGGTAATCCGTGGAATATAACACAGAATCAGATAATAGCAGAACAAAAATAAACAAATACACCAGATAATGAACAATCAAATGTACTGGATAAAAGTAATCATCAGAGTTACACAGTATACAGGATAATACTTAGTACAAATACAGCTCAACTATACATATATGTCTACAGCGGAAAAACAAACATAATGTACAATAGGAGCTGAACAGCATAAAAAGAGATAAATGATAGAATCCATCTTCAGCTCCAGCTATCCAGATAAAGCCTGCTAAACCTGAATACAAGGCTGCCCGTGTAGAAAAAGGGGCACCCAAGTTTGAAAGTGAAACAAACTATGAGTCAGTCATGGGACTGGTATGAGAAATCTACTCAACACATTTCAAATATGGCTAATCACAGGACCACGCCACTTTCGTGGAACGGGTTTACTCCATTGGATTGCCAATGCTTTAAAACAAATCATTCTTTTAAACATCGCAATGCTTTTTATAATAATGAAGCCATTATAAGACTCAGTTCCCATCACACAATGCAACGCAAACCGGAGAATAGATTTTTTACCTTATAACGGCCAAAATATGCTTGATACAGATAAAACAAAAGCAATTGATATTATTGCTAGTGTTTGCATGTTTCTAAAACAATTTCGAATCAAAACTATCAATCATAGACGGCATGGGTACCATATATCATGTCGCCATATATATATATATATATATATATATATATATATATATATATATATATATATACAATCTAAACCGCACGATGTCGTATTTGGAAATTGGATTTCCGTCATGAACCAAGGCAAAAGATAGTCCTTACCGAATTCGAGACGCTCTAGCCCGTGTCTCAAGCAAGCGCGCAGGCAAGCCTTGGATCGTCAGGGCCGGTCCACCGAGGTGGATTATTATGCCTGAAGAATACGTCTCCCTGCCCTTTGGGGCGTAAGTGAGCCAACGAATGACTCCATCGGACCCGGATCGTCCGATCTAACCGAGGCGCCTCGCAACAGCAACAACCACACAGGTGAAAAGTATATAAATGTCAGGGCTGGTAGGTCACTGACACCACCCTAGCTAGAAAGAAACGCATGCCCTCCCTGAGGTCCTTCTCCCGTTTTTGGTTCATACCGGGGTGTGAGGCTCGCGAATTCACATTATACACAAAGCTACACCACACAGGCGGTGCTTTGATCATCACCACAAGACTTTGCTTTTCAACAGAAGCCCTGATCATTTGCCACTTAGGCATTCCACACTAGCAATTCATGCCATGCGACTGATGTCCATCGATATACAACCTCTGAGCTCGTGCGTTTCAGAGAAGGGCGTTAAGAAAAAGAATAAATTCTCCGCCGCCAAACAGATGTATATTTAACAGAGATCAATCAACACAGAATAAAATCCAATGTCAGACACACAGTCCTTTTACAAGTCCATTCTGAGTCTGAACGAAACCGGAGGCACTATATACCTCGCAAACCCATCGATCACCACGTACGTCTGGACGATCACCACTCATTATCCATATTTCGGGATGCCTCCCAATCAGGACCTCAGTTACCATCCAAACGAGGTGAAGATCTCCGGTCTTCGACAACCGTCTTCACCTTCGATTACTTATCGTCGATTTAGTTATTCAGAATGGGATAAACCCGGTCTTTCTGAGAAACTCGCGTATGTAATAAACAAGTGCAACACTAACGTATACACGCATCATTTCAATTCATTAGTCACTAACCGTCAATAAGTAAGAGAACGATTTCCTAAATATTAATCCCGAAGGCCGAAACCAACATCAGGTCAACACCCAGGAAACCATTCGACTTAGCCAACCTTCAGTTAATGTCTAAATCACATCCATATCGTTTATAATATTTTATAACGATTTATCGCTAATTTTATTTATTTTAAAATAGCCAATTTATTCAAAAACGACGCTTCGGCTATAACGCGGCCGTGGCGCTGTTTTTCTTCAGATTTGATTTACACATATCTGAAAATCTAACCGTTGGATCTTCCCAAAATTTACATCATTAGAAAGATCTTTTCAAAATGAATCCAACGGTTCCAGTTTCAGGAAAATCCGACGGTTGGATCTCCCGGTATAATCGTTTGAAGTTTCGATTTCTAAATACGAACTACAGTGTCGTTATTCGATTAAATAAATATATGTATATATATATATATATAAATATAAAAATATAATCGATTCTGGCGCTGTTTTTCTTCAGATTTGAATTAAACATTCCATACAATCCAACCGTTGGATTTTTACAAAGTTTGTGCCGTTGGAAAGATATTTCCAAAGTGAACCCAACGGTTGTGATTTTAGGAAAATCCGATGGTCGGATCTCCCGGTATAATCATTTGAAGTTTCGATTTCGAAATACGAACTACAGCGTCGTTATTCGATATATTTTAATTCTATTTATATATATATCGATTCTTCGGTTTCAAAGCTACTTTCCTTTCATACATTTGATAAAAATGATATTTTTATCTAACTGTCTTCTATTTCAACACTTCACTATTTTTTTACAATTCGTTTATATAATAAAAATGTGATTTTTATTGTAAAACAATATATTTCAAAACAGGATTATTTTATACTTTTCATATTGATGTTAAAAATGGGATTTTTATTATAAAACAATTTCTTTCAAAATATGAATACCATTCAACACATGAATTTCAATCCAACGAAGGAATACCGATTCAACACATGAAGGTTTTCTATAGTTTATATAAATCGATAAAAAGGTGAATTTTATATTTAAAACACGGATACCATTCAACACATGAATTTCTAATCAACGAATGAATATCGATTCAACACATGAAGGTTTTCTATTCAACGAATAAATATAGTTTCAACAAATGAAAATAATTCAAACACATGAAAATTATTCAAAATTTCGGCAGCATAACGGCAGAGTAGTTAAAACCGGGACCGTCCCTAGTACGGCTCCTCGCTCTACCTTAAAACCTCGCGGTTTTTGACAATGGGGATCATGCATCTAGTTCGCACGCAGGCGGCATGTATATATTTATTTCATTTCCACAAACTAATCCTATGTGGTTTCAACCAAATATTTCTCAACCACAAATGGGTATTTTTCAACCACAATCAATCAATATCAACCACAAACAATCCCAAACAACCATTCGCTATCAATCAATTTTCACACCAATCACAATCAATAAATATCGTCCATGGTTTGTGGACGAGGGGCGTATATATATATATATATATATATATATATATATATATAGTAATTCACTTATATTTCAACACATATATAATTTTTACAACGCATATATAACTTATACATCGAACGTACAACTTATACAACGCTTATACAAGAGGTGTACAATGCTTATATAACTCATACATCGATTATATAATTTATACATCGTCGTTTTCCATATCGTTCATAAATTAGAAATCTCACATTGGGTTCCACTCCACCAAAAATAGTAGAAGGCTCAGAAAAATATGCGGTCTCTTCTAAAATGTAGAAGACGTCCTCACGGGTCCACTGTCTCTTGTTCCACTGGATTTCGACCACATAGCAAAAAGATATGATTTTTACAAGGTTTGCAACGCTTTATAGTGTGAAAATCAGTTTAAAATAGATAAACCCGTAGCTCAGTTCATGGGTTTGAAACTAGGTTTGAAGATTGCGATCAAACGGAGTAGTGGTTCGAGGATCGGGTTGCGCTGCAGCGAAGGGCTTGGAGAGGGCTTTCCGGCGATGGTGATGGGGTCCAGTTCGAACCACCAGGGAGGCGGCGGCGGAGCTCGAAAGTGGCCAACTTCAGGCGCACGATTCTCACGGCACACGCAACGAGGAGGGCCGATTCTTGTATGGATTTGTAGAAGAAGAAGAGGGCTTCAAAAAGTTGAACTGGAGCTAGGGCTATCGACGCGCGTGGCAGTCGGAAAATGATCGGGAAGAATTGGAGGATTTCCGCCGTCGCCTGGAGATGATGTCGGGGAAAGAGAAAATGGCTTTTTCTTTTTTTTTAAAAAAAAATCTGATTGGCCAGGAGATTTTATAAGGGGTTTTCTGACACGACCACCAATCCCAACCCAATGACTATCGTCCCTAACGTTTTACCCCCATTCCGAACACAATGGTATATGTTTCGAAGGCCCATTCGAATGTTTCAGTCAGTTTTCCTTCAAATTAAAATATAAAACATTCAATATTTAATTTGAACGTACATTTCAATTTGCCAGGGGCACAAACTGATTCGAAAAATTCCAGAAAAATAAATCTAGCTATGTTTTGACGATACGGTCCCAACAAAACCAGTTTCGTCAAATTCTGAGACCGTTTACAAAAAGGCCCATTTCTGGTCGATCCAATTTAACTGTAATTGACCAGAACACATTTTCCTTTGCCACGCTCACATACTATGAAATTTGAAACCTAGCAATAACTTCACACCCCGGATCCAACAAAAGCGGTTTCGTCGTATTCCGAGGTCGTATGCAAAATGGCCATTTTCACGGGCTATATAAATTCCATAGCGACCTTTCTGAAAATTCATTTGGCCATAACTTTTGATTTCCGCTATGAAAATTCAATTTTTCAGATTCGTTAGAAAGGTGTTCACTAAAAAATTTAAATATTTTTGGTTTCACTGAAATCCGTTTTGTTTTGCACCCGGTACAGTCCGACAAAGTTTGAATTCAATTTTTAAAACTACAGCGCCAATTCAGGCCTTGTTTATAATTAGAATTAATTATATTCATTTTCAATTGTCGATTCAACTCACTTTTCATCTCTATTATTTAAAATATTTATTTTAAATATTCAAAATCTATTATTTTAGCCAATTTAAAATTTTTAAATTGGTTCAGATTTTCTGGGTCGTTACAATTTCCCCCGCTTAAAACATTTCGTCCCCGAAAAGGAACAAAGTCGAAAGAGGTTTGATTAATCAACTCTACGTTCGATCTGGCTTCAATTCTCCAACTTTTCAGTTTTTGAGAATTTTCAAATTCTTCAAAAATTTGGCTAACACCCGGAATTTTCGAAAAATTTCGCCATAACCTCCTTTGTACGGAGAGAGGTTTGGAAATTTATTGGGCCGTATTACGTACCCAATAAATCCTAATAAGCATACACATATTTATAGTGATATATTCTGGTGTTTACAGGGGAGCATGTATTGATAATAACTCCAGAGAATAAATTCTCGTCACCCTGCCCCGTGTGGGAAATAAATAGTCCATGTGCCGTATCTAGTAACTAGAGAGACGTGATTATTGTTAACTCCAGACCCGTGTGGTTTTTTTTATTAATCTGGCAATTTAATCGTTACAATTTAAAATAGTCCATATCAGTCATCAGTTCAACCTGTAAAATATAGTCATCACCATACAAGCCTCTCGCTCGTATGGTAAATCTTTCACCTTGTCACACAAGCTCCAAATGCTTATGTGGTATATGATGAAGTATGCCTATCTTCCAGAAGTATGCCATGCAATGTAGTTCAAAATTAATTGTTACTATCCTATGGCGACGTTTATTATTTCACACAGAATAACCAGCACTCCGCATCCAATGGCATTCACAGGAGTTGATATAATAATATTTCGCATCCAACTCATTAAGGTTAACCTATTTGTCGGGCACACAAATAAAATCTTTACTCAACAGCTATTCCATTTACCTGTTCAAACATATATAATACACATGTATATATTTCTATTTATTTTCTAATCAGTTCAATGTGTGATTTAATCGAATAAATTCTACCATTATTCTATTGTTGATTAAATTAACTATTGTTTCAACAATTTAATTAATCTAATTTACTATCACACAACACAAACAACCAATCCAATTGTTTTCAACTTTTCAAAAATATACTAATCTGTTTCTATACTCTTTTTAAAATCATTCAGACTATAGAATTTAAAAGTGCACATCCATGGAAAGAAAATAACAACAGAGTAGAGAATTAAATGGTAATGCAAAGTATGGTAAATGTACCTTGCACCGGAGTCAATCAGAGATATCTACTCGGCATCTGGGATAGGCTTTCTGAATGCTCTCCTCAGTTTCCCAAGTACAATCTCACGGATCTCCACTCCATTGCACTTTGACTAAGTGAACCTTCTTGTTCCTCAGTTCTTTGGTTTCTTTGCCGATGATCTTTAGCGGCTCTCTTCTCACAGCTAGTTCTGGAGTAATTTCAATATCCTGTTGAGCTGCTTCTTCCACGATCAAGTCTGGATCATGAACGTTCTTTCGGAGTTGAGATATGTGAAATACATCATGAACTCCAGGCAACCAGGTAGGCAATTTTACCCTATAAGCGAGAGTTCCAATCCGTTCCAGAATAGGAAACGGACCAATGAATTTGGGCGCCAACTTTCCAGTTTTACCGAACCGGATAACTCCTCTCATCGGCGATGCTTTCAAATATACATAGTCGCCAACAGCAAAGGATATATCCCTTCTTCTTCTATCGGCATAGCTCTTTTGTCGGCTTTGAGCGGCGAGTAATCGCTTCTTAATAAAATCGACTTTGTCGGCAGCTTCTCGAATCATATCAGGCCCTAACACAAGTCTATTTCCAGGTTCGACCCAACAAGCAGGAGATCGGCACGGTCTACCATACAATGCTTCGAATGGCGACATTTTCAATCTCGCCTGGTAGCTGTTGTTATATGAGAATTCAGCCAAATGCAGATGGTCTTCCCATGATCCACCGAAATCTATAACACAAGCCCGCAATAGATCTTCTAAAATACGATTCACCCTCTCAGTCTGACCATCTGCCTGAGGATGATAAGTGGTGCTTAAGTTCAACTTCGTTCTCAGCTCTACTTGAAACGCTTCCCAGAATTTGCTAGTGAATATTGTATCTCTATCACTGACTATACTGAGCGGCACTCTATGCAGTCTAACTATTTCCTTGAAATATATCTATGCCAGACTCTGAGCAGTTCTATTTGATCTAACAGGTATGAAATGGGCGGTCTTCGTGAAGCGACTACGATCACCCAAATTCTGTCATTCCCTTTTCTGGTTCTGGGCAGACCATCAATGAAATCCATAGAAATATGTTCCCACTTCCAACCAGGAA
The DNA here is from genome assembly GCA_030737875.1 of Allium sativum. Taxonomy (NCBI): domain Eukaryota; kingdom Viridiplantae; phylum Streptophyta; class Magnoliopsida; order Asparagales; family Amaryllidaceae; genus Allium; species Allium sativum. The sequence goes on along the minus strand of CM060909.1, from coordinate 576,104,751 downwards.
CTTCTAGCGGTTGTAATAATCCAGCTAGTTTCTGTTGGTTGCTCTTGACTAGTTGGCAAGTAGGGCATCGGCTAACATATAAAGAAATGTCCCTCTTCATCGACTTCCACCAGAAAGTGCGTTTGATGTAATTATACATTTTGCTTACTCCTGGATGGATACTGAGTTTCGACTTGTGGCATTCATCCAGTACTTCCTTTCGAAGCTTAGGAATGTTAGGGACACAGATTCGACCTTTGAGCCTTAAAATCCCATCATTATCTACTTGAAAACTCGAGGGTTCGCCTTGTTGAATTACCTCTCCGATCTTCTGAATGAAGTGATCATCCTCCTGAAGAGCAGATATTTTAACTACCAGTGAAGTCGTGATAATAAAACTAGTGATCATTTCATTCTGCTTTACTCATACTAGGATATTGCTGATCCTATATGTATAGAGTTACCCGCCCTAGAACACTACTGGTTCTATTTATGACGAGTTCGTTCATATGTTATATTCCAGACTTAAGCTTAACCAAAGCTCTGATACCAAATGAGACGACCCCAAACGCCGTACCGACGGATGTAAGGGTAATCCGTGGAATATAACACAATCAGATAATAGCAGAACAGAAATAAACAAATACACCAGATAATGAACAATCAAATGTACTGGATAAAAGTAATCATCAGAGTTACACAGTATACAGGATAATACTTAGTACAAATACAGCTCAACTATAAATATATGTCTACAGCGGAAAAACAAACATAATGTACAATAGGAGCTGAACAGCATAAAAAGAGATAAATGATAGAATCCATCTTCAGCTCCAGCTATCCAGATAAAGCCTGCTAAACCTGAATACAAGGCTGCCCGTGTAGAAAAAGGGGCACCCGAGTTTGAAAGTGAAACAAACTACGAGTCAGTCATGGGTCTGGTATGAGAAATCTACTCAACACATTTCAAATATGGCTAATCACAGGACCACGCCACTTTCGTGGAACGGGTTTACTCCATTGGATTGCCAGTGCTTTAAAACAAATCATTCTTATAAACATCATAATGCTTTTTATAAAAATGATGCCATTATAAGACTCAGTTCCCATCACACAATGCAACGCAAACCGGAGGATAGAGTTTTTACCTTATAACGGCCAAAATATGCTTGATACAGATAAAACAAAAGCAATTGATATTATTACTAGTGTTTGCATGTTTCAAAAACAATTTCAAATCATAACTATCAATCATAGACGGCATGGTACCATATATCATGTCGCCATATATATATATATACAATCTAAACCGCACGATGTCGTATTTGGAAATTGGATTTCCGTCATGAACCAAGGCAAAAGATAGTCCTTACCGAATTCGAGACGCTCTAGCCCGTGTCTCAGGCAAGCGCGCAGGCAAGCCTTAGATCATCAGGGCCGGTCCACCGAGGTGGATTATTATGCCTGAACAATACGTCTCCCCGCCCTTTGGGGGCGTAGGTGAGCCAACGAATGACTCCATCGGACCCGGATCATCCGATCTAACCGAGGCGCATCGCAACAGCAACAACCACACAGGTGAAAAGTATATAAATGTCAGGGCTGGTAGGTCACTGACACCACCTTAGCAAGAAAGAAACGCATGCCGTCCCTGAGGTCCTTCTCCCATTTCTGGTTCATACCGGGGTGTGAGGCTCGCGAATTCACATTATACACAAAGCTATGCCACACAGGCGGTGCTTTGATCATCACCACAAGACTTTGCTTTTCAACAGAAGCCCTGATCATTTGCCACTTAGGCATGCCACACTAGCAATTCATGCCATGCGACTGATGTCCATCGATATACAACCTCTGAGCTCGTGCGTTTCAGAGAAGGGCTTTAAGCAAAAGAATAAATTCTCCGCTGCCAAACAGATGTATATTTAACAGAGATCAATCAACACAGAATAAAATCCAATGTCAGACACACAGTCCTTTTACAAGTCCGTTCTGGGTATGAACGAAACCGGAGGCACTACATACCTCGCAAACCCATCGATCACCACGTTCGTCTGGACGATCACCACTCATTATCCATATTTCGGGATGCCTCCCAATCAGGACCTCGGTTACCATCCAAACGAGGTGAAGATCTCCGGTCTTCGACAACCGTCTTCACCTTCGATTACTTATCGTCGATTTAGTTATTCAGAATGGGATAAACCCGGTCTTTCTGAGCAACTCGCGTATGTAATAAACAAGTGAAACACTAACGTATACACGCATCATTTCAATTCATTAGTCACTAACTGTCAATCAGTAAGAGAACGATTTCCTAAATATTAATCCCGAAGGCCGAAACCAACATCAGATCAACACCCAGGAAACCATTCGACTTAGCCAACCTTCAGTTAATGTCTAAATCACGCCCATATCGTTTATAATATTTTATAATGATTTATCGCTATTTTTATTTATTTTAAAATAGCCAATTTATTCAAAAACGACGCTTCAACCGTAACGCGGCCGTGGCGTTGTTTTTCTTTAGATTTGATTTACACATATCTGAAAATCTAACCATTGGATCTTCACAAAATTTACATCATTAGAAAGATCTTTTCAAAATGAATCGAACGGTTCTAGTTTCGGGAAAATCCGACGGTCGGATCTTCCGGTATAATCGTTTGAAGTTTCGATTTCAAAATACGAACTACAGCGTCGTTATTTGACTAAATATAACTATATTTATATATATATATATATATATATATATATATATATATATATATAATCGATTCTGGCGCTGTTTTTCTTCAGATTTGAATTAAACATTCCAGACAATCCAACCGTTGGATTTTTACAAAGTTTGTGCCGTTGGAAAGATATTTCCAAAGTGAACCCAACGTTTGTGATTTTAGGAAAATCCGATGGTCGGATCTCCCGGTATAATCATTTGAAGTTTCGATTTCGAAATATGAACTGCAGCATCGTTATTCGATATATTTTAATTCTATTTATATATATATATATATCAATTCTTCGATTTCAAAGCTACTTTCCTTTCATACATTTGATAAAAATGATATTTTTATCTAACTGTCTTCTATTTCAACACTTCCCTATTTTTTTACAATTTGTTTATATAATAAAAATGTGATTTTTATTGTAAAACAATATATTTCAAAACAGGATTATTTTATACTTTTCATATTGATGTTAAAAATGGGATTTTCATTATAAAACAATTTCTTTCAAAATATGAATACCATTCAACACATAAATTTCAATCCAACGAAGGAATACCGATTCAACACATGAAGGTTTTCTATAGTTTATATAAATCGATAAAAAGGTGATTTTTATATTTAAAACACGAATACCATTCAACACATGAATTTCTAATCAACGGATGAATATCAATTCAACACATGAAGGTTTTCTATTCAACGAATAAACATAGTTTCAACAAATGAAAATAATTCAAACACATGAAAATTATTCAAAATTTCGGCAGCATAACGGCAGGGTAGTTAAAACCAGGACCGTCCCTAGTACGGCTCCTCGCTCTACCTTAAAACCTCGCGGTTTTTGACAATGGGGATCATGCATCTAGTTCGCGCGCAAGCGGCATGTATATATTTATTTCATGTAACGACCCAGAAAATCTGAACCAATTTAAAATTTTTAAATTGGCTAAAATAATGGATTTTAAATATTTAAAACAAATATTTAAAATAATGGCGTTGAAAACTGAGTTTGAATCGACATTTGAAAACGAATATAATTAATTATAATTATATATAGAATTGAAAATGGCGTGGTAGTTTGATAATTCAATTTCAAACTTCATTTGAATATACCGGGTGCAAAACAATCCGGATTTTAGTGAAACCAAAAACATTAGGATCTAATTGACGATATCTTTCCAACGAATCTGACAAATCGAAATTTGATAGCGGGAATCAAAAGATATGTCCAGTTGAAAATTCTGAATAGTCGCTATGGAATTCAGGCCCTTAAAAATGGACATTTTGCAAATGACCTCGGATTTCGACGAAACCACTTTTGTTGGATCCGCAGTGTCAAGTTATTGTTAGGTTTCAAATTTCATAATTTTTCAAATCAATATGTGAGCGTGGCAAAGGAAAACGCGTTTGACCGGTTTTAGTTGATTTTAATCGACTGGAAATTGGCCATTTTTCAAACGGTCCCAGAATTTGACGAAACTAGTTTTGTTAGGACCGTATCGTCAATACGAAGCTAGAAAATATTTTTCTGGAATTTTTCTAGTTAGTATGTGACCCCGGTAATTTGAAATGTACGTTTAAAATTCAATATAGTGATTTAAATGTAAATTCAACGGAAACTGATTGTAACGATCAAATCAGCTTGCGATACATATCCCATTGTGTCCGGAATAGGGGTAAAACGCTATGGACGACAGGCGGTGGGCCTCGTTTAGAGGTCGTATGTAAAAGTCAACTTTTTGCAAAATTAAATAATTAAATATATATATTTTATATAAACCCCCCCTATTCCCTCTTCTCTCTCCACTTCGAGCAGAAAAAAAAGAAAGAAAAAAAAATAAAACCCGTCGAGGATGGAAACCGACCGCCATCGCCTCGTCGAAGAGACCCCCGCCTCCGCCTGTCCCCCCTCCATAGATCGAAGTCCCGAGCCGAACCCTCCCTTCTGGCCTCTCCCTCCACGCGACGCCTCGTTCCCGAAACCCTAGCGCCGCCTTCCCCCCGTTCGAGACCACTGAAGCCGCCACCGCCCCCCCTCGAAGCCAGCTCCGACCCTGACGACCCCCCCTTCTTCGCAGATCAATGTAAGTTGTTTTTATTTTATTTTATTTTTATTTTTAATTCTGAAAATACTGATTTTTAAAAGGTTTTAAAACTGATTTTATTTTTTAAAAAGAATACCGATTTTTAAAAGGTTTTAAAATTGATTTTATTTTTTTAAAAGAATTCTGATTTTTAAAAGGTTTTAAAACTGATTTTATTTTTTAAAAGAATTCTGATTTTTAAAAGGTTTTAAAACTGATTTTATTTTTTAAAAGAATTGTGATTTTTAAAAGGTTTTAGAAAAAGATTTGAATTTTAAAAAGAAAAAGATTTGAACTTTAAAAAGGAAAAAGATTTGAATTTTAAAAAAGAAAAAGATTTGAACTTTAAAAAGAAAAAGATTTGAACTCTAAATAGAAAAAGATTTGAATTTTAAATAGAAAAAGATTTGAACTGTAAGTAGAAGAAGTAAGATATGATTTTTATATTTTTAAAGTAATAAAAATATAATTTTTACATCATAGGAATATTAAAAATATAATCTTTATTTTTAAAAAGGCGGAATATATATTTTTGAAATGCTATTTTTATATATTGAATAACGAAGTAAAAATTCGATTTTTACATATGTAGAGAATACGGGCAACGAAAGCGACAGAAAGGCGAGAATGGCGAAGATTTCTATAAAATAAGAGTCGTGGTATTGGATAGCTATCGGTGAGAATTTCTCACTCTTCAGTTTCTTTTTCTATAATTATATATATGTGTTGAAATAAAAGTGAATTGCTATATATAAATATATCTATACTAATAATACAAATACCTCCCCATGGTGAAGCTTTTTTAAACTTCCCGATTTACCCATTCACATATAAACAAAGGATTAATTCGTACAAAAGAAAGGAGGATATATATGTCATTTCTTTTATCCACGTTCTAATCCCACTACCACACTTCTCACGGTTTCTTCCCATTTTCCTTTTCTTTCCACTGTCCTTCCCGTTTCTCATTCCACTGCTATTTCAACCTTTTCTCCCACTTTTCCAAAACAACGCCGCGTCAATAATGGTAGAAAGACACGCATGCTCTGGATCTGAGATGAATCAACGAAATCGGAAAATCTGGCACCAGTTGATGGCCCCAACCCGTCCTACAAGATCTGCATCAAAATCGGTACGTACGCCATCCAATCATGCCGATTTCACCTCTCTTAGTTTCAGATTCCTTCACTTCCTCTGGATGTCCATAGGTTTGATTGTTCACAGGTATTTGTAATTAATTTGAATTGCTTTGTGCTTTTGTTTGTTTAAGTTTTGTTCGTTTCTTTTCCTATGGCAGACAATGTCCAAAAAGGAAATATCTTAGCAGGCCAGCGTTCACCAGTTGCCTATGCATAGGGTTTGTATATCCTATTTTCTTTTGCGTTTTGCATTGATAAGTTTGTAATCGGTTTCGGTCTACATCGATCTTCTGTGTTTTTTATTTTATTTTGCTTTTTCTGTTGTCCGTTGCCGACCATGTCGATTTCACCGCTCTTAATTTCAGATCCATTCAGTTCATCCTCCTGTCCGTCGGTACGATTGTCTACAGGTATTTGTAATTGATTTGATAAGTTTTTACTTCCTATTTTGCTGTAATTCCGTATATTGTTGCAATATATATGGGGTAGCAACTCTTGCTTAAATTGTTTGACAGCAAAATACCAAAGATGCATAAAAATAAAACATATATATTTACTGACTTGATAAGTTTCTTACCTGCTAATTTGTTCTGACTTTAAACGCACCATACTGTTTTCAAAATGTATATAACCATTAATGCTCAATTCAATATGTATTTAGCTTCATTCAAAATTATGATTTGTGTTAACATCCCCAAAATTTATTTGTTCAGTCATTGTGCATCATACAAGTCAGAATTTATTTGTAAAACCCATAGTGTCTGGACAACAAATTTGGTCAAGTTGTGTTTTGGACGCGTATGACATGTCCAAAATTCAACCGGGCAATTTGCCTATGTTCCTTGATGGAGCGAAAAGCCAACCTTGATTTTTTTTTCGTTTTCTTTAAATTAGTTTAACCTCTATTTTTTTTCCTTCTTAACTATCACATTTGCTCAATTAATTACTCCGTTTGATGCCACAATTTTGCAGTGGAAGTAACGGCTCAACCTCCTATGCTAGCTGGACTATGTTTTCTTCTCCTTCTTCCAACCCAATGTCGATATGCATGGGGTTCACGACGAAGATTGGCGAGGTTTCCACCCGTTGCTACTTGGGTAAACAACTTGCTTTTGTTATATGTCTGAGTTCGCTTTAATTGTTTTTTTGTTCAGTTAACATTGATTTATTCTTTAATTGCTTTAAAAATGACAGTTTAAACTCTTTAATTTCCAGAAAAATCCATAACTTTGCTTATGCCTTCAGGTCGACCTTCAGTAATCAACTGATGAATAAGAAGCGGATTGGAAAATGAATGGACTTGGACTACAACAAATTTGGAAACGTAGGGGGCTTCATCCTGATCACTGAGTAGTAAAGGAAGAGAAGGTATTGTTTGATCATAGAATATTTATTTGTTAGTACATTGTTCATTCTAAAATTATTTGTTCGTAGATTGTAGATTTCATTGACTGCTTCTATTAACTATGATTTATGATCTTCATCATGAAGTTAACCTGATTATGCAGATTTGGTAGGCGCATAATTTTTAACAGCTGCTATATGCTTAAGAGCATGTCAAAAATTTCTTTTGGCTATAACAGTTGCATGATATATTTATTTACAGATATCAACTCTATTTACTACCAATAAATTATTTCAATTATTAACAGTATAAGTTGCATCAAACTATTGTCTCTGTTTTCCTTTTCTTCTTTTTATCTTTTTTACATTCTGTTTGTAATGTTTCATTTGTAGCCAATGGATAATTACATGATGACCGTTATGTTCTTATACACATGATATATGTGTTTTCTTCTTATTTCGAAAGTGTCTCTACCTACTAATCCATGAAAATTTATTAAGCACGAAAGAGGTTTACTACTATTTTCTTTGAACCACATTCAAAACTGCTCATTTTTTCTTTGGCAAATTAGCTATGCGCGTTTCTCATTTGTTCTTCATTGTGTTGTATAGAAACCATACTTTCCTATTTGGATATGTTTTTTACATAGCCTATGGAGTGGTGTGTGCTTTTGTAAGAGTCCATGTAAGTAATAAAAATAGTTAAATCTTGACCATAGTTCTAATATTTACGCAACACAGTAACATCGAATGACTACTATGCTTTGGGTGGTATTAATATATTTGTATATAATATTGCATTTGTCCTATTCATATGTAGATATGCGTTTCTACACTGTACAGTTATTAAGTTAAAAATATGACATGTTTGAACAACCACCATGACCCCTTTGCTCTTTTATGTAATTAAGTTAATATATTATTGACACCATTCCTGTCTTGAGAATTTTGCTTCCGTATGCATTGAATCTGAATTAGTATTACATTGTTTTTTGATTCTCACTTTGCTAGAACGTTTTACTGATGTGTTTGAATTTAGCACATAATGCTAAATCAGTAATGTGATTTCTTTTCTGTTTTTTTGTGCAACTAAATCTACCCATGCATGATCTATTTGGGTTTTCAACCATTATGTCTGCAAGATGTAGTTGCCACACGTATTTTGGTCGGATAATTATTTCTCACTCAATAGTTCTATTTTATTGTGTGTTTGCATGCCATGTCTACTTACATTTTCTTTAGCTCATCACCGTGTGTTGAATATTGTTTACTTGCAACGTGTTCTGCAAAGTGTCGGAAAAGCAAAATGTGACTGGGAAAGACATGTTTGAATAACAGGTGATGAATGTGGTTATGAAGCTTCAGCTAGAAGTTTCATAGAATATGGCCACAAGTGAGGTGAAGAGTATAGCGAAAGATGACGTGGAGGAGAATGAGATGCTTGCGACTGTCAGATATATTCTACCGATCTTCGGATGGACGATTATGATGATTCCAAATTGACAGTTGACACTTTGTATGCTCGAATTTGTCAACTGGGATTGATTTGTGAGTTTTTTTGATCACTTCAATTTAACTTTATTGCTTTTTTTAAGATCTGAAACAGTGAATCACATCTGCACACCATTGGTTGTATCATACATGAACTTAATTAACATGTTTTTAAACTAAATGATCGAAGATGGCACTACAATTTGCATAAGAATAACAGGAATTTAACACAGAATGCTAAATATGTAATGTGGTTTCTTTTCTGTCTTTTTGTGTAACTAAATCTACTCATGCATGATCTATTTGGGTTTTCAAACATTAAGTCTGCAAGACGTAGTACACGTACTTTAACCGTTTTTTTTATAGTTGTTTAAACATACCATAAATATTATTGATGCTTTTGATAACTGTTTTTCTCCTGCTTCTCTGTATAAGGTAGTGTACATTGGGGGTTGAATCCGTTAATAGTTCTTTGACTCACCATTTTTTCCCATTCACGTCTTTGCAAAATCTCACTTTTTAGTTACTTTTATATGTAAACAAAATTCTGGACTGAAAAATCAGTTGCTGTTATTTGATTGAAGAGAGTATAAAAACCGTTATAAAGCCCATCAGCCATTTTTTTCGCAATTTTTGCTTTAACAGCTATTTTTTATGCTTCCTGCTAGCCGTTATTCTAAATCTATGATCCTAAATTATTGGTGTTTACCCACTCATCCATATTTACTTTTCTGCCCCTCTATATATATGACTATACACAATTCATTCATTGCTCACTCCGGTATTCACGCACTCACTCCGCTACTAATAACTGCATACCACTCTCCTTTGCTACTAAAATCTTTTATTTACGTACCCTCTCATCTTCCCGACAGTATGAACCAACAACAAAAGGAAAGACGTTGATGTACTCGACAGACTAGGCGTTCAAACCGTAGACAAGCTGCCATAGCACATACCCGGACCCAACTGTCAGAACATGATGCTAAGCATGTTGTACCAGGTAATTTTACTGTTTTATCCCATTTGCTTCTTTCTGCAGTTCAATAGATTAGCAACAACATATATAAACTTCCAGTTATATACAATTACGCTTAAATATACACGTGACGTATATAAACTGATAACCACTGATTGACATCGTGATGCCATACCAGAGCCTATATGTTCCTATCTGAATATTACAAACCCCTTAATTACTGCCAAAAATATGGTGTTGAAACCGTAGAAAATTGACTGTACACTACTCCAGAGCCTACATGTTCATCATATTTTTCTTTTTTGTCCATCATATTTCTCCTTTATCTCTCAGATTGAAGAAATTAACAGGATTTTTGCTGATTTAGAGGCAAAATGTCACCGCTGAAACTACTGCTGCTGATAGCATCTTCCAATCTTACTGTCGTGCTTTATTTCTTTACTGTCAAAATAATTTTTTTCTGCAGCTGTAATGTTTTACTTTGAATAATAATTTTTGTACCTTTCATCGTTTGTTTCAAACTGATAACTGCTGTCATTTATGCTCCTACATTTATTCCAGCTATACTTAATTTACCATCAATGTATATTGTGAACGTGGCTAACATCGCTTCTAGATAATGTACTTTCCGCATTTTTTTCTTCTTATTAGACTCTTCCGCCTTTAATTTATACTGCACGTCTCAGCATCGCATACACTACTCCTGCTTCACGTTTTTTTTTCGAGCTGCACTACCTTAAAATTATAGACAAGCAATTTTCCATTTTAAACACCAATTCCAGCAATGGTCAAATATATTTATGCGCACGTCCATCGGACGTGCATGTGTACTGGTATATATATATATATATATATATATATATATATATATATATATATATATACGCCCCTCGTCCACAAACCATGGACGATATTTATTGGTTGAAATTGTTGTGAAAATTGATTGATAGCGAATAATTGTTTGGGATTGTTTGTGGTTGATATTGATTGATTGTGGTTGAAAAATACCCGTTTGTGATTGAGAAATATTTGGTTGAAACCACATAGGATTAGTTTGTGGAAACGAAATAAATATATACATGCCGCCTGCGTGCGAACTAGATGCATGATCCCTATTGTCAAAAACCGCGAGGTTTTAAGGTAGAGCGAGGAGCCGTACTAGGGACGGTCCCGGATTTAACTACCCTGCCGTTATGCTGCCGAAATTTTGAATAATATTCGTGTGTTTGAATTATTTTCATATGCTTAAACTATATTTATTCATTGAATAGAAAACCTTCATGTGTTGAATTGATATTCATTCGTTGATTAGAAATTCATGTGTTGAATGGTATTCATATTTTGAAATAAATTGTTTGATAATAAAAATCACATTTTTATCTATATATAGAAACTATAGAAAACATTCATGTGTTGAATTGATATTCATTCGTTGATTAGAAATTCATGTGTTGAATGGTATTCATATTTTGAAATAAATTGTTTGATAATAAAAATCACATTTTTATCTATATATAGAAACTATAGAAAACATTCATGTGTTGAATTGATATTCATTCGTTGATTAGAAATTCATGTGTTGAATGGTATTCATATTTTAAAATAAATTGTTTGATAATAAAAATCACATTTTTATCTATATATAGAAACTATAGAAAACCTTCATGTGTTGAATTGATATTCATTCGTTGATTAGAAATTCATGTGTTGAATGGTATTCATATTTTGAAATAAATTGTTTGATAATAAAAATCACCTTTTATCTATATATAAAATCCTATTTTTGTCACCTATATGAACTATATAGAAAAATAGTGTTTTGAAATGAATTGTTTTACAATAAAAATCACATTTTTATTGTATGCATAAATCGTTGAAATGTGAAGTGTTAAAAATAGCCACTTGTTCAAAATAAACATATATGAGTTGAAATATTCATTAATTAGCTAATGAAATGATTTGCACCTATTTATGTAACATTAGAATGAATGGTGTTTTTAAACCAAATAGAAATCAAATATGAAGTTGAATAGAAAATGATAAATGATAAGAAATGTATATATATGTACATGCATATTCATTGAACAGGTTATAGCAAAGGGGCTAGAGAAGAGGAATAAAATTTTGTGCCCGACAAATAGGTACACATTTACTGTTTTGTTTGGGTGATGATTTTATGAGCCTATTGGCTAGCCGCTTGGCTTTTTCTTTTTCTTTTTGAGATTAGAAGGACCGGGAAAGCTATTTGCGATTTCCCGATGCTCCCGGTGCAGGGGAGGTTATGGCGAAATTTTCCAAAAATTTAAGGCGTTAGTGAAATATTTGAAGTGAAAACAATATTGAAATCATTGAATGAACTATATTTATATAATTATATAAATATAAATAAAATTAAAACGAAACGTGGCCGTGCAGTTCGTATTTTGAAAACGTGATTTCAAACAACTAGTGCGGGGAATCCGACCATTGGATTTTCCCGAAATCTCAACCGTCGGGTTCGCCTTGGAATAATCTTTCCAACGGCACCAACCTTGTAAAAATCCAACGGTTGGATTGTCTGGAATGTTAAATTCAAATCTGATGAAAAACAGCGCCAGAAGCGATTATATTTATATATATATATATATATATATAAATATAATTATATATTTAATCAAATAACGATGCTGCAGTTCATATTTTGAAATCGAAAATTCAAACGATTGTACTGGGAGATCCGACCGTCGGATTTTCCCGAAACTGGAACCGTTGGATTCGTTTTGAAAAGACCTTTCTAATGATGTAAATTTTGTGAAGATCCAACGGTTAGATTTTCAGATATGTGTAAATCAAATCTGAAGAAAAACAGCGCCACAGTCGCTTTATGGCCCGAAGCGTCGTTTTGAATAAATCAGCTATTTTAAAATAAATAAAAATAGCCATAAATCGTTATAAAATATTGGAAACGTTATGGAATGGAAATAAACTGAATTTGCTTGATTTATGTGATATTTGATGGTTGAATGTGTTTGGTGTGAAAATTACATTAAAAAACAAAATTGGTGTTGTCGAATAATGTAACCATTGAAATAAATTGAATTGAAATTCTAAATATACGTGAATTATTTGAGAAGGCCGAGTTAATTCTCATTTCAAATAATTGACCGACGATTGAAAGTCAAAGATAAAGACGGTGGTCGAAGACCGGAGATCTTCACCTCGTTTGGATGGTAACCGAGGTCCTGATTGGGAGGCATCCCGAAATATGGATAATGAGTGGTGATCGTCCAGACGTACGCGGTGATCGAAGGGTTTGCGAGGTATTTAGTGCCTCCGGTTTCATTCAGACCCAGAACGGACTTGTAAATGGACTGTGTGTTTGACATTGGATTTTATTCTGTGTTGATTGATCTCTATTAAATATACATCTGTTTGGCGGCGGAGAATTTATTCTTTCGCTTAACGCCCTTCTCTGAGACGCACGAGCTTAGGGGTTGTATATCGATGGACTTCAGTCGCATGGCATGAATTGCCTGTGTGGCATGCTAAGATGTAGTGATCAGGGCTTCTGTTGGAAAGCAAAGTCTTGTAGTGATGATCAAAGCACCGCCTGTGTGGCGTAGCTTTGTGTATAACGTGAATTCGCGAGCCTCACACCCCGGTATGAACCTAAAACGGGAGAAGGACCTCAGGGAGGGCATGCGTTTCTTTCTAGCTAGGGTGGTGTCAGTGACCTACCAGCCCTGACATTTATATACTTTTCACCTATGTGGTTGTTGCTGTTGCGAGGCGCCTCGGTTTGATCGGGCGATCCGGGTCCGATGGAGTCATTCGTTGGCTCGTTGACGCCCCAAAGGGCGGGGAAACGTATTGTTCAGGCATAATAATCCACATCGGTGGACCGACCCTGACGATCCAAGGCTTTCCTGCGCGCTTGCCTGAGGGGCGGGCTAGAGCGTCTCGAATTCGGTAAGGACTATCTTTTGCCTTGGTTCATGACGGAAATCCAATTTCCAAATACGTGACTGTGCGGTTTTGATTGTATACCTATATATATGGCGACATAGTGGTATGGGGCATTAATGCCGTCTATGATTGATAGTTATGATTTGAAATTGTTTTCAAAACATGTAAACACAAGCAATAATATCAAATGCCTTTGTTTTATTCGTATCAATCATATTTTGGTTGTTATAAGGTAAAAACTCTATCCTCCGGTTTGCGTTGCATTGTGTGATGGGAACTGAGTCTTATAACGGTTTCATTTTTATAAAAAGCATAGCGATGTTTAAAAAAAGATTTGTTTTAAAGCACTGGCAATTCAATGGAGTAAACCCGTTCCACGAAAGTGGCGTGGTCCTATGATTAGCCATATTATATATGTGTTGAATGGATTTCTCATACTAGTCCCATGACTGACTCGTAGTTTGTTTCACTTTCAAACTCGGGTGCCCTTTTTCTACGCGGGCAGCCTTGTATTCAGGTTTAGCTGGTTCTTTTTCTGGATAGCTGGAGCTGAGGATGGATTCTATCATTTATCTCTTTTTATGCTGTTCAGCTCCTATTGTACATATTTTGTTTATTTCCGCTATAGACATTTATGTATAGCTGAACTGTATTTGTACTAAGTAAGATCCTGTATACTGTGTAACTCTGATGATTACTTTTATACAGTATATTCTATTGTTCATATCTGGTGTATTTATTTAATTTTGTTCTGCTATTATCTGTTTCTGTGTTATATTCCAAAGATAACCCTTGTCTCCGTCGGAACGGGATTTCGGGTCGTCTCAACGTGGTATCAGAGCTTTGGTTAAGCTTAGTTCTGGAATATAACATTTGAACGAACTCGTCAGAAATAGAACCAGTAGTGTTCTAGGACGAGTAACTCAATACAGATAGGATCAGCAATATCCTAGTATGAGTAAAGCAGAATGAATACACCTCGATAGACACATTTACACTTGAAGTATATGTTTCTATATTTTAAAATATCTTTTCTGTGACCTGACACTTGATCTGCCATTTGCAGAAGTACTAGAAAAATGAGTGTTAGAAACAGGAGAAATGCAGAACCTGATCTAGAAGCTCTATTAAAGAGATATCGAAATCTGGGTGGAGCACAATTCTCGGGCAATGAATCTATTATTCAAACTCAAGCTTGGATGAGTTCTGTCGAAAGAATCTTTGAGCATATCCAGCTGAGAGATGACCAGAAACGGTTAGTAGCAACTTGGGCGCTTAAAGAAGAAGCTTTAATCTGGTGGGAAACAATCATCAAAGGTAATCCAGAAGGTGATATCACCTGGGACAGATTCAAAGTGATTTTCTTAGAAAGGTTTACTCCTCCCGAAGCAACCGAGAGATTATATGATGAATTTTCTTATCTAATACAAGGTGACATGACCATTCCCGAATATCATAAGAAATTCAACGAACTTGCTCACTTTGCTCCTCATCTGATTCAAGATCCAAAGAGGAAAAATCTGAGATTTATTCATGGCCTGCAAAGGAGATATCAGAATAATGTAATGAGGAATGTGAAGCTCCCTTTCTCTGAAATGATATACATGGCTTATCAGTATGAAGATCTCCATAAGAAAGGAATGTTGCGCGACGAAGAAGAAGTCTATTCTAGTGACAAAACAGAGTCAGAAACTGATATTCCTGAAGCCAGTACAAGGTCGGAGATCAATAAGAAGCCCAGTGCCAAGAGAGAAAGGGCTGAATCTGGGAACGAACGAATAACGACCGCCACGTGCTCAAGCTGCAATAGAAAAGGACATTTGGCGATAAGTTGCAAATCTTGGAACCAACAAAGAAAGAATAAGTTCCCACCCAATAAAGGATTTCAAGCGAATAGAAAATGCAATCTCTGCCATCAGGACGGTCATATAAAGCGAGATTGCTGGCTGTTAAAAAGGGCCAAAGAAGCTCAGGTAAATGAAGTGGCCGAATTGCCTGCATCTTCGTTTGATCAGGAAAGAGCTGATGTTTTAGAAGGAACGCTTACTGTCAAAAATATTCCAGTCAAAGTACTGTTTGACACAGGCACATCCCGAAGCTTCATTTCCAAAGATGCAGCTAAGAAACTGGATTTGAATTTGAAAAGGCTCAAGGAACCCATGACTGTCCAGAATCCGGTTGGGGGTTCCATAGATCTCAGTTGGATTTGTGGAGTGCCGGTTTCTTTCTCTCGTTATCGGTTTCCTACCATCGCAGCCGTCATGAATTTTAAAGAGTTCGATCTTATCTTGGGGTTAGACTGGTTGACCAAATATGAAGCTGAAGTCAAATGTGCCGACAGAGTCGTAAAGGCGAAGATTAAATCATGTGATTATATAACCATTCCCTGTGAAGGTCAGAATGCTAATAGAAAAGACTTCTGGGCAGCTTTGAATGTTTCTCCATCCCAAATAGAAAATGTCCCTGAAATCACAGAGAATATTCCCGATCTAGTGAAAGATATTCTTGTCGTCAAGAACTATGCGGATGTGTTTGAGGAAGTTGTTCGCTTACCTCCGCAAAGAGAAATAGATTTTAAGATTGCTTTAATTCCCAATGCAAGGCCGGTAGTTCACGCTATTCGAAGAATGTCCTTGAAAGAGAAGGAGGAATTAGACAATCAAACAAGACAGCTAGTATGGAAAGGTCTTATCAGGCCTAGTTTCTCTGATTGGGGTGCAGCCGTGGTATTTGTCCCAAAATCTGACGGTACTCTATGTCTATGTGTGGATTATCGTGATTTGAACAAACAGACAATAAAGAACAAATATCCATTGTCGCGAATAGATGATTTGTTGGATCGATTAAATGGAGCACAAGTATTTTCACGAATTGACCTAGCTACAGGCTTCCATCAACTTCGAATTGCCGAAGAGTGTGTTCCAATGACAGCATTCAGAGGCTCCGACTTATTCTACGAGTGGTTAGTAATGCCGTTCGGCTTATGTAACGCTCCAGCTTACTTCGTCGATCTGATGAACAGAGTGTTCAGAGGGGTTTTTAATAAATTTGTTCTGGTTTTTATTGATGATATTCTAATCTTCTCTAAATCAAAGGCCGAACATGAAAAGCATCTGGAACAGGTTCTAGAAATTCTGAGACGGAATGTATTAAAAGCAAAGTTTTCCAAATGTATCTTCTGGAAGGAAGAAGTGAAATTTCTGGGCCATGTTGTATCGAAAGAAGGAATCGCTGTGGATCCAAGTAAAATCACGGCTATTCAGAATTGGAAACAGCCCAGTACCCCCACTGAAGTCCGCAGTTTTCTCGGATTGGCTAGCTATTATCGGAAGTTCGTTAAAGACTTTTCGAAGATATCTGGTCATTTAACAAAGCTTACGAAGAAGCACTCTAAGTTCAAATGGACTCCAGAAAGTGAGGAAGCTTTCGAAGAGCTAAAGTTAAGATTAACGACAGCTCCAGTGTTAACCATCATCGATGGCAACGAAGATTTAAAAGTATGGACTGATGCTTCTAGAGAAGGCCTTGGCACAGTGTTAATGCAAAGAGGTCAAGTAATTGCTTATGCTAGCCGTCAACTGAAGCTACACGAGAAGAACTACATAACTCATGATCTTGAGTTATTGGCTATCATATTCTCTTTGAAAATCTGGAGGCACTATCTTCTGGGTGAGAGATTTGAACTGTTTACAGATCACCAGTTGTTAAAGTATCTATTCACCCAAAAGGACTTGAATTTGAGGCAGCAACGTTGGCTGGAGTTCCTCGCAGCATATGACTTCGAAATTATATATACTCCAGGGAAAGCCAATGTCGTGGCCGATGCGTTAAGCCGAAAGAATGTAATGATCGCCAGCTTTATTATCACGACTTCCTTGATGGACAAAATATCTATTCTTCAGAAGGAGGATAACTTTATTAAAGATATGATCAAAAGGATTCAGAAAGGCGAACCCTCGTGTTTTCAAATAGATAACGACGAGACCTTGAGGTTGAAAGGAAGGATTTGTGTTCCTGACATCCCAGAGTTAAAAAGGGAAGTGTTAGACGAGTGTCACAAGTCCAAGCTGAGTATCCATCCTGGCGTGGCCAAAATGTATAACGATCTCAAAAGAACATTCTGGTGGAAGGCTATGAAGAGAGACGTTTCAATATATGTTAGCCGATGCCCTACTTGCCAGCTAGTCAAGAGTGACCAACAGAAATTGGCTGGATTATTACAACCGCTAGAAGTTCCTGGCTGGAAGTGGGAACATATTTCTATGGATTTCATTGATGGTTTGCCCAGAACCAGAAAAGGGAATGACAGTATTTGGGTGATCGTAGATCGCTTCACGAAGACCGCCCATTTCATACCTGTCAGATCAAATAGAACCGCTCAGAGTCTGGCACAGATATACTTCAGGGAAATAGTTAGACTGCATGGAGTGCCGCTCAGTATAGTAAGTGATAAAGATACAATATTCACTAGCAAATTCTGGGAAGCATTTCAAGTCGAGCTGGGAACGAAGTTAAACTTGAGCACCGCTTGTCATCCTCAGACAGACGGTCAGACAGAGAGGGTGAATCGCATTTTAGAAGATCTATTGCGGGCTTGTGTTCAAGATTTCGGTGGATCATGGGAAGACCATCTGCATTTGGCTGAATTCTCATATAACAACAGCTACCAGGCGAGTCTGACAATGTCGCCATTCGAAGCATTATATGGTAGACCGTGCCGATCTCCTGCTTGTTGGGTCGAGCCTGGAAATAGACTTGTGTTAGGGCCTGATATGATTCGAGAAGCTGCCGATAAAGTCGATTTTATTAAGAAGCGATTACTCGCCGCTCAAAGCCGACAAAAGAGCTATGCCGATAGAAGAAGAAGGGATGTATCCTTTGAAGTTGGTGACTATGTATATTTGAAAGTATCGCCGATGAGAGGAGTTATCCGGTTCGGTAAAACTGGAAAGTTAGCGCCCAAATTCATTGGTCCGTTTCCTATTCTGGAACGGATCGGAACTCTCGCTCACAGGGTCAAACTGCCTGATTGGTTGCCTGGAGTTCATGATGTATTTCATATATCTCAACTTCGAAAGCACGTTCATGATCCAGACTTGATCGTGGAAGAAGCAGCTCAACAGGACATTGAAATTACTCCAGAATTAGCCATGAGACGTGAGCCGCTAAAGATCATCGGCAAAGAAACCAAAGAGCTGAGAAACAAGAAGGTTCACTTAGTCAAAGTGCAATGGAGTGGAGATCCGCGAGATTGTACTTGGGAAACTGAGGAGAGCATTCAGAAAGCTTATCCTAGATGCCGAGTAGATATCTCTGATTGACTCCGGTGCAAGGTACATTTACCCTACTTTGCACTACCATTCAATTCTCTACTCGATTGTTATTTTCTTTTCATAGATGTGCACTTTTAATTATATAGTCTGAATGATTTTTAAAGGGTATAGGATTTGATCAGTATATTTTTGAAGGTTAAAAACAATTGGATTGGTTGTTGTGTTGTGTGATTGTAGATTTATCAAACCACTTTCGACTTTGTTCCTTTTCGGGGACGAAAAGTTTTAAGTGGGGGAGATTGTAATGACCCAGAAAATTTGAACCAATTTAAAATTTTTAAATTGTCTAAAATAATGGATTTTAAATATTTAAAATAAATATTTTAAATAATGGCGATGAAAACTGAGTTTGAATCGACATTTGAAAACGAATATAATTAATTATAATTATATATAGAATTGAAAATGGCGCGGTAGTTCGATAATTCGATTTCAAACTTCAATTGAATATACCGGGTGCAAAACAATCCGGATTTTAGTGAAACCAAAAACATTAGGATCTAATTGATGATAACTTTCCAACGAATCTGACAAATCGAAATTTGATAGCGGGAATCAAAAGATATGTCCAGTTGAAAATTCTGAATAGTCGCTATGGAATTCAGGCCCTTAAAAATGGACATTTTGCAAATGACCTCGGATTTTGACGAAACCACTTTTGTTGGATCCGCAGTGTCAAGTTATTGTTAGGTTTCAAATTTCATAATTTTTCGAATCAATATGTGAGTGTGGCAAAGGAAAACGCGTTTGACAGGTTTCAGTTGATTTTAATCGACTGGAAATTGGCCATTTTTCAAACGGTCTCAGAATTTGACGAAACTAGTTTTGTTAGGACCGTATCGTCAATACGAAGCTAGAAAATATTTTTCTGGAATTTTTCTAGTTAGTATGTGACCCCGGTAATTTGAAATGTACGTTTAAAATTCAATATAGTGATTTAAATGTAAATTCAACGGAAACTGATTGTAACGATCAAATCAGCTTGCGATACATATCCCATTGTGTCCGGAATGGGGGTAAAACGCTATGGACGACAGGCGGTGGGCCTCGTTTAGAGGTCGTATGTAAAAGTCAACTTTTTGCAAAATTAAATAATTAAATATATATATTTTATATAAACCCCCCCTATTCCCTCTTCTCTCTCCACTTCGAGCAGAAAAAAAAGAAAGAAAGACAAAAATAAAACCCGTCGAGGACGGAAACCGACCGCCATCGCCTCGTCGAAGAGACCCCCGCCTCCGCCTGTCCCCCCTCCATAGATCGAAGTCCCGAGCCGAACCCTCCCTTCTGGCCTCTCCCTCCACGCGACGCCTCGTTCCCGAAACCCTAGCGCCGCCTTCCCCCCGTTCGAGACCACTGAAGCCGCCACCGCCCCCCCTCGAAGCCAGCTCCGACCCTGACGACCCCCCCTTCTTCGCAGATCAATGTAAGTTGTTTTTATTTTATTTTATTTTTATTTTTAATTCTGAAAATACTGATTTTTAAAAGGTTTTAAAACTGATTTTATTTTTTAAAAAGAATACTGATTTTTAAAAGGTTTTAAAACTGATTTTATTTTTTTAAAAGAATTCTGATTTTTAAAAGGTTTTAAAACTGATTTTATTTTTTAAAAGAATTCTGATTTTTAAAAGGTTTTAAAACTGATTTTATTTTTTAAAAGAATTCTGATTTTTAAAAGGTTTTAGAAAAAGATTTGAATTTTAAAAAGAAAAAGATTTGAACTTTAAAAAGGAAAAAGATTTGAATTTTAAAAAAGAAAAAGATTTGAACTTTAAAAAGAAAAAGATTTGAACTCTAAATAGAAAAAGATTTGAATTTTAAATAGAAAAAGATTTGAACTGTAAGTAGAAGAAGTAAGAAATGATTTTTATATTTTTAAAGTAATAAAAATATAATTTTTACATCATAGGAATATTAAAAATATAATCTTTATTTTTGAAAAGGCGGAATATATATTTTTGAAATGCAATTTTTATATATTGAATAACGAAGTAAAAATTCGATTTTTACATATGTAGAGAATACGGGCAACGAAAGTGACAGAAAGGCGAGATTGGCGAAGATTTCTATAAAGGAAGAGTCGTGGTATTGGATAGCTATCGGTGAGAATTTCTCACTCTTCAGTTTCTTTTTCTATAATTATATATATGTGCTGAAATAAAAGTGAATTGCTATATATAAATATATATATATACGCCCCTCGTCCACAAACCATGGACGATATTTATTGGTTGAAATTGTTGTGAAAATTGATTGATAGCGAATAATTGTTTGGGATTGTTTGTGGTTGATATTGATTGATTGTGGTTGAAAAATACCCGTTTGTGATTGAGAAATATTTGGTTGAAACCACATAGGATTAGTTTGTGGAAATGAAATAAATATATACATGCCGCCTGCGTGCGAACTAGATGCATGATCCCCATTGTCAAAAACCGCGAGGTTTTAAGGTAGAGCGAGGAGCCGTACTAGGGACGGTCCCGGTTTTAACTACCCTGCCGTTATGCTGCCGAAATTTTGAATAATATTCGTGTGTTTGAATTATTTTCATATGCTTAAACTATATTTATTCATTGAATAGAAAACCTTCATGTGTTGAATTGATATTCATTCGTTGATTAGAAATTCATGTGTTGAATGGTATTCATATTTTGAAATAAATTGTTTGATAATAAAAATCACATTTTTATCTATATATAGAAACTATAGAAAACATTCATGTGTTGAATTGATATTCATTCGTTGATTAGAAATTCATGTGTTGAATGGTATTCATATTTTGAAATAAATTGTTTGATAATAAAAATCACATTTTTATCTATATATAGAAACTATATAAAACATTCATGTGTTGAATTGATATTCATTCGTTGATTAGAAATTCATGTGTTGAATGGTATTCATATTTTGAAATAAATTGTTTGATAATAAAAATCACATTTTTATCTATATATAGAAACTATAGAAAACCTTCATGTGTTGAATTGATATTCATTCGTTGATTAGAAATTCATGTGTTGAATGGTATTCATATTTTGAAATAAATTGTTTGATAATAAAAATCACCTTTTATCTATATATAAAATCCTATTTTTGTCACCTATATGAACTATATAGAAAAATAGTGTTTTGAAATGAATTGTTTTACAATAAAAATCACATTTTTATTGTATGCATAAATCGTTGAAATGTGAAGTGTTAAAAATAGCCACTTGTTCAAAATAAACATATATGAGTTGAAATATTCATTAATTAGCTAATGAAATGATTTGCACCTATTTATGTAACATTAGAATGAATGGTGTTTTTAAACCAAATAGAAATCAAATATGAAGTTGAATAGAAAATGTTAAATGATAAGAACTGTATATATATATGTACATGCATATTCATTGAACAGGTTATAGCAAAGGGGCTAGAGAAAAGGAATAAAATTTTGTGCCCGACAAATAGGTACACATTTACCGTTTTGTTTGGGTGATGATTTTATGAGCCTATTGGCTAGCCGCTTGGCTTTTTCTTTTTCTTTTTGAGATTAGAAGGACCGGGAAAGCTATTTGCGATTTCCCGATGCTCCCGGTGTAGGGGAGGTTATGGCGAAATTTTCCAAAAATTTAAGGCGTTAGTGAAATATTTGAAGTGAAAACGATATTGAAATCATTGAATGAACTATATTTATATAATTATATAAATATAAATAAAATTAAAACGAAACGTGGCCGTGCAGTTCGTATTTTGAAAACGTGATTTCAAACAACTAGTGCGGGGAATCCGACCATTGGATTTTCCCGAAACCTCAACCGTCGGGTTCGCCTTGGAATAATCTTTCCAACGGCACCAACCTTGTAAAAATCCAACGGTTGGATTGTCTGGAATGTTAAATTCAAATCTGATGAAAAACAGCGCTAGAAGCGATTATATATATATATATATATATATATATATATATATATAAAATTATATATTTAATCAAATAACGACGCTGCAGTTTGTATTTTGAAATCGAAAATTCAAACGATTGTACCGGGAGATCCGACCGTCGGATTTTCCCGAAACTGGAATCGTTGGATTCGTTTTGAAAAGACCTTTCTAATGATGTAAATTTTGTGAAGATCCAAGGTTAGATTTTCAGATATGTGTAAATCAAATCTGAAGAAAAACAGCGCCACGGCCGCTTTATGGCCCGAAGCGTCGTTTTGAATAAATCAGCTATTTTAAAATAAATAAAAATAGCGATAAATCATTATAAAATATTGGAAACGTTATGGAATGGAAATAAACTGAATTTGCTTGATTTATGTGATATTTGATGGTTGAATGTGTTTGGTGTGAAAATTACAATTAAAAACAAAATTGGTGTTGTCGAATAATTTAACCATTGAAATAAATTGAATTGAAATTCTAAATATACGTGAATTATTTGAGAAGGCCGAGTTAATTCTCATTTCAAATAATTGACCGACGATTGAAAGTCGAAGATAAAGACGGTGGTCGAAGAACGGAGATCTTCACCTCGTTTGGATGGTAACCGAGGTCCTGATTGGGAGGCATCCCGAAATATGGATAATGAGTGGTGATCGTCCAGACGTACGTGGTGATCGAAGGGTTTGCGAGGTATTTAGTGCCTCCGGTTTCGTTCAGACCCAGAACGAACTTGTAAATGGACTGTGTGTCTGACATTGGATTTTATTCTGTGTTGATTGATCTCTATTAAATATACATCTGTTTGGCGGCGGAGAATTTATTCTTTTGCTTAACGCCCTTCTCTGAGACGCACGAGCTCAGGGGTTGTATATCGATGGACATCAGTCGCATGGCATGAATTGCCTGTGTGGCATGCTAAGATGCAGTGATCAGGGCTTCTGTTGAAAAGCAAAGTCTTGTGGTGATGATCAAAGCACCGCCTGTGTGGCGTAGCTTTGTGGATAACGTGAATTCGCGAGCCTCACACCCCGGTATGAACCTAAAACGGGAGAAGGACCTCATGGAGGGAATGCGTTTCTTTCTAGCTAGGGTGGTGTCAGTGACCTACCAGCCCTGACATTTATATACTTTTCACCTATGTGGTTGTTGCTGTTGCGAGGCGCCTCGGTTTGATCGGACGATCTGGGTCCGATGGAGTCATTCGTTGGCTCGTTGACGCCCCAAAGGGCGGGGAAACGTATTGTTCAGGCATAATAATCCACATCGGTGGACCGGCCCTGACGATCCAAGGCTTGCCTTCGCGCTTGCCTGAGGGGCAGGCTAGAGCGTCTCGAATTCGGTAAGGACTATCTTTTGCCTTGGTTCATGACGGAAATCCAATTTCCAAATACGTGACTGTGCGGTTTTGATTGTATACCTATATATATGGCGACATAGTGGTATGGGGCATTAATGCCGTCTATGATTGATAGTTATGATTTGAAATTGTTTTCAAAACATGTAAACACTAGCAATAATATCAAATGCCTTTGTTTTATTCGTATCAATCATATTTTGGCTGTTATAAGGTAAAAACTCTATCCTCCGGTTTGCGCTGCATTGTGTGATGGGAACTGAGTCTTATAACGGTTTCATTTTTATAAAAAGCATAGCGATGTTTAAAAGAAAGATTTGTTTTAAAGAACTGGCAATCCAATGGAGTAAACCCGTTCCACGAAAGTGGCGTGGTCCTATGATTAGCCATATTATATATGTGTTGAATGGATTTCTCATACTAGTCCCATGACTGACTCGTAGTTTGTTTCACTTTCAAACTCGGGTGCCCCTTTTTCTACACGGGCAGCCTTGTATTCAGGTTTAGCTGGTTCTTTTTCTGGATAGCTGGAGCTGAGGATGGATTCTATCATTTATCTCTTTTTATGCTGTTCAGCTCCTATTGTACATATTTTGTTTATTTCCGCTATAGACATTTATGTATAGCTGAACTGTATTTGTACTAAGTAAGATCCTGTATACTGTGTAACTCTGATGATTACTTTTATACAGTATATTCTATTGTTCATATCTGGTGTATTTATTTAATTTTGTTCTGCTATTATCTGTTTCTGTGTTATATTCCAAAGATAACCCTTGTCTCCGTCGGAACGGGATTTCGAGTCGTCTCATTTCATTTCCACAAACTAATCCTATGTGGTTTCAACCAAATATTTCTCAACCACAAATGGGTATTTTTCAACCACAATCAATCAATATCAACCACAAACAATCCCAAACAACCATTCGCTATCAATCAATTTTCACACCAATCACAATCAATAAATATCGTCCATGGTTTGTGGACGAGGGGCGTATATATATATATATATATATATATATATATATATTTATATATAGCAATTCACTTATATTTCAACACATATATAATTTTTACAACGCATATATAACTTATACATCGAACGTACAACTTATACAACGCTTATACAAGAGGTGTACAATGCTTATATAACTCATACATCGATTATATAATTTATACATCGTCGTTTTCCATATCGTTCATAAATTAGAAATCTCACATTGGTTTCCACTCCACCAAAAATAGTAGAAGGCTCAGAAAAATATGCGGTCTCTTCTAAAATGTAGAAGACGTCCTCACGGGTCCACTGTCTCTTGTTCCACTGGATTTCGACCACATAGCAAAAAGATATGATTTTTACAAGGTTTGCAACGCTTTATAGTGTGAAAATCAGTTTAAAATAGATAAACCCGTAGCTCAGTTCATGGGTTTGAAACTAGGTTTGAAGATTGCGATCAAACGGAGTAGTGGTTCGAGGATCGGGCTGCGCTGCAGCGAAGGGCTTGGAGAGGGCTTTCCGGCGATGGTGATGGGGTCCAGTTCGAACCACCAGGGAGGCGGCGGCGGAGCTCGAAAGTGGCCAACTTCAGGCGCACGATTCTCACGGCACACGCAACGAGGAGGGCCGATTCTTGTATGGATTTGTAGAAGAAGAAGAGGGCTTCAAAAAGTTGAACTGGAGCTAGGGCTATCGACGCGCGTGGCAGTCGGAAAATGATCGGGAAGAATTGGAGGATTTCCGCCGTCGCCTGGAGATGATGTCGGGGAAAGAGAAAATGGCTTTTTCTTTTTTTTTAAAAAAAAATCTGATTGGCTAGGAGATTTTATAAGGGGTTTTCTGACACGACCACCAATCCCAACCCAATTACTATCGTCCCTAACGTTTTACCCCCATTCCGAACACAATGGTATATGTTTCGAAGGCCCATTCGAATGTTTCAGTCAGTTTTCCTTCAAATTAAAATATAAAACATTCAATATTTAATTTGAACGTACATTTCAATTTGCCAGGGGCACAAACTGATTCGAAAAATTCCAGAAAAATAAATCTAGCTATGTTTTGACGATACGGTCCCAACAAAACCAGTTTCGTCGAATTCTGAGACCGTTTGCAAAAAGGCCCATTTCTGGTCGATCCAATTTAACTGTAATTGACCAAAAAACATTTTCCTTTGCCATGCTCACATACTAGCTTCAAAAATTATGAAATTTGAAACCTAGCAATAACTTCACACCCCGGATCCAACAAAAGCGGTTTCGTCGAATTCCGAGGTCGTATGCAAAATGACCATTTTCACGGGCTATATAAATTCCATAGCGACCTTTCTGAAAATTCATTTGGCCATAACTTTTTCTTTTCGATATAAAAATTTGATTTTTTAGATTCCTTAAAAAGGTGTTCACTAACAGATTTAAATATTTTTGTTTTCGCTCAAATCCGTTTTGTTTTGCACCCGGTACAGTCCGACAAAGTTTGAATTCAATTTTTAAAACTACAGCGCCATTTCAGGCCTTGTTTATAACTAGAATTAATTATATTCGTTTTCAATTGTCGATTCAACTCACTTTTCATCTCTATTATTTAAAATATTTATTTTAAATATTCAAAATCCATTATTTTAGCCAATTTAAAATTTTTAAATTGGTTTAGATTTTCTGGGTCGTTACATTGATGATCAAAGCACGGCCTTTGTAGCGTAGCTTTGTGTATAACGTGAATTCGCGAGCCTCACACCTCGGTATGAGTTAAAAATGGGATAAGGACTACAGGGAGAGCACGACGTTTCTTTCTAGCTTTGGTGGTGTCAGTGACTTACCAGCCCTGACATTTATATACTTTTCACCTATGTGGTTGTTGGATGAGGCGCCTCGATTTTAGGTCTGTAAGGACCGGGAAACGTGTGTTCAGGCATAATTAATCCTCAAACGTAAGAGAGGACCGGCCCTGAAGCATCCAGGGGTTACCCAGTGTGTGTAGTCCCAAGGCATTTGCTAGATTGTCTCAAAGCGGAGAGGAGCTTGCCCCTTTCCTCGACTCATGACGGAAATCCAATTTCCAATACGTAATATTTCAGTTTTAATTATAGAACTAGTATGGCGACATGATAGATGGTACCCATGCCGCCTAGGATTGATATTTATGATTGAAGTTGTTTTGACACTATACACTTATTATAGTATCAAATGATCTATTTTAAACGTACCAAGCATGTTTGGCTATTATAAGGGAAAACCCTATGCTCCGGCTTGCGTTGCATTGTGTGATGGGACCTGGGTCTTATAATAGCTTCATTTTTCGAAAAAGCATTGCGCTGTTTATTATATGCACTGGTATTCTTGGGAGGAAACCCGTTCCGTGTTATACGGCGTGGTCCCTTGAATTACTCTCTTCTAAAGTAAAGTTTTAAATACCTGTTTTAGTTCTCACAACAGTCACATGACTGACCTGGAGTTTATTGTTTTAACCTAAACTCTAGGTACCCTTATTTTCTAAACGGGCAGCTAGTAGTTTTGGTTTTGCATATTTATATTCACAGGATTCTGGTTTACAGCTGGAATGATATCCGGAAAGCTCTGTATCCGTATATCACCTTCAGTTGTGTTTTGTATTATTTTTCCACTATTATGTAATTTATTGTAATCTCTGATATTTATCGAATGTAATTTATTCATTTATAATCTGTATATTCTTGTATTCTGATGGAATTGTTGTAATAACAATGAAATGTTCTTCCGTTTGCGTTCGTTTGTGTGTTGTTCTCAATTTATCCGCTCTTTCCTTCACGGGGAAGTAACGGCTTCTCACAGACTTGAACTTAATCGACTGGAAATTGGCTGTTTTTCAAACAGTCCCCAAATTCAATGAAATTAGTTTTGTTAGGACCTTATCGTCAAAACATAGCTAGATTTATTTTTCAGGAATTTTTGGAGTCCTTATGTGGCCCCAATAAATTGAAATGTACATTTAAATTGAATATATAATGATTTATATTTTAATTTTGATAAAAGCTGATCAAAACGATAGAATTGGGTTATGAAACATATCCCATTATGTTTGGAATGGGGTAACTAGTTAAGGACGATAGTCGTTGGATTCGATTTGATGTAAGAAGAAAAAGTGACTTTTTGGAATTAGTAAAATAATAAAATATAAAATTATATAAACTAATCTAACCTAACCCAGCCCTAACTAATTCTCTTTCAGAAAAAAATAAAAAATCCCGCCGTCGTTTCCCTCCAAAGCCCCCCCCTCGATGTTCGATGCCGTCGCTCCCCTCCAGCGCCGCTGTCACTGGCGATCTCCCCAATCCTCTTGCCGCACGTCCTCTCTCCTCTCCTTTTCTCTCCCCCTTCCTCCATTCGTAAATCCAAGCACCCCGTGCCCTAATCCACCCCAAATCGATCACTACCCTCTGGCCACAACTCCCCAGCCGCCTCCTCGACCTCCCACACCCCGCCTGCGCCCCTCCGACGATCAGCGCCGCCTTCTCCCCCTACAACAAAGAACGATTTTTGGCCAAGGTGAGCTTTTTATTGAATTTCCTTTTCAAGTTTTCTACATAGATTAGAATCTGAATTTTTTAATATATATTGCATTGATTTTAATTTCAGTTTTTTTAAATAAATAAAGCATAGAGAATAAAAATAATATTATGTTCATGGAAATTTATGACTTCTATTATAGGAAAGATCGGATTTTTTAACATAAAAATAAAATATTTTTATACATAAAAAGATATGATTTTTATATTGTTAAAAATATAACTTTTAGTTCATGAAGAAGTATGATTTTTATAGAGAAATCTTTGCATATAAAAATATGATTTATATATATATATGAAGTAGCGATAAAAATTTGATTTATATATATATGAAGTAGCGATAAAAAAATGATTTATATATATGAATTAGAAATAAAAATATGATTTTTATTTTATATAATAACTATGGAAAAAATGTGATTTTTATCTATGTAGCATTGAAATAAAAATGTAATCTTTTTACATGTAGTAGCATGAAAAGAATGGGATTTTCTATACATATGATGGCAAGATAAAAATATGATTTTTATACATATGGTTTGAAATAAAAATATATCTTTTTACTATGAAGATAACGGTATGAAAAAGGTGATTTTTATATGCATGACATTAGAATGAAAGTTTTATTTATATATATATATATAGCAATGGTAAAAATCTGATTTTTATATAAGTAGCAATATAAAAATATAATTTTTATATAGAAAATAGCATTATGAAAATGTGATGTTTAAAAATATAAACGTTGATTTAAATGTAAATATCGTAATAAAAAAGTGATTTTTAAATATAAATATCATGGATTAAAATTATGATTTTTAATGTATAAACATAATACTAAAAATGGGATTTTTATTGTGAACAACGTAGAAAAGACTGCGTTGGAATTTCGGGAAAATACAAACGGTTTGGAAATTCAAAAATAAAACAGGAGGAGTGGATCCCAAAGGCGAGAACTTCTCACTTTAATTTATTTTCTAGTTAAATATATATACTAGGAAGCAGACGGTGCTTAGCAACACCCGACACCGTTGTTTGAAACCATGTTTGTTTGGTCGTTTGGTTGACTAGATTATTTGGTTGAATTTGTTTTAGGAAATGAAATGAATTGATTAGAATTAGTATGTACATGGCGCGAGCCATTAGTAGGCGAGGGATAAGGCTAGACCTTATTCCGGTTCTAGTATCACGTCATTATGCTGCAGAAATTTTCTAAAAATGTTAGAATAATAAAATTATCATTTTTATTGTATAAATGAACTGTATAAAATATTCATGAGATGAAATAAATATTATATAGTTAAAAATATAATTTTTAACGTGTATATGAATAAAATAAATATTCATTTACAAATCGGACGATTTGTTTATGCACACACATTTAACTGATATTGATTGGGACGATATATTTTACACATCGCCCAATGGCACACAAATAATAATCAGTGTTTGTTGTTCGAAAATCCCACATGGGTATTGGGATGATATTGGACGTACACTAATCCCAATATTTAGTTGTATGTCAATCGATGGATTGACAAACTGTTGTAAGCGTTAATTATTCATATTTAACGCTTAGCAGTTGTGTAATGCACTCTGGATGATGGTTGACTGTGATTGATTATGGTTGTGTACATATGTGTATGAAATCCATATAAATAAAATTATATGGTAATTGACTGTGTTTGATTCCAATTCAGAAAGAACAAATATTTTAAATTAAAGAATATTTTAAAAATGACGAGTAATGAATATTTTAAAATAACTGATATTTTGAAATAATATCAAGTAATGGATCAAAATGTGATTTTGATGTCCGATTTGGGACGGACACGAAAATATTTAAGTACATGAAGCCGTGTTGATTAAATTAATGCCATTTTAATGTGAATGATATTTATATCGATTTTATTCATTTTTATAAAAAATATAAAAAAGGAAGTGATTTCAAAATCTGATGTTTTGAAAATATTATCATTTATATATTAACGATATGGAATATTCAATTTTGATTTGAAATTTAATATGAAGTTGAAATCGTTTTGAAAACAAATATAAAACGATTTATAAAGTACGTTTTAAATGGAAAACGATGAAATATATATAATATATATTTAATGGCCTGAATAGAACGCGCCGCGCCGCGGTAGTTCGTAAATTTCGACCATTGACTTCAATTGGATATTACGTGAGATACGACTGTCGGATTCTCCTAAAACCAGAACCGTTGGTTCGTATCGAAAAGAGCTTTCCAGCGAATATAAAGAATTTGAAATCTAATGGTTGGATTTGGAATTATGTCCAAATCAAATTTGGAAAAGGTCATTGTAAGTGCAGTTCGATGACCATTTATGGAAATTGGCTGTACGGGCCTTGATAAAATTATTAAAAATATCAACAATTTGTGTAAATTCATAATAAATGATTTGGAAAGAATTGGGATGAAAATTTCTATATTTGAAAGATAAAAATATATTTTTATCAAAATGAACTAGTTATTAACTAGAATTAAAATCCAATTATTTTTAAATAAATAAATTGGATTGAGAATGGGTTTTAAATATAACCATAATTTCCAATATATGAACTAGAGCGGATTTGAATGGAAATTGTCTTCGAAACACTTCGATATTGGATTCCGTGATTATATAGATATTGTTATGGAAATTTGGAAGATATATTTTATATCGTTATTTCCAATACGATATCTGTTGGTTTCAGAATTTGATATTGAATATAAGACGATATAATTTCTATTTAGGGCCCTATATTCAATATTGAATTGTATTTTGGGTTTGTCGTGAATGGTGTCTTCATTAACACCGTTCTTAAACCCGTGTGAAAAGAATACATCTTTTAATTAAGATTATTAGAGTTTCCGGTTATAAATAATTAACGGGAATTGAAAATGGAATGTGAATTGGGTTTATTGTGAACTGTGTTTTACACGACATTCGTTCTTTAACCCGATTTACATGGAATGTGATTTGGAATTTATAAATCTTTTTATTAAGATTTATCAGGAATTTTCCAAAGTAAAGTTTTCCAATTTAATAAATTAAATTGGAATTGAATGGAATTCGATTTGATAATAATTGAAATGAGCTTCTGTGGAGGAAGACTGTTAATATATATGGAATTTAAAAGGCTTTGTCGTTATTCCATTTATATTATTAGTCGGATACGGAAATTGATATCGATTATATATATATATATATATATATATATATATATATTGATCTGTTTTCCGTGAAGATTCCATAATTAATTGGAATGTGATTTGGGTTTATCATGAACTGTGTTTTGAATGACATTAATTCTTTAACCCAGTTAAAGACAGGATTACATGTCTAACATTGTATTTCATACTGTATGGTTGATCTCTGCTAAATATATATCTGTTTGGTGGCGGAGAATTTATTCTCTTGCTTAACACCCTTCTCTGAGACGTACGAGCATAGAGGTTATATATCGGGAGAAATCAATAGTACGGTGTAGACTATTAATGCGACATGTTAGTGTTTACAAAGTTAAATAATCATTAATGTTGATTTTTAGGAAGATTAAAAATAAGTGAAGTTTTAATGAATCTTTAATTAGATTGAAAAGAGAATGTGATAATTTAAATTATAAAATTTGGGAGATGATCAAGAATGGAGTATCTCCAATTTTTCTCCAAGCGATAGTTAAATCTTTAATTAGATTTGAGCGTGAAATGGTAATTAAATTTACCGATAGCACCGTGGTGTTAGTTATGGAGTAATACCAGTTTTGCTCCATGGGATGAATAGGTTAGGATTGGGAAATTAAATAAATAATTAATTCGGTAAGGTGCGTTAATCCCGACTAGTTTGGAAAACCTTAATATGGTTTGAATGATATCCAAAGGAAGACTAAAGAATAAATTTAAAGGATTTATCTTTGATAAAATTAACGGGAACCTTTCCCAAAGCATAGGAATATTTGAATAAAAGAATATTTTGAATTGGAATGAGGCGTATGTTGTGTTTTTATAGAACTTGTTTATTATATATGTGATTTATTCATAAAGGCCGGGTTTATACCCATTCTGAATAACTGATTCGATGATAAGTCGACGATGAAGATGGTTGTAATGACCCAAATTTCCGTAACATCAGAGTTGACTATATACATCATACGTCCAACCCAAATATCATGAAAATACGAAACATTTTTTTTAGAAGAAAGAGATAGAAGAAGAACAGAAATAACAACACAGAATCTCACATCGCAGCGGAATAAAATATAATATATTATAACTTTTGAAATACAAAATCGCAACTGTATAACATACACTTATCAGAATACAACACTTATAACACAGCGGAACAAAACTCTATATAATTAACGCTGAAGCCTCCTGCTCCAAGCTCCTTTAGATAGATCTGTAAAATCCTGAACTACTTGACTGCCCGTACAAATTTAGGCACTCAAGAGTTTAGGTAGAACAAAACAAATAAACTCCGGGTCAGTCATGGGACTGGTATGAGTAAACAGTTTAAAACAGTTTCAGAAACTAAATGATATCTCATAAGACCATGCCGTATAACACGGAACGGGTTTTTCCCTTATGAGAATCCAAACACTTGATTTAACTTTCGAAATCCCTTTGAAAGGAATGATAACTTTATATCAAAACTCCTTTGATATTATAATAGTGTCTAAATCAAGTAAATACAATCTAGTGGAACGTTTGCATCTCACGTTCCACATATGTAATATACAATCAAAACTGCAAGCACGTATTGGGTATTTGATTTCCAACTATGACAAGGTATGGAAGCACCTTCCGCTGGTGTATCTTTAGAGGAGAATACACCGAGTTCAACAAGAACATCTTGCAACTCAGCCACACATGAACGACCACTCATTTGGCTTGAGTGTATCGAATGTATATCACCAACGATTGGGATCAGCAACCGTTTCCCGAGTGGGACAGCAACGACAATAGATTTTTAGAAATAAATGAAACTATAGATCAAGCGAT
Source organism: Allium sativum (assembly GCA_030737875.1). Classification (NCBI taxonomy): domain Eukaryota; kingdom Viridiplantae; phylum Streptophyta; class Magnoliopsida; order Asparagales; family Amaryllidaceae; genus Allium; species Allium sativum. The sequence goes on along the minus strand of CM060909.1, from coordinate 576,070,901 downwards.
TATACACCCTAATAGGTGCGACCTACATAGCCATGTTGCTTGCCCGATTTCTGTCATTTACTGGATGATGAGGCTGGAAGCTACGCTTTATCATCATACCAGATTTCACTTCGAATGCCACATCGTTAAATCCATCAAATCACCGATTGACGTCCTCAACAGTACATTACGTGTTAGCTAAAAGAAGTTTCCTTCTCCGCTTCCACTCTTGGTACGGTTGAAGAAATCAATGTATGTGACCTTTCTGGAAATACTCTGTCAGACATTCATCCATACAAGTCACCCAGGAATAGGATGAGCCAAAGGTACTATTTCTATTAATAGAAAAAGTCCTTGCACTCTACTCCGTCTTCGATTATCTTTATATAATCTGATTCGCACGCTACTGCCAATACGGAGTGGTTCTTCGGATAATAAACCAATCGGTCTCTCCATATTGACAACGATGGTCAAAACTTCGATAGTCTGTGATTTAACTATCGAATAAAACAAGTGTTTCGATAGTCGATGATTTAACTATCGAATAAAACAAGTGTTCATCCAAACATCCAACAATCAGTGAGCCATTAATTAATATTCCATTAACTAAATCACTTCTCTATTTCTTTATCAATATTTGTTAACCAAATATTTTCAATAACCATATTGCCTTTTCTATTATTTGGAAAACATTTCCGAATATCGCCTTCCTTTATTTTTCTAAGCTTAGAAAATATCTTCTATTTCTAAGCTTACATTTATTTGTGTTAAAACGGATGTTGTGTAAAACATCGGTACGACAACCCAAATACTATATTCAACTAATTCTCATTTAACATTGATCTTCGAGCTTGAAATCTAACTGTTTATCTGCTAATAATGAAATCAGTCAAGTTGGGGTATAACTACCTCTCAGACCTTGACTGAATAACATTTATAACATCAAAATAGATAAGGCTACTTACTCGAATAATCAATACCATACAACTAATTCTTCACTTTTAAACACATATACACCTTCTCTTTCTATTCTTACTAGATTTTATTCTTATACTTCCTTTTTGATTATACTATTCTATTTCTACGTTCGTTTCCTTATCGACTTCTATATATATCGATACGTTGATTTATAACTATCAGATTATCTTAAAAATATTCTATCTCCTTAAATTCCCAGAAAAATTCGCCATAACCTCCTTTGTACCGGGAGCATCGGGAAAATCCCCAAACTGCCACATAGACCTTTTCCAATCAAAAAGAAAAAGAAAAGCCAAGCGGCTAGCCGATACGGCGCATAAAATCTCATATGGAAATTAAATACGTACCTTTTTGTCGGGCATTCTATTTATATACCTTCTAACACTTTATTCCAAACCTGTCTCCTATATGTCTATACTTGTCCAATCTATTTTAACTATACCAATCGTTTTAACTCAGTTTGTTAATTAAATCTGTTAATTAACTTCTTAGCGTATTCCACTTCTATTCATCCAAATCTATTTCACTTCTATTTATCCAAATCTATTTCACTTCTATTTATCCAAATCTATTTCACTTCTATTTATCCAAATCTATTTTTTAAATCCCATTTGAATTTCTATATTCAAATTCAATATTATAAATCCCATTTGAATTTCTATATTCAAATTTAAACAACGTTTATAACTTTACTTAAAATCCCACATTTATATATTTATAAAGAAAGTTTATAAATTCAATTTAAATCCCATATTTTCATTTATAAACAAAGTTTATAAATTCGATTCAAAACCCACCTTTTAATTTATAAACAGAGTTTATAAATTCAATACTCGTACATATATATTCAAAACAAGTTAATATTTTCTATAGTTCATTTAAAATTCAAATTCTACTTATAAAAAATAGAATTCCCTTTTTAAATCTCAAATATCTTTTTCAATATTTTTATAAGTCAATATTCAAGCCCCATTGATATTTTAAACAATCAAATCAACCAATTTCTAATCATTTGATTTTTAACACATCATATATGTATATATATGATATCAAACAAACAAACAGATAATATATATTTTTGAGGAATCCAGTTGGATTCCTCCAACCTGTTTTCCTGCATCCACAGACGTTAGTCAACATAGTAATACCTATCCTGCTTCGAGGTAGGATATCGCGGTATGAAGGTCATCCACTAATCACAGCATGGGGCGTATAGGGTAATCATCCGCTAATGAAACCGTGGGCATCCGCGAATGAGACTGCGGGAATCCAACCAATCATCAACCCAATATATATATATAATAGTCAACCAATCCTAAGTAACTATATATATTTTAAAACAATTAGACGGCATTCAAACAAGCATAACAATTATTTTTAACTATATAAAATTTATTCTAAATAAAAGGTGAGATTTACTCACCGAGATTTTCTTTGCTGAATATCTTGTGGAAATTCAAATCTTACGGCTTCGAATCGCCTTGAATGAGTTTTATCGTGCTCCTACGAATATTTATTTAACGATTAACATTTCAATTAACTAATAAATAAATGTCTTATATATATCCCTTTTCTCATTTAATTAAATCATCAAATTGTTTTTAATTAAATATCCAACTTCTTTTATTTATTTTGAGTTTGAAATCTGAATCAACTAATATAGTTTAAATAAAAGAAACACAAACTAACTAATTCATTTTCTATAACTAATTATATAAATTTATTTGCTCTTTATATAACTAATCCCTCATAATAAATTTCTAACTGCCTTATTTATTTTTCCAAATAAATAAAAAAATTAAATCTAAAAAGAAAAATACCTTAATCCTGCTAAATTCTTTCTTCTTCCTCAATACATCACCGACGAACAGGGACTTCCAACCCCAAGAACCAGAACCGCGAGCTACATCAACATCGATGAACTCCAGGAAGCAAATCGCGATCCCCAAAATAACCATCGCACCCCTCCCAAACCTCTACTGCCGAATTCCAAAAATGAATCGCGTTCAATTCGAACTCCAGCATCTCGTGTCGCATCTACCCATTCAGCCCATTGCCTGCCTTAACAACGTCGAAAACCCTTCTCCAAATAACAGCGATTCACGCCTTCACCGTCAATGCCCCATCCCTTAACGCGAGCGCCTCCAGCTGTTGTCGAACTCCAGAGGGTCTCAGCCTTTCCGATAGGGACATCCAATTCATTGATCGTGATTCCGTGTTTCGCGAGTGGCTTCATCGTCTTCGAGCTTCAGGTGTCCATCGTGATTTGATTTGTCTAGGAAATGAATGAGGACTGGAAGTTGTTTCGAGTTCCAGGAAATGGGAATATGAAGGCTTCGGTTTTTAAGGAAAACAAGAAAGGAAGGGCACAGTATTTATAAAAGGATGGGAACGAGAAAAGGGGAAACGTGTTTCATCTTCCTCTCTTCCATTTTCTGCGGATTTTAAATCTAACGGCAAGGCCATTCTCATTTGCCTTGTCGCTTGGTTTTGGTCCACCCAAAAAAAAGGAAATTCCTTTATATTTTATTTTATTTTATTTAAACCGGTACAATTCAATTTAAACTACCCTGTGATTCTGAACTCCTTTTCGAACCCAACAACTGTCAATCTTAGGGTATTACCACCATTCCGGACACACTGGGATAGGTCACGAAGTCTGATTCGATCGTCTGTGAAAGATATTTATTTAAATCAATATGAATTAAATTCGAAACAATTTATTCCCTCGAAAATAAATTAATATTATTATCGTTATAAATTTAAATAAATTTTCCAATTGATCATTTGAACTGTTTTCAATTCAAATCAAAATTTTGAATTCAACCTAAATCCATTTTCATATTCTGTTATTTAATATATTCGATTTTAAATCGAAATTGATTATTAAACTAATAACATAATATAAAATTTCATTTATATTATCCCCTCCCAATATTTAAATCCATATTAAATAGTTAAAATTAAACCATAAGGATCCAGGTCATTACAATCTTCCCCACTTAAAAAAATTTCGTCCTCGAAATTGCTAAGGTAGGAAAAGTGCTACAAACCCATTTATCTTTTCAAAACTTATTTATGTTGATACTCAACATCTCCAACTTCCTTACGTAACTCTCTTTTGAATAATTCCCTATTCGATAACTCCTCCCTTTGAATAACTATATTCGATAATCTCTCTTTCGAATAACTAGATTCGAAAACCTTTCTTCGAATAAACTATATTCGATTTACTATATTCAATTTACTCTTATCAATTAACTCTATTTGATTTAACTCTTATCGATTAACACTATTTGATTAGCTCTTTTCACTTAACTCCTTCCGAATAAGCTATATTCGATAACTCCTTTAACTCTATTCGAATAGCTAATATTCGATTACTCCTTTTAACTTTATTCGAATAACTAATATTCAATTAACTCCTTTAATTCTATTCGAATAACTAATATTCGATAACTCCTTTAATTCTATTCGAATAACTAATATTCGATAACTCCTTTAATTCTATTCGAATAACTAATATTCGATAACTCCTTTAATTCTATTCGAATAACTAATATTCGATAACTCCTTTAATTCTATTCGAATAACTAATATTCGATAACTCCTTTAATTCTATTCGAATAACTAATATTTGATTTAACTCCATTCGCTTGACTCTAGATCACAGTGGTTACGCCTGATTCCCCCAGGAAATATCCGACCGCCCTAGACTATTTGCAGCCCTGCGAATTACGCTAGTAGTCGTACAAAATGGCAACTTATCTTGAGTAACTATGTTTGACTAACTCTATCACAATAACTATATTCGATCAACTTTAAGTGAATAACTAACATTCAATTAAATCCTAATTCGATTAACTATGTTCAATTAACTCTATCTGGTTAACTCTTAATTTTGAATAACAAATATTCGATAAATTCTAATTGAATAACTAATATTCAATTAACTCTACGAATTAACCCTAATTGATTAACTCTAACTGGTTAATTCTTACTCTAATCGATTTATTCTAACTCTAATCGACTTCTCCTGTTCGAATAACTCCTATTGGATAATGTTTATTCAACTATAAAGATTTACTTTTAGTAACGGTTCTTCACTTTATAAATGTTCTCTTTAATAACTTTACTTCACTTATACAATTGTTGTGTACCCCTTCTATTTAAAACTATCGGTGCTAAAAACCAATATCTCTTCTCTATATAAGTTCAGACTTATATTTCCATTTATCGAATGATAAATATTTAATTTAATTTATAAACTGTTATTTATTAATTAATCTTTTCTATTTATCTGTTAAAAACAGATTTCCATTTTTTATTCATCTTCTAAATATTCCTTTGATTAAATTCTAGTTATTTAACAAATAAATATCTTATTTATAACATTCTATTTATTTTCTATAAATAAATATTTCCATTGAATCTATTTGTAATTGTTTTACAAATATTTCCTTTTAAATTCTATTTGTAAATGTTTTTACAAATATTTCTCCTTCTATTTGTTTGCACATAACTTCCTTTGTATTTGTGTTACAAATATATTTCCTTTATATTTGTTTTACAAATATATTTCCTTTATTCACACCCAATTCATATTTCATTCACATTGATTTTACTCAATTTATTCATTTCAATCCATTTAACTTACTTAAGTTAAATTTAGTTTCAATCATTCAAATTCCCATTAACTAGTTGCTAATAACCGTTTTGCCTTTTCACCCTTTTTATTTGAATATAACTTGTTCAAATATATGTCAACTTAATTATAAACTAATCTAATTATATTTTCAACTCGAGTTATATATTCAATTTCGAATGAAAATTCTCAGTCTCTTTCACTTATCCAAATCCCAATTTCGATTCAAATTTCCTTTAACTAATTATTCTCCAATTTAGTTAATTCTATTTAACCATTTAAAATATGATTTTTGTCTTAAAAATCATTTCACTTACTTCACTGGAGTTCATATTTATTTTATATCTCCAGTCTGGATTTTTCTAATGCCAATTCGGATTTTATTTCCTAAAAATCCTTTTATTTATTTAATTAAACCATTATGGTTTTATAATGGTTCTGGCGCTGCTTTTCTAAAAATTTGATTTTGACAAACTCAAAATCTATACAACGAAATCTAGATTTTTCTCTTTCATTAGAAAACTATCGTTCAACCGGTCCCGACGATTCTTGTTTCAAGGAATTCCGACTTCAATTGAGTTCTGTATACTAAATTGAAGTTCGAATCGCCAATTTACGAACTACCGCGCTATGGCGAGCTCGTTTTAATTATATTTATAAATATAAATGTTTTAACTTTGTTTGTAATAAATTCAACTCCATTCTGATATATTTTTAATATATATCAAATCCATTTCATAATATTTCCGATCTATTTCACTTCTAATATTCAAATCCTATATATTTACAATATTCAAATTCCATTTGAATTTCTTTATTCAAACTCTATATTATTTCCTTCTATTCAAGTTCTATTTGAATTTTCTTCTATTCAAATTCAATTTCAATTCCTTTGAATTTAAATTCTATTTTAACTCCTTTGAATTAAAATTCTATTTTAACTCCTTTGAATTCAAATTCTATTTAATTTCACTTTGAATTCAAATTCTATTTAAACTCCTTTTATCTAGAATTCTATTTCAAACTTTATATTTTCTTTGAATTCTAATATTCGTCCTCCACTTTATATTCTCTTTGAAATTCTATTTAACCAAATTCCATTTGAATTCTAATATTCAAATCTCTATTTGACTTTTCTTTATTCAAATCCATTTGAATTCTTTTGAATTCAAATTCCATTTCAATTTTGTTTATACAATTTCTATTTGAATTTTCTTTATTCAAACCCTATTAAATTTATATGTTCAAATTCTATATCTAAATTCCCTTATATTTGCAATATTCAAATTCCATTTGAATTTCTTTATTCAAACTCATTTGAATTCCTTTGAATTCAAATTCTATTTCACTTCTATTTGAATTATATATTCCAATTCCCATTTCACTTCTATTTGAAATCTATATTCCAATTCCCATTTCAAAATTCCTTTGAAATAATATAAATATATACATATATTTATATCTATCTCAAATTCAAAACATTTGAATTTTCAACAGCTTGTTTTCCTTTCAAACAAATTTCCATCAAAAACTTTTCTAAGGCAGCAATTCATCACTTAGAAACTCGAAAATGAACATTGATGATGTTGCGACGATCATCAGAATTATTTCCCATCCACTGAAGTGAGTTCAGTGCTTTATTTCTTTCAAACTCCATTTAGAAAAATATTTTTCCAAACTCCCGGGATTTTAAATTCTTAATTCTGGTTGGAATACAATTTCAATTTATCACATTTGTATATTTGATTTCATATACAAATTCCATTGGTTATAACTATTTCTGTTTTATAATCTAATTTGATTATAATCCTAACAATCAACTCAACTATTTAAAAACAATATCGTGTCCAATCTCCTGTTCAAGTGTTTATAAACTCCTATCGTCATTGTGGCATCCCACAATTCGATCAGAATTCATAATCCACTCAACAGACTAGTCAATACAATATAAAACCGTTTTTATATCAAATAACAAATACACTCTCTCGTATATATATACACTCAACTCATTCTAGGATGCTACTGACCCTATCTCTAATGAGCACATTCCAACAAGCCTAGGTATTCGCTCAACCTAAGCTCTGATACCAACTGTAGTGACCCAAATTTCCGTAACATCAGAGCTGACTATATACATCATACGTCCAACCCAAATATCACGAAAATACGAAACATTTTTTTAAGAAGAAAGAGATAGAAGAAGAACAGAAATAACAACACAGAATCTCACATCGCAGCGGAATAAAATATAATATATTATAACTTTTGAAATACAAAATCTCAACTGTATAACATACACTTATCAGAATACAACAGTTACAACACAGCGGAACAAAACTCTATATAACTAACGCTGAAGCCTCCTGCTCCAAGCTCCTTTAGATAGATCTGTAAAATCCTGAACTACTTGACTGCCCGTACAAATTTAGGCACCCAAGAGTTTAGGTAGAACAAAACAAATAAACTCCGGGTCAGTCATGGGACTGGTATGAGTAAACAGTTTAAAACAGTTTCAGAAACTAAATGATATCTCATTAGACCACGCTGTATAACACGGAACGGGTTTTTCCCTTATGAGAATCCAAACACTTGATTTAACTTTCAAATTCCCTTTGAAAGGAATGATAACTTTATATCAAAACTCCTTTGATATTATAATAGTGTCTAAATCAAGTAAATACAATCTAGTGGAACGTTTGCATCTCACGTTACACATATGTAATATACAATCAAAACCGCAAGCACATATTGGGTATTTGATTTCCAACTATGATAAGGTATGGAACCACCTTTCGCTGGTATATCTTTAGAGGAGAATACACCGAGTTCAACAAGAACATCTTGCAACTTAGCCACACATGACCGACCACTCATTTGGCTTGAGTGTATCGAATGTATATCACCAACGATTGGGATCAGCAACCATTTCCCGAAAGGGACAACATCGACAATAGATTTTTAGAAATAAATGAAACTCTCGATCAGGTGATTATACACCCTAATAGGTGCGACCTACATAGCCATGCTGCTTGCCCGATTTCTGTCATTTACCGGATGATGAGGCTTAAAGCTACGTTTTATCATCATACCAGATTTCACTTCGAATGCCACATCGTCAAATCCATCAAATCACCGATTGACGTCCTCAACAGTACATTACGTGTTAGCTAGAAGAAGTTTCCTTCTCCGCTTCCACTCTTGGTACGGTTGAAGAAATCAATGTACGTGACCTTTCTGGAAATACTCTGTCAGACATTCATCCATACAAGTCACCCAGGAACAGGATGAGCCGAAGGTACTATTTCTATTAATAGAAAAAGTCCTTGCACTCTACTCCGTTTTCGATTATCTTTATATAATCTGACTCGCACGCTACTGCCAATACGGAGTGGTTCTTCGGATAATAATCCAACCGGTCTCTCCATATTGACAACGATGGTCAAAACTTCGATAGTCTGTGATTTAACTATCGAATAAAACAAGTGTTTCGATAGTCGATGATTTAACTATCGAATAAAACAAGTGTTCATCCAAACATTTGACAATCAGTAAGCCTTCAATTAATATTCCATTAATTAAATCACTTATCTATTTCTTTATCAATATTTGTTAACCAAATATTTTCAATAACCATATTGCCCTTTTCTATTATTTGGAAAACATTTCCGAATATCGCCTTCCTTTATTTTTCTAAGCTTAAAAAATATCTTCTATTTCCAAGCTTACATTTATTTGGGTTAAAACGGATGTTGTGTAAAACATCGGTACGACAACCCAAATACTATATTCAACTAGCTCTCATTTAACATTGATCTTCAAGCTTGAAATCTTACTGTTTATCTGCTAATAATGAAATCAATCAAGTTGGGGTATAACTACCTCTCAAACCTTGACTGAATAACATTTATAACATCAAAATAGATAAGACTACTTACTCGAATAATCAATACCATACAACTAATTCTTCACTTTTAAACACATATACACCTTCTCTTTCTATTCTTACTAGATTTTATTCTTATACTTCCTTTTTGATTATACTATTCTATTTCTACGTTCGTTTCCTTATCGACTTCTATATATATCGATACGTTGATTTCTAACTATCAGATTGTCGTAAAAATATTCTGTCTCCTTAAATTCCCGGAAAAATTCGCCATAACCTCCTTTGTACCGGGAGCATCGGGAAAATCCCCAAACTGCCACACAGGCCTTTTCCAATCAAAAAGAAAAAGAAAAGCCAAGCGGCTAGCCGATACGGCGCATAAAATCTCATATGGAAATTAAATACGTACCTTTTTGTCGGGCATTCTATTTATATACCTTCTAACACTTTATTCCAAACCTGTCTCCTGTATGTCTATACCTGTCCAATCTATTTTAACTATACCAATCGTTTTAACTCAGTTTGTTAATTAAATCTGTTAATTAACTTCTTAGCCTATTCCACTTCTATTTATCCAAATCTATTTCACTTCTATTTATCCAAATCTATTTCACTTCTATTTATCCAAATCTATTTTTTAAATCCCATTTGAATTTCTATATTCAAATTCTATATTATAAATCCCATTTGAATTTCTATATTCAAATTTAAACAACGTTTATAACTTTACTTAAAATCCCACATTTATATATTTATAAACAAAGTTTATAAATTCAAATCCCATATTTTCATTTATAAACAAAGTTTATAAATTCGATTCAAAACCCACCATTTCATTTATAAAGAGAGTTTTTAAATTCAATACTCGTTCATATATATTCAAAACAAGTTAATATTTTCTATAGTTCATTTAAAATTCAAATTCTATTTATAAAAAATAGAATTCCCTTTTTAAATCTCAAATACCTTTTTCGATATTTTTATAAGTCAATATTCAAGCCCCATTGATATTTTAAACAATCAAATCAACCAATTTCTAATCATTTGATTTTTAACACATCATATATGTATATATATGATATCAAACAAACAAACAGATAATATACATTTTTGAGGAATCCAGTTGGATTCCTCCAACCTGTTTTCCTGCATCCACAGACGTTAGTAAACATAGTAATACCCATCCTGCTTCGAGGAAGGATATCACGGTATGAAGGTCATCAACTAATCATAGTGTGGGGCGTATAGGGTAATCATCCGCTAATGAAACCACGGGCATCCGCTAATGAGACTGCGGGAATCCAACCAATCATCAACCCAATATATATATATATATAATAGTCAACCAATCCTAAATAACTATATATATTTTAAAACAATCAAACAGCATTCAAACAAGCATAACAATTATTTTTAACTATATAAAAATAATTCTAAATAAAAGGTGAGATTTACTCACCGAAATTTTCTTTGCTGAATATCTTGTGGAAATTCAAATCTTACGGCTTCGAATCGCCTCGAATGAGTTTTATCGTGCTCCTACGAATATTTATTTAACGATTAACATTTCAATTAACGAATAAATAAATGTCTTATATATATTTCCCTTTTCTCATTTAATTAAATCATCAAATTGTTTTTAATTAAATATCCAACTTCCTTTATTTATTTTGAGTTTGAAATCTGAATCAACTAATATAGTTTAAATAAAAGAAACACAAACTAACTAATTCATTTTCTATAACTAATTATATAAATTTATTTGCTCTTTATATAACTAATCCCTCATAATAAATTTCTAACTGCCTTATTTTTTTTTCCAAATAAATAAAAAACTAAATCTAAAAAGAAAAATACCTTAATCCTGCTAAATTCTTTCTTCTTCCCCAATACATCACTGCCGAACAGAGACTTCCAACCCCAAGAACCAGAACTGCAAGCTACAGCTACATCGATGAACTCCACGAAGCAAATCGCAATCCCGAAAATAACCATCGCACCCCTCCCAAACCTCCACTGCCGAATTCCAAAAATGAATCGCGTTGAGTTCGTACTCCAGCATCTCGTGTCGCATCTACCCATTCAGTCCATCGCCTGCCTTAACAACGTCGAAAATCCTTCTCCAAATAACAGCGATTCATGCCTTCATGGTCAACGCCCCATCCCTTAACGCAAGCGCCTATAGCTGTTGTCGAACTCCAGAGGGTCTCAGCCTTTCCGATAGGGACATCCAATTCATTGATCGCGATTCCGTGTTTCGCGAGTGGCTTCATCGTCTCCCAGCTTCAAGTGTCCATCGTGTTTAGATTTGTCTAGGAAATGAATGAGGACTGGAAGTTGTTTCGGGTTCCAGGAAATGGGAATATGAAGGCTTCGGTTTTTAAGGAAAACAAGAAAGGAAGGGCACGGTATTTATGAAAGGATGGGAACGAGAAAAGGGGAAACGTGTTTCATCTTCCTCTCTTCCATTTTCTACGGATTTTAAATCTAACGGCAAGGCCATTCTCATTTGCCTTGTTGCTTGGTTTTGGTCCACCCAAAAAAAAGGAAATTCCTTTATATTTTATTTTATTTTATTTTATTTAAACCGGTACAATTCAATTTAAACTACCCTGTGATTCTGAACTCCTTTTCAAACCCAACAACTGTCAATCTTAGGGCATTACCACCATTCCGGACACACTGGGATAGGTCACGAAGTCTGATTCGATCGTCTGTGAAAGATATTTATTTAAATCAATATGAATTAAATTCGAAACAATTTATTCCCTCGAAAATAAGTTAATATTATTATCGTTATAAATTTAAATAAATTTTCCAATTAATCATTTGAACTGTTTTCAATTCAAATCAAAATTTTGAATTCAACCTAAATCCATTTTCGTATTCCGTTATTTAATATATTCGATTTTAAATCGAAATTGATTATTAAACTAATAACATAATATAAAATTTCATTTATATTATCCCCTTCCAATATTTAAATCCATATTAAATAGTTAAAATTAAACCATAAGGATCTGGGTCATTACAATGGTGGTTGAAGACCGGAGGTCTTCACATCATTTGGATTATTACTGATTCTTGATTGGGTGATACACCCAAGACAAGGTAATAAGTGGTGATCATCCAGATGTACTTGGAGATCGACCGGATATGCGAGGACCTCTCTCCTGTGTTGGACATACGGGATGAGGAATAAGGTGCCTCCGGTTTTGTTCAGACCCAAAACGAACTTGTAAGTGGATGTATGTCTGACATTGGATTTTATTCTGTGTTGATTAATATCTATTAAATATATATCTGTTTGGTGGTGGAGAATTTATTCTCTTGCTTAACGCCCTTCTCTGAGACATACAAGCTCAGAGGTTATACATCGATAGACATCAATCGCATGGTGTGAATTTCCTGTGTGGCATGCTGAGATGTAGATGATCAAGACATCTGTTGAAAATCAGAGTCTTGTGGTTGATGATCAAAGCACGACTTTAATATAGCATAACTTTGTGTATAGCATTAATTCACGAGCCTCACACCTCTTTACGAGTTAAAAACGGGATAAGGGACCCAAGGAGGACATGACGTTTCTTTCTAGCTATGGGTGGTGTCAGGGTTTTGCAATCCCAAACATTTTTATATTTTTACCTATGTGGTTGTTGGAATGCGAGGCACCTCAGATATATTGGTCTCTACGGAGCCGATGGACATTGAGTCGTCTGGCTCATAGACGCCCTACAGGGCGGGGAAACGTGTGTTCAGGAATACTAATCCTCAAACGTATGGGAGGACCGACCATGGAGGATCCAAGGGTCTACTGCGGAGATTCTGAGGCATTTGCTAGTGTGTCTCGAAGCCGGCGAGGAGTACATTCCTTGCCTCGACTCATGACGTAAATCCAATTTCCAATACGTGACATTTCGACTTTGATTGTAGAACCTAGCATTGGCGACATGATAGATGGTACCCATGCTGCCTATGATTGATACATTTATATTTGAAGTTATGTTATACACTACGCACTTGTAATTGTATCAAATGATTTATTTTAAATGTACCAAGCATGTTTGACTATTATAAGGGAAAACCCTATCCTTCGGCTTGCGTTGCATTGTGTGATGGGACCTGGGTTTTGTAATAGCTTCATTTTTCCAAAAAAGCATTGTGCTATTTGTTTTATGCACTGGTAATCTTGGGAGGAAACCCTTTCCGTGTTATACAACGTGGTCTCTTGATATATCTGATATTAAAGTAAAGTTTTAAATAACTGTTTTAGTTCTCACACCAGTCCTAGAGTTTATTATTTTAACCTAAACTCTGGGTGCCCTATTTTCCACACGAGTAGCTAGTAGTTTTGGTTTTGCAGATTTATATTTACAGGATCCTGGTTTACAGCTGGAACGATATCCGGAAAGCTATGTATCCATTTATCTCTTTCTGCATCGTAATTTGTATATCTCTGATATTCATCAAATGTATATTATTTTATTATACTCTATATATTCTTGTACTCTAATGTAAATTGTTGTAATAAGCAACGAAGTGTTCTTCGGTTTGTGTTTTGATTTGTCGTGTTCTCAGACAACCCGTTCTTTCTCTTCTCTTCGGAGACCGGGGAAGTTCGGGTCGTGTCAAAAATCCATTCAGATGGCTGCATATACACACGTGCATGAATGTACACGTGTGCACTGCCTCACCAATCAGAATGTAGCGAGCAACTGAGGAGCAGACGCGAGGACCAACTCAACTCAGTGTTATAGCAAACATTCAAGTAATAGTTCAACATAGCTCAAACATGGTTCAAACCAAAGCAGCAATGAAAAGTGGTCGAGTATGTCATCTAACAAGTATGCAGTAAATACAAGTGAAGCTAATTTCAAGCCATTGTCTAGACAAGCCGAGCCAACATGTTTTTCAGCATAAACTCTGGCAAGAATGGATAAGCTAAGGTGAAGCATGCAGCTAGCATGAAGCAATGACATTTACAAGATATGGTTAAGTAGTTTAAAAGTGTGCAACTCTCATGCAAGTATTGATGGTGATCAGTAAACATATATAACAGCATGTACAAAGTATACAAGGCAAGGGAAGGTTCAACATGACAGTGTCAAAGTGGCCGAGTACAACAAGACTGCACATAGCCAAATGCTCAAGTGTTCGAGCAAAGTGATTCAGATACATGCACTCCAGTTTTAAGAGGTCTACAAATGAATACAGTGGTGCAAATATGATACCGGATTTCCTCTACATAACAATGACATATATAAGCATGTATTCATGTATCAAGATCATGGTGCAACTGGATGAATGGTCAAGTCAGTAAGCAAGTGTGCCAAAATGAAAAATACTAAAGTTATGCAGCAACACAACTACATGGTCGAATCCATATAAGCATAGCAGTAAACACATGAATAGTGTACAATTTTTAGAGCAAGTTCAAGCCAACATTCATGCAAGACTGAAGTCACAGAAATTATGGCAGCAAAACAACAATGCAAGAATGGTAATATAAACAAAAGTCATGAACATCTTTGCGTTTCGAATCATATATGGCAAGTACTAATCACAGACATGTTCAAAACACCAATGTAACAATAAACAAGGGAGTGATATGATGAAATGAAACATCTGTTCTTAACAGTTCAAAAATGATGTAAATAAGGTAGCATCCATCCCTATCAAAGTGGAGTGTAAATTCAAGATGAGGAAAATCTGTTCTTATCAGTTCAAGTAACAGAAAAATATAAGAATGTCATGCAAAGAACAGTATGGCAAAATAAAGTATAGTATCTGCCCAATTTTGCAAAGAAAAGATTCTGTTTGAATTTTTTTGGTAAAAATCCAGACTGATCAACAAGAAATTCCAAGAAATGTGGATAGTTTACCAATTTAAATATCATGCAAGTTCATGGACAAATTCAAAACAATAAAATCTCACACAAATTTCCAAAACATGTTGAAAATTTCAAACCCCAAAAAATCCAAAATAGTAACCAAAAATTCCGCAATATCCCAACATAAATCGCAAGAGAAATTCAAGACAATCAAAGTATCTAGAATTAGAGTTTTGTTTAGGGGTTAAAATCCCTATAGATACACATAGAATCATCATCGGCAAATAAAGAAAAACCAGACCAAAATCGAGCATAATTATAAGAAGATAAAGAGAGAAAATTACATACAATTTTTAAGAGTTGTCAACATTGAATTGGAATCCATTGGAGCATCAATTCAATTGCATAAATTGGTGGAGGAAGATCGATTTCTGAGAAACCCTAGGAGGTTTCCACCATTAACGAGGAAGCATCGGTTCAAAGTGATAAAGCAGAATAAAGTGGCTGGCCAAAATTTTAAAGGGGCTAAGTCTTTATTTTTAATCTAGGGTTTTTGTTTTGTTATAAGTTTTTTTAAATAAAACGGAGTCAATAACTACTAAGTTTTGTAGTTAGAAAAATCACAACTTAAGGGATCGAGTTGTGTCAAGGTCTTGAGCGTAGGTTTTAAACAGGCGGGAGCAAGGGTCGCGAGTTTACAAGGGTCTGTAAGCATAGAGATTGTTTATAACTCCTAGTAGAAACCTTGATTATAACAGTAGGCAGAGTTTTTTTTACTGAAGATGGGTATCTTCTATGTGTGAGTTTCTTTCTGCAAGTTATTCTTTTATTCTATGCTATTTTATTTTAGATTTAAATTTATTTAAATTGCAATAAACCCTATTCACCCTCTAGGGTTATTCTAGATCCTACACCTATATCTCAGTATGGGAAAATAAATAGAAAGAGCATGCAAAGTTCATCACAAGCATGTAAGGCAATGGTAAGTTGAAATCCGCATGGTGGTAAGAACCAACACCCAATTCACAAAAGTTATGCGTGCCAATATATAGAATCAAAGGGGTCAATGCATGTTGATACTCTAGTTTACGTTAAAAATATAATAATGCGACAAGACCATAAGCAAGTTCAAGTGAAACAAGTGTCCTAGAGACATGTTTCCTATGCAAGCTAGCTAGCTAGTATGAGTGAAGTAAACAATTCTACAGCTAAATGATATTGGTTTTGGGAATCAAAACAACATAACAATCAAAATGAGTCATTCTCACCTAGGCCCAGTAAGGAAAAATTATAATTAAATTTCATGCGTCCATCATTTTATACCCACTTCCCACGTGTCCTAACCATGCAAGCGTTTTGTTTTTTTCTACTTTTGGGCACTGCGAATACACATATGGTTAAGCTGAACCTCCCTATTTCCTTCCTGCTTGCGTGAGAAGTAAAAATGGAAAAGTGTTGTGTTTCCGTTTGCAAATTGTTTTGCTTCTAAAGAAATTTGAAAAACCAATTTCTTTAAATGAAATATCGAAAGATCCTTTTGATGAAACATGTAACGAATCAATTTTATCTAAAAGAGCCGGAAACACCATGGAAAATGATTGAATAAATTGGTTAAAAGGGAATAATCATTTTTCTAAGTTGGAACCTTAAGCTTGTTGACCAGGATCATTAATATAGGACAAAGCCAATTTTTAACAAAAGATAGAATTAAACCAATGACAACAGTTACAAATTTACTTTAACTTTCAAAACAAGATGGGTGACAGAAGATATTCATGCAAGCTACATAACAATAACAACAAGTGTGGGCATAGCGTGTACAAATGCTAACCCTACTTGAATAAAGCAACCCAAATATGCCGGAATCAACTACAGTAATTAATTGGAGAGATTTTCTCGGGCTTCTTAAACAAATTTAAAAAGTATGCATGCAATATATGACTAAGAACAAATGGGAAAGGTAGCTATATTTAATTTCTGCAGGTACGTATACATGCATAACAAGACAGTCAACCCAAGCGACAATAACAAAGTAACACCAAACAATTATATTTAGTGAAAAAGCAATGTAGAAAAACTAGGAATAAATCTAATCGTAAAGTAACTTACATGCAACAAACAAAAATGGGATCGAAAATGATGGTTACGGCAGCGATTCCTCGGTGGAGCAATTTGGGACATAAGAGTGGGTTTTGAACGACATCTTGGGCTCGGATATGAGGTGGCGCTACTTCGCAATGCTTCAGCGTGGCAACGTCGATGGTTCGAGCAGGTTTGACGTTGGCGGCTTTGAAGGACCGAGTTGGTTTCCAATCGGAGGTAGGTTGCGGTAGTTGGAAAAGAGATGGCGGATGCAGACGGAGTTCAATGGACAACTAGTCATGAATCAATTTCATTTGGAGATAAAATACGGATTTGGGGAAGGTTAAGTTTGATTTTTGGGAATGGATTTTTTATTTCGGCAAAAGCAATAATAAAGAAAGGGGACGGATGCTAGGAAAATAGAGGGACGCGTGAACATTCTCAGAATAAAAAGGGAACACATGTTAGCAACTACAAGAGAAAATGGATAAGTGGTAATTGCGTTTAACAAGTAGCAACACAAATAAACAAATATTTCTTGATATGTACATACCATTACATGTATTTGTACATTTTTTAAATACAATTTCAATAACATTAAAAAATTATATAAAGAAAATTCAAATCTAATTAAATCAGATAAATTGTCAAGCAATATATTTCAATAGATTTTAAATATAGCTAATGCTTAATTAAATAAATCTTTTTAGATTCAAATAAAATTTTAAAGTATACAAATTTATTTAAATAAATTCCCAAATGATATATAAATATTGATTAGTTTAAAATATTACTAATGTTAAATTTAACAAAATATCTAAATTGAACACAAAAGAAAATTTTAATTTAAAAATTCGATTTTAATACTCAAAATAAAATAGACTAGATTTCAAACTTAAATTAAATATCAAGCATAAAGTAAATTTCCAACACTGAAATAACTTACTTTAAATTTCAAATTCTAAAAAATTCTGGTTCGTTACAACTTAAATCAATTTCCTTTAAAAAATAATCTCTTAAATTAAAAGAATAAATTTACTTTAGCATGAACTACTGTAAAGGTAGTTATCTGATTTATTAACTAAATGATACTTTACACACCAGTTAAATATCTTAATTATTTCCAATTCAATATTAACTTATATATATATATATATATATATATATGAAACATAAACGTTACTTAACTTTTAAATTCTTATCGACTGTTGATGCCTAAAATTGTCTCAACACCAGAGAGTTCCAAAATTTTGAAACATTTAGTCCGGAGCGGAGAATCATAAGAAATGTAGTAATAATGTGCGAGGAAGTAAAGGACATAGTTATTTATAGTGGTTCGACCTGTCGGGGCCTATGTCCACTTTGAAGGTTGTACTGATTTTATTCCATTACAACAAAGTACAACATGACTATTACAAGAAGGCACAATGATTAATAATATCCTCTTAGTCTTTGTTATCAATCTTCTTTGCTGAGCGAGCGTAGTCGAGGAGTTGCCGTTGTTGTAGCGTAGACGATTGAGGTGGAGTCGAGGCCGAGTAGGGCGGAGTCGAGGTCGAGGTCCGCGAGAGGCGGAGTCAAGGTCGAGTGAGGTGGAGTCGAGGCTGAGGTCCGCGGGAGGCGGAGTCGAGGCTCGGTGTCCGAAGGAGGCGGAGCCGAGGCCTCCTCCTTCTTCTTCTAGACACCCAGAATTTCGCACCTGACACCTGCACATGTGTAACACCCCACATTTTTAGGATAATAAAATAAGAATAACTTAAGTGAATATTCAGAATTAAGTAAAGCGGATTGTGCCATTGCGCCCATCTCGAAATTCTGGTCAAGATAGACACTGATTTGCGTAAAACACACACCGTATGAGGAAGTTATGAGCATTAGAAGTTTGTATACATATAAGGAGCTTATATGTATATATATACTAAATAAATATATCTAGAAAATTCGATAATCAGTTTAAAAATCAAAATTCATGAGCGGGAAATTCTAGAGGGAAATTAGACTGTTGGGAACCGAGGGGTCGACCCACCCATGGATCTGGAACATTCTTTTCTGATGTGGATGATTCTGATGTTTTTAAATTAAATCTGAGGGTCCTAGTTCCTATGATACACCTATAAATAAGACCCTAAAGCTAACCCTAAACCTCGTATTTTTGAGGCTACACTAAAGCTCTGCCATTCATTTCCCTCTCCTTAAATCTATTCAGAAAATTAAGATTTTTAGTTTAGGAAAAATTCTGAATCCAGATCTGAGGGAAAGGAACGTATGTTTATAAATAGGTGTTCAGATTGTATATAGGTGTTCAGATCTCTTATCGAAGTGAGGTAATTTTCTAGATTTAGTCTATTTCAATTCTCTTCTCTTTCTTCTTTTTCTTTCTTTCTTTTAATAAAAATCTATGAATCCATGGTTGTTAGGTTCTAAATCAAATTAAGGGAAAAAACTATGGAATGATAGATTTGGACTAGATCCGGGATTTGGAAAGCTTACGAGGTGAGTGGGTTTAAGCTATAGCCTTTAGATAATAATACGTTATCGTTTAGCATTCCCCTTTTATTAATTATGAAATTTCCAGGTTAATTGAGAATTATTGTTATAACAAGTTGAGTTGTTAGTATGAATAATTCATATGTTGAATCAATAAAAGTGTGGAATGATTACATATTGAATAAACTTGTTAGAATTTGGGCAATGACTACTGTTGTTATAATTATATGATTCACTTGTGGCATATTATTGAGTACATGTTAACCTATTTGAACAATTACCTGATTGATTGTTTACATGCCAAAATAGAATTAAACATATGTTAAAAAGGATATGCGACAAAATATAGGCATAATTGGACAACATGTAAATTAGATTAGTGTAAACTAGATTATAGTAAAAAGGATAATATGCCTAAAATTTACATGAAATAGGAATAATTAAAGAACGAACATGCCTAGATTTACAGTACTTTGACACTATAACGCTCTTAGACACGAGGTTAGATTGCACTTGTGATAGAAGCCTGCCCGGAACCGCCCGGCGCATCCAGCATTCATAAGTGGTAAATCTAATGTGAGGGGTCTAAGTGCATAATTAAAACATTCAATGGTACTAAGACACGAGTTTAAGTCAACTTGTGATAGAAGTCTGCCCGGACCCGCCCGGCAAATCCAGCATCCACAAGTATAGACTTAATGTGAGAGGTTTGGTGTGTGTGTGTGTGTATATATATATATATATATGTATAAAGATATATGTATATAACTAGATATGAATAAATGGCAATGATTGTAACTAAATGTCTAACTCAGAAAATAAGAAAGGAAGGGATGTAATGGACCGAGTTAGGGTGATGCAAAGGAAAAGTGATGTATTTCCCTAAATGACTATTTCTTAGAACGTGGATGCAAGTAAGCCACAACCAATAAAGTAAGAAAAAGGAAAGAAATTACTTGCTAGAATGGATTTAGATGGGAATACGTTTTGAAAATAAATGAATGATTCCTTCTACACATTAGACTGATAAGGTGCATGAAGTATTTTCCTTAATTAAAATAAGGAACATATATTACCGTGAATGAAGAATACTGGAATACAACAGTAAAAGAAAATGGTTTAAATGGGGAATGATAATCACCTATTATAAATAAATAACATTAATGAAATTGTTGTATAATAGATAGACTTGTCCTAGGGACAAGTGAAGATTATAACTTAGGTTATAATAAACTAGTAAGGAAATGGGATAACTGGTAAATTAGATAAGGGACACTTAATTGTAAATTAAGTAATTAGTAAATGGGTAAAGCCAAAAACTAGTTGAGAAAAGGGGGAAAATATTTGGAATATAAGAAGTTGTACTTAATTATAAATTAAGTAATCTGTAAACTTGAAAGTCTGAATCCTGCAGATAAGAATAACATGTTTGGACTTATCCTAGGGACAAGAGGAAATTATAACATAGGTTATAATAAACGGGTAGAGAAACTTATTAATGGGCCTTTGTTTAAAGAACTAAGTTAACAAGTAAACAACGATAAGTTGTAGTAACGATGTAAAATGAGATTATGATTAAATGAGAAAGAAGAAGGAAAACTTATGAAATAAGTTATATTTAATCATAAATGGTAAGTGACATGTTAATTAGAAAACACATGAATTGAGGTATGCTTAATAACATATTACGTAAAATATATTATTGTAACCCTGAAATCAGACAAGAATATAAAAGATATTGTGGAATACAGACCTTGGGCCACAATCTAGAGAATAACATGTTGTGGGATTATTAATAAACTTAATGGGTTAAGTCATATAACTGGAATTAAAAGCAAGACGAACTTGGTAACTTGATTAAGAATTCAATGTGAATGTGACTAACCAAATTAAATGGAAACCTGATGAGGTAAGGTAAGTGCGTAAAAGAATGTTTAGACATAGGGTCTAACAACATATTAAAGGGAGGCGCTTGGACCAGTCCGCACGTTTGAGGGTGAATAACCCAACGGGGTAGATCATCGTGGTGTTATAAGGCACGAGGGGAGCACACATTCATCTGATTGTTCTGACGGCTTAGAAGGACTGGAAGGGGAAGCATGCGGCTTCCTAAGATACGTAAGGAGCTCCTAGTAGTCCTCTATGCGATGATAGATGCTTAGGCTGTGCTCGCAGGGGTTGGGTCTGCGCGTAACTACTAGGTAGGTGGGCTTTGACTGCAAAAGTAGCTATGCATTCAGAATGTTGTGACGCGGTGACACTAGGGTGATTCGGCGGTTGCCTTAACGGGAAGGCGAAGGGTCACGACCAACAAGGATAGTAGATCGTCGAATACCCATCATCGGCAGCCAGTGGGATGCAAAAAGACTAGAGCTAAAACCTATAAACCATTCACCATTCACTGTCGGGGTATGGTGGTTGAGGGAAGACGCCAAACCGGTGTTTAGATTGTTTTCTTTAGGGGAAGTCGTTTGGTTCTTATAGTCTTGACTAGTTGAGCGAGGGGCTGAGGTGGGGCCATAGCCACCGTGAAAATAGACCCTAGGAATATTTGTATATAAAGGCTCTTGAAGACAGGCCTGTATAGATATGAGAAAGTTCCCGACCAAGTTCCGTGTTTCTTGTATCGCCCTGCCACGGAACTCGGTGCACATTAGAGGACAAGCGGTTATGGCATCGAGATACAATTGATGATATGTATGTGGACAGTCTAGATACATGCATGTCGGCTCTGGGTGGTGTATCGTACACTTAAGGGCATCACTCTAGTATGAAATCTGATTTGAACGACGATGGGAGTCCGTACTCTTATGTAGCATAATAACGAATGATATATGCAGACCGTAATATTGTTATATAGAGATCCGTACTTCACTATGGCGTAGGATAAGGGACTGCGTATATTTCGATGGTGTTACAGTGGAGACCGTGCGAGTGGGGTACCATGGGGGTGTATCTTAATATTGGGGGTAGCTACATATATACTATATTAGGTTAATCCGTTGGAAAGTAAATGGGTACGACGAGGTGTGTGTAAGCCCTGAGTGCTATTAACCCAAGTAACCTAATAAATAAGAGAATATGATTGAACGGTATGCGTAGTGTTATCCAAAGTGTATAATTTAAATCTAGTCACCAGAACTTATGTTCTGACCCCCTCCTTATAACATACTCGCAGGTTAGATTTGTAGCAGAGACATGATAGCCTTGGGTACTACTTAGGCAGTATTATTAATACAGTAAGACTAAATTTTGATTATATTATATTTTTTCCATTCCGCTGTGAGATATTTTCTGGGCTCTAACATGTTTTATGTCTCTTTCTTTTCTGTAGGATACCATAGCACAACAACTTGAGTTTAGATAGATTGGAATTTTGAAAAAAAATTCGGTCTGTCGAAATTCGGGTTGTTACCTCATGCAAGAATTTTGCACCTAGCCTTGGGTGCGAATTTCGCATCTCGGGGGGGCTGAGAAATTAATACCCCAATGGGGGTGCGAATTTCGTACCCCGTAGGATACGATTGTTGCACCTTTTCGGGTGCGAAACTCGTACCATTCGGGGGTACCAATTTCGTACCTCCTGGGCTACAAAATTCGCACCCGGGGCACGAAGTTCACATTATGGGAGGTGCGAAGGCCATTAGCATGGGTGTTTGCGGCCTTGAGGTTCAGGCTTGCAACTCCGAGGGATTCAGGGTCTTGGTTTGGTAATGTTTGGAGGAGCGACAAGGTTCAAAGAAGTTGTTGGCTGAATCCTAACTTTGTGTCGATCGGCACCGGGACTGTGGGTCCCTGGACCCCCACCGACGCTGAGTATGAACACGCTTGACGACACACCTTCGGCTCGGAGCACGGCTCGCCTTTGGCTCGGCTGCGGACGGATACTGATGGAGGTCACATTCGAGGATGCGACATTCTGCTAGTGGCCAGACCCGAGTCTTCTGGTACTGGCAACGCCTCTGGGTTGTAATATCATGCGATATGTTGAGTCGAGCGTGTCTTGCATACTTTTGGGAACCAGACCAAAAGGCTGGTTAACATCAATGATCTTACGTTATAATCTCACTCTTTAACATCAGTTTCACGGTTGACAACGATATTCAACTCTACCACTCATTTTGGACACAAACTAATATGATCTAACAGATAATAGTGAAATCGTTCAAGTTGGGGTATTTTAATTACCTCTGAGACCTTGAGTCGTAGTTGTTCTTATCGTAAAGATTCGTAGTAGCTGATATCCAAAATATTCGACAAAAAATGAATTGGTGAATCTGGTTGATTCCCAAACTTTTAACCCCTTTCAAACAACATTGTTTTCTTTAAAACATTTACTAAGTAATCTTAACTTAAATATCGTATCCGGGAATTCAATCCAAATGATCGATTAAATTTCCTTTCTTATAAAAAATAAATTATCTTCTTTACTTAATTAGAAGGTTAATTAAGTTTAAAGTATCCTTCAAAAATAATTTATACAAATTTACAAATTTCTTATTAAAGTCTTGTTAAAAATTTAAACCCTTATTCGTTAACAAATCCATTTGATTTATCTAAATAAATTATTCTAATAATCAATTCAATTAAAATACTTTACCTTGTCAATTTAAACCATGATTATTACATTAATCAATCCCGATTTATTCCCCCTTTAAATTAATTATTAATATAATTAGTTTATATAAATATATTTAACTATTTCGGAGAATTCTTAATAACATAAGAATTTGATTTGCAAAACCAATTAATAATTTCTTATAAATTTAAATAATAAATATTAAACATTTACTTCATGTTTATTTAACTTACATTCCAAAATAATAGATTTAAAAATCTACTTTTAGTTATAAAATAAATTTTATAACTTAATTTTAGTCTATATACGTGACGGTAAATCAATTTTCATAAAACAGTTGATTTTCAAGCCATCTGATGCCAGTTACTTAACCGATACTATCCATTGGTTAAACACACACAACCGTTGAATTCCAATCAACAACTAAATCAATTTGTCCAATCCATATTGGGTAAACAGTTCATATACTTATAGTATGAAAATAAAACGACATAATATTTAATAAACAATCAATAAGAGCAATTCAAGCACCCATTTTTAAATTCAATATGTTTATATTATTATAAACGTAATCAACAAGGTAAGTTACTTCGTTTGGAAATAATCGTTAAAAATAACTATTAAATTTTGTTTGAAATAAACGAACGTTTATATCAACCAATTCATCCAATATATAAATTATATTCAGCACACAACAAACAATTATCAACCAAAACACGTAAATCAAAACTCAACTTATATAAAATATAAGTGGGATAAAAACTGAGTGAGTTATACTCACATTGATTTGATTTGTTTCTGAAACGCTTTGGTTACAATTAAATCAAACAGTCGTTTAATTTAGCGGTAAGTCCCAGTCGTTTCCTGTACTGTCCGGATCAGTTCTATAATGTCCTGCTCTTTGCCTCGATTTCAGTATAACTTGTTTTGGTTAAATTCCGATAACCAGACCGATATTTAATTTTGATCTTCAACTTTATGGAATAAACACTCTTGAGAATTTTAGTGCCAAAACTGATCCTTCACACATCCACCAGCTGCTACTAGCTGCCAAAACCGATTCCTCTGTGTAAATAAGATAAATCGTGCCCACTTTACTTAGTCCCAGGTCCTTCGTTCTGCCTTGTTTTTTCATGGTTCTACACTGCACTTAAATAGTTCAGGATGAAATTGCGTTTTCACTGTATTACAGTACCCATCATGCAAGAACTAATTTTCCAGTATCCTCTTCTTCTACCAAGAATGTAAACCCACGTTGCCATCCTTCGAATAACTTCCCCTCACGTGAATATGTTCTCCCACCTTTTCGAAATGAAAAACTGCTTTTATAATTCTTCCCAAAATGATAACTTCCTATGCCATATATAAGCCCCTTTGGTCTATTCTTGCCTTACACGGTGTGATGATTTTTTTGTTTTTATCTGCCAAATCTTAATCCTCCTACCACTCATTATTTCCATCGTGTTTCTTTGTTCCTTCCTGTATATGATATATTCTCCACGATCAGTAGAAGTGGCCCATCCATTCCGTTGTCTGTCCATATAACTATTCAGTGCTTCGCTCCAAAATTCCCATGCCTTCGTCCGTGCTTCACTTCAAACAACTCATGCTCCCCTTCAACATCGAACTGCTCTACTCCACTCAGGTTATCAGAGAGCATATGATGATCAGACCAGAACCCGTCACGCACCTGAATCCATCCTGCCTGCGCCAGTAACCTTGCTCCACACAGTGCCGTAGTTAACTCCCAATCATGCTTCGAACGGTGGCGCTGTCGACCTTGATTCTGGTCAGTATAGTAAATGAAATTCCATCACAGCGAGTCATTTTGAAGATCTCACTGAGTACTATGTGGTTGATGTTGAACATTTTTTGTATTAATGAGTGGATTTAAAGGAATTAGAGGAAGAACGAGAGTAGTTTTCAACCATTGATATGTTAAAGTGGTGGCTTCTCAAAACATTGACCACGTAGAACATTCATTAGGGTTATGACGGGTGTATTTATAAGGGTTGGTGTATTTGGGGTGCGATTTTATATTATTTTAATTTACGAAACTTAGCATTGAAGTATCGCGTAAAAGTGGCCCCATACAATCACCAATCGAGATGAAACTTCTAATTCTAGCATAAAAAATATTTTGGACACGATGGGACAAGTTTCGTTGAATTCTGAGGTCGTTTGTAAAAAGACCTTTATAAATTACAAGCGAAAAACACACGTTTAAATTTCCCATGGTTACAAAATAAATTCTAATAACTTGAAACTTGGAACACTACAAGACCTCACCATTAAGGATTTAATAAAATTATTTTCGCTGAAAACAGAGTTCGTTTGACAAGTGATTATTCAATTTTATGCGTTAAACAACACTATTTTTCATGTTAAACAACACTATTTTCCGCGTAAAACAATGTTATTTTGGGCACCAAATTAACCGATCTCCATAAATAACAAACTATATATGTATCCTGACTCTAAACGTCAATACGAATTCAATGGAATCTGTTTTGTAGCTTTATTCGAACGTTATGTCGAGTTATGCTAAAATTCCTTCTCAAATAAAATTAAATTTATTAGAAAAATATTTATAATTTATAAATAATTCCATAGCGACTATTTTAAAATTTGAATTGGACATAAATCACAATCTATAATATGAAATCTCTAATTTTCTCTTTCATTAGAAAAATATAATCAAATAGATTCCAACAATTCTTGTTTCACAGAATTTCGACTTTAAATGGATTATGCATATTCGATTGAAGTCCAAATCATAATTACAAAGTACCGCAATGTTTTCGAGCTTGATTTATATTTATATATAATTATAACATTCAAACTTCATTATAAAATCGAAATATATATATTATAAAACCATTTGTAATTCCAAATCGATATTTAATATAATAAAATAAATTAAATATTTGACTACCAAAAATACGGGATATTGCATTCCTTCCCCCCTTAAAAGAATTTTGTCCTCGAAATTACTAAGGTAGAACAAATATTACAACCTATTAATCTTTCTCAAATCCAATTTATTATAAATCAAAAACCAATAAAAATATCAAAAATTTCTAACACCTTAAATTTTCGGAAAAATTCGGTAGAGTCTCCCATGTATGAAGGGACTTCTACGATATCGCCGGAACAAATAATATATATACACACACACACACACACATCGACCCGCACGGTTGAAAACAAAAATCGAAAACCAAAATTTATGTTTTCACGTAAGCGTACCTTATATAAGCGCTATTGAGCATACTTGCTCAATTTACGTGTAATTTATGCAACTCATACGAAGCCCATAGCCTTCTGGTACCTGTAATCAACTCAATTCAACACGTAAGTAAGCATTACATGAAATTCTATATAACATTCATTAATCAACAGGTGCACTTCACAAATTCTAAAATTAAACAAGGATTAAATCATCCAGTTTTCAATTTATATGCGATTCAATTCCAATCTACATCACAGGAATCTATTTCTTAACTTTACAATTCATTCAATTCTTATTAATCTATAGATGAATTATATTCAACTAGTCTAACACGCAATCAACAAACGATACACAATCAAAATAATCCAATCATTCAAGTGAATTCATATTCAAGATTAATATTTACTTGTATTCACTTAGGTTTAATATCAATCGATTCATGCTAGATTGATTCCCATTTCATTATTATAATTTCAATTTCCAAATTTCAAATTTATTTATTTAATTCTAACTCAACATCCATTTTTGAATTAATTCTTACTTAACCAAATTAAGTTTCAGTCCCAATATCCAATTGACTAATTTATTTTCAAAATTAGTTTACTTCCATTTCGAAATTCAAATTCTGATTTTTATTCCAAAATCATCCAATTTCCTTTCAAATTTTATTTAACTTATTTTTAAGTTAAATTCTAATTCATTTTAATTCTGAATTAAAATTCTCATTCACAAATTCAAAATGTGAAATCTCTTCGGGCTATATTAAACCATTCAAATTTTCAATCCAATTTGAATTTTATTCAAATCTATCAATCAACTCAATATCTCAATAATTTGAGAAAAATTATTTATTTTCTGCATAAAAATAAAATTTGGGTAAAATTATTATGTTTACCCCTTTACAAAATAATATTGTATCCATTGTTAGTTCAATGCTTCTCAATACTTGAACCGATCAAACAACATAATACAAAACATTTGTATATAAATCTACAAATACGCTCTCATATATGTTTACACTCAACTCAATCTGTCGTATTACTAACCCCTTCTCTATCGAGTTTCACCACAGAGCCAATATTATAATTATACCTTATGCTCTGATACCACTGTAACGACCCGAAGATTTTCGACCCCGAAAATCGACATAAAACACCATGTCGACTATTCAAGCAATGGAAATGCCAGATAATTATTAGAAAGATTTAGGGGGTGAGAAAGGAAAGAAATATTAGAAAAGAAGAAGAAGAACCAACACAACACAAAGTCTCACATCGCAACGAAACAAAATATAATATAGAAATAAGTCTTTATTGAGAGCTTACAAAAATACTTACAATCATCAGAGTACATCTACACATCTAGACAGTTATAATAATCTGTCTTCATATACAACACACAATGGAATAATATCTATATAACATCATACGTCTAAACTCATACAGCTCGTCTCTTCACAGCTTCCGATAACTTGAACCTGTGTAACCTAGTCTAACCCGGGCATTACCAATGCCGGATCAGTCTGGTGAACCAGAGTGAGAAAACTTGCTAAGTTTAAAGGTATCACACAATTTTATTTTTAAGGTCGAAATCTTTCGAAAGAAAAGGATAATCGTAAGACCAAATCCACACATAAATACAGACGGTTTTTACCTTACGATAACCCAAAACATTTTTGAAACCATGTATTTTCTGATATTATAATAATGTCTAAATACAAATAAATAACAATCTAGTAGAACGCTTGCATCTCACTGTTGTATATAACGGTGTTGTTTATTATATGATTATTGTTTGATGATAATAACCAAATAAGTATTATTTTAAATGTGTTTGTTATTGTACTGTTATTCTATATCACAGGTAGAAATATAATGTTTATATTTGTATAAAATACTACTGGACAAGAATTTAAATATTCAAATAGTATTTTATTAAATATAATATTTTAGTTCAACATTCAAATAGTACAGATTTACTTCACTATTTGTACATATCACTGAAACACAATACAATTCATATATGTTCACATTCTGTACATCAGCTCCTCACTACAACACTCACACTCAGCTATACAGAAAGTTTGACATTTACACATTCACGTATATACACTAACTCATATACACTCTAACTCAATAATGTCTTCATCTTCTATCTCTGTCTTTTGTTAGTCCTGTCTTCGTTGCTTTCAGTCAATCCAGTCATCCTTACCTATCACATGAAACAGAAACACACAGTACACTGCAATAAAAATAGAACTGAATACATGAAAATATTTTTTTTTTAAATTATTTGCATCAGATTTTCGGTGTGTTTCTCATCGTTTTTCATAACTTGATATGATATATGGATATAGCACACGCACGATACATGTATATACACATGTGTATGTATATACATATATTTCAGTGTAGGAACAAGAAAATTTTCTGAATGGCTGCATATACACACGTGTTCATTGCCTCTCCAATCTAGTGTGCAACTAAGGAGTAGCCACGTGGATCATCTCGACTCAATTCAGCATGGTCGACATAGTCAACTCATGTCAAATTGGTCGAACCATGGTCAAGCAGCTAGACAGTGCACACAAACATGGCAAGAAGTCGGGTGCAAGATCACAATGGTTAAGGGAGTTTCTGTGTGGTCGAGCAAATGGTGAAGGCAATTCAAAGCATATGCAGCATGACAAGCCAAAAATGGTGTGAAGTATAGTAACCCCAAACAAGTTTAGCTCTATTTTTAGAAAGCATGGTGGAAGGATACAAGCAAGTGTAGCATATTACATGTGAGGCAAGTTAGCACTATTTTCAGTTACATGCATATCAGCTCAGTTTTCAAGCACATGTGCAGCATGATCAAGGCAAATGGATGGTGTGATCACAATAGAAAATTAAAGTATATACATGTGTTCGAATGCAACTCCACATACAAAGTCAAAGTAAATGGTGCATAAACAAACAAGTCAAGCCAATTCAAGTCTGTGTTCGAGTAGACAAATCAACATGGCAGCTTAATCAAGACAGGATTGTGAAAGCATGGACAATAATAGTTCAAACACATAGGGTACATGCAGCCATCATAGGTCAACTTATCATTCTTGGTCGAGTGTTACTATTTCAATTTATGTGATCAAACACAATAATACATTGTGGTGTAGCCCAGGGAATTACACAACATGTAATCAAGTCAGTTCAGAAATGCAACATATATACAAATGCAAAGTCAAGATTGTGGATCTTCAGTAAAATGGTTCAGCATTGTGATGTCAAGCATGGTCGAGCTCTGTAACAACCCGGAAATTTTGAGCCAATTTAAAATTTTTATTTTGGCAATTTTAGTGAATTTTGAACATTTAAAATGAATTATTTTAAATAATATCGACGAGAAATTTATTTTGAATATAAATAGAATGTAGATATTTATATACGTCGCCGTTAGAATATAAATAATTATTTATAATTATAAATAGAATTGAAAATGGCGAGGTAGTTTGATAATTCGATTTCAAAATTCAATTGAACATACCGGGTGCAAAATAAACCGGATTTCAGCGAAACCAAAAATAATGGAATCTAATATAGAATATCTTTCCAACGAATCCGAAAAATCGAAATTTCATAGCGGGGATCAAAAGACATGTCCAGTTGAAATTTCAAAATAGTGGCTATGGAATTTCGGCCCTCAAAAATAGCCATTTTGCAAACGACCTCGAATTTCGACGAAACCACTTTTGTTGGATCCATGACGTCAAATTATTGATAGATTCCAATTTTCATAATTTTTATAATCAATATGTGAGCGTGGCAAAGAAAAACGCGTTTGACCAGTTTCAGTTGATTTTAATCAACTGGAAAATGGCCATTTTTCAAACGGTCTCAGAATTCGATGAAATTAGCTTTGTTAGGACCGTATCGTCAATACGAAGCCAGAAAATATTTTTCTGGAATTTTTCGAGTTAGTATGTGACCCCAGTAAATTGAAATGTGCGTTCAAATTGAATATATAGAGTTATATTTTGATTTTGACGAAAATGGATCGAAACGATCGAATCAGCTTATGTTGCATATCCCATTGTGTTCGGAATGAGGGTAATTAGCTATGGATGACAGGCGGTGGGCCTTGTTTCGAGGTAAAAAATAAAAGTACCTTTTTGAAATTTAAAATAAATAAATTAATTAAAATTTAACTCTCTCTCCTCTCCTTACTTCCTCTCAGCCCCCTCCCCCGATTCCATTTCAAAGAAAAGGAAAAAAAGGAAAGAGAAGGAAGGGGGAGGAGCCGCCGCTCCTCCCACCGTCGCGCACCGCGCCGCCCTAGGTGGGGCGCCACCACCGCACGCCTCCCCTTCTCTCCCTTCTTCCCCTCCGTTGCGCCTTCTCCTTCTTCTCCTCCCTTCGATCCCTTCTTCCCTCTGCACCCACGACCGCCTCCACCACCCGCTACTCCGCCCAACGCCCCTCCGC
The DNA here is from genome assembly GCA_030737875.1 of Allium sativum. Classification (NCBI taxonomy): domain Eukaryota; kingdom Viridiplantae; phylum Streptophyta; class Magnoliopsida; order Asparagales; family Amaryllidaceae; genus Allium; species Allium sativum. The sequence goes on along the minus strand of CM060909.1, from coordinate 576,038,739 downwards.
CTGCACCGCCCGCCGTCAGCGAACCCGCCTGTCGACAGCTCCCTCCAGCCGCTTCAGACCCCCTCCTTGCCACGAGCTGTAAGTTCTTTTTTTTATTTTCATTATTTTTATTTATAATAAAACTGATTTTTTTAATGGTTAAATAAAACTGATTTTTAATCGTTATAAAAACTGATTTGTAGAGGTAAAAGATTTGATTTTTATTCTATAAGAATAAAAAAAAAAAGATTTTTAGTTTAGGAAAGTCAGGATTTTTATAGGATAAAGTTGGTAGAAATATATGATTTTTCATATAGGAAAAATATGATTTTTATATCATAGAAAGAAGAAAAATATGAAATCTTTATATTAAAAAAATATGTAATCTTTATATAAGAAAAATATGAAATCTTTATAGTAGAAAAATATGAAATCTTTATATTGGAAAAATATGAAATCTTTATATTAGAAGAATATAATCTTTATATTTGAAAAGGCAAAATCTTTATATAAAGAATAGCGTGATAAAAATAGAATTTTTATCTATATAGTAGCGGTGTAAAAATAGAATTTTTATCTATATAGTAGGGTGTAAAAATAGAATTTTGATCTATGTAGTAGTAGTATAAAAATATAATCTTTATATACATAGCAATAATATAAAAATGTGATTTTTATATATGTAGTGGCTACGGGCAACGAAAGTGACAAAAGGTGAGAACAGTGATGATTCCCTACATTAGAAGTGTCGTGGAGTTGGGATAGCTTTGGTGAGAATTTCTCACTCTTCAATCTCTTTTTATAGTTATATATATATTAGGATGCAGACAGTGCTTAGCAGCACCCGACACCCGTCATCCACAGACCATGGATGGCTTGTTTGTTTGATTGATGTGTTGTGAGAATTGTTTGTTTGATTGATGTGTTGTGAAATTTGTTTGTGTTGTTGATGTGAAATCGATAATAAATTGTAGATGGTTGAAATAAATTAATTATCGTTAAAAATATAATTTTTAACGTGAAAGTTAATAAATAAATTTTTATAAACAAATTGGCCGATTTGTTTATATACACTGATTTGACTGATATTGATTGGGTCGATAAATTTAACACGTCACCCAACTGCACAAATAAAAATCTGTGTTTGTTGATTTGAAACCCCGCACGGGTGTTGGGATGATATTTGGGTACACTAATCCCAATTATTTAATTGTATGTCGATCGATTGGTCGACAGACTGTGTAAGCGTCGATTATTTATATTTGATGCTTATGCAGTTGTGTGGGGGCACTTTGGATGATGGTTGATTGTTTATCGTTGCTATTATATACAGGTGTTGTATAGAATCCATATAATTAACGTTATATGGTGATTGATTGGGTCTCATTCCAATAAGGAAAATAATGAATATTATAAAAGAAAATTCATGTGTTGAATATAAAATAGTCATGTGTTGAAATTATTCATGTGTTGAGTAAAATATTTTAAAATAATAAAATTTACATCTTTATCATATTTAAAATTAGAACTACTTTCAAGTAGGAGTCTAATTAAAAATCAAACGATAGATACCATAATTTTATAAAATATTTTACATAACAAAAATAGTAGTGTGTTGACAGTACTCATGTGTTGAGATTAGTCATGTGTTGAAAGAAATATAGATTCATGTGTTGAATAGAATAAATATTCATTTGTTGAATAGAATAACGAATTTATTGAAATATATTAAGCCGTGTTGATTAGAGTTGCGCTATTTTGACGTGAACGATATTTATATCGATTATATTCGTTTTTATAATGAATATAGAAAAGGTAGTGATTTCGAAATATAACGTTTTGAAAATATAATCATTTATATAGTAATGATATGAAATATTCAATTTTGATTTGAAATTGAATATAGAATTGAAATGGTTTTGAAAACGAATTTAAAACGATTTATAAAATACATTTTAGAAAGGAAATCGACGAAATATATATAATATATATAATGGCCTGAATAGAACGCGCCGCGCCACGGCAGTTCGTGAATTTCGACCATTGACTTTGAATTGACATTAAGGGAGATCCGACCGTTGGATTCTCCTAAAACCGGAACCGTTGGGTTCGTATCGAAAAGAGATTTCCAATGAATATTAGAAATTTGAAATCCAACGGTTGGATTTGGAATTATGTCCAAATCAAATTTGAAAAAGGTCGTTGTAAGTGCAGTTCGATGGCCGTTGATGGAAATCGACTGTACGGGCCTTGATAAAATTATTAAAAATATTAATAATTTGTGTAAAATCATAATATGTGAATTGGAAAGAACTGGGATGAAAAAATCCATATTTGAAAGGATAAAAATAGATTTTTATCGAAATGAACTGGTTTTGAACTAGAACTAAAACCAATTTATTTTTGAAATGAATAAATTGAATTTGAATCGGTTTTGAAAATAACCAGAATTTCCAATATATATAAACTGGAAGTGGATCTGAATCGAAATTGTCTTTGGAATATTTCGATATTGGATTTCGTGACTATACAGATATTGTTATGGGAATTTTAAAGATATATTTTATATCGTTATTTTCAATACGATATTTGTTGGCTTCTGAATTTGATATTGAATATAAGCCGGTATATTTCTATTCAGAGCCTTGTATTTAATATCAAATGTGATTTGGGTTTATCGTGAATCGTGTTTTATATGACATTGGTTCTTTAACCCAGTTAAAGGCAGGTTGTTGATTTTTGAGATGATTAAAGCTAAGTGGAATTTCAATGAATCTTTTATTAGATTGAAATGTGAATTGATAATTTAAATTATCAAATCTGAAAGGTGATCGAGAATGGAGTACCACCAGTTTTGCTCTAAAGCGATAGTTAAATCTTTTATTAGATTTGAACGTGAAATGGTAATTAATTTTACCGATAATACTATGGTGTTAGATATGGAGTATTACCAGTTTTGCTCCAGGAGATGAATAGGTTGGGTTTGGGAAATAAAATAAATAATTACTTTGGCGTGGTTCGCTAATCCCGACAATTTGAAATGATATCCGAAGGAAGATTAAAGAATAAATTTAGAAGAATTTATCTTGAATAAAATTAATGGGAACCTTTCCCTAAGAATGTGATTTTGTGAATAAAAGAACATTCTGAATTGGAATGAGGCGTTTGTTGTGTTTGTGTAACATTTGTTTATCATATACGTGGGTTATTCAGAAAGGCCGGGTTTATACCCATTCTGAATAACCGATTCGACGAGATGTCGAAGATGAAGACGGTGGTTAAAGACCGGAAGTCTTCACATCGTTTGGGTGATTACTGATGATCTCGATTGGGATGTACACCCAAGATGAGGGAAACAGTTGGTGATCGTCCAGACGTACCTGGAGCTCGATGGATATGCGAGGAAAGTGCCTCCAGTTTCGTTCAGGCCCAGAACGAACTTGTAAATGGATTGTGTGTCTGACATTGGATTTTATTCTGTGTTGATTGATCTCTATTAAATATACATCTGTTTGGCGGCGGAGAATTTATTCTCTTGCTTAACGCCCTTCTCTGAGACGTACGAGCTCAGAGGTTGTATATCGATGGACATCAGTCGCATGGGGTGAATTGCCAGTGTGGCACGCGTAAGTGGAAATTGATCAAGGCTTCTGTTGAAAAGCAAAGTCTTGTGGTTGATGATCAAAGCACGACCTATGTGGCGTAGCTTTGTGTATAGCGTGAATTCGCGAGCCTTACACCTCGGTATGAGTCAAAAACGGGATAGTGACTGCAGGGAGAGCCCGACGTTTCTTTCTAGCTAGGGTGGTGTCAGTGACCTACCGGTCCTGACATTTATATACTTTTCACCTGTGTGGTTGTTGGATATGAGGCGCCTCAGATATAGGTCTGTAAGGACCGGGAAACGTGTGTTTAGGAATAATTAATCCTCAAAAGTAAGAGAGGACCGGCCCTGAAGATCCAAGGATCATAGTGGGGTCCTGGGACATTTGCTAGAGTGTCTCGAATCGGAGAGGAGCTTGCCCCTTGCCTCGACTCATGACGGAAATCCAATTTCCAATACGTGTATTTCGGTTTTATTTGTAGAGCCTAGTATGGCGACATAGTGGGATGGGGCACTCATGCCGCCTATGATTGATATTTATGATTGAAATTGTTTTGACATTATATACTTATAACAGTATCAAATAATGTGTTTTTAACATATCAAGCATGCTTTGGCTGTTATAAGGTAAAAACCCTATCCTCCGACTTGCGTTGCATTGTGTGATGGGACCTGGGTCTTATAACAGCTTCATTTTCTTTATTTAGCATTGCGCTGTTTGTTTTATGCACTTGTATTCTTGGGAGGAAACCCGTTCCGTGTTATACGGCGTGGTCCCTTGATTTACCGAAATTAAAAACCAATATTAATAACTGTTTTAGTTCTCACACCAGTCCCATGACTGACCTGGAGTTTATTGTTTTAACCTAAACTCAGGGTGCCCCTATTTTCAACACGGGTAGCTAGTAGTTTTGGTTTTGCAGATTTATATCCACAGGGTCCTGATTTACAGCTGGAACGATGCTCGGAAAGCTCTGTATCCGCGTATCACTTTCAGTTGTGTTTTGTATATTTTTCCGCTGCTATGTAATTTATTGTAATCTCTGATAATTATCGAACGTAATTTATTCAATTATACTCCATATATTCTTGTATCTGATGGAATTGTTGTAGTAACAATTAAATGTTCTTCTGTTTGCGTTCTGATTCGTCTTGTACTCAATTCTATCCGTGCTTTCCTTACCGGGGAAGTTCGAGTCGTCTCAGTTTGGTATCATAGCTTTGGTTTACAGAGCTCGAGAACAAGACACATTAGAACCATACGAAAGAATTCATCAGATATTGGATTAGTAATATCCAATTAGAATGACTCGTTAGAGATAGGATCAGTAGTATCCTAGAACGAGTGTGAAGAGTGTATTTTTCAAATGAAAACAATTTTGTTTTAAAAATTAAATCATTTTATACGTATTTGAATAATTTATTTATAGTGATTTGGACAATCTAGCATATAAAGGTTTTGCATATACACGTCATGAATGTATATTTGAAGTTTTAATATATTAGATAGATATAGAGTCACACTCTAGTCGCCCGGACATGATCCTGATGATGAAGTATACCACCACCAGTATTTATTTTCAAGTGACGAAGGTGTGATACATACATACATACATACATACATACATACATATATATATATATATATATATATATATATATATATATATATATATATATATATTTCCATTAGACTGGTGTGAGAACCAAAACTTACATAGATACATTGTTGAGATTGGCATCAAAAACAAGATTTTTGTATATATATCAAAATTATGAATTTGAAACTCTAATTAACTAATTGATTGATGGTTGTGTTGTTTGTTTATTTGTTTGATAATTTAGAACCATTTTGCTTAATTGAACCAAATATTGAACTGTATTGAAATTTAGTCGCATTTGCTTGCATGTACATGTACTTACATTGAACAGGTCATAGAAGGGAGGCCAGAGCAGAAGAATAAAATTTGTTTACCTGACAAATAGGTACATGTTTACTATAATTTACTGTTTTGTTTGGGTGATGATGATTTTATGAGCCGATTGGCTAGCCGCTTGGCTTTCTCTTTTTCTTTTTGAGATCAGAGGGCCTATATGGCAATTTCGGGATTTTCCCGGTGCTCCCGGTGCAGGGGAGGTTATGGCGAAATTTTTCGAAAATTTAGGGTGTTATCCAAATTTTTGAAAAAATTGAAAAGTTCTTAGAAACTGAAAAGTTGAAGAAATTAAGTCGTACTGAAAATAATGAAAGTTGAGTTGATTAGTTAAACAACTTTCGGCTTCATTCCTTTTCGGCGACGAAAAGTTTTAAGTGGGGGAGAATGTAACAACCCGGAAATTCTGAGCCAATTTAAAATTTTTATTTTGGCAATTTTAGTGAATTTTGAACATTTAAAATGAATTATTTTAAATAATATCGATGAGAAATTTATTTTGAATATAAATAGAATGTAGATATTTATATACGTCGTCGTTAGAATATAAATAATTATTTATAATTATAAATAGAATTGAAAATGGCGAGGTAGTTCGATAATTCGATTTCAAAATTCCATTGAACATACCGGGTGCAAAATAAACCGGATTTCAGCGAAACCAAAAATAATGGAATCTAATATAGAATATCTTTCCAACGAATCCGAAGAATCGAAATTTCATAGCGGGGATCAAAAGACATGTCCAGTTGAAATTTCAAAATAGTGGCTATGGAATTTCGGCCCTCGAAAATAGCCATTATGCAAACGACCTCGAATTTCGACAAAACCACTTTTGTTGGATCCATGACGTCAAATTATTGATAGATTCCAATTTTCATAATTTTCATAATCAATATGTGAGCGTGGCAAAAGAAAATGCATTTGACCAGTTTCAGTTGATTTTAATCAACTGGAAAATGGCCATTTTTCAAACGGTCTCAGAATTCGACGAAATTAGCTTCGTACTGTATCGTCAATACGAAGCCAAAAAATATTTTTCTAGAATTTTTCGAGTTAGTATGTGACCCCAGTAAATTGAAATGTGCGTTCAAATTGAATATATAGAGTTATATTTTGATTTTGACGAAAATGGATCGAAACGATCGAATCAGCTTACGTTGCATATCCCATTGTGTTCGGAATGGGGGTAATTAGCTATGGACGACAGGCGGTGGGCCTTGTTTCGAGGTCAAAAATAAAAGTACCTTTTTGAAATTTAAAATAATAAATTAATTAAAATTTAACTCTCTCTCCTCTCCTTACTTCCTCTCAGCCCCCTCCCCCAATTCCATTTCAAAGAAAAGAAAAAAAGGAAAGAGAAGGAAGGGGGAGGAGCAGTCGCTCCTCCCACCGTCGCGCACCGCGCCGCCCCAGGTGGGGCGCCACCACCGCACGCCTCCCCTTCTCTCCCTTCTTCCCCTCCACTGCGCCTTCTCCTTCTTCTCCTCCCTTCGATCCCTTCTTCCCTCTGCACCCACGACCGCCTCCACCACCCGCTACTCCGCCCAACGCCCCTCCGCCTGCACCGCCCGCCGTCAGCGAACCTGCCTGTCGACAGCCCCCTCCACCCGCTTCAGACCCCCCTCCTTGCCACGAGTTGTAAGTTCTTTTTTTTATTTTCATTATTTTTATTTATAATAAAACTGATTTTTTTTAATGGTTAAATAAAACTGATTTTTAATCGTTATAAAAACTGATTTGTAGAGGTAAAAGATTTGATTTTTATTCTATAGGAATTAAAAAAATGATTTTTAGTTTAGGAAAGTTAGGATTTTTATAGGATAAAGTTGGTAGAAATATATTATTTTTCATTTAGGAAAATATGATTTTTATATCATAGAAAGAAGAAAAATATGAAATCTTTATATTAGAAAAATATGTAATGTTTATATTAGAAAAATATGAAATCTTTATAGAAGAAAAATATGAAATCTTTATATTGGAAAAATATGAAATCTTTATATCAGAAGAATATAATCTTTATATTTGAAAAGGCAAAATCTTTATATAGAGAATAGCGTGATAAAAATAGAATTTTTATCTATATAGTAGCGGTGTAAAAATAGAATATTTATCTATATAGTAGGGTGTAAAAATAGAATTTTTATCTATGTAGTAGTAGTATAAAAATATAATCTTTATATACATAGCAACAATATAAAAATGTGATTTTTATATATCTAGTGGCTACGGGCAACGAAAGTGACAAAAGGCGAGAACAATGATGATTCCCTACATTAGAAGTGTCGTAGAGTTGGGATAGCTTTGGTGAGAATTTCTCACTCTTCAATCTCTTTTTCTAGTTATATATATACTAGGATGCAGACGGTGCTTAGCAGCACCCGACACCCGTCATCCACAGACCATGGATGGCTTGTTTGTTTGATTGATGTGTTGTGAGAATTGTTTGTTTGATTGATGTGTTGTGAGAATTGTTTGTTTGATTGATGTGTTGTGAAATTTGTTTGTGTTGTTGATGTGAAAGCAATAATAAATTGTAGATGGTTGAAATAAATTAATTATTGTTAAAAATATAATTTTTAACGTGAAAGTGAATAAATAAATATTTATAAACAAATCGGCCGATTTGTTTATATACACTGATTTGACTGATATTGATTGGGTCGATAAATTTTACACGTCGCCCAACTGCACAAATAAAAATTTGTGTTTGTTGATTTGAAACCCCGCACGGGTGTTGGGATGATATTTGGGTACACTAATCCCAATTATTTAATTGTATGTCGATCGATTGGTCGACAGACTGTGTAAGCGTCGATTATTTATATTTGATGCTTATGCAGTTGTGTGGTGCACTTTGGATGATGGTTGATTGCTTATCGTTGCTATTATATACAGGTGTTGTACAGAATCCATATAATTAACGTTATATGGTGATTGATTGGGTCTCATTCCAAAAAGGGAAATAATGAATATTATAAAAGAAAATTCATGTGTTGAATATAAAATAGTCATGTGTTGAAATTATTCATGTGTTGAGTAAAACATTTTAAAATAATAAAATTTACATCTTTATCATATTTAAAATTAGAACTACTTTCCAGTAGGAGTCTAATTAAAAATCAAACGATAGATACCATAATTTTATAAAATATTTTACATAACAAAAATAGTTGTGTGTTGACAGTACTCATGTGTTGAGATTAGTCATGTGTTGAAAGAAATATAGATTCATGTGTTGAATAGAATAAATATTCATTTGTTGAATAGAATAACGAATTTATTGAAATATATAAAGCCGTGTTGATTATAGTTGCGCTATTTTGACGTGAACGATATTTATATCGATTATATTCGTTTTTATAATGAATATAGAAAAGGTAGTGATTTCGAAATATAACGTTTTGAAAATATTATCATTTATATAGTAATGATATGAAATATTCAATTTTGATTTGAAATTGAATATAGAGTTGAAATGGTTTTGAAAACGAATTTAAAACAATTTATAAAATACATTTTAAAAAGGAAATCGACGAAATATATATAATATATATAATGGCCTGAATAGAACGCGCCGCGCCGCGGACGTTCGTGAATTTTGACCATTGACTTTGAATTGACACTAAGGGAGATCCGACCGTCGGATTCTCCTAAAACCGGAACCGTTGGTTTCGTATCGAAAAGAGCTTTCCAATGAATATTAGAAATTTGAAATCCAACGGTTGGATTTGGAATTATGTCCAAATCAAATTTTAAAAAGGTCGCTGTAAGTGCAGTTCGATGGCTGTTGATGGAAATCGACTGTACGGGCGTTGATAAAATTATTAAAAATATTAATAATTTGTGTAAAATCATAATATGCGAATTGGAAAAAACTGGGATGAAAAAATCCAGATTTGAAAGGATAAAAATAGATTTTTATCGAAATGAACTGGTTTTGAACTAGAACTAAAACCAATTTATTTTTGAATTGAATAAATTGATTTTGAATTGGTTTTGAAAATAACCAGAATTTCCAATATATATAAAGTGGAAGTGGATCTGAATCGAAATTGTCTTTGGAATATTTCGATATTGGATTTCGTGACTATACAGATATTGTTATGGGAATTTGAAAGATATATTTTATATTGTTATTTTCAATATGATATTTGTTGGCTTCTGAATTTGATATTGAATATAAGCCGGTATATTTTCTATTCAGAGTCTTGTATTTAATATCAAATGTGATTTGGGTTTATCGTGAATCCTGTTTTAAATGACATTGGTTCTTTAACCCAGTTAAAGGCAGGATCTTGATTTTTGAGATGATTAAAGCTAAGTGGAATTTCAATGAATCTTTAATTAGATTGAAATGTGAATTGATAATTTAAATTATCAAATCAGAAAGGTGATCGAGAATGGAGTACCACCAGTTTTTCTCTAAAGCGATAGTTAAATCTTTTATTAGATTTGAACGTGAAATGGTAATTAATTTTACCGATAATACTGTGGTGTTAGATATGGAGTATTACCAGTTTTGCTCCAGGAGATGAATAGGTTGGGTTTGGGAAATAAAATAAATAATTACTTTGGCGTGGTTCGCTAATCCCGACTAGTTTGAAATGATATCCGAAGGAAGATTAAAGAATAAATTTAGAAGAATTTATCTTGGATAAAATTAATGGGAACCTTTCCCTAAGAATGTGATTTTGTGAATAAAAGAACATTCTGAATTGGAATGAGGCGTTTGTTGTGTTTGTGTAACATTTGTTTATCATATACGTGGGTTATTCAGAAAGGCCGGGTTTATACCCATTCTGAATAACCGATTCGACGAGATGTCGAAGATGAAGACGGTGTTTGAAGACCGGAAGTCTTCACATCGTTTGGGTGATTACTGATGATCTCGATTTGGCTGTACACCCAAGATGAGGGAAACAGTTGGTGATCGTCCAGACGTACCTGGAGCTCGATGGATATGCGAGGAAAGTGCCTCCGATTTCGTTCAGGCCCAGAACGAACTTGTAAATGGATTGTGTGTCTGACATTGGATTTTATTCTGTGTTGATTGATCTCTATTAAATATACATCTGTTTGGCGGCGGAGAATTTATTCTCTTGCTTAACGCCCTTCTCTGAGACGTACGAGCTCAGAGGTTGTATATCGATGGACATCAGTCGCATGGGGTGAATTGCCAGTGTGGCACGCGTAAGTGGCAATTGATCAAGGCTTCTGTTGAAAAGCAAAGTCATGTGGTTGATGATCAAAGCATGCCCTATGTGGCGTAGCTTTGTGTATAGCGTGAATTCGCGAGTCTCGCACCTCGGTATGAGTCAAAAACGGGATAGTGACTGCAGGGAGAGCACGACGTTTCTTTCTAGCTAGTGTAATAACCCGGAAAATCTGAGCCAGTTTAAAAATTTTATTTTGGCAATTTTAGCGAATTTTTAATATTTAAAATAGATTATGTTAAATAATATCGACGAAAAATTTATTTTGAATTGAAATTCGACGTATATATTATATACGTCGCCATTAGAATATAAATAATTATATATAATTATAAATAGAATTGAAAATGGCGCGACGGTTCGATAATTCGATTTCAAACTTCAATTGAACGTACCGGGTGCAAAACAATCCGGATTTTAGTGAAACCAAAAACATTAGGATCTATTTGATAATATCTTTCCAACAAATCCGAAAAATCAAAATTTCATAGCGGGAATCAAAAGATATGTCCAGTTGAAAATTCTGAATAGTCGCTATGGAATTCAGGCCCTTAAAAAGGGGAATTTTGCAAATGACCTCGGATTTCGACGAAACCACTTTTGTTGGATCCGTGATGTCAAATTATTGATAGATTCCAAATTTCATAATTTTTCGAATCAATATGTGAGTGTGGCAAAGGAAAACGCGTTTGACTAGTTTCAGTTGATTTTAATCGACTGGAAAATGGCCATTTTTCTATCAGTCTCAGAATTAGACGAAACTAGTTTTGTTAGGACCATATCGTCAATACGAAGCTAGAAAATATTTTTCGGGAATTTTTTGAGTTAGTATGTGGCCTCGGTAAATTGAAATGCGCGCTCAAATTCAATATATAGAGTTATATGTTGATTTTAACGGAAACTGATCGAAACCGTCGAAACAGCCTACGATACATATCCCATTGTGTTCGGAATGGGGGTAATTAGCTATGGACGACAGGCGGTGGGCCTCGTTTTGAGGTCGAAAATAAAAGTTGCTTTTTGGTGAAAATAAAATAATTAAATAAATAAAAAAAACTCCTCTCCCTCTCCCTTTAACTCATCTGCCCCCCCCCCTTTTATTTTCAAAACCCGATTCAGAAATTAAAAAAAGAAGAAGAGAAAGACGAATCGCTCTACCAGGGAGGAGGCCGCCGCCCAGCCTCCTGGCGCCGCCGCACCTCAGGTGCTCCCCACCCATCGCCCCCTCTAGCCTCTTCCCTCTCTCCTCTTCAACGCAGTCCCCGTTCTCCTCCGTTCTGCCTAGCCTCGCGTGCCAATCGAACCACCCAACCGAACCCTAGCCCAACACCGCCTGGCCTAGCACCACCATGCCACCGCCCCTCCTCTTCTTCCCCTCCCTTCTTCTTCCTCCTCCCCCTTGCTCTTCGTCGACCGAAACGCCCAGACCCCCCCATCCACCGACGAGCGCGACAGCCCCCCCCCCCCCCCCCAAACATTCACTGTAAGTTTTATTAATTTCATTTATTCGTTTATTTTTGTTTTAATTCATTTTAAATGTTTAGCATAGTTTAAATGAAATTAGCTTTGTATTTTTTTTTAATGAAATTAGCTTGATTTTTCGAATAGAAAGATTAGTTTTTTTCGAATAGAAAAAAAATAAGATTTTTAAAGAATTAAAAATATGATTTTTATATTTCTAAAGTATTAAAAATATAATCTTTATTAAGTAGAAGATGTAAAAATTTGATTTTTGTTTAGGTAGAGAAATAAAAATATAATTTTTACATGATAGGAATATTAGAAATATCATCTTTATATTGTAGAAGGATAAAAATATGATTTTTACATAGTGGGAACTATAAAAATATAATCTTTATAGGATAGGGAATATAAAAATATCATCTTTGTATATGTAGCGAAATAAAAATATGATTTTTATTATGTATACATTGAAATAAAGAGGTGATTTTTATAGTAATGAAATCTTTACATTTGAAAAGGCGAAATCTTTATATATAACATCGTCTTAAATAAGATTTTTATTATGAGATAGAATTTATAAAAATCATTGTTTTAAAATCTAAAAATATACATTGTTTAAAAATATATATTTATAGCATTGTCTTAAATAAATATGCATTGTTTTTGAAGAATATAATGGCATTGTTTAAACATGAAAAGTATATTTTTATTTAGGTAAAGATAAGATTTTTGAATATAAAAGGACGGATTTTTATATATTGAAGAACAAAGTAAAAATTCGATTTTTATATATTGAAGAACAAAGTAAAAATTCGATTTTTATATATTGAATAACAAGGTAAAAATTCGATCTTTATATATTGAATAGCGAAGTAAAAATTCGATTTTTACATATGTAGTGGCTACAGCAACGAAGATGAAAAAAATGCGATAACGATGAAGATTTCTGTCAAAGAAGAGTCAAGATGATTGTATAGCTATTGGTGAGAATTTCTCACCTTTCAATTTCTTTTCTAGTTATATATTTATACTAGGATGCAGACGGTGCTTAGTAGCACCCGACACAATCGTCCACAGACCATGGACTTGTTTGTTTGGTTGCATAAATTAGTTAGATGATTTGATTTGAAATTGGTTGTTTGGTAAATTTGATTGATGTGTGAATGGCGTGGGCCTTCACTAGACCGGGGATAAGGCTAGGCCTCGTCCCGTTTCTAGTATCGTGCCGTTACGCCGCCGAAATTTTCTAAAATATGTTAGAAAAATAAAAATATCATTTTTATTGTGTAAATGAACTGAATAGAAATTCATGTATTGAAATAAAATATTTTATCGTTAAAAATATAATTTTTAACATGAAGGGAATAAAATAAAATACTCATTTACAAACCGGACGGTTTGTTTATGTACACCTATTTGAAGGACATTGATTGGGACGATAAATTTTACACATCGCCCAACTGCACAAATAAAATATGTGTTTGATTGTTTGAAACCCCACACGGGTGTTGGGATGAAATTTGAAGTTCACTCATCCTGATTGATTAAATATGTCGATCGATTGATGGACACGCTGTTATAAGCGTTAAATATCTATATTTGATGCTTATACAGTGTAGTGCACTTTGGTTGATGGTTGATTATTTTTCAATGCTATTATATATGTGTGATGTATGAAAATCCATATAATTGACGTTATATGGTGATTGATTGGGCCTTATTCCAATATAGAAAATAAAGAATATTATAAAATAAAGGTTCATGTGTTGACCGTACTCATCCGTTGAGATTAGTCATGTGTTGAACGAAATATTTTAATAATAAAATTTACATCTTTATCAATATAAAATAAAGGTTCATGTGTTGACCGTACTCATCCATTGAGATTAGTCATGTGTTGAACGAAATATTTTAATAATAAAATTTACATCTTTATCAATATAAAATAAAGGTTCATGTGTTGACAGTACTCATCCGTTGAGATTAGTCATGTGTTGAACGAAATATTTGAAACGAAATATTTGACATAGAAATGTTTGAAAAGGAAATATTTGAAATAGAATATATGAAGCCGTGTTGATTAGATTGACGCCATTTTGACGTGAACGATATTTATATCGATTTCATTCATTCTAAAATGAATATCGAAAAGTGATAATGAATTCGAATTGAATTGAATAAATAACGAATTCGAATTGAATTGAATAGATAATCGAATTCGAATTGAATTGAATAAATAACGAATTCGAATTGAATTGAATAAATAACGAATTCGAATTGAATTGAATAAATAACGAATTCTAATTGAATTGAATAAATAACGAATTCGAATTGAATTGAATAGATAACGAATTCGAATTGAATTGAAAACGAATTGGAATTGAATTGGAAACGAATTGAAATGAATTCAAATTGAATTGAAATTTGAATTGAATAGAAATGTATTCTAAAACGAATTTATAAGGAAAAATTCAATTTTGATATGAATTGAAATGGAAGTTGAAATTGCTTTTGAAACGAATTCAAAACTATTTATAAAATTCGTTTTAAATAGAAATCGACGAAATATATATTATATATATTATATATAATATAATGGCCTGAATAAAACGCGCCGCGGCAGTTCGTGAATTTCGACCATTTATTTCAAACAGACATTACGGGAGATCCGACCATCGGATTCCCCTAAAACCGGAACCGTTGGGTTCGTATCGAAAAGTGATTTCTAAAGAATATTAGAAATTTGAAATCTAACGGTTGGATTTGGAGATACGTCCAAATCAAATTTGAAAAAGGTCGCCGTAAGTGCAGTTCGATGGCTGTTGATGGAAATCGACTGTACGGGCCTTGATAAAATTATTAAAAATAGTAATAATTTGTGTAAAATCAGAAGAAATGATAGGGAAAATTTGGGATGAAAAACTCCATATTTGAAAAGATAAAAATAGATTTTTATCGAAATAAACTAATTTTGAACTAAATTTAAAACCCAATTATTTTTAAATAAATAAATTGGATTTAAAAAGGGGTTTTAAAGAATCGGAATTTCTAATATATTTGATTGGATTTGAAATGGGTTTATCGTGAACGGTGTTTTAAATAACACTAGTTCTTTAACCCGATAACGAATAAAATGTGGTTTGGGTTTGTCGTGAACTGTGTTTTAAATAACACCTAGTTCTTTAACCCAGTAAAAGGAGTTTTAACGAATCTGCAATTAGGTTGAAATGTGAATCTATAATCTAAATTATCAAATTTAGAAATGAGCTAGAATGGGGTATCGCCAGTTTTTCTCCAAGGCGATAGTTAAATCTTTAATTAGATTTGGACGTGAAATGATAATTAATTTTATCGACAACACTGTGGTGTTAGATATGGAGTATTACCAGTTTCGCTTCATGGGATGAATAGGTTGGAATTGGGAAATAAAATAAATAATTACTTCATTGGGGTTCGCTAATCTCGACTAGTTTAGAAAACCATAATTGGGTTTGAAATGTCATCCAAAGGAAGATTAAAGGATAAATTTTAAAGAATTTATCTTGGATAAAATTAATGGGAACCTCTCCCTAATAATGTGGAATTGGAATGAGGCGTATGTTGTGTTTGAGTAACATTTGTTTTTAATATACGTGGGTTGTTCGGAAAGGCCGGGTTTATACCCATTCTGAATAACCGATTCGACGATATGTCGAAGTTGAAGACGGTGGTTGAAGACCGGAAGTTTTCACATCGTTTGGATAATTACTGACGATCCTGATTGGGCTGTACACCCAAGAGGATGGAAATAGTTGGTGGTCGTCCAGACGTACTTGGAGATGGATGGATATGCGAGGAAAGTGCCTCCGGTTTCGTTCAGACCCAGAACGAACTTGTAAATGGATTGTGTGTCTGACATTGGATTTCATTCTATGTTGATTGATTTCTGTTAAATATATATATCTGTTTGGCGGCGGAGAATTTATTCTCTTACTTAACGCCCTTCTCTGAGACGTACGAGCTTAGAGGTTATATATCGATGGATATCAATCGCATGGCATGAATTGCCTATGTGGCACGCTAAGATGCGATGATCAAGGCTTTTGTTGAAAAGCAAAGTCTTGTGGTTGATGATCAAAGCAGCCTACGTGGCAGCTTTGTGTATAACGTAAATCCACGAGCCTCACACCTCGGTATGAGTCAAAAACGGAATACGGACAGCAGGGAGAGCACAACGTTTCTTTCTAGCTTTGGTGGTGTCAGTGACTTACCAGCCCTGACATTTATATACTTTTCACCTTTGTGGTTGTTGGAATGAGGCGCCTCGATTATAGGTCTGTAAGGACCGGGAAACGTGTGTTCAGGCATAATTAATCCTCTAACGTAAGTGAGGACCGGCCCTGAAGATCCAGGGGTTGCCCAGAGTGCGTAACCCTGGGACATTTGCTAGAGTGTCTCGAACGCGGAGAGGAGCTTGCCCCTTGCCTCGACTCATGACGGAAATCCAATTTCCAATACGTGTATTGCGGTTATAATTGTAGAACTAGTATGGCGACATGATATATGGTACCCATGCCGTCTATGATTTATATATATGATTGAAACTGTTTTGACACTATACACTTATTATAGTATCAAATGATTTGCTTAAAACGTACCAAGCATGTTTGGCTATTATAAGGGAAAACCCTATCCTCCGGCTTGCGTTGCATTGTGTGATGGGACCTGGGTCTTATAATAGCTTCATTTTTCGAAAAAGCATTGCGTTGTTTATTGATATGCACTGGTATTCTTGGGAGGAAACCCGTTCCGTGTTGTACGGCGTAGTCCACTGAATTACTCTCTTTTAAAATAAAGTTTTAATAACTGTTTTAATTCTCACACCAGTCACATGACTGACCTGGAGTTTATTGTTTTAACCTAAACTCTGGGTGCCCCTATTTTCCGCACGGGCGGCTAGTAGTTTTGGTTTTGCAGATTTATATTCACAGGATCCTGGTTTACAGCTGGAATGATATCCGAAAAGCTCTGTATCTGTATATCACCTTCAGTTGTGCTTTGTATTATTTTCCGCTGCTATGTAATTTATTGTAATCTCTGATATTTGTCGAATGTAATTTATTCATTCATACTCTGTATATTCTTGTATCTGATGGAATTGTTGTAATAGCAATGAAATGTTCTGCCGTCTGCGTTCATTTGTGTGTTGTTCTCAAAGTATCCGCTCTTTCCTTCACGGGGAAGTAACGGGTCCTTACAGCTAGGGTGGTGTCAGTGACCTACCAGTCCTGACATTTATATACTTTTCACCTATGTGGTTGTTGGATACGAGGCGCCTCAGATATAGGTCTGTAAGGACCGGGAAACGTGTGTTCAGGAATAATTAATCCTCAAAAGTAAGAGAGGACCGGCCCTAAAGATCCAAGGATCATAGTGGGGTCCTGGGACATTTGCTAGAGTGTCTCGAATCGGAGAGGAGCTTGCCCCTTGCCTCGACTCATGACGGAAATCCAATTTCCAATACGTGTATTTTGGTTTATTTGTAGAGCCTAGTATGGCGACATAGTGGGATGGGGCACTCATGCCGCCTATGATTGATATTTATGATTGAAATTGTTTTGACACTATATACTTATAGTAGTATCAAATAATGTGTTTTTAACGTATCAAGCATGCTTTGGCTGTTATAAGGTAAAAACCCTATCCTCCGACTTGCGTTGCATTGTGTGATGGGACCTGGGTCTTATAACAGCTTCATTTTTCTTTATTTAGCATTGCGCTGTTTGTTTTATGCACTTGTATTCTTGGGAGGAAACCCGTTCCGTGTTATACGGCGTGGTCCCTTGATTTACCGAACTTTAAAACCAATATTAATAACTGTTTTAGTTCTCACACCAGTCCCATGACTGACCTGGAGTTTATTGTTTTAACCTAAACTCTGGGTGCCCCTATTTTCGACACGGGCAGCTAGTTGTTTTGGTTTTGCTGATTTATATCCACAGGGTCCTGATTTACAGCTGGAACGATGCTCGGAAAGCTCTGTATCCGCGTATCACTTTCAGTTGTGTTTTGTATATTTTTCCGCTGCTATGTAATTTATTGTAATCTCTGATAATTATCGAATGTAATTTATTCAATTATACTCCGTATATTCTTGTATCTGATGGAATTGTTGTAGTAACAATGAAATGTTCTTCTGTTTGCGTTCTGATTCGTCTTGTACTCAATTCTATCCGTGCTTTCCTTACCGGGGAAGTTCGGGTCGTCTCAGTTTGGTATCAGAGCTTTGGTTTACAGAGCTCGAGAACAAGACACATTAGAACCATACGAAAGAATTCATCAGATATTGGATTAGTAATATCCAATTAGAATGACTCGTTAGAGATAGGATCAGTAGTATCCTAGAATGAGTGTGAAGAGTGTATTTTTCAAATGAAAACAATTCTGTTTTAAAAATTAAATCGTTTTATACGTATTTGAATAATTTATTTATAGTGATTTGGACAATCTAGCATATAAAGGTTTTGCATATACACGTCATGAACGTATATTCGAAGTTTTAATATATTAGATAGATATAGAGTCACACTCTAGTCGCCCGGACATGATCCTGATGATGAAGTATACCACCACCAATATTTATTTTCAAGTGACGAAGGTGTGATATATATATATATATATATATATATATATATATATATATATATATATATATTTCCATTAGACTGGTGTGAGAACCAAAACTTACATAGATACATTGTTTAGATTGGCATCAAAAACATGATTTGTGTATATATATCAAAATTATGAATTTGAAACTCTAATTAACTAATTGATTGATGGTTGTTTTGTTTGTTTCTTTGTTTGATAATTTAGAACCATTTTTCCTAATTGAACCAAATATTGAACTGTATTGAAATTTAGTCGCATTTGCTTGCATGTACATGTACTTACATTGAACAGGTCATAGAAGGGAGTTTAGAGCAGAAGAATAAAATTTGTTTGCCTGACAAATAGGTACATGTTTACTATAATTTACTGTTTTGTTTGGGTGATGATGATTTTATGAACCGATTGGCTAGCCGCTTGGCTTTCTCTTTTTCTTTTTGAGATCAGAGGGCCTATATGGCAATTTCGAGATTTTCCCGATGCTCCCGGTGCAGGGGAGGTTATGGCGAAATTTTTCGAAAATTTAGGGTGTTAGCCAAACTTTTGAAAAAATTGAAAAGTTCTTAGAAACTGAAAAGTTGAAGAAATTAAGCCGCAATGAAAATAATGAAAGTTGAGTTGATTAGTTAAACATCTTTCAGCTTCGTTCCTTTTCGGGGACGAAAAGTTTTAAGTGGGGGAGAATGTAACAACCCGGAAATTCTGAGCCAATTTAAAAATTTTATTTTGGCAATTTTAGTGAATTTTGAACATTTAAAATGAATTATTTTAAATAATATCGACGAGAAATTTATTTTGAATATAAATAGAATGTAGATATTTATATACGTCGTCGTTAGAATATGAATAATTATTTATAATTATAAATAGAATTGAAAATGGCGAGGTAGTTCGATAATTCGATTTCAAACTTCAATTGAACATACCGGGTGCAAAATAAACCGGATTTCAGCAAAACCGAAAATAGTGGAATCTAATGGAGAATATCTTTCCAACGAATTCGAAAAATCGAATTTTCATAGTGGGGATCAAAAGATATGTCCAGTTGAAATTTCAGAATAGTCGCTATGGAATTTCGGCCCTCGAAAATAGCTATTTTGCAAACGAACTCGGATTTCGACGAAACCACTTTTGTTGGATCCGTGACGTCAAATTATTGCTAGATTCCAATTTTCATAATTTTTAGAATCAATATGTGAGCGTGGCAAAGGAAAACGCGTTTGACCAGTTTCAGTTGATTTTAATTGACTGGAAAATGGCCATTTTTCAAACTGTCTCAGAATTTGACGAAATTAGTTTTGTTAGGACCGTATCGTCAATACGAAGCTAGAAAATATTTTTCTTGAATTTTTCGAGTTAGTATGTGACCCCAGTAAATTGAATTGTGCGTTCAAATTGAATATATAGAGTTACATTTTGATTTTGACGAAAACGGATCGAAACGATCGAATCAGCTTACGTTGCATATCCCATTGTGTTCGGAATGGGGGTAATTAGCTATGGACGACAGGTGGTGGGCCTTGTTTCGAGGTCGAAAATAAAAGTACCTTTTTGAAATTTAAAATAAATAAATAAATAAATTAAAATTTAACTCTCTCTCCTCTCCTTACTTCCTCTCAGGCCCGCCCCCCCTCCCCCCCCCCCGATTCCATTTCAAAGAAAAGAAAAAAAAGGAAAGAGAAGGAAGGGGGAGGAGCCGCCGCTCCTCCCACCATCGCGCACCGCGCCGCCCCCGGTGGGGCGCCACCACCGCACGCCTCCCCTTCTCTCCCTTCTTCCCCTCTGCTGCGCCTTCTCCTTCTTCTCCTCCCTTCGCTCCCTTGTTCCCTCCGCACCCACAACCGCCTCCACCACCCGCTACTCCGCCCAACGCCCCTCCGCCTGCACCGCCCGCCGTCAGCGAACCCGCTTGTCGACAGCCCCCTCCAGCCGCTTCAGACCCCCCCTCCTTGCCACGAGCTGTAAGTTTTTTTTTTTCATTATTTTTATTTATAACAAAACTGATTTTTTTTAATGGTTAAATAAAACTGATTTTTAATCGTTATAAAAACTGATTTGTAGAGGTAAAAGATTTGATTTTTATTCTATAGGAATTAAAAAAAAATGATTTTTAGTTTAGGAAAGTCAGGATTTTTATAGGATAAAGTTGGTAGAAATATATGATTTTTCATTTAGGAAAAATATGATTTTTATATCATAGAAAGAAGAAAAATATGAAATCTTTATATAGAAAAATATGAAATCTTTATATTAGAAAAATATGAAATCTTTATAGAAGAAAATATGAAATCTCTTTATATTAGAAAAATATAATCTTTACATTTGAAAAGGCGAAATCTTTATATAGAGAATAGCGTGATAAAAATAGATTTTTTATCTATATAGTAGCGGTGTAAAAATAGAATTTTTATCTATATAGTAGCGGTGTAAAAATGGAATTTTTATCTATGTTGTTGTAGTATAAAAATATAATCTTTATATACATAGCAACAATATAAAAATGTGATTTTTTATATATGTAGTGGCTATGGGCAACGAAAGTGACAAAAGGCGAGAACAGTGATGATTCTCTACTTTAGAAGTGTCGTGGAGTTGGGATAGCTTTGGTGAGAATTTCTCACTCTTCAATCTCTATTTCTAGTTATACACACGCACACACACACACACACACATATATATATATATATATATACACACACTAGGATGCAGACGGTGCTTAGCCGCACCCGACACCCGTCATCCATAGACCATGGATGGCTTGTTTGTTTGATTGATGTGTTGTGAGAATTGTTTGTTTGATTGATGTGTTGTGAGAATTGTTTGTTTGATGTGTTGTGAAATTTGTTTGTGTTGTTATGTGAAATCGATAATAAATTGTAAATGATTGAAATAAATTAATTATCGTTAAAATATAATTTTTAACGTGAAAGTGAATAAATAAATATTTATAAACAAATTGGCCGATTTTTTTATATACACTGATTTGACTGATATTGATTGGGTCGATAAATTTTACACGTCGCCCAACTGCACAAATAAAAATTTGTGTTTGTTGATTTGAAACCCCACACGGGTGTTGGGATGATATTTGGGTACACCAATTCCAATTATTTAATTGTATGTCGATCGATTGGTCGACAGACTGTGTAAGCGTCGATTATTTGTATTTGATGCTTATGCAGTTGTGTGGTGCACTTTGGATGATGGTTGATTGTTTATCGTTGCTATTATATACAGGTGTTGTATGGAATCCATATAATTAACGTTATATGGTGATTGATTGGGTCTCATTCTAATCGGGAAAATAATGAATATTATAAAAGAAAATTCATGTGTTGAATATAAAAATAGTCATGTGTTAACGATGTTCATGTGTTGAAATTATTTATGTGTTGAGTAAAATATTTTAAAATAATAAAATTTACATCTTTATCATATTTAAAATTAGAACTACTTTCCAGTAGGAGTCTAATTAAAAATCAAATGACAGATACCATAATTTTATAAAATATTTTACATAACAAAAATAGTTGTGTGTTGACAGTACTCATGTGTTGAGATTAGTCATGTGTTGAAAGAAATATAGATACATGTGTTGAATAGAATAAATATTCATTTGTTGAATAGAATAACGAATTTATTGAAATATATAAAGCCGTGTTGATTAGAGTTGCGCTATTTTGACGTGAATGATATTTATATCGATTATATTCGTTTTTATAATGAATACAGAAAAGGTAGTGATTTAGAAATATAACATTTTGAAAATATTATCATTTATATAGTAATGATATGAAATATTCAATTTTGATTTGAAATTGAATATAGAGCTAAAATGGTTTTGAAAACGAATTTAAAACGATTTATAAAATACGTTTTAAAAAGGAAATCGATGAAATATATATAATATATTATATATATATAATGGCCTGAATAGAACGCGCTGTGCCGCGGCAATTCGTGAATTTCGACCATTGACTTCGAATTGACATTACGGGAGATCCGACCGTCGGATTCTCCAAAAACCGGAACCGTTGGGTTCGTATCGAAAAGAGCTTTCCAATGAATATTAGAAATTTGAAATCCAACGGTTGGATTTGGAATTATGTCCAAATCAAATTTGAAAAAGGTCGCTGTAAGTGCAGTTCGATGGCCGTTGATGGAAATCGACTGTACTGGCCTTGATAAAATTATTAAAAATATTAATAATTTGTGTAAAATCATAATATGTGAATTGGAAAGAACTGGGATGAAAAACTCTATATTCGAAAGGATAAAAATAGATTTTTATTGAAATGAACTGGTTTTGAACTAGAACTAAAACCAATTTATTTTTGAAATGAATAAATTGAATTTGAATCGGTTTTGAAAATAACCAGAATTTCCAATATATATAAAGTGGAAGTGGATCTGAATCGAAATTGTCTTTGGAATATTTCGATATTGGATTTCGTGACTATACAGATATTGTTATGGGAATTTGAAAGATATATTTTATATCGTTATTTCCAATACGATATTTGTTGGTTTCAGAATTTGATATTGAATATAAGCCGGTATATTTTCTATTCAGAGCCTTGTATTTAATATCAAATGTGATTTGGGTTTATCGTGAATCGTGTTTTATATGACATTGGTTCTTTAACCCAGTTAAAGGCAGGATGTTGATTTTTGAGAAGATTAAAGCTAAGTGGAATTTCAATGAATCTTTAATTAGATTGAAATGTGAATTGATAATTTAAATTATCAAATCTGAAAGGTGATCGAGAATGGAGTACCACCAGTTTTGCTCCAAAGCAATAGTGAAATCTTTAATTAGATTTGAACGTGAAATGGTAATTAATTTTACCGATAATACTATGGTGTTAGATATGGAGTATTACCAGTTTTGCTCCAGGGGATGAATAGGTTGGGATTGGGAAATAAAATAAATAATTACTTCGGTGTGGTTCGCTAATCCCGACTAGTTTGAAATGATATCTGAAGGAAGATTAAAGAATAAATTTAGAAGAATTTATCTTGGATAAAATTAATGGGAACCTTTCCCTAAGAATGTGATTTTGTGAATAAAAGAACATTCTAAATTGGAATGAGGCGTTTGTTGTGTTTGTGTAACATTTGTTTATCATATACGTGGGTTATTCAGAAAGGCCGGGTTTATACCCATTCTGAATAACCGATTCGACGAGATATTGAAGATGAAGACGGTGGTTGAAGACCGGAAGTCTTCACATCGTTTGGGTGATTACTGATGATCTCGATTGGGCTGTACACCCAAGATGAGGGAAACAGTTGGTGATCGTCCAGACGTACCTGGAGATCGATGGATATGCAAGGAAAATGCCTCCGGTTTCATTCAGGCCCAGAACGTACTTGTAAATGGATTGTGTGTCTGACAATGGATTTTATTCTGTGTTGATTGATCTCTATTAAATATACATCTGTTTGGCGGCGGAGAATTTATTCTCTTTCTTAACGCCCTTCTCTGAGACGTACGAGCTCAGAGGTTGTATATCGATGGACATCAGTCGCATGGAGTGAATTGCCAGTGTGGCACGCATAAGTGGCAATTGATCAAGGCTTCAGTTGAAAAGCATAGTCTTGTGGTTGATGATCAAAGCACGGCCTGTGTGGCGTAGCTTTGTGTATAGCGTGAATTCGTGAGCCTCACACCTCGGTATGAGTCAAAAACGGGATAGTGACTGCAGGGAGAGCACGACGTTTCTTTCTAGCTATGGTGGTGTCAGTGACCTACCAGCCCTGACATTTATATACTTTTCACCTGTGTGGTTGTTGGATACGAGGCGCCTCGGATATAGGTCTGTAAGGACCGGGAAACGTGTGTTCAGGAATAATTAATCCTCAAAAGTAAGAGAGGACTGGCCCTGAAGATCCAAGGATCATAGTGGGGTCCTGGGACATTTGCTAGTGTGTCTCGAATCGGAGAGGAGCTTGCCCCTTGCCTCGACTCATGACGTAAATCCAATTTCCAATACGTGTATTTCGGTTTTATTTGTAGAGCCTAGTATGGCGACATAGTGGGATGGGGCACTCATGCCGCCTATGATTGATATTTATGATTGAAATTGTTTTGACACTATACACTTATAATAGTATCAAATAATGTGTTTTTAACGTATCAAGCATGCTTTGGTTGTTATAAGATAAAAACCCTATCCTCCGTCTTGCGTTGCATTGTGTGATGGGACCTGGGTCTTATAACAGCTTCATTTTTCTTTATTTAGCATTGCGCTATTTGTTTTATGCACTGGTATTCTTGGGAGGAAACCCATCCCGTGTTATACGGCGTGGTCCCTTGATTTACCGAACTTTAAAACCAATATTAATAACTGTTTTAGTTCTCACACCAGTCCCATGACTGACATGAAGTTTATTGTTTTAACCTAAATTCTGGGTGCCCCTATTTTCGACACGGGCAGCTAGTAGTTTTGGTTTTGCAGATTTATATCCATAGGGTCCTGATTTGCAGCTGGAACGATGCTCGGAAAGCTCTGTATCCGCGTATCACTTTCAGTTGTGTTTTGAATATTTTTCCGCTGCTATGTAATTTATTGTAATCTCTGATAATTATCAAATGTAATTTATTCAATAATACTCTGTATATTCTTGTTTCTGATGGAATTGTTGTAATAACAATGAAATGTTCTTCTGTTTGCGTTCTGATTCGTCTTGTACTCAATTCTATCTGTGCTTTCCTTACCGGGGAAGTTCGGGTCATCTTAGTTCTCACATAAGTAGCAGTGCATCGTGACTGCAAGAATATGGTATCGAGTTCAAACAAAAATGGTGTTGACACAAAATAGTTCATATAGTATGGTTCAGGGAAGTTTTTTTTTTCTAACATGTAAACACGAGATAGTGCACAACAATAAAGAATGCCAGGAAATAAACATGAAATTTGCATTGGTATTTTTTGAATCGAGTTTCCAGAAATGTACAACTAAATTTATATGGCAAGGCATTTCAATTATGATAATCAAAATCTAAAGACCTTCCGGATTTGACCATGTTTAGTTAGGCAAGTTTCAACCATTTTAGGAATTGCCACAAATCATCAAGTTTTTAAATCATGCATACGAGCATATGAAACATGTAAGTAATCATTGATTTGGATTCACTTTTGGCAAGTTTTAAAATCAGTCTTTGGCAATATCATTTCCAGGCTACAAATCAAGGACAAAACACAAGGAGGAATACATGGAAAGTATTTCTAATTTTCCTATTATGAAATTTTCAGGAATTAGCAAGAATCGCATCTTTTGGCAAGTGTATAATTCGTTTCTAGAAATGCAAATGTCATCAACTAAGCAAGGAATCATGCAGGGAAATTTATCAGAGACCAAATTGTTTTTGGCAAGAAATAACAAATGGTTTCCATGTATTCAATCAACAATATAAGGGCCAAATATAGTTCCAGAATTCATTCACTAATACGTGGCAACAAGTCTCGAAAATTTATTACTTTCAGATTTCAATCAAGAAATTCACACAGAGGAATTAAAGCCGATTTTATCAAGAGATTTGAGACGACCCAAACTTCCCTGTGAAGGAAAGCCCGGATTGAATTGAGAACATGACAACTCAGAACACAAACAGAAGAACATTTCATTGCTTATTACAACAATTTACATCGGAGTACAAGAATATATAGAGTATGAATAAATAATATACATTCAATAAATATTAGAGATTTAAATTTACATTTAAATACATAGCAGCGGAAAACTAATACAAACACAACTGAATGGAATATACAGATACAGTGCTTTCCGAATATCATTCCAGCTATAAACCAGGATCTTATTAATATAAATCTGCAAAACCAAAGCTACTAGCTACCCATGTGGAAAATAGGGGTATCCACAGTTTAGGTTAAAACTATAAACCCTAGGTCAGTCATGTGACTGGTGTGAGAACTAAAATAGTTATTAATTTGATTTTAAAGTTAGGTAAATCAAGGGACCACGCCATATAACACGGAAAGGGTTTGCCCCCAAGAATACCAGTGCATAAAACTAATAGCGCAATGCTAAATAAAGAACAATGAAGCTATTATAAGACTCAGGTCCCATCACACAATGCAATGCAAGTCGGAGGATAGAGTTTTTACCTTATAATAGCCAAAAATGCTTGGTACGTGAAATTTCATCTTTTATTATTACTATAAGTGAATAAATCAACTTCAAATATAAATGTATCAATCATAGACGGCATGAGTGCCCTATCCTACTTTGTCGCCATATTAAGCTCTACAATCAAAACCAAAAAATGTCATATTGGAAGTTGGATTTCCATCTGTGAACCAAGGAAAAGGGATCATTCTGTGCTAATTCGAGACACTCTAGCCCGTGTCTCAGGAACAGCCGCAACTGCACCTTAGATCGTTAGGGCCGGTCCACACGGAGTGGGTTAAAATGCCTGAACACTGCGTTTCCCCGCCCTATGGGTGTCAATCTGGTCTGTATAAAGACCATCCATCGCCTTCGTAGAGACCGATATAACCAAGGCGCCTCACTATCCATCATACACATAAGTAAAATGCCTGGGTGTGCAAAACCCAGACACCACTCCAAGCTAGAAGGAAACACATGCCCTCCCTGATGTATCTCCCGTTTGTGGTTCACATCGGGGTGTGAGGCTCGCGAATTAATGCTACACAAAGCTATGCTATATTAAAGCCGTGCTTTGATCATCAACCACAAGACTCTGCTTTTCAACAGAAGCCTTGATAATTTGCATCTCAACATGCCACATAGGCAATTCACGCTATGCAACCGGTGTCTATCAATCACACAGAGTGAAATCCGATGTCAGACAAACATCCATTTACAAGTTCATTCTGGATCTGAACGAAACCGGAAGTACCTTATTCCTCGTCCCGTATGTCCAATACAGGAGAGAGGTCCTCGCATATCCGGTCGATCTCCAAGTACGCCTGGACGATCACCACTTATTACCTTGTCTTGGGTGTATAGCCCAATCAAGACATCATAACCATTCAAACGACGTGAAGACCTCCGGTCTTCAACCACCATCTTCATCCTCGACATATCGTCGAATCAGTTATCAAAATGGGATAAACCTGGCCTTTCTGAATAACTCACGTATATAATAAACAAGAGTTATAAAAACACAACATACGCCTCATTCCAATCCAGAATATTCTTTATTCAAATATTCACATTCTTTGGGAAAGGTTCCCACTAATTTTATCAAAGATGAATTCTTTAAATTTATTCTTTAATCTTCCTTTGGATATCAATTCAAACCAAATTATGGTTTATCCAAACTAGTCGGGATTAGCGCACCTTACCGAGGTAATCATTTGTTTACTTTCCCAATCCCAACCTATTCATCCTATGAAGCAAAACTGGCAATACTTCATATCTAACACCACAGTGTTATTAGTAAATCCAATTACCATTTCACGTTCAAATCTAATTAAATATTTAACTATCGCCTGGAGTAAAACTGGTGGTACTCCATTATCGGTCATTTCTTGAATTTGATAATTTTAGTTATCAAATTCACCTTTCAATCTATTTAAAAATTCATTAAAACTTTTATTCAGTTTTAATTTCCAAAAATCATTACTTAATGATTATTCAAAGTTATGAAATAAATCTTATCTTTAATTGGGTTAAAGAACTAATGTCATTTAAAACACAACTCACGATAAACCCAAAATCTCCTTCCATTAACAATGGAATCTTCACGGAAAAATAGATCAATATATATAATCGAAATGAACTTCCATATCCAACCGATAATATGAATGGAATAACGGCAAGGCCTTTTAAATTCCATACATATTAACAGTCTTCCTCTATAGAAGCTCACTTCGATTATTACCAAATCGAATTCCATTCAATTCCAATTTAATATGTTAAATTGGAAATCTTTACTTTGCAAAATCTCCTTTAAATCTTAACAAAAAGATTTATAGATTCCAAATCATATTTCACTGTAAATTAGGTTAAAGAACGAATGTCGTTAAAACACAATTCACGATAAACCCAATTCACATTCCATTTTATTCTAATTATCAAATATATTTGGAAACACTAAAAATCTTAATTAAAAGATTTATTCACTTTACCTGGGGTTCAAGAACAGTGTTACTGAAGGCACCATTCACGACAAACCCAAAATCCCATTTGATATTAAATACGAGACTCTGAATAGAAAATATATCGGCTTATATTCAATATCAAATTCTACAACCAACAAATATTGTATTGGATATAACGATATAAATATATATTTCAAATTTCCATAACAATATCTGTATAATCACAAAATCCAACATCGAAATATTCCGAAGACAATTTCGATTCAAATCCATTCCAATTTACATATTGGAAATCCTGGTTATTTTTGAAACCATTCCAAATCCAATAAGTTATATTTAAAAATTATTGGATGTCATATCTAATTAATAATTAGTTCATTTTGATAAAAATATATTTTTATATTTCCAAATATGGAATTTTTCATTCTAATTCTTTCCAATAATTTATTATGATTTTACACAAATTATTAATATTTTTAATAATTTTATCAAGGCATGTACAGTCGATTTCCATAAACGGCCATCGAACTGCACTTACAGCGATCTTTTCCAAATTTGATTTAGACGTAATTCCAAATACAACCATTAGATTTCAAATCTTTAATATTCATTAAAAGCTCTTTTCGATACGAACTCAATGGTTCTGGTTTTAGGAGAATCCAACGGTCAGATCTCCCGTAATGTCCATTCGAAGTCAATGGTCGAAATTCGTGGACTGCTGTAGCGTGACGCGTTTTATTCAGGCTATTATATTGTATATATAGTATATATAATATGTATTTCATCGACTTCCATTTAAAACGTATTTTATAAATAGTTTTAAATTCATTTTCTGTGATGCCCCATCCTAAGACCTATACTAGTAAAGAGCATTACGAGGAATGTCGTCTACTAATACAAAGAATAAGGCTTGATAGGAGCGACCATCCATAAGCATTGTATTAAATAAATACCAAGAGCATCGATAGAATGTACTAAGTTTTTTTTCTCGACACTCTTACATTCATTGAATACAAAACTATGATTGCTAGAAAGTAAATAAAAAAATACGATTAACTAAAGCAATAAACATCACAGAACAGATCACCCAACATCAGATACATATACATATGATATACAACATGTAGCATCACAAAAGTGGTATAAAACCACAATAGGTACATCATGGGTCCAAAATAATAGTATGATACATCAGAGTGCATGGATCATAAACATATATCTAGACCAAATAGTTAACTGGATAGTCCAAAACAATAGATCCATGGCGGAAGCAAAAGGTGTCTATAACGACCAGTATACCTGAAAAAGCTCAGTCTGACCCGAGCATAAACACACACGGGTCAGTCTAGTCAACAGTAAGTAATAATAGTATAAAGAATGATAAGGGTACGATATTCAACTTTTTAATTAAAGTTTTTAGAAGAAGATATTCTATGCAATAGACTACATTCCTAAACCATAAATTAAGGGCACAGGACTAGACTTACTTACTAACACAAGGTTAAGTGATTCATGGTGCATATATTACACAAGTGATCAAAGTCCCCAAAATCATCAAAAATCATCATACAACTCAAGTGAGTCAAATATCACGAAAGGGACATCAAAATCCAACGTAGAAAATCACAAAAAAGTTTATGTGAATTTAAAATTCAATAATCCCCACAAAGTATGATCGTAAAGATCAAATCACAAAACAAATTCATCACGATATGGATCCAGCAGAAATAAATATGCACGTCCAATCACATGATAATATAGATCCCCCTCGAGCTTAGCTCAGTACTTGTACGTATTCAAGTTAGGCGCCTGTCACTACGACCCCCTCGGTCGAGTGTATCTTGACCCCCCGATCAAGTGAATACGTATCCGCGACTCCCCCCGAAGCAAAGTACTGGCTCAACAAAAACAATATGCGTCACTGACTCATAGACAATAACCTAAATAGTGGTAACAGTGCGTCCCATACCACACATTCTCACTACTGGTTCACTATCTGCTTATCAACTTCGCAATGGAAAAACACAAAAATCACAAAATAGCTTCAATTAGACAGAAATGGAATTGACCGATTCCATATACCATCATGTCCCGTATCACGGGGTTTACGGTATCGTTCGATTTCCACTACGCCGTCTCGAAGGATGCAAAACAGTGAAATTTTATATGTAGAAAATACTTTATCGGAAAATGGTTTCAAAAACAATCATAATGATCCTTTTATTTTCTGTCTTTAAAACTTATATAATTTATAAAATAAATTTATATTGTTGCTCGATGACAACGAGTTAAATAAACAAAATCATGAATTATTTCTGTCCAAAGCTAAAAAAAAGTATTTTTATACATATCGAAAACCAATAAAAACATGTGTAGTGTGCACTTTACGGAAACAACATCTTTCGGTTCACACAAAGCCCGTATATCCGGTGTCCGAATTAATGTCAATATTGGCTTGGTCAGGCATCGTAATACATGCGCACGACCGTTCAACACGCATTTAATATTATTTAATTAAAATTCCCATAGCTAAATAAATAAAATAAAATAATAAATAAATAAAGAAAATATAAATAGAAAACATTTGAAAGCGGTTTGCACACTTCCATGACTTGCGCATGTAGCAGCTTAGGCGTGAGCCATAATACACTAAGGCAAATAGCATCATCTTTCATGAAAGTTCCATATTCCAAAACATTAGACAAACTTAAGCACAAAAAGACAAAACCCATATTCCTAAGATAATGCAAAACGCAAGGCTACAGGCAACCAAATTGGATTTTGCCATGAATGTGCCATACAGCAAATTGCATAATTGTGTCACTATTCACAAAGGGAAAGTTTGCATTTTAACCCAAATTAATATGTCCAATTGCACAAACTTAGCATTGGAAAGAAGCACAAGCACAGTTTACTGTGTATTTTCACAGGGAGAGGACAGGCGAAAATGATAAAAGCTCATAACAGAGGACCCTATTGCACACATTTCTATTGTCCATATTCAACAAAAGGACAGTCGAAAGTAACATACAACGTACAGGCAACAAGCGATAATATGGAGTGTCCACGAAAAAGCGATGTTAAACAGGCCATGAAGAATCAAAACAGAAAAGAGGCTACATAACACTTAATGTACGTTGTACAACTTATAGTAAAATTTTCAGTAGAAAGCGAGCGAGCGAAACCAAAGGGAAAAATGGCTGTTTAACTAGAATGTGTGAGTTTACACTCACCTTACGGTAATTTTCAGAAATTTTTGCGAGGATTTGCGGTTGTTGAAGGCTTCAATGTTGAGATGAAGGCTTTTCTCTACCTATAATTGCTTCAGCTGAAACATGCAAAGGAAGATTTTTACTGTAAATAATTTCTTTCAACAAATCGTAATAAAAAAATTGGATTAGATCCGAATTTAGGGTGTATTACCTGCTTCTATTCCTTCAAACAACTGAAATCTAGCGTTTTTGATGTGGAATTTGGCGCTAGGTTGATAAAAAAGAAGAGATTTTTTGATTTCCCCTATTTCTCCCTTTTGTTTACTGAGGAAGACGAAGTTTTGAGAAAATGAAACGTACTTTCCTCACCGTTCCAGATATTTCTTAGGTTAGGACATAATTAAGGACCAAAATAATACATAGCAAGGCTCAAACACTAATTAAAGAATTTATTTAGCAAATAGGCTAACTTAAAATATAATTATCATACATACTCACATTTTACATCAAATTTTTGACTAAATTCACAAAACTCTTTATTACTAATGTAAAAACAAAATTGAAATAATGATCATAAATTATTGTAAAGGCATTTTAAATATTATTCTAAAATTTTCAACATAATGTTTCACACTTCACACAATTATATTTACATACATGTTTTTGGTGTAATATATGCAACTTATGTTACAAAATATTTCAAAATTTCTTTGTTTAACAAAATAAATTGTTAAGACTTCACAAAACATATATTTTTCACATTTATTATCATTTATACTACTTATGACATGTTCTCAAATAACTATTGTTATTATCCGTTTCCATTAAAACTATTTTATTAGCATTAACATTCAATATTCAGGTTTTAAATTCAAAAATCGCATATTCATCCTCAAATTATATTCTACATGAATTTAACATTATTGATTTCTCATAATAAAATATTTCAATCTTTTATTTCTATACATTACAACATGCATTAACATCCGTTAATAATTTTAGTTATCAGATTATCTAATTTTCACCCATACCCATTATTTCACAATTTATCGCGCGTTGCACACTTAATTGACCCAAGCCCCAAATTTATTCATTTAAACACATAATTAAATTTCACAATCAATCACAAAGCACCAATTAATTACTAACGTGAGTAATTAAACCACAATTCAAAATAATATTATATACGTTCAACTTAATTATTACTCAAATATTCATGTTCTAATGGTTAATTATTATAGTAGGTAATTACCGAAAACTCGGGTTGTTACAGACTTCTCCCCTTACAAAAATTGCGTCCCCACAATTTGCTAAGGGATAAATTCGTTCAACCAACCTAACCCAATCTCAAAAGATACACACATGCATGCGAGTGTAAATGAATGGATACAACATGAACAAAGAAAAGAAAATTTCTCACCCCGGTCACGAGAAGAAAGGAAATCCGGGTAAAGCCGCTCGATATACTCCCTGGTTTCCCAGGTACAGTCCTTAGGATTATCTGGCCATTGAACCTTTACAAGTGGAACATTCTTTCTTTGAAGGCGCCTAACCTTCGAATCAAGGACTCGAACTGGCTATTGTACGATGGATAAATCAGGAGAAATCTCAACATCGAGCTGTTCTGAGGGATCAATGAGGGATTCTGAATCTCTAAGGCATTTTCTGAGCTGCGACACATGAAAGACATCATGGATACCAGATAAATGAGATGGAAGGGATACTTGAATGCAACAGATCCAATGTGCTCAGTGATAGGAAATGGTCCTATAAAGTGAGGAGCCAATTCCCCAGTTGTACAGAAACGCATAACTGCCTTCAGTGGAGAAACACGAATAAAAACCAGGTCTCCAACAAAGAACTCGAGAGGCTTCCTACGGTTATCCTCATAGGATTTTTGTTGGCTTTAAGTCTCTTTCATTCTCTGTCAAATAAGAGTAATCTTTTCTGAAGAATCACTAACTGAATCTGGACTAAGAATGAGCTTCTCTCCAGATTCCAACCAACAAGAAGGCGAACGACAAGGCCTCCCATAAAGGGCTTCAAAGGGAGCCATACCAATATAAGACTGAAAGTTGTTGCTATATGAGAATTCCACAAGAGGTAAGTGATCCTCCCATGAACCACCAAAACCAAGTACACAAACACGTAGGAGATCCTCGAGAATATGATTAACACGTTCAGTCTGTCCACCAGATTGAGGATGATAAGCTGTGGAGAAATTCAGCTTTGTTCCTAAAGCTTGCTGAAGGCTGCTCCAGAAATGGCTAGTGAATAAAGAATCGCAATCATAAACAATCGTGGAAGGAATACCATGAAGGAGAACAATCTCCTAAATATAAAGCTCAGCAAGAAGAGGCGCGCTCCTATTATACTTAATAGGAATGAAATGAGCTGACTTTGTAAGACAATCAACAATAACCCATATGCTCGAATGACCACACCTTGAACGAGGCAGGCCGTCAATGAAGTCCATCGAAATCTGATCCCATTTCTATAATGGAATCTCTAAAGGCTAAAGGAGACCAGATGGTCGTTGATGCTCGGCCTTAACAAGGTGACAAGTCATACAAGAACCCACATAACTGGCAATGTCACGCTTCGTACCTTTCCAATAATAAAGGCGATGCATATCGGCATACATCTTACTACTGCCGGGTTGGATGGTATACATAGTGCGATGACAATCATCAAGAATATCATGCCTAAGCGTTGGATCAGAAGGCACCACAATATGGTTCTTCTTACGAAAACAACCATGATAATCAACACTAAAATCTCGTAATTCTTCGTCTGGAGACTCGACCTCACAAAGCTGAATAAGGCACATCACTTCGGGATCACGCCTCTGTGTATCGGTTATACGATCGAGAATAGATGGTCGAGCCTCCAAACTGAATAACAACACTGGAGAATCAGATAGAGAAGCACGATTGTGAATATCAAAGAACGATAAAGTTTCAAGAATATCCCACTCGGTTAGCATCGTAGAAACAACGGCCGAATGTTTGCGACTAAGCGCATCGGCTACATGATTACCCTTTCTGGGGGTATAATTGATGTCAAAATCATAAGCTGCAAGAAATTCGAGCCACCGCTGCTGACGCATGTTAAGCTCTTTCTGAGAAAACAAATACTTGAGAGATTTGTGGTTGGTAAAAAGAGTGAAACGCTCTCCAAGCAGATAATGGCGCCAAATTTTCAAAGCAAACGATGGCGGCTAACTCAAGATCATGAGTAGCGTACCGAATCTCATTTGGCCACAATTGACGAGAAGCATAATCTACAACTCGATCACGCTGCATCAACACAGCGCCTAAACCACAATGGCTGGCATCAGTGTAAATGACGAGGTCTTGATTTCCTTCGGGAACCACTAAAACGGGAGCATGATTGAGAGGTTCCTTTAATCCCTGAAAGGAAGCTTCACATTCGTCAGACCACTCGAAGCGAACACCCTTACGAGTAAGGCAAGTAAGAGGGAGTATGCTGCGAGAGAAATCCCGAATGAAATGATGGTAATAACCCACCAGTCCTAAGAAACTACGAATCTCTGATACTGTCTTAGGCCTCTTCCAATTTTGGATGGCCTCAATTTTAGACAGATCAACAGAAATACCATCAGCAGAAACAACATGGCCTAGAAAGCGGACTTGCTTTTCCCAGAAATGGCACTTAGAAAGCATGGCCTTAAGCTGATGATGGCGAAGTGTACTCAAAACAATTCGTAAATGACTAGCATGCTCGCTGTCGGATTTAGAATAGACAAGAATGTCATCGATGAACACTAGAACGAACTTATCCAGATATTCCCTGAATACCTTATTCAGAGATAAACAAAGAATGCAGGAGAATTAGTCAAACCAAATGGCATAACTCTCCACTCATACGAACCATAACGAGTGCAGAAAGCGGTGACTGGAATGCTATTCTCTGCAACTCGTAACTGATGGAAACCGGTGGCAAGTTCTAACTGAGAAAAGACCTTAGCTCCACTCAATTGGTCAAACATATCATCAATCTTGGGTAATAGATAACGATTCTTGATGGTAAGCTCATTAAGCTTGAGATAGTCGACGCAAAGCCTAAGAGATCCATTAGACTTTTTGACAAAGACCACTGCAGCACCCCATGGTAAAGAGCTAGACTGAATGAGCTGCTTGGACTCAAACTCGAGAAGCTGCTTCTTAAGTTCCTCATTTTCCTTAGTTGACATCCGTATAGGAGGAAGACTAACAAGATGAGCACCAGGAACTAAGTCTATACTGAACTCAATAGCTCGTTTGGGTGGCAACCCTGAAATGGGCTCAAAAACATCAGCATAATAACAAACAATAGGAATACGAGACACATCATCATCATCAGAGTCCCTAGAAATAGAGAATAAGGATGCCACATAATTACGATCATTATAACGAAGAACAAGAGTGATTTGCAATGGCTAATCAGGATGGTGAAGATATAAGACTCTCTCAACACACAAAATTTCGGCCTCATATTTCACTAGCCACTCCCAACCCAATATCATATCAATTCCAAGCAAAGGAAACACGTGCAGATTCGCATGGAAAGAAAATCAACAAATAATAATTGCTACATCATTACACATCAAGCTAAGGGTGGAGGATCCCCCAATAGGATTCGCTATCCTCAAAGAAGTCACAATGCAAGAAACATCCAAAGAAAGAATATCCATGAGATCCTTCGATACAAATGAGCGTGAGGCACCCGTATCGAATAAAACTCGAATCATACGATCATGGAATAAAAGAGAACACTCGAGAATAGAAGGAGTACCTTTTTGCTGAGAAGAACCACCTCCTGACTCCAACACATTAAGCTTTCCCTGTTTGTTGGACCTAGAAGCAATAGGACAAGAAGTGGACCAGTGCCCTTCCTTCTTGCAATAGCGACACATACACGGCTTAGGGCATTCACGATCAAGATGATCCTCGGCTCCACAATTGAAGCAACTTCGCTTAGCAGACAGTGTTCCACTAGATTGAGAACTCTGTCCCATAGTCTTTTTCTTCTTATTCGGAAAGGATTTTGCATTGTGAGATAAAAACTTCTTCTTGCCATGGTTCTTACGAACCCTAACATCATCGTCACTATCCTTTTCCTTCTCGACTGCCTCGAGATGGAGAGCAGCATCAACAAGTTTTTCAAAGGTCCGATCAAGCTGCAATAGGAGAGGTCTCTTTAAGTACTTCTTCAGTCCATTAATGAACTTAAGATTCTTCTTGTAGGGTGTAGAGATGTGGTCTAGGCCGTACTTCGACAAGGCCTCGAAAGAAGTAACATACTCAGCAACCGATGATTTCCTCTGCTTCAACTCGAGGAAGCGACAAGAAAGAACCTCTTTCTCTGAATCTGGAATAAACTTGAGCTTGAAACGCTCACGGAACTGCTTCCACTCAAGGGAAGACTCATCAAGTTCGGCAATCAACAACTCGTACCAAATTAAACCTCGCCCTTGCAACATGCTTGAAGCTACAAGGACTTGAAGATGAGATGAGATCTCCATGTGAGTAAAGATGCACTCGCAAGTATGAATCCATGCCTGGACCTCTAAAACAGACTTTGTACCCAGAAAAGGCTTCCCACCTAGATGTGAGAAATCACTGCACAGGCGAGCAAAAAATGACTTGCACGGAGGAGATGAACGGGCTGGAGTAGGAGGCTGGGTGCTCCAAATAAGCTCCATAAGTTGATCAGTAGACAAAGTGACTGCCTCTGGTCGAGAGACACTGAATGGTTTATCACTCTCATTAGGGTGAACGCCACTGGATCGCTCAACCCCATCTTTGGAGCCTGGACCACTGATCGGTCCAGAACCCGTAACTTCATCTTGACCTTGACCATCCATCAGCTGACGAAAAACGAAGATATGATCATTTATGGGGTAATATATATCACTTACATTCAATTAATAAGGAATACTAAGGAAATGTAAAATAATTTTTCCTAGACGTATTCCCTTCTTATATTTATCCTGCAACATAGGAAGTTAAAAGCATGATTCATGTCAAGACTAGGCACAAAGGATTTAATGTTCCACTCATATTATATCTCAATGTACTGTATTTGCTCGTATCCTGTTCCGTATTAATCGCATTTTATTCTGAATTCTGCTCTGATACCAAGCTGTGACGCCCCACCCTGAGACCTATACTAGCAAAGAGCATTACGAGGAGTGTCGTCTACTGATACAGATAATAAGGCTTGATAGGAGCGACCATCCATAAGCCTTGTATAAAATAAATAACAAGAGTATCGATAAAATGTACTAATTTTTTTCTCGACACTCTTACATTCATTGAATACAAAACTATGATGGGTAGAAAGTAATTCAGAACAAATACGATTAACTAAAGCAATAAACATCATAGAACAGATCACCCAGCATTAGATACATATACATATGATATACAACATGTAACGTCACAAAAGTGGTATAAAATCACAATAGGTACATCATGGGTCCAAAATAATAGTACGATACATCAGAGTACATGGATCATAAACATATACCGAGACCAGATAGCTAACTGGATACCGAAAACAACAAATCCATAGCGGAAGTAAAAGGTGTCTACAACGACCAACATACCTGAAAAAGCTCAGTCTGACCCGAGCATAAACACACACGGGTCAGTCTAGTCAAAAGTAAGTACTAATAGTATAAAGAATGATAGGGTACAATATTCAACTTTTAATCAAAGTGTTAAGAAGAAGATATTCTACACGAATGAATAGACTACATTCCTAAACCATAAATTAAGGGCACATGACTGGACTTACTTACTAACACAAGGTTAAGTGATTCATGGTGCATATATTACATAAGATATCAAAGTCTTCAAAATCATCAAGAATCATCACATAACTCCAGTGAGTCAAATATCACGAAAGGGAATCAAAATCCAACATAGAAAAACACAAAAATGTTTATGTGAATTTAAAATTCAATAATCCCCACAAAGTATGATCGTAAAGATCAAATCACAAAATAAATATCATCACGATATGGATCCTGCAGAAATAAATATGCACGTGCAGTCACATGATAATATAGCTCCCCCTGTGCTTAGCTCAGTACTTATACGTATTCAAATTAGGCGCCTATCACTGCAACCCCCCCCCCCCGGTCGAGTGTATTTTCCCCCTCCGGTCAAGTGAATACGTATCTGCGACCCCCCCCCCCCCGAAGCAAAGTACTGGCTCATCACTGTCTCATAGATAGTAACCCAAGTAGTGGTAAATGTGCGTCCCATACCACACGTTCTCACTACTGGGTCACGATCTGCTTATCAACTTCACAATGGAAAAACACAAAAATCACAAAATAGCTTCAATTAGACGGAAATGGAATTGACCAATTCCATATATCGTTGTGTCCCATACCACGGGGCTTACGGTATCGTTCGATTTCCACTACGCCTTCTCGAAGGGTGCAAAACAGTGAAATTTTATATGTAGAAAATACTTTGTCGGAAAATGGTTTCAAAAACAATTATAAAAATCCTTTTATTATCTGTCTTTAAAACTTTTATAATTTATAAAATAAATTTATACTATTGCTCGGTGACAACGAGTTAAATAAACAAAATCATGAATTATTTCTGTCCCAAGATAAAAAAAAGTATTTTTATACATATTGAAAACCGATAAAAACATATGTAGTGTGCACTTTATGGAAACAACATCTTTCAGTTCACACAAAGCCCGTATATCCGGTGTCCGAATTAATGTCAATAGTTGCTTGGTCAGGCATCACAATACATGCGCACCAACCGTTCAACACGCTTCTAATATTATTTAATGAAAAATGCCCATAGCTAAATAAATAAAATAAAATAATAAATAAATAAAGAAAATAGAAATAGAAAACGTTCGAAACCGGTCTGCTCACTTGCATGACTTGCGCATGTAGCAGCTTAGGCGTGAGCCATAATACACCAAGGCAAATAGCATCATCTTTCATGAAAGTGCCATATTCCAAAACATTAGACAAACGTAAGAAAAAAAGACAAAACCCATATTCCTAAGATAATGCAAAACGCAAGGCTACAGGCAACCAAACTGGATTTTGCCATGAACGTGCCATACAGCAATTTGCACAATTGTGTCACTATTCACAAAGGGAAAGTTTGCATTTTAACCCAAATTAATAAGTCCAATTGCACAAACTTAGCATTGAAAAGGAGCACAAGCATAGTTTACTATGTATTTTCACAGGGAGAGGACAGGCGAAAATGATAAAAGCTCACAACAGAGGACCCTATTGCACACATTTATACTGTCCATATTCAACAAAAGGACAGTCGAAAGTAACATACAACGTATAGGCGACAAGCGATAATATGGAGAGTCCACGAAAAAGAGATGTTAAACAGGCCATGAAGAATCAAAACAGAAAAGAGGTTGCATAACACTTAACATACGTTGTACAACTTACAGTAAATTTTTCAGCAGAAAGTGAGCGAGCGAAACCAAAGTGAAAAATGGTTGTTTAACTAGAATGTGTAAGTTTACACTCACCTTACAGTAATTTTCAGAAATTTTTGCAAGGATTTGCGGTTGTTGAAGGCTTCAATGTTGAGATGAAGGCTTCTCCCTACCTGTAATTGCTTCAGCTGAAACATGCAAAGGAAGACTTTTACTGTAAACACTTTTATTCAACAAACAGTAATAAAAAAAATTGGATTAGATCCGAATTTAGGGTGTATTACCTGCTTCTATTCCTTCAAGCATCTGAAATCTAGCGTTTTTGATGTGGAATTTGGGGCTATGTTGATAAAAAAGAAGAAGAGATTTGTTGATTTCACTTATTTCTCCCTTTTGTTTACTGAGGAAGACGAAGTTTTGAGAAAAAGTAACGTATTTTCCTCACCGTTCCAGATATTTCTTAGGTTAGGACATAATTAAGGCCCAAAGTAATACATAGCAAGTGTAACACCCCACGTCCATTAATGTCACTCACAAAGGGAATGCATTAACTTCCATGGAGGTTATAAGTGAATATAGAACAGAAAAATTACAACAATATAGATAATAAATACTACTTGGAAATCTAAAACTTCATTTTATTGCAGCGGAAATTAAACATGTTTGTTACATCATAAAACCATAGATCATATCCAGTACAATATCCATCTTCACAAAAACAAAATACATAATCCCATTACATAAATAGCCATTAAAAAGATAACAAGCTGGACTTTACTTCAACGGTCCAAGCTTTCCAAAGAGAGATGAAGCAATTCAATCAAACTCCACTAGAGCTGGGCCCAACCTGAGGACCTGGAGGGGGAAAAAGGGTAGAAATAGAGGGGGTCAGACATAAAGTCTGGCGAGTATGATAATTCTAACAATACTATTATCAAAATAACTAGACTAAGGCATAAGCTGGAAGACAAGTAAATGTCTATGAACTCTTAGGAAGATAAAGATAGTGTTTAAGATAACGTTAAAGATAACGGTAAAGGCACACCTAATTACTAACGAATGGTTACTACACTACACCGCGCATTACTACACTGTACCACACATTACTACATTGCACCACACCAGTCACCCTAAAGGTTGA
Source organism: Allium sativum (assembly GCA_030737875.1). Classification (NCBI taxonomy): domain Eukaryota; kingdom Viridiplantae; phylum Streptophyta; class Magnoliopsida; order Asparagales; family Amaryllidaceae; genus Allium; species Allium sativum. The sequence goes on along the minus strand of CM060909.1, from coordinate 575,996,994 downwards.
TCCCACTTGCTTCACATAGAAACTTTATAAATAGCCTTGCATACCCCTAGCTGACTACATAGGTGCCGTCTGCCCCTATCTCCACTAGGTGTACCCCACTACCCACTTTCGATCGGCTCCCTACTCGTAGATACCCATGCTGGCCCCACAGTGTGGTGTATCACTCCCCTAATGTGGCAACCCGATACAACTTGAGAATGCAAGGCTTATAGCTACACGATGCAACAACATCTTACCTACCAGCCCGGGTCCACACACGCAAATGACACCCGTTGGACTTGCGTTGCCACCGCTCCCCGTTTTGGCCTCTTACAGTCGAACCCAGCATGCGTGTCCCGTCCTCGACTTGGGTCGAGCCCATAAAGATACGTTTGGGATACTGGTCGAAATGGGCCCCACAAGCTACCCACCTAAGCTTGTCACTAGTATATCCCACTTAACCTTCTTAGTCATGTTCATTTACATGTGTGTTTGGTTAAGTCTTACTAATCGTATTTCACATGCCACTAAGGGCACCCTCAAGATTCCTAATGCCACCCAAGGCACCTATTTAACCCCCATGTCCCACCTTACATGTTTATCTGGTTAAGTATTTCTTAATTCATTCAGGCCATAACCTCATAAAGACCTCTCACATTAGACTGGCATTTATGGCAGCTGGATTTGTCGGGCGGGTCCGGGCAGTCTTACACCATAAAAGAGTCTAATCTCGTGTCTTTACAACCGTTATGCTTTAGTTTAGGCCTAGGACCTCTCACATTGGGCTGACATTTGTGACCACTGGATTTGCCGGGCGGGTCCGGGCAGGTTTACGTCACAAACGAGTCCAACCTCGTGTCCTAAGCATTGATTAACACTTAAAATCTTTTACCCCAGTTTTAATAATTCTTTATTCAAATTATTAATTCAGTCAACTTTTCATGATGTCCATAATTGACTCAATTATGGCCATCCACTTATGGCATGCAAAATCATATCAATTGCACTCCAACTTTTTAATATTAAATCCTTAATATTACCCCTACCCCATGTTTATACGTTCTCTTATTCAACGCATAATATATGCTAGACTTGTATAGTCTAACACCTAGCACAAAGATAAATTATCACAACATTTAGACAATTAAAATAAATCTAATCATAATAGGGGTGAAACTTGCATAAACTACACATGTTAAGGATCAAAAGGTGTCAACTTGTTAAATGTCTCAATTTACATGATATGATCATAGCCCAAATCTATACATAAATTTGCATATGGGGTTTTTAGCCAACATAATGATGGTGTGAACTAGCATAGGATATCACATATGTCATAGCATAATTCTAGATGTCATAATAGATGTCTTGGCATATGTTCATAACTTTTCTAATCAATCTAACTTGCATATGTGACTTGTCATATAGATCAACATAACCCAAACATGATGATTTAATTAATATGAACTAACTAGCATAGATGGTAACATCATGGCCTTTTTAACATGTATGATTCATCACAACTTAGCATAGAAACTTTCAACATACATAACATCATCATAGCATGATTTACAACATATAAGATATCATCATCACATAACATTGGATTTACAATATACATGATAGCAAAAGGGGTTTACAACAACATATATGATAATTCGCATCATCTACTCATAATCCATTCATAACTCAATCTAATTAAAATGATAATAATCTTGTTAAGAACATTATGCTCACAATTTCGAGAAGAAAAGAGAGAGTTTTGCTTTGCTTTAGGGTTGAGAGAATTAGAATTGAATTTGCTTTTCTTCTTTCTTAGTTGGCGGCGGCTCCATTGATTTCCATGGCGATCGTATGACGGTAACTATTCTATTTTAATTAGGTTTAGGGTTAGCATTAGGATGTATTTATAGGTGTAGGAAGCTATTTAGGACCATTAGATTAACCCTGAACCATGAGAACCAATCAAATGCAAAATCTGCATTTGAGCGAATCGGCCCATGGGTTGACAGCCAAACACCCTGGATTAACCCCTAGTCGACCTAGCGGAGCTCGGGTCGACCTCAGAAATTGGTCGGTTCGGTTATTCCCCCTCCCAATTCGCTGTTTTGAACTTTTTCGCAAATTTATTTATTTATTTTTTAATTTTTATATATATATATATCAATATATATATATATTTCTCTGCGCAACCCATTTCACTTAATTCTTTTCTAAAAATTAAGTATACTTTAAATTGTGAATTTTAATGTTATAAAATTACGGGGTGTTACATTCTCCTCTCCTTAAAGGATTTCGTCCCCGAAATCTCCAAGTCAAGAAGAATGTATATCCTACCATCTAATCGTCCATCTACTCAACCATCAAACAACATCCATTGTCCTTAAAGGACTTCTAATGCTTTAATGTTTATATGCATAGTGTGTGTATATGTCCATATCTAATGCAAAATTAGGCGGTCTACTGATTCAGTCGACCTCCTTAGTGCAATTATGATAGTGCCATGCGTCCAATATGTATGCAAAAGATTCCTAATGATACATATTAATTCTATATGCGTGCACAACCATCCACCCAAATGCAGCAACTATATGATAATACAACCATTATACATCCATTTTACTAAATACATCTATATATGTGCAATATGCAATATGAAGTGACTGAGCCGATCTGGTGCCTAATAGTGTGTGTATATGCATCCACGAGCAACCACTAGCAAACACTTGCATCCACCATACATAACATGTCTCAAACACATGTTTCAACCATAGGATTATCCTAACTAAAGGTCAAAGATACTAGCGAGAGGATATACTAAAGATAAGATAAGTACAAGCTAAGCGATAAAGGAGAAATTAAAAGTCATACCCTCAAAAAGAAAAGGGTATCGTGAACGCATCTTCTCTTCCGTCTCCCAAGTAGCGTTGCTCTCATCATCTCCCCATTGCACTTTGACTAGTCTGACCTCTCGATTCCTCAACCTCTTGATCTCCGACCCAAGAATGCGCGTAGGAGCTCGTCGAATTGTCGCATCACGCTCTATCTCCACCTCTCTAAGAAAGCTCGGCTCTACCACTTCCGTGGTCTCGTGCAAGCACTTCCTCAAGTGTGACACATGGAATACGTCATGTACACCACTAAGTCTCTCGGGCAAATCCACTCTATACGCCATCTGTCCAATCCTCTCCTTAATAGGAAACAGCCCTACAAACCTTGGTGCTAATTTCCCAACGGACCCAAAGCGAACAACGTTCCGTAATGGAGACACTTTGACAAAGACCATGTCCCCAACTTCAAACTCGAGATCTGTCCTCTTCTTATCCGCATAAGATTTCTGCCTATTTTGCGCTGCTTTCATCCTCCTTCGAATCAAGTCGATCTTCTCCGAAGTCTCCCTAATCATATCGGGCCCAAGTAAGATCTTATCCGTAGATTCCCACCAACATGTAGGTGAACGACAAGGTCGTCCATATAGAGCTTCGAATGGTGCCATACCAATGATGGACTGAAAGCTGTTATTATATGCGAACTCCACCAATGGAAGATGCTCTTCCCACGTACCCCCAAAGTCTAGGATACATAGCCTCAACAGATCCTCTAGAATGCGATACACCCTCTCGGTCTGGCCGTCCGTCCGAGGAAGATATGCGGTGCCCAAACATAACTGAGTCCCTACCGCCTCTTGTAAGCTTCTCCAAAATTCGCTAGTGAAAATAGGATCGCAGTCGCTCACAATGCTAGAAGGAACACCGTGCAAACGAACTATTTCTCGAACGTATACGGAAGCTAACCATGGAGCAGTCCTCTTACTCTTCACGGGAGTAAAATGGGCGCTCTTAGTAAGTCTATCTACTATAACCCAAATTCCCGTATTACCCTTCCTCGATCGCGGTAATCCATCCACAAAATCCATCGAGATGCTTTCCCATTTCCATAGTGGAACCTCCAATGGGTGAAGCAACCCACCGGGTTTCTTTTGCTCCGCTTTTACTTGTTGGCACATCAAGCATCTAGCGACATACTCGGCCACATCTTTCTTCATGCTGGCCCAAAAGTAAACTCTCTTCATGTCTTTGTACATCTTGTCCCCGCCGGGATGAATGGTCATCTTCGAATGATGTGCTTCGTCAAGAATAGTCTTCCTTAGGTCATCATATTTTGGTACACAAAGTCTACCGTCCCTACGTAACCAACCCTTATCGTCTAGGGTATACCTACAGAGATGGCTTGATGACTCCCCTCCTTTGAGTTTTTCTACTAACTCAACCAACTGCGGGTCGTCTCGCTGTGCCTCGCCAATCCGTCCCAAAAGCGTAGGTCTGACCTCCAAGGATGCTAGCAAACCGGGTACGAAGTCAACGGAAGGTCCAAATTCAAACATCGACATGAATTCTAAACTTCGCCGCTCAACAAACAAAGGACTTAAAGATAATCTTTTTCTACTAAAGGCGTCTGCCACCACGTTACCCTTGCCAGGGGTATAGGCTATTTCGAAGTCGTAGGACGCTAAGAACTCCATCCACCTTTGCTGCCTTAAGTTCAAGTCCTTTTGAGAGAATAGGTATTTTAAATACTTTTGGTCAGTGAATAATTCGAATTTCTCGCCAAGAAGATAATGACGCCAAGACTTAAGTGCGAAAACAATAGCGGCCAATTCTAGGTCATGTGTAGGATAATTTTTCTCATGCGCTCTCAACTGCCTTCCACCATAGGCTACTACCCTACCCTCTTGCATTAAGACTGCGCCTAGTCCTGTCCCACAAGCATCAGTATAAACGGTAAACGGCTTACTCCCATCTGGAAATACTAAGACTGGGGCTGAAGTCAAAGCTCTCTTCAAACGTTGGAACGCATCATCACAATCTACTTCCCATGTGAAAACTAGGTTCTTCTTCGTCAAGCATGTCGATGGAGCTGATATCTTTGCGAAGTCTTTGATAAACTTCCTATAGTAGCCAGCCATCCCCAAGAAACTTCTCGCTTTGGTAGCATTTTTAGGAACCTTCCAATCTTGGATGGCCACCACCTTCGCAGGATCTACAGCTATCCCTTCTTTGGAAACCACGTGTCCTAAGAACCGTACTTCCTTCCTCCAAAAGTGACACTTAGAAAATTTAGCTTTAAGCTTATGCGCTCGTAGAGTCTCCAGCACTTCCCTATGATGTAGGGCATGCTCTTCTTCATCCTTAGAAAAGATCAAGATGTCTTCTATAAAGACTACCACAAATTTGTTATGGTACTCCCTAAACACCCTACTCATCAAATCAACAAAGTATGTGGGGGCGTTTGTCAAACCGAAGGGCATCACTAGCCCTTCATAGAAACCGTCCGGAGTCCTAAAGGCAGTCTTGTCAATGCTATCCTCAGACACTCTCAACTGATGGAAACCAGTGGCTAAGTCCAACTGCGAAAATACCGAGGCGGCAACTAACTGATCGAAGAGATCGTCAATCCTCGGTAGTCGGTGTCTGTTCTTCTTAGTAAGCTTATTAAGTTCTCTATAGTCCACACAAAGTCTAAGGGACCCATCCGCCTTCGTGGCAAATACTACTGGAGCACCCCACTCCGATATACTTCGTCTTATGAACCCCTTCTCAAGCAACTCCTTCACTTGCTTGCCGAGTTCCCTCCTATCACATGGAGCCATGTGGCGTACTGGCAAAGATACTTGTTTCGCATTATCCACAAGATATATTCGAAAATCTATTTCTCGCTTCGGAGGCAAGCCCTTCACCTCCTCAAACACATCCGAATATTCTCGGACCACTCTAACAGATCGTAGATTTTCCTCAGACGCGTCAAGCGATTCTAGATAACTTAGCATAACCGAATTTAGGGGATTACAAAAGATTTCAAGAGTGTTGTCAAGGCGAGTCACGAGCCTAACTACTCTACTTTCACAATCAAGAACGGCCCCATTTCTGGATAACCAATCCATTCCTAAAATTAGCCCATAGCCCGTGAAGCCCAACACATAAGCATCACATCTAAATTCAACGCTAAGTATGGAAATTTTCAAATCCAAACACATTATGGACAAATAAGATGAGCCCCCTATTGGATTTGAAACAACTAAGGGATCCTCTACTAAACTGGTGTTTAAGTGTAGTGATTCAACTAATGATGTAGAGATAAACGAATGTGATGCGCCCGAATCGAATAAGGTACGGACAGGATGATCAAACAGAAAAACCAAGCTTTCAACAGAAATGGTTCTACCTCGTTCTTGCAGCGGTGGGACCGCGAGAGCCTGAACTTGTCCCCTAGCCTGCCCTGGTGCCATAAGAGCCTGCACCTATCCTCCCGAGGTAGCTCCTGCCCTCTTCCCCTTCTTTGGGCAGTCCTTCACTAAATGTCCCGCATCGCCACAATGAAAACAGCCTGTCTTCTTCTTCTTTCGGCAATCCTTGTTGAGATGGCCTGGGGTTCCACAGTTAAAGCACTTCTTCTTTCCCTTGCCATTATTGTCTTTTCCATCCTTCTTGTTTTGCTGTTGTGGTTTCTTCTGATCCCCCTTCTTCTCGGGTGCCTTATCAGCTTTAGCGCTTTTCTCCTCATGCATAAGTGCCATTTCTACTAACTTCTCAAAGGTGGCCCCCATCGGATGTGGGTCATAGCCAACCCTTGCAATGGTTCATTCAAGCCATTCACTAACCTTAGAGCCTTCTTCTCCGGCGTGTTTACTAAGTCCAAGCCAAACCTTGCTAACTGATTAGATTTATTGACATATTCTTTCACTGATGAGCTTCCTTGCTTCAATGTCAAGAACCTTTCCATATATAGATTTTCTTCCGCCCTTGAGAGAAACTTCACCTCGAACCTATGTCTGAAATCCGCCCAAGAGTCAATAGGACGCTCCCCATTAGTGACCTCCCACCAAAACGAGGCCTCTCCCTTCATCAACCAAGCTGCTAAACAAACTCTCCTCCCTTCTTCTACTTCAAAGATTTCTAGCAACTCTTCCACCTCCTTAAGCCAATCTCTAGCTTCCACAAATGTTTCTGACCCTTGAAATGGTTTTCCACCCATAGCCTTGAATTCCTTGCATGTATTTGCAAAAGTATCTACGCTAGGAGGAGGAGGAGGAACGTGTGCAACTGGTGGTGGAGGAACATTGGCTAGACCTGCAGCGGCTTTAGCCTCCAATAGCTTCTTATACCATCCTGGTATCGTTACACCTTCGGGTAGATTAAGATCTTTAGCCATGCTGAAACGAAAAAGGAAAGATTCAAAATGGAGAATTCTAAAGATAAAGATATGTGGCTATTGGGGATTATGTTTTTCTTAAAAACTTTTCTCTTTAAATTTCTCATTAAAACATGTTTTTGAAAACACTTCTTCCAAAAATAACTATTTTTCTAAAGTATTTTTATCTGTTCTGATAAGCTCTGATACCACGTGTAACACCCCACGTCCATTAATGTCACATACAAAGAGAATGCATTAACTTCCATGGAGGTTATAAGTGAATATAGAACAGAAAAATTACAACAAGACAGATAATAAATAGTACTTGGAAATCTAAAACTTCAATTTATTGCAGCGGAAATTAAACATGTTTGTTACATCATAAAACCATAGATCATAACCAAGTACAATATCCATCTTCATAAAAACAAAATACATAATCCCATTACATAAATAGCCATTAAAAAGATAACAAGATGGACTTTACTTCAACGGTCCAAGCTTTCCAAAGAGAGATGAAGCAATTCAATCAAACTCCACAAGAGTTGGGCCCAACCTGAGGACCTGGAGGGGGAAAAAGGATAGAAACAGAGGAGGTCAGACATAAAGTCTGGCGAGTATGATAATTCTAACAATACTATTATCAAAATAACTAGACTAAGGCATAAGTTGGAAGACAAGTAAATGTCTATGAACTCTTAGGAAGATAAAGATATCGTTTAAGATAACGTTAAAGATAACGGTAAAGGCACACCTAATTACTAACGAATAATTACTACACTACACCACGCATTACTACACTGCACCACACATTACTACACTGCACCACACCAGTCACCCTAAAGGTTGATCCCACTTGCTTCACACAGAAACTTTATAAATAGCCTTGCATACCCCTAGCTGACTACATAGGTGCCGTCTGCCCCTATCTCCACTAGGTGTACCCCACTACCCACTTTCGATCGGCTCCCTACTCGTAGATACCCGTTTTGGCCCCACAGTGGGGTGTATCACTCCCCTAAAGTGGCAACCCGATACAACTTGAGAATGCATGGCTTATACCTACACGATGCAACAACGTCTTACCTACCAGCCCGGGTCCACACACGCATATGAAACCCGTTGGACTTGCGTTGCCACCGCTCCCCGTTTTGGCCTCTTACAGTCGAACCCAGCATGCGTGTCCCGTCCTCGACTTGGGTCGAGCCCACAAAGATACGGTTGGGATACTGGTCGAAATGGGCCCCCACAAGCTACCCATCTAAGCTTGTCACTAGTATATCCCACTTAACCCTCTTAGTCATGTTCATTTACATGTGTGTTTGGTTAAGTCTTACTAATCGTATTTCACATGCCACTAAGGGCACCCCCTAGATTCTTCATGCTACCCAAGGCACCTACTTAACCCCCATGTCCCACCTTACATGTTTATCTGGTTAAGTATTTCTTAATTCATTCAGGCCATAACCTCATAAAGACCTCTCACATTAGACTGGCATTTATGGCAGCTGGATTTGCCAGGCGGGTCCGGGCAGTCTTACACCATAAAAGAGTCTAACCTCGTGACTTTACAACCGTTATGCTTTAGTTTAGGCCTAGGACCTCTCACATTGGGCTGACATTTGTGACCACTGGATTTGTCGGGCGGGTCCGGGCAGGTTTACGTCGCAAACGAGTCCAACCTCGTGTCCTAAGCATTGATTAACACTTAAAATCTTTTACCCCAGTTTTAATAATTCTCTATTCAAATTATAAATTAAGTCAACTTTTAATGATGTCCATAATTGACTCAATTATGGCCATCCACTTATGGCATGCAAAATCATATCAATTGCACCCCAACTTTTTAATATTAAATACTTAATATTACCCCTACCCCACGTTTATACGTTCGCTTATTCAACGCATAATATAGGCTAGACTTGTATAGTCTAACACCTAGCACAAAGATAAATTATCACAACATATAGACAATTAAAATAAATCTAATCATAATAGGGGTGAAACTTGCATAAACTACACATGTTAAGGATCAAAAGGTGTCAACTTGTTAAATGTCTCAATTTATATGATATGATCATAGCCCAAATCTATACATAAACTTGCATATGGGGTTTTTAGCCAACATAATGATGGTGTGAACTAGCATAGGATATCATATATGTCATAGCATAATTCTAGATGTCATAATAGATGTCTTGGCATATGTTCATAATTTTTCTAATCAATCTAACTTGCATATGTGACTTGTCATATAGATCATCATAACCCAAACATGATGATTTAATTAATATGAACTAACTAGCATAGATGGTAACATCATGGCTTTTTTAACATGTATGATTCATCACAACTTAGCATAGAAACTTTCAACATACATAACATCATCATAGCATGAATTACAACATATAAGATATCATCATCACATAACATTGGATTTACAATATACATGATAGCAAAAGGGGTTTACAACAACATATGTGATAATTCACATCATCTACTCATAATCCATTCATAACTCAACCTAATTAAAATGATAATAATCTTGTTAACATCATCATACTCACAATTTGGAGAAGAAAAGAGAGAGTTTTGCTTTGCTTTAGGGTTGAGAGAATTAGAATTGAATTTGCTTTTCTTCTTTCTTAGTTGGCGGCGGCTCCTTTGATTTCCATGGCGATGGTATGCCGGTAACTATTCTATTTTAATTAGGTTTAATGTTAGCATTAGGATGTATTCATAGGTGTAGGAAGTTATTTAGGACCATTAGATTAACCCTGAACCATGAGAACCAATCAAATGCAAAATCTGCATTTGAGCGAATCGGCCCATGGGTTGACAGCCAAACACCCTGGATTAACCCCTAGTCGACCCAGCGGCGCTCGGGTTGACCTCAAAAATGGGCCGGTTCGGTTATTCCCCCTCCCAATTCGCTGTTTTGAACTTTTTCGCAAATTTATCTATTTAATTTTTAATTTATATATATATATATATATATATATCAATATATATATTTCTCTGCGCAACTCATTTCACTTAATTCTTTTCTAAAAATTAAGTACACTTTAACTTGTGAATTTTAATGTTATAAAATTACGGGGTGTTACAGCAAGGCTCAAACACTAATTAAAGAATTTATTTAGCAAATAGGCCAACTTAACATATAATTGTCATACATACTCACATTTTACATCAAATTTTTGACTAAATTCACAAAACTCTTCATTGCTAATGCTAAAATAAAATTGAAATAATGCTTATAAATTATTGTTAAGGTATTTTAAATGTTATTCTGCGTCGAGAGGAGATATACGCTAATCGAAAAGGAATGGCTACTGATAGGGAAGATATCTAAAGCAAGTTGGCCATCAAGCAAACGGGAGATAGCTCAGGAAAAGTTGAAGTTAACGTTGGGAACAAGAACCAAGGCAGCAGTCGTCAATCAGGGAATAATAATAACAATAATAGGAAAAGAAATCAAGGAAATGACTCTCAGAGGAGATCCCGGCCCAGACTGTTTGAGAACTTCACACCATTAAATGACACATTGGAGAACATCTTCCTAGATACATATAATGTCCTCCAGTACAAAAGGCCTCCTTCGAGAGATTCTACAGAGAAAGAGCATGAAATTGGGAAATTCTGCCTTTTTCATCAGATTCACGGTCATTCCACAAACGAATGTCATCACTTGAGAGACGTGGTTGAAAGGCTGCTCCAAGAAGGGAAGCTTGATGAGTATAAGGTGACTTCCAGGGATATGGGGCAAGTCGTACAAGCCCCGAATCAAAGCTAACCTATTGCCAAACCGACGGCTCAGCTAAATGGGAAAATATCGTTATCAATGCCATAATTGGTGGGCTCCACCTAGCAAGGCACAGTTTCAGAGCTATGGATCAATACATAAAAGCAGCTAAATAGCATTTCGAAGTGGGAGAGTGTAGTAACCCCGAAGACAGCGCTCCGATTAAACAACAAAAGACGATGTCCGATGATGTCATATTTCGCGAGCGAGAGAGTATTCGAGTACACTCCCCAACTAAAGATCCATTGGTTATCACCGTCACCATCAGCCCAGCTATAATTCATAAACTCTTGGTAGATAACCGGAGTTTATTCAACAATTTGTTCAAGAAAACGTTCAACTAAATGAAACTCGAGCCAAAGGATTTGAAGCCATGTGAAGGTTGGATACGTGGATTTAATGGGGCTTTGACCGCTCCAATAGGATACGTGGAATTATCAGTAACGCTTGGGGAAGGAGAATGCCAGAGAGTGAGGATCCTCCCCTTCGTGGTCCTGGATATTGAATCGCCATACAATGCCTTCTTAGGCCGACCGGCCCTAGCTAAATTCAGGGCCTGCACCCTGGTGCATATGATTGAAATTCCCAATAGACTCCGGTGTGGGTATTGTGAGAGGAGATCAAGTTGTTGCACGAACACGCTACATTGCAGAGTTAAAATTGCTCCGCAAAGGAAGAGATATAGAGGCAAAAGGTGGTTCCTCCACTCCAAAGGAGGAATCGTCATAGAAACTAAAGGAAGTGCCTTTGAGAGGGTCGCCCAGAGAGTTGCCCTAGGACATAGATCCCAGAGAGGATGAAGAGCCTGAGGGCAGAATGGCGACTCCTAATGAAGCAACTGTGGATGTACCAATCGATGATAGAGACCCAGAGAAGGTCCTGAAGATTAGATCCCAGTTGGATCCCGTTCGAACCAAGGAATTAACAAATTTTCTGAAAGCTAACTTGGATGTATTTGCATGGACACATGCAGACATGTGTGGGATATCTCCCTCAATTATGAGTCATTTGCTAAGCATTAACCCGAAACATCCTCCTGTCCAGCAGAAAAGGCGAATGCTGGGTCCAGAAAGGTCTGCCGCATTGAAAGAAGAAGTCAAAAAACTAAAGAGTAATGAATTTATTAAAGATTCGACGTACCCTGACTGGATTTCAAACCCGAATTTGGTAAAAAGGGCCAATGGAAAGTGACGAACGTGCATCAATTTCTCTGATCTAAATAAGGCTTGTCCGACGGATAGCTTCCCGTTGCCTAGAATCGATAAATTAGTAGATTCAACTGCAGGTCATGAACTTCTTTCTTTTATGGATGCCTATTCGAGGTATAATCAGGTCCCCATGCATGTTCCGGACCAAGAGCATACCAGCTTCATTACGGATTTGGGATTATATTGCTATGTGGTGATGCCTTTCGGTCTGAAAAATGTCGGCGCTACATATCAGCGGTTGGTGAATAGGATGTTCTACAACCAGATTGGGAAAACGATGGAGGTATACGTCGACGATATGTTGGTAAAGTCCAGATAGTCGTCCGATCATACCAACGATTTGGCTGAGATGTTTCAAATTCTCCAAAAATATGGGATGAAATTGAATCCTTTGAAATGCTCGTTTGGGGTAGCATCTAGAAAATTCCTAGGGTTCATTGCAAGCTCACGCGGAATTGAGATTAATCTAGACCAAATTACAGCAATCCGAAATATCAAAGAACCAAAGCAGATTAAAGATGTGCAAAGCCTTGCTGGAAAAGTGGCAGCGCTCAGCAGATTTATCTCAAAAGCTACAGATAAATGCATACCCTTTTTGAATTAATAAAGCGAGGCAAGCACAACTTTAAATGGACTCCTGATTGTATAGAAGCTTTCCAAAACCTGTTGAATTATCTGGAGAGACCCTCGATACTATTTAAGCATGTAGATCACGAAGATTTATTCATACTTGGCAGTGTTATCTCACGCAACCAGTTCGGCTTTGGTAAGAGAAGAGGATAAAGTTCAAAGACCGGTGTACTATCTGAGAAAGAAATTGGCAGCCGCAGAACGAAGTTACCCAAAGATAGAACAACTAGCGTACAGTTTGTTGATCGCATCTTGGAAGCTTCGTCACTATTTTTCGGCTCATCCCATCACTGTTTATACTGATTACCCACTTAAGAAAGTCCTATAAAGGCCAGAAGCATCGGGAAGATTGCTCAAATGGAACATTAAGCTGAGTCAATTCGACCTGAACTTCCAACCCCGGAGGTCGATAAGAGGGCAGGAACTTGCAGAATTTATAGCGGAATTTACCATCCTAGAAGATGATGCGGTAACTGAGGAAGATGATATGCCAAAGCTACTCCTTGACCCTAATGCCTGAAAACTATATACTGATGGAGCTAAAAATGACAGACGATTAGGTGCCGGAGTGGTTCTTGAAACTCCAGAGAAATGGTTAATATATTACGCTCTTAGATTGGAGTTCCACGCAACGAATAATGATTTCGAGTTTGAAGCTCTAATTGTCGGGTTGAAACTTGCAAAGGAACTTGGGATAACAAAGCTAGACATTTTCTGTGACTCCAATTTGGTCGTGAACCAAGTTAATGAAAAGTTTCAGGCTAAGAGTCCAAGGTTGATATCATATCTGGAAAAAGTAAGAACATTGGTGGATGGTTTTGATCACCATAGTATATCTCACACTCCTCGAGTGGAGAATCAAAGAGTGGACAAGTTAGCGAAGATGGCAAGTTCCGATAATCCAGAACATACGGAGCTAGTCCCAATTGAAGTATTAAAGTTCCCCAGTGTGGATCAGATGGAAGTTGATCCGGTACTGGAGATTGAACCTGAAAGGGAGTCATGGATGACCCCCCTAAAGAATTTCCTAATGAATGGAATGCTCCCAACTAAGAAAAGTGAGAGGTGTGCAGTTATACGGAAGGCTCCCCGATATGTGTTGCAAGGCGAAGTCCTGTACAGACAAGGTTTCTCGATGCCTCTCCTCCGTTGCACTGCCCATGACGACATCAAGCGTGTGCTGAAGGAAGTCCATGAAGGTGAGTGTGGCGACCACACTGGAGGGCAAACATTGGCAAAGAAGATATTGCGATACAGCTATTTCTGGCCCACTATAAACAAGGATGCAGCCAAGTATGCACGACGTTGTGATGCTTGCCAGAAGTTCTCCGAAATCCCTAGGGCGCCACCTAACCAGTTGAAGATGATGACAAGCCCGTGGCCTTTCGCTATGTGGAGAATTGACATTATTGGGGCCTCCCCATAGAAAAGGACGGAGCAAAGTTCGCTATTGTGGTCGTGGTATATTTTATTAAATGGGTAGAAGCAGAGCCTTTGACCACGATCACAACCAAAAGAGTGATCACCTTTGTCGTTAAGAACATTATCTATCGATTTGGGATTCCAAAAGTCATCATAACCGATAATGGAACCCAATTCGACAACACGAAGTTTCAAGATTTCTATCTAAAGTATCACATCGAGAAAAGATACACCTTTGTGGCACATCCGCAATCGAACGGATATGTTGAAGCGGCAAACAAAGTGATCAAATCCATTCTAAAGAAAAGATTTAAGAGGGCCAGTGTAACACCCCACGTCCATTAATGTCACTCACAAAGGGAATGCATTAACTTTCATGGAGAATTTTAAGTGTGTATAGAACAGAAACTTAACAACAAGACAGATATAAACAGTACTAAAACTTTAAAACTTTATTTCATTGTAGTGGAAAATACATAAGTTTGATTACATCATCAAAACCAGAGTCAACGTACATAATATCCATCTTCACCAACTCAATGTACATAAATTGTAAGACATTACCCCAGTAGAAAATAGCCATAAATAAGAGAGGTTGAACTTTACTTCAGCGATCCAAGCAACTTCTAAAAGCAGAGATACAGATGTCCAAAATCAAGCTCCACTGGTGCTAGTTCCAATCTGAGCACCTGGGGGGGAAAGGAAGAAAAGAGGAGGAAACAAAGGGGGTCATACATGAAGTCTGACGAGTGCGATAACTTTAACAATATAATTACCAAAATAACTAGGCTAAGGCATAAGTTGAAAAATAGGGAAATGACTGTGAACAATTGGGTATAACAGAGTAAACAAGGAAACAAGATGAACAAAGATAACGTTAAAGGCGCACCTAAACCACTATAAGATATTTACTATACTGCACCACCACTATACTGCACTACCTCTAGTCACCCAAAGGTTGAACCCGCCTATAGAACTTAATAATGATAATGATAGTTTCGTGCACCCCTAGCTACCTTCAAAGGTGCCGCCTGCCCCTATCTCCACTAGGTGTACCCACTACCCCCATGTGATCGGCTCCCTTACTCGTAGATACCCGTGCTGGCCCCACAGTGGGGTGTATCACTCCCCAAAGTGGCAACCCGATACCATCAATGATGCACGGCTTATACCTACACGATGCAACAACGTCTTACCTATTAGCCCGGGTCCACACACGCATATGAACCCATTGGACTTGCATTGCCACCGCTAACCCGGTTTGGCCTCTTACAGTCAAGCCCAGTATGCGTGTCCCGTCCTCGCCTAGGATCGAGCCCACAAAGATACGTATGGGTTACTGGTTGAAACGGGCCCCCGTTACTTGACTCAAGCTATCCACCTAAGCTTGGTCCCCTCTAGTACATCCCACTTAACCCTCTTCTTACTCATGTTCACTTACATGTTTCAATTTTGGTTAAGTGTTTCTAATCGTATTTCAAATGCCACCCAAGACACCCTCTGAAATCCACATGCCACCCAAGGCACCCACTTAACCCCCTCATGTCCCACTACATGTTTATCTAGTTAAGTGTTTCTTAATTCATTAAGACCATAACCTCAGAAAGACCTCCCACATTGAATTGGCATTTGTGGCAGCTGGATTTGTCGGGCGGGTCTGGGCAGTCTTACTCCACAAACGAGCCTAACCTCGTGTCTTTACAATTGTTACGTATTTAATTTATGCCTAAGACCTCCCACATTAGACTGGCATTTGTGGCAGCTGGATTTGCCAGGCGGTTCCGGGCAGTCTTACACCATGAAAGAGCCTAACCTCGAGTCTTATACGATTAATTACTCCTAATTAATCATTCCCCAATTTGAATTAATTTTCCTATTTAAATTATTAATCAATTCCAAATTTAACTATAGCCATAATTGACTCAATTATGTCCATCTATTTATAGTATGTAAAATCATACCAATTCTCATCACAAATTTATTTTATGCCTCTTAAGGCATTATGCCAATTCTCAATATTAAATCTTTTAATATTATCCCATTACCCCACGTTGTACGTTCATCCGTTTAACATAAAATATATGTTAGACTCGAATAGTCTAACTTATAAAATAAAGAGAAAACATCAAAACATACATATAGATAAACTAGATCTAAACATAAGGAGTGAACTTGCATGTGTGAATGAGGTTCTACATCTAAAACTTGCATAGGCCAAAGTTACAACTTGCAAGAAACTACATATGTCATAAATCCAAATCTAAAGGTGTGAACTTGTTTAGGTAATAGTCACAAACTTGCATAAATCATGTATGTCATGGATCTACATCTAAAGGTGTAAACTTGCATAGGAAATAATCACAAACTTGCATAACATGATTCATATTCCAAACTCATATATTTATATAAACTTGCATATGTGATTTATGCAACATAACAATGGTGTAAACTTACATCTAAACATGTAAACTAGCATGTAGACTTTAGCATATAACTCACACTTGTCATAACCTAACTTTAAATCTAAAATAGATGTCATGAAACATGTAAAGTTATACATAATCTTTACTAACTTGCATATGGTTCATGTCTAAATCAATTTCTGAACTTGCATACATACATATGATTTATCATATGAATCAACATAACCAAACTAGCATATGAACAACATGATGATTTGATTATACATAAGCCAATCATAGAATTATAACATAGATGGTAGCATTATAACTTTACAACATAGATGATAACATCACAACATAACATCATAGAATTTACAACATATATTATAACATCACAATTTTACCACATAATTGTAACAACCCGTGTCCATCAATGTCACTCACAAAGGGAATGCATTAACTTCTATGGAGCGTTTTAAGTGAGTATAGAACAGAAACTTAACAATAAGACAGATACAAATAGTACTTGAAAAATTAAAAACTTTATTTCATTACAGCGGAAAATACATATGTTTGATTACATCATCAAAACCAGAGCCAAGTACATAATATCCATCTTGACTAAATCAAAGTACATAAATTGAAAGACATAATCCCCAATACAAAATAGCCATAAATAAAAGAGAGGCTGAACTTTACTTCAGCGATCCAAGCAATCTTCTAAAAGCAAGAAGCACATTTGTCCAAAATCAAGCCCGCTGGTGCTAGTTCCAACCTGAGCACCTGGGGGTGGGGGAGGGGGGAGGAAGAAAAGAGGAGGAAACAAAGGGGGTCAGACATAAAGTCTGGTCAGTGCGATAACTTTAACAATATAATTACCAAAGTAACTAGGCTAAGGCATAAGTTGGAAAATCAGGAAATGACCATGAACCATTGAGTATGGCAGAGTAAACAAGGAAACAAGATGAACAACGATATCGTTAAAGCGCACCTAAACCACTATAAGATAATTACTAAACTACACCAACACTATAAGATAATCGCTATACTGCACCACCACTAGTCACCCTAAGGTTGATCCCGCCTACAGAACTTAATAATGGTATTGGTAGTTTCGTGCACCCCTAGCTGCCTTTATAGGTGCCTCCTGCCCCTATCTCCACTAGGTGTACCCACTACCCCCAAGCTATCGGCTCCCTAACTCGTAGATACCCATGCTGGCCCCACGGTGGGGTGTATCACTCCCCAAAGTGGCAACCCGATACCACAAATAATGCACGGCTTATACCTACACGATGCAACAATGTCTTACCTACCAGCCCAGGTCCACACACGCATATGAACCTGTTGGACTTGCATTGCCACCGCTAACCCGTTTTGGCCTCTTACTGTCAGGCCCAGTATGCGTGTCCCGTCCTCGACTTGGGTCGATCCCACAAAGATATGTATGGGTTACTGGTTGAAACGGGCCCCCATTACTTGACACAAGTTATCCACCTAAGCTTGGTCCCCTTTAGTATATCCCACTTAACCCTCTTCTTATTCATGTTTCAATTACATGTTTCAATTTTTGGTTAAGTATTTCTAATCGTATTTCAAATGCCACCCAAGGCACCCACTAGATTCCACATGCCACCCAAGGCACCCACTTAACCCCCTCATATCCCACTACATGTTTATCTGGTTAACTGTTTCTTAATACATTAAGACCGTAACCTTATAAAGACGTCTCACATTATACTGGCATTTGTAGCAGCTGGATTTGCTGGGTGGGTCCGGGCAGTCTTACACCACAAAAGAGCCTAACCTCGTGTCTTTACAATTGTTATGTATTTAATTTATGCCTAAGACCTCCCATATTAAACTGGCATTTGTGGCAGCTGGATTTGCCGGGCGGGTCCGGGCAGTCTTACACCACAAAAGAGCCTAACCTCGTGTCTTAGATGATTAATTACTCCTAATTAATCATTCCCCAATTTGAATTACTTTCCCTATTCAAATTATCAATTAATTCCAAATTTAACTATGGCCATAATTGACTCAATTGTGTCCATCTATTTATGGTACGTAAAATCATACCAAATTTCATCACAAATTTATTTTATGCCTTTTAAAGCATTTATGCCTTAAGGCATTTATGCCAATTAAATCTTTTAATATTATCCCATTACCCCACGTTGTACGTTCGTTTGTTTAACGTAAAATATACATTCGACTCGAATAGTCTAACTCATGGAATAAAGATAAAACATCACAACATACATATAGATAAAACTAGATCTAAACATAGGGGTGAACTTGCATGTGTGAATGATGTTCTACATCTAAAACTTGCATAGGCCAAAGTTACAACTTGCATAAAACTACATATGTCATAAATCCAAATCTAAAGGTGTGATCTTGTTTAGATAATGGTCACAATCTTGCATAAATCATGTATGTCATAGATCTATATCTAAAGGTGTGAAATTGCATAGGAAATAACCACAAACTTGCATAACATGATTCATATTCCAAACTCATATATTTACATAAACTTGCATATGTGATTTATGCGACATAACAATGGTCTAAACTTACGTCTAAACATGTAAACTAGCATGTAGAATTTGGCATATAACTCACACATGTCATAGCCTAACTTTTAGATCCAATTCACATAAAATAGGTGTCATGAAACATGTAAGGTTATGCGTAAAATCTACTAACTTGCATATGATCCACATCCAAATCAATATCTAAACTTGCATACATACTTATGATTTATCATATGAATCAACATAACCAACTAGCATATGAAACATGATGATTTGATTATACATATGCTAATCATAGAATTACAACATAGGTGATAACATCATAACTTTACAACATAGATGATCACAACATAACATCATACAATTTACAACATGTATGATAACATCAATAATTCACATCATATCCAAATAATCCACATCATAACTCAATCCAATTAATTTGCTAATTATTTTATTAAAATTATCGAACTCACAACTCAAAGAGGGTCTTGAGTTCTGAATTCTGAGTTTTGAAGTTGTATTAGCTTTCCTTTGAAGAAGATTTATTGTTAGGGTTGAATAGAATTGATTTGATTTGCTGTTCTTCCTCTCTAATTGGTGACGGGTACTCTAGGTTATAAGATGATAGCATGGCGGCCATAGTTTTAGTTTTTTTATTTAGGGTTTGAGTCTACCCACGTTTATATAGAATTTTAATTTAATTATAGCCATCGGATGATCCTATGGTTAATCACAATCATTCAGTCGGGATAGGGTGACACCTCAGCCCTAGTGACTCAGCAAGGAGTCAGAAAGGACTTGGCAACATGGGTCAGACTGAACCAGAAACCTGTGCAGGCCTGCAGCCTCGGCCTGGGCGAACTTAGCAGGTGCGCTAGTGCAAATTTGTACTGGTGCACTTCTCAAGTGCGCCAGTGCAATCTTCCTTTTTTTTCTACTTTCCCTTATGACTTTGTTCGTCCATATCTTCTTTATCTGATATCTGTTTTACACAAACTCGGATTCTACCTCGACCAGAATTCCGAGATGAACACAATGGCGCAACCCATTTCCCTTAATTCGCATGTCTGAGATTAATTATTCTATAATTTAGTTAACTCGATTATTCAAAAATCCGAGGTGTTACATTCTCCCCTCCTTAAAGGATTTCGCCCCTGAAATCTCCAAGTTGAGGAGAATGCATATCCTAACATCCAAACAACCATCTACTCAGCCATCAAACACAGGCATCCATTGTCCTTATAAAATTTCTAATGTTGTATGAACATATGCAAAAAGTGCGTGTATATGTTCCTTATCTAATGCAAAATCAGGCGGTCTACTGATTCAGTTGACCTCCTTAATGCAAACCATGATCGTGCCATGCGTCCATTATGTATGTGAAGAACCCTATCGATACATATTATTTCTACATGTGTGCACAATCATTCACCAAAATGCAACATCCATATGATGGTACAACCATTATGCATCCATTACTTAAATATGTACACACATTTATATGCAATATGCAATATGAAGTGACTGAGCCGGTCTAGTGCCTAAAGTGTGTGTATATGCATCCACGAGCAAACACTTGCATCCACATGCATCCATCATACATAACATGTCTCAAACACATGTTTCAACCATAGGACTACCCTATCTAAAGGTTAAAGGTAATAGCGAGAGGACATAATAAAGATAAGACAAGTACAAAGTAAGCGATAAAGGAGAAATTAAATGACATACCCTCGAAAAGAAAAGGTTACAATGAATGTGTAATAACCCGAAAATGCAAGCCAGTTTAAAATTTTTATTTTGGCAATTTTAGCGAATTTTGAATATTTAAAATGATTATTTTAAATAATATCAACAAGAAATTTATTTTGAATATAATTAGAATGTATATATTTATACGCGTCGTCGTTAGAATATAAATAATTATTTATAATTATAAAAGGTATTGAAAATGGCGCGGTAGTTCTATAATTCGATTTCAAATTTCAATTGAATGTACCGGGTGCAAAATAAACCGGATTTTAACAAAACCGAAAATAATAGGATCTATTTGAGGATATCTTTCCAACGAATCCGAAAAATCAAGATTTCATAGCGGGAATCAAAAGATATGTCCAGTTGAAAATTCTGAATAGTCGCTATGGAATTCAGGCTCTTAAAAATGGGAATTTTGCAAACGACCTCGGATTTCGACGAAACCACTTTTGTTGGATCCGTGATGTCAAATTATAGCTAGATTCCAAATTTCATAATTTTTCGAATCAATATGTGAGCGTGGCAAAGGAAAACGCGTTTGACCAGTTTCAGTTGATTTTAATCAACTGGAAAATGGCCATTTTTCCAATGGTCTCCGAATTCGACGAAACTAGTTTTGATAGGACCGTATCGTCAATACGAAGCTAGAAAATATTTTTCTAGAATTTTTCGAGCCCGTATGTGGCCCCGGTAAATTGAAATGTGCGTTTAAATTGAATATATAAAGATTTATATTTTAAATTCAACGAAAACTAATCGTAATGGTCGAATTGGCCTACGATACATATCCCATTGTGTTCAGAATGGGGGTAATTTGCTAGGGGCGAAAGTCGTTGGGTTTTAGTTGGAGTTCGTTTCGAGAAAACATGAATTTTCGAAAATAAAAGAAATTAAATATAATATAATATAAAATTTTATAAACCCCCCCATATATTCTCTCTCCCCGTTAGCATTCGTATTAGGTCAGAAATAAAAAATAAAATAAAAAACCGACGATGACCAAATCGCGCCCCCCCTCAACGGCGCCGCCGTCCGCCACAGCCGCCCCTCCCTCCGATCTTCCCCTCCTCCTCCTTCTCTTCTCCAGTCCCTCTCTCCCTCCGAATCTTCTGAAGACCGACGCCCAACTCAAGCACCCCGCCCCCTCATTGACCATGCAACCCTTCCACCGCCCCACAGGCCAAACTCCGAGCCCCCACCACCTCTCGCTCGACCTGAAGCCCCTCCTCCCTCTAACACGCCTCCGATGATGCTCCAACCCAACACCTATCTTCAACAGTCACCGATTCCAACGCTGAAACCCTAGATTAAATTGATGTGAGTTTTCTTTTACATATTTTATTTTTCAGTTTTAATTAGGTTTTGTTTGAAGAAAAAGAATAGGGTTTTTAATTAGTAAAGATGAGATCTTTGATGAAAGAAAAATATGATTTTTTACATATAAAGATTATATTTTAATAAAGGTAAAGCTTTGATTTTTAATGCAAAGAGGGCTTTGGTTTTCAAAGTAAGGAAAGGAACGATTTTTATCATCTAGAAGAAGAAATAAAAATTCGGTTTTTATAGTGAAGTAAAGATTATATTTTTAATCATAGAAAGATGAGATTTTTAAAAGAAGAAAGATGTGACTTTTAGCATATAAAAATATGATTTTTATATTATAGGAAGATTAAAAATATAATTTTTATTATATGTAGAAGTTAAAAATATAATTTTTATAATATAGAGAGGGTAAAAATATGATTTTTATATAGTGGCGATAATAAAAATATGATTTTTATATAACGTAGATAATACAAATATGATTTTTACTTAGGTAGAGTATTAAAAATATGGTTTTTACTAAAGTAGAAATGTAAAAATATAATTTTTATATAGTTATGATTATAAAAAATTCAATCTTTAGATAAGAAGTAGAAATATAAAAATATAATTTTTATATAGAAAGAAGCGTTGAAAATATATGAAGTTAAATAAAAATGTGAACTTTATTTTTATGATGTAGGAATGAAAATAAAAATGTGATTTTTAAATATGTAGCGAACACGTACGGTGGAAGAGACAAAAGGAAGAACGATGAAGATTTCCTACATATGAAGAGTCACGGCGTTTGGTTTAGCTATCGGTGAGAATTTCTCACTCTTCAATCCCTTATTCTAGTTATATATATATATATATATATATATATACTAGGATGCAGACGGTGTTTTGTAGCACCTGACACCACAGTCCACAGACCATTGACTTGTTTGTTTGGTTGCATAGATTAGTTAGATTATTTGAGTTGAATTTGATTGTTTGGGGAAATGGAAATTGATTTGATTGATGTGTGAATGGCGTGGGCCATCACTAGACCGGGGATAAGGCTAGGCCTTGTCCCGTTTCTAGTATCGTGCTGTTATGCTGCCGAAATTTTCTAAAATAAATTAGAAAATAAAGATATCATTTTATTTAATAAATGAACCGAATAGAATATTCATAGGTTGAATAAAATATTATGGTCGTTAAAAATATAATTTTTAACGTAAATATGAATAAATATTCATTTACAAACTAGACGGTTTGTTTATGTACACCTATTTGAAGGATATTGATTGGGACGATAAATTTTACACATCGCCCAACTGCACAAATAAAATCTGTGTTTGATTGTTTGAAACCCCACACGGGTATTGGGATAAAATACGGCATACACTAATCCCAATAATTAGTTGTATGTCGATCGATTGATTGACAGGCTGTTATAAGCGTTAGATATCTATATTTGATGCTTATACAGTGTAGTGCACTTTGGATGATGGTTGATTATGTATCGTTGCTACTATATACATGTGTTGTATGGAATCCATATAACTAACTTTGTATGGTAATTGATTGGGCCTCATTTCAATTTAGAAAATAAAGATTATAATAAAATAAAGGTTCATGTGTTGACCGTACTCATCCGTTGAGATTAGTCATGTGTTGAACGAAATATTTTAATAATAAAATTTACATCTTTATCATTATAATAAAATAAAGGTTCATGTGTTGACAGTACTCATCCGTTGAGATTAGTCATGTGTTGAACGAAATATTTTAACAATAAAATTTACATCTTTATCATATATAAAATTAGAAACTAACTGGAAAATAGATAAGATGAATGGTCTCCTGGATATTGATCTGATGTTGGTTTCGGCCTTCGGGGTTAATATTCAGGGAATCGTTCTCTTACTAATTTATGGTTGGAGTCAGATTTGAAATCAAACGATAGATATCATAACTTTATAAAATATATTGAATAACAAAAATAGTCACACGTAGACAGTACTCATCCGTTGAGATTAGTCATGTGTTGACAAAAATATAGATTCACATATTGAATAGAATAAATATTTATCTGTTGAATAGAATAACGGAATTATTGAAATATATAAAGTCGTGTTGATTAGAGATACGCTATTTTGATGCGAACGATATTTATATCGATTATATTCGTTTTTATAATTGAATTGAATATATAACGAATTCGAATTGAATTGAATATATAACGAATTCGAATTGAATTGAATATAAAACCAATTCGAATTGAATTGAATATATAACGAATTTGAATCGAATTGAATATAAAACGAATTCGAATTGAATTGAAAACGAATTGAAATAGAATAAAAATCGATTTGAAATGGATTCAAATTGAATCAAAATTTGAATTAAATTGAAATGAATTTAAAACAAATTTATAAGGAAAAATTCAATTTTGATTTGAATTGGAAATGGAAGTTGAAATGTTTTTGAAATGAATTAAAAACTATTTATAAAATTCGTTTTGAATAGAAATCGACGAAATATATATTATATATATAATATAATGGCCTGAATAGAACGCGCCTTGGCAGTTCGTGAATTTCAACCATTGATTTCGAACGGACATTACGGGAGATCCGACCGTCGGATTCTCCTAAAACCAGAACAGTTGGGTTCGTATCGAAAAGAGCTTTCTAACGAGTATTAGAAATTTTAAATATAACGGTTGGATTTGGAGATGCGTCCAAATCAAATTTGGAAAAGGTCGTTGTAAGTGTTGTTCGATGGCCGTTGATGGAAATCGACTGAACGAGCCTTGATAAAATTATTAAAAATAGTAATAATTTGTGTAAAATCATAAGAAATGATTTGGGAAAAATTGGGATGAAAAACTCCACATTCGAAAAGATAAAAATAATTTTTTATCGAAATGAACTAGTTTTGAACTAAAATTAAAACCCATTTATTTTTAAATAAATAAATTGGATTTGAAATGGGTTTTAAATAACCAGAATTTCTAATATATATAATTGGAATTGAAATAGAATTGATTTGGGTTTATCGTGAACTGTGTTTTAAATGACATTAGTTCTTTAACCCAGTAAAGGGAGTTTTAATGAATCTGCAATTTGATTGAAATGTGAATTGATAATTTAAATTATCAAAATTGGCAAATGAGCGAGAATGGAGTATCACCAGTTTTGCTCCAAACGATAGTTAAATCTTTAATTAGATTTGAACGTGAAATGGTAATTAAATTTACCGATAACACCATGGTGCTAGATATGGAGTATTACCAGTTTTGCTTCATAGGATGAATAAGTTGGGATTGGGAAATAAAATAAATAATTACTTCGGTGTGGTTCGCTAATCTCGACTAGTTTGGAAAACCATAATCTGGTTTGAAATGATATCCAAAGGAAGATTAAAGGATAAATTTTAAAGAATTTATCTTTGATAAAATTAATGGGAACCTTTCCCTAAGGATATGAAATTTAGAAACTAGTTGTAGGTTAGTTAAGAAGAATGGTTTCCTGGGTATTGATCTGATGTTGGTTTCGGCCTTCGGGGTTAATATTTGGGGAATTGTTCTCTTGCTAATTTACGGTTAGTGACTGATGAATTGGAATGAGGCGTATGTTGTGTTTGTGTAACATTTGTTTTTATTATACGCGGGTTGTTCGGAAAGGCCGGGTTTATACCCATTCTGAATAACCGATTCGACGATATGTCAAAGATGAAGACGGTGGTTGAAGACCGGAAGTCTTCACATCGTTTGGGTGATTACTGATGAACTTGATTGGGCTGTACACCCAAGATGTGGGAATCAGTTTGTGGTCGTCCAGACGTACGTGGAGATCGATGGATATGCGAGGAAAGTGACTCCGGTTTCATTCAGACCCAGAACGAACTTGTAAATGGATTGTGTGTCTGACATTGGACTTTATTATGTGATGATTGATCTCTATTAAATATACATCTGTTTGGCGGTGGAGAATTTATTCTTTTGCTTAACGCCCTTCTGTGAGACGTACGAGCTCAGAGGTTGTATATCGATGGACATCAGTCGCATGGCATGAATTGCCTGTGTGGCATGTTGAGTTGCTTGGATAAAGGCTTCTGTTGAAAAGCAAAGTCTTGTGGTTGATGATCAAAGCACAGCTTACGTGGCAGTTTTGTGTATAACGTGAATTCACGAGCCTCACACCTCGGTATGAGTTAAAAACGGGATAAGGACTACAGGGAGAGCACGATGTTTCTTTCTAGCTTTGGTGGTGTCAGTGACTTACCAGCCCTGACATTTATATACTTTTCACCTATGTGGTTGTTGGATGAGGCGCCTCGATTTTAGGTCTGTCAGGACCGGGAAACGTGTGTTCAGGAATAACTAATCCTCAAACGTAAGACAGGACCGGCCCTGAAGCATCCAGGGGTTACCCAGAGTGTGTAGTTCCGAGGCATTTGCAAGAGTGTCTCGAAGCAGAGAGGAGCTTGTCCCTTGCCTCGACTCATGACGGAAATCCAATTTCCAATACGTGATATTGCGGTTTTAATTGTAGAACTAGTATGGCGACATGATATATGGTACCCATGCCGTCTATGATTTATATTTATGATTGAAATTGTTTTGACACTATACACTTATTGTAGTATCAAATGATTTGTTTTAAACGTACCAGGCGTGTTTGGCTATTATAAGGGAAAACCCTATCCTCCGGCTTGCGTTGCATTGTGTGATGGGACCTGGGTCTTATAATAGCTTCATTTTTTGAAAACGCATTGCGTTGTTTATTCTATGCACTAGTATTCTTGGGAGGAAACCCATTCCATGTTATACGGCGTGGTCCCTTGAATTACTCTCTTTTAAAGTAAAGTTTTAAATAACTGTTTAAGTTCTCACACCAGTCACATGACTGACCTGGAGTTTATTGTTTTAACCTAAACTCTGGGTGCCCCTATTTTCGACACGGGCAGCTAATAGTTTTGGTTTTGCAGATTTATATTCACAGGATCCTGGTTTACAGCTGGAATGATATCCGGAAATCTCTGTATCCGTATATCACCTTCAGTTGTGCTTTGTATTATTTTTCCGCTGCTATGTAATTTATTGTAATATCTGATATTTGTCGAATGTAATTTATTCATTTATACTCTGTATATTCTTGTATTCTGATGGAATTGTTGTAATAAGCAATGAAATGTTCTTCAGTCTGCGTTCATTTGTGTGTTGTTCTCAAAGTATCCGCTCTTTCCTTCACGGGGAAGTAACGGGTCCTCACAGTTGGTATCAGAGCTTTGGTTTATAGAGCTCGAGAACAAGACACATTAGAACC
Organism: Allium sativum; assembly: GCA_030737875.1. NCBI lineage: Eukaryota > Viridiplantae > Streptophyta > Magnoliopsida > Asparagales > Amaryllidaceae > Allium > Allium sativum. Next base: position 575,969,442 of record CM060909.1, on the reverse strand, counting down.
ATACGAAAGAATTCATTAGATATTGGATTAGTAATATCCAATTAGAATGACTCGTTAGAGATGGGATCAGTAGTATCCCAGAACGAGTGTGAAGAGTATATTTTTCAAATGTAAACAATTTTGTTTTGAAAATTTAAACCATTTTATACATATTTGAATAATTATTTATTTTGAATTTGGACAATCCAATATATAAAGATTTCGCGTATACGCGTCATGAACGTATATTCGAAGTTTTAATATACTGGATAGATATAGAATCACGCTTTAGTCGCCCGGAGATGATGTTGATAATGACCATGGCACCATCAATATTTATTTTCGTGTTTCGAAGGTGTCATATCTATATATTTCCATTAGACTGGTGTGAGAACCAAAACTTATATAGATAGGATTATTTGTTGTGAATTGGCATCAAAAACATGATTTTCTGTATATATGTAACAAAATTATGAATTTGAAATGTTAATCCACTAATTGATTGATGTTTGTGTTGTTTGTTTATTTGTTTCATAATTTTGAACCATTTAGCCTAATTGTACCGAATATTGAATTGTATTGAAAATTGGTTGCATTTGCTTGCATATACATGTACTTACATTGAACAGGTCATAGCAAGGAGGCTAGGGCAGAGAATAAAATTTGTTTGCCCGACAAATAGGTACATATTTACTATAATTTACTGTTTTGTTTGGGTGATGATGATTTTATAAGCCGATTGGCTAGCCGCTTGGCTTTTTTTTTCTTTTAGAGATCAGAGGGCCTGTATGGCAATTTCGAGATTTTCCCGTTGCTCCCGGTGCAGGGGAGGTTATGGCGAAATTTTCGAAAATTTAGGGTGTTAGCCAAATTTTTGAAAAATTTGAAAAGTTCTTAGAAATTGAAAAGTTGAAGAACTTAAGCCGTAGTCAAAATAATGGAAGTTGAGTTGATTTGTTAAACAACTTTCGGCTTCGTTCCTTTTCGGCTTCCATTGTTATGTTCCTTTTCGGCCTTTGATTTAGAGAAGATTAGAATATCATCAATAAAAACCAGAACGAATTTATTCAATTAAATCACACATTGAACTGATTAGGAAATAGTTAGAAATATATACTTGTGCATTATATATGTTTGAACAGGAAATTGGATAGCTATTGAGTAAAGATTTTATTTGCGTGCCCGACAAATAGGTAAACCTTAATGAGTTGGATGCGAAATAATATTATATCAACTCCTGTGAATGCCAGTGGATGCGGAGTGCTGGTTATTCTGTGTGAAATAATAAACATCGCCATAGGATAGCAACAATTAATTTTGAACTACATTACATGGCATACTTCTGAAAGATAGGCATACTTCATCATATACCACATAAGCATTTGGAGCTTATGTGACGAGGTGGAAGATTAACCATACGAGCGAGAGGCTTGTATGGCGATGACTATATTTTACAGGTTGAACTGATAACTGATATGGACTATTTAAATTGTAACGATAAAATTGCCAGATTAATAAAAACCCCACACGGGTCTAGAGTTGACAATAATCACGTCTCTCTAGTTATTAGATACGGCACATGGACTATTTATTTCCCACACGGGACGAGGTAACGAGGATTTATCATCTGGAGCATTTAAAAACACACACTCCCTCAGGCTTTGACAGGGTGACTAGAATTTATTCTCTGGAGTTATTATCAATACACGCTCCCCTGTAAACACCAGAATATATCACTATAAATATGTGTATGATTATTAGGATTTATTGGGTAACTAATACGGCCCAATAAATTTTCAAACCTCTCCCCGTACAAATGAGGTCATGGCGAAATTTTTTGTAAATTCCGGGTGTTAGCCAAATTTTTGAAGAATTTGAAAATTCTCAGAAACTGAAAGGTTGGAGTATGGAAGCCAGATCGAACATAGAGTTGATTAATCAAACCACTTCCAACTTTGTTCCTTTTTGGGGACGAAAAGTTTTAAGTGGGGGAAATTGTAATAACCCGGAAATGCGAGCATGTTTAAAATTTTTATTTTGGCAATTTTAGCAAATTTTGAATATTTAAAATGATTATTTTAAATAATATCGATAAGAAATTTATTTTTAATATAATTAGAACGTATATATTTATACGCGTCGTCTTTAGAATATAAATAATTATTTATAATTATAAAAGGATTTGAAAATGGCGCAGTAGTTCGATAATTCGATTTCAAATTTCAATTGAATGTACCGGGCGCAAAATAAACCGGATTTTAACGAAACCAAAAGTAATAGGATCTATTTGAGGATATCTTTCCAACGAATCCGAAAAATCAACATTTCATAGCGGGAATCAAAAGATATGTCCAGTTGAAAATTCTGAATAGTCGCTATGGAATTCAGGCCCTTAAAAATGGGAATTTTTCAAACGACCTCGGATTTCGACGAAACCACTTTTGTTGGATCCACGATGTCAAATTATTGCCAGATTCCAAATTTCATAATTTTTCGAATTAATATGTGAGTGTGGCAAAGGAAAACGCATTTGACCAGTTTCAGTTGATTTTAATCGACTGGAAAATGGCCATTTTTCCAACGGTCTCAGAATTCGACGAAACTAGTTTTGATAGGACCGTATCGTCAATACGAAGCTAGAAAATATTTTTTCGGAATTTTTCGAGTCCGTATGTGGCCCCGGTAAATTGAAATGTGCGTTTAAATTGAATATATAAAGATTTATATTTTAAATTCAAAGAAAACTGATCGTAACGGTCGAATTGGCCTACGATACATATCCCATTGTGTTCAGAATGGTGGTAATTTGCTAGGGGCAACAGTCGTTGGGTTTTAGTTTTAGTTCGTTTCGAGAAAACATGAATTTTCGAAAATAAAAGAAAGTAAATATAATATAATATAAAATTTTATAAACCCCCCCATATATTCTCTCACCCCGTTAGCATTCGTATTAGGTCAGAAATAAAAAAAGAAAAAAAACCGACGATGACCAAATCGCGCCCCCCTCAACGGCGCCGCCGTCCGCCACAGCCGCCCCTCCCTCTGATCTTCCCCTCCTCCTTCTCTTCTCCAGTCCCTCTCTCCCTCCGAATCTTCTGAAGACCGACGCCCAACTTGAGCACCCTGCCCCCTCATAGACCGCGCAGTCCTACCACCGCCCCACATGCCAAACTCTGAGCCCCCACCACCTCTCGCTCGACCTGAAGCCCCTCCTCCCTCCAACGCGCCTCTGGTGATGCTCCGACCCGCCACCTATCTTCAACAGTCACCGATTCCAACGCTGAAACCCTAGATTAAATTGATGTGAGTTTTCTTTTACATATTTAATTTTATTTTTCAGTTTTAATTAGGTTTTGTTTGAAGAAAAAGAATAGGGTTTTTAATTAGTAAAGATGAGATCTTTGATGAAAGAAAAATATGATTTTTTACATATAAAGATTATATTTTTATAAAGGTAAAGCTTTTATTTTTAATGCAAAGAGGGCTTTGGTTTTTAAAGTAAGGAAAGGAACAATTTTTATCATCTAGAAGAAGAAATAAAAATTCGGTTTTTATAGTGAAGTAAGGATTATATTTTTAATCATAGAAAGATGAGATTTTTAAAAGAAGAAAGATGCGACTTTTAGCATATAAAAATATGATTTTTTATATTATAGGAAGATTAAAAATCTAATTTTTATTATATGTAGAAGTTAAAAATATAATTTTTATAATATAGAAAGGGTAAAAATATGATTTTTATATAGTGGCGATAATAAAATTATGATTTTTATATAATGTAGATAATAAAAATATGATTTTTACTTAGGTAGAGTATTAAAAATATGGTTTTTATTATATTAGAAATGTAAAAATATAATTTTTATATAGTTATGATTAGAAAAATTCAATCTTTATATAAGAAGTAGAAATATAAAAATATAATTTTTTTATAGAAAGAAGCGTTGTAAATATATGAAGTTAAATAAAAATGTAAACTTTATTTTATCATGGAGGAATGAAAATAAAATTGTGATTTTTATATATGTAGCTAACACGGACGGTGGAAGTGACAAAAGGAAGAACGATGAAGATTTCCTACATATTAAGAGTCGTGGCGTTTGGTTTAGCTATCGGTGAGAATTTCTCACTCTTTAATCTCTTTTCTAGTTATATATATACTAGGATGCAGACGGTGTTTAGTAGCATCCGACACCACTGTCCACAGACCATGGACTTGTTTGTTTGGTTGCATAGGTTAGTTAGATTATTTGAGTTGAATTTGATTGTTTGGGGAAATGGAAATTGATTTGATTAATGTGTGAATGGCGTGGGCCATCACTAGACCGGGGATAAGGCTAGGCCTTGTCCCGTTTCTAGTATCGTGTCGTTATGCCGCCGAAATTTTCTAAAATAAATTAGAAAAATAAAGATATCATTTTATTTAATAAACGAACCGAATAGAATATTCATAGGTTGAATAAAATATTATGGTCGTTAAAAATATAATTTTTAACGTGAATATGGATAAATAAATATTCATTTACAAACCGGACGGTTTGTTTATGTACACCTATTTGAAGGATATTGATTGGGACGATAAATTTTCCACATCGCCTAACTGCACAAATAAAATCTGTGTTTGATTGTTTGAAACCCCACACGGGTATTGGGATAAAATACGGCATACACTAATCCCAATAATTAGTTGTATGTCGATCGATTGATTGACAGGCTGTTATAAGCGTTAGATATATATATTTGATGCTTATACAGTGTAGTGCACTTTGGATGATGGTTGATTATGTATCGTTGCTATTATATACATGTGTTGTATGGAATCCATATAACAAACTTTGTATGGTAATTGATTGGGCCTCATTCCAATTTAGAAAATAAAGATTATAATAAAATAAAGGTTCATGTGTTGACCGTACTCATCCGTTGAGATTAGTCATGTGTTGAACGAAATATTTTAATAATAAAATTTACATCTTTATCATTATAATAAAATAAAGGTTCATGTGTTGACAGTACTCATCCGTTGAGATTAGTCATGTGTTGAACGAAATATTTTAACAATAGAATTTACATCTTTATCATATATAAAATTAGAAACTAACTGGAAAATAGATAAGATGAGTGGTCTCTTGGATATTGATCTGATGTTGGTTTCGGCCTTCGGGGTTAATATTCAGGGAATCGTTCTCTTACTAATTTACGGTTGGAGTCTGAATTGAAATCAAATGATAGATATCATAATTTAATAAAATATATTGAATAACAAAAACAGTTACACGTGGACAGTACTCATCCATTGAGATTAGTCATGTGTTGACAAAAATATAGATTCACATATTGAATAGAATAAATATTCATTTGTTGAATAGAATAACGGAATTATTGAAATTTATAAAGTCGTGTTGATTAGAGATGCGCTATTTTGACGCGAACGATATTTATATCGATTATATTCTTTTTTATAATTGAATTGAATATATAACGAATTCGAATTGAATTGAATAAATAACGAATTCGAATTGAATTGAATATAAAACAAATTCGAATTGAATTGAATATATAACGAATTCGAATTGAATTGAATATAAAACGAATTCGAATTGAATTGAAAACGAATTGAAATTGAATAAAAATCGATTTGAAATGGATTAAAATTGAATCGAAATTTGAATTAAATTTAAATGAATTTAAAACGAATTTATAAGGAAAAATTCAGTTTTGATTTGAATTGGAAATGGAAGTTGAAATGTTTTTGAAACGAATTTAAAACTATTTATAAAATTCGTTTTGAATAGAAATCGATGAAATATATATTATATATATAATATAATGGCCTGAATAGAACGCGCCGCGCCGCTGCAGTTCGTGAATTTCGACCATTAATTTCGAATGGACATTATGGGAGATCCGACCGTCGGATTCTCCTAAAACCAGAACCGTTAGGTTCGTATCGAAAAGAGATTTGTAACGAATATTAGAAATTTGAAATCTAACGGTTGGATTTGGAGATACGTCCAAATCAAATTTGGAAAAGGTCGCTATAAGTGTAGTTCGATGGCCGTTGATGGAAATCGACTGTACGGGCCTTGATAAAATTATTAAAAATAGTAATAATTTGTGTAAAATCATAAGAAATGATTTGAGAAAAATTGGGATGAAAAACTCCACATTCGAAAAGATAAAAATAGATTTTTATCGAAATGAACTAGTTTTGAACTAAAATTAAAACCCATTTATTTTTAAATAAATAAATTTGATTTAAAATGGGTTTTAAATAACCAGAATTTCTAAGATATATAATTGGAATTGAAATAGAATTGATTTGGGCTTATCGTGAACTGTGTTTTAAATGACATTAGTTCTTTAACCCAGTAAAGGGAGTTTTAATGAATCTGCAATTAGATTGAAATGTGAATTGATAATTTAAATTATAAAAATTGGCAAATGAGCGAGAATGGAGTATCACCAGTTTTGCTCCAAACGATAGTTAAATCTTTAATTAGATTTGAACGTGAAATGGTAATTAAATTTACCGATAACATCGTGGTGTTAGATATGGAGTATTACCAGTTTTGCTTCATGGGATGAATAGGTTGGGATTGGGAAATAAAATAAATAATTACTTCGGTGTGGTTCGCTAATCTCGACTAGTTTGGAAAACCATAATCTGGTTTGAAATGATATCCAAAGGAAGATTAAAGGATAAATTTTAAAGAATTTATCTTTGATAAAATTAATGGGAACCTTTCCCTAAGGATATGAAATTTAGAAACTAGCTATAGGTTAGTTAAGAAAAATGGTTTCCTGGGTATTGATCTGATGTTGGTTTCGGCCTTCGGGGTTAATATTTGGGGAATTGTTCTCTTGCTAATTTACAGTTAGTGACTGATGAATTGGAATGAGGCGTATGTTGTGTTTGTGTAACATTTGTTTTTAATGTACGCGGGTTGTTCGGAAAGGTCGGGTTTATACCCATTCTGAATAACCGATTCGACGATATGTCGAAGATGAAGACGGTGGTTGAAGACCGGAAGTCTTCACATCGTTTGGGTGATTACTGATGATCTTGATTGGGCTGTACACCCAAGATGAGGGAATCAGTTGGTGGTCGTCCAGACGTACTTGGAGATCGATGGATATGCGAGGAAAGTGCCTCCGGTTTCGTTCAGACCTAGAACGAACTTGTAAATGGATTGTGTGTCTGACATTGGACCTTATTCTGTGTTGATTGATCTCTATTAAATATACATCTGTTTGGCGGCGGAGAATTTATTCTTTTTCTTAACGCCCTTCTCTGAGACGTACGAGCTCAGAAGTTGTATATCGATGGACATCAGTCGCATGGTATGAATTGCATGTGTGGCATGTTGAGTTTCATGGATCAAGGCTTCTGTTGAAAAGCAAAGTCTTGTGGTTGATGATCAAAGCACAGCTTACGTGGCAGCTTTGTGTATAACATGAATTCGCGAGCCTCACACCTCGGTATGAGTTAAAAACGGGATAAGGACTGCAGGGAGAGCACGACGTTTCTTTCTAGCTTTGGTGGTGTCAGTGACTTACCAGCCCTGACATTTGTATACTTTTCACCTATGTGGTTGTTGGATGAGGCGCCTCAATTTTAGGTCTGTAAGGACCTGGAAACGTGTGTTCAGGAATAACTAATCCTCAAACATAAGAGAGGACCGGCCCTGAAGCATCCAGGGGTTACCCAGAGTGTGTAGTCCTGAGGCATTTGCTAGAGTGTCTCGAAGCGGAGAGGATCTTGCCCCTTGCCTCGACTCATGATGGAAATCCAATTTCCAATACGTGATATTGTGGTTTTAATTGTAGAACTAGTATGGCGACGTGATATATGGTACCCATGCAGTCTATGATTTATATTTATGATTGAAATTGTTTTGACACTATACACTTATTATAGTATCAAATGATTTGTTTTAAACGTACAAAGCATGTTTGGCTATTATAAGGGAAAACCCTATCCTCCGGCTTGCGTTGCATTGTGTGATGGGACCTGGGTCTTATAATAGCTTCATTTTTTGAAAAAGCATTGCGCTGTTTATTCTATGCACTAGTATTCTTGGGAGGAAACCCGTTCCGTGTTATACGGCGTGGTCCCTTGAATTACTCTCTTTTAAAGTAAATTTTAAATAACTGTTTTAGTTATCACACCAGTCACATGACTGACCTGGAGTTTATTGTTATACACCTAAACTCTGGGTGCCCCTATTTTCGACATGGGCCGCTAGTAGTTTTGGTTTTGCAGATTTATATTCACAGGATCCTGGTTTACAGCTGGAATGATATCCGGAAAGCTCTGTATCCATATATCACCTTCAGTTGTGCTTTGTATTATTTTTCCGCTGCTATATAATTTATTGTAATCTCTGATATTCGTCGAATGTAATTTATTCATTTATACTTTGTATATTCTTGTATTCTGATGGAGTTGTTGTAATAAGCAATGAAATGTTCTTCCGTCTATGTTCATTTGTGTGTTGTTCTCAAAGTATCCGCTCTTTCCTTCACGGGGAAGTACTGGGTCCTCACAGAATGCAACTTCTCTTCCGTCTCCCAAGTAGAATTGCTCTCATCATCTCCCTATTGCACTTTGACTAGCTTGACCTCTCAATTCCTCAACTTCTTAATCTCCGACCCAAGAATGCACGTAGGAGCTCGTCGAGTCGTCGCATCACGCTCGATCTCCACCTCTCTAAGCAAGTTCGGCTCTACCACTTCCGCGGTCTCGTGCAACCACTTCCTCAAATGTGATACATGGAATACGTCGTGTACACCACTAAGTCTCTCGCGCAAACCCACTCTATACGTCATCTGCCCAATCCTTTCCTTAATAGGAAACGACCATACGAACCTTGGTGCTAACTTCCCCAACGGACCCAATGCGAACCACATTCCCTAATAGAGACACCTTGACAAAGACCGTGTCCCCAATATCAAACTCAAGTTCTGTCCTCCTCTTGTCCGCATAAGATTTCTGCCTATCTTGCGCCGTCTTCTTCCTCCTTCGAATCAAATCTATTTTTTCGAAGTCTCTCTAATCATATCGGGCCCAAGTAATATCTTATCTGTAGACTCCCACCAACATGTAGGCGAACGACACAGCCGTCCATAAAGATCCTCGAACGGTGCCATGCCAATGCTAGACTGAAAGCTGTTATTATATGCGAACTCTAACAACGGAAGATGTTCCTCCCATGTATCTCCGAAGTCTAAGACACATAACCTTAATAGGTCCTCTAGAATACGATTCACCCTCTCGGTATGGCCGTCTGTCTTAGGATGATATGCGATGCTCAAACATAAATGAGTCCCTACCGCCTCTTGCAAGCTCTTCCAAAATTCGCTAGTAATGATAGGATCGCGGTCGCTCACTATGCTAGAAGGAACACCGTGCAAACGAACTATTTCTCGAATGTATACGGAGGCTAACCATGGAGCAGTCCTCTTACTCTTCAAGGGAATGAAATGGGGGCTCTTAATAAGTCTGTCTACCACGACCCAAATCCCCGTATTACCCTTCCTCGATCTCGGTAATCCGTCAACAAAGTCCATCGAAACACATTCCCACTTCCATTGTGGGACCTCCAATGGGTGAAGCAACCCACCGGGCTTCTTTTTCTTTGCTTTTACTTGTTGGCACACGAAGCGTCTAACGACAAACTCGGCCACGTCCTTCTTAATGCCATCCCAAAAGTAAACTTGTCTCATGTCTATGTACATCTTGTCCACGCCGGGATGGATGGTCATCTTCGAACGATGTGCATCATCAAGAATAGTCTTCCTTAGGTCCTCGTCTTTTGGTACACAAAGTCTACCGTCCCTACGTAACCAACCCTTATCATCTAGGGTACACCTACGGAGATGGCTCGATGACTCCCCTCTTTTGAGTTTCTCTACTAACTCAATCAACTGTGGGTCATCTCACTGTGCCTCACCAATCCGTCCCAAAAGCGTAGGTCTAACCTCTAAGGATGCTAGAAAACCGGGTACAAAGTCAACGGAAGGTTTAAAGTCAAACGTAGACATGAGCTCTAAGCTTCACCGCCCAACAAACAACGGACTCAAGGACAACCTCTTCCTACTTAAGGCATCTGCCACCACGTTACCCTTGCTAGGGGTATATGCTATCTTGAAATTGTAGGACACTAAGAATTCCTTCCACTTTTGCTGCCTTAAGTTCAAGTCCTTCTGAGAGAACAAGTATTTTAGCGATTTGTGATCAGTGAACAAATCGAATTTCTCGCCAAGAAGATAATGGCACCAAGACTTAAGCGCGAAAACAATAGCGGCCAACTCTAGGTCATGTGTAGTGTACTTTATCTCATGCACTCTCAACTGCTTTCCACCATAGGCTATTACCCTTCCCTCTTGCATTAAGACTGCGCCTAGTCCTGTCCTACAAGCATTGGTATAAACGGTAAATGACTTACTCCCATCTGGCAACACTAAGACTGGGGCTGTGGTCAAAGCTCTCTTTAAACGTTGGAATGAATCATCACAATCTACGTCCCACGTAAAAATTAGGTTCTTCTTTGTCAAGCATGTTAATGGAGCTGATATTTTTGCGAAGTCTCTAATAAACTTCCTATAGTAGCCAGCCAACCCTAAGAAACTCCTCACCTCGATAGCATTTTTAGGGACCTTCCAATCTTGGATGGCCACTACCTTTGCGGGAACCAAAGCTATCCGTTCTTTAGAAACCACGTGCCCTAAGAATCGCACTACCTTCCTCCAAAATGACACTTAGAAAATTTGGCTTTAAGGCTATGCGCTCGAAGAGTCTCCAACACTTCCCTAAGATGTAGGGCATGCTCTTCCTCGCTCTTAGAAAAGATTAAGATATCGCCCACGAAGACTACCACGAATTTATTAAGGTACTCCCTAAACACCCTACTCATCAATTCAACAAAGAATGCTGGGGCATTTGTCAAACCGAAGGGCATCACAAGCCACTTGAAGAAACTGTCTGGAGTCCTAAAGGAAGTCTTGTCTATGTTATCCTCAGCCACTCTCAACTGATGGAAACCCATGGCCAAGTCCAACTGCGAAAACACTGAGGCGCCAACTAACTGATCGAAGAGATCGTCAATCCTTGGCAGTGGGCGTCTATTCTTCTTAGTAAGCTTATTAAGTTCTCTATAGTCGACACAAAGTCTAAGGGACCCATCCGCCTTCGTGGCAAATACTACTAGAGCACCCCACTCCGATATACTATGTTTGATGAACCCCTTCTCAAGCAATTCCTTCACTTGCTTACTGAGTTCTCTTCTCTCTCTTGGACCCATGTGGCGCACTGGTAATGCAACTGGCTTTGCATTATCTACTAGATATATTCGAAAGTATATCTCACGTTTTGGGGGTAAACCCCTCACCTCATCGAAGACATCAACATATTCACGGACTATGGGAACAAAATGTAAATCATCATCGGATGCGTCAAGGGATTCTAGGTAACTAAGCTTTACTAGACCTCAAGGGTCATAAGAATCAAGTCGTAGCCCATAAAACCAAGAACAAAGGCGTTGCATTCAAACTCAACGCCCAAGATAAACACTCTCAAATCCCGACAAATCCTAGAAAGATGAGCCAAACCACCAATAGGATTTGAGACTACTAGGTGATCCGTAAACAGACTAGTATCCAGGTGTAGTGTTTCAACTAATGATGTAGAGATAAACAAATGTGATGCGCCAGAATCGAATAAAGTACGGACTGGATAATCAAGCAGGAAAACTAAACTTTCAACGGAAATTGCTCTACCTCGATCTTGCAGCGGTGGGACCACGAGAGCCTGAACTTGCCCCTTGCCTGCCCTGGTTCCATAAGAGCTTGCACCAGTCCTCCCAAGGTAGACCCTGCCCTCTGCCCTTTCTTTGGGTAGTCCTTGATCAGATGTCCCGCTTTGCCACAGTGGAAACAACCAGTCTTCTTTTTCTTCCTACAATCTTTGCTTAGATGGCCGGGTGTCCCACAGTTAAAGCATCTCTTCTTTCCCTTACCATTGTTGCCTTTGCCCCCTTTCTTGTTCTGTTGTTGCTGTTGCGGCTTCTTTTGATCCCCTTTCTTCTTGGGTGCCTTATTAGCATTGGCGCCCTTCTCCTCTTCATGCATAAGCGCCATGTCAACTAGTCTCTAAAAGATAGCTCCCATGGGGATGTGGGTCATAGCTAACCCATGAAGCGGCTCGTTCAAACCCTTGACAAATCTCAGGGCCTTCTTTTCTGGTGTATTCACCAGGTCCAAGCCAAATCTTGCCAATTGATTGAATTTGTTGACGTACTCTTTCAACGATAGATTCCCTTGGTTCAGTGCTAGAAACCTTTCCATGTATATATTCTCTTCAGCCCGTGAGAGAAACTTCGCCTCAAATCTCTGCCTAAAATCTGGCTATGTATCGACTGGACGTCCTCCATTAGTGACCTCCCACCAAAACTAGGCCTCATCCTTCATTAGCCAGGCAGCTAACTGGACCTTTCTTCCATCATCCACTTAAAAGATTCCAAATAATTCTTCCACCTCCTTTAGCCAGTTTCGAGCTTCAACAAATGTCTCCGTCCCGTGAAAAGGTTTTCCACCCATTGCCTAAAAGTCCTTACATATCTTAGCAAAAGTATCAACACGAGGTGGAGGAGGAGGAGGAGCATTTGCTGGACCTGCGGTGGCGGCCATAGCCTCAAGATATTGACGAAACCAACCGGGTACATGAACACTCTCCGGTATCTCAGATGCTTCATACATTCTGAAACGAAAAAGAGAAGATTCAATACAAAAGAACCGAAGGAAAGATATATGGACCTTGGGGTTATGCTTTCTAAAATAAGCTTTTCTCTTGAAAATACTTTCCTTAAAACATACTTTCGATGGTACTTCTTTATAAAAATTGTTTTTGAAAAATAGTTTTTCAAAATTCATATATGTTCTGGTAACCTTCAGCTCTGATACCACGTGTAACACCCCACGTCCATTAATGTCACTCACAAAGCGAATGCATTAACTTCTATGGAGCATTTTAAGTGAGTATAGAATAGAAACTTAACAACAAGACAGATATAAACGGTACTTAAAAAATTAAAAACTTTATTTCATTGCAGCGGAAAATACATATGTTTGATCACATCATCAAAATCAGAGCCAAGTACATAATATCCATCTTGAGTAAATCAAAGTACATAAATTGAAAGACATAATCCCCAATACAAAATAACCATAAATAAAAGAGAGGCTGAACTTTACTTCTGCGATCCAAGCAATCTTCTAAAAGCAAGAAGCACAGTTGTCCAAAATCAAGCTCCGCTGGTGCTAGTTCCAACCTGAGCACCTGGGGGAGGGGGGGGGGGGGGGAGGGGGGAGGAGGAAACAAAGGGGTCGGATATAAAGTCTGGCGAGTGCGATAACTTTAACAATATAATTACCAAAGTAACTAGGCTAAGGCATAAGTTGGAAAATCAGGAAATGACCATGAACCATTGAGTATGGCAGAGTAAACAAGGAAACAAGATGAACAACGATATCGTAAATGCGCACCTAAACCACTATAAGATAATTACTAAACTACACCAACACTATAAGATAATAGCTATACTGCACCACCACTAGTCACCCTAAGGTTGATCCCGCCTATATAACTTAATAATGATATTAGTAGTTTCATGCACCCCTAACTGCCTTCATAGGTGCCGCCTGCCCCTATCTCCACTAGGTGTACCCACTACCCCCAAGCGATCGGCTCCCTAACTCATAGATACCCATGCTGGCCCCACATTGGGGTGTATCACTTCCCAAAGTGGTAACCCGATACCACAAATAATGCACGACTTATACCTACACGATGCAACAACGTCTTACCTACCAGCCCGAGTCCACACACGCATATGAACCAGTTGGACTTGCGTTGCCATCGCTAACCCGTTTTGGCCTCTTACAGTCAAGCCCAGTATGCGTGTCCCGTCCTCGACTTGGGTCGAGCCCACAAAGATACGTATGGGTTACTGGTTGAAACGGGCCCCCCATTACTTGACACAAGCTATCCACCTAAGCTTGGTCCCCTTTAGTATATCCCACTTAACCCTCTTCTTATTCATGTTTCAATTACATGTTTCAATTTTTGGTTAAGTATTTCTAATCGTATTTCAAATGCCACCCAAGACACCCTCTGAATTCCACATGCCACCCTAGGCACCCACTTAACCCCCTCATGTCCCACTACATGTTTATCTAGTTAAGTGTTTCTTAGTTCATTAAGACGATAACCTTATAAAGAACTCTCACATTAGACTGGCATTTGTGGCAGCTGGATTTACCGGGCGGGTTCAGGCAGTCTTACACCACAAAAGAGCCTAACCTCGTGTCTTTACAATTGTTACATATTTAATTTATGCCTAAGACCTCCTACATTAGACTGGCATTTGTGGCAGCTGGATTTGCCAGGCGGGTCCGGGCAGTCTTACACCACAAAAGAGCCTAACCTTGTGTCTTAGACGATTAATTACTCCTAACTAATCATTCCCCAATTTGAATTACTTTACCTACTCAAATTATCAATTAATTCCAAATTTAACTATGCCAAAATTGACTCAATTATGCCCATCTATTTATAGTATGTAAAATCATACCAATTTTCATCACAAATTTATTTTATGCCTTTTAAGGCATTTACGCCAATTAAATCTTTTAATATTATCCCATTACCCCACGTTGTACGTTCGTTCGTTTAACGTAAAATATACGTTAGCCTCGAATAGTCTAACTCATGGAATAAAGATAAAACATCACAACATACATATAGATAAAACTAGATCTAAACATAGGGGTGAACTTGCATGTGTGAATGATGTTCTACATCTAAAACTTGCATAGGCCAAAGTTACAACTTGCATAAAACTACATATGTCATAAATCCGAATGTAAAGGTGTGAACTTGTTTAGATAATGGTCACAATCTTGCATAAATCATGTATGTCATAGATCTACATCTAAAGGTGTAAACTTGCATAGACAATAACCACAAACTTGCATAACAAGATTCATATTCCAAACTCATATATTTACATAAACTTGCATATATGATTTATGCAACATAACAATGGTCTAAGCTTACATCTAAACATGTAAACTAGCATGTAGAATTTGGCATATAACTCACACATGTCATAGCCTAACTTTTAGATCCAATTCACATACAATAGGTGTCATGAAACATGTAAGGTTATGCATAAAAATCTACTAACTTGCATATGATCCACATCCAAATCAACATCTAAACTTGCATACATACTTATGATTTATCATATGAATCAACATAACCAACTAGCATATGAAACATGATGATTTGATTATACATAAGCTTATCATAGAATTACAACATAGGTTATAGCATCGTAACTTTACAACATAGATGATCACATCATAACATCATAGAATTTACAACATGTATGATAGCATCAGTATTTCACAACATATCCAAATAATCCGCATCATAACTCAATCCAATTAATTTGCTAATTATTTTATTAAAATTATCAAACTCACTACTCAAAGAGGGTCTTGAGTTCTGAATTCTGAAGTTGTATTAGCTTTCCTTTGAAGAAGATTTGTTGTTAGGGTTGAATAGAACTGATCTGATTTGCTGTTCTTCCTCTCTAATTGGTGGCGGCTACTCTAGGTTATAAGATGACAGCATGACGGCCATAGATTTAGTTTTTATTTTTATTTAGGGTTTGTGTATAACCACGTTTATATAGAATTTTAATTTAATTATAGCTGTCGGATGATCCTAGCGTTAATCACAATCATTCAGTCGGGATAGGGTGACACCTCAGCCCTAATGACTCAGCAAGGAGTCAGAAAGGACTTAGCAATATGGGTCAGACTGAACCAAAAACTGTGCAGGCCTGCTGCCTCGGCCTGGGCGCACTTGGCAGGTGCGCCAGTGAAAATTTGTACTAGCGCACTTACCAAGTGCGCCAGTGCTGTCTTCCTTTTTTTTCTATTTTCCCTTATGACTTTGTTCGTCCATATCTTCTTCATCTGATATCCGTTTTACGCAAACTCGGATTCTATCTCGACCAGAATTCTGAGACGAACACAATGATGCAACCCATTTCCCTTAATTCTCACGTCTGAGATTAATTATTTTTTAATTTAGTTAATTTGATTATTCAAAAATCCGGGATGTTACAATAATTATAACATGCAGTCAATAGTTCACATCATATCCATATAATCCACATCATAACTTTATCCAATTAAATTGCTAATTATTTTGTTAAAGATATCGAACTCACAACTCAAAGAAGGTCTTGAGTTCTGAATTCTGAGTTCTGAAGTTGAATTAGCCTTCCTTTGAAGAAGATTCGTTGTTAGAGTTGAATAGAATTGAATTTGATTTGCTTTCTTCCTCTCTAATTGGTGGCGGCTATTCTGAGTTGCTAGGTGACGGCATGGAGGCCATGAATCTAATTTTATTTTGATTGTAGGGTTTGAGTCTATAAGTTTTTTATAGAGTTTAGGATTAGTTTAGGCCGTCCGATCAACCCAGAAATAATCCCAGCCAATCAGAGCAGATCAGAAACCCTAATGAGTCAGCATACAGTCATAAACAGGTCATCAATCAAATCTGCCCAGCGGGGAGGGGGGAGGTGGGCAGGTCGACCTGGCCCTGGCGGGAAATTTCCCGCCTAGCCCTTCTGACTAAGAAATTTGAATTTTCGAAATCTGTCTTGAATTTTTTGAAACTTCCGCTGGCCATAACTTCTTCGTACGAAGTCCGGTTCACGCAAACTCGGAATCTATCTCAACCAGAATTCCGAGACGAACACAATGGCGCAACCCGTTTCCCTTAATTCTCCCATCTGAGATTAGTTATTCTTTAATTTGTGAACTTTAGTGCTAACAGAAATATGGGGTGTTACATTCTCCCCCCCTTAAAGGATTTCGCCCCCGAAATCTCCAAGTTAAGGAGAATGCATATCCTAACATCCAAACAACCATCTACTCAACCATCAAACACCGGCATCCATTGTCCTTATAAAATTCCTAATGCTGTATGAACATATGCAAGAAGTGTGTGTATATGCTCTCTATCTAATGCAAAATCAGGCCGTCTACTGATTCAGTTGACCTCCTTAATGCAAACCATGATAGTGTCATGCGTCCATTATATATGCGAAAGAATCCTGTCGATACATATTATTTCTATATGTGTGCACAACTATTCACCAAAATGCAACATCCATATGATAGCTCAACCATTATACATCCATTAAATTAAATATGTACACACATTTATATGCAATATGCGATATGAAGTGACTGAGCCGATCTAGTGCCTAAAGTGTGTGTATATGTATCCATGAGCAACCACTAGCAACCACTTGCATCCACATGCATCCATCATACATAACATGTCTTAAACACATGTTTCAACCATAGGACTTCACTATCTAAAGGTCAAAGATACTAACGCGAGGACATACTAAAGATAAAACAAGTACAAGCTAAGCGATAAAGGGAAATCAAAGAACATACCGTAGAAAAGAAAAGGGTATAATGAACGCATCTTCTCTTCCATCTCCCAAGTAGCGTTGCTCTCATCATCCCCTCCATTGCGCTTTGACTAGCTTGACCTCTCGATTCCTGAACTTCTTAATCTCCAACCCAAGAATGCACGTAGGAGCTCGTCGAATCGTCGCATCACGCTTGATCTACACCTCTTTAAGCAAGCTCGGCTCCACCACTTCTGCGGTCTCATGCAAGCATTTCCTCAAATGTGATACATGGAATACATCATATACACCACTAAGTCTCTCGGGCAACTCCACTCTATACGCCATCTGTCCAATCCTCTCCTTAATAGGAAATGGCCCTATGAACCTTGGTTCTAACTTCCCAACGGACCCAAAGCGAACCACATTCTGTAATGGAGACACATTGACAAAGACCATGTCCCCAATATCAAACTCAAGATCTGTCCTCCTCTTGTCGGCATAAGATTTCTTCCTATCTTGCGCCGTCTTCATCCCCCTTCAAATCAAATCGATCTTTTCCAAAGTCTTTCTAATCATATCAGGCCCAAGCAAGATCTTATCTGTAAATCCCCACCAACATATAGGCGAACGACACAGCCGTCCATAAAGAGCCTCGAACGGTGACATGCCAATGCTAGACTGAAAGCTATTATTATATGTGAACTCCACCAACGGAAGATGTTCCTCCCATATACCTCTGAAGTCTAAGACACACAACCTCAATAGGTCCTTTAGAATACAATTCACTCTCTCGGTCTGGCCGTCCGTATGAGGATGATATGCGGTGCTAAAAAATTACTGAGTCCCTACCGCCTCTTGCAAGCTCTTTAGGATCGTGGTCGCTCACTATGCTAGAAGGAACACCATGCAAACGAACTATTTCTCGAATGTATACGGAGGCAAACCATGGAGCAGTCCTCTTACTCTTCACGGGAATGAAATGGGCGCTCTTAGTAAGTCTGTCTACCACGAACCAAATCCCCGTATTACCCTTCCTCGATCTCGGTAATCCATCAATAAAGTCCATCGAGACACTTTACCACTTCCATTGTGGGACCTCCAATGGGTGAAGCAACCCACCGGGCTTCTTTCGCTCTGCTTTTACTTGTTGGTACACCAAGCATCTAGCGACAAACTCAGCCACATCCCTCTTCATACCGGACCAAAAGTAAACTCGTCTTATGTCCATGTACATCTTGTCCCCGCCGGGATGGATGGTCATCTTAGAATGATGTGCATCATCAAGAATTGTCTTCCTCAAATTCTCGTCCCGTGGTACACAATGTCTTCCGTCCCTACGTAACCAACCCTTATCATCTAGGGTATACCTACTGAGATAGCTCGATGACTAACCCCTTTTGAGCTTCTCTACTAACTCAACCAACTGTGGGTCATTTCGCTGTGCCTCGCCAATCCGTCCCAAAAGCGTAGGTCTGACCTCTAAGGATGATAGCAAACTGGGTGCAAAGTCAATGGAAGGTCTAAAGTCAAATGTGGAGATGAACTCTAAGCTTCGCCGCTCAACAAACAATGGACTCAAGGACAACCTTTTCCTACTTAAGGCGTCTGCCACCACGTTACCCTTGCTAGGGATATATGCTATCTCGAAATTGTAGGACGCTAAGAATTCCATCCACCTTTGCTGCCTCAAGTTCAAACCCTTCTGAGAGAACAAGTATTTTAGCGATTTGTGGTCAGTGAACAATTCGAATTTCTCGCCAAGAAGACAATGGCGCCAAGACTTAAGCACGAAAAAAATAGCGGCCAACTCTAAGTCATGTGTAGGGTAATTTCTCTCATGCACTTTCAACTACCTTCCGCCATAGGATATTACCCTTCCCTCTTACACTAAGACTGCGCCTAGTCCTGTCCCACAAGCATCGGTATAAACGGTAAATGGCTTACTCCCATCTGGCAACACTAAGACTGGGGTTGTGGTCAAAGCTCTCTTTAAACGTTGGAATGCATCATCGCAATCTACGTCCCATGTGAACACTAAGTTCTTCTTTGTCAAGTGTGTTAACGGGGCTGATATTTTTGCGAAGTCCTTGATAAAATTCCTATAGTATCTTGCCAACCCTAAGAAACTCCTCACCTCGGTAGCATTTTTAGGGAACTTCGAATCTTGGATGGCCACTACCTTTGTGGGATCCACAGCTATCCCTTCTTTGGAAACCACATGCCCTAAGAATCACACTTCCTTCCTCCAAAAGTGACATCTAGAAAATTTAGCTTTAAGGCTATGCGCTCGAAGGGTCTCCAACATTTCCCTAAGATGTAGGGCATGCTCTTCCTCGCTTTTAGAAAAGATCAAGATGTCGTCCACAAAGACTACCACGAATTTATTAAGGTACTCCCTAAACACCCTACTCATCAATTCAACAAAGTATGCGGGGGCATTTTTCAAACCGAAGGGCATCACAAGCCACTCGAAGAAACCGTCTGGAGTCCTAAAGGCAGTCTTGTCTATGCTATCCTCAACCACTCTCAACTGATGAAAACCTGTGGCTATGTCCAACTGTGAAAACAATGAGGCGCCAACTAACTGATCGAAGAGATCGTCAATCATCGGCAGTGGGTGTCTATTCTTCTTAGCTTATTGAGTTCTCTATAGTCCACACAAAGTCTAAGGGACCCATTTGCCTTTGTGGCAAATACTACTAGAGCACCCCACTCTGATCTACTACGTCTGATGAACCCCTTCTCAAGCAATTCTTTCACTTGCTTACTGAGTTCTCTTCTCTCTCTTGGAGCCATGTGGCGCACTGGCAATGCAACTGGCTTTGCATTATCTATAAGATATATTCGAAAGTCTATCTCACGTATTGGGGGTAAAACCCTCACCTCATCAAAGGCATCAACATATTCACGGACTATATGAACAGAATGTAAATCATCATCGGATGCGTCAAGGGATTCTAGGTAGCTAAGCATTACTGGACCTCTAGGGTCATAAGAAATATCAAGGGTCTTTCCACAACGAGTCAACAATCTAACTACCCTTCTTTCATAATCTAGGATGGCCCCATATCTAGTTAGCCAATCCATACCTAGAATCAAGTCGTAGCCCATGAAGCCAACAACAAAGGCGTTGCATTCAAACTCAACGCCCAAGATAAAAACTCTCAAATCCGGACAAATCATAGAAAGATGAGCCGAACCACCAATAGGATTTGAGACTACTAAGGGATCCGTAACTAGACTAGTATCGAGGTGTAATGTTTCAACTAATGATGTAGAGATAAACGAATGTGATGCGCCAGAATCGAATAAAATACGGACAGGATGATCAAATAGAAAAACTAAACTTTCAACGGAAATTGTTCTACCTCGTTCTTGCAGCAGTGGGACCACGAGAGCCTGAACTTGCCCCCTTGCCTGCCCTGGTGCCATAAGAGCCTGCACCTGTCCTCCCGAGGTAGACCCTTCCCTCTGCCCTTTCCTTGGGCAGTCCTTAATCAGATGTCCCGCTTCGCCACAGTGGAAACAGCCAGTCTTCTTTTTCTTCCTACAATCTTTGCTTAGATGGCCGGGTGTCCCACAGTTAAAGCATCTCTTCTTTCCCTTACGATTGTTGCCTTTTCCCCCTTTCTTGTTCTATTGTTGCTGTTGTGATTTCTTTTGATCCCCTTTCTTCTCGAGTGCTTTATTAGCATTGGCGCCCATCTCCTCTTCATGCATAAGCGACATGTCAACTAGTCTCTCAAAGGTAGCCCCCATAGGGATGTGGGTCATAACTAACCCATGAAGCGGCTCATTTAAACCCTTAACAAATCTCAGGGCCTTCTTTTCTGGAGTATTCACCAAGTCCAAGCAAAATCTTGCCAACTGATTGAATCTGTTGATGTATTCTTTCACCGATAGATTCCCTTGTTTCAACGCCAAAAATCTTTCCATGTATAAATTCTCTTCAGCCTGTGAGAGAAACTTTGCTTCAAACCTTCGCCTGAAATCTGGCCATGCATCAACTGGATGCTCTCCATTAGTGACTTCCCACCAAAACGGTGCTTCGTCCTTCATCCACCAAGCAGCCAATTGGACCTTCTTACAGTCGTCCAAGTCGAAAATGCCAAATAGATCCTCCACTTACTTCAACCAATTTCTAGCTTCAACGAACGTTTCAGTCCCATTAAAAGATTTTCCACCCATCGAGCGAAAGTCTTTACATATCTTGGAGAAAGTATCTCCACGCGGAGGAATGACTGGAGTTGGGGGAGGAGGAGGAGGAACATTGGCCAGATCCGCGGTAGCGGCCCTAGCCTCAGGATATTGACGAAACCAACCGGGTACATGAACACCCTCTGGTATCTCAGATGCTCCAGACATATTGAAATGAAAAAGGAAAGATTCGATACAAAAGAACCAAAGGAAAGATATATGGCTCTTGGGGTTATGTTTCTAAAATAATATTTTCTCTTGAAAATACTTTCCTTAAAACATACTTTTGAAAGTACTTCTTTATAAAATGCTTTTGAAAAACAGTTTTTTCAAAATTCGTATCTGTTCTGGTAACCTTCAGCTCTGATACCACGTGTAACACCCCACGTCCATTAATGTCACTCACAAAGGGAATGCATTAATTTTCATGGAGCATTCTAAGTGTGTATAGAACAGAAACTTAACAACAAGACAAATATAAATAGTACTAAAACTTTATTTCATTGCAGCGGAAAATACATAAGTTTGATTACATCATCAAAACCAGAGTCAAAGTACATAATATCCATCTTGACCAACTCAAAGTACATAAATTGAAAGACATAACCCCAGTACAAAATAGCCATAAATAAGTGAGGCTGAACTTTACTTCAGCGATCCAAGCAATTTCTAAAAGTAGAGATACAGATGTCCAAAATCAAGCTCCACTGGTGCTAGTTCCAACCTGAGCACCTAGGGGGAAAGGAAGAAAAGAGGAGGAAACAAAGGGGGTCAGACATAAAGTCTGGCGAGTGCGATAACTTTAACAATATAATTACCAAAATAACTAGGCTAAGGCGTAATTTGGAAAATAGGGAAATGACTGTGAACAATTGGGTATAACAGAGTAAACAAGGAAACAAGATGAATAAAGATAACGTTAAAGGCACACCTAAACCACTATAAGATATTTACTATACTGCACCACCACTATATTGCACCACCACTAGTCACCCTAAGGTTGATCCCGCCTACAGAACTTAATAAAGATAATGATAGTTTCGTGCACCCCTAGCTACCTTATAGGTGCCGCCTTCCCTTATCTCCAATAGGTGTACCCATACCCCAATGCGATCGGCTCCCTAACTTGTAGATACCCATGTTGGCCCCACAGTGGGGTGTATCACTCCCCAAAGTGGCAACCCGATACCACCAATGACGCATGGCTTATACCTACACGATGCAACAACGTCTTACCTACCAGCCCGGGTCCACACACGCATATGAACCCGTTGGACTTACGTTGCCACCGCTAACCTGGTTTGGCCTCTTACAGTCAAGCCCAGTATGCATGTCCCGTCCTCGACTTGGGTCGAGCCCACAAAGATACGTATGGGTTACTGGTTGAAACGGGCCCCCATTACTTGACACAAGCTATCCACCTAAGCTTGGTCCCCTCTAGTACATCCCACTTAACCCTCTTCTTATACATGTTCACTTACATGTTTCAATTTTGGTTAAGTGTTTCTAATCGTATTTCAAATGCCACCCAAGGCACCCTCTGAATTCCACATGCCACCCAAGGCACCCACTTAACCCCCTCGTGTCCCACTACATGTTTATCTGGTTAAGTGTTTCTTAATTCATTAAGACTGTAACCTCATAAAGACCTCCCACATTCGACTGGCATTTGTGGCAGCTGGATTTGTCGGGCGGGTCCGGGCAGTCTTACACCACAAACGTGCCTAACCTCGTGTCTTTACAATTGTTACATATTTAATTTATGCCTAAGACCTCCCACATTAGACTGGCATTTGTGGCAGCTGGATTTGTTGGGCGGTTCCAGGCAGTCTTACACCACAAAAGAGCCTAACCTCGTGTCTTAGACGATTAATTACTCCTAATTAATCATTCCCCAATTTGAATTAATTTCCGTATTCAAATTATCAATCAATTCCAAATTTATCTATGGCCATAATTGACTCAATTATGTCCATCTATTTATGGTATGTAAAATCATACCAATTCTCATCACAAATTTATTTTATGCCTTTTAAGGCATTTATGCCTATTCTCAATATTAAATCTTTTAATATTATCCCATTACCCCACGTTGTACGTTCGTTCATTTAACTTAAAATATACGTTAGACTCGAATAGTCTAACTTATAAAATAAAGAGAAAACATCACAACATACATATAGATAAATTAAATCTAAACATAAGGGATGAACTTGCATGTGTGAATGAGGTTCTACATCTAAAACTTGCATAGGCCAAAGTTACAACTTACATGAAACTACATATGTCATAAATCCAAATCTAAAGGTGTGAACTTGTTTAGGTAATAGTCACAAACTTGCATAAATCATGTATGCCATGGATCTACATCTAAAGGTGTGAACTTGTATAGGCAATAACCACAAACTTGGATAATATGATTCATATTCCAAACTCATATATTTATATAAACTTGCATATGTGATTTATGCAACATAACAATGGTGTAAACTTACATCTAAACATGTAAACTAGCATGTAGAATTTAGCATATAACTCACACATGTCATAGCCTGACTTTAGATCTAAAATAGATGTCATGAAACATGTAAAGTTATATATAATCTTTACTAACTTGCATATAGTTCATGTCTAAATCAATTTCTTAACTTGCATACATACATATGATTTATCATATGAATCAACATGACCTAACTAGCATATGAACAACTTGATGATTTTATTATACATAAGCCAATCATAGAATTATAACATAGATGGTAGCATCATAACTTTACAACATAGATGATAACATCACAATATAACATCATAGAATTTACAACATATAAGATAACATCACAATTTTACAACATAATAATAACATGCGGTCAATAATTCACATCATATCCATATAATCCACATCATAACTTAATCCAATTAAATTGCTAATTATTTTATTAAAGATATCAAACTCACAACTGAAAGAAGGTCTTGAGTTATGAATTCTGAAGTTGAATTAGCTTTCCTTTGAAGAAGATTCGTTGTTAGAGTTAAATAGAATTGAATTTGGTTTGCTTTCTTGCTCTTTAATTGGTGGCGGCTATTCTGAATTGCTAGGTGATGGCATGGAGGCCATGAATCTAATTTTATTTTGATTTTAGGGTTTGAGTCAATAGGTGTTTTTATACAGTTTAGGATAAGTTTAGGCCGTTCGATCAACCCAGCATTAATCGCAGCCAATCAGAGCAGATCAGAAACCCTAATGAGTCAGCATACAGTCATAAACAGGTCATCAATCAAATCTGCCCGGGGGGAAGGGGGGCAGGTCGACCCCAAGGTCGACCTGGTCGGGGTAGGTCAAACCCCAGGTCGACCCTATGATCGACCTGGCCCTGGCGGGAAATTTCCCGCCTAGCCCATCTGACTCAGAAATTTGAATTTTCGAAATCTGTTTTGAATTTTCTGAAACTTCCGATGGCCATAACTTCTTCATACGAAGTCCGATTCATGCAAACTCGGACTCTATCTCAACCCGAATTCCGAGACGAACACAATGGCTTAACTCGTTTCCCTTAATTCACCAATCTGAGATTAGTTATTCTTTAATTTGTGAACTTTAGTGTTAACAGAAATACGGAGTGTTACAGCCAAGCTATGTGGGTCGACGAATTGCCCCTGGCACTATGGGCCTATAGAACAACGTACAAGTCGGCGATGGGTCACACCCCGTTTTCCCTTGCTTTCGGAGCTGAAGCAGTTATTCCGGTCGAGTTAGAAGTACCATCCCATCGTACCATTTATTACGACCCGATGACCAATAATGAGTTGCTCCTTGAATCCCTGGACATGGTTGAGGAAAAAGGGACGAAGCCGACTTACGTGCTTTGAGGTACAAACAACAAATAGCTCGATACTACAACAGAAGAGTCCGAGCTCGGATATTCGAATCTGGAGACTTGGTTCTGAAGCGCATCTTTCCTCCCCTGGTGCATATGGGCCCGAAATGGGAAGGACCGTACTCCATTTTGCGAAGGTTTGATAGTGGAACTTTCAAGCTAGCGACCGTAGATGGAGATGAAATCCCTAGAGTGTGGAACGCCCAGAATTTGAGGCTTTACCTGACATAAAAGTGTCAGTTTTACTCCTTTGTTTTTAGAACCATGTAAAAAGGCTCGACTTGCCTAAAACAATCTGGTTATTTGAACAAAAGATTATAGAGTGGACATAGGTCATGATTCGACCGAACCACTATAAAAATACTGTGTGTCATTTACCTTTAATGCACCATTTCTTATATACTCTTTTATTTTTATCAATATATATACTGTTACCATTTCAAGAATTGTTTTAAATTTATGCAATAATCTTAAAACAGCTAATTCAAAATGTCATCCAGCAAATCGAAAAGTTCGCGATAATTAAACTCCAAAAGGTGCAACGAGGTAAATCGCACTACAACTTGCACTCTAACTCCCAAGATCAGGGATAGAGTATAAAGGATGCGAAGATAACGTCCCCAAGGCATGAAGGTGCACCATGATAAAGCCGCCTTGACAACACACTAACCCGCTGAAGGATCGGGAGAGTATAAAGGCGCTAGAGACATAGCGCATCCAGAACTTCTGCCCCGCTGAAGAATTGGTGAGCATACCAAAAATCAAGCTCGAACTCTAACTCACTGAAGGATCAGGAGAGTATAAAGGCGCTAGAGACTTAGTGCCACACAAACTCTAACCCGCTGAAGGATCGGGAGAGTATAAAAGCGCTAGAGACTTAGCGCCGCAAGAATCGCTACCCCATTGAAAGATCGAGATAGTACGAATATAATCCTAATCAATTGCCAATATGCCCTGGCCAGGCACTATAATGACGATTAATTAGTAATGTATACATGCATCACTACACATTTACTTAGCACATGTATTTCCCGATGATTTCTTTATGATTAATGATCGTTACTTATAACTTTAATATTCAACTATGAAAGTTTCAGTTATGATTATTTAAACTCTACTAACATGATGAATTTACAGGAACACAATGATGCAAAAGAAGTAGGTCCTTATTTACTGGAAACAGATTTAAAAAAAAAGAGAAACTAAACAAAAAGTGAGGGCCAATCTTACGACTACATATTTTGGCCAAAGGAAATCCTAAAACTAAAGTATGAGCCAATAGCTGCATTTTATTTGCGCTTGGGAGATGGCTTTGATTTCTTTTCCTTCTTCAGTTTCTCCAACTGCTCCTTATCAGTACCGGAGCGGTCACTTTTCTTCCTCTTCCTCTTGTCGACAAGAGGCTCTGGAGGAGGACTGGAAGGTTTAAAGGCCAGCTGTGAAGTTATCGATTTAGAAGAGTATCTTATAACTAACCCAGTCTTGGGGTCGATTTCAGAAATAGGGGTCACGAAACACAGGATTCTGTTCCTCCCTCTTAAGAGCCAATTGCTTCTCCTTCCTAGCCTGTTTGTCAGCCAAGGTTCCGCTATCATCACCCTTGGCCTCGTCAATGATTTCTACCTCCTCTTCCTCATCTCCATGACCGCCAACTGTGTCATGCAGAGCAGAAATGATCTCGGCGTCTGCAGGAGCGCTAGTGCCAGACTCAACGGGTGTTACTGTAACTCTATTACCTATTAAGCCCTCGGTTTGCTTTGAGACCTCGGAAGCTTCAGTACCAGAACCCAGGGGAACCTCAACCTTCTCAGCCTCTGCCTTCTGCTTTGCACCCTTTTCGACCACTTTGGTACCTACACCATTAGAAGTAAAGGTTAGTAAAACGGGAGGAGATGTGGCCATGTCAGTTGTCTGTCCCATGAGACGATGACAAGTTACGATTGCTTTAATGAACCGCGGAGAAAATGTGGAGATACCTTCGGCCGACTCATCTCCTAGATTTGTACTGATGGTACCGACAATTGGAGGAGTAGGTGCCAAGGGGATCAATAGGTCATCGGGGTTATATCCCTCAACTTCAGTGGTTTTGGGCTATACCACCGAGCTCGAAATCTGAAACACCCCACCTCCGTTAGGGTCACTCTCAAAGGGAATGCCCTAATTTTGGTGGAGGTTTATAAGTACAAGTCACAGATATACAAGACAGATATAAGAACACATATTTGTAAACAGCGGAAGAACAACAAACTTTATTTCATAAAGTCAAATACGTGTTACAACAACATCCTTTCCCAAAAACATAACATAACACTTTCATAATCTGTCTTGAGTACATTATTTAAAGAAGCATAAATAAAACATAGATAAACTGCAAAAGCCCTATAGTGGATTGTCCAAAGCCATAGTTCAAAACAGGAAAGTCCAAGCAATACATTTCTCTTCTTCAAGCTGGATGTTGAGGTTGGTCAAGATGCTGTGTTCCCTCCCTGAGGACCTTGGGGGGGGGGGGGGGGGGAACGGAAGAAAGAAGACGAAAGAAAAGTAGAGTCAGACATAAAGCCTGAGTAAGTCTAGTACTATTTTGTCTATGAATAAAGAACTGGGTATGATAAGTATAAACAAGAAGTGGGCATGCACTATAAACTTGGTTAAGTTGTCTAGGGTCGAATATACTATCGTACCCCATGTTGATCTCTGAACCCATATAAACTAGTTTCCAACTGGCACCCCATAATCAGGGTGATGTGATCCATTCTATGATGATCGGCTCCTACTCGCATAGTTACATGTGTCTTACGGCCCCCGATGTTGTAGTTACCTATGCTGGTCCCACTATGGGGTGTATCAAGTCCCATAGTGGCAACCCGACACAACCTTAGAATGCACAGGTATGCTACTGGTGTCCAGGGGCTTCTTTTTCTGCACCGGAGTGTGTGCACGCCCGCACTCCGTTAGAACCTACACTGCTACACCACCGCCGTCGCTTTGACCTCTTACAATCAGCCCAGTAATCGTGCCCCACCCTGCCTAGTTTCAGGGTATCCTGATACACCTTCTAGGGTTACTGCTGAAAAGGGTCCCCCGTTACTAGGTTTTCTATCTCTAGCCAACATGCTAAGTTGGTTAAGTGTTTTCTAACCTAACCCCCACCAGTCCGTTTAGTTTAGCATGTTCCATTTTGATTAAGTCTTTAGTTCCCTTAATCCTATCAATCCTGACTCAGCCTTAATTGTCTTATTAAGGCCCTGACCTCTCACATTAGACAGGTATTGTTGTGGCTGCCTGTTGCCGGTTGGTTCCGGGCAGTCTTACGCCACAACTCAGTCTAACCTCGGGTCCTTGCTGGGCTCCATGTTTAACCTCCCCACATTGGATAGGTATTGTTGTGACTACTGGACAGCCGGGCGGTTCCGGGCAGGTTTACATCACAACTCAATCCAACCTCGGGTTAAACACATCGTATGTTCTACATTTACATATTTTGTCATTCCTCTTTATTTCTTATATGTAAACATTTGCGGCCCATTATTAAGTTAATGGTGTAAAGGTTACACCAATCATGGGCCCAACCCATACTTGAACTTGGGCTCTTCTATTTTATATTTTCATTCATTAATTAATTTTAACCCAACGTTATTTTCCCCCGTTTTACACGTCCGTTTATATATATTGGGCTTAGCCTTTTAAAGCCCAACTTAGCCATGCGACAATGGGAGGCTTAAAGCGTAATTACATACACAAAGAGGGGAATGTGAGCGCATGAACTTGCAATACGACGTTGGAAATACAAAATAGAAACTGGTGTACTTGCATAGTGGTAGTATAGGTGACATGAATCAAAGCATGTGAACTTGTAATTGAGATATCATTATTGTCACATGAACCTATATTTTTATTTAGGCATAATGTCAAACATAAGCATGGCATAATATCGAACATAAGCATGGCATAAGTAAAGTTTCACATAACCGTGGCATAAATATTTCTAACATGAAATCATGATTCTTACTTTAGCCATGTAAACTTACAAAAAGGGACCTTTTGAACCTAACCTAGCCATGTACCACATATGTCATCATACAATTCTTGTAAACAAGATAGACTAAATCATGGATTTTAATTATGCCAAATATTATACATAGCCTAGCCATATTCATAAATTTGCAAATAGGTTTTCTAGTACAAAAGCATGGCTTAATACATAATGCCAAATTCTCAACATAATTTCATATGGATAATAACCAAACTTGTTCCAATTACTTACAACATGATTTATGCACAAAAATATACATCATGGTGGCATAGAAGCAAACCCCAAACTTGCCTGAATTTAAATCAACTACATACATGTAGCTTCAACATGGATTACATAATTTGCGAAATATTCCAAACGTATACTTGCATAGAACTACCGCATGTAGTTCTTTATAATGAATAACATAATTCATAAATATCCAAACGTATATAATATTTCAAATTGATAAGAACGCACAAATATGAATTACTTTATTGCCACAATTCAAGCATACAAACCAACACAATTGTTTATTCATACCAAAGTAATACTCTACTTACAATGGTTGCGGCGAATTCTCTAATTAAGAGATATGATTCCTTTGTTGAATTGATTGGCTTTAGGTTGCTTTAGGCTTTAGAATTTTCTTCCTAATCCTCTCTCTAGTTGGCGGCTATTCTTAGTCGTTCCTCAGCAACATGGCGGCTATGTTCTTAATTTTTGAATGAATAGATTAGGGTTTAGTCTAGGGTTGTTTATATAGAGGTTAGGAACTGATTAGGACCATTGATGTTGCTTGGATTGATCGTAGCCATTCATTCTAAGGAGAGACCAATTAAAACTTGCCACCTAGCCCTAATGACAAAGCAGACCACAGAAATTCGGCCAAACACAGACCTGGCCAGCCAGGTTGGCTGGGCTCGACCAGGTCGACACCCCTGTTGACAGGGCTGTCGACAGCCCTGTCGACATGGGTAGCCCAGGTCGACAGCCCAGTCGACCTGGGTGGCCTAGGCGGGTGTTTATCCGCCCTGGCCCATTGGTCCCGATTTTTAATTATTTTATTCTGTTTGAATTTTAAATTTAATTCAAAACTTCCGAAGGCCATATCTTCTTCATACGGACTCCGTTTTTCGAAAACTCGGACTCTATTTTGCGTATTTTTCCAATACGAACGCAATGGCGTATCCCGTTTCCCTTAGTTCTTTGATTTCAGATTAATTATACTTTAACTTGTTAATTTCATAGTTATAGAATTTTCGGGGTGTTACATTCTCCCCCACTTAAAAGGATTTCGTCCCCGAAATCTTCAAGTTAGGAGGAATGTATATCCTAACATCCAATCATCCATCTACTCATCCATCAAACACGAGCATCCACTGTCCTTAAAAGACTTCTAATGCTTCATGATCATATGCGAAGTGTGTGTGTACATGAACTTATCTAATGCAAAATCAGGCGGTCTACTGATTCAGTTGACCTCCTTAATGCGAATTATGTAAGTGCCATGAATCCATTATGTATGCAAATTTTCCTATTTTTGATTCTACATGAGTGCACAATCATTCAATACAAATGAAACATCCATATGACAACACATTAAAGTTCAACCATATACGAATACAAACATATATGCATATGCAATATGAAGTGACTGAGCCGATCTAAAACCTAGATTGTGTGTGTATATGCAACCACGAGCAACCACTAGCAATCACTTGCAACCACTCGCAACCATCATCCATAACATGTTTCAACTACATGTTTCCATCCAAAAAGATTCTATCTAAAAGATACGGTCGAGGAAATATACCTAAAAAGATAGATAAAAGCGCAACTTAAGGAAAAAGGAAAGATCAAGGATGTACCCTCGAACAGAAAAGGGTAGGCAGTACGTATTCTAGCTTCAGTTTCCCAAGTCGCGTCTCCCTCGGCGTCGCTCCACTGAACTTTGACGAGCTTGACTTCACGGTTGCGTAGCTTCTTCACTTCCGTTCCTAATATGCGGGTTGGAACTTTTCTTATGGTTGCTTCGCGTTCCACTTCGGCCTCTTCGAGGATATTTGGCTCTACCACTTCAGCTGACTCATGTAGACATTTTCGGAGATGTGAAACGTGAAAAACGTTGTGGACTCCAGCCAACTTCTCGGATAGCTCTAATCTATAGGCCATTTTCCCAATTTTCTCGATAATAGGGAATGGCCCTACGAACCTTGGTGCTAGTTTTCCTGTGGTTCCAAAACGAACAACTTTCCTTAGCGGTGATACCTTGAGAAAAACTCTGTCTCCAACCTCAAATTCAAGGTCGGTCCTCCTCTTGTCGGCATAGGACTTTTGTCTGTCTTGGGCCGTCTTCATCCTTCTTCGTATTAAGTCTACTTTCTCTGAAGTCTCTCGGATCATGTCTGGTCCAAGTATGAGTTTATCCGTGGATTCCCACCAACAAGTGGGCGATCGGCACGGTCTTCCATATAAAGCTTCGAAGGGCGCCATTCCGATGGTTGCTTGATAGCTGTTGTTGTAGGCGAATTCCACCAAAGGAAGGTGGTCTTCCCATGTCCCTCCGAAGTCAAGGACGCACAGTCTTAAGAGGTCTTCCAAAACTCTGTTCACTCTCTCTGTTTGGCCGTCGGTTTGGGGATGATAGGCTGTGCTCAAGCATAACTGCGTTCCTACTACTTCTTGCAGACTCCGCCAAAACTCGCTGGTGAAGATGGGGTCTCGGTCACTAACGATGCTAGATGGTATTCCATGGAGTCGAACGATTTCCTTGAGGTAAAGTGAGGCTAGGGATGAGGCAGTTCTCTTACTTTTGACAGGTAAAAAGTGGGCGCTTTTAGTAAGCCTATCCACTATTACCCAAATGCTAGTGTTGCCTCTCCTAGACCTAGGCAGCCCATCGATGAATTCCATTGAGATGCTATCCCATTTCCACTGCGGGACCTCCAGAGGATGTAGTAGTCCGCCAGGCTTTTTCTGTTCCGCTTTAACCTGTTGGCACACCATACACTTAGAAACGAATTCTGCCACGTCCTTTTTCATGCCGTTCCAGAAGAAAGTCCTTTTTATATCTTTGTACATTTTATCTCCGCCTGGGTGTATCGTCATCTTGGAGTGATGTGCTTCCTCTAGAACCTTCTTTACTAAATCTTTTGTCTGTGGGACGCATAGTCTTCCGTCTCGCCTTAGCAAACCCCTATCGTCGATGGAGTATCGATTGAGGTGACTTGAAGTCTCACCTCTAATTAGCCTATCAATTATTTCCACAAGCTGAGGGTCTTCGCGTTGTGTTGCCCCTACTGAATCCACTAAAGTCGGGCGCACTTCGAGAGATGCAAGCAAGCCCGCTACGAAATCGGAGGAAGGCCTAAAGTCGAAGCTGGCTATAAACTCTAGGCTTTGTCTTTCAACAAACAACGGGCTTAGGGTCAATTTCTTTCGGCTCAACGCGTCTGCCACTACGTTGCCTTTGCCCGGAGTATAGGAGATTTCGAATTCGTACGAGGCAAGAAACTCCATCCATCTTTGTTGCCTCAAGTTAAGATCCTTCTGCGAGAAAAGATATTTCAACGATTTATGGTCAGTGTAAAGTTCGAACTTCTCACCTAGGAGATAGTGTCGCCAAGACTTGAGTGCAAAGACGATGGCGGCTAACTCAAGGTCGTGGGTTGGGTAGTTCTTTTCGTGCACCTTCAATTGCCTCCCGCCATAAGCTACTACCCTTCCTTCTTGCATTAAGACGGCGCCTAGCCCTGTCCCACATGCATCCGTATAAATAGTGAACATCTTGCTCCCATCTGGCAGCGTCAAAACTGGGGCTGTTGTAAGAGCCCTTTTTAGTCGTTGGAAAGCAAACTCGCAATCCAAGTCCCAATTGAACACTAGATTCTTCTTAGTCAATTTCGTGAGCGGAGCTGAGATTTTCGCAAAATCCCTTATGAACTTTCGATAGAAACCCGCTAGTCCTAGAAAGCTTCGGACTTCAGTTGTATTCCTTGGTGTCTTCCAATCCTGTACCGCCACTACCTTCGCAGGGTCCACTGCTAACCCTTGTTTGGATACTATGTGCCCAAGGAACCTCACCTCTTCTCTCCAAAAGTGGCATTTGGAGAATTTGGCTTTTAGTTGATGGACTCGCAAAGTTTCCATGATTGCCCTTAAGTGCTGAGCATGTTCCCCTTCACTCTTTGAGAAGATAAGGATATCATCTACGAAGACCACTACGAATTTGTTGAGGAAATCTCTAAATACCCTACTCATCAGGTCCACGAAGTAAGCAGGTGCATTTGTCAAGCCGAAAGGCATGACAAGCCATTCAAAGAAGCCGTCTGGGGTTCTGAACGCCGTTTTATCGATGCTATCCTCAGCCACCCTTAGCTGATGAAAACCGGTTGCTAAATCGAGTTGGGAGAAAACAGACGCTCCTACAAGCTGGTCAAATAAATCGTCAATTCTAGGGAGAGGGTGCCTATTCTTTTTCGTTAGCTTGTTGAGCTCCCTATAGTCAACACATAGACGGAGTGAACCATCTGCCTTTGTAGCGAACACCACTGGAGCGCCCCATTCTGAAATGCTCCTCCTAATGAACCCCTTTTCTAGAAGCTCTTTAATCTGTTTACTGAGCTCTTTCCTTTCTCGTGGAGCCATATGTCTAACGGGCAATGCAACGGGCTTTGCATTATCTACAAGATATATGCGGAAGTCTATTTCCCGCTTCGGAGGCAAGCCCTTCACCTCTTCAAAGACATCTGGATATTCCCGGACCACTCTAACTGATTGCAAATTTTCAACAGAGGCATCTAGCGATTCAAGATAACTAAGCATAACCGCATACGAGGGATTACAAGAAATTTCCAAAGTATTACCGAGCTGGGTTAGGAGCCTAACAACCCTTTTCTCACAATCAAGGATGGCCCCATTACTGGATAGCCAATCCATACCCAAAATCAAACCATAACCCGAAAAGCCCAAAACAAAGGTACTACATAGAAATTCTACGCTTAGAATAGAAATTTTCAATCCCACACAGATCATAGACAAATGAGCTGGGCCCCCAATTGGGTTTGAAACAATTAAGGGGTCCTCTACCATACTAGTTTTTAGGTGCAGAGATTCTACTAAAGCAGACGAGATAAAGGAGTGTGATGCGCCAGAATCAAATAAAGTACGAACGGGGTGATCATAAAGATAAACTACACTTTCTACAGAAGTATTTATACCTCGCTGTTGCAGAGGTGGCGCTTCTAGCACATGGACCTGTGCCCCTGGGGCGGATCCAGCCCTCTGCCCCTGTCCTCGTTTCTTTGGGCAGTCCTTAGCCCTATGGCCTGTCTCACCGCAAGAAAAGCACCCACCATTCTCCTTGGCCTTCTTTTTCCGGCAGTCCTTTACTAAGTGCCCCACTTTGCCACAGAAATTACACTTCCTCTTCTCTTTGTTGCCTTTCCCGCCTTTCTTAAAGTCTGTCTTCTTAGGTTGCAAACCCTCTTTCTTCCCTTGAGAGCTTTCTGCCTTTGTCTCCTTCTTGCCCTTATCCTCTTCATTCAGCAATGCCATTTGCACCAATCTTTCATACATGGCTCCCATGGGTATATGGGTCATGGCCAAACTGTGTAATGGCTCATTCAACCCTTTGACGAAATGGAGAGCCTTCTTGTGCGGGGTGTTGACTAGGTCAAGCCCAAACCTAGCCAGCTCATCGAACTGATTCACATACTCTCTGACTGTCTTGTCCCCTTGCTTAAGAAATAAGAATTTTTCCAACTGCAAACTTCTTTCCGCATCTGAGAGAAATTTAGTCTCAAACCTTGCCCTAAAGTCCTCCCATGTCTCCACTGGTCTTTCAGCATTAGTGACTTCCCACCAGTAGGAAGCCTCGCCCTTCAATAGCCACACTGCCAACTGTACTTTTTGTCTATCTTCTACCTCAAAGATGATGAATAGGTCCTCAGTTTCTTTCAGCCAATTTCTAGCTGCTACGAAGGACTCAGTTCCATGGAAATCCCTTCCTCCCATAGCTTTAAAATCTTTACATATCTTAGCAAATGTGTTTCCCCGAGGAGGAGGTGGAGGAAAAGGTGCCGCTGCAGCTGGATGATTTCCTTCCGCTGGGGGAGGAGGAATGGTAGGACCTGGCTGAGTGGCCCTTGCTTCTAAGAACCGTCTAAACCAACCAGGTATTGATACCCCTTCCGGCAAGTTAAGTTCTTGGGACATGCTGAAACAAAAAGGACAGATTCAAAACGAAGGATAAAAGATAGTACCTATGGCTTTGGGGAGTGGACTTTGCCTTTTTAAAATAAAATAACATTTTTCGTTTAAAAATGCTTCTTTAAATTTCCTTTTTGAAAATAATCTTTCAAAACTTTTTATCTTATCTGGTAAACCTATGCTCTGATACCAAGTGAAACACCCCACCTCCGTTAGGGTCACTCTCAAAGGGAATGCCCTAATTTTGGTGGAGGTTTATAAGTACAAGTCACAGATATACAAGACAGATATAAGAACACATATTTGTAAACAGCGGAAGAACAACAAACTTTATTTCATAAAGTCAAATACGTGTTACAACAACATCCTTTCCCAAAAACATAACATAACACTTTCATAATCTGTCTTGAGTACATTATTTAAAGAAGCATAAATAAAACATAGACAAACTGCAAAAGCCCCATAGTGGATTGTCCAAAGCCATAGTTCAAAACAGGAAAGTCCAAGCAATACATTTCTCTTCTTCAAGCTGGATGTTGAGGTTGGTCAACCTGCTGTGTTCCCTCCCTAAGGACCTGGGGGGGGGGGAACGGAAGAAAGAAGACGAAAGAAAAGTAGAGTCAGACATAAAGCCTGAGTAAGTCTAGTACTATTTTGTCTATGAATAAAGAACTGGGTATGATAAGTATAAACAAGAAGTGGGCATGCACTATAAACTTGGTTAAGTTGTCTAGGGTCGAATATACTATCGTACCCCATGTTGATCTCTGAACCCATATAAACTAGTTTCCAACTGGCACCCCATAATCAGGGTGATGTGATCCATTCTATGATGATCGGCTCCTACTCGCATAGTTACATGTGTCTTATGGCCCCCGATGTTGTAGTTACCTATGCTGGTCCCACCATGGGGTGTATCAAGTCCCATAGTGGCAACCCGACACAATCTTAGAATGCACAGGTATGCTACTGGTGTCCAGTGCCTTCTTTTTCTGCACCGGAGTGTGTGCACGCCCGCACTCCGTTAGAACCTACACTGCTACACCACCGCCGTCGCTTTGACCTCTTACAATCAGCCCAGTAATCGTGCCCCACCCTGCCTAGTTTCAGGGTATCCTGATACACCTTCTAGGGTTACTGCTGAAAAGGGTCCCCCGTTACTAGGTTTTCTATCTCTAGCCAACATGCTAAGTTGGTTAAGTGTTTTCTAACCTAACCCCCACCAGTCCGTTTAGTTTAGCATGTTCCATTTTGATTAAGTCTTTAGTTCCCTTAATCCTATCAATCCTGACTCAGCCTTAATTGTCTTATTAAGGCCCTGACCTCTCACATTAGACAGGTATTGTTGTGGCTGCCTGTTGCCGGTTGGTTCCGGGCAGTCTTACGCCACAACTCAGTCTAACCTCGGGTCCTTGCTGGGCTCCATGTTTAACCTCCCACATTGGATAGGTATTGTTGTGACTACTGGACAGCCGGGCGGTTCTGGGCAGGTTTACATCACAACTCAATCCAACCTCGGGTTAAACACATCGTATGTTCTACATTTACATATTTTGTCATTCCTCTTTATTTCTTATATGTAAACATTTGCGGCCCATTATTAAGTTAATGGTGTAAAGGTTACACCAATCATGGGCCCAACCCATACTTGAACTTGGGCCCTTCTATTTTATATTTTCATTCATTAATTAATTTTAACCCAACGTTATTTTCCCCCGTTTTACACGTCCGTTTATATATATTGGGCTTAGCCTTTTAAAGCCCAACTTAGCCATGCGACAAGGGGAGGCTTAAAGCGTAATTACATACACAAAGAGGGGAATGTGAGCGCATGAACTTGCAATACGACGTTGGAAATACAAAATAGAAACTGGTGTACTTGCATAGTGGTAGTATAGGTGACATGAATCAAAGCATGTGAACTTGTAATTGAGATATCATTATTGTCACATGAACCTATATTTTTATTTAGGCATAATGTCAAACATAAGCATGGCATAATATCGAACATAAGCATGGCATAAGTATAGTTTCACATAACCGTGGCATAAATATTTCTAACATGAAATCATGATTCTTACTTTAGCCATGTAAACTTACAAAAAGGGACCTTTTGAACCTAACCTAGCCATGTACCACATATGTCATCATACAATTCTTGTAAACAAGATAGACTAAATCATGGATTTTAATTATGCCAAATATTATTCATAGCCTAGCCATATTCATAAATTTGCAAATAGGTTTTCTAGTACAAAAGCATGGCTTAATACATAATGCCAAATTCTCAACATAATTTCATATGGATAATAACCAAACTTGTTCCAATTACTTACAACATGATTTATGCACAAAAATATACATCATGGTGGCATAGAAGCAAACCCCAAACTTGCATGAATTTAAATCAACTACATACATGTAGCTTCAACATGGATTACATAATTTGCGAAATATTCCAAACGTATACTTGCATAGAACTACCGCATGTAGTTCTTTATAATGAATAACATAATTCATAAATATCCAAACGTATATAATATTTCAAATTGATAAGAACGCACAAATATGAATTACTTTATTGCCACAATTCAAGCATACAAACCAACACAATTGTTTATTCATACCAAAGTAATACTTTACTTACAATGGTTGCGGCGAATTCTCTAATTAAGAGATATGATTCCTTTGTTGAATTGATTGGCTTTAGGTTGCTTTAGGCTTTAGAATTTTCTTCCTAATCCTCTCTCTAGTTGGCGGCTACTCTTAGTCGTTCCTCAGCAACATGGCGGCTATGTTCTTAATTTTTGAATGAATAGATTAGGGTTTAGTCTAGGGTTGTTTATATAGAGGTTAGGAACTGATTAGGACCATTGATGTTGCTTGGATTGATCGTAGCCATTCATTCTAAGGAGAGACCAATTAAAACTTGCCACCTAGCCCTAATGACAAAGCAGACCACAGAAATTCGGCCAAACACAGACCTGGCCAGCCAGGTTGGCTGGGCTCGACCAGGTCGACACCCCTGTCGACAGGGCTGTCGACAGCCCTGTCGACATGGGTAGCCCAGGTCGACAGCCCAGTCGACCTGGGTAGCCTAGGCGGGTGTTTATCCGCCCTGGCCCATTGGGCCCGATTTTTAATTATTTTATTCTGTTTGAATTTTAAATTTAATTCAAAACTTCCGAAGGCCATATCTTCTTCATACGGACTCCGTTTTTCGAAAACTCGGACTCTATTTTGCGTATTTTTCCGAGACGAACGCAATGGCGTATCCCGTTTCCCTTAGTTCTTTGATTTCAGATTAATTATACTTTAATTTGTTAATTTCATTGTTATAGAATTTTCGGGGTGTTACAAAATCTTGCCAACCTTATCCTTGCCCTTGAGCCTGTTCTTCTCCCTCTCCATTGCCTTGTGGATAAGGAGTCTACCCTCCTCCAAAGCCTTAGGCTCTTCACCTCTGAGAAAGGTTTGCATCAACTGGCGCTCGTCAATTTCGTCGACCCCCAGTCGCCTCTTCTCGCCCTCGACAATTGCGTCCCATATATTGGCCAAGGTAATATGGTAGTCTGGAATCCAAGAAATGTCTCTATGCTTGATAATTTGACCAAAGAAATCAAATAGTAATTCCTCAAAACTATCTATATCTTTCTCTCTTTCGGCAAGCTTATCAGTCGCAGCAGCTGCTGACTCAAGAGCACTATTGGCATTGCTTTCGGCGAGAGCTGCACGCTCTCCAGCTTAAGCGAGTTGATCATTTAGAACCTCCTTCTCCTTCTTGGCGAGGGCAAGGTCATTTTTTAAGCTCGCCCTCTCTTTCTCCCAAGCCTCTTTCTCAGAAGAAAAGCGATCCCGTACTGTCTTCAGTTCAGTGTTAACCGCCCTGAGATCCTCTACTTCCTTCCTCAGAGCCACCCGTTCCTGGCTATTTAAGTCAAGCTCGTTGCGAAAACGCTCTCTGGCACTCTCCAACTCGGACTTGTAATTCTTTGCGTCTCGCTAAACTAAAGCCAGTTGGGCCTGTGCATTCTCTGCTTCTTTTTCCATTTTGCACCTAGCCCGAGCAACATTGTCAATCTTTACTCTGGCCCTGGCCGCGTCCGTCTCCATCTGGCGAATGATAGTAGAGAGTGTAGCAGCATGATTCTTCATTACCCCGTATTGTTTAGCTACATGGCATACATACCCTATCACCTCTGTGTCCCAATCCTCGGGGACTGGTTCAAGATCTGGGACGAATACCATCCTCTCAAAGTAAATGTCGGGAAACTGTTTTCGTAAGCGCTCTAATCTGGCCATAATCTCGGAACTGGGGCAACATCTCTTGCAGTAGTAGTGTCCAAGCCACGCTCACTAGAGGAAGTAGGAACTGCCTTCCCTTTCTCTATAATCCTGCCCTCATCTTAGTCCTTGTCCTTTGGCTTAGATTTTTTTTAGAAGATTGGGCATGAGAAGGAGTGCTTTTTGGAGGGGTTAAATCTCTAGGAAGTTTCTTTCCCCCAGCTGGTGGCATTGGACGACTATGTGGCTTTCCATAATTTTGCTTCGGTGGAGATAGAGGTCGTGCAGAATAAGATTGATGAGAATCCCGGGGCCGACGACTATCCCTTCCCCGACTATCGCTATGAGTGTGCTCAGGATCTGGAAGGAGGCTTGGTGTGCCCTCACGAAGGGAGCGGTAGGAATAAGACCGTTTACGAGACATTTTTCCTGCAAAGAAAACAAGTGCGTGTTATAACTATGAACCACAACAGCAAAAGAGTGTTATGATAAATGGTGCATGTGTTTTGTGCATCCCGTGAAATCCCCCTTTTTTTAAAATAGACCAGGCCCGAAGTTAAGCTCGTTTGGGTGACTTATTTTTCTCCAACTGGGGAACCCGTCTTTTCGGAGATGGGAAAAATTGGTTCCCCTCCGAAATCCTATTGAGTATAAATATCATCTGGCAAAGGAATTTTTTTTAATTCCCAGAAAATCTATTCCTCCGTTAATTTTGTTGGGCGCGGACTCAACTGGCGATGATGTCCTTGATGGAGACTGCCCCTTGGAGGTTGGAACCTCCTTTGATTTATCAGCTCATCCCTCGTCTCCTTTATACACGTTTAATTCCTCGTCATCCTGATTAGTCATCGGCGAAGGACTCTTGCTAAGAATTATTGTCTCTACTACTTGAGAAGTTCCTTCTCCTTCAGCCGGGGGAACATACTTGTAAGGTTTGTTGCCCGCGCCAAGTCCAAATCTTATGTCCAAAAGATGGGGCTTGTGAGGGTTTTCGTCGGTAATACACTTCTTGATTTTCAAGAAGTCAGACTTGCTTTTAAGAAGGCGGGATAATCGATCGTTATACACTAATCCTTCTATCTAGGGGAATATGTGATCTGCACAAGCTAAGAAGAAACATGTTAGTGCTTCGATTATGTAATTCAGTCATGCATCCGGAGGCTCGAAACTTACTAGACTTGAGCCACCTCCTCGCACACCCAGCCTGGTGTTTTATGTAAAACCAATCAGCTTTGGGATCCCCTATGTTGCTATAACCATCAGATAGAACTTTCCTGTTGGCTACTGATTCAAAGAAAGAGAAATTTGGGGTCGCTGTGGAACAGTGCCTAAAAAGATAATAGAATTTCAGGTCTTTAAAAGTAAGCTCAGTTTGCAAGATCTCTGCATACGCGACATATAGAGTGTACAAGGCTGCGTAAGCGTTGGGATGAAGCTGCATAGGGGCAATACACAATCGTCTTAAGGTTTTAATGACGATTGGAGGAAATGGAGGAATAGCGCCTACCCAACACATGAGTCAACTGACTGCCATGTACCCTTCTGGAGTAAGATGAGGTCTATCTCCGCTTTCGGGTGTTTTCACATCGTCCCAGGGGATCCCGTGTTTCAAGCAAATTTTCTTAAGTTTTATATCGTCTAGTTTGGAAGCTAAAGAGTCAGTAAATTTCTCGATTTCTAGAACGTCGGGGATCTCATCGGGAGCTCGGTCATCCACTTCGGACTCCTCCTCTAGCGAGGTACTCTCAGATGAATTTGATTCTATCTCTGCCTCATGTTCGAATTCAGAATCCTCACCCTCTGGATTAATTGGAGGAACCTCGGGATTATGGTGTTCCGACATCTCTGTGTCCCCCTCTGTTTCAGATCCTTTAGAAGAGCATCTATCAGACATAGCTGTGTTGGCGAATAAAAGTTAGAACACAATTACCCGCTCCTAGTGTGTGCGAGTGCAAGTGTGTGCCTGTGCATATGTTAAAGAAAAGCATAAAGTTAACAAGGTAATCGGGATATCACTTGTTGTCCGCTGCCAAGTTATGCTGGTGTTCAGTTCGAAAGACTCGAAGGCTCTAACCTAACTATTCAAAGTACATGATTACGATGTATTGTTTGAATCTATATGTTTGTGGGATCGTCAACCAGGTCGGTTAGCTGGATTGATGGAGCATGGATCATGATAAAAGGCACTGGTATACGAGATCGGATCGGTCGCCTGTGTGGATCGGATCGTTAGTGGACTAGGTTGGCAATGAAACATTGGTTCGTGAACTGGGATTTAGGCAGTGAAACGATCCATCAACTAGTGATAACACGCCCCGATCCGTTCCCACCTCCACGAGCCAATACTCCACGAACCGATCCATTGTCCAGAACAGCTCTTCCAGTTCCCCTTTTTATTTCACCCTTATCATGACCCGAGTCGAAGCCCCCCATCCGTGAACAAACTTGGTCATCCCTTCCTTCTCCTTCTTCCTCCTTCTTCGTCTCTTATCTCCACTCTTAAACCCATGAAACCGGACCTGGCACGTTCCAGTTTGCCATCCCCAAATCCCACAAAACTCCGTTATTTTCATTTTCCAAACCAATACAAACTCGAGAGAAAGAAAAGGAGATTATTTGATTACCTTTCTAAAGTTTGGAAACGAATGGGTATTTGGAAATTGAAATTAGGGTTTCGACTCAAGAAAGGGGCGGCGACAGAAAAAAGAAGGAAGGGGAGAATGAAGAGGGGATCGATTTATATAGACAAGGAAACGTTCGTTCGTATCCCCATTTTTGTTTTACTTAAGACAATCGGACCGTGGAGCTTAGTGGGTCGCAGATCCGAGCCCAACGAAGGAAAGGGAGGCCGCTCCCACAAGCGACGCGTAATTGAAGCAAGAGGACACATCGCGTTTTGTAACAACCCGCATTTCTGTTAACACTAAAGTAACAAATTAAAGAATAACTAATCTCAGATGTGAGAATTAAGGGAAATGGGTTGCACCATTGTGTTCGTCTTGGAATTCTGGTTGAGATAGAGTCTGAGTTTGCGTGAATTGGACATCGTATGAAGAAGTTATGGCCATCGGAAGTTTCAGAAAATTCAAAACAGATTTCAAAATTCAAAATTTCAGAGTCAGATGGGCTTGGCGGGAAACTTCCCGCCAGGGCCAAGTCAACCATAGGGTCGACCTACCCTGACCAGGTCGACCATTGGGTCGACCTGGGGGTCGACCTGCCCCCCGGGAAGAATTGATTAGTGACATGTTAATGGCTGTGTGCTGACTCATTAGGGTTTCTGATATGCTCTGATTGGCTGGGATTAATGCTGGGTTAATCAGATGGCCTAAACTAATCCTAAACTCTATAAAAAAACATGAAGACTCAAACCCTAAAATCAAATTAAAATTAGATTCATGGCCTCCAGGCCGTCACATTGCAACTCAGAATAGCCGCCACCAATTAGAGAGGAAGAAAGCTAATCAAATTCAATTCTATTCAACTCTAACAACGAATCTACTTCAAAGGAAAGCTAATACAACTTCAGACCTCAGAATTCAGAAATCAAGACCTCCTTTGAGTTGTGAGTTCGATTTCTTTAATGAAATAATTAGCATTTTAATTGGACTGAGATATGATGCAGATTATATGGCAATGTTGTGAATTATTGACCGCATGTTATCATCTATGTTGTAAAATTGTGATGTTACCATTTATGTTGTAAATTCTACGATGCTATCATCTATGTTGTAAAGTTGAGATGTTATCATCCATGTTGTAATTCTATGATTGGATTATGTATAATCTATTCATAATGATGTTCATATGTTAGTTTAGTTATGATGATTCATATGATAAATCACATGTATGTATGCAAGTTAGGATGTTAATAGAGACATAGAAGTTAGTGAAATTTTATGCATAACCTTACATGTTTCATGACATCTATTTTATATCTAAAGTTAGGCTATGACAAGTGTGAGTTATATGCTAAATTCTACATGCTA
Source organism: Allium sativum (assembly GCA_030737875.1). NCBI lineage: Eukaryota > Viridiplantae > Streptophyta > Magnoliopsida > Asparagales > Amaryllidaceae > Allium > Allium sativum. The sequence goes on along the minus strand of CM060909.1, from coordinate 575,925,386 downwards.
GTTTATATGTTTAGATGTAAGTTTACACCATCATTATGTTGCATAAATCACATATGCAAGTTTACAAAAATGTATGTGTTTGGAGTATGAATCATGTTATGTAAGTTTGTGGTTATTGCCTATGCAAGTTTACACCTTTAGATATAGATCTATGACATACATGATTTATGCAAGTTTGTGACTATTACCTAAACAAGTTCACACCTTTAGATTTGGATTTATGACATATGTAGTTTTATGCAAGTTGTGACTTTGGCCTATGCAAGTTTTAGATGTAGAACCTCATTCACACATGCAAGTTCACCCCTTATATTTAGATTTAGTTTATCTATATGTATGTTGTGATGTTTTCTCTTTTTTTTACAAGTTAGACTATTCGAGTCTGATGTATATTTTACGTTAAATGAACGAACGTACAACATGGGGTAATGGGTTAATATTCAATATTGAGAATTGGCATAAATGACTTAAAAGGCATAAAAAAAATTTGTGATGAAAATTGGTATGATTTTACATACCACAAATAGATGGACATAATTGAGTCAGTTATGGCCATAGTTAAATTTGGAATTGATTGATAATTTGAATAGGGAAATTAATTCAAATTGGGGAATGATAAATTAGGAGTAATTAATCGTCTAAGACACGAGGTTAGGCTCTTTTGTGGTGTAAGACTTCCTGACCTACCCGGCAAATCCAACTGCCACAAATGCCAGTCTAGTGTGGGAGGTCTTAGGCATAAATTAAATGCGTAACAGTTGTAAAGACACGAGGTTAGGCTCTTTTATGGTGTAAGACTGCCCAGACTCGCCCGGCAAATCCAACTGCCACAAATCCCAATCTAATGTGGGAGGTCTTTATGAGGTTACGGTCTTAATGAATTAAGAAACACTTAACCAGATAAACGTGTAGTGGGACATGAGGGGGTTAAGTGGGTGCCTTGGGTGGAATTTGAAATACGATTAGAAACACTTAACCAAACTTTGAAACATGTAAGTGAACATGAATAAGAAGAGGGTTAAGTGGGATGTACTAGAGGGGATCAAGCTTAGGTGTATAGCTTGTGTCAAGTAATGGGGGCCCGTTTCAACCAGTAACCCATACGTATCTTTGTGGGCTTGACCCAAGTCGAGGACGGGACACGCATACTGGGCTTGACTGTAAGAGGCCAAAACGGGCAAGCGGTGGCAACTCAAGTCCAACGGGTTCATATGCGTGTGTGGACCCGGGCTGGTAGGTAAGACGTTGTTGCATCGTGTAGGTATAAGCCGTGCATTATTGGTGATATCGGGTTGCCACTTTGGGGAGTGATACACCCCACTATGGGGCCAGCACGGGTATCTACGAGTTGGGTAGCCGATTGAATGGGGGTAGTGGGTACACCTAGTGGAGATAGGGGCAAGGCGGAACCTATGAAAGCAACTAGGGATGCACGAAACTACCATTATCATTATTAAGTTCTGTAGGCAGGATCAACCTTAGGGTAACTAGTGGTGGTGCATTATAGTAATTATCTTTTAGTGGGTTAGGTGAGCCTTTAACGTTATCTTCGTTCAATCTTATTTCATTGTTTACTCTACCAAACTCAATTGTTTACAGTCATTTCCTTATTTTCCAACTTATGCCTTAGCCTAGTTAATTTGGTAATTATATTGCTAAAGTTATCGCACTCGCCAGACTTTATGTCTGACCCCCTTTGTTTCCACCTCTTTTCTTCCTTCTCCCCCCCTCAGGTGCTCAGGTTGGAACTAGCACCAGTAGAGCTTGATTTTGGACAGCTATATCTCTGCTTTTAGAAGTTGCTTGGATCGCTAAATTAAAATTCAGCCCCTCTTATTTATGGCTATTTTGTACTGGGGTTATGTCTTTCAATTTATGTGGTTTGATTTAGTCAAGATGGATATTATGTACTTTGACTCTGGTTTTTGATGATGTAATCAAAATTATGTGTTTACCGCTTTAATGAATAAAGTTTTAAAGTTTTAGTACTGTTTATATCTGTCTTGTTGTTAAGTTTCTGTTCTATACACACATAAAATTCTCCATAGAAGTTAATGCATTCCCTTTGTGAGTGACATTAATGAACATGGGGTGTTACACTTGGTATCAGAGCTGGAGGTTACCAGAGCAGATATGAATTTTGAAAAACTATTTTCAAAAACACTTTTATAAAGAAGTACCTTCAAAAGTATGTTTTAAGGAAAGTATTTTCATGAGAAAAGCTTATTTTAGAAAGCATAACCCCAGGAGCCATATATCTTTTCTTCAGTTCTTTTGTATTGAATCTTTCCTTTTTCGTTTCAGCATGTCTGGAATTCCCAAGATACCTGAGGGGATAACGATACCAGGATGGTTTAGGAGGTATCTGGAGACTAGGGCCACCACTGCAGGTGTAGCAAATGCTCCTCCTCCTCCTCATGTCGATACTTTTGCTAAGATATGTAAGGACTTTCGAGCATTGGGTGGAAAACCTTTTCATGGGATGGAGACATTTATTGAAGAACGAAATTGGATAAAGGAGGTGGAAGAATTGTTTGGGATCTTTGAAGTGGAAGATGGAAGAAAGGTCCAGTTAGCAGCCTGGCTAATGAAGGATGAGGCCTCGTTTTGGTGGGAGGTCACTAATGGAGAATGTCCAGTCGATACATGGCCAGATTTTAGGTGGAGGTTTGAGGTGAAGTTTCTCTCATGGGCTGAAGAAAATTTATATATGGAAAGATTTTTGGCGTTGAAGCAAGGGAATCTATCGGTGAAAGAACACGTCAACAAGTTCAACCAGTTGGCGAGATTTGGCTTGGACTTGGTGAATACACCAGAAAATAAGGCCCTCAGATTTGTTAATGGTTTGAACGAACCGCTTCATGGGGTAGCTATGACCCACATCCCCATGGGGGCTACCTTTGAGAGACTAGTTGACATGGCGCTTATGCATGAAGAAGAGAAAGGCGCCAACGTTAATAAGGCACCCGAGAAGAAAGGGGAACAAAAGAAACCGCAACAGCAGCAACAGAACAAGAAAGGTGCTAAAGGCAACAATGGTAAGGGAAAGAAGAGATGCTTTAACTGTGGGACACCAGGCCATCTAAGCAAAGATTGTAGGAAGAAAAAGAAGACTGGTTGTTTCCACTGTGGCGAAGCAGGACATTTGATTAAGGGCTGCCCAAGGAAAGGGCATAGGGCAGGGTGTACCTCGAGAGGACAGGTGCAGGCTCTCATGGCACCAGGGCAGACAAGGGGAAAAGATCAGGCTCTCATGGTCCCATCGCTGCAAGAACGAGGTAGAGCAATTTCCGTTGAAAGTTTAGTTTTTCTGTTTGACCATCCTGTCTGTACTTTATTCGATTCTGGCACATCACATTTGTTTATCTCTACATCATTAGTAGAAACACTGCACCTTGATACTAGTCTAATTACAGATCCCTTAGTAGTCTCAAATCCTATTGGTGGTTCGGCTCATCTTTCTATGATTTGTCAGGATTTGAGAGTGTTTATCTTAGGCGTTGGGTTTGAATGCAACGCCTTTGTTCTTGGCTTCATGGGCTACGGCTTGATTCTAGGTATGGATTGGCTAACTAGATATGGGGCCTTCCTAGATTGTGAAAGAAGGGTAGTTAGATTGTTGACTCGTTGTGGAAAGACCCTTGATATTTCTTGTGACCCTAGAGGTCTAGTAATGCTTAGCTACCTAGAATCCCTTGACGCATCCGATGATGATTTACATTCATTTTGTATAGTCCGTGAATATGTTGATGTCTTTGATGAGGTGAGGGGTTTACCCCCAAAACGTGAGACAGACTTTCAAATATATCTAGTAGATAATGCAAAGCCAGTTGCATTGCCAGTGCGCCACATGTCTCCAAGAGAGAGAAGAGAACTCAGTAAGTAAGTGAAAGAATTACTTGAGAAGGGGTTCATCAGACGTAATATATCGGAATGGGGTGCTCCTGTAGTATTTACCACGAGGGCAGATGGGTCCCTTAGACTTTGTGTGGACTATAGAGAAATTAATAAGCTTACTAAGAAGGATAGGGACCCACTGCAGAGAATTGACGATCTCTTCGATTAGTTAGTTGGCGCCTCAGTGTTTTCGCAGTTGGACTTAGCCACTTGTTTCCATCAGTTGAGAGTGGCTGAGGATAGCATAGACAAGACTACCTTTAGGACTCCAGACGGTTTCTTCGAGTGGCTTGTGATGCCCTTCGGTTTGACAAACGCCCCCGCATACTTTGTTGACTTGATGAGTAGGGTATTTAGGGAGTACCTTAATAAATTCGTGGTAGTCTTTATGGACGACATCTTGATCTTTTCTAAGAGCGAGGAAGAGCATGCCCTACATCTTAGGGAAGTGTTGGAGACTCTTCGAGCGCATAGCCTTAAAGCTAAATTATCTAAATGTCACTTTTGGAGGAAGGATGTGCGATTCTTAGGGCACGTGGTTTACAAAGAAGGGATAGCTATGGATCCCGCGAAGGTAATGGCCATCCAAGTTTGGAAGGTCCCTCAAAATGCTACCGATGTGAGGAGTTTATGAGGGTTGGCTGGCTATTATAGGAAGTTTATCAAAGACTTCGCAAAAATATCAGCCCCATTAACACGCTTGACGAAGAATAACTTAGTTTTCACATGGGACATCGATTGTGATGATGCGTTCCAACGTTTAAAAAGAGCTTTGACCATAGCCCCAGTCTTAGTGTTGCCAGACGGGAGTAAGCCATTTATTATTTATACCGGTGCTTGTGGGACAGGACTAGGTGCAGTTTTAATGCAAGAGGGAAGGGTAATAGCTTATGGAGAGAGGCAGTTGAAAGTGCATGAGAAAAATTACCCTACGCATGACCTAGAGTTGCCGCTATTGTTTTCGCACTCAAGTCTTGGCGCCATTATCTTCTTGGTGAAAAATTCGAATTGTTCACTAACCACAAATCGCTAAAATACTTGTTCTCTTAGAAGGACTTGAACTTAAGGCAGCAAAGGTGGATGGAATTCTTAGCATCCTACGACTTCGAGATAGCACACACCCCTGGCAAGGGTAACGTGGCGGCGGACGCCTTAAGTAGGAAGAGGTTATCCTTGAGTCCATTGTTTGTTGTGCGACGAAGCTTAGAGTTCATCTCTACGTTTGACTTTATACCTTCCGTTGACTTTGTACCCGGTTTGCTAGCATCCTTAGAGGTCAGACCTACGCTTTTAGGACGATCGGTGAGGCACAGCGAGATGACCCACAGTTGGTTGAGTTAGTAGAGAAGCTCAAAAGAGGGGAGTCATCGAGCCATCTTCGTAGGTATACCCAAGATGATTAGGGTTGGTTACGTAGGGACGGTAGACTTTGTGTACCGCGGGACGAGAATTTGAGGAAAACCATTCTTGATGATGCACATCATTTGAAGATGACCATCCATCCCGGCGGGGACAAGATGTACATGGACATGAGACGAGTTTACTTTTGGGCCGACATGAAGAGGTATATGGCCGAGTTTGTCACTAGATGCTTAGTGTGCCAACAAGTAAAAGTATAGCAAAAGAAGCCCGGTGGGTTGCTTCACCCATTGGAGGTCCCACAATGGAAGTTGGAAAGTGTTTCGATGGACTTTATTGATGGGTTACCGAGATCGAGGAAGGGTAATAGGGAGATTTGGGTCGTGGTAGACAGACTTACTAAGAGCGCCCATTTCATTCCCGTGAAGAGTAAGAGGACTGCTCCATGGTTAGCTTCCGTATAAATTCGAGAAATACTTCATTTGCACGGTGTTCCTTCTAGCGTAGTGAGCGACCGCGATCTTATCTTCACTAGCAAGTTTTGGAAGAGCTTGCAAGAGGCGGTAGGGACTTAGTTATGTTTGAGCAGCGCATATCATCCTCAGACGGACGGCCAGACCGAGAGTGTGAATCGTATTCTAGAGGACCTATTGAGGTTGTGGGACATCGGAGGTACGTGGGAGGAACATCTTCCGTTGGTGGAATTCGCATATAATAATAGCTTTCAGTCTAGCATTGGCATGGCACCGTTCGGGGCTCTTTATGGACGGTCGTGTCATTCGCTTACATGTTGGTGGGAGTCTACAGATAAGATCTTACTTGGGCCCGATATGATTAGAGCGACTTCGAAAAAGATCGATTTGATTCGAAGAAGGATGAAGATGGCGCAAGATAGGAAGAAATCTTATGCGGACAAAAGGAGGATAGATCTTGAGTTTGATATTGGGGACATGGTCTTTGTCAAGGTGTCTCCATTACAGAATGTGGTTCGCTTTGGGTCCATTGGGAAGTTAGCACCAAGGTTCGTAGGGTTGTTTCCTATTAAAGAGAGGATTGGGCAGATGGCGTATAGAGTGGAGTTGCCGAAGAGACTTAGTGGTCTACACGACGTATTCCATGAATCACATTTGAGGAAGTGCTTGCATGAGACCGCGGAAGTGGTGGAGCCGAGCTTGCTTCGAGAGGTGGAGATCGAGCGTGATGCGACGATTCAACGAGCTCCTACGTGCATTCCTGGGTCGGAGATTAAGAAGTTGAGGAATCGAGAGGTCAAGCTAGTCAAAGTGCAATGGGGAGATGATGAGAGAAGTGCTACTTGGGAGACGGAAGAGAATATGCGTTCATTGTACCCTTTTCTTTTCGAGGGTATGTCTTTTAGTTTCTCCTTTATCACTTAGTTTGTACTTGTTTTATCTTTAGTATGTCCTCTCGCTAGTAACTTTGACCTTTAGACAGGGTAATCCTATGTTTGAAACATGTGTTTGAGACATGTTATGTATGATGGATGAATGTAGATGCAAGTGTTTTCTAGTGGTTGCTCGTGGATACATATACACACACTTTAGGCACTATATTGGCTCAGTCACTTCATATTGCATATTGCATATAAATGTGTGTGCATATTTAAGTTAATGGATGTATAATGGTTGTGCTATCATATGGATGCTGCAGTTTGGTGAATGGTTATGCAAACATGTAGAAATAATATGTATCGATTGGATTCTTTTGCATACATAATGGACGCATGGCACTATCATGGTTTGCATTAAGGAGGTCAACTGAATCAGTAGACTGCCTGATTTTGCATTAGATAAAGAACATATACACACACTTCTTGCATATGTTCATACAACATTAGGAATTTTATTAGGACAATGGATGCCTGTGTTTGATCGTTGAGGATATGGTTGTTTGGATGTTAGGATATGCATTCTCCTTAACTTGGAGATTTCGGGGGCGAAGTCCTTTAAGGAGGGGAGAATGTAGCACCCCGTATTTCTGTTAACACTAAATTAACAAATTAAAGAATAACTAATCTCAGATGTGAGAATTAAGGGAAACGAGTTGCGCCATTGTGCTCGTCTTAGAATTCTGGTTGAGATAGAGTCCGAGTTTGCGTGAATTGGACTTCGTACGAAGAAGTTATGACCATCGTAAGTTTCAGAAAATTCAAAACAGATTTCAAAATTCAAAATTTCAGAGTCAGATGGGCTAGGCGGGAAAATTCCCGCTAGGGCCAGGTCGACCTACCCTGACCAGGTCTACCATATGGTCGACCTAGGGGTCGACCTGTCCCCCCCCCCCCCCCCCGAGTAGATTTGATTAGTGACCTGTTAATGACTGTGTGCTGACTCATTAGGGTTTCTGATTTTCTCTGATTGGTTGGGATTAATTCTATGTTGATCGGACGGCTAAACTAATCCTAAACTCTACAAAAAGACATGAAGACTCAAACCCTAAAATCAAATTAAAATTAGATTTATGGCCTCCATGCCATCACCTTGCAGCTCAGAATAGCCGCCACCAATTAGAGAGGAATAAAGCTAATCAAATTCAATTCTATTCAACTCTAACAACGAATCTACTTTGAAGGAAAGCTAATACACCTTTAGAACTCAGAATTCAGAACTTAAGACCTTCTTTGAGTTGTTAGTTCGATTACTTTAATTAAATAATTAGCAGTTTAATTGGATTGAGATATGATGCGGATTATATGGCTATGTTGTGAATTATTGACCGCATGTTATCATCTATGTTATAAAATTGTGATGTTATCATTTATGTTGTAAATTCTATGATGCTATCATCTATGTTGTAAAGTTGAGATGTTACCATCCATGTTGTAATTCTATGATTGGCTTATGTATAATCTATTCATAATGATGTTCATATGCTGGTTTGGTTATGATGATTCATATGATAAATCACACGTATGTATGCAAGTTAGGATGTTAATTGAGACATAGATCATATGCAAGTTAGTGAAATTTTATGCATAACCTTACAAGTTTCATGACATCTATTTTAGATCTAAAGTTAGGCTATGACAAGTGTGAGTTATATGCTGAATTCTACATGCTAGTTTACATGTTTAGATGTAAGTTTACACCATCGTTATGTTGCATAAATCACATATGCAAGTTTACACAAATATATGTGTTTGGAGTATGAATCATGTTATGTAAGTTTTTGGTTATTGCCTATGCAAGTTTACAACTTTAGTTGTATATCTATGACATACATGATTTATGCAAGTTTGTGACTATTACCAAAACAAGTTCACACCTTTAGATCTGGATTTATGACATATGTAGTTTTATGCAAGTTGTGACTTTGGCCTATGCAAGTTTTAGATTTAGAACCTCATTCACACATGCAAGTTCACCCCTTATGTTTAGATCTAGTTTATCTATATGTATGTTGTGATGTTTTCTCTTTATTTTATAAGTTAGGCTATTCGAGTCTAACGTATATTTTACGTTAAACGAACGAATGTACAACATGGGGTAATGAGATAATATTTAATATTGAGAATTGACATAAATGCCTTAAAAGGCATAAAATAAATTTGTGATGAAAATTGGTACGATTATACATTCCATAAATAGATGGACATAATTGAGTCCATTATGGCCATAGTTAAATTTGGAATTGATTAATAATTTGAATAGGGAAATTAATTCAAATTGTGGAATGATTAATTAAGAGTAATTAATCGTCTAAGACACGAGGTTACGCTCTTTTGTGGTGTAAGACTGCCCGGACCCACCCGGCAAATCCAACTGCAACAAATGCCAATCTAATATGGGAGGTCGTATGCATAAATTAAATGCGTAACAGTTGTACAGACACGAGGTTAGGCTCCTTTGTGTTGTAAGACTGACCAAACCTGCCCGACAAATCCAACTGCCACAAATGCCAGTCTAATGTGGGAGGTCTTTAGGTTACGGTCTTAATGAATTAAGAAACACTTAACCAGATAAACATGTAGTGGAACATGATGGGATTAAGTGGGTGCCTTGGGTGGCATTTGAAATATGATTAGAAACACTTAACCAAAAATTTAAAACACGTAAGCAAACATGAATAACAAGAGGGTTAAGTGGGATGTACTAGTGGGGATCATGCTTAGGTGGATAGCTTGTGTCAAGTAATGGGGGCCCGTTTCAACTGGTAACCCATACGTATCTTTGTGGGCTCGACCCAAGTCGAGGACGGGACATGCATACAGGGCTTGACTGTAAGAGGACAAAACGGGTTAGCGGTGGCAAAGCAAGTCCAACGGGTTCATATGCGTGTGTGGGCCCGGGCTGGTAGCTAAAACGTTGTTGCATCGTGTAGGTATAAGCCGTGCATTATGGTGATATCGGGTTGCTACTTTGGAGAGTGATACACCCCACTGTCGGGCCAGCACGGGTATCTACGAGTTAGGGAGCCGATCAAATGGGGGTAGTGGGTATACGTAGTGGAGATAGGGGCAGGCGGCACCTATGAAAGCAACTAGGGGTGCACGAAACTACCATTATCATTTTAAGTTTTGTAGGCGGGATCAACCTTAGGGTAACTAGTGGTGGGGCAGTATAGTAGTGGTGGTGTAGTATTGTAATTATCTTATAGTGGGTTAGGTGCGCCTTTAACGTTATCTTCATTCAATCTTATTTCTTTGCTTACTCTGCCATACTCAATTGTTCACAGTCATTTCCTTATTTTCCAACTTATGCCTTAGCCTAGTTAATTTGGTAATTATATTGTTAAAGTTATCGCACTCGCCAGACTTTATGTCTGACCCCCTTTGTTTCCACCTCTTTTCTTCCTTCTCCCCCCCCCCGTCAGGTGCTCAGGTTGGAACTAGCACCAGTGGAGCTTGATTTTGGACAGCTATATCTCTGCTTTTAGAAGTTGCTTGGATCGCTAAATTAAAATTCAGCCTCTCTTATTTATGGCTATTTTGTACTGGGGTTATATCTTTCAATTTATGTGCTTTGATTTAGTCAAGATGGATATTATGTACTTTGACTCTGGTTTTTGATGATGTAATCAAACTAATGTGTTTACCGCTGTAATGAATAAAGTTTTAAAGTTTTAGTACTGTTTATATCTGTCTTGTTGTTAAGTTTCTGTTCTATACACACTTAAAATGCTCCATAGAAGTTAATGCATTCCCTTTGTGAGTGACATTAATGAACGTGGGGTGTTACACGTTTCGAGGAGGAGGCCCACATGATAACCAACCCGAAACGAATGCCTCATCCCACGGACCATGGGGTCTTTTAGCGATCCGACTCAATGAATGATTTTCAAATTAAAGATTCAAAAATACTTGTAAAGAATCTAAAAAGTTTACCTGACAATTTTATAATGGAGTCTCCAAAAAATCCAGAGATGAGAATTATCCAATGAACAAAGAAATGATTGAAGATATAACTGGGTATTTATACTGATCGAAGGACACGACTCTTTGAAACCGTACGACGTTCCAGACGGACATGGCCCTTTTGATTCAAATCGCTTCATGAAAAGATAGTTCAGTAATTTCGAAGCACGTTCCATCATCGATAAAACATACTTCGAGGGGGCAAAATGTTGGCTAGCTTTTGGACCATGCTACCAAGATTTAAAAGAGAGCTCAAAATGAAGCTTTACTTGGGGAAAAGACCTTAACCCGATCGCGATCGCCCCCTATTAGACCGATCTGATCCGCTCCTCCTAGCTCGATCCGATCCATCCATAAAAGCGCGACCGATCCGAACCAGGAAACCAGATGAAAGCCATGACCAAGTCTTTCACGATCCGCAAACACAGGATCCGGCGACACCTGTCCATAATGGCTATATTGACTATTTCTCCATCAAGCTACGAACTAGCCCGAGATCCTCGGGATTTGTGCCACGTATGACCGCGATCCGCCTGCAGAAATCAGCTATAAATAGCCTAGAACTTGGCATTTTTCAGGATCTTTTTGGCAATTCTGAGTTCTGAATCCACCATTATTACACCTCCATCATTATTATTCAGAGTTGTCTCTAGATTATTGAGTGAATCAACATTGTAAAAGTGAGGTTGAGGGATAAATCATCGATTGTACTCTAATTCCAAGTATAATCATAGATATAAGGTGGGCGTAGGCTCGTTAATGCCGAACCACTATAAATCTTGTGTCTTTTCTGCTTTTCTAGCATTTTTTCTGATATTAATTTCTGCATAATTGAACAACTTGGGTGTTAGAGCCAATTTTGGATCTAACAGAATTCCTTTATAATTTATAGTGATTTATTTATATTTTAAAAAGGATTTAAATATCGAATATCGATATAACTGGGAAATTGGAAATATCAAGTTATAAATCCAATTGGAGCTGCATGATATTCTGTTGGGAATATATATGATAATATTTATTTATAAATATTTAATTTAATTAATTTTAAATATATTTATATATTTAAATGGGTTATTTAGAGCTTTAAAAATAGCCAGTTTTGCAAACAAACTCCGTTTTCGACGAAACTAATTTTGTTGGATCCGTAATATAAAATTATTGTTAGATCCCAAATTTCATGATTTTTGGGGTCAGTGTGTATAAATCCGTATTTTTAATGTGAAAAACAGTCAGTATTTTGATGGTTAAAAATACGATGTATGAGCAAACGGAGTCAGAATTCGACGAAACCAGTTTCGTTGGGTCTGAAATGTCAAACTGTAGTTGCATGCCCATTTTCATGATTTTTGGGTACCATATGTGATCATACAGATTTTTAGAAGACAAGTACAAATAACGATTGATTAAAACTGAATAAAATAATCTATAAAAATATATTATGTCCTTTCTATAAATATCACTTGCATCCCTTAACCCTAACTATATTTTTCCTCTGGTCAATCCTATGCGCCGCTACTCTCTACTAAAAACGTGAAAACCTCTTTTCTTCAAAAATGGAAATTAAATCTAATAAAACTCTATAAATCCCATAATATATATTTTTGCAGTCCTCGGGATATACTCTTCAACCTGATTTGAGTTTCCAAGGAATTCGAAAGATTTTTGTTCGTTGTTCTTCACGACAGAAAATGTTGCACGAGCTAAGGTTCAAAGTTTGAGAAGATTGAGGCTTTGATGTTTGAATTCGATGTTGTATTTGGGTTCATGAGTTATAACATCACTTGTAAGCTAAACATTGGGATTTTTAGGGATAATAAATGTTGATGGAATCACTGTAACAGCGAACGATGGTATTCGATGCGAAGAAGAAAACAAGGGAGAGTTGCTTTAGACTAGGATGAGGTGATTAAGGATTGGAAGAGAAAGATTTCGGTGCATGGATGGGGCATTTTCGTTGAGAGATAAAAGGAAGGGAGGCTTGTGAAGACAGCGGCCATAGAGGATGCATGCTCGAGTTGGTCTGGAGAAGATAGTATTTGAATAAAGGAGATGGGTCGATGTTCTTAATGGGTGAGGCCAATTTGAATGTATTGTTTAGTTATTATTAAGTTAATAACTTGTGTATTTTCATGAAATGGACATGGTGCGTTAATGGTGTTTATTGGGAGCTGGAGTTGCGATATTTCATTTGGGGAAGAAGGAATGGAGTAAGGGAGCGGGTGGGCTTTGTTATGGTTGATGGGCTGGTTTAGTATAAAGGGGTAAGGCCCATTGATAAATTAAATTGGTTTTGTTTTATTTCAAAACAATTTATAACTTGTATAAAGTGCAACTTTATCATACGTTTAACAACCCGAATTTTAATAACATGCTGTAACAAGGAATCAACGTATAATTAATTTTTAAAATGAGAATCATGGGAAACGGGTTGTGCCATTGCGTTCATCTCGGAATTCTGCATAGAATTGAGTACGAGTTTTTGAAAATCGGAGTCCGTATGACTGATTTATGACCTCTAGAAGTTTCACGAATTTTCAGGATCAAAAACAGCTCAAAAAATCGAATTCAAGACCCAAAAGCGGGCTGGGCGGGAAAATTCCCGCCCAGAGCCCAGGTCGACCAAGGGGTCGAGGTCTGGCCTGGGGGTCGACCAGGTCGACTATAGGGTCGACCTGGGGGTCGACCTCCCTGGTCGGCCTGGGTGCGACTGGTTGGCTGGGTGGGTCTGTTTGCGGGCCTGAGACATTTTTGATGGTTTAGATCAGTTCTAGGGTTGATCTAAAGGCCCTAAATAGTTCCTACACCAATAAATACACCCTAAGTCCTAACCTAATTCATAACAAATCATTCTTACACCAAAATGCTGCTGAAATCCCTCTTGATCATGGCCGCCGCCTCTAATCGATTTCCGAAGCTATCATACACGATCCAATTCGAAGATTAAGGCTTCTACAATGATTCAAGACAATAAATCAACAACGCCGCTGCATTTCTACAACAAATTCAGTTCTTTATTCATTAGCCACGATCTGTAAGTTCTAGTTATTTTCAGATCTAAATTTTTAAATTTAATATGGGCATGTAATGAAGTGAAATTGGACTTTTGACTCAAGTATATTTTTGTTTCTTCTTGAATCTTGATATTTGGGCTTTTCTACCTTCATTCTCATGCCAAGTTTATGATCTGTGCAGCAGTTTTCTTGATTCGTAATGATGTTATTGTCAAGTTGTAATCTTTATGCCTATCATGATGATTTATGTTGTTTTCTCTCTGATCTTGTTCTTATTGCAACTTCTACCTCCCCCTATTTATTTTCTTTTGATGAACCTAGGTCAATTTCGGACCTAGGCCTAAACTACGATATATGTGCGATGGTATACGGGGGAAATATTGGAATACTACCTAGTGGAATATATTTGTTTGGTGGAATCGAAGGCATAATATGAAAATTGGATGTTTGGGGATAATTTACCATTAACATGAAACGGGGTAATTTTGGGTATTGTCATTATAATGGTAACTACAAGATGGGGATTGGCATATGTAATTTGATATGGATCTTGATATATGTAATTTGGCTAGAACTTGTAATGGGTAAATTGGTGTAAACGTGGTATACATGTAATTTTGGGTATAAAACTTGATCTATGTAAATTGAGCATAGCTTTGTAAGCATGTAAATTATGAATCTTGACATATGTAAAACGACATGAAACTTGGTACATGTGTAAATTGGCATACATGTAAAACGACATGAATTGAACATATGTAAATTTGGTTTGAATTGGGCATATGTAAAACTGACATGTAATCTAGAACTTGGGCATATGTTAATTATGTAAGATTTGGAGTTGAAACATATTTGATAATTTATGACTTGGTAGAGGTTTAATATGAACGCGCCTAAGTTGGGTTTTGGGTAGTTGGCATGCATTGTAAATAAAAGGATATAACTTGGCATAACCTTAAAGTGAATTAAGGTAATAATTTGGGAATACATTTTGGGCAAAAACGTGAACTATGAACTTGATAATTGACATATAACGGGAAATATGAACGTGGTTGAAACATGAACGTAAACATGGATAACTAGAGGTTGGTTGAGTTTGCAGTGTAATTCTTCCCGGAACCGCCCGACATATCCAGTGACTGCAAATAATAAGATCCAATGTGAGAAGTTAGTCATATCGTGCTTAAACCCGAGGTTAGACTGAGTTGTGTAATTCTGCCTGGAACCACCCGGCATATCTAGTGACTGCAGCAACAGGTCTAATGTGAGTGGTTGATGCATTAATAACTAATTAATGCCAACAAATAGACATACTAAGAATGGAAAGGTTAAGTAATATGACTAGACTAATGACACTTAGCCGATATGACATGAATGGATGGGTTAAGTAAACCTGAACTTGATTGCTTGAGGACACTTAACCAATATAACATGTTAATTAGACAAGTGGGTAGGATTGAGTTAAGAACACATAACCGTTATAACATGACTAGTGGATGAGTGGAGTCAACTTGAATGGGTTGATAACGCTCAACCAATATAATATGACGCGTGGTAGGGTTAAGTCAACTTGGACATATAGACAACACTCAACCAACTTGACATGATATGTGGGTGGGTTAAGTCGCGAATTGCTTGAAAACACTTAACCAATTTGATATGCTAGAATAGCGGGGTGAAGTTATGAATTTCTAGACAACACTTAACCAACTAGACACGATACGTGGGCGGGTTAAGTCACGAATTACTTGAAAACACTTAACCAATGCAATCTAACGAATAGGTAGGTTAAGTTAACTTGGATGGGTTGGTGATGCCTAACCAATATGACATGGTGTGTGGTAGGGTTAAGTAAACACACGAAGGCAACACTTAACCGATATAACAAGACATGCAGTATGGTTAAGTAAAACAAGATAAAACACTTAGCCAACTTAACGTGATGGACGGAGAGGGTTAGGTACATATCAGGTTGGTGGGTAATATTAGTATATATAGGCCCATGAACTTAACCGTTAAATAAACATACTTGAATCAGTGAGAGGGTTAAGTACATATCGGGTTGGTGGGTAATATTAGTAAATATAGGCCCACAATTTTAACCATTAATAAACATGCTTGAATCAGTCGGTTAAGTACATCACGGGTAGGTGGGTAATATCTGTATATATAGGCCCACAAACTTAACTAGTAGGAAATCCTAGTAACGGGGACCCATTTCAGCAGTAACCCACATAGGTGTATCATGGTACCCTGGAACTAGGCAGGGTGGGGCACGATTACTGGGCTGATTGTAAGCAGTCAAAGCGACGGCGTGTGGTGCAGCAGTGTAGGTTCTAACGGAGTGCGGGCGTGCACACACTTCGGTGTAGAAAAAGCAGGCACCGGGCACCAGTAGTATACACTATGCATTCTAGAATTGTGTCAGGCCGCCACCACGGGACTTGATACACACCATGGTGGGATAGCATAGGTATCTACAATCATTGGGGGTCATATGACACATGCAGGTAGCATAATCCCTCGTTTGACCTGGGTCGCATAAACCCTGAATCCAAGAAGCTTCCAATAGGTAGCATAAACCCTAGTTGGACCTAGGTCGCGTAAACCCTGGTTGAATCTAGGAAGCGCCCGATAGAAAACCTTAGATTAGATCTAGGTGATAAATAATAGATGTACACCTGAAAGCAACCACAATTTCGGGGATTGGGATCACGTTATCATATGATCATTTTATATAGATCACTAGTTGGGACACTAGTTAGGTGGTGCAGAGCAAATAGATATCACTGAAATATTTCAATGACGAAGCTTAGAAATATTGCGATGTGATACTTGGTAGGAACCTCGTGATGCTACTCTTGATAGGAATTATGGGATGTTATACTTGATTCATCGTGCTTGTAGCTTAACTTGTCATCATGGTTATGTTTATTTTCTGTTTATTCATGCCATGTTATCTTTACCTGTTTTTATGCTGAAAGTCACTAGTACTTACTCAGTCTTTATTACTGACCCATTTTGTTTCGCCTCTTTTTCTTCCGTTTCCCCTCCCCCCAAGGTTCGCAGAGTGGGAATACAACTTAGTTTGGATCTTATCAAGCTCCAAGGCTCTTTCATGTATGGCTTGGATTTCTCTTAGCTATGGCTTGCCTTGCTTTATTAGGGAATATCAGAATTTATTTTTAGGCTTCTTTGCTTTTGAGCAAGACAGATATTTTAGCTATGTAATTGGGTATTGAAAGTTGATGGGCTTTTATTGTAAACAATTATATTTAATAAATGATTTAAAGTACTTTTACTTTACCTTCCGCTGTTTAATATATGTATGTCTTGTAATATTTGTTTTCCAGTACCCATAATGCTCCAATGAAGTTAAGGAATTCCCTTTGTGAGTGACCTTAACGGATGTAGATTGTTACAATACGTAATCAGAATTGAACGAAGAAAGATCTGTTGGGATCGTATGGACGGTGGCTACCTAATGGAACTGACTAGGAGTGAATTGGAGCTTGTTACAATTTATAGGAAAATAAATTATCCGTCCGAATCAAGCGATGGCTATCATTATTAACGATGATCATCCAATGTGAGTAAAACTCACCAACTCTGAACAGTTATATTTTTATAATGTATTCTTAGAAATGATAATTATCTGTTGATTGTTGTGTGTTAACTGTTTGGTTGAATTGCTTATGTATTGGTTAAAATTTTAGATAACGATATATATATATATAAATCGTTAATCAAATATTGATTCTGTTTATCAAAATTTGTCATATTGAAATGAAATTTGATGTGAATTATATTTTGTAACATCTGTGGATGTAGGGAAACAGGTCGGAGGAATCCAACTGGATTCCTCAACATTTATTTTACTATTTTTCATATATGGTGCTATATGATGTGATATATAATCTGTTGTTGATAATGTATGTCTGAATGATATTGATCATTGTGAATTGGTATTTTAAATACCATAAGAAACACTGGAATGTAGAAAAAGGAATTTTCAATGTTTATATTGAAAATAAAATATATTTATATAAAATCAAATGATTTTATATAAAAGGATTTCAGATATATTTAAAATGGATATTTGTAAAACATTTACAAATAGAATTGAAATGGAAATATTTGTAAACCATTTACAAATAGATTTGAAAAGGAAAATATTTGTCAAACAAATGTGAAGGAAAATATTTGTAAAATAAATACAAAGGAAATTATTTGTAAAACAAATGGAAAAGGAAATATTTGTAAACCAAATATAAAAGAAAATATTTAGAAAATAAATAGAACTGTAAAGGAAATATTTATTTAGGAAATAAATAGAATTATAAAGAAATATTTTATAAAATAAATAGAAAGATAAAAGAAATATTTATTTGTGAAAATAAATAGAAAGATAAAAGAAATATGTATTTGTGAAAATAAATAGAAATATAAGAGGAATATTTATTTAGAAAATAAATAAGATATCAAAAAGGAAATACTGGAAAGTAAGTAGGATTTTAAAAAGAATTAGAATTAAATAGTTAGAGTTAACCAGTTAGAGTTAATCAGTTAGAATTAATCAGTTAGAGCTAACCAGTTAGAGTTAATCGATTAGAGTTGAATCGAACTAGAGTTATTCAAATAGAGTTAATCGAGTTAGAGTTAGTCGAGTATTAGTAAATTAAAAAGTGTTAATCCAATATTAGTTATTCAAAGTAAGTTGATCGGATATAGTTTATTTGAATAGAGTTAAAGGAGTTAATTGAATATAGTTTATTCGAATAGAGTTAAAGGAGTAAATCAAATAAAATTTATTCGAATAGAGTTAAAGGAGTTAATCGAATATAGTTTGTTCGAATAAAATTAAAGGAATTAATCGAATATAGTTTATTCTAATAGAGTTAAAGGAGTTAATCGAATATAGTTTATTCGAATAGAGTTAAAAGAGTTAATCAAATATTAGTTATTCGAAGTAAGTTAATCGAATATAGTTTATTTGAAAGGAGTGAATTGAATATAGCCTATTCGAAGAGAGTTAATTGAATATTAGTTATTCGAAGTGAGTTAATCGAATATTAGTTATTCGAAGTAAATTAATCGAATATAATTTATTCGAAAAGAGTTAATCGAATATTAGTTATTCAAAGTAAGTTAATCGAATATAGTTTATTCGAAAAGAGTTAATCGAACATTAGTTATTCGAAGTAAGTTAATCAAATATAGTTTATTCAAATAGAGTCAAAGGAGTTAATCGAATATAGTTTATTCGAATAGAGTCAAAGGAGTTAATCAAATATAGTTTATTCGTATAGAGTTAAAGGAGTTAATCGAATATAGCTTATTCGAATAGAGTTAAAGGAGTTAATCGAATACAATTTATTCGAATAGAGTTAAAGGAGTGAATCGAATATAGTTTATTCGAAAGGAGTGAATCGGATGAAGCTTATTCGAAGAGAGTTAATCGAATATTAGTTATTCGAAGTTAGTGAATTGAATATTAGTTTTTCGAAGTAAGTTAATCGAATATAGTTTATTCGAAAATAGTTAATCGAGTATTAGTTATTCAAAGTAAGTTGATTGATTATTGTTTATTCGAAAAGAGTTAATCGAATATTAGTTATTCGAAGTAAGTTAATCGAATATAGTTTATTCGAAAAGATTTAATCGAATAATGTTATTCGAAGAAAGGAGTTATCGAATATAGTTTATTCGAAGTGAGTTAACTGAATATAGTTTATTCAAATCAGAGATAATCTAGTTATTCGAGGAGAGTTAATCGAATATAAGTGATTCGAAGGGAGTTAATCGAATAGAGATTACTCGAAAGAGAGTTATACGTCGAATTCGATTATATCGAATTCGGGAAAGTACTATTCACTTTCCGTTTTAATCAAGATATATTTATTTATTAAAAATTAGTGGTTTGTTTATTTATCCAAATTAATAAATAAAAGTTTTACTTAAGTTATTATATTTCGAAGGTCTGGGATTATAATACTATTGTTTTAATCAAATGATTTCTGTAAAAGAAGTGGATTTGTAAATTGAATCTGAGAGTTTCATAAGGAAGCTTATTAGAGGTTTAAAAGGTGAACCTTATCAATTTCGAAGTTAGAAATGCTGTTCAGTTAAGGTTTGAGAGGTAGTTATACCCCAATTTGATTGGCTTCGTTTTTAACTAAGGAATGGTTAAGGTTCGATAGTGAAGGTTGGATAAGTGAAATTAGTTAATCAGTGTAATGTTTGAGTTGGCATAACGATGTTTTATTTAAACATCTGTTTAAAACCAATGAATGAGTTTTGGAAACATTTTCCAAATATAATCAGAGATATTTTCTAATCATAGAAAATGAAATGTTTGTTGATAAAGAATATTGGAGTGACAATGATACGTGAAAAAGAGATGGAAATGTTTTCTATTGATTAATAATGTATATTTTCTAAATTTGGAAAATAAGGAATGTTGAATATAGGGAAACAGGAAATAAATAAATAAATTAATGAACTGAAGAGAAAATGTTGATTGATGATTGATCGGTAAGATTTCCATTCGGAAATACAACCATTGTTTGCGCACGTTTTTTTCTTTGATAGTTAACTCATCGACTATCGAAGTTTTTGACCATTTTTCCGTTGTCAATACGGAGAGACCGGGATCAGATTCATTATCTGAAAACCACTCCATATGGCATTAGCGTTGCGAATCAAATATGATAAAAATAATTGAAGATGTAGTTATGCAAGGATTGTCCTGTTTATAGAATATTGCCTTCAGTTTGTCCAGTCCTAGGACGACCAGTATGGAAGAATGTCTGACAGAGTATATTTAATAGATCACATAAGTTGATCTCTTCAAACGTATTTACATTTTGTGGCGGAGGAATTCGTTTCTCTTAGCTGTATACCTATTGTATTTTTGGGAAAATGTATTTGTTATTTGCCGGGTATGACGATGTGACATTCAAAGTGAATAATTGTGTGATTTGTCAGAGATAAGCGTGACCTCTAGCCTCACAACCGGGAAATGACAAAAATCGGGCACGCAGCATGGCTAAGTGGTTGGCCGCCAATTAGGGTGTATTATCACCTATCTATAGATATTCATTTCATTCTATAATCTATTGTCGATGCTATCCCATTCGGGAAACAGTTGCTGATCCCAACCTTTGGTGATATACATTCGATACACTCAAGCAAAATGAGCGGTCGGTCATGTGTGGCCGGGTTGCAAGATGTTCTTGTTGAACCCAGTCTATTCCTCTCTAGAGGTACACTATCGGAAGGTGGTTCCATAACATGTCATAGTTGGTAATCCATTATCCAATAAGTGCTCGCAATTTTGATTGTATACTATATATGTGGAACGTGAGATGATAGCATTCTACAAGATGATTATTATATTGTGGTTAATCTACACTATTATAATATCAAAAGAGTTTTGATATAAAAGATCATTGTTTCTTTCAAAATGCTTTGAAAGTTAAATAAAATTGATTTGGATTCTCATAAGGGAAAAACCCACTCCGTTATATGGCGTGGTCTAATGAGATATCGTTATTTTTCCAATCTGTTTTATATTGTTTTTACTCACACCAGTCCCATGACGGACCCAAAGTTTTGTTTTATTTTCCCTAAACTCTTGGGTGCCCAAATTTGTGCGAGCAGTCAAGTAGTCGGGGTTTACAGATGCACTAGAAGGAGCTGGAGCAGGAGGCTTCAGCAGCGTTTATATAACTATTGTTTATTTCCGCTATGATGTAAGTGTTATACTCTGAAAATGTTACTGTGTACATATACTGATTTTATTTCAAAGTTATGTATCTATTATATATTGTTCGTTCCGCTGTGAGATTCGTGTTTACTCTGATGTTGTATGTTCTTCTTCTTTTTCTATTCTAAGTTTCTATCTTATCTATTCTCACCCTCTAATTTCTTTCGTGGACTATTCGGTGTTTTCGATGCTTGAATAGTCGACATAGTGTTGTATGCCAATATCCAGGATCGCAAAATCCCTGGGTCTTTACAGTGGTATTAGAGCTTAATGTTAAGTAATTACCTTAGCTTTGTGGCTTGACTTAGTAGAGATGGGGTTAATAAAACCCTAGATTGAGTTGAGTGTATATATATGAGTGAGCATATTTGTTATTCAGTATAAAATTGTTTTATATTGTGGAGATTTATTGGTTGAGTTGTTTATGGGTTCTGGTCAATCAGGTCGATCCACTGTATCGGTAGGGGTTTACAAACACTTGAATACGATGGACCGACACTATATGTTTTGAAAAGAGGGTAAATGAAAATAATTTTACCCAAAGTATATTTTGATATAGAGAAAATATATATATTGAAATTTTAATATATTGGATATATTGGTTGTTATTATAATCGAGTAAGATTATAAATTAAACGGTTATGTAAATAACCAATCAAAATTCGTATAAGCATTACGAAAAGAATTAAATCTAAATTTGAATTAGAATTGGAATTAAAACCCTGGAGATTTGAATAAGTGTTTGTAAATGGAATTGGATTAAATATATGAGACTTTTAAAATCCTGGGAGATTTTAAATTTTTTACAAGCATTGAAAATGATATTTTGAACTGATTTCAAAATGGAAGTGTTTAGAAATGGTTTTGAAAGTGACATAGTGTTGAAATCACTTCGGTTGATGGAAAACGAATTTCGACTTTGATCCGGACATCATCGGTGTTCATTTTCGAGTGTGTGAGTGACGGATTACTACCAAAGAGATGATTTTTGAATTGTTTTGAGAAAAGCAAGTTGTTTTGAATTCCGAAAAGGGATATTTGATTTTAGAAATACAAAGTTATTTAAAATTCCCAAGGAGAGATTGTTGGATTTAAACCAAATTAAGTAGAAATTTGGAAAGCCAATTGGAATTAAAATAAAGTCAGTTTAGTGGTAACTGAAATTGAATTAGAATGATATCAAGACAAATTGGATTGTGAGATTAAAATTTGAAGTGTATTTTGATAATCAAGTTATGAGTTTGGAATTGAGAATGAAACTCGAGTTTGAAATGATATTTAGCTTTGATATAAGCGAATGGTTGTGTTGGAGATAAAAGTGATTTGAGTTGATTGGGATAACATAGGCATACGTTGAAGTGGTAACAGATGCAAAGGATATAATGATATGCCCGACAAAAAGGTACAAGTTTATATTTGGTATAAGCATGAGATTTATGAGCCTATTTGGCAAGCCGCTTGGCTGTTTGATTTTCTTTTGGGTTGAAGATAGCCCAGGGAGGCGAGTTGTAGTTGTACCGATCGACCCGTACAAAGAAGGTGCTGGCGAAATTTTTCAGAAATTTCGGGTGTTAGAATTTTTTTAGAGTTTATGGAAATTTTTGTTAGTAGGAATAAATTAATAATTCAGTTGAAATTAATTGGTACAGTGAAACTGAAGTTAAAGAAACAAATAAATTTTAACCCAGTTAATGGGGTATGTTTTCTACCTTATCAATTTTGAGGATGAAATTATTTTAAGGGGGAAAGAATGTAATATCTCATATATTTGTAGTATAATAATTAATTTATTTAATTATTTACATAGTGATTTAGAGGATTTAATGGTTGTTTAATTAAATAACTTTGAATATTTAATTAATATAATAACTAAATAATATATTTAATTCTGGAACAATCAAATTTAGCTGAAATGGCAATACGGTGGGAATTAGGCAATTCAAAATATATAATTCGGTTTAGAATTTGAATTAGAATAACAAATATATTATTTGAATGACAGTTGAACATATAATTATATTATAATTATAATCGAGCTCGAAATAGCGCGGCAGTTCGCTATTTGGCTATTTGAACTTCAACTGAATATACAAGGTCCGTTTTAAATCGGATTTCTATGAAACAAGAAACTTTCGGAGCTGGTGAAGTATATTTTTCTAATGGAAGAGAAAAATCAGGATTTCATTATGTAGATTTTGATTTATATCCAAATCAAATTTTCGAAAAGTCGCTATGGAATTCCTTTATAATTTATAGCGATTTAATTATATTTTAAAAAAGATTTAAATATAAATCGAATATCGATATAACTGGGAAATTGGAAATATCAAGTCATAAATCCAATTGGAGCTATATGATATTCTGTTGGGAATATATACGATAATATTTATTTATAAATATTTAATTTAATTATTTTTAAACATATTTATATATTTAAATGAGTTATTTAGAGCTTTAAAAATAGCCAGTTCTGCAAATGAACTCCGCTTTCATCGAAACTAATTTTGTTGGATCCGTAATGTTAAATTATTGTTAGATCCCAAGTTTCATGATTTTTGTGGTCAGTGTGTGGCCATACGGATTTTTAATGTGAAAAATAGTCAGCATTTTGACGGTTAAAAATACGCTGTGTGAGCAAACGGAGTTGAAATTCGGCGAAACCAATTTCGTTGAGTCCGAAATGTCGAACTGTAGCTACATGCCCATTTTCATTATTTTTGGGTATCATATGTGATCATACAGATTTTTAGAAGACAAATACAAACAGCGATTGATTAAAACTGAATAAAATAATCAATAAAAAATATTATATCCTTTCTATAAATATCCCTTACATCCCTTAACCCTAACTATATTTTTCCTCTGGTCAATCCTATGCGTCGCTACACTCTACTGATGAGACGACCCCAAACCCCGTACTGACGGCGGCAAGGGTAATCCTTGGAGTATAACACAGAAACAGATAATAGCAGAATAGAATAATTAAATACACCAGATAATGAACAGTAGAATATACTGGATAAAAGTAATCATCAGAGTTTCACAGTATACAGGATCATACTTAGTACAAATATAGTTCAGCTATACATAAATGTCTACAGCGGAAACAAACAAAATATGTACAATAGGAGCTGAACAGCATAAAAAGAGATAAATGATAGAATCCATCTTCAGCTCCAGATATCCAGAAAGAACCAGCTAAACCTGAATACAAGGCTGCCCGTGTAGAAAAAGGGGCACCCGAGTTTGAAAGTGAAACAAACTACGAGTCAGTCATGGGACTGGTATGAGAAATCTACTCAACGTATTTATAATATGGCTAATCACAGGACCACGCCACTTTCGTGGAACGGGTTTACTCCATTGGATTGCCAGTGCTTTAAAACAAATCATTCTTTGAAGCAACGCTACGCTTTTTATAAAAATGAAACCATTATATGACTCAGTTCCTATCACACAATGCAACGCAAACCGGAGGATAGAGTTTTTACCTTATAACGGCCAAAATATGATTGATACGAATAAAACAAAGGCATTTGATATTACTACTAGTGTTTATATGTTTCGAAAACAATTTCAAATCATAACTATCAATCATAGACGACATGAGCGTCCCATGCCACTATGTCGCCATATTAGGTATACAATCAAAATCGCACAGTCACGTATTTGGAAATTGGATTTCCGTCATGAACCAAGGCAAAAGATAGTCCTTACCGAATTCGAGATGCTCTAGCCTGTGTCTCAGGAACAGCTGCAACTGCCCCTTGGAGCGACAGGGCCGGTCCACCGATGTGGATTATTATGCCTGAACTCTACGTTTCCCCGCCCTTTGGGGCGTCAACAAGCCAATGAATGACTCCATCGGACCCGGATCGTCCGATCAAACAGAGGCGCCTCGCAACAGCAACAACCACATAGGTGAAAAGTATATAAATGTCAGGGCTGGTAGGTCACTGACACCACCCTAGCTAGAAAGAAACGCATGCCCTCCCTGAGGTCCTTCTCCCATTTCTGGTTCATACCGGTGTGTGAGGCTCGCGAATTCACATTATACACAAAGCTACGCCACACAGGCGGTGCTTTGATCATCACCACAAGACTTTGCTTTTCAACAGAAGCCTCGATCATTTGCCACTTAGGCATGCCACAATAGCAAATCATGCCGTGTGACTGATGTCCATCGATATACAACCTCTGATCTCGTGCGTTTCAGAGAAGGGCGTTAAGCAAAAGAATAAATTCTCTGCCGCCAAACAGATGTATATTTAATAGAGATCAAGTAACACAGAATAAAATCCAATTTCAGACACATAGTCCATTTACATGTCCGTTCTGGGTCTGAATGAAACCGGAGGCACTAAATACCTCGCAAACCCATCGATCACCACGTACGTCTGGACGATCACCACTCATTATCCATATTTCGGGATGCCTCCCAATCAGGACCTCGGTTACCATCCAAATGAGGTGAAGATCTCTAGTCTTCGACCACCGTCTTCATCTTCGACTTTCAATAGTCGGTCAATTATTTAGAATTTCAAATCAATTTATTTCAATGGTTAAATCATTCGACAACACCAAATTTGTTCTTTAATGTAGTTTTCACACCAAGCACATTCAACCATCAAATACCACATAAATCGAGCAAATTCAGTTTATTTCAATTCCATATCGTTTATGATATTTTATAACGATCTATCGCTATTTTTATTTATTTTAAAATAGCCAATTTATTCAAAACGACGCTTCGGGCCATAACGCGGCCGTGGCGCTGTTTTTCTTCAGATGTGATTTACACATATCTGAAAATCAAACCGTCGGATCTTCACAAAATTTACATCCTTAGAAAGGTCTTTTCAAAACGAATCCAACGGTTCCAGTTTCAGGAAAATCCGACGGTCGGATCTCCCGGTATAATCGTTTGAAGTTTCGATTTCAAAATACGAACTGCAGCGTCGTTATTCAATTAAATGTAATTATATATATATATATATATATATATATGTATGTATAAAATAATCGATTCTGGCGCTGTTTTTCTTCATATTTGAATTAAACATTCCAGATAATCCAACCGTTGGATTTTTACAAAGTTGGTGCCGTTGGAAAGATTTTTCCAAAGCGAACCCAACGGTTGCGATTCCAAGAAAATCCGATGGTCGGATCTCCCGGTATAATCGTTTGAAATCATGGTTTCAAAACCCGAATTACGCGTCCACATTTCGTTTTAATTTTATTTATATTTATATATTTATATAAATATAGTTCATTCAACAATTTCAATATCGTTTTCCCTTCAAATATTTCATTAACGCCTTTAATTTTTGGAAAATTTCGCCATAACCTCCTTTGTACGGGAGGGGCTGGGAAAATTCCCAAATAGCCACACGGGCGTCTCATGTCAAAAAGAAAAAGAAAAAGCCAAGCGGCTAGCCAACAGGCTCATAAAATCATCACCCAAACAAAACAGTAAACGTGTACCTATTTGTCGGGCACAAAATTTTATTCCTCTTCTCTAGCCCCTTTTGCTATAACATGTTCAATAAATATGCCTGTACATATATACAGTTCTTATGACTTATCATTTTCCATTCAACTTCATATTCGATTCCATTTGGTTTAAAAACACCATTCATTCTAATGTTGCATGCATAGGTAAAAATCACATCATTAGCTAATTAATGAATATTTCAACTCATGCATATTTATTTGAACGAGTTGCTATTTTTAACACTTCACATTTCAACAATTCATGTATATAATAAAAAAGGTGATTTTTATTGTAAAACAATTTATTTCAAAACACTATTATTTTATATAGTTTATAAAGGTGATAAAAATAGGATTTTTATTGTAAAACAATTTATTTCAAAACAGGATTACTTTATACATTTCATATTGATGTTAAAATTGGGATTTTTATTATAAAACAATTTCTTTCAAAATATGAATACCCTTCAACACATGAATTTCAATTCAACGAATGAATATCGATTCAACACATGAAGGTTTTCTATAGTTTATATATATAGATAAAATGTGATTTTTATATTTAAAACACGAATACCATTCAACACATGAATTTCAATTCAACGAATGAATATCGATTCAACGCATGAAGGTTTTCTATTCAACGAATAAATATAGTTTCAGCAAATGAAAATAATTCAAACACATGAATATTATTCAAAATTTCAGCAGCATAACGGCAGGGTAGTTAAAACCGGGACCGTCCCTAGTACGGCTCCTCGCTCTACCTTGAAACAACGTGGTTTTTGACAATGGGGATCATGCATCTAGTTCGCACGTAGGCGGCATGTATATATATTTATTTCATTTCCACAAACTAATCCTATGTGGTTTCAAACAAATATTTCTCAACCACAAACGGGTATTTTTCAACCACAATCAATCAATATCAACCACAAACAATCCCAAACAACCATTCGCTATCAATCAATTTTCACACCAATCACAATAAATAAATATCGTCAATGGTTTGTGGACGAGGGGCGTATATATATATATATATATATATATATATATATATATATATATATATATATATATATATATATATATATATATATATATATATATATATATATATATATATATAGCAATTCACTTCTATTTCAACACATATATAATTTTTACAATGCATATACAACTTATACATCGAACGTACGACTTATACAACACTTATACATGAGGTGTACAACGCTTATATAACTCATACATCGAATATATAATTTGTACATCGTCGTTTTCCTATGTCGTTTATAAATTAGAAATCTCACATTGGGTTCCACTCCACCAAAAATAGCAGAAGGCTCAGAAAAATATGCGATCTCTTCTAGAATGTAGAAGACGTCCACACGAGTCCACTGTCTCTTGTTTCACTGAATTTCGTCAACAAAGCAAAAAGATATGATTTTTCAAAGTTTTCAACGGTTTAAAGGTGTTAAAACAGCTGAAAATAAAACAAGCCGTATACCTTTCCGAAATGTTCAAAACTAGGTCACGAGATTTCGTGAAATTCGTGAATCGATAGCTCGATCGGCCTACGCAGTGTCGAAGGGGAAGAAGAGAGCTTTCAGCGCAGGGGGGTGCGGTGGCATTTGATCGCCTAAGGCGGCGGCAGCTTGAACGCGACGACTTCTCGACGTCCGTTCTCCCAAACCACGCAATGAAAAAATCCAAACCTTATATGGATTTGAAGATCTTTCCTAGCTCTACAAAATCTTCAACTGGAGGAGGGGCTAATTTTGCGTGGATTGATCGGAAAATGAGGGGGAAGGTTTTGAACGGTTTCCGCCTTCGATCGGGGAGAGAGAAACGAGGGATTTTCTTTTTTTTTTTAAAAAAATTCTGATTGGCCGGTGGAGTTTTAAAGTGGTTTTCTGACACGACCACCAATCAAAACCCAACGACTGTCGTCCCTAGCGTTTTACCCCCATTCCGAACACAATGGGATATGTTTCGTAGGCCCATTCGAATGTTTCAGCCAGTTTTCCTTCAAATTAAAATATATTACATTCAATATTCAATTTGAACGCACATTTCAATTTGCCAAGGCCACAAACTGATTCGAAAAATTCCAGAAAAATGAATCTAGCTATGTTTTGACGATACGATCCCAACAAAACAAGTTTCGTCGAATTCTGAGACCGTTTGCAAAAAGGCCCATTTCTGGTCGATCCAATTTAACTATAATTGACCAAAACACATTTTCCTTTGCCACACTCACATACTGGCTTCAAAAATTATGAAATTTGAAACCTAGCGATAACTTCACATCCCGGATCCAACAAAAGTGGTTTCGTCGAATTCCGAGGTCGTATGCAAAATGGCCAATTTCACGGGCTATATGAATTCCATAGCAACCTTTCTGAAAATTCATTTGGCCATAACTTTTGCTTTCCGTTATGAAAATTCGATTTTTCAGATTCGTTTGAAAGGTATTCACTAACAGATTTAAATATTTTTGGTTTCGCTAAAATCCGTTTTTGTTTTACACCCGGTACAGTCCGACAAAGTTTGAATTCAATTTTTGAAACTGCAGCGCCATTTTAGGCCTTGTTTATAATTATAATTAATTATATTCGTTTTCAATTATCGATTCAAACTCAGTTTTCATTGCTATTATTTAAAATATTTATTTTAAATATTTAAAATCCATTATTTTAGCCAATTTAAAATTTTTAAATTGGTTCAGATTTTCTGGGTCGTTACAATCTCCCCCACTTAAAACTTTTCGTCCCCGAAAAGGAACAAAGTCGAGAGTGGTTTGATTAATCAACTCTACGTTCGATCTGGCTTCAATTCCCCAACTTTTCATTTTCTGAGAAATTTCAAATTCTTCAAAAATTTGGCTAACACCCGGAATTTTTGAAAAATTTCGCCATAACCTCCCTTGTACGGAGAGAGGTTTGGAAATTTATTGGGCCGTATTAGGTACCCAATAAATCCTAATAAGCATACACATATTTATAGTGATATATTCTGGTGTTTACAGGGGAGCATGTATTTATAATAACTCCAAAGAATAAATTCTCGTCACCCTGCCCCGTGTGGGAAATAAATAGTCCATGTGCCGTATCTAATAACTAGAGAGACGTGGTTATTGTCAACTCCAGACCTGTGTGGGGTTTTTATTAATCTGGCAATTTAATCATTACAATTTAAATAGTCTATATCGGTCATTAGTTCAACCTGCAAAATATAGTCATCGCCATACAAGCCTCTCGCTCATATGGTAAATCTTCTACCTCGTCACACAAGCTCCAAATGCTTATGTGGTATATGATGAAGTATGCCTATCTTCTGAAGTATGCCATGTAATGTAGTTCAAAATTAATTGTTACTATCCTATGGCGACGTTTATTATTTCACACAGAATAACCAGCACTCCGCATCCAATGGCATTCACAGGAGCTGATATAATAATATTTCGCATCCAACTCATTAAGGTTTACCTATTTGTCGGGCACGCAAATAAAATCTTTACTCAACAGCTAATCCATTTATCTGTTCAAACATATATAATGCACAATTATATATATCCCTATCTATTTTCTAATCAGTTCAATGTGTGATATAATCGAATAAATTCTACCATTATTCTAATGTTGATTAAATTAACTATTGTTTCAATAATCCAATTAGTCAAATTTACTATCACACAACACAAGCAACAATTCAAATTGTTCTTAACTTTTCAAAATCATACAAATCAATTTCTATATTCTTTTAAAATCATTCAGACTATAGAATTAAAAGTGCACATCCATGGAAAGAAAATAAGAATAGAGTAGAGAATTAAATGATAAGGCAAAGTATGGTAATTATACCTTGCACCGGAGTCAATCAGAGATATTCACTCGGCATCTAGGATAAGCTTTCTGAATGCTCTCCTCAGTTTCCCAAGTACAATCTCGCGGATCTCAACTCCATTGCACTTTGACTAAGTGAACCTTCTTGTTCCTCAGTTCTTTGGTTTCTTTGCCGATAATCTTTAGCGGCTCTCGTCTCACAGCTAATTCTGGGGTAATTTCAATGTCCTATTGAGCTTCTTCTTCCACGATCAAGTCTGGATCATGAACGTGCTTTCAAAGTTGAGATATATGAAATACATCATGAACTCCAGGCAACCAGTCAGGCAATTTGACCCTATAAGCAAGAGTTCTGATCCGTTCCACAATAGGAAACGGAACAATGAATTTGGGTGCCAACTTCCCAGTTTTACCGAACCGGATAACTCCTCTCATCGGCGATACTTTCAAATACACGTAATCGCCCACAGCAAAGGATATATCTCTTCTTCTTCTATCGGCATAGCTCTTTTGTTGGCTTTGAGCGGCGAGTAATCGCTTCTTAATAAAATCGACTTTGTCGGAGGCTTCTCGGATCATATCAGGACCCAACACAAGTCTATTACCGGGTTCGACCCAACAAGCAGGAGATCGGCACGGTCTACCATACAATGCTTCGAATGGCGACATTGTCAGACTCGCCTGGTAGCTGTTGTTATATGAGAATTCTGCCAAATGTAGGTGGTCTTCCCATGATCCACCGAAATCTAGAACACAAGCCCGCAATAGATCTTTTAGTATACGATTCACTCTCTCAGTCTGACCGTCTGTCTGAGGATGATAAGCGGTGCTTAGATTCAGCTTCGTTCCCAGCTCGACTTGAAATGCCTCCCAGAATTTACTAGTAAATATTGTGTCTCTATCACTGACTATACTGAGTGGCACTCCATATAGTCTAACTATTTCCTTGAAGTATATCTGCGCCAGACTCTGAGCAGTTCTGTTTGATCTGACAGGTATGAAATGGGCGGTCTTCGTGAAGCGATCTACGATCACACAAATACTGTCATTCCCTTTTCTGGTTCTGGACAGACTATCAATGAAATCCATAGAAATATGTTCCCACTTCCAACCAGGAACTTCTAGTGGTTGTAACAATCCAGCCAATTTCTGTTGGTCGCTTTTGACTAGCTGGCAAGTAGGGCATCGACTAACATATATCGAGATGTCTCTTTTTAACGACTTCCACCAGAATGTGCGCTTGATATCGTTATACATTTTACTCACACCCGGATGGATACCGAGCTTAGATTTGTGGCATTCATCAAGAAAATCTCTCTTGAGTTCAGGAATTTTTGGAACACATATTCGTCGTTCTAACCTCAGAATCCCTTCGCTGTCGAGCTGGAAATCTGAAGCATTGCCTTCACGAATTCGCTGACTCATTCCTTTGATAAATTGGTCGTCTTTTTGGAGAGCCGATATCTTGTCAATCAACGAAGTCGCAATGATAAAACTGGTGATCATTTCATTCTTTCGGCTTAACGCATCGGCTACGACATTGGCCTTCCCCGGAGTGTATATAATCTCAAAGTCGTATGCTACAAGGAATTCTAGCCAATGTTGCTGCCTCAGATTTGGGTCTTTTTGGGTGAACAGATACTTCAACGACTGGTGATCTGTAAATAGTTCAAATCTCTCTCCCAGAAGATAGTGTCTCCATATTTTCAAGGCAAATACTATCGCCAATAACTCAAGATCATGAGTGACGTAGTTTTTCTCGTGCGGCTTCCGCTGATGGCTAGCATAAGCAATCACTTGACCCCTTTGCATTAACACTGCGCCAAGGCCTTCTCTAGAAGCATCAGTCCAGACTTTTAAATCCTGGTTTCCATCGATGATGGTTAACACTGGAGCTGTCGTCAGTCTTAACTTTAGCTCTTCGAAAGCCTCCTCACTTTCTGGAGTCCATTTAAATTTAGAGTGCTTCTTCGTAAGCTTTGTTAAATGACCAGATATCTTCGAAAAGTTTTTAACGAACTTCCGGTAATAGCTAACCAATCCGAGAAAACTGCGGACTTCAGTGGGGGTACTGGGCTGTTTCCAATTCTAAATAGCTGTGATTTTGCTTGGATCCACAGCGATTCCTTCTTTCGATACGACGTGGCCTAGAAATTTTACTTCATCTTGCCAGAAGATACATTTGGAAAATTTGGCTTTTAATACATTCCGTCTCAGAATTTCTAGAACCTGTTCCAGATGTTTTTCATGTTCGGCCTTTGATTTAGAGAAGATTAGAATATCGTCAATAAAAACCAGAACAAATTTATTCAAAACGCCTTTGAACACTCTATTCATCAGATCGACGAAGTAAACTGGAGCGTTACATAAGCCGAACGGCATTACTAACCACTCGTAGAATAAATCTGGACCTCCGAATGATGTCATTGGAACACACTCTTTGGCAATTCGAAGTTGATGGATGCCTGTGGCTAGGTCCATTCGTGAAAATACTTGTGCTCCATTTAGACGATCTAACAAATCATCAATCTGCGGCAATAGATATTTGTTCTTTATTGTCTGTTTGTTCAGATCTCGATAATCCACACATAACCGTAGAGTACCGTCAGACTTTGGGACAAATACCACTGCTGCACCCCAATCATAGAAACTGGGTCTAATCAGACCCTTCCATACTAGCTGTCGTGTTTGATTGTCTAATTCCTCCTTCTCTTTCAAGGACATTCTTCGAATAGTGTGAACTACCAGCCTTGCATTCCGAATTAAAGCAATTTTGAAATCTATTTCTCTCTACGGAGGCAAGCGAACAACTTCCTCGAACACATTCGCATAGTTCTTGACGACAGGAATATCTTTGATGAGGTCAGGAATATTCTCTGCGACTTCAGGGATATTTTCTATTTGTGCTGGAGAAACATCCAAAGCTGCCCAGAAGTCCTTTCTATTTGATGTCGGGCCTTCACAAGGTATGGTTATATAATTCCCCGATTGTGCCTTTGCCTTTACAACTCTCTCGGCGCATCTAACCTCTGCTTCATATTTGGTTAGCCAATCCAATCCCAGAATAAGATCGAATTCATTAAAATTCATGACGATAGAGATAATAGGGAATTTATAGCAAGAAAAAGAGATAGGTACTGCACAGATCCAACTGAGATTGATGGAACCCCCAACTGGATTTTGGACCGTCATTGGTTCTTTGAGCTTTTTCAACCTCAAATCCAACTTCTTGACTGCACTCTTTGCAATAAAGCTTCGTGACGCGCCTGTGTCAAATGGTACTTTAAGTGGAATGTTTTTGACAATAAGCGTTCCTTCTAAAACATCAGATCTTCCTTGACTTGCTGAGGGATTAGAAGTTTCTGCTACTTCATTCACTTGAACTACTTCAGGCTTCTTCTTCTTCCAGCAATCTTGCTTTACGTGACCAACCTGATGGCAGAGATTGCATTTTCTATTCGCTTGAAATCCTTCTTTGGATTGAAGTCCACCTTTTAATCGCTTCTTTAAAGGTCCGCAGTTTATCGACAAATGCCCTTTCAGATGGCAGTTATTGCATACGGTGGTCGTTACCGGTTCTTTTCCTGATCTGGCCCTTTCTCGATTGACTTTGGGTTCCTTACTGACCTCAAACATGGTACTGGCCTCAGGACGATCAGTTTCCGATTCAACCTTATCGCTAGAACTGACTTCTTCATCATCTCGCAACATGCCTTTCCTATGGAGATCTTCATACTGATAAGCCATATAAATCATTTCTAAGAAAGGAAGCTTCACATTCCTCATCACACTATTCTGATATTTTCTTTGCAGGCCGTGAATAAATCTCAGATTCTTCCTTTTTGGGTCTTTAATCAAATGAGGAGCAAAGTGAGAAAGTTCGTTGAATTTCTTATGATATTCTGGGATGGTCATATACCTTGTATCAGATAAGAAAATTCGTCGCATAATCGCTCAGTCGCTTCTGGAGGAGTAAATCTTTCTAGGAAAATCACTTTGAATCTATCCCAGGTGATATCACCTTCTGGATTATCCTCTATAATTGAATCCCACCAGTACAAAGCTTCGTCTTTGAGTGCCCAGGAGGCTAGTAATCTTTTCTGGTCATCCCTCAGCTTTAAACCATCAAAGATCTTTTCAGCCGAACGAATCCAAGCCTGTGTCTTCATAATAGATTCTTCACCTGAGAACGGTATTCCACCCATATTTCGATATTTGATTAATAGGGCCTCAATATCTAGTTCTGCATTCCTTCTGTTTCTGACACTCATTTTCTAGTACTTCTGCAAATGGAAGATCAAGTGTCAGGTCACAGAAAAGGTATTTTAAAATATAGAAACACATACTTCAAATGTAAATGTGTCTATCGAGGTGTAATTTCATTCTGCTTTACTCATACTAGGATATTACTGATCCTATCTGTATAGAGTTACCCGTCCTAGAAAACTACTAGTTCTTTTTCGGACGAGTTCGCTAATATGTTATATTCCAGCACTAAGCTTAACCAAAGCTCTGATACCAAATAAGACGACCCCAAACCCCGTACTGACGGCGGCAACAGTAATCCTTGGAATATAACACAGAAACAGATAATAGCAGAATAGAATAATTAAATACACTAGATAATGAACAGTAGAATATACTGGATAAAAGTAATCATCAGAGTTACACAGTATACAGGATCATACTTAGTACAAATACAGTTCAGCTATACATAAATGTCTACAGCGGACACAAACAAAATATGTACAATAGGAGCTGAACAGCATAAAAAGAGATAAATGATAGAATCCATCTTCAGCTCCAGCTATGCAGAAAGAACCAGCTAAACCTGAATACAAGGCTGCCGGTGTAGAAAAAGGGGCACCCGAGTTTGAAAGTGAAACAAACTACGAGTCGGTCATGGGACTGGTATGAGAAATCTACTCAACATATTTATAATATGGCTAATCACAGGACCACGCCACTTTCGTGGAACGGGTTTACTCCATTGGATTGCCAGTGCTTTAAAACAAATCATTCTTTGAAGCAACGCTATGCTTTTTATAAAAATGAAACCATTATAAGACTCAGTTCCCATTACAAAATGCAACGCAAACCGGAGGATAGAGTTTTTACCTTATAACGGCCAAAATATGCTTGATACGAATAAAACAAAGGCATTTGATATTACTTCTAGTGTTTATAAGTTTCGGAAACAATTTCAAATCTAACTATCAATCATAGACGACATGAGCGTCCCATGCCACTATGTCGCCATATTAGGTATACAATCAAAATCGCACAGTCACGTATTTGGAAATTGGATTTCCGTCATGAACCAAGGCAAAAGATAGTCCTTACCGAATTCGAGACGCTCTAGCCCGTGTCTCAGGAACAGCCGCAACTGCCCCTTGGAGCGACAGGGCCGGTCCACCGATGTGGATTATTATGCCTGAACTCTACGTTTCCCCGCCCTTTGGGGCGTCAACGAGCCAACGAATGACTCCATCAGATCCGGATCGTCCGATCAAACCGAGGCGCCTCGCAACAGCAACAACCACATAGGTGAAAAGTATACAAATGTCAGGGCTGGTAGGTCACTGACACCACCCTAGCTAGAAAGAAACGCATGCCCTCCCTGAGGTCCTTCTCCCGTTTATGGTTCATACCGGGGTGTGAGGCTCGCAAATTCACATTATACACAAAGCTACGCCACACAGGCGGTGCTTTGATCATCACCACAAGACTTTGCTTTTCAACAGAAGCCTCGATCATTTGCCACTTAGGCATGCCACACTAGCAATTCATGCCGTGTGACTGATGTCCATCGATATACAACCTCTGAGCTCGTGCGTTTCAGAGAAGGGCGTTAAGCAAAAGAATAAATTCTCCGTCGCCAAACAGATGTATATTTAATAGAGATCAATCAACACAGAATAAAATCCAATGTCAGACACACAGTCCATTTACAAGTCCGTTCTGAGTCTGAACGAAACCAGAGGCACTAAATACCTCGCAAACCCATCGATCACCACGTACGTCTGGACGATCACCACTCATAATCCATATTTCGGGATGCCTCCCAATCAGGACCTCAGTTACCATCCAAACGAGGTGAAGATCTCCGGTCTTCGACCACTGTCTTCATCTTTGACTTTCAATCGTCGGTCAATTATTTAGAATTTCAAATCAATTTATTTCAATGGTTAAATCATTCGACAACACCAATTTTGTTCTTTAATGTAATTTTCACACCAAACACATTCAACCATCAAATACCACGTAAATCGAGAAAATTCAGTTTATTTCCGTTCCATATCGTTTATGATATTTTTTAACGATCTATCGCTATTTTTATTTATTTTAAAACAACCAATTTATTCAAAACGACGCTACGGGCCATAACGCGGCCGTGGCGCTATTTTTCTTCAGATTTGATTTACACATATCTGAAAATCTAACCGTTGGATCTTCACAAAATTTACATCCTTTGAAAGGTCTTTTCAAAACGAATCCAACGGTTCCAGTTTCGGGAAAATCCGACGGTCGGATCTCCCGGTATAATCGTTTGAAGTTTCGATTTCAAAATACGAACTGCAGCGTCGTTATTCGATTAAATATAATTATATATATATATATATATAAATATAATCGA
Organism: Allium sativum; assembly: GCA_030737875.1. Classification (NCBI taxonomy): domain Eukaryota; kingdom Viridiplantae; phylum Streptophyta; class Magnoliopsida; order Asparagales; family Amaryllidaceae; genus Allium; species Allium sativum. Next base: position 575,887,999 of record CM060909.1, on the reverse strand, counting down.
TTCTGGCGCTGTTTTTCTTCAGATTTGAATTAAACATTCTAGACAATCCAACAATTGGATTTTTACAAAGTTGGTGCCGTTGGAAAGATTTTTCCAAAGCGAACCCAACGGTTGCGATTCCAAAAAAATCCGATGGTCGGATCTCCCGGTATAATCGTTTGAAATCATGGTTTCAAAACCTGAACTGCGCGGCCATGTTTTATTTTAATTTTATTTATATTTATATAAATATAGTTCATTCAACAATTTCAATATCGTTTTCCCTTCAAATATTTCACTAACGCCTTTAATTTTTGGAAAATTTCGCCATAACCTCCTTTGTACGGGAGGGGCTGGGAAAATTCCCAAATAGCCACACGGGCGTCTCATGTCAAAAGGAAAAATAAAAAGCGAAGCGGCTAGCCAACAGGCTCATTAAATCATCACCCAAACAAAACACTAAATGTGTACCTATTTGTCGGGCACAAAATTTTATTCCTCTTCTCTAGCCCCTTTTGCTATAACCTGTTCAATAAATATGCATGTACATATATACAGTTCTTATCACTTATCATTTTCCATTCAACTTCATATTTGATTCCATTTGGTTTAAAAACACCATTCATTCTAATGTTGCATGCATTGGTAAAAATCACATCATTAGCTAATTAATGAATATTTCAACTCATGCATATTTATTTGAACGAGTTGCTATTTTTAACACTTCACGTTTCAACAATTCATGTATATAATAAAAAAGGTGATTTTTATTGTAAAACAATTTATTTCAAAACACTATTATTTTATATAGTTTATATAGGTGATAAAAATAGGATTTTTATTGTAAAACAATTTATTTCAAAACAGGATTATTTTATACATTTCATATTGATGTTAAAATTGGGATTTTTATTATAAAACAATTTCTTTCAAAATATGAATACCCTTCAACACATGAATTTCAATTCAACGAATGAATATCGATTCAACACATGAAGGTTTTCCGTAGTTTATATATATAGATAAAAATGTGATTTTTATATTTAAAACACGAATACCATTCAACACATGAATTTCAATTCAACGAATGAATATCGATTCAACACATGAAGGTTTTCTATTCAACGAATAAATATAGTTTTAGCAAATGAAAATAATTCAAACACAGGAATATTATTCAAAATTTCAGCAGCATAACGGCAGGGTAGTTAAAACCGGGACCGTCCCTAGTACGGCTCCTCGCTCTACCTTAAAACCTCGCGGTTTTTGACAATGGGGATCGTGCATCTAGTTCGCACGCAGGCGGCATGTATATATATTTATTTCATTTCCACAAACTAATCCTATGTGGTTTCAACCAAATATTTCTCAACCACAAACGGGTATTTTTCAACCACAATCAATTAATATCAACCACAAACAATCCCAAACGACCATTCGCTATCCATCAATTTTCACACCAATCACAATAAATAAATATCGTCCATGGTTTGTGGACGAGGGCCGTATATATATATTTATATATTTATATATAGCAATTCATCTATTTCAACGCATATATAATTTTTACAACGCATATACAACTTATACATCGTACGTACGACTTATACAACGCTTATACATGAGGTGTACAACGCTTATATAACTCATACATCGAATATATAATTTATACATCGTCGTTTTCCCATATCGTTTATAAATTAGAAATCTCACATTGGGTTCCACTCCACCAAAAATAGCAGAAGGCTCAGAAAAATATGCGGTCTCTTCTAGAATGTAGAAGACATCCACACGAGTCCACTGTCTCTTGTTTCACTGAATTTCGTCAACACAGCAAAAAGATATGATTTTTCAAAGTTTGCAACTGTTTAAAGGTGTTAAAATAGCTGAAAATAACACAAGCCGTATACCTTTCTGAAATGCTCAAAACTAGGTCATGCGATTTCGTGAAATCCGTGAATCGATAGCTCGATCGGCCTACGCAGTGTTGAAGGAGAAGGAGAGAGCTTTCAGCGTAGGGGGGTGCGGTGACGTTCGATCGCCTAAGGCGGCGGCGGCGGCTTGAACGCGATGACTTCTCGATGTCCTTTCTCCCAAACCACGCAATGAAAAAGTCCAAACCTTATATGGATTTGAAGATCTCTCCTAGCTCTACAAAATCTTCAGCTGGAGGAGGGGCTAATTTTGCGTGGATTGATTGGAAAATGAGGGGGAAGATTTTGAATGGTTTCCGCCTTCGATCGGGGAGAGAGAAACGAGGGTTTTTTTTAAAAAAAAAAAATTCTGATTGGCCGGTGGAGTTTTAAAGGGGTTTTCTGACACGACCACCAATCAAAACCCAACGACTGTCGCCCCTAGCGTTTTACCCCCATTCCAAACACAATGGGAAATGTTTCGTAGGCCCATTCGAATGTTTCAACCAGTTTTCCTTCAAATTAAAATATATTACATTCAATATTCAATTTGAACGTACATTTCAATTTGCTAGGGCCACAAACTGATTCGAAAAATTTCAGAAAAATAAATCTAGCTATGTTTTGACGATACGGTCCCAACAAAACTAGTTTCGTCCAATTTTGAGACCGTTTGCAAAAAGGCCCATTTCTGGTCGATCCAATTTAACTATTATTGACCAAAACACATTTTCCTTTTCCACGCTCACATACTAGCTTCAAAAATTATGAAATTTGAAACCTAGCGATAACTTCACATCCCGGATCCAACAAAAGTGGTTTCGTTGAATTCCGAGGTCGTATGCAAAATGGCCAATTTCACGGGCTATATAAATTCCATAGCGACCTCTCTGGAAATTCATTTGGCCATAACTTTTGCTTTCCGTTATGAAAATTCAATTTTTTAGATTCGTTAGAAAGGTATTCACTAAAGGATTTAAATATTTTGATTTCGCTAAAATCCGTTTTGTTTTGCACCCGGTGCAGTCCGACAAAGTTTGAATTCAATTTTTGAAACTGCAGCGCCATTTCAGGCCTTGTTTATAATTATAATTAATTATATTCGTTTTCAATTATCGATTCAAACTCAATTTTCATTGCTATTATTTAAAATATTTATTTTAAATATTTAAATTCCATTATTTTAGCCAATTTAAAAATTTTAAATTGGTTCAGATTTTCTGGGTTGTTACAACTGAAAACGTGAAAACCTCTTTTCTTCAAAAATGGAAATCAAATCTAATAAAACTCTATAAATCTCATAATATATATATTTGCAGTCCTCGTGATATACTCTTCAACCTAATATGAGTTTCCAAGGAATTCAAAATATTTTTATTTGCTGTTCTTCACGACAAAAAATGTTGCGCGAGCTAGGGTTCAAAGTTTGAGAAGATTGAGGCTTTGATGTTTGAATCCGATGTTGTATTTGGGTTCATGAGTTATAACAGCACTTGTATGCTAAAAATTGGGATTTTCGGTGTTAATAAATGTCGATGGAATCACTGTAACAACAAAAGACGCTGTTCGACGCGAAGAAGAAAACAAGGGCGAGTTGCCTAAGACTAGGATGTGGTGATTAAGGATTGGAAGAGAAATATTTCGGTGCATGGATTGGGCATTTTCGTTGAGAGATAAAGGGAATGGAGGCTTGTGAAGGCAGCGGCCGTGGAGGATGTATGCTCGAGTTGGTCTGGAGAAGACCGGGGGGGGGGGGTGTAGCAACGGGCCTGGGTATTTGAATAAGGGAGATGGGCCGTTGTTCTTAATGGGTGAGGCACATTTGAATGTGTTGTTTAGTTATTATTAAGTTAATAACTTGTGTATTTTCATGAAATGGAAATGGTGCTTTAATGGTGTTTATTAGGAGCTAGAGTCACGATATTTCATTTGAGGAAGAAGGAATGGAGTAAGGGAGCGGGTGGGCTTTGTTATGGTCGATGGGCCGATTTGGTATAAAGGGGTAAGGCGCATCCATAAATTAAATTGGTTTTGTTTTATTTTAAAACAATTTATAACTTTTATAAAGTGTAACTTTATCATACTTAATCAGAATTGAACGAAACAAGATCCGTTGGGATCGTATGGACAGTGGCTACCTAATGGAACTGACTAGGAGTGAGTTGGAGCTCGTTACAATTTATAGCGAAATAAATTGTCCGTCTGAATCAAGCGATGGTTATCGTTGTTAACGATGATCGTCCAATGTGAGTAAAACTCACCAGCTCTGAACAGTTATATTTTTATATCATATTCTTAGAACTGATAATTATCTGTTGATTGTTGTGTGTTAATTATTTGTTTGAATTGCTTATGTATTGGTTAAAGTTTTAGATAACGATATGTATATATAAATCGTTAATCAAATATTGATTCTGTTTATTAGAATATTTCATATTGAAATGAAATTTGATGTGAATTATATTGTGTAACATCTGTGGATGTAGGGAAACAGGTCGGAGGAATCCAACTGGATTCCTCAACATTTATTTTACTATTTTTCATATATGGTGCTATATGATGTGATATATAATCTGTTGTTGATTATATATGTTTGAATGATATCGATCATTGTGAATTGGTATTTTAAATACCATAAAAAATACTGGTATGTAGAAAAAGGAATTTTCAATGTGTATATTGAAAATAAAATATATTTATATAAAATCAAATGATTTTATATAAAAGGATTTCAAATAGAATTGAAATGGAAATATTTGTAAAACATTTACAAATAGAATTGAAATGGAAATATTTGTAAACCATTCACAAATATATTTGAAAAGGAAAATATTTGTAAGCAAATGTAAAGGAAAATATTTGTAAAAAATATAAAGGAAATTATTTGTAAAACAAATAGAAAAGAAATATTTGTAAACCAAATATAAAGGAAAATATTTAGAAAATAATTAGAATTATAAAGTAAATATTTATTTACAAAATAAATAGAATTATAAAGGAAATATTTTATAAAATAAATAGAAAGATAAAAGAAATATTTATTTGTGAAAATAAATAGAAAGATAAAAGAAATATTTATTTGTGAAAATAAATAGAAAGATAAGAGGAATATTTATTTAGAAAATAAATAAGAAATCAAAAAGGAAATATTGGAAAGTAAGTAGGATTATAAAACGAATTAGAGTTAGCTAGTTAGAGTTAACCAGTTAGAGTTAATCAAATAGAATTAATCAGTTAGAATTAATCAGTTAGAGTTAACCAGTTAGAGTTAATCAATTATTGTTAATCGATCAGAGTTAAATCGAACTAGAGTTATTCAAATAGAGTTATCGAGTTAGAGTTAGTCGAGTATTAGTAAATTGAAAAGTGTTAATCGAATATTAGTTATTCGAAGTAAGTTAATTGAATATAGTTTATTCGAATAGAGTTAAAGGAGTTAATCAAATATAGTTTATTAGAATAGAGTTAAAGGAATTAATCGAATATAGTTTATTCGAATAGAGTTAAAGGAGTTAATCAAATATAGTTTATTCGAATAGATTTAAGGGAGTTAACCGAATATAGTTTATTCGAATAGAGTTAAAGGAATTAATCGAATATAGTTTATTCAAATAGAGTTAAAGGAGTTAATCGAATAGAGTTAAAGGAGTTAATCGAATATAGTTCATTCGAATAGAGTTAAAATATTTAATCGAATATTAGTTATTCGAAGTAAGTTAATCGAATATAGTTTATTCGAAAGGAGTGAATCGAATATAGCTTATTTGAAGAGAGTTAATTGAATATTGGTTATTCGAAGTGAGTTAATCGATTATTAGTTATTCGAAGTAAGTTATTCGAATATAGTTTATCCGAAAAGAGTTAATCGAATATTAATTATTCGAAGTAAGATAATCGAATATAGTTTATTCGAAAAGAGTTAATCGAATATTAGCTATTCGAAGTAAGTTACAAATATAGTTTATTCGAATTGAGTTAAAGAAGTTAATCAAATATAGTTTATTCGAATAGAATTAAAGGAGGTAATCGAATATAGTTTATTCGAATAGAGTTAAAGGAGTTAATCGAATACATTTTATTCGAATAGTGTTAAAGGAGTGAATCGAATATAGTTTATTCGAAAGGAGTGAATCGAATATCGCTTATTCGAAGAAAGTTAATCGAATATTAGTTATTAGAAGTGAGTTAATCAGATATAAGTTATTTGAAGTGAGTTAATCGAATATAGTTTATTCGAAAAGAGTTAATCGAATATTAGTTATTTGAAGTAAGTTAATCGAATATAGTTTATTCGAAAAGAGTTAATCGAATATTGTTATTCGAAGAAAGGAGTTATCGAACATAGTTTATTCGAAGTAAATTAATCGAATATAGTTTATTCGAATTATAGAAAATCGAATATTAGTTATTCAAGGAGAGTTAATTGAATATAAGTTAATCAAAGGGAGTTAATCGAATATAAGTTATTCGAAGGGAGTTAATCGAATATTAGTTATTTGAAGGAGTTAATCGAATAGAGATTACTTGAAAGAGAGTTATACGTCGAATTCGATTATATCGAATTCGGGAAAGTACTATTCACTTTCCATTCTAAGCAAGATTTATTTATTTATTAATAAATTAGTGGTTTGTTTATTTATCCAAATTAATAAATAAAAGTTTTACTTAAGTTATTATATTTCGAAAGTCTCGGATTAGAACACTATTGTTATAATCAAATGATTTCTGTAAAATAAGTGGATTTGTAAATTGAATCCAAGAGTTTTGTAAGGAAGTTTATCAGAGATTTAAAAGGTGAACCTTGTCGATTTCGAAGTTAGAAATGTTGTTCAGTTAAGTTCTGAGAGGTAGTTATATCCCAACTTGATTGGCTTCGTTTTTAACTAAGGAATGGTTAAGGTTCGATAGTGAAGGTTGGTTAAGTGAAATTAGTTGATCAGTATAATGTTTGAGTTGGCATAGCGATGTTTTATTTAAACATTTGTTTAAAACCAATGAATGAGTTTTGGAAACATTTTCCAAATATAATCAGAGATATTTTATAATCATAGAAAATGAAATGATTGATGATAAAGAATACTGGAATCATAATGATACGTGAAAAAGAGATGGAAATGTTTTCCAATGAATAATAACGTATATTTTCTAAATTTGGAAAATAAGGAATGTTGAATATAGGGAAACAAGAAATAAATAAATTAATGAACTAAAGAGAGAATGTTGATTGATGATTGATTGGTAAGATTCCCATTTGGAAATACAACCATTATTTGCACACGTGTTTTTCTTTGATAGTTAACTCACCGACTATCGAAGTTTTTGACCATTTTTCCGTTGTCAATACGGACCGGGATAAGATTCATTATCTGAAAACCACTCCGCATGGCATTAGCATTGCGAATCAAATATGATGAATATAATTGAGGACGTAGTTATGCAAGGGTTGTCCTGCTTACAGAATAGTGCCTTCAGTTTGTCCAGTTTTAGGACGACCAGTATGGAAGAATGTTTGAAAGAGTATATTTAATAGATCGCGTAAGTTGATCTCTTCAAACGTATTTACATTTGGTGGCAGAGGAATTCATTTCTCTTAGCTGTATACCCATTTTATTTTTTGGGAAATCAATTTGTGATTTGGTGGGTATGACGATGTGACATTCAAAGTGAATAATTGTGTGATCTGTCAGAGATAAGCGTGGCCTCTAGCCTCACAACTGGGAAATGACAAAAATCGGGCAGGCAGCATGGCTAAGTGGTTGGCTGCCAATTAGGGTGTATTATCACCAGTCTAGAGATATTCATTTCATTCTATAATCTATTGTCGATGTTGTCCCATTCGGGAAACAGTTGCTGATCCCAACCGTTGATGATATACATTCGATACACTCAAGCGAAATGAGTGGTCGGTCATGTGTGCTCGGGTTGCAAGATGTTCTTGTTGTACCCAGTGTATTCCCCTCTAGAGGTACACTATTGGAAGGTGGTTCCATACCTTGTCATAGTTGGTAATCCATTATCCAATAAGTGCTCGCGGTTTTGATTGTATACTATATATATGGAACGTTAGATGAAAGCATTCTGTAAGATGATTATTATATTGTGATCGATAGACACTATTATAATATCAAAAGAGTTTTGATATAAAAGATCATTATTTCTTTTAAAATGATTTGAAAGTTAAATCAAATTGATTTGGATTCTCATAAGGGAAAAACCTGTTCCGTTATACGGCGTGGTCTTATTAGATATCATTATTTTTCCAAACTATTTTAAATTGTTTTACTCACGCCAGTCCCATGACTAACCCGAAGTTTTGTTTTGTTTTGTTTTCCCTAAACTCGCTCAAATTTGTACGAGTAGTCAAGTGGTCGGGATTTACAGATGCACTAGAAGGAGCTGGAGTAGGAGGCTTCAGTAGCGTTTATATAGCTATTGTTTATTTCCTCTGTAATGTAAGTGTTATACTCTTAAAATGTTACTGTGTACATTTACTGATTTTATTTCAAAGTTATGTTTCTATTATATATTATTCGTTCCGCTGTGAGATTCATGTTTACTCTGATGTTATATGTTCTTATTCTTCTTCTGTTCTAAGTTTCTATCTTATCTATTCTCACCCTATAATTTCTGTCATGGACTATCCAGTGTTTCCGATGCTTGAATAGTCGACATAGTGTTGTATGCCGATATCCAGGATTGGAAAATCCCCTGGTAGTTACAACATCCGTCCGTACAAGTCATCCAGGAACAGAATGAACCGAAGGCACCCTCCTACCACAACCTAGGTATCACCCAATAAATTAGTAGCGAGTAGTCCTTGCAATCCGTAGATTTCAACCATGACAGAACCGCAGTATATCCCCGTGTCGACTCAAAGATTTCAGATGGTCCTTCCTTTTATGAAGATCCACGGTCTTCAATTTCTCCATCTCGATCAACATCTGACATCTTCCACATTTTCGTATTTGCTAGTCGGGATGGTTTTCGAATATAAATTCAATCTCGGTCTTCATGTACCAACAATCGTATGGGCCAGATTTGATAGTTATTTAACTATTAATTATAACCTTTCAATCATAAATATAAAAATTGGTTTGCTGACTCAGTACTCAACATCACTTGGGTCTTTAATTAAAATACTCATTCAATAAACCTCAAAATATTTTAATAATTCGAATATAGCTTTTCATTTCTTATTTTAATATAAGAGTATTCTCAAAACAATTTTTTTAAAATACTTGAAAATATCCAATTAATTATCATTTGCATTCCATTATTCATTATCTAAACTGGGCAATTAGTTTAACTTATTATTCGTAAAATAATTATTATGAAAATCTCTTTTGATCTCTTTGCTTGAAAACAATCACAAATCCTTGTTCTGTTTAAAATAAACTCATTCCAAAACTTACTTTCCATTTTCTTTCCCCTCAAAATTATTGTTATATTTTCGCATAATTTCCATTATATTGGAGATATCCTTTTTTTCTTCTGTAAATGGGTTATTTATTTTGACGTATAAGAATCGAAATAGGTGATCTGCCTCCTTAAAAAACCTTACAAGAGTAAGGAAAAAGAGTGCAGCATCCCCTATTATACAACTCAAATACAGAAAGTCCACACCGTGCATAATATTACACCGTAGATAATACCAAAACAGACCACCAATCTTATGACTCATCTGCCATATCTACATCATCCCAATCTCCCCACAAAACAAGTGACAGCAAAATAAAAAAAAACACAAATTAGAAAGTCAACCCAAGTCCATTAATTCGATCCCCCACAGCTATGGCACAGCTCTCTCAGCCGAAGTACTTTTTCGACATCTCCCCTGTAACTGAAACCGAATATCAATCTCTGCCAGTTTAAATCTCTGAGTAATGGAGCATGCCCTATTTTCGAACCGCCTCCGATTTCTCTCCATCCAAAGGTGATGGAGATATCCTTATATATATTCAAATCTTTTCATTACGTAACTTTGCAAATCCCATTATATATATTCTTCAACTTTTTATTCCCTTTTTTACTTTGGAAATATCTTTTTTCTTTTCTCAAGCCTTCTATTTCCATCTAACTTTGGGAATCTCATTTAAATTCTGATCATTTCACTTAATCTCATTATTAACTATCGCCAATTCAAAATCAATACTTTGATTTCACATTCCTATTATAAACCTTGTTTGTAAACCATGGTTTAATAAAAAACCATTTTTATCTGTATTCCTTCTTACTTAATTTAAACATTTCATAAGTTTATTTTAAGAAATCGTATTCGCTTAAAACCCCTCTTATAACTTCATTCCAAAAAACTCGGGTTTTAAATATATACCTGATTATAAACTCTTTTCACATTTTAACTATATTTCCTTATAGTCTCAATTACTTAAATCAATTTCCTTTAAAAACTAATCTCTTAAATTAAAAGAATAAATTTACCTCAATATTAACTACTATAAGGTAGTTATCTAATTTATTAACTAAACAATAACTTATACACCAGTTGAATATCTTAATTATTTCCAATTCAATATTAACTTATATATATATATATATATATATATTTGAAACATAAACATTACTTAACTTTTAAATTCTTATCATCGATCTTACATTATAATCCCACTCTTTAACATCAGTTTCATGGTTGAAAACGATATTTAACTCCATCACTCATTTTGAACACAAAATAATACAATCTATCAGATAATAATGAAATTGTTTAAGTTAGGGTATTTTAGTTAACTCTCAGACCTTGAGTCGAAGTCATTCTTATCATTAAGGTTCTTAGAAGCTCGATATCCAAATCATTCGACAAAAAATGAATTGGTGAATCCATTTGATTTCCAAACCTTAAACCCCTTTCAAACAACATTGTTGTCTTGAAAACATTTATTAAGTTATCTTAACTTAAATATCGTATCCGGGAATTCAATTCAAATGATCGATTAAATTTCCTATCTTATAAAAACTAAATTATCATCTTTACTTAATTAAAAGGTTAATTAAGTTTAAAATAGCCTTCAGATATAATTTATTAAATTTCTTATTAAAGTCTTATTAAAATTTAAACCCTTATTCGTTAATGGTTCCATTCGATTTATTTAAACAAATTATTCTAATGATTAATTCAATTAAAATAACTTACCTTGTCAACTTAAACCATGATTATTACATTAATCAATCCCGGTTTATTCCCCCTTTAAATTAATTAGTAATATAATTAATATAAATAATTCTATTTGACTGTTTCTGAGAAACAATTATTCCAATTCTTAACCATTACATTTATTTTTGCTCATCTGTTTAGAATTCTTATTAACATAAGAATTTGATTTGTAAAACCACTTAATGAATTCTTATAAATTTAAATAACAAATATTAAACATTTACTTCCTATTTATTTTATTACATTCCAAAAAAAATAGATTTAAAAATCTATTTTCAGTTATAAAATAAATTTTATAACTTCATTTCAGTCTACTTACCTGAAGGTAAATCAATGTTCATAAAACAGTTCATTTTAAAGCCATCTGATGCCAATTAATCAACCAATATTGTCCATTGGTTAAACAAACACAACCGTTGAATTCCAGTCAACAACTAAATCAATTGTCGAATCCATGTTGTGAGAAGACCCGTAACTTCTCTGGTAAGGAAAGAGCAGATACTTTGAGAACAACACACAAAAGAACGCAGACAGAAGAACATTTCACTGTTTATTACAACAATAACATCAGAATAAAAGAATATACAGAGTATAAAAAAATATTACACATTCGATAGATATCAGATATTACAATACATTACATAGCAGCGGAAAATAATACAATACACAACTAGAAGTAATAAATGGATACAGAGCTTTCCGTGTATCGTTCCAGCTGTAAATCAGTATCCTATCAAAATAAATATGCAAAACCAAAACTACTAGCTTCCCGTGTCAAAATAAGGCACCCAGAGTTTTGGTTAAAACAATAAACTCCAGGTCAGTCATGTGACTGGTGTGAGAACTAAAACAGTTATTATTCTTTATTTTAAAGTTAGGTAAATCAAGGGACCACGCCCCTAACACGGAACGGGTTTCCTCCCAAGAATACCAGTGCATAAAACAACAGCACAATGCTAAATAAAGAACAATGAAGCTATTATAAGATCTAGGTCCCATCACAAAATGCAACACAAACCAGAGGATAGGGTTTTACCTTATAATAGCCAAAGAATACTTGATACGCTAAATTTCATCTTTTATATTATTACTATAAGTGAAGAAAGCAACTTCAAATATAAATGTATCAATCATATGCAGCATGGGTACAATATATCATGTTGCCATACAAGTTGTACAATTAAAACCGCAAAATCACGTATTTGGAAATTGGATTTCCATTTGTGAACCAAGGCAAGGCGCAATCCTAACCGTTTCGAGACAATCTAGCCTACCATGTCTCAGGACTCAGCCGCAACTGTACCTAGGCAACATGCAGGGCCAGTCAACCGATGTGGATTAAACTTAAACCCTGAACGTGCGTTTCCCCGCCCTTTGGGGCATAAATGAGCCAACGAATGATTCCATCGGCTCCACATAGTCACTGATATATCTGAGGCGCCTCGCAACAGCAACAACCACACAGGTGAAAAGTATATAAATGTCAGCCAGTTTAAGCACTGGCACCACTACTAGCTAGAAAGAAATGCATGCCCTCCCTGCCGTCCTCTCCCGTTGCTGGTTCACAACAGGGGTGTGGGGCTCGCGAATCAATGTTACACAAAGCTATGCCACACTGGCGGTGCTTTGATCTTCAACCACAAGACTTTGCTTTTCAACAGTAGCCTTGATCAATTGCCACTTAGGCAGGCCAAGCAGGCAATTCACTCCATGCGATTGATATCCATCAATATATAACCCCTGAGCTCGTACGCCTCAGAGAAGGGCGTTAAGCAAGAGAATAAATTCTCCGCCGCCAAACAGGTATATATTTAATAGAAATCAATCATACAGAATAAAATCCAATGTCAGACACACAGTCCATTTACAAGCTCGTTCTGGGTCTGAACAAAACCGGAGGAACCTCATACCTCGCATATCCATCGATCTCCAAGTACGTCTAGACGATCAACAACCGATTCCCTCCTCTTGGGTGTACAGCCCAATCAAGTTCATCAGTAATCACCCAAACGATGTGAAGACCTCTGGTCTTCGACCACCGTCTTCGTTCTCGACACCACGTCGAATCAGTTATTCAGAATGGGATAAACCCGGTCTTCCTGAATAACTCGCGTATATAATAAACAAGTGTTACACAAACACAACATACGCCTCATTTCAATTCATCAGCCACTAACCGTAAATTAGTAAGAGAACAATTCTCCAAATATTAACCCCGAAGGCCGAAACCAACATCAGATCAATACCCGGGAAACCGTTCATCTTAACTAATCTTCAGTTAATTGCTAAATTTCACATTCTTAGGGAGAGGTTCCCATTAATATTATCAAAGATAAATTCTTTAAATTTATTCTTTAATCTTCTTTTGAATATCAATTCAACTAGTCGGGACTAGCGAACCACACCGAAGTAATCATTTATTTTATTTCCCAATCCCAACCTATTCATCCCATGAAGTAAAACTAGTCATACTTCATATCTAACACCACGGTGTTATCGGTAAATTCAATTACCATTTCACGTTCAAATCTAATTCAAGATTTAACTATCGCCTGGAGCAAAACTGGTGATACTCCATTCTCTACTATTCCAATCTAATTAAAGATTCATTAAAACTCCACTCGGTTTTAATCTTCCCAAAAATCAATGTCAATGATTATTTAACTTGGGAAATCACATCTTGTCTTTAACTGGGTTAAAGAACCAATGTCGTTTAAAACACGGTTCACGATAAAACCAAAATAACATTCCGTTAATTATCGGGTTAAAGAACCAGTGTTATTTAAAACACCGTTCACGATAAACCCAAAAATCAATCCCAATTCAATTCCAATTAAATATCATTTAATAGGCACACTTCATCAAATCTAAATAAAAAAGATTTAATCTTTTCCTCAACTGGGTTTAATAACATTGTTAATGAACACACCATTCACGGCAAATCCAAATCACATTTGATATTAAATACAAGGCTCTGAATATAAAATATATCGGCTTATATTCAATATCAAATTCTATGACCAACAAATATCATACTGGAAATAATGATATAAATATATCTTTCAAATTCCCATAACAATATCTGTATAACCACGAAATCGAACATCGAAATATTCCAAAGATAATTTCGATTCCATTCCATTCCAATTCAATTATTGGAAATTCTGTTTATTTTCAAAACCATTTCAAATCCGCTTTATTTATTTTAAAAATAAATAGAATTATAATTCTAGTTCAAAACTAGTTCATTTCGATAAAAATCAATTTTTATCTTTTCCAATTTAGAGTTTTTCATCCCAATTCTTCACAAATCATTTCTTATGATTTTACACAAATTATTACTATTTTTAATAATTTTATCAAGGCCTGTACATTCGATTTCCATCAACGGCCATCGAACTGCACTTACAGCGACCTTTTCCAAAATTGATTTGGATATAATTCCAAATCCAACCGTTAGATTTCAAATCTCTAATATTCATTAGAAAGCCCTTTTCGATACGAACCCAACGGTTCTGGTTTTAGGAGAATCCGACGGTCGGATCTCCCGTAACGTTCATTCGAAGTCAATGGTCGAAATTCGCGAACTGCCACGGCGCGGCATGTTCTATTCAGGCCATTATATATATAATATATATTATATATATTTCGTTGATTTCCTTTTAAAACGTATTTTACAAATCGTTTTAAATTCGTTTTCAAAACGATTTCAACTTCCTTTTCAAATTCAAATCAAAATTGAATTTTTCAATATAAATTCGTTTTAATTTCATTTCAAATCGATTTCAATTCAATTTCTATTTAATTCGAATTTCAATTCATTTCAATTTAATTCGAATTTCATTTCTTTTCAAATCAATTCGAATTTCAATTCTTTTCAATTTAATTCGAATTTCAATTCTTTTCAATTTAATTCAAATTTAGAAATCACTTTTAATATTCACTGAAAAATGAATAAAATCGATATAAGTATCGTTCACGTCAAAATGGCATCAATCTAATCAACACGGCTTTTATTCAACACATGAATTTATTTTCAGTTCAACACATGAATTTATTTTCTATTCAACACATGAATTTATTTTCTATTCAACACATGAATTTATTTTCTATTCAACACATGAATTTATTTTCAATTCAACACATGAATATATTTCTATTCAACACATGAATATATTTTCAATTCAACACATGAATTTATTTTCAATTCAACACATGAATTTATTTTCTATTCAACACATGAATTTATTTTCAATTCAACACATGAATTCTATTCAACACATGAATATATTTTCTAATTTGGAATGAGGCCCAATCAATTACCATATAATGTTAATCATATGAATTTTCTGTAACACATGTATGTAATAGCAACGATAAATAATCACCATCATCCAGAGCGCACCACACAACTGCATAAGCATCAAATATAAATAATTAACTCTTACAGAGTCTGTCAACCCATCGATTGACATACAACTAAACAATCGGGATTAGTGTACGTCATATCATCCCAATACCCGTGTGGGGTTTCAAATCAACAAACACATATTTTATTTGTGCGGTTGGACGACGGGTAAAATTTATCGTCCCAATCAATATCAGTCAAATCAGTGTATATAAACAAATCGTCGATTCGTTTATAAATATATATTTTGTATACACATTAAAAATTATATTTTTAACTATAAAATATTTTCCACTATAAAATATTTTATTTCACTTCACTTCACACAATCAAATTTCACAACACAGCAATCAAACAAACAAGCCATCCATGGTCTATGGACGACGGGTGTCGAGTGCTGCTAAGCACCGTCTGCATCCTAGTATATATTTCAAACTAGAAAATAAATTAAAGGTGAGGAGCTCTCACCGATAAGCTAAACCAAATGCCGCGACTCTTCATATGTAGAACATCTTCGCCATGCTTCCAACGAGATCTGTTACACGCGGTTAACATTAAAAATTACAATTTTAATTCGCTTCACGTATAAAAACCGATTTTTATCGAAGTAAAAATCATATTTTTACTTCACTAGTTTATATATATAAAAAATCAATCTCTCGATATATAACTAAAAAAATTATATTTTTACACGACTAAAAATCATAGATTTTTACAACGCTTCTTTCTATATAAAAATTATATTTTTAACTTCATACTTCATATAAAAATTATATTCTTAACTTCAAAAATTTGATCTTTCATACATTAAAATTTATAATCTTTTCATAAGGAAAAAATCAGACCTTTTGTATAATGAGAAATCGTATTTTTCTTCTATGCAAAATCATATTTTTTCCTATATTAAAAATCAAAACTTTATACCATAAAAAAATCAAATCTTTAACTCGTCAAAAATCAAATCTTTATCTATGCTTTATCTAAATTAAAAATCATTGCTTTATGTAAATTAAAAATCTTTGCTTTCTATGTTTAATAACATTAAATAAATGTAGAAACTAAGTAGAAGGATGTGCATTTTTAATCGGGAGTGGGGGAGGAAAACTGCTGTTTGTCGGAGGTAGGGCCTGCGGTCAAGGCGCAGGTGGGCACGGGGTTGGGTGCACAGGCGGCGGAGGGAGGTGGCGAGGTCGCGCTTCCGGTTGGGGTTGTCGGCGGGTTTGCGGGTCTATTCTGGTGGAGGGGCGTTCGAAAGGGGATGAAGGATTTGGGGGAAATCGGATTGGAGGAGGAGACGCAAGAGGGGGCTCGCGAGGTCGGGGCGGCGGCGAGGCTCCACTGGGGGGGGGGCACGTCGGCGGTGCTCCACCTGGAGGCGGAGCACGACGGCGGTGCTCCCTCCTTTTTCCCCTTTTTTTTGACCTAGTTTGACTGAATAAAGGAAGAGAGAGAAGAGGGAAGGGAGTGAGAGGATTATATAGTTTATAATATTTAATTATGTAATTAATTCTGAAAAGCAACTTTCAATTTCGATCTCCAATCGAGATCCAACGACTGTCGCCCCTAGCTAATTACCCCTTTCCGAACACAATGGGATAGGTATCGCAAGCTGATTTGATCGTTTTGATCAGTTTCCGTCAAAATCAAAATATATCTTTATATATTGAATTTGAACGCACATTTCAATTTACTGGGATCACATACTGACTCTAAAAGTTCCCAATAAATATTTTCTAGCTTCGTATTGACGATACGGTCCTAACAAAACTAATTTCGTCAAATTCAGAGACCGTTTGAAAAATTGTCATTTTCCAGTCGATTAAAATCAATTGAAACTAGTCAAACGCGTTTTCCTTTGCCACGCTTACATATTGAATCGGAAAATTACGAATTTTGAAACCTAGCAATAACTTGACATCATGGATCCAACAAAAGTGGTTTCGTCGAAAACCGAGGTCGTTTGCAAAATTTCCATTTTTAATGGCCTGAATTCCATATAGACTTTTCTGAATTTTCAACTGAGCATAACTTTTGATTTCCGCTATGAAATTTCAATTTTTTGGATTCATTGGAAAGATATTCTCAATTAGATTCTATTACTTTTGGTTTTGCTAAAATCCGGTTTATTTTGAATCCTATACATTCATTTGAATTTTTAAATCGAAATATCGAACTACCGCGCCATTTTCAATTCCTTTTATAATTTAAAATGAATATATATATATTATAACGACGATCTATATAAATATATACGTTCTAATTCTATTCAAAATAAATTTCTTGTCGTTATTATTTAAAATTATCCATTTTAAATATTCAAAATTCGTCAAAATTGTCAAATTTTTTTTTTTTAAATTTGGCTCGTATTTCCAGGTTATTACAATCTCCCCCACTTAAAACTTTTCGTCCCCATAAAGGAACGAAGCCGAAAGTTGTTTTACAAACCAACTCAACTTTCACTATTTCCATTACGGCTTAAGTTCTTCAATTTTTCAGTTTCTAAGAACTTTTCAAATTTTTCAAAATTTGGCTAACACCCTAAATTTCCAAAAAAATTCGCCATAACCTCCCCTACACTAGGGACTTTGGGATATTTCGTATAGCCTCCCATGGCCTTCTTCAATCCAAAAGAAAAAGAAAAAGCCAAGCGGCTCATAAAATCATCCAAACCCAAAGAAATACAATAAACATGTACCTATTTTTCGGGCAAACAATTTTATTCCTCTGCTCTAGCCTCCTTGCTATGACCTGTTCAATGTAAGTACATGTATATGCATGCAAATGCGATAAATTTTCAATACACTCACTATTTGGTCCAGTTTGGCTAAAGGTCCAACATTTAATTAATCAACCAATAATCAAACAACATAATCAGCAATCAATTAATGAATTAGCTTTCCAAATTCATAATTTTGATATATAGTAAAAAATCACATTTTTGATGCCAAGTTACAACAGTAAGCCCTATCTAATTTTGGTTCTCACACCAGCCAATTGGAAATATATAGAAATTCCACTTTCGTCACCCGAAAACAAATTCTGATGATGAAGCTTCAATCATCAGAACCATCTCCGGGCGACTAGAGCGTGATTCTATATCTACCCAATATATTAAAACTTTGAATACTCGTGGATCAGACGTATATGTGAAATCTTTATATACTGGATTGTCCAAATTCAATACAAATAAATAATCAAATACGAATAATTGATTTAAATTTTCAAAACAAAAATTGTTTTCAATTTAAAAATATACTCTTCGCACTCGTTCTAGGATACTACTGATCCCATCTCTAACGAGTCATTCCCGTTGGATATTACTAATTCAATCTCAGATGAATTCTTTCGTATGATTCTAATATGTCTTGTTCTTTGAGCTTTGTAAACCAAAGCTCTGATACCAACTGGGAAGACCCGTAACTTCGCCGGTAAGGAAAGAGCGGATACTTTGAGAACAACACACAAAAGAACGTAGACAGAAGAACATTTCATTATTTATTACAACAATCACATCAAAATACAAGAATATACAGAGTATAAACAAATATTACACATTCATAGATATCAGAGATTACAATACATTACATAGCATCGGAAAATAATACAATACACAACTAGAAGTAATACACGGATACAGAAATTTCCGGGTATCGTTCCAGCTGTAAATCAGGATCCTATCAAAATAAATCTGCAAAACCAAAACCACTAGCTGCCAGTGTCAAAATAAGGTCACCCAGAGTTTAGGTTAAAACAATAAACTCCAGGTCAGTCATGTGACTGGTGCGAGAACTTAAACAGTTATTAATCTTTATTTTAAAGTTAGGTAAATCAAGGGACCATGCCGCTAACGCGGAACGGGTTTCCTCCCAAGAATACCAGTGCATAAACAACAGCGCAATGCTAAATAAAGAACAATGAAGCTATTATAAGACCCTGGTTCAATCACACAATGCAACACAAACCGGAGGATAGGGTTTTACCTTATAATAGCCAAAGTATGCTTGATACACTAAATTTCATCTTTTATATTATTACTATAAGTGAAGAAAACAACTTCAAATATAAATGTATCAATCATAGGCGGCATGGGTACCATATATCATGTCGCCATACTAGTTCTACAATTAAACCGCAAAATCACGTATTTGGAAATTGGATTTCCATCTGTGAACTAAGGCAAGGCTCAATCCTAACCGTTTCGAGACAATATAGCCTACCATGTCTCAAGACTCAGCCGCAACTGTACCTAGGCAACATGCAGGGCCAGTGCACCGATGTGGATTAAACTTAAACCCTGAACATGCGTTTCCCCGCCCTTTGGGGCGTAAATGAGCCAACGAATGACTCCATCGGCTCCACATAGTCACTGATATATCCGAGGCGCCTCGCAACAGCAACAACCACACAGGTGAAAAGTATATAAATGTCAGCTAGTTTAAGCACTGACACCACCACTAGCTAGAAAGAAACGCATGCCCTCCCTGCCGTCCTCTCCCGTTTCTGGTTCACAACAGGGGTGTGAGGCTCGCGAATCAACGTTACACAAAGCTATGCCACACAGGAGGTGATTTGATCATCAACCACAAGACTTTTCTTTTCAACAGAAGCCTTGATCAATTGCCACTTAGGCAATTCACTCCATGCGATTGACATCCACCAATATATAACCGCCGAACTCGTACGTCTCAGAGAAAGGAGTTAAGCAAGAGAATAAATTCCCTACCTCCAAACAGATATATATTTAATAGAAATCAATCACACAGAATAAAATCCAATGTCAGACACACAGTCCATTTACAAGTTCGTTCTTGGTCTGAACGAAACCGGAGGCACCTTGTACCTCACATATCCATCGATCTCCAAGTACGTTTGGAAGATCGCCAACTGATTCCCTCCTCTTAGGTGTACAGCCCAATCAAGATCATCAGTAATCACCCAAACAATGTGAAGACCTCTGGTCTTCGACCACCGTCTTCATTCTCGACACCACCAGTTATTCAGAATGGGATAAACCCAGTCTTCCTGAATAACTCGCGTATATAATAAACAAGTGTTACACAAACACAACATACGCCTCATTCCAATTCATCAGTCACTAACCGTAAATTAGTAAGAGAACAATTCCCTAAATATTAACACCGAAGGACGAAACCAACATCAAACCGATACCCGGGAAACCGTTCATCTTAACTAATCTTCAGTTAATTGCTAAATTTCACATTCTTAGGGAGAGGTTCCAATTAATTTCATCAAAGATAAATTCTTTAAATTTATTCTTTAATCTTCTTTTGAATATCAATTCAACTAGTCGGGATTAGGAACCACACCGAAGTTATCATTTATTTTATTTCCCAATCCCAACCTATTCATCCCATGAAGTAAAACTGGTCATACTTCATATCTAACACCACGGTGTTATCGGTAAATTAAATTACCATTTCACGTTCAAATCTAATTCAAGATTTAACTATCGCCTGAAGCAAAACTGGTGATACTCCACTCTCGACTATTCCAATCTAATTAAAGATTCATTTAAACTCCACTTGGTTTTAATCTTCCCAAAAATCAATATCAATGATTATTTAAATTGGGAAATCACATCATGTCTTTAACTGGGTTAAAGAACCAATGTCGTTTAAAACACGGTTCACGATAAACCCAAAATCACATTCCGTTAATTATCGGGTTAAAGAACCAGTGCTATTTAAAACACCGTTCACGGTAAATCCAAAAATTAATCCCAATTCAATTCCAATTAAATATCATTTAATTGGCACACTTCATTAAATCTAAATAAAAAAGATTTAATCTTTTCCTCAGTTGGGTTTAAAAACAGTGTTAATGAAGACACCATTCATGGCAAACCCAAATCACATTTGATATTAAATACAAGGCTCTGAATAGAAAATATATCGGCTTATATTCAATATCAAATTCTACGACCAACAAATATCGTATTGGAAATAACGATATAGATATATCTTTCAAATTCCCATAACAATAGCTGTATAACCACGAAATCGAACATCGAAATATTCCAAAGATAATTTCGATTCCAATCCATTCCAGTTCAATTATTGGAATTATAATTCTAGTTCAAAATTAGTTCATTTCGATAAAAATCAATTTTTATCTTTTCCAATCTGGAGTTTTCATCCCAATTCTTCACAGATCATTTCTTATGATTTTACACAAATTATTACTATTTTTCATAATTTTATTAAGGCCCGTACAGTCGATTTCCATCAACGGCCATCAAACTACACTTACAGCGACCTTTTCCAAATTTGATTTGGACATAATTCCAAATCCAACTGTTAGATTTCAAATCTCTAATATTCATTAGAAAGCCCTTTTCGATATGAACCCAAGGTTCTGGTTTTAGGAGAATCCGACAGTCGGATCTCCCGTAATGTCCATTCGAAGTCAATGGTCGAAATTCACGAAATGACGGGGCGCGGCGCGTTCTATTCAGGCCATTATATATATAATATATATATTTCGTCGATTTACTTTTAAAACGTATTTTATAAATCGTTTTAAATTCGTTTTCAAAACGATTTCAACTTCCTTTTCAAATTCAAATCAAAATTGAATTTTTCAATATAAAATCGTTTTAATTTCATTTCAAATCGATTTCAATTCAATTTCAATTTAATTTGAATTTCAATTCATTTCAATTTAATTCGAATTTCGATTCTTTTCAATTTGATTCTTATTTCAATTCTTTTCAATTTAACTCAAATTTCAATTCTTTTCAATTTAATTCAAATTTTGAAATCACTTTCAATATTCATTGAAAATGAATAAAATCGATATAAATATCGTTCACGTCAAACTGGCGTCAATCTAATCAACACGGCTTTTATTCAAACATGAATTTATTTTCAATTCAACACATGAATTTATTTTCTATTCAACACATGAATTTATTTTTCATTCAACACATGAATTTATTTTCTATTCAACACATGAATTTATTTTCAATTCAAAACATGAATATATTTCTATTCAACACATGAATTTATTTTCTATTCAACACATGAATTTATTTTCTATTCAACACATGAATTTATTTTCTATTTAACACATGAATTTATTTTCAATTCAACACATGAATTTATTTCTATTCAACACATGAATATATTTTCTAAACTGGAATGAGGCCCAATTAATTAACATATAATGTTAATCATATTGATTTTCTATAACACATGTATATAATAGCAACGATAAATAATCAACCATCATCCAGAGTGCACCACACAACTGCATAAGCATCAAATATAAATAATTAACGCTTACATAGTCTGTCAACCCATCGATTGACATACAACTAAACAATCGGGATTAGTGTACGTCAAATATCATCCCAATACCCATGTGGGGTTTCAAATCAACAAACATATATTTTATTTGTGCGGTTGGGCGATGTGTAAAATTTATCGTCCCAATCAATATCAGTCAAATCAGTGTATATAAACAAATCGTCGATTCATTTATAAATATTTATTTTGTATACACATTAAAAATTATATTTTTAACTATAAAATATTTTCCACTATAAAATATTTTATTTCGCTTCACTTCACACAATCAAATTTCACAACACAACAACCAAACAAACAAGCCATCCATGGTCTGTGGACGACGGGTGTCGGGTGCTGCTAAGCACCATCTGCCTCCTATTATATATTTCAAACTAGAAAATAAATTAAAGGTGAGGAGTTCTCACCAATAAGCTAAACCAAATGCCGCGACTCTTCATATGTAGAACATCTTTGTCGTGCTTCCAACGAGATCTGTTACACACGGTTCACATTAAAAATTACATTTTTAATTCGCTTCACATATAAAAACCCATATTATCGAAGTAAAAATCATATTTTTACTTCACTAGTATATATATAAAAATCAATCTCTCGATATATAACTAAAAAAATTATATTTTTACTCGACTAAAAATCATAGATTTTTAAAACGCTTCTTTCTATATAAAAATTATATTTTTAACTTCATACTTCATATAAAAATTATATTCTTAACTTCAAAAATTTGATCTTTCATACATTAAAAATATAATCTTTTCATAAAGGAAAAATCATACCTTTTGTATAATGAGAAATCGTATTTTTCTTCTATGCAAAATCATATTTTTTCCTATATTAAAAATCAAAACTTTATACCATAAAAAAATCAAATCTTTAACTCGTCAAAAATCAAATCTTTATCTATGCTTTATGTAAATTAAAAATCATTGCTTTATGTAAATTAAAAATCATTGCTTTCTTTGTTTAATAACATTAAATAAATGTAGAAACTAAGTAGTAGGACGTACATTTTTAATCGGGAGTGGGGGAGGAAAACTATTGTTTGTCGGAGCTAGGGCCTGCGGTTAAGGCGCAGGTGGGCGCGGGATTGGGTGCGCAGGCAGCGGAGGGAGGTGGCGAGGTTGCGCTTCTGGTCGAGGGTGTCGGCGGGTTCGAGGGTCCGTTCTAGTGGAGGGGCGTTCGAAAGGGGCTGAAGGATTTGGGGGAAATCGGATTGGAGGAGGAGACGCGAGAGGGGGCTCGCGAGGTCGGGGCAGCAGCGAGGCTCCGTTGGGGGGGAGGGGAGGGGGGCGCGACGGCGGTGCTCCGCCTGGAGGTAGAGCGCGACGGCGGTGCTCCCTCCTTTTTTCCCCTTTTTTTGACCTAGTTTGACCAAATAAAGGAAGAGAGAGAAGAGGGAAGGGAGTGAGAGTATTATATATTTTATAATATTTAATTATTTAATTAATTCTGAAAAGCAACTTTCAATTTCGATCTCCAATCGAGACCCAACGACTGTCGCCCCTAGCTAATTACCCCCTTTTCGAACACAATGGGATAGGTATCGCAAGCTGATTCAATTGTTCCGATCACTTTCCGTCAAAATCAAATATAACTCTATATATTGAATTTGAACGCACATTTCAATTTACTGGGGTCACATACTGACTCTAAAAATTCCCAAAAAAATATTTTCTAGCTTCGTATTGACGATACGGTCCTAACAAAACTAATTTCGTCAAATTATGAGACCGTTTGAAAAATGGTCATTTTCCAGTCGATTAAAATCAACTGAAACTAGTCAAACACATTTTCCTTTGCCATGCTTAGATATTGAATCGGAAAATTACGAATTTTGAAACTTAGCAATAACTTGACATCGCAGATCCAACAAAAGTGGTTTTGTCGAAAACCAGGTCGTTTGCAAAATTTTCATTTTTAAGGGCCTGAATTCCATAACGACTATTCTGAATTTTCAACTGGGCATAACTTTTGATTCCCTTTATGAAATTTCAAATTTTCAGATTCGTTGGAAAGATATTCTATTATTTTTGGTTTAGCTAAAATCCGGTTTATTTTGAATCCTTCTCATTCATTTGAATTTTGAAATCGAAATATCGAACTACCACGCCATTTTCAATTCCTTTTATAATTTAAAATGAATATATATATTCTAACGATGATCTATATAAATACATATGTTCTAATTCTATTCAAAATAAATTTCTCGTCGTTATTATTTAAAATAATCCATTTTAAATATTCAAAATTCGTCAAAATTGCCAAAATAAAAATTTTCAAATTGGCTCAGATTTCCGGGTTATTACATGTTGGGAAACAATTCATATACTTTAATATAAAAAGAAACATATATAATATTTAATAAACAATTCAAGCACCCATGTTCAAATTCAATACTTTTATATTATTATAAACGTAACCAATAAGATAAGTTATCTCGTTTGGAAAGAATCATTAAAAATAACGATAAAATTTCATTTGAAATAAATGAACGTTTAAATCAACCAATTCATCCAATATATAAATAATATTCAGCACACAACAAACAATTATCAACCATAACACACAAATTAAAACCCAACTTACATAAAATATAAGTGGAATGAAAACTAAGTGAGTTATACTCACATTGATTTGATTTGTTTCTAAAATTGTTGGTTACAATTAAATTAAACAGTCATTTAATTTAACGGTAAGTCTCAGTCGTTTCCTGCACTGACCAGATCAGTTCCATAACGTCCTGCTCTTTGCCCCAATTTCAGTGTAATTAGTTTTAGTTAAATTCCGATAAATAGGCTAATATTTAGTTTTGATCTTCAACTTTACGAATCAAACACTCTTGAGAATTTCAGTGCCAAAAACTGATCCTTTACACATCCACCAGCTGTTACTATCTCCCAAAACCAATTCGTCTATGTAAATAAGATAAATCGTTCCCACTTTACTTAGTCCCAAGTCCTTCGTTCTGCCTTGTTTCTTCATGGTTCTGCACTGCACTTAAACAGTTAAGGCCGAAATTGCATTTCACTGTATTACAGTACCCATCAAGCAAGAACTAATTCACCACTTCCTCTTCTTCTTCCAAGAGAGTAAACCCACGTTTCCATCCTTCAAATAACTTCCGCCACATGAACACGTTCTCCCACCTTTTCCAGATGAAAAACTGCTTTTATAATTCTTCCCAAAATCATAACTTTCTATACCACATATAAGCCCCTTTTGTCTCTTCTTGCCTTACACGGTTTGCTGATTTTTTTTTTATCTGCCAAATCTTAATCCTCCTGCCACTCGTTATTTCCATTGTGTTTCTTCATTCCTTCCCATGTATGATATACTCTCCACGTTCAGCAGAAGTGGCCCATCCATTTCGTTGTTTGTCCATACAACTATTCAGCGCATCGCTCCAAAATTTGTTAGGGAATGCGGAAAGGATCGTTAAGGGAAAACAAACATTAGATGGGAGTGAATAGTATTTTTAAGGATTTAAATAAATATATAACTTATGTGAATTGCTAAATGAATCAAACACCAAAGAAACAATCATGGACACAGAATCAAACACAGATGCAAACTAAACAGAAATAAAAATGCAGAAAAGGAAAGAACATACCGGATTTTATACTGGTTCGAGTTACTCCTACGTCCAGTCCCACGCAACACTGGATTGCGCAGAGTTTTATTACTATATCAAAATCCAATTACAACCCTCCTTGATTTCACGGCTACAAGGGATACCACCGATTTTGCCCTCGATTTAACGGCTACAAGGGATACCACAGATTTCGTCCTTGATTTTACGGCTACAAGGGATACCACTAATTCCTTTATTCAACCCAAACAAATTACAAACAGCCCTATAACTCTTCAATAACACTTGATTCAGAGATTAGAAATTAGTGAGTGTAGAGAAAAGAAGTTTGATCAAAACGGAATTGAATTCGGCAGAGTATAAGTGTATAAATCATAAAAATGATCAAGAAAAGAGAAAGAGGATGAAGTTAGAGAAGAAGATGATTAAAAAAATCGAATTTAAGCCCTTTTTATAGAGCTTGAAAAGATGCCACACTTCAGAACTGTCACGAATAATGAAAAGACACTTCCACTCAAAATTGAAAAATGACAATTATATGACGCCATATAGGTTTTTGTATGTCGACATACTTATAGTGTAAAATTAATTTTTGAGCATTTTTCAAGTGTTTTGATATAAATATAATTATTTAAAATCTTGAATTCAAATATAACATTATAAATTAATATTGTAAATTAGGAAATCATATAAAGACATAATTATAAACTATATAAATGTATTTATAAAATTATAAATGTTAAAACTATTAAAAAAGTGAATATATAAATATATGAAACTTATAAAACTTTGAGTTTGAAAATAAAAATAAAATAAGAAAAGAGAATAGAAAGGATAGAAAATAAAATAGAAAGAAAACAAAATAGAGAGGATTTGAAGATAGAATTTTAAAATATAATTTGAATTTGAACATGGAGTGTTATTTAGAGTCTTACATAATCTAGACTCTATAACTATAATAATCTTGAGCTCTTGAAATCTTGAATAACCATGAGTCTTGAAATCTCTCTGAACTCTAAATCTCTAATATCATTAAATTGTACAATCTTCAGTAATATTTTGTAACAACCCGTATTTTAATAACGTGTTATAACTATAAATCAAGGCAGAATTAAATTTTAAAATAAGAATCAAGGGAAATGGGTTACGCCATTACGTTCGTCTCAAAACTCTGCTTGAAAACGAGTCCGAGTTTACGAAAATTGGAGTCCGTATGACCAGGATATGGCTCTCCAAAGTTTCAGAAAATTCCAACGTTCAAAACATTTCGAATTCAAGTTCAAAATTCGAATTTCAAAACCCAGACAGACTGGGCGGGAAAAATCCCGCCAGCACCAGGTCGACTGGGGAGTCGACCCCCCCAGACCAAGTCGACTGGGCAGTCGACTTGGGTGCCGACTTGGTCACTAGGCTGTTTTTGGGACAGATGTATCTGGTCTTGTTGCCTGTCCAGGTTCAGCTCCCTAAACGCTATATAAACAACCCCTGACCCTAGACTCTCTATCACATTCTTATCCGGCCTTATGCCGCTGAGGTTCTGACTAGAAGATAGTGAACAAGGAGGCTATTCAAGACTTTGTTAGAGCTACGTTGATTTGGGGATTTGGTAGAGATTCTTCTTCTACTCTTTTTCTTTCTCATTCTCTAGACCACGATCTGTAAGCCCTTTGTCACTCTTAGATCTAAACTGTAAATTTAACATGAACACGATG
Organism: Allium sativum; assembly: GCA_030737875.1. Taxonomy (NCBI): domain Eukaryota; kingdom Viridiplantae; phylum Streptophyta; class Magnoliopsida; order Asparagales; family Amaryllidaceae; genus Allium; species Allium sativum. The sequence goes on along the minus strand of CM060909.1, from coordinate 575,859,898 downwards.
TAAACTGAAATTATACGTAAACATGATAACTAGGTTGGATCTACCATGGTATATCTTTGATCTATGACTATCCCTTTTAGATCTGTTATTTTGGATCTAGTTTTGTACACCCTAGATCTATTCATCTTAAATTTTGACTTGTGGATTATTAGTATGAACTTGATTTGGACATATTCATGTTTAATCTAAAACCCCCATGACCTTTATCTTGACATGCCTGTGATGTTGAATTTATTATTGGGGTTACTATCTTATGTCAATCCTTTACCATGTCTATCATCATGTTTTGCCAAGTTGATGTTGAGACCCTATTTCATATGCCTGTAATGTTATAATCATCATGCTTAACTTGTGAACACCTTTTCCATCCTATGACTATCCTTTTTGTGTTATATCCCTATTTTGACATGTTGTATTAATGCGAATTCACGTACGTTGGGGATACGTTTTGGGGTAGATTAGGCGAACTTGAAATTGGCTATGGAATTGACATGATATGACATGAAAATATGACATGAAAACTTGACATGAGAATAAGCTTGAAAACATGAATTTGGGACATGACAATTAGATAACTTGAAAGTGGCCAACTTGAGGTTGGGTTGAATTTGCAACGTAAATATGCCCAGAACCGCCCGGCAAATCCAGTAGTTGCAAATAATAGGACCCAATGTGGCTAGTTGGTCATATAGCACTTTAAACCCGAGATTAGACTAGGTTATGGTGTAAAGCTGCCCGGACCCGCCCGACACATCCAGTAACCATAACCAAGTCTAATGTGAGAGGTTGGGGTGCATTAAGTAAATTAATGCCACATGGTAAGGTTAAGTCACGGACCACTTGAATACACTTAACCAATTTGATACATGTTTGGATAAGGGTTAAGTCATGACCTTTTTAATGACAACACTTAACCCATTAGAAATCCTAGCCACATGGTCCCTTTCAGCAGTAACCCACTTAGAAGTATCACGATACCCTGGGGACTAGGCAGGGTGGGCACGACTACTGGGCTGATTGTAAGAGACCAAGAATAACGGCTGAGTAAGGTGCGCCAGTGTAGGTTCAGGTAGACTAGGGTCGTGCACTTAGTCCGGAGTTGAAAACGTAGGCATGGGCACCCGTAGTACTACATTGTGCATGCTTGATTTGTGTCGGTGGTTGACACCCTAGGACCTGATACACCCTAGGGTGGACCTAGCACATGTGACTACATTCCGCGATTGGGCCGTATAACATCGACACACGACAAGTAAAGCCGATAGATTAGGATGGACTGTTGGACCCCGTATTGGGTCATTTCATGTTATTGGGTTTAGGGATCATTTCTGGATTTATACTTGACATGGATTTGGACACTAGTACAGTTAGTGCAGTAAACCTTGTATATGTGATGCCACTCTTATCTTACCTTTTATTATCATGCCAGTCCAGTTATTATCTTTATGTTTAATCTCAGTTTCTCATGTCCAGTTAACTTTATTAGTTTTTATGCTGATAGTCACTAGGGCTTACCAATCTTTTTGACTGACCCGTTTTCTTCCACCTCGTTTTCTTTCATTCCCACCCCCCCGGTTCTCAGGGAGGAAACTCTAGCTCTTAGCTTGGACTTTGCTTGCTTTCTGACAGCTCATGTACGGTTTGGTCTTGAGCTATGCTATGGCTGCACTCATGCTCTTTTTGGGGAATAATATTGGACTTATGTTGTTTTAAGTACTTTGCTTCTTTAGAACTTGATGTAATGAAATAATGACTTGGTATTTTGATGTAAGAGGTTTTGAATCTATTTTCCACGTAATGAGATTTGGTTAAATTTATATCCGCTGCTTTATATACTCTGTTTAATTTATGTTCTGTCTTGTGTTATCTCTGTGTCTGTTTACTAGATAATACCCCTCCAAAACTAATGCATTCCCTTTGTGAGTGACCCTAGCAAAGGTGGGGAGTTACATTTGGTATCAAAGCAGAAGGTTACCAGACTGGGAAAAAGTTTTAAAAACTTTATGAAAATTATTTTCAAAACCATTTATAAAGAAGCATTTTCAAGAAAAGTTCTATTTTTAAGAAAAGGCTATTCCCCAAAAGCCATTAGCACTTTCCTGGTTTCCTCGTTTAAATCTTTTTCTTTTCGTTTTTCAGCATGGCCGATCATAACCTTCTCGAGGGAGTACCCATACCCAGATGGTTCCGAAGGTACTTGGAAGCTAGGGCCAACGATGCGGGCCCGGCAGACATCCCTCCTCCTCCTCCTCTAGTAGCCGTGGTTCCTCCTCCTCCTCCTCCCGGCACCGCCTTCGCCAAAATATGCAAAGACTTTATAGGAATGGGCGACAAGAGCTTCCTTGGAACTGAGACCTTCGCCGAGGCACGAAACTGGTTAAAGGAGACTGAAGACCTATTCGTTATCTTCGATATGGAGGATCATAGGAAAGTTCAGTTGGCAGCAGGGTTGTTGAAAGAGGAAGCTGCATTTTGGTGGGAAGTCACCAACGCTACCAGACCAATTGAGACTTGGGCAGACTTTAGAGAGAGGTGTGGGCTTAAATTCTTATCGTCAGCAGAAGCGAACCTTCAGATGGAGAGGTTCCTGGCACTCAAGCAAGGGGACATGTCTGTTAGGGAGTACGTGAATAAGTTTAATCAGCTTGCTCGGTTTGGTTTGGACTTAGTCAACACGGCTGAGAAGAAGGCTCTACGATTAGCTCGAGGATTGAGCGAGCCACTCCACACTATGGCCATGACCCATGTGCCCATGGGGGCAACCTTTGAAATCTTGGTGAATATGGCCCTACTTCATAAGGAAGACAAGGGTGACAAAAAGGAGGTTGAGTCTAATGAGACTCAGAACAAGAAGGTTGACTTCAAGAAGGGAGGCAACAAGAATAACAAGAATAACAAGGGCAACAACAACAATGCTAACAAGCCACGTGAGACGAGGAAGTGCAACTTTTGTGGTATCACGGGACATATAGCTAAAGACTGTAGGAGGAAGAAAAGAGAGTTGGGTGAATGCTTTCACTGCGGGGATACTGGACACATCAGTAAGGATTGCCCTAAGAAGCAAGGACAGGGGCTAGGGCAGACACAGCGAGCAGGACCTTCTGGAGGGCAGTTGCAGGCTCTCAACACCACTCCAGCTGTTGACCGAGGTAGTAATATTTCTGTAGAAAGCCTTGTTTACATTTCTGAATTTTCTGTTCGAACCATATTTGACTCTGGCGCATCGCATACTTTTATCTCTTCTGATATTGTTGAAAATCTGCACTTAAGTACTAGTCTAGTTGATGATCCCGTTAGTGTTTCAAATCCGATTGGGGGCTCCGCCCATTTATCTATGATTTGTGTTGATTTGAGGATTTCCATCTTAAGCGTGGAATTCACGTGTAATACTTATATTCTCGGATTCATGGGATATGGTTTAATTCTGGGCATGTATTGGTTGTCCAGTTGTGGAGCTATCCTTGATTGTGAACGAAGGGTAGTGAGGCTCATGACACGCCTTGGTAATACCCTTGAACTTTCTTGTAACCCGAAGGGTCCGGTCATGTTATGTTATCTTGAATCTCTCGATTCGTCCGTCGACAATCTGCACTCCGTGAGAATAGTCCGAGAATATCCAGATATCTTTGATGAGGTGAAAGGGTTACCCCTTAAACACGAGATACACTTCCGAATTTATCTGGTTGATAATCCCAAGCCTGTTTCATTGCCTGTTAGGTATATGGCCCCGCGAGAAAGAAGAGAGCTCAGTAAACAAGTCAAGGAGTTGCTCGAGAAAAATTTCATAAGGCGAAGCATTTCTGAATGGGGTGCTCCGGTGGTATTCGCTACTAAGGCGGATGGTTCGCTTCGTCTGTGCGTAGATTATCGTGAGTTAAACAAGCTGACGAAGAAGAATAGGCACCCACTACCAAGAATCGATGATCTTTTTGACCAGCTTGTGGGAGCATCTGTTTTCTCTCAACTTGATCTAGCCATAGGATTCCATCAACTTAGGGTGGCTGAGGATAGCATTGCCGAAACTGCGTTTAGGACTCCAGATGGGTTCTTCGAATGGCTCGTCATACCGTTTGGGTTAACGAATGCACCAGTGTACTTTGTAGACCTGATGAGTAGGGTGTTTCGGGAGTTCCTTAATAAGTTCGTGGTGGTTTTTGTGGACGATATTCTAATCTTCTCAAAGGATGAAGAAGAGCATGTTAGACACCTCAAGGAAGTCATGGATACGCTTAGATCACACCAGTTAAAGGCTCAGTTCTCCAAATGCCATTTTTGGAGGGAGGAAGTTCGGTTTCTTGGGCACGTAGTTTCTAAGCAAGGTTTAGCCGTGGACCCCGTAAAGGTAGTTGCGGTGCAAGACTGGAAAATTCCTAAGAATACAACAAAGGTGAGAAGCTTTCTCGGTTTGGCGGGCTTTTATAGGAAGTTCATTAAGGACTTCGCTAAGATTTCAGCCCCTCTTACTAAGTTAACAAAGAAAAACCTAGCGTTTGCATGGGACATAGAATGTGAGACTGCTTTCCAGAGACTCAAGAGAGCCCTTACCACAGCTCCAATTTTAGCATTACCCGATGGAGGAAAAATGTTTACGGTGTACACAGATGTGTGCGGCACGGGATTAGGCGCTGTCCTAATGCAAGAAGGAAGAGTGATATGCTATGGGGGTAGACAACTTAAAGTTCATGAGAAGAACTGTCCCACACATGACTTGGAGTTAGCCGCGATTGTTTTTGCACTTAAAGCTTGGCACCATTATATCCTAGGGGAGAGATTCGACCTGTACACCGACCACAAATCGCTTAAGTATCTTTTTCGCAAAAAGATTTGAATATGAGACAGCAGCGGTGGATGGAATTCTTGGCCTCATATGATTTCGATATAACTTATACCCCTGGCAAGGGTAATGTGGTGGCGGATGCGCTAAGTGGATGCGCTAATTAGAAAAAGGTTGACTTTGAGCCCCTTATTTGTTGAAAGAAAAAGTCTAGAGTTTATAGCAACCTTTGATTTTACGCATGTTGTTGAGTCATTGACTGGTACGTTAGCATCTCTTGAGCTGAGACCTATGCTTCTAGATCAAGTAGGGACTTCGCAGAAAGAAGACCCATAGATAGTCGAAATCATGGACAAGTTAATCAGTGGTGAGACGTCAAGTCACCTTGGTAGGTATGCCATTGATGACAAAGGATGGCTAAGGTGCGATGGAAGGCTATGTGTTCCACTAGTGGGAGACTTAGTAAATAAAGTTCTCGAAGAGGCGCATCACTCGAAGATGACTATACATCCCGGAGGGGATAAGATGTACAGAGATATGAAACGCATTTTCTTTTGGGCCGGAATGAAAAAGGACGTGGCAGAATTCGTCTCCAAGTGCATGGTGTGCCAACAAGTCAAGGCCAAATCTAAGAAGCCCGGTGGGCTATTACATCCTTTGGAGGTCCCGCAATGGAAGTGGGAAAGTATCTCGATGGATTTCGTGGATGGATTGCCTAGGTCGAGGAAGGGGAATACTAGCATATGGGTCATTGTTGATAAACTCACAAAGAGTGCTCACTTCATTCTGGTGAAAAGCAAAAGGACTGCATCATGGCTAGCGTCTATTACCTTCGAGAGATAGTACGGTTGCATGGGGTTCCTTCTAGCATAGTCAGTGACAGTGACCCAATTTTCACTAGCCAGTTTTGGAATAGTCTGCAAGAAGCAATGGGTACGCAACTTAATTTAAGTACAGCCTATCACTCTCAGACGGATGGACAGACCGAAAGGGTAAATAGAGTACTAGAGGATCTTTTGAGGCTATGCCTTCTTGATTTTGGTGGTACTTGGGAAGACCATCTCCTTCTCGTGGAGTTTGCTTATAATAATAGCTACCAAGCTAGCATTGGGATGGCACCATTCGAAGCCTTGTATGGAAGACCGTGCAAGTCACCAACTTGTTGGTGGGAGACAACTGACAGACTTATACTTGGGCCCGACATGATACGAGACACTTCTGAGAAGGTGGAGTTGATACGAAGACGAATGAAAGCGGCCCAAGATAGACAGAAGTCTTATGCGGACAAGAGAAGGACATACCTAGAGTTCGAAGTCGGAGATATGGTTTTCATAAAAGTCTCTCCTTTGCGCAATGTGGTTCGTTTTGGAGCAATTGGAAAGCTAGCACCGAGATTTGTAAGACCGTTCCCTATCACTGAGAGGATTGGGAAGATGGCCTATAAGGTGGAGTTACCTGAGAGGCTGGCCGGAGTACACAATGTCTTTCACGTCTCGTATCTCCGAAAGTGCCTACATGAATCAGCTGAGGTGGTTGAGCCAAGCATCCTCGAAGGCTTAGAAGTGGAGAAAGAAGCAACGTTGAGGCGAGTTCCTATTCATATCTTAGGGACGGAGATCAAGAAGCTAAGGAATCGCGAAGTCAAGCTAGTCAAAGTACAGTGGAGTGAAGCCCAAGAAGACACAACTTGGGAAACCGAGGAGAAGATACGCGCGCTTTACCCATTTCTTTTTGAGGGTACTTTCTCGATCTCTTTTTCCATTGTGCTTGTAAACCTTTCGTATACTGCTACCTATGTTTGTTTTGTTAATCTTGTCTTGAGAACCTTAGAACCCTCTTTGGATGTAAACATGTATTTAATACATGTTATGGTTGATGTTTGTAAATGGTTGCAAGTGTTTGCAAGTGATTTCTAGTGGATGCATGACACACATTAGGCACTAGATCGGCTCAGACACCTTTTCATGTTGCATTTGCATGGGTGCTTATACTTGTACATGGATGAACTTGTTATGCTATCACGTGGATGTTGCATATGGATGATGTTTGTGCATTCATGTAGAAACTTTAAGTTATGTTAGGAATTTGCATACATGTTGGACTTATTACACTAACATAGCTTGCATTAAGGAGGTTTACTGAATCAGTAACCGCCTGATCTTTTGCATTAGATAAGTACATATAAACACACATACTGCATATGTTCATACAACATTAGAAATCTTTTTAAGGACAATGGATGCTCGTGAATGATGTTGTGAGTAGATGGATGTGGATGGTAGGATGTGTTCTTCCTAATTTAGAGATTTCGGGGACGAAATCCTTTAAGGAGGGAAGAATGTAACAACCCGTATTTTAATAACGTGTTATAACTATAAATCAAGGCAGAATTAAATTTTAAAATAAGAATCAAGGGAAATGGGTTACGCCATTACGTTCGTCTCGAAATTCTGCTTGAAAACGAGTCCGAGTTTACGAAAATCGGAGTCCGTATAACCAAGATATGGCTCTCCAAAGTTTCAGAAAATTCCAGAGTTCAAAACAGTTCGAATTCAAGTTCAAAATTCGAATTTCAAAACCTAGACAGACTGGGCGGGAAAAATCCTGCCAGCACCAGGTCGACTGGGGAGTCGACCGGGCAGTCGAACCCCCCCCCCCCCCCCCAGACCAAGTCGACTGGGCAGTCGACTTGGGTGTCGACCTGGTCACCTAGCCTGTTTTTGGGACAGATGTATCTGGTCTTGTTGCCTGTCCAGGTTCAGCTCCCTAAACCCTATATAAACAAACCCTGACCCTAGACTCTCTATCACATTCTTATCCGGCCTTATGCTGCTGAGGTTCTGACTGGAAGATAGAGAACAAGGAGGCTATTCAAGACTTCGTTAGAGCTACGTTGATTTGGGGATTTGCTAGAGATTCTTCTTCTACTCTTTTGCTTTCTCATTCTCTAGACCACGATCTGTAAGCCCTTTGTCACTCTTAGATCTAAACTGTAAATTTAACATGAACACGATGAAAACTGAAATTATGCCTAAACATGATAACTAGGTTGGATCTACCATGGTATATCTTTGATCTATGACTATCCCTTTTAGATCTGTTATTTTGGATCTAGTTTTGTACACCCTAGATCTATTCATCTTAAATTTTGACTTGTGGAATATTTGTATGAACTTGATTTGGACATATTCATGTTTAATCTAAAACCCCCATGACATTTATCTTGACATGCCTGTGATGTTGAATTTATTATTGGGGTTACTATCTTATGTCAATCCTTTACCATGTCTATCACCATATTTTGCCAAGTTGATGTTGAGACCCTATTTCATATGTCTGTAATGTTATAATCATCATGCTTAACTTGTGAACACCTTTGCCATCCTATGACTATCCTTTTTGTGTTATATCCCAATTTTGACATGTTGTATTAATGCGAATTCACGTACGTTGGGGATATGTTTTGGGGTAGATTAGGCAAACTTGAAATTGGCTATGGAATTGACATGATATGACATGAAAATATGACATGAAAACTTGACATGAGAATAAGCTTGAAAACATGAAAATATGACATGAAAAGTTGACATGAGAATAAGCTTGAAAACATGAATTTGGGACATGACAATTAGATAACTTGAAAGTGGCCAACTCGAGGTTGGGTTGAATTTGCAACGTAAATCTGCCCGGAACCGCCCGGCAAATCCAGTAGTTGCAAATAATAGGACCCAATGTGGGTAGTTGGTCATATAGCACTTTAAACCCGAGGTTAGACTAGGTTATGGTGTAAAGCTGCCCGGACCCGCCCGGCACATCCAATAACCATAACCAAGTCTAATGTGAGAGGTTGGGGTGCGTTAAGTAAATTAATGCCACATGGTAAGGTTAAGTCATGGACCACTTGAATACACTTAAAAAATTTGATACATGTTTGGATAGGGGTTAATTCATGACCTTTTTAATGACAACACTTAACCCATTAGAAATCCTAGCCACGTGGTCCCTTTCAGTAGTAACCCACTTAGAAGTATCACGATACCCTGGGGACTAGGCAAGGTGGGGCACGATTACTGGGCTGATTGTAAGCGACCAAGAATAACGGCTAAGTAAGGTGCGCCAGTGTAGGTTCAGGCGGACTAGGGTCGTGCACTTAGTCCGAAGTTGAAAAAGTAGGCATGGGCACCCGTAGTACTACATTGTGCATTCTTGATTTGTGTCAGTGGTTGACACCCTAGGACCTGATACACCCTAGGGTGGACCTAGCACATGTGACTACATTCCGCGATTGGGCCGTATAACACCGACACACGACGAGTAAAGCCGATCAATTAGGATGGACTGTTGGACCCCATATTGGGTCATTTCATGTTATTGGGTTTAGAGATCATTTCTGGATTTATACTTGACATGGATTTGGACACTAGTACAGTTAGTGCAGTAAACCTTGTATATGCGATGCCACTCTTATCTTGTTACCTTTTATTATCATGCCAGTCCAGTTATTATCTTTATGTTTAATCTCAGTTTCTCATGTCCAGTTAACTTTATTAGTTTTTATGCTGATATTCACTAGGGCTTACCAGTCTTTTTGACTGACCCATTTTCTTCCACCTCCTTTTCTTTCGTCCCCCCCCCCCAGGTTCTCAGGGAGGAAACTCTAGCTCTTAGCTTGGACTTTGCTTGCTTTCTGACAGCTCATGTACGGTTTGGTCTTGAGCTATGATATGGCTGCACTCATGCTCTTTTTGGGGAATAATATTGGACTTATGTTGTTTTAAGTACTTTGCTTCTTTAGAACTCGATGTAATGAAATAATGACTTGGTATTTTGATGTAAGAGGTTTTGACTTTATTTTCCACGTAATGATATTTGGTTAAATTTGTATCCGCTGCTTTATATACTCTGTTTAATTTATGTTCTGTCTTGTGTTATCTCTGTGCCTGTTTACTAGATAATACCCCTCCAAAACTAGTGCATTCCCTTTTTGAGTGATCCTAGCAGAGGTGGGGTGTTACATATTTCCTGCATATGAATCCTGCATATGTGTGTGTGTGTGTACATTCTATGCAAAAGTGTTAGTATATATTTTATAATCAATTAATATTGAAATAACATTGTTTTCATCAAAACTCCATTCTCCATCGATCGCCCCCTTTTTGATGAGGACAACCTTTGTTTACAAACATCATAACTGTTGATGATAACCTTTCAAATAGTCTCCCTTTCTACATAAATTCTACTATATCTATATTTTATAATTCCCCCCCCCCCCTTTGGCATTATCAAAAAGCAATTCTAAAAGTACACCCCCTAAATTATGTAACTATCTAAGTAGAACTTAAGTCACTAATTTAATATTCATCCTTAATTTATAACTAATTCAAAGTAGAATACTCCCCCTAAGTTTAATTACATATAATCCTCCTTAAACTTATACTCTTATGTTTGTTAAATTATAACTAATTATAACACTTATCTTATGAGCATAAAAAAAATTTCATTAAACATTAGTTTGTACAAATTATGATACACAAATATATACAAACACGATTCATCGTAAGAACGCAAGGAAACGAAAACCTTAAACACTAATTATTTCTAATAAATGGAGATTCGTGAATTGGACAATTTGGATAATGGAGACAAAATCATCCATTCTTTTCAATCACATTCCCATTTTGGTCAAATTAAACCACTCCCACACACTCAACTTTATCATCTTCTTCCGTAATCATTGGTTGAGTCTCTTGTTGTTGTAACAACCTGGGTTTCGACAGACCGAATTTTTCAAAATCCAATCCATTGGACCCCGAGTTGGCTGCTCTGGTATCCTGCAGAAAAGACAGAGAGAAAGAAACATGTCAGAGTTCGAAAAGCAGCTCAAAGCAGAAGGAATAAAATATAATTTATTCAAAATAGCAATTACCTTAATAATAATACTGCCAAGCCAGTAGTCAAGCAATACTATCTCTGTCATGAACCTAACCTGCGCATGTTGTGAGGAGGGGGTCAGAACATAAGTTCTATGTGACTGGACTATAATAAACTCTTGTGTAACCCTACATATACCGTTTAGTTATAATTTCTTGTTTATTAGGTTATTCACAATATTAGCACCCAAGGCCAAACCCATGTAATTCTCGTCCAATTACTAGTAGACTTAACCTAATACATCATATATGTAATTTTTTTCCCAACTCATATAATCCTTTCACTGTATACGTACAGTTCTTGCCATATATCGTACGGGCTTTATCACGTAATTCTATACTACTTCAACGTAGTGCCACCATTCTTGAAATCGTTTGGACTGCCACCCTTGACCTGGCTAGGTTTCCTTATCATGAACTATCGAGTGTTCAACTAGGATTTATGCCACATAGGACCACTAGGAATTATGCTACCTATTGAACGTTTTCTAGATTCGATTAGGGTTTATGCCACCTAGGACTACTAGGGATTATGCTACCTGTCGAACAACGCCCTTTTCCCACGTATGTATCGCGAATCGTTTCCAATGTCTAGGTGCACATGTACACTATATGTGCGGCCCGAGTCCCGTGACAGGGCTAAATCAAGAAATACGAAACTTGATCGAGAGCTTTAAGTCATCTGCCGATGAAATGCTAAGGTCTGTTTTTCTACCAGTGGTTGTGGTTCCACGTGACCCCTCCCTCAACTAATGAAAGGCAATCCAAGAAAATCAAGCACGAGAACTGTACTCCTGCCACCTATGCCCCACTTTCCTATTGACCAGCCTCACCCACAACTAGTTAGCAAGTATATGGTCTGTTGGGAGTTCTCTGCCTTTCTGTATACGTACTACGATTGACTGAAGATGGTAGATAGACGATGAGTGCTATCACAGGGCTAAACAAGATATCGCCGCCTCATGCTGGTCCATCCTAGTCTTTAGGTTGCCTTATATTGCAACCAAGGCATACTCTTGGTTCTCCTACCGCAGACCTTAACCTCTGTGAGCCCAGGCGGATCATTTGCAACCTCACAGAGGGATACCATGAGTACCCTCATGTTCCCCGAAGCTACGTGCTTCGTAACCCAGTCCACTATAGCCTTTCTTGAAATCAGATAAACGTTCACTCCTCCTCGTGTGTTTGTTAAGCGATGATCTACCATATCGGGTTATTTATATATTTATGGACTGGCTCAGTTTCCTTGACAAAGAATTATTACTTAGTTGTTCTTAACTAAGGTTTACCACTTAGTTTCCTTTCCCATTAATCTTGTTAACTAAGGTTTACCACTTAGTCCCCTTAACTAAGGACTACAACTTAGTTCCCGTTCTCGACCGTTTTCTTAACTAAGGTTTACTGCTTAGTTCCTATTAACTAAGGCTTGTTACTTAGTTATCATTCTCGTTGTTTTGTATAGTCAATTCTCGTTACCTTAGACATCAGACCACATATTCTCGCTTTATAATTCGACTTGTTGACTAATGTTTTCCCATGACTTCAAGCATAACTTAGGTTCCCTTTTATTCGGTGATAGCACATGGGTGTTTTCCCATAGTTCTTGCTTTGCTTACCCCATATTATAGGTTATCCCACCCTTCAGGTCTTACACTACATCTTAAGTCATAGTTTTTCTCTGTCCCTAGGACAGGTTTATCCCCTAATTAACCATTCGACTATTTCAACTTTGATTTATAATAGGTAGTTAACATTCCTTATTTCTGTTTTTGGTTAAGTTTTGTTCATATGTTCGTGTTGACTTAACCCCATCTCCTTATAACGTTCATTCACAAATTTGGTTAAGTATTGTCTTTGAATTCATGACTTAACCCTATGAATCATGTGCCATTAATTATTAATGCACCACAACCTCTCACATTAGACCTGTTGTTGTGGTCACTGGTTATGCCGGGCGGTTCCGGGCAGAATTACACCACAACTCAGTCTAACCTCGGGTTTCAAGCGCGATATGACTAATTTCTGACATTAGGACCTATTGTTTGCAACCACTGGTTAGACCGGGCGGTTCCGGGCAGGATTACATCGCAAACTCATCATAATCTCGATTTAGCCACATTCATGTTTGGTTCATGTCTATTCTAATTGGCATATGTCAAGTTCATAATCATGTCAAAAAATATTAAGTTCATGTTATGCCAATTACCCAACTTACAAGCATGTTCTTATAAATGTTAACTACCAATTCATGCCATGTTAGTGTTTGTTTTAGATGTTAAGTTCATAAGCATATTCTAAACGTCATATTTCAGGTTTCATAATCTTGTCCCTATTTACATTACACAAATTTCTCAACCATATTCATGTTCAATGCATTTCAATAGTGCCAAAATTTGAGTATCAAGTTCAATCTAGATGTCAAGTGTCAATTCCCCAAATCCAAGCTTTACCTAAAAAACCCCAATTTATATTCATGCTTGTAATCCCATTGACAGGTTACGTCTATCATTAAATTCATAATTCATATTCATGTCAATTTCATGTTCAAGTTCTAGATGTAAACTTCATGTCAAATTCCAGATGTCAATTCATATCAAGCTTGTGTTCTTATCCAAACTCGAGTTATAATACAGGTTTTATTCTAGAGACATGTGCCCATTAACAAATCCATAAGTCAATTTCATGCTTAAATCAATAATGTCAATTCTACGCCAAACCCCAAATCATGTTCATGCGTATAATTCTAAATTTGGTTTACGCACTCAGGTTTTGTCAATGTTATATTACGCCCAACCCTCTTTGTAATTTATAACCAAACCCTCCAGTTCATGTCATAGCCCAAAACCGAGCGTTTCTCTTTTTCGCTTGCAATAATCATCCAATCGTATTTATTTTATGATAGATCTAGGCTCGAGATAGCCTAACTATTAAAAACCAAAAAGGGAAAGAATAAAAGGAGGCACATAATCGTAGGCATAATAATTAAAATCGAGCACATGATAATATTAAACATTATGGATTCAATAATTTCATTTCATGTTTACATAGGGAATGTTTGAACGATAAAAAATAATTTTACACAAAAAGTGCATTATAACTCCACTCACAGTGTTTGTCATCTTCAAAAGTAGATCCTCGATTGCCCCTTTGATTTATGAATTGGATTAATCCTTGAACTGATTTACCCCTTTCCCTTTTTGTTGCTTTTGATTCATCTTTGATTGATTTCATGTCCAATTCAATTTACCTTTGATTTCATATGCGGCATAGGTTGCAGACCTAAATTCCTTCTCTTTGCGCAGTGATTTAGATCTAAGCCTCTTTTCTTTTTATTCATGGTTGTAGTAATTCTAGATCTCATTCTTTTTAATTTTAAGAATAGATGTTGTAGAGAAAAGAGAGAAGAATAGATCTAAGATTTATTTAGATCAACAGCTTGAGGAGGAATAAGAAATCAGGTTAGAGGAGAGTCATAGCCTTGCCATGAATTGTTGTGGAGTTTACAATGAGCCTAGATGTTTATATGGGTGTTAGACCAACGTACTAAGCCCAAAAAACTCATCCAGATGCTCAAAAATGAACCTAGACATCTTCTGGGCGTCGATCTGGTCAATTTTTTTTGTTCTAGGCTGGGCTGTTTTCTGATTTTTCGCTGAAACTTCGGGAGGTCATAACTCCTTCGTACGGACTCCGATTTTCGAAAACTCGGACTCTATTTCATGTAAAATTTCGAGAGGAATACAATGGTGATGTCCATTTTACTTAATTCCTGATATTTAAATTAAATATCCTTATTTTACTATCTTCTCCATTACACACACTATTATCGAATTAATTTTTCTTCTCTTCCATGTATTAATTAATCCTCATTATACATCACCATTATTAACCTATATAAGCATATTTTCATAAATTTTATTTCATTTTTAATTATATTAAAAATGCGGGGTGTTACATTCTCCCATCCTTAAAGAATTTCGTCCCCGAAATTCGATAAGAATAAAATAGATAATCCCTCGCAACATCCAATTAGTGTTCATCCAATTGTTGCAACATTGTACACATGTGCAAAGTGAAGTACATTATAGTAAAGCATGTATGCCTAATTTGGATCCACCTATATGTATGCAAACTTTAAAAAAAAATTTCAAAACATGATGCTCACATTCTAAATATACTTGCAGTTCTATATGGATGCAATATTTTTGAAAAATCAAAACATTTTCCATTAAAATTTTCCCATACTCTTATAGAATAAGAGCATAGTTCATCCAATTTTCGCATCCAAAACCCTACCAACCATATTTTAATTCGAGATTTAGAAAAATCTAATTTTCCAAGTTTGATTTCTTATGTTACGAAAAGGTATAAAAACGGAAAAATTTACATCCTCCGTTTTTCTTTTTTAATTGTACTTGGATTTTTATATAAATATTCTATTAAGATTTCCTATTTACTTATCCAAGCACAACCACATAAGAAAATTTATTTCTCGTATTTTCGACTTTATCTTGAAATAATTTCATATTTATTCATCTTTTTCTTGAGATTTTCATTTTCTTTCCCCCGTCTTGTTTTGTTGCTTTACTGAATTTATTGTTTTCTTGTTAGTTAGGCTATTCTTTAGCTTATTTGGCTTAGTCCAGTTTCTCATGTTTATATTATTTATTTATATTTTCAAATAAGCTTTTCCGTTTTCTAGTCAAACAGTATCCTACACAGCTACAACTATGGGCCAATGAGCTTAAGACTTTATTACCTCTGACAATCGCAAGTCCACCTAACAGGGTCTGTATAATTGCTTGCCCTTCATCACCTAGTAGTAACTAATAGTCCATGTTGTGTATTACTAGCCTATCCTTTTCTTTTTCTCAAGCTAAAATTCTAGGTCTCAATGCTTGTGCATTCTACGGGAAATTTGTTTACCCAATTTTTTTTAAACAATAATCAAAATTTAATAGAATAGAGATTTCAAAAACTCCTTTTACAAAATACAACATTTACCTTTCAAGATTTTCATATATGAGAACTAGTGAGCTATATATATATATGCTACTTTTCATGAGAGAATTCTTTCAAAACAAGAAATCGTTGTTTTACATAATATACCCCACTTTATTTTAAAAACCAATATGCACTTTTCAAACATCAAGATACTTTTAAGATCAAAACTCATAAAATACCACAAACACTTTTACAAATTCAAGTTCTTAAAAGTTTATTATTGGGTCAGACTCAAAGCGGGTTTTCCACTCAACTAGGCTTTCCTAGGCACTTTCACAAATTCAATTTTCTCGACGATATATATTCCTAATCCATTTTCACACTTTAACCTTTTTTCCTAATTTCTAAGGTTTTACTTCTAGACCAACTACTCTGAATTACTAATATTTCAGTTTCCATTCTATGGGATACTTTCTAGCTCCAAGTCATATTGTACACTTTCCCAACCACCTAATTGTTTCCAAAATTTCTATGTCCATGCCTTTAGTGTACAAACCAATATCCCAACACTTTACATGTCTAGTGGGCTACTATATGGATTTAGGTTTATATATATAAAATATTTGTATTTTAGAAAATACAAATACGTTCTGTAACACCCCACCTCCGCTAGGGTCACTCACAAAGGGAATGCACTAGGTTTGGTGAAGCATTATCGAGGTAAACATGCACAGAAATATTACAAGACAGAACATATATATACAAAACAGCGGAAGTAAACAAATTTCATTACCTTATAAAATAAGGTCTAAAGCTTTTTACATCAGAATACATCAAAACTTGTCTTGCGATAATAAAGAAGTATAAAACCATTTCATAAATTATTCCCCAAGTAAAACAGTAAAGTAGCTATAGCCAAGAAAAGTCCAAGCCATGCGTGATGACCTTCAAACAGAAGAAGTCCAAACTAACAATAGCATCTCCTCCCTGTAACCTGAGGGGGGGAACGGAAGACAAGAGGCGAAACAAAACGGGGTCAGTCATAAAGACTGGTAAGCCCTATCTACTATCAGTATATAAACTAGTAAAGTTAACTGGCATGAGGAACTGAGATGAACATAAGTATGATGACAAGATAGATAAGCTAAACCAAAATAACAGGATGGACTACTGTACCAAGATACACGAGTGTGTCATGATAAACTACGGTGTCAAGATAAATCAAGGTATCACATTGTCAGGTTTCTATCAAGTACACTATCCCAAGGTATCTATCATGTATAACATCCTAAGGTATTTATCATGTATATTTGCTCTGCACCTCTCGTACTAGTATCCCAACCCGCGTTATGTGTTAACTATGAATGTCCCTTGCCCAATGTCATGTAATGGTCCATGTCAATCTAATATATAGCATATGTAGGTTTTCCCAACTCGTATGTGTATGTTTCTTTCCATGTATAAGTTCAGTCCTTTGCCGTAGGCCATACGGGCTTTCCCATGTAAACGTTTTATCCTTGAGGTTATTTTGGACTGATACCCTTGATCTAGTTATGTTTCCTTACCATGAACTATCACGCGTCCACTTAGGATTTATGCCACCTAGGACTACTAGGGATTATGCTACCTAATGAACGTTTCCGTGTCTCGGTTTGGGTTCAGCCACCTAGGGCCACTAGGGATTATGCCACCCGTCAACCACGCCCTTTATCCCGCGTATGTATCGTGAATCGTTTTCCATGTCTAGACGCACATGTTCCTCAATGTGCCATCCGAGTTCCGTGCCAGGGCAAATCAAGAAATACAGAACTCGGTCGGGAGCTTTAAGTCGTCTGCTGATGCAGATATCAAGGTCTGTTTTTGTACCCGTTGCTATGGTCCCACGTGACCCCTCCCTCAACTACTGAAAGGCAACCCAAGAAAAATCATGTATGAGAACTACACTACGGCCCATCGATGCCCATTTCCAGATAGCCAACCTCACCCATAACTTGATAGCTAGTATATGGTCTTTTGGGAGTTCCCTGCGTTTCCGTACGTACACGATTGACTAAAGATGGTAGGTAGTCGGCGACATGCTATCCCGGGGCAAAATCAAGTATCGTCGACTCCACGCTAATCCATCCCAGTCTTTAGGTCACTCGCATAGCAACCAAGGCATACTCTTGGCTCTTCTACCGCAGACCTTAACCCCTGTGAGGCCGGGTTTCATGGACCACTCTCCACCTCACAGAGGGATACCAAGAGTACCCTCACGTTCCCCGAAGCTTTCGCTTCGTCACCCAGTTCGCTGGAGCTTTTATCCCAGTCAGATAACTTGCTCCCCTCGTATACTAAGCGACTACCTACCGTACCAGGTTACTCATCTCTTTATGAACTAGTCCCATGTCCTTAGCTAAGAATTATTACTTAGTTACCCTTAACTAAGGTTTACCACTTAGCCCCTCTTTCCGTTATCCTTATAACTACGATTTCCCACCTAGTCCCCTGAGCTAGGGCTTTGTCAAATGGGTTAAGTACTGTTATCCAAGTTCGTGACTTAACCCGCCTACGAATCATGTCAAGATTGGCTAAGTACTCAAGTTCAAGGCTTAGCCCTACAGGTTGGTTAAGTGTACCAAAAAGCTCATGACTTCACCCTATCAAGTCAAATTGGTTAAGTATTTATTTGTCTTAACCCTATCAAATTATCATGTTAGATTGATTAAGCATAGGTTATCTTAATCTCATCTGATTGTCGAGTCGGATTGGTTATGTGTAGGTTAACTTGACCCCATCCACTAATCGTCTTGTATGGTTAAGCCTACTTTTAAAAGGTCTTGTGACTTAACCCTATCAGGTCCACCTATTGGATTGGTGAAGTATAGGTTACTTAACCTCATCAAATCATCACGTATAATTGGTTAAGTACAAGTTACTTAATCCCCATTAAATTATTGTGTTAAATTGGTTAAGTATTGGTTACTTAACCCCATTGAATTACCAAGTTTAGATTGGTTAAGTGTTTAACTTAACCCCATCGAATTCCCATGTTTAGATTAGTTAAGTATAGGTTACTTAACCCCATCTAATTACCATGTTTAGATTAGTTAAGTCTTAATTACTTAACCCCATCTAATTACCGTGTTTAGATTAGTTAAGCCTTAATTACTTAACCCCATCTAATTACCAAGTCGGATTAGTTAAGTGTAAATTTCTTAACCCCATCCCCTAATCATCTTGTATGGTTAAGTGTCATTAAGAAATCAAACCCAGTCCCACTTAACCTACCCATTCGTGTCATATCGGTTAAGTGTCATTAGTCAAATTTACTTAACCTTATCATGTGGCATTGATTTAATTAATGCACTCTCAACCTCTCACATTAGACCTCGTTGTGGTTACTAGTTAAGCCGGGCGGGTCCGGGTAGATTTACACCACAACCTAGTCTAACCTCGGGTCTTAAGCGCGACATGACCAACTTCTCACATTGGATCCTATTGTTTGTAGCCACTAGTTAAGCCGGGCGGGTCCGGGTAGATTTATGCTACAAACTCAACCCAACCTTGAGTTGGCCACTTTCATGTTTGGTCTAGTGTCTTGTTACACTTACAACCCATGCATGTCAAGTTTTCAAGTCCCATGCTCATAGCCAAAGTTACATGTTGCCACATTTATACCAATTTACCCAAATCATGTTTCATGTCATTAAAGTTTCCCCATAACATAACCCCAACGCTTCTAAACTCGCATATACATTCACAACGACGCACAATGGATTAAAGAAAGAACTTGGCAAGATCATGACAAAAAGGGTATAAGGCCACAAGTTAATCATGGTGGCATATGAGGCGTAAGTGTGTTCATTAACTTGCATGTTACATTGTTAAGCCTCAAAAACATGCATAACCCCAAACTTAGCCCATAGGCGAATCATGATGATAGGTGACATAGAAAGATGCCTAGGAGTTCGCATAGAGCATTACATGCAAGTTATCATAAGCGATATGATAGCTCTCATGTTGCATAATGCAACATTCAACATAAAGCTTATAGCTTTTAGCCCATAAGATCAAGATGGTGTCTTTACAAACATGATGGGATACATAACATGATAGCATGTATGATACTTAATGTTCAAAACCAACTTGCAACATTCATTTAACTTCATAGTTAATATCTAATAGTAGGAGGGGGCTTACAATGCTATGAAGGCACAAATCGACATATAAAAAGATTGAGACGAAGCCACACTAGCTAAAACCCCCAAATCACTAAGCTGATAAGAAAGATCCTTGCTTTGAAGTATAAAGGTTGCAACTTTAGCCTTGAATCAAGCTTAGCCACTCTCATGTAACTTAGAAACACTCAAATGAACATCTAATCTCTCATGAGAATGAAGATAGAATTTATGACAAGAGGATGGAGGCTAGGGTTTTGAGTGGAGGCTATGATCATTAGAAATTTTGGCATAGTTCAGTTGTTAGAATGATTATTAGTGATTTAGGTTAGGTCCTAGGGTGTTTTTATAGAGATTAGGAGTAGTTTAGGCCGTTAGATTAACCCTAGGATAGATCCAAGCCCTCAAAAATCGTCACAAGCCTCCAAAACCGAGCCAAACAGCAAAACAGGTGCACCAGGTTGCCTGGGTCCGACCAGGCAGGTCGACCCCCAGGTCGACTTTGGGGTCGACTCCCCAGTCGACCTGGCCCCACCCAGGTCGACTCCCAGGTCGACCCCCAGGTCGACCTGGTTCTGGCGTGATTTTTCCCGCCTACCTGATTATCTGAAATTTTGAAATCTGTTTTAAATTCTGATTTTTCGTGAAACTTCCGAAGGCCATATCTCGGTCATACAGACTCCGATTTACGAAATTTCGGACTCTATTTCGCGTATTTTTCCGAGGCAAACGCAATGGCACAAACCTCTTTCCCTGATTCAGATTTTAACATTTAATTCTGCCTTGATTCTTGTCTTAACACGTTGTTAAAATTCGGGTTGTTACATTCTCCCCTCCTTTAAGGATTTCGTCCCCGAAATCTCCAAGTTAGGAAGAACGTATCCTTCCATCCATCATCCATCTACTCAAAACATCATCCACAGGCAACCATTGTCCTTAGACGATTTCTAATGCCATATGAACATATGCAAAACGTGTGTGTATATGCTCCTTAGCTAATGCTAATGATCAGGCCTAAATGATCTTTCTAATGCAAAATATGTTTAGTGCCATGAGTCCAACATGTATGCAAGTAGTCCTAGTCATATAAGTACTATATGCGTGCACAAACATTCATTCATATGCAACATCCGCATGATAACACATTCAATTTCATCCATAAACAAGTATAAATACTCATGCATATGCAACATGAAACGTGACCGCGTCAATCTAGTATCTAATGTGTATTCACGCATCCACGAGCAACCACTTGCAACCATTTGCAACCATATCAATCATAACTTGTTTCAAATACATGTTTGGATCCATATAGTTCTATCTAAGGTTCCCAAGATAAGATCGAGGAGATAAACAAGACAAACTCCTTATGGGGTTTGTAACAGAAACAGGACCGAGAGGATATCCACCAAGCGATAGCGTGCAAGCAAGCTCTACAAGAGAAACCCAGGGATCAAGGATACACTCTTTAAAAAGAGGTACGATGCGCGTGTCTAGCCTTACGTCTTCTAAGTCGCGTTTTCTTGAGCTTAATCCCTCGGTGCCTTGACCATCTTTTGACTTCGTGATTTCGTAGCTCCTTGATTCCTATTTCCAAGGTATGAGCTAGAACTCATTTCATTGTCGCCTCTTATTCCACTTTCACTTATCCTTTCCCTAGTATACTTGGCTCAACCGTATCCACTTACTCATGCAAGCTCTCCAAAATTCACTAGGGAATTCTAGATCTCATTTG
The DNA here is from genome assembly GCA_030737875.1 of Allium sativum. Lineage (NCBI taxonomy): Eukaryota > Viridiplantae > Streptophyta > Magnoliopsida > Asparagales > Amaryllidaceae > Allium > Allium sativum. Next base: position 575,838,355 of record CM060909.1, on the reverse strand, counting down.
CCGATGCCAATCCATTTTGCCAAGAGTACTTACTAGGGTGATTCCCATAACTCATGCATAAGCGAAACGAACCATCCGCCTTAGCGGCGAATTCTATTCGAACGGCTTACCAACAACTGCATCCCGAGATCCTAGGTAACTAACCATGATGGAACCCAAAAGGTTACACGAGACTTCGAGGGTATCACCGAGATGAGTCGAGAGTCTAACTACCCTCTTTCCAAAACCGAGAATGGCACTCCTTATTGGGTGACCACTTTATCCCTAGAATCCATCCGTAGCCGAGACATGTCATCCTAAAATCCAAACAAGTCATGAAGAAATGGACCAACTCTCCAACCCGATATTTGGGACAAAAACTGGGATCCTCCACCATGCTAGTACTAAGGTGCAGAGACTCAACTATCCAAGCAGACTTAGATGATACGATGATCAAGACAAAGTCTGGACGGGATGATAGAAAAGAACGACTAAACCTTTCCCAGAAGCGGTACAATTTCTTTTAGGTACCCTAGAAATGGGAGCGTACAATTGCCCTCTCCGTTGATCTTGTCCTTGTCCTCCTTGATGGACTAAGCCATACCAACAAGTTGCTTATCCTTAAGCTCGCGTCCTTTATTCTTACTCTTATTACCCTTCCTTGTACCACGGCAACCGGTCTCTCGAGAACCACCTCCATCGTACGGGAAACACTTACGTGGCTAGACAAAGATTAGTCACAGTTAGGACTACTGTGACCACAGATGGAGGAGAGAAAGGAAAGGAGATTCGATCAAGGAATCAAAGGATAATGTTAATGGCCTTTGGGGAATAGACTTTTAAAACAAAATTTTCTTGAAAAATGCTTCTTTGTAAACGGTTTTTCAAATAGTTTTCAGAAGGTTTTAAAAACTTTTGCCCAGTCTGGTAACCTTCTGCTCTGATACCAAATGTAACACCCCACCTCCGCTAGGGTCACTCACAAAGGGAATGCACTAGGTTTGGTGAAGCATTATCGAGGTAAACATGCACAGAAATATTACAAGACAGAACATATATATATATATATATATATATATATATATATATAAAATAGCGGAAGTAAAACAAATTTCATTACCTTATAAAATAAGGTCTAAAGCTTTTTACATCAGAATACATCAAAACCTGTCTTGCAATAATAAAGAAGCATAAAACCATTTCATAAATTATTCCCCAAGTAAAACAGTAAAGTAGCCATAGCCAAGAAAAGTCCAAACCATGCGTGATGACCTTCAAACAGAAGAAGTCCAAACTAACAATAGCATCTCCTCCCTGTAACCTGGGGGGGGGGAACGGAAGACAAGAGGCGAAACAAAACGGGGTCAGTCATAAAGACTGGTAAGCCCTATCTACTATCAGTATATAAACTAGTAAAGTTAACTGGCATGAGGAACTGAGATGAACATAAGTATGATGACAAGATAGATAAGCTAAACCAAAATAACAGGATGGACTACTGTACCAAGATACACGAGTGTGTCATGATAAACTACGGTGTCAAGATAAATCAAGGTATCACATTGTCAGGTTTCTATCAAGTACACTATCCCAAGGTATCTATCATGTATAACATCCTAAGGTATTTATCATGTATATTTGCTCTGCACCTCTCGTACTAGTATCCCAACCCGCGTCATGTGTTAACTATGAATGTCCCTTGCCCAATGTCATGTAATGGTCCATGTCAACCTAATATATAGCATATGTAGGTTTTCCCAACTCGTATGTGTATGTTTCTTCCATGTATAAGTTCAGTCCTTTGCCGTAGGCCATACGGGCTTTCCCATGTAAACGTTTTATCCTTGAGGTTATTTTGGACTGATACCCTTGATCTAGTTATGTTTCCTTACTATGAACTATCACGCGTCCACTTAGGATTTATGCCACCTAGGACCACTAGGGATTATGCTACCTAATGAACGTTTCCGTGTCTCGGTTTGGGTTCAGCCACCTAGGGCCACTAGGGATTATGCCACCCGTCAACCGCGCCCTTTATCCCGCGTATGTATCGTGAATCGTTTTCCATGTCTAGACGCACATGTTCCTCAATGTGCCATCCGAGTTCCGTGCCAGGGCAAATCAAGAAATATGGAACTCGGTCGGGAGCTTTAAGTCGTCTGCTAGTGCAGATATCAAGGTCTGTTTTTGTACCCGTTGCTATGGTCCCACGTGACCCCTCCCTCAACTACTGAAAGGCAACCCAAGAAAAATCATGTATGAGAACTACACTACGGCCCATCGATGCCCATTTCCAGATAGCCAACCTCACCCATAACTTGATAGCTAGTATATGGTCTTTTGGGAGTTCCCTGCCTTTCCGTACGTACACGATTGACTAAAGATGGTAGGTAGTCGGCGACATGCTATCCCGGGGCAAAACCAAGTATCGTCGACTCCACGCTAATCCATCCCAGTCTTTAGGTCGCTCGCATAGCAACCAAGGCATACTCTTTGCTCTTCTACCGCAGACCTTAACCCCTGTGAGGCCGGGTTTCATGGACCACTCGCCACCTCACAGAGGGATACCAAGAGTACCCTCACGTTCCCCGAAGCTTTCGCTTCGTCACCCAGTTCGCTGGAGCTTTTATCCCAGTCAGATAACTTGCTCCTCCTCGTATACTAAGCGACGACCTACCGTACCAGGTTACTCATCTCTTTATGAACTAGTCCCATGTCCTTAGCTAAGAATTATTACTTAGTTACCCTTAACTAAGGTTTACCACTTAGCGCCTCTTTCCGTTATCCTTATAACTACGATTTCCCACCTAGACCCCTGAGCTAGGGCTTTGTCAAATGGGTTAAGTATTGTTATCCAAGTTCGTGACTTAACCCGCCTACGAATCATGTCAAGATTGGCTAAGTACTCAAGTTCAAGGCTTAGCCCTACAGGTTGGTTAAGTGTACCAAAAACCAAAAAGCTCATGACTTCACCCTATCAAGTCAAATTGCTTAAGTATTTATTTGTCTTAACCCTATCAAATTATCATGTTAGATTGATTAAGCATAGGTTATCTTAATCTCATCAGATTGTCGAGTTGGATTGGTTAAGTGTAGGTTAACTTGACCCCATCCACTAATCGTCTAGTATGGTTAAGCCTACTTTTAAAAAATCTTGTGACTTAACCCTATCAGGTCCACCTATTGGATTGGTGAAGTATAGGTTACTTAACCTCATCAAATCATCACGTATAATTGGTTAAGTATAAGTTACTTAATCCCCATTAAATTATTGTGTTAAATTGGTTAAGTATTGGTTACTTAACCCCATTGAATTACCAAGTTTAGATTGGTTAAGTGTTTAACTTAACCCCATCGAATTCCCATGTTTAGATTAGTTAAGTATAGGTTACTTAACCCCATCTAATTACCGTGTTTAGATTAGTTAAGTCTTAATTACTTAACCCCATCTAATTACCGTGTTTAGATTAGTTAAGCCTTAATTACTTAACCCAATCTAATTACCAAGTCGGATTAGTTAAGTGTAAATTTCTTAACCGCATCCCCTAATCATCTTGTATGGTTAAGTGTCATTAAGAAATCAAACCCGGTCCCACTTAACCTACCCATTCGTGTCATATCGGTTAAGTGTCATTAGTCAAATTTACTTAACCTTATCATGTGGAATTTGTTTAACTAATGCACTCTCAAGCTCTCACATTAGACCTCGTTGTGGTTACTAGTTAAGTCGGCCGGGTCCGGGTAGATTTACACCACAACCTAGTCTAACCTCGGGTCTTAAGCGCGACATGACCAACTTCTCACATTGGATCCTACTGTTTGTAGCCACTAGTTAAGCCGGGCGGGTCCGGGTAGATTTATGCTACAAACTCAACCCAACCTCGAGTTGGCCACTTTCATGTTTGGTCTAGTATCTTGTTACACTTACAACCCATGCGTGTCAAGTTTTCAAGTCCCATGCTCATAGCCAATGTTACATGTTGCCACGTTTTTACCAATTTACTCAAATCATGTTTCATGTCATTAAAGTTTCCCTATAACATAACCCCAACGCTTCTAAACTCGCATATACATTCACAACGACGCACAATGGATTAAAGAAAGAACTTGGCAAGGTCATGACAAAAAGGGTATAAGGCCACAAGTTAATCATGGTGGCATATGAGGCGTAAGTGTGTTCATTAACTTGCATGTTACATTGTTAAGCCTCAAAAACATGCATAACCCCAAACTTAGCCCATAGGTGAATCATGATGATAGGTGACATAGAAAGATGCCTAGGAGTTCGCATATAGCATTACATGCAAGTTATCATAAGGGATATGATAGCTCTCATGTTGCATAATGCAACATTCAACATAAAGCTTATAGCTTTTAGCCTATAAGATCAAGATGGTGTCTTTACAAACATGATGGGATACATAACATGATAGCATGTATGATACTTAATGTTCAAACCCAACTTGCAACATTCATTTAACTTCATAGTTAATATCTAATAGTAGGAGGGGGCTTACAATGCTATGAAGGCACAAATCGACATATAAAAAGATTGAGACGAAGCCACACTAGCTAAAACCCCCAAATCTCTAAGCTCCAATATAACCCTTGAGAAAATGATAAGAAAGATCCTTGCTTTGAAGTATAAAGGTTGCAACTTTAGCCTTGAATCGAGCTTAGCAACTCCCATGTAACTTAGAAACACTCAAATGAACATCTAATCTCTCATGAGAATGAAGATAGAATTTATGACAAGAGGATGGAGGCTAGAGTTTTGAGTGGAGGCCATGATCATTAGAAATTTTGGCATAGTTTAGTTGTTATAATGATTTTTAGTGATTCAGGTTAGGTCCTAGGGTGTTTTTATAGAGATTAGGAGTAGTTTAGGCCGTTAGATTAACCCTAGGATAGATCCAAGCCCTCAAAAATCGTCACAAGCCTCCAAAACCGAGCCAAACAGCAAAACAGGTGCACCAGGTTGCTTGGGTCCGACCAGGCTGGTCAACCCCCAGGTCGACCCTGGGGTCGACTCCCCAGTCGACCTGGCCCCACCCAGGTCGACCTCCAGGTCGACCTGGTTCTGGCGGGATTTTTCCCGCCTACCTGATTATCTGAAATTTTGAAATCTGTTTTAAATTCTGATTTTTCGTGAAACTTCCGAAGGCCATATCTCGGTCATACGGACTCCGATTTACGGAATTTCGGAGTCTATTTCGCGTATTTTTCCGAGGCGAACGCAATGGCACAACCCGTTTTCCCTGATTCAAAATTTAACATTTAATTCTGCCTTGATTCTTGTCTTAACACGTTGTTAAAATTCGGGTTGTTACATTCTCCCCTCCTTTAAGGATTTCGTCCCCGAAATCTCCAAGTTAGGAAGAACGTATCCTACCATCCATCATCCATCTACTCAAAACATCATCCACAGGCAACCATTGTCCTTAGACGATTTCTAATGCCATATGAACATATGCAAAATGTGTGTGTATATGCTCCTTAGCTAATGCTAATGATCAGGCCTGAATGATCTTTCTAATGCTAAATATGTTTAGTGCCATGAGTCCAACATGTATGCAAGTAGTCCTAGTCATATAAGTACTATATGCGTGCACAAACATTCATTCATATGCAACATCCGCATGATAACACATTCAATTTCATCCATAAACAAGTATAAATACTCGTGCATATGCAACATGAAACGTGACCGCGTCAATCTAGTATCTAATGTGTATTCGCGCATCCACGAGCAACCACTTGCAACCATTTGCAACCATATCAATCATAACATGTTTCAAATACATGTTTGCATCCATAGAGTTCTATCTAAGGTTCCCAAGATAAGATCGAGGAGATAAACAAGACAAACTCCTTACGGGGTTTGTAACGGAAACAGGACCGAGAGGATATCCACCAAGCGATAGCGTGCAAGCAAGCTCTACAGGAGAAACCCAGGGATCAAGGATACACTCTTTAAAAAGAGGTATGATGCGCGTGACTAGCCTTACGTCTTCTAAGTCGCGTTTTCTTCAGCTTAATCCCTCGGTGCCTTGACCATCTTTTGACTTCGTGATTTCGTAGCTCCTTGATTCCTATTTCCAAGCTATGAGTTAGAACTCATTTCATTGTCGCCTCTTATTCCACTTTCACTTATCCTTTCCCTAGTATACTTGGCTCAACCGTATCCACTTACTCATGCAAGCTCTTCAAAATTCACTAGGGAATTCTGGATCTCATTTGCCGATGCCAATCCATGTTGCCAAGAGTAATTACTAGGGTGATTCCCATAACTCATGCATAAGCGAAACGAACCATCCGCCTTAGCGGCGAATTCTATTCGAACGGCTTACCAACAACTGCATCCCGAGATCCTAGGTAACTAACCATGACGGAACCTAAAAGGTTACACGAGACTTCGAGGGTATCACCGAGATGAGTCGAGAGTCTAACTACCCTCTTTCCAAATCCGAGAATGGCACCCCTTATTGGGTGACCACTTTATCCCTAGAATCCATCCGTAGCCGAGACATGTCATCCTCAAATCCAAACAAGTCATGAAGAAATGGACCAACTCTCCAACCCGATTTTTGGTATAAAAACTGGGATCCTCTACCATGCTAGTACTAAGGTGCAGAGACTCAACTATCCAAGCAGACTTAAATGATACGATGATCAAGACAAAGTCTGGACGGGATGATAGAAAAGAACGACTAAACCTTTACCAGAAGCGGTACCATTTCTTTTAGGTACCCTAGAAATGGGAGCGTACAATTGCCCTCTCCGATGATCTTGTCCTTGTCCTCCTTGATGGACTAAGCCATACCAACAAGTTGCTTATCCTTAAGCTCGCGTCCTTTATTCTTACTCTTATTACCCTTCCTTGTACCACGGCAACCGGTCTCTCGAGAACCACCTCCATCGTACAGGAAACACTTACGTGGCTAGACAAAGATTAGTCACAGTTAGAACTACTGTGACCACAGTTGGAGGAGAGAAAGGAAAGGAGATTCGATCAAGGAATCAAAGGATAATGCTAATGGCCTTTGGGGAATAGCCTTTTAAAACAAACTTTTCTTGAAAAATGCTTCTTTGTAAACGGTTTTTCAAATAGTTTTCAGAAGGTTTTAAAAACTTTTGCCCAGTCTGGTAAACTTCTGCTCTGATACCAAATGTAACACCCCACCTCTGCTAGGGTCACTCACAAAGGGAATGCACTAGGTTTGGTGATGCATTATCGAGGTAAACATGCGCAGAAATATTACAAGACAGAACATATATATATATATAACAGCGGAAGTAAAACAAATTTCATTACCTTATAAAATAAGGTCTAAAGCTTTTTACATCAGAATACATCAAAACCTGTCTTGCAATAATAAAGAAGCTTAAAACCATTTCATAAATTATTCCCCAAGTAAAACAGTAAAGTAGCCATAGCCAAGAAAAGTCCAAGCCATGCGTGATAACCTTCAAACAGAAGAAGTCCAAACTAACAATAGTATCTCCTCCCTGTAACCTGGGGGGGGGGAACGGAAGACAAGAGGCGAAACAAAACGGGGTCAGTCGTAAAGACTGGTAAGCCCTATCTACTATCAGTATATAAACTAGTAAAGTTAACTGGCATGAGGAACGGAGATGAACATAAGTATGATGACAAGATAGATAAGCTAAACCAAAATAACAGGATGGACTATTGTACCAAGATACACGAGTGTGTCATGATAAACTACGGTGTCAAGATAAATCAAGGTATCACATTGTCAGGTTTCTATCAAGTACACTATCCCAAGGTATCTATCATGTATAACATCCTAACGTATTTATCATGTATATTTGCTCTGCACCTCTCGTACTAGTATCCCAACCTGCTTCATGTGTTAACTATGAATGTCCCTTGCCCAATGTCATGTAAGGGTCCACGTCAACCTTATATATAGCATATGTAGGTTTTCCCAACTCGTATGTGTATGTTTCTTTCCATGTATAAGTTCAGTCCTTTGCCGTAGGCCATACGAGCTTTCCCATGTAAACTTTTTATCCTTGAGGTTATTTTGGACTGATACCCTTGATCTAGTTAAGTTTCCTTACCATGAACTATCGCGCGTCCACTTAGGATTTATGCCACCTAGGACCACTAGGGATTATGCTACCTAATGAACGTTTCCGTGTCTCAGTTTGGGTTCAGTCACCTAGGGCCACTAAGGATTATGCCACCCGTCAACCGCGCCCTTTCTCTCGCGTATGTGTCGTGAATCGTTTTCCATGTCTAGACGCGCATGTTCCTCAATATGCCATCCGAGTTCCGTGCCAGGGCAAATCAAGAAATAAGAAACTCGGTCGGGAGCTTTAAGTCGTCTGCTGATGCAAATATCAAGGTCTGTTTTTGTACCCGTGGCTATGGTCCCACGTGACCCCTCCCTCAACTACTGAAAGGCAACCCAAGAAAAATCATGCATGAGAACTACACTACGGCCCATCGATGCCCATTTCCAGATAGCCAACCTCACCCATAACTTGATAGCTAGTATATGGTCTTTTCGGAGTTCCCCGCCTTTCCGTACGTACACGATTGACTGAAGATGGTAGGTAGTCGGCGACATGCTATCCCGGGGCAAAATCAAGTATCGTCGACTCCACGCTAATCCATCCGAGTCTTTAGGTCGCTCACATAGCAACCAAGGCATACTCTTGGCTCTTCTACCGCAGACCTTAACCCCTATGAGGCCGGGTTTCATGGACCACTCGCCACCTCACAGAGGGATACCAAGAGTATCCTCACGTTCCCCGAAGCTTTCGCTTCATCACCCAGTTCGCTGGAGCTTTTATCCTAGTCAGATAACTTGCTCCTCCTCGTATACTAAGCGATGACCTACCGCACCAGGTTACTCATCTCTTTATGAACTAGTCCCATGTCCTTAGCTAAGAATTATTACTTAGTTACCCTTAACTAAGGTTTACCACTTAGCCCCTCTTTCCGCTATCCTTATTAACTACGATTTCCCACCGAGTCCCCTGAGCTAGGGCTTTGTCAAATGGGTTAAGTATTTTTATCCAAGTTCATGACTTAACCCGCCTACGAATCCTGTCAAGATTGGCTAAGTACTCAAGTTCAAGGCTTAGCCCTACAGGTTGGTTAAGTGTACCAAAAAGCTCATGACTTCACCCTATCAAGTCAAATTGGTTAAGTATTTGTTTGTCTTAACCCTATCAAATTATCATGTTAGATTGATTAAGCATAGGGTATCTTAATCTCATCAGATTGTCGAGTCGGATTGGTTAAGTGTAGGTTAACTTGACCCCATCCACTAATCGTCTTGTATGGTTAAGCCTACTTTTAAAAGGTCTTGTGACTTAACCCTATCAGGTCCACCTATTGGATTGGTGAAGTATAGGTTACTTAACCTCATCAAATCATCACGTATAATTGGTTAAGTACAAGTTACTTAATCCCCATTAAATTATTGTGTTAAATTGGTTAAGTATTGGTTACTTAACCCCATTGAATTACAAAATTTAGATTGGTTAAGTGTTTAACTTAACCCCATCGAATTCCCATGTTTAGATTAGTTAAGTATAGGTTACTTAACCCCATCTAATTACCGTGTTTAGATTAGTTATGTCTTAATTACTTAACCCCATCTAATTACCGTGTTTAGATTAGTTAAGCCTTAATTACTTAACCCCATCTAATTACCAAGTCGGATTAGTTAAGTGTAAATTTCTTAACCCCATCCCCTAATCATCTTGTTTGGTTAAGTGTCATTAAGAAATCAAACCCGGGCCCACTTAACCTACCCATTCGTGTCATATCGGTTAAGTGTCATTAGTAAAATTTACTTAACCTTATCATGTGGCATTAATTTAATTAATACACTCTCAACCTCTCACATTAGACCTCGTTGTGGTTACTAGTTAAGCCGGGCGGGTCCGGGTAGATTTACACCATAACCTAGTCTAACCTCGGGTTTTAAGCGCGACATGACCAACTTCTCACATTGGATCCTACTGTTTGTAGCCACTAGTTAAGCCGGGCGGGTCCGGGTAGATTTATGCTACAAACTCAACCCAACCTCAAGTTGGCCACTTTCATGTTTGGTCTAGTGTCTTGTTACACTTACAACCCATGCATGTCAAGTTTTCAAGTCCCATGCTCATAGCCAAAGTTACATGTTGCCACGTTTATACCAATTTACCCAAATCATGTTTCATGTCATTAAAGTTTCCCCATAACATAACCCCAACACTTCTAAACTCGCATATACATTCACAACGATGCACAATGGATTAAAGAAAGAACTTGGCAAGGTCATGACAAAAAGGGTATAAGGCCACAAGTTAATCATGGTGGCATATGAGGCGTAAGTGTGTTCATTAACTTGCATGTTACATTGTTAAGCCTAAAAAACATGCATAACCCCAAACTTAGCCCATAGGCGAATCATGATGATAGGCGACATAGAAAGATGCCTAGGAGTTCGCATATAGCATTACATGCAAGTAATCATAAGGGATATGATAGCTCTCATGTTGCATAATGCAACATTCAACATAAAGCTTATAGCTTTTAGCCCATAAGATCAAGATGGTGTCTTTACAAACATGATGGGATACATAACATGATAGCATGTATGATACTTAATGTTCAAACCCAACTTGCAACATTCATTTAACTTCATAGTTAATATCTAATAGTAGGAGGGGGCTTACAATGCTATGACGACACAAATCGACATATAAAAAGATTGAGACGAAGCCACACTAGCAAAAACCTCCAAATCACTAAGCTCCAATATAACCCGTGAGAAAATGGTAAGAAAGATCCTTGCTTTGAAGTATAAAGGTTGCAACTTTAGCCTTGAATCGAGCTTAGCAACTCTCATGTAACTTACAAACACTCAAATGAACATCTAATCTCTCATGAGAATGAAGATAGAATTTATGACAAGAGGATGGAGGCTAGGGTTTTGAGTGGAGGCCATGATCATTAGAACTTTTTGGCATAGTTTAGTTGTTAGAATGATTTTTAGTGATTTAGGTTATGTCCTAGGGTGTTTTTATAGAGATTAGGAGTAGTTTAGGCCATTAGATTAACCCTAGGATAGATCCAAGCCCTCAAAAATCGTCACAAGCCTCCAAAACCGAGCTAAACAGCAAAACAGGTGCACCAGGTTGCCTGGGTCCGACCAGGCAGGTCGACGCCCAGGTCGACCCTGGGGTCGACTCCCCAGTCGACCTGGCCCCACCCAGGTCGACTCCCAGGTCGACCCCCGGGTCGACCTGGTTCTGGCGGGATTTTTCCCGCCTACCTGATTATTTGAAATTTTGAAATCTGTTTTAAATTCTGATTTTTCGTGAAACTTCCGAAGGCCACATCTCGGTCATACGGACTCCGATTTACGAAATTTCGGACTCTATTTCGATTATTTTTCGAGGAGAACGCAATGGCATAACCCGTTTTCCCTAATTCAGATTTTAACATTTAATTCTGCCTTGATTCTTGTCTTAACATGTTGTTAAAATTCGGGTTGTTACACGTTCACTCATTATTGCCCTAAGACAACTGAACCGAAGCTCTGATACCAGAAGTAACTACCCAGGTTTCGGCAGACTGAATTTTTCAAAATCCAATCCATCGGACCCCGAGTTGGGTGCTCTGGTATCCTGCGCAAAAAAAAAACAGAGAGAAAGAAACATGTTAGATTTCGAAAAGCAGCTCACAGCGGAAGGAATAAAATATAATTTATTCAAAATAGCAATTACCTTAATAATAATACTGCCAAGCCCAAAGTCAAGCAATACTATCTCTGTCATGAACCTAACCTGCGCATGTTGTGAGGAGGGGGTCAGAACATAAGTTCTGTGTGACTGGACTATAATAAATTCTTGTGTAACCCTACATATACCGTTTAGTTATAATTTCTTGTTTATTAGGTTATTCACAATATTAGCACCCAAGGCCAAACCCATGTCATTCTCGTCCAATTACTAGTAGACTTAACCTAATACATCGTATATGTAATTTTTCCCCAACTCGTATAATCCTTTCCATGTATACGTGCAGTCCCTTGCCGTATATCGTACGGGATTTATCACGTAATTCTATACTACTTCAACGTAGTGCCACCATTCTTGAAATCGTTTGGACTGCCACCCTTGACCTGGCTAGGTTTCCTTATCATGAAATATCGAGTGTTCAACTAGGATTTATGCCACCTAGGACCAATAGGAATTATGCTACCTAATGAACGTTTTCTAGATTCGATTAGGGTTTATGCCAACTAGGACTACTAGGGATTATGCTACCTGTCGAACACGCCCTTTTCCCACGTATGTATCGCGAATCATTTCCGATGTCTAGGTGCACATGTACACTATATGTGCGGACCGAGTCCCGTGATAGGGCTAAATCAAGAAATACGGAACTCGGTCAGGAGCTTTAAGTTATCTGCCGATGCAGATGATAAGGTATGTTTTTCTACCAGTGGTTATGGTCCCACGTGACCCCTCCCACAAATAATGAAAGGCAATCCAAGAAAATCAAGCACGAGAACTGTAATCCTACCACCTATGCCCCACTTTCCTATTGGCCAGCCTCACCCACAACCAGATTGCAAGTATATTGTAACACCCCGTAATTTTATAACATTAAAATTCACAAATTAAAGTATACTTAATTTTTAGAAAAGAATTAAGTGAAATGGGTTGCGCAGAGAAATATATATATATATATTGATATATATATATATATATATTAAAAATTAAATAAATATGCGAAAAAGTTAAAAACAGCGAATTGGGAAGGGGAATAACCGAATCGGCACATTTTTGAGGTCGACCCAAGCCTTGCTGGGTCGACTAGGGATTAATCCAGGGTGTTTGGCTGTCAACCCGTGGGCCGATTCGCTCAAATGCAGATTTTGCATTTCATTGGTTCTTATGGTTCAGGGTTAATCTAATGGTCCTAAATAACTTCCTACACCTATAAATACATCCTAATGCTAACCCTAAACCTAATTAAAACAGAATAGTTACCGTCATACCATCGCCATGGAAATCAATGGGGTCGCCGCCAACTAAGAAAGAAGAAAAGCAAATTCAATTCTAATTCTCTCAACCCTAAAGCAAAGCAAAACTCTCTCTTTTCTTCTCTAAATTGTGAGTATGATGATCTTAACAAGATTATTATCATTTTAATTAGGTTGAGTTATGAATGGATTATGAGTAGATGATGTGAATTATCATATATGTTGTTGTAAACCCCTTTTGCTATCACGTATATTGTAAATCCAATGTTATGTGATGATGATATCTTATATGTTGTATATCATGCTATGATGATGTTATGTATGCTGAAAGTTTCTATGCTAAGTTGTGATGAATCATACATGTTAAAAAGGCCATGATGTTACCATCTATGCTAGTTAGTTCGTATTAACTAAATCATCATGTTTGGGTTATGCTGATCTATATGACAAGTCATATATGCAAGTTAGATTGATTAGAAAAGTTATGAACATATACCAAGACATCTATTATGACATCTAAATTATGCTATGACATATGTGATATCCTATGCTAGTTCACACCATCATTATGTTGCCAAAAAACCCCATATGCTAGTTAATGTATAGATTTCAGCTATGATCATATCATATAAATTGAGACATTTAACAAGTTGACACCTTTTGATCCTTAACATGTGTAATTTATGCAAGTTTCACCCCTATTATGATTAGATTTATTTTTGTCTATATGTTGTGATAATTTATCTTTGTGCTAGGTGTTAGACTATACAAGTCTAGCCTATATTATGCGTTGAATAAGCGCACGTATAAAAGTGGGGTAGGGGTAATATTAAGGATTTAATATTAAAAAGTTGGGGTGCAATTAATATGATTTTGCATGCCATAAGTGGATGGCCATAATTGAGTCAATTATGGACATCATTAAAAGTTGACTTAATTAATAATTTGAATAGGGAATTATTAAAACTGGGGTAAAAGATTTTAAGTGTTAATCAATGCTTAGGACACGAGGTTGGACTCGTTTGTGACGTAAACCTGCCCGGACCCACCCGGCAAATCCAGTGGTCACAAATGTCAGCCCAATGTGAGAGGTCCTAGGCCTAAACTAAAGCATAACGGTTGTAAAGACACGAGGTTAGACTCTTTTATGGTGTAAGACTGCCCGGACCCGCCCGGCAAATCCAGCTGCAATAAATGCCAGTCTAATGTGAGAGGTCTTTATGAGGTTATGGCCTGAATGAATTAAGAAATACTTAACCAGATAAACATGTAAGGTGGGACAAGGGGGTTAAGTAGGTTCCTTGGGTGGCATGAGGAATCTAGGGGGTGCCCTTAGTGGCATGTTAAATACGATTAGTAAGACTTAACCAAACACACATGTAAATGAACATGACTAAGAGGGTTAAGTGGGATATACTAGTGACAAGCTTAGGTGGGTAGCTTGTGGGGGCCCATTTCGACCAATATCCCAAATGTATCTTTGTGGGCTCGACCCAAGTCGAGGACGGGACACGCATGCTGGGTTCGACTGTAAGAGGCCAAAACGGGGAGCGGTGGCAACGCAAGTCCAACGGGTTTCGTATGCGTGTGTGGACCCGGGCTGGTAGGTAAGACGTTATTGCATCGTGTAGGTATAAGCCATGCATTCTCAAGTTGTATCGGGTTGCCACTTTAGGGGAGCGATACACCCCACTGTAGGGCCAGCACGGGTATCTACGAGTAGGGAGCCGACCGAAAGTGGGCAGTGGGGTACACCTAGTGGAGATAGGGGCAGACGACACCTATGTAGTCAGCTAGGGGTACGTAAGGCTATTTATAAAGTTTCTGTGTGAAGCAAGTGGGATCAAACAATAGGGTGACTGGTGTGGTGCAGTAATGTGCGGTGCAATGTCGTAATCATTCGTTAGTAATTAGGTGTGCCTTTACCGTTATCTTTAACGTTATCTTAAACGCTATCTTTATCTTCCTAAGAGTTCATAGACATTTACTTGTCTTCCAGCTTATGCCTTAGTCTAGTTATTTTGATAATAGTATTGTTAGAATTATCATACTCGCCAGACTTTATGTCTGACCCCCTCTATTTCTATCCTTTTTCCCCTCCAAGTCCTCAGGTTGGGCCCAGCTCTAGTGGAGTTTGATTGACTTGCTTCATCTCTCTTTGGAAAGCTTGGACCGTTGAAGTAAAGTCCAGCTTGTTATCTTTTTAATGGCTATTTATGTAATGGGATTATGTATTTTGTTTTTATGAAGATGGATATTGTACTTGGTTATGATCTATGGTTTTATGATGTAACAAACATGTTTAATTTCCGCTGCAATAAAATGAACTTTTAGATTTCCAAGTACAATTTATTATCTGTCTTGTTGTAATTTTTCTGTTCTATATTCACTTATAACCTCCATGGAAGTTAATGCATTCCCTTTGTGAGTGACATTAATGGACATGGGGTGCTACACGTGGTATAAGAGATTTAGGTTACCAGAAAAGATAAAAATACTTTAGAAAAATAGTTATTTTTGGAAGAAGTGCTTTCAAAAACATGTTTTAATGAGAAATTTAAAGAGAAAAGTTTTTAAGAAAAAAAAACATAATCCCCAATAGCCCATATCTTTATCTTTCAAATTCTCCATTCTGAATCTTTCCTTTTTCGTTTCAGCATGGCTGAAGATCTTAATCTACCCGACGGTGTAATGATACCAGGATGGTATAGGAGGCTATTGGAGGCTAGGGCCGCTGCAGGTCCAGCCAATGTTCCTCCACCACCAGTTGCACGCGTTCCTCCTCCTCCTCCTCACGTAGATACTTTTGCAAAGACGTGCAATGAATTCAAGTCTATGGGTGGAAAACCATTTCAAGGGTCAGAAGCGTTTGTGGAAGCTAGAGATTGGCTTAAGGAGGTGGAAGAATTGCTAGAAATCTTTGAAGTAGAAGAAGGGAGGAGAGTTCGTTTAGCAGCTTAGTTGATGAAGGGAGAGGCCTCGTTTTGGTGGGAGGTCACTAATGGGGAGCGTCCTGTTGACTCTTGGGAGGATTTCAGACATAGGTTCGAGGCAAAGTTTCTCTCAAGGGCGGAAGAAAATCTATATATGGAATGGTTCTTGACATTGAAGCAAGGAAGCTCATCAGTGAAAGAATATGTCAATAAATTTAATCAGTTAGCAAGGTTTGGCTTGGACTTAGTAAACACGCCGGAGAAGAAGGCTCTAAGGTTCGTGAATGACTTAAATGAACCATTGCAAGGGTTGGCTATGACCCACATCCCGATGGGGGCCACCTTTGAGAAGTTAGTAGAAATGGTGCTCATGCATGAGGAGAAAAGCGCTAAAGTTGATAAGGCACCCGAGAAGAAGGGGGATCATAAGAAACCACAACAGCAAAACAAGAAGGGTGGAAAAGACAATAATGGCAAGGGAAAGAAGAAGTGCTTTAACTGTGGAACCCCAGGCCATCTCAGCAAGGATTGCCGAAAGAAAAAGAAGACAGGCTGTTTTCATTGTGGCAATGCGGGACATTTAGTGAAGGACTGCCCAAAGAAGGGGCAGAGGGCAGGAGCTACCTCGGGAGGACAGGTGCAGGCTCTTATGGCACCAGGGTAGGCTAGGGGACAAGTTCAGGCTCTCGCGGTCCCACCGCTGCAAGAACGAGGTAGAACCATTTCTGTTGAAAGCTTAGTTTTTCTGTTTGATCATCCTGTCCGTACCTTATTCGATTCGGGCGCATCACATTCGTTTATCTCTACATCATTAGTTGAATCACTGCACTTAAACACCAGTTTAGTAGAGGATCCCTTAGTTGTTTCGAATCCAATAGGGGGCTCAGCTTATTTGTCCATGATGTGTTTGGATTTGAAAATTTCCATACTTAGCGTTGAATTTAGATGTGATGCTTATGTGTTGGGCTTCACGGGCTATGGGCTAATTTTAGGAATGGATTGGTTATCCAGAAATGGGGCCGTTCTTGATTGTGAAAGGAGAGTAGTTAGGCTCGTGACTCGCCTTGGCAACACTCTCGAAATCTTCTGTAATCCCATAAATTCGGTTATGCTAAGTTATCTAGAATCGCTTGACGCGTCTGAGGAAAATCTACGATCTGTTAGGGTGGTCCGAGAATATTCGGATGTGTTTAGGGAGGTGAAGGGCTTGGCTCCGAAGCGGGAGATAGATTTTCGAATATATCTTGTGGATAATGCGAAACCAGTATCTTTGCCAGTACGCCACATGGCTCCACGTGAAAGGAGGGAACACGATAAGCAAGTGAAAAAGTTGCTTGAGAAGGGGTTCATAAGATGAAGTATATCGGAGTGGGGTGCTCCAGTAGTATTTTCCACGAAGGCGGATGGGTCCCTTAGACTGTGTTTGGACTATAGAGAACTTAATAAACTTACTAAGAAGAACAGACACCCACTGCCGAGGATTGATAATCTCTTCGATCAGTTAGTTGGCGCCTCAGTGTTTTCGCAGTTGGACTTAGCCACTGGGTTCCATCAGTTGAGAGTGGCTGAGGATAGCATAGACAAGACTGCCTTTAGGACTCCGGACGGTTTCTATGAATGGCTAGTGATGCCCTTCGGTTTGACAAACGCCCCAGTATATTTTGTTGATTTGATGAGTAGGGTGTTTAGGCAGTGCCTTAACAAATTCGTGGTAGTCTTTGTAGATGACATCTTGATCTTTTCTAAGGATGAAGAAGAGCATGCCCTACATCTTAGGGAAGTGTTGGAGACCCTACGAGCGCATAGCCTTAAGGCTAAATTTTCTAAGTGTCACTTCTGGAGGAAGGAAATACGGTTTTTGGGGCACGTGGTTTCCAAAGAAGGGATAGCCGTGGATCCCGCGAAGGTGGTGGCCATCCAAGATTGGAAGGTCCCTAAAAATGCTATGAAGTGAGAAGTTTCTTGGGGTTGGCTGGCTACTATAGGAAGTTTATCAAAGACTTCGCAAAGATATCAGCTCCATTGACACGCTTGACGAAGAAGAACCTAGTTTTCACATGGGACGTAGATTGTGATGATGCATTCCAACGTTTGAAGAGAGCTTTGACTTCAGCCCCAGTCTTAGTATTGCCAGACGGGAGTAAGCCGTTTACCGTTTATACTGATGCTTATGGGACAAGACTAGGCGCAGTCTTAATGTAAGAGGGTAGGGTAATAGCCTATGGTGGAAGGTAGTTGAGAGCGCATGAGAAAAATTATCCTACACATGACCTAGAATTGGCCGCTATTGTTTTCGCGCTTAAGTCTTGGCGTCATTATCTTCTTGGCGAGAAATTCGAATTATTCACTGACCACAAGTCTTTAAAATACCTATTCTCTCAAAAGGACTTGAACTTAAGGCAGCAAAGGTGGATGGAGTTCTTAGCGTCCTACGACTTCGAAATAGCCTATACCCCTGGCAAGGGTAACGTGGTGGTAGACGCCTTAAGTAGAAAAAGATTATCCTTAAGTCCTTTGTTTTTTGAGCGGCGAAGTTTAGAATTCATTTCGATGTTTGACTTTAGACCTTCCGTTGACTTCGTACCCGGTTTGCTAGCATCCTTGGAGGTCAGACCTACGCTTTTGGGACGGATTGGCGAGGCACAGTGAGATGATCCGCAGTTGGTTGAGTTAGTAGAAAAACTCAAAGGAGGGGAGTCATCAAGCCATCTCCGTAGGTATACCCTAGATGATAAGGGTTGGTTACGTAGGGACGGTAGACTTTGTGTACCAAAAGACGATGACCTAAGGAAGACTATTCTTGACGAAGCACGTCGTTCGAAGATGACCATTCATCCCGGCGGGGACAAGATGTACAAAGACATGAAGAGAGTTTACTTTTGGGTCGGCATGAAGAAAGATGTGGCCGAGTATGTCGCTAGATGCTTGGTGTGCCAACAAGTAAAAGCGTAGCAAAAGAAACCCGGTGGGTTGCTTCACCCATTGGAGGTTCCACTATGGAAGTGGGAGAGTGTCTCGATGGATTTTGTGGATGGATTACCGCGATCGAGGAGGGGTAATATGGGGATTTGGGTTATAGTAGATAGACTTACTAAGAGCGCCCATTTCATTTCCGTGAAGAGTAAGAGGACTGCTCCATAGTTAGCTTCTGTATATGTCCAAGAAGTTGTTCGTTTGCACGGTGTTCCTTCTAGCATAGTGAGCAACCGCGATCATATATCACTAGCGAATTTTGGAGAAGCTTACAAGAGGTGGTAGGGACTCAGTTATGTTTGGGCACCGCATATCATCCTCAGACGGACGGCCAGACCGAGAGGGTGCATCGCATTCTAGAGGATCTGTTGAGGCTATGTATCCTAGACTTTGGGGGTACATGGGAAGAGCATCTTCCATTGGTTGAGTTCGCATATAGTAATAGCTTTCAGTCCAGCATTGGTATGGCACCATTCGAAGATCTATATGGACGACGTTGTCGTTCACCTACATGTTGGTGAGAATCTATGGATAAGATCTTACTTGGGCCTGATATGATTAGGGAGACTTCGGAGAAGATCGACTTGATTCGAAGGAGGATGAAAGCAGCACAGGATAGGCAGAAATCTTATGCGGATAAGAGGAGGACAGATCTCAAGTTTGAATTTGGGGACATGGTCTTTGTCAAAGTGTCTCCATTACGGAACATTTTTTGCTTTGGGTCTGTTGGGAAGTTAGCACCAAGGTTTGTAGGGCCGTTTCCTATTAAGGAGAAAATTGGATAGATGGCGTATAGAGTGGAGTAGCCCGAGAGACTTAGTGGTGTACACGACGTATTCCATGTGTCACATTTGAGGAAGTGCTTGCACGAGACCGCGGAAGTGGTAGAGCCGAGCTTTCTTAGAGAGGTGGAGATAGAGCGTGATGCGATAATTCGACGAGCTCCTACGTGCATTCTTGGGTCGGAGATCAAGAGGTTGAGGAATCAAGAGGTCAGACTAGTCAAAGTGCAATGGGGAGATGATGAGAGCAACGCTACTTGGGAGACAGAAGAGAAGATGCGTTCACGATACCCTTTTCTTTTTGAGGGTACGTCTTTTAATTTCTCCTTTATCGCTTAGATTGTACTTATCTTATCTTTAGTATATCCTCTCGCTAGTATCTTTGACCTTTAGTTAGGATAATCCTATGGTTGAAACATGTGTTTGAGACATGTTATGTATGGTGGATGCAAAGTGGATGCAAGTGTTTGCTAGTGGTTGCTCGTGGATGCATATACACACACTATTAGGCACCAGATCGGCTCAGTGACTTCATATTGCATATTGCATATATATGGATGTATTTAGTAAAATGGACGTATAATGGTTGTATTATCATATAGTTGCTGCATTCGGGTGGATGGTTGTGCACGCATATAGAATTAATATGTATCATTAGGAATCTTTTGCACACATATTGGACGCATAGCACTATCATGAATTGCACTAAGGAGGTCGACTGAATCAGTAGACCACCTAATTTTACATTAGATATGGACATATACACACACTGTGCATATAAATATTAAAGCATTAGAAGTCTTTTAAGGACAATGGATGCTGGTGTTTGATGGTTGAGTAGATGGACGATTAGATGGTAGGATATACATTCTTCTTGACTTGTAGATTTCGAGGACGAAATCCTTTAAGGAGGGGAGAATGTAACACCCCGTAATTTTATAACATTAAAATTCACAAATTAAAGTATACTTAATTTTTATAAAAGAATTAAGTGAAATGGGTTGCGCAGAGAAATATATATATATTGATATATATATATATATATAAATTAAAAATTAAATAAATAAATATGCGATAAAGTTCAAAACAGCGAATTGGGAGGGGGAATAACCGAACCGGCCCATTTTTGAGGTCGACCCGAGCCTTGCTGGGTCGACTAGGGGTTAATCCAGGGTGTTTGGCTATCAACCCGTGGGCGGATTCGCTCAAATGCAGATTTTGCATTTGATTGGTTCTTATGGTTCAGGGTTAATCTAATGGTCCAAAATAACTTCCTACACCTATAAATACATCCTATTGCTAACCCTATACCTAATTAAAATAGAATAGTTATCGTCATACCATCGCCATGGAAATCAATGGAGCCGCCGCCAACTAAGAAAGAAGAAAAGCAAATTCAATTCTAATTCTCTCAACCCTAAAGCAAAGCAAAACTCTCTCTTTTCTTCTCTAAATTGTGAGTATGATGATCTTAACAAGATTATTATCATTTTAATTAGGTTGAGTTATGAATGGATTATGAGTAGATGATGTGAATTATCATATATGTTGTTGTAAACCCCTTTTGCTATCATGTATATTGTAAATCCAATGTTATGTGATGATAATATCTTATATGTTGTAAATCATGCTATGATGATGTAATATATGTTGAAAGTTTCTATGCTAAGTTGTGATGAACCATACATGGTAAAAAGGCCATGATGTTACCATCTATGCTAGTTAGTTCGTATTAATTAAATCATCATGTTTGGGTTATGCTGATCTATATGACAAGTCATATATGCAAGTTAGATTGATTAGAAAAGTTATGAACATATACCAAGACATCTATTATGACATCTAAATTATGCTATGACATATGTGATATCCTATGCTAGTTCACACCATCATTATGTTGCCAAAAAACCCCATATGCTAGTTAATGTATAGATTTCGGCTATGATCATATCATATAAATTGAGACATTTAACAAGTTGACACCTTTTGATCCTTAACATGTGTAGATTATGAAAGTTTCACCCCTATTATGATTAGATTTATTTTTGTCTATATGGTGTGATAATTTATCTTTGTGCTAGGTGTTAGACTATACAAGTCTAGCCTATATTATGCGTTGAATAAGCGAACATATAAACGTGGGGTAGGGGTAATATTAAGGATTTAATATTAAAAAGTAGGGGTGCAATTGATATGATTTTGCATGCCATAAGTGGATGGCCATAATTGAGTCAATTATGGACATCATTAAAAGTTGACTTAATTAATAATTTGAATAGGGAATTATTAAAACTGGGGTAAAAGATTTTAAGTGTTAATCAATGCTTAGGACACGAGGTTGGACTCGTTAGTAACGTAAACCTGCCCGGAACCGCCCGGCAAATCCAGTCGTCACAAAAGTCAGCCCAATGTGAGAGGTCCTAGGCCTAAACTAAAGCATAACGGTTGTAAAGACACGAAGTTAGACTCTTTTATGGTGTAAGACTGCCCGGACCCGCCCGGCAAATCCAGCTGCCATAAATGCCAGTCTAATGTGAGAGGTCTTTATGAGGTTATGGCCTGAATGAATTAAGAAATACTTAACCAGATAAACATGTAAGGTGGGACATGGGGGTTAAGTAGGTGCCTTGGGTGGCATGAGGAATCTAGGGGGTGCCCTTAGTGGAATGTGAAATACGATTAGTAAGACCACAAATGTAAATGAACATGACTAAGAGGGTTAAGTGGGATTCCCTAGTGACAAGCTTAGGTGGGTAGCTTGTGGGGGCCCATTTCGACCAGTATCCCAAACGTATCTTTGTGGGCTCGACCCAAGTCGAGGAAGGGACACGCATGCTGGGTTCGACTGTAAGAGGCCAAAACGGGGAGCGGTGGCAACGCAAGTCCAATGGGTTTCGTATGCGTGTGTGGACCCGGGCTGGTAGGTAATACGTTGTTGCATTGTGTAGGTATAAGCCGTGCATTCTCCAGTTGTATCGGGTTGCCACTTTAGGGGAGTTATACACCCCACTGTGGGGCCAGCACGGGTATCTACGAGTAGGGAGCCGATCGAAAGTGGGTAGTGGGGTACACCTAGTGGAGATAGGGGCAGACGGCACATATGTAGTCAGCTAGGGGTACGTAAGGCTATTTATAAAGTTTCTGTGTGAAGCAAGTGGAATCAAACAATAGGGTGACTGGTGTGGTGCAGTGTAGTAATGTGCGGTGCAGTGTAGTAATCATTCGTTAGTAATTAGGTGTGCCTTTACCATTATCTTTGACGTTATCTTAAATGCTATCTTTATCTTCCTAAGAGTTCATAGACATTTACTTGTCTTCCAGCTTATGCCTTAGTCTAGTTATTTTGATAATAGTATTGTTAGAATTATCATACTTGCCAGGCTTTATGTCTGACCCCCTCTATTTCTATCCTTTTTCCCCCTCCAGGTCCTCAGGTTGGGCCCAGCGCTAGTGGAGTTTGATTGAATTGCTTCATCTCTCTTTGGAAAGCTTGGACCGTTGAAGTAAAGTCCATCTTGTTATCTTTTTAATGGCTATTTATGTAATGGGATTATGTATTTTGTTTTTATGAAGATGGATATTGTACTTGGTTATGATCTATGGTTTTATGATGTAACAAACATGTTTAATTTCCGCTGCAATAAAATGAAGTTTTAGATTTCCAAGTACTATTTATTATCTGTCTTGTTGTAATTTTTCTGTTCTATATTCACTTATTACCTCCATGGAAGTTAATGCATTCCATTTGTGAGTGACATTAACGGATGTGGGGTGTTACATATATGGTCTGTTGGGAGTTCTCTGCCTTTCCGTATACGTACTACGATTGACTGAATATGGTAGGTAGATGACGAGTGCTATCACAGGGCTAAACAAGATATCGCCCCCTCACGCTGGTCCATCCTAGTCTTAAGGTTGGCTTATATTGCAACTAAGGCATACTCTTGGTCCTCCTACCGCAGAGCTTAACCTCTGTGAGCCCAGACGGATCATCTGCAACCTCACAGAGGGATACCAAGAGTACCCTCACGTTCCCCGAAGCTACATGCTTCGTAACCCAGTCCGTTGGAGCCTTTCTCGAAATAAGATAAATGTTCGCACCTCCTCGTGTGTTTGTTAAGCGATGATCTACCGTATCGGGTTATTCATCTATTTATGGACTGGCTCAGTTTCCTTGACAAAGATTTATTACTTAGTTGTTCTTAACTAAGGTTTACCACTTAGTTTCCTTTCTCGTTAATCTTGTTAACTAAGGTTTACCACTTAGTCCCCTTAACTAAGGACTACAACTTAGTTCCCGTTCTCGACCATTTTCTTAACTAAGGTTTACTGCTTAGTTCCTATTAACTAAGGTTTTTTACTTAGTTATCATTATCGTTGTTTTACTTAGTCAATTCTCGTTACCTTAGACATCAGACCACATATTCTCGCTTTATAATTCCACTTGTTGACTAAGGTTTTCCCATGAATTCAAGCATAACTTAAGTTCCCTTTTATTCGGTGATAGCGCATGGGTGTTTTCCCACAGTTCTTGCTTAGCTTACCCCATATTATTGGTTATCCCACCCTTCAGGTCTTACATTACATCTTAAGTCATAGTCTTTCTCTGTCCCTAGGACAGGTTTACCCCCTAATTAACCCTTCGACTATTTCAACTTCGATTTATAATAGGTAGTTAACATTCCCTATTTCCGTTTTTGGTTAAGTTTTGTTCATATGTTCGTGTCGACTTAACCCCATCTCCTTATAACATTCATTCACAATTTTGGTTAAGTGTTGTCTTTGAATTCATGACTTAACCCTATGAATCATGTGCCATTAATTATTAATGCACCACAACCTCTCATATTAGAC
Source organism: Allium sativum (assembly GCA_030737875.1). NCBI lineage: Eukaryota > Viridiplantae > Streptophyta > Magnoliopsida > Asparagales > Amaryllidaceae > Allium > Allium sativum. The sequence goes on along the minus strand of CM060909.1, from coordinate 575,813,809 downwards.
CTGTTGTTGTGGTCACTGGTTATGCCGGGCGGTTCCGGGCAGAATTACACCACAACTCAGTCTAACCTCGGGTTTTAAGCGCGTTATGACTAATTTCTCACATTAGGACCTATTGTTTGCAACCACTAGTTAGGACGGGTGGTTCTGGGCAGGATTACATCGCAAACTCATCCTAACCTCGAGTTAGCCACGTTTCATGTTTGGTTCATGTCTATTCTAATTGGCATATGTCAAGTTCATAATCATGTCAAAAAATATTAAGTTCATGTTATGCCAATTACCCAACTTACAAGCATGTTCTTATAAATGTTAACTACCAATTCATGCCATGTTCGTGTTTGTTGTAGATGTTAAGTTCATAAGAATATTCTAAATGTCATATTTCAGGTTTCATAATCTTGTCCCTATTTACATTTCACAAATTACTCAACCATATTCATGTTCAATGCATTTCAATAGTGCCAAAATTCAAGTATCAAGTTCAATCTAGATGTCAAGTGTCAATTCCCCAAATCCAAGCTTAACCTAAAAAACTCCCAATTTATATTCATGTTTTAATCCCATTAACAGGTTACGTCTATCATTAAATTCATAATTCATATTCATGTCAATTTCATGTTCAAGTTCTAGATGTAAACTTCATGTCAAATTCCAGATGTCAATTCGTATCAAGTTTGTGTTCTTATCCAAACTCAAGTTATAATACAGGTTTTATTCTAGAGACATGTGCCCATTAACAAATCCATAAGTCAATTTCATGCTTAAATCAATGATGTCAATTCTACGCCAAACCCCAAATCATGTTCATGCGTATAATTCTAAATTTGGTTTACATATTCAGGTTTTGTCAATGATATATTACGCCCAACCCTCTTTGTAATTTATAACCAAACCCTCCAGTTCATGTCATAGCCCAAAACCGAGCGTTTCCCTTTTTCGCTTGCAATAATCATCCAATCGTATTTATTTTATGATAGATCTAGGCTCGAGATAGCCTAGCTATTAAAAACCAAAAAGGGAAAGAATAAAAGGAGGCACATAATCGTAGACATAATAATTAAAATCGAGTACATGATAATATTAAACATTATGGATTCAATAATTTCATTTCATGTTTACACAGGGAATGTTTGAACGATAAATAATAATTTTACACAAAAAGTGCATTATAACTCCTCTCACAGTGTTTGTCATCTTCAAAACGTAGATCCTCGATTGCCCCTTTGATTTATGAATTGGATTAATCCTTAAACCGATTTCCCCCTTTCTCTTTTTGTTGCTTTTGATTCATCTTTGATTGATTTCATGTCCAATTCAATTTATCTTTGATTTCATATGCGGCGTAGGTTGCAGATCTGAATTCCTTCTCTTTGCGCATTGATTTAGATCTAAGCCACTTTTCTTTTTATTCATGGCTGTTGTAATTCTAGATCTCATTCTTTTTAATTTTAAGAATAGATGTTGTAGAGAAAAGAGAGAAGAATAGATCTAAGATTTATTTAGATCAATAGCTTGAGGAGGAAGAAGAAATAAAGTTAGAAGAGAGACATGGCCTTGCCATGAATTGTTGTGGAGTTTACAATGAGCCTAGATGTTTATATAGGTGTTAGACCAACGTACCAGGCCCAAAAACTCATCCAGGTGCTCAAGAATGAACCTGGACAGCTTGTGGGGCGAATTTCCCACTTCTGGACCAAAATTCCCGCTCCAGGTCGCTACAGGTTGACCTCCCCAAGGGGGGCTCGACACTATGGTTGACCTCCCCACTGGGAGGTCGACCCTATAGTCGACCAGGTCATTTTTTTTTCTGTTCTGGGCTGGGCTGTTTTCTGAATTTTCGCTGAAACTTCGGGAGGTCATAACTCCTTCATACGGACTCTGATTTTCGAAAACTCAAACTCTATTTCATGTAAAATTTTGAGAGGAACACAATGGTGATGTCCATTTTACTTAATTCCTGATATTTAAATTAAATATCCTTATTTTACTATCGTCTCCATTACACACACTATTATCGAATTAATTTTTCTTCTCTTCCATGTATTAATTAATCCTCATTATACATCACCATTATTTACCTATATAAGCATATTTTCATATGTTTTATTTCATTTTTAATTATATTAAAAATGCAGGGTATTACAGTTGTTCTTCCTCTTCCCTTATTTTTCTTCCTCTTCTGTTTCTTCCTCGAGATATTCTTCTAGTTCTTCCTCCTGTTCCATGGCACGATTATCATCGTCAACGAAAATCGGATTAGCCTGATTATCCATTATGTATTTAAGTAGACTCCTTACTACTTTCCCTTGGTTCATCCTTATCTATAGTACTTGCATTTCAGCCATTATTTGTAGAAGGTACTCCAACTTTTCTATGATTTTGATCACCTGAGATAGCGTAGATCATTGAAAAGGACTCTCAGATGGTCCAACGTGTGAATCGGAATTGATTTGGTTGCTTAGATTAGAGGAGGCCATTGTATTTTTTTTATTTTAGAGTTTTTATAGAGAAGAGAAATGGAAATCAAGAAGAAAAATCGAAGTAGAGGATTTAAATAATTAAAATAACTAAATTTTGGTGGGAATTAAATTTGAAATTATGGCAGTTATATGTTGACATATAAAAAGCTTTATGTCGACATACTTTAGTTTTAAATTTTGTTTTTCTAATTTCTTATGTTATCTTTGTATATTGTAAAATATTTAACTATTCTAACATACTTAATGAACATACGCCTAACTCTCTCCTAAATTTAGTGATTGTTGCTTCGTTAAATGGTTTGTTAATATATCTTCTACTTGTTTATCAGTTTCTATAAATTCGAGTGAAATCTTTTCTTTACTTACGTTATCTCTTAGAAAATGATGTCTCACATTGATATGTTTAGTTATTGAATGATGAGTTGGATTTTTAGAAATATTTATAGCACTTGTATTATCACAGTATATACATGATTTATTTATTTTTAAACCAAAATCATTTAAAGTTTGTTGCGTATATATTACTTGTGAACAAGCCAAAGCAGCAGAGATATATTCTGCTTCAGTTGTTAACAAAGATACAGTATTTTGTTTTTTACTGAACCATGAGACTAGTGCATGTCCTAAGAAGTGACAAGTTCCACTAGTACTTTTACGATCAGATTTACATCCCGCGTAGTCAGCTTCACAATACGAAATTAATTCGAATGAATCATCTTTAGGGTAAAACAATCCGAAATCTGATGTATGCTGTACATACCTTAGAATACATTTTACAGCTTTTAAATGTGTTTCCTTAGGTTGTGATCGATATCTTGCACATAGACATATACTATGCATTATATATGGTCTACTAGCGGTTATATACAATAATGATCCCATTTGTAGATGTTAAATTATATTTACTAATCAGGTCTCTTGTGTATTTTTCTTGATTAATAAATATTCCATTTTTAATTGACGAATTTGTAGTCCTAGAAAGAACGATAATTCTCCCATATGACTCATTTCAAATTCCTTAGTCATAATATCTGAAAATTCTTTATTCATTTTATCGTTTGTTGACCCGAAGATTATATCATCAACATATATTTGTACTAATGGAATATCTTTATTATTTTTCTTAATAAACAAAGTATTATCTAATTTTCCTATTTCAAAATTTGATTTTAGCAGATAATTTCTTAACCTATCATACCGAGCCCTAGGAGCCTGTTTTTTAATCCATATAACGGTTTCTTTAGCTTATTTACGTGATTTGGCAATTTTTCATCTTCAAATAGAGGTGGTTGTTCTACATATACATCTTCCTTGGCAAATCCATTTAGAAAAGAACTTTTGACATCCATTTGGTATAATTTGAAACTATTATGGTTTGCAAAAGCTAGTAAAATTCTAATAGCTTCTAGTCTTGCTATAGGGGCGAAAGTTTCATCGTAATATATTCCTTCTTCTTGAGTATATCCTTGTGCCACTAGTCATGCTTTATTTCTTACGACCTTACCATGTTCATTCATTTTATTTTTATAGAACTATATGGTTCCTATTATACTTTTATCCTCTGTTTTATAAACAAGTTCTCATACATCATTCCTAGTAAACTGTTTCAGTTCTAATTGCATAACAAGTATCCATGAATCATCGAAAGATGTTTCCTTTGGATTCTTGGGTTCAATAGTTGAAATAAATGTAGTATTACTCATGTTATTTAATTGATTATGAGTTCTCACAACTGATTCAATATCTCCTAAAATATTTTGTATAGGATGATCTCTAAGTAATCTAATTTTTTAATTGGTTGATTATCTCAGTTACTTACTTCATTAATCTCATTTTCACAATCATCTTCACTAGTTTGAATTATACTTTTATAGTTTTCGTCAAATGATACATTTAGGGTTTCTTCTATGGTGTTGGTTGGAGTATTGAAAACTCTATATGCCTTGGTTCTATCTGAATATCCAATAAATATTCCCTTATCAGATTTCAAATCAAACTTGTCTAAATTAACCTTTGTATTTAGTATAAAACATTTACTTCCAGATATTTTAAAATAGGACAATTTTGGTTTCTTGTTATACAAAAGTTCATATGGGGTTTTATGAGTTGAAGGTTTAATTGAAATATTATTAATACTATAGCAAGTTGTTGCAACTGCCTCATCCCAAAAATTTCTTTGTAAATTACAATCCGATAACATAGTTCTCGCACATTCTTGTATTGTTCTATTTTTACGTTCAACTACTCCATTTTTTTGAGGATTTCTTGCAATCAAAAAATTATGAGTTATTCCCTTTTTGTTACAATATTTTTGTAACATCCCGTAATTTTAACAGCACTAAAATGGTAAATTAAAGAATACTTAATTAAACATTTAGAATTAAGTGAAACATATTAAGTCATTGTGTTCATCTCGGAATTTTGGTCAAAATAGACACCTGGTTTCGTAAAACGAGCACCATATAAAGAAGATATTAAGGTTTGAAGTTTGTATACATATAAGCCTGTTATATATATATATATATATAATAAGCTCATAATTCAAAAATCAATTCAAATTCGAAGGCACGAGATCTGGGAGGGAATACAACCTATCTACCCATGGGTCGACACCATAAGGGGGGTGTCGACATCCATGTCGACACCCCCCAGATCTGAACCAGGATCATTTCTGTGTACGCAGACTTGTTTTCTGACTAGATTCGTGACCCCCAGGCTATAAATAAGACCCTATTCTCAGTGTTTTATTCATTCTAAAACAATGGAGAACTAGATGCTGCCTATGCCCAGATTAAATCAAGTCTTTTTCTTCAGTAGTCAAGTCATTCATGTTTAGAGATCTGTGATTCGATATCTGCAGTCTTTCTTCTATTTTCCTGGATCCAATCACAGTGAGTCTACGTTAATTTTAGATCTAAATACTTAAAAGTTAATCTTGACATGACTATAACTTGGATCAAAGCCTATGACTATTTGAATCGTACTAGATCTGCTATAACCTGTGTGTTTAAGTTATTCTGAAATGACTGTGAACTGGATAGAATCCTATACCTATCTTTCATGTTAGATCTACCATTGTTTGTAGATCTAATTTATTGTTTAGATCACATCATGCATGTTCCTATTATGTTTATGGCTAAATCAGATCTGTTATTAGTTGGTTATTATTTAGATCTTATCATTCCTTTTTATGAGTGTAACACCCCACCTCCGCTAGGGTCACTCACAAAGGGAATGCACTAGTTTTGGTGAAGCATTATCGAGGTAAACATGCACAGAAATATTACAAGACAGAACATATATAAAACAGCGGAAGTAAAGCAAATTTCATTACCTTATAAAATAAGGTCTAAAGCCTTTTACATCAGAATACATCAAAACCTGTCTTGCAATAGTAAAGAAGCATAAAACCTTTTTCATAAATCATTCCCCAAAATAAAGCGGTGAAGCAGCCATAGCCAAGAGAAGACCAAGCTATGCATGATGACCTTCAAGCATAAGAGGTCCGGACTAAATGACATCATTTCCTCCCTGAAAACCTGGGGGGGGGGGGAGAACGGAAGACAAAGAGACGAAACAAGACGGGGTCAGTCATAAAGACTGGTAAGTCCTATCTACTTCTAGTATAAAAACAGGTAAAGGTAACATGACATGCATAAACTGAAAGTAAACATAATGATGATGACAAGATAGATAAGCTAAACCAAGATAACTGGATGAACTACTGTAGCAAGATAAACTAAGGTATCATGATAAACTACGGTGTCAAGATAAATCAAGGTATCACATCGTCAGGTTTCTATCAAGTCTACCGTCCCAAGATATCTATCATGTATAACATCCCACGGTATTTATCATGTATATTTGCTCTGCACCTCTCGTACTCGTATCCCAACCCACGTCATGTGTTAACTATGAATGTCCCTTGCCCAATGTCATGTAATGGTCCATGTCAACCTAATATATAGCATATGTAGGTTTTCCCAACTCGTATGTTTCTTTCCATGTATAAGTTCAGTCCTTTGCCGGAGGCCGTACGGCTATCCCATGTAAATCTATACCACCTCAAAGTGGTACCATTTTATCCTTGAAGTTATTTTGGACTGCTACCCTTGATCTAGTTATGTTTTCTTACCATGAACTATCACGTGTTCACTTAGGATTTATGCCACCTAGGACCACTAGGGATTATGCTACCTAATGAACGTTTCCGTGTCTCGGTTTGGGTTCAAGCCACCTAGGGCCACTAGGGATTATGCCACCCGTCAACCGCGCCCTTTATCCCGCGTATGTATCGTGAATCGTTTTCCATGTCTAGACGCACATGTTCCTCAAAGTGCCATTCGAGTTCCGTGCCAGGGCAAATCAAGAAATATGGAACTCGGTCGGGAGCTTTAAGTCATCTGTTGATGCAGATATCAAGGTCTGTTTTTGTATCCGTGGCTATGGTCCCATGTGACCCCTCCCTCAACTACTGAAAGGAAATCCAAGAAAAATCATGTATGAGAACCACATCCCGGCCCCACTATAGCCCCACTTTCCTATGGGCCAACCTCACCCATGACTCGATAGCAAGAACATGGTCTGTTGGGGGTTCTCTGCCTTTCCATTCGTACACGATTGACTAAAGATGGTAGGTAGTCGGCGACGTGCTATCCAGGGAAAAATCAAGTATCGTCGACTCCACGCAAATCCATCTCAGTCTTTAGGTCGCTCGCATAGCAACCAAGGCATACTCTTGGCTCTTCTACCGCAGACCTTCACCTCTGTGAGGCCGGGTTTCATGGACCATCTGCCACCTCACAGAGGGATACCAAGAGTACCCTCACGTCCCCTGAAGTTACCGCTTTGCCACCCAGTTCGTTGGAGCCTTTATCTAAGTCAGATAATTTGCTCCTCCTCGTGTTTTAAGCGATGACCTACCGTATTGGGTTACTCATCTATTTGTGAACTGGTCCAAATTTCTCGACTAAGAATTACTACCTAGTTTCCCAAACTAAGGTTTACCACTTAGCCTCCTTTCCCGTTATCCTTGTTAATCCCGGTTTTCCACCTAGTCCCCTGAACTAGGGTTTTGTCTAATGGGTTGAGTATTGTCATTTAAGTTCATGACCTAACCTGCCTACGAATCATGTCAAGATCTGGCTAAGTATTCAAGTCCAAGACCTAGTCCTACAAGTTGGTTAAGTATACCGAGAAGCTCATGACTTAACCCTATTCAATCATCAAGTCAATTTGGTTAAGTATTTGTTTATCTTAACCCTATCAGGTTATCGTGTTAGATTGGTTAAGCATAGATCATCTTAACCTCATCGGATTATCGAGTCGGATTGGTTAAATATAGGTTAACTTAACCCCATCCACTAATCACATTATAATGGTTAAGTACATTTATACGGTCTCGTGACTTAACCCTATCAAGCTCTCATATTAGATTGGTTAAGCATGGTTGCTTAACTCCATCAATTCATCATGTATAATTGGTTAAGTATAAGTTACTTAACCACATTGAATTGCCAAGTTTAGATTGGTTAAGGTTTTAACTTGACCCCATCGAATTACCGTGTTTAGATTAGTTAAGTGTAGGTTACTTAACCACATCTAATTACCGTGTTTAGATTAATTAAGTATAAGTTACTTAACCCCATCTAATTACCGTGTTTAGATTAGTTAAGTCTAAGTTACTTAACCCCATCTAATTACCAAGTCGGATTAGTTAAGTGTAAATTACTTAACCCCATTCCCTAATTGTCTTGTTTGGTTAAGTGTCATTAAGAAATCAAGTCCGGTTCCACTTAACCTACCCATTCGTGTCATATCGGTTAAGTGTCATTAGTCAAAATTACTTAACCTTTTCATGTAGCATTAATTAGATTAATGCACCCCAACCTCTCACATTAGACTTTGTTGTGGTTACTAGTTAAGCCGGGCGGGTCCGGGTAGATTTACACCACAACCTAGTCTAACCTCGGGTTTTAGGTGCTATATGACCAACTACCCACATTGGGTCCTATTGTATGTAGCCACTAGTTAAGCCGGGCGGGTCCGGGTAGATTTATGCTACAAACTCAACCCAACCTCGAGTTGGCCACTTTCATGTTTGGTCTAGTGTCATATTACACTTACAACCCATACGTGTATAGTTTCAAGTCCCATGTTTGCCTACATGTCATGTCCACATTTTAGTTTAACTTACATGTCACGTTTCATGTAACTTCGAGTCACGTTTCATGCCATATTCACATCTTGTATAAACTACCCAAAATGTATTTTCAAACGCAAGTGAAAGCGATTCAACATGATAACACATTGGCCTAAAAACATGCACGATGTCCAAAAGGGATTGGCCACAAACATGCATAGTATCATAAGGGAATTTGGCCACAAACATGCATAGTATCATAAGGGAATTTGGCCATAAACATGCATAGTACCATAAGGGAATTTGGCCACAAACATGCATAGTATCGTAAGGGAATTTGGCCACAAACATGCATGATAACATAAGGGGTTTGGGTTCGTTTACATGCATAAGCCCCAAAGTCAAGTCTTTGCCAGTGTTTCACAAGTCAATTGGTTCCCAAAGGTTCATGCTAGCATTCCATAGATAAAGATTCAAACTTGCAAGATAAACTAGGCTAAGCATAACATGAATAGCATGATCTAGTCACTAAGCATAGCCAAAAGTCATATGTTCAAGCAAAAGAGGCATGAAAAGGTTCATATAGGCTAGCATACTTAGTTTAATCTCGTTTTATTCCATGCCTTCATTAAAACTACCATTTAGATCTAGAAGTAGCTAGAACTTACCTAGCGTGGCAAGAGGGCTAGGAGCATGAATCGTCTTGACGAAGAAAGGTGGCTCCTTTGTTGAAGAATCGTCATGAAACTTGCATAGCAACGTTGGTTCACCCCCTTGATTTGATGTAGCAAGCTAGCACCTTTGATTCGGATCCGATTTGAATGCATGAGCCCTTGGAGTTGGAGATGGAGGCCATGATCAAGATAGATTTTGGCGGCACTTCGTGGCATGAGTGATTTGTGAGGGTTTAGGGTAGGCTTAGGGGTCTTTTTATAGAGATTAGGAGTAGTTTAGGCCCTTAGATTAACCCTAGGATAGATCTGAGCCTTTAAAATCCGTCACAAGCCTCCAACCATGTCTTGAGGAACAAGTCAGGTGCACCCAGGCCAGACTGGCCGACCACCCAGGTCGACAGGGGTGTCGACTGGGCAGTCGACACCACCTGGGGGGTGTCGACTCCCAAGTCGACTCCCCAGTCGACTTGGGGGTGGCGGGAATTTTTCCCGCCTCTTCTGCTTGGCTGAATTTGGAATCTGAATTCAAATTTGAACTGTTTTTGAACTTGAAATTTTCTGTAAACTTTGACGGGCCGTTACTTGGTCATACGGACTCCGATTTTTGAAACCTCGGACTCTATTTCGCGTATTTTTCCGAGACGAACGCAATGGCATAGCCCGTTTCCCTTAATTCAGATTTTATAATTAAATTCTGCCTTGATTCTCGTCTTAGCATGTTGTAAAAATCCGGGTTGTTACAATGAGGTCCTTATTATGTTAGAATCAGTTCCATTATCATATGTTAATCAGATATGTTCCTATATGCCTATCTGGTCATTATGCCACTATACGTTTATGCCTATTTCGGCCATTATATGTCAATCTGATTAGTATGATCATTTCATCCTCTTCCCTTCATCTTATTCCCTTTTATTTTTATAGTCTGGCTACCTTCGATCCTAGTCATGCTGCTGAAATATGCGAACGCGTTAAATTGGGAATGCGGGAAAAATTGGCGCATAACTTGTAATTGGAAATTTGGGCATAATTTGAATGAAATATATGAATATGAATTTGGAGGCATAAATTGAATTATGATTAAAGACCTTAATTTGGGACATATGGTTCATTATGAACATGACTTTGGAAAGGGGCATGAAAACCTATAACGACATAGGAATAATTCTTAATAATTGAAATGCCTAGAATTATAGTAATTAGAAACTGTAACCACGCTTAGACACGAGGTTAGATTACACTTATGGTGGAAGTCTGCCTGGAACCGCCCGGCATATCCAGCAACCACAAGTGGTGAATCTAATGTGAGGGGTCTAAGTGCATAAACACAGGACATGCTAAGACACGAGGTTAAGCCCTACTTGTGGAAGAAGTTTCCCAGACCCAACTGGAATATCCAGCATCCACAAGCTGTAGGCTTAATGTGGTAGGTCTAGTACATTGTAACCACAAATGAATATGGTAATAAACTTGGATACTTAACCTAGTTAAATCGTTAGGGATTGGATAAATATGTTAACTTGAATAGGGGATGAGTAAAATTGTATGAAACATTCGAAGGGTTAAGTATATCTTGGGTTGGTAGGCAATATAGACCCAAAAACTTAACTTATGGGGTTATGCATTCTTTTAATCTAGTATGGCGTAACCAGTGGAAAACCTAGTAGGGATGCAAGCTAGGGGAAATCTTGTATCATATTGTGTGTGGGACCCATTTCAGTCAGTAACCCATATATAGGTATCAAATGAGTACTCCGAACTAGGTCGGAGTTGGGGCACGCTTACTGAGCTGATTGTAAGAGATCCAAAAGAGGGGACAGTGTCTGACGGCATGTTCTATTGGGCTCATGTGCATGCATGGGTCCACCTACCCGGGATAATGAGACATTGTGGCATCGGTAGATATGGTTGTGCACATCCTGGAAATGAAGGGTTGCCACTTTAGGAAGTGATAGATCCTACTGTAGGGCCATCACAGGGTATCTACGGAGTAGGGAGACGATTGATTGGGGTAGTAATTAGGGTACATCTAGACTCCGGTAAGTTTAGGAGCCTGTTATTATCCTTAGGGGTAACTCCGGTATGTTGGGTTGCCTGTTGATTGTATGGGGTTAAACCTCTCACTTGAAGTATGCCTAAGTCTACCATCTTATAGTTGTTGGGATCATCTCATTCTGGTTATACTAATATCGGTGCAGAGAAAAAGAAAATGTTAGAGAAGCGCTATTTATTCTATCCAGTTGTCATGTTTACCTTGTCATACTTGCCTTATATACTGTTACCTCTCTCTTATCCACTTTATATGCTTTTCATGACACTTTTACTTATTTATATGCTAGAAGTAATTAGACTCGCCAGACTTTATGTCTGATCTATTTAGTTTCCTCTTCTTTCTCTTCTGTTTCCCCCAGGATCTCAGGGAGAGAATACTCAAGTTTGATCAGGACTCTGCTTTCATCTTGCTTGGAGCTGTTTTAGATGTACGGCTTGGTTTCATATCTCTATGGCTATGTTTTGGGGATTATACTTCTTTTATTATTGCACTCTGATGTTTTAAGTGTAAGACAAAAGTTTTAATGATGTACTAGGTTTTATATATTTCAATATATGATGTAACCACATTTTGAACCACGATGTTTTCTGCTTAATAAAAGTTTTAAATTCCCCTGTTATTTTATATCTATCTTGTAATGTTTCTATTTCTGTTTACCTATAACGCTTCATGAAACTTAATGCATTCTCTTAATGAGTGACATTAACGGACGTGGGGTGTCACACTTGGTATGAGAGCTGAAGGCCACCAGATCGGATAAATGCTTTTGAAAATTATTTTCAAAAAGGTTTTAAAAGAAAACATTTTCAAAATAAAGGTCTGTTTTGAAAAACATATTCCCAAACCCATATGTAACATCTTTCGATTCTCTGTTTGAATCCCTTTTCCTTTTCTTTTTAGCATGTCTAGGGAACCTAATATTCCTGAAAGCGTTATGATACTAGGCTGGTACCGTCAGTATCTAGAGGCCACGACACCTGCCGGTGGTCAAGCAGACGTTCCTCCCCCAACTGCACCCGTTGTTCCTCCTCCTCCTCCACGAGTAGATAACTTCTCTAAGATCTGCAAAGATTTATCTGCTATGGGTGGAAAGCCAATCCAAGGAACCGAAACTTTCGTAGAGGCAAGGAATTGGCTCAAAGAGACGGAGAACTAGTTTGGAGTTTTCGAAGTAGACGATCATAGGAAGATTCAGTTAGCCGCTTGGCTGCTGAAAGATGAGGCTTTGTTCTGGTGGGAAGTGGTACAGGTAGGACGTCTGGTGGAGACTTGGGATGATTTTCGCAAGAGGTTCGAAATGAAGTTTCTTTCTCAAGCTGAGAAAAACATGAAAATGGAAAGGTTTCTGGCACTCAAGTAAGGACGCATGACTATCAAAGAGTACGTTAACATGTTCAATCAACTGGCGAGGTTTGTGTTGGAACTAGTGGATACTCCACATAAGAAAGCTTTGCGGTTTACTAAAGGACTGAATGAACCCTTTCATGGGTTAGCTATGTCTCATATTCCGATGAAAGCAACTTTTTAAAGGCTCGTTGATATTGAATTGATGCATGAGGAAGATAAAGTTGAAAAGAAAGAAGTTAAGATAAAGGAAACAGAAAATAAGAAAGTGTGGCCCAAGAAGGGACAACAACAACAACAAAAGAAGGACGGAAAGAACAACAAGGCTAAGGATAAGAGGAAATCTCACAATTGTGGACGTGAGGGTCATTTGATCAAGGACTGCAAAAGAAAGAAGAATGCTTGCTTCAGTTGTGGAGAGGTCGAACATTTTTCTAAGGAGTTCCCAAAGAAGTAAGGACAAAGACAAAGGGCAGGAGCTTCTGGAGAGCAGGTGCATGCTCTCATGACCAGTGCTCCAGATCGAGGTAGGAAAGTTTCTATTGAAGGTTTGATTTGTCTTTCCAATTATGCAGTTAGAATATTTTTTTGATTCTAGCGCTTCACATTTTTTTATATTTAATTCTGTGGTTGAATCTTAGCACCTTAATACTAGTATGGTAGTGGATCCTATTGTTGTCTCAAACCCCATTGGTGGTATGGCTCATTTGTCCATGATTTGTCGGGGTTTGGGAATGTCTTATTTAGGCGTCGAATTTGAATGCGATTCATATGCTTGATTTTATGGGCTATGGTTTGATTCTAGGGATGGATTGGCTAGCCATGTATGGTGCCATTCTGGATTGTGCGAGGAGGGTCGTTATACTTTTGACTTTCCATGGGAGGACCCTCGAGATTTCTTGTGACCCAAAAGGGTTTGTCATGCTTAGTTTCCTAGAGTCACTTGATGCATCTATCGACGATCTGCGATCTATATGAGTAGTCCATTTTCTGATGTTTTTGATGAGGTTCGGGGATTACCTACGAGGTGCGAGATCAAATTTTGTATATACTTGGTAGACAATGCAAAGCCAGTTGCATTGCCTGTGCGCCATATGGCTCCAAGAGAAAGGAGGGATCTTAGAAAGCAAGTAGGGGAGCTACTTGAGAAAGGGTTTATTAGGCGAAGCATATCTGAATGGGGTGCTCCGGTAGTATTCACAATTAAGGCGAATGGTTTGCTTCGCTTATGTGTGGACTATAGGGAGTTGAATAAACTCACTAAAAAGAACAAGCACCTACACCCGAGGATTGATGATCTGTTTGACCAGCTTTTTGGTGCATCGGTTTTCTCTCAGTTAGACTTGGCCATGGGGTTTCATTAGTTCAGGGTGGCCGAGGACAGTATAGACAAAACCGCTTTTAGGACTCCAGATGGTTTCTTTAGATGGCTCATTATGCCTTTTGGGTTGACGAATGCACCTGCCTATTTTATTGATCAGATGAGTAGGGTGTTTTGGGAGTTTCTAAATAAGTTCATCGTGGTCTTTGTTGATGATATCTTGTTCTTCTCGAAGGGCGAGGAAGAGCATGCCCAATATTTGAGAGAAGTCTTGAAAACCATTCAGGCGCACCATCTTAAGGCAAAGTTCTCCAAATATCATTTTTGGAGGAAAGAGGGGAGATTTCCAGGGCATATGGTTTCTAAAGATGCGATAACAGTAGATCCCACAAAGGTAATTGTAGTTCAAGATTGGCAGATTGATATACACGTAAATGTGTATATTTTATCCGCTTATTTATCTTATTTTCCCTTTAAAATAATTGATACTTTGTATTTATAGCTGTATTTTCAGATTGTTGACAAGAAACATGGTTTAGAGCATTTGAGGGATAAAGCATGAAGAATTTGTTTAAAAAGAGTGAAGTTTAAAATTGCTAAAGCTTGAAGAGTCTAAAGCTTGAAGAACGGTTGCAATTATATTTCAGTTAAGGAGATTTGGCTCAATAAAGACTCAAACTGCATTCACATTAGCTCATTTGGAAGGCCTCTTACTCATGTTGCGTTCACACTAGCCTATTTGCTAAACCACTCACTCTAAAGCTGCGTTCACACTGGCTTATGTGTTATTTGGGTTATTTCTTTAGTCCCACATTATGTTATTAGCTAGCTAGCCTTTGTCATATCAGCTATAAATACCTTGTATCTCATTCATTGTAAAACACATTAGGTTTTATTCTGTAATTCTCTTCTTGGAATAAAATCATTCTCTCCCTATCTTTTTACTTTTTGTTTATTTTATTTATGTTCATGTTATTTATTTTCTGTTTCTCTTCTTCTTTAGCTATGTCTAGCTAATCCCCTTTGATTAGGGGGTGATGACGCTGATAGTATGATTCAATATGAATCACATAGCCAAAGGATGAGGAATTCATGTATATAGATCTAGAGCTGAACCAAGGGTTAGATCTGAACCTTAATATCCTGTGTCGTTTAAGAGCTATGCTCCTTCACAGGGTATATTCGTGTTCGATCTAACGTTTATCAGATCTAGATCTAATTTTAGGGTTTTTAGAAATTAATTAGTAAATCTGTCCTGATAGTCTATGGTTGTAGAGCTGAGCTCCTGCATAGGCTATGCTTGTCGTTATTTACATATTTGTTTCTAAAAACCTATTATCGTTGATTCATTTTTGTGACAGAAACATGTATTAGATCTGGTTAATCTTTTGGCTATTGATGATTATGAATCTGATCTATGTCATTATCCCCTAATTGCTTTCACTTATTGTTAAAACTCTCTTATATTTAGTTCTGCTATTTTCTTTGTTTTCCACCAATCAAAAGTTAGGGATAACTTGATTGGATTTATTAATAAAATAATTTGGTCCCAGAGTTCGACACCCTCTACAACAATCCTTGTTGTTTAGGAAAGACGAACGAATTTTACAGTTGTTTACAATTGTCTAATTTGTTCGCAAACAAATTTTGGCGCCGTTGCCGGGGACCAAAATAATTTTTATTTTTAAATCCTTCGAGTTATAATTTTTTATTTTTTATTTTTTTTCTTCATATAAAAAAAACACACAAAAAAAAATATTTTTATTTTATTTTGTTTCGTTTCGTTTTCTAGTATAGCTAAAAAAAAAAAAAATCTTGATTGGTTTGATTTGGTGTTAGTCAATAATACTGTAATCTTCCTACCAAGAGAAAAAAGAAAAAAAGAATTGCAATTTTTGTTTGATTTGTTTCCTTTCTTATTCCCGTCTTTACATTTCTTTGTCTACAAGAAAAAAGAATCTTGTTTATTTGATTTGGTATCATTTGGTTACCACAATCAGAACAAATAAGAGAAAAAATATATTCTTGCCAGATTTTGTTACAAGTTCTTTCCATAATCTTTACAATTCTTACAAATATATAAAAAAAAAATCCTTTTATATTCCTCCTTCTCTTGCTTTATATTTCGTCTGTGATCCCTGCTTTTCACAATCTCCACTGCACGCCACCTCCCTATTGCAAATCCGCATCCCAACGCCGCCGACAAGCCATACACATCTCCCACCATTCGCACCACAACTTCAATCTTCCTACTGCTACCACATCCTTCTCCAGGTCTGTTGCTAACATCCACCATCTCAAACTTCAACTTCTTCCTTATTCTCCTCAAAATCTTTCAGTCATTGAACAAGGATTCTCCTCAAAATCCTACCTGACCTTCATACCACAACAGACATTGCACCGCTCCTCCTTACTAACCAACTGTGACTGCCAACTCTTCAAACCAAACACCATACTTGCCATTTCAACACACACCTATATCCATCATTAGCAGATCCTCATCATCAAGCCAAACTGATCCGAAAACCCCAACTTGAATCGCTGCAAATCATTATCGCAAAATCCTGATTCGAACAAGAAAATTGGAAGATCCAAATAATAAAAAACGAACCACAGAACCCTGATCGAAAATCAATTCAATAAACAACGCCCGAAATCCTCTAATACCACAAATATGAACCCAGAAAACTGATTTGAAAACCCTGTCCTCGTCACACCGCAAATCACAACAACCTGACCCAAATTCCATCGCCCCCTCTCCTCCTCACTGACATCGCGAAACCCTGATTGGAACCGACTCCTCAACCACCCAAATCGGAAGACCCTAACTTCTAAACCCAGTTCGAAAATAGGGGCCAAACCCGAGTCGTACCTGTTACCATATAAATTTGAAATCCCAATTCAAGGATTGATCTTCTGATTTGTCTAAAGCACTTCAAAAAAAAAAGAGGAGTACGATTTCGGTGAAAAAGATTCTGAAATTGTTTACGTTTTTTTCTTTCTTTTGAGATATATCTGAGTTTGTTTTTTTTTGCATTGAAGGATATTTGTTTTCTGAAAGGGTATCAATTTGAACAAAAAAAAAGTAGTGCGGTCCTGTTGGTTTGATTTAAGTAAGTTGGGTAAGTTAAGTCATTTTTGGGATAAAAACAAAAAAAAAGGCAGGGCGTGAGTTTGTTTGTTGGGTGAGATTTTAATTTGTGGAATTAGCAGGAGCGTGATGTGTTTTCAAAGAGGACTGTTTCCCATTGCTGATGTGAACGCAAGTGATTAATTTTGCTTGTCTTTTTCATTTTTCTTTCTTTTTGTTTTTCCTTCTTTGTTTAAAAAAAAACTGTTTGTGTTTTTATTTGAATGTTAATTTAGATTTTGTTTACTTTTCTTCTCTCCTTGTATTTTCAAAAGGAGTTTGAGAAATTTTTCGAAAGCAGGTACAGTGGAAATCTCCAGGTATAGAAGTTGACAACAATAAAAAGCAGCGGACTATTCAGTGTTCGAGTGGTTGCACACCAAGTGGGGTGTGAACGTGCTAGCGCGACTTAACTGCACTGGACGGACTGCCGATCAAGGTGAGTATTTTCTAACTCTACAGGGACCGCTGCTGCAAATAAAAAAATATATATAGACATTGCTTGTAAAAATCTTCTGCAGGGCATCGGCTTGCTTGTAAAATTTTTTTTATTTGTTTTTGCAATTGCCTGTTCTGTGACTGTTCATTCCGTGACTGATAAAAAAAAAATCCGCATTCATCGTAGTTTTGTTTTTATTTTCTAAGGACTTCATTATATATTGACAATTTGGTTTAGTTCTAACAGATTATTTCTCGGTGTCTAGACTACGGCAGAGTAATAACTGTTTATAAATATTACGGTGATTCGTAAATATTATATCGGTTGTTCCTCTGAAGGTACTTAAACCTTCGGCTGCATTGCTAGGGTGATTCCTGGTGCACCGATAACTCCTGTCCGTTAACTGGCTGAGAAATCTTTTGTTGAAATAAATCAAACCGTCATTATATAATTCTAGAAATTGTAAATTGCATTAGGTTCATAAAAAAAAAAAATCGCTCAAATTTGTTTTTCTCATCTTCCCTTATTCTTTTCTCTAGTGCATGCGTAGTTGGATCCGTGATCCTTCTACTAATCGTTTAGTCCGAACAAACACCCCTTTCACCATGGCCGAAGAAACTCCCCCTCGAACTTTTATGGATAGGTACTTTCCCGAGCGAGTTTCTATTCCTTCCTGCATCATATTGCCCGCCCCAACGGGTAACCATTTTGAAATCCATTCGAATCACATAAATACTCTTCCAAAATTTGGCAATCTTGAACGTGATGATCCTTATATTTTCTTGACCAAATTTGAACAAGTTTGTGCAACCATGAAATTTCAACAATTAAGTGACGATGGAATCAAACTTAGGTTAATTCCATTTGCACTTACTGATTATGCTGAGAAATGGTTGTATAGCTTGCCTTCAAATACGATTGGAACTTGGGGTGAATTTGTAAACATTTTTCTAAAGAAATTTTACCCTCTGGAAAAAACATCTAAAATTCGAAATGAAATCGTCAATTTGGGGGTGAATCCTTTGCAAAATATTTTGAAAGATTCAAAGAGCTTCTAGTCAAATGTCCACATCATAATTTCGAAAAATGGACTCTTTGTCAAATTTTATACGATGGACTAGAAAATAACTCTCGAACTATGCTCGAATCAATGTGCCAAGGAAATTTTCTAGCCCAACATCACGATGCCGCTTGGAAATTTCTCGAAGATTTGGCCGAAAAATCAGCTCAATGGGAAAGATCTAATGAGAAATCAATTTATTCCGGATCAAACGCTCATTCGGTAGGATCCTCAACGGCTTTAGAAGCGAAAATAGACGCAATGTTAACCAAATTTGATAATGTCCTTTCATCAACTCAAGCAAACCAAGCTCAAGCGTCTCAGCCCTCATGTTACAAATGTAACGATCCTAACCACATTGCTGACCAATGCCCACATTCGTTAGAACAACTCAACGCATTTAATAAAGTTAGGAACGATCCATTCTCCCCAACTTACAATCCAGGTTGGAGAAACCATCCTAACTTCTCTTGGGCCCAAAACAATGCAACTACGAATTTGGTTCGACCTCCTTTTCAACCATTTTCGAATAATACCTCGAATCCTCCCTTTCAACAAAGTCAATTCCAAAATCCTGCGCCAACCCCTCAAAATCAAGCGCAACAATCTTTTGTTCCCCAAGATGATAAACGATTGACATCACTGGAGAAAACTCTCGAAGAATTGGGTAAAGCAACAACTCAAAATATCAAATCAAATACCAATCTTCAAAACTTACTGACTTCACACATGCAAACCACGACTCAACAAATGAGTGAACTTCAAAAACAAATGTCTCAACTTAACACTAGATTAAGTGAAAGGGAAAAGGGTACATTTCCAAGTCAACCCATCCAAAACCCTAGAGGACAGATTCAAGACTCGAACGTTAGTCAATTGAATGCTGTCACGACTCTTAGATCTGGCAAGAAGATTGACAACCATGTGGTCGACCCAAATGATTTACCAGACGATATTCAAAACCCAACAGAAAATTCGACCATCTCGGATCAAAACATCGAGCCCAATTCTAATCAGGCCCATCCTCAAACTCAAGTAGCTCAACCTACTGAGTTGTCTGCTCCATTTCCTCATAGACTCCGACTTAGAAAAAAGACGGACCAGGTAGAAAAGATCCTTGAAATATTTAAGCAAGTTAAAGTGAACATTCCTCTTTTAGATATTATACAACAAGTTCCACAGTACGCCAAATTTCTAAAAGATATGTGCACCCAGAAACGTCATACACATGTACCTAAGAAAGTGTTTCTAGCGGCGACTCTAAGCGAAGTCTTGTCCCAATCTATGCCAGTGAAATACAAAGATCCTGGCTGCCCCACAATATCATGTACTATCGGGGACAAGAAAATCGATAGATGCCTGCTAGACTTAGGTGCTAGTGTTAACTTGCTTCCATATTCTGTCTATCGCCAATTAGGGCTAGGAGAATTGAAACCCACCAAGGTTACCCTTCAGCTTGCTGACCGTTCAATTAAGAAACCTGTGGGCGAAATCGAGGATGTGTTGATCAAAATTGGCGAATTCATCTTTCCAGTTGATTTTATTGTCTTAGAAACTCAACAGGTTAGCAATCCTGCAAACCAAATCCCTTTGATTCTAGGACGACCCTTCTTAGCAACCTCTAATGCTCTCATCAACTGTAGAAATGGGTCTATGAAACTTTCTTTTGGTAACATGACTGTCGAGCTAAACATCTTCAGAACTGAAAACTCTCCTAACTCTTATGTGGACCAGTTTTCTGAAATCCATGTTGTCCACGATAATGAATCTGAGCTCAACCATCTGAATAACGAAATTGAATCGAATTACGAAACCTTATTTCAAGACACTCCCGAAAATGTCTCTGATTCGATTCCTGTCGAGCCTCTCACAAATAAGTCTATCCCTCAACCAATTTCTTCGATTGACTCGCCCCCAAAATCTGACCTCAAAGTGCTGCCTAGTCATCTTAAGTACGCTTACTTAGGAGACAGTGAAACTTTTCCTGTCATTATCGCTTCTGACCTTACTTTAGAGCAGGAACAATTGCTCCTTCCCATCCTTAAGAAAAATAAGGAGGCAATTGGTTGGTCCATGGCTGATATTAAGGGGATTAGTCCTTCGATAGTCCAACATCGAATCCACCTTATAGATGATGCCAAACCCACTCGTGATCCCCAACGTCGACTAAACCCTATCATGAAAGAAGCAGTTCGTGCTGAAATCCTTAAATGCCTTGACAATGGAATCATCTACCCGATTTCTGATAGTCAATGGGTTAGTCCGATTCATGTCGTACCTAAGAAATCAGGGATTACCGTGATCCAAAATGAAGCTAACGAGCTTATCCCAACCTGCACCCAGACTGGTTGGCGTGTTTGCATTGACTATAGGAAACTTAACGCTGCAACACGTAAGGATCATTTCCCTCTGCCATTTATTGATCAAATGTTAGAACGACTAGCAGGTCATGAGTACTACTGTTTCCTTGATGGGTACTCGGGCTATAATCAAATCCCTATCGCTCCTGAGGACCAAGAGAAAACCACTTTCACTTGTCCGTTTGGTACATTTGCGTACCGACGTATGCCTTTTGGTCTCTGTAATGCACCTGCAACCTTTCAGAGGTGCATGATTAGCATTTTTTCTGATATGATCGAGCGATTTTTGGAAGTGTTCATGGATGATTTTTCCATATTTGGTGATTCTTACTCTGAGTGTTTACGTCATCTCGATCTTGTTCTTAATCGCTGTAAAGAGAAACACTTAACGCTTAATTGGGAAAAGTGTCACTTCATGGTTAAACATGGCATTGTTTTGGGACATGTCATCTCTAACAAAGGAATTGAAGTTGACAAAGCCAAAATTGAAGTTATCTCTAATCTTCCCATTCCCAAATCTGTTAAGGACATCCGATCCTTTTTAGGTCATGCTGGCTTCTATCGTCGCTTCATAAAGGATTTCAGCAAAATCACTCGACCTCTGACTAACCTTCTTGGTAAGGATGTTCCTTTCGACTTCAATTCCGAGTGCATTTCATCTTTTGAGCATCTTAAAAATGAACTTGTCTCTGCTCCTATCATTTGCTCTCCCAACTGGACGATGCCTTTTGAAATCATGTGCGATGCCTCGAATTTCGTTGTTGGCGCTGTCTTAGGACAACGTATCGATAAGATTCTTCACGTCATTTACTATGCGAGTAAGACTTTGAACGATGCTCAAATCAACTACACGACCACTGATAAAGAACTTTTAGCGGTTGTTTTCGCTCTAGAAAAATTCAGGCCTTATCTAGTTGGCTCACACATCACGGTTTATACCGATCATTCCGCACTTAGGTACCTTTTCTCTAAAAAGGATGCTAAGGCTCGTCTCATTCGTTGGATCCTTCTACTTCAAGAATTTGACCTTACCATTAAGGATAAAAAAGGATCCGACAACGTTATTGCGGACCACTTGTCTCATCTTCCAAATGCCCCATCTTCTTCTCTTCCGATCAACGAGAATTTCCCTGATGAACAGCTGTTTTCTCTATCCACTGATCCTTGGTTTGCTGACATTGTCAACTACTTAGTCACTAAGCAGACCCCTTCTTTTTGGTCTAAGCAGGATAAACACAAATTCTTTTCCCAAGTGAAACATTTTTATTGGGACGACCCCTACCTTTTCAAGTATTGTCCCGATCAAATCATTCGAAGATGTGTTCCTGATACTGAAACTCACAGTGTCCTCTCTTTTTGTCATGACCAAGCCTGTGGTGGTCACTTCGGTCCCAAAAAGACAGCCGAAAAGGTTCTCCAATCGGGTTTCTACTGGCCCACCCTTTTCAAAGACGCGTACGAATTTTGCAAAACTTGTGATCGATGTCAATTCTTAGGGAAAATTTCTAAACGGAATATGATGCCCCTAAACCCCATTCTAGAGGTCGAAATTTTTGATGTGTGGGGTATAGACTTCATGGGACCCTTCCCTAATTCTTTTGGGAACATTTACATTCTCTTGGTTGTTGACTATGTTTCTAAATGGGTAGAAGCTGTACCATGCAAAACAAACGATAACAAGGTTGTTGTGCGCTTCTTGAAAGAAAACATCTTTTCTAGGTTTGGCACACCTCGCACAATAATCAGTGATAATGGTACACACTTCTGTAATCGTTCTTTTGAAGCTCTCATGAGAAACTATTCGATAACCCACAAGTTATCTACTCCTTACCATCCTCAAACTTGTGGGCAGGTTGAAGTATCGAATAGGCAGATTAAACAAATTCTTGAGAAAACTGTGAATCGAAATCGTAAAGATTGGTCTCAAAAGTTAACCGACGCTCTTTGGGCTTACCGCACCGCTTTCAAAACCAACTTGGGTATGTCCCCTTATCGGTTGATTTTTGGTAAGCCATGTCACTTGCCAGTTGAACTAGAACATAGGGCGTTATGGGCAATAAAAACTTTAAATCTTGATTTAGAGAAAGCAGGTGAACATAGGAAGCTTCAACTTAATGAACTTGATGAAATTCGAAATGATGCCTATGAAAATGAACGAATTTACAAGGACAGAACAAAAGTTTTTCATGATAAATCAATTTTACGTAAAACTTTCATGCCAGGTCAAAAAGTTCTGTTGTATGACTCAAAACTGCATTTATTTCCGGGTAAGCTAAAATCTAGATGGACAGGACCTTACACTGTACGGACCGTTTTTCCGTATGGTGCGGTAGAAATTGAGAATCCAACTGATGGATCATCCTTTAAGGTCAATGGTCAACGCCTTAAACCTTACTTGGAACCAATACCCAACCAAGAGGAAGAGCTCATGGTCCTCCATGAGCCACATTACATTCGGTAAGACGCACTAACCCTCTTTTGTACATATGTAAATATTCTCTTATTTGTTTTTCCCTTTCACTAAGATATGTCTGATTAAGACTGTGAGGACACAGTCACACTCACGTGTGGGGGGAATTTACATTACATCAGCAATCAAATTTTATGAAGTAGGTCATTCATTGAACAAGGATTAACTTAAATTCATAAATAACACCTTGGTTCTTGTTTGATAAGTTGAATTGTTGGGTGATGGGAATGAACATTATTTATTCATTGAGTCGTAATGTGTCTTTTTAAGATGCTAGCTTGAGACTGTGCAGACGTTAGTCGTGTTCTGGAGTAAGCGTGTCAACCCTTGTTATACGTGTTAGAATGTGCAAGTAAAAATAATCAGAAAAAAAAAGAAAAAGAAAAAAAATCAAGAAATAAAAATGATTTGGCACCTACATTTGTTGGATTTTCTGAGTTCGTTTTCATGCATAATTTTTTCTTTTCCACTCAAATTTTCAAAATTATAAGTTCTAAAATCCACATGGCCCAATTAAGGAGAAATGACTCATTGTAGCGTTCTTCTTCGATACCCCACATTATTCAAACCCAAGTTTTAGTCGATTTACATCCATGTGTCGACAAGTTTATCTTATATTGGTATACTTGAGAACCTTTATTTAAAGGTCAAAAATGTCACTTTTTACACCAATATTACACCACCCACTCCGTACTTGTTTTAAGGTAGGATAACCATATACCACATCTTATTTTATATGGGTTATCTATCTTACGAAACTTTGCTTATCATTCCTTTCAGCTTTTTGTATAACATCAATCCAGACTTGTGTGTTGAATTAAGGTTATAGAAGTAGAGTAACTAAGGCACAAAACTTTCCTTTCATGAAGTGTTGATAGTAGAGGAGGAATCAAATGAAATTATGTACGTCATCATTCCATCTCAATTCATCATGCAAAAGAAAAAAAGAAGAAAAAAAAGAGAAAAAAGAATAAAAAAAAGGGGAAAAGAAAAAAAAATGAAATAAAGAGAGAGTCTCTCTGAATAAAATAGTATTCATCATTCCTGACTATGAAGCATCCATTTCCATTCCATCCACATTCCATCATACCGTACTTAGAAGCGAGGATTGTAGTTGAGGAGATGAAAGGAAACAAAATGTCCATATGTGCCTTAGTATTACTTTATCTTTTGTAGCTTGAAATTCAACTAATACACTTGCCCTCTTATCTAGAATATTTTTAGAACTTACAAAATTTTCCTTCATCTATGCATAACTCACATCCAATACATTACAGTTACGGTGGTGCAAAATTATTCAAAAAAAAAAAAGAATAAAGAAATGATTGGGTGCACATTGTCGATGTGTAGAACTTTGGTTGACACCACGCTCTTAACCTTCAAGACAATTACAGTGTTATCAAGGAATTACGATTCAGCTTGAAAAATTTTGTTCATTTTTGCACTAATTATGGGATGGACAATTTGGGGCTAAACCGTTATTATTGAAGTTAGGTGAAATCCTTGGAATGTGAAAGACTTTAAATATATTGTTTGATTAATCTGCGTACATAAGACGCTTTGGATTTTGTGGGTAGTATCCGCTGAAAACCCTCACGAGACAACACTCGTCCTACTGGGGACACCCAGAGGTTTAACGGGTTGTTGCATACGCTAAATGCAATCGTGTTTCCTACGAAAGTGTGACATATCTTAGTTTAGTTTATTCGAGGACGAATAAAAAGATAAGTGTGGGGGTATTTGATATACACGTAAATGTGTATATTTTATCCGCTTATTTATCTTATTTTCCCTTTAAAATAATTGATACTTTGTATTTATAGCTGTATTTTCAGATTGTTGACAAGAAACATGGTTTAGAGCATTTGAGGGATAAAGCATGAAGAATTTGTTTAAAAAGAGTGAAGTTTAAAATTGCTAAAGCTTGAAGAGTCTAAAGCTTGAAGAACGGTTGCAATTATATTTCAGTTAAGGAGATTTGGCTCAATAAAGACTCAAACTGCATTCACATTAGCTCATTTGGAAGGCCTCTTACTCATGTTGCGTTCACACTAGCCTATTTGCTAAACCACTCACTCTAAAGCTGCGTTCACACTGGCTTATGTGTTATTTGGGTTATTTCTTTAGTCCCACATTATGTTATTAGCTAGCTAGCCTTTGTCATATCAGCTATAAATACCTTGTATCTCATTCATTGTAAAACACATTAGGTTTTATTCTGTAATTCTCTTCTTGGAATAAAATCATTCTCTCCCTTTCTTTTTACTTTTTGTTTATTTTATTTATGTTCATGTTATTTATTTTCTGTTTCTCTTCTTCTTTAGCTATGTCTAGCTAATCCCCTTTGATTAGGGGGTGATGACGCTGATAGTATGATTCAATATGAATCACATAGCCAAAGGATGAGGAATTCATGTATATAGATCTAGAGCTGAACCAAGGGTTAGATCTGAACCTTAATATCCTGTGTCGTTTAAGAGCTATGCTCCTTCACAGGGTATATTCGTGTTCGATCTAACGTTTATCAGATCTAGATCTAATTTTAGGGTTTTTAGAAATTAATTAGTAAATCTGTCCTGATAGTCTATGGTTGTAGAGCTGAGCTCCTGCATAGGCTATGCTTGTCGTTATTTACATATTTGTTTCTAAAAACCTATTATCGTTGATTCATGTTTGTGACAGAAACATGTATTAGATCTGGTTAATCTTTTGGCTATTGATGATTATGAATCTGATCTATGTCATTATCCCCTAATTGCTTTCACTTATTGTTAAAACTCTCTTATATTTAGTTCTGCTATTTTCTTTGTTTTCCACTAATCAAAAGTTAGGGATAACTTGATTGGATTTATTAATAAAATAATTTGGTCCCAGAGTTCGACACCCTCTACAACAATCCTTGTTGTTTAGGAAAGACGAACGAATTTTACAGTTGTTTACAATTGTCTAATTTGTTCGCAAACACAGATCCCAAAGAATGTAATAGAGGTGAGAATTTTTCTTGTATTGGCAGGCTATTATAGGAAGTGCATTAAGGACTTCACAAAGAAATCAGCCCCACTTACCAGGATGGAAAAGAAGAATTTGACGTTTTCGTGGGATATAAATTGTGATGCTTTCCAACAATTGAAGAGGGCTCTGACAACAGCCCCAATCTTGACCTTGCTCGATGGGAATAAAGTATTTACAGTATACATAGATGCATGTGGTACAGGGCTTGGTGTGGTTCTGATGCAAGAGGGAAGGGTAGTATGTTATAGAGGTAGACAGTTAAGGGTTCATGAGAAGAACTACCCTACCCATCACTTGGAATTAGCTGCCATATTTTAGCACTTAAGACGTGGTGCCATTATTTGCTTGGAGAGAAGTTCGAGTTATACACCGATCATAAATCTCTGAAGTAATTGTTCTCGCAAAAGGATCTTAATTTAAGGCAACAAAGGTGGATGGAGTTCCTAGCATCTTATGACTTTGAGATTACTTATACCCCTAGCAAGGGTAAAAGGGTGGCATACGCACTGAATAAGCAGACGATGGCCTTAATTCCTCTGTTTGTAGTGAGGAAAAGCTTAGAGTTCATACCGACTTTTGACGTTAAACCCTTCATCGAGTTTTTGCCTGGCATATTTGCATCATTAGAGGTGCGACCTACTCTTATGGATCATATCGGAGCTTCGCAGTGAAAGGATCCATAGAGTTCAGACATCTTGGATAGGCTCGGTAAAGGGAAGACTTCTAGTCACCTCAGTAGATATTCCATAGAAGATAAAGGGTGGTTGCGAAAAGATGAGAGGCTTTATGTTCCCCAAATTGGGAGTTCGTTAAAGATATTCCTAGAAGAATCCCATCATTCTAAGATGACTATTCATCCAGGCAATGATAAGATATACAGAGATACGAAGAGGATTTTCTTTTGGGCTGGGATGAACAAAGATGTGGCAGAGTTTGTTTCTCAATGTTTGATTTGCCAACAAGTCAGGACCGAGCAAAAGAAACCCAGTGGTTTACTTCATCCTTTGGAGGTTCCACAGTGGAAGTGGGAGAGTGTCTCTATGGATTTCATCGGTGGTTTGCCTCGATCAAGGAAGGGCAACACCAGTATTTGAGTTGTGACAGATAGACTTACTAAGAGCGCTCATTTAATCCCAGTTAAGAGTAAGAGGACAGAAGCATGGTTGGCAGCAGTTTACATTTGTGAGATAGTTCATCTTTATGGAGTACCTTCCAGTACCGTAAGTGATTGTGACCCCATTTTCACCAGTGAATTTTGGAGGAGCTTGCAAGAAGTATTAGGTACACAGTTGTGTTTGAGCACCACTTATCTCCCTCAGACTGATGGACAAAACGGAGAGGGTGAATAGAATTTTTGAGGATCTTTTAAGACTGTGTATCCTAGACTTCAGAGGGACCTGGGGAGAGCACCTTCTTTTAGTAGATTTCTCCTACAACAAGAGTTATCAAGCTAGCATTGGCATGGCACCCTTCGAAGCATTGTATGGACGACCCTGTAGATCACTGACTTGTTGGTGGGAGTCTACAGAAAGACTTCTACTTGGACCAGATATGGTTATAGAAACATCCAAAAAGATTGATCTTATTAGACGACGAATGAAGACAACTCAGGATAGGTAAATGTCATACGTAGACAAGAGAAGGACGGCCATTGAGTTTTAGGTGGGAGATATGGTTTTCGTTAAGGTGTCACCTTTGAGAATGTTGTTCACTTTGGATCTGTAAGGAAATTAGCACTAAGGTTTGTAGGGTTGTTTCCCATAACAGAGAGGATTATCCAAATGACCTATAGTGTAAATCTACTAGAAAGAATATCCAGTGTTCATGATGTTTTCCACATTTCTCATTTGCGGAAGTGCTTGAATGATACCGCATAAGTAGTTGAACCAAGTATATTATAGGAACTAGAGGTGAAATGGGTGGCGACAATCAGACGAGTTCCTACCCGTAATCTTGGATCAGAAGTTAAGAAGCTACGCAACCCAGAAGACAAGTTGATGAAAGTTCAGTGGGCAGATAACCTAGACGATGCAACTTGGGAGACCGAAGATAAGATCTGCGCTTCTTACCCTTTTTCAAGGGTATGTTCTTAACTTCCTTTCCAAAGTTTTTTTCATGCTTGTTTCTATTATTTAAGTATATCCTATTGATCAAATCTTCGACCTTTAGCTTGGAATCCCATGGATGTAAACATGTTTTTTGAGACATGTTATGTTTGATAGATGCAAGTGGATGCAAGTGTTTGCTATTGGTTGCTCGTGGATGCATGTGCACACACATCAGGCACTAGATCGGCTCAATCTCATATTGCATATGGATGTGTGTGCATTTTTCTTCTTTTTATGGATGGAAATGGATATATCATCATATGGATATTGCATTTGGATGGATGATTGTGCACGCATATAGAACTTACATGTTATAATAGGATTATTCACATACATGATGGATTTATGACACCAACATACATTGCATTAAGGAGGTCAACTGAATCAATAGACCTCCTGATCTTTCGCATTAGTGTTGGGACATATACACACACCTTTGCATATGTTCATATAAGCATCGGAAATTTTTAAGGACATTGGATCCTGTGATTGGTGGATGAGTAGATGGATGCGGATGTTAGGATATACATTCTTCTTAATATAGAGATTTCGGGACGAAATCCTTTTAGTAGGGGAGAATGTAACAACCCATAATTTTAACAACATAAAAGATGATAAATTAAAGAATACTTAATTAAATACTAAGAATTAAGTGAAAAGGACTACGCCATTGCATTTGTCTCGGAATTCTGGTCAAAATAGACACCTGGTTCGCGTAAAACGGACACCGTATGAAGAAGATAATAAGGTTTGAAGTTTGTATAATACAAGCCAGTTATATATATATATATATATATATATATATATAATAAGCTCAGAATTCAAAAATCAGTTCAAATTCGAAGGCGAGACATCTTGGAGAGAATCAGTCCTGTTGGGGGTCGACACACCCTAGAGGTATCGACCTATGGGTCGACACCATAATGGGGTTGTCGACACCCACCAGATCCGAACCAGGATCATTTCTGTGTACGTGGACTTGTTTTTGTCCAGATTCGTGATCCCTAGGCTATAAATAAGACCCCATTCTCTGTGTTTTATTCATTCTAAAACAATGGAGAACTATATGCTACCTCTGCCCAGATTAAACAAAGTCTTTTTCTTCATCAACCAAGTGATTCAAGTTTAGAGATATGTGATTCGATATTTGCAATCTTTCTTTTATTTTCCTAGATCCAATCACAGTGAGTCTATGTTAATTTTGGACCTAAATACTTAAAAGTTAATCTTGACATGACTATAACTTAGATCTATGCCTGTACTATTTGAATCCTATCAGATCTGCTATAACCAGTGTATTTAATTTATTCTAACATGACTATGAACTAGATCTAAGCCTATACATATTTATCATGTCAGATCTACCATTGTTTGTATATTTAATTCACTGTTTAGATCACATCATGTCTGTTACTATTATGTATGTGGCTAAATCAGATCTGTTATTATTTGGTAATTGTTTTGATCTTATCATGCCTGTTTATGAGGTTCTCGTTATGTTAGAGTCAGTTCTATTGTCACATGTTCATCAGATCTGTTCCTATATGCCTATCTTGTCATTATGCCACTATATGTTTATGCCTATTTCTACCATTATATGTCAATCTTATTAGTATGATCATTTCTGTCCTCTTCCCTTCATCTTTTTTCCTTTTATTTTTATAGCCAAGCTACCTTCGAGTCTAGGCATGTTGCTGAAATATGTGAACGCGTTAAATTGGGTATGAGAGGAAAACGGTAAAATTGGGGCATAACTTGTAATTGGAAATTTGGGCATAATTTTAATGAAATATATGAATATGAATTTGGAGGCATAAATTGAATTATGATTAAAGACCTTAATTTGGGGCATATGGTTCATTATGAACTTGACTTGGGAAAAGGGCATGAAAACATATAACGACATAGAAATAATTGGTTGATAATTGAAATGCCTAGAATTACAGTAATTAGAAACTATAACCGCGCTTAGACACGATGTTAGACTACACTTGTAGTGGAAGTCTGCCCGGAACCGCCCGACATATCCAGCAACCACAAGTGGTGAATCTAATGTGAGGGGTCTAAGTGCATAAACACGAGACGCGCTAAGACATGAGGTTAAGCCCGACTTGTTGGAAGAAGTCTACCTGGACCCAACCAGCATATCCAGCAATCACAAGTTGTCGGCTAAATATGGGAGATCTAGTACATTGTAACCATAAATGAATATGGTAATAAACTTGGATACTTAACCTAGTTGAATCCATAGGGATTCGATGAATATGTTAACTTGAATAGGGGTTAATTAAAATTGTATGAAATAGTGGGAGGTTTAAGTATATCTTGGGTTGGTGGGTAATATTTGTATATAAGCCCACAAACTTAACCTATGGGGTTATGCAATCTTTAACTCCAGTATGGCGTAACCTGTGGAAAACCAAGTGGGGATGCAAGCATAAGGGGAAGCTTGTATCATCTTGTGTGTGGGACCCATTTTAGTCAGTAACCCATATATAGGTATCAAACGAGTAATCTGAGCTAGGTCGGAGTCGGGGCATGCTAACTGGGCTGATTGTAAGAGAATCAAAAGAGGGGATGGTGTCTGACGGCGCGTTTCACCGGGCTCACGTGCATGCATGGGTCCACCTACCCGGAAAAATAAGATGCCGTGGCATCAATAGATATGGTTGTGCACATCCTGGAAATGAAGGGTTTCCACTTTAGGAAGTGATACATCCTATTATGTGGCCAGCACAGGGTATATACGGAGTAGGGAGCCAATCGATTGGGGTAGAAATTAGGGTACATCTAGACTATGGTAAGTTTAGGAGTCCGTTATTTTCCTTAGGGGTAACTCCGATATGTTGGGTTGCCTTTTGATTGTACGGGGTTAAACCTTTCACTAGAAGTATGCCTAAGTCTACCATCTTATAGTTGTTGGGATTATCTCATTCTGGTTATACTATTATCGATGCAGAGAAAAGGAAAGTGTTAGAGAAGCGCTATTTATTCTTTCCAGCTGTCCTTTTTACCTTGTCATACTTGCCTTATATGCTATTACCACTCTCTTATCCGCTTTATATGCCTATGGTAACACTTTTACTTATTTATATGCTAAAAGCAACTGGACTCGCCAGACTTTGTCTAACCCACTTTGTTTCCTCTTCTTTCTCTTCTGTTTCACCCCAGGTTCTCAGGGAGGGAATACTCAAGCTTGATCAAGATTCTGCTTTCATCTTGATTGGAGCTGTTTTAGATGTGCGGTTTGGTTTCATATCTCTCTACTGGCAATATTTTCGGGATTATGCTTCCTTTATTATTGCACTCTGATGTTTTAAGTACAAGACAGAAGTTTTAATGATGTACTGGATTTTATGTATTTCAGATATATAATGTAACCATGTTTTGAACCACGTTGTTTTCTGCTTAATAAAAGTTTTAAATTCCACTGCTATTTTATATCTTTCTTGTAATGTTTGTGTTTATGTTTACCTATAACACTCCATGAAACTAAATGCATTCTCCTAAAGAGTGACATTAACAGACGTGGGGTGTCACAATTTTTCAAAAATTTTCATTTTCTAATTTTCCGCCATTGTCACTACGCATTGTTTTAATTTTTAGTGTTATTAAAATTTTGAATTCTTTTAGAAAAAGTTTTAAATTGACCAAAAGCATCAATCTTATTTTTAAGAAACAAAGTCCAAGTAAATCTGGAAAAATCATCGACTACTACGTGAATAAAGTCCAAATAAATCCATGTATATTAATTCTAATTGTTTTGATGTAGTGATTTCTTCTTTTGATTTAAATCAAATTTTCTTTAATTTTCCAAATTAAGAAGCATCTCATAAGTTATTGACTCTAAATTTCATTTTGGGTAATCCTCTAACTGAATCTAGTTTGGAAATCCTAGAAATGTGTTTGAAATTTATATGACCAAATCTTTTATGCCAAATCCCAGGGTCACTTGTATTGGCAATAAGACATAGATTATCGCTGGAGATTTTCATATTCAATATATAGATATTTTTCTTTCTATCTCCTTCGAATATAACTTTTGAATTCCTATCTACTATAAAACATTTATTCTTTTCAAAATTTATTTTGTAACCCTTATGGCAAAGTTGACTTATACTTAGCGAGTTGTGTTTTAAAATCCTAACTAATAAAACATCAGAAATAGTGGGAGTTTCAAAATTACCGACATTGCTGATTCCAATAATGTATCCTTTAGAGTTATCTCCGAAGTTCACCATTCCACCATCTTCATATTTCAGATTATTTAGTAGTTCAGGATTTCTAGTCATATGTCTTGAACAACCACTATCCAGTATCCATTTGTCCTTTTTCATTTTTACCAATTACTTTCCAGAATTTGAATTCCCAATAGCCATATGACACCCTAGTTCGGGATTTGAATTTCCAACAGCTACTTTACCCATCTTTTCAACTTTTGAGTTTTCAAAAGTCATAAAACACTTCTTTTCCTGAATTGAATAATATTTCAGTAGATCACATGCCATTTCATCATGATTATATGAAGACACTTCTAACATTTATACAACACATGAATTGATATTAGTGTTAACAGAAATTCCAAAATTTGTCATTAATTTTTTTTCAAAAATCTAATTATGAACTTTTTGAAAGACTTGCTCCGATACCAATTGGTAGGGAATGCAAAAAGGATTGTTAAGGCAAAACAAACACTAGAGAAGGGGGGTGAATAGTGATTTTAAGATTTTAAACTAAATTTATAACTTACATGAATTACTAGATGAATCAAACACCACAGAAACAGTCACATACACAGAATCAAACACAGATGCAAACTAAACAGAAATAAAAATGCAGAAAAGGAAAGAAAACACTGAATTTTATATTGGTTTGGATTACTCATACATCCAGTCCCACGCAACGCTAGATTACGAAGAGTTTTATTACTATATCAAAATCCAATTGTAACCCTCATTGATTTCATGGCTACAAGGGAAACCACTGATTCCGTCCTTGATTTTAAACTATAAGGGAAACCACCAATTTCGTCCTTGATTTTATGGATACAAGTTATATCACCAATTTCTTTATTCAATCCAAACAAATTACAAACAGCCCTATAACACTTCAAGAGCATTTGATTCAGAGAGCATAAAGTAGAGAGTGTAGAGAGAAGAAGTTTGATCAAAACGGAATTGAATTCGGCAGAGTATAAGTGTAGAAATCATAAAAATGATTAAGAAAAATGGTGTAGAGAAAGAAGATGAAGTTAGAGAGGAAGAGATTATAAAAAAAATCGAATTTAATTTCTTTTTATAAAGAGTGAAAGGATGCCATGCTTCAGAACCGTCACAAATAATAAAAAGACACTTCCTTTCAAAATTGAAAAATGACAGTTATGTTTATTTTTCCCGTTACCAAAACTTCCACTTTTCTTTGCTCCTCCGAAACTAGTACAGAAATTTGTGCTTTTTCTACTTTGTTTACGTTAATGAATGGTGGGTTTCAAGGAAGGCCTATATAGGGTACTTTTCGGGTGTGGGATGCTTGTTTCACTTCTGTATTCATCTTGTACCTTATTTGCCTGGGTGCACTGCGTTTTCAAAAGCTTCGGCATATAGGTTTTTGTATGTCGACATACTTATAGTGTAAAATTAATTTTTGAGTATTTTTCAAGTGTTTTGATATAAATATAATTCTGGAAATTCTTGAATTCAAATATAGTGTTATAAGTTAATATTATAAAGTAGGAAATCATATAGAAACGTAAATATAAACTATATAATTTATTTATGAAATTATAAAGGTTAAAACTATATAAAAAGTGAAAATATAAATATAAGAAACTTATCAAACTTTGAGTTTGAAAATAAAACTAAAATAAGAAAAGAGAATAGAAAGGATAGAAAATAAAATAGAAAGAAAATTAAATAGAAAGGATTTAAAGATCGAATTTGAAAAAAAAAAATTGAAAAGCAGAATTTGAATTTGAACCTAGAGTGTTATTTAGAGTCTTACATAATCTAGACTCTGTAACTATATTAATCTTGAACTCTTGAATACTCATGAGTCTTGAAATGTCTCTGAATTCTGAATCTCTAATATCTTTAAACTGTACAGTCTTCAGTAATATTTCCTGTATATAAATCCTGCATATGTGTATATATATTCTATGTAAAAGTGTTCATATTTTTTTTAATCAATTAACATTGAAATAAGGTTGTTGTCATTAAAACTCCATTCTCAAACAAAATTCCCATACTTTCATCTGTGCTTCACAGACAACTCATGCTTCCCTTCAACTTCGAACTGCTGTACTCCACTTAGGCTATCAAAGACCAGACGATGATCAGACCAGACCCCGTCATGCGCCTGGACCCACCCTACCTACTCCAGTAACCTTGCTCTGCCTGATGCCGTAGTTAACTCCCAATCATGCTTCGAATGGTGGTGCTTTCAACCTTGATTCTGGTCAGTACAGTAAATGAAATTCCATCACAGTGGGTCGTTCTGAAGATCTCACTAAGCATTACCTGGTTGGTGTTGGAACTTTTGTGTATTAGTGAGTGGATTTAAAGGAATTGGAAGAAGAACGATAGTATTTTTCAGCCATTGATATGTTAATGTGGCGGGATCTCAAAACATCGACCACGTAGAACATTCATTTAGGGTTTTGACGGGTGTATTTTTAAGGGTTGACATATTTGGTGTAGAATTTTATACTATTTTAATTTACCGAAACTAGCGTTGAAGTATCGCATAAAAACCACCTCATACGATCACCAATTGAGATGAAACTCCTAATTCTAACATAGAAAAATATTCCGGACACGATGGGATAGATTTCATCGAATTCCGAGGTCTAAAAGTCCTTTGTAAATTACAAGTGAAAAACACACGTTTAAATTTCCTACGATCACAAAATAAATCCTAACAACTTGAAACTTGAAACGCTACAAGACCTCACCATTACGGATTTAATCAAATTAGTTTTGCTTAAAACGAAGTTTGTTTGACAAGCAGTTATTCAATTTTACGCATTAAACAACACTATTTTATGCGTGAAACTATATATGTGTCCTGACACTAAAAGTCAATACGAATTCAACGGAATCCGTTTTGTAGCTTAATTAGATTGTTATCTCGAGTTACGCTCAAATTCCTTTTTAAATCGAATTAAATTTACTAAATAAATATTTATAATTTATAAATAATTCCATAGCGACTATTTTAAAAATTGAATTGTACATAAATCACAATCTATAACATAAAATTTCCAATTTTCTCTTTCATTAGAAAAATATAATCAAATAGATTCTAACAATTCTTCATTCACATAATTCTGACTTAAAATTGATTCTGCATATTCAGTTGAAGTTCAAATCGCAAATTACGAACTACCACAATGTTTTCGAGCTTGATTTATATTTATATATAATTATAATATTCTAACTTCGATATAAAATAAAATATATATTATAAAACTATTTATAATTCCAAATCGATATTTAAAATAATAAAACAAATTAAATATCTGACCACCAAAAGTACGAGACATTACACAATAATCTCTGTCCAAACCAATTTCATCGTGTCGTCTACGTCCATACGATTCCATCGTCACCTATGTCATCGACTTCCGTTACTGTATGATATGGTTAAAATTTACTTTATTCACCTATTTACATAATATTATTAAAACCTAAATAATATATTTATTAACCTAATTTTCTTTTTACGTTAAATAACCTTAGTCAGGCACATATAAAAATTATTAAGCGTAATGACTAGGCACACTAAATATTAGTTAGGCACATTTAATATGTACTTAGGCACAATACTCTTCTTTGTATATTCCACCTTCTATTATATTTAAGTGGCCACTTTTGGTTTAGGCACCTTTAAAGAGTATTTAGGCATATTTAAACTAACAATGGTTAGGCATCTTCGAAAACCTTCCACGCACCTTATTTTATATATAGCTGGTATTACGCATTGGGATTAGGCACATATGAAAAAACAGTTAGGCATAAAATACATATGCAGGCCACGTTATGTGTACAGACCACATTATATACTTAATGTATATATTGTTAACTTGATCTTGCTTTCGTTATAACAAAAGCTTGATTAGGCCTGTTTAAAACATGTTTAGGCACAACATAAACAATCAGGCCCGTACATGTAAATATAAACTTTAATTAGATATATATCAAGCTGTTATTTTCGTTTATGAACAAATTGGCATGTTATCCTTGATTGTTATAATTGAGCCGCATATTTAACAACCTTCACAAAAATTCTCGGTCGTTTATAATTTTGAATATAACTGATTAGGCATATGGATGACTAGGCACTCTAACTTAAATTTGCCACATTATTATGTATTAGATTAGGCAGTTTTATTCCTTCTTCTTCACCTTCGAAAATCCTTGCTCACGAATCACTGCAGACCACCACGCGGCATCTTCTTACCCATGTCCGCCTACCATTGCAAACTAATATCACCTCTTAATAATAGTGAAATCATTCAAGTTGGGGTATTTTATTTACCTTTCATACCTTGATCGACAACGTTCTTATCTTAGGATAGATGAAAGCTTGTAATACAAAATCTCGATTTAAATCTCACCTTTTACTCCATTTCTTACATTTGGAAATCTATTTTCGAATTACTCGATGAAAATTACTTCATCACATTTATAAACGTTGTTTATAAATTAATTTCCTTATTAAAACAAACTTCCGTTTTTAATAATCTATTTGAAACTTGATTCCTATTTTAACTTATACATACATACGTATATATATAAGCATGGAATCTACTTTCATATTTTAATTTTTATTTTTAGTTCTATTCAATATAATCCCAATATCTTATCTGGAAATAAGTTTATCTTTTTATAAATTCGACGTGGTCAAATTCTAATCATAAATCCATATGGATTTATTTCAATTCATTTTACATTTTGAACGACAGGAATAATTTACATCATTTCCTTTGAAAATGATTTCCAATTCCCTTTTTAAGTTCATACTTGAATTTAAATTTATAAATTATCCAGTGATAATTTCTCTCTTTTATTTATAAACATCATTTATAAATTTCACTTCTTGTTTTAGGTATTAAAACAAGTTTCCATTTCAAATTTCATTTGAAATTCTATTTCTACTTCGAAAAAATAAATTTACCTTTGAATTCACATTTGAGTCTACATTTCCAAATTATCAAATGATAATTTTTCTTTCCATTTATAAATGTTGTTTATAAATTCAACTACTTATTTTTATTACTAAAAACAAGTTCATATTTTTCTTAGCCTATTCGAAATTCAGATTTTAGTCTGGAAAATAAATTTTCTTTTTTAAAACTAAAATCCCCTTTTATGCTAATTTAAAAATAAATATCTAGGGCCAGTGATATTCAAACATCCAAAACACCGAAGTATCAATCATAGGTTTTCTAACACATCATATATGGTAATATATGTGAAAAAAAACAATAATAAATTTTTAGGAATCCAGTTGGATCCATCCAAACTGTTTTCCAACATCCACAGATGTTAGACAACATAAATAATAATAATCCTACTTCAAGGTAGGATATTGTGGTATAGAAGGTCATCCACTATATATATTATGGGGCGATAGGGTCATCCGCTAATGGTATTGCGGGAATTATCTAATATATATTGAGAAGTGTGAAAACCCGTAAATTCCCCGGTGAGGAAAGCGCGGATAGTTCGAGAACAAGCCACAACAGGACACATACAGAAGAACATTTCATTAGAAAAGATAACTGGGTAACTAGAGCTTTACATCTATCCAAGCTCCTAAAGACTGGAACAGCAATCCGATCAAGCTCCACTACTGCTAGGATCCACCGTAGGACCTGAGGGTTGGGAAAAAGATAAAAACAACGGGGTCAGACATAAGTCTGAGCGAGTCCTATAACTTTAACAATATAATCATTAAAGTAACCAGAGGAGACATAAACTTGACCTACGGTAATGTCTGGGGATGAATGGCTACACTAAGCAGCTTGGTATACTTAGGATAAACTAAGATAACTGTAAAGACGTATCTACCCACCCAAGGATAATTACTAACTGCACCACACCAGTCATTCCTACTCAAAGATTGATCCCACCCAAGGACTTAAAAGAAAGATATAACTAGTAGTTTCATGTACCCCTAGCTGACCACATAGGTGCCGTCTGCCCCTATCTCCACTAGGTGTACCCCACTACTCCCCAAGCGATCGGCTCCCTACCGTAGATACCCGTGCTGGTCCCACAGTGGGGTGTATCACTCCCCTAAAGTGGCAACCCAATACTATCAACGGTGCACGGCTTATACCTACACGATGCAACAACGGCTTATCTACCAGCCCGGGCCCACACACGCATATGAAACCCGTTGGACTTGCGTTGCCACCGCTAACCCGTTTTGGCCTCTTATAGTCAAGTCCAATATGCGTGTCCCGTCACCCGACTAGAGTCGAGCCCACAAAGATACGTTTGGGATATTGGTTGAAATGGGCCCCCCCACAAGCTACCCACCTAAGCTTGTCACTTATCTAGTGTATCCCACTTAACCCTTTAATCATGTTTAATTACATGTTTCCACTTGGTTAAGTATTCTAATCGTATTTTCTATTGCCACCCAAGGCAACCCACTAGATTTCCACATGCCACCCAAGGCGCCCACTTAACCCCTCATGTCCCTTTACATGCTAATATGGTTAAGTGTTTCTTAGTTAATTAATTAAGATCATGACCTCATAAAGACCTCTCACATTAGACCGTCTTTTATGACTGCTGGATATGCCGGTCGGTTCCGGGCAGACTTCTGTCATCAAAAGGGTCTAACCTCGTGTCTTTACTTTAATCATGTATTTAATTTATGACTAAGACCTCTCACATTGGGCCAATCATTTATAGCCGCTGGATGGCCGGTCGGTTCCGGGCAGACTTCCGCTACAAAAGGGTCCAACCTCGTGTCTTAGTTGATTAATTACACCTAATTAATCACCCCCACAATTAATTATCCCTAATTAATTACACATTTTTCATAACATGGGTAGACCTAACTCAATAGGTAAATTCCCATGGGGTAGACCTAACTCAATAGGTAAATTCCCACTTATGTTAATTTATTTTTATGGTATGCTTAATCATACCCAATCATACTTTTATTAACATATTTATTACCCCATCGTTCCCCACGTAAATTGTTCTCATTTCACGACATAATAAAGGGAAAGATCCATCACAAATATCATGGGTTTAGCATATAACTTTGTCATGGGTTAAGAGGATGTCAACTTATATTTATGAACATATATTAACCCAACTACATTTAACCCAAACTTGCATATTATCATACACATATCTTGCATAACATGTTGAACTTGCATATAAGCATTCTCATAACTTGCATAACATGCATTTAAGCATACACATAACTTGCATAAGCATTCACATACTTGCATAAGCATCCACATACTTGCATAAGCATGCATAACTTGCATATCATGTTAAACTTGCATTTAAGCATACACATAACTTGCATAAGCATTCACATACTTGCATAAGCATCCACATACTTGCATAAGCATGCATAACTTGCATATCATGTTAAACTTGCATTTAAGCGTATACATAACTTGCATAAGCATTCACATACTTGCATAAGCATCCACATACTTGCATATGAACTTGCATAACTCACTTTGTTAAACATGCATAAATCCACTTATTAAATATGCATAAACCCACTTATTAAACATGCATAAACCCACTTGTTAAACATGCATAAACCAACTTATTAAACATGCATATCATTACAAATGATTCAAACTCACTAATCCGCATTCAAGACCATAAGTCTCATTACACCCAATCTACTTACTTTAGCAATTGATGTTAAAGTGATAGAAACTCACCAAACCCAAGATTAGCAAACTTATGAAGTGGAATTAGTTGCTAAATATGAAGATGGTGATGATTAGAGATTGATTAGAGAGTGATTAGCTTGCAACTTCCTTCATAAACTAGTGGAGGCTCTCTCAAGTTTGATTTTGGCGGCATGAGGCCATCATTTCTATTTTTAGTAAGGATTAGGGGGGGTTTAGGGTGTATTTATAGATTAGGTGAGTGTTTTAGGCCCTTAGATTAACCCTAGGTTAGATTAGGTCCGTTAGATTTAGGAAATCTCTAGAACCCAGCCCTCCAAGCCAGCCTAAAACCCAACCTGGTGCACCCAGGTTCTCTGGACGCCACGCCCATGTCGACAGGCAAGTCGACGGGCAAGTCGACCCCCCTGTCGACAGGCCTGTCGACAGGCCTGTCGACATGGTTAGGGCGGGTATTTTCCCGCCTGGCCCCGCTGGTTCTATTCCAAAATCTGAATTTGAATTTTTAAATCTGTTTTTAGCTTTAATTTTCCTGCAAACTTCTTTGGGCCATAACCGGGCCATACGGACTCCGATTCTCGAAAACTCGGACTCTATTTCGCGTATTTTTCCGAGACGAACGCAATGACGCAGCCCGCTACCCCCAATTCCCACATCTGAGATTATTTATCCTGTAATTAGTGAATTTTAGTATTAACTAAAATTCGGGGTGTTACAATTTTGAAATGATATTTTTCTTAAGTGAAGAAATGTATTCCCGATTTTGGACAGGGAATGTTTTATAAAAATGTTTTATAAAACAGAAAGGATTTCGAGGCCTAAACCCAATATTATCGAAAAGATTTCGAAATGTATTATGTGTTACATTGTGGTTCATCACGTATTGATTAGTTGCTATTGATAACATATCTGTTTGGTGGAGGAGAATTTATTCTCTTGCTTAACACCCTTCTTTGAGACGTACGAGCTCAAAGGTTATGTGATTAATAGTGACTGATCATATGTGTGAATTGCTGATGTGAGGTACAATATTTTGAATGTGCTTGTGATTATTATGTTGTGAAATGATTTTCCCCACTTCGGGATATAAAAATGATTTAGTGTATGGCTAAAGATTCTGGTAACCCGGACAACTAAAAGTATGGGTGAGACGGGCGGTGTATGCTTCCATGCATGGGAGGTGCATCGTTAGTGTAGCCTGCTCTATGGTGGGAGGTGCATATATATATATATATATATATATCTAGTTTCTTAGGTGCGTGCCCTTTGCCATGTCTAGGGGGAGCCCGATATTTGGTTGCATACTTGTGTGTATGCATTGTTATGATTTGGAATTCATATTTCCAAATGATTTGATTTGAGATCCCGAAGTGAAATCTACTTTGATATAAAAGCTAGATATGTATTTCAAATGATTTGAAATGGAAATCGGGAAATAAAGTACAAAGGAATAATGTCTGTAAATTGAATTAGATTTGGAAAATCTAAGTGCGGTGATTAATCTAAATGGGTAATTGGGATATTGCATGTTGATTGATGCATAGTAGATCCATAACTATTGATTGTTGTTTATACACTGGCATTCATGGGGGTAAACCCATTCCGCATTGGCGGCGTGGTCCTGTGATTTGCCTTATCATTTATATAAGTTTATAACTGTTTAGAGTTTCTCACACCTGTCCCATGACTGACCTGTAGTTTGATTTTCCCTTGCAAACTCGGGTGCCCCTATTTTCCACACAGGCAGTCGAATAGTTTATGTTGCAGATATATGAGCAGGATTCTGGATTGAAGCTTAAAGCTGTGTCCAGAGCATTGGTAGTCTTCCACTGTGTTACTTTATTTATTTTCCGTTGTGCATTGTATTACCTTTGATGTAAATTAATCTTCGGCTGTATTATATTTCGATATACTCTGATATATTATGTACTCTGATGTAACATTATTATGATGTTTATAGAAGTCTTCTGTTTTTTGTTCTGATGTGTTGTATGCCCAGAGTTAGCATATACGGGATTCGAATGGTCTTGGTCGATTTAGCGATCGATTAGATCCGGGCGAAATCCGTATCGTTACATAGTAGATCGGAAAGGATAAAACTAGGTCAACCTCTACATCATCAATAATGTAAATAATACATATACGAACCGAATCTCCATCAAATTGGATTTGGAAAATTCAAAATTAGATCCGCAAAGAAATGAAGGAATACATATACACATATTTAGGATCAACAAAAAAATTAGATCTAAAAAGTTAGACCCATTAGAATATAATCTAGATCTACAAAAAAATATAGGAAAAGAGATCTAGAAGTTTGAGTCGGATCTAAAAGAACTGAATATATGACAAATTCATAGATCACTGATATAATATTCTCAAACAGAAAATAATTGTACAACTAATATATAAATTCATGAATTGATATCTTCAAATAAAAATTACTTACATGATAGATCTATAGATATAGATCTAGAATATTTCAAACAATATCTCTAATAGAGCTTCGTGCTGATAGCGTGTTATATATAATATACAATAAGAAAACCATTATAAGAGGAGAAAGAGGATACTTTTTATTCGTTCATCAATTAGTACACTATTTACAATACATGAGCTACTTATATAATGGCTTGGAAGCTTGGAGTAAAACTTATTCCACAATGTGGGACTAAACAGAATATGACAAGAGCATATTCACTCATATATATTACAACAAATCTACAGTATAATAAGATTAGAAATATAATGGCAAAAATAATAATA
The DNA here is from genome assembly GCA_030737875.1 of Allium sativum. NCBI lineage: Eukaryota > Viridiplantae > Streptophyta > Magnoliopsida > Asparagales > Amaryllidaceae > Allium > Allium sativum. Next base: position 575,770,551 of record CM060909.1, on the reverse strand, counting down.
TGTTAAATGGAATAAGATTTAAAAAATTATATCTATGGTAAAACAAGCTCTAGAAAAATAAGATTAATAAAATGGTATTAGAAAATTTGTTTATCATTTTGAAACTATGATGTTAACGTGTTGTAAACTATAAAATGCTAAGAATCCATTAGAAAAAGAGAGAGGGGGGCACTTCACTTATTTCATATGTTAACATACAATGAAAGGGTGCTCTATTTATTGGTATAAGATGGAAAACTATGATTACAATAATGCATATACAACATTTATGATAGTCATGCTTATAATTTACACACACACACACACACACACACACACATATATATATATATATATATGTATATATTGTAACAATATTTACAATAGATGCATTGTTATTGATATATTTTAGATCTATTCGTATTCTTAACTATTCGCACTTTAAATATATAAATATCAAAATTTCAAGCATCATTTACTAGATAAACAAGGGAAAATGACTAAAAAAATAAGACCGATAAATGAAAATATAGGTAAAAATATGTTGAATGAACATATTCATGCATTTTTGGGAATCTTGTTAGTAATTTCCTATGTAAGTATAAAAATTTCTGAAAGATTAAAGTGGAAACATTAACCCTCTCTATAATGACCCAGATTTTTGATGTCCAAGTATTTAATTTATTTAAAGGAAAATGATTGTTTTAGAAATAGAATGGCCTGGATTCGTAAATATGAGTTATTTAATATAGTTGAATAATGAAATCGTGATTTAGATATTGAATTTACTTGATTAAGTGAAATTTGAATTTAATGTGAAATTAAATTGATTTCTAAGATTATTTGAAATTGGATTAAATAAGAATAATAGTAATAAATTATTATCTTATAATTGAAGTGATTTAAAATCGATTAATAATAGTATGATTAAGTTAACATTGGAAGTTATCGTTTTGCAAACTATCTCGGATCTTATGGAAACCCTTGGATATGGAATGATGAATCATTGTAGGACATCAAGTTTCATGACAATCAGACTTATTGTGCGATTGTGCAAGCTAGAATCGCATAGCGTTTAGCTATTGTAAATTTTAATAATACAATATGATTTTAGAAGCTAACTTCTATACATGATCGAATTATGCCCTGAAATTAGTTCCATTAAGTCCGGAATAAGGCTAATTAGTGTAGAATGTCCGTGAGCGCGGTTCAATTGGAATGTGTGAAATTTTGAAATGAATAGTGTTTGAGATATTTTTCCAGTAAAAGGGTTTCAACAGTTAATTATTTCACAAACGCTAATTTATGAACCTAGAAATTATTTATTCTCCTTCATCCAAAAATCCACATCGATCGAGGCATTTAGATATTGAACTAGGTCTCGACTCTGACTAGGAAAATGTTCAATTAGGCGAGACAAGTGTTGTTGTAACATCCTCCACTCTAAAGCCCGAAAATAAGCTGTGACGACCGACAAATTCTCTTGCACTTAACAAGGGAATTAATGTGCTGAAAGACAGTTATGTAGCTATGGACGATCATCAAGGTAGGATAACACACGCGAACCCATCATATAACTCACAACGTAGAGATACAATATAATAGAACATATATAACAAGCATTAATAGTGAAGCACATTTGAGCAGAAACTTAAACTTTCATGTCAATTAGAAAGATCCATACAACCACTGGAATACATCATAAGTATATGTAAAAATTGCCTCACTGCATGGTCACTTAGAGTAGCATACATTAAACATAAGCCAAAGCAACAAGTATGTATAATAGGAAATAATACGCAAGCCTCCTGCTCGTCGTCACTCTACAACATCGTCCTCACTAAGTCTTTCTACCTATTACCTGCTACTTAGTCTGCCTATCCCAAAACAGGATGAAAAACCCAAGGTAATAAGAGAAAACATAAAACCTTGAGTCAGACAACAGTCTTAATGAGCGATAAAAAAAGTGTCTAACATCAACAATAAAGTATATGAGAATAGGTAGATCAACCAACTAATGTACCAACACTAACAGAGAAGAAACTCAAACTCTTCTTCTCCACATTCGATAGTGGTAGCCTTTAAAAACAATCAGGAGTATACAAGCAGTAGTAATCATAGCATCCGATAATCAAGCATGGACTACCCTAATCAAATTCGACATCCCCCAAGCACAATCTCAGAAGGCCAAAACCAATATCAGACAAGCACCCGAGAAATATCTCTCTTGACGTCGAATAATCCACACAAGACAACATTAGCAAACAATCAAACATCCATGACTCTGGCTATCACCGCCTATCCTGCTATGAAACCATTGTTAATAGTTTGACCAGCTCATCATCATGCCATCCGTCAAGGTCTAATGGTAACCTCGGTTCTAGCAAAACTCCATACACCATCGTGACTCGTATATCTATGCCCGTCATGGCTGCCCAGGTTACTCGACCAGATCCCGCAGTCATTTAGGCATCCCTATTGCACCCCTGTTTTGAGCCCGCTAGAACCTATGACAATAATAATCCCTTAGCCTTCATTATCTCTAGTTGTCATCGCCGACGACTATCCATAGCTCAAACGCCTTCTCGAGCGGCCATTATCTACGAACTCAACACCCTTGAGTCGTCTTCACATTCATTGCATTACGATGATCAACAAACACTTCAAAGCGGTGACGACCCCAAACCCCGTTCTGACGGTGGCAAGGGTTATCCTTGGAATATAACACATAAACAGATAATAGCAGAACAGAAATAAATAAATACACCAGATAATGAACAATAGAATATACTGGATAAAAGTAATCATCAGAGTTACATAGTATACAGGATCTTACTTAGTACAAATACAGTTCAGCTATACATAAATATCTACAGCGGAAAACAAACAAAATATGTACAATAGGAGCTGAACAGCATAAAAAGAGATAAATGATAGAATCCATCCTCAGCTCCAACTATCCAGAAAGAACCAGCTAAACCTGAATACAAGGCTGCCCGTGTAGAAAGAGGGGCACCCGAGTTTGAAAGTGAAACAAACTACGAGTCAGTCATGGGACTGGTATAAGAAATCTACTCAACACATATATAATTTGGCTAATCACAGGACCACGCCACTTTCGTGGAACGGGTTTACTCCATTGGATTGTCAGTGCTTTAAAACAAATCTTTCTTTTAAACAACGTAATGCATTTTATAAAGATGAAGCCATTATAAGACTCAATTCCCATCACACAATGCAACGCAAACCGGAGGATAGAGTTTTTACCTTATAACAGCCAAAATATGCTTGATACGAATAAAACAAAGGCATTTGATATTATTGCTAGTGTTTATATGTTTTGAAAACAATTTCAAATCATAACTATCAATCATAGACGGCATGGGTACCATATATCATGTCGCCATATATATATACAATCAAAACCGCACTGTCACGTATTTAGAAACTGGATTTCCGTCTTGAACCAAGGCAAAAGATAGTCCTTACCGAATTCGAGACGCTCTAGCCCGTGTCTCAGGAACAGCCGTAACTGCCCCTTGGATCGTCAGGGCCGGTCCACCGATGTGGATTATTATGCCTGAACACTGCGTCTCCCCGCCCTTTGGGGCGTAAACGAGCCAACGAATGACTCCATCGGACCCGGATCGTCCAATCAAACCGAGGCGCCTCGCAACAGCAACAACCACATAGGTGAAAAGTATATAAATGTCAGGCCTGGTAGGTCACTGACACCACCCTAGCTAGAAAGAAACGCAGGCCCTCCCTGATGTCCTTCTCCCGTTTCTGGTTCATACCGGGGTGTGAGGCTCGCGAATTTACGTTATACACAAAGCTACGCCACATCCGCGATGCTTTGATCATCACCACAAGACTTTGCTTTTCTACAGAAGCCCTGATCACTGCATCTTAGCATGCCACACAGGCAATTCATGCCATGCGACTGATGTCCATCGATATACCACCTCTGAGCTCGTACGTCTCAGAGAAGGGCGTTAAGAAAAAGAATAAATTCTCCGCCGCCAAACAAATGTATATTTAATAGAGATCAATCAACACAGAATAAAATCCAATGTCAGACACACATTCCATTTACAAGTCCATTCTGGGTCTGAACGAAACCGGAGGCACTAAATACCTCGTAAACCCATCGACCACCACGTACGTCTGGACGATCACCACTCATTATCCATATTTCGGGATGCCTCCCAATCAGGACCTCGATTACCATCCAAACGAGGTGAAGATCTCCGGTCTTGGACCACCGTCTTCACCTTCGACTTTCAATCGTCGGTCAATTATTTGAAATGAGAATTAACTCGGCCTTTTCAGATAATTCACGTATATTTAGAATTTCAAATCAATTTATTTCAATGGTTAAATCATTCGACAACACCAATTTGTTCTTTAATGTAATTTTCACACCAAACACATTCAACCATCAAACACCACATAAATCGAGCAAATTCAGTTTATTTCCATTGCATAACGTTTATAATATTTTATAACGATTTATCACTATTTTTATTTATTTTTAAAATAGCATATTTATTCAAAACGACGCTTCAGGCCATAGCACGGCCGTGGCGCTGTTTTTCTTCAGATTTGATTTACACATATCTGAAAATCTAACCGTTGGATCTTCACAAAATTTACATCATTAGAAAGGTCTTTTCAAAACGAATCCAACGGTTCCAGTTTTGGGAAATTCCGATGGTCGGATCTCCCGGTACAATCGTTTGAAGTTTCGATTTCAAAATACGAACTGCAGCGTCGTTATTCGATTTAATATAATTATATTTATAAATATAAATAAATATAATCGTTTCTGGCGCTGTTTTTCTTCCGATTTGAATTAAACATTCCAGACAATCCAGCCATTGGATTTTTTACAAAGTTGGTGCTGTTGGAAAGATTTTTCCAAGGCGAACCCGACAGTTGCGGTTTCGGGAAAATCCGATGGTCGGATTTCCCGCACTAGTTGTTTGAAATCACGGTTTCCAAACACGAACTGCACGGCCACGTTTCGTTTTAATTTTATTTATATTTATATATTTATATAAATATAGTTCATTCAAAAATTCCTATATCGTTTTCACTTCAAATATTTCACTAACGCCTTTAAATTTTGGAAAATTTCGCCATAACCTCCTTTGTATGGGAGGAGCTGGAAAAATTACCAAATAGCCACACGGGCATCTCATGTCGAAAAGAAAAAGAAAAAGCCAAGCGGCTAGCCAACAGGCTCATAAAATCATCACCCAAACAAAACAGTAAATGTGTACCTATTTGTCGGGCACAAAATTTTATTCCTCTTCTCTAGCCCCTTTGCTATAACCTGTTCAATAAATATGCATGTACACATATACAGTTCTTTTCACTTATCATTTTCCATTCAACTTCATATTTGATTCCATTTGGTTTAAAAACAACATTCATTTTAATGTTGCATTCATAGGCAAAAATCATATCATTAGCTAATTAATGAATATTTCAACTCACGCATATTCATTTGAACGAGTTGCTATTTTTAACACTTCACATTTCAATAATTCATGTATAAAAAAAATTGTGATTTTTATTGTAAAACAATTCATTTCAAAACACTATTATTTTATATAGTCTATAGGGGTGATAAAAATAGGATTTTTATTATAAAACAATTTCTTTTAAAACGAGATTATTTTACATAGTCCATATAGATGATAAAAAGGTGATTTTTATTATAAAACAATTTATTTCAAAATATGAATACCATTTAACACATGAATTTCTAATCAACGAATGAATATCGATTCAACACATGAAGGTTTTCTATACAATGAATAAATATAGTTTCTGCAAATGAAAATAATTCAAACACATGAATATTATTCAAAATTTCGGCAGCATAACGGCAGGGTAGTTAAAACCGGGACTGTCCCTAGTACGGCTCCTTGCTTTACCTTAAAACCTCGCGGTTTTTTACAATAGGGATCATGCATCTAGTTCGCACGCAGGCGGCATGTATATTTGAGGGGCTGGATCTCCTCGCACGAGCGACGACAGGGGGCGTACCAGCTATGGATGGGAAGAGGGTGGCGAGGGCTTCGGAAAACTCTAAAGGACGGTGGTGTAATTCGCCGTGGTTTCGCCGGAATCGGCCTGGGAAGGAATGAATGCGATTTCACCATCGATCGCGATGGGGAGAGAGAGAGAGACGGGTTTTCTTTTTTTTTATTTTCTTTTTTTTAAATTTTCTGATTGGCCGGTGGTGTTTAAAAGGGTTTTCTGACACGACCACCAATTTAAACCCAATGACTGCTGTCCCCAGCGTTTTACCCCCATTCCGAACACAATGGGATATGTTTTAAAGGCCCATTCGAATGTTTCATTCAGTTTTCCTTCAAATTAAAATATAAAACATTCAATATTTAATTTGAACGTGCATTTCAATTTGCCAGGGCCACAAACTGATTCGAAAAATTCCAGAAAAATAAATCTAGCTATGTTTTGACGATACGGTCCTAACAAAACTAGTTTCGTCGAATTCTGAGACCGTTTGCAAAAAGGCCCATTTTTGGTCGATCCAATTTAATTGTAATTGACCGAAACACATTTTCCTTTTCCACGCTCACATACTAGATTCAAGAATTATGAAATTTGAAACCTAGCGAGAACTTCACATCCTGGATCCAACAAAAGTGGTTTCGTCGAATTCCGAGGTCGTATGCAAAATGGCCAATTTTACGGGCTATATAAATTCCATAGCGACCTTTCTGAAAATTCATTCGGCCATAACTTTTGCTTTCCGCTATGAAAATTCGATTTTTCAGATTCATTAGAAAGGTATTCACTAACAGATTTAAATATTTTTGGTTTCACTAAAATCCGTTTTGTTTTGCACCTGGTGCAGTCCAACAAAGTTTGAATTCAATTTTTGAAACTGCAGCGCCATTTCAGGCCTTGTTTATAATTTTAATTAATTATATTCGATTTCAATTGTCGATTCAAACTCACTTTTCATTTCCATTATTTAAAATATTTATTTTAAATATTTAAAATCCATTATTTTGGCCAATTTAAAATTTTTAAATTGGTTCAGATTTTCTGGATCGTTACAATCTCCCCCACTTAAAACTTTTCGTCCCCGAAAAGGAACAAAGTCGAAAGTGGTTTGATAAAAGTACAATCACACAACACAACCAACAATCAAATCGTTTTAACCCTTCAAAAATATACTGATCTACTTCTATTCTCTTTTCAAAATCATTCAGACTATAGAATTTAAAAGTGCACATCCATGAAAGAAAATTACAACAGAATAGAGAATTAAATGGTAATGCAAAGTATGGTAAATGTACCTTGCACCGGAGTCAATCAGAGATATCTATTCGGCATCTGGGATAGGCTTTCTGAGTGCTCTCCTCAGTTTCCCAAGTACAATCTCGCGGATCTCCACTCCATTGCACTTTGACTAAGTGAACCTTCTTGTTCCTCAGCTCTTTGGTTTCTTTGCCTATTATCTTTAGCGGCTCTCTTCTCACAGCTAATTCTGGGGTAATTTCAATGTCCTGTTGAGCTGCTTCTTCCACGATCAAGTCTGGATCATGAATGTGTTTCCGAAGTTGAGATATATGAAATACATCATGAATTCCAGGCAACCAATCAGGCAATTTAACCCTATAAGCGAGAGTCCCGATCCGTTCCATAATAGGAAACGGACCAATTAATTTGGGCGCCAACTTTCTTGTTTTACCGAACCGGATAACTCCTCTCGTCGGCGATACTTTCAAATATACATAGTCGCCAACAGCAAAGGATATATCTCTTCTTCTTCTATCGGCATAGCTCTTTTGTCGGCTTTGAGCGGCGAGTAATCGCTTCTTAATAAAATCGACTTTATCGGCGGCTTCTCGAATCATATCTGGACCCAACGCAAGTCTATTTCCTGGCTCGACCGAACAAGCAGGAGATCGGCACGGTCTACCATACAATGCTTCGAATGGCGACATTGTCAGACTCGCTTGGTAGCTGTTGTTATAAGAGAATTCAGCCAAATGCAGATGGTCTTCCCATGATCCACCGAAATCTATAACACAAGCCCGCAATAGATCTTCTAAAATGTGATTCACCCTCTCAGTCTGACCGTCTGTCTGAGGATGATAAGCGGTGCTTAAGTTCAACTTCGTTCCTAGCTCGACTTGAAATGCTTCCTAGAATTTGCTAGTGAATATTGTATCTCTATCACTGACTATACTGAGCGGCACTCCATGTAGTCTAACTATTTCCTTGAAGTAAATCTGCGCCAGACTCTGAGCAGTTCTGTTAGATCTGACAGGTATGAAATGGGCGGTCTTCGTGAAGCGATCTGCGATCACCCAAATACTGTCATTTCCTTTTCTGGTTCTGGGCAGACCATCAATGAAATCCATAGAAATATGTTCCCACTTCCAACCCGGAACTTCTAGCGGTTGTAATAATCCAGCCAATTTCTATTGGTCACTTTTGACTAGTTGGCAAGTAGGGCATCGACTAACATATAAGGAAATGTCCCATTTCATCGACTTACACCAGAAAGTGCGTTTGATGTCATTATACATTTTGCTTACTCCCAGATTGATACTAAGTTTCGACTTGTGGCATTCATCCAGTACTTCCTTTCGAAGCTCAGGAATGTTAGGGACACAGATTCGACCTTTGAGCCTTAAAATCCCATCATTATCTACTTGAAAACTCAAGGGCTCGCCTTTCTGAATTATCTCTCTGCGGAGGTAAGCGAACAACTTCCTCAAACACATCCGCATAGTTCTTGACGACAGGAATATCTTTCACTAGGTCGATAATATTCTATGTGAATTCAGGGACATTTTCTATTTGCGCTGGAGAAACATTCAAAGCTGCCCAGAAGTCTTTTCTATTAGATTTCTGACCTTCACCGGGAATGGTTATATAATCACCTGATTTAATCTTCACCTTTACGACTCAATCGGCGCATTTAACTTCAGTTTCATATTTGATCAACTAGTCTAACCCCAAGATAAGATCAAACTCTTTAAAATTCATGACGACCGCGATGGTGGGAAACCGATAACGAGAGAAAGAAACCGGCACTCCACAAATCCAACTGAGATCAATGGAACCCCCAACCGGATTCTGGACAGTCATTGGTTCCTTGAGCTTTTTCAAATTCAAATCCAGTTTCTTAGCTGCATCTTTGGCAATGAAACTTCGTGACGCGCCTGTGTCAAACAGTACTTTGACTGGAATGTTTTTGACAGTTAGCGTGCCTTCTAAATCATCAGCCCTTTCTTGACTAGCTGAGGGCTCAGAAGTTTCTGCTACTTCATTTACCTGGGCTTCTTTGGTTGTTTTTAACAGCCGGCACTCTTGTTTTACATTACCAAACCGATGGCATTGATTACACCTTTTCTTCCCTTGAAAATTCTTCTTGGATTGAAGCCCACCTTTTAATCGCTTCTTCAAGGGTCCGCAGTTTATTGACAAATGCCCCTTTTGATGGCAGTTACTGCATACGGTGGTCGTTACGGGTTCTTTCCCAGATCTGGCCATTTTCCTCTTGGCACTGGGCTTCTTACTGGCTTCAGGAATATCAGTTCCCGACTCTTCTTTGTCACTACAACAGACTTCCTCTTCGTCGCGCAACATTCCTTTCTTATGGAGATCTTCATACTGATAAGCCATATATATCATTTCAGAAAAAGGAAGCTTCACATTCCTCATTACACTATTCTGATATCTCCTTTGCAGGCCATGAATAAATCTCAGATTTTTCCTCTTTGGATCTTGAATCAGATGAGGAGCAAAGTGAGCAAGTTCGTTGAATTTTTTATGATATTCTAGGATGGTCATATCACCTTGTATCAAATAAGAAAATTCATCACATAATCTCTCGGTTGCTTCGGGAGGAGTAAATCTTCCTAGGAAAATCTCTTTGAATCTATTCCAGGTGATATCACCTTCTGGATTATCTTTTATGATTGTTTCCCACCATATTAAAGCTTCTCCATTGAGCGCCCAAGATGCTACTAATCTTTTCTGGTCGTCTCTCAGCTGGAAACGCTCAAATATTCTTTCTGCAGAGCTCACCCAAGCTTGAGTTTGAATAATAGATTCATTTCCCGAGAATTGTGCTCCACCCAGATTTCGATATCTCTTAAATAGAGCCTCTAGATCGGGTTCTGCATTTCTCCTGTTTCTGACACTCATTTTTCTAGTACTTCTGCAATTAGCAGAACAAGTATCAGGTCACAGAAAAGGTATTTTAAAACATAGAAACACATACATCAAATGTAAGTGTGTCTATCGAGGTGTAATTTCATTCTGCTTTACTCATACTAGGATATTGCTGATCCTTTCTGTATAGAGTCACCCGTCCTAGAACACTACTGGTTCTATTTCTGACGAGTTCGTTCAAATTTTATACTCCAGAACTAAGCTTAACCAAAGCTCTGATACCACGTTGTGACGACCCCAAACCCCGTTCTGACGGTGGCAAGGGTTATCCTTGGAATATAACACAGAAACAGATAATAGCAGAATAGAAATAAATAAATACACCAGATAACGAACAATAGAATATACTGGATAAAAGTAATCATCAGAGTTACACAGTATACAGGATCTTACATAGTACAAATATAGTTCAGCTATACATAAATGTCTACAGCGGAAAACAAACAAAACATGTACAATAGGAGCTGAACAGCATAAAAAGAGATAAATGATAGAATCCATCCTCAGCTCCAGCTATCCAGAAAGAACCAGCAAAACCTGAATACAAGGCTGCCCGTGTAGAAAGAGGGGCACCCGAGTTTGAAAGTGAAACAAACTACGAGTCAGTCATGGGACTGGTATGAGAAATCTACTCAACACATATATAATTTAGCTAATCACAGGACCACGCCACTTTCGTGGAATGGGTTTACTCCATTGGATTGCCAGTGCTTTAAAACAAATCTTTCTTTTAAACAACGTAATGCATTTTATAAAGATGAAGCCATTATAAGACTCAGTTCCCATCACACAATGCAACGCAAACCGGAGGATAGAGTTTTTACCTTATAACGGCCAAAATATGCTTGATACGAATAAAACAAAGGCATTTGATATTATTGCTAGTTTTTATATGTTTTGAAAACAATTTTAAATCATAACTATCAATCATAGTTGGCATGGGTACCATATATCATGTCGCCATATATATATACAATCAAAACCGCACAGTCACGTATTTGGAAACTGGATTTCCGTCATGAACCAAGGCAAAAGATAGTCCTTACCGAATTCGAGACGCTCTAGCCTGTGTCTCAGGAACAGCCGCAACTGCCCTTGGATCGTCAGGGCCTGTCCACCGATGTGGATTATTATGCCTGAACACTGCGTCTCCCCGCCCTTTGGGGCGTAAACGAGCCAACGAATGACTCCATCGGACCCAGATCGTCCGATCAAACCGAGGCGCCTCGCAACAGCAACAACCACATAGGTGAAAAGTATATAAATGTCAGGGCTGGTAGGTCACTGACACCACCCTAGCTAGAAAGAAACACAGGCCCTCCCTGATGTCCTTCTCTCGTTTCTGGTTCATACCGGGGTGTGAGGCTCGCGAATTTACGTTATACACAAAGCTATGCCACACCGGCGGTGCTTTGATCATCACCACAAGACTTTGCTTTTCAACAGAAGCCCTGATCACTGCATCTTTGCATGCCACACAGGCAATTCATGCCATGCGACTGATGTCCATCGATATACCACCTCTGAGCTCGTACGTCTCAGAGAAGGGCGTTAAGCAAAAGAATAAATTCTCCGCCGCCAAACAGATGTATATTTAATAGAGATCAATCAACACAGAATAAAATGCAATGTCAGACACACAGTCCATTTACAAGTCCGTTCTGGGTCTGAACGAAACCGGAGGCACTAAATACCTCGCAAACCCATCGACCACCACGTACGTCTGGACGATCACCACTCATTATCCATATTTCGGGATGCCTCCCAATCAGGACCTCGGTTACCATCCAAACGAGGTGAAGATCTCCGGTCTTCGACCACCGTCTTCATCTTCGACTTTCAATCGTCGGTTAATTATTTGAAATGAGAATTAACTCGGCCTTTTCAGATAATTCACGTATATTTAGAATTTCAAATCAATTTATTTCAATGGTTAAATCATTCGACAACACCAATTTTGTTCTTTAATGTAATTTTCACACCAAACACATTCAACCATCAAACACCACATAAATCGAGCAAATTCATTTTATTTCCATTGCATAACGTTTATAATATTTTATAACGATTTATCGCTATTTTTATTTATTTTTAAAATAGCCTATTTATTCAAAACGACGCTTCAGGCCATAGCGCGGCCGTGGCGCTGTTTTTCTTCAGATTTGATTTACACATATCTGAAAATCTAACCATTGGATCTTCACAAAATTTACATCATTAGAAAGGTCTTTTCAAAACGAATCCAACGGTTCCAGTTTCGGGAAATTCCGACGGTCGGATCTCCCGGTACAATCGTTTGAAGTTTCGATTTCAAAATACGAACTGCAGCGTCGTTATTCGATTTAATATAATTATATTTATAAATATAAATAAATATAATCATTTCTGGCACTGTTTTTCTTCAGATTTGAATTAAACATTCCAGACAATCCAACCATTGGATTTTTTACAAAGTTGGTGTCGTTGGAAAGATTTTTCCAAGGCGAACCCGACAGTTGCGGTTTTGGGAAAATCCGATGGTCGGATTTCCCGCACTAGTTGTTTGAAATCACGGTTTCCAAACATGAACTGCACGGCCACGTTTCGTTTTAATTTTATTTATATTTATATATTTATATAAATATAGTTCATTCAAAAATTCCTATATCGTTTTCACTTCAAATATTTCACTAACGCCTTTAAATTTTGGAAAATTTCGCCATAACCTCCTTTGTACGGGAGGGGCTGGGAAAATTCCCAAATAGCCACACGGGCGTCTCATGTCGAAAAGAAAAAGAAAAAGCCAAGCGGCTAGCCAATAGGCTAATAAAATCATCACCCAAACAAAACAGTAATTGTGTACCTATTTGTCGGGCACAAAATTTTATTCCTCTTCTCTAGCCCTTTGCTATAACCTGTTCAATAAATATGCATGTACATATATACAGTTCTTATCACTTATCATTTTCCATTCAACTTCATATTTGATTCCATTTGGTTTAGAAACACCATTCATTTAATGTTGCATTCATAGGCAAAAATCATATCATTAGCTAATTAATGAATATTTCAACTCACGCATATTCATTTGAATGAGTTGCTATTTTTAACACTTCACATTTCAACATTTCATGTATAAAAAAATGTGATTTTTATTGTAAAACAATTCATTTCAAAACACTATTATTTTATATAGTCTATAGGGGTGATAAAAATAGGATTTTTATTATAAAACAATTTCTTTTAAAACGAGATTATTTTACATATCCATATAGATGATAAAAAGATGATTTTTATTATAAAACAATTTATTTCAAAATATGAATACCATTCAACACATGAATTTCTAATCAACGAATGAATATCGATTAAACACATGAAGGTTTTCTATACAATGAATAAATATAGTTTCTGCAAATGAAAATAATTCAAACACATGAATATTATTCAAAATTTCGGCAGCATAACGGCAGGGTAGTTAAAACCGGGACCGTCCCTAGTACGGCTCCTTACTCTACCTTAAAACCTCGCGGTTTTTGACAATGGGGATCATGCATCTAGTTCGCACGCAGGCGGCATGTATATTTATTTCATTTCCACAAACTAATCCTATGTGGTTTCAACCAAATATTTCTCAACCACAAATGGGTATTTTTCAACCACAATCAATCAATATCAACCACAAACAATCCCAAACAACCATTCGCTATAAATCAATAAATATCGTCCATGGTTTGTGGACGAGGGGCGTATATATATATATTTATATATAGCAATTCACTTTTATTTCAACACATATATAATTTTTACAATGCATATATAACTTATACATCGAACATACAACTTATACAACGCTTATACAAGAGGTGTACAACGCTTATATAACTCATACATCGACTATATAATTAATACATCGAACGTTTTCCATATTGTTCATAAATTTGAAATCTCACATTGGGTTCCACTCCACCAAAAATAGCACAAGGCTCAGAAAAATATGCGGTCTCTTCTAAAATGTAGAAGGCGTCCACACGGTCACGATGTTTCCTATTTCATCGAATTTCGTTAACATATGAAAAAGATATGATTTTTCAAAGTTTGCAACGGTTTTAAATTGTTAAAATCAGTTTTAAAATTACACAGCCGTACCTCACTGTTTTGTTCGAAACTAGGTTTCGATTTCTCGCGAAATCCGTGAAGCTAGAGGACGATCGGTCTTCGCAGCGTCAAAGGGCTAGGAGAGGGCTTCGCGCGCGTAGGGGTGTCGGCCAGCTCGGTGGCGAATCCTGGTCATGGCGGCGGCGGGAACTTCCGAACTTTGAGGGGCTGGATCTCCTCGCACGAGCGACGATATGGGGCGTACCAGCTATGGATGGGAAGAGGGTGGCGAGAGCTTCGGAAAACTCCAAAGGACGGCGGTGTAATTCGCCGTGGTTTCGCCGGAATCGGTCTGGGAAGGAATGAATGCGGTTTCGCCGTCGATCGCGATGGGGAGAGATAGAGAGACGGGTTTTCTTCTTTTTTTTTTTTTTAAATTTTCTGATTGGCCGGTGGAGTTTTAAAGGGTTTTCTGACACGACCACCAATTTAAACCCAACGACTGCCGTCCCTAGCGTTTTACCCCCATTTCGAACACAATGGGATATGTTTTGAAGGCCCATTCGAATGTTTCAGTCAGTTTTCCTTCAAATTAAAATATAAAACATTCAATATTTAATTTGAACATGCATTTCAATTTGCCAGGGCCACAAACTGATTCGAAAAATTCCAGAAAAATAAATCTAGCTATGTTTTGACGATACGGTCCTAACAAAACTAGTTTCGTCGAATTCTGAGACCGTTTGCAAAAAGGCCCATTTTTGGTCGATCCAATTTAACTGTAATTGACCAAAACACATTTTCCTTTTCCACACTCACATACTAGCTTCAAAAATTATGAAATTTGAAACCTAGCGAGAACTTCACATCCTGGATCCAACAAAAGTGGTTTCGTCGAATTCCGAGGTCGTATGCAAAATGGCCAATTTCACGGGCTATATAAATTCCATAGCGACCTTTCTGAAAATTCATTCGGCCATAACTTTTGCTTTCCGCTATGAAAATTCGATGTTTAAGATTCGTTAGAAAGGTATTCACTAACAGATTTAAATATTTTTGGTTTCACTAAAATCCGTTTTGTTTTGCACCCGGTACAGTCCAACAAAGTTTGTATTCAATTTTTGAAACTGCAGCACCATTTCAGGCCTTGTTTATTATTATAATTAATTATATTCGATTTCAATTGTCGATTCAAACTCACTTTTCATTGCCATTATTTAAAATATTTATTTTAAATATTTAAAATCCATTATTTTGGCCAATTTAAATTTTTTAAATTGGTTCAGATTTTCTGGGTCGTTACAAAAGCACTTTGAACGTTCCTTCTTGAATTCATGACGAATCCATTACCATCATCGATCCAAAAACATACATCGTTTGGTCGATATTCAATCCGCCAATATACTTGCTCTATCCAACGTCCAAATTGTGCCCAATCCATAGTGAAAAACACGCCCGATCCATCCAGAAAACATGTCCGGTCCATCCATAAAAATATGTCCAGTCCATCCAGAAAACATGTCTGGTCCATCCAAAAAAACATGTCCCGT
This sequence comes from Allium sativum, assembly GCA_030737875.1. Classification (NCBI taxonomy): domain Eukaryota; kingdom Viridiplantae; phylum Streptophyta; class Magnoliopsida; order Asparagales; family Amaryllidaceae; genus Allium; species Allium sativum. Next base: position 575,754,709 of record CM060909.1, on the reverse strand, counting down.
CCTGCTCAGTCCACTGGAGCATTTACGTCTGATCCATGCCATAACTCGCCCGACCCGTGCCAAAACTCGCTCGATCCATGCCAGATCTTTGCCCGATCTATGCTCCAGAACATTGCCTGATCCATGCTCCAGAACTTATCCGATCCATTGAAAAATGACCGAACCATCACTATTTTTACGCTCGATCCACTCCATTTCTGGGGGAACAAGCTAGCCGATCCATGCTAAGAATCCCCGATCTGATCCATTATAGAAACTCGCCCTATCCAACTCCAATTCGATCCAAAACTCGTGCAAGACATTCAATTTCACCAACCAATCAAACCAAACCATCAACAAGCATTAACACAACGATTATTCATCATTCAAACATAAGGAATTCACCAAATTCATGATAAACAATTAACGAATTAAATAAATGGATCTAATTTGTAATAACACATGAACTAACATAGAAATTTACCGATTTAAGTTGTTAGATTAGATCCTATGGTTAGATCTAGGTGAAAACAACTTGAAATCACTACACCAGAAAAGACTTCTTGTGGCATTGAAAAAACGCTACTATAACTTATAATAGTGTATTAGTGAATGTCGCGATATGACATGGAACCAAAAGTTTGAAATTTTTTGTGGCGTTAAACGCTACCAAAACTTGACATATTGTTGGATTTTAGAAACGCTACAAAAAGTTTTGAACTTTTAGTACCATGTCTTATAGCAGCTTTTGCTAAAACACTACTATAAGTTTTAGTAGTGTTTTTTTAACACTTCCAAAGTCATATCACTCATATTCACATTTATTTTCGAAGCATTTTTGAAATGGTACTAAACGTTATTAATTGTTTTGCGGCATTCTTTACATACAGTTGTTTCTTGTTAATGATCTTATTAAATCAACAATGAATCACATAATCATTGTACTCAAACCAATATCAATCATTATCGTAATAATATCCAAACATTTAAATGCATACATTAATCATATAATAATTATGATATTCATAACCATTTCGATAACAATTTTATAACAAAATGAGCAAATTCGCACAAAATCCTTAATCTTTCATAAATGAGAACACACAACAAGTACTAACAAAAAGTTATATTATAAAACCATGCTTATTACTTGATTACTAACAATTCTTTGTTGCAACTGGTTTTTACTCCTGAAAAGCTAATTACCTGTAGGCAAGTTTATAAGTCAACAAATGATTATGAAACCATTTTTCATATTTAATGTTGTTGTTTGAAGATAAAAATAATAAACTCAACTTCAATTCTGATTCTTAAGTGAATTATTTTTAGCAAGCATATAACTAAGAACGCTTTGTATAAAACACATTATATTAGAGTGAGTTAGGGGTTTGAAATGACATGTTAACTGTAATGGACAAAACAACTAGCTAATGCATTCAAATTGAAATTTGGACTTGTTTGAATGCACATTTATATAATGTTTAGTTATTTTAGTAATATTTTATATCTAATCAAGATCCATTTTTATTCATTTTTAGCCTTTACTCAAATTCCATGCTATCAACAATATTGAAAACATGATTACCATTTTGTTACTTTTGCCAGCAAAGAAATTTCACCAAATGTATGGATTATTTGGCATTTCCAAAGATGAGTACAAATAGAAGAAATTCTTACCTGATTATGCTCTCTTTAGCTTCAGCCGCATCCAGATATCTAAGAAAAGGAATGGATTTTTCGCTCTTATCTTCCATTCTGAAAATAAATATAGTGAACACGATGAATTTAAACAAAAATTTGGACACGCATAGTTATAAGAAAAGGAAACATTTTATATTTCTAATGAATAACGAAGGCAGTAAAAAAATAAGCAAAGTCATTGGACCAATGAAGCTCATGACAGTATTTTTTGGCATTAAACATGCAAGATCCACAAGTGTTATATAGCCTAATAAATATATCAACGAAGTAGTTTTTTTTCAGACTCGGCAATTTTGCAAAAGCTAGTAAAATTAAATCTGTTAGTTTCCTCATTCGCATTGTGTACTCATTGTAGCATCTCCCTGCATGCATGCAAAATATGCGTGCGTTCATAAACATCGATCTTGATAACATATGAGAGATATGCAAAGAATGAAAATTAACCTGAAGAAAGGAGGGTTTTCATGCCATAGATCTGGCTTTGTTTTATGTTCGGGTAGGACCATGAGGCGAAGGTAGTCATTCTAGCTCTTAACGTTTTCTTTACGGACAACGTTATAGTTTCCATATCCTTCTGTATCGTATAGTGTGTTGTTTAAATTGATCTTTTTCTCTTTGACATCTTCTGGAAGTTTGAAGAATCTTTTCCCAATGTCTTCGACCTCGTCTATGAAAGAAGGTTCTATTTCATGATTGACGAACTGCCTGTGGAATAGAAATATTGTTATTGTTTGATGTGATGTGTATTTGGGAAGAAATAGAAAAGACAAGGTAAGAACGTAAGATGTACCTAAAACAGACCCCAAGACTAAGTATCATGCATTAGCTTCTCTAGCTCGGCATTGTCGTTTTGAGATATGAAGCTGAGATCAATTACTGGGATGTTGGTAAACTCTCCATGCACAAAATGCGCACATAGTAAATGTTGGTAAACAGACCCCGAGACTATACAGTTAGATCACCTGCCTAACTATAGTATTATCAACCATATATATGCAAAGGCAGGCTCAAGTAAACTCTCCATGCACAAAAATTTGCACATAGTAAACAAAACTTTTAGTTTAAATAATTATGAGCTCACTAACAAATTCACATTTCTTCCCAAACATTGATTCCATCCTGGGGAAGCAGAAGACACATTGCCTAGGAAGGGCTAATCAGTACATCAACATTCAATAAACTCATTCCGAAAGTAACATGCAGAACCTTTAGTCAAATTCGCATGTAGTTTAAGGGAAAACAGAGGAGCACATCTTACAATTGTGGTACTCTTATATTTAGCCTTAAAGTACTTGAATATATTTAGCCTTAAACCGTGATAACGAATATATTATTAAAAAAATCGAAAACACAACATTTTTTCACCAGGCCACTTGGTTGAAAATTGTACATGTAAGTTAGGCATTTTACTAATGTTGAACCATGTTTGTCTCGCTTTCCATGTGAAAAGGTAGAGCAAATAGGATGTTCCAGTAAAAACTCACTTGTTGCATGTTAAATGGAAGAAGTTTGACAAATCCACTTTCAAACATTGGGGAAAAAATATCAAGCGTAACAAATATCACATCACTTTCAAATTTCACCTTATTAGCTGTTTTTGAAAAGCCTAAAAAATACCATGATTTCATAGTATGGAGCTTTCTTATTTTGTTGGGAATGACTGAAACAACTTCATCCATTCCTGATGTAAGGTAAATTTAATTCCAATTGTTTTATCTTCCAACCTTTTATCCTGTAATAACTTTCTAACATGTTACTTATCTAATTTTGAACATCTTACATAGAGTTTCTACTTTCTACATCGGTTAAAAGGTAGACAATGGTAAGGTGTGCCCCTTTATTTTTTTCTTTCTTTGTTGACAGTGAGAAAATATAAAAGAAAACATAGGAGCACTGGAGAAGACAAGCACATCGCTCTAGACACTGAGCACCGTATATGGCGGCCATATAGAACCGTTAAGCACTAGAGAAGAGGCTTATGAACTATATTCATTCATACCAAGGTACTAATCAACTAACAACACTTATCTACTTAAACACCTTTACAAGCTTAAATGCACATCTAAAGAAGAAGTCCCATGCAAAAAAACCTTTTCTAACGACAGTTTCACTACACCATGAAACCATGCAAAAGGTCCAAACTTGCAATACACACATAGGTGAAGGAAAAGAGATCCCATAGCCTGCACCAGTTGCACGCAAACATGATAGCATACAAAATTAGAATGATTGCCTATTATTATCTTGCCTACTACTATGAAGTGCACTAACTCTAATATCATACTTTAAAACCTTGATCTAGCAACTACCAAAATATGTTACACTAATTTATAAAGCAACCTTCGCCTACATACATTCTCCAAACAACACAAGAAACACACTACTCTGAAATTCAGCTGATAGATCTATCCAAGTCAAGCACAGAAAACAGCAAAACAACAAAAGCACACATAACATTGCTATCCAATTCCCAGCCTATATAAAAAAAAATGCATGTAGAAGAGAAAGAGACTCACAGAAAATTCAATGCTTCCTTAGACCAAAATAACGTGACTATAAGAAGCCAACAAAACTTAGATACTATGCAGAAGAATGAATATAACATACATAATATATTCTTCGCACAACGAAACAAAGCTGGGATTACTTGAATGACCTAACTCATGTTAGTTTTCATTTATAAATTTCAAAGAACATCTCAAACTCAATAGCAATTGAAGCAATGCAAAGACTAGCAACCAATGAACTGATAATAAATGCAAAGTATTTACTGTCATATAAGGATATAGACTAAAAAATACACATGCATAAAAGTAAGGTATAAATGCTAGTCAGATTAGGTGGTGGTTATTGTACCATAACAAAGCTACAATAATAATTCCTCTACCTTCTCTATTCTTAGTTGGAAAATGTTAACAAATACCCCCAAAGACACATGTTAAGTTTATCAAATTATCATTATAACCCGTGAATTCCATCCTTTTTACGTCACTCAAGGATAAGTATTGTTTTTATTTTTAATTTCTTTTAACTAATAACTATCATTCTTAATATTTTCCCTTACGATTATCTAATACTATTTTTCAATCATATATTACCTTGAGGATGATGCGAAGAATAATGGAAAAAATAAAATGAACAGTGTTTAGCCAAGGGTACCGTTCAATTCTGACAAATAACAGGTCTTCTATATAATTAGTAATGTTTCGACTTAAATCTTGTTTGTTGAGACCAAGTTCGTTCTGTGGACCTTTAGTGTATGAGACTAACATAATGACAAAGCACACTACCTAGACATTTGGTATTTGTTTATTCATTCTTTTTAAAATTGAAGTAATAAGCTATAAATTGTTAACTAAAATTAACTAATTTGGATTTATTAACAAAAAAAATAAACATATTTCATAAAGAGTAACTAAAACATGTAAAATCTTGATTGACAACAATGGAGAAAAATGCATACCATGAAGATTAGCAGCGGACAAATCCCTAGGGAGGAATCAGAAAGGGACCATAAGCACCAAATTGATTGAGATCGCCAGAAAATTTGATATAAATAACAAAGTAATAGCAATAATTACTTACATGTGCTCATCGCTTTGCTATGTACTGTTGTAATGACCCAGATTTTTGGTATTTGAATATTTAATTTATTTAAATATGAATGCGATTAAATTAAAATTTAAATAACTTGAATTCAGAACATACGAGTTATTTAATATAACTGAATAGAATATGGAATTCAATATGAAATTAATTTGAATTCGAAGCTTATGGGAAATTCTAAGTGAATGTAAACGATAATATGAATTTATTATCGAAGAATAGAAGTGTTTGTAAATCGACTGAATATTAGCTCGATTTAATTAACACGTAAAAATAATGTTTTTACAAATGGTTTCGAAATTCGATGGAATTAGTTTAATCTAGTCTGAAGTATTGGAATATAGCAAAATATTAAATTTCGTGGCGTTCGGGTTTGTTATGAAGTCCTGCGGACTTAAAACGTTTGAGGAAATACGCTTGATTATTAATGAATAAAATATCTCAAAATATCTAAACAAATATCCTAACAAATATCTAAAATCCAACTACTTATAAATAATAATTAAAAGCCTTCCTTAAGACCTAAATTCACTTCCTGTAAAAAATCAAAAAGAGGTTGCCTATGTTAAATACTTCCCTCAATTAAATCTTGCTCAATCCTCCACGAAATCAAGTAGTCTTAGATCGGTTGAACTCATACGAATGGGAGCTACATAGTGGTATTCTTCGTTTCAGGTGTAGTGCATAGTGGGTGAGCTCCATTTTCAATAGCAAGACTAGGGTTGAGGTTGAACCCAATTTCGTGAAGCCAGAGGGAGTATCATTGGTATGGTGTGTTGTGAAATTTTCAAATATGTTTTGGAGTACAGGGTTTTGTTTTTGAAGAGAGAAGAAAGAAAGAAGGGAGAAGAAAGAGGGTATATTGATTTGTCCCACATTGTGAAAGAGCCAAGAGTTTTCCACTACTTAAGTATGCTTCTCAAAGGTTTGTTGGGGCCTTGGGGCACCCAAATGTTTACTTTGTTATGAGGAGGGAGGCCATGCATAATTATACCATACACGCACGTGCCGCCGCTGTCCGTCCAACCGATCCGAATTGGGTACGGATTTCGGGTTCGGGTCTTGATCTAATACATATATATTTCAGACAGAATTTGCAAGCAGTAACGGGCCAAATTTAATCCCATTACAAACCCAAATAAAAATTAAAACTGGGTGCGATTTAGTAACATTTTATAAACGTTACAAAAGGGCGCTACAATTCAAAATGAAAAGGAGCGACGATTTAAACGTTTCTGGACGAAGAGGTGTGACGTTTCAAAACTAGAACAGATATGATCGTTACAAAGGTCGCGGCTGTTCATGAATGGACATTTCTGTTTGCTGGCTATAAATAGCCACGCCTAAAAATGTTACAAAATCACTTGAAAAACTTATATTCTTCTTCCTTTTGAGATTCTACACTCTGCAATTTCCAACATCGCATAAGTGTTGCAAATCTCTTGATTTGCAACACCTACATAGTGTTGCAAAATCATTCTTCTTCTATTCTTCGTTCTTACCTTCAATAGCATCATCAGAAATTATAAAATCAAAATGTTCTTGATCGGATCAAAGCCATACAAACTTTGAATCCGATTTCGTTGTTCCAAGGCTTTATTGAATCCTGAAAGTCAATAGTTCGATAACCCGTTTGTACATGGTGGGTTGAACTATTGTCTGAAAGAATCTATCATATAGATCATTAAAGTCTGAAGTATGACATTCATTCCTCCTCCAATAGCCTCAAACCGCAAAATCTCCAACAAAATTTCAGACAATAACTTCAATCATGGAAGGTTTGAGCGCATTACGAGTGAAGAATCACCATTTGACAAAATTGAGCGTTTTGATGGTGAAAACTTTTCTTGTTGGCAAAAGACCATGAAGTTCTTCTTGATCACTGTGAAATTGTTCTACATCTTGGAGGACAGATTGGAAGTTATGCCGGAGGATACTACTGGAGAGGATGTCGCTCTGAAGGCAAAATGTGTAAAGCGCAAAGAGGACGATTTCCTGTGTAGAGGGCATATTCCGAATGCATTGTCTACTTCAGTCCACAACGCTCACAAGGCCTTGGAAACTGCAAAGTACCTCTAGACTGCATTGGAAAGCAAGTATCGCATATCTGAGGAAAATAATAAAAAAAATTCTTGTATGTAATTTTATGGATTTCAAAATGGTCGCCAACAAGTCCATAGTTGGACAAGTAAGTGAAATACTACTGTTGGTGAATCAACTTAAAGATGTCGGTATTGATCTCCCTGAATCTTTTGTTGTTGGATTTATTATTTTGAGACTCCCGAATTCTTGGAATGATTATAAGAGATAAGTGAAACATGCGGAAACGGATTATAACTTAGACAGTTTACAACGTCATTTTTGTATTGAAGAGGATTCTCGTAAACGCGAACTAGATGATAATTCGCGAATTGAGTCTCAATCTAAGGAAAATAATGTTGAAATTACTGATAAGTTAAAGCCTAAGAATGAGACATAACTTAAGAAGAAAAATAATTGAAAGAACAAAAAGAAGGGTGCATGTTACTATTGTAACAAACCCAGCCACTATGTCCGAGACCGTCGTCTTTGGAAGAAACAACAAAAAACGAATATGGTCGAAGAAAAGCTTGTGGCTTTTGTACAAGAGGAGAACTCCGTTAGTGGCATTGATAATGATTGGTTGCTCGCTACTGGGGCAACCATTCATATTTGCAAAGACCGTAATCTGTTCAAGATTTACAAAGAGAATAATGGAGAATCCAGCGAAGTTACTGGTGCAAAAAAAGTTGTAAGAAAAGTTTGAGGAAAAGGCACAATTGAACTTACATTCACCTCTGGGAAAGTTCTTACATTAGTCGATGTATTTTATGTACCCGATATGTGTAAGAATTTGGTTTTTGAATACCATCTTAACAAAGGAGGATTCAAAATGGTGTATGAGTCTGATAAGTTAGTGTTGTCCAAGAACAGGAAATTTATTGGACAGGTATATTCTTATAAAGACATGTTTAAGTTGAATATAGTAAAAAAATCTTCTTCTTATATTGTTGATTCTGTTAATTTATGGCATAGTAGATTAGCTCATGTTAATTATAAATCTCTTAAAAATATGCATAGATTAGGATTAATTTCTGATTGTGATTTCGACACTATCTCTAAATGTGAAATATGTGTTCAAGCAAAAATACACCGTAAATCCTTTAAATCTGTTGAAAGGAAAATTGGTTTGCTTGATTTGGTATATAGTTATGTGGGTGACCTAAAAAGTCATATAACCTATGGTGGTAACCAATACTATGTAACATTTATTGATGATTATACTAGATATGCATATTTATATCTAGTGAAACAAAAGATGAGGCCTTTGATCAATTCAATATTTACAAAGAGGAAGTCGAAACACAATTAGGAGATAAAATTAAAGTGTTACATTCAGATCGTGGTGGTGAATATTTTTCAGATGAATTTACTTTGTTTTGTAAACAAAATGGTATAGTTCACCAATGCACCGACCCTTATACATCACAAAAAATTGGTATTGCTGAGACGAAAATAGAACTTTACAGAAATGGTTAATGACATGCTCATAAATTCTAGTTTACCTTGTAACATATGAGGTGATGCAATGCTATCTGCATGTTACATTTTAAATAAAGTACCAGTTAAAAAGAATAATATTTCCCCTTATGAATTATGGTTTAATAGAAAACCTAACCTTACTAGACTTAAAGTTTGTGGTTGCTTAGCTTATGTTAGAAAACCTGACCCTAAACGACCAAAGTTAGGAAATAAGGCATTTAAGTGTGTTTTCATAGGATATTATCTTAATAGTATAGCTTATAGGTTCCTTATTCTTGACACCTTAGAAGTTATAGAATCTGTAGATGTAGAATTCCTTGAAAATCAAACTATTGAGAATCCATTGAGATCGTCTAGTCCGAAATCAACTGAGACTAATGAGATGAAACGACCCGAACTTCCCCGATCTCCGAAGAGAAGGGAAAGAGCGGATAGAATTGAGAACACGACAAATCAGAACGCAGACGGGAGAACATTTCAATGTATATTACAACAATGCGTCAGATTACAAGAATATACAGAGTATGAATGAATATTACACAGAAATATCAGAGATTTAAATTACATTTGAATACATAGCAGCGGAAAATAATACAATACACAACTAGAAGAGATATACGGATACAAAGCTTTCCATATATCATTCCAGCTGTAAACCAGGATCCTGTGAATATAAATCTGCAAAACCAAAACTACTAGCTGCCCGTGTCGAAAATAAGGGCACCCAGAGTTTAGGTTAAAACAATAAACTCCAGGTCAGTCATGTGACTGGAGTGAGAACTAAAACAGTTATTAATCTTTACTTTTAAAGTTAGGTAAATCAAAGGACCACGCCGTATAACACGGAACGGGTTTCCTCCCAAGAATACCAGTGCATAAAACAAACAGCGCAATGCTAAATAAAGAAAAATGAAGCTGTTATAAGACCCAGGTCCTATCACACAATGCAACGCAAGCCGGGGGATAGGGTTTTCCCTTATAACAGCCAAAGAATGCTTGATACGTTTAAAACAAATCATTTAATACTATTATAAGTGCATAGTGTATAAAACAACTTCAAATCATAGTATCAATCATAGACGGCATGGGTACCATATATCATGTCGCCATACTAGTTCTACAATTAAAACCGCAAATGTCACGTATTTGGAAATTGGATTTCCGTCTGTGAACCGAGGCAAAAGATAGTCCTCAACCGATTCGAGACTGTCTAGCCCGAGCCTCAGGACCCAGACTCAGGTGGGCCCTAGGATCCTCAGGGCCGGTCCACCGATGTGGATTAAAATGCCTGAACATGCGTTTCCCCGCCCTTTGGGGCGTAAATGAGCCAACGAATGACTCCATCGGACCCGGATCATCCGATCAAACCGAGGCGCCTCGCAACAGCAACAACCACACAGGTGAAAAGTATATAAATGTCAGGGCCGGTAGGTCACTGACACCACCCTAGCTAGAAAGAAACGCTTTCCCTCCCTGACGTCCTCTCCCGTTTTTGGTTCACAACCGAGGTGCGAAAATTGCGAAGTAAACGTTACACAAAGCTGTGCCACAAAGGCCGTGCTTCGATCATCTACCACAAGACTTTGCTTTTCAACAGAAGCCTTGATCATTTGCATCTTAGCATGCCACACAGGCAATTCATTCCATGCGATTGATATCCATCAATATATAACCCCTGAGTTCGTACGTCTCAGAGAAGGGCGTTAAGCAAGAGAATAAATTCTCCGCTGCCAAACAGATATATATTTAATAGAGATCAATCACACGGACTAAAATCCAATGTCAGACACACAGTCCATTTACAAGTCCGTTCTGGGTCTGAACGAAACCGGAGGCACCTAGTACCCTGCATATCCATCGATCTCCAAGTACGTCTGGACGATCACCAACTGTTTCCATCTTCTTGGGTGTATAGCCCAATCAAGATCATCAGTAATCACCCAAACGACGTGAAGACCTCCGGTCTACGACCGCCGTCTTCATCTTCGACTTATCGTCGTATCAGTTATTCAGAATGGGATAAACCCGGTCTTTCCGAATAACTCGCGTATATTTTAAATAAGTGTTACACAAACACAACATACGCCTCATTCCAATTCATCAGTCACTAACCGTAAATTAATCAAGAGAATAATTCCCCAAATATTAACCCCGAAGGCCGAAACCAACATCAGATCAATACCCAGGAAACCATTCTGCTTAGCTAACCGACAGTTAGTTTCTAAATTTCACATTCATAGGGAAAGGTTCCCATTAATTTTATCAAAGATAAATTCTTTATATTTATTCTTTAATCTATCCTTTTGAATTTCGATTCAACTAGTCGGGATTAACGAAACTTACCGAAGTAATCATTTGTTTTAATTTCCCAATCCCAACCTATTCATCCCATGAAGTAAAACTGGTTATACTTCATATCTAACACCACGGTGTTATCGGTAAATTCAATTACCATTTCACGTTCAAATCTAATTAAAGATTTAACTATCGCCTGGAGCAAAACTGGTGGTACTCCATTTTCGATCTTTTCAATCTAATTAAAGATTCATTAAAACTCCACTTAGTTTTAATCGTTAACTGGGTTAAAGAATCAGTGTCATTTAAAACACAGTTCACGATAAACCCAAAACCGCATTCCATTAACTATCGGATTAAAGAACGAGTGTTATTTAAAAACACTGTCCACGATAAACCCAAAAATCAATATCAATTCAATTCCAATTAAATATTATTTAATTGGTACACTTCATTAAATCTAAATAAAAAGATTTAATCTTTTCTCCACTGGGTTCAAGAACAGTGTTAGTCAAGACACCATTCGCCACAAACCCAAATCACATTTGATATTAAACACAAGGCCCTGAATAGAAAATATACCGGCTTATATTCAATATCAAATTCTACGACTATCAAATATTGTATTGGAAATAACGATATATATATATCTTTCAAATTCCCATAACGATATCTGTATCATCACAAAATCCAACATCGAAATAATCCAAAGACAATTTCGATTCAAATCCATTCCAATGCAATCATTGGAAATTCTGGTTATTTTCAAAACCATTTCTAATCTAGTTTATTTATTTTAAAAATAAATAGAGTTATAATTCTAGTTCAAAACTAGTTCCTTTCGATAAAAATCTATTTTTTATCTTTTCAAATATGGAGTTTTTCATCCCAATTTATTCTAAATCATTTCTTATGATTTTATACAAATTATTACTATTTTTAATAATTTTATTAAGGTCCGTACAGTCGATTTCCATCAGCGGCCATCGACCTGCACATACAACGACCTTTTTCAAATTTGATTTAGACGTATCTCCAAATCCAACCGTTAGATTTCAAATTTCAAATATCCGTTAGAAATCTTTTTTCGATACGAACCCAACGGTTCCGGTTTTAGGAGAATCCGACGGTCGGATCTCCCGTAATGTCCGTTTGAAATAAATGGTCGAAATTCGCGAACTGCCGTGGCGCGGCGCGTTCTATTCAGGCCATTATATTATATATATAATATATATTTCGTCGATTGCTATTTAAAACGAATTATATAGATAGTTTTGAATTCGTTTCAAAAACATTTTCAACTTCCATTTCATTTCAATTCAAAATTGAATTCTTCCTTATAAATTCGTTTTAAAATTCATTTCTATTCAATTCAAATTTCAATTCAATTCGAATTCATTTCAATTCGGTTTCAATTCAATTCGAATTCGTTTTCCATTCGATTCGAATTCGTTTTCAATTCAATTCAATTCAAATTGGTTTTCTATTCAATTCAAATCCATTTCGTTTTCCATTCGATTCAATTCAAATTGGTTTTCTATTCGATTCAATTCAAATTGGTTTTCTATTCGATTCAATTCAAATTTGGTTTTCTATTCAATTTGAATTCAATTCGTTTTCCATTCAATTCAAATCAAATTTCATTTCAAAATATTCGATTTCGAAATCATTTTTCAATATTCGTTTTAAAATGAATAAAATCGATATAAATATCGTTCATGTCAAAATGGCGTCAATCTAATCAACACGGCTTCATATATTGATATTTTCAAATATTCCATTTCGAATATTTCTTTTTCAAATATTTCTATTTTAAAACTGGAATGAGGCCCAATCAATTACCATATAATGTTAATTATATGGATTTTCTACAACACATGTATATATCAACAACGATGAATAATCAACCATCATCCAAAGTGCATTCTACACTGTATAAGCATCAAATATAAATATTCAACGCTTATAACAATCTGTCCATCAATCGATCGACATACAACTAAACAATCAGGATTAGTGTATTTCAAATATCATCCCAATACCCATGTGGGGTTTCAAACAATCAAACACAGATTTTATTTGTGCAGTTAGGCGATGTGTAAAATTTATCGTCCCAATCAATGTCCTTCAAATAGGTGTACATAAGCAAACCGTCCGATTTGTAAATGAATATTTATTTATTCACATTCACGTTAAAAATTATATTTTTAACGATCAAACTATTTTATTCAACTTATGAATATTCTATTCGGTTCATTTATTAAATAAAATGTTATCTTTATTTTTCTAACTTATTTTTAGAAAATTCCGGCGGCATAACGACACGATACTAGAAACGGGACAAGGGCTAGCCTTATCCCCGGTCTAGTGAAGGCCCACGCCATTCACACATCAATCAAATCAATTTCATTTCACCAAACAATTCAATTCAAACCAAATAATCTAACCAACTACACAACCAAACAATTAAACAAACAAGCCATCCATGGTATGTGGATGACGGGTGTCGGGTGCTACTAAACACCGTCTGCATCCTAGTATATATATATATATATATATATAACTAGAAAAAGAAATTGAAGAGTGAGAAGTTCTCACCAATAGCTATTCCAACTCCACGACACTTCATTTAGAGAAATCATTGCCATTCTCGCCTTTTGTCGCTTTCGTTGCCCGTAGCCACTATATATATAAAAATCACATTTTCACTTCGCTATTCAATATATAAAAAATTGAATTTTTGCTTCGTTATTCAATATAGAAAAATCAAAATTTTACTTCGCTATTCAATATAGAAAAATCGAATTTTTACTTAGCTATTCAATATATAAAAATCATATTTTTAATAGTTCTACTTTATAAAAATCTTGTCTTTAATTAAACAAAGATCAATTCTTTATCACCATGTTATAAAAGAAAATCAGTTTTTAAAACAATGTAATTCATATAACAAAAAAGGAAAAAAAAAACTCACCGCATCGTTCGGAGGAGGGGTGTTTGCTCGCTGCTGGTCCGAGCTCGCAGGTGGTGGTTGGTGCAGACGAGGTGGTGGCCGGGTGGGGGCACGTGCGGTGGAAGCGACGACTAGGGGGAAAAGGGGGTTTGGGGATCTCGCTGGGGGGGAGGGGAGGGGGTTGCCGCGTCGGGCTCTGGGCTGGGGGGGCTTGCGCTTGCGGCGGCGCGCCAGGGGGAGGGGAGATGGCGACTGCGACGTGGGGGGGGGGGGGGGGGGGCGACGGGGTTTAGGTTTTTTTTTATTTATTTTAAAATCTATTTGAAGAAAAATGAACGGGGGGGGGGTACAGCTGAAGTTAGTAAGGGGGAGAGGGGTGATTTTATTTTTTTAATTATTTAATTATTTGATTTCTAAAAAGGTACTTTTACATACTACCTCTAAACGAGGCCCACCGCCTGTCGTCTATAGCGTTTTACCCCCATTCCAAACCCAATGGGATATGTATCGTAGGCAGATTCGATCGTTTCGACTAGTTTCCGTCAAAATCAACATATAACTCTATATATTGAATTCGAACGCGCATTTCAATTTTCCGGGGTCACATACTAACTCTAAAAATTCCCGAAAAATATTTTCTAGCTTCGTATTGACAATTCGGTCCTAACAAAAGTGGTTTCGTCGAAATCCGAGGTCGTTTGCAAAATGTCCATTTTTAAGGGCCTGAATTCCATAGCGACTATTCAGAATTTTCATCTGGACATATCTTTTTATCCCCGCTATGAAATTTTGATTTTTCGAATTCGTTGGAAAGATATTCACAATTAGATTCCATTATTTTTGGTTTCACTAAAATCCGGATTGTTTTGCACCCGGTACATTCAATTGAAGTTTGAAATCGAATTATCGAACTACCGCGCCATTTTCAATTCCTTTTATAAATATAAATAATTATTTATATTCTAACGTCAATCTATATAACCATATACGATTGGATTTTATTCAAAAGAAATTTTCTCGTCGATATTATTTAAAATAATTCATTTTAGATGTTCAAAATTCGCTATAATTGCCAAAATAAAAATTTTAAACTGGCCCAGATTTTCGGGTTGTTACAATCTCCCCCACTTAAAACTTTTCGTCCCCGAAAAGGAACAAAGTCGAAAGTGGTTTGATCAATCAACTCTACGTTCGATTTGGCTTCCATTCTCCAACCTTTCAATTTCTGAGAATTTTCTAATTTTCAAAAATTTGGCTAACACCCTAAATTTTTGAAAAATTTCGCCATAACCTCCCCTGCACCGGGAGCCACGGGAAAATCCCGAAATTGCCATACAGGCCTTTTGATCTCAAAAAGAAAAAGAAAAAGCCAAGCGGCTAGCCAAGCGGCTCGCCAATCGGCTCATAAAATCATCATCACCCAAACAAAACAGTAAATTATGTAGTAAACAAGTACCTATTTGTCGGGCAAACAAATTTTATTCTTTGCTCTAGCCTCCTTGCTATGACCTGTTCAATGTAAGTATATGTATATGCAAGCAAATGCGACCAATTTTCGATACAATTCAATATTTGATTCCATTAGGCTAAATGGTTCAAAATTATCAAACAAATAAACCAACAACACAAACATCAATCAATTAGTGAATTAGAGTTTCAAATTCATAATTTTGATACATATACAAAAATCATGTTTTTGATGCCAAATCACAACAATAAATCCTATCTAGTTTCGATTCTCACACCAGTTAATAGGAAATATATAGAAATCTCACTTTCGTCACTCGAAAATAAATATTGGCGATGGTGCCCCATCACCAGAATTATCCCTGGGCAACTAGAGTGTGATTCTATAACTATCCAATATATTAAAACTTCGAATACACGTTTGCAAGACATATATGCAAAATCTTTATATATCGGATTGTCCCGATCAATATAGAATAAATAATCAAATACGAATAGTTGATTTAAATTTCAAAACAAAACTTGTTTTTACTTTAAAAATATACTCTTCACACTCGTTCTAGGATACTACTGATCCTATCTCCAACGAGTCATTCCCATTGGATATTGCTAATCCAATATCTGATGAATTCTTTCGTATGGTTCTAATGTGTCTTATTCTCTAGCTTTGTAAACCAAAGCTATGATACCACGATGAAACGACCCGAACTTCCCCGATCTCCGAAGAGAAGGGAAAGAGCGGATAGAATTGAGAACACGACAAATCAGAACGCAGACGGGAGAACATTTCAATGTATATTACAACAATGCATCAGATTACAAGAATATACAGAGTATAAATGAATATTACACAGAAATATCAGAGATTTAAATTACATTTAAATACATAGCAGCAGAAAATAATACAATACACAACTAGAAGAGATATACGGATACAAAGCTTTCCGGATATCATTCCAGCTGCAAACCAGGATCCTGTGAATATAAATCTGCATAACCAAAACTACTAGCTGCCCGTGTCGAAAATAAGGGCACCCACAGTTTAGGCTAAAACAATAAACTCCTGGTCAGTCATGTGACTGGTGTGAGAACAAAAACAGTTATTAATCTTTACTTTTAAAGTTAGGTAAATCAAGGGACCACGCCGTATAACACGGAACGGGTTTCCTCCCAAGAATACCAGTGCATAAAACAAACAGCGCAATGCTAAATAAAGAAAAATAAAGCTGTTATAAGACCCAGGTCCTATCACACAATGCAACGCAAGCCGGGGGATAGGGTTTTCCCTTATAACAGCCAAAGAATGCTTGATACGTTTAAAACAAATCATTTGATACTATTATAAGTGCATAGTGTATAAAACAACTTCAAATCATAAGTATCAATCATAGACGGCATGGGTACCATATATCATGTCGCCATACTAGTTCTACAATTAAAACCGCAAATGTCACGTATTTGGAAATTGGATTTCCGTCTGTGAACCGAGGCAAAAGATAGTCCTCAACCGATTTGAGACTGTCTAGCCCGAGCCTCAGGACCCAGACTCAGGTTGGCCCTTGGATCCTCAGGGCCGGTCCACCGATGTGGATTAAAATGCCTGAACATGCGTTTCCCCGCCCTTTGGGGCGTAAATGAGCCAACGAATGACTCCATCGGACCCGGATCGTCCGATCAAACCGAGGCGCCTCGCAACAGCAACAACCACACAGGTGAAAAGTATATAAATGTCAGGGCTGGTAGGTCACTGACACCACCCTAGCTAGAAAGAAACGCATGCCCTCCCTGACGTCCTCTCCCGTTTTTGGTTCACAACCGGGGTGCGAAACTCGCGAAGTAAAAGTTACACAAAGCTATGCCACAAAGGCCGTGCTTCGATCATCTACCACAAGACTTTGCTTTTCAACAGAAGCCTTGATCATTTGCATCTTAGCATGCCACACAGGCAATTCATTCCATGCGATTGATATCCATCAATATATAACCCCTGAGTTCGTACGTCTCAGAGAAGGGCGTTAAGCAAGAGAATAAATTCTCCGCCGCCAAACAGATATATATTTAATAGAGATCAATCACATGGACTAAAATCCAATGTCAGACACACAGTCCATTTACAAGTCCGTTCTGGGTCTGAACGAAACCGGAGGCACCTAGTACCCCGCATATCCATCGATCTCCAAGTACGTCAGGAAGATCACCAACTGTTTCCATCTTCTTGGGTGTACAGCCCAATCAAGATCATCAGTAATCACCCAAACGACGTGAAGACCTCCAGTCTTCGACCGCCGTCTTCATCTTCGACTTATTGTAACAACCCGCAAATTCTGGGCCAGTTTGAAATTTTTATTTTGGCAATTTTAGCGAATTTCGATTATTTAAAATAGATTATTTTAAATAAAATCGACGAGAAATTTATTTTGAATATAATTCGAACGTATATATTATACGCGTCGTCGTTAGAATATAAATATTTATATATAATTATAAATAGAATTGAAAATGGCGCGGTAGTTCGATAATTCGATTTCAGACTTCAATTGAATGTACCGGGTGCAAAACAATCCGGATTTTAGTGAAACCAAAAATAATGGGATCTATTTGATGATATCTTTCTAACGAATCCGACCAATCGAAATTTGATAGCCGGAATCAAAAGATATGTCCAGTTGAAAATTCTGAATAGTCGCTATGGAATTCAGGCCCTTAAAAATAGACATTTTGCAAATGACCTCGGATTTCGACGAAACCACTTTTGTTGGATCCGCAGTGTAAAGTTATTGCTAGATTCCAAATTTCATAATTTTTCGAATCAATATGTGAGCGTGGCAAAGGAAAACGCGTTTGACCAGTTTCAGTTGATTTTAATCGACTGGAAATTGGCCATTTTTCTAACGGTCTCAGAATTCGACGAAACTAGTTTTGTTAGGACCGTATCGTCAATACGAAGCTAGAAAATATTTTTCTGGAATTTTTAAAGTTAGCATGTGACCCCGGTAATTTGAAATGTACGTTTAAAATCCAATATAATGATTTAAATGTAAATGCAACGGAAACTGATCGAAACGGTCGATTCAGCTTGCGATACATATCCCATTGTGTTCGGAAGGGGGGTGGAACGCTATGGGCGACAGGCGGTGGGCCTCGTTTCGAGGTCATGTGTAAAAGTCAACCCTTGTGCAAATATAAATAATTAAATAATAAAATAAAATAATAAAAAAAAACATACTTTCTCCCCCCCCCTTTTTCTTCTTCTGCTTGCCCCCCCCCCCCCCCCCGTTCATTCGATTAGAACCAGAGGAAAAAAAAAAAAAAAAAGGAAACCTAAATCGCCGCCGCCTTGTCTTCGAACCCGCCGACGAAGTCGCCGAAGCCCCCACCGCACGACCTCCTCCTCCCGGTGAAGACGACGCAACCCTCGAACCCCGAAGCATCGCCTCCCCCTGCATCGACGAAGACCCCGTTCGAACCCCGACCGCCGCCACCTCGAAGTTGCCGCCGACGAACTGCAGAAACCCCCCCCTATCGGTAAGTAATTCTCTTTATATTTTTATTTTATTTTTATTTTAGAAAAATAAGTATAGAGCTGAATTGTTTTTTTTTTTAGTATAAAAACCGAATTGATTAATAAAAGTATAAAAAACTGATTTTTTTTATGTTTTTAAATTCTGATTTTAAAACATTTAAAAACTGATTTTGAAAAATGATTTTTAAACTGATAAAAAAAAAAGGAAATAAAAACTGATTTGTTTAAAATTTAAAAACTGATTTTTTTTAAGCAGTTAAAACTGATTTTTATATTAAATTAAAACTGAAATTTGAATTAGTTTAAAACTGATTTTCTTTCTAGGATAAAAATCATTTTTATTAATAGAGTAAAAACTGATTTTGAAATAGAGTAAAAAAAAATAATAATAATAAGAAAAAAACTGATTTTTAGAATAGAGGAAAAACTGATTTTAAAAGCAAAGAAAATCAGATTTTTTTTTTATGTTGAAAGTCGAAATAAAAATAGGATTTTTATATGTTGAAAGTCGAAATAGAAAATTTGATTTTTAAATATTGAACTTCGATAGAAAAATCAGATTTTTATATATTGAATAGCTAACTAAAAATATGATTTTTATATATTGAATAGCTAACTAAAAATATGATTTTTATATATTGAATAGCTAACTAAAAATATGATTTTTATATATTGAATAGCTAACTAAAAATATGATTTTTATATATTGAATAGCTAACTAAAAATATGATTTTTATATATTGAATAGCTAACTAAAAATATGATTTTTATATATTGAATAGCGAAGTAAAAATGTGATTTTTACGTATGTAGTGAAAGCAGCAACGAAGGTGACAAAAAGGCGAAACGACGAAGACTTCTGCAAATGAAGAGCCGTGGAGCTAGGATAGCTATATGTGAGAATTTCTCACCTTTCTATTTCTTTTCTAGTTATATATTTATACTAGGATGCAGACGGTGCTTAGTAGCACCCGACACAATCGTCCACAGACCATGGACTTGTTTGTTTGACTGTTTGGTGATTGATTGCGATATTGGTTTGAATGTGGTTTGTGGTGTGAAAAATCGAATCGATAAATTGGCTAGGATTAGACGTGCGCCGTTATAAGGCGTAGGAGTAAGGCTAGGTTAGACCCTTACTCCAAATTTTGTGGTTTGCAAAATGAAATTGATTTGATTGATGAGTGAATGGCGTGGGCCTTCACTAGACCGGGGATAAGGCTAGGCCTTGTCCCGTTTCTAGTATCGTGCCGTTATGCCGCCGAAATTTTCTAAAATATGTTAGAAAATAAAAATATCATTTTATTGTGTAAATGAATTGAATAGAAATTCATAGGTTAAAATAAAATGTTTTATCGTTAAAAATATAATTTTTAACGTGAATGTGAATAAATGAATAGTTATAAACAAATCGGCCGATTTGTTTGTATATACACTGATTTGACTGATATTGATTGGGTCGATAAATTTCACACATCGCCCAACTGCACAAATAACATCTGTGTTTGATTGTTTGAAACCCCACACGGGTGTTGGGATGAAATTTGAAGTTCACTCATCCTGATTGATTAAATATGTCGATCGATTGATTGACAGGCTGTTATAAGCGTTAGATATCTATATTTGATGCTTATACAGTGTAGTGCACTTTGGTTGATGGTTGATTATTTTTCAATGCTATTATACATGTGTTGTATGAAAATCCATATAATTAACTTTATATGGTAATTGATTGGGCCTCATTCCAGTTTTAAAATAGAAATATTTGAAATAGAAATATTCGAAATGGAATATTTGAAAATATCAATATATGAAGCCGTGTTGATTAGATTGACGCCATTTTGACGTGAACGATATTTATATCGATTTTATTCATTTTAAAATGAATATTAAAAAGTAATTTTGAAATCGACGATTTCGAAATGAATTGAATTGAAAACGATTTCGAAATGAATTGAATTGAAAACGATTTCGAAATGAATTGAATTGAAAACGATTTCGAAATGAATTGAATTGAAAACGATTTCGAAATGAATTGAATTGAAAACGATTTCGAAATGAATTGAATGGAAAACGATTTCGAAATGAATTGAATTGAAAACGATTTCGAAATGAATTGAATTGAAAACGATTTCGAAATGAATTGAATTGAAAACGATTTCGAAATAAATTGAATTGAAAACGATTTCGAAATGAATTGAATTGAAAACGATTTCGAAATAAATTGAATTGAAAACGATTTCGAAATGAATTGAATTGAAAACGATTTCGAAATGAATTGAATTGAAAACGAATTCAAATGGAATTGAAAGCGAATTGAAATGAATTCAAATTGAATTGAAATTCGAATTGAATAGAAATGAATTTTAAAACGAATTTATAAAGAAGAATTCAATTTTGCTTTGAATTGAAATAGAAGTTGAAATAGAATTTGAAACGAATTTAAAACTATTTATATAATTCGTTTTAAATAGAAATCGACGAAGTATATATTATATATATTATATATATAATATAATGGCCTGAATAGAACGCGCCGCGCCGCGGCAGTTCGTGAATTTCGACCATTTATTTCAAACGGACATTGCGGGAGATCCGACCGTCGGATTCTCCTAAAACCGGAACCGTTGGGTTCGTATCGAAAAGAGCTTTCTAATGAATGTTAGAAATTTGAAATCTAACGGTTGGATTTGGAGATACGTCCAAATCAAATTCGAAAAAGGTCGCTGTAAGTGCAGTTCGATGGCCGTTAATGGAAATCGACTGTACAGGCCTTGATAAAATTATTAAAAATAGTAATAATTTGTGTAAAATCATAAGAAATGATTTGTGAAAGTTTGGGATGAAAAACTCCATATTTGAAAAGATAAAAATAGATTTTTATCGAAATGAACTAGTTTTGAACTAGAATTATAATTCTATTTATTTTTAAATAAATAAATTGAATTTGAAATGGTTTTGAAAATAACCAAAATTTCCAATGATTGCATTGGAGTGGATTTGAATCGAAATTGTCTTCGGAATATTTCGATGTTGGAATTCGTGATATTACAGGTGTTGTTATGGAAATTTGAAAGATATATATTTGTATCGTTATTTCCAATACGACATTTGTTAGTCGTAGAATTCGATATTGAATATAAGCCGATATATTTTCTATTCAGAGCCTTGTATTGAATATCGAATGTGATTTGGGTTTGTCGTGAATGGTGTCTTCACTAACACTGTTCTTGAACCCAGTTGAGAAAAGATTAAATCTTTTTATTTAGATTTAATGAAGTGTACCAATTAAAAATGATATTTAATTGGAATTGAATTAGTATTGATTTTTGGGTTTATCGTGGACAGTGTTTTTAAATAACACTCGTTCTTTAACCCGATGATTAATGAATGTGATTTTGGGTTTATCGTGAACCGTGTTTTTAAATGACACTGATTCTTTAACCCAGTCAAAGATTAAAACTAAGTGGAGTTTTAATGAATCTTTAATTAGATTGAAATGATCGAAAATGGAGTATCACCAGTTTTGCTCCAGGCGATAGTTAAATCTTTAATTAGATTTGAACGTGAAATTTAGAAACTAACTGTCGGTTAGCCAAGCAGAATGGTTTTCTGGATATTGATCTGATGTTGGTTTCGGCCTTCGGGGTTAATATTTGGGGAATTATTCTCTTGATTAATTTACGGTTAGTGACTAATGAATTGGAATGAGGCGTATGTTGTGTTGTGTAACACTTATTTAAAATATACGCGAGTTATTCGGAAAAACCGGGTTTATCCCATTCTGAATAACTGATACGACGATAAGTCGAAGATGAAGACGGTGGTCGAAGACCGGAAGTCTTCACGTCGTTTGGGTAATTACTGATGATCTTGATTGGGCTGTACACCCAAGAAGATGGAAACAGTTGGTGATCGTCCAGACGTACTTGGAGATCGATGGATATGCGAGGTACTAGGTGCCTCCGGTTTCGTTCAGACCCAGAACGGACTTGTAAATGGACTGTGTGTCTGACATTGGATTTTAGTCCGTGTGATTGATCTCTATTAAATATATATCTGTTTGGCAGCGGAGAGTTTATTCTCTTGCTTAACGCCCTTCTCTGAGACGTACGAGCTCAGGGGTTATATATTGATGGATATCAATCGCATGGAGTGAATTGCCTGTGTGGCATGCCTAAGTGGCAATTGATCAAGGCTTCTGTTGAAAAGCAAAGTCTTGTGGTTGATGATCGAAGCACGGCCTTGTGTGGCGTAGCTTTGTGTAACGTTGATTCGCGAGTATCACACCCGGTATGAATCAAAAACGGGAGACGGACCTCAGGGAGGACTTGCGTTTCTTTCTAGTTAGAAGTGGCGTCAGTGGTTTTACACGCCCTGACGAGTTTGACTTATGTGGTTGTTGCTGTTGCGAGGCGCCTCGGTTATATCGGTTTCGGCCGATGCTTCTGGTCGGCTGACGGACCAGACTTACACCCCATAGGGTGGGGAAACGTAGTGTTCAGGCATAATAATCCACATCGGTGGACCGGCCCTGTCGCTCCAAGGCTTGCCTGCGCGCTTGCCTGTGGCTCGGGCTAGAGAGTCACGAATCGGTGGAGGACGATCCCTAGCCTCGGTTCATACCATAAATGATAACCCAACTTCCAATACGTGCCATTTGCAGTTTTATTTGTAAACCTATATATGGCGACATAGTGGTATGGGGCATTCATGCCGCCTATGATTGATACTTATGATTTGAAGTTGTTTTATACTCTATGCACTTATAATAGTATCAAATGATTTGTTTTAAACGTATCAAGCATTCTTTAGCTGTTATAAGGGAAAACCCTATCCCCCGGCTTGCGATTGCATTGTGTGATAGGACCTGGGTCTTATAACAGCTTCATTTTTCTTTATTTAGCATTGCGCTGTTGTTTATGCACTGGTATTCTTGGGAGGAAACCCGTTCCGTGTTATACGGCGTGGTCCCTTGATTTACCTAATGATTTAAAATAAAGATTAATAACTGTTTTAGTTCTCACACCAGTCACATGACTGACCTGGAGTTTATTGTTTTAACCTAAACTCTGGGTGCCCTTATTTTCGACACGGGCAGCTAGTAGTTTTGGTTTTGCAGATTTATATTCACAGGATCCTGGTTTACAGCTGGAACGATATCCAGAAAGCTTTGTATCCGTATATCTACTTCTAGTTGTATATTGTATTATTTTCCGCTGCTATGTATTTAAATGTAATTTAAATCTCTGATATTTCTTTGTAATATTCATTTATACTCTGTATATTCTTGTAATCTGATGCATTGTTGTAATATACAATGAAATGTTCTTCTGTATGCGTTCTGTTGTGGCTTGTTCTCGAACTATCCGACGCTTTCCTTTACGGGGAGGTTGCGGGTTTTCACACGTGGTATCAGAGCTTTGGTTTACAAAGCAGAGAACAAGGCACATTAGAACCATACGAAAGAATTCATCAGATATTGGATTAGTAATATCCAATTAGAATGACTCGTTAGAGATAGGATCAGTAGTATCCTAGAACGGGTGTGAAGAGTATATTTTTCAAATGAAAACATTTTTGTTTTGAAAATATAAATCAACTATTCGTATTTGGTTATTTGTTTATATTGATTTTGGACAATTCAGTATATAAAGAATTTGCATATACGCCTTGCAAACGTATATTCAAAGTTTTAATATACTGGATAGATATGGAATCACATTCTAGTCGCCCGGAGATGGTACTGATGATTGTCATGACATCATCAGTATTTATGTTCGTGTTTCGAAGGTGTGATTTTCTATATATTTCCATTAGACTGGTGTGAGAACCAAATCTTATATAGCTAGAATATATTGTTGTGATTTGGCATCAAAAACATGATTTTGTATATGTATCAAAGTTATCAATTTGAAAACTCTAATCCACTAATTGATTGATGTTTGTGTTGTTTGTTTATTTGTTTGGTAATTTTTAACCATTTAGCCTAATTGAACCAAATATTGAACTCTATTGAAAATTGGTCGCATTTGTTTGCATATACATATATATCATTGAACAGGTCATAGCAAGGAGGCTAGAGCCAGAGAATAAAATTTGTTTGCCCGACAAATAGGTACATGTTTACTACATAATTTCCTGTTTTGTTTGGGTGATGATGATTTTGTGAGCCTATTGGCTAGCCGCTTGGCTTTTTCTTTTTCTTTTTGAGATCTGAAGGACCGGGGAAGCTATTTGAAATTCCCCGATGCTCCCGGTGCAGGGGAGGTTATGGCGAAATTTTTCAAAAATTTAGGGTGTTAGCCAAATTTTTGAGATTTTAGAAAATTCTCAGAAACTGAAAAGTTGGAGAATGAAAGCCAGATCGAATGTAGTGTTGATTTATCAAACCACTTTCGACTTTGTTCCTTTTCGGGGACGAAAAGTTTTAAGTGGGGGAGATTGTAACAACCCGCAAATTCTGGGCCAGTTTGAAATTTTTATTTTGGCAATTTTAGCGAATTTCGATTATTTAAAATAGATTATTTTAAATAAAATCGACGAGAAATTTATTTTGAATATAATTCGAACGTATATATTATACGCGTCGTCGTTAGAATATAAATATTTATATATAATTATAAATAGAATTGAAAATGGCGCGGTAGTTCGATAATTCGATTTCAAACTTCAATTGAATGTACCGGGTGCAAAACAATCCGGATTTTAGTGAAACCAAAATAATGGGATCTATTTGATGATATCTTTCTAACGAATCCGACCAATCGAAATTTGATAGCCGGAATCAAAAGATATGTCCAGTTGAAAATTCTGAATAGTCGCTATGGAATTCAGGCCCTTAAAAATAGACATTTTGCAAATGACCTCGGATTTCGACGAAACCACTTTTGTTGGATCCGCAGTGTAAAGTTATTGCTAGATTCCAAATTTCATAATTTTTCGAATCAATATGTGAGCGTGGCAAAGGAAAACGCGTTTGACCAGTTTCAGTTGATTTTAATCGACTGGAAATTGGCCATTTTTCTAACGGTCTCAGAATTCGACGAAACTAGTTTTGTTAGGACCGTATCGTCAATACGAAGCTAGAAAATATTTTTCTGGAATTTTTAAAGTTAGCATGTGACCCCGGTAATTTGAAATGTACGTTTAAAATCCAATATAATGATTTAAATGTAAATGCAACGGAAACTGATCGAAACGGTCGATTCAGCTTGCGATACATATCCCATTGTGTTCGGAAGGGGGGTGGAACGCTATGGGCGACAGGCGGTGGGCCTCGTTTCGAGGTCATGTGTAAAAGTCAACCCTTGTGCAAATATAAATAATTAAATAATAAAATAAAATAATAAAAAAAAACATACTTTCTCCCCCCCCCCCTTTTTCTTCTTCTGCTTGCCCCCCCCCCCCCCCCCCCGTTCATTCGATTAGAACCAGAGGAAAAAAAAAAAAAAAAAAAAGGAAACCTAAATCGCCGCCGCCTTGTCTTCGAACCCGCCGACGAAGTCGCCGAAGCCCCCACCGCACGACCTCCTCCTCCCGGTGAAGACGACGCAACCCTCGAACCCCGAAGCATCGCCTCCCCCTGCATCGACGAAGACCCCGTTCGAACCCCGACCGCCGCCACCTCGAAGTTGCCGCCGACGAACTGCAGAAACCCCCCCCCCCCTATCGGTAAGTAATTCTCTTTATATTTTTATTTTATTTTTATTTTAGAAAAATAAGTATAGAGCTGAATTGTTTTTTTTTTTAGTATAAAAACCGAATTGATTAATAAAAGTATAAAAAACTGATTTTTTTTATGTTTTTAAATTCTGATTTTAAAACATTTAAAAACTGATTTTGAAAATGATTTTTAAACTGATAAAAAAAAAAGGAAATAAAAACTGATTTGTTTAAAATTTAAAAACTGATTTTTTAAGCAGTTAAAACTGATTTTTATATTAAATTAAAACTGAAATTTGAATTAGTTTAAAACTGATTTTCTTTCTAGGATAAAAATCATTTTTATTAATAGAGTAAAAACTGATTTTGAAATAGAGTAAAAAAAAAAAAAGAAAAAAGAAAAAAACTGATTTTTAGAATAGAGGAAAAACTGATTTTAAAAGCAAAGAAAATCAGATTTTTTTTTTATGTTGAAAGTCGAAATAAAAATAGGATTTTTATATGTTGAAAGTCGAAATAGAAAATTTGATTTTTAAATATTGAACTTCGATAGAAAAATCAGATTTTTATATATTGAATAGCTAACTAAAAATATGATTTTTATATATTGAATAGCTAACTAAAAATATGATTTTTATATATTGAATAGCTAACTAAAAATATGATTTTTATATATTGAATAGCTAACTAAAAATATGATTTTTATATATTGAATAGCTAACTAAAAATATGATTTTTATATATTGAATAGCGAAGTAAAAATGTGATTTTTACGTATGTAGTGAAAGCAGCAACGAAGGTGACAAAAAGGCGAAACGACGAAGACTTCTGCAAATGAAGAGCCGTGGAGCTAGGATAGCTATATGTGAGAATTTCTCACCTTTCTATTTCTTTTCTAGTTATATATTTATACTAGGATGCAGACGGTGCTTAGTAGCACCCGACACAATCGTCCACAGACCATGGACTTGTTTGTTTGACTGTTTGGTGATTGATTGCGATATTGGTTTGAATGTGGTTTGTGGTGTGAAAAATCGAATCGATAAATTGGCTAGGATTAGACGTGCGCCGTTATAAGGCGTAGGAGTAAGGCTAGGTTAGACCCTTACTCCAAATTTTGTGGTTTGCAAAATGAAATTGATTTGATTGATGAGTGAATGGCGTGGGCCTTCACTAGACCGGGGATAAGGCTAGGCCTTGTCCCGTTTCTAGTATCGTGCCGTTATGCCGCCGAAATTTTCTAAAATATGTTAGAAAATAAAAATATCATTTTATTGTGTAAATGAATTGAATAGAAATTCATAGGTTAAAATAAAATGTTTTATCGTTAAAAATATAATTTTTAACGTGAATGTGAATAAATGAATAGTTATAAACAAATCGGCCGATTTGTTTGTATATACACTGATTTGACTGATATTGATTGGGTCGATAAATTTCACACATCGCCCAACTGCACAAATAACATCTGTGTTTGATTGTTTGAAACCCCACACGGGTGTTGGGATGAAATTTGAAGTTCACTCATCCTGATTGATTAAATATGTCGATCGATTGATTGACAGGCTGTTATAAGCGTTAGATATCTATATTTGATGCTTATACAGTGTAGTGCACTTTGGTTGATGGTTGATTATTTTTCAATGCTATTATACATGTGTTGTATGAAAATCCATATAATTAACTTTATATGGTAATTGATTGGGCCTCATTCCAGTTTTAAAATAGAAATATTTGAAATAGAAATATTCGAAATGGAATATTTGAAAATATCAATATATGAAGCCGTGTTGATTAGATTGACGCCATTTTGACGTGAACGATATTTATATCGATTTTATTCATTTTAAAATGAATATTAAAAAGTAATTTTGAAATCGACGATTTCGAAATGAATTGAATTGAAAACGATTTCGAAATGAATTGAATTGAAAACGATTTCGAAATGAATTGAATTGAAAACGATTTCGAAATGAATTGAATGGAAAACGATTTCGAAATGAATTGAATTGAAAACGATTTCGAAATGAATTGAATTGAAAACGATTTCGAAATGAATTGAATTGAAAACGATTTCGAAATGAATTGAATTGAAAACGATTTCGAAATGAATTGAATTGAAAACGATTTCGAAATGAATTGAATTGAAAACGATTTCGAAATAAATTGAATTGAAAACGATTTCGAAATGAATTGAATTGAAAACGATTTCGAAATGAATTGAATTGAAAACGAATTCAAATGGAATTGAAAGCGAATTGAAATGAATTCAAATTGAATTGAAATTCGAATTGAATAGAAATGAATTTTAAAACGAATTTATAAAGAAGAATTCAATTTTGCTTTGAATTGAAATAGAAGTTGAAATAGAATTTGAAACGAATTTAAAACTATTTATATAATTCGTTTTAAATAGAAATCGACGAAGTATATATTATATATATTATATATATAATATAATGGCCTGAATAGAACGCGCCGCGCCGCGGCAGTTCGTGAATTTCGACCATTTATTTCAAACGGACATTGCGGGAGATCCGACCGTCGGATTCTCCTAAAACCGGAACCGTTGGGTTCGTATCGAAAAGAGCTTTCTAATGAATGTTAGAAATTTGAAATCTAACGGTTGGATTTGGAGATACGTCCAAATCAAATTCGAAAAAGGTCGCTGTAAGTGCAGTTCGATGGCCGTTAATGGAAATCGACTGTACGGGCCTTGATAAAATTATTAAAAATAGTAATAATTTGTGTAAAATCATAAGAAATGATTTGTGAAAGTTTGGGATGAAAAAATCCATATTTGAAAAGATAAAAATAGATTTTTATCGAAATGAACTAGTTTTGAACTAGAATTATAATTCTATTTATTTTTAAATAAATAAATTGAATTTGAAATGGTTTTGAAAATAACCAAAATTTCCAATGATTGCATTGGAGTGGATTTGAATCGAAATTGTCTTCGGAATATTTCGATGTTGGAATTCGTGATATTACAGGTGTTGTTATGGAAATTTGAAAGATATATATTTGTATCGTTATTTCCAATACGACATTTGTTAGTCGTAGAATTCGATATTGAATATAAGCCGATATATTTTCTATTCAGAGCCTTGTATTGAATATCGAATGTGATTTGGGTTTGTCGTGAATGGTGTCTTCACTAACACTGTTCTTGAACCCAGTTGAGAAAAGATTAAATCTTTTTATTTAGATTTAATGAAGTGTACCAATTAAAAATGATATTTAATTGGAATTGAATTAGTATTGATTTTTGGGTTTATCGTGGACAGTGTTTTTAAATAACACTCGTTCTTTAACCCGATGATTAATGAATGTGATTTTGGGTTTATCGTGAACCGTGTTTTTAAATGACACTGATTCTTTAACCCAGTCAAAGATTAAAACTAAGTGGAGTTTTAATGAATCTTTAATTAGATTGAAATGATCGAAAATGGAGTATCACCAGTTTTGCTCCAGGCGATAGTTAAATCTTTAATTAGATTTGAACGTGAAATTTAGAAACTAACTGTCGGTTAGCCAAGCAGAATGGTTTTCTGGATATTGATCTGATGTTGGTTTCGGCCTTCGGGGTTAATATTTGGGGAATTATTCTCTTGATTAATTTACGGTTAGTGACTAATGAATTGGAATGAGGCGTATGTTGTGTTGTGTAACACTTATTTAAAATATACGCGAGTTATTCGGAAAAACCGGGTTTATCCCATTCTGAATAACTGATACGACGATAAGTTGAAGATGAAGACGGTGGTCGAAGACCGGAAGTCTTCACGTCGTTTGGGTAATTACTGATGATCTTGATTGGGCTGTACACCCAAGAAGATGGAAACAGTTGGTGATCGTCCAGACGTACTTGGAGATCGATGGATATGCGAGGTACTAGGTGCCTCCGGTTTCGTTCAGACCCAGAACGGACTTGTAAATGGACTGTGTGTCTGACATTGGATTTTAGTCCGTGTGATTGATCTCTATTAAATATATATCTGTTTGGCGGCGGAGAGTTTATTCTCTTGCTTAACGCCCTTCTCTGAGACGTACGAGCTCAGGGGTTATATATTGATGGATATCAATCGCATGGAGTGAATTGCCTGTGTGGCATGCCTAAGTGGCAATTGATCAAGGCTTCTGTTGAAAAGCAAAGTCTTGTGGTTGATGATCGAAGCACGGCCTTGTGTGGCGTAGCTTTGTGTAACGTTGATTCGCGAGTATCACACCCGGTATGAATCAAAAACGGGAGACGGACCTCAGGGAGGACTTGCGTTTCTTTCTAGTTAGAAGTGGCGTCAGTGGTTTTACACGCCCTGACGAGTTTGACTTATGTGGTTGTTGCTGTTGCGAGGCGCCTCGGTTATATCGGTTTCGGCCGATGCTTCTGGTCGGCTGACGGACCAGACTTACACCCCATAGGGTGGGGAAACGTAGTGTTCAGGCATAATAATCCACATCGGTGGACCGGCCCTGTCGCTCCAAGGCTTGCCTGCGCGCTTGCCTGTGGCTCGGGCTAGAGAGTCACGAATCGGTGGAGGACGATCCCTAGCCTCGGTTCATACCATAAATGATAACCCAACTTCCAATACGTGCCATTTGCGGTTTTATTTGTAAACCTATATATGGCGACATAGTGGTATGGGGCATTCATGCCGCCTATGATTGATACTTATGATTTGAAGTTGTTTTATACTCTATGCACTTATAATAGTATCAAATGATTTGTTTTAAACGTATCAAGCATTCTTTAGCTGTTATAAGGGAAAACCCTATCCCCCGGCTTGCGATTGCATTGTGTGATAGGACATGGGTCTTATAACAGCTTCATTTTTCTTTATTTAGCATTGCGCTGTTGTTTATGCACTGGTATTCTTGGGAGGAAACCCGTTCCGTGTTATACGGCGTGGTCCCTTGATTTACCTAATGATTTAAAATAAAGATTAATAACTGTTTTAGTTCTCACACCAGTCACATGACTGACCTGGAGTTTATTGTTTTAACCTAAACTCTGGGTGCCCTTATTTTCGACACGGGCAGCTAGTAGTTTTGGTTTTGCAGATTTATATTCACAGGATCCTGGTTTACAGCTGGAACGATATCCGGAAAGCTTTGTATCCGTATATCTACTTCTAGTTGTATATTGTATTATTTTCCGCTGCTATGTATTTAAATGTAATTTAAATCTCTGATATTTCTTTGTAATATTCATTTATACTCTGTATATTCTTGTAATCTGATGCATTGTTGTAATATACAATGAAATGTTCTTCTGTATGCGTTCTGTTGTGGCTTGTTCTCGAACTATCCGACGCTTTCCTTTACGGGGAGGTTGCGGGTTTTCACACTTATTGTCGTATCAGTTATTCAGAATGGGATAAACTCGGTCTTTCTGAATAACTCGCGTATATTTTAAATAAGTGTTACACAAACACAACATACGCCTCATTCCAATTCATCAGTCACTAACCGTAAATTAATCAAGAGAATAATTCCCTAAATATTAACCCCAAAGGCCGAAACCAACATCATATCAATACCCAGGAAACCATTCTGCTTAGCTAACCGACAGTTAGTTTCTAAATTTCACATTCATAGGGAAAGGTTCCCATTAATTTTATCAAAGATAAATTCTTTATATTTATTCTTTAATCTACCCTTTTGAATTTCAATTCAACTAGTCGGGATTAACGAAACTTACCGAAGTAATCATTTGTTTTAATTTCCCAATCCCAACCTATTCATCCCATGAAGTAAAACTGGTTATACTTCATATCTAACACCAAGGTGTTATCGGTAAATTCAATTACCATTTCACGTTCAAATCAAATTAAAGATTTAACTATCGCCTGGAGCAAAACTGGTGGTACTCCATTTTCGATCTTTTCAATCTAATTAAAGATTCATTAAAACTCCACTTAGTTTTAATCGTTAACTGGGTTAAAGAATCAGTGTCATTTAAAACACAGTTCACGATAAACCCAAAACCGCATTCCATTAATTATCGGATTAAAGAACGAGTGTTATTTAAAAACACTGTCCCCGATAAACCCAAAAATCAATATCAATTCAGTTCCAATTAAATATTATTTAATTGGTACACTTCATTAAATCTAAATAAAAAGATTTAATCTTTTCTCCACTGGGTTCAAGATCAGTGTTAGTCAAGACACCATTCACCACAAACCCAAATCACATTTGATATTAAACACAAGGCCCTGAATAGAAAATATACCGGCTTATATGCAATATCAAATTCTACGACTATCAAATATTGTATTGGAAATAACGATATATATATATATATCTTTCAAATTCCCATAACGATATCTGTATCATCACAAAATCCAACATCGAAATAATCCAAAGACAATTTCGATTCAAATCCATTCCAATGCAATCATTGGAAATTCTGGTTATTTTCAAAACCATTTCTAATCCAGTTTATTTATTTTAAAAATAAATAGAGTTATAATTCTAGTTCAAAACTAGTTCCTTTCGATAAAAATCTATTTTTTATCTTTTCAAATATGGATTTTTTCATCCCAATTTATTCTAAATCATTTCTTATGATTTTATACAAATTATTACTATTTTTAATTATTTTATTAAGGCCCGTACAGTCGATTTCCATCAGCGGCCATCGACCTGCACTTACAGCGACCTTTTTCAAATTTGATTTGGACGTATCTCCAAATCCAACCGCTAGTTTTCAAATTTCAAATATCCATTAGAAAGCTTTTTTCGATACAAACCCAACGGTTCCGGTTTTAGGAGAATCCGACAGTCGGATCTCCCGTAATGTCCATTTGAAATAAATGGTCAAAATTCGCGAACTGTCGCGGCGCGGCGCGTTCTATTCAGGCCATTATATTATATATATAATATTTCTTTCGTCGATTGCTATTTAAAACGAATTATATAGATAGTTTTGAATTCGTTTCAAAAACATTTTCAACTTCCATTTCAATTCAAATCAAAATTGAATTCTTCCTTATAAATTCGTTTTAAAATTCATTTCTATTCAATTCAAATTTCAATTCAATTCGAATTCATTTCAATTCGGTTTCAATTCAATTCGAATTCGTTTTCCATTCGATTCGAATTCGTTTTCAATTCAATTCGAATTCGTTTTCAATTCAATTCAATTCAAATTGTTTTTCTATTCAATTCAAATCCATTTCGTTTTCCATTCGATTCAATTCAAATTGGTTTTCTATTCGATTCAATTCAAATTGGTTTTCTATTCGATTCAATTCAAATTTGGTTTTCTATTCAATTTGAATTCAATTCGTTTTCCATTCAATTCAAATCAAATTTCATTTCAAAATATTCGATTTCGAAATCACTTTTCAATATTCGTTTTAAAATGAATAAAATCGATATAAATATCGTTCACGTCAAAATGTCGTCAATCTAATTAACACGGCTTCATATATTGATATTTTCAAATATTCCATTTCGAATATTTCTTTTTCAAATATTTCTATTTTAAAACTGGAATGAGGCCCAATCAATTACCATATAATGTTAATTATATGGATTTTCTACAACACATGTATATATCAACAACGATGAATAATCAACCATCATCCAAAGTGCATTCTACACTGTATAAGCATCAAATATAAATATTCAACGCTTATAACAGTCTGTCAATCAATCGATCGACATACAACTAAACAATCGGGATTAGTGTATTTCAAATATCATCCCAATACCCGTGTGGGGTTTCAAACAATCAAACACAGATTTCATTTGTGCAGTTGGGCGATGTGTAAAATTTATCGTCCCAATCAACGTCCTTCAAATAGGTGTACATAAACAAACCGTCCGATTTGTAAATGAATATTTATTTATTCACATTCACGTTAAAAATTATATTTTTAACGATCAAACTATTTTATTCAACTTATGAAGATTCTATTCGGTTCATTTATTAAATAAAATGTTATCTTTATTTTTCTAACTTATTTTTAGAAAATTCCGACGGCATAACGACACGATACTAGAAACGGGACAAGGCCTAGCCTTATCCCCGGTCTAGTGAAGGCCCACGCAAGTCACACATCAATCAAATCAATTTCATTTCACCAAACAATTCAATTCGAACCAAATAATCTAACCAACTACACAACCAAACAATTAAACAAACAAGCCATCCATGGTTTGTGGATGACGGGTGTCGGGTGCTACTAAACACCGTCTGCATCCTAGTATATATATGTATATATATATATATATAACTAGAAAAAGAAATTGAAGAGTGAGAAGTTCTCACCAATAGCTATTCCAACTCCACGACACTTCATTTAGAGAAATCATTGTCATTCTCGCCTTTTGTCGCTTTCGTTGCCCGTAGCCACTATATATATAAAAATCACATTTTCACTTCGTTATTCAATATATAAAAAATCGAATTTTTACTTCGTTATTCAATATAGAAAAATCGAAATTTTACTTCGCTATTCAATATAGAAAAATCGAATTTTTACTTAGCTATTCAATATATAAAAATCATATTTTTAATATTTCTACTTTATAAAAATCTTGTCTTTAATTAAACAAAGATCAATTCTTTATCACCATGTTATAAAAGAAAATCAGTTTTTAAAACAATGTAATTCATATAACAAAAAAGGGGGGAAAAACTCACCGCATCGTTCGGAG
Organism: Allium sativum; assembly: GCA_030737875.1. NCBI lineage: Eukaryota > Viridiplantae > Streptophyta > Magnoliopsida > Asparagales > Amaryllidaceae > Allium > Allium sativum. Next base: position 575,719,286 of record CM060909.1, on the reverse strand, counting down.
GAGGGGTGTTTGCTCGCTGCTGGTCCGAGCTCACAGGTGGTGGTTGGTGTAGACGAGGTGGTGGCCGGCTGGGGGCACGCGCGGTGGAGGCGACGGCTAGGGGGAAAAGGGGGTTTGGGGATCTCGCTGGAGGGGGGGTTGCCGCGTCGGGCTCTCGGTTGGGGGGGCTTGCGCTTGCGGCGGCGCGCCAGGGGAAGGGAGATGGCGGCTGCGACGTGGGGGGTGGGGGGGGGGGAGACGGGGTTTAGGTTTTTTTTATTTTAAAATCGATTTGAAGAAAAATGAACGGGGGGGGGGTACAGCTGAAGTTAGTAAGGGGGAGAGGGGTGATTTTATTTTTTAAATTATTTAATTATTTAATTTCTAAAAAGGTACTTTTACATACTACCTCTAAACGAGGCCCACCGCCTGTCATCCATAGCGTTTTATCCCCATTCCGAACCCAATGGGATATGTATCGTAGGCTGATTCGATCGTTTCGATCAGTTTCCGTCAAAATCAACATATAACTCTATATATTGAATTCGAACGCGCATTTCAATTTTCCGGGGTTACATACTAACTCTAAAAATTCCCGAAAAATATTTTCTAGCTTCGTATTGACGATTAGGTCCTAACAAAAGTGGTTTCGTCGAAATCCGAGGTCGTTTGCAAAATGTCCATTTTTAAGGGCCTGAATTCCATAGCGACTATTCAGAATTTTCAACTGGACATATCTTTTGATCCCCGCTATGAAATTTTGATTTTTTGGATTCGTTGGAAAGATATTCACAATTAGATTCCATTATTTTTGGTTTCACTAAAATCCGGATTGTTTCGCACCCGGTACATTCAATTGAAGTTTGAAATCGAATTATCGAACTACCACGCCATTTTCAATTCCTTTTATAAATATAAATAATTATTTATATTCTAACGTCAATATATATAACCATATACGATTGGATTTTATTCAAAAGAAATTTTCTCGTCGATATTATTTAAAATAATTCATTTTAGATGTTCAAAATTCGCTAAAATTGCCAAAATAAAATTTTTAAACTGGCCCAGATTTTCGGGTTGTTACATGACATCAATGACAATGGATATGCTCTTGCTCAACAACAAGGAAGTGTCAGTGCCAGATACTAGTGCTGAACACAGGAGAAATAAAAGGGCGAAAACACAGGAGAAATAAAAGTGTCAGAGTATGAATAAATATTACACATTTGATAAATATCAAAGATTTAAAATTATATTTAAATACATAGCAGCGGAAAAAAAAATACAAAAACACAACTGAAAAGAATATACGGATACAGAGCTTTACGGATATCATTCCACCTATAAACCAGGATCCTGTGAGTATGTATCTGCAAAACCAAAACTAAAAGCTTCCGTGTGGAAAATAGGGGCACCTAGAGTTTAGATTAAAACAATAAACTCCAGGTCAGTCATATGACTGGTGTGAGAACTAAAACAGTTATTTTAAAACTTTACTTTAAATCATATATATCAAGGGACCACGCCGTATAACACGGAACGGGTTTCCTCCCAAGAATACCAGTGCATATAACAAAACAGCGTAATGCCTTTTGGAAAAATAAAGCTATTATAAGACCCAGGTCCTTTCACACAATGAAACACAAGCCAGGTGATAGGGTTTCCCCTTATAATAGCCAAACATGCTTGGTATGTTAAAACAAATCATTTGATACTATTACCAGTGTTTATATGTTTCGAAAACAATTTCAATCATAAGTATCAATCATAGATGGCATGGCTACCATATATCATGTTGCCATATATAGGTTTATAATCAAAACCGCAAAGTCACGTATCGGAAGTTGGATTTCCGTCTTTGAACCAAGGAAAGGATAGTCCTTACCACTTCGAGACAATCTAGCCCATCTCTTAGGTCCCAGACTCAGGTGGGCCCTTGGATCATCATGGATGGCCCATCAAAGTGCAGTGTGGATTAAAAAACCCTGGACAATACGTTTCCCCGCCTTATGGGGCGTAAATGAGCCAAATGACTCCATCGGCCCCGGATCGACCGATATAACCGAGGCACCTCGCAATCCATCATCCACATAAAATGTCAGGGCTAGTAAAACGCTGACACCACTCCTAGTTAGAAGGAAACACATGCCCTCCCTGATGTCCTCCCCCGTTTCTGGTTCGCACCAGGGTGTGAGGCTCGCGAATTAACGCTACACAAAGCTATGCTATATTAAAGTCATGCTTTGATCATCAACCACAAGACCCTGTTTTCAACAGAAGCCTTGATCATTTGCATCTCAGCATGCCCCACAGGCAATTCACGCTATGCAACCGATGTCTATCAATCACACAGAATAAAATCCGATGTCAGACACACATCCATTTACAAGTTCGTTCTAGGTCTAAACGAAACCGAAGGCACCTTATTCCTCCCCCATATATCCAATACAGGGGAGAGGCCCTCGCATACCCGTCGATCTCCAAGTACGTCTGGACGATCACCACTTATTACCTTGTCTTGGGTGTACAACCCAATCAAGACATCAGTAATCATCCAAACGATGTAAAGACCTCCGGTCTTTCTGAATAACTCGCGTATATAATAAACAAGTGCTATAAAAACACAACATATGCCTCATTCCAATCCAGAATATTCCTTTATTCCAATATTCTTATACTTTCTGAAAGGTTCCCATTAATTTTATCAAAGATAAATTCTTTAAATTAATTCTTTAATCTTCCTTTGGATATCAATCGAAATCATATTAAGGTTTATCTAAACTAGTCGGGATTAGCGAACCTTACTGAAGTAATCATTTGTTTAATTTACCAATCACAACCTATTCATCCCATGAAGCAAAATTGGTAATACTTAATACTTCACATGTAACCCCACGGTGTTATCGGTAAATTAAATTACCATTTCACGTCCAAACCTAATTAAAGATTTAACTATCGCCTGGAGCAAAATTGGTGATACTTCATTCTCGTCATTTCAATCTAATTAAAGATTCATTGAGACCCCACTTGGTTTTAATCTTCCCAAAAATCAATATTAATGATTGTTTAACTTGGGAAATCATATCCTGTCTATAACTAGGTTAAAGAACCAATGTCATTTAAAACATGGTTCACTATAAACCCAAAATCACATTCCATTCTATTAGCCTTTAACCGTAAATTAGCAAGTGAACAATTCCATAAATATTAACCCCGAAGGCCGAAACCAACATCAGATCAATACCCAGGAAACCATTCAACTTAACTAATCCCCAGTTAGTTTCTGATTTTCTTAACCCCGTTGGGTCTAAGGACAGTATTATTAAAGATACCATTCACGACAACCCAAAATCACATTCCATTAACAATTGAATCTTCATGGAAAACAAATCAATATATCTAATCGATATAAACTTCCATATCCAACCAATAATATAAATGGAATAACGACATTGCCTTTTAAATTCCATATATATTAACCGTATTCCTCTACAGAAGCTAAATTCGATTATTACCAAATCGAATTCCATTCAATTCCAATTTAATATGTTAAATTGGAAAACTTTACTTTGGAAAATCTCCTTTAAACCTTAACAAAAGATTTTTAAATTCCAAATCACATTTCACTGTAAATCAGGTTAAAGAACGAATGTCTTTAAAAACACAGTTCACGATAAATCCAATTCACATTCCATTTTATTCCAATTGTTAAATATAATTGGAAACTCTAACAATCTTAATTAAAAGATTTATTCTCTTCGCATGGGGTTCAAAAATAGTGTTACTGAAGACATCGTTCACAACAAACCCAAACTCCCATTTAATATTAAATACAAGACTCTGAATAGAAAATATATCGGCTTATATTCAATATCAAATACTACAACCAACAAATATCGTATTGGAAATAACTATATAAATATATCTTTCAAGTTTCCATACCAATATCTGCATAATCACAAAACTCAACATCGAAATATTCCGAAGACAATTTCGTTTCAAATCCATTTCCAATTTATATATTGGGAATTATGGTTATTTTTAAAACCATTTCAAATCCAATTTATTTATTTTAAAAATAATTGTATTATAATTCTAGTTCAAAATTAGTTCATTTCGATAAAAACCTATTTTTATCTTTTCAAATATGGAATTTTTCACAATTCTTTCCAAATCGTTTCTTATGATTTTACACTAATTATTGATTTTTTTAATAATTTTACCAAGGCCCGTACGCTCGTTTTATATAAACGGCCATCAAACTGCACTTATAGCGATCTTTTCCAAATTTGATTTGGACATAATTCCAAATCCAACGATTAGATTTCAAATCTCTAATATTCGTTAGAAAGCTCTTTTCGATACGAACCCAACAGTTCTGGTTTTAGGAGAATCCGACGGTCAGATCTCCTGTAATGTCCATTCGAATTCAATGGTCGAAATTCGCGAACTGCCACGGCGCGGCGCGTTCTATTCATGCCATTAAATATATGTAATATATATATATATAATATTTCGTCGATTTCAATTTAAAACGTATTTTATAAATCGTTTTGACTTCGTTTTCAAAACGATTTCAACTTCATATTCAATTTTAAATTAAAATTGAATATTCCATATCATTAACATATAAATGATAATATATTCAAACATCAGATTTTGAAATCACCTCCTTTTCGATATTCATTATAAAAATGAATAAAATCGATATAAATATCGTTCGCGTCAAAATGGCGCATATCTAATCAACACGGTTGTATATATTTAAATATATTCCTATCCATCCCAAATCGGACATCAAAACTAGATTTTTGATCTTTTATTGAATATTATTTTAAAATATTCATTATTTTAAAATAATCGTTATTTTAAAATATTCCTTCTTTGAACTGGAATCAAACCCGGCAAATTACCATATAATGTGATTTATATGGATTTCATATAACACATGTATACAACAGCCACAATAAACAATCAACCATCATCCAAAGTGAATTACACAACTGCATAAACATTAAATATAAATAATTAACGCTTATACAGCCTGTCAACCAATCGATCGACATACCACTGTACAGTTGGGATTAGTGTACTTCAAATATCATCCCAACACCCGTGTGGGGTTTCAATCAACAAACACAGATTTTATTTGTGCAGTTGGACCGATGTGTAAAATTTATCGTCCCCGTCCATATCATTCAAATGGGTGTACATCAACAAATCATCTGATTTGTAAATGAATATTTATTTTATTCATATACACGCTAAAAATTATATTTTTAACGATAAAATAATTATTCAGTTCATTTAAACAATACAAATGACATCTTTATTTTTCTAACATATTTTAGAAAATTTTGGCGGCATAACGGCGCAATACTAGAAACTGGATAAGGCCTAGCCTTATTCCCAGTCTAATAATGGCCTACGCCATACACATACCAATCTAACCCATTTCATTTCCCAAACCAAATTCAACCAAACAACCCAATCAACCAAACTAAACAATCACACAAGTCATCCATGGTCTGTGGACGACGGGGAACAGTTCATATATGTAGTTATAAAACAAATAACTGTATAAGAAATTTTAGCGAGAAGTTCTCACCTTGGGGTTCCACTCCTCCATTCTATTCTGAATTTCTGAACCGTTTGGTTTTGCCCGGAATTCCCATGCAGTCTTCTTTACGCTATTCATAATAAAAATCACATTTTTACTATGATGTTTATATATTACAAATTATATTTTTACTTCGCTATTATATGATTAAAAATCATATCTTCAACACGCTACTTCATATATAAAAATCAAATTTTAACATAGCTACTTCTTATATAAAAGTCTAATTTTTTTCTTAAAAATAATAATTTCTATGCTATATATATATATAAGTATATAAAAATTGAATTTTTATTTCAAATCCATATACATAAAAATTGAATTTTTATGTCAAATTTATACTATAAAAATGGAATTTTTATTTCACTACTTCGTTTGTAAAAATCGTATTTTCATACGCTATTCATATAGATAAAAATCATATTTTTATATGATTAAAAATCATAACTTTCATTGAATAAAGATCATAGTTTTCAATTGATAAAAATCATAGTTTTCAATGGATAATAATCATAGTTTTCAATGGATAAAAATCATAGGAACTTACAGTGTTTAAGGGTTTTGCTTTTGGTGGAGAAAAAGGGGATTTTGCTGTTGAACCGCGAGGGGGGGCTGCTGAGTTCGTCGGAGGGCGGAAGGGGGTGCGCCGGAGTCTGATGAGGTCAGGGGAGGTGCGGTGGTCGATCTGTGGGGGCTAGGGCATGAGGCTAGTGGGGGTTCACGGCGTTAGATTGAAGAGTAGAGGGAGGAGAGAGGAGGAAGGCGGGGAGGGGGTCCGATGGTGGAGCGCCCCCTAGGCAGCGGCGAATGCGATGGAGGCGGCGGCGCATTTGATATAGGGCGCGATTTGTTTTTTTTATTATTGAAGTCAACTAACGAGAGGGAGGAAGAGGAAAAAAAGGGGGTACTTTATAATTTATATTTTATTTACTTTCTAGTCCCAAAAAGTTACCTTTTCTTTTGAACCCCAAATCGTACCCACCGACTGTCATCCTTAGCCAATTACCCTCATTTCGAACACAAAAGGATATGTATCGTAAGCTAGTTCAGCTATTTCGATCTGTTTCCATCAAAATCAAAATATAAATCTATATGTTAAATTTTAACGCACATTTCAATTTACCGGGGCCATATACGGATTCTAAAAATTCCCAAAAAATATTTTCTAACTTCGTACTGACGATACGGTCCTAAAAAAACTAATTTTGTCAAATTTATAGACCGTTTGAAAAATGGCCATTTTCTGGTCGATCAAAATTGACTGAAACTGTCAAAACATGTTTTACTTCGCTACACTCACTTATTAATTCCAAAAATTATGAATTTTGGAATCTAACAATAATTTGACATCCCGGATCCAACAAAAGTAGTTTCGTCGAAAACGGGGGTCGTTTGCAAAATTTCTATTTTTAAGGGACAAAATTCCATATCGACTATTCTGAATATTCAACTAGGCATAACTTTTTATTCCCGCTATGAAATTTCAATTACGGATTCGTTGGAAAGATATTTTCAAATAGATTCTAATATTTTTAGTTTCGCTAAAATCCGGTTTATTTTGTATCCTGTACATTCATTTGAAATCGAATTTTCAAACTACCGCGCTATTTTCAATTCCTTTTATAATTAGAAATAAATATTTATATTCTAACGTCGATTCAAATAAATATATATGTTCTAATTCTATTCAAAATAAATTTTTCATCGTTATTATTTAAAATAAATCATTTTAAATATTCAAAATTCATCAAAATTGCTAAAATAAAAATTTTAAATTGGTTCTGATTTTCCGGGTTGTTACAATCTCCCCCACTTAAAATCTTTTCGTCCCCGAAAGGAACAGGGCTGGAAGTTATTTTACAAACCAACTCAACTTTTAGTTTGGCATTCATTCTTCAACTTTTCAGTTTCTAAGAACTTTTCAAATTTTTCAAAAATTTGGCTAGCACCTTAAATTTTCGAAAAATTTCGCCATAACCTCCTTTGTACGGGAGCACCGGGAAAATCCCCAAACCGCCACACAGGCCTCTCCAATCAAAAAGAAAAAGAAACAGCAAAGCGGCTAGCCAATCGGCTCATAAAATCAACAAAAACCCCAAGAAATACAATAAATATGTACCTATTTGTCGGGCAAATAATTTTATTCCTATTCTTTAGCCTCCTTGCAATGACCTGTTCACATATATAAATATGTACATGCATGCATTTCCAAAAAAAATCAATACAGTTCAATATTTGGTTCAATTTGGCCTAAATTTACCTTTCTTTCACATATTGATTTAAATAAATAATCACACAACACCATCATTAATCAATTAGTTGATTAGCTTTTCGAATTCATAACTTTGATGCATAGTCCAAAAATTAGTTTTTTGATGCCAAATCACAACAATAAGCTCTATTTAGTTTTGGTTCTCACACCAGTCATCTGGAAATATATAGATATCTCACTTTTGAAACTCAAACAAAACTCTGATAATGGGTAGCCATCACTAGAATCATTCCTGGGCGACTAGAGTGTGATTCTATATCTATCTAGTATATTCGAGGCTTCAAACACACGTGGATCAGACGTATATTAAAATCTTTATATACTTGATTGTCCAAATCAATATAAAATAATATTCAAATACAAATAATTGATTTAAATTTACATAACAAAAATTGTTTTCATCTTTATTTGAAAACAACTCTCTTCCGACTCATTCTAGGATACTGCTGATCCCATCTCTAACGAGTCATTCTCATTGGATATTACTAATCCAATCTATGATGAATTCTTTCGTTTGGTTCTAACGTGTCTTGTTCTCCGAGCTCTGCAAACCAAAGCTCCGATACCACTGTAAGAACCCGCAACTTCCCCGGTCTCCGAGGAGAAGAGAAAGAACGGATTTCCTTGAAGACAAGACGAATCAGAACACAAACAGAAGAACATTTCATTGCTTATTATAATAATTTCATCAGAATACAAGAATATACAGAGTATGAATAAATATTACACATTTGATAAATACCAGAGATTTAAAATTACATTTACATACATAGCAGTGGAAAAATAATACAAAAACACAACTGAAAAGAACGGATGAAGAGCTTTCCGGATATCATTCCAGCTGTAAACCAGGATCCTGTGAATATAAATCTGCAAAACCAAAACTGCAAGCTGCCCGTGTAGAAAATAGGGGCACCAAGTGTTTAGGTTAAAAAAATAAACTCCAGGTCAGTCATTTGACTGGTGTGAGAACTAAAACAGTTATTTTAAAACTTTACTATAAATCAGATATATCAAGGGACACGCCGTATAACACAGAATGGGTTTCCTACCAAGAATACCAGTGCATATAACAAAACAGCGCAATACTTTTTGGAAAAATGAAGTTATTATAAGACCTACGTCCTATAACACAATGCAACGCAAGCCAGGGGATAGGATTTTCCCTTATAATAGCCAAACATGCTTGGTACGTTAAAACAAATCATTTGATACTATTACTAGTGCTTATATGTTTCGAAAAATATTCAATCATGGACGACATGGGTACCATATATCATGTTGCCATATATAGGTTTACAATCAAAACCGCAAAATAACGTATCGGAAGTTGGATTTCCATCTTTGAACCAAGGAAAGGGATCGTCCTTACCACTTCGAGACAATCTAGCCCATGTCTCAGGATCCAGACTCAGGTGGGCCCTTGGATTGTTAGGGATGGCCCATCAAAGTGCAATGTGGATTAAAAAAACCCTAGACAATACGTTTCCCCGCCCTATGGGGCGTAAATGAGCCAAATAACTCTATCGGCCCCAGATCGACCGATATAACCGAGGCGCCTCGCAATCCATCATCCATATAAGTAAAATGTCAGGGCTAGTAAAACGCTGACACCACTCCTAGCTAGAAGGAAATGCATGCCCTCCCTGGTGTCCTCCCCCGTTTCTGGTTCACAGCGAGGTGTGAGGCTTGCGAATTAACGCTACACAAAGCTACGCTATATTAAAGCCGTACTTTGATCATCAACCACAAGACACTGCTTTTCAATAGAAGCCTTGATCATTTGCATCTCATCATGTCACATAGGCAATTCACGCTATGCAATCGATGTCTATCAATCACACAGAATGAAATCCGATGTTAGACACACATCCATTTACAAGTTCGTTCTGGGTCTAAACAAAACTGGAGGCACCTTATTCCTCCCCCATGTGTCCAATACGAGGGAGAGGCCCTCGCATACCCGTCGATCTCCAAGTACGTCTGGACGATCACCACTTAACCTCGTCTTGGGTGTACAACCCAATCAAGACATCAGTAATCATCCAAATGATGTGAAGACCTCCGGTCCTCAACCACCGTCTTCATCCTCGACACATCGTCGAATCAATTATTCAGTATTGGATAAACCCGGTCTTTCTGAATAACTCGCGTATGTAATAAACAAGTGCTATAAAAACACAACATACGCCTTATTCCAATCTAGAATATTCCATTATTCCAATATTCTTATACTTTGAGAAAGGATCCCATTAATTTTATCAAAGATAAATTCTTTAAATTTATTCTTTAATCTTCCTTTGGATATCAATCCAAATCATATTAAGGTTTATCCAAACTAGTCATGATTAACGAACCTTACCGAAGTAATCATTTGTTTAATTTCCCAATCCCAACCTATTCATCCCATGAAGCAAAACTGGTAATACTTCATATCGAACCCCACGATGTTATCGGTAAATTCAATTACATTTCACGTCCAAACCAATTTAAAGATTTAACTATCACCTGGAGCAAAACTGGTGATACTTCATTCTCGATCATTTCAATCTAATTAAAGATTTATCAAAACCCCACTTGGTTTTAATCTTCCCTAAAATCAATATTAATGATTGTTTAACTTGGGAAATCATATCCTGTCTTTAACTGGGTTAAAGAACCAATGTCATTTAAAACGCGATTCACTATAAACCCAAAATCACATTCAATTCCATCAGCCTTTAACCGTAAATTAGCAAGTGAACAATTCACTAAGTATTAACCCCGAAGGCCGAAACCAACATCAGATCAATGCCCAGGAAACCATTCAACTTAACTAATCCCCAGTTAGTTTCTGATTTTCTTAGCTCCGTTGGGTCTAAGGACAGTATTATTAACAATACCATTCACGACAACCCAAAATCGCATTCCATTAACAATGGAATCTTCATGGAAAACAAACCTATATATATAATCAATATAAACCTCCATATCCAACCGATAATATAAATGGAATAATGACAAGGTCTTTTGAAGCGACCCGAACTTCCCCGGTCTCCGAAGAGATGAGAAAGAACGAATTACTTTGAGGACAAGACAAATCAGAACGCAGACGAAAGAACATTTCATTGTATATTACAACAATTCCATCAGAATACAAGAATATATAGAGTATAAATCAATATTACACATTTATCAAATATCAGAGATTACAATAAATTACATAGCAGCGGAAAATAATACAATACACAACTGAAGGAGATATACAGATACAAAGCTTTCCAGATATCTTTCCAGCTGTAAACCAGGATCCTGTGAATATAAATCTGCAAAACCAAAACTACTAGCTGCCCGTGTCGAAAATAAGGGCACCCAGAGTTTAGGTTAAAACAATAAACTCCAGGTCAGTCATGGAACTGGTGTGATAACTAAAACGGTTATAAATCTTTATTTTAAAGTTAGGTAAATCAAGGGACCACGCCGTATAAAACGGAACGGGTTTCCTTCCAAGAATACCGGTGCATAAAACAACCGAGCAATGCTAAATAAAGAAAAATGAAGCTATTATAAGACCCAGGTCCCATCACACAATGCAATGCAAGCCGGAGGATAGGGTTTTTACCTTATAATAGCCAAGAATGCTTGATACATTTAAAACAAATCATTTGATACTATTATAAGTGCATATTGTATAAAACATCTTCAAATCATAAGTATCAATCATAGACGGCATAAGCGCCCCATCCCACTATGTCGCCATACTAGGCTGTACAAATAAAACCGAAATACACGTATTGGAAAGTTGGATTTCCATCATGGTGGTTCCTGATTCGAAAGATCGATCGCGTAGAGCAATTCCCCACGGCTTACGTCCCAGCAAGAGAAGACACCATCTGGACATCCGCACTTTTGGGACCATAGTATCACCGCGGCTTACGTCCCAGCGAGAGAAAACACCGTTTACTCTATCCCTGAGCAATAAGCTCATCTCGGTCGACCGAATCCACGACACCACTAAGGTGCCCATCCACGAAAAAGCATACTGATCAAACCATCAGTTTACCACCATACCAGGGTGTGAGGCTCGCGAATCAACGCTATACACAAAGCCATGCTATTTTGAAGCTGCGCTTTGATCATCATCCACCAAACTTTGCTTTTCAACAAAAGTCTGGATCACTGCATCTCAGCATGCCACACTATCAATCCATATCGTACCAATGATTTCTGCCAATATATAACCTCTGAGCTCGTATGTCTCAGAGAAGGGCGTTAAGCAAGAGAATAAATTCTCCACCGCCAAGCAGATATATATTTAGCAGAGATCAATGAATACAATATAAAGGAATACAATGTCAGACACACCATCCATTTACAAGTCCGTTCTAGGTCTGAACGAAACCGGAGGCGCTTCCCTCGCATATCCGTCGATCTCCAAGTACGTCTGGATGACCACCAACTGATTCCCTCATCTTGGGTGTACAACCCAATCAAGATCATCAGTAATCACCCAAACGATTTGAAGAGTTTCGGTCTTCGACCACCGTCATCATCTTCGACTTATCATCGAATCGGTTATTCAGAATGGGTATAAACCCGGCCTTTCCGAACAACCCGCGTATATAGTAAACAAATGTTACCCAAACACAACATACGCCTCATTCCAATTCATCAGTCACTAACCGTAAATCAACAAGAGAACAATTTCCCAAATATTAACCCCGAAGGCCGAAACCAACATCAGATCAATATCCAGGAGACCACTCATCTTATCTAACGTACAGCTAGTTTCTAAATTTCATAATCTAAGGGAAAGGTTCCCATTAATTTTATCAAAGATAAATTCTTTAAAATTTATTCTTTAATCATCCTTTGGATAACATTTCAAACCAAATTATGGTTTTCCAAACTAGTCGGGATTAGCGAACCATACCGAAGTAATTATTTTATTTTCCCATCCCAACCTATTCATCCCATGAAGCAAAACTGGTAATACTCCATATCTAACACCACGGTGTTATTGGTAAAATTAATTACCATTTCACGTTCAAATCTAATTAAAGATTTGACTATCGCTTTGGAGCAAAACTGGTAATACCCCATTCTCGCTCACTTTCCAAATTTGATAATTTTCATTATCAATTCACATTTCAATCTAATTACAGATTCATTAAAACTCCTTTTACTGGGTTAAAGGACTAATGTCATTTAAAACACAGTTCACGATAAACCCAAATCACATTCTATTTATTACCGGGTTAAAGAACAAGTGTTATTTAAAACACCGTTCACGATAAACCCACAAATCAATTCAAATTCAATTCCAATCACATATATTAGAAATTCCGATTATTCAAAACCCCTTTCAAATCCAATTTATTTTAAATTAATTGGGTTTTAAATTTAGTTCAAAACTAGTTCATTTCGATAAAAATCCATTTTTACCTTTACAAATGTGGGATTTTTCATCCCAGTTCTTCACAAATCATTTCTTATGATTTTACACAAATTATTACTATTTTTAATAATTTTATCGAGGCCCGTACAGTCGATTTCCAACAGCGGCCATCGAACTGCACTTACAGCGACCTTTTCCAAATTTGATTTGGACGTATCTCCAAATCCAACCGTTAGATTTCAAATTTCTAATATTCGTTAGAAAGCTCTTTTCGATACGAACCCAATGGTTCCAGTTTTAGGAGGATCCGATGGTCGGATCTCCCGTAATATCCGTTTGAAGTCAATGGTCGAAATTCGCAAACTGCCGCGACGCGTTCTATTCAGGCCATTATATTATATATATAATATATACTTTGTCGATTTCCTTTTAAAACGTATTTTATAAATCGTTTTAAATTCGTTTTCAAAACGATTTCAACTTCCTTTTCAAATTCAACAAAATTGAATTTTCCAATATAAATTCATTTCAAATTCATTTCAATTCAAATCGATTTTTAATTCAATTTCAGTTCGAATTCATTTCTATTCGATTTCAATTCTATTCAATTTCAACTCTATTCAATTTCAATTCGAATTCATTTTCTTTTCAATTCAATTCAAATTCTTTTTCTTTTCAATTCAATTCAAATTCTTTTTCTTTTCAATTCATTACAAAAACGAATATAATCGATATAAATATCGTTCGCGTCAAAATAGCGCATCTCTAATCAACACGACTTTATATATTTCAATAATTTCGTTATTCTATTCAACAAATGAATATTTATTTTATTCAATACGTGAATCTACATTTTCGTCAACACATGACTAATCTCAACGAATGAGTACTGTCCACGTGTGACTATTTTTGTTATTTAACATATTTTATAAAAATTATGGTATCTATCGTTTGATTTCAAATCAGACTCCAACCGTAAATTAGTAAGAGAACGATTCCCTAAATATTAACCCCGAAGGCCGAAACCAACATCAGATCAATATCCAGGAGACCACTCATCTTATCTACTTTCTAGTTAGTTTCTAATTTTATATATGATAAAGATGTAAATTTTATTGTTAAAATAATTCGTTTAACACATGACTAATCTCAATGGATGAGTACGGTCAACACATGAACCTTTATTTTATAATGATAAAGATGTAAATTTTATTGTTAAAATATTTCGTTCAACACATGACTAATCTCAACGGATGAGTACGGTCAACACATGAACCTTTATTTTATAATATACTTTATTTTCTAAATTGGAATGAGGCCCAATCAATTACCATACAAAGTTAATTATATGGATTCCATACAACACATTTATATAATAGCAACGATACATAATCAACCATCATCCAAAGTGCACTACACTGTATAAGCATCAAATATAGATATCTAACGCTTATAACAGCGTGTCAATCAATCGATCGACATACAACTAATTACTGGGATTAGTGTATGCCGTATTTTATCCCAATACCCGTGTGGGGTTTCAAATCAACAAACACAGATTTTTATTTGTGCAGTTGGGCGATGTGTAAAATTTATCATCCCAATTAATATCCTTAAAATAGTGTACACAAAAAAACCGTCCGATTTGTAAATGAATATTTATTCACATTCACGTTAATTTTTTTATTTTTAACGATAATTAATTTGTTTCAACACATGGATATATTTCATTATCTATTTCACATCAACATCACAAACAATTTTCACAACACATCAATCAAACAAACAAGCCATCCATGGTCTGTGGACGACGGGTGTCGGGTGCTACTAAACACCGTCTACATCCTAGTATATAATTATAACTAGAAAAGTAAATTCAAAGTGAGAATTTCTCACCCTTTCGCTAAATTGAATGACGCAACTCTTCATGGGTAGAAAATCTTCACCGTGCTTTCCTTTCGTCTATTTCGTTGCCCGTATTCACTACATATATAAAAATTGAATTTTTACTTTGCTATTCACTATATAAAAAACGAATTTTTATATTGTTGCAATGTATATAAAAATCACATGTTTTTATAATCACTCCATATGGATAAAAATTCTATTTTTACATCGCTACTATATAGATAAAAATTCTATTTTTACATCGCTACTCATATAATAAAGATTATATTTTTATCTCGCCACTCTATATAAAGAATTCGCCTTTTCAAATATAAAGATTTTGCTTTTCAAATATAAAGATTTCACCTTTTCAAATATAAAGATTTCACCTTTTCACTCTATAAAATCATCTTATAACTTCAACTTCATAGTAAAAATCGCATTTTTATCACTTCAACTTCATAGTAAAAATCGCATTTTTATCACTTCAACTTCATAGTAAAAATTTCGTTTTTATCACTTCAACTTCATAGTAAAAATCGCATTTTTACTTTGTTTGCTTTTCATAAAAATCATACATTTCTTCTAATTTTAAAACACTAACATATATATATATATATATATATATATGTATATTTCAGAATTTTAAAACAAAAATTTTTATAAATTTTATTTTTAATAAAAATCACCTTTTTACATTGTTCTGCACTGTCGAAATTTGCTCCCGACCTAGGGTTGAACTTCCAGTCGCCTACAGGGACTTCGACGCCGATCGGGAGCTTTCCCGTGTTGGAGTGGTGGTGTGGAGGGGCGTCGAGAGGCTGTTGACCGCGGCCGACGCGGAGCAGTGCGGTGGCAGGGTCTGGAGGTGGGTTCCTAGGGCTTAGGTGGGGGGGCGTCGAGCTAGGGTGGATTTGGGGGCACCGTTTGGGCTAAGGCGGAGGGAGGAGAAAGGAAAGAGGGGAGGCGCTCGTGGAAGGGGAGGTTGGGCGGCGCAGCCACTGTAGAGGGGGGGGTCGCCGAAGTCGAGATCGGGGGAGGGGGGGTCTGAGAGGTTTTTTTTCTTGCCTGCGTTGACTATAAGGGAGAGAGAAGGGTTGGGGGGTTTTATATAATTTTATATTATATTTATTAGTTAATTTATTCAAAAAAGCAACTTTTATTTTCGAACTCGAAACGAGACCCACCGCCTGTCGTCCCTAGCTAATTACCCCCATTCTGAACACAATGGGATAAGTATCGTAAGCTGATTCGACCTCTTCGATCAGTTTTCGTCAAAATCAACCTATGACGCTATATATTGAATTTGAACGCGCATTTCAATTTACCGAGGTCACATACTGACTTGAAAAATTCTAGAAAAACATTTTCTAGCTTCGTATTGACGATACGGTCTTAACAAAACTAGTTTCATCAAATTCTGAGACCGTTTGAAAAAGGGCCAATTTCCAGTCGATTAAAATCAACTGAAACTGGTCAAACGCATATTCCTTTGCCACGCTCACATATTGATTCGAAAAATTACGAAAATTGAAATCTAGCAATAACTTTACATCACGGATCTAACAAAAGTGGTTTCGTCGAAATCCGAGGTCGTTTGCTACAATTGCCAAAATAAAAATTTTAAACTGGCCCAGATTTTTGGGTTGTTACACCTTTTAAATTCCATATATATTAACCGTCTTCCTCTATAGAAGCTTACTTCGATTATTACCAAACCGAATTCCATTCAATTCCAATTTAATATGTTAAATTGGAAAACTTTACTTCGGAAAATCTCCTTTAAATCTTAACAAAAGATTTTTAAATTCCAAATCACATTTTACTATAAATCGGGTTAAAGAACGAATGTCGTTAAAAACATAGTTCACGATAAACCCAATTCACATTCTATTTTATTCCAGTTATTAAATATAATTGGAAACTCTAACAATCTTAATTAAAAGATTTATTCTCTTCACATGGGGTTCAAAAACAGTGTTACTAAAGACGCCGTTCATGACAAACCCAAAATCCCATTTTATATTAAATACAAGGCTCTGAATAGAAAATATATCGGCTTATATTCAATATCAAATACTACAACCAACAAATATCGTATTGGAAATAACAATATAAATTTATTTTTCAAATTTCCATAAAAATATCTATATAATCACAAAATCCAACATTGAAATATTCCGAAGAAAATTTCAATTCAAATCCATTTCCAATTTATATATTGGCAATTTTGGTTACTTTTAAAACCATTTCAAATCCAATTTATTTATTTTAAAAATAATTGGATTATAATTCTAGTTCAAAACTAGTTCATTTCAATAAAAATCTATTTTTATCTTTTCAAATATGGAATTTTTCATCCCAATTCTTTCCAAATCATTTCGTATGATTTTACACTAATTATTGATATTTTTAATAATTTTACCGAGGCCCGTAAAGTCGATTTCCATAAACAGCCATCGAACTGCACTTATAGCGACCTTTTCCAAAATTGATTTGGACATAATTCCAAATCCAACCATTAGATTTCAAATCTCTAATATTCTTTAAAAAGCTCTTTTCATACGAACCCAACGATTCTGGTTTTAGGAGAATCTGACGGTCGGATCTCCCGTAATGTCCATTCGAAGTCAATGGTCGAAATTCGCGAACTGCCGCAGTGCGGCGCATTCTATTCAGGCCAATAAATAATATATATATATATATATATATTATGTATATTTCATCGATTTCAATTCAAAACGTATTTTATAAATTGTTGTAACTTCGTTTTCAAAATGATTTGAACTTCATATTCAATTTTAAATTACAATTGAATATTCCATACCATTAACATATAAATGATAATATATTCAAACATCAGATTTTGAAATCACCTCCTTTTCGATATTCATTATAAAAATGAATATAATCTATATAAATCTTGTTCACGTCAAAATGGCGCATATCTAGTCAACACGGTTATATATATTTAAATATATTCGTATCCATCCCAAATCAGACATCAAAATTAGATTTTGATCTTTAACTGAATGTTATTTTAAAATATTCATTATTTCAAAATAATCGTTATTTTAAAATATTCCTTCTTCTCAAATGGAATCAGGCCCAGCCAATTACCATATAATGTGATTTATATGGATTTCATGCAACACATGTATACAACAGCCACGATAAACAATCAACCATCATCCAAAGTGCATTACACAACTGCATAAGCATTAAATATAAATAATTAACGCTCATACAGCCTGTCAACCAATCGATCGACATACCACTAAACAGTTGGGATTAGTGTACGTCAAAACGTCAAATATCATCCCAACACCTGTGTGGGGTTTCAATCAACAAACACAGATTTTATTTGTGTAGTTGGGCGATGTGTAAAATTTATCTTTCCAATCCATATCAGTCAAATGGGTGTACATCAACAAATCGTTTGATTTGAAAATGAATATTTGTTTTATTCATATACACATAAAAATTATATTTTTAACGATAAACTATTTATTCAGTTCATTTAAACAATAGAAATGACATCTTTATTTTTCTAATATATTTTAGAAAATTTTGGCGGCATAACGGCATGATACTAGAAACAGGATAAGGCCTAGCCTTATCTGTAACAACCCGAATTTTAACAACATGTTAAAAATAATAAATCAAGGCAGAATTAAATTTTAAGATCAGAATCAAGGGAAACGGGTTGCGCCATTGCTTTTGTCTCGAAATTCTGCTTGGAAACGAGTCCGAGTTTGCGAGAATCGGAGTCCGTATGAGGGAGATATGACCCTTCGAAGTTTCAGAAATTTTCAAAGTTCAAAACAGCTCGAATTCGAATTCAAAATTCCAATTTCAAACGCAGAACAGACTGGGCGGGAAATTTCCCACCCAGACCCAGGTCGATTGGGGAGTCGAATGGGCAGTCGACCCCCCAGGTCGACTGGGCAGTCGACTTGGGTATCGACCTGGTCCCCGAGCCCATTTTTGGGCCAGTGTTCGTTCTGATGTATCTAGTCTGATTTCTGTCCAAATTCATCTGCCTAAACCTATTTAAACAGGCCCAAACCTAGCCTTCTCTACACAATTCTATTCTGCTTCTACTCTGCCTCTGTTCTAAATAAAAATAAAAATGGCATCGCTACTCTGCTGGAATCAAAACTAGAAGCTAATCAACATCTACCTAAGCAACTCAATTCAAACTAGAGATTGAAGCTTCTGCAACTTTCTATGACAAATTCACTTTTTAATTCATTAGCCACGATCTGTAAGTTCTAGTTACTTTCCGATTTAAATATTTTACTATAATATGGCCATGAATTAAAGTGAAATTGGATCGAAGTATGTTTATCGATTCAGATCTATTTCTGTTGTTCATAATCTATTCAGCCTGTTGTAAATCAGCTTTCTTGATTCATGCTAATATTATTATCAAGTTGTAATCTTCATGCATGTGGTGATGCTTTTCTCTCTGATCTCATTTTTATGCAAAATTCTATCTTCCCCTATTTAATTTCTTTTGATGAACCTTGGTCAATTTCGGACCTTGGCCTAAAATCTCGATTTGCGTATGAGATGTATACAGGGGAATTATGGGATTATTGCCTATATGAATAAGATGGAATTATTGGCAACATGAAATTGGAAATTATCATTGTATTTTCAAGTTTGGGGCTTGATCTGTAAATTTCGGTATAATCTTGTTATGGGGAAATTTGCATAAATAATATATACATGGAATTTGGCATTAATAGGATCTATGTAAAAAGGCATGAAACTTGGTATATATCTAAATTGGCTAGGATTGGACACATATAAATTGATATATGTAATTTTGACATGGATTTTGACATATGTAAAAAGCTAGAACTTGTTATAGGTAAATTGGTGTAAACATGGAATACATGTAGTTTGATATGAAACTTGAACATATGTAAATTAGCTAGAATTGGGCACATGTATATCGACATGAAAAGTTAGAACATGGGTATATATATTAATATGTAAAGTTGGGAATTTGAAACACGAAAATGACTGTATATTGGATTATCGACCTGAACATTTTCATATGTTAAATATGAACGCGCCTAAGTTGGGTTTTGGGTAGTTGCCTTGCATTGTAAATATAAGGCTATAACTTGGCATAACTTTATAGCAAATTTTGGTAATACTTTGGGAACACGTTTTGGGGCAAAAACGTGAGTTATGAACTTGATAATAGGCATAAGTGGAAACTTAGAAACTTGACATGAAACTTGCTTAGAAATTTGAACATTGTTATAACTTGAACATGGACATGACACTTAGATAACTTGAAAGTGGCCAACTCGAGGTTGGGTTGAGTTTGCAGTATAATCCTGCCCGGAACCGCCCGGCGAATCCAGTAACTCCAAACAATAGGACCCATGTGAGTAGTTGGTCATACCGTGCTTAAAACCCGAGGTTAGACTAGGTTGTGGTATAAACCTGCCCGGACCCGCCCGGCGTAACCAGTAACCACAACCAAGTCTAATGTGAGAGGTTGGGGTGCATTAAGTAAATTAATGCCACATGATAAGGTTAAGCAATATGATTAGACTAATAACACTTAACCGATATGACATGAATGGGTGGGTTAAGTAAAACTGAGCTTGATTACTTAATGACACTTAACCATATAACACGATTAGCGGATGGGTTAGTTTAACCTGAATGGGTCGATAACACCCGACTGGTATAACGTGATGCGTGGTAAGGTTAAGTAAACTCATGAGAGTAACACGTAACCATTATAATATGATTAGTGGATGGGGTTAAGTTAATATATACTTAACCAATTTGACACGATGACTGGATAGGGTTAAGTTATGAACCGCTTGAATATACTTAACCAATTTGACACGATGACTTGATAGGGTTAAGTCATGAACCGCTTGAATATACTTAACCAATTTGACACGATGACTTGATAGGGTTAAGTCATGAACCGCTTGAATATACTTAACGAATTTGACACAATGACTTGATAGGGTTAAGTGATGAACCGATTGAATATACTTGAATAATTTGACACGATGGTTTGGTAGGGTTAAATCACAAACCGTTTGAACATACTTAACCAAATTGACACATGATTCATAGGGCTAAGTCATGAACTTGAACGACAACACTTAGCCAATTTGACATGACACATAGACGGGTTAAGTCACGAACTTGAATGACCACACTTAACCAACTTGACATACTAGACTAATGGGGTTAAGTCTCGAATTTAAATGACAATACTTAACCTGCTGGACGGAAACCGTAGTTACGCGGTCCTTTTCAGTAGTAACCTACTAGATGTATCATGGTACCCTGGAACTAGGCAGGGTGGGGCACGATTACTGGGCTGATTGTAAGCGACCAGAACGACGGCTGAGTTGGTGCGCCATTGTAGGTTCAGGCGGACTACGGTCGTGCACGTAGTCCGAAGTTGAAAAAGCAGGCATTGGGCACCAGTAGGTTTACACTGTGCGTGCTTGATTCGTGTCGGTGGTTGGCACCCTAGGGCTTGATACACCTTATGGTGGACCTAGCACAGGTGACTACATTCATGATAGGGCCGTATGACACAGACACATGAAAGAGATAGGACTTGTAGGGAGCCGATCGATTAATAGATTATTTCGTGAGACCAAGTAATGGATCATTTCATGACATTGGGCAAGGGATCATTTTATAGTCAACACATGATACGGGTTGGGATACTTTTATGGTTGGTGCAGAGCAAATAGATATCATTGAAATATTTTAATGGTAAAGCAGAGAAATCTTGCGATGCTTGATAGAAATCTTACGAAATTATACTTAGTTTATCTTGAATTGAAACCTGGCGATGTTATACTTGACAAAAACCATATGAGGTTATTCTTAGTTATCTTTCCTGTAGCTTATCTTGTCATCATGCTTATGTTTACTTTAAGTTTATTCATGCCATGTTATCTTTACCTGTTTTTATGCTGAAAGTCACTAGTACTTACTCAGTCTTTATGACTGACCCGTTTTGTTTCACCTCTTTTTCTTCCGTTTTTCCCCCCAGGTTCGCAGGGTGGGAATACAGCTTAGTTCGGATCTTACCAAGCTCCAAAGCTCTTCCATGTACGGCTTGGATTTCTCTTGGCTGTGGCTTGCTTTTCTTTATTGGTAAATGATTTATAACTATGGTTTTATGCTTCTTTACTATTGCAAGACAGATTTCGATGTAATTGACTTAATAGCATTTTGATGTAAAAGGCTTTAGACCTTACTAGATTTTAAAGCAATGAAATTTGGGTTTTCCTTCCGCTGTTTTATTTATGTTCTTTCTTGTAATATTTCTATGTATGTTTACCTATATAATACACCACCAAAGCTAGTGCATTCCCTTTGTGAGTGACCCTAGCGGAGGTGGGGTGTTACATTTGGTAACAGAGCAGAAGGTTTCCAGACTGGGCAAAAGTTTTTTTTTTAAAAAAAAACCTTCTGAAATTATTTCAAACCCGTTTACCAAGAAGCATTTTTCAAGAAAAATCTTGTTTTATTTAAAGGCTATTCCCCAAAGCCATATGCATTATCTTTTGATTCTCTCCTTGAGTCTCTTGTCTCTTTCTTTTTCACCATAGTTTGTAGGCATACAATACATGTCGGAGGGCAAAGTAGTGCCCAACCTCCATCTGTAGCCGCAGTAGTTCCATCTGCGACTAATCTTATTTCAACCTTTGTAGGGTTGCCGTGCGATGGAGGTAGCTTTCGAGAAACATGTCAACAAGCTATACAAGGATAGTAAGAACGAGGATAAAGAACACAAGCCTAAGGATGAGAAACTTGTTGATCCACGAAGGAGGAAAAGGTGAAAGGTGAAAGGGAAGAGGTCAAAGTAAAAGAATAATAAAACCCATGACAAGAAAGAACATCATTGGTATAGTAAAAAGGGACATGTAGTTAAGTGTTATAGGACAAGCACAAGGGCAAAGGACAAGATCATCGAGAGGGAAATTGTATGCTCTCGCTACTAGCGTACCTAAGAGGGGTGGTAACGTTGTTGTTAAAGGTTTAGTTTTTCTTTTCTATCATCCCGTTAGGACTCTGTTTTTGAACATTGCATCCTTTTAATTCTGCCTCGATAGTTGAGTCTCTACACCTTAGTACTAGCGTAATAGAGGATCCCATTTTTGTCTCAAATCCTGTTGGGGAATCGGCTCATGTATTCATGATTTGTTTGGATTTGAGAATGTCTATGCTAAGTGTTGAGTTTAGAAGTAATGCTTATGTTTATGTTTTGGGCTATGGGTTGATTCTAGGGATGGAGTGGTTACCCAGTAAGGGTGACATTCTCGGTTTTGAAAAGAGGGTAGTTAGACTCTTGACTTGCCTCGGTAATACCCTCGAAGTCGTGTGTAACCTTTAGGGTTCTATCAGGATTTGTTACCTAGAATCTCTTGACACATTTATTGGTAATTTATTGATCCGCTCGAGTAGTGTTCACCACTAAGGCGGATGGTTCATTTCGCTTATGCATGAGTTGTATAAAGTCACCTTAGTAAGTACATTTGGCAACATGGCTGATATTTGTTATTTTCAAGAGATAGTTCTTCTGCGTGGAATACCTCCTAGTAAGTGAACGAGATCCAAGATTCACTAGTGAATTTTGGAGAGCTTGCATGAAACCATGAGTACGTAGTTAAGTTTGAGCCGACTATACTAGAAGGAGGATAAGTGAAAGTGGAACGAGAGGCAACAGTGAAATGAGTTCCAACTCCTATTTTGGAAACAAGAATTAAGAATCTGTGAAGTTAAAGATGGTCAAAGCACAATGGAGTTAAGCTCAAGGAAACGCGACTTAGAAGATTGAAGACTAGATACGTGCATCATATCTCTTTTTAATAGTATATCCTTGGTCCCTCTTTTCCTGTAGAGCTTACTTGCATGTTATCTTTTTCCTCTCGGTCCTATTCTCAATCAAATTTCTGTTGCAAACCCCATAGAGAGTATGACTCATCTGTTAGTAATACATTTTGGGGCTTGAGGGTGTCCGTTGAGTTGACTAAACTCTTTGGCTTTTATAGGATACGGTTTGGTTTTAGGAAGGGATTCCCTTGTGACCTAAAAGGAGTCCATCATGCTTAGTTTCCTCGAAATGTATATTGGTTTGATTGAGTAATTCTTTGGGTGTCAGCCTGATGTTGATTTCGGTCTTCGGGGCTGGTGCTTAGGGAGTTCTTCTCCTGATCAGTATATATGTGACATATATTTCCAGTTTTGACATGGCCTAATGGGCACAAGGTTTTTACTTGCTTCTATCATTCGGCTATACCTTTAGGTAAGAACAATTTGGTGTAAACATCTGTTTGAGACATGTTATGATTGATGGTTGCAAGTGGCTGCAAGTGGTTGCTAGTGGTTGCTCGTGGATGCATTCACACATTAGGCACTAGATCGGCTCAGTCACCTTTCATATTGCATATGCATGAGTGTTTATACTTGTTTATGGATAAATTTGAATGTGTTATCATGTGGATGTTGCATATGGATGGATGTTTGTGCACACATGTAGTGTTATAGGACTATCTGCATACATGTTGGACTCATGCCACTAGACGTATTTTGCATTAAGAAGATCAATCAGGCCTGATCATTTGCATTAGACAAGGAACATATACACACACTTTCTGCATATGATCATACAACATTAGAAATCTATTAAGGACGATGTATGCCTATGATTGATGATTGAGTAGATGGATGATTGGATGGTAGGACACATTCTCCTTAACTTGAAGATTTTGGGGACGAAATCCTTTAAGGAGGGGAGAATGTAACAACCCGAATTTTAACAACATGTTACAATCATAAATTCAAGGCAGAATTAAATTTTAAGATTAGAATCAAGGGAAACGGGTTGCGCCATTGCGTCCGTCTCGAAATTCTTCTTGGAAACGTGTCCGAGTTTGCGAGAATCGGAGTCCGTATGAGGGAGATATAACCCTCCGAAGTTTCAGGAATTTTCAAAGTTCAAAACAGCTCGAATTCGAATTCAAAATTCGAATTTCAAACACAGAACAGACTGGGCGGGAAATTTCCCGCCCAGACCCAGGTCGACTGTGCAGTCGACCCCCCCAGGTCGACTGGGCAGTCAACTTGGGTGTCGACCTGGTCCCCGAGCCCATTTTTGGGCCAGTGTTCGTTCTGATGTATCTAGTCCGATTTCTGTCCAGATTCATCTGCCTAAACCTATTTAAACAGCCCCAAACCTAGCCTTCTCTACACAATTCTATTCTGCTTCTACTCTGCCTCTGTTCTAAATAAAAATAAAAATGGCGTCGCTACTCTGCTAGAATCAAAACTAGAAGCTGATCAACATCAACCTAAGCAACTCAATTCAAACTAGAGATTGAAGCGTCTGCAACTTTCTACGACAAATTCACTTCTTAATTCATTAGCCACGATCTGTAAGTTCTATTTACTTTCCGATTTAAATATTTTACTATAATATGGCCATGAATTAAAGTGAAATTGGATCTAAGTATGTTTATCGATTCAGATCTATTTCTGTTGTTCATAATCTATTCAGCCTGTTGTAAATCAGCTTTCTTGATTCATGCTAATATTATTATCAAGTTGTAATCTTCATGCCTGTGGTGATGCTTTTCTCTCTAATCTCATTTTTATGCAAAATTCTATCTTCCCCTATTTATTTTCTTTTGATGAACCTTGGTCAATTTCGGACCTTGGCCTAAAATCGCGATTTGCGTACGAGATGTATACGGGGGAATTATGGAATTATTGCCTATATGAATATGATGGAATTATTGGCAACATGAAATTGGAAATTATCATTGTATTTGCAAATTTGGGGCTTGATCTGTAAATTTCGGTATAATTTTGTTGTGGGGAAATTTGCATAAATAATATATACATGGAATTTGGCATTAATAGGATCTATGTAAAAAGGCATGAAACTTGGTATATATCTAAATTGGCTAGGATTGGACACATATAAATTGATATATGTAATTTTGACATTTATTGTGACATATGTAAAAAGCTAGAACTTGTTATAGGTAAATTGGTGTAAACATGGAATACATGTAGTTTGATATGAAACTTGAACACATGTAAATTGGCTAGAATTGGGCAAATGTATATCGACATGAAAAGTTAGAACTTGGGTATATATATTAAATATGTAAAGTTGGGAATTTGAAACATGAAAATGACTGTATATTGGATTATCGACCTGAACATTTTCATATGTTAAATATGAACGCGCCTAAGTTGGGTTTTGGGTAGTTGGCTTGCATTGTAAATATAAGGCTATAACTTGGCATAACTTCATAGCAAATTTAGGTAATACTTTGGGAACACTTTTTGGGGGCAAAAACGTGAGTTATGAACTTGATAATAGGCATAAGTGGAAACCTAGAAACTTAACATGAAACTTGCTTAGAAATTTGAACATTGTTATAACTTGAACATGGACATGACACTTAGATAACTTGAAAGTGGCCAACACGAGGTTGGGTTGAGTTTGCAGTATAAACCTGCCCGGAACCGCCCGGCGAATCCAGTAACTCCAAACAATAGGACCCAATGTGAGTAGTTGGTCATACCGCGCTTAAAACCCGAGGTTAGACTAGGTTGTGGTATAAACCTGCCCGGACCCGCCCGGCGTAACCAGTAACCACAACCAAGTCTAATGTGAGAGGTTGGGGTGCATTAAGTAAATTAATGCCACATGATAAGGTTAAGAAATATGATTAGACTAATAACACTTAACCGATATGACATGAATGGGTGGGTTAAGTAAAATTGAGCTTGATTACTTAATGACACTTAACCATATAACACGATTAGCGGATGGGCTAGTTTAACCTGAATGGGTCGATAACACCCGACTGGTATAACGTGATGCGTGGTAAGGTTAAGTAAACTCACGAGAGTAACGCGTAACCATTATAATATGACTAGTGGATGGGATTAAGTTAACATATACTTAACCAATTTGACACGATGACTTGATAGGGTTAAGTCGTGAACCGCTTGAATATACTTAACCAATTTGACACGATGACTTGATAGGGTTAAGTCATGAACCGCTTGAATACACTTAACCAGTTTGACACGATGACTTGATAGGGTTAAGTCATGAACCGCTTGAATATACTTAACGAATTTGACACGATGACCTGATAGGGTTAAGTCATGAACCGCTTGAATATACTTAACCAATTTGACACGATGGTTTGGTAGGGTTAATTCACAAACCGTTTGAACATACTTAACCAAATTGACACATGATTCATAGGGCTAAGTCATGAACTTGAACGACAACACTTAGCCAATTTGACATGACACGTAGACGGGTTAAGTCACGAACTTGAATGACCACACTTAACCAACTTGACATGCTAGACTGATGGGGTTAAGTCTCGAATTTAAATGACAATACTTAACCTGCTGGACGGAAACCCTAGTTACGCGGTCCTTTTCAGCAGTAACCCACTAGATGTATCATGGTACCCTGGAACTAGGCAGGGTGGGGCACGATTACTGGGCTGATTGTAAGCGACCAGAACGACGGCTGAGTTGGTGCGCCATTGTAGGTTCAGGTGGACTACGGTCGTGCACGTAGTCCGAAGTTGAAAAAGCAGGCATTGGGCACCAGTAGGTTTACACTGTGCGTGCTTGATTCATGTCGGTGGTTGGCACCCTAGGGCTTGATACACCCTATGGTGGACCTAGCACAGGTGACTACATTCGTGATAGGGCCGTATGACAAAGACACATGAACGAGATAGGACTTGTAGGGAGCCGATCGATTAATAGATCGTTTCGTGAGACCAAGTAATGGATCATTTCATGACATTGGGCAAGGGATCATTTTATAGTCAACACATAATACGGGTTGGGATTGTAGTACGGTTGATGCAGAACAAATAGATATCATAGAAAAATTTTAATGGTAAAGCGGAGAAATCATGCGATGCTTGATAGAAATCTTACGAAATCATACTTAGTTTATCTTGAATGGAAACCTGGCGATGTTATACTTGACAAAAACCATATGAGGTTATTCTTAGTTATCTTTCCTGTAGCTTATCTTGTCATCATTCTTATGTTTACTTTCAGTTTATTCATGCCATATTATCTTTACTTGTTTTTATGCTGAAAGTCACTAGGACTTACTCAGTCTTTGTGACTGACCCGTTTTGTTTCACCTCTTTTTCTTCCGTTTCCCCCCTAGGTTCGCAGGGTGGGAATACAGCTTAGTTCGGATCTTACCAAGCTCCAAAGCTCTTCCATGTACGGCTTGGATTTCTCTTGGCTATGGCTTGCTTTATTGGGGAATGATTTAGAACTATGGTTTTATGCTTCTTTACTATTGCAAGACAGATTTCGATGTAATTGACTTAATAGCATGTAAAAGGCTTTAGACCTTACTAGATTTTAAAGCAATGAAATTTGGGTTTTCCTTCCGCTATTTTATTTATGTTCTGTCTTGTAATATTCCTGTGTATGTTTACCTAGATAATACTCCACCAAAGCTAGTGCATTCCCTTTGTGAGTGACCCTAGCGGAGGTGGGGTGTTACATTATCCCCAATCTAATAATGGCCTGCGCCATATACATACCAATCTAACCCATTCCATTTCATTTCCCAAACCAAATTATGCCAAACAATCCAATCAACCAAACTAAATATTCACACAAGTCGTCCATGGTTTGTGGACGACGGGGAATAGTTCATATATGCAGTTATAAAACAAATAATTGTATAAGAAATTTTAGTGAGAAGTTCTCACCTTAGGGTTCCACTCCTCCATTCTATTCTGAATTTCTGAACCATTTGGTTTTGTCCGAAATTCCTATGCAGTCTTCTTTACGCTGTTCATATTAAAAATCACATTTTTAATATGATGTTTTTATATTAAAAATTATATTTTTTACTTCGCTATTATATGATTAAAAATCATATCGTCAACACGCTACTTCATATATAAAAATCAAATTTTTACATAGCTACTTCTTATATAAAAAATCTAACCTTTTTCTAAAAAAATCATTTTTATGCTATATATATAAATATATAAAAATTGAATTTTTATTTCAAATCCATATACATAAAAATCGAATTTTTATGTCAAATCTATACTATAAAATCGAATTTTTATTTCACTACTTCATTTATAAAAATCGTATTTTCATACACTATTCATATAGATAAAAAATATATTTTTATGTGATTATAAATCATAACTTTCATTGAAGAAAGATAATAGTTTTCAATGGATAAAAATCATAGTTTTCAATGGATAAAAATCATAGGAACTTACATTGTTTAAGGGTTTTGATTTGGCGGAGAAAAAGGGGCTTTTGCTGTTAAACCGTGAGGTGGGGGTGCTGCTGAGTTCGTCGGAGGGCGAAAGGGAGTGCGCCGGTGTTTGATGAGGTTAGGGTAGGTGCGGTGGTCGATTTGGGGGGGGTTAGGGCGTGAGGCTAGTGGGGGTTCACGGCGCTAGATTAAAGAGTAGAGGGAGGAGAGAGGAGGAAGGCGAGGAGGGTGTCTGACGGTGGAGTGCCCCCTAGGCGGCGGCAAATGCGATGGAGGTGGCGGTGCATTCAGTGTAGGGCGCGATTTGTTTTCTCTTTTTTTATTACTGAAGTCAACTGACGGGAGGGAGGAAGAGGAAAAAAAGGGGGGTTATAATTTATATTTTATTTACTTTCTAGTCCCAAAAAGTTACTTTTTCTTTTGAACCCAAATCGAACCCACCGACTGTCATCCCTAGCCAATTACCCACATTCCGAACGTAGTGGGATATGTATCGTAAGCCAGTTCGGTTGTTTCGTTCTGTTCCCGTCAAAATCAAAATATAAATCTATATATTGAATTTAAACGCACATTTCAATTTTTCGGGGCCACATACGGACTCTTAAAATTCCCAAAAAATATTTTCTAACTTCGTACTAACAATACGGTCATAATAAAACTAATTTTGTCAAATTTGGAGACCGTTTGAAAAATGGTCATTTTCTGGTTGATCCAAATTGACTGAAACTGTCAATACACGTTTTACTTCGCCACGCTCAAATATTAATCAAAAAATTATGAATTTTTGAATCTAGCAATAATTTTACATCTTGGATCCAACAAAAGTGGTTTCATCGAAAACGGTGGTCGTTTGCAAAATTTCTATTTTTTAGGGCCAAAATTCCATAGCGACTATTTTAAATTTTCAACTGGGCATAACTTTTTATTCCCGCTATGAAATTTCAATTTTTCAGATTCGTTGGAAAGATATTTTCAAATAGATTCTAATGTTTATGGTTTCGCTAAAATTCGATTTATTTTGAATCCTGTACATTCATTTGAAATTTGAAATCGAATTTTCAAACTACCGTGCCATCTTCAATTCCTTTTATAATTAAAAATAAATATTTATATTCTAACGTCGATTCAAATAAATATATACGTTCTAATTCTATTCAAAATAAATTTCTCATCGTTATTATTCAAAATAAATCTTTTTAAATATTCAAAATTCATCAAAATTGCCAAAATAAAATTTTTAAATTCGTTCTGATTTTCTGGGTTGTTACAAGTAATCTAGTGTTATTGGGAGTCTTATGTATGCTATGCTTTGCACTAGACCCAAAATCACACATGCTATAAGTGTATTGTGTAGATTTGCGAGTAATCCAGGTTTCGAACACTGGAAAGCTATTTCCAAAGTTTTATCTTATTTGAAAGGAACCATCAACTATTGTTTATCCAGTGAAGGATATACTGCTGTTACAAAAGCATATAGTGATGCAGCCTGGAACAATGTAGAATCCAAATCTACGACTGGATGAATATTTACATTAGGAGGCACTGTTGTGTCTTGGGCTTCCAAGAAGCAGACCTGTATATCTGATTCAACTATGTTTTCAAAATTGATTGCATTAGCAGATGCATGTAAGGATGTGGAATAACTTAGGAATTTGTTAATTGGAATCCCATTATAAAAGAAGCCATCTCCAGTAGTCTTGATTAACTGTAATAATAAAGCAACGATATATAATGTATCTAATAATACATATAATGGTAAGTCTAGACATGTGAGTCTAAGACATCAGATGGTAAGACAGTTACTCAAAACTGGAGTTATAACTGTTGACTACATAGAAACGAAGAAAAACTTGGTCGGCCCACTTATAAAAGGCCTTCCAAAGGCATTGATTTCTATAAAGTCAAAAGAAATGGGACTAAGGTCTGTGAATGTAGATTGACTATCCTAAACAGAAACCTAACTTGTGTCTTGAAGAGGATATACAAAGTTCAATGGGTACCAACAAGTTAAGAGAATGATTATGGAAAACTAAATAAATAATCCCATAATATTTAGTGTTGGATTATGCAAGAGCAAAGGATGGATAAACATACTTAATACATCTAGAAACCTTAAAAGGTTTATCGCAGAAGCACCTTAAGAGATTTACCTATATGAGTATGGAAATCAGGTCATTTCTTAGGAAAATAAGACTGCTTTCTAAAGTAGACTCATGAACCAGGATTAAAGCATATGGCCATTAACGTGCTGAGCAATACATAACACTCTAACTAAGGAAACCAACATGTGTGATTGTTCTGGTTTTATCATAAGGGATACTTGGTTCATGATTCATTCACCATAGAATCTCGATAAGGCTATGAATGATTTACACTAAGTAAAGGTTCAAATCCACAAGATACGTTTTATTTATGTGTTGTTTCCACGATGATGCAAAACTTGATCTTAGAGCTACATAGGCTTTATCCCACTTAGGTATGTAGGAAGTCACACTAGTGATTCAGTCGTCCACTTTATTTATTTTCTTTATTTTAAAAAGATTGTTGTAAAATTTTCAAATATATTTTGGGCTCTGGGGTTTTGTTTTTGAAGAGGGAAGAAAGAAAGAAGAAAGAAGAAATTGGGTATACTTATTTGTCCCACATTGTGAAAGAGCCAAGAGTTTGCCACTACTTATGTAGGCTTCTCGAAGGGTTGTTGGAGCCTTAGGGCACCCAAATGTTTTACTTTTTTGTGAGGAGGGAGATCAGGCATAACTATACCACACATGCGTGTGTCGCACAGCCGTCCGTCCGACCGAACCGGGCTGGGTATGGGTTTCGGGTTCGGGTCTTGATCCAATAAACATATGTTTTTGGACAGAACCTACAAGCGGTAACATGCCAAATTTGGGCCCATTACGAACCCGAACGAAATTAAAAACAGGGTGCGAATTAGCAACGTTTTATAAATGTTACAAAAGGGCGCTACAGTTCAAAATGAAAAGGCGAGATGGTTTAAACATTTATGGACGAAGAGGTGTGATATTTCTAAACTGGAACGGATATGACCATTACAAAGGTCGCGGCTATTCATGAATGGACATTTATGTTCGTTGGCTATAAATAGCCACGCTCGGGAAGCTACAAAATCACTTGAAAAACTTATCTTCTTCTTCCTCCTGATATTCTACACTCTGCAATTTCCAACATCTCACAAGTGTTGCAAATCTCTCGATTTGCAACACCTACATAGTGTTGCAAAATCGTTTTTCTTCTCTTCTTCGTTCTTATCACATCATTAGAAATTATAAAATCAGAGTGTTCTTGATTGGATCAATGTTGTACAAACTTTGAATCCGATTTTGTTTTCCTAAGGCTTTATTGAATCCTGAAAGTCCATAGTTCGATAACCCATTTGTACCTGGTGGGTTGAACCATTGTCTGAAAGAATCTATCATATAGATCCTTAAAGTCTGAAGTATGACATTCATTCCTCCTCCAATATCCTCAAACCACAAAATCCCTAACATGGTGGAGTTTGTGGCATAATGTGGAGCTGATCGATGTAGGGCAAAGGGGCTCCAGTCGAGGCATCACTACGCCACAGATGGCCTACGGCAACCTCACAGAAATGACGCAATAGGTGCCAAAAAGTGTTGCTATAGGTCTATGGCAACACTTTTCTGGGGTTGCCTTTTGCCGCGTTGCCTTAGAGTCAAAGGTAACACATTTGCGACCCTATGGTAACATCAGTACAGGTGTTGCTATGGTAACATCAGTACAACTGCCAAAAGCAGCTGTAATATATCTAGTACAGCTGGCAATCGTAATAAAGTCAATTTCTTTTACAACTGTTTTTAGCAGTTGTTAAAATTTATTTTACAACTGTTAAAAGTAATTATACCTCAACTGCAATTAATCAAAATTTTCATAATATTATAATAAATACTATTATAACACAGTATTTTATTCAAATAAAAATTTTATTTCGACATTTCAAATGGTACAATTTTTTGACTATACTATTGTACATTCACTTGTATATTACACAATCAGTCATATTTACATACATTCCTCACTACATTGTCACTCGATTCACTCATACACAGACTCACACATACAACCGTAAGCAAAAAAAAAACACGAAAATGATTATATAAAATAGTTCCTTTATTTTATCCCTTTTGATTATGGCTGTTGGTTAACGTTGCTCACATCTTACACGTCCGACACTGTCGATAGTAGAGACTGGAGTATATATTACTTTCGCTTGAATTTAAGCCCAACACTGTCGATAATAGGAAAAAAAATCATCATCAACATTTCTGGAATTATTAGCAGGGCCAGTTCCATCCTAATTGTACGAAAATGTGCTAAATTCTCCTGACACAATCCATGGAAAATTAGCAAAGTGAGTTACATATTTAATATGATCCCAAAACAGAAATCGATGACAAGATGAGGGCAACCTTAAACCGTAGTATTATAGGGAATTCCTAACACTGCTTGCATATTTGTATATATAATATTAAACTGTCAGTATTCAGAGTTCATCAAAATACAAATCCAAAATATTCATTTGGCATATCCCATTGTATGAAAACAAATACACACAAGAGTTTCAG
Organism: Allium sativum; assembly: GCA_030737875.1. NCBI lineage: Eukaryota > Viridiplantae > Streptophyta > Magnoliopsida > Asparagales > Amaryllidaceae > Allium > Allium sativum. Next base: position 575,685,209 of record CM060909.1, on the reverse strand, counting down.
ACAATGAACTTACCTACTTATCAAGCAAATCCCATTTATATGAAAAATACTCCTCATTTGATCTGCAAATAAGGAGTTCATGGAGACAAAAACTCATACTTGTAGTCATCAGGACAAACCTGAGGATGAAGGCTCATTTGAAGATCTCGGAGAACGCAACCACTCCACCTTCTCGTCTACAAACTGCATGCACCCAAAAGCCACACCATTAACATATTATATTTATTCCAACATGTACATCATGCAATATTACACAACATAGGTAAACTACAATGTCATATATAGATAACTTTACACTGAAACATAAGGATGCTACAAATTGTACAGAGCAAAGCTTTTACTAATGTGGCATCAAGCAAACTGCATTAAAATATAAATATATAATGCTGCAGGATTAGTTAAACCATATGCCAAATTTTATGCTAGAAATAGGACCTGTTATTAGAACTATATCTTGGGATTTTGATTTTCTTTCTAGATATTTTTCGCTTTTTCGAAATATTCAGAATAAAGTGGGAAAACAACCATGATTTGGCACTAACTAAAAAAGAGCTCTAGTCAGATTACAAACAAACTGTCAAACTACACCATATCATTTTGCACGATCTGAGTGAAACCTATGACAGAAGGGAGTCCCTGTAGTATAAGCCTATTAACTACTAATTATCCACTGACAGAGCATTATAGAGTATGACACCCATAAGCCAAAGCCGTGAGATATGTTACACTTTGAATATACCTTAGTAGCCAGTTTGAAGTCGCCAACATAAACAGTTTGTCCACTAGACAAGAGGTAAAAATTATCAAATAGTGCAGAAACTTCACTGATAGGTTGATGAATGGAGGAAATCACAGTTTTATTTCCATCGAGAGCCATTTGTCATAAAGTCTGAATGATCAAAAAAGCAGCTGCATTATCAAGTCTACTCGTAGGTTCATCCAAAAACAAAATATTTAGTTCAGTCAATATTTCAAGTGCAATGCTCAACCTTTTTTGCTCACCCCCACTTATTCCTCTTAAATGCTAGTTTCCTATCGACGTATCTGACAGTCTTGCAGTCCCATATCTACCAGTATCTGTTCTACAACTTCCAATACTTGAGTTTTGCTCATACTGATTGGTACCCTGAAATATGCTAAATAACACAACAAAATATTCACTGCTCCCAAATGTTAATTACCTTCAGCAGATATAGACAACATTAGCTCTCTTGTCCAGATTATTTTTTCCCACCTAAGTTCTCATGACATCGATTTATATCACTAAAAATAATAAATTGAGTAAACTAATATTTCTATTTAACTTTATAATTAGATAGCAAGAGATAAATCGGGATAATCCCTACAATCTGATTTAGCATTAATAATCATTTAGATTTAGGGCAAAGTCTAAAATATTTACATGTTATGTCACTTAAACTTGGTATAGTTGTACTTATTATGTCTATCACTTACTGCAATTTTGGATGCTAAAAGTATGCAATAGAGTCGGTTACTGCTTGTTGCAATATATTAGTTTTAAAGTCATGTAAGTAAACGCAATATGTTTGGGGGCTTCTTCCTAAATCATTTCCTTATGTTCTAGAGCATAGTGACCAGGAACCATATAGACACATATATGTAGTTCATAGAAACTTCTCTAACTTATATATTACAGAGTTTTTCTCTCGAATCAATTAGCATCCATTGAATAAGAATAATTGTCATTGTTGTATTACCTATGAGAATAAACATAATCAGACCTAACATATAGGAAAATAGATCCTCAAAAACTATTCTTGATATAAAAATACTAATACAACTCGATACTGGATTTACACAAGCCAGACAAAGAAAAGCTTACGAGAACTGATATCTGATGCTATCCTAATATTTGATGAATTATTATGACATGTCATTTTACCCAATACCCTCTATGCAACATCAAACATGAAAGTTTTAATAACAATTATAAATCATTCTATTGTTCGTTCAAACAAATAAATTGACCAATTCTTTAATCCGATCAAAGATATTCCAAAAGCAATAGTAAATAACTAAACTATAAAAGGACAAATCGAACCCAGGATTTTGGCTGCTTGCAATATTACTTTGATTATTCCTTAGATAATCGACAATTTCCTCTCCAGAATGCAGTAGTAACGTACAAATAATAGGAATTAATGAAAAATCCATGGCAAATAATACCTGAAAGGGTGGCTTGTTGAAGAGGGCAAAACCCTAGATTTGTTAAAGAGGGCAAACCCGAAATCAGCCCGCGACTTGAAATCAGTGTTCAATGTCCAACACAAGCATCGTGAAGTCACGATTTGTTTAAGGGCAAAACCCTAGATTTGGATTGGCCATTAAAGAGGATCCGGCTATATTTTTTTTCTAAGTGAAAAAGAAATAACGTGTAGCAGGAAAATGAAAACTTGAGGGAAAAGGAGCTGAAGCGATGAAGAAAATTAGATTGACGCGGATTGCAACGTATGCCGTTAGATCGTTTTCACGCGGATTGGTAACTTTATTAATTTTTTTAATTTGAATATACATATAACTACTGGCAACACAATGTTAATCTATGCTAACACCTTGAAGCGTGTGTTGCAATAGTCAAAAATTAGCATAGCTGTGGAAACATTATAGCTAGCAACACCTTGTATTTTCGTTGTAGTAGGTCATCTATGGCGTAGTGCATGAAGAAAGTGACAGTGGAGATCAAACAAGGAAGCAGCAGATTGGGTTTTTGGAAGGGGGCTCGATTTGGTCATAATGGTCACGATGGGATGGAGAACGAGGTGGTGAGTTCTCTGGTGGTGACGGTGGCGTTGGTCGTGCCGGCGAGGAGGGTCAGTCTAACATGTGGTCAATGGTTAGGAAAAGTAACGGGTTTCAAAATGTTTAAACAAGGAAGAAAGGGGGGCTATTGAGCATGTGAGGAGGGTGGGGTATTTTAATTTAATTTTTAAGTTTAAAAATTTGTTTAATACTAGTCTAACTTGAAAACACAATAATTAGCTCGTACGAAGTCGGATTGACGAACCATCGGTTGCTTTGGGATCGTCTTATAGAATAATACGTGTATGCTGTGGATTTGATTTATTCTGGGTAGTCTAGAATTTTAACTAATTTCAAATGACCATTTGAAATTAGATAAATATCGTGTAATCATCAATTGGAATGGATGTCGAGTTTAACTCACGCTTATTGTTATACTATTGTACCATACAATATTATTGAATGTTATTTACATGTTGATATATATAATTGACTGTTTGGGTGATTTATTGCTTTATGGGTGGTTGTCAATATTTTCAATTCCCGTTTGTGAATGGATAATCCTTTGACACTACTTGCGTTAGCAGAAGATTCATCTTATATGAGTTAGTATAATATGAACCGTATTACATATATATGTGCTGGTATATGAGTTGTGATGCAGGGGGACAGGTTGGAGGAATCCAATAGGATTTCTCAATATGATTGTTACCGCATTCATATTCATATGTTGTATTATGAATTTGTTGTGTGTTAAACCTGATTGCGGACCCCATTGATTATACCACGTTGTTATATGTGAACTTGTCATGAAGTGAATATATTATTTTATATAATATATTGAGTTTGCCTATTTTACATAATTTGGTGTGTTTGGTATAACTGGACTGAATTGGGAAATTATACGAATTGGAACACGAATTCAAATATTGATAGAATTGGTTTTGGAATAAAACAGTCTTACCAATTCTTCTACTTCAAACCTATTTTAAACCATTTTACTATGTATACCTTTTACCCTTTTTTATCTAAAACTTGTTTTTAACTTATTATACTGTATATATATTTTAAAACCAAATAAGCATGTTTTATAAGATTTAGAAATGATGATTGGATTATAACACATCTATTATAATCAATGATTTATATATCATAGTATTTCACCTTATTGAATGTTTATCGATATTTACTTCTTTAAACGAATATTTTAATGATGTGAAGGAGTATTAAAATGTTTTGGGTTTGTCATGATAATGTGTTAATTACATTCGCCTTGAACCCTTTTAAATTATATCGATGAAGTTTATAATTGAATCTTTAAATGAACGTTTAATGATAATTATATAGAAGGAATTGTTTTGGGTTTGTTGTAAATAGTGTTTTATCAACACTTGCTTTTAAACCGTGGAATCTAGTTAAACTAGAATTATATTGTTTAACTGTTTTGAATATACTTAGATCTTTAAATAATGGATTTTTAAAGATAGAAACAAGTATAGAAATCTTTTAGGATAAAGATGTTGAATAAGATGTTTAACTTATAAAAGAGAAGAGGTTCTTTATTAAACAATGGTTTTAACCTCTTTAATTATATTTTAGGAAATCTTAGAAATGAATTATGGTTATACTAATATCGAAGGGATAAGTATATGAATACATTTTGAAATATTGAAGTTAGAAAGGAAATCTTGAAATTGAATTGTGATTAGACTTATACCGGAGGGTTAAGTATATTAAAACCTTTTTAAGTATTCAAGACTAAAAGAATAGTGACTTATAGAATATATACATATACACCTTTGAAACGACCTGAAATCCCCCTTACGGGAAATCCCGGATTGAGTCGAGGACAAGCCACAGAAGAACGCAGACGGAAGAACATTTCATTGTATATTACAACAATACCATCAGATTACAAGAATATACAGAGTATAAATGAATAAATATTACACATAAATATCAGAGATTACAATAAATTACATAGCTGCGGAAAATAATACAACACACAACTAGAAGAGATATACGGATACAAAGCTTTTCGGATATCGTTCCAGCTGTAAACCAGGATCCTGTGAACATAAATCTGCAAATGTCACGTATTTGGAAATTGGATTTCCATCTATGAACCGAGGCAAAAGATAGTCCTCAACCGATTCGAGACGCTCTAGCCCGCCCCTCAGGATCAGAGCTCGAGTGACCCTTGGATCCTCAGGGCCAGTCCACCGATGTGGATTAAACATAAACCCTGAACATGCGTTTCCCTGCCCTATGGGGCATAAATGAGCCAACGAATGACTCCATCGGACCCGGATCGTCCGATCAAACTGAGACGCCTCGCAACAGCAATAACCACATAAGTCAAACTCGTCAGGGCGTGTAAAACCACTGACGCCACTTCTAGCTAGAAAGAAACTCATGCCCTCCCTGACGTCCTCTCCCGTTTTGGTTCACACCGGGGTGTGAGGCTCGCGAATCAACGTTACACAAAGCTTTGCCACACAGGCCGTGCTTTGATCATCAACCACAAGACTTTGCTTTTCAATAGAAGCCTTGATCATTTGCCCTTAGGCATGCCACAAAAGCAATTCACTCCATGCGTTTGATATCCATCAATATATAACCCCTGAGCTCGTACGCCTCAGAGAAGGGCGTTAAGCAAAAGAATAAATTCTCCGCCGACAAACATATATATATTTAATATAAATCAATCACACAGACTAAAATCCAATGTCGTACACACAGTCCATTTACAAGTTCGTTCTGGGTCTGAACGAAACCGGAGGCACCTAGTAACCCGCATATCCATCGATCTCCAAGTACGTCTGGACGATCACCAACTGTTTCCATCTTCTTGGGTGTACATCCCAATCAAGATCGCCAGTAATCACCCAAACGACGTGAAGACCTCCGGTCTTCGACCACCGTCTTCATCTTCGACTTATCGTCGTATCAGTTATACAGGATGGGATAAACCCGGTCTTTCCGAATAACTCGCGTATATTTTAAATAAGTGTTACACAAACACAAAATACGCCTCATTCCAATTCATCAGTCACTAACCGTAAATTAATCAAGAGAATAATTCCCCAAATATTAACCCCGAAGGCCGAAACCAAACATCAGATCAATATCCAGAAAACCATTCTGCGTAGCTAACCGACAGTTAGTTTCTAAATTTCACACTCATAGGGAAAGGTTCCCATTAATTTTATCAAAGATAAATTCCTTGAATTTATTCTTTAATCTTCTTTTGAATTTCGATTCAACTAGTCGGGATTAAAGAACCTTACCGAAGTAATCATTTGTTTTAATTTCCCAATCCCAACCTATTCATCCCACGAAGTAAAACTGGTAATACTTCATATCTAACATCACGGTGTTATCGGTAAATTTAATTACCATTTCACTTTCAAATCTAATTAAAGATTTAACTATCGCCTGCAGCAAAACTGGTGATACTCCATTCTCGATCATTTCAATCTAATTGAAGATTCATTAAAACTCCACTTAGTTTTAATCTGTGACTGGGTTAAAGAATCAGTGTCATTTAAAACACGGTTCACGATAAACCCAAAATCACATCACATTTCAATCAGTCCCTAACCATAAATTAGCAAGTGAGCAATTCCCTAAGTATTAACCCCGAAGGCCGAAACCAACATCAGATCAATACCCCAGAAACCATTCAACTTAACTAATCTTCAGTTAGTTTCTGATTTTCTTAACTCCTTTGGGTCTAAGAACAGTATTATTGAAGATACCATTCACGACAACCCAAAATCACATTCCATTAATTATCGGGTTAAAGAACAAGTGTTAGTTAAAACACTGTTCACGATAAACCCAAGAATCAATTCGAATTCAATTCCAATTAAATATTATTTAATTGGTACACTTCATTAAATTTAAATAAAAAGATTTAATCTTTTCTCAACTGGGTTCAAGAACAGTGTTAATAAAGACACCATTCACGACAAACCCAAATCACATTTGATATTAAATACAAGGCTCTGAATAGAAAATATACCGGCTTATATTCAATATCAAATTCTACGACCAACAAATATCGTATTGGAAATAACCATATATATATATATATATCTTTCAAATTTCCATAACAACATTTGTATAATCACTAAATCCAACATCGAACTATTCCGAAGATGATTTCAATTCAAATCCATTCCAATTCAATTATTGGGAGTCCTGGTTATTTTCAAAACCATTTCAAATCCAATTTATTTATTTTAAAAATAAATAAATTATTATTCTAGTTCAAAACTAGTTCATTTCGATAAAAATCTATTTTTATCTTTTCAAATATGGAGTTTTTCATCCCAATTTTCCCAAATCATTTCTTATGATTTTACACAAATTATTACTATTTTTAATAATTTTACCAAGGCCCGTACAGTCGATTTCCATCAGTGGCCATCGAACTGCACTTACAAAGACATTTTCCAAATTTGATTTGGACATAATTCCAAATCCAACCGTTAGATTTCTAATTTCCCATATTCGTTAGAAAACTATTTTCGATACAAACCCAACGGTTCCGGTTTTAGGAGAATCCGACGGTCGGATCTCCCGTAATGTCCGTTCGAAGTTAATGGTCGAAATTCGCGAACTGCCGCGGTGCGGTGCGTTCTATTCAGGCCATTATATTATATATATAATGTATATAATATATACTTCATCAATTTCCTTTTTAAAATGTGCTTTATAAATCGTTTTAAATTCATTTTCAAAACGGCTTAAACTTCATATTCAATTTCAAATCAAAATTGAATATTCCAATATAAATTCGTTTTAAATTCATTTCAAATCGATTTCAATTCAATTTCAATTCGAATTCATTTATATTCAATTTCAATTCAAATTTATTTATATTCAATTTCAATTCGAATTCATTTATATTCATTTTCAATTCAAATTTCAATTCTTTTCGAAATATCAGATTTTGAAATCACTTTCGATATTCATTATAAAATGAATAAAATCGATATAAATATTGTTCACGTCAAAATGGTGTCAATCTAATCAATACGGCTTCATATATTCCTATTTTCAAATATTCTATTTCGAATACTTCTATTTCAAATATTTTTATTTAAATATTTCTTTTTAAAAACTGGAAAGAGGCCCAATCAATTACCATATAATGTTAATTATATGGATTTTCTACGATACATGTATACAATAACAACGATGAATAATCAACCATCATCCAAAGTGCATTCTACACTGTATAAGCATCAAATATAAATATTTAACGCTCATAACAGTCTGTCAATCAATCGATCGACATACAACTAACTATTGGGATTAGTGTATGTCATATATCATCCCAATACCCGTGTGGGGTTTTCAAACAATCAAACACCAATTTTATTTGTGCAGTTGGGCAATGTGTAAAATTTATCGTCCCAATGAATATCAGTCAAATGTGTGTATATAAACAAATCGTCCGATCTGTTTATTTTTATTTCATTTCATATACGCGTTAAAAATTCTATTTTTAACTATAAAATATTTTCAACTATATAAATATTTTATTTCATTTCACATCACATCACACAATCAACTACACATCAAAATCAAACAAACGAGCATACAAGCCGTCCATGGTCTGTGGACGATGGGTGTCGGGTGCTACTAAACACCGTCTGCATCCTAGTATATATATTTCAACTAGGAAAATAAACAAAAGGTGAGGAGTTCTCACCAATGCTAATCCAAACGCCACGACTCTTCATTTGTAGGAAATCTTCACCGTTCTTGCCCTTCGTCACTTTCGTCGCCCGTATCCACTACATATATAAAAATCGCATTTTTATATTATCACTTCTTGCATAAAAATTATATTTTTATATTGCTCCTCTACTAATAAAGATTATATTTTTATTACTCTACTTGAATAACAATCATATCTTTACTATCATACCTATATAAAAATCATATTTTTAACCTTTCTATATTATAAAAATTATATTTTTAACCTTCCTATATTATGAAAATTATATTTTTAACCTTACTATATTATAAAAATTATATTTTTAATATCTACATCTTATAAAAATTTCGCCTTTCTACTTATAACAACATCATCTTTACTTCACTAAGAATATAATCTTTTTAGAATTAAAAATCAAATCTTTTTATTGCAAAAATCTCATCTTTTATAGGCTATTCATATAAAAACTTATTTCTAAAATTAATGCTTTATATATACAAAAACTGATTTTATACCATATTTAATATAAATATAAACTGATTTTAAAATGTTTTATAATCAAAATAAAACCAGTTTTTAACACAATGCTTTATATTTTAATAATTCGAATTTTAGTCTAGGAAAAAAAATTGAACAGGAAGTTCAATAGAATAATAAAAAAACATACTGATTTTTGAGGTAGGGGTGATTGGCTTTGCCGGATTCGAGGTGGAGGGCTGAAGTCAGCGGCGCGGCGGTTGGCGGTCCATCGCTGGTGGAGGCGCGGGTAGGGTTTCGTTGGAGGAGAGAGGGAAACGGGGAGAGTGGTTCGGCGAGGGGGCTTGAAGGAGGGAGAAGTGGCGGAGGAGGGGGGGAGGGGCGCTCGTGGAAGGGGGCGGTGGGCGGCGCATTCACCGCAGAGGGGGGGCTGAGCGGAAGTCGAGATCGGGGGTGGGGGGTGGGGGGGTGGGGGCTGAGCGGGTTTTGGGTTTTTTTTATTTCTTTTTTTTTCCTTTGACTGTAATGAACGGGGGGGGGCTGAGAGGAAATAAGGAGAGAGGGGGAGATATACTTTTTTTTTATTTAAATTATTTCAAAAAACGACTTTTTATTTCGAACTCGAAATCGAACCCACCGACTGTCGTCCACAGCTAATTACCCCCATTCCGAACACAATGGAATATGTATCGTAGGCCAATTCGACCATTTCAATCAGCTTTCGTTTAAATCTAAATTTAAATCTATATATTCAATTTTGAACGTACATTTCAATTTATCGGGGCCACATACGGACCCGAAAAATTCCAGAAAAATATTTTTTAGCTTCATATTGTCGATACGGTCCTAACAAAACTAGTTTCGTCAAATTGTGAGACCGTTTGAAAAATGGCCATTTTCCAGTCGATTAAAATCAACTGAAACTGGTCAAACGCGTTTTCCTTTGCCACGCTCACATATTGACTCGAAAAATTATGAAATTTGAAACCTAGCAATAACTTGACAATGCGGATCCAACAAAAGTGGTTTCATCGAAATCCGAGGTCGTTTGCAAAATGGCCATTTTTAAGGGCCGAAATTCCATAGCGACTATTCTGAAATTTCAACTGGACATAACTTTTGATTCCCAGTATGAAATTTCGATTTTTCGGATTCGTTGGAAAGATATTATCAAATAGATTCTATTATTTTTGGTTTCGCTAAAATCCGGTTTATTTTGCGCCCGGTACATTCATTTGAAGTTTGAAATCGAATTATCGAACTACCGCGCCATTTTCAATTCCTTTCTATAATTATATATAATTATTTATATTCTAACGACGATCTATATAAATATATTCGTCGAATTCTATTCAAAATAAATTTCTCGTCATTTTTATTTAAAATAATTCATTTTAAATAATCAAAATTCGTTAAAATTGCCAAAATAAAAATTTTAAACTGGCTCAGAATTTCGGGTTATTACAATCTCCCCCACTTAAAACTTTTCGTCCCCGAAAAGGAACGAAGCCAAAAGTTGTTTAATTAATCAACTCAACTTTCTCAATTTTCATTACGGCTTAAGTTCTTCAACTTTTCAGTTTCTAAGAATTTTTCCAAAATTTCAAAAATTTGGCTAACACCCTAAATTTTTGAAAAATTTCGCCATAACCTCCCCTGCACCGGGAGCACCGAGAAAATCCCGAAATTGCCATACAGGCCTTCTGATCTCAAAAAGAAAAAGAAAAAGCCAAGCGGCTAGCCAATCGGCTCATAAAATCATCATCACCCAAACAAAACAGTAAATTATGGTAAACATGTACCTATTTGTCGGGCAAACAAAATTTATTTCTCTGCTCTAGCCTCCTTGCTATGATCTATTCAATGTAAGCACATGTATATGCAAGCAAATGCAACCAAATTTCAATACATTTCACTATTTTATTCAATTTGGCTATATGGTACAAATTTTAATAAATCAACCAATAATCAACAACACAACCATCAATCAATTAGTTGATTAGCTTTTGAAATTCATAACTTTGATACATAGTCAATAATCAGATTTTTGATGCCAAATCACAACAATAAGCCCTATCTAATTTTGGTTCTCACACCAGTCAATTGGAATATATAGAAATCCCACTTTCGAAACACGAACATAAATATTGATGATGCCATGGGCATTATCAACATCATCTCCGGGCGACTAGTGTAATGACCCGGATATTTGACGATGTAATAATTAACTTATTTAATTATTTAAATAATGGATATATTATTTAATTGTCGACGTTAGAACGTATAATTATATTATAATTAAAATCGAGCTCGAAATGGCGCTGCAGTTCGTAATGTGGTGATTCAAACTTCAACTGAGTGTACAGGATCCGTTTTAAGCCGGATTTCTGTGAAACAAGAAACGTGTGGAGCTGGTGGAGTATATCTTTCTAGTGGAAGAGAAAAATCAGGATTTCGTCGTATAGATTTTGAGATATGTCCAAATCAAATTTTAAAATAGTCGCTATATAATCGTTTATCGACCATAACGGTTTATTCGATATAACTAGAGATCGGGTTTGAATTTAGACAAGGTTCATTTGGGAAGTAGTGATAATTTAATTTTTAGAATTTTACTATAATTTTTAATTAATTAAATAAGCAACTTTTTATTTAAAGAATTTTGCACCTTGTAATCAACATTTCGGGGTTCCACAGAATAAGACCACCTACCGATATTATTATATTTTTGGAATTCTGGCACATTGCTCGTCACAACAGTATTTTAATTTTTGTCATTAGAAGTTCATACGTGAACAGAGTTTACGTGATGGAAACGTTATTTCTTGGCTAAGGAGTATAGTTTGGGTTTTTAGATTAAACAAATGCTGGAATTGTTGGTGTGAACATGGTTTTCGAGTAATAACGGATTTCATAACCAAATTGCATGCATGTGAACACAACGGGGACACCACTACATGTTATAGTTATAGTTGGCACTAGTAGTAAAAGTACATAATATAGGACTGTAAATTTTCCCTAGAAGCTTTACTTAGATAATGAAGTGTATAATTGGATAAATACATACATTCATTTCTAACATTAAAATAGCACGTTAACACAAAACTCCCTGTTGACATCAGCATGAACACTAAAAGCAAAATGCTACGTGGCTATGCTTTCCATCTCAAGAATGGACGATGGAAGTATAACCGCGGAGACCTTCTGCAGTTACTTTAATTAAGGACCAAGTATCTACATTATAAATGCACATCAACGTATGTCTTAAGACCAAAAATCAAATTCTCAGCAAACACAAAAAAAGGGTAGCCGCCACTTCTTTCTCCTCTTCTTTAAAAAAAACGTGAGATCCATTCTTCAGAAAATCAAACCAAAATGAAATAAAATACTATAAACCGTGAGAGTAGTGTTTTTGAAATGCCAGTAAGACTCTCGTCAACTCGGTGTGCCTCTTGGTGGATTCGATGCTTATTTGGGTTCGCTGTCTTCATATACAGTGAGGTTAGGCTTCGTTATAGCATGGATTTGGAGCAGGGATGGTTCAAACGAAGTGTATATTTGGAAGAAGAAGTGAATGGTCCAGGTGTCGTGGCTTTCAGTAGAAAAATGGAGGATTGGGCGAGAACGAGGCTTGGGTTTTCACGACTGTGTAAATGGAGAAGATGGCAAAACGCTGGTCCGGGTTTTGGCAAGGGCGGGTGGGCTGACTTACATTGCTGAAGCCCAATAGGAAGTATATTTATCAGAATAGATTTTTGTGACAAGGTTGAGAAGAACGTGGTGGGTGTAGTTCGAAGTTTTCGGTGGAGAAGTGAAGTAACAGAAAGAAGCATGGTGCGTTCAATGATCTGAAAATGGCGGATCTGTTTTACTGAATGATGGGTGAAAGTGGGAGAGTTGGGGACGCATTTGTATTTGAAAGAAGTAGTAAAAGATGGGTGCGGTAATGTAGTACTGTTGTGAACGTATATATGGAAGCATATATGGGCAGGGACCCCTACTTTGATTTGCAGAATTTTTACATTTTCGGAGTACATCAGCAAACCGGATATAGGTGCATTGATGCACAAGCCCACGCTGATGAATAAAAATCCATACATGTCACTGTATGGTACAAGAGTAATGAACGTGAGTGTGAATTTTGTCTAAACTAAGGAGAAGGCATCAATTTAGGGTGAAACAAAGTTTGGGTTTTTTTCAAGAACATAGCAGTATCGATGCGTGATTCTGCTGAGTGAATTTTGTATTGTTTCGAATACTGGAGTGGTTTCGAAGCTTTAGAGAAGAAGGAAGACGGGTTATGAGGAGCGAATGGGCCAGAAAAGGAAGTGGGCTTTAATTAAAAGAAAAGGAAGTGGGCTTTAATTTAAAGGATGTGGGTTTTGGTTCAGAGGAGGATGGTCTTTGGTTCAAAGGAAGATTTTGGCTGGAATATTGGGTAAAGGCCCAATTAAAAGTTTAAAGTTTTATTTTAATTTAATTATAAATAGTGTACAAACTTCTATAATGTGTAACTTTGTCATACGATATCAGAATCACGAACGGTCGGACCCGTTGGGACCGTAGGGACGAGGACTTCGAAATGAAACTGACTGGAAGTCCATTGGAGCTCGTTACAATTTATAGCAAAATAAATTGTCCATCTGAATCAAGCGATGGTTATCGTTATTAACGATGATCGTCCAATGTGAGTAAAACTCACTAACTCTCCTTAATTTATATTTTAATATAAATTGTAATTTATTTATTGACTGTTGTATATTGATTGTTAAACTGGACTGTTAAATAGATTTGATTGAAAACGTAGTTATAGTTAATCTATGTACTGTTAATCAAATATGGTTCGGTACAGCACGATATTTCATTTCAAAATGAAATATGATATATATTATATTGTGTAACATCTGTGGATGCAGGGAGATAGGTTGGAGGAATCCAACTGGATTCCTCAACAATTATTTTACCGTTTTCATATATTGTGTTATATGATGTGTTATATAATCTGTTCTGGATTATGTGTGTTAGAATGATATTAATCATTGTTATTCGATATTTTAAATATCATAAGAAACCCTGAGTTGTGAAATGGAATATTTCAATGTATATTGAAATAAACGAATTTTATAAAATCACAGGATTTTATAAAAGGAAATTATGTATAAAACGAACACGGTTTTATAAAAGGAAATTATGTATAAAACGAACACGGTTTTATAAAAGGAAATTATTTATAAAACAAATAGAGTTTTATAAAAGGGATATTTATTTAGAAAATAAATAGAATAAAGAAATATTTATTTAGAAGATAAATAAAACGTTATAAATAGGAAATATTTGTAATGGTAAATATAAGTTATAAATAGGAAATATTTGTAACGGTAAATAGAATTTATAAATAGGAAATAATTGTAACGGTAAATAGAGGTTATAAATAGGAAATATTTGTAACGGTAAATAGAAGTTATAAATAGGAAATATTTGTAACGGTAAATAAAAGTTATAAATAGGAAATATTTGTAACGGTAATTAGAAGTTATAAAAAAGGGAATAGCTGTAACGGAAAATAAATGTTATAAAAAGGAAATTGACGAGATATAAAAGAGATAATCGAATAGAGTTAAATCGAATTTAGTATTCGAAGGAGCTAATCGAATTTAGTTATTTGAAAAGAGTTAATTGAATATTAGTTATTCAATTAGAGATAATCAAATAAAGTTAATCGATTAAAGATAATCAAATAAAAGTTAATCGAATTAGTCGAAGTAAGTTAATCGACTATTAGTTAGTCGAATGTTAGTTAAGCAAATAAGAGTTAATCGACTATTAGTTAGTCGAATGTTAGTTAAGCAAATAAGAGTTAATCGACTATTAGTTAGTCGAATGTTAGTTAAGCAAATAAGCGTTAATCGACTATTAGTTAGTCGAATGTTAGTTAAGCGAATAAGAGTTAATCGACTATTAGTTAGTCGAATGTTAGTTAAGCAAATAAGAGTTAATCAACTATTAGTTAGTCGAAGATTAGTTAATCGAATATGAGTTAAACAAATAGGATTAATCGAATTAGAGTTAATCGAATCAGGGTTAATTGAATATTAGTTATTCAATTAGAGTCAGTCGAATATAGTTATTCAAGATAGAGATAAAACAGACATAATTATTAGGGTAAGTACCATTTAGCACGACTGCTAGCTTAATTCGCAGGGCTGCAGATAGCCTACGACGGTCGGATGTTTCCTGAGGGAATCAGGCGTAACCATTGTGATCGCTGCGATCTAGAGTCAAGCGAATGAAGTTAATCGAATATTAGTTATTCAAATTAGAGTTAATCGAATTATGTTATTCGAATAATAGATATTCGAAGGGAATAATCAAATAAAGTTAATCGATTAGAATAATCAACTGGAGTTAATCGATTAGAGTTAAAACAGACATTGTTATTAAGGATGAAGTCAAATCGAATATTAGTTATTCGGAATAGAGTTAATTCAGTAGAGTTAATCAAATAAGAGTTAAGCAGTAATAGTAAAGCAAATATTCGAATATTAGTTGTTCGAATAAGAGTTAAATAAAAAGGAGTTAATCAAATAGGGTTATTCGAATATTAGTTATTCGAATAGGAGTAATGAAATAGAGTTAAACAAATTAGAGTTAATCGAATATTAGTTGTTCGAGATAAGAGTTAATTAAATAGAATTAACCGGAAAGAGATAATCGAATATAATCTATTCGAAATGAGTTAATCGAATATAAGTTATTCGAAGAGAGTTTATCGAATATTAGTTATTCGAAGAAGAGATAATCAAATAGAGATTACTCGAAAGGGAGTTATATGGCGAATTCGATTAAATCAAATTCGGGGAAAGTATTATTTACTTTCCGGTTTTTAAATCAGGATTTATTTATTTATAAATAAATTAGTTGTTAGATAAATTAATCAAAGTAAGAAATAAATGTTAGACTTATAAGTTAGATATTTCAGAAGTAAAATTTATAACGTTAGGGTTATAATAAATGTTTTCATAAAGGAAGCGGATTCGTAATCTGAATCCGAGAATTTGCGTAAGCAAATGGTTTTAGAAATTGAAGTGATGAGCTTTATCTATCGCAAGGTTAAGATCGTTGTTCAGTTAAGGTCTGAGAGGTAATTATACCCCAACTTGATTGACTTCGAAATTGACTAAGGAATAGTTGAAGTTCGATAACAAAGGATGATTAGTAATGCAGTTAAGTAGTAAATGACTTATGGATTTAGTAGTCGTAACGATGTTTCATACAACGTTATTGAAATCCATATAAATGAGTTTCGGAAACGTTTTCCAAATATAAATCAAAGATGTTTTCTAAATGTAGAAATAAGGAAATATATATATATATATAGATATATATATATATATATTCGATGATTGGATCGATAATTCCATTTGGAATTAAGATCGTTGTTTGTACACCAACATGTTTTCATTTGATAGTTAAATCACAGACTATCGAAGTTTTGACCATTTTACGTTGTAAATATGGAGAGACCGGTTGGATTATTATCCGAAGAACCACTCCGTATTGACATAAGCATTGTGATCAAATACGATGAAGATAATTGAAGACGATGTTATGCAAGGGCTGTCCTGTTTATAGAATAGTGCCTTCGGTTTCGTTCAGTCCCAGAACGAACGTATATGGACGAATGTCTGACAGAATATTTCCAATGATCGAATGAGTTGGACTGTACAAATATATATGGTGGCCAACGGATTTATTCCCTTCGCATAAAATCCAGAAACTATTTGTATAAACCCAACTAATGATTTATGGATCTGAAAATGTGGCATTCAAAGTGATCGTGTTATCAATGAAATGGAAAGTAAGCGTAGCTTCTATCCTCACATCCGGTAAATGACAAAAATCGGGAAGGCAGCATGGCTAAGTTGGTCGCACCGAAGTAGGGTGTATAATCACCTATCTAGAGAATATTCATTTGCTTCTTAAATCTATCAATGCTGTCCCATATATATATGTACGGGAACGGTTGCTGATCCCAACCGTTGGTGATGTACATTCGATACACTCAAGCGAAACGAGTGGTCGGTCATGTGTGGCTGAGTTGCAAGATGTTCTTGTTGAACTCCAGTGTATCGTTCCTAGAGTACACTGATCGGAAGGTGGTTCCGTACCTTGTCATAGTTGGAAATCCAATCATCCAATACGCACCCGCGGTTTTGATTGTATACTATATATGTAGAACGTGAGATGAAAGCATTTCTGCTAGATTGATATCTAATTTTATTTAGACATTATTATAATATCAATGATACTGCTTTTCAAAGATGTTGGATTCTCATAAGGGAAAAACCAGTTCCGTATTCACGGCGTGGTCTTATGAGATATCATATACCTGTTAAAATGATTTGAGTTTACTCACACCAGTCCATGACTGACCCGGAGTTTATTTGTTTTGCTTCCCTAAACTCTTGGGTGCCTAAATTTGTACGAGCAGTCAAGTAGTCGGGATTTACAGATATACTGGAAGAGCTTAGAGCAGGAGGCTTCAGGATCATATAGTTATAGTTATTTCCGCTGTGTTGTAAGTGTTGTACTCTGATAATGTTATTGTATACATATACCGATTTTATTTCAAGGATATGTTATCTATTATATGTTATTCGTTCCGCTGTGAGGTTCGTGTTACTCTGATGTTGTTCTTGTTCTTCTTCTTCTATTCTAAGTTTCTACCTTATATATCCTCACCCTCTATCTTCTTTCTATTAGTTTCTTGAATTTCCAGTGTAATTTGGGGTTGGACTTGTGTTATTTAGTTAGCTCAAATTGGACCGGATTTTCGGGCCACTACAACTAGAGTGTGATCCTATATCTATCCAGTATATTAAAACTTCGAATATACGTTTGCAAGGCGCATATGCTAAATCTTTATATATTGGATTGTCCAAATTCAATATAAAATAAATATTCAAATACGTATACAACGATTTAAATTTTCAAAACAAAAATTGTTTTCATTTTTTTTTAAAAATATACCCTTCACACTCGTTCTAGGATACTACTGATCCCATCTCTAACGAGTCATTCCCATTGGATATTACTAATCCAATATCTGATGAAT
Organism: Allium sativum; assembly: GCA_030737875.1. Lineage (NCBI taxonomy): Eukaryota > Viridiplantae > Streptophyta > Magnoliopsida > Asparagales > Amaryllidaceae > Allium > Allium sativum. The sequence goes on along the minus strand of CM060909.1, from coordinate 575,667,123 downwards.
TCTTTCGTTTGGTTCTAATGTGTCATGTTCTCTAGCCCTGTAAACCAGAGCTCTAATACCACGCTGAAACGACCCGAAATCCCCCTTACGGGAAATCCCGGATTGATTCGAGGACAAGCCATAAAAGAACGCAGACGGAAGAACACTTCATTGTATATTACAACAATACCATCAGATTACAAGAATATACAGAGTATAAATGAATAAATATTACATAGAATTATCAGAGATTACAATAAATTACATAGCAGCGGAAAATAATACAATACACAACTAGAAGAGATATACGGATACAAAGCTTTCCGGACATCGTTCCAGCTGTAAACCAGGATCCTATGAATATAAATCTACAAATGTCACGTATTTGGAAATTGGATTTCCATCTATGAACCGAGGCAAAAGATAGTCCTCAACCGATTTGCGACGCTCTAGCCCGCCCCTCAGGATCAGAGCTCGAGTGACCCTTGGATCCTCAGGGCCAGTCTACCGATGTGGTTTAAACTTAAACCCTGAACATGCGTTTCCCCGCCCAATGGGGCGTAAATGAGCCAACGAATGACTCCATCATCCGATCAAACCGAGGCGCCTCGCAACAGCAACAACCACATAAGTCAAACTCGTCAGGGCATGTAAAACCACTGACGCCACTTCTAGCTAGAAAGAAACGCATGCCCTCCCTGATGTCCTCTCCCGTTTTGGTTCACACCGGGGTGTGAGGCTCGCGAATCAACGTTACACAAAGCTTTGCCACACAGGCCGTGCTTTGATCATCAACCACAAGACTTTGCTTTTCAACAGAAGCCTTGATCATTTGCCCTTAGGCATGCCACACAGGCAATTCACTCCATGCGTTTGATATCCATCAATATATAACCCCTGAGCTAGTACGCCTCAGAGAAGGGCGTTAAGCAAAAGAATAAATTCTCCACCGCCGAACAGATATATATTTAATAGAAATCAATCACACAAACTAAAATCCAATGTCACACACAGTCCATTTACAAGTTCGTTCTGGGTCTGAACGAAACCGGAGGCACCTAGTACCCCGCATATCCATCGATCTCCAAGTACGTCTGGACGATCACCAACTGTTTCCATCTTCTTGGGTGTACATCCCAATCAAGATTGCTAGTAATCACCCAAACGACGTGAAGACCTCCGGTCTTCAACCACCGTCTTCATCTTCGACTTATCGTCGTATCAGTTATTCAGGATGGGATAAACCCCGTCTTTCCGAATAACTCACGTATATTTTAAATAAGTGTTACACAAACACAACATACGCCACATTCCAATTCATTAGTCACTAACCGTAAATTAATCAAGAGAATAATTCCCCAAATATTAACCCCGAAGGCCGAAATCAATCATCAGATCAATATCCAGAAAACCATTCTGCTTAGCTAACCGACAGTTAGTTTCTAAATTTCACATTCATAGGGAAAGGTTCCCATTAATTTTATCAAAGATAAATTCCTTGAATTTATTCTTTAATCTTCTTTTGAATTTCGATTCAACTAGTCGGGATTAACGAACCTTACCGAAGTAATCATTTGTTTTAATTTCCCAATCCCAACCTATTCATCCCACGAAGTAAAACTGGTAATACTTCATATCAAACACCACGGTGTTATCGGTAAATTTAATTACCATTTCACGTTCAAATCTAATTAAAGATTTAACTATCGCCTGGAGCAAAACTGGTGATACTCCATTCTCGATCATTTCAATCTAATTGGAGATTCATTAAAACTCCACTTAGTTTTAATCTGTCACTAGGTTAAAGAATCAGTGTCATTTAAAACACGGTTCACGATAAACACAAAATCACATCACATTTCAATCAGTCCCTAACCGTAAATTAGCAAGTGAGCAATTCCCTAAGTATTAACCCCGAAGGCCGAAACCAACATCAGATCAATACCCCAGAAACCATTCAACTTAACTAATCTCCAGTTAGTTTCTGATTTTCTTAACTCCTTTGGGTCTAAGAACGGTATTATTGAAGATACCGTTCACGACAACCCAAAATCACATTCCATTAATTATCGGGTTAAAGAACAAGTGTTATTTAAAACACTGTTCACGATAAACCCAAGAATCAATTCGAATTCAATTCCAATTAAATATTATTTAATTGGTACACTTCATTAAATTTAAATAAAAAGATTTAATCTTTTCTCAACTGGGTTCAAGAACAGTGTTAATAAAGACACCATTCACGACAAACCCAAATCACATTTGATATTAAATACAAGGCTCTGAATAGAAAATATACCGGCTTATATTCAATATCAAATTCTACGACCAACAAATATCGTATTGCAAATAACGATATATATATATATATATATATATCTTTCAAATTTCCATAACAACATCTGTATAATCACGAAATCCAACATCGAACTATTCCGAAGATGATTTCGATTCAAATCCATTCCAATTCAATTATTGGAAATCCTGGTTATTTTCAAAACCATTTCAAATCCAATTTATTTATTTTAAAAATAAATAAATTATTATTCTAGTTCAAAACTAGTTCATTTCGATAAAAATCTATTTTTATCTTTTCAAATATGGAGTTTTTCATCCCAATTTTTTCCAAATCATTTCTTATGATTTTACACAAATTATTACTATTTTTAATAATTTTACCAAGGCCCGTATAGTCGATTTCCATCAATGGCCATTGAACTGCACTTACAACGACCTTTTCCAAATTTGATTTGGACATAATTCCAAATCCAACCGTTAGATTTCTAATTTCTCCTATTCGTTAGAAAGCTCTTTTCAATACGAACCCAATGGTTCCGGTTTTAGGAGAATCCGACGGTCGGATCTCCCGTAATGTCCGTTCGAAATTAATGGTCGAAATTCGCGAACTGCCGCGGCGCGTTCTATTCAGGCCATTATATTATATATATAATATATACTTCATCGATTTCCTTTTAAAACGTGCTTTATAAATCGTTTTAAATTCATTTTCAAAATGGTTTAAACTTCATATTCAATTTCAAATCAAAATTGAATATTCCGATATAAATTCGTTTTAAATTCATTTCAAATCGATTTCAATTCAATTTCAATTCGAATTCATTTATTTTCAATTTCAATTTCAATTCGAATTCATTTATATTCAATTTCAATTCAAATTCATTTATATTCATTTTCAATTCGAATTTCAATTCTTTTCGAAATATCAGATTTTGAAATCACTTTCGATATTCATTATAAAATGAATAAAATCGATATAAATATCGTTCATGTCAAAATGGCGTCAATCTAATCAATACGGCTTCATATATTCCTATTTTCAAATATTCTATTTCGAATACTTCTATTTCAAATATTTTTATTCAAATATTTCTTTTTCAAAACTGGAAAGAGGCCCAATCAATTACCATATAATGTTAATTATATGGATTTTCTACGATACATGTATACAATAACAACGATGAATAATCATCCATCATCCAAAGTGCATTCTACACTGTATAAGCATCAAATATAAATATTTAACGCTCATAACAGTCTGTCAATCAATCGATCGACATACAACTAACTATTGGGATTAGTGTATGTCATATATCATCCCAATACCCGTGTGGGGTTTTCAAACAATCAAACACCGATTTTATTTGTGCAGTTGGGCGATGTGTAAAATTTATCGTCCCAATCAATATCAGTCAAATGTGTATATATAAACAAATCGTCCGATCTGTTTATTTTTATTTCATTTCATATACACGTTAAAAATTCTATTTTTAACTATAAAATATTTTCAACTATATAAATATTTTATTTCATTTCACATCACATCACACAATCAACTACACATCAAAATCAAACAAACAAGCATATAAGCCGTCCATGGTCTGCGGACGACGGGTGTCGGGTGCAACTAAACACCGTCTGCATCCTAGTATACATATTTCAACTAGAAAAATAAATAAAAGGTGAGGAGTTCTTACCAATGCTAATCCAAATGCCACGACTCTTCATTTGTAGGAAATCTTCACCGTTCTTGCCCTTCATCACTTTCGTCGCCCATATCCACTACATATATAAAAATCGCATTTTTATATTATCACTTCTTGCATAAAAATTATATTTTTATATTGCTCCTCTCCTAATAAAGATTATATTTTTATTACTCTACTTGAATAAAAATCATATCTTTACTATCATACCTATATAAAAAACATTTTTTTAACCTTTCTATATTATAAAAATTATATTTTTAACCTTCCTATATTATAAAAATTATATTTTTAACCTTTCTATATTATAAAAATTATATTTTTAATATCTACATCTTATAAAAATTTCGCCTTTCTACTTATAACAACATCGTCTTTACTTCACTAAGAATCAAATCTCTTTAGAATTAAAAATCAAATTTTTCATTGCAAAAATCTCATCTTTTATAGGCTATTCATTTAAAAATTTATTTCTAAAATTAATGCTTTATATATACAAAAACTGATTTTTTACCATATTTTATATAAATATAAACTGATTTTAAAATGTTTTATAATCAAAATAAAATCAGTTTTTAACACAATGCTTTATATTTTAATAATTTGGATTTTAGTCTAGGAAAAAAAAACTGAACAGGAAGTTCAATAGAATAATAAAAAAAACATACTGATTTTCGAGGGAGGGTTGATTGGCTTTGCCGGATTCGAGGTGGAGGGATAAAGTCGGCGGCGCGGCGGTTGGCGGTCCATCGCTAGTGGAGGCGCGGGTAGGGTTTCGTTGGAGGAGAGAGGGAGGGAAACGGGGAGAGAGGTTCGGCGAGGGGGCTTGAAGGAGGGAGAAGTGGCGGAGTGGGGGTGGGGGGCGCTCGTGGAAGGGGGCGGTGGGCAGTCACCGCAGGAGGGGGGGCTGAGTGGAAGTCGAGATCGGGGGGGGGGGGGGGAAAGCGGGTTTTGGTTTTTTTTTTCTTTTTTTTCCTTTGACTGTAATGAACGTGGGGGGGGGGGGGCTGAGAGGAAACAAGGAGAGAGGGGGAGATATACTTTTTTTATTTATTTAAATTATTTCAAAAAGCGACTTTTTATTTCGAACTCGAAATCGAACCCACTGACTGTCGTCCTTAGCTAATTATCCCCATTCCGAACATAATGGAATATGTATCGTAGGCCAATTCGACCATTTCGATCAGCTTCCGTTTAAATCTAAATTTAAATCTATATATTCAATTTTGAACGTACATTTCAATTTACCGGGGCCACATACGGACTCGAAAAATTCCAAAAAAATATTTTCTAGCTTCGTATTGACGATACGGTCCTAACAAAACTAGTTTCGTCAAATTCTGAGACAGTTTGAAAAATGGCCATTTTCCAGTCGATTAAAATCAACTGAAACTGGTCAAATGCGTTTTCCTTCGCCACGCTCACATATTGATTCGAAAAATTATGAAATTTGAAACCTAGCAATAACTTGACAACGCGGATCCAACAAAATTGGTTTCGTCGAAATCCGAGGTCGTTTGCAAAATGGTCATTTTTAAGGGCCGAAATTCCATAGCGACTATTCTGAAATTTTAACTGGACATAACTTTTGATTCCCGCTATGAAATTTCGATTTTTCGGATTCGTTGGAAAGATATTATCAAATAGATTCTATTATTTTTGGTTTCACTAAAATCCGGTTTATTTTGCGCCCGGTACATTCATTTGAAGTTTGAAATCGAATTATCGAACTACCGCGCCATTTTCAATTCCTTTCTATAATTATATATAATTATTTATATTCTAACGACGATCTATATAAATACATTCATCGAATTCCATTCAAAATAAATTTCTCATCGTTTTTATTTAAAATAATTCATTTTAAATAATCAAAATTCGTTAAAATTGCCAAAATAAAAATTTTAAACCGGCTCAGAATTTCGGGTTATTACAACCTTTTATCTATATAAGTTGAATATATACACAAGTATATGAAGGGATATTAATCGAGTATGAGTTATTGATTAATAAATGAAATCTTACCAATGGGTGATGTCTTATTAGATAGGTGAAATCTTATTTGACAAGTGTAGTTTTATTAGTTAAAGGAAGCTTTACTAATAAAAGAAATTTTATTTATTGAAAGATTAATTAAATGGAAATGGATTAGGAGCCATTTATATGAGTTATCCGTGCTTCAACTGTTTAGCATGCTTTGTGATCTTGATAGTGCCTTGAATGCTTATTCGTTTGTTATGGAAATTAAGCGAGGCTGTTTTCCATGCACAATCGTTTATTGTGTGTATTGTAGTCGGTTAATCGACTATAAAACTTGACCTTAAATCTAGCGACTGGTTTTGAGGAGACCGGGATTGGTAAGTGTTTTACTTATCGAAAACCACTTCAAAACTAGTATACGGATTCTATGTTTTGGAAGCGGCTGGGAAGTAAAGTCTATATGGCAAATTGAGATCTATTGAGATGCTCGAATACATATAGTGATTCCAAGATTTGTGAAGGAATCTGTGTAATTCCAAGATCTGTTGATGTATTGGAATCCACGTGTGATTCCAAGATCCGTGAAGGAATCTGTTTGTGATTCCAAGATCTATTGAGCGGTGGGATTCCATCTTGGAATTCTTGTTCTGTTCGAGTGATGAAGACTCGTGCGAAAGATGCCAAACGAAACCTCGACATAGGATATGGCTAAAGATAGAGTAGGCTGCGTGATATGGGGTTTAGCTAACCCATGACAAGATATATTGATTCCATATCTAGAATATTCTTATAGATGTTGCGCACGGGGAGTTGGGTATATTTAGTTCCACGTGGTGCACACTGGTATTTCTGTGTGTGGTCCAGTCATGTTTAACTTATGGTATATTTTATCTAGAGATATATGATGCTCGGAAGGTGGTTTCTGATCCTTGTGCATGGAGTTCTGATCTGGCTTGATTCGGAGAGATCTCCGCGGAAAATCCAATATGTGAACGTGCCTTATGGGTTTTGTTTGTATGCTTAATAGTTGTCGAATGTAACCAATGTAACCATTTCTTCTATATGTATTTATTTATATTCTACACCCTAAACATTATCTATTATACAATTATACTTCTCTTAATAAATGGATGAATGTTATGGATAACCATTACAGACATGCATGCGGCCTCAAATTGTATTGACATGTGCTACGTAAATGTAGAGTTATCTCACGCGATTGCATAGCCTGATTCTGGTGTTATTTTGCGATAATGCTCAGGTCATACCAAGTATATTTGTAGATCGGACTTGGACTGCTTTGGAGCTTCAGAAGAGGAGTTGGTGACGAGACGTATAACCGTACTCTTTTATTTTATTCCGCTGTATGTGTATGTTGTATGTATCAACGATTGTAAGAACAGGTTGTTTTAACTGTTCAAGCTGATACATTGTTTCTATTTACTCTGGTTTATGTATTTATTTGAAGTTTATTGCTTTTTTTGTAAAGAGAACTGTTATTATTATAGATTATTTGTTATGTGGTGAGATTCTATTCTATGTCTTCTTTCTTCTGTTCTTCTATCCCCTTTCTTTTCCCCTAACTATCATACTTTCTGGTACTTGATTTGAGACACATGAATATAGAGGATGTATTAGTGTTGATTTTCGAGAGTCGAAAAGTTGGGTCATTACATTTGGTATCAGAACTTAGATTTAGCAAACACCTAGGCTTTTATGGGTTTATAGCTCACTAGAGATATGGTTAGTAACACCCTAGATTGAGTTATGGGAGTATGTGTGTGTGTGTGTGTATATATATATATATATATATATATGAGCTCGTACTTGTTAGTGAATACAAAATATTTTGTATTGGATGGTTTGACTTGTTAAGTCTGAATTCTGGATCTGAATCAATCAAATGATCATTGTTTTATTAAAAATTCCGAACTCAAACAAGTCATTCGATTCGATATTGTTTTCGAATTTGGTAAATTAAATAAGTTACCAAGAATTTATGTATTTTTTATATATAAAGTAAGTTTTCATAACTAAGTTAGTTATATGGATGAGTTGTTTGTTAGAGAATGATGATATTAAATTATTATCATTTATTAGTTGATTGGTCATGCTCACTTAGGAGCGTTGACTGTTATTGGTTGATTTGTAGTTGTGCCTAATCTTATCCATTTGCTTGCATTTGGGAACATTGGGAACGAACACCTTGTGAATTCAGTTCCATGATTTGACTATAAGGCGTTCGATAATGATGTTGGGTAAGTATACAATTTGAAAGCGAATTTTTTAAAATGAATTTAAACAAGGAATATGCAAGTGTTATTTATAAACAAGATTTATAAATATAAAACAGAATTGAGTTGAGAATTGTAAAGTTTGGAATTCCGAAAATTTTGAAAATGATTTTCAAAGCTTGAAAGATATATTGAGGTTGGTTTGAAAAACTTTATATGGATTTTAAAAAATTAGAAAGCATTGGTCTTGCTTTGGTCGCTGGAAAATAATGTTGATGATGACTACAACATCATCAATATTCATTTTCGAGTTTTTAAGTAAGAACTTGTTACCATGAATAATAGTTTGGATTTAAAATACGTATGTTTGAATCCAGATTATTTGAAGTATAAAATCCAGGATTTCAATTCTGAAGTTTTCAACTTAGTACTATATGGATGCATATAGTTTATATATTGGATTTATATGATTTTGCATCTCAGTTGATATGATGTTTTGTAGATTTCACATCTAGTAATGGGATGTAATGTTCGATGATTTTGGAATGTCGATATTACCAATTTGAATTTGAATGTTTAACTTATTTATGTTAAAACATAAGGAAACAAGTTTATAATTTATAAAGTTAACGGTGGTTAAACAAATTAGTTAAATTTAATTAAAATGAGCTCATCGCGTAGTGGAAGTTCGTGATTTCCTAATTGAAGTTTAAATGATTGTATATGATCCAGTATAAGTTGGAATTCTTTGAAACAAGAATCATCTGGGTCTATTGGAATATAATTTTCTAATGGAAGATAAAATTTTGGATTTCATATTGTAGATTTTGACTTATGGCTAAATCAATTTTTCAGAAAAATCACGGTTTGGTAGTTCATGATTTAAAACTAAGTATATATGAAATCGAAGTTATAGAGTATTGAATTTGGGAATATTAATTTTAAATTGGTTTAGAATTATTAAATCAGTTGAGTTAAGGATTTTTTTTGAACAATTTGGTGTTTATACACTTAATAAATATAACATTTTGTTGAAATATGATTATACGTATTGAATGAATTATAAACATAGGTGAAATTAAATATGTTTATAATAAGAATTTTAGTAAGGAATACTACAGAAATATAGTCGTATTAATTATAGAAGTTGTTCTGAAGTTAAGTGTTGTGAATTGTGTGTAGTTTATATGACACTTGATGTAAATTTTATGGAATGAGTTAGAAATGATATTAGTATAAGAATAATATACTAAGGACGAAGATGAATAAAATAATTGGAATATTAGTAAACCAAATGAAATGAGTACGTAAGATTTACGTAGGTTATTTTATTCGCTTTACGATTTGATCTGGATTCGAGTGCGTGATTTTGTGGTAGCTTATACCAAACCAAGTTGGTATTTTTCACTCGATTCTTGACAACAAAGTTAGATACAGGATTTTTGATACGATTCTGTAATTCTCTATCATAGTATATGGCTATGTAAGGAGAATAACAGTTTCTAATCAAGAAACCAGTTCTGTAATATCCCGTATTTTATGTGAATATTAAAATTAACAAATCTAAGAACATTTAATTTTTAAAAGAAGAATTGGGTGAAACGGGTTACGCCATTGCATTCTTCTTAGAAATTTGCTTGAGATGGAGTCTGAGTTTGCGTGAATCAGACTCCGTATGAAGAAGTTATGGAGGTTAAAAGATTTCTAGTGTAAACAGAAAATAATAATCAAATAATAAATTCAGTTTGAAATTCGAAATTCGGCCAGAACAGCTGGGTGGGAAATTTCCCGCACAGGGGTGTCGACCCCCCAGGGGGAGTCGACATAGATGTCAACCCCCCATACCATAATGGCCATTTGCCAACTCTTATTTTTTTTCAACTGCCAACACTTATATGTGTTGTAGACTAGTGACACCAATAAGTGTTGCTATAGCAAAAATGTGTCACCAAAAATCTGCCAACACTTCTATGTGTTGATATGCCTGGTCAACTCTTCTTTTCTAAGGGAAAAAGGGTAAGTTCTCATCATATGACCTAATCAATGCCTCAATCTTTTATCCCCAACGCTTATTTCTCTTTCGGCCGTGTCATAAGCAAATAAAAAGAAAATTGTTTAGTTCTTTGTTTTGGGAAATTCTTCTTTTTAAATTTGTTTAGCATGTGTTAGTGTGTACTTAGTAGAGATGAGGACTTTTTCCACTTATTTCACTTGCACTCATCTGTGCTATAAATGTATTTGACATCTGAAATGCAATATTGCAAAGACAGGTAGATCAGTTATTTAATTATTGTTTGTAAACATGTATTTTTGATTGTAACTTTTTTAAAGAACAATTAGAGGTTAAACTGAAAAAAATATGAAGCATTGATGTAAGAATTATGTATTATAGAGGCTCATGAACTAATGATTGCCATCGAGCAAATGTAATAAAATCACTTGGTGACAACAGAAATCTTAGAAACTTGATTATAGAATTGGTGCAACTTCATAGGAAAAATAAACCCACATTGACAAGTGTTTCTAGAATTTTCGTATAAGTATCTACCCTTCGACTCACACCATTTGGTCTTTTGAGGAACAAAAGGTGACCCTATGGATCGATCAATTTGTTGGTGGTGTTTGTAGTTGTTGGTTTATCAATTGAACTTTGCAGGTGTTCTAAATTGTGGCAATGGCTGCTAAAAAGCTACTTGGGTGTTGGCATATTTCATTTTTATGCTGTTGCCATAATAATATTTTAAGCTTGTAAAATAAGTTAAATTTTTTTAGTAGCTAACTGTTAAATTCGAATAATTACTTCCTATTCTTCGTACACATTTCTTTTGTTCACCTCAACCTATTTTTTATTATGACATATTTTTCTCTAATTTTTTTATCTAAATTATAGGATCATGGTATTTTGCGTGATGGAACAAAAGAAATTATCAGTACTGAGAATGAGTTACCAAGTAGGTCATTTGCCCAGGATGTTAACTGGCACGCAACTGTTGTTCTTCAAGGGAGATCATTAGGTACTACATTTTGAGATCATTTTTTTCGTTGTGATTTGATTACAAACGAGGACAACTCTAAACTTTAAACTATTATTTCAGTATTATCTTGATATCGTTTAGATGGTATCATATTTGAGATTTCTCGTTTATGAAATGTATCAAAGCCTTTGGTGCTGAGAAAAATGGGATAATGTATTTCCCATCAGGTGCCACTGCAACGAATGTTGTTTCAATTTGGGAAGAATATTAGTAACTTTGTAATTACTTTCTTTTTGTACATCCATATGTGCTGAAGCAGCTAGCGCTAACAGTTTGTTATCCAGAAGTGAAAGCATGGATACACTGCATTTTATTTCTTTGTGTGTGGGTGTGTTCTGCCCTTGCATTCGATGATTGGTTTACTTGTAAAAACGACTAGAATAAAAATATTTTTATGTTTATGTTATTTTGTATCATTTTATGATACTTCAATATTGCATGTTTTGATGATATCACCATGTCGAACGTAAGAAAATTGAAGACTGTAGGTATTTTGTCCCCCTGAAATCAAATACTAACGAGTCATGCTGAAAGCTTCATGAACCAATAATGCTATTTCAAAAAACTTAAATCAATATGTATTTATTACGTTTAGGTTTACTAGGATTTATGTGGAGTTAGGGGACACACGTACTGTTGCCGAAGCACTTGTAAGGTCCCAGACAAGGTAAATATTACCCTCCAATCTTTATTTATTTTCCAGATATTATAACAACAGTTTTTTGATATCTTACAAATATATATTTTTCGCAGCAGCGTCAATTGAATCATCAGATCAAAATGATAATATAGAACGGTTAGAGAGGGTAACTCGAATGACTGAGATTGAGGATCTTCAAGATCCACAAAACCTGCCTATTGCACCACTCTGCATCAAGGTGTGGAATTTCTCTTTCTACTGTTCTCTTGTATTAAATCCATACTAGTTTCATGCTATGGTCCACGTTTTTAGCCAAACCATGTCTTTTATTTGTGTGATCCCATAGCAAATTTGTTAGAACAAAATAATTGGGTAATCAATCATATAAATAACGGTACCAACATTTCAAACTATATCTCATTGTACTTGATGTCCAGCATGCTCCTATGAATCACGAAACCAACATCTACATGTAAAACTGATGATAAATTTATAAAAGATTAACGGTTTAACCATTATGAATGTGCTAGAGAAGATTTTGTAGATCCTATAGCATGGGAAGTTACCAATATATCCTTGGAGCTAAATTGAGATAAAAAGTGTCCGATCGACATCATTTCAGTCATATATTGGTAATTCACCAGTGTCATAACGCACATTCATTTGTATAGCACCGATAGAACTTTTTTTTGTAAATTAGTGCTTTATTACTAATATATAATTAAAATATTACATATTTAGTTGTATAATTTCAAAACAAGTGAAACAAAAGTGAAACACCCCACATCCGTTAGGGTCACTCTCAAAGGGAATGCCATAATTTTGGTGGAGGTTTATAAGTATAAGTCACAGATATACAAGACAGATATAAAAAAAACACATATTTGTAAATAGCGGAAAAACAACAACTTTTATTTCATAAAAGCAAATACGTGTTACAACAACATTACCATAATTGTCTTATAACATAACACTTTCATAATCTGTCTTGATTACATTATTTAAAGAAGCATAAATAAAACGTAGATAAACTGCAAAAGCCCCATAGTGGTTGTCCAAAGCCATAGTTCAAAACGAAAAGGTCCAAGCAATACATTTCTCCTCTTCAAGCTGGATGTTAAGGCTGGTCAAGCTGCAGTGTTCCCTCCCTGTGGACCTTGGGGGGGGGGGAACGGAAGAAAAGAAGACGAAAGAAAAGTAGAGTCAGACATAAAGCCTGAGTAAGTCTAGGACTATTCTGTCTATGAATAAAGAACTGGGTATGATAAGTATAAACAAGAAGTGGGAAAGCACTATAAACTTGGTTAAGTTGTATAGGGTCGAATATACTATCGTACCCCATGTTAATCTCCGAACCCATATAAACTAGTTCCCAACTGGCACCCCATAATCAGGGTGATGTGATCCATTCTATGATGATCGGCTCCTACACGCATAGTTACATGTGTCTTACGGCCCACGATGTTGTAGTTACCTATGCTGGTCCCACCATGGGGTGTATCAAGTCCCATGGTGGCGGCCCGACACAATCCTAGAATGCACAGGTATGCTACTGGTGTCCAGTGCCTTATTTTTCTATGCCGGAGTGTGTGCACACCCGCACCCCGTTAGAACCTACATTGCTACACCACCGCCATCGATTTGACCTCTTACAATCAGCCCAGTAATCGTGCCCCACCCTGCCTAGTTTCAGGGTATCCTGATACACCTTCTAGGGTTACTGCTGAAAAGGGTCCCCCGTTACTAGGTTTTCTATCTCTAGCCAACATGCTAAGTTGGTTAAGTGTTTTCTAACCTAACCCCCACCAGTCCGTTTAGTTTAGCATGTTCCATTTTGATTAAGTCTTTAGTTCACTTAATCCTACAATCCTGACTCAGCCTTAATTGTCTTATTAAAGCCTTGACCTCTCACATTAGACAGGTATTGTTGTGGCTGCCTGTTGCCGGTTGGTTCCGGGCAGTCTTACGCCACAACTCAGTCTAACCTCGGGTCCTTATTGGGCTCCATGTTTAACCTCCCACATTGGATAGGTATTGTTGTGACCACTGGACAGCCGGCCGGTTCCGGGCAGGTTTACATCACAACTCAATCCAACCTCGGGTTAAACACATCGTATGTTCTACATTTACATATTTTGTCTTTCTTCTTTATTTTCTTATATGTAAATATTTGCGGCCCATTATTAAGTTAATGGTGTAAAGGTTACACCAATCATGGGCCCAACCCATACTTGAATTTGGGCCCTTCTACTTTATATTTTCATTTATTAATAAATTTAACCCAACGTTATTTTCCCCCGTTTAACACGTCCGTTTATTATAATATATGTTGGGCTTAGGCTTTTAAGCCCAACTTAGCCATGAGAAAAAGGGGAGGCTTAAAGCGTGATTACATACACAAAAAGGGGAATGTGAACGCATGAACTTGCAACGCGACGTTGGAACTACAAAATAGAACTAGTGTACTTGCATAGTGGTAACATATACTTTGGTCATAAAGCATAAGTGACATGAATCAAACCATGTAAACTTGTAGTTAAGTTACAAATATCACTATTGACACATAGGCTTAACTACAACATAAACCTATATTTTTATTCAGGCATAATGTCAAACATAAGCAAATCATGTTCATAAGATTACTACATGTTTACAAAGGTGCTTACTTTTGTTACTAACACAAAAGTATAGTTCAACTTAATCATGATTTTAAATCTACTCACATAACCATGGCACACATATACTTATGGCATAAATGTTTCTAACATGAAATCATGATTTTTACTTTAGTCATGCAAACTTGCAAAAGGGATTTTGAATCTAACCTAGCTATGTACCACATATGTCATCATATAATTCTTGTTAACAATATAGACTTAACATGGATTTCAATTTATGCAAAATATCAATCATAGCCTAGTCATATTCATAAGTTTGCAAATAGGTCTTCTAGTACAAAAGCATGGCTTAATACATAGATCATGGTGCCAAAATTTCAACATAGTTTCATATGAACTATAATAACCCAAATTTGTTCCAATTACGTACAAAATGATTTTTGTACAAAAATATACATTATGATGGCATAGTAGCAAAACCCCAAACTTGCATGAATTTCAATTAATCAACTACATACATGTAGCTTCAACATGGATTACATAATTTTGCGAATATTCCAAACGTATACTTGCATAAAACTACCGCAAACATGTAGTTTTTTTATAATGAATAACATAATTCGAGAATATCCAAACGTATACAATATTCCAAATCGATAAGAATCATAGTAACGCACAAATATGAATCACTTTATCGCCACAAATCAAGTATACAAACCAACACAGTTATTTGTTCATACCAAAATAATACTCTACTTACAATTGTGTGGCGAATTCTCCAATTTAGGGATTTGGAGATGCGATTCCTTGTTGATTTGATTTGATTAAGTTGCTTTATGCTTTAGAATTTGCCTCCTAATCCTCTCTCCCATTGGTGGCTACTCTTAGTCGTTCCTCAGCAACATGATGGCCTTGTTCTTATTTTTGAATGAATAGATTAGGTTGAGTCTAGGGTCATTTTTATAGGGGTTATGAACTGATTAGGACCATCGATGTTGCTTGGATTGATCGTAGCCATTCATTCGAAAGAGAGACCAATTAGAGCCTGCCACCTAGCCCTAATGACAAAGCAGACTTCTGAAAATCGACCAACATAGAATAAGCCAGCCAGGTTGGGCTGGGTTCGACCTGGCTCTGGACCAGGTCGACAGCCCTGTCGACAGCCCTGTCGACCTGGCTAGACCAGGTCGACAGCCCAGTCGACCTGGGTGCATTAGGCGGGAGTTTTCCCGCCCTGGCCAATTGGGCCTGATTTTGGAATTTAAACTTGTTTTTCTAAGCTGTTTTATTCTGTTTGAATTTTTAACTTAATTTAGAAACTTCCGAAGGCCATATCTTCTTCATACGGACTCCGTTTTTCGAAAACTCGGACTCTATTTCGCGTATTTTTCCGAGACGAACGCAATGGCGTGTAACGACCCTGAATTTTGGGGCCAAGTTAAAATTTATTTTAAGTGATTTTAAATGAGTTTTGATATTTAAAATAATCTATTTTAAATAATAAGGATCACAAATTTGGTTCAAATCGAAGTTAGAATGAATAAATTAATTTTAAATATAAAAAGAGCTAGAAATGGCCGGTAGTTTGAAAAGTCAAACTTGAACTTTGACTAACCATACAAGATGCAAAATTTAACGGATTTTAGTGAAACCAAAAATATTGGAATCTATTTAAAAATATCTTTCCAACGAATCCGAAAAATCGAAATTTCATAGCGGAAATCAAAAGTTATGACTAATTCAATTTTTAGAAAGGTCGGTGGGTAATTTGCATAAGACAAAAATGCTAATTTTCACATATTTAGGAATTTGAACTCGAAACCACTTCCATTGGTTTCAGAATGACGTTTCTGCATTGAAAAACAGTAAACACTTATATGTTTCGAGTTTCAGAAAATATTTGTTTAAGAATGTATTTTTAATATTAAATATATTCGCCTTGAAAATAGCCATTTTTCAAAAAGTCTCAGAATCGAACGAAATAAATTTTGTTGGGTTCGTATCATCAAAACAAAGCTAAAAATGATTTTTTGGTAATTTTTAGAATTAATATATAATTATAATTGATTTTTCAGTGTAAACGGGTAAATTTTTGACTTTAAAAATTCATTAAAAATTCAAACGGGCTCAGAATTAAACGAAATTAATTTTCATAGGTCCACAGCATCAAAACATAGCTAAGTATATTTTTCGAGAATTTTTGAAGTTAATTTGAGACCTGGGTGAATTTCTGCGTACGTTTGAATTTAAAATAATGATTTATATTTAAAACTGAAAAACGAAGGCCAAGACGATCTCGTGGGCTGATGAAACATATCCAGATGAGTTCGGAACGGGGGCTAAATGGTATGAACGACAGTAAGCAGGCTTGAATCGAAGTTCGGGCAAAACGGGCTTAAGCGGGCCAATTAAATAATGATTAGTTTAACCTAATATTTTAATATAAAAACACTATTCACGTCCATCTTCTTCCTCTTTGCTGAGCCGCACAAACCCATCATGGCTGAAAACTTCAAACCCTCATAACTCCTTCATTTCTCAACGAAAATTTGCGTGTGAGTACACGTTTCGAAGCTCTCGCCGAGCTCTTCGATCTCCGACAAGTCCCGTCCCTTTCCGTCGCCTGTGCCGCCCGCCCTGAGCCCGAGAAGGTCCGCCGGTCGCAGCCACGCCGGGCCCACCACGCTCGACCGAACTCCACCCCCTTCTGGCCGTGCAAAGATCTCTCCAAGGCGGTCATTCTCCAAAAAACCGCACCCAAAACCGTTCAGTAAATCAAAAGTTATCGCGATTTGAAGTTTTGAACAAATTCTGAAATTGAGGTATGCTTCAGATTTTGTCACGCTTTTAAGCGTGGCAGAAGCAGTTGTTAAAAGTCTGTTTGATTTAAAACATCAATAACTTATGCATATGAACACCGATTCTGAAAATTTCAGATCCGATGGAACCGTGACTTCGAATACCACTTTAATTCAGAGCAATTGGGAACAAACTCTAATCTAATTGAGGTGAGAATCCTATTTATTTTATTTAAGTAATTATGTTTTAATTATGGATGTTCGCATTCATAATCATATATGTATGTGAATCTGCTATGATATAAACTGTATGTGAATCTGCTATGACTTAATCTGTATGCGTATGCTAAGACAAAACCCACTGTATGTTGAGATGTTACAATATAAAATTAAATATATTAAAATCGTTCATGTATGTTGTGTGACATGTTGATATGTAAAAGTTAAATATATTAGAATCGTTCATGTATGTTGTGTGACATGTTTATATGTTAAAATTTAATATATCAAAATTGTTCATTGTATGTTATATTAACATTTTTATATATTAAAAATAGAAAATGTTGGAAATGTTCATCGTAGGATAAAAGTGACATTTTTGTCAATATTAAAAAAAAAAAAAAAGAAATTGTTCATGTATGTTGTAAAGTGACATTTTTGTCAATATTAAAATAAGAAATTGTTCATGTATGTTAAAGTGACATTTTTGTCAATAATAAAATAAGAAAATGAACACCGTATGTAAATTGACACTTTTGTCAATAATAAAATAAGAAAATGAACACCGTATGTAAATTGACACTTTTGTCAATAATAAAATAAGAAAATGAACACCGTATGTAAATTGACACTTTTGTCAATAATAAAATAAGAAAATGAACACCGTATGTAAATTGACACTTTTGTCAATATCAAAATAAGAAAATGAACACCGTATGTAAATTGACACTTTTGTCAATATCAAAATAAGAAAATGAACACCGTATGTAAATTGACACTTTTGTCAATATCAAAATAAGAAAATGAACACCGTATGTAAATTGACACTTTTGTCAATATCAAAATAAGAAAATGAACACCGTATGTAAATTGACACTTTTGTCAATATCAAAATAAGAAAATGAACACCGTATGTAAAGTGACATTTTTGTCAATAGCAAAATAAGAAAATGAACACCGTATGTAAATTGACACTTTTGTCAATATCAAAATAAGAAAATTAGCACCGTATGTTGAATGAACAAATTTGTGTTATAATAGAATACAAGCACCGTATGTTGAATGAACAAATTTGTGTATTTATAAAATAGAATTGGTCGTTATATGTGAATGATTATATTTTGTTCATTTATAAAATAAGAAAGCACTATATGTTAAAGAATTATATTTTGTGTCATTAACAAAATAGAATTTGTCGCTATGTTAAAGAATTATATTTTGTGTCATTATTCAAAATAGAATTAGTCGCTATATGTAATGAACTAATATTTTGTTCATGAGTAACAATAAGCAAGCACCGTATGTTGAATGAATATATTTTGTTCATTATCAAAATAAGAAAAGCACCGTATGTTAATGAATAATATTTTGTTCATTATCAAAAGAAGAAAGCATCGTATGTTAATGAACTATATTTTGTTCATTATTAAAAAAAAAAATAGCATAGTATGTTAATGAACTATGTTTTTGTTATAAAATAGAAAAAAAGTACATTTTATGCATAGCATATTATTTTTGTCAAAATAGAAAAAATTGCATTGTATGCATAGCATATTATTTTTGTCAAAATAGAAAAAGTCCATTGTATGCATAGCATATTATTTTTGTCAAAATAGAAAAAGTCCATTGTATGCATAGCATATTATTTTTGTCAAAATAGAAAAAGTGCATTGTATGCATAGCATATTATTTTTGTCAAAATAGAAAAAGTGCATTGTATGCATTGCATATTATTTTTGTCAAAATAGAAAAAGTACATTGTATGTATTGCATATTATTTTTGTCAAAATAGAAAAAGTGCATTGTATGCATTGCATATTATTTTTGTCAAAATAGAAAAAGTGCATTGTATGCATAGCATATTATTTTTGTCAAAATAGAAAAAGTGCATTGTATGCATAGCATATTATTTTTGTCAAAATAGAAAAAGTGCATTGTATGCATAGCATATTATTTTTGTCAAAATAGAAAAAAGTGCATTGTATGCATAGCATATTATTTTTGTTAAAATAGAAAAAGTCCATTGTATGCATAGCATATTATTTTTGTCAAAATAGAAAAAGTCCATTGTATGCATAGCATATTATTTTTGTCAAATAGAAAAAAAATAGTACATTGTATGCATTGCATATTATTTTTGTCAAATAGAAAAAAAATAGTCCATTGTATGCATTGCATATTATTTTTGTCAAAATAGAAAAAAGTGCATTGTATGCATTGCATATTATTTTTGTCAAAATAGAAAAGTGCATTGTATGCATTGCATATTATTTTTGTCAAAATAGAAAAAGTGCATTGTATGCATAGCATATTATTTTTGTCAAAATAGAAAAAGTACATTGTATGCATTGCATATTATTTTTGTCAAAATAGAAAAAGTGCATTGTATGCATAGCATATTATTTTTGTCAAAATAGAAAATAGTGCATTGTATGCATAGCATATTATTTTTGTCAAAATAGAAAAAGTCCATTGTAGGCATAGCATATTATTTTTGTCAAAATAGAAAAAGTCCATTGTATGCATAGCATATTATTTTTGTCAAAATAGAAAAAGTGCATTGTATGCATAGCATATTATTTTTGTCAAATAGAAAAAAAATAGTCCATTGTAGGCATAGCATATTATTTTTGTCAAATTAGAAAAAAGTGCATTGTATGCATAGCATATTATTTTTGTCAAAATAGAAAAAAGTGCATTGTATGCATAGCATATTATTTTTGTCAAAATAGAAAAAGTGCATTGTATGCATAGCATATTATTTTTGTCAAAATAGAAAAAGTGCATTGTATGCATAGCATATTATTTTTGTCAAAATAGAAAAAGTGCATTGTATGCATAGCATATTATTTTTGTCAAAATAGAAAAAAGTGCATTGTATGTATTGCATATTATTTTTGTCAAAATAGAGAAAAAATTGCATTGTATGCATAGCATATTATTTTTGTCGAAATAGAAAATACATTGTATGCAAATAATATGTTGTCAAGTTAGAACGTTATATAGAAGTGCATTGTATGCAAATATTATTTTGTCATGTTAGAAAAATAGATAAATGCATTGTATGAAAATATTATTCGGTCATGTTAGAAAAATAGATAGAAATGCATTGTATGAATATATTATTTTGTCATGCATTGCATAAAATATTATTTTGTCATGTTAGAGAAATAGAATGCATTGTATGTAAAATAGCATTTTTGATATGTTATAAACATAGAAAATGCATTGCAAGAAAAATAACATTTTTGTTTAAATGTTAAAATAGAAATTTTCATCATAAGAAACTATTCACCGTATGATTCATTAGCATTTTTGTTAATACCAGAAATAAGGAAATGTACTGTAGGATAAATTAAGATTATTTTCAATGTTAAATATAAAGAAAATTCCACCGTATGATAGTTACACTATTTTATAATGATAAGATTTAAAGAACTTGACCGTAGGAAGAATATATATTATTTATAATGTATATAAAGAGAGAATTCACCCCGTAGGAAGAATTAACATTATTTATAATGTAAATAAAAGAAATGAAATGTATGTAAGGATAACATTATTTATAATGTTAAACGAAAGGTAAGGAACTGTATTGAAACATTAAAATTAATTATATTAAAAAAATTAAGGCAAGAATTAATCGTTGTAAAATAAAATAACGAGATGAAATATGTTTTTCTCAAAATATATGAATGCGAGATTATTTGGAAAGACCGGGTTAATCCCATTCCAAATGATCGTACGATTTCAAGAATTCAAGTATGAAGACGGCGCATGAAGACCGTAAATCTCCCCTCGAATGGACAACGATCAAGACTCTGAATTGGTTTGCTCCCAATTCAAGGGTCGGGGTAATTGCCCAAACGTACGTGTTGATTTCACGGGTTTGACCCTAGTTCAGACCTAGAGCATGGGTATAAATGGATAGTGTGTCTGACATCGTACCCCACAAAATATTATGTTGTTGATATTCAGTTAATATATAAACGATTGGTGGTAGAGAATTTATTCTCTACTTAACACCCGTTTATATAGTGACGGACGATCAATAGTACGGTATGGAGTGACGGTGTGGCATACTAAGATGCAATGATCAGGGTTTCTTGTTGAAAAGCAGAACCTTGTGGTACGAAGAACATGACTTCACGAGCCTCGCAAACCGGTAGAGTCTAAAAAGGGGGAAGGGAACGCAGGGAAAGTAGCACGTTTCTTTCTAGTTAGTAGTCATTTTACTTTTGGAGGATGATGAAATGAGGCGCCTCGGATAGGTCCTATAGGACCGGGGAACGTGTGCTTAGGAATTGCCAATCCTCTAAGCTGTATGTGAGGACCGGCCCTGCAGGATCCAAGGGTTAACTGCGGGTAATCCTGAGACGTTAACTAGAGCGTCTCGAATCGGTAAGGAGTCCTCCCTAGCCTGGACTCATGATGGAAACCCAAATTTCCAATACGACCCCGACGGATTTGATTGTATTACTAGTATTGGAGGCATAATATATGGTACCTATGCTTCCTAGGATTAATACATTACTTTGAATTGTTTTAAAACATATACACTAATAATAGTATTAGTTTCGTATTTGGCGTATTTAGCATGTTTAACCACCATAAGGTAAAACTCTATCCTCTTGGTGTGCGTTGCATTGTGTGATGGGACCTGAGTCTTATGGTGGTTCCATTTTTCAAAAGACATTGCGTTGTTGACGACTTATTTAATCATTTATTATGACACTGTTGTTATGCACGGCAATCCATTGGTACAACCCGTTCCGCGCTAGCGGCGTGGTCTTTGGATTTGCCTTATTAGTACGAGTAAATCTATTTAAGAATTCTCACACCAGTCCCACGACTGACCCATAGTTTGTTTCACCTTTTTGCAAACTTGGGTGCCCTCTCTTCTACACGGGCAGCCAAGTAGACAGGTTCATTTTTCGCTTGGAGCTTTTCTTTGAAGTTGCTTATTTTCTCTCTCTTGGATTCTGCTTGGGAGAAGAGGTGATGACTTGGAGCTTGAAGACTTTTTGTTTCTATTGGCATCTTTTCTTTTCTTTTTAGACATCAAACTTATTTCTTTTCTGCAAACTTGTTGTAATAGCTTAAGTTCTGTGACTGTGGAATTTCTGTGATTGATGACATTATATTTTTCCGCTGCTATAATGTTATTACTCTATGAATCTCCTTTGCTATATTGTATCTGTGTTCTGTTTTATTGTATTTATGTTGTATTCCAAAAATGATTTCTCCTGCTTTCACTTGTGGAAGTTTGGGGTTGTCACAGTTGGTATCAGAGCTTTGGTTTACAAAGCGGAGTACAACATATCTATAATAATTCGTTTACATAGAATCACTATATTCTATGGCGAACAGTTCATGAGATACATAATAGCCAGTCACTTTATCGTCATCTTTTCATTCATCCTTCGATCTTTTAGAATCACCTTTTCTGTTGTTTTGACTCTTTCCTTGATCATACGTTCGAAGAAGACTAAGAGAAGTGGCGATGCTCAATTGGCACATGTTTACGAAGGAGCGAAAGGACCAACTTCTTCGGTAGAAGGCCTGATGTTATAGACGGTACCATCTCTGTTAAAAACATTCTCCGTGTTTATTCTTCCTCTTTTCCTCTTTTATTTTCTTTTTCCTTTTCGAGGACGAAAAGTTCTTAAGTGGGGGAGACTGTAACGACCCTGAATTTTGGGGCCAAGTTAAAATTTATTTTAAGTGATTTTAAATGAGTTTTGATATTTAAAATAATCTATTTTAAATAATAAGGATCACAAATTTGGTTCAAATCGAAGTTAGAATGAATAAATTAATTTTAAATATAAAAAGAGCTAGAAATGGCGCGGTAGTTTGAAAAGTCAAACTTGAACTTTAACTAACCATACAAGATGCAAAATTTAACGGATTTTAGTGAAACCAAAAATATTGGAATCTATTTAAAAATATCTTTCCAACGAATCCGAAAAATCGAAATTTCATAGCGGAAATCAAAAGTTATGACTAATTCAATTTTTAGAAAGGTCGGTGGGTAATTTGCATAAGACAAAAATGCTAATTTTCACATATTTAGGAATTTGAACTCGAAACCACTTCCATTGGTTTCAGAATGACGTTTCTGCATTGAAAAACAGTAAACACTTATATGTTTCGAGTTTCAGAAAATATTTGTTTAAGAATGTATTTTTAATATTAAATATATTCGCCTTGAAAATAGCCATTTTTCAAAAAGTCTCAGAATCGAACGAAATAAATTTTGTTGGGTTCGTATCATCAAAACAAAGCTAAAAATGATTTTTTGGTAATTTTTAGAATTAATATATAATTATAATTGATTTTTCAGTGTAAACGGGTAAATTTTTGACTTTAAAAATTCATTAAAAATTCAAACGGGCTCATAATTAAACGAAATTAATTTTCATAGGTCCACAGCATCAAAACATAGCTAAGTATATTTTTCGAGAATTTTTGAAGTTAATTTGAGACCTGGGTGAATTTCTGCGTACGTTTGAATTTAAAATAATGATTTATATTTAAAACTGAAAAACGAAGGCCAAGACGATCTCGTGGGCTGATGAAACATATCCAGATGAGTTCGGAACGGGGGCTAAATGGTATGAACGACAGTAAGCAGGCTTGAATCGGAGTTCGGGCCAAAACGGGCTTAAGCGGGCCAATTAAATAATGATTAGTTTAACCTAATATTTTAATATAAAAACACTATTCACGTCCATCTTCTTCCTCTTTGCTGAGCCGCACAAACCCATCATGGCTGAAAACTTCAAACCCTCATAACTCCTTCATTTCTCAACGAAAATTTGCGTGTGAGTACACGTTTCGAAGCTCTCGCCGAGCTCTTCGATCTCCGACAAGTCCCGTCCCTTTCCGTCGCCTGTGCCGCCCGCCCTGAGCCTGAGAAGGTCCGCCGGTCGCAGCCACGCCGGGCCCACCACGCTCGACCGAACTCCACCCCCTTCTGGCCGTGCAAAGATCTCTCCAAGGCGGTCATTCTCCAAAAAACCGCACCCAAAACCGTTCAGTAAATCAAAAGTTATCGCGATTTGAAGTTTTGAACAAATTCTGAAATTGAGGTATGCTTCAGATTTTGTCACGCTTTTAAGCGTGGCAGAAGCAGTTGTTAAAAGTCTGTTTGATTTAAAACATCAATAACTTATGCATATGAACACCGATTCTGAAAATTTCAGATCCGATGGAACCGTGACTTCGAATACCACTTTAATTCAGAGCAATTGGGAACAAACTCTAATCTAATTGAGGTGAGAATCCTATTTATTTTATTTAAGTAATTATGTTTTAATTATGGATGTTCGCATTCATAATCATATATGTATGTGAATCTGCTATGATATAAACTGTATGTGAATCTGCTATGACTTAATCTGTATGCGTATGCTAAGACAAAACCCACTGTATGTTGAGATGTTACAATATAAAATTAAATATATTAAAATCGTTCATGTATGTTGTGTGACATGTTGATATGTAAAAGTTAAATATATTAGAATCGTTCATGTATGTTGTGTGACATGTTTATATGTTAAAATTTAATATATCAAAATTGTTCATTGTATGTTATATTAACATTTTTATATATTAAAAATAGAAAATGTTGGAAATGTTCATCGTAGGATAAAAGTGACATTTTTGTCAATATTAAAAAAAAAAAAAAGAAATTGTTCATGTATGTTGTAAAGTGACATTTTTGTCAATATTAAAATAAGAAATTGTTCATGTATGTTAAAGTGACATTTTTGTCAATAATAAAATAAGAAAATGAACACCGTATGTAAATTGACACTTTTGTCAATAATAAAATAAGAAAATGAAGTGTAAATTGACACTTTTGTCAATAATAAAATAAGAAAATGAACACCGTATGTAAATTGACACTTTTGTCAATATCAAAATAAGAAAATGAACACCGTATGTAAATTGACACTTTTGTCAATATCAAAATAAGAAAATGAACACCGTATGTAAATTGACACTTTTGTCAATATCAAAATAAGAAAATGAACACCGTATGTAAATTGACACTTTTGTCAATATCAAAATAAGAAAATGAACACCGTATGTAAATTGACACTTTTGTCAATATCAAAATAAGAAAATGAACACCGTATGTAAAGTGACATTTTTGTCAATAGCAAAATAAGAAAATGAACACCGTATGTAAATTGACACTTTTGTCAATATCAAAATAAGAAAATTAGCACCGTATGTTGAATGAACAAATTTGTGTTATAATAGAATACAAGCACCGTATGTTGAATGAACAAATTTGTGTATTTATAAAATAGAATTGGTCGTTATATGTGAATGATTATATTTTGTTCATTTATAAAATAAGAAAGCACTATATGTTAAAGAATTATATTTTGTGTCATTAACAAAATAGAATTTGTCGCTATGTTAAAGAATTATATTTTGTGTCATTATTCAAAATAGAATTAGTCGCTATATGTAATGAACTAATATTTTGTTCATGAGTAACAATAAGCAAGCACCGTATGTTGAATGAATATATTTTGTTCATTATCAAAATAAGAAAAGCACCGTATGTTAATGAATAATATTTTGTTCATTATCAAAAGAAGAAAGCATCGTATGTTAATGAACTATATTTTGTTCATTATTAAAAAAAAAAATAGCATAGTATGTTAATGAACTATGTTTTTGTTATAAAATAGAAAAAAAGTACATTTTATGCATAGCATATTATTTTTGTCAAAATAGAAAAAATTGCATTGTATGCATAGCATATTATTTTTGTCAAAATAGAAAAAGTCCATTGTATGCATAGCATATTATTTTTGTCAAAATAGAAAAAGTCCATTGTATGCATAGCATATTATTTTTGTCAAAATAGAAAAAGTGCATTGTATGCATAGCATATTATTTTTGTCAAAATAGAAAAAGTGCATTGTATGCATTGCATATTATTTTTGTCAAAATAGAAAAAGTACATTGTATGTATTGCATATTATTTTTGTCAAAATAGAAAAAGTGCATTGTATGCATTGCATATTATTTTTGTCAAAATAGAAAAAGTGCATTGTATGCATAGCATATTATTTTTGTCAAAATAGAAAAAGTGCATTGTATGCATAGCATATTATTTTTGTCAAAATAGAAAAAGTGCATTGTATGCATAGCATATTATTTTTGTCAAAATAGAAAAAAGTGCATTGTATGCATAGCATATTATTTTTGTTAAAATAGAAAAAGTCCATTGTATGCATAGCATATTATTTTTGTCAAAATAGAAAAAGTCCATTGTATGCATAGCATATTATTTTTGTCAAATAGAAAAAAAATAGTACATTGTATGCATTGCATATTATTTTTGTCAAATAGAAAAAAAATAGTCCATTGTATGCATTGCATATTATTTTTGTCAAAATAGAAAAAAGTGCATTGTATGCATTGCATATTATTTTTGTCAAAATAGAAAAGTGCATTGTATGCATTGCATATTATTTTTGTCAAAATAGAAAAAGTGCATTGTATGCATAGCATATTATTTTTGTCAAAATAGAAAAAGTACATTGTATGCATTGCATATTATTTTTGTCAAAATAGAAAAAGTGCATTGTATGCATAGCATATTATTTTTGTCAAAATAGAAAATAGTGCATTGTATGCATAGCATATTATTTTTGTCAAAATAGAAAAAGTCCATTGTAGGCATAGCATATTATTTTTGTCAAAATAGAAAAAGTCCATTGTATGCATAGCATATTATTTTTGTCAAAATAGAAAAAGTGCATTGTATGCATAGCATATTATTTTTGTCAAATAGAAAAAAAATAGTCCATTGTAGGCATAGCATATTATTTTTGTCAAATTAGAAAAAAGTGCATTGTATGCATAGCATATTATTTTTGTCAAAATAAAAAAAAGTGCATTGTATGCATAGCATATTATTTTTGTCAAAATAGAAAAAGTGCATTGTATGCATAGCATATTATTTTTGTCAAAATAGAAAAAGTGCATTGTATGCATAGCATATTATTTTTGTCAAAATAGAAAAAGTGCATTGTATGCATAGCATATTATTTTTGTCAAAATAGAAAAAAGTGCATTGTATGTATTGCATATTATTTTTGTCAAAATAGAGAAAAAATTGCATTGTATGCATAGCATATTATTTTTGTCGAAATAGAAAATACATTGTATGCAAATAATATGTTGTCAAGTTAGAACGTTATATAGAAGTGCATTGTATGCAAATATTATTTTGTCATGTTAGAAAAATAGATAAATGCATTGTATGAAAATATTATTCGGTCATGTTAGAAAAATAGATAGAAATGCATTGTATGAATATATTATTTTGTCATGCATTGCATAAAATATTATTTTGTCATGTTAGAGAAATAGAATGCATTGTATGTAAAATAGCATTTTTGATATGTTATAAACATAGAAAATGCATTGCAAGAAAAATAACATTTTTGTTTAAATGTTAAAATAGAAATTTTCATCATAAGAAACTATTCACCGTATGATTCATTAGCATTTTTGTTAATACCAGAAATAAGGAAATGTACTGTAGGATAAATTAAGATTATTTTCAATGTTAAATATAAAGAAAATTCCACCGTATGATAGTTACACTATTTTATAATGATAAGATTTAAAGAACTTGACCGTAGGAAGAATATATATTATTTATAATGTATATAAAGAGAGAATTCACCCCGTAGGAAGAATTAACATTATTTATAATGTAAATAAAAGAAATGAAATGTATGTAAGGATAACATTATTTATAATGTTAAACGAAAGGTAAGGAACTGTATTGAAACATTAAAATTAATTATATTAAAAAAATTAAGGCAAGAATTAATCGTTGTAAAATAAAATAACGAGATGAAATATGTTTTTCTCAAAATATATGAATGCGAGATTATTTGGAAAGACCGGGTTAATCCCATTCCAAATGATCGTACGATTTCAAGAATTCAAGTATGAAGACGGCGCATGAAGACCGTAAATCTCCCCTCGAATGGACAACGATCAAGACTCTGAATTGGTTTGCTCCCAATTCAAGGGTCGGGGTAATTGCCCAAACGTACGTGTTGATTTCACGGGTTTGACCCTAGTTCAGACCTAGAGCATGGGTATAAATGGATAGTGTGTCTGACATCGTACCCCACAAAATATTATGTTGTTGATATTCAGTTAATATATAAACGATTGGTGGTAGAGAATTTATTCTCTACTTAACACCCGTTTATATAGTGACGGACGATCAATAGTACGGTATGGAGTGACGGTGTGGCATACTAAGATGCAATGATCAGGGTTTCTTGTTGAAAAGCAGAACCTTGTGGTACGAAGAACATGACTTCACGAGCCTCGCAAACCGGTAGAGTCTAAAAAGGGGGAAGGGAACGCAGGGAAAGTAGCACGTTTCTTTCTAGTTAGTAGTCATTTTACTTTTGGAGGATGATGAAATGAGGCGCCTCGGATAGGTCCTATAGGACCGGGGAACGTGTGCTTAGGAATTGCCAATCCTCTAAGCTGTATGTGAGGACCGGCCTTGCAGGATCCAAGGGTTAACTGCGGGTAATCCTGAGACGTTAACTAGAGCGTCTCGAATCGGTAAGGAGTCCTCCCTAGCCTGGACTCATGATGGAAACCCAAATTTCCAATACGACCCCGACGGATTTGATTGTATTACTAGTATTGGAGGCATAATATATGGTACCTATGCTTCCTAGGATTAATACATTACTTTGAATTGTTTTAAAACATATACACTAATAATAGTATTAGTTTCGTATTTGGCGTATTTAGCATGTTTAACCACCATAAGGTAAAACTCTATCCTCTTGGTGTGCGTTGCATTGTGTGATGGGACCTGAGTCTTATGGTGGTTCCATTTTTCAAAAGACATTGCGTTGTTGACGACTTATTTAATCATTTATTATGACACTGTAGTTATGCACGGCAATCCATTGGTACAACCCGTTCCGCGCTAGCGGCGTGGTCTTTGGATTTGCCTTATTAGTACGAGTAAATCTATTTAAGAATTCTCACACCAGTCCCACGACTGACCCATAGTTTGTTTCACCTTTTTGCAAACTTGGGTGCCCTCTCTTCTACACGGGCAGCCAAGTAGACAGGTTCATTTTTCGCTTGGAGCTTTTCTTTGAAGTTGCTTATTTTCTCTCTCTTCGATTCTGCTTGGGAGAAGAGGTGATGACTTGGAGCTTGAAGACTTTTTGTTTCTATTGACATCTTTTCTTTTCTTTTTAGACATCAAACTTATTTCTTTTCTGCAAACTTGTTGTAATAGCTTAAGTTCTGTGACTGTGGAATTTCTGTGATTGATGACATTATATTTTTCCGCTGCTATAATGTTATTACTCTATGAATCTCCTTTGCTATATTGTATCTGTGTTCTGTTTTATTGTATTTATGTTGTATTCCAAAAATGATTTCTCCTGCTTTCACTTGTGGAAGTTTGGGGTTGTCACATGGCGTATCCCGTTTCCCTTAGTTCTTTGATTTGAAATTAATTATACTTTAATTTGTGAATTTCACAGTTATAGAATTCGCGGGGTGTTACATTCTCCCCCACTTAAAAGGATTTCGTCCCCGAAATCTTCAAGTTAGGAGGAATGTATATCCTAACATCCAATCATCCATCTACTCATCCATCAAACACGAGCATCCATTGTCCTTAAAAGACTTCTAATGCTTCATGATCATATGCGAAGTGTGTGTGTCCATGTACTTATCTAATGCAAAATCAGGCGGTCTACTGATTCAGTTGACCTCCTTAATGCGAATTATGTAAGTGTCATGAATCCATTATGTATGAAAATTTTCCTATTCATGATTCTACATGAGTGCACAATCATTCAATACAAATGCAACATCCACATGACAACACATTAGAGTTCAACCATATACGAATGCAAACATATATGCATATGCAACATGAAGTGACTGAGCCGATCTAAAACCTAGATTGTGTGTGTATATGCAACCACGAGCAACCACTAGCAATCACTTGCAACCATCATCCATCACATGTTTCAATTACATGTTTCCATCCAAAGGGTTTCTACCTAAAAGATAAGGTCGAGGAAATATACCTAAAAAGATAGATAAAAGCGCAACTTAAGGAAAAGGAAAGATCAAGGATGTACCCTCGAACAGAAAAGGGTAGGCAGTGCGTATTCTAGCTTCAGTTTCCCAAGTCGCGTCTCCCTCGGCGTCGCTCCACTGAACTTTGACGAGCTTGACTTCGCGGTTGCGTAGCTTCTTCACTTCCGTTCCTAATATGCGGGTTGGAACTTTTCATATGGTTGCTTCGCGTTCCACTTCGGCCTCTTCGAGGATATTTGGCTCTACCACTTCAGCAGACTCATGTAGACATTTTCGGAGGTGTGAAACGTGAAAAACGTTGTGGACTCCAGCCAACTTCTCGGGTAGCTCTAATCTATAGGCCATTTTCCCAATTTTCTCGATGATAGGGAATGGCCCTACGAACCTTGGTGCCAGTTTTCCTGTGGTTCCAAAACGAACAACGTTTCTTAGTGGTGATACCTTGAGAAAAACTCTGTCTCCAATCTCAAATTCAAGGTCGGTCCTTCTCTTGTCGGCATAGGACTTTTGTCTGTCTTGGGTCGTCTTCATCCTTCTTCGTATTAAGTCTACTTTCTCTGAAGTCTCTCGGATCATATCTGGTCCAAGTATGAGCTTATCAGTAGACTCCCACCAACAAGTGGGCGATCGGCATGGTCTTCCATATAAAGCTTCGAAGGGCGCCATTCCGATGGTTGCTTGATAGCCGTTGTTGTAGGCAAATTCCACCAAAGGAAGGTGGTCTTCCCATGTCCCTTCGAAGTCAAGGACGCATAGTCTTAAAAGGTCTTCCAAAACTCTGTTCACTCTCTCTGTTTGGCCGTCGGTTTGGGGATGATAGGCTGTGCTCAAGCATAACTGCGTTCCTACTGCTTCTTGCAGACTCCGCCAAAACTCACTGGTGAAGATGGGGTCTCGGTCACTAACAATGCTAGATGGTATTCCATGGAGTCGAACGATTTCCTTGAGGTAAAGTGATGCTAGGGATAAGGCAGTTCTTTTACTTTTGACAGGTAAAAAGTGGGCGCTTTTAGTAAGCCTATCCACTATTACCCAAATGCTAGTGTTGCTTCTCCTAGACCTAGGCAGCCCATCGATGAAGTCCATTGAGATGCTATCCCACTTCCACTGCGGGACCTCCAGAGGATGTAGCAGTCCGCCAGGCTTTTTCTGTTCCGCCTTAACCTGTTGGCACACCATGCACTTGGAAACGAATTCTGCCACGTCTTTTTTCATGCCGTTCCAGAAGAAAGTCCTTTTTATATCTTTGTACATTTTATCTCCGCCTGGGTGTATCGTCATCTTGGAGTGATGTGCTTCCTCGAGAACCTTCTTTATTAAATCTTTTGTCTGTGGGACGCATAGTCTTCCGTCTCGCCTTAGCAAACCCTTATCGTCGATGGAGTATCTGTTGAGGTGACTTGAAGTCTCACCCCTAATTAGCCTATCAATTGTTTCCACAAGCTGAGGGTCTTCGCGTTGTGCTGTCCCTACTGAATCCACTAAAGTTGGGCGCACTTCGAGAGATGCTAGCAAGCCTGGTACGAAATCGGAGGAAGGCCTAAAGTCGAAGCTGGCTATAAACTCTAGGCTTTGTCTTTCAACAAACAACGGGCTTAGGGTCAATTTCTTTCGGCTCAACGCGTCTGCCACTACGTTGCCTTTGCCCGGAGTGTAGGAGATTTCGAAATCGTACGAGGCAAGAAACTCCATCCATCTTTGTTGCCTCAAGTTAAGATCCTTCTACGAGAAAAGATATTTCAACGATTTATGGTCAGTGTAAAGTTCGAACTTCTCACCTAGGAGATAGTGTCGCCAAGACTTGAGTGCAAAGACGATGGCGGCTAACTCAAGATCGTGGGTTGGGTAGTTCTTTTCGTGCACTTTCAACTGCCTCCCGCCATAAGCTACTACCCTTCCTTCTTGCATTAAGACGGCGCCTAGCACTGTCCCACATGCATCCGTATAAACAGTGAACATCTTGCTCCCATCTGGCAACGTCAAAACTGGGGCTGTTGTGAGAGCCCTTTTCAGTCGTTGGAAAGCAAACTCGCAATCCAAGTCCTAATTGAACACTAGATTCTTCTTGGTCAATTTCGTGAGCGGAGCTGAGATTTTCGCAAAATCCCTTATGAATTTTCGATAGAAACCTGCTAGTCCTAGAAAGCTTCGGACCTCAGTTGCATTCCTTGGTGTCTTCCAATCCTGTACCGCCACTACCTTAGCAGGGTCCACTGCTAACCCTTGTTTGGATACTATGTGCCCAAGGAACCTCACCTCTTCTCTCCAAAAGTGGCATTTGGAGAATTTGGCTTTTAGTTGATGGACTCGCAAAGTTTCCATGATTGCCCTTAAGTGTTGAGCATGTTCCTCTTCACTCTTTGAGAAGATAAGGATATCATCTACGAAGACCACTACGAATTTGTTGAGGAAATCTCTAAATACCCTACTCATCAGGTCCACGAAGTAAGCAGGTGCATTTGTCAAGCCGAAAGGCATGACAAGCCATTCAAAGAAGCCGTCTGGGGTTCTGAACGCCGTTTTATCGATGCTATCTTCAGCCACCCTTAGCTGATGAAAACCGGTTGCTAAATCGAGCTGGGAGAAAACAGACGCTCCTACAAGCTGGTCAAACAAATCGTCAATTCTAGGGAGCGGGTGCCTATTCTTTTTCGTTAGCTTGTTGAGCTCCCTATAGTCAACACATAGACAGAGTGAACCATCCTTCTTTGTAGCGAACACCGCTGGAGCGCCCCATTCTGAAATGCTCCTCCTAATGAACCCCTTCTCTAGAAGCTCTTTAATCTGTTTACTGAGCTCTTTCCTTTCCCGTGGAGCCATGTGTCTAACGGGTAACGCAACGGGCTTTGCATTATCTACAAGATATATGCGGAAGTCTATTTCCCGCTTCGGAGGCAAGCCCTTCACCTCTTCGAAGACATCCGGATATTCCCGGACCACTCTAACTGATTGCAAATTTTCAACAGAGGCATCTAGCGATTCAAGATAACTAAGCATAACCGCATACGAGGGATTACAAGAAATTTCCAAAGTATTACCGAGCTGGGTTAGGAGCCTAACAACCCTTTTCTCACAATCAAGGATGGCCCCATTACTGGATAGCCAATCCATACCCAAAATCAAACCATAACCCGAAAAGCCCAAAACAAAGGCACTACATTGAAATTCTACACTTAGAATAGAAATTTTCAATCCCAAACAGATCATAGACAAATGAGCTGGGCCCCCAATTGGGTTTGAAACAATTAAGGGGTCCTCTACCATACTAGTTTTTAGGTGCAGAGATTCTACTAAAGCAGACGAGATAAAGGAGTGTGATGCGCCAGAATCAAATAAAGTGCGAACGGGGTGATCATAAAGATAATCTACACTTTCTACAGAAGTATTTATACCTCGCTATTGCAGAGGTGGCGCTTCCAGCACATGAACCTGTGCCCCTGGGGTGGATCCAGCCCTCTGCCCCTGTCCTCGTTTCTTTGGGCAGTCCTTAGCCCTGTGGCCTGTCTCACCGCAAGAAAAGCACCCACCATTCTCCTTGGCCTTCTTTTTCCGGCAGTCCTTTACTAAGTGCCCCACTTTGCCACAGAAATTGCACTTCCTCTTCTCTTTGTTGCCTTTCCCGCCCTTCTTAAAGTCTGTCTTCTTAGGCTGCAAACCCTCTTTCTTCCCTTGAGAGCTTTCTGCCTTTGTCTCCTTCTTGCCCTTATCCTCTTCATTCAGCAATGCCATTTGCACCAATCTTTCATACGTGGCTCTCATGGGTATATGGGTCATGGCCAAACTGTGTAATGGCTCATTCAACCCTTTGACGAAACGGAGAGCCTTCTTGTGTGGGGTGTTGACTAGGTCAAGCCCAAACCTAGCCAGCTCATCGAACTGATTCACATACTCTCTGACTGTCTTGTCCCCTTGCTTAAGAAATAAGAATTTTTCCAACTGCAAACTTCTTTCCGCATCTGAGAGAAATTTAGCCTCAAACCTTGCCCTAAAGTCCTCCCATGTCTCCACTGGTCTTTCAGCATTAGTGACTTCCCACCAGTAGGAAGCCTCGCCCTTCAATAGCCACACTGCCAATTGTACTTTTTGTCTATCCTCTACCTCAAAGATGATGAATAGGTCCTCAGTTTCTTTCAGCCAATTTCTAGCTGCCACGAAGGACTCAGTTCCATGGAAATCCTTTCCTCCCATAGCTTTAAAATCTTTACATATCTTAGCAAAAGTGTTTCCCCGTGGAGGAGGTGGAGGAAAAGGTGCCGCTGCAGCTGGATGATTTCCTGCAGCTGGGGGAGGAGGAATGGTAGGACCTGGCTGAGTGGCCCTTGCCTCTAAGAACCGTCTAAACCAACCAGGTATTGGTACCCCTTCCGGCAAGTTAAGTTCTTCGGACATGCTGAAACAAAAAGGATAGATTCAAAACGAAGGATAAGAGATAGTACCTATGGCTTTGGGGGGACTTTGCCTTTTTAAAATAAAATAATATTTTTCTTTTAAAAATGCTTCTTTAAATTTCCTTTTTGAAAATAAATTTTTAGAACTTTTTATCTTATCTGGTAAACCTATGCTCTGATACCAAGTGAAACTCCCCACCTCCGTTAGGGTCACTCTCAAAGGGAATGCCATAATTTTGGTGGAGGTTTATAAGTATAAGTCACAGATATACAAGACAGATATAAAAAAAACACATATTTGTAAACAACGGAAAAACAACAACTTTTATTTCATAAAAGCAAATACGTGTTACAACAACATTACCATAATTGTCTTATAACATAACACTTTCATAATCTGTCTTGATTACATTATTTAAAGAAGCATAAATAAAACGTAGATAAACTGCAAAAGCCCCATAGTGGTTGTCCAAAGCCATAGTTCAAAACGAAAAGGTCCAAGCAATACATTTCTCCTCTTCAAGCTGGATGTTAAGGCTGGTCAAGCTGCAGTGTTCCCTCCCTGTGGACCTGGGGGGGGGGGGGTAACGGAAGAAAAGAAGACGAAAGAAAAGTAGAGTCAGATATAAAGCCTGAGTAAGTCTAGGACTATTCTGTCTATGAATAAAGAACTGGGTATGATAAGTATAAACAAGAAGTGGGAAAGCACTATAAACTTGGTTAAGTTGTCTAGGGTCGAATATACTATCGTACCCCATGTTAATCTCTGAACCCATATAAACTAGTTCCCAACTGGCACCCCATAATCAGGGTGATGTGATCCATTCTATGATGATCGGCTCCTACTCACATAGTTACATGTGTCTTACGGCCCCCGATGTTGTAGTTACCTATGCTGGTCCCACCATGGGGTGTATCAAGTCCCATGGTGGCGGCCCGACACAATCCTAGAATGCACAGGTATGCTACTGGTGTCCAGTGCCTTATTTTTCTGTGCCGGAGTGTGTGCACGCCCGCACCCCGTTAGAACCTACACTGCTACCCCACCGCCGTCGATTTGACCTCTTACAATCAGCCCAGTAATCGTGCCCCACCCTGCCTAGTTTCAGGGTATCCTGATACACCTTCTAGGGTTACTGCTGAAAAGGGTCCCCCGTTACTAGGTTTTCTATCTCTAGCCAACATGCTAAGTTGGTTAAGTGTTTTCTAACCTAACCCCCACCAGTCCGTTTAGTTTAGCATGTTCCATTTTGATTAAGTCTTTAGTTCACTTAATCCTACAATCCTGACTCAGCCTTAATTGTCTTATTAAAGCCTTGACCTCTCACATTAGACAGGTATTGTTGTGGCTGCCTGTTGCCGGTTGGTTCCGGGCGGTCTTACGCCACAACTCAGTCTAACCTCGGGTCCTTATTGGGCTCCATGTTTAACCTCCCACATTGGATAGGTATTGTTGTGACCACTGGACAGCCGGCCGGTTCCGGGCAGGTTTACATCACAACTCAATCCAACCTCGGGTTAAACACATCGTATGTTCTACATTTACATATTTTGTCTTTCTTCTTTATTTTCTTATATGTAAATATTTGCGGCCCATTATTAAGTTAATGGTGTAAAGGTTACACCAATCATGGGCCCAACCCATACTTGAATTTGGGCCCTTCTACTTTATATTTTCATTTATTAATAAATTTAACCCAACGTTATTTTCCCCCGTTTAACACGTCCGTTTATTATAATATATGTTGGGCTTAGGCTTTTAAGCCCAACTTAGCCATGAGAAAAAGGGGAGGCTTAAAGCGTGATTACATACACAAAAAGGGGAATGTGAACGCATGAACTTGCAACGCGACGTTGGAACTACAAAATAGAACTGGTGTACTTGCATAGTGGTAACATATACTTTGGTCATAAAGCATAAGTGACATGAATCAAACCATGTACACTTGTAGTTAAGTTACGAATATCACTATTGACACATAGGCTTAACTACAACATAAACCTATATTTTTATTCAGGCATAATGTCAAACATAAGCAAATCATGTTCATAAGATTACTACATGTTTACAAAGGTGCTTACTTTTGTTACTAACACAAAAGTATAGTTCAACTTAATCATGATTTTAAATCTACTCACATAACCATGGCACACATATACTTATGGCATAAATGTTTCTAACATGAAATCATGATTTTTACTTTAGTCATGCAAACTTGCAAAAGGGATTTTGAATCTAACCTAGCTATGTACCACATATGTCATCATATAATTCTTGTTAACAATATAGACTTAACATGGATTTCAATTTATGCAAAATATCAATCATAGCCTAGTCATATTCATAAGTTTGCAAATAGGTCTTCTAGTACAAAAGCATGGCTTAATACATAGATCATGGTGCTAAAATTTCAACATAGTTTCATATGAACTATAATAACCCAAATTTGTTCCAATTACGTACAAAATGATTTTTGTACAAAAATATACATTATGATGGCATAGTAGCAAAACCCCAAACTTGCATGAATTTCAATTAATCAACTACATACATGTAGCTTCAACATGGATTACATAATTTTGCGAATATTCCAAACGTATACTTGCATAAAACTACCGCAAACATGTAGTTTTTTTATAATGAATAACATAATTCGAGAATATCCAAATGTATACAATATTCCAAATCGATAAGAATCATAGTAACGCACAAATATGAATCACTCTATCGCCACAAATCAAGTATACAAACCAACACAGTTATTTGTTCATACCAAAATAATACTCTACTTACAATTGTGTGGCGAATTCTCCAATTTAGGGATTTGGAGATGCGATTCCTTGTTGATTTGATTTGATTAAGTTGCTTTACGCTTTAGAATTTTCCTCCTAATCCTCTCTCCAATTGGTGGCTACTCTTAGTCGTTCCTCAGCAACATGATGGCCTTGTTCTTATTTTTGAATGAATAGATTAGGTTGAGTCTAGGGTCATTTTTATAGGGGTTATGAACTGATTAGGACCATCGATGTTGCTTGGATTGATCGTAGCCATTCATTCGAAAGAGAGACCAATTAGAGCCTGCCACCTAGCCCTAATGACAAAGCAGACTTCTGAAAATCGACCAACATAGAATAGGCCAGCCAGGTTGGGCTGGGTTCGACCTGGCTCTGGACCAGGTCGACAGCCCTGTCGACCTGGCTAGACCAGGTCGACAGCCCAGTCGACCTGGGTGCATTAGGCGGGAGTTTTCCCGCCCTGGCCAATTGGGCCCGATTTTGGAATTTAAACTTGTTTTTCTGAGCTGTTTTATTCTGTTCGAATTTTTAACTTAATTTAGAAACTTCCGAAGGCCATATCTTCTTCATACGGACTCCGTTTTTCGAAAACTCGGACTCTATTTCGCGTATTTTTCTGAGACGAACGCAATGGCGTATCCCGTTTCCCTTAGTTCTTTGATTTGAAATTAATTATACTTTAATTTGTGAATTTCACAGTTATAGAATTCGCGGGGTGTTACAAAAAGTCTCCTGAAAACTAAAGCTTATTAGAGTAGGCTTGTTCAAAGTCATTAGCATGATTAAATAATGATAATTGAATAAAATATACTTTTAATAATGATCAAGAAAACATAAGATAACACACACCAAATTTAATAGGAGAGGGTAATAGCAACTATATATAAGCCCTTGCTCGCTTCTCATTCTATACTACAATCACAACATTTTAGTTTAAAGAGCAAAACAACATGGTGAAGAATTCAAAAGTTTTTGAAAAAACAAAGCTCTTCATAGGAGTTATGGCACTGCAGTTTTGTTTTGCAGGGTTTCATATTGTTTCCAGAGCTGCACTAAACAATGGCGTCAGCGACGTTGTGTTCCCAGTTTATAGGAATGCTATTGCACTTGTTTTGTTAGCACAATTTGTCTATTTCTTAGAAAAGTAAGTTTATACATTGATGCTATGGTATCTGGTCGAAAATAAATTATAAACCACAAGATATATCCGATTTTTCCCCTCATTTCTATTAATTTAAATGAATTTATGACAAATTTAATTAACTACCAATTTTTGACAAATTTAATTACCTTCCAACACATAATCCATGTTATGAATGAATGTATTTCTTGATATGAATTTTAACCAGAACTTTACGGAAAGATTGACCATCGCTTACATTCTCGTTGCTTGTTCAGTTCTTTCTTCTTGCCTTATGTGGGTAAGCAACTATCACATTGGACTCCTATCTATTGCAGGTTGTATTGTAAGGGAGTTCATGATAATATAATTAAAAACAACAATAACTCTCTGGTTCATCCAGCAATTGCACCATATGTGCATTACTTTCCGTAAATATACATGCAATTGGCACAAGATTATTACATATTATAATACAATCCTCAGTTAACAATTTAGTTTATTGACAGTTATGGATACACTATGATTTGAGTGTTGAGGCAACAAAAATTTCTAATTCAACTAAAGGATCAATGTTCCCCAACAGTTGTCTAACCTTTTATTATATATCACTAATTATCGATTTGTTATGAAACATGTTCCTAAATGCAGGATCACTTCCAATCAAGGATTTTATCTACTCAGTTTATATTACGTATCACCAATTTATGCGTCGGCTACACAAAATACCGCACCAGCAATCACTTTTGTTCTGGCAGCAGTTTTAAGGTTTCACTGATAACCTGGCCTACTTCATTGTACTCATTGTTAGGGAAAAAACCTAACCATAAAATGGTGTCATATTTCAGGCTCGAGCAAGTGAACACAAATAAAAAACATGTATTAAATCCCATAGCAAATTTGGGTGATCTTTCTCTTGTAGACTGGCCAGTTGTTGTCCATGTAAAACATTTTGCTTATCTACAATACTAGGACCCACGTGAGTATATTGATTTCCATCAAGCAAATGCATTAAAATCACTCGGTGACAATGGTTTTGGAGGAAAGCCTACTAATTTCAG
The DNA here is from genome assembly GCA_030737875.1 of Allium sativum. NCBI lineage: Eukaryota > Viridiplantae > Streptophyta > Magnoliopsida > Asparagales > Amaryllidaceae > Allium > Allium sativum. The sequence goes on along the minus strand of CM060909.1, from coordinate 575,627,102 downwards.
CTTAAGTTCCGAGGAGGCGTATGTATACTTGAGGGAGCAGATTTCTGAAGTAAAACACAGAGGGTTACTGATCCTGCTGTCTTACCTGATGTAGCCCTTAAGGTATTATATTATTTTTTCTATAAATATATACGTTATACATTTATATATGTCTATGTATTTGTGAATTTCTTAAACAGATATTTTTTTCTATAAATATATACTTTTATTCTATGAAAGACATGTTGAGTTGCAAATAAAGTTTGCGTGCAACTGAGTTGCAAACTCAGCTTGCGCACAAATGAATTATAAACTCAGTTTGCGCAAAACTGAGTTGGAGTTTGCAACTCAGTTTTGAGCAAAACTGTGCAAACTCAGTTTGCTGCAAACTGTGCAATTCAATTTTGCGCAAAACTGAGTTGCAAACTCAGTTTGCACAAAACTGAGTTTGCAATTCAATTGCGCGCAAACTGAGTTCGCATCTTAGTTTTGCGCAAACTGAGTTGCAAGAGTATGAACGCAATCCATTTCAACTATCAATGCTACATCCTTCAACCTTGCAAGAGTATGAACGCAAATTAGGTTCTACACCACCATGTTAACGTATACAAATGAATTATTCAAATAGACATGTAGAAACTGAGTCGTCGACTACGTGTCTCGATTTGCAAACTGAGTAGAGCCTCAGTTTTTGCAATGCACTTGTTATTTATCAGTTTTTGTAATGCACTTCTTATAAATACATTCAGTTTTGTTTATAAATACCCTTGTTATTTATCAGTTGTGCAACTTGTTATTTCTGTGAAAATGTGTGCATTTATATTTTGTAGGCACTTGCGAAGGAGGAAAAATAATAATTTGGAATGTGATGGTAAAGAGAAAGTGAATACGTGTGAATGATGAGATTAAGATTGCCGACAAAAATGAAAAGGAAGATTTTCGTGAATGGTCTATGGAATTACAAAATAAAGTTGCAAGACAAGTGGCGAATCAAGTGTCAATCCAAATCAACGATGCTCTTAAATTATTTGCTTCATCCTTTCTTACTGGCTACCAGGTTGCCACATTACGTTAATGGCGGCTTTGTGATATGGTCCACGTTTCGCCTACATAGTATCTAAAATTCTATGTATCTTTAGTAAACCTTTGTATTGTTTTTGTAATTTGAACTTGATATTATGGTATTTTGAAACTGGAAGAAAACATTATTGAATTTGAAATATGGAAGTGTACCAAATACTTCTATTTGAATTGATATGTTGAATTATATATGTGACTAAAAATCATATAGATATGTTATATATACTCATTTATAAGTGTTAGCAATTTATGTATGCCAACATTTATAAATGTTAGTAGGATTATGATACTGACATTTATAAGTGTTTGCAATGAGTATGTTTGTAACTCTTATAAGTGTTACCATATCTTATGGTTCCAACATTTATAAGTGTTAGCAATGAATATGTTTGTAACACTTATAAGTGTTAGCAATGAATATGTTTGTAACAGTTATAAGTGTTAGCAGTTACTCTATTTGTAACACTTATAAGTATTACGGGAAATTCCTCACAGGCCGTTGGTGACACATAAAAGTGTTACAGAAATTATTTGTAACACATATACTTGTTGGGAATCCCCTGTTTTGGTGTAGTGCCTCTATAGGGGTGTCGACATAGGTGTCGACCCCCCTGTAGGGAGTCGACCCCTTTGAGATCCAATTCCTGTGATGAATTTTTATAGCCCTAAGCTGATGTGGCCTTCCCTGATTGGCCAATGACTAATTCCTGAGGTACTAGGGCTTATCTGTCGTGCTATGGTTGGCTGGATGACACATCTCTTTGGTTTGATGGCTCTGATTTCTCCTAGACTAATCTAAAGGCCATAATTAATCCACGACTTCTATATAATCACCACAATCCTCAACCTTAGACCTCACAATCTCATTCTTTGAAGCCTTCATGTTGTCCATCCCTAAGCTAGCCTAGCCTCCATCTTCTCCAAATTAGAAATCAAGTTAGAAAGCTCCAAAAAAAAAATCCAAACTAGAGAATCAAACGTCTACATCAAAGAATGGCTAAAAAAATTTAGAAATCAAATCCCAGAGTACAAGATCCATCCTTTTTCTGTAAGTTCAGTTATTATTCCGATTTAAACACCTAATAGAAATCATGACTATAATAATCGGATTTAGAGCTATGCCTCTTTCTAATTCATGCTTATCCTTTTATCAAATCTGAATTGCCTATGCCTATAAGACTGTTGCGATTGACATAATGGAACCTATAATGCCTATGAGACTGTTGTGATTGATATGATGGAACTTATCATGTTGTACATCATATGCCAATGAGAATATTGTGATTGATATAATGGGACTTACCATGTTGTACATCAAAATTAGTGATTCTCTCCAATTCTATCTAATCTTTATACCTATGGTGTAAATTGCTTAGCTTGCCCACACTTATTATTAATGTTCAACATGCCTATTGAAACATGATTCTTGAATTGAGTATACCTTTACATGCCTATTTTTCCTTATGTCAATTCTTATGCTCCTTCTCTATCTTTCCCCTTTTTATTTTTTTTGTGAATACTAAGTTCATTCGGAACTTAGATTAAATCTCGTTGTACGTGCGATTATAACACGGGAAACTTGGGTATAATTTAATTTAGTAAACTTTGGGCATAGCAAGTTAATGTGGCATAAAACTTGTACTGACTACACTTGGGGGAATATTGGCATAAAAAGACATAAACTTGGACATATATGACAAATATGTAAATTGCAAAATATGAACATGCCTAACCCGAGACTAGATTGATTTGCGGTGTAAGACTGCCCGGAACCGCCCGGCACATCCAGCAACCGCAACAGTATAGATCTAATATGAAAAATTAGCGCATTAAGCCCCAAAATCCCGAGGTTAGATTGAGTTGTAGTGTAAGACTGCCCGGAACCGCCCGGCACATCCAGGGACCGCAACAATATAGATCTAATGTGAGAGGTTGGTGCTCTAATGAATGAATTAAATCTAAGGAACGGACAGACTAAGAATGGTAGGGTTAAGTTAATTAAAGCAACACTTAACCAATACAACATGTTAATTAAACAGATGGGTGGGGTTAGGTAAATTTGAGAACACTTAACCGTTATAACATGTTGATTAGGAAACCCTAGTAACGGGGACACATTTCAGCAGTAACCCACATAGATGTATCACGGTACCCTGAACTAGGCAGGGTGGAGCACGATTATGGGCCGATTATAAGCGGTGAAAATTGCGGCGGGTGGTGCAGCAGTATAGTTCTAATGGAGTATGGGTGTGCACGTGCTCCGAAGTGGAAAAGCAGGCACTGGGCATCTGTAGTATATACTGTGCATCTTGAATCGTGTCAGGTTGCCATCATGGGAATTGATACACCCCACGATGGGACCAGCACAGGTATCTACAATCAAGCGGGGCCGAATGACACAAGTAATAAATGCATACTAGTAGAAGCCGATCGGAAAAAGGGATCACTTTGTTATGAACACATGATGGTAGTTGAAACATTCGTTAGTAGGTGCAGAGAAACGGAAATGAGTGCAATAGAATATTCAGTTTATCTTGCCTTATCTTATGTTATCTTATTTCTATGGTATTGTCCTATTTCCAGTTTATTCATGTCATGATCATTTTACCTGTTTACATGCTGAATAATCACTGGACTTACCAGACTTATGTCTGACCCGTTTTCTTTCGCCTCCTTTTCTTCCGTCCCCCCAAGCTCCGCAGGGAGGGAATAGTTCAGCATAGTGCGGACCTTTTCCAGCTTGAAGAGAGTAGATGTACTACTTGGATTCTCTTTTCTTGGGCTATGGCTGTGGTTACACTTTTATTGGGGATTTATGTTGCTTTACTACTGATTTATGCTTCTTTATGTACTTGGAGTTTTAAATCAAGAAAGATGTTTTATTGTAATAATTTGGAAGTTGGGTTTTGAGACAATGCTTGAAATGTTTTGAATGAACCACACTATTTATGAAATGATTTCAGTTTTCCGCTGTTCATATGTCTGTCTTGTAAATTATCTATGCCTTTTACCTAAAATGCTTCACCAAAGTTAATACATTCCCTTTGTGAGTGACGTTAACGGAGGTGGGGTATTTCAAGTTCTGAGTCCGCATTAGAGTGATCGAGTGAGCGATACTAGTCTGGAAGTGAAATTGTGTGATCAAATAAGTGATTGAATTCGATATTGCGTACGATTGGCTTATGTATATCGTATGGGTTTTAGAAACGTTTCATGCTATGTTTGACTTATTCAGAATTTGACAATTGAATCTCTGAATTATTTAAGGTATCTTAAATGATTGGTCAATTAATGACCTAAGGCTGTTGAGCATAAGGTGATGCTTAATGGATTGGTCATCATCCTTGTGCAATGATGGGGTTTCAGAACTCGAATTAATCATGAGTATGATTATTATTAATTATGATGTTATAGGATACTGTTATAAGATTGTTGCTTGTGGATTTGCATCATTATTACCAGTTGCATCATACTTGGTTATTGCATATGATTGCTATGTTGTGGATGTACATGTTGTTATCATGCTACTTATCTATTTGCTTAACTCGCTTTTGGGTTATGGAAGTATATACAAGTTTTGTGGAAGCAATGACATTAGTCGCTTTTTGTTTTTCATAAATAGAGATTTGTTCGCTGGACAATAGGTACACATTTATGTTATTGATTAGGTTTGATGGATTTAATGACCCGAATATGGGTAGCCGCTTGGCTTTTGTTTTCTTTATGGTTGATTGGGGCCCTGTGCAGCAGTTATGGTTTTTCGGATTGAACCATACAAAGTAGGTGCTGGCGAAATTTTTCGTAAATTTCGAGCTTTAGAAAATTTTAACAAGATTTTGGGAAATAAATTTTTGAAGTAAAATTAGGGGATTTTTTTACATTCAACTTAACTTGTGATTTCAGGACAAAATCACTTTAAGGGGGAAGAATGTAATGACCCGGATTTTTGGTATTTGAATATTTAATTTATTTAAATATGAATGCAATTAAATTAGGATTTAAATAACTTAAATTCAGTATATATGAGTTATTTAATATAATTGAATTGAATCCGGAATTTAATATGAAATTATATTGAATTCAAAGCTTATGGAAAATTCAAAGTGAACGTAAACGATAATATAAATTTATTATCGCTGAACAGAAGTGTTTGTAAATCGATTAAATATTAGCTCAATTTGATTAACACATAAAAATTCTGTTTTTACAAATGGTTTCAGAATTCGATGGAATTAGTTTCATCGAGTGTGGAGTATTGGAATATAGCGGAATATTAAATTTCATGGCATTTGGGTTTGTTATGAAGTCGTGCGGGCTTAAAACGTTTGTGGAAATATGCTTGATTATTAATGAATAAAATATATTAAAATATCCTAACAAATATCTAAAATCCAATTACCTATAAATAATAATTAACTGCCTTCCTTAAGACATAAATTCACTTTATGTAGAAAATCAAAAAGAGGCTGCTAATGATAAATACTTCACTCAATTAAATCTTGCTCAATCCTCAACGAAATGAAGCAGTCTTAGATCGGCTGAACTCACGTGAGTGGGAGCTACATAGTGGTATGCTTCATTTTAGGTGCGGTGCATTTTGGGTGAGCTCCATTTTTCAACAGCAAGACTAGGGTTAAGGTTGAACCCAATTTCGTGAATCCAGAGGGAGTAGCATTGGTTTGTTGAAGTTCGTGGCATGATGGGGAGCTAATCGATGTAGGGTGGAGAGGCTCCAGTCAAGGCATGAAGAAAGCGACAGTGGAGATCGAACTGGGAAGCAGCAGGTCTGGTTTTTGGAAGGGGGCTCGAGTTGGTCATAATGGTCACGATTGGATAGAGAGCAAGGTGTTGAGCTCTCTGGTGGTGACGGTGGCGTCGGTAGGTGGTCGTGCCGACGAGGAGGGGCAGTCAAACATGTGGTCAAGTGTTGCGAAAAATAGCGGATTTCAGAATGTTTAAACGAGAAAGAAAGGTGGTGGGCTGCTTAGCACGTGAGGAGGGCAGGTTATTTTAATTTAATTGTTAATTTTAAAAATTGGTTTAATCCTAATCTAACTTGAAAACATAATAATTAGCTCGTACGAAGTTAGATTAACAAACTGTAAGTTGCGTTAGGATCATGCTAAAGAATACTACGTGTATTCTGTGGATTAGACTTATTTTGGGAAGTCTGGAATTTTATCTAGTTTCAAACGATCGTTCGAAATTAGATAAATAACGTGTATTTGTCGATTGGAATGGATGGTGAGTTTAACGCGCGCTTATTGTTATACTATTGTACCATACAATATTATTGACTATTATTTACATATTGATATGTACAATTGATTGTTTGGGTGATTTATTGCTTTATGGGTGGTTGTCGATATATTTGATTCTCGTCTGTGAATGGATGATTTCTTTGACACTACTTGCGTTAGTAGAAGATTCATCTTATATGAATTAGTATAATTTGAACTGTATTACGTATATATGTGCTGATATATGAGCTGTGATGCGGGGGGGATAGGTAGGAGGAATCCAACAGGATTCCTCAACATGATTGTTACAATATTTGTATTCATATATTGTATAATGAATTGATTATGTGCTAAACCTAAATGTGGACCCCATTGATTATAATACGTTGTTATATGCGAAATTTTTGTGAAGTGAATATATTATTTTATTACTATATTGGGTTTGTCTATTTTACATAATTTGGTGTGTTTAGTATAACTGGATTTAATTGGGAAACTATACGAATTGGAACATGATTTGAGAAATTGAAAGAAATGGTTTTGGAATAAAATAGTCTTATAAATTCTTTCACTTTAAACCTAATTTAAACTGTTTTACTATGTATACCATTTTCCTCTTTGATCTAAAACCCCTTTTTAACTTATTATATTGTATATATATTTTGAAACCAAATAAGACTATTTTATAAGATTTAGAAATGATGGTTGGATTATAACACATCTATTATAATCAATAATTTAGAAATCACTGTATTTCGCCTTATTGAATGTTTATCGATATTTACATCTTTAACAAATATTTTAATGATGTGATTGTGTATTAAAATTGTTTTGGGTTTGTCGTGACAATGTGTTAATTACATTCGTCTTGAACCCTTTTAAATTATATCGATGAAGTTTATATAATTGAATCTTTAAATGAACGTTTAAAGATAATTATATAGAAGGAATTATTTTAAGGTTTGTTGTAAACAGTGTTTTATCAACACTTGTTTTTAAACCTATGGAATATGGTTAAATTAGAATATATTGTTTTTTGAATATACTTATATCTTTAAATAATGTATTTTCAAAGATAGAAACAAGTATAGAAATCTTTCAGGATAAAAATGTTAAATAAGATGTTTAACTTACAAAAGAGAAGAGGTTCTTTATTAAACAATGGTTTTAACCTCTTTGATTATATTTTAGGAAATCTTTGAAATGAATTGTGGTTATACTTGTATCGAAGGGATACGTATATGAATACCTTTTGAAATATTGATGTTAGAAAGGAAATATTGAAATTGAAATGTGATTATACTTATATCGAAGGGTTAAATATATTAAAACCGTTTTAAGTATTTAAGACTAAAGGAATAGTGAATTAATAGAATATATACTTAAACACCTTTTATATGTATAAGTTGAATATATACACTATGTAACACCCCGTAATTTGAACATAAAAATTCACAAATTAAAGTATACTTAATTAAGTGAAATGGGTTGCACAGAGAAATATATATATATATATATATTGATATATATTGATATATATATATAATTGAAAATTTAATAAATAAATATGCAAAAATGTTCAAAACAGCGAATTGGGAGAGGGGAATAACCGAACCGGACGATTTTTGAGGTCGACCCGAGCCCGCTGGGTCGAGTAGGGGTTAATCCAGGGTGTTTGGCTGTCAACCCGTGGGCCGATTCGCTCGAATGCAGATTTTGCATTTGAATGGTTCTCATGGTTCAGCTTTAATCTAAAGACCCTAAATGGTTCCTACATGTGACTTCTTCCCCAAGACATGCTTTAAAGGCTAGGATTGGTTCTAGGGTTTATCCTATGGCTAAAACTATCCTAGTCTTCTATAAAAAGACCCCTAACCCTCTCCTAAAACCCTCATAAATTGATCCTACAACTAAACTATGCCAAAATGATTCCTCATCATGGCCTCCACTCAAAACCCTAGCCTCCATCCTCTTGTCATAAATTCTATCTTCATTCACATGAGAGATTACATGATCATATGAGTGAATTCAAGTTTGTATGAGGGCTTTTAAGTTGCATTCAATCCAAAGATGCAACCTTTCTTCTTCAAAGATTGGATTTTTATTGGATTTTGCTCATGGGTTTTATTGGAGCTTGTTGATTTGGGGTTTTTGGTGTTGCTTGAATGGCTTCGTCTCAATCTTTTTATTTTATGTTGATTTGTGCCTTCATAAGCATTGTAAGCCCTTTTCCTACTCTTAGATATTAACTATGAAGTTAAATGTTCATGTTGCAAGTTTGGGTTTGATCATTGAGTATAATACATGCTATCATGTCATGCAAGTTTATGAAGTCATTATCTTGATCTTGTGGCCTTAAAGCTTCAAGCTTTATGTTGAATGTTGCATTTTGGCAACATGAAAGTTATCATACCCCTTATGATAACTTGCATGTAATGCTTTATGCGAACTTCTAGCCATTTTTCATTGTCATTTATCACCATGATTCGCTTATTTGCCAAGTTTGAATGTTATGCATATTTTTGAGGCTTGAAAATGTAACATGCAAGTTTGTGAACACATTTATGCCTCATTTGCCACCATGTTTAACTTGTGGCCTTATACCCCTTTTGTCATGCCTTTGCCAAGTCTCTTCTTTTAATCCATTACGTTGTTGCGAACGTATATGCGAGTTTAAAAGCATTGGGTTATGTTATGGGTAATTTTTAATGACATGAAACACGATTTGGGTTAATTTGTATAAGCATGGCAACATGTAATTTTGGCTATGAATATGGAACATGAAAACTAGACATGTCTGGGTTGTAAGTATAATATGACACTAGACCAAACATGAAAGTGGCCAACTCAAGGTTGGGTTGAGTTTGTAGCATAAATCTACCCGGACCCACCCGGCTTAACTAGTGGCTACAAACAATAGGATCCAATGTGAGAAGTTGGTCATGTCGCGCTTAAGACCCGAGGTTAGACTAGGTTGTGGTGTAAAACTACCCGTACCCACCCGGCTTAACTAGTAACCACAACAAGGTCTAATGTGAGAGGTTGAGAGTGCATTAATTAAATTAATGCCACATGATAAGGTTAAGTAAATTTGACTAATGACACTTAACCGATATGACATGAATGGGTAGGTTAAGTGGGACCGGGCTTGGTTCTTAATGACACTTAACCATACAAGACAATTAGGGGATGGGGTTAAGTAATTTACGCTTAACTAATCCGACTTGGTAATTAGATGGGGTTAAGTAATCCACACTTAACTAATCTAAACACGGTAAATTAGATGAGGTTAAGTAATTCATACTTAACTAATCTAACATGTTAATTAGATGGGGTTAAGTAACCTTCACTTAACTTAACTAATCTAAACACGGTAATTCGATGGGGTTAAGTTAAACACTTAACCAATCTAAACTTGGTAATTCAATGAGGTTAAGTAACCAGTACTTAACCAACTTAATACGGTAATTTAATGGGGTTAAGTGACTTATACTTAACCAATTATACATGATGATTTGATGAGGTTAAGTAACCTATACTTAACCAATCTAATAGGTGGACCTGATAGGGTTAAGTCACAAGACCTTTTAAGATTAGGCTTAACCATTGTAATACGATTAGTGGATGGGGTTAAGCTAACCCATACTTAACTAATCCGACTCGATAATCTGATGGGATTAAGATAATCTATGCTTAATCAATCTAACACGATAATCTGATAGGGTTAAGGCAAATAAATACTTAACCAATTTGACTTGATATGATTAAGTCATGAGCTTCTTGGTACACTTAACCAACTTGTAGGGCTAAGCCTTGAACTTGAGTACTTAGCCAATCTTGACATGATTCGTAGGCGGGTCAAGTCACGAACTTGGATAACAACACTTAACCCATTTGACAAAACCCTAGCTCAGGGGACTAGGTTGGAAATCGTAATTAACAAGGATAGTGGAAAGAGGGGCTAAGTGGTAAACCTTAGTTAAGGGTAACTAAGTAATAATTCTTAGCTAAGGACATGGACTAGTTCATAAAGAGAGGAGTAACCTGGTACGGTAGGTCATCGCTTAGTATACGAGGAGGAGCAAGTTATCTGACTTGGATAAAAGCTCCAACGAACTGGATGACGAAGCGAAAGCTTCAGGGAACGTGAGGGTACTCTTGGTATCCCTCTGTGAGGTGGCGAGTGGTCCATGTAACCCGGCCTCACAGGGGTTAAGGTCTGCGGTAAAAGAGCCAAGAGTATGCCTTGGTTGCTATGCGAGCGACCTAAAGAGTGGGATGGATTAGCGTGGAGTCGACGATACTTGATTTTGCCCCGGGATAGCATGTCACCGACTACCTACCATCTTTAGTCAATCGTGTACATACGGAAAGGCAGGGAACTACCAAATGACCATATACTAGCTATCAAGTTATGGGTGAGGTTGGCTATCTGGAAGTGGGCATCGATGGGCCTTAGTGTAGTTCTCATACATGATTTTTCTTGGATTGCCTTTCAGTAGTTGAGGGAGGGGTCACGTGGGACCATAGCCACGGGTACAAAAACAGACCTTGAAATCTGCATCAGCAGATGACTTAAAGCTCCCGACCGAGTCCCGTATTCCTTGATTTGCCCAGGCACGGAACTCGGATGGCACATTGAGGAACATGTGCATCTAGACATGGAAAACGATTCACGATACATACGTGGGATAAAGGGCGCGGTTGAAGGGTGGCATAATCCCTAGTGGCCCTAGGTGGCTGAACCCAAACCGAGACACGAAAATGTTCATTAGGTAGCATAATCCCTAGTGGTCCTAGGTGGCATAAATCCTAAGTGGACACGCGATAGTTCATGGTAAGAAAACATAACTAGATCAAGGGTAGCAGTCCAAAATAACTTCAAGGATAAGACGTTTACATGGGAAAGCCCGTATGGCCTACGACAAAGGACTAAACTTATACATGGAAAGAAACATACGAGTTGGGAAAACCTACATATGCGATATATTAGGTTGACATGGACAATTACGTAGCGTTGGGCAAGGGACATTCATAGTTAACACATGACGCGGGTTGGGATACTAGTACGAGGGGTGCAGAGCAAATATACATGGTATATACCTTAGGATGTTATACATGATAAATACCTTGGGATAGTATACTTGATAGAAACCTGACGATGTGGTACCTTGATTTATCTTGACACCGTAGTTTATCATGACACACTCGTTTATTTTGGTACCGTAGTTCATCCTGTTATTTTGGTTTAGCTTATCTATCTTGCCATCATACTTATGTTCATCTCAGTTCCTCATGCCAGTTAACTTTACTAGTTTATATACTGATAGTAGATAGGGCTTACCAGTCTTTATGACTGACCCCGTTTTGTTTCGCCTCTTGTCTTCCGTTCCCCCCCCCCCCAAGGTTATAGGGAGGAAATGCTATTGTAGTTTGGATTTCTTCTGTTTGAAGGTCATCACGCATGGCTTGGACTTCTCTTGGCTATGGCTACTTTACTGTTTTACTTGGGGAATAATTTATGAAATGGTTTTATGCTTCTTTATTATTGCAAGACAGGTTTTGATGTATTTTGATGTAAAAGGCTTTTAGACCTTATTTTATAAGGTAATGAAATTTGTTTTACTTCCACTGTTTTATATATATGTTCTGTCTTGTAATATTTCTGTACATGTTTACCAATAATACCCCTCTAAAGCTAGTGCATTACTTTGCGAGTGACCCTAGCGGAGGTGGGGTGTTACATTTGGTATCAGAGCAGAAGGTTACCAGACTGGGCAAAAGTTTTTAAAAACCTTCTGAAAACTATTTGAGAAATCGTTTACAAAGAAGCATTTTTCAAGAAAAGTTTTTAAAGGCTATTCCCCAAAAGCCATTAGCACTATCCTTTGTTCCCTTGATCGAATCTCTTTTCCCTTTCTTTCCTCCATCTGGAGTCATAGTAGTTTTAACTGCGACTAATCCTTATCTAGCTACGTAAGTGTTTTCCCGTGCGATGGAGGAAGTTCTCGAGAGACCGGTTACCGAAGTTATAAGAAGGGATAATAAGAACAAGGATAAAGGACGCGAGCTTAAGGATAAGCAACTGTTGCTATGGCTTAGTCCATCAAGGAGGACAAGGACAAGATCATCGGAGAGGGCAATTGTACGCTCCCATTTCTAGGGTACCTAAAAGAAATGGTACCGTTTCTGGTAAAGGTTTAGTCGTTCTTTTCTATCATCCCGTCCAGACTTTGTCTTGACCATCGTATCATTTAAGTCTGCTTGGATAGTTGAGTCTCTGCACCTTAGTACTAGCATGGTAGAGGATCCCAGTTTTTGTCCCAAAATCTGGCTGGAGAGTCGGTCCATTTATTCATGACTTGTTGGATTTGAGAACGTCTATGCCAAGTGTTGAGATTAGAAGCAATACTTCTATTGTTGAGCTATGGATGGATTCTAGGGGTGAAGTGGTTATCCAGTAAGGGATACCATTCTCGGTTTTGAAAAGAGGGCAGTCAGACTCTTGGCTTGCTTTGGTAATACCTTCGAAGTCTTGTGTAACCTTTTAGGTTCTGTCATGGTTAGTTACCTAGAATCTCTTGATGCATTTATCGGAAATCTCTGATCCAATCGAGTAACGTCCGCCAATAAGACGGATGGTTCATTCCGCTTAAGCATGGGTTATAGGAATCACCCTAGTAAGTGCACGTGGTAACATAAATTGGCATTGGTAAACGAGATCCAGAATTCACTAGTGAATTTTGGAGAGCTTGCATGAGTACGTAGATATGGTTGAGCCAAGTATACTAGGGAAAGAATAAATGAAAGTGGAACGAGAAGCGACAGTGAAAAGAGTTCCGACTCATACCTTGGAAATAGGAATCAAGGAGCTACGAAACCATGAAGTCAAAGGCGGTCAAGGCACAATGGAATTAAGTTCGTGGAAATGCGGCTCAGACGCGCGCATCATGTCTCTTTATAAGAGTGTATCTTTGATCCTTGGTTCACCTGTAGAGCTTACTTGCATGCTATCGCTTGGTGGATATCCTCTCGGTCCTATTTCTGTTACAAACCCCGTAAGGAGTTTGTCTTGTTTATCTCCTCGATCTTATCTTGGGAACCTTAGATAGAACTCTATGGATGTAAACATGTATTTGAAACATGTTATGATTGATATGGTTGCAAATGGTTGGAAGTGGTTGCTCGTGGATGCGCGAATACACATTAGATACTAGATTGACGCGGTCACGTTTCATGTTGCATATGCACGAGTATTTATACTTGTTTATGGATGAAATTGAATGTGTTATCATGCGGATGTTGCATATGAATGAATGTTTGTGCACGCATATAGTACTTATATGACTAGGACTATTCCCATACATGTTGGACTCATGGCACTAAACATATTTTGCATTAGAAAGATCATTCAGGCCTGATCATTAGCATTAGCTAAGGAGCATATACACACACGTTCTGCATATGTTCATATGGCATTAGAAATCGTCTAAGGACAATGATGCCAGTGTTTGATGGTTTGAGTAGATGGTTGTTTGGTTGGTAGGATACGTTCTTCTTGACTTAGAGATTTCGGGGACGAAATCCTTTAAGGAGGGGAGAATGTAACACCCCGTAATTTGAACATAAAAATTCACAAATTAAAGTATACTTAATTAAGTGAAATGGGTTGCGCAGAGAAATATATATATATTGATATATATATATATAATTGAAAATTTAATAAATAAATATGCAAAAATGTTCAAAACAGCGAATTGGGAGAGAGTAATAACCGAACCGGCCGATTTTTGAGGTCGACCCAAGCCCGTTGGGTCGACTAGGGGTTAATCCAGGGTGTTTGGCTGTCAACCCGTGGGCCGATTCGCTCGAATGCAGATTTTGCATTTGAATGGTTCTCATGGTTCAGCTTTAATCTAAAGGCCCTAAATGGTTCCTACATGTGACTTCTTCCCCAAGACATGCTTTAAAGGCTAGGATTGGTTCTAGGGTTTATCCTATGGCTAAAACTATCTTAGTCTTCTATAAAAAGACCCCTAACCCTCTCCTAAAACCCTCATAAATTGATCCTACAACTAAACTATGCCAAAATGATTCCTCATCATGGCCTCCACTCAAAACCCTAACCTCCATCCTCTTGTCATAAATTCTATCTTCATTCACATGAGAGATTACATGATCATATGAGTGAATTCAAGTTTGTATGAGGGCTTTTATGTTGCATTCAAGCCAAAGATGCAACCTTTCTTCTTCAAAGATTGGATTTTTATTGGATTTTGCTCATGGGTTTTATTGGAGCTTGTTGATTTGGGGTTTTTGGTGTTGCTTGAATGGCTTCGTCTCAATCTTTTTATTTTATGTTGATTTGTGCCTTCATAAGCATTGTAAGCCCTTTTCCTACTCTTAGATATTAACTATGAAGTTAAATGTTCATGTTGCAAGTTTGGGTTTGATCATTGAGTATAATACATGCTATCATGTCATGCAAGTTTATGAAGTCATTATCTTGATCTTGTGGCCTTAAAACTTCAAGCTTTATGTTGAATGTTGCATTTTAGCAACATGAAAGTTATCATACCCCTTATGATAACTTGCATGTAATGCTTTATGCGAACTTCTAGCCATTTTTCATTGTCATTTATCACCATGATTCGCTTATTTGCCAAGTTTGAATGTTATGCATGTTTTTGAGGCTTGAAAATGTAACATGCAAGTTTGTGAACACATTTATGCCTCATTTGCCACCATGTTTAACTTGTGGCCTTATACCCCTTTTGTCATGCCTTTGCCAAGTCTCTTCTTTTAATCCATTACGTTGTTGCGAACGTATATGCGAGTTTAAAAGCGTTGGGTTATGTTATGGGTAATTTTTAATGACATGAAACACGATTTGGGTTAATTTGTATAAACATGGCAACATGTAATTTTGGCTATGAATATGGAACATGAAAACTAGACATGTATGGGTTGTAAGTGTAATATGGCACTAGACCAAACATGAAAGTGGCCAACTCGAGGTTGGGTTGAGTTTGTAGCATAAATCTACCCGGACTCGCCCGGCTTAACTAGTGGCTACAAACAATAGGATCCAATGTGAGAAGTTGGTCATGTCGCGCTTAAGACCCGAGGTTAGACTAGGTTGTGGTGTAAAACTACCCGGACACGCCCGGCTTAACTAGTAACCACAACAAGGTCTAATGTGAGAGGTTGAGAGTGCATTAATTAAATTAATGCCACATGATAAGGTTAAGTAAATTTGACTAATGACACTTAACCGATATGACATGAATGGGTAGGTTAAGTGGGACCGGGCTTGGTTCTTAATGACACTTAACCATACAAGACAATTAGGGGATGGGGTTAAGTAATTTACGCTTAACTAATCCGACTTGGTAATTAGATGGGGTTAAGTAATCCACACTTAACTAATCTAAACACGGTAAATTCGATGAGGTTAAGTAATTCATACTTAACTAATCTAACATGGTAATTAGATGGGGTTAAGTAACCTTCACTTAACTAATCTAAACACGGTAATTCGATGGGATTAAGTTAAACACTTAACCAATCTAAACTTGGTAATTCAATGAGGTTAAGTAACCAGTACTTAACCAACTTAACACGGTAATTTAATGGGGTTAAGTGACTTATACTTAACCAATTATACATGATGATTTGATGAGGTTAAGTAACCTATACTTAACCAATCTAATAGGTGGACCTGATAGGGTTAAGTCACAATACCTTTTAAGATTAGGCTTAGCTATTGTAATACGATTAGTGGATGGGGTTAAGCTAACCCATACTTAACCAATCCGACTCGATAATCTGATGGGATTAAGATAATCTATGCTTAATCAATCTAACATGATAATCTGATAGGGTTAAGGCAAATAAATACTTAACCAATTTGACTTGATAGGATTAAGTCATGAGCTTCTTGGTACACTTAACCAACTTGTAGGGCTAAGCCTTGAACTTGAGTACTTAGCCAATCTTGACATGATTCGTAGGCGGGTCAAGTCACGAACTTGGATAACAACACTTAACCCATTTGACAAAACCCCATCTCAGGGGACTAGGTTGGAAATCGTAGTTAACAAGGATAGTGGAAAGAGGGGCTAAGTGGTAAACCTTAGTTAAGGGTAACTAAGTAATAATTCTTGGCTAAGGACATGGACTAGTTCGTAAAGAGAGGAGTAACCTGGTACGGTAGGTCATCGCTTAGTATACGAGGAGGAGCAAGTTATCTGACTTGGATAAAAGCCCCAGCGAACTGGGTGACGAAGCGAAAGCTTCAGGGAACGTGATGGTACTCTTGGTATCCCTCTGTGAGGTGGCGAGTGGTCCATGTAACCCGACCTCACAGGGGTTAAGGTCTGCGGTAGAAGAGCCAAGAGTATGCCTTGGTTGCTATGCGAGCGACCTAAAGACTGGGATGGATTAGCGTGGAGTCGACGATACTTGATTTTGCCCCGGGATAGCATGTCGCCGACTACCTACCATCTTTAGTCAATCGTGTACGTACGGAAAGGCAGGGAACTCCCAAAAGACCATATACTAGCTATCAAGTTATGGGTGAGGTTGGCTATCTGGAAGTGGGCATCGATGGGCCTTAGTGTAGTTCTCATACATGATTTTTCTTGGATTGCCTTTCAGTAGTTGAGGGAGGGGTCACGTGGGACCATAGCCACGGGTACAAAAACAGACCTTGATATCTGCATCAGCAGACGACTTAAAGCTCCCGACCGAGTCCCGTATTTCTTGATTTGCCCTGGCACGGAACTCGGATGGCACATTGAGGAACATGTGCATCTAGACATGGAAAACGATTCACGATACATACGTGGAATAAAGGGCGCGGTTGACGGGTGGCATAATCCTTAGTGGCCCTAGGTGGCAGAACCCAAACCGAGACACGGAAACGTTCATTAGGTAGCATAATCCCTAGTGGTCCTAGGTGGCATAAATCCTAAGTGGACACGCGATAGTTCATGGTAAGAAAACATAACTAGATCAAGGGTAGCAGTCCAAAATAACTTCAAGGATAATACGTTTACATGGGAAAGCCCGTATGGCCTACGATAAAGGACTAAACTTATACATGGAAAGAAACATACGAGTTGGGAAAACCTACATATGCTATATATTAGGTTGACATGGACCATTACGTGGCGTTGGGCAAGGGACATTAATAGTTAACACATGATGCGGGTTGGGATACTAGTACGAGGGGTGCAGAGCAAATATACATGGTATATACCTTAGGATGTCATACATGATAAATACCTTGGGATAGTATACTTGATAGAAACCTGACGATGTGGTACCTTGATTTATCTTGACACCGTAGTTTATCATGACACACTCGTTTATTTTGGTACCGTAGTTCATCCTGTTATTTTGGTTTAGCTTATCTATCTTGCCATCATACTTATGTTCATCTCAGTTCCTCATGCCAGTTAACTTTACTAGTTTATATACTGATAGTAGATAGGGCTTACCAGTCTTTATGACTGACCCCGTTTTGTTTCGCCTCTTGTCTTCCGTTTCCCCCCCAGGTTACAGGGAGGAAATGCTATTGTTAGTTTGGACTTCTTCTGTTTGAAGGTCATCACGCATGGCTTGGACTTCTCTTGGCTATGGCTACTTTACTGTTTTACTTGGGGAATAATTTATGAAATGGTTTTATGCTTCTTTATTATTGCAAGACAGGTTTTTAGATGTAAAAGGCTTTTAGACCTTATTTTATAAGGTAATGAAATTTGTTTTACTTCCGCTGTTTTATATATATATGTTCTGTCTTGTAATATTTCTGTACATGTTTACCAATAATACCCCTCTAAAGCTAGTGCATTCCTTTGCGAGTGACCCTAGCGGAGGTGGGGTGTTACACACTAGTATATAAAGGATTATTAATCGAGTATGAGTTATTGATTAATAAATGAAGTCTTATTAATAAGTGATGTCTTATTAGATAAACAAAGTCTTATTTGACAAGTGCAGTTTTATTAGTTAAATAAAGTTTTACTAATAAAAGAAATTTTAATTAATGAAAGATTAATAGATGGGAAATGGATTAGAAGCCGTTTATATGAGTTAACCGTGCTTCAACTATTTATCATGCTTCGTGATCTTGATAGTGCCTTGAATGTATATTCGTTTGTTAGGGAAATTAACCGAGGTTGTTTCCCATGTATAATCGTTTAAATCTAGTGACTGGTTTTGAGGAGACTGGGATTGGTAAGTGTTTTACTTATCAAAAACCATTTCAGAACTAGTATACGAGTTCTATGTTTTGGAAGCGGCTGGGAAGTGAAGTCTATTTAGGGATTTGAGATCTGTTGCTCGAACACATGTAGTGATTCTGAGATATGTGAAGGAATCTATGTTATTCCAAGATCTATCGATGTATTGGAATCCATGTGTGATTCCGAGATCCGTGAAGGAATCTATGTGTGATTCCAAGATCTATTGAGCTCTAGGATTCCATCTTGGAATTCATGTTTTATTCGAGTGATGAAGACTCATGTGAAAGATGCCGAATGAAAGCTCGACATAGGATATGGCTAAAGACGAGTAGGTTGCATTATATGAGGTTTAGCTAATCCATGATAGGATATATTGAATACATATCTAGAGTATGCTTACAGATGTTGTGCGCAGGAAGTTGGGTATATTTGGTTCCATGTGGTGCACACCGGTGTTTACATGCATGGGCAAGTCATGTTTACCTAATGGTATATTTTATCAAGATATACACGATGCTCAGAAGATGGTTTTTGATCCTTATGCATGAAGTTCTGATCCCGTTTGATTTGGAGAGACCTCCGCGGAAAATCCAATACGTGAACGTGCCTTATCGGTTTCGTTTGTACACTTAATAGTTGTCGAATGTAACCAATGTAACCATTCCTTTTATGTGGATTTATTTATATTCTACGCACTAGACATTATCTATTATACAATTATAATTCTCTTAATAAATGTTGAATGTTATTGAGGTGATAACCGTTATGGACATGTGTACGGCCTCAGATTGTATTGATATGTGTTACTTAAATGTTGAGTTATCGCATGCGATTGCTTAGCCTGATCCGAGTGTTATTTTACGATAATGCTCGGGTCAGACAGAGTATATTTTCAGATCAGACTTGGATTGTTTTGGAGCTTCAAAAGAAGAGTTGGTGACGAGATGTACACCCGTTCTATTTTATTTATTCCGCTGTGCATGTATGTTGTGTGTATCAACAATTGTAAGAACAGGTTGTTTTAACTGTTCAGGCTGGTTCATTATTTCTGTTTACTTTGGTTTATATATTTATTTAAGTTTTTCATTTTTTTTGTAAAGAGAACTATTATTATTATAGACTATTCGTTCCGTTAAGAGATTCTGTTCTATGTCTCCTTTCTTCTATTCTTCTATCTCCTTTCTTTTCCCCTAACTATCAAACTTTCTGGTACTTGATTTGAGACACATGAATATAGAGGAAGTATTAGTGTTGATTTTCGAGAGACAAAAAGTTGGGTCGTTACAACTATATAGTAAGATCTCACTGGAGCTATGAAGAGAAGCGAGCCTCCTCTCTTTTTTAGAAAAAGTCATAGGGCAAGTTGCATCCTGTTTACCCATAAAATATGGCTCAAAAATGATGAATATAGTTAGGTCGTCTTCATGAAGACAATAATAGGTCGTGGGCCATAGAATAAGGGACTAAGAATTTAGCTCGTCTAGGCTTTGACTCATTTTGATGCTCTTGGACATTTAGACTGCACTGGCATTTTAGGTCGATCTGCGGGCTTGAGTTCTCAGGCCCTACAGCTCGCTAAGCTCCTTGGCTCGTTAGGCATATACTGTCGAGACATATGGAATCCGCTCATCATTTGGGTTATTCTACTCTTTAGCTCGCTCCCACGTATTAAGGTTGGTTCATTCCATTAACAGGCTTTGGGTCGTTCCGCAATGCTTTGGATAGTTCCGCTGCAACATGTTAGGGTTTTAGCCTGTTCCGTCCTAAGGAAGATGGTCTTAAACCGCGAAACACAGACATGAGGCCTTTGAGTCGCCCGATGGTCTAAAGCATGTACTAGATAATTACAAAATTTCCACCTGGCCTAAATCTCACTTATAAATACCCCTATACTATTTACATGAGAGGGTACCAAATTTTATGATCCCGAAGGGTCGTCCAACCATTTCGTTAACAATTCTAAGTGATTTCTACGTCTCTAATCATCTCCAATCCAAGATCAAACATTGAATTCTCCATCAAACCATGAAAATCCACTCAGGAGTTTGTAGAATCATAGATCTACTTCTCAAATTGCTATACTTAGATTATATGCCTACTTCCTTTGGCTTTTTGGATTAAATCAAGAGAAGAGTTTGTGAGGATGAAAATCTATGTAATGAGTGAGTATTCAAACTTTGTAAATTTGCATGTGATAATGGAAGTTTCTTTAAATGTGGACGTAGATCTATCCTAGATCGAACCACTATAAAAATCCTTGTTCTTCATTTTGTTTTGCTTTCTATTTTGCGATTGTGGTCTCGCTCTAACTGTTAGGTGAAGTGTTCACATAACACCTTTAGTGTTGAAATCGAATGTTGGTTTTAACATTTGGCGCCCACCGTTGGGCCACACTCGCATCTCCTTCCTTCACACTTCTCTCAAGCTCAAGAGCCTTGCCTTGAAGTTCTATGCCTGCTTCTATTGTAGATCCACTAGATATAAGATCTGGGCGAATCAGAAAACTTTCTTCCAAACTCTAAACCTTACACGAAATTATGGGTAGACCAAAGAAGATAACTAGTAAGACCGTTGAAGAGACCGATAATCTCACCAACAATGCTACACGACCCACCAATCATTTTGGTGTTGATGAATCTTCTAGAGCCGCCGCTGATGTAACTAGAAAGGAGATGGATGAAGTTGTTGCGGGTTTAACAAATCAAATGGATATTGCAAACAATGCCATGCTGAAGAAACTTGAGTCTATCTTTGCCATGAAGGCTGCTACGAAAAAAGTTACCATGAATGCCGCTCGTGCTAAATCTGCTCAGACAGCTCATACAAAAAATGCAGGTTCTTCCTCCTTAAGTTCTAATCGAGAGAATTCTGTCCAAGAGGTTGCAGATCCTAATGATCCTCAACATAAGAGCCACCAAAGGGGCACCTCCTCAAGGGGGAGGCCTAAGGCCCCAGAATCCGAACCGTAATCGTTTGCCTAGGCAAACATCCGGTATGGATGATGGCATCCGCCCAGTTGACCAACACAATGAAGAGGAGTGCATATCAAAAATGGTTCGCAAGATAATGGAGAAAAGCTTAAAAAATAAGATGATGAGAAGAAGTGGGGGTTCGCTCCTACTAGAACCCCACTCACAGTGAGGATCAATATGGCTCCATACCCAAACAAGTTCAAACCTCCGATGGTGCAAGCCTATAATGGGACTGGTGATCCCAACGTGGTCTTGTTCAAATATGATCAATATATGGATGGAGTACGCCCTACATACAAGCTGAAATGGATGTACTTTCCAACTTACCTCGAAGGGGTGGCTTCACTTTGATTCACAAAGTTACCACCCATGTCTGTGGATGATTTTGCTACTTTGGCCAAGCTATTCAGAGAGCAGTTCAGGCTCCAAGCTACGAAGGTACGGAATGTCATGGAGTTGAATAAGCTTGAGCAAAGGCTAGGAGAAACCATGTAACAACCTACATTTTACGTATCGGAGGATTGTAAAATAAATTTCTTTACATAATCATTGAGGGTATCGTCATATTGTGTTATTGCTGGTTCCATAACATGCTTGCAGTAGTATTAAATGAATTAGATGAGTTGGTTTTTTCGAACGAATCGTTTTGGCGAAGTTTTGGTCGAAATTGGAGTAGCATTGGAGGATGCAGGTTTTGGGTCGAACATGGTGTGGGTAGAACATGAAGTGTCGGTCGGACGTTCAAATGCATGGCTTAGAGAACAAGTCATGGTCAGGGTCGGTCGAGCATGAACGGTCTGTCTAAAGCAGAGGTCGGTCAAGATGTGAAGGTGGTTGGGGTCGGTCGTGCACCCAAAATCTGGTCGGTTGTGCTTTGGGTCGAGCAAGCATATGTGGTCGAGCATGGACCTGGTTGAACAGCTCTGGGTCGAACAGTTTTCGGGTCATGCAAGACTTGGTTTGGGCAAGCCTGGTCGGTCGCACCATGTCGGGGTCGAACAAGGAGGGTCGTTCACCAGGGGTCGGTCATAAGAGGACGATCGCATAGGGTTATTTTCTGAAAATTTATATTTTCTGTTACAACTCGATTTGCGCAAGGGCAATCCCCCAAACCCTAGCCGCAGTGCAATGGTGTAATTGGCTCAGTGATGGTTAGAACTTCGAGGAGAATTCAAGTGGGAATATTCGAAGTGTTGAATATGTTCATTGATCGATGTAGAACAGTGAACGAGGTGACAACTCAAAGGTCGTGAGTTGGTGGATAATGGTTGTTTGAGAAGGTTGCTTGAGCTATGAAAAGTCATCAAGTTGGATGACTAGAAATGAGAAGGCCGAGAGATTATCATTGTCGTAAGTTCTAACAGGCTCGAAGAAGGGGTACAATAAAGACGTCTAAAAGAACAGTTGTAGTTCGAGTACCTTGGGTATCGTTGAATGGCCTAGTTGTCAAGGTTGGACATACATACGTATCGTTGAAAGGCGTATGGAGTTTATGCTAAAACTGGGGTTACCATTATCCCTTGACATACGGCAAGGTTGGTCGTCATACGATTAACGATGGTTTCGAAGCAGAATTGGCAGGATAGCCAGAGTCTGTCATGGTTGATATTTGCCTTGTTTGAACCGTCTCATGTAGATTGTCCAACGTCGAAGGAGATGTTCCTTGGGTGCTTGTCTAATATTGGTTTAGGCCTCTGGGGCTTGTACTTGAGGGATATTGAATTCGAGTAGGATGGTTTACGTGAGATATATATAATTTGGATGTTATGAGTACTTTATCATGATTGAATAGGTGTTCTGGTTTCCATGGATGAATGGTTGAATTGTTTATTGAAAAGGCTATCACCGCCCAATATGGGGAAGATAGGGTTGAGTTCTTCTCTGGTGTTGTGGGTAAATTAGTATGTTTATATATCCATTCTCATATACTTTATTATTGAAGTTTGTTAGTTGTTTTATCGCTCACTAAGACTGTTGTTTGACTCAAGGTTTTTATGTTTCCTCTTATTACCTTGGGTTGTTCATCCGGTTGTTGATGGGCAGACTAAGTAGTAGGTTATAGGTTATTAGTGAGGATGATGATGTTGTGCGGTGGTGAGCAAGAGGCTGGCGTACCAGTTTTATTACTATCTAGTATTTCTATTTCCACTGTTTAGTGCTCTTTGAGGGTTGTAGTGAGGCCTTATGTACAATCTTTGGCATTCGTTGGATAAACTTTCAGTATGTTGTGAAAGTTTGAAAAGTTTGCTATATGATGCTTCATTACTATTACCTATTGTATATGTTCTACTATATTTTATCCTTGCGCTGTGAGTTCTATGACTGGTTCTGCTTGTGTTTAACTACTCTGATGATCGTCCATAGCTTCCTGGCACACCTTTCAGCGCATTATTTCTCTTGTTTAGTGCAGGGGTTCTGGGCGATCGTCACATTTGATATCAGAGCTCTAGTTATCGATTTTAGCCAAAGTTCTAAGATGTAATCATGTATGAGAGATGTACTTGTAGATTTCAGTTGGATGTATACTATATGATACTATATAGTATAGTAGCGTTTGTACTTCTTTAGCGGTCTATCTTGTAGATGGATAATCATTATAATTTGCAGATTTTTATTAGTCGATGTTATACGAGACACTCTGCTAGGGAAGAAGCGGTGCCTGTAGGGGGCAATGGCAGGGAACCTAATTACCCGGCCATGTTTGAAGCTATGATAGATGCATGCCTACGAAGGGCCCCCGCTCCAGTGGCATCTGCAGTTGATGTTGGAGTCCAAGTGCCTAGAGCTATGGAATTTGCAAAGATATGCAAATACTTTACATCATTCGAAGGGAAACAGTTCAAAGGCATTGAATCAGTTGAAGAGGTTCAAAGGTGGTTGGACACTTGTGTTCGAATCTTCAAGGACTTGGGCATTGATGAAGCAACAAAGAGGAAGCTTGCATCAAGGCAGTTAGAAGGCAAAGCAATGGACTGGTGGAACTCTGTCACACTTGATACTCCTGAAGAGGATATTTCATAGGAGCTGTTCCATGTTAAGTTTGAAGCGAAGTTTATCTCCACTACGCAAAAGTCAATTCTGTTTAAGAGATTCATGGAGCTTAAGTAGAATGGTCGCCCAGTTCTTGACTATGTTTCTGACTTCGAGGCTTTGTCGAAGTATGCTCGTTCATATGTGGATACTCCTTATCAAAAGAACGAGAAGTTTGTCTTCGGACTGGATAAGTATCTTAGGAATCAACTTGTGGACCACCTCGATGATAGCTTTGAGAAGATCGTCGAGAAGGCTTAGAGGCATGAAATTCTGTTTCCTAAGAAGATGTCTGTTGTTGCACCTAAGGAAGAACACAAGCCACAACAGGGTGGTAATAATAAAAAGAGGAAGCAGCAACAACATAAAGGAAAGGATGGCCAAAAGAAGCCTAAGAGTGAGGTATTTTTCTTTAAATACCAACAGAAAGGTCATTTTGCTAATGAGTGCAAGAACCCAAAGCTGAGAAAAAGTGCTTCAAGTGTGGGAAGCTTGGGCATGAGAAGAAAGACTGTCCAGAATCAACTAAGGGCAAGAAAGTTGTGAAGGCATATGCTTTGGAAGCCGTGCCAACTTCTTCAAGAGCTCCTACTGCAGAGGAAAAGGGAAAGGGTGTCATAGTGCATGGTACTCTTTCTATTAATGGTGTTTCAGTTTGTGTGCTTTTTGATATTGGAGCATCGCATTCATTCATTTGCAAGGAGCTTGTTTATCGCTTGTGTTTGGAACCCAAGATTTGTGATAGACCACTGATCATGACTAATCCAGTTGGAGGTTCGTCCAATCTTTGCATGACTTGTCGTGGTCTAGTGTTGTCGAGTCATGGTTGCTCTTTTGTGCATGATTGCTTTGTTCTTAACTTCGCTGGGTTTGGGATCATCTTGGGCGTGGATTGGCTCAAGAGGTATGCGGTAAGGGTGAATTGCGAGAAGCTAGAAGTGAGGGTCGGGGACATGGAACGGCGAAAGGTGTTGATTAGATGTAAGCATGAAGAATGTGTCTTCGTGAGCTATCTATACTCGCTTGGGATTCCACAGAAAGACTTGTCATATGTGCTGATCACTAATGAGTATAAGGATGTCTTTGAAGAGGTCAAAGGGTTGTCACCGCGTCGTGATATCGAGTTTAGGATCGACTTGGTCGAGGGTGCTAGACCAATCGTAATGCCTCTTTGGCGGATGGTGCTTAAGAAACAACAAGAGTTGGAGGTGCAAGTTCGTGACCTTTTGGTAAAAGGATTCATTCGGAGAAGTGTTTCCAAATGGGGTGCACCAGTCGTGTTTGCAACGAAGGCAGATGGATCCTTGAGATTGTGTGTGGACTATTGTGAGCTGAATATGGTGACTAGGAACAACAAGTATCTGTTGCCAAGGATTGATGACTTGTTCAGTCAGCTTCATGAAGCCAAAGCGTTCTCTCAGATGGATTTGGCAATGGGATTTCACCAGTTGAGGGTGGCAAAGGATAGTGGGCCAAAGACTTCTTTTAGGACACCATCCGTTTTCTTCGAACGGTTGGTGATGCCATTCGGGTTGACTAACGTGCCAACATATTTCGTGGATCTTATGAATAGAGTGTTCAGAGATCAGTTGAACAAGTTCGTTCTTGTGTTCGTGGATGATATTCTGGTTTACTATAGGAATGAGGAAGAGCACAAGACACACTTTAGAGTTGTGTTGGAAATCTTGCGAAAGCATTAGCTGAGAGCTAAGTTTTTAAAGTGTCACTTCTGGAAGAGTGAAGTGAGGTTCTTAGGCCATGTTGTTTCTGGAAATGGGATAGCAGTTGACCTCGCTAAAGTAGCAGCTATCCAGGACGGGATAGGCCTAAGAATGCAACAAATGTTTGGAGTTTCCTTGGGTTGGTAGGATATTACTGATGGTTTATCAAGGATTTCTCCAAGGTAGCTGCACCGTTGACAGGATTGACAAAAAAGAACCAAGTGTTCATATGCGATGTAAAGTGTGAACAAGCGTTCGGGATCCTGAAAGAGAGATTGACGAGTGCACCCATGTTAACCATTCCAAGTGGAAATGAAGAGATGGTGGTGTACACCGATGCATGTGGTACTGGACTTGGAGCAGTGCTAATGCAAAAGGATAAGGTAGTAGCTTACGCGAGTCGACAGCTAAAACCGCATGAGAAGAGTTATCCAACTCATGATTTGGAGTTGGCAGCAATTGTCTTTGCTCTGAAGATGTGGTGACATTACCTATTGGGAGTTCGATTTGAGTTGGTTACGGATCACAAGTTGCCGAAGTATCTTTTCTCACATAAGGATTTGAATTTTCGGCAGCAACGATGGTTAGAGTTTCTGGCGTCATATGAATTTGTTATAGTCTATACTCCTAGCAAAGGTAACACAGTTGCAGATGCTTTGAGTCAAAGACACATAAGTTTGGGAGCGATGTTTTCGGAATGGAAGCACCTTGAGTATTTGCAAGGTTCGATTTTAGGCTAAAGTGTGAGCTAGAACCTGAAATGTTGGCAAGCTTGTTGATAAGACCTACTCTTGTCGATTGGATTGAAGAGAGCCAAAAGCGAGATGCAAAGCTTGTCGAGTTTATCCAAAAGATGGGACCAGAAGGTAAAGGGTTCGAGGTCGATCGAAAGGGTTGGCTTCGAAAGCAAGGGCGATTAGTTGTTCCTGATATCGATGAATTGATAGATGAGGTTCTGAGAGAATGTCATCACTCGAAGTTGACGATTCATCCCGGTGGTAATAAGATGTACCAAGACATGAAGTGAGTCTACTACTGGGAAGCGATGAAGCGAGATATTGGAAAGTTCATTTCCAAGTGCAGAACTGTCTGTGTTGAAAGCTAAACAGAAGAAACCAAGTGGTATGCTTCAGCCATTGGAAGTTCCTGCGTGTAAGTGGGAGCAAATATCGATGGATTACCTAGAACCAGGGCAGGGAATGAAGGGATTTGGGTCATTGTAGATCGTTTGACCAAAAATGCAAGGTTCATTCCTGTCAAATCAACTAGGATGGCGTCGAAATTGGCTGAGCTTTACGTAAAATGGATTGTTAGATTCCATGGTGTCCCAAAGTGTACAGTGAGTGATCGAGATCCGTTGTTCACTAGTGGATTTTGGAGGAGTTTCCAATAAGATTTTGGAAATGAGTTGTGCTTGAGTATGGATTATCGTCCCCAAACAGATGGTCAAACCGAGAGGGTTAACCGAACTATGGAAGATCTCCTGAGGCTTGTGTGTTCGACTTCAGAGGATCATAGGAGGATCATCTACATCTAGTTGAGTTTGCATATAATAATAGCTACCAGTCTAGCATGGGGATGGCACCACACGAGGCGTTGTATGGGAGACCGTGCAATTCTCTAGCTTGTTGGTTAGAAACTGGAGATAAGTTGGTGCTTGGGATAGATATGATAAGAGAGACCTCGGATTGTATTAAGATCGTTCAGCAACGAGTGAAGGCGGCCCAAGATCGTCAGAAAAGTTATGCTGATAAACATCGAAAAGATTTGGAATTCAATGTTGGCGATATGGTTTTCGTGAAGATTTCACCATTAAAGCATGTGATTCGATTCGAAAGTAAAGGAAAGTTAGCTCCTAGATTCGTTGGACCATTTCCGATAGTCGAGCGAATTGGAAAGCTCACATATAGATTAAAGTTACCCGAGAAGATGTCGAGTGCACATAGTGTGTTCCATGTGTTATTTCTATGGAAGTTTGTGCATGATTTGAATGTGGTAGTACCTCCAGATCAGTACGAAGACCTTGAAGTGGAGACCACAGTTATGAGGCCTCGTAAGCCACTTCGTGTTGTGGGGAATGACACGAAACAGCTTAGGAGGAAGGCGATTAAGCTAGTTAAGGTACAATAGAGTGAAGATGGAGACAATTATACATGGGAGACGGAAGAGAGCATGAGAGCGACTCATCCAGAACTCTTCATCGGTAGGATTCTTTGATATTGTATCATCGTTGTGTCTTGTTGTTGTTTGATAGAATTCTGCGTGCTACGATAAGGCTATGGATGTATGGCTTAATGGTTGCTAGTTTGGATGATAGAATTGGCTTCACATGGATGGCAGGCATGTGGAATAGTTGTTGTTGCTTATGTTTACTTGGAATTTCGGGGGCGAAATTCTTGAGGGGGGATGTAACATCCCACATTTTACGTATCGGAGGATCGTAAAATATTTTTCTTTTGTTCCCTGAGGGCTGGATCATTCTCATCTTTTGATATGTTTCTTATGGGGATGTGAGACATGTCCATATCTTTTACCAATTTTATTTATGACCATTTTACCCCTGTCAGTCTTATACATGGTATAACTTTTGACTTATGTCGAATCAGAGGGTGAGACCTATGCCATTGGAAAGGAATTGACGGTTGCCTTTTCGTAGAGTGGTTACATTAAATATTTGGCTCAACGGTGCGGGAGGAATCGCTGTTTTAAGGTTTTTCAATTGGCTGTTCAGGTTTGGAGAGCCACAATGGGCTGATTTGGGAAGGCCTATTGGTGGGCTATAGGAAGGGTATAAATAAAGGGCAAGGGATAAGGAAAATGGTTTTAGTTCTCCATTCTCTCATTTGGTGCCTTGAGCTCCTCCTTCCTCTAACACCTTTCCACCATTAAGAATCATAATCCAAGGAAGGAAATTAAAGACCTGTACCGTTGGAGGCTAGATCTACATTAGCTAAAGCAAGGATTCATTGGATCAAGGTGTTTGGTGCGAAGTGCTTGCTGTCCAGAGTCATTTTCCTTTGATTTTGTTTTTGTTTGGGAGAATCGGTAAGTGATTTACATCTCTCACATGAATGCAATGATGTATATGAATGTTTGATCATGTTTTTCATAATATTTAAGTTCTTTTCCATAGATCTGTGCCATATTAGGTTTATTCTCACATTAATCACCTTATGATCTGATTTAGCAAGTTTAGATAAATAATTTCTATGACATTTCATGTGAATATGCAAGTTAGATCCATAGATTTGTTCATATGCACATTTATGGTGATTTTGGTGAACTTTACATAATCATTGAGGGTATTGTCATATTGGTGTTATTACTGGTTTCATAACATGCTTGCAATAGTATTAAATGAATTGGATAAGTTGGTTTTGTCAAACGAATCGTTTTGGCGAAGTTTTGGTCGAAATTGGAGTTGCATCGGAGGATGCAGGTTTTGGGTCGAACATGGTGTGGGTCGAACATGAGGGTCGGTCGGACGTTCAAATGCATGAGAGAACAAGTCATGGTTAGGGTCGGTCGATCATAAACGGTCGGTCTAAAGCAGAGGTCGGTCAAGATGTGGAGGTGGTTAGGGTCGGTCGTACACCCAAAATCTGGTCGGTCATGCTTTGGTTCGAGCAAGCATATGGGGTCAAGCATGGACCTGGTCGAGCCGTTCTGGGTTGAGCAGAATGATTGGGTCGAACAGGTTTCGGGTCATGTAAGACTTGATTTGGGCAAGCCTGGTCGGTCGTACCATATCGGGGTCGAACATGGAGGGTCGGTCTCCAAGGGTCGGTGACCAGGGGTCGGTCATCAAAGGTCGAACGCATAGGATTATTTTCTAAAAATTTATATTTTCAGGTACAACTAGATTTGAACAAAAAGGTTTGAAAAAATGTTTTTCGGGGGTAATCCCCTGAACCTTAGCCAGAGCGCAGTGGTGTAATTGGCTCGGTGATGGTGAGAACTTCAAGGAGAATTCAAGTGGGAATATTCGAAGTGTCGAATATGTTCATTGATCAGTGTAGAACAGCGAATGAGGCGACAACTCATAGGTCGTGAGTTTGTGGATAATGGTTGTTTGAGAAGGTTGCTTGATCTATGAAAAGTCGTCGAGTTGGATGACGAGAGATGAGAAGACCAAGATATTATCGTTGTAGTAAGTTCTAGCAGGCTCGAAGAAGGGGTACAATATAGACGTCTAAAAGACCAGTTGTAGGTTGAGTACCCTGGGTATCGTTGAAAGCCCCAGTTGTCAAGGTTGGACATACATACGTATCGTTGAAAGGCATATGGAGTTTATGCTAGAACTGGGGTTACCATTAACCCTTGATATATGGCAAGGTTGGTTGTCATACGATTAACGATGGTTTCGAAGCAGGGTTAATGGGATAGCCAGAGTCTGTCATGGTTGATTAGTTGCCTTGTTTGAACCGTCTCATGTAGATTGTCCAACGTCGAAGAAGATGTTCCTTGGGTGCTATTATGATATTGGTTTAGGCCTCTGGGGCTTGTACTTGAGGGTTGTTGAATTATTTTAGGATGGTTTACGTGAGATATATATATAATTTGGATGTTATGAGTACTTTACCATGATTGAATGGGTGTTATGATTTCCATGGATGAATGGTTGAATTGTTTATTGTAAAGACTATCACTGTCCGATGTGGTGAAGATAGGGTTGAGTTCTTCTCTGGTGTTGTGGGTAGATTAGTATGTTTATCTATCCATTCTCATATACTTTATTGTTGAAGTTTGTTAGCTATTTTATCGCTCGCTAAGACTGTTGTCTGACTCAAGGTTTTATATTTCCTCTTATTAGCTTGGGTTGTTCATCCGGTTGTTGATGGGCAAACTAAGTAGTAGGTTATAGGTTATTAGTTAGGATGATGATGTTGAGTGGAGGCGAGCATGAGGCAGGCGTACCAGTCTTATTACTATCTAGCATTTCTATTTCCAGTGTTGAGTGCTCTATGAGGGTTGTAGTGAGGCCTTATGTATCAACTTTGGTATTAGTTGGATAACCTTTCAGGATATTGTGAAAGTTTGAAAAGTTTTCTATATAATGTTTCACTACTATTACCTGTTGTATAAGTTCTATTATATTTTATCCTTGCGTTGTGAGTTCTACGACAGGTTTTGTAACACCCCACGTCCATTAATATCACTCACAAAGGGAATGCATCAATGTCCATGAAGCGCTATTGTTGTATAGAACAATAAATTACAAGAATAAATAAATAACACAACACAGCGGAAGGTAAACTTATTTAATTTCATCATAACTCAAAACGAGTTTACATGAGTAGTTTCCAAAACCACTACAACAGGATCAGTAGTCTTTTCCAAAAACTTCAAAGTACATAAAGAAGCAAATACTTAAATAACATAAATGCATAAATCCCCACTGAGCATAAGCAAAGCCATAAAGATGAGAGAGTCCCAAGCGATACATCTACTCTCTTCAAGCAACTGAAAGAAATCGACACTAAGCTGTAGTATTCCCTCCTTGCAAACCTGAGGGGGGTGGGGGGGGGGAAGGAAGAAAAGAGGTGGAAAGAAAAGGGGTCAGACATAAAGTCTGGCGAGGGCGATAACTTTAACAATATAATTATCAAAATAACTAGGCTAAGGCATAAGCTGGAAAATAAGGAAATGACTGTGAACAATTGGGTATGACAGTGAAACAAGACGAACGAAGATAACGTTAAAGGCGCACCTTGTCACTATAAGATAATTACTACACTGCACCACCACTAGTCACCCTTAAAGGTTGATCCCACCTATAGAACTTAATAATGATAATGGTAGTTTAGTGTACCCCTAGCTACCTTCATAGGTGTCGTCTGCCCCTATCTCCACTAGGTGTACCCACTAACCCCACTCGATTGGCTCCCTAACTCGTAGATACCCATGCTGGCCCCATAACGGGGTGTATCACTCCCCAAAGTGGCAACCCGATACAACCAAAAATGCATGGCTTATATCTACATGATGCAACAACGTCTTACCTACCAGCCCGGGCCCACACACGCATATGAACCCGTTGGACTTGCGTTGCCACCGCTGACGCATTTTGACCTCTTACAATCAAATCCAGTACGCGTGTCCCGTCCTCGACTTGGGTCGAGCCCACAAAGATACTTAATGGGTTACTGGTTTGAAAAAGGCCCTCATGCATGACACAAGCTTTCCACCTATGCTTGGTCCTCTCTAAGGTTTTTCCCCCACTTAACCCCATTCTTATTCATGTCTTCTTACATGTTTCAATCTTGGTTAAGTGCATCCAATCGTATTTCAAATGCCACCCAAGGCACCTACTAAATTTCACATGCCACCCAAGGCACCCACTTAACCCCGTCACGTCCCGCTACATGTTTATCTAGTTAAGTGTTTCTTAACTCATTAAGACCGTAACCTTGTATAGACCTCCCACATTAGACTGGCATTTGTGGTATCTTGATTTGCCGGGCGGGTTCGGGCAGTCTTACACCATAAACGAGCCTAACCTTGTGTCTTTACAACTGTTACATATTAATTTATACCCAAGACCTCCGAGATTAGACTGGCATTTGTGGCAGATGGATTTTCCAGGTGGGTCCGGGCAGTCTTACACCACAAAAGAGTCTAACCTCGTGTCTTAGACGATTAATTACACATAATTAATCATCCCCAATTTGAATTAATTTCCCTTTTCAAATTGTCAATCAATTACAAATTTAACTATGTCCATAATTGACTCAATTATGTCCATCTATTTATGGTATATAAAATTATACCAATTAACATCACATTTATGGCATTTATGCAAATTCTCAGTATTAAATCTTTTAATGTTATCCCCTTGTTGTACGTTAGTTCATTTTAACATGAAATATATATTGGACTCGAATAGTCTCACTTATGATAAAGAGAAAACATCACAACATGTATAAAATAAAAACTAAATCTAAATATAAGGGGTGAACTCGCATGTGTGAATAAGGTTTTTCATCCAAAAACTTGCATAGGCCAAAGTTACAAACTTGCATAAACTATGGATGTCATAAATCTAATCATAAGGTGTAAACTTAGATAGGAAATAGTCACAAACTTGCATAAACTATGGATGTCATAGATCTAATCATAAGGTGTAAACTTGCATAGGCAATAGTCACAAACTTGCATAAACTATGGATGTCATAGATCTAATCATAAGGTGTAAACTTGCATAGGCAATAGTCACAAACTTACATTACATGATTCATACTCCAATATATATATATATATATATATATATATATATATATATATATATATATATATACACACACACTCGCATATGTGATTTATACAACATAGACTATGATGTAAACTTACATCTAACTCACATATGTCATAGCCTAACTTTAGATTCAATTTACACATAAAATAGATGTCATTAAACATGTAAGGTTGTATATGATTCGCACTAACTTGCATATGATTCATATCTAAATTAACATCTAAACTTGCATATATACATATGATTTAACATATGAATTAGTTCCAACAACATAACCAAACTAGCATATGAAACATCATTATGAATTGATTGTACATAAGCCAACAATTAACATAGATTTACAACATAGATGATAACATCACAGGTCTACAACATAGATAATAACATCATAGATTTACAACATAGATAATAACATACGGTCAATGATTCACAACATAACCATATAATCTAAATCATAGCTCAATCCAATTAAATTGTTAATTATCTTATTAAAGAAATCGAACTCACAAAAAGAAGGTCTTGTGTTCTGAAATCTGAGTTCTGAAATTGATTTATCTCGCCTTTGTAGTAGATTACTTATTGTTTAGATTAGAGTTAAATAGAATTGAGTTGATTAGCTTTGATTTCCCTCTAGTTGGTGGCGCCTACTCTAGGTTATAAGATGACAGCATGACGACCATGACTCGTATTTTTATTTGATTTTAGGGTTTGAGTCTATCCATGTGTATATAGAATTTCGATTTAATTTCAGTCGTCGGATGATCTTGGGTGACACCTCAGTCCTAATGACTCAGCAAGGAGTCAGAAAGGACTTAGCAATGAGTCACAATATGGATCATATTACACCAAAAACTGTGCAGGCTTCATGCTCGGCCTGGGCGCACTTGGCTGGTGCGCCAGTGCAACATTTGTACTGGCGCACTTCCCAGGTGCGCCAGTGCAATTTTTTCTTCTTCTGATTTTTCCACCTGACTTCGTTCGTCCATATCTTCTTCATTCGATATCCGTTTTATGCAAACTCGGACTCTATCTCAACCAGAATTCCGAGACGAACACAATGGCACAAC
Source organism: Allium sativum (assembly GCA_030737875.1). Taxonomy (NCBI): domain Eukaryota; kingdom Viridiplantae; phylum Streptophyta; class Magnoliopsida; order Asparagales; family Amaryllidaceae; genus Allium; species Allium sativum. Next base: position 575,592,507 of record CM060909.1, on the reverse strand, counting down.
CCATTTCCCTTAATTCTCAATCTGAGATTAATTATTCTTTAATTTAGTTAATTCGATTATTCAAAAATTCGGGGTGTTACATTCTCCCCTACTTAAAGGATTTCGTCCTCGAAATCTCTAAGTCAAGAAGAACGTATCCTACCATCCAATCATCCATCTACTCAACCATCAACCACTAGCAACCGTGGTCCTTAAAAGATTTCTAATGCTTTTCATGTACATATGCATAGTGTGTGTATGTCCGTATACCACTTCTAAATCAGGCGGTCCACTGATTCAGTCGACCTCCTTAATGCAAACAATGATAGTGCCATGTATCCATCATGTATGCAAAGAACCCTATACATATCATTACTACATGTGTGCACAACCATCCATTTTAATGCAACATCCATATGATACACACATTCAATGTACATTCATTTTACTAAATACATCCATTTATATGCAATATGCAATATGAAAGTGACTGAGCCGATATAGTGCCTAAAGTGTGTGTATATGCATCCACGAGCAACCACTAGCAAACACTTGCATCCACATGCATCCATCATACATAACATGTCTCAAACACATGTTTCAACCATAGGACCACCCTATCTAATGGTCAAAGATACTAGCGAGAGGACATACTAAGGATAAAACAAGTACAAGCTAAGAGATAAAGGAGAAATTAAAAGACATACCCTCGAAAAGAAAAGGGCACAATGAACGCATCTTCTATTCTGTCTCCCAAGTAGCATTGCTCTCATTAGGGATGGCAAAAAAATCCGTACTCGCGGTTATCCGCGGGTAAAATCCGTTATGGATATGAAATGGATAGTTAAATGTGTATCCGTGGGTAAAATAAATGGGTATTTTTAATATCCGTTAATTAATGGGGTGGGTACGGATAGTAAGATATCCATGTCCGCGGGTACCCGCACCCGTATTGAATGTGATTTATTTTCAATAGTCAATACAAAAAATATTGTTGTTGGTTGTTCGGTATTTGTGTGCAAGATTTTACTCAACAATTTATAACTGGTTGTTGATATTTTGATGGAAACTTCTGTTGTTGTCTCTTGGTTTTTGGATATTGGTTTAAATATGTATTGGTATTTTGATGTTAGCATTTAGGCATTGGTCTAATTTGTTTTTTTTACCAAATGTACTTTTGAATAATTTCAATAAATGGCTAAAAAATAAATTGAATAAATATAATGGATACCCACGAATACCCGCAATTACCCGCAACCTGTTTAAAACCCGTTTAATGGATACCCGTGCGGGTATGGGGCGGGCACGGGGCAAAAAATCATCCAACGGGGCGGGTGATGGGGTGGTACTACCCGCGCCCGCCCCGCCCCATTGCCATCCCTAGCTCTCATCATCTCCCCATTGCACTTTGAGTAGCTTGACCTCTCGATTCCTCAACTTCTTAATCTCCGACCCAAGAATGCATGTAGGAGATCATCGAATCGTCGCATCACACTCTATCTCCACCTCTCTAAGCAAGCTCGGCTCTACCACTTCCGCGGTCTCATGCAAGCACTTCCTCAAATGTGATACATGGAATACGTCGTGTACACCACTAAGTCTCTCGGGCAACTCCACTCTATATGCCATCTGTCCAATCCTCTCCTTAATAGGAAACGACCCTATGAACCTTGGAGCTAACTTCCCAACGGACCCAAAGCGAACGACATTCCGTAATGGAGACACCTTGATAAAGACCATGTCCCCAATATCAAACTCAAGATCTGTCCTCCTCTTGTCCGCATAAGATTTCTGCCTTTCTTGCGCCGTCTTCATCCTCCTTCGAATCAATTCGATCTTTTACGAAGTCTGTCTAATCATATCGGTCCCAAGTAAGATCTTATACGTAGATTCCCACCAACATGTAGGCGAACGACACGGCCGTCCATAAAGAGCCTCCAAAGGTGCCATGCCAATGCTAGACTGAAAGCTATTATTATATGCGAACTCTACCAAAGGAAGCTGCTCCTCCCATGTACCTCCGAAGTCTAAAACACATAGCCTCAAAAGGTCCTCTAGAATACGATTCACCCTCTCGGTCTGGCCATCCGTCTGAGGATGATATGCGGCGCTCAAACACAACTGAGTCCTTACCGCCTCTTGCAAGCTCTTCCAAAACTCGCTAGTAAAGATAGGATCGCGATCGCTCACTATGCTAGAAAGAACACCATGCAAACGAACTATCTCTCGAATGTATACGGAGGCTAACCATGGAGCAGTCCTCTTACTCTTCACTGGAATGAAATGGGCGCTCTTAGTAAGTCTATCTACCACGACCCAAATCCCCATATTACCCTTCCTCGATCTCAGTAACCCGTCAACAAAGTCCATCGAGATACTCTCCCACTTCCTATGTGGGATCGCTAATGGGTGAAGCAACCCACCAGGCCTCTTTTGCTCTGCTTTTACTTATTGGCACGCCAAGCATCTAGCGACAAACTCGGCCACATCCTTGTTCATACCGACCCAAAAGTAAACTCGTCTCATGTCCATGTACATCTTGTCCCTGCCGGGATGAATGGTCATCTTCGAACGATGTGCATCATCAAGAATGGTCTTCCTCAAGTCCTCGTCTCGTGGTACACAAAGTCTACCGTCCCTACGTAACCAACCCTTATCATCTAGGGTATACCTATTGAGATGGCTCGATGAATCCCCCCTTATGAGCTTCTCTACTAACTCAACCAACTGTGGGTCATCTCGCTGTGCCTCACCAATCCGTCCCAAAAGCGTAGGTCAGACCTCTAAGGATGCTAGCAAACCGGGTACAAAGTCAATGGAAGGTCTAAAGCCAAACGTAGAGATGAACTCTAAGCTTCACCGCTCAACAAACAATGGACTCAAGGACAATCTTTTCCTACTTAAGGAGTCTGCCACCACGTTACCCTTGCCAGGGGTATATGCTATCTCGAAATCGTAGGACGCTAAGAATTCCATCCACCTTTGCTGCGTTAAGTTTAAGTCCTTCTGAGAGAACAAATATTTTAGCGATTTGTGGTCTGTAAACAATTCGAATTTCTCTCCAAAAAGATAATGGCACCAAGACTTAAGCGCGAAAACAATAGCGGTCAACTCTAGGTCATGCGTAGGGTAATTTCTCTCATGTACTCTCAACTCCCTTCTGTAACACCCCGTAATTCTGTGACATTAAGATTCACAAATTAAAGTATAATTAATTTTTAAAAGAAAAATTAAAAGAAAAAGATCCATGCAGTTGTTTAATTTATGTATTGTAACCTACATGAAAAAGAGAAGTAAGGAGAGAACAATAATTATTATTGTTCTAAGACTTATTAACAAAAGCTTCTGTAGCTCAGTTGGTTAAGGCATTGGATTTGTAGCATGGAGGTCGGGGGTTCGAACCCTGGCGGCGGCATAATTTTTTATCTTTGTTTTAGAGAGGCCAACTGAACATGCAAATATATATACGTATACAAATTCAAAATTTGAAAGGATAAGAACGTACATATAAGGAAATAAAGAAAAAAATATATATATATATATATACATATGAGAATATAAATATATATATATGCAAAAATATATGTATACGAATGATAAAATTCAAGATAAGGCTATAGTCAATGAAATATGGCAACATCATTTAAATTTTGAAAATAAAATGAAAGTTGTGCGAATATATATACGCGTAAAATGGTCGTTAGAGGAATTGTATACATATAAGAATATTTCATGTGAATAAAACAGTTAAATAAATTCCAAAAATTCAAAAGTTCGAAAATCAAATTTCTACGCCAAATACAATTCATTCGAAATTCAAATTTCTACGCCAAAATAGTGGGACCCAATGCTGACTCAGCACTGCGTGTATGATAAGGTTTGGCTAGATTCATCTACGTACCTAAACTATTCTCTTAACTAGGTTCAATGCTAACTCAGCGCTGCGTGTACGATAAGGTCTTGAGCAGCTATATAAACAGCCCTAGTCTTCATTCTCTTTGCACCAATTCTCTTCTATCCTTATGCTGCTAAGATTCATGGCTTCTTCCCCTCCTCTAAATTTTCTTAAATAATTAAAATAAAATATAAATTCAAGACATGGAGATGCTGCTCAAATCTGTTCAAGATAAGATTCAAATCAAAGTGAAGAATTCAAAGGCTAAACCAACAAACCTCGAGCGACGACATACGAATCTTAGCATCGCCATTCTTCTATTCTAGATCTAATTTCTGTAAGTCAGTTGTTTCTAGATTTGAACGTTTTTGCTTTATTTTGTGACATGAAATTAAAGGAATAAAAGAATATGCCAAATCTCTCTCTCTATTCGAATCTGAGTTTATACTCTTGGACTAAATTAAGAACTGTTATGATTCAAGGATAAATAAGACTTTGCCTAAGACCGTTGCCTATGACTATGGATTCTGAGATCATGTGCCTTTGGACTATGAACATAAGCCTTTGATTTTGGGACATAAAAGATTGCCTATGACGGTGACTTAAGACTGTGGGAATTATTTTCCCTTTTGACTATAAATATTGCCTATGACTATGGACATTTGCCTATGATTATGAACACAAGCCTTTGATTTGGACATAAAGTATTACCTATGACATAACAACGGTGATTTAAACACCTATGATTCATGACTAGGAAAATTGTTGCTTAGGTTTTGTGACTATGAAATTGGGTCTAAAACCCGATTTATCTATTCTGTCTGTTCTTGATTTTCTTGGTTTTAGACCGTGGGAATTTACCTATTAAGTTAGGTCTACCCATGTTCTCGAACCTATTCTGTCTATTCTTGGTTTTAGACTGTGGGAATTTACCTATTAAGTCAGGTCTACCCATATTCTTGAACCTGTGTCGTTATTCAAAATCTTTTTATGCCAATTATTATGTCCACCCTTTCTCATAGCATCTTTGGTTCATTCCCTATTTTCTACGAATCTAGATTTATTTACAATCTAGGTTGAATCATGATTATACGAACGGTGGGAATGCGATTTGGGAAAAACACAAAAATAAACATAAATATAGTTGTAAGCTTGAAATTGGCATAGTTTGGAAGCGAACATGATTCTGATTTTAGAACATGTGTTAAGACATGTGAATTGGGTAGATTTGACATGGATTATAGGTTATGAAATTTAGATCTAGTATTGGCCTGTAAACTGAAAAAATGGAATAATAAATCTAGTTTGTATGTAGACTGTAAACTAGAAGAATAAATCTAGTTTTTGGGCATAAACGGTGAACTAGAATAGAAAATCTAGTTTGGCATATAAAATCTAGTTTAGCATAAACCGAAAATAAAGATGACAGATCTAAATTGCTATGAACTGTAGGTTAGGCAAATCAAGATTTGGGCCTAGAATATAAGTCTGTTAGCGACAAATGAATATAGGCCAAATTTGTTTAAAAGGGGGGAAATGGGATGTAAGATAAATTGTTAACAATTTATAAACAAAATAAAGGTATTTTGATAACATCCCTTTTTATAACACATATACCAGAAGGTTCTAGGGTGACAGAGAGGATAGTGTCTAGGCTTGGGTTTGGAAAATACAAGTTTCCTGCCCTCCCTGGCTATCCCTAACTGATCCGACGAACAGGATGGTTACTTTCAAAACCAGATTTGGAAATTAATCAAAAACCCTTTTGAACTTAACATGAAAATGCCCAACCCGAGGTTAGACTGAGTTGCGATGTAAACCTGCCCGGAACAGACCGGCACATCCAGTAACCGCAGCAATATCTGTCTAATGTGAGAGGTTGCGGCTTTAATTTATTAAATCTAGAACAAGAATGGGATGGTTAAGTCCATAGAAACACTTAACCAACATAACACAGCTAGAATGGGATGGTTAAGTCCATAGAAACACTTAACCAACATAACACAGCTAGAATGGGAAGGTTAAGTCAATATGAACACTTAACCAACTTAACACAGTTAAAGCTAGAATGGGAAGGCTAAGTCCATGGGAACACTTAGCCAAATTAACATGTTGACTAGACTAGAAGGTGGGGTTAAGTAAAGTTAATACTCTTATCCAAATGCAACATGTTAATTAGACTAGAGGCTGGGGTTAGGTAATACACTTAGCCAATTTAATATGTTAGCTGGGCTAGACCATAGGATCAAGTAAACTTGAACACTTAACCATCAGAATATGATAAATGAATAAGGTTAAGTTAAAGCATAAAGAGATAATACTTAACCAATAATAACAGGTTTAGTTAAAACCGGTGGGATGGGGTTAAGTCAACATAGATTACTGATAACACTTAACCAGTTTAACAGGATAAGGGAAGAGGGTTAAGTTAGCCTGAGTCAACTAAAGACGCTTAACCAATCCAACTTGACGAGAAAGAGAACTTAGTTGAAAGTGAGGCTAAGTAATAAAACTTAGTTAAAGATTCTGGAAACTAGGTGGTAAATCTTAGTTAGCAAAACTAAGTAGTAATTCTTAGTATAGCACGAGGAGGAGCGGACGTCCAAAGAAAGCTCCAACGAATTGGGTAACGAAGCCCGACGCTTCGTGGGGATGTGAGGGTACTCTTGGTATCCCTCTATGAGGCTGCAGATGATCCGCCTGGGCGCACAGAGGTTAAGGTCTGCGGTAGAAGAGCCAAGGGTATGCCTTGGTTGCAATATATATGGCAACCTAAAGACTCGGATGGACCAGCGTGATTCGGCGAGAAGACGGAAGCCCTGTGATAGCGACTCGCCGTCTACCTACCATCTTCAGTCAAGCGAGACACGTGAAGCGGGGAGGCGGAGAACTCATACGGACCACATACTTGCTATCTTGTTGTGGTTGCGGGGTGTTGTTGGCCATAGATTAGTGGGGCAGATAGGGGCCTTCGTACAATTTTCATTTTACAAGGGTGCCTTCCATTAGTTGAGGGAGGGGTCGAGTGGGACCATAGCCACTGGAAAAACAGACCTTAGCATCTGCATCAGCAGATATTGAAAGCTCCCGACCGAGTTCCTTATTTCTAGAATAGCCCTGACAACGGAACTCGGGTAGCACATTACAGGACATGTGCATCTAGACAAGCAATTGCGATTCGCGATACATGCGTGGGGAAAGTCTAGGAACATATACCACTCTAGGTAGTGTGTCCTAGACTAAAGGGCATCATTCGATTGGATGCATAATTCCTAGTTAGACCTAGGTGGCATCAAACCAGAATCCGAGAAGCATTCAGCAGATAGTGTAAAACTCTAGTAGAAGCTAGAAAGCACATGATAAGAAACCCTAGATTAGATCTAGGTAATAAATAATAAATGTGTGCCTGAAGGCGATGGAAAATACAGGGAATGGGATCACGATTAACATCACTAGTTGGGACACTAGTTAGGTGGTGCAGAGATATAGAAACCAGAATAATAAGGAAATAGCGAAGCGGCGAAAGTATTAGAGTAAATCCAGTTTATCTTGTCCTAGCATATCCTGTGTTAATCTTATCTTATCTTGTTAGCCCTATCATCATGTATTATCTTGTATTCAATTAATTCATGTCGTTCTGTTTCCTTGTTCACATGCTAGAAGTAACTGAACTTACTCAGGCTTTATGTATGACTTTGTTTTTCTTTCGTCTTCTTTTCTTCCGTTCCCCCCCCCCGTTAGTAAGGAAGGGAATAGTATAGCTCAGATTAGTTTTGGGATGATTGCTCTTTTCAAGCTTGAAGATTCTTGGATACATCAACTTTGGATTGCTATGGCTGGCTTATGTTACATTGGGAAATATAAATGTATTTTTATGCTTCTTTATTTTGTAAAGACAGATGATACTCTGATATTGTAAAGCAATCTTGTACAAACTATTTTATCAATAAAGCAAAGTTTTTATTTTCCGCTGTTTAATGTTTGTCTGTCTTGTAATTTATCTGCATCTTTTACCCATAATGCTCCACAGAACTTAGTGCATTACCTTTGCGAGTGACACTAACGGACGTGGGGTGTTACACGTGGTATCAGAGCTGAAGGTTACCGGATCAAATAAAAGATTTTAAAAGTTATTTTCAAAACGGTTTTTAAAGAAGCATTTTCGAAAGAAAAGTTTTGTTTTAAAGGCATATTACCCAAAGCCATACGCATTGTCTTCTCTTCCTCTGTTTGAATTCGTGTCTCCTTCTTTCTTGAGTCTCTGGGGCTCCTGGCTTTCTGGGAGGTAACCTCATCGAAGGGCGAAGTAGTGCCCGACTTCCATCTATAGCCGTAGTTGTTCCACTTACGGCCAGTCTTCTTTCAAGCTTAGTAGGGTCTTCGGTATGATGGAAGCAGCTTTCGAGAGATTTGCCAACATAGTTGCAAACGGAAAAGGATGAGGCGTTTGGCAAAGGAGCACGACCCTAGGATGAGGAAATCATGGATGTAGGCTTGACTCACGAAGGAAGATGGAATTATAAAACCTAAGACAAGAGGAAGTATCTTTACTATGGTATGATTGGGCATATAATTAAGGACAAAGGACAAGATTTTCAGAAGGGCAAGTACATGCTGAGCGTACCTAGGAGATAGGTGGTAAAAGTTTTTGTTGGAAGAATCTAGTTTTTCTGTTCGGATTTAGCGCTTCACATTTGTTCATATTTGCTTCCATAGTTGAGTCTCTGCACCTTAGTACTTGTATAGTAAGAAGATCCCAATCAGTCTCAAACCCAGTGGGTGGTTCAACCCGTTTATTTTTGGTTATTAGGGGTTTGAATAGCTATCGAGTTTGCTTATATCATATCACGTAGATCATCTAAAGGAGATATTCCTTGGGTGCTTGTCTGATACTGGTTTAGGCCTTTGGGGCTTGTACTTGAGTAATGTCGAGTTTGACTAGGATAGTTTGCGTGAGAGATGGATAGTTGTGGCAGGCGCTCTAAAAAGCGCGTAGTGACCTTTTGACCCTTATAATTATGGCATGATGGATAAGATAGGAGGAGAGACCTCTGATCATCCTAGTATATACACTTGGTTGACATTTTTTCATTTTGGAGATGGAGCTTAGAAACTTCACAATCGTGGAGTAAAAATTGGTTAAGATACAGTGGAGTAAAGCTCAAGAAGGCTAGATACTAGCAACATACCCTTTTTCTTAAGGGTGCATCCTTGATTTCTTTGTTTAGGAGCTTTACGCAAAGTTGTTTCTCTCTTTCCAAAGTATATCCTCTAGATCGAATCTGCGATCTTTAGGTAGAAGCCAATGGATGTAAACATGTATTTGAAACGTGTTATGGTTGAACGGTTGCAAGTGGTTGCAAATGGTTGCCCGTGGATGCATATGCATACGTATTAGACACTAGATCAAGTTCGAACGCTTTCATATAGAATTTACATACATGCATTTGTTTGTAAGTTGAACTTGATAAGATATCATATGGACGTTGCATATGGATGTATGGTTGTGCACGCATGTAGTATTTACATGACCAGGGATGCTTGCATACATGATTGGACGCATGGCACTAACATGATTTGCATTAAGGAGGTCAACTGAATAAGTAGACCGCCTGATTTTGCATTAGATAGAGACATATACACACACTATGCATATGAACATGAAAGCATTAGAAATCTTTTAAGGACAATGAATGCCTGTGATTGAATGGTTGAGTAGATGGGTGATTGGATGGTAGGACACATTCTTCCTAACTTGAAGATTTCGGGGACGAAATCCTTTTAAGTGGGGGAGAATGTAACACCCCGTAATTCTGTGACATTTAGATTCACAAATTAAAGTATAATTAATTTTTAAAAGAAAAATTAAAAGAAAAAGATCCATGCAGTTGTTTAATTTATGTATTGTAACTAACATGAAAAAGAGAAGTAAGGAGAGAACAATAACTATTATTGTTCTAAGACTTATTAACAAAAGCCTCTGTAGCTCAGTTGGTTAAGGCATTGGATTCTTAGCATGGAGGTCGGGGTTCGAACCCCGGCGGCGGCATAATTTTTTATCTTTGTTTTAGAGAGGGCCAACTGAACATGCAAATATATATAAGTATACAAATTCAAAATTTGAAAGGATAAGAACGTACATATAAGGAAATAAAGAAAATATATATATATATATACATATGAGAATATATATATATATATGCAAAAATATATGTATACGAAAGATAAAATTCAAGATAAGGCTATAGTCAATGAAATATGGCAACATCATTTAAATTTTGAAAATAAAATGAAAGTTGTGCGTATATATATACGCGTAAAATGGTCGTTAGAGGAATTGTATACATATAAGAATATTTCATGTGAATAAAACACTTAAATAAATTCCAGAAATTCAAAAGTTCGAAAATCAAATTTCTACGCCAAATACAATTCATTCAAAATTCAAATTTCCACGCCAAAATAGTGGGACCCAATGCTGACTCAGCACTGCGTGTATGATAAGGTTTGGCTAGATTCATCTACGTACCTGGACTATTTTCTTAACTAGGTTCAATGCTGACTCAGCGCTGCGTGTACGATACGGCCTTGAGAAGCTATATAAACAGCCCTAGTCTTCATTCTCTTTGCACCAATTCTCTTCTATTCTTATGCTGCTAAGATTCATGGCTTCTTCCCCTCCTCTAAATTTTCTTAAATAATTAAAATAAAATATAAATTCAAGACATGGAGATGCTGCTCAAATCTGTTCAAGATAAGATTCAAATCAAAGTGAAGAATTCAAAGGCTAAATCAACAAACCTCGAGCAACGACATACGAATCTTAGCATCGCCATTCTTCTATTCTAGATCTAATTTCTGTAAGTCAGTTGTTTCTAGATTTGAACGTTTTTGCTTTATTTTGTGACAAGAAATTAAAGGAATAAAAGAATATGCCAAATCTCTCTCTCTCTCTCTCTATTCGAATCTGTGTTTATACTCTTGGACTAAATTAAGAACTGTTATGATTCAAGGACAAATGAGACTTTGCCTAAGACCGTTGCCTATGACTATGGATTCTGAGATAATGTGCCTTTGGACTATGAACATAAGCCTTTGATTTTGGGACATAAAACATTGCCTATGATGGTGACTTATGACTATGGGAATTATTTTCCCTTTTGACTATGAATATTGCCTATGACTATGGACATTTGCCTATGATTATGAACACAAGCCTTTGATTTGGACATAAAGTATTACCTATGACATAACAACGGTGATTTAAACACCTATGATTCATGACTAGGAAAATTGTTGCTTAGGTTTTGTGACTATGAAATTGGGTCTAAAACCCGATTTATCTATTCTGTCTGTTCTTGATTTTCTTTGTTTTAGACCGTGGGAATTTACCTATTAAGTTAGGTCTACCCATGTTCTCGAACCTATTCTGTCTATTGTTGGTTTTAGACCGTGGGAATTTACCTATTAAGTTAGGTCTACCCATATTCTTGAACCTGCGTCGTTATTCAAAATCTTTTTATGCCAATTATTATGTCCACCCTTTTTCATAGCATCTTTGGTTCATTCCCTATTTTCTACGAATCTAGATTTATTTACAATCTAGGTTGAATCATGATTATACGAATGGTGGGAATGCGATTTGGGAAAAACACAAAAATAAACATAAATATAGTTGTAAGCTTGAAATTGGCATAGTTTGGAAGTGAACATGATTCTGATTTTAGAACATGTGTTAAGACATGTGAATTGGGTAGATTTGACATGGATTATAGGTTATGAAATTTAGATCTAGTATTGGCCTGTAAACTGAAAAACTGGAATAATAAATCTAGTTTGTATGTAGACTGTAAACTAGAAGAATAAATCTAGTTTTTAGGCATAAACGGTGAACTAGAATAGAAAATCTAGTTTGGCATATAAAATCTAGTTTAGCATAAACTGAAAATAAAGATGACAGATCTAAATTGCTATGAACTGTAGGTTAGGCAAATCAAGATTTGGGCCTAGAATATAAGTCTGTTAGCGACAAATGAATATAGGCCAAATTTGTTTAAAAAGGGGGAAATGGGCTGTAAGATAAATTGTTAACAATTTATAAACAAAAGAAAGGTATTTTGATAACATCCCTTTTTATAACACATAGATCAAAAGGTTCTAGGGTGACAGAGAGGATAGTGTCTAGGCTTGGGTTTGGAAAATACAAGTTTCCTGCCCTCCCTGGCTATCCCTAACTGATCCGACGAACGGGATGGTTACTTTCAAAACCAGATTTGGAAATTAATCAAAAACCCTTTTGAACTTAACATGAAAATGCCCAACCCGAGGTTAGACTGAGTTGCGATGTAAACCTGCCCGGAACAGACCGGCACATCCAGTAACCGCAGCAATATCTGTCTAATGTGAGAGGTTGCGGCTTTAATTTATTAAAGCTAGAACAAGAATGGGAGGGTTAAGTCCATAGAAACACTTAACCAACATAACACAGCTAGAATGGGAAGGTTAAGTCAATATGAACACTTAACCAACTTAACACAGTTAAAGCTAGAATGGGAAGGCTAAGTCCATGGGAACACTTAGCCAAATTAACATGTTGACTAGACTAGAAGGTGGGGTTAAGTAAAGTTAATACTCTTATCCAAATGCAACATGTTAATTAGACTAGAGGCTGGGGTTAGGTAATACACTTAGCCAATTTAATATGTTAGCTGGGCTAGACCATAGGGTCAAGTAAACTTGAACACTTAACCATCAGAATATGATAAATGAATAAGGTTAAGTTAAAGCATAAAGAGATAATACTTAACCAATAATAACAGGTTTAGTTGAAACCGGTGGGATAGAGTTAAGTCAACATAGATTACTGATAACACTTAACCAGTTTAAGAGGATAAGGGAAGAGGGTTAAGTTAGCCTGAGTCAACTAAAGACGCTTAACCAATCCAACTTGACGAGAAAGAGAACTTAGTTTAAAGGGAGGCTAAGTAATAAAACTTAGTTAAAGATTCTGGAAACTAAGTGGTAAATCTTAGTTAGCAAAACTAAGTAGTAATTCTTAGTATAGCACGAGGAGGAGCGGGCGTCCAAAGAAAGCTCCAACGAATTGGGTAACGAAGCCCGAGGCTTCGTGGGGACGTGAGGGTACTCTTGGTATCCCTCTGTGAGGCTGCAGATGATCCTCCTGGGCGCACAGAGGTTAAGGTCTACGGTAGAAGAGCCAAGGGTATGCCTTGGTTGCAATATATATGGCAACCTAAAGACTCGGATGGACCAGCGTGATTCGGCGAGAAGACGGAAGCCCTGTGATAGCGACTCGCCGTCTACCTACCATCTTCAGTAAAGCGAGACACGTAAAGCGGGGAGGCGGAGAACTCATACGGACCACATACTTGCTATCTTGTTGTGGTTGCGGGGTGTTGTTGGCCATAGATTAGTGGGGCAGATAGGGGCCTTCGTACAGTTCTCATTTTACAAGGATGCCTTCCATTAGTTGAGGGAGGGGTCGAGTGGGACCATAGCCACTGGAAAAACAGACCTTAGCATCTGCATCAGCAGATATTGAAAGCTCCCGACCGAGTTCCGTATTTCTAGAATAGCCCTGATAACGGAACTCGGGTAGCACATTACAGGACATGTGCATCTAGACAAGCGATAGCGATTCGCGATACATGTGTGGGGAAAGTCTAGGAACATATACCACTCTAGGTAGTGTGTCCTAGACTAAAGGGCATCGTTCGACCGGATGCATAATTCCTAGTTAGACCTAGGTGGCATCAAACCCGAATCCGAGAAGCATTCAGCAGATAGTGTAAAACTCTAGTAGAAGCTAGAAAGCACTTGATAAGAAACCCTAGATTAGATCTAGGTAATAAATAATAAATGTGTGCCTGAAGGCAATGGAAAATACAGGGAATGGGATCACGATTAACATCACTAGTTGGGACACTAATTAGGTGGTGCAGAGATATAGAAACCAGAATAATAAGGAAATAGCGAAGCGGCGAAAGTATTAGAGTAAATCCAGTTTATCTTGTCCTAGCATATCCTGTGTTAATCTTATCTTGTTAGCCCTGTCATCATGGTATTATCTTGTATTCATTTAATTCATGCCATTCTGTTTCCTTGTTTACATGCTAGAAGTAACTGAACTTACTCAGGCTTTATGTCCGGCTCTGTTTTTCTTTCGTCTTCTTTTCTTTCGTCCCCCCCCAGGTAGTAAGGAAGGGAATAGTATAGCTCAGATTAGTTTTGGGATGATTGCTCTTTTCAAGCTTGAAGATTCTTGGATACATCAACTTTGGATTGCTATGGCTGGCTTATGTTACATTGGGAAATATAAATGTATTTTTATGCTTCTTTATTTTGTAACGACGGATGATACTCTGATATTGTAAAGCAATCTTGTACAAACTATTTTATCAATAAAGCAAATTTTTTATTTTCCGCTGTTTAATGTTTGTCTGTCTTGTAATTTATCTTCATCTTTTACCCATAATGCTCCACAGAACTTAGTGCATTACCTTTGCGAGTGACACTAACGGACGTGGGGTGTTACACCTTCCCTCATAGGCTATTACCCTTCCCTCTTGCATTAAGACTGCGCCTAGTCCTGTCCCACAAGCATCGGTATAAACGGTAAATGGCTTACTCCCATCTGGCAACACTAGGACTGGGGTTGTGGTCAAATCTCTCTTTAAACATTGGAACACATCATCACAATCTACGTCCCATGTAAAAACTAGGTTCTTCTTCGTCAAGCGTGTTAATGGGGCTGATATTTTTGTGAAGTCCTTGATAAACTTCCTATAGAAGCCTGCCAACCCCAAGAAACTCCTCACCTCGGTAGCATTTTTAGGACCATCCAATCTTGGATGGCCACTACCTTCGCGGGATCCAAATCTATCCCTTCTTTGGAAACCACATGCCCTAAGAATCGCACTTCCTTCCTCCAAAAGTGATATTTAGAAAATTTAGCTTTAAGGTTATGTGCTCGAAGGGTCTCCAATACTTCCCTAAGATGTAGGGCATGCTCTTCCTCGCTCTTAGAAAATACCAAGATGTCATCCACAAAGACCACCACGAATTTATTAAGGTACTCCCTAAACACCCTACTCATCAAGTCAACAAAGTATGCGGGGGTGTTTGTCAAACCGAAGGGCATCACAAGCCATTCATAGAAACTGTCCGGAGTCCTAAAGGTAGTCTCGTCTATGCTATCCTCAACCACTCTCAACTGATGGAAACCAGTGGCTAAGTCCAACTGTGAAAACACTGAGGTGCCAACTAACTGATCGAAGAGATCGTCAATCCTCGGTAGTGGGTGCCTATTCTTCTTAGTAAGTTTATTAAGTTCTTTATAGTCCACACAAAGTCTAAGGGACCCATCCGCCTTCGTGGCAAATACTACTGGAGCACCCCACTCCGATATACTACGTCTTATGAACCCTTTCTCAAGCAACTCCCCTACTTGCTTATTGAGCTCCCTCCTCTCACGAGGAGCCATATGGTGCACTGGCAGAGATACTGGTTTTGCATTGTCTACAAGAAAAATACAAAAGTCTATCTCACGTTTTGGGGGTAGAGCCCTCACCTCATCGAAGATATCAACATGTTCACGGACTATACGAACAAAATGTAAATCATCATTGGATGCGTCAAGTGACTTAAGATAACTAAGCATCACCGGTCCTCTAGGGTCACAAGAAATGTCAAGGGTCTTTCCACTACGAGTCAACAATTTTACTACCCTTCGTTCACAATCTAGGATGGCGCCATATCGGGCTAGCCAATCCATCCTTAGAATCAACCCATAGCCCATGAAACCAAGCACAAAAGCATTACATTCAAAACCAACACCTAAGATAGACAATCTCAAATCCCTACAAACCATGGATAAGTGAGCCGACCCACCAATAGGATTTGAGACTACAATGGGATCCACAACAAGACTAGTATCTAAGTGCAGTGTTTCAACTAATGATGTAGAGATAAACGAATGTGATGCGCCAGAATCGAATAAAGTACGGATAGGACGATCAAACAGAAAAACTAAACTCTTGATGGAAATGTTTCTACCTCATTCTTGCAGTGGTGGGACCGTGAGAGCCTGGACCTGCTCCCTTGCCTGCCCTGGTGCCACGAGAGCCTGAAGCTGCCCTCCAGAAGTTCTTTGCGCTTGTCCATGTTTCCTTGGGCAGTCCTTAACTAGATGACCTGCCTCTCCACAGTGGAAACAACCAGTCTTCTTCTTTTTCCTACAGTCTTTACTCATATGGCCTGGTTTCCCACAATTAAAGCACTTCTTCTTTCCTTTACCACTATTGTCCTTCCCGCCTTTCTTGTTTTCTTGTTGTTGCTGTGGTTTCTTTTGATCCCCTTTCTTCTCGGGTGCCTTATTAGCATTGGCGCCTTTCTCCTCTTCATGCATAAGCGCCAGATCAACTAGCCTCTCAAAGGTGGCCCTCATAGGGATGTGGGTCATAGCTAACCCATGTAGTGGCTCGTTCAGACCCTTAACAAATCTCAAGGCCTTATTTTCAGGTGTATTCACCAAGTCCAAGCCAAATCTCGCCAACTGATTAAACTTGTTGACGTACTCTTTCACTAATAGATTCCCTTGCTTCAATACCAAAAATCTTTCCATATATAAATTCTCTTCAGCCCATGAGAGGAATTTTACCTCAAACCTACACCTGAAATCTGACCATGTATCAACTGGATGCTCGCCATTAGTGCTTCCCACCAAAACGAAGCTTCGCCCTTCATCAACCTAGCAGCCAATTGGACCTTCTTACAATCGTCCAAATCAAAAATGCCAAACAGATCCTCCACTTCTTTCAACCAATTTCTAGCTTCAATGAACGTTTCAGACCCACTAAAAGATTTTCCACCCATCGAACGAAAGTCTTTACATATCTTGGAAAAGTATCTCCACGTGGAGGAATGACTGGAGCTGGGGGAGGAGGAGGAACGTTGGCCGGTCTCGCGGCAGCGGCCCTAGCCTCGAGATATTGACGAAACCAACCGGGTACATGAACACCCTCAGGTATCTCAGATGCTCTAGACATGCTGAAAAGAAAAGGAAAGAGTGTTAAAATAAGGGAAGCGAAAGAGAGATGTATGGCTTGCGGGGATTATGCTATTTTAAGTAAACTTTGCTTGAAAATAGCTTCTTTAAAACAAGTCTTTGAAAATACTTTCTAGGAAAATAATACTTTTGAAAACACTTTTCGAAACTTTTTATCTGTTCTTGTAACCATAGCTTCGATACCACATGTAACACCCCACGTCCATTAATGTCACTCATAAAGGGAATGCATCAATGTCCATGAAGTGTTATAGTTGTAGAACAGATAAATTACAAGAAAAAATAAATAACACAACACAGCAGAAGATAAAACTTATTTTATTTCATCATAACTCAAAACGAGTTTACATAAGTAGTTTCCAAAACCATTACAACAGGATCAGTAGTCTTTTCCAAAATATTCAAAGTACATAAAGAAGAAAATACTTAAATAACATAAATGCATAAATCCCCACTAAGAATAAGTAAAGCCACAAGGATGAGAGAGTCCCAAGCGATACATCTACTCTCTTCAAGCAACTGAAAGAAATTGGCACTAAGCTGTAGTATTCCCTCCTTGTAAACCTGAGGGGGGAGGAAAGGAAGAAAAGAGGTGGAAAGAAAAGGGGGTCAGACATAAAGTCTGGCGAATGTGATAACTTTAACAATATAATTATCAAAATAACTAGGCTAAGGCATAAGCTGGAAAATAAGGAAATGACTGTGAACAATTGTGTACGATAGGGAAATAAGACGAACAAAGATAACGTATGTTAAAGTCGCACCTAGTCACAATAAGATAATTACTACACTACACCACCACTAGTCACCCTTAAAGGTATCCCACCTACAGAACTTAATAATGATAATGGTAGTTTAGTGTACCCCTAGCTACCTTCATAGGTGCCGTCTGCCCCTATCTCCACTAGGTATACCCACTACCCCCACTCGATCGGCTCCCTAACTCGTAGATACCCATGCTGGCCCCACAATGGGGTGTATCACTCCCCAAAGTGGCAACCCGATACAACCAAAAATGCACGGCTTATATCTACACGATGCAACAACGTCTTACCTACCAGCCCGGGCCCACACACGCATATGAACTCGTTGGACTTGCGTTGGCACCGCTGACCCGTTTTGACCTCTTACAATCAAATCTAGTACGCGTGACCCGTCCTTGACTTGGGTCGAGCCCACAATGATACCTAATGGGTTACTGGTTTGAAAAGGGCCCCCATGCATGACACAAGCTTTCCACCTATGCTTGGTCCCCTCTAAGGTTTTTCCTCTACTTATGCCCATTCTTATTCATGTCTTCTTACATGTTTCAATCTTGGTTAAGAGCATCTAATCGTATTTCAAATGCCACCCCAGGAACCCACTAAATTCCACATGCCACCCAAGGCACCGGCTTAACCCCCTCATGTCCCACTACATGTTTATCTGGTTAAGTGTTTCTTAATTCATTAAGACTGTAACCTTGTATAGACCTCCCACGTTAGACTGGCATTTGTGGCAGCTGGATTTGCCGGCGGGTCCGGGCAGTCTTACACCACAAACGAGCCTAACCTCGTGTCTTTACAACTGTTACGTATTTAATTTATACCTAAGACCTCCCACATTAGTCTGGCATTTGTGGCAGCTAGATTTTCCGGGCGGGTTCGGGCAGTCTTACACCACAAAAGAGTCTAACCTCGTGTCTTAGGCGATTAATTACACATAATTAATCATCCCCAATTTGAATTAATTTACCTATTCAAATTTTCAATCAATTACAAATTTAACCATGTCCATAATTGACTCAATTATGTCCATCTATTTATGGTATATAAAATTATACCAATTAACATCACATTTAAGGCATTTATGCCAATTCTCAATATTATCTTTTAATGTTATCCCCTTGCCCCACGTTGTACGGTCGTTCGTTTTAACGTGAAATATACGTTAGACTCGAATAGTCTAACTTATGGAATAAAGAGAAAACATCACAACATGCATAGAATAAAAACTAAATCTAAATATAAGGGGTGAACTCGGATGTGTGAATAAGGTTTTTCATCCAAAAACTTGCATAGGCCAAAGTTACAAACTTGCATAAACTATGGATGTCATAGATCTAATCATAAGGTGTAAACTTGCATAGGCAATAGTCACAAACTTGCATAAACTATGGATGTCATAGATCTAATCATAAGGTGTAAACTTGCATAGGCAATAGTCACAAACTTGCATAAACTATGGATGTCATAGATCTAATCATAAGATGTAAAGTTGCATAGGCAATTGTCACAAACTTACATTACGTAATTCATACTCCAATATATATATACTTGCATATGTGATTTATACAACATAGACTATGATGTAAACTTGCATCTAACTCACACATGTCATAGCCTAACTTTAGATCCAATTTACACATAAAATAGATGTCATGAAACATATAAGGTTGTATGTGATTCTCACTAACTTGCATATGATTCATATCTAAATTAACATCTAAACTTGCATACATACTTATGATTTAACATATGAATTTGTTCCAACAACATAACCAAACTAGCATATGAAATATCATTATGAATTGATTGTACATAAGCCAACAATTAACATAGATTTACAACGTAGATGATAACATCACAGCTTTACAACATAGATAGTAACATCATAGATTTACAACATAGATAATAACATACGGTCAATGAATCACAACATAACCACATAATACAAATCATAGCCCAATCCAATTAAATTGTTAATTATCTTATTAAAGAAATCGAACTCACAAAAAGAAGGACTTGCGTTCTGAAATCTGAGTTCTAAAATTGATTTAGCTCGCCTTTGTAGTAGATTCGTTATTGTTTAGATTAGACTTGAATAGAATTGAGTTGATTAGCTTTGATTTCCCTCTAGTTGGTGGCGGCTACTCTAGGTTACAAGATGACAGCATGACAGCCATGATTCAGATTTTTATTTGATTTTTGGGTTTGAGTCTACCCATGTTTATATAGAATTTCAATTTAATTATAGTTGTCGGATGATCTTAGGGTTAATCAAAACCACTCAATCAGGATAGGGTGACACCTCAGCCCTAATGACTCAACAAGGATTCAGAAAGGACTCAGCAATGAGTCACAATATAGATCAGATTGCACTGAAAGCTGTGCAGGCTTCCTGCTGAGCCTGGGCGCACTTGGCAGGTGCGCCAGGGAAACATTTGTACTGGCGCATTCCCAAGTGCGCCAGTGCAATTTTTTTTCCTAATTTTTCCGCCTGACTTTGTTCGTCCATATCTCCTTCATCCGGTATCCGTTTTATGCAAATACGGACTCTATCTCAACCAGAAATCCGAGACGAACACAATGGCGCAACCCATTTCCCTTAATTCTCACATCTGAGATTAATTATTCTTTAATTTAGTTAATTCGATTATTCAAAAATTCGGGGTGTTACAGGTTCCGCTTGTGTTTACCAACTCTGATGATCGTCCATAGCTGCTTGGCACACTTTTCAGCGCATTATTTCTCTTATTTAGTGCAGGGCTTATGGGTGGTCGTCACAATCCATCAAGGCTTTTCTCACTCGCTTCAACATTACCGCAACCAAGGTCAGGAATTATGAGCCTCACTTGGTTTTAATGGCTTTGAAGGGAGCCTTAAGCAAAAAGACCAAACTTGGGCGATGGATCAACAAGAAGAAGCCAAGTATGCTCGAGGAACTGTTCGACAAGGTTAAGGAATATATAGGTGTGGATTAAAATACAGCCTATGCCCTAGATGTTCCTAAAAGTAGCGCACAGCCGGAGAAAAAAAATAATGATGCAGAAGGCGACCAAAAGAATCCTGGTGGCCAGAAATGGAGCAACGATGGAAAAGATAGTCGAGCCAATAAAAAATTCTGCTTCTTTAAAAATTCAGAGTTGACTCCTTTAAACGACACTGTAGAAAACATCTTCATGACAACTAAAGATACTAAGGAGTATCCAACACCAAAGTAAGCAAAGGTCAGTGATGTTGCAATAAAATTAGTTAGGTTCTATTGGTTTCAAAAACAGACTCCAACAATATACAAAGAACCCATAGGCAAAAAAAAGGTCTGATTCTTAATGAAGTTGTGGATTATAATCCTAAAGTCAATTCTGGAATTCCTATTAATGCTTCAGTTTTTAACTATGTGCTGGAAGGCCATCTTTTTTTACCATACTCAAGTTCAACTGTTCTTAGGGATCTCTGGAATGATTTAGTTACAAATTTAAAATTGTAGAGGATGATGTATTAACGTGGAATGGTAAAATGCACTCTATTAATCATGTTTACAATTTTCTCAAGAGTGAAGGCCAAGTTTTTCCTTGGGCTTCTCGGATTTGGCATACTGGTAGTTCATTTAAAGATAATCTTCTTCTATGGAAAGTAATGGCTAATGCCATTAATACAAAGGATAAATTGTATTCTTTGGGAATTATACACGATAATAGGTGTTTGTTATGTGAGAGTGAGCTTGAAACAAATGTACACCTATTCTTTGAATGCAAGTTTGTTTACCAGATCTGGAATAGGTTGCTTGCTGCTGGAGGATATCATAGAGCTTCTTCTAATAATATAAATGAATGGTTTAATATTTTCAAATTCATAAGGTGGAAGATTTTGCGGGCAAGAGCACTGCTTAAGTTCTTAAAACTTTTTGTTTCTATGATCTGGCAAGAGAGGAATAACAGACTTTTTGGAAATGGTTCTAACACTATGGGACAATTGTTTTCACTGATCCTTAAAAGGATGCAGAAGTTTTAATGTGCTTTGTTCAATGCATGGTTAGAAGCAAGCTAAAATGTGATCAGGTCTTTGGAAGATGTTGGTTTTTTCTTGTTTTTGTATGCTGAGCTTTTTTGACGTTCATTGTTATTCATTTTATTGTTTTTTCTCAGCATGGTGTATAGAGACGTATATGTGAGGGTAATTATTCATATGTAAAGGCTATAAGTTTTTGTACATATACTTGTAATTGGTTTTTGGAAAATAAAATTTTAATGCCTTTCAAAATATATAAAGAACCCGTGGAATACTCAAACCGCTCAAGTACAATGAACATCTGTGGGGCAGCCTAAATAGAATGAGAGCGCTCCAATTTCTGTCATTCTAAGACTGATCATCAACACCATTTCAGGTGGACCTCACCTAGCCGGAAGAAGTTGGGGGGACATTGTGAAGTACACTAGTGAGATGAAGAGCCTTCCAAGAGAAGAAGAACTCATGATAATGAACGATGCCTTTCCGGCAAAGATGCCAAAGACTCCATGGGATGATATTGTGTTCAAAGATAGAGACTCAGATGGATTGCTAACACCAACGGTAGATCCAATGGTGATTACCATCGGTTTGGGTCCGGCCATAGTCAGGAGAGTCTTGGTAGACAGCAGGGCATCCGTCAATGTCC
The DNA here is from genome assembly GCA_030737875.1 of Allium sativum. Lineage (NCBI taxonomy): Eukaryota > Viridiplantae > Streptophyta > Magnoliopsida > Asparagales > Amaryllidaceae > Allium > Allium sativum. The sequence goes on along the minus strand of CM060909.1, from coordinate 575,570,131 downwards.
TTTTCATTAATGCATTCAATAAGATGAACCTATCCATTGATTACGTGAGAGCTTGCCAGAATAAGATCCATGGGTTCATAGGGCAACCCACTCAACCGATTGGTGTCATCGATTTGCTTGTAGAACTTGGAGAGGGAGAGCAGAAGGCTGCCATGAAGCAAACCTTTGTCATATTAGATGAACTTTCGGCCTATAATGCTTTCCTTGGGATACCATCCTATGCAGCATTTAAGATAGCAATGGATCCATGGTGCTTGACTATGAAATTCCCTATCGAAAATGGAGCCGGCATGATTAAGGGCGACCATAAGGTAGCAAGGGAGTGTTATATGGCGGAACTTGTTGAAGCTAGGAAGAAGGAAGCAAAGAAGGATGCGGAGCCTTCACTCTGCATTCATGACTCCCCTTATAACAATTAGGGCGGGGCCCTCACACTGGCGAGCACAGTGGATCTCAAAAGGAAATTGACCCAAGGAAAGATAGTGTTAGGGAGAATAGAGCGACACCAGCTGAAGCCACGTTCTCTATTCCAGTGCATGACAAAGATCCTAATAAAGTCTTTAAAATAGGTTCTCAGCTACGCCTGAAATTGCAGAAAAAATTAACTTTGTTTTTAAAAGCAAATTTAGATGTTTTTGCTTGGACACATTCTGATATGTGTGGAATATCACCTGATGTAATAGTGCATAAATTGAATGTTAATCCAAGTTTAACTCCGATAAAACAAAAAAAGGCGAATTCAAGGACCTGAGATTTATGTAGCATTAAAAGAAGAAGTAGATAGGTTATTCAAAAGTAACTTTATATGGGAATCCACATATCCTGATTGGGTTTCTAACACTGTCCTTGTTAAAAAATCCAACGGCAAATGGAAGGTTTGCATAGACTATTCTGACCTTAATAAAGCATGTCCCAAAGACAATTTCCCATTACCTAGAATTGATCAACTTGTCGATGCAACAATGGGGCATGAATTATTATCTTTTATGGACTAATACTCCAGCTACAATCATATAATGATGTATAAGCCGGATGAGGAAACCACGAGTTTCATAATCGATAGGGGTCTATATTGTTACAAAGTTATGCTGCATGGATTGAAGAATGCATGAGCAACATACCAGCGTCTTGTGAATTCCATGTTCAATCCCAAATTGGAAACACAATGGAAGTCTATGTAGATGATATGCTGATAAAATCGAAGAAAGCCAATGATCATCAGGAGAATCTGGCTGAAATGTTTCATATCCCCAGAAAATATGGGATGAAGCTAAATCCGCTTAAATCCTCATTTGGAGTCTCATCAGGAAAGTTTCTCGGGTTCATAGTCAAGGCCAAGGACATTGAAGCGAATCCTTATCAAGTCGCATCCTTACGGGAAATGCATGCTCCAAGAACGAAGAAGGAGTTTCAAAGCCTAAATGGGAAAGTAGCCGTGCTTAATCGATTTATCTCAAAGGCCACAGATTGGTGCATTCTGCTCTTCGATGCTTTAAAGAAAGGAAAGATTTCCAATGGACTCCTGAATGACAAACAGCCTTTTCAGAGTTGATTAAGCACATGGAGTCACCGCCGGTGCTGTCTAAGCCTAAAGACGGGGAAGATCTGTTTCTGTATTTAGCCGTCTCGTCACATGCCTTAAGCACTGCACTTCTCCGGGAAGATGCCAAGGTCCAATGGCCAGTTTATTACATCAGTAAAAGGTTCGCTGAAGCAGAACTAAACTATACTAAGTTAGAGATGCTCGCATATTGTCTCCTTATTACCTCAAAGAAGCTAAGGCCGTATTCCAATCCCATCATGTAAAGGTTCCCACTGATCAGCCGCTAAGACAAGTTCTCTTTCACCCAAAAACTTCGGGAAGGTTATTGAAGTAGAACATAGAGGTGAGTCAATATGACATCACTTATCACCCTCAAAGAGCTATTATTGGGCAGTTTTTAGCGGATTTTGTCGTTGAGTTCAAGGATAGAGGAGAAGAAACAGAGGAACCAGCAGAGATGGTGGCTAGTTGGAAGTTGTACATTGATGGATCCAGAAATGGTTACTGTTCATGGGCCAGAATTGTCCTAGAAACTCTTGATGGCCATTCCCTATGCTATGCCTTAAGATTGGAATTCCCAACAACTAATAATGAGGCCGAATATGAAGCATTAATAACAGGGCTGAAACTAGCGAAAAAGCTGAATTTGGAAACCTTGCAAATTCTCAGTGACTCTCAGCTGGTAGTGTGTCAGGTCCGTAAAGAATTCCAAACCAAAGTCGGAAACCTTCCTGTTTATCTTACCAAAGTGTTGGAACTTCTCAATGACCTTAACTACTACACTATATCTCATATTCCTAGGGGGAAAAAAATTCAAAGGCAGATTCTCTAGCTAAATACACCAGTTCCTCAGATGCACAATTGCTGGGTCTAATACCTGTCGAAGTCCTTTCAGCCCGTACTATTGAAGAAGTGGATATCGATTAGATCATGGAGACAGTTGAAGAGCCTATATCCTGGATGACCCCAATAAAGGAATATATCCTTAATGGAACACTTCCAGAAGAGCCGAAAAAGCGTAGGAAAATATTGCGTAAAACTCCATTATACCTTATCCAAGATGGAAGGTTATATAAGCGAGGTTTCTCTATGCCACTACTGCGATGTGTAACCAAAGAGGAGTCTAGAGCAATCTTAGTAGAATTACATGAGCGAGAATGTGGAGGTCACACGGGTGTTCAAACACTAGCTAAGAAAATTCTGTGATACGACTACTTCTGGCCCGATGTGAACCCGGATGCAATGACTTAGGCAAAGAAGTGTGATAGATGTCAAAGATTCGCAAAGATTACAAGAGCACCTCCTACGGAATTGACTTAAATGGTCAGTCCTTGGCCATTTTTTGTTTGGGGGCATAGATTTAGTTGGAGCATTGCCTATAGCTAATTCAAGCATGAAGTATGCAATAGTAGCTATTGACTATTTCACCAAATGGGCCAAAGCTGAGCCACTAGCTACTATTACATTAAAAAAGGTGATCACTTTTGTTTTGAAGAACATCGTCTGTAGGTTCGGGGTACCGCAGAAAATAATTACCGATGACGGAACTCAGTTTGAGCAGTGGGTTCTTAGATTTCTGCGCTAAATACAAAATCGAGAAGAGTTTTGCAATTTTTGCTCATCGCAGGCCAACGGGCAAGTCGAAGCAATAAATAAAATTTTAATGTCCACCATCAAGAAGCGTCTCGAAAAAGCTAAAGTGGTTGGGTAGATGAGCTTCCGCTTGCACTATGGGCATATCGTACAACTCACAAAACTACGACCAGGCATACTCTATTCTCGCTTGCATTTGGATGCGAGGCTATGTTCCTGGTAGAGCTGGAAGTTCCCACTCACTGAAGAATCCACTTTAGCCAAGACGAGAATGAAAAGCTGCAAATTGATGCACTCGATTTTCTTAAAGAGAAAAGGAAAGAAGCAGAACTCAGGAGTGTTGCTCATCAGAGAAGAATAGCCAGACATTTTAATGCTAAACTCAAACGAAGAACCTTTCAAATTGGGACCTTGTTTTGAAAAAATTATGACCGAAAGTTGAGTATTCGGACCCAACTAGGAAGCACCATATATGGTAAGCCAAAAAATTTCAGATGGCACCTTCGAATTGAAAACGATGGGTGGAATCCAACTTCCGAGAGCATGGAATAGCATACACCTCCGTCACTACTTCACTTGAAGTTTCTTTTATATATCTTGAAAAGTTGTAAACACCATGCAGTGTAAATACAATGCAAATGTTGTTAAAAGTTTTGTATATATTGATGAAAGAAATTGCTTTACTTGCCTAAATCGTACATTTGCAAATTCTTGTTTACAAGTTTCTTAAATTCGATTTTGATTGCAGGACCCCTTAAAGAACGTCGATGCATCCATGACCTAGTAAAACCTAGTGATCGTTACAGCACATCCTAGTTGGGATAGCTCAAACTCCCATTGCTGAATGCTCAAAAACATAATTCGCAATAATACAAAGATGTAAGGCACAAAATTGCAAATAAGGGACATCAGGAATTGAACGAACAAATGATGTAGTGTTAGGACTTCAGACAAAGTTGTATGTTTCACCGTAGGGAACCTTCTTAATCACAGGGTCCAGGACCCTAGTTCTAACAAATCGTGACAAAACCCGATAAATGAAATAGCGTCTGCCCCATGAAACGATGCAACTCAAAACCAAAGACCTTCATGAGGGGCACCCAGTTGATCGTCTGTGCCATTTACACATTGCCCGATTACGACAAACGCTGGACTTCTAAACCAAAGACCTCACCGGGGTCACCCAGTCGATCGCTTGTACCATCTATACATGGCCCGATTAGATAAACCCTGGGATTGTAAAGACCTCTTCAGGGGCATCCGATCAGATGCTGGGTCTTCCAAACCCAGTTACTGATGCTGGATCTTCCAAATCCAGTTACTGACGGACTTTAAAGATGCCTTCGGGGGTATCAGATCACAAGTTAGGTCCTCCAAATTCAGTTAGTGACAGACCCAAAGACCTTTTCGGAGGCGTCCGACAAATTCTACATGCGGCTGAATTATTCAGTCACAACGAATAACGGATTTGCAAAGACCTTTTCGAAGGCGTAAAAACTAAGACCTCTCAGGGGGCATATGTTCAAATCGGATCTCTGAAGGGCTTGGGTTGCCACGTTAGCGAGAAACATAATTGAATATACTAAAATATAAGACCTCTCAAGTAGGGGCATAACAACAAAAATTTCTCTCTGCTAAAGGTATGAGTTTGATTGACTAGACTGGAAGCCCTTGGATCATGAGCAAGCCAGGAAACTTCAAATGTGATGGCACAAGCACATGACCAGGAGATTTCAAATACTATCAATCACAAATGTCACGCCAAATCTTTAAGGTCTATGACGAATTTTGGTACGGGGTCATCACCACCGCATTAAGGGTATTCAATAATGCTCACTTTAAACATACCATAAACTCATCACAACTTTACATTAAATTCTTGGCATCTACGAGGATTACTCTAACCAATAAAAGTTGAATCCCTTGAAATGACTAAGGAAAAGTCGAGAACTTCTATATAGTGGTAAACACAAAAAGTGGCTACTCAAGAATAAGAAGTCTCAAACACTACCTTAGTCAAAATCTAGGAAATTCAGTAAAATTGGTCAAGAAAATCCAACTAATAATGATCCGTGGCTACAACTAAAAAATCATTGTCTAAAAGAAACATACCACGATGTCATAGTAATAACAAATGACTTACGATTTAGAGTTTTGTGTTGAAAGCATGGAAAGAAAACAAGTGTGGAATGCGAAATAAGAAAGTACGACAAAGCTAAAGCAAAAGAAAAATAAGCAGATCACAGTTTCATTGCAACAACAAAAAGCCTGATCACATAATTAAAAGTCAAGCACAAAAGTATCAGACATAAATGTGCGTAGAGTAACAAGAATAAAAGCAGTAAGCGAGGACCGACACCTGCATATACAACCGAACTAAATGAAACACATAAAAAGAAAGTAGACAAGAGGTAAAACAAGCTAGTGCTGAGCACTATTTCTTCTTCCTATCACTTGATCTCAAAGTTGGTTTATTGGAAGGAGGAGTATCCGCCACGCCACTTGGAATATCCTGAGAAGTCAAAGTAATAACTCCTTTCGCCTTATTGCACTTCCCCTTTTTATGTTTCAAAGACGATGAGGGTTTGTTTTTCTTCTTCCCCTGATCCTTAGCGGTATCTCCTGGGATCTCATCCGTCTTTGCGGCTCCGGCATCATCTCTAAGGGTGTAATCAACATCCTATAAATCAGAAAGTGCACCAATTTTAGTGTCCTGTGACCCGGGAGCTGTAATAACAAGTAAGGATGTGTCACTAGGGGGAGGGGGTGATAATGGAAGCAAGAGGAATAGTCATCAGGGGTGAGTCAGCTATAGCAGCTTCAATCTTTGTTGCCTTGCCTATAGCAGGAGAAGACAAGGGTGAAATTAAACCTAGATCATGGAAGCAATGAGCGCAAAAGACTTAGGTGAATCAAAAATGGATTCTAAGTATGACACGATGAAGTCAATTTTGATTTTACCTATATCAAGAAGATTTTCCTGGACATCTCTATGCTCAATTCTCCAGTTGTCTATGTTATCACCATAACCTTTGTCATCCCTACCATGCTCCTCATTAACATTCTCTATAGCAATACACTCGTCTGCAATTGTTTCCTTGTTTTTTGAAGCATCATGAAGGTTAACCGCTGTCTGTAAGCTAGAAGCTCCAATGTTAACATGATATACGGGTGGATCAATGTTGGTTTGATCCTAGATTTGCTCCTCGGAAGAACCAACCTTACCGTTTTCCAACTGAGCTTTTCCTTCAGCTAAAACTTTTCTGAATCTTTCATCTAAGAGTTCATTAATGAGGTCGTCTTCGCTGCGATCGCCATCATTAATTTCGATTACTCTCTCCCAGACAAGAGCCAATGTAGTCAAAAAAAGTGTCCCCCAAATAATGTAAACTTCCTTGACTCATGGCACTAAAGACAAAAAAATCTGAATAGATCTTTGATGGCTTCATCCATAACATTCTTAAGAGTTTCTTCGACAGCTAATTTATCCCTCTCGAGAGATTCATCCTTAGTCAGTAATGTGGGGAAGTTTCTAAAGAGGTGATAGTTTCGCGGAGTTGGGCAACTTCATCTGATACTTCTTAGAAAAATCCCTTTATACAGGCAACATCAATTCGACATTGTGCTTGGAAGTCAGAGCCTCCTTCTCCCTTTGCTTGGTTGCGGCAAGTTCTTCTTTAAGTTTTTTGTTCTCAACATCTAATCTGTCCAGTTCCATATTTCTTTATGTAAGGGTCGTAATGGTAACCTCCCGAGAATCCGTAACTTCTTCCCACTTAGCTTTGTCACACTCTAGAGAAGCAATCTTAGCAAGACTAGCTCCATTGCGCTTTTGGAGATCGTCATCGAATTTATTCCATCTGCTCAACTGCTTTTTAGAATGATCCCTTACAATACTTAACTTTGTGTCAAGCTAACTTTTGGCAGTATCAAGCTGGGTATGTGCTTGACTTATCAAAATGTCTATTTCCTTGGCTATGTCCTCAGCATCAGTCGGATTTACACCGCGATCAAAATGTATACCCTTCAAATTCCAACCCTTGAATCGACCAGTAAGAGAATTGTTTACTGGCTCGGGCTCATAACGAGGCTTTTAAATAATCGAATAGATTTCTGCAGAAGGGCCAGGAGGACCAGTAGGTGGTATCAGTCGGGTTATGATAGGAGGCTTATCCAATCGAGAACGCTTATGCGGGACATCGTTCCCTTGATCATCGTTGCCTCGTTTCTCTGCATAGCTCTCTCCATCTTGAAAATCATCATTGTCATCTCTAAGCCAAGCACGTCTCCTCCTTTCTTCCTCCTCCACCTCACGCATCTTTCGTTTTTGTTCATCGGATAATTCACGTTCACGCGATGGTGGAGGATTATGAGAGGATTGTGAATGTTAAGGAGGATAGTGCTGCTTGGAATGTTGCGATTGGTGTGAAGGATAGGGTTGTAAGAACTGTTTTGGATTATATGTTTTGCTTTTCTTCCTAAAGTCTAACACGTATTTCCCGTACATATTTGAAACTGGAATAAAATAAGGAAGATTTTCAGTGTTCAAATTGAGAAATACTACGGCAAATTGTGAAAGCTACAAGGAAATTTAAGAAATGTATGTGTATTAGACATATTTTCTATACGCTTCTATTAACAAACCAGTCTTCCTACGTGGATCTATGGAAACTCCTAGAGATGCAAGCAACTTTCCTTCTCTAGAGGCAAGAGCTTCCATTATGCTAGCACCTGTAATTGCGGTTTGGAGATTAAGAGGTTGGGTAACAGTACCACACTAGTTGAGGTACTTAGCCAAGTTAAGGTCCCCTAAATCCTCAAAGGTACAAGTGGAGCCTTCTTCTGTCACATTTTATTTAAGAGGGTCTTTAGCCATTGTATCAGCGTTTGAATCAATTTCTAATATGGTTCACCAACATGCTCAGTCTCATGTATAGGGTTTGGATTGTTAACCTTTTTTCCCTTTTCCCAGTCTGCTCAATTTCAGGTACAAGATTTGGGACGGTTCCTTCTTTCCCAACCAGTTCAGTTGGGGTCAGAAGACCCTTGCCCTCATGTTGGTTAAATGTTTCTCCTCATTAGAAGCCACCTTCAATGGCGATGTACTATTAACAACAGGTTTAGAGCACTTTATCAGAGAAGGGTCAACAGTTTGTCCCTAAGTCTCATTATCACCATCGAAAGTACTGTAGTCCGGTTCCAGGGTTTAGGTTTGGGATTTAAAGGCACTCCTTTAGAAGGAAATTTCCTTAAAAAATGGAGTAATTCGAATTGGTAAAGAGTTGTTTCTATAACTAAATCCTTCCTACTTTTCTTAGCCTCATCGATGGCTTTCAGGGTTTCGTACACAACTTTGGGTGAGGCAGATGCCTTGTTATCTTTGATAGGGGTTGGAACAACTGGAGTTAAAAAGAGAAGTTATGAGAAACCATTATTTAAAGAAAGCAAGATAAAATTGTCTATAGAATATGCTTACCTCCTTCTGTCCAGTTCCCACGAAAGGTTTTAGGACAATGAATGAAGAAAAACTGAGTTAAGAATCCTGAAACACTTTCTGGTAGATTGGTTACAAGCTTACGATTTCTTGCACCCTCGACATGTATGATATATGAGGTGCTCTTACTTTTTCTAAATGAACAAAGAGAGCAGATCTCTAAAAAATTCGGTTCATGTTCCCTAACTTCCATTAAAAGTATATAAAGCCCTAATAAGTTGTTATAACCATTCAGATGAAGTTGAAAAGGAGCAATGGCTAAATGGTCGATGATTGTTTCTATGAAAGGGTTAAAGGGAGGAACAACACTGCCCGCCAGCACGTAACGATTCACGGTTACATATCCCCACCAGGGATTGATCCACGAATATGCCCTCGCCTGGAAAGATTGCTTCTGTAATAGGGATGCCAAATTGGCTATACAACTGTTCAAAGTGTTCCTGGTCGAGCATGGTAGAGTGTCTTTCTATTGGTTGGCTACTAAACGGAACGGGATTTGGAAAAGGTTGGGGGGCAGCAACTGCCGTAGAGGTATCAATTGGAGTATACGATGTCCCTTTGGTATGAACACATGTTTGCTGCCTGGTAGCCATTCTACAAAAACAACCTTATCTATAAATGAATCACATGTATGTGTGAATTTGTACGAGTTGTGCGAAAGCGGCGCTTGATATCGATAAGGAAATTTAAGTCAATTGGTCTCAAGCACCGTTAATCGCATGAATTAAAATTGTTGTGTATGTGCAAGTAAGAAATTTCAATAGGAAAAGGCTACTAGGCAAAATCAACTTGCATGTGTACATCATTTAATTTAAATACCAGAATATGGTTCATTAATCCGGCATTGAAGTGGACGATCGATGATAGAGTATAAGTCCAGATTGCATAACATTTGTTGTTTCAAGATAGAAAAACATGATAGAACATGTGCACACTGAAAACCAAGTTATGAAAAGTTTAAGTGTTCAAAGCCACGAGTTCCAAAGTTCAAGCATTCATGTTTTTCAAAGCCTCAGAAGGTCTAAGTTGCGTTCGCAAGCCTGAATTTTTGGTCGTTTTAATGCTTGGAACTTTAGGTCGTTCAGAAGTTTGAAGCCCTAGGTCATTCTGGGATTTGAATATTTAATTCGTTACAAGGTTCAAAGCCTAAGGTCATTATGTGGTCCAAAAATCTTGAACTACCCCAATGACCAAAGGACTTTGAGTTTCAAAATGACCTAGATATATGATCCTTAAACTTAAGTCACATCAACGAGCTAATGATTTAAACCATTTTCAATCTGAAGTTTTAGACGTATGTGTGACTAAAAGACTTTAAATAGAAAGAACGACCTAATGCTCTGGATGGAAATAGCGACCCAAAGTTCAGAGCTAAAACCACGACCTAAAACTTTTAAGTGCCAAGAGTGACTTAAAATCTGAACTTTAACAACATGGACCGTCCGAAGGAAGAGAAGAGCTTATATCAACAATGGATTACGATATCAGAATAGTTTGTTGAGCATCTGTGAAAGATCATTAACAAACTTGAAATCGTATGCAAACTATAAAGAATCAAAATTATCGATAGAAAATATCATCCCAATAGGTACGATTTCATGAGTTTGAGTGCAGATTCAATTCGGAACAATCACGGATACACATAAACCCTCAAATCAGATTTGAACAAATCCTAAAATCATGAAGAAATCGAACTTGACGTTGGTTAAGAATTGTCCACGATTAAGGATGGATCTTGAGGAAAACTGAATCGCTTTCAGCTGAGCAATTGGTCAGACTTATTGGAGTCAAGATCACGAGAAAATAACAAGTTTTGAACAATGATCCAAGATGCCGGCTGAAGATTAGATCGATTTCAGATAATCACCATTAACGGCTTTAAGTTGGAAGAAGAATGAAAAGAAAATGGAGACCTAGGTTGAGAGTATAAAAGGACGGAGCTAAAACGGATTAGGATTCGAGCCTAAGGCCCATCAATGATATAAAACTAAGCAGTGGTCTAAACCAAGATGTTATTAAAAACAACACAAGGAGTTGCACAACCAAAAGTCTGTAGCGATCTAACGCTTGATAGAATCTAAGCCTTCGCACGATCTAATATTACAAATGAGAAATGACGACCTAACACGTGTTAAAATTGTCTAAGTTAAAGCCTGTATTATTTTCAATACATACAAGCTTTAAGGGGAAAATGTTAACCTTTAAAGTATGGCTAAAAATGATGAATATAGTTAAATCTTCCTCATGAAGGCAATAATAGGTCGTGGCCCGTAGAATAAGGGACTAAGTATTTCGGTCATTTAGGCTTCAGCTCGTTTTGATGCTTTGGGACATTTAGACCGCACTGGCATTTTTGGTTGTTCTAGGGGCTTGAGTTCTTAGGCCCTACAGCTCGCTAAGCCCCTTAGCTCGTTAGGCATATAGTGTCGAGACATATGGAATCTGCTCATCATTTGGGTCGTTCTATTCTTTAGCTCGCTTCCACGTATTAAGGTTGGGTCGTTCCATTAACAGGCTATGGGTCATTCCAAAATGCTTTGGATTGTTTCATTGCAACATGTGAGGATTTTAGCCCCTTTTTTCCTAAGCCAGATGATCTTACTGCGAAACACTGACATGAGGCCTTTAATTTGCCCGATAGTCTAACGCATATACCGGATAATTACAGAATTGCTACTGGCCTAAATCTCACCTATAAATACCCCATACTATTCACATGAGAGGGGACCGAATTTTATGATTATGAATGGTTGTCCAACCATTTCTTCAACAATTCTAAGTGATTTCTACATCTCCAATCATCTCCAATCCAAGATCAAACACGGAATTCCCCATCAGATCATGGAAATCAACTCAGGAGTTTGAAGAATCATAGATCTACTTCTCAAATGCTATACTTAGTGGATTTCCCTACTTACTTTGGCTTTTTGGATTAAATTAAGAGAAGAATTTGTGAGGATGAAAATCAATGTAATGAGAGAATATTCTAACTTTGTAAATTTGTGTGTAATAATGGAAGTTTCTCTCAAAGTGGATGTCGATCAATCCTAGATCGAATGTAACACCCCATATTTTCTGTTAATGTTATAGTAACGAATTAAAGAATATTTAATTCAAATGTGAAAATTAAGGGATATGGGTTACGCCATTGCGTTTGTCTTGGAATTCTGCTTGAGATAGAGTCCGAGTTTCGTAAAACGGACATCGTATGAAGGAGATATGGACGAACGAAGTTAAAGCAGAAAACCAGAAGAAAGAAGAGAAAAAAACAAAATGCACTGGCGCACTAGGGAAGTGCGCCAGTACAAAAATACACTGGCGTACTTGCCAGTGTGCCCAGGCCAAGCAGAAAGCCTGCACAGCTTTCTGGTGTAATCTGATCCATACTATGAGTCATTGCTGAGTCCTTTCTGACTCCTTGCTGAGTCATTATGGCTAAGGTGTCACCCTATCCTGATTGAATGTTTATGGTTAACCCTAGAATCATCCAACGGCTCAAATTAAATAGAAATTCTATATAAACAACCCAATGCTCAAACCTGAAAATAACACAAAAATAATCCTAGAACTATCAATAGAGAACTTGGAATAGCCATCACTGCTTTCAATTCTGAAATGAGATAAAAGCCTATATCAAAATCAAATTAAAAGTAATCAAATTCAACGTTCTACATCAAAGGCGAGCATACCAATTTCAGAATTCAGATTTCAGAAATCAAGAATTCCTTTTTAGTTTGTAAGTTGGTTATTACGTAGATTTAAACATTCTTTTAATTGAAATCATGACATGTTGTAATTCGAATATAGAATGATGCCTATGTATAAGATAAATAAAGTTTGGTTCTCAAACTACTGTTGCGATTGATCACATGTTTGTGATGATGAGCGTACTATATTGAAAGTTATTGGAATCTATTGTGATTGGGTATTGGAATCATTATGCCAACTGAATGGTGAAACATGTCATGTTATAATTTGGTGGTTACTTGCAAGTTTATGATCTAAAACACATGCTTATATGTTAAATCAACACTCATGTATATTTAGATCCATGTTAAGCTGAATCTATTTATGTTGCAAGATTTGATTTTGTAGCTCTCCTACGTTTAACACACATAAGTTATCATGCTACGTTGTGATTCGAATATGTTTATAATAGTTCTCTTATGTTTAACACACATAAGTTAATATGTTAAGCTATGATTTAAATAGGTTTATAGTTGCTTTCTTATGTTTTGGCATACATAAGTTAATATGCTAAGTTGTGATTTAAATATCTTTATAGTAGCTTTCCTATGTTTTGGCATACATAAGTTAATATGCTAGGCTGTGGTTACAATTGTGTTTATATGTTAAACCTCTATGCTAGACCTATATCAAGTTTACATGATAATTAGATCCAACTTAGTCACGAGTTCACCTTTACATGACAAGTTTAATTTGTGTAGTTCTATGTAAATTCATATGATATGATTCATGTTAATCGGATCTAAATTTGCAAGTTCATTATCCTATGCCAAATCTATATGTCACATATTTTTATGCTAATAGAATATTTCATGTTCTTCACTTTTCCCTTTTGTGGTTACAAGTTAGGCTAAAATATCGAGCCTAACATTCCTTGTAATTTTGCGAACGTACAAACGGGGGATATCGTTGGGGGTAAATATGAAATTATATGTAATTGGCATGTGCGGCACATGCCAATGATTAGTGGCATTTAAATGGTATAATTTTTATATACCAAAGATTATGAATATGATTTAGGGGAAAAGTGGGCCATGACAATAATTGATTTATAATTTGCTTATAAGTATGAAGGATAAACATGAAAATTACATGGCATAGATTTGGTATATTTGATATACCATTTATTATGAGCATAATCAAAAGGATAATTATGGCATAATTAAATTAAGATTAATTTACATAAAGAATTAGACATATATAGAAAATATAGGAATTTAGAAAAGACAAATATGCCTAACCCAAGGTTAGACTGAGTTGTGGTGTAAAACTGCCCGGAACCGACCGGCATATCTAGTGACCGCAACATGACCTGTCTAATGTAGGTGGTTAGTGCATCAAGCCTAAAAGAACCTGAGGTTAGACTGAGTTGTGGTGTAAACCTGCCCTGAACCGACCGACACATCCAGTGACCACAACAAGACCTGTCTAATGTGAGTTGTTGGTGCTTAAATGAATAAATTAAAGATAAGTCAAGATTGATAGTGTTAAGTAATTAAGGAAACGCTTAACCATTATAACATGTTAACTAGGCAAGTGGATGAGGTTAAGTAAAATTAGAACACTTAATTGTTACAACATGTTAATTAGACAAGTGGGTAAGGTTAAGTAAATTTAGAACACTTAACCGTAATAACATGTTAGCTAGGCAAGTGGGTGAGGTTAATTAAAATTAGAACACTTAACCGTTACAACATGTTAATTAGACAAGTGGGTGAGGTTAAGTAAATTTAGAACACTTAACCGTAATAACATGTTAACTAGGCAAGTGGGTGAGGTTAAGTAAAATTAGAACACTTAACCATTACAACATGTTAATTAGACAAGTAGGTGAGGTTAAGTAAATTTAGAACATTTAACCATTGTAACATGTTAATTAAGCAGATGATAGGGTTAAGTTAACTAAGGTAACACTTAACCAAAATATATAATGACATGTGGTGGGGTTAAGTAGTACAAGAGGAAAACACTTAACCAATTATATAACATGATGTATGGGAAGGGATAAGTTAACACGAGAGGGCAACGCTTAACCAATATAACATGATTTGAGGTAAGGTCAAGTCAACATCCGAAGGAAACACTTAACCAACATGACATGACGGGTGGATGGGTTAAGTTAACTTGAATTGATTAATGACACTTGACCAATATAACTTGATGAACGAATGGGATTAAGTTAAATGGGAAATACTTAACCAATATAACCTGATGACTGAATGGGGTTAAGTTAATAAATCACATTTAACCAATCCAACAAGACAAGCGAGAAAGGTTAAGTTAATAAGAACCACTCAACCAACACGACTTGACGTGTAGAAGGTTAAGTACACGTCGGGTTAGTGGGTAATAGTAGTGAATATAGGCCCACAAAACTTAACCAGTAAACAAACATGCTTGAATCTGTGGGAAGGTTAAGTACACATCGGGTTGGTGGGTAATATTAATGAATATAGGCCCATAAAAACTTAACCATTATATAAACATGCTTGGATTGATGGGAGGGTTAAGTACATCTCGTGTAGGTGGGTAATATTTGTATATATAGGCTCACAAACTTAACTAGCAGGAAACCTTAGTAACGGGGACCCATTTCAGCAGTAACCCACATAGATGTATCATGGTACCCTGAAACTAGGCAGGGTGGGGCATGATTACTGGGCTGATTATAAGCGGTCAAAGATAACGGCAGGAGGTACATCAGTGTAGGTTCCGACGGTTTACGGGCGTGCACGTACTCCGGAGTGGGAAAAAGCAGGCACTAGGTACCAGTAGTTTTACACTGTGCATTCTTGAATCATGTCGGGGGTCGCTATCATAAGGATTGATACACCTTATGGTGGGACCAGCACAGGGTAGCTACACGCAAGAGAGGGCCGATTGACATAGACACATGACAAGCTAATACTGGCAGGGAGTCGATCGATAGGGTAGTAAGGGTACATCTAACATATTCATGGCAATTGGGCTGATTGAGGTGGAATCCTCAATTATAGATGTACACCTGAAGGCTACCACGACTGCGGAGGTTGGGATCGTATTATACAGATTATTAATTGAGACACTAGCTAGGTGGTGCAGAGATTATAGTAATAGGTGTGATCACATGTTCAACTTATCTTATCTTATATTAGGGTATTTTCCTATGTTCTGTTACTCTTGTCATGATCCCTTTTACTTGTTTAAATGTTAGTAATCACCGAACTTACCAGACTTATTGTCTGACCCATTTTCTCTCGTCTTCTTTTCTTCCGTTCCCCCCATGTAGTCAGGGAGGGAATAGCTCAGGTTTGTTTGGACCGTTACTCTTTCCAAGCTTGAAGACTCTTTGACGTGTTGCCTTGGACTCTCTCTCTTTTATTGCTATGGCTGGCTCATGCTTTATTTGAGGAAATCATTTTATGCTTCATTATTTTTGTTAAACAAGACAGGATACTTTGGTTTTGTAAAACAATCTTTGTACAAGCTGTTTATCAATGAAATAAAGTTTTATTTATTTGCCGTTGTTTTAATATTTTGTCTTGTAATTTATCTGCATCTTTTACCTATAATGCTCCACTGAAATGAAGGCATTCCCTTTGTGAGTGACCTTAACGAAGATGGGGTGTTTCACTTAGGATCAGAGCTGAAGGTTACTGGACTAGATAAAAGATTTGAAAATTTATTTTCAAAACAATTTTAAAAGAAGCATTTTAAAAAGAAAAGTTTTGTTTTAAAGGCATGTTACCTAAAGCCATATGCACCATCCTTTGACCCTCTACTTGAATCCCTGTTTCCTTCTTTCTTGAGTCTCCGAGGCTCATGGCTTTCTGGGAGGTAGCCTCATCGCGGCATGGTTCTGTAGGATTGAAGATACTACGACACATGTCAAAGTGCAAATAAGTGCCTAACTTCCATCTGTAGCCGTAATTTTCTTTCGAGCTTTGTAGGATTCTCCGTGCGATGGAGACAGCTTTCGAGAGACATGTCAACAAGTTACACAAGGATGGAAAAGTTGAGAATGAGGGGTTAGGCTAAGGAGCACAACACAAGGATGAAGAACCCATGGATATGGACTTGGTTCACAAAGGAGGGGAGGAAAGAATAGTAAAACCTAAAACAAGAGGAAGTATCTTTATTTTGGTATAACGGGTCGTATAATTAAGGGCAAGGGCAAGAACAAGGGATAGATTTTCCGGAAGGCAAGTGCATGCTCTCCTCGCCATCATACTTGAGAGAGAGAGGTAGTAAGATTTCTATTGAAAGAGTTTTTCCTTTTTGATTATCCTGTTAGTACTCCTTCTAATTTCAGCGCTTCACATTCGTTTATATCTGCCTCCATAGTTGAGTCTATGCACCCTAGAGCTTGTATAGTAGAGGATCCCATTATTTTCTCAAATCCAATCGGTGGTTCGGCTCATTTGTCTTTGATTTGTAAGGATTTGAGAATGATTATATTAAGTACTGAGTCTAAGTGTAATGCTTATGTTTTTGGGCTATGGGTTGATTCTAGGCATTGATTGGTTAGCTAGTAATTGTGAAACAAGGGTAGTTAGACTTTCGGCTTGCCTCGGGAATACCCTTGAGATTTCGTACGATCTTAAGGGATCAGTTTGTCTTAGCTACCTAGAATCACTTTATTTATCTATCGACGATTTTCGATCTGTTGGAGTAGTCCATGAGTACGCAAGATGATTTGATTAGGGTAGGGGTTTTCCCCCAAAAACTCAAGATAGACTTCCGCATGTATCTAGATGACACAGCAAAACCAGTTATGCGATCAACGATAATTCTGGAGCAACATTGGAGGGGATAGCCAGAGTTGGTAAAGTGCTCAATGGTTTGGTTGTTTTGTTAGTATCATCTCACATAGATCATCCAAATTCGGAGGAGGTATCCATTGGATGCTTGTCTGATATTGGTTTAGGCCTTTGGGGTTTGTACTTGAGGGATGTCGAGTTCGACTAGGATGGTTTGCGTGAGAAATAAATTGTTGGGGCTGGTACCCTAAGTAAGACTGACCTTAAGAGAGGTAAAAAGTACTAGCAACCTTTAGCTTTAGACACTCAGAATTGCGACATGATGGATAAGCTAAGTAGAAGAGAGACCTCTAATCATATACACTTGGTATCGTGGTTAACATCTGTTTATCTTGGAAAGATAGTTCGACAACATTGGATACCCTCTAGCATAGTAAGTGATCGAGGTCCTATCTTTACTAGTGGGTTTTGGAAATGGAAATCAAGAAGCTTCGCAATCGTGAAGTCAAATTAGTTAAGGTAAAGTGGAGTGAAGCTCAAGAAGATGTGACTTAGAAGACTGAAGACTAGATACGCGCATTTTACCCTTTTTGAGGGTATATCCTTGATTCCTCTTTTTCTGTAAAATCAATTTGCATGCTAGTCTTTAGCTTTTAAGTATATCCTTTCGGTCCTATCCTCGATCCTTAGGTAGAAGCCAATGGATGTAAACATGTGTTTGAGACATGTTATGTTTGGTGGATGCAAGTGGTTGCAAGTGTTTGCTAGTGGTATCTTGTGGATGCATATACGCACATTAGGCACTAGATCGGCTCAGTCACCTTCATATTGCATGAGTGAATTTTTATACATATGAATTGAAACTTGATGTGTTATCATACGGATGTTGCATTTGTATGAATGATTGTGCACTCATGTAGGAGTTATAAAGTACGATTAGGAATAATTGCATACATGATGAACTCATGGCACTGACATGATTCGCATTAAGGAGGTCAACTGAATCAGTAGACTGCCTGATTTTGCATTTGGGTAAGGACATATACACACACTATGCATATATTCATTAAAAACATTAGAAGCCTTTTTAAGGACAATGGATGCTTGTGATTGAATGGTTGAGTAGATGGGTGATTGGATGGTAGGAAATAAGTTCTTATCTACTTGAAGATTTCGGGGACGAAATCCTAAAAGGAGCGGAGAATGTAACACCCCGTATTTTCTGTTAACGTTATAGTAACGAATCAAAGAATATTTAATTTCAAATGTGAAAACTAAGGGATACTGGTTACGCCATTTTGTTTGTCTTGGAATTCTTCTTGAGATAGAGTCCGAGTTTGCGTAAAATGGACACCGTATAAAGGAGATATGGACGAACGAAGTTAAAGCGGAAAACCAGAAGAAAGAAGAAAAAAATGCACTGCCGCACATGGGAAGTGCGCCAGTACAAAAATACACTGGCACACTTGCCAAGTGCGCCCAGGCCGAGCAGAGAGCCTGCACAGCTTTCTGGTGTGATCTGATCCATACTGTGAGTCATTGCTGAGTCCTTTCTGGCTCCTTGCTGAGTCATTAGGGCTGAGGTGTCACCCTATCCGGATTGAATGGTTATGGTTAACCCTAGAATCATCCAATGGCTCAAATTAAATTGAAATTCTATATAAACAACCCAATGCTCAAACCTGAAAATCACACAAAAATTATCCTAGAACTATCATGCCATCAATAGAGAACTTGGAACAGCCGTCGCCGCTTTCAATTCAGAAATGAGATAAAAGCCTATATCAAAATCAAATTAAAAGTAATCAAATTCAACGGTCTACATTAAAGGCGAGATACCAATTTCAGAATTCAGATTTCAGAAATCAAGAATTCCTTTTTAGTTTGTAAGTTGGTTATTACGTAGATTTAAACGTTCTTTTAATTGAAATCATGACATGTTGTAATTTGAATATAGAATGATGCCTATGTATAAGATAAATAAATTTGATTCTCAAACTACCATTGCGATTGATCATATTTTTGTGATGATGAGCGCACTATATTGAAAGTTATTGGAATCTATTGTGATTGGGTATTGGATTCACTATGCCAACTGAATGGTGAAACATGTCATGTTATAATTTGGTGGTTACTTGCAAGTTTATGATCTAAAATACATGCTTATATGTTAGATCAACACTCATGTATATTTAGATCCATGTTAAGTTGAATCTATTTATGTTGTAAGATTTGATTTTGTAGCTCTCTTATGTTTAACACACATAAGTTATCATGCTACGTTGTCATTCAAATATGTTTATAATAGTTCTCTTATGTTTAACACACATAAGTTAATATGCTAAGTTGTGATTTAAATATGTTTATAGTAGCTTTCTTATGTTTTGGCATACATAAGTTAATATGCTAAGTTATGATTTAAATATGTTTATAGTAGCTTTCTTATGTTTTGGCATACATAAGTTAATATGCTAGGTTGTGGTTTAAAACTGTGTTTATATGTTAAACCTCCATGCTAGACCTATATCAAGTTTTCATGATAATTAGATCCAACTTAGTCACGAGTTCACCTTTACATGTCAAGTTTAATTTGTGTAGTTCTATGTAAATTCATATGCTATGATTCATGTTAATCGGATCTAAATTTGCAAGTTCATTATCCTATGCCAAATCTATATGTCACATATTTTTATGCTGATAGAATATTTCATGTTCTTCACTTTTCCCTTTTGTGGTTACAAGTTAGGCTAAAATATCGAGCCTAACATTCCTTGTAATTTTGCGAACGTACAAACGGGGGATATCGTTGGGGGTAAATATGAAATTATATGTAATTGGCATGTGCGGCACATGCCAATGATTAGTGGCATTTAAATGGTATAATTTTTATATACCAAAGATTATGAATATGATTTAGGGGAAAAGTGGGCCATGACAATAATTGATTTATAATTTACTTATAAGTATGATGGATAAACATGAAAATTACATGGCATAGATTTGGTATATTTGATATACCATTTATTATGAGCATAATCAAAAGGATAATTATGGCATGATTAAATTAAGATTAATTTACATAAAGAATTAGACATATATAGAAAATATGGGAATTTAGAAAAGACGAATATACCTAACCCGAGGTTAGACTCAGTTGTGGTGTAAAACTGCCCGGAACCGACCGGCATATCCAGTGACCACAACAGGACCTGTCTAATGTGGGTGGTTAGTGCATCAAGCCCATAAAAACCCGAGGTTAGATTGAGTTGTGGTGTAAACCTGCCCGGAACCGACCGGCACATCCAGTGACCATAACAAGACCTGTCTAATGTGAGCGGTTGGTGCTTTAATGAATAAATTAAAGCTAAGTTAAGATTGATAGGGTTAAATAATTAAGGAAACACTTAACCATTATAACATGTTAACTAGGCAAGTGGGTGAGGTTAAGTAAAATTAGAACACTTAACCGTTACAACATGTTAATTGGACAAGTGGGTAAGGTTAAGTAAATTTAGAACACTTAACCGTAATAACATGTTAACTAGGCAAGTGAGTGAGGTTAAGTAAAATTAGAATACTTAACTGTTACAACATGTTAATTAGACAAGTGGGCGAGGTTAAGTAAATTTAGAACACTTAACCGTAATAACATGTTAACTAGGCATGTGGGTGAAGTTAAGTAAAATTAGAACACTTAATCGTTACAACATGTTAATTAGACAAGTGGGTGAGGTTAAGTAAATTTAGAACAGTTAACCGTTGTAACATGTTAATTAAGCAGATGTTAGGGTTAAGTTAACTAAGGTAACACTTAACCAAAATATATAATGACATGTGGTGGGGTTAAGTAATACAAGAGGAAAACTGTTAACCAATTATATAACATGATTTATGGGAAGGGTTAAGTTAACACGAGAGGGCAACACTTAACCAATATAACATGATTTGAGGTAAGGTCAAGTCACATCCAAAGGAAACACTTAACCAACATGACATGACGGGTGGATGGGTTAAGTCAAATTGAATTGATTAATGACACTTGACCAATATAACTTGATGAACGAATGGGATTAAGTTAAATGGGAAATACTTAACCAATATAACCTGATGACTGAACGGGGTTAAGTTAATAAATCACATTTAACCAATCTAACAAGACAAGCGAGAAAGGTTAAGTTAATAAGAACCACTTAACCAACACGACTTGACAAGTAGGAGGTTAAGTACACGTCGGGTTGGTGGGTAATATTAGTGAATATAGGCTCACAAAATTTAACCATTAAACAAACATGGTTGAACCTATGGGAAGGTTAAGAGCACGTCGGGTTGGTGGGTAATATTAGTGAATATAGGCCCACAAAAACTTAACCATTATATAAACATGCTTGGATCGATGGAAGGGTTAAGTACATCTCGTGTAGGTGGGTAATATTTGTATATATTGGCCCACAAACTTAACCAGGAGGAAACCCTAGTAACGGGGACCCATTTCAGCAGTAACCCACGTAGATGTATCATGGTACCCTGAAACTAGGCTGAGTGAGGCACGATTACTGGGTTGATTATAAGAGGTCAAAGACAACGACAGATGGTACGTCTGTGTAGGTTCCGACGGTTTACGGGCGTGCACGTACTCCGGAGTGGGAAAAAGCAGGCACTGGGTACCAGTAGTTTTACACTGTGCATTCTTGAATCGTGTCGGGGGTCGCTAACATAAGGATTGATACACCTTATGGTGGGACCAGCACAGGGTAGCTACACGCAAGAGAGGGCCGACTGACACAGACACATGACAAGCTAATACAGGTAGGGAGCCGATCGATAGGATAGTAAGGGTACATCTAACATATTCATGGCAATTGGACTGATTGAGGTGGAATCCCTAACTATATATGTACACCTGAAGGCTACGACAACTGCGGGGGTTGGGATCGTATTATATAGATTATTAGTTGAGACACTAGCTAGGTGGTGCAGAGACTATAGTAATATGTGCGATCACATGTTCAACCTATCTTGTCTTATATTAGGATATTGTCCTATGTTCTGTTACTCCTGTCATGATCCCTTTTACTTGTTTAAATGCTAGTAATCACCGAACTTACCAGACTTATTGTCTGACCCGTTTTTTCTTGTCTTTTTTTCTTCCGTTTCCCCTCTAGGTAGTTAGGGAGGGGATAACTCAGGTTTGTTTGGACCGTTACTCTTTCCAAGCTTGAAGACTCTTTGACGTGTTACCTTGGACTCTCTCTTCTACTGTTACAGTTGGCTCATGCTTTATTTGGGGAAATCATTTTATGCTTCTTTATTTTTGTAAAACAAGACATGATACTTTGGTATTGTAAAACAATCTTTGCACCAGCTGTTTATCAATGAAATAAATTTTTATTTATTTGTCGCTGCTTTAATTGTTTGTCTTGTAATTTATCTAGATCTTTTACCTATAATGCTCCACCTAAATTAAGGCATTCCCTTTGTGAGTGACCTTAACGAAGGTGGGGTGTTTCATCGAACCACTATAAAAATCCTTGTTCTTCATTTTATTTCTTTCTATTTTGCGATTGTGGTCTCATTCTAACCGTTAGGTGAAGTGTTCGCATAACACCTTTGGTGTTGAAATCAAATTTTTGTTTTAACACATCTTATATTCTCACAGATCTATCTTGGTAAGCAGTTATGTATATTCTTTCGACTACCCGATTTAAATAGTTCGTTTGGAACACCACCAGCTTAAGCCTACCTTATGTCACGAGACATGGTAGGTAACTTCTCGTAACCTATGGTGATGAATACTTATTGTAAAGTAGCGATTAGTACAAAAAAAAACAATTATCTCAATTAATAGAGTTAGAGTTTGTGAACAAACCGGAGAGGATCAAATGATAAAGCAGAGGGGATGCAATTGATGAAGTGGAGGAGAGTGATTGAATAAACGAGGTAGCATGATTGAAGAAATTCGATGGAGAAACATAGCATGTTGGAAGGGGAAACGTGAGGAGAGTATCGAAATGTCAAGAGGGGAATTTTGTTGAAAGAGGGTGAGAGGTAACAGTGGAGGGAAGAAGCAAAAGAACGTAAATAATTAGCGGGGAAGGCGACAAACTTTTGGGGAGTGTAAAAAGTAAACAAAACGAAGCAAATAAAATTGGAAGAGTGATATTGGATGCATTTTCATTGTAAACGTTGCTAATAAATGTGTAACAACCCACCCGAAATGGGCTTAAATTTCGACCCAAAAAAGGACCATCGAAACTTAGAGCCATTCTAAACGGGTCGTTGGTTACCGAAAGGATTACATTTGCACAGATAATATAAACATATACTTCGAATGGAATTCTCACACAACGAAAAGATAAAATATAATATTGAAATAAGATGTACCGCTTATTTAAAAATCATAGAAATACAACAGTCAACGTTACATCTGCTCAATAGGTACATCAAATAATTCATTGTCACAAGTTTCCAAAAGAAATAAAACAATAATTACTAATAATAGCACAATAACATCGTCTCCTTCTTCATCTCCAGTCATGACTTCGTCCATGGATTTTGCCCCATCTACTGACCTATTGGATATGTTAAGGAGAGGGATTAGAACATAAAGTTCCGTGTGTCGGAAACATGGTGTTACTTAATGTCCATACCCTATATTTTTACCAAGTTACATATGTCAAGATATGTCTATGCAACACACAAGATTTACAAAAACACAAAGTACTTAACCAATGAGGTAGATATCCAAGTCAATCACTCAATAGTATTTTTAACGTAAAGACCCAACGAGGTGGACATTCTTGGTCACTCATAGCCCTATTAAAGGTGTGCTCTTATGATCTTTTATGACCCTGAGGCAGACCCTAGCCCCTTAAGATCCCATCCTATTACGTCAACCTTTTTAAAGTTTATACTCTCAATTGTAATATGAGAAGTAGTATTGTGAACGTTACTACTTAATTGATATTACGAAAGGACACCTATGTCGCTTAAGACTTCCCTTGGACAATTGGTGAACATGCAATGGCCACATATCTTTTATATACCAAATTTGTCCCTAGACGAGCACTTACAAGCTTCTAGAGGAAGTGGACATCTCCCGTGAACTACCCTACTCAGTTACCATTTATGCTTAACCACTTTTAGAGAGGGAGGACCCAAATACTTACTTCAAATCTAATAAGGGTAGGTCCCATGACTTTGGTTCCTCTCCAAGGAATAAACCTTCAGAGGGATCCTAGTCCTAACCATTTAAGACCCAAACTAGATAAGAAGAGAGTCGACCACTTAATATCTTCCCAAGGTGTAGTAAACGTGCTTATTCACGCACAATAACATATATATAGTTATATATACACACGCTAGACCTCTCGCATTAGACCGTATCTTGTAGATGTTGGATATTTTGTTCGGTTCTGGGCAGACTTCTACTAAAAGTTGGTTTAACCTTGTGTCTAGTGTACTAAGTTTGAATGGTTCATGACACCAAAACCTCTCACATTAGTTGGGCCTACTTATGGTTACTGGATTTTCCGGTCGGTTCCAGGCAGACTTATACCATAAGTGGCAACTAATCTTGTGTCCGTGTGTCATTATTTATATATATAAAACCATTCTATACGCATACATAGGAAGTCAATATATATTTTCATATATAGAGGCAATTCAAACTCGAGTTCAATCCTAACCGCATTTATTATGCTAATAAAATGTCAGTTACGTTGATTACGTTTATATAAGTAAAAATAATTATAATGCCTAAATAACGTAAATATTTTATGAATGAGAAAATGATCTAATGAGATGGTAATTGTCAATTTGTCTAAATCAAGGTATACAAGCTAGTTTTTCCATATTTTTGCTGCTATAACTTAGGCATGAGGGCATGATAATAATATAACAAGTAACAGTGAATGGAAAATATACATACATATAAATTTCAATGTGCGTCCTAGGTTTATTGGCATGATTTCAATACCGGATTAAAAATAGAGTATTATATACACTTGTACATGTATGTTTATAATTTAAAAAATTTCTAATTCACCCTTTTTTTGGTCTTATGCACGTAAAAACGTTTACATTTGACATATTTCAAGTATGAATATGTTTGGATTCAAAAAAGAATCCAAACCTAATCAAATCATGAAATACCCAAATTCAAACCCTTCTAGGTTACAATCAAATGTTTAATAAAGGTGAATTACACAATATAGAAACAATAGTAGCAACACCCCTTTTCATCTTTAACTAATTTTAAAATCAAAAATCCACAAAACCCAAATAATCGTGACAATTCATATACAAATATAAAATAGAGGATTTAGGGGTTTTGGTATTGATGTTATCGATTTCCAAATCCTCTTAGGCATGTCTATCAACATGATAATCTAATAGTAATATGAATATGCCTAAGTAAACGACATTCCACTCACAGATCTATGAAGAATTAATGGGATTTCTGTACTAGATCTAGAT
Source organism: Allium sativum (assembly GCA_030737875.1). Taxonomy (NCBI): domain Eukaryota; kingdom Viridiplantae; phylum Streptophyta; class Magnoliopsida; order Asparagales; family Amaryllidaceae; genus Allium; species Allium sativum. The sequence continues at coordinate 575,544,540 of CM060909.1, read as the reverse complement.
CTGTGCTTAATTATTGAGGCAAACGTGATCCAATAATCCTCGTGACATATATATGTATAATATATATTGAAAGTTGGTAATCTTTGTTGCATATACCAATCATATACTTTGTATATATGCCTCATCAAAACCTTATACCCCCAACCTAAATGGGTGTGATATAAGGAAAAAGAGCACATATATAAGCCATATATTAACAAACAAACATATATCAGTCTATCCAACACTTACATCACAAAGTATCATGCAACACCTATACCCAAACATAGTAATACAAAGAAAACAAAAGCATCAACCTGTATCACAAGATCCACTCCCCATCTCCTCAGCAATTCAAACTTCCTTTGATTTTGCTTAGTCTTCAAACCATTATTGTTCAACAAAAACCTTACTTCCCTCTCTATCATACCCAGTCTGATCTCTTTTGATACTCTTCTATCATTAGAAATCCGAGCATTCCTTTCCTTCCATATCTAGTACATAGATACAGTGAATGTTGCACAAGCCAAATCCAAAGTCTAGTCCTTTTCCCTAAATTCATTCATGATTTTAACTGCTACTTTTTCTAACACACTTGTATTATCAACATCAATACCCAGTTTACATGCAATGGACCTCCAAATGCAATCTGAATATGTACACTCAAAAAAAAGATGGTGAACTGATTCTTCAAACTCTCCACATAAACAACAACAATTCTCTTCAATCATACCAAATCTTCTCATATGATCTTTAGTGTATAACCTATTGCTTGTAGCCAAGTAAGTAATAAAAGATATCTTCTTTGCATTTTTTCCATGCCATTTGATTTTATAACACGAAACTCCATCATTTTTTCCATGCCAATTGATTTTATAATACGAAACTCCATCATTTCTTTTTCTAATATTCTCCCAAGCCTTATGATTTATAAAGACCCTACCATCACACTGTTCAAAGTAATCACCCTGCACTGATACATTCATCTTACATCATCAACTTGTTGTTGTACCTCTCTGATTGCTGCATGAATCCCACAATTCAAGATACCATCCACTACAATATATGAAGCAAGATCACCAACATTCCCCAGTGCCTTCAATCTAGAGAAACCAATCATATCAATCAAACACTTGCAGTTGATCCAAGATTCAAACCATAAGGAAGTAGTATCCCCTGAAGCTATCACCTTATTGAAAAACCGTTTTCCAAAGGATCTAAGTCTCAAAATTACCTTCCAAGTACTAGATGCATTATTATCAATATCCATACACCAAAACTGTTTTCCATTACATTACTTCGACTTTTTCCACTCACTCCATAATGAAGAGGAAGTTAGAAATCTCCACATAAGTTTAATGCAGGCAACATTTTTCAAATCAGAAAACAATTTCAACCCTATACCTCCCTCTTCCTTGAGCATACATAAACTCTTCCAACTAATTTTATGAGCGGAACCCCCCCCCCCCCAAAAAAAAAAAATTAATCCACGCACATTGTATTTAATTTGTCTAAAATATGCTCAGGCAACTGATAGACAAATAACTAGTAAAGAACAGTGGGAATGATTTCAAATTGTATGAGTTCAGCTCTACCGGCAAAGCTCAAAAACTTGACATCCCAAGACTGTAATTTGTTTTGAATTCTTTGAAGCAGACTTTGACATTCATTATAATGTATATAGTTTGAGGAAATTGGTACACCAAGGTATTTAACTGGTAAGTGGTCTACTTGAAAACCAAGATGTCTAAAATATCACCAATATTTTTAGCAAAAGAACTATAACTTTGGTTCTCATTTCGATCATAGATAAACCACTGTACCATTTTAGCTTCCCAAAATTTTCTTTAAAGCATTAGCACAAATATTATAATTCTTCCCAAACACCATTTGATTGTCTACATACAAGAGATGTGCCATTGGAGGCTCATTTCTATGAATTGGATAAAACCTCCTTTGCATAGTCACCTCATTCATGCAGTAAGTAAAGTATTCCATTGTCAAAGAGAATAGATATGGTGATAAAGGATCTCCTTGCCTTATACCCCTATTTGAAGAAATAAACCCTCTCGGCACTCCTTGAATTATTACAGAAAAAGTGGGTGTAGAAATACATTCATATATTATATTTATGAAGTGTATAGGAAACCCATCTTTGACACTATATGACATATAAATTCTCTAGATATCTTATCATAAGCCTTATGCAGATCCACTTTCACACACACTTTGTTAACTCCAGGTTTTTTGAAATCTCTAAGCAGTTCATGAGCTATGAGAATATTGTCACCAATATAGCGAGATGGAATAAAGCGACATTGGTTTGCAGACACTAAATGAGGTAAAAACCATTTCATCCTATTGCAAAGAATCTTACTGAATACTTTATAGTATATAGGGATGGAAAAACATGTATACTCACGGTTATCCGCAGTTAAAATCTGTTATGGACATGAAACTGATAGTAAAATGGGTACCCGTGAGTAAAATAAATGGGCATTTTTAATATCCGATAATTAATGGGGCGGGTACGGATAGTAAGATATCCATGTCCATGGGTACCCATGCCCGTATTGAATGTGATTTATTATCGATAGTCAATACAAAAACATTGTTGTTGGTTGTTTGGTATTTTTGTGCATGCCTTTACTCAAAAATTTATAATCGGTTGTTGATATTCTGATGGATACTTCTGTTGTTGTCTCTTCTTTTTTGGATGTTGGTTTAAATATGTATTGGTATTTTGAGGTTAGCATTTGAGCATTGGTCTAATTTGTTTTTTTTACCAAATGTACTTTTGAATAATTTCAATAAACGACCAAAAGATAAATTGAATGAATATAGTGGATACCCACAAATACCCTCCATTACCCGCAACTTGTTTAAAACACATTTAATGGGTACCTGTGCGGGTATGGGGCGGGCTCGGGGCAAAAATTCACCCAACGGGGCGGGTGATGGAGTGGTACTGCCCGCGCCATGCCCTGCCTCATTGCCATCCCTAATAGTATAAATTGCAACATGAAATTGGTCGATAATGTGCAATTTCAGAGTGTCTATCAACTTTTGGAATTAAAGTAACAAAAGTATGGTTAATACCTTTTGGTAATATTCCTGATTCGAACATATCTTGCATAGCTGTAGCTAGATCAGCTTTTATTTCCTCCTAATGTATTTAAAAACTTTGAATTGAATCCATCTAGCCCAGCGCTAGTATCATCATGAATAGAATCCACTGCCTTTTTAATCTCATCTAAGGAAATTGACTTAAGAAGAAAGTATTTACCTTAATCATTTATAGTGAATAAAGACTGGAATGAAGGAAATGCCTTACTCACTTCACTATTAAATAGATTAGAATGATATGCAACTGCTTCACGTGCTACTTCTTCTGGCTTAAATACGAGACCCCCTTCAGTACTTATTAAAGCCTTAAGATGATTTGAGTATTTCCTTGTTGACATTTTTCCACGAAAAAACTAGAATTAGTATCCCCATCTTGAAGCTAAGAAATTTATGCTTTTTCTTTACATTCATGAAATGAATCTGTTTTTGCAAATCCCACAATCTTTTAGCTTCTAGCATATTCTCATACAATTCCAGATTTTCAGGATCTTCATCAACTGCAACCTCCAAATTTTTAAAAGCAACTTCGGCAACTTTAAGAATAACATAATCCCTTGGCCTTAATTTATTCAATTTCTTAAGCTCCACTTTACAATAGTTAAGTTTCTTCATGAAATCATAAATAGAAAATCCCCCAACGTTCATATAAAAAAACCCTTTGAAAGCATTCAACATATCCAGGAATACAATGCCAATCATTACAATATTTAAAAAGATGAAACAACCCAAACTTCTTCTTTCGGGAAAGACCGGATTGAGTTGAGAACACGAATCATCAGAACACAAACAATAGAACATTTCATTGCTATTACATCAATTACATCAGAGTACAAGAATATATCAGAGTATGAATAAATAATACCGTAGAAAAATAATATCAGAGAGTAAAATACATAGTAGAAGAAATTTAAAATGTATAAATACAATGCGTAGTGGAAATACATCAACTTGCACAACTGAATGAAATACACGGATACAAAGCTTTCCGAATATAGATCTAGTTGTAATCCAGGATCCTGTGAAGAGAAATCTGCAAAAACTAAAACTACTAGCTTCCCGCGTAAAAATTATGGGCACCCAAGGCTTAGGTGAAAACAATAAACTCCGAGTCAGTCATGGGACTAGTATGAGAACTAAAACAGTTATTAAATCTTTAATTTAAAAGTTGGGAAGTCATGGGACCATGTCGTATAACACGGAACTGGTATACTCCACATGAGTCTCAGTTTCAAACAAAACAATGAAATGTTCTTTGGAAAAATGAAGCTAATATAAAACTCTGGTCCCATCACACAATGCCACGCAAACCGGAGGATAGAGTTTTACCTTATAATAGCCAAACATTCTTGGTATGTTTAAAACAAATCATTTTGATATTATTGTAAGTGCATAGTGTATCAAACAACATCAAATATAAATGCATCAATCATAGACAACATGAGCATCCCATGTCACTATGTCGCCATATAGGTTTACAACTAAAACCGAAAAGTCGCGTACTGGAAATTGGATTTCCATCTTGAGTCAAGGCAAGGGATGTACTCCTTACCAGTTCGGGCCATCTCTAGCGGAATGACCCAGGATCCCCCGTAGTGAACCCTTGGATCCTGCAGTGCCGGCCGACACTTACGTTAGTGGACTGGTAATTCCTGAACACGCCTTTCCTGGTCCTATCAGACCTCTAAAATAGACAGTACGTCGACCATATTAAGAGCCACTAGGGACTCAAATCCGAGGCGCCTCGCAATCCATCATCCACATAAGTAAAAATGTCTGGGGAAATGTGTGCACTCACTGCGTCCCTTATCCCGTTTTTAACTCATACCGAGGTGTGAAGCTCGCGAATTAACGCTATAAACAAAGCTATGCAATTTAAATCCATGCTTTGATCATCAACTACAAGACTTTGCTTTTCAACAAAAGCTTTGATCAATTGCATCTTTTCATGCCACACTGACAATTCACGCCATGCAATCGATATATAACCTCTAAGCTTGTACGTCTCAGAGAAGGGTGTTAAGCAAGAGAATAAATTCTCCGTCACCAACAAATATATATTTAATAGAAATCAATCAACACATAATGAAATCCAACGTCGGACACACGTCCATCTATAAGTCCATTCTAGGTCTGAACGAAACTGAGGCACCTTATTCCTCGTCCCATATGTCCAATACAGAAGAGAGGTCCTCGCATATCCGGTCGATCTCCAAGTACGTTTGGACGATCACCACTTATTACCTTGTCTTAGGTGCACAACCCAATCATGACATAAGTAATCATCCAGACAACGTGAAGAACTCAGTCTTCAACCGCCGTCTTCATCATTGACTTCTAGTCGTCGTATCAGTTATTCAAAATGGGATAAAATCCAAATAACTCGCGTATTTTATAATCAATATCAAGTGCTATAAAAACACATTATACGCCTTATTCCAATTTAGAATATTCTTTTGTTCAAATATTCATATCCTTTGGGAAAGGTTCCCATTAATTTTATAAAATATAAATTCTTTTAAATTTATACTTTAATCTTCCTTTGGATATCAATTTCAAAAGATTTTATTAACTAGTCAGGATTATCGAACCTTACCAAAATAATCATTTATTTTATTTCTTATACTTTAATCTTCCTTTGGATATCAATTTCAAAAGATTTTATTAACTAGTAGGGATTATCGAACCTTACCGAAATAATCATTTATTTTATTTTCCAATCCCAACCTATTCATCCCATGGAGTAAAACTGGTAATACTCCATATCTTACACCACGGTGTTATCGGTAAAATTAGTTACCATTTCCCGTTCAAATCTAATTAAAGATTTAACTATCGCTTGGAGTAAAACTGGTGGTACTCCATTCTCGATCATTTTCCAAATTTGGTAATTAAATCATCACCTTCGCATCTCAATATAATTAAAGATTCATTAAAAATCCACTTAGTTTTATTCTTCCAACAATCATTATTTAATGATTATTTAACTTTGGAAATACAGACATGCCACATCGACAATCTACACCGTACCACTGATTTCTACCAATATATAACCTCTAAGCTAATACGTCTCAGAGAAGGGTGTTAAGCAAGAGAATAAATTCTCCGCCACCGTACAGATATATATTTAGCGAAGATCAACAATACGGTTCAAAATACAATGTTAGACGTGTAATCCTGTCTTTAACAGGGTTAAAGAACCAATGTTGTTTTAAATACAGTTCACGATAAACCCAAAATACATTCCATTAACCATGGAATCTTCACGAAAAATAGATCAATATATATAATCGATATAAATTTCCGTTTCAACCAATAATATAAATGGAATAATGACAAAGCCTTTTAAATTCCATATATATTAATACTCTTCCTCCGCAGAAGCTCACTTCGATTATTACCAAATCGAATTCCATTCGATCTCAATTTAATATATTAAATTGGAAAACTTTAACTTGGAAAATTTTCATAAAATCTTAATAAAAGATTTATATATTCAAATCCCATTTCACTATTAACGAATGTCTTTAAAAATATAGTTCACAATAAACCTAGTTCACAATAAACCTAGTTCACATTCCATTTTATTCCAATTACTAAATATAACTGGAAACTCTAATAATCTTAATTACAAGATTTGTTCTTTTCACATGGGGTTAAAGAATAGTGTTACTGAAGACACCAGTCACGAAAAACCCAAAATCCATTTTGATATTAAATATAAGGCTCTAAACAGAAATTATATCGGCTTACATTCAATATCAAGTTCTGAAACCAACACATATCGTATGGGGAATAACGATATATATCTATCTTCCAAATTCCTCCACAATATATGTATAGTCACGGAATCCGATATTGAAATCTCCGGAAGATGATTTCTATTCATGTCCATTCCAATTCATACATTGGAAAATTCTAGTTAGATTAAAACCATTCTCAAATCCAATTTATTTATTTAAAAACATTGGATTATCTTTCTAGTTAAAAACTAGTTCATTTTGATCAAAATATATTTTTATCTTTACAAATGCAGACTTTTTCATTCAAATTCTTTCCAAATCATTTATTATGGTTTTACATAATTTATGAATATTTTTAATAATTTTATCAAGGCCCATACAGTTGGTTTCCAATAACGGCCACCGAACTGCATCCAAAGCGACCATTTCCAAAACTGATTTGGACATAATTTCAAATCCAACTATTAGATTTCAAATCTCTTAGATTCATTGGAAAGCACTTTCCGATACAAACCCAACGGTTCCAGTTTTAGGAGAATCTGACGGATGGATCTTCCGTAATGTCAGTTCGAAGTCAATGGTTGAAATTCACGAATGGTCATGGTGCGGCGCATTCTATTCAAGCTATATATATATACATTAAATATTTTGTTCAAAACGTATTTTATAAATTCATTTTAAAAACGATTCCCACTTTCATTTTAATTTTAAATCGAAATTGAATACTCCTTATCATTATAATATTTAAATGATAACATTTTCAAAATATTAGATTTCAAAATCATTTCCTTTTTTGATATTCATTATAAAAATGAATAAAATCGATATAAAAATTGTTCACGTTAAAATGGCGCATATCAAATCAACACGGCTTCACATATTTCAATATTTTTGTATCCATCCAAAATCAGACATCAAATTCAAATTTTAATCCTTTACTGAATATTATTTTAAAATATTCATTATTTTTGAACTGGAATCAGACCCAATCAATTACCATATAACGTTAGTTATATGGATATCATACATCACATGTACACAACTACAATGATAAACAATCATCCTGAGTGCATTACACAACTGCATAAGCATTAAATATAAATAATTAACGCTTACTACAGTCTTTCAACTAATCGATTGACATACAACTAAACAATTGGGATTAGTGTACGCCAGATATCATCCCAATACCCATGTGGGGTTTCACCCAATAAATACTGAATATTATTTGTGCGGTTAGGCGATGTTTAAAATTTACCATCCCAATCAATGTCAGTTAAATGGGTGTACATAAACAAATCGTCTGATTTGTAAATGAATATTTATTTCATTTCAAGAGAATTTTATGTTGTTCATATATACGTTAAAAATTATATTTTTAACAATAAAATATCTATTTCAACACTTGACTATTTTATATTGTCCATACATTCAATCAAAATGATATTTTTATTATTCAAACATTTTATTCAACACACGAATATTTTATATATATTTTTTTATAAAAAATTCGTCACCATAACAACGCGATATTAGAACCGGAATAATGTCTAGCATTATACCTCTCCTGATACTAGCTCGCGCCATACATAATCATCAATCCACTCAACAAAACCACAATACAATCATTTCTCAACACAAACAAATTTAAAACCACAATTCAATCCCAAAAAACATCCATTGTTTGTACAATAAATAGTGTCCGGAGCTACTATAGGAGCATTCGGTGGAACAGGTGAACTACACTTGCTTCTTGATAGATGTATGGGACAGAGGGCTCATGGTACTTGCTTTTGCTTCCATTTCCACTTTCCATAAACGAGCGAATGTATTTACTTAAATTTGATGGACATTTTGCAAAAATTGAAATAGAAAAGAAAAAAGGGAGGTTTGTGATGATTTTATATATTTTGAGATATAATAAATCAAAGAAAATAATAGAAACCAGATTAAAAAATGTGTTTTTGAGGATTGATTATGTACAACGGGATTCAAGAGCTTTTTCTATTCTTCTAGTTTAAGAAATATTTCTTTTGCTCCAGCTCTATTCCGTTGAAGCCCTTACAAACTAATGGGTGTAAACAAATAGCGCTAAAAAATTTGAACCTGCCCCAAAAATGTTAAGATTTCTGAGAGTTGTTTCATGGATCCGCAAGAGAGTACTTGGGTTGATAATTATATGAAGCAGAAGATATTTTAGCCATTTGCATTAAGCTCAAACTTCAAAAACTTATTACACGTAATCCTATTTTTTTGGAACGCATTGAAAGATCTATTGAACTCATAATTCATTAGATACTTTTTCTGAATGTCAACTAAGTATCCTAGGTAAATTGATCCCGGTATCTAATCCAATTTGCTCCCCTAGCTTTCATCTCTCAGTGTCAGTGTCGACCCAGCAGAGTGCTTTCGCCGTTAGTGTAAGGTGTTCTCACCATTGGTTTCCACTCCATCGTTGTTTTCTAATGATCAGATTCGCTGTTCTGATTCCAAAATTTGCAAACGAGCTCCAATCTTCACACGATCTTTTTTTAGCTTAAATGCGCTATTCCGGACAACTTTCGCCTAGTGGCCTTTCTTCCGAAAATGCTCCAATTCGCCAGAATTTGCGAAAAGACATAAATCAAACTGCTGACTTTGGACGCATTTTCTGAACAACTCCACAATCCAAAATATGACTTCTATATAGTCAAATCAAAGAGAAAATTGTGCTCTTTGATTTTGGCACTATGGAGTTTTGGCCAGAGGCGCTCGGGTTGGGAGTTATTGGCTAAAGAAGGTCAGTGGGTTATTTGCAAAATGAGAATTTTGTAAAAATTGGATTTTTTGGAGAAGGGGGCCAATGGCCGGACTTGGGTGAGGGTCAGAGGTGGCGCAAGTGGCTGGGGAGGGTGTCGGTGGCAGGTGGTGGCCCACAGAGGGTTGGGGTGGCGGGCTTAGAGGTGGCTCTGAGTTTTATGCTATCGCTCATACCAGACTTTTGTATGACCCAGAGTTTTATGTCTCTTCTTATTACTCTGGGTACTCCTAAACGAGCAGACTAGAGACAGGTTTGATGGATATGCATGAGTAGCTATCCAAAGACGAGTAGGAGGCTTCCACGTACTATATACATATATTCTCCCTATGTTGTTGCTGCTGCTTTGGGCATTAGTTGTGTACCTCTTTTATTTCCTTTAGAGAAAGTATTTCAAAGTTATAATAATAGGATATGAAGCTGTATTTTGGATTCTTCTACTCAGATGGTTACAGTTTTGTTTCCAGCTTATGTAGTATCTCGCCTATTTTATATCAAGTTATGTTGTTATTATTATACTTTATTCCATGCGCTGTGAGATATACTACAGGTTCTTTGGTGAATTTATAGTTTCAAACCATTTTCTTGTGAGGACCATCCCGTGTTAGTCAGGTATTGACACAACGCATTTCAAGGGGAATGTCGGCTGGTGCGGGGCGGGGCATCACACTTGGTACCAGAGCCAGGTTGCGCAGTTTAACCTAGGGAAGTTATCAAGGAGAGATAGTATACGTATATGAGAGCATGTATTTGTGATATTTTGGTTTACAAAAGCTATTTATACTATTAGTATATCTAAGGATGAAGTTGCACTGCACGGGCACAACTAAAGAGTTGGTTAATCGTTTTCTTTTTACAGATTGGACAATGAGCCGAAATACGAGAAATACGGGTTCAAGGGCCAACAATGAGAATGTCCCTGATATAAGGATGATGTTTACTGCCTTCATGCGAGAGATGCTTAGGGATGATGATCCGGGAGCAGTTCCTAATGTTGCTAACGGTGGTGGTGCAGTAGTGCAGGCGCCTGGAGCCGACTTCGCCAAGCTTAGCAAGGATTATACCAGTCTTGGTGGTAAGCTGTTCCATGGAATGGAATCGGCTACAGATGTTCAAGATTGGCTTGATAGTTGTGAGTGCAACATCGAGGACTTAGGGATCGATAATGCAATGAAGAAAAGTTACAGCTTCAAGGATGGGATATGAATTAGTGGAATGCCATTAAAGCGACTACTCCAGAGGATCAGATTACTTGGAATCGGTTTTAGACTCGCTTCAGTGACAAGTTTATTCCAGCTGCTTAGAAATCAGAATTGTTTAGGAAATTTTTGGAACTTAAGCAAAATGGTAGGACAGTCTCGGAATATATTGTTGAATTAGATACCTTATCAAAATATGGATTATCTCTTATCGACACTGCCGAGAAGAAGAACAAGAAGTTCATAACTGGCTTGGACGAGTACTTGGGGAAAAGAGTTATAAATCAAATTAATGAGACATTCAAATCTATTGCAGGAAAGACGTTAAGATCCGAGAGCCTTTACCCTAAGTCGATGACCGAGGTTGCTATTGCATTTGCAGGAGAGCCAAAACCACAGGAAAGTAGTGAAGCCAAGAAGAATTTGCAGAATAAGAGGAAAAAGAATCAGACCAAGGATGGTCAAAAAAAAGAAGGACAAGAAATATGTCGAGTGCTATAGCTGCGGCAAGAAGGGCCACTATGCAAGATACCGTCGAGAAAAGACCACAGACATGAAGTGCTTCAATTGTGGCCAAGTGGGACATCACAAGGATAAATGTACACAACCTCCTAAGGAGAAGTAGATTGTTAAAGCATATGCTATCGACGCTATTCCTTCTTCGTCGAATGCCCCAACTACGACGGAGAAAGGAAAAGGTGTCATTATTCAAGGTATGCTTTCCATTCATGATGTTCCTGTTCGAGTATTGGTTGATACCGGGGTTTCCCATTCCTTCGTATATAGTGACCTGGTAGATAGGTTGGAATTGGAACCCGAGATTATCGATAGAACTTTAGTTGTGATGAACCCGATCGGTGATTCGGCTAACCTTTGTATGATTTGTCATAATTTGGTCTTATCGATTCATGGATGTGTGTTTTCTTTTGATTGCTTTGTTTTGGGATTTACTATGTTTGTCATTATTTTGGGAGTTGATTGGCTCCAAAGATATGGAGTGGTAGTAGACTGTGAGGGGTCTACAGTGACCATTAGAGCAAATGATAGGCAGAGGGTGGTATTGGGTTACCTACCTAGTGATGGGGTGATGGATAGTTTTCTAAATTCCCTCGACATCCCGCATGATGATTTATCAGATGTGCCTATTGCTGGCGAGTATCCGAGCATCTTCGGGGAAGTGACCAGACTTCCACCACAACGAGAGATAGATTTTCAGATTGATTTAGTGAAAGATGCCAGTCCTATAGTGATGACACTTCGTTGTATGGCGCCAATGGAGCAGTGAGAGTTCGAGATGGAAGTAGGCGATCTTTTAAAGAAGGGGTTTATCTGAAGAAGTGTTTCTGAGTGGGGAGCACCTGTTGTAATTGCTACCAAGGCCGATGGTTCCCTTCGCATATGCGTGGACTACCACGAGTTGAATAAGCTGACTAGGAAGAATAAGTATCCTCTTCCACGGATAGATAATTTGTTTGATCAACTAAATGGAGCAAGAGTGTTCTCCCAGTTGGACCTCGTGATAAGATTTCATCATCTTCGAGTAGCAGTTGAGAGTATACCTAAAAAATCATTTCGGACGCCATTTGGATTCTGTGAGTGGTTGGTCATGCCATTCGGGTTGACCAATGCACCCGCATATTTTGTTGATCTTATAAATAGGGTTTTCAAAGATCAATTAAATAATTTTGTTCTTGTGTTCATAGACGATATCTTGGTTTACTCGAGGACAGAGGAAGAACATAAGGAACATTTGAGGACAGTGATGGAGGTGTTGAGGAAACACCAAGTGAAAGCGAAACTTTCTAAGTGTCACTTCTAGAGGAGGGAAGTGAGGTCCTTAGGCCATGTTGTTTCAGAGAATGGTATTGCCGTGGATCCTGCGAAGGTTGCTACGGTGCAAGACTGGTCTACGCCCAAGAATGCAACAGATGTGAGAAGTTTCTTGGGGTTAACTAGATACTATCGTAAGTTAATCCAAGACTCCTCCAAAATAGCGGCACCGTTAACTCGGTTGACCAAAAAGAATCAAGCTTTTACATTAGATGAAAGGTGTGAGAGTGCATTTAAGGGTCTAAAGGAAAAGTTAACTTGTGCACCAGTATCAGCTATTCCTAAGGGGAACGAAGAGATGACGATATACACGGATGCCTGTGGTGTTGAGTATAACAGTATGATTTTTGTTTGATGATAACAAACATATGATAATTATTATTTAAATGTGTTTGTAATTGTACTATTTTATCTTTTCCATTTCGTAGGAATAAATATTTATTTAATAATATACTAGTGCACACAGTTGTATATTCACATGGTTTATTTATTCAAATAAATATTTTATTTCAATATTTATAATAGTACAACATTAAGACTCCACTACTGTATATCCAAAGATATTACTTCACATAACATTGTACACGGAAATAAATGGAGTACAATAGACAAATTTGTTTGAAAACAATAAATTAATATTTTATTTCAATCAAATCTGTCTATTACAAATAACAGTACAATTTTGTTCACGTCTACAATCATTTTCATATACACATTTAATTACTGACACACACTGACGTTGTCTTCTATCTTCTTGCCTTCATAGAACTTCAAAACCAGTACGGTCATCTTCATACCTATCACATACAGAAGAACACACAGAGTAGACTGCAACAAAAATAAAATTCAATACAAACAAATAAAAATTTATTTTTAAATTTTATTTACCTTAGAATTTCGGTGTGTTTCTCATCATTTTTCTAGACTTGGTCTAATATGCAGGAACGGGAAACTGTCTGATGGCTGCATGTACACACATGTATAAATATACACGTGTGCATTGTCTTGCCAATCAGCGATCAACTGAGGAGTAGCCACGTGGACCATCTCGACTCATTGCACAGTTCATAATCAAGCCAAAGTGAAAAACAACTCAACATATACATGATGTTCGAGCTCAAGAATGTATGCATGATCATTAAACAAGCATGGTGCAAAAGCAAAAGGTTGAGCACAAGGCATCAACAAGGACTGGAAAAATCAGTTGAGACAGCAACAAATGTACAAGAAGTCAAAGCATGATTCAAGGCCAAAAAAATGGTGTAACAAGTTCTAACAAGGGGTCAAACAGGAACAACTAGAACCAGGATAGAGTACACAAGCACAAGACCACATGAAGCATAAGTGTAATAAAAGTTGGTGCAGGTTCATAGCGTGGGTAAAATGGCATATGAATTTCAGTCCAAACATGCAATAGCATTTAAAGTATGGCGAGCCAGTTCCAAACAAAGGGGAGAATTACACATAAATATGGTGGTGCACATGTGATACTACAAATAAAATAATATGGCAGATCAAGTATATTGTCTAAGTTATGGCAAAATTTCAAGTGCAGTTTCAGTTCTAGTCGTAATAGCTTTAAGATGAATAAAATGGGTCGACGCAACATAATTGGTGCTTGAAAGCAATGTGCAGATGCAAATAAGAAACAACATGCAAATTGGTAAGCTAATGTGATTCAAGAAACTACAAATGCAACAAGTTCACACAGCAAACTCAAACCAGGTTAATAATGATAAGTGCACCAATTTACCAAAGTTTTTGGCCAAGATAATCAAGTGCAAGTGTTCATGTGATCAACATAAGTCAAAACAGTACGTGAGCCAACAACATGTCAGCCTATTTACATGTACAACTATGGTGATACAATGGAGCAGCTATAATTCAAGCAGCATGATATGTAACAAGTAAATGAGTATGTCGAGTTTCACAAATTAATTTAAGATGGCATGGTGCAGCTTAAGAGAATACACAAGGTGATGGACAATCACGTGTGAGCAAAGATGGATAGTTATACATCATCTCTGGGATAACAACAAAACAACATGTGATCAAAACAGCTGTTCATGAATAAATGCATTTTCAAATGTTAAACAGAGATTTCATGTATGGTACAAAATTGTGCAACATGCATGGTAAGTCAGCTTGGAAGTGAAATGAAACATAGTGCTTTTGTAAGCAAATGGAAATATGATAGAACCGAGAACAATTTAGGTCAAATGGCCACAGGTGCATAGGTACTCAAATTCAGATCGTCAAGTTCAGGGAAGCATAGTGTTTAAGGAAAACAGTTTAAGTTCATGGCACAATATCAATACAACAATAGCACCAAGGGATCAAGCATTATATCTGTTCTTATCAATGATCAAAGATAGTATCTGTTCAAATCTATGGTAAAATTAGTAAAGGATTCATCGGATTTAAAGGCTGTTAAAAGAATCATAGCAAATCAAGTAAGGAATAGATGCAGTCTAAATCCCATAGGAGCATGTTACTCGAGCTGCTGTATATTCAGAAATATATGAATAGAATACCAGTTTTAAAATCATAGCGACAAAGTCAAATAAAAGAGATTTTTTCATCATGTTATTTTGTTCAAAATCGTTTTACTCTCAAAAATTAAGGGCAGAATTTCGTTTCCAGAAATCTCGCAAGCTCAAGATCAATTCAAAGTCATACGCAAGTATTAAATGAAGGTTGAAGTTTTCAAATCCAAAGATTTCATCAAGCCCCAAAATTTACACAATATCACGACCAAGTCTAAGGGGAAATTAGAGATTCTTTATGAATCCTAAGTCCTATAAATAGCACCCATAACATCATCGACAAATCATCAAAAAAAAAAAAAAAAAAAATGAAAACCAACCCAGCAACTCAAAGAGAAAATCGAAGAAATCAACTCAGTATTATTCACTGTTTTTGATCGCAAGTTATCCTAATCCGATGTCAAGAACAAGCACAAGTTAATCCGATCATCAGAGAAGTTTTTTCATCAATTCCAGAAGCTGTCGATCGATTTGGGAAATCATAATAAACCCTGGAAAATTTTAGAGACGCCATGTTTTTAACAAAGAAAAGAGATCGGGACTAAAGAGAATGGTTGCAACACAAAAGAAAGTGGTCGGCCCAGTTCATATTAGAGAAAGAGGATTTCCTTTTTAAATTCTTTCGAACTAGGGTTTTGGTTTGTTTTTGTTTCAATTGTTTTTAGTTATAATTCGAAATCGTGTTTATAGTTTTCCAGTTTGTCTATAAAACTAGGGAGACGAATTACGGGATTTGTAATTCGGGGAACTTTGGTTTCGGGGATATAAACCAGTGCAGGGTTTTAAGCGTAGGGTTAAGAACAGTTGGGAGCGAGTGTCGTGAGTTTACAGGGGATTGTAAATGTAGAGATTGTTTTAACTCCTAGTAGAAACCTTGGGGAATGCAGCAGTAGGTAGGGTTTTGCCGAAGCTGGGTATATCTGTGTGTTATTTATTTTCCGTATTTATTCTGATTATTATCTATGTTGTGATTATTTAATTACTCTGTGGAAATCTGTGATAAACCATATTCACCCCCCTCTAGGGTTAATTTAGATCCTATAAGTGGTATCAGAGCTGGTATAAGGTAACAACATGATAGGGGGTTCTTGCTATATAATCATGTGGCGAAGTATTGACTCTTGCCCCTACGTGCCCGTGGGTGGTTGTCCGTGTCGAGAGGCAGGACATGAAACTATTATCTGAGGTATCTTTGGTGGCCACCAGGGTGGTTAAAATTCGTCGTAAATAGAGACAACATTTGGTATCAGAGCAGGTATTTTTTATTATATTTTAACACTAGAGTCATGAATCTGTCTAATAACGGGTTTTCTGAGGGTCAGTCCATATCTAGGCCACTAATGTTTAATGGAACTGATTATGCCTATTGGAAAGCTAGGATGAAAATTTATTTGAGTTCGGTCGATTATGATGTGTAGGATATTATCGAAACGGGTTATAGGACTCCCACTGTTATTGTTAATGGTATTGACGTTCCAAAATCAAAAGACAGGTAGGATGCTAATGATAAAAAATTATTTTCAACTAATGCCAAAGCGATGAATGCTTTAATATGTTCTCTTGATAAAACTGAATTCAATTGAATTTCTCATTGAGAGACTGCGCAGAAAATATGGCATACGTTGGAGGTTACACATGAAGGTACATCTCAAGTGAAGGAATCTTGTCTCGCTCTACTCAGCAACGAATATGAAAATTTCTCTTTGTAAAGAGACAAAGATATAAAAGAGATGCATGGACGTTTCTCATCACAGGTCTACAATGCAAAAGCTCTTGGCAAAACCTATACCAAAGTGGAATTGATCAGAAAAATATTGAGAGTGCTATCAATGAATTTTGAAGCTAAGGTGACGGTAATACAAGAATCAAAAGATCTGAATAAAGTAAGCATGAAAGAGTTGATCGGAAATCTGATTACTTACGAGATGGAGTTAAAAGCAAGAGAAGAACAAAAAGATTTTGAATTAAAGAAAAAGACGATCGCTCTAAATAATTCTGTTAAAAGTAATGATGATGATTCCGTTGAAGAACTAGCCATGGTTTTGAGAAAATGGGCCAAAGGAAATTACAAGCCATGAAAGAAGAATTCAAAAACTGACAAGTCTGAAAGTTCAGATAGTTCAAACGATGAAGTGTTTTGCTATAATTGCAAGAAACCCAGACATATCAAATCAAATTGCCCACAACTCAAAAATGAAAAGAAGAAGTAGTTTAGAAGAAAGAAGAAGGCTTTTGCTGCTACATGGAATGACGAAGAAGGGGAAGAAGTTTCTGAAAGTGATGAAGAGGAAGCTAATTTGTGTCTTATGGCTCAATTTGATTCGGAAGGTAGTGAAGAGGATTCTAGTAAGGTATCGAATTTTACCTATAAAGAATTAATTTTGACGTGTCACGACCTCATAAAACCTGTTGATTCTCTTGAACTAAAAGTTAAGAAATTGAAATCTGAAAGGTTAAAACTAGTTCAAGAAAATAACAGTTTAGAAATAAAATTTGAAAAAGTTAAGAATTCACCATTTTCAGAATGCGAAAAATGTCAATTTTTGAGTAATGACTCTTCGAAATTCAAAACTGATTTTGAGTTACTTAAAAGTAAAAATGTGAATTTAAAGAATGGAAATCGTGATTTTGAAAAGGAAATTGAAAAGCTTAGAGAATCTTAAAAACTTGATTTTGAAAAGTGAAAACAATTTGAAATTGAAATTTCTAAGTCCAATGCTAAAATCAAAGCACTTGAAAACGAAAATTTGGTTTTGAAACAAACAGATGCTAAAAAGAGGAAAATCGCTATTAATCGTTGTTCAAATTTAATGAAAGCAAATAGCGATCTTAAATTTAAAATTCAACGACTTGAGTCAAATTTGACTAAATTTTCTAAAGGAGAGAAATAATTGAATATGTTGTTAAAAAATCAAATTTTTGTTCAAAATAGAAAGGGACTTGGGTTCGGAACTGATCAAGTTGAAAAACAAAATCCTAATGATTTTAAAAATCCTTTAAATGGCTTTGAAAACAATCAAGTTGGAATTTTGAAATCTAATAATTTCAAAGGGTTTTTAAATCATAAAGAAAATGACAACTTGTTTATAAACAATTCATTTAAACCTGTTTGGATTCCAAAAAATAACAAAATGAATTTGAATAAGTCTGAACGAATTTGGGTTCCAAAGGGTATGCTAGTGGATAGTAATAGATTGTTATATAAACGGGTTTGGGTACCAAAACGTGTAAACGAAGATAAGCGTGATAAAACAACATTTGTTAGACCACTCGATCATATAGACATTTATGTACAGTGAGAGGCTAAGGAAGAACTGTGCATAAGTGAGATAAAATTCAAACTGATCCATATTATCGAATTATTTGGAGTTCCTTAGCCATAGATTCAGAGTTGGAGATTCATTGGATCACATCGATTATGGTAAGACAGGTATGATCTCTAAACTCGTATTTTTATTTCAATTCCTTTTTAGTTTATTTTCCTATTTAGTTTTTATTTCTTTTATTTTTCTTTATTTTTTTTACTTGGCTGGTTTGGAAATCATTCGTTACTGACTGTTGAAATTCTTGGATTGTAAAAATTTGACTTTTTTAAAGTGATTTTAAATAATCATCTTCATATTTGATCGTTGAATGTTTCTTGTGCTTGTTTAAGAATTCTCTAAAAAATTCACTTGTGATTCTTGCTTTGAAAATAATTTTGTGCTGCTCTTATAAGGAAAGTGATTTGATTCATTTGAATATCTTGGTGACTGGACGATAAATTGAAAAATCGGTGATTAAATATCGTTAAATTCCATAGACAATTTAAATTAAAAATATAAGTGGTTTTAAAATTGTCCAGGAGCAATCAGCATCAGAAATATTAGATAATTTCATATTCTACTAATTGATTTGAAACAGATTTTGAAACTTGCATTGATATTTTCAAAAACTCCTCTTGGAATTGATATTTTCAATTTCAAAATTATTTTTGATTATTTATTCAAAAATTGAAATTATTGATTGATTTGAACCTGAGACAACCCCAACCTCCCCGATAAGGAAAGCCCGGATAGAATTGAGGACAACACACATCAGAACCCAAACAGAAGAACATTTCATTGTTTATTACAACAATTCCATCAGAATACAAGAATATACAGAGTATGAATAAATATTATACAACAAAGAATATCAAAGATTTAAATACAGTACTGCAGCGGAAAAATAATACAAAACACAACTGAAGGTAATACATGGATGCAGAGCTTTTCGAGCATTGTTCCAGCTGTAAATCAGGATCCTGTGAATATAAATCTGCAAAACCAAAACTATTAGCTGCCGGTGTCGAAAATAAGGGCACCCAGAGTTTAGGTTAAAAAAAAATGTAACACCCCGTATTTTTAATATAATTAAAAATAAAATAAAATATATAAAAATATGCTTATGATGGGTAAATAATGGTGATGCATAAGAAGAATTAATTAATACATGGAAGAGAAGAAAAATTAGTTCAATAACGATGTATGTAACGAAACAGATAGTAAAATAAGGATAACTAATTCAAGAATCAGGAATTAGGCAAAATGGACATCACCAATGCGTTCCTCCCGGAAAAATATGCGAAATAGAGTCCGAGTTTTCGAAAATCGGAGTCTGTATGACCAAGATATGGCCAAAACAAGATTTTTGCAGACTTTCTGGCAGACCGACTCAGGTCGACCATAGTGTCGACACTATAGTCGACCTGCCCCCCCCCAAGTCAACTATAGTGTTGACCCCCCCTCTGTACAGGTCGACCTGGTCGGCCTGGGGTGGCCCAGAACCCATTTTTGAAGCCCTGGGATGATTTTTGATGGTCCGGATTGGTTTTAGGGTTAATCTGATGGCTGAAATGAGTTCCTACACCTATAAATACACCCTAAGACCTAGCCTCCTCTACACACAATTCTATTCTTCTTCTTCTCTGCCTCTGTTCTAAATAAAAATAAAAATGGCATCGCTACTCTGCTGGAATCAAAACTAGAAGCTAATCATCATCAACCTAAGCAACTCAATTCAAATTAGAGATTAAAGCTTCTGCAACGATTCTACAACAACTAAAGTTCTTTCTTTAATCCAACCAAGGCAAGCGCAGTTATTTTCCGATATAAACTTTAATCATAATTGTGACATGATTGTAAATCTGAATTTGAGATTGTTATGTTCTATTCTGATCTATTTTATTCTGTATCTCTTCTTCTTTCTGTTCTATAGCCAGGCTACTACGAGGTTGCGCCAATCTCCTAAGAGATTAACATACGCTAAAATATTTGGGACAATAAAATGAATAATGCATGAAATGGGCATGACCGATATGTGACTGAGTTGAGGAAAGAACATAGGTTGAACTTGGAACTTAGGACATAAATCTAAGGCATATAATTGAACCTATGACTTGAGTTTGTGGCATAAACAATATTGAACATACGACTTGAGAAGTTGGTTAATCTGTGACTTATTTAAGAAAAAGGACATAGGTTGTAAACTAGATTTAGATCTATGCATATTCTGTGAATTGGAAGAAGAGGAACCATGGTATGTTAACATATGACTTGAGACAAAGAAAATATGGTTTAGGTATAAAGATTTAAATTAAAGTAGGATATCTATCAAATGTGAATAATACCTAAGTAGGAGATTTTTGTCAATAGCTATATTTGGTATAATTTATATGTGTATCTTTTGTACTAGGCAAGTTGAACTAAATTGGGACGTGTAAATTATGACCTTAATCTGTGACATGCAAATTTAATGCAAACATGGGGTATATGAACATATTGTGAATCATGACTATTATTTATGCATGTGAACTTAGGGAAGATTTATAATTAGGCAAGATATGTTGTGAAACTTTAAGGAATGATTAAATATGTTATATTTTCCTAATTTGCTAGTTCTGCTATATTTGCCTAATCTGCTAGTTCTGTTATATTGCTTAATCTGCTAGTTCTGCCCTACTGCCTAGTCTGCTAGATCTGTTCATCTGCCAAATCTGTCATCTGCTACTGAATCCGTTAAGTCGCCTAAACCTGTTATCTGCTATGTCTGTTAAGTTGATATATTCAGTCTGTTATTGACTTAATCTGAATTAGCTATGAATAATTGACATGTATATTAGGCGTGGGTATAAATGGTAAATCATTAATTAATTGGCCGCAAAGATAAACATGGCTAACTCGAGTTTAGAATGAGTTTGCGGCGTGATTCTGCCCGGAACCGCCCGACATATTCCAGTGGTCGCAAACAATAGGTTCTAATGTGAGAAGTTAGTCATAACGTGCTTAAAACCCGAGGTTAGACTCTGTTTGCGACAGAAACCTGCCCGGAACCAACCGGCCTAACCAGTAGCCGCAAACTGTCAGTCTAATGTGAGAGGTTGGGCATTAATTTTTAATTAATGAAAATTTGAGATAAATATGATGTCTAAAACGTGTTGGGTAAGGTTAGACCAATTGGACCAATGAATCTGATAAACCCGTTTCGTGAATCCGTAGGCGCAATACAAAGTTAGATAATCTGTAACCAGTTAATCTGTAAGTCTGTTAAGCTGTAACCAGTTAATCTGTAAGTCTGTTAATCTATAAGTCTGTTAATCTGTAACCAGTTAATCTGTAAGTCTGTGAATATGTAATCGGTTAATCTGTAAGTCTGTTAATCTGTAACCAGATAATATGTAAGCCTGTTAATCCGAACATCTGATCCGTTAGTCCGAAAACCTGTTAACTTGATTGTCTGATTTGTGAACTAGTTAATCTAAATTTTGTATGTCTGAAACTTGTAGAAATCTGTTAGTCTGGGGACACAAGGTTATGAGGGGAATCACTTGTGTCATTTGTTGTTTGGGACCCATATTAGTCAGTAACCCTTTCTGGTATCAAAACTTTGACCCAACAGTAAGTAGGGTCCGGGCACGCTTACTGAACTAATTATAAGCGGTTCATTCTGATAATGGCGAGGGGTGTTGATGGTGCGTTTCAACCGGGTCATGTGCGTGCATGGATCCCGGTCTGCCTCTGAGGATGTAAGACACCGTGACATCTGTAAATAGGTCTGTGTCAATTGATTGTCACTTTAGGGAGTGATACACCCTACTTTGGGGCCGACACAGGATATTTAAGTATTAGGGAGCCGATCGCTTGGGGTAGGGTTTTAGGGTACACTTAGTTCTGTCTGTTTCTGTTGGTACCGTTTGTTTCTGTTGGGTGGTAACACCTGTCTGTTTCTGCGTGGTACCGTCTGTTCGGGTGGTAAAGGCCCATTACTAGTGTACACCTAATTCTACCTTCTGTTTCCGTAGGGATTAATCTGTTTCTACTTCTGTCTGTTTCTGATCGGGTAGTAAAGGCCCATTATTAGCATTCTTTTTCTGTTAAATTATTCTGTACCCGTTTCTGTTTCAGTTTAGACATTAGGGTGACACCTAATTCTGTTATACTAGTATTAGTGCAGAGAAGTGTAAAGAAATAGCTTATGTCATTCTGTTCTTCTGTTATATCTGCTACACCTATTACAGTTATCTCTCATCTAGTTTTATGTTCATGTCATGTTATTATTATCTGTTCATAACTGAAAATCACTGGACTGGCCAGACTTTTTGTCTGACCCTTGTTGTTTCGCCTCCTTTCTTCTGTTTCCTCCCCAGGTTTTGTAGAAGGGAATACTCTAGATTTATCCAGATTTCTTCTGCTTGAAGTGCTTAAAGTATGGATTGGCTCTGTATAGCTTCCGTTCTATGGGGATTATGATTTTAAACCATGCATTTTGAAGGCTTTTGTACAAGACTGATATTTTGTACTTGAATTATGATAATGTAATTTGAAAGGATGTAACCAAGTTTATTTCGGTTTCTGTTGAAATAAAGTTATAAATTTTTCAAGTACTATTCTATCTGTCTTGTAAGTTTCTGTTCTGTTTACTAAAATGCTCCACCAAAGTTAAGGCATTCCCTTTGTGAGTGACCTTAACGGAGGTGGGGTGTTACACTTGGTATCAAAGCTAAAGGTTACCAGATTAGATAAAAAGTTTTTGAAAAACTATTTTCAAAAAGATTTTTAAAGGAAGTATTTTCAAAAATAAAGCTTATTTTGAAAAACATAATCCCCAAAGCCATATATCTATCTTTTGATTCTCTGTCTGAATCCTTGTTTCCTTCTTTTTTTGAGTCTTCGGGGCTCCTGGCTTTCTGGGAGGTAACCTCATCGCGGCATGATTCTGTAGTCTTGATAAGACTACGACACCTGTCAAAGGGCAAATAAGCACCCGACTTCCATCTGTAGCCGCAGTAGTTTTACCTACGACTAATTTTCTTTCGAGCTTTGTAGTATTTTTCCGTGCAATGGAGGCAGCTTTCGGGGGACTGGTCGACATATTACACAAGCATAGTAAAGATGAGAATGAGGGAGTTTGGCCAAGGAGCACAACCCAAAGATAAGAAACCCATGGATATGAACTTGGTTCAAAAAGGAGGCAAAAAGGAAACGCAAAAGAAGGAAGAAAAGTCTAAAGATAAAGGAGGAGAAAAGTGTTTTACTTATGGAAGCTTGACTCAAGAGGAAGGACAAAGGACATGACTTACTTCGGGAAGGCAAGCGAATGCTCTCATAGTTGGTGGATAGGATAGAAGTAGGAAAATTTCCGTAGAGAGTTTATTTCCCTTATCTAATTATTGAGTTAGAACTCTTTCCTATTATGGCATTTTGATTCTGTAGTCGAGTCTCTGCACTTTAATACTAGTCTTGTTTCTGATCTGGTTATAGTCGCAAACCCCATAGGGGTTACGACTCATCTGTTGGTGATAGGTTGGGGTTTGAGAGATATCTGTGTTAGGCGTCAAATAGGACACATACATTCTGGGTTATCATGCTTAGTTTCCTAAGAATCATTCGGTAATCTGATCTGTACCAAGAATCTGTAAATATCTGAATATTTCTGATAAGGTTAAGATTTCCAGTTTTGACATTTTCTAAAGTGGGTAATCCTCTTAGTGTCAATTTGATGTTGGTTTTGGTCTTCGGGGCCGATACTTAGGACCCATGTCTAATGGGAACCAAGTTTTTGTTTTATCTGTACTCGCTTCCATCATTCGACTGTATCCTATCGATCGAATCTTCGAACTTTAGGTAGAAACTAATGGGTGTAAGCATGTGTTTGAGACATGTTATGTTTGATGGTTGCAAGTGGATGCAAGTGGTTGCTAGTGGTTGCCCGTGGATGCATATACACACACTAGGCACTAGATCGGCTCGAAAACACTCTCATACTGCATATGGATGTGTGAGCATTTTTAATTTTTGTGGATGCAAAATGATTGACTCAGCACATGGATGTTGCATATGACTGAATGGTCGTGCACTCATATAGAAATGATATGTATCAAGTAGGAAAATTGCATACATGTTGGACTCATGACACTGGCATAATTCACATTAAGGAGGTCAACTGAATCAGTGGACCGCCTGATCTTTGCATTAGACAAGGAACATATACACACACTTCTTGCATATGTTCATACAGCATTAGAAATCTCTTAAGGACAATGAATGCCTGTGATTGATGATTGAGTAACTTGAAGATTTTGGGGACGAAATCCTCTAAGGAGGGGAGAATGTAACACCACATATTTTTAATATAATTAAAAATAAAATAAAATATATGAAAATATGCTTATGATGGGTAAATAATGGTGATGCATAAGAAGAATTAATTAATACATGGAAGAGAAGAAAAATTAGTTCGATAACGATGTATGTAACGGAAAAGATAGTAAAATAAGGATAACTAATTCAAGAATCAGGAATTAGGTAAAATGGACATCACCATTACATTCCTCTCGGAAAAATACGCGAAATAGAGTCCGAGTTTTCGAAAATCGGAGTCCGTATGACCAAGATATGGCCAAAACAAGATTTCTGCAGACTTTCTGGCAGACTGACCCAGGTCGACCATAGTGTCGACACTATAGTCGACTTGCCCCCCAAAGTCGACTATAGTGTCGACCCCCCCTCTATACAGGTCGACCTGGTCGGCCTGGGGTGGCCCAGAACCCATTTTTGAAGCCCTGGGATGATTTTTGATGGTCCGGATTGGTTTTAGGGTTAATCTGATTGCTGAAATGAGTTCCTACACCTATAAATACACCCTAAGACCTAGCCTCCTCTACACACAATTCTATTCTTCTTCTCTGCCTCTGTTCTAAATAAAAATAAAAATGGCGTCACTACTCTGCTGGAATCAAAACTAGAAGCTAATCAACATCAACCTAAGCAACTCAATTCAAATTAGAGATTAAAGCTTCTGCAACGATTCTACAACAACTAAAGTTCTTTCTTTAATTCAACCAAGGAAAGTGCAGTTATTTTTCGATATAAACTTTAATCATAATTGTGACATGATTGTAAATCTGAATTTGAGATTGTGTATGTTCTGTTCTGATCTATTTTATTCTGTATCTCTTCTTCTTTCTGTTCTATAGCCATGCTACTACGAGCCTGCGCCAATCTCCTAAGAGATTAACATACGCTAAAATATTTGGGACAATAAAATGAATAATGCATGAAATGGGCATGACCGATATGTGAATGAGTTGAGGAAAGAACATAGGTTGAACTTGGAACTTAGGACATAAATCTAAGGCATATAATTGAACCTATGACTTGAGTTTGTGGCATAAAGAATATTGAACATACGACTTGAGAAGTTGGTTAATCTGTGACTTATTTAAGAGAAAGGACATAGGTTGTAAACTAGATTTAGATCTATGCATATTCTGTGAATTGGAAGAAGAGGAACCATGGTATGTTAACATATGACTTGAGACAAAGAAAATATGGTTTAGGTATAAAGATTTACATTAAAGTAGGATATCTATCAAATGTGAATAATACCTAAGTAGGAGATTTTTGTCAATAGTTATATTTGGTATAATTTATATGTGAATCTTTTGTACTAGGCAAGTTGAAATTGGGACGTGTAAATTATGACCTTAATCTGTGATATGCAAATTTAATGCAAACATGGGGTATATGATCATATTGTGAATCATGACTATTATTTATGCATGTGAACTTAAGCAAGATTTATAATTAGGCAAGATATGTTGTGAAACTTTAAGGAATGATTAAATCTGTTATATTTGCCTAATTTGCTAGTTCTGCTATATTTGCCTAATCTGCTAGTTCTGTTATATTGCTTAATCTGCTAGTTCTGCCCTACTGCCTAGTCTGCTAGATCTGTTCATCTGCCAAATCTGTCATCTGCTAAATCTGCTAGTTGCTTAATCTGCTGAATCCGTTAAGTCGCCTAAACCTGTTATCTGCTATGTTTGTTAAGTTGATATACTCAATCTGTTATTGACATAATCTGAATTAGCTATGAATAATTGACATGTATATTAGGCGTGGGTATAAATGGTAAATCATTAATTAATTGGCCGCAAAGATAAACATGGCTAACTCGAGGTTAGAATGAGTTTGCGGCGTAATTCTGCCCGGAACCGCCTGGCATATTCTAGTGGTCGCAAACAATAGGTTCTAATGTGAGAAGTTAGTCATAACGTGCTTAAAACACGAAGTTAGACTCTGTTTGTGACAGAAACCTGCCCGGAACCAACCGGCCTAACCAGTAGCCGCAAACTGTCAGTCTAATGTGAGAGGTTGGGCATTAATATTTAATTAATGAAAATCTGAGATAAATATGATGTCTAAAATGTGTTGGGTAAGGTTAGATCAATTGGACCAATGAATCTGATAAACCCGTTTCGTGAATCCGTAGGCCCAATACAAAGTTAGATAATCTGTAACTAGTTAATCTGTAAGTCTGTTAATCTGTAACCAGTTAATCTATAAGTCTGTTAATATGTAATCGGTTAATCTGTAACCAGATAATCTGCAAGCCTGTTAATCCGAACATCTGATCCGTTAGTCCGAAAACCTGTTAACTTGATTGTCTGATCTGTGAACTAGTTAACCTAAATTTTGTATGTCTGAAACTTGTAGAAATCTGTTAGTCTGGGGACACAAGGTTATGAGGGGAATCACTTGTGTCATTTGTTGTTTGGGACCCATATTAGTCAGTAACCCTTTCTGGTATCAAAACTTTGACCCAACAGTAAGTAGGGTCCGGGCACGCTTACTGAACTAGTTATAAGCGGTTCATTCTGATAATGGCGAGGGGTGTTGATGGTGCGTTTCAACCGGGTCATGTGCGTGCATGGATCCCGGTCTGCCTCTGAGGATGTAAGACACCGTGACATCTGTAAATAGGTCTGTGTCAATTGATTGTCACTTTAGGGAGTGATACACCCTACTTTGGGGCCGACACAGGATATTTAAGTAATAGGGAGCCGATCGCTTGGGGTAGGGTTTTAGGGTACACTTAGTTCTGTCTGTTTCTGTTGGTACCGTTTGTTTCTGTTGGGTGGTAACACCTGTCTGTTTCTGCGTGGTACCGTCTGTTCGGGTGGTAAAGGCCCATTACTAGTGTACACCTAATTCTACCTTCTGTTTCCGTAGGGATTAATCTGTTTCTACTTCTGTCTGTTTCTGATCGGGTAGTAAAGGCCCATTATTAGCATTCTTTTTCTGTTAAATTATTCTGTACCCGTTTCTGTTTCAGTTTAGACATTAGGGTGACACCTAATTCTGTTATACTAGTATTAGTGCAGAGAAGTGTAAAGAAATAGCTTATGTCATTCTGTTCTTCTGTTATATCTGCTACACCTATTACAGTTATCTCTCATCTAGTTTTATGTTCATGTCATGTTATTATTATCTGTTCATAACTGAAAATCACTGGACTGGCCAGACTTTTTGTCTGACCCTTGTTGTTTCGCCTCCTTTCTTCTTTTTCCTCCCCAGGTTTTGTAGAAGGGAATACTCTAGATTTATCCAGATTTCTTCTGCTTGAAGTGCTTAAAGTATGGATTGGCTCTGTATAGCTTCCGTTCTATGGGGATTATGATTTTAAACCATGCATTTTGAAGGCTTTTGTACAAGACTGATATTTTGTACTTGAATTATGATAATGTAATTTGAAAGGATGTAACCAAGTTTATTTCGGTTTCTGTTGAAATAAAGTTATAAATTTTTCAAGTACTATTCTATCTGTCTTGTAAGTTTCTGTTCTGTTTACTAAAATGCTCCACCAAAGTTAAGGCATTCCCTTTGTGAGTGACCTTAACGGAGGTGGGGTGTTACACTTGGTATCAAAGCTAAAGGTTACCAGATTAGATAAAAAGTTTTTGAAAAACTATTTTCAAAAAGATTTTTAAAGGAAGTATTTTCAAAAATAAAGCTTATTTTGAAAAACATAATCCCCAAAGCCATATATCTATCTTTTGATTCTCTGTCTGAATCCTTGTTTCCTTCTTTTTTTGAGTCTTCGGGGCTCCTGGCTTTCTGGGAGGTAACCTCATCGCGGCATGATTCTGTAGTCTTGATAAGACTACGACACCTGTCAAAGGGCAAATAAGCACCCGACTTCCATCTGTAGCCGCAGTAGTTTTACCTACGACTAATTTTCTTTCGAGCTTTGTAGTATTTTTCCGTGCAATGGAGGCAGCTTTCGGGGGACTGGTCGACATATTACACAAGCATAGTAAAGATGAGAATGAGGGAGTTTGGCCAAGGAGCACAACCCAAAGATAAGAAACCCATGGATATGAACTTGGTTCAAAAAGGAGGCAAAAAGGAAACGCAAAAGAAGGAAGAAAAGTCTAAAGATAAAGGAGGAGAAAAGTGTTTTACTTATGGAAGCTTGACTCAAGAGGAAGGACAAAGGACATGACTTACTTCGGGAAGGCAAGCGAATGCTCTCATAGTTGGTGGATAGGATAGAAGTAGGAAAATTTCCGTAGAGAGTTTAGTTCCCTTATCTAATTATTGAGTTAGAACTCTTTCCTATTATGGCATTTTGATTCTGTAGTCGAGTCTCTGCACTTTAATACTAGTCTTGTTTCTGATCTGGTTATAGTCGCAAACCCCATAGGGGTTACGACTCATCTGCTGGTGATAGGTTGGGGTTTGAGAGATATCTGTGTTAGGCGTCAAATAGGACACATACATTCTGGGTTATCATGCTTAGTTTCCTAAGAATCATTCGGTAATCTGATCTGTACCAAGAATCTGTAAATATCTGAATATTTCTGATAAGGTTAAGATTTCCAGTTTTGACATTTTCTAAAGTGGGTAATCCTCTTAGTGTCAATTTGATGTTGGTTTCGGTCTTCGGGGCCGATACTTAGGACCCATGTCTAATGGGAACCAAGTTTTTGTTTTATCTGTACTCGCTTCCATCATTCGACTGTATCCTATCGATCGAATCTTCGAACTTTAGGTAGAAACTAATGGGTGTAAGCATGTGTTTGAGACATGTTATGTTTGATGGTTGCAAGTGGATGCAAGTGGTTGCTAGTGGTTGCCCGTGGATGCATATACACACACTAGGCACTAGATCGGCTCGAAAACACTCTCATACTGCATATGGATGTGTGAGCATTTTTAATTTTTGTGGATGCAAAATGATTGACTCAGCACATGGATGTTGCATATGACTGAATGGTCGTGCACTCATATAGAAATGATATGTATCAAGTAGGAAAATTGCATACATGTTGGACTCATGACACTGGCATAATTCACATTAAGGAGGTCAACTGAATCAGTGGACCGCCTGATCTTTGCATTAGACAAGGAACATATACACACACTTCTTGCATATGTTCATACAGCATTAGAAATCTCTTAAGGACAATGAATGCCTGTGATTGATGATTGAGTAACTTGAAGATTTTGGGGACGAAATCCTCTAAGGAGGGGAGAATGTAACACCACATATTTTTAATATAATTAAAAATAAAATAAAATATATGAAAATATGCTTATGATGGGTAAATAATGGTGATGCATAAGAAGAATTAATTAATACATGGAAGAGAAGAAAAATTAGTTCGATAACGATGTATGTAACGGAAAAGATAGTAAAATAAGGATAACTAATTCAAGAATCAGGAATTAGGTAAAATGGACATCACCATTGCATTCCTCTCGGAAAAATACGCGAAATAGAGTCCGAGTTTTCGAAAATCGGAGTCCGTATGACCAAGATATGGCCAAAACAAGATTTCTGCAGACTTTCTGGCAGACTGACCCAGGTCGACCATAGTGTCGACACTATAGTCGACTTGCCCCCCAAAGTCGACTATAGTGTCGACCCCCCCTCTATACAGGTCGACCTGGTCGGCCTGGGGTGGCCCAGAACCCATTTTTGAAGCCCTGGGATGATTTTTGATGGTCCGGATTGGTTTTAGGGTTAATCTGATTGCTGAAATGAGTTCCTACACCTATAAATACACCCTAAGACCTAGCCTCCTCTACACACAATTCTATTCTTCTTCTCTGCCTCTGTTCTAAATAAAAATAAAAATGGCGTCACTACTCTGCTGGAATCAAAACTAGAAGCTAATCAACATCAACCTAAGCAACTCAATTCAAATTAGAGATTAAAGCTTCTGCAACGATTCTACAACAACTAAAGTTCTTTCTTTAATCCAACCAAGGAAAGTGCAGTTATTTTTCGATATAAACTTTAATCATAATTGTGACATGATTGTAAATCTGAATTTGAGATTGTGTATGTTCTGTTCTGATCTATTTTATTCTGTATCTCTTCTTCTTTCTGTTCTATAGCCATGCTACTACGAGCCTGCGCCAATCTCCTAAGAGATTAACATACGCTAAAATATTTGGGACAATAAAATGAATAATGCATGAAATGGGCATGACCGATATGTGAATGAGTTGAGGAAAGAACATAGGTTGAACTTGGAACTTAGGACATAAATCTAAGGCATATAATTGAACCTATGACTTGAGTTTGTGGCATAAAGAATATTGAACATACGACTTGAGAAGTTGGTTAATCTGTGACTTATTTAAGAGAAAGGACATAGGTTGTAAACTAGATTTAGATCTATGCATATTCTGTGAATTGGAAGAAGAGGAACCATGGTATGTTAACATATGACTTGAGACAAAGAAAATATGGTTTAGGTATAAAGATTTACATTAAAGTAGGATATCTATCAAATGTGAATAATACCTAAGTAGGAGATTTTTGTCAATAGTTATATTTGGTATAATTTATATGTGAATCTTTTGTACTAGGCAAGTTGAAATTGGGACGTGTAAATTATGACCTTAATCTGTGATATGCAAATTTAATGCAAACATGGGGTATATGATCATATTGTGAATCATGACTATTATTTATGCATGTGAACTTAAGCAAGATTTATAATTAGGCAAGATATGTTGTGAAACTTTAAGGAATGATTAAATCTGTTATATTTGCCTAATTTGCTAGTTCTGCTATATTTGCCTAATCTGCTAGTTCTGTTATATTGCTTAATCTGCTAGTTCTGCCCTACTGCCTAGTCTGCTAGATCTGTTCATCTGCCAAATCTGTCATCTGCTAAATCTGCTAGTTGCTTAATCTGCTGAATCCGTTAAGTCGCCTAAACCTGTTATCTGCTATGTTTGTTAAGTTGATATACTCAATCTGTTATTGACATAATCTGAATTAGCTATGAATAATTGACATGTATATTAGGCGTGGGTATAAATGGTAAATCATTAATTAATTGGCCGCAAAGATAAACATGGCTAACTCGAGGTTAGAATGAGTTTGCGGCGTAATTCTGCCCGGAACCGCCTGGCATATTCTAGTGGTCGCAAACAATAGGTTCTAATGTGAGAAGTTAGTCATAACGTGCTTAAAACACGAAGTTAGACTCTGTTTGTGACAGAAACCTGCCCGGAACCAACCGGCCTAACCAGTAGCCGCAAACTGTCAGTCTAATGTGAGAGGTTGGGCATTAATATTTAATTAATGAAAATCTGAGATAAATATGATGTCTAAAATGTGTTGGGTAAGGTTAGATCAATTGGACCAATGAATCTGATAAACCCGTTTCGTGAATCCGTAGGCCCAATACAAAGTTAGATAATCTGTAACTAGTTAATCTGTAAGTCTGTTAATCTGTAACCAGTTAATCTATAAGTCTGTTAATATGTAATCGGTTAATCTGTAACCAGATAATCTGCAAGCCTGTTAATCCGAACATCTGATCCGTTAGTCCGAAAACCTGTTAACTTGATTGTCTGATCTGTGAACTAGTTAACCTAAATTTTGTATGTCTGAAACTTGTAGAAATCTGTTAGTCTGGGGACACAAGGTTATGAGGGGAATCACTTGTGTCATTTGTTGTTTGGGACCCATATTAGTCAGTAACCCTTTCTGGTATCAAAACTTTGACCCAACAGTAAGTAGGGTCCGGGCACGCTTACTGAACTAGTTATAAGCGGTTCATTCTGATAATGGCGAGGGGTGTTGATGGTGCGTTCCAACCGGGTCATGTGCGTGCATGGATCCCGGTCTGCCTCTGAGGATGTAAGACACCGTGACATCTGTAAATAGGTCTATGCCAATTGGTTGTCACTTTAGGGAGTGATACACCCTACTGTGGGGCCGACACAGGATATTTATGTATTAGGGAGCCGATCGCTTGGGGTAGGGTTTTAGGGTACACTTAGTTCTGTCTGTTTCTGTTAGTACCGTCTGTTTCTGTTGGGTGGTAACACCTGTCTGTTTCTGCGTGGTACCGTCTGTTCGGGTGGTAAAGGCCCATTACTAGTGTACACCTAATTCTACCTTCTATTTCCGTAGGGATTAATCTGTTTCTGCTTCTGTCTGTTTCTGATCGGGTAGTAAGGGCCCATTATTAGCATTCTGTTTCTGTTAAATTATTCTGTACCCATTTCTGTTTCAGATTAGAAATTAGGGTGACACCTAATTCTGTTATACTAGTATTAGTGCAGAGAAGTGTAAAGAAATAGCTTATGTCATTCTGTTCTTCTGTTATATCTGCTACTCCTGTTACAGTTATCTCTCATCCAGTTTTATGTTCATGTCATGTTATTATTATCTGTTCATAACTGAAAATCACTGGACTTGCCAGACTTTTTGTCTGACCCTTGTTATTTCGCCTTCTTTCTTTCGTTTCCCCCAGGTTTTGTAGAAGTGAATACTCTAGCTTGATCCAGATTTCTTCTGCTTGAAGTGCTTAAAGTATGGCTTGGCTCTGTATAGCTTCCGTTCTATGGGGATTATGATTTTAAACCATGCATTTTGAAGGATTTTGTACAAGACTGATATTTTGTACTTGAATTATGATAATGTAATTTGAAAGGATGTAACCAAGTGTATTTCGGTTTCTGTTGAAATAAAGTTATAAATTTTTCAAGTACTATTCTATCTGTCTTGTAAGTTTCTGTTCTGTTTACTAAAATGCTCCACCAAATTTAAGGCATTCCCTTTGTGAGTGACCTTAACGGAGGTGGGGTGTTACAAATAAACTCCAGGTCAGTCATGTGACTGGTGTGAGAACTAAAACAGTTATTAATTCAATTTTTAAAGTTCGGTAAATCAAGGGAACACGCCCTATAACACGGAACGGGTCTCCTCCCAAGAATACCAGTGCATAAAACAAATAGTGCAATGCTAAGTAAAGAAAAATGAAGCTGTTATAAGACCTAGGTCCCATCACACAATGCAACGCAAGCCAGAGGATAGGGTTTTACCTTATAACATCCAAGAATGCTTGATACGGGAAATTTAATCTTTTAATTCTTAATCAGACTCCAACCGTAAATTAGTAAGAGAACGATTCCCTAAGTACTAACCCCGAAGGCCGAAACCAACATCAGACCAATACCCAAGAAACCACCCTTCTTAGCTCGTTTCCAGTTAGTTTCTGATTTTATACACAATCATAAATATCAATCGGCATGGGTACCATATATCATGTCGCCATACTAGGTTCTACAAATAAAACTGAAATATCACGTATTGGAATTTGGATTTCCGTTATGATTCGAGGCAAGGGGCAAACTCCTCTCCGCTTCGAGACACTCTAGCAAATGTCTCAGGACTGCACACTCTGGGTAACCCCTGGAATTGGCTGGGCCGGTTCTCCCTTACGTTTGAGGATTAGTTATTCCTGAACACACGTTTCCCGGTCCTTACAGACCTAAAATTGAGGCGCATCGCAATCCAACAACCACAAAGGTGAAAATAATATAAATGTCAGCTAGATTAAGCACTTACACCACTATAGCTAGAAAGAAACGTCGTGTTCTCCCAGCGATCACTATCCCATTTTTGACTCATACCGAGGTGTGAGGCTCGCGAATTCACGTTATACACAAAGCTATGCCACGTAGGCCATGCTTTGATCATCAACCATAAGACTTTGCTTTTCAACAGAAGCCTTGATCATTTGCCACTTAGGCATGCCACACAGGCAATTCACTCCATCCGACAGATGTCCCTCGATATACAACCTCTGAGCTCGTACGTCTCAGAGAAGGGCGTTAAGCAAGAGAATAAATTCTCCGCCGCCAAACAGATGTATATTTAATAGAGATCAATCAACACAGAATAAAATCCAATGTCAGACACACATTCCATTTACAAGTTCGTTCTGGGGCTGAACGAAACCGGAGGCACTTTCCTCGCATATCCATCGATCTCTAAGTACGTCTGGACGATCACCAACTGATTCCCTCCTCTTGGGTGTACAACCCAATCAACATCATCAGTAATCACCTAAACGATGTGAAGACTTCCGGTCTTCAACCACCGTCTTCATTTTCGACATATCGTCGAATCGGTTATCCAGAATGGGTATAAACCCGGCCTTTCTGAATGACCCGCGTATACAATAAACAAATATTACACAAACACAACATACGCCTCATTCCAATCCATCACTCACTAACCGTAAATTAGCAAGAGAACAATTCCCTAAATATTAACCCCGAAGGCCGAAACCAACATCAGATCAATACCCAGGAAACCATTCTTCTTAGCTAACCTACAGTTAGTTTCTAAATTTCACGTTCTTAGGGATATGTTCCCATTAATTTTATCAAAGATAAATTCTTTTAAATTTATTCTTTAATCTTCCTTTGGATGTCATTTCAAACCATGTTAAGGTTTTCCAAACTAGTCGGGATTAGCGAACCACACCGAAGTAATTATTTATTTTATTTCCCAACCCCAACCTATTCATCCCATGAAGCAAAACTGGTAATACTCCATATCTAACACCATGGTGTTATTGGTAAAATTAGTTACCATTTCGTATTCAAATCTAATTATAGATTTAACTATTGCTTTGGAGCAAAACTGGTGATACTCCATTCTCGTTCACTTTCCAAATTTGATAATTTAAATTATCAATTCACATTTCAATCTAATTACAGATTCATTAAAACTCCTTTTACTGGGTTAGAGAACTAATGTCATTTAAAACACAGTTCACGATAAACCCAAATCACATTCTATTTATTATCGGGTTAAAGAACAAGTGTTATTTAAAATACCGTTCATGATAAACCCACAAATCAATTCTAATTCAATTCCAATTAAATATATTAATTAATTGGTATACTTCATTCAATCTAAATAAAAAGATTTAATCGTTTCTCAACGTGGTTTAAGAACAGTGTTGATGAAGGCACCATTCACGACAAACCCAAATCCCATTTGATATTAAATACAAGGCTCTGAATAGAAAATATATCGGCTTATATTCAATATCATATTCTGAATCCCACAAATATCGCTTTGGAAATAACGATATAAAATATATCTTCCAAATTTCTTCCAAAATATCTGTATAATCACAGATTCTATATCGAAATATTCCAAAGACAATTTCGATTCAATCCATTCCAATACATATATTGGAAATTTTGGTTATTTAAAACCCATTTCAAATTCAATTTATTTATATCAAAAATAAATTGATTTTAATTCTAGTTCAAAACTAGTTCATTTCGATAAAAATCTATTTTTATCTTTCCAAATGTGGAGTTTTTCCTCCCAATTCTTTCCAATTCATATATTACGATTTTACACAAATATTACTATTTTTAATAATTTTATCAAGGCCCGTACAGTCGATTTCCATCAACGGCCATCGAACTGCACTTACAACGACCTTTTCCAAATTAGATTTGGACATAATTCCAAATCCAACCGTTAGATTTCAAATTTCTAATTTTCGTTGGAAAGCTCTTTTCGATACGAACCCAACGGTTTCGGTTTTAGGAGAATCCGACGGTCTGATCTCCCGTAATGTCCGTTCGAAGTCAATGGTCGAAATTCACGAACTGTTGCGGCGCGGCGCGTTCTGTTCAGGCCATTATATATATATATATCTATATATAATATATATTTTGTCGATTTCCTTTTAAAACGAATTTTATAAATCGTTTCAAATTTGTTTCAATTTGATTTCAATTCAAATCGATTTCAATTCAATTTCAATTCGTTTTCAATTCGATTTGAATTAATTTCAATTCGAATTCATTTTATATTCAATTCAATTCGAATTCATTTTATATTCAATTCAATTCGAATTCATTTTATATTCAATTCAATTCGAATTCATTTTCTAAATATTCGATTTTTAAATCTCTTTTCAGTATTCATTATAAAAACGAATATAATCTATATAAATATCGTTCGCTTCAAAATTGCGCATCTCTAATCAACACGGCTTTATATTTTTCAATAACTTCGTTATTCTATTCAACAAATGAATATTTATTCTATTCAACACATGAATCTATATTTCTTTCAACACATGACAAATCTCAACACATGAGTACTGTCATCACGTGACTATTTTTGTTATTTAATATATTTTATAAAATTATGATTTCTATCCTTTAATTTTTAATCAAACTCTAACCGTAAATTAGTAAGAGAGCAATTCCCTAAATATTAACCCCGAAGGCCGAAACCAACATCAAATCAATATCCAAGAGACCACTCATCTTATCTATTTTCCAGTTAGTTCTAATTTTATATATGATAAAGATGTAAATTTTATTGTTAAAATATTTCGTTCAACACATGAATCTATATTTCTTTCAACATATGACTAATCTCAATGCATGAGTACTATCAACATAAAACTATTTTTGTTATAATATTCTTTATTTTCCCAATTGGAATGAGGCCCAATCAATTACCATATAATATTAATTATATGGATTCCATACAACACATGTATATAATAGCAACGATAAATAATCAACCATCATCCAAAGTGCACCGCAATTGCATAAGCATTAAATATAAATAATTAACGCATACACAGTCTGTCGACCAATCGATCGACATACAATTAAATAATTGAGATTATTGTATGCCAAATATCATCCCAACACCCATGTGGGTTTTCAATCCACAAACACTGAATATTATTTGTGTTGTTGGGAGATGTGTAAAATTTATCGTCCCAATCAATATCCTTCAAATATCTGTACATAAACAAACCGACCGGTATGTAAATGAATATTTATTTATTCACATTCACGTTAAAAATTATATTTTAAACAATAATTAATTTATTTCATCACATTTCACATCAACATCACAAACAAACTTCATAGCACATCAAACAAGCATACAAGCAGTCCATGGTCTGTGGACGACGGGTGCCAGGTGCTACTAAACACCATCTACATCCTAGTATATATTTCTAACTAGAAAAGTAAATTTAAAGTGAGAAGTTCTCACCGACTAGCTAAACCACGCCACAACTCTTCATATGTAGAAATCTTCGTCGTGCTCGCCCTTTTGTCAATTTCGTTGTCCGTAGCCACTACATATATAAAAATCATCATTTTATATTGTTACTATATAGATAAAAATTCTATTTTTACACCGCTATTATATAGATAAAAATTCAATTTTTATCACACTATTCTCTATATAAAAATTATATTTTCGTATATCTACTTCTAATATAAAGATCGAATTTTTATATCATCGCTATAAAAATCACATTTTTATTTCAACATATATATAATAAAAATCAGATTTTTATTTCGCTACATATATAAAGATGATATTTTTATACTCTCTATTATATAAAAATAATATTTTTAATACTTCTACTTTATAAAAATTATATTTTTATATTTCACATATGATAAAAATCATATTTTTAATATGCCACTAGTATAAAAATTATATTTTAATTTTTCTTGCTACAACATATACAAAAAAATCTAATTCTTCACATGATAAAAATCAAATCTTTATCTTTGCTATATTATATAAAAATCAAATCTTTATCTTTGCTATAAAAAAAAATTGAATTTTTACCCTAATTTCATACACATAAAAATTAAATTTTTATTCTAATTTCTACCTACATAAAACTGAATTTTTACATTGAAACCATCTACTCAAAAATCGTATATTTTTATATTTGCAAGAATAAATAAAAATAAAACTGAAAACAAAACTCACTGTGGAAATTGGGGGGAGATTTTCTATTCATAGATCGAGGAGGCAGAGGAGAGGAGGAGCAGGGCGGTGTTCAGGCTGAAATGGCGCGACGTTTATTGGGTTTGGGGGGGTGTCTTTGACGCAGGTGGAATGTAACACCCCGTATGTTGAATACCTTGTTATAATAGAAATCAGGGCAGAATTAAATTTAATAATTTGAATCAGGGGAAACGGGCTATTCCATTGCATTCGTCTCGAAAAAATACGCGAAATAGAGTCCGAAATTTTGTAAATTGGAGTCCGTATGACCCAGTTATGGCCCAAAGAAGTTTTCAGAAAATTCAAAGTTAAAAACAGATTTAAAATTCAGTTCTAAAACAAGTTTGGAGCCAAAAGCGGAAAGGGCGGGAAAGTTCCCGCCTAGCCCCGTGTCGACAGGCATGTCGACAGGGGTGTCGACAGCCCTGTCGACAGGGGTGTCGACACAGGGTGTCGGCCCTGTTGATCTGGGTGCACCAGATCTGGTTTTTGGGTTAGTCTTGGGCTGTGTTCTAGAGGGTTCCGAAATCTGATGGTCCTAATCTAATTTGGGGCTAATCCTATGGTCTAAAAACACTACCTAATCCTATAAATAAGACCCCAACCCTACCCTAATTTATTCATAATTAGATCTTGTAACTAAACTATGGCAAAATGAAACTTGATCATGGCCTCCACAAATCAATGAAGAGAGTTGCAAGCTAATCAACCTCTAATCAACATCTTCTTCAAATAAAGCAACTAATTCCACTTCATAAATTTGCTAATCTAGGTTTTGGTGAGTTTCTATCACTTTGATGATCAATTGCTAAATTAAGTAGATGAGATATGATGAGATCTATGGTTTTGCATGAGGATTAATGGGTTTTCAAGTCATATGATATGATGTGAATATGCTAATCTATGTTTAATATTAATCCTATGTTTATGCATGTTGAATATGTGAGTTTATG
This sequence comes from Allium sativum, assembly GCA_030737875.1. Taxonomy (NCBI): domain Eukaryota; kingdom Viridiplantae; phylum Streptophyta; class Magnoliopsida; order Asparagales; family Amaryllidaceae; genus Allium; species Allium sativum. Next base: position 575,504,940 of record CM060909.1, on the reverse strand, counting down.
CAAGTTGAATATGTGGGTTTATGCAAGTTAAGTGGTGGGTTTATGCAAGTTAAGTGGTGGGTTTATGCATAATAAGTAATTGATTCTATGCATGCTAAGTATGTGGTTTTATGCATGCTAAGTGTTTGGTATTATGCATAAATCATGACATGCAAGTTTACCCTTTTAAATGTGATGCATACATATGCAAGATGACACTTTATATGCTATGTGTGTGTGTGTGTGTCTATATATATATATATATATATATATATATATATATATGCATGTTTACCCTCCTTTAAGATGCAAGTCATATATGCAAGTTCAACATGTTAAGCAAGTTATGTGTATGCTTTTATGCAAGTTCAACATGTTATGCAAGTTATGTGTATGCTTATATGCAAGTTCAACATGTTATGCAAGTTATGTGTATGCTTATATGCAAGTTCAACATGTTATGCAAGTTATGTGTATGATGTTATGTAAGTTATGTGCATGTTGTTATGCAAGTTCATATGCAAGTTATGTGTATGATGTTACGCAAGTTATGTGCATGATGTTATGCAAGTTATGTGTATGTTGATATGCAAGTTATGTTTATGATATTATGCAAGTTATGTGTATGATGTTATGCAAGTTAACATGTAACATGTTGTGCAAGTTCACACCTTTAAGACACATGCAAGTTCACCTTTGTATAACCTATGAACACTTATGCAAGTTGCCTTTATACATGACATATGTATGTTCATGCAAGTTGGGTTATTTAGTAACGCTAGTTGGGTTAATATCATGATGTAAGTGGACACCTTTTAACCCATGTTAATGCTAATGTATGCTAAGTGAAACCCATGTTAATTGTGAAAGAATCTTCTCTTGGAAATATGTCGTGTTAGCATAAGTACGTGGGAAACGATGGGGTTAATAGACATGTTAATGAAATGGTGTGAAATGGTTATGATTAAGCATACCATAAAATGAATAAGCATAAGTGGGAATTTACCTATTGAGTTAGGTCTACCCCATGGGAATTTACCTATTGAGTTAGGTCTACCCATGTTATGGAATTGGGAATTTACCTATTGAGTTAGGTCTACCCATATTCTTGTAAATGTGAATATTAATTAGGGATAATTAATAAATATGGGGGTGATTACTTAGGTGTAATTAATCGACTAAGACACGAGGTTGGACTCATTTGTAGTGTAAAACTGCCCGGACCCTACCGGCTTAACCAGTTGCTACAAATGTTAGCCCAATGTGGGAGGTCTTAGGCACAAATTAAATACGTGATTAAAGTAAAGACACGAGGTTAGACTCTGTTATGACGTAAAACTGCCCGGACCCTACCGGCTTAACCAGTTGTCATAAAAGCCAGTCTAATGTGGGAGGTCTTTATGGGAGATCACGGTCTTAATTAATTAAGAAACACTTAACCATATTAACATGTAGTGGGACATGAGGGGTTAAGTGGGTGCCTTGGTTGGCATGAGGAAACTAGTGGGTTGCCTTAGGTGGCAATAGAAAATACGATTAGAATACTTAACCAAAGTGGAACATGTAATTAAAACATGGTTAAAGGGTTAAGTAAGTGCTTTTGGGTGGCATGTGGAAATCTAGTGGGTGCCTTGAATGGCAATTAAAATATGATTAATGACTTAACCAAAATTTATAACATGTAAGTGGACATGGTTAAAGGGTTAAGTGGGATTCACTAGAAATAACAAGCTTAGGTGGTAGCTTGTGGGGGCCCATTTCAACCAATATCCCAAACGTATCTTAGTGGGCTCGACTCTAGTCGAGTGACGGGACACGCATATTGGGCTTGACTATAAGAGGCCAAAACGGGTTAGCGGTGGCAACGCAGGACCAACGGGTTTCATATGCGTGTGTGTGCCCGGGCTGGTTGGTTAGTCGTTGTTGCATCGTGTAGGTATAAAGCCGTGCACCGTTGATATTATCAGGTTGCCACTTTGGGGAATGATACACCCCATCGTGGGACCAGCACGGGTATCTACGTAAGGGAGCTGATCGCTTGGGGAGTAGTAGGTACACCTATGTAGTCAGATAGGGGTACACGAAACTACTAAATTACTAAGTACACTTAGGGGGATCAACCTTTAAGTAGGAATGACTGGTGTGATGCAGTGTAGTAATTATCCTTGGGTGGGTGGATGCGTCTTTACGGTTATCTTAGTTTATCCTAAGTCTGCCAAGCTGCTTAGTGTAGCCATTCATCCCCAGACGTTACCGTATATCAAGCTTATGTCTTCTCTGGTTACTTTAATGATTGTATTGTTAAAGTTGTAGGACTCGCTCAGACTTATGTCTGAGCCCGTTGTTTTTATCTTTTTCCCAACTCTCAGGTTATCAGAGTGAGCCCAGTACGAGTGGGCTTTGATCAGGCTGCTTTATTCTCTTTTGGAGCTTGGACCATAGGTGTAGAGCTCAGCTTACCCTTTCTTTTATGGCTATCAGTTCATGTAATGGGATTATGTACTTTTATTTATCAGGATGGATATTTTGTACTTGACTCTTATTATGGTTTTGTGATGTAACCAAACATGTTTTACTTTCCGCTGCAATGAAATGAAATGATGTTTTAAAATTTTCAAGTATTACTTATATCTGTCTTGTTGTAATTTTTCTATTCTATATTCACTTAAAATACTCCACCGATGTTATGGCATTCCCTTAGCGAGTGACCATAGCGGGAGTGGGGTGTTACACGTGGTATCAGAGCAAAGGTTACCGGAACAGATAAAATTTTTGGAAAACTATTTTTCTGAAAACATTTTTGGAAGAGATATTTTCGAAAACATGTCTTTAAAGAGAAAAGTTTTTGAAAGAAAAGCATATTCCCCGATAGCCATATCTTTATCTTTCGAATTCTCCGTTTTGAATCTTTCCTTTTTCGTCTCAGCATGGCTGAAGATCTTTATCTTCCGGACGGTGTAGCGGTACCAGTATGGTATAGGATGTTGTTAGAGGCTAGGGCCGCCGCTGCAGGACCAGCAAATGTTCCTCCTCCACCCGTTGCACCCGTTCCTCCTCGCACGGATACTTTTGCTAAAACTTGTAAGAAGTTTAAGGCTATGGGAGGGAAACCTTTTGTGGGAGCTAGGGATTGGCTTAATGAGACGGAAGAGTTGATGGAAATCTTGGAAGTGGAAGAGGGAAAGAAAGTCAAGTTAGCCGCTTGGTTAATGGAAGGAGAGGCCTCGTTCTGGTGGGAGGTCACTAATGAAGAACGCCCTGTTGACTCTTGGGTGGATTTCAGGCAAAGGTTTGAGGCAAAGTTTCTCTCAAAAGCGGAAGAAAATATGCACGGGGAAAGGTTCTTGAACTTAGAGCAAGGGAACTTGTCGGTGAAAGAATATGTTAACAAGTTTAATCAGTTAGCGAAGTTCAATATAGACTTGGTAAACACACCGGAAGAGATGGCTTTGAGGTTCGTTAAAGGCTTGAACGAACCCATGCATGGGTTGGCTATGACCCACATCTCTATGGGGGCCACCTTCGAGAAGTTAGTAGACATGGAATTCATGCATAAGGAAGAGAGGGGCCCCAATGCTATTATGGCACCCGAGAAGAATGGAGATCAGAAGAAACCTCAACAACAAAATAAGGGTGCGAAAGGTAAGGGTGGCAAGGGAAAGAAGAGGTGCTTCAATTGTGGGACACTAGGCCACCTAAACAAAGATTGTCGCAAGAAGACCAAGACTGGCTGCTTCCACTGTGGCGAAGCAGGGCATCTGATGAAAGACTGTCCAAAGAAGGAGCAAAGGACGGGGTCTACCCCAGGAGGACAGGTGCAAGTTCTTGTGGCACCAGGTCAGGCTAGGGGGCAAGTACAGGCTCTCGCGATTCGGGAAAGAGGTAGAACTATTTCTATTGAAAGTCTAGTTTTTCTGATCGATCATCCTGTCCGTACTTTATTTGATTTTGACACATTGAATTCGTTTATCTCATCATTGTTAGTTGAGTCACTGCACTTAGACACCAGTTTAGTAGGTGATCCCTTAGTTGTTTCAAACCCAATTGGGGCTCCATGAGGTGTTTGGGTTTGAAAGTGGTTATACTTAGCGCTGGGTTTAGATGTGATGCTTTTTGGGCTTCACGGGCTATGGGTTAGTTTTGGGCATGGACTGGTTATCCAGTAATGGTGCCGTTCTTGTTGTGGAAGGAGAGTTGTTAGGCTTATGACCCGCTTGGGTAACACTCTCGAGATCTCTTTTAATCCCATGGAATTTGTTATGCTAAGTTATCTAGAATCGCTTGACACGTCGGTCGAGAGTTCGCAATCTGTAGAGTGGTCCGGAAATACTCGGATGTGTTTTGAGGAAGTGAAGGGCTTACCTCCGGAGTGGGAGATTGACTTCCGAATATATCTGGTTGACAATGCCAAACCAGTATCTTGGCCAGTGTGCCACATGGCTCCTCGTGAGAGGAGGGAACTCCATAAGCATGTAGGCGATTTGCTTGAGAAGGGGGATTTAGAAGACGAAGTATATCGGAGTGGGGTGCTCCAGTAGTTTTTGCTACGAAGGCGGATGGGTCCCTCAGACTTTGTGTAGACTATAGAGAACTCAACAAGCTCACAAAGAAGAATAGACACCCATTGCCGAGGACTGATGATCTCTTTGATCAATTGGTTGGCGGCTCAGTATTTTCACAAGTTGGACTTAGCCACGGAGTTTCGTCAGTTGAGAATGGCTGAGGATAGTATAAAGAAGACTGTTTTAGGACTCCGGGTGGTTTTTATGAGTGGCTGGTGATGCCATTGGGTTTGATGAACGCCCCCGCATATTGATTTGATGAGAAGGGTGTTCAGGGAGTACCTAAATAAGTTTGTGATGGTCTTTGTAAATGACATCTTGGTCTTTCCTAGGAGCGGAATAAGTTTCCGTGTGTGCTCAATAGGCTGAGCAAAGCCAGTATGGGATAAACGATGGTTTTGGAGCGAGACTGGCGAGGACATCCAGAGTTGGACAAGGGCTTAATTATTTAGCCGTTTTTACTAGTATCATCGCACGTAGGTCGTCGGAATTCGAAGGAGGTATCCCTTGGGTGTTTGTCTGATATTGGTTTAGGCCTTTGGGGCTTGCATTTGGGGGATGTCGAGTTCGACCAGGGTGGTCTGCGTGAGAGATGGATAGTTGTGACGATTTTGCAGGGGAGAATATCCTGATTTTCTCTAGGAGTGGAGAAAAGCATGCCCTACATCTTAGGGAAGTATTGGAGACTCTCCAAGCGCATAGTCTTAAGACAGCAATAGTGAATAGGATTCTTAACATCCTATGAGTTTGAGATAGCGTATACCCATGGCAAGGGTAACATGGTAGCGGACGCCTTAAGTAGAAAAAGGTTGTCCTCGAGTTCATGGTTCGTTAAACGACAGAGCTTAGAGTTTATTTCTATGTTTGACTTTAGACCTTCCGTTGACTGTGTACCCGGTTTGCTAGCCTCCTTGGAGGTTAGGCCTACTCTTTTGGGACGAATTAGCGAGGCACAGCGAGACGACCCATAGTTGGATGAGTTAGTAGAGAAGCTCATGAGGAGGGGGTCGTCCATCCATTTGAGTAGGTACACCCTAGATGGTAAGGGGTGGTTGCGTAGAGACGGTAGACTTTGTGTACCGCAAGACGAGGGTTTGAGGAAGACTATTCTTGATGATGCACACCGTTCTAGGATGACCATTCATCCCGGTGGGGACAAGATGTACCAGTACATGAAGCGGGTTTTCTTCTGGGCCGGTATGAAGAAAGATGTGGCCGAGCATGTCGCTCGATGCTTGGTGTGCCAACAAGTGAAGGCGGAGCAAAAGAAACCTGGTGGGTTGCTACACCCATTGGAAGTTTCGCAATGGAAGTGGGATAGCATCTCGAAGGATTTTATTGACAGGTTACCCAGATCAAGAAAGGGTAATACGGGAATTTGGGTTGTGGTAGATAGACTTACTAAGAGCGCCCATCGTATACCCGTGAAGAGTAAGAGAACTGCTCCATGGCTAGCTTCAGTTTATATTCGAGAGATTATTAGATTGCATGGTGTATCCTCCAGTATAGTGAGCGATCGAGATCCTATCTTCACTAGAGAGTTTTGGAAGAGTTTGCAAGAGGCGGTAGGGACTCAGTTGTGTTTGAGTACCGCATATCATCCTCAGACGGACGGCCAGACCGAGAGGGTGAATCTTATTTTAGAAGACCTTTTGAGGCTATGTATCTTGGATTTTGGAGGTACATGGGAGGAGCATCTTCCATTGGTGGAGTTGCCCGACAAACTTAGTGGTGTACATGATGTATTCCATGGGAGGAAGTGCCTACATGAGACCGCAGAGGTGGTAGAGCCGAGCTTGCTTAGAGAAGTGGAAGTAGAGCGTGATGCGACGATTCGATGAGCTCCTACTTGCATCCTTGGGTCAGAGATTTGGAAGTTGAGAAACAGAGAGGTTCAACTAGTCAAAGTACAATGGGGAGATGAAGAGAGCGACGCTACCTGGGAGACGGAAGCGAAGATGCGTTCGAGGTACCCTTTTCTTTCGGAGGGTATGTCCTTTTGCTTCTCCTTCATCGCATATCTTGTGCTTATCTTATCCTTAGTATGTCCTCTCGTTAGTACCTTTGACCTTCAGATAGGATAGTCCTATGGTTGAAACATGTGTTTGAGACATGTTATGTATGATGGATGCAAGTGGATGCAAGTGTTTGCTAGTGGTTGCTCGTGGATGCATATACACACACTTTAGGCACTAGATCGGCTCAGTCACTTCATATTGCATATTGCATATTTATGTGTGTAGGTAGCTATATTAATGTATGTATAATGGTTGCGTTATCATATGGATGATGCATTTTGGTGTATGGTTGTGCACACATGTAGAAATAGTATGTGTCAATAGGGTTCTTTCGCATACATATTGGATGCATGGCACTATCATGGTTTGCATTAAGGAGGTCAACTGAATTGGTGGACCGCCTAATTTTACATTAGATAGGGAACATATACACACACTTTTTTTTTGCATATGTTCATACATCATTAGAATTATTGTTTTAAGGACAATGGATGCCCGTGGTTGATGGATTGAGTAGATGGTTGTTTGGATGGTAGGATATGCATTCTCCTTAACTTAGGGATTTCGAGGACGAAATCCTTTAAGGAGGGGAGAATGTAACACCCCGTATGTTGAATACCTTGTTATAATAGAAATCAGGGCAGAATTAAATTTAATAATTTGAATCAGGGGAAACGGGCTATGCCATTGCGTTCGTCTCGGAAAAATACGCGAAATAGAGTCCGAATTTTGTAAATTGGAGTCCGTATGACCCAGTTATGGCCCAAAGAAGTTTTCAGAAAATTCAAAGTTAAAAACAGATTTAAAATTCAGTTCTAAAACAAATTTGGAGTCAAAAGCGGAAAGGGCGGGAAAGTTCCCGCCTAGCCCCGTGTCGACAGGCATGTCGACAGGGGTGTCGACAGCCCTGTCGACAGGGGTGTCGACACAGGGTGTCGGCCCTGTTGATCTGGGTGCACCAGATCGGGTTTTTGGGTTAGTCTTGGGCTGTGTTCTAGAGGGTTCCGAAATCTGATGGTCCTAATCTAATTTGGGGCTAATCCTATGGTCTAAAAACACTACCTAATCCTATAAATAAGACCCCAACCCTACCCTAATTTATTCATAATTAGATCTTGTAACTAAACTATGGCAAAATGAAACTTGATCATGGCCTCCACAAATCAATGAAGAGAGTTGCAAGTTAATCAACCTCTAATCAACATCTTCTTCAACTAAAGCAACTAATTCCACTTCATAAGTTTGCTAATCTAGGTTTTGGTGAGTTTCTATCACTTTGATGATCAATTGCTAAATTAAGTAGATGAGATATGATGAGATCTATGGTTTTGCATGAGGATTAATGGGTTTTCAAGTCATATGATATGATGTGAATATGCTAATCTATGTTTAATATTAATCCTATGTTTATGCATGTTGAATATGTGAGTTTATGCAAGTTGAATATGTGGGTTTATGCAAGTTAAGTATGTGGGTTTATGCAAGTTAAGTGGTGGGTTTATGCAAGTTAAGTGGTGGGTTTATGCATAATAAGTAATTGATTCTATGCATGCTAATATGTGGTTTTATGCATGCTAAGTGTTTGATATTATGCATAAATCATGACATGCAAGTTTACCCTTTTAAATGTGATGCATACATATGCAAGATGACACCTTTATATGCTATGTGTGTGTGTATATATATATATATATATATATATATATATATATATATATATATATATGCATGTTTGCCCTCCTTTAAGATGCAAGTCATATATGCAAGTTCAACATGTTAAGCAAGTATGTGTATGCTTATATGCAAGTTCAACATGTTATGCAAGTTATGTGTATGCTTATATGCAAGTTCAACATGTTATGCAAGTTATGTGTATGCTTATATGCAAGTTCAACATGTTATGCAAGTTATGTGTATGATGTTATGTAAGTTATGTGCATGTTGTTATGCAAGTTCATATGCAAGTTATGTGTATGATGTTACGCAAGTTATGTGCATGATGTTATGCAAGTTATGTGTATGTTGATATGCAAGTTATGTTTATGATATTATGCAAGTTATGTGTATGATGTTATGCAAGTTAACATGTAACATGTTGTGCAAGTTCACACCTTTAAGACACATGCAAGTTCACCTTTGTATAACCTATGAACACTTATGCAAGTTGCCTTTATACATGACATATGTATGTTCATGCAAGTTGGGTTATTTAGTAACGCTAGTTGGGTTAATATCATGATGTAAGTGGACACCTTTTAACCCATGTTAATGCTAATGTATGCTAAGTGAAACCCATGTTAATTGTGAAAGAATCTTCTCTTGGAAATATGTCGTGTTAGCATAAGTACGTGGGAAACGATGGGGTTAATAGACATGTTAATGAAATGGTGTGAAATGGTTATGATTAAGCATACCATAAAATGAATAAGCATAAGTGGGAATTTACCTATTGAGTTAGGTCTACCCCATGGGAATTTACCTATTGAGTTAGGTCTACCCATGTTATGGAATTGGGAATTTACCTATTGAGTTAGGTCTACCCATATTCTTGTAAATGTGAATATTAATTAGGGATAATTAATAAATATGGGGGTGATTACTTAGGTGTAATTAATCGACTAAGACACGAGGTTGGACTCATTTGTAGTGTAAAACTGCCCGGACCCTACCGGCTTAACCAGTTGCTACAAATGTTAGCCCAATGTGGGAGGTCTTAGGCACAAATTAAATACGTGATTAAAGTAAAGACACGAGGTTAGACTCTGTTGTGACGTAAAACTGCCCGGACCCTACCGGCTTAACCAATTGTCATAAAAGCCAGTCTAATGTGGGAGGTCTTTATGGGAGATCACGGTCTTAATTAATTAAGAAACACTTAACCATATTAACATGTAGTGGGACATGAGGGGTTAAGTGGGTGCCTTGGGTGGCATGAGGAAACTAGTGGGTTGCCTTAGGTGGCAATAGAAAATACGATTAGAATACTTAACCAAAGTGGAACATGTAATTAAAACATGGTTAAAGGGTTAAGTAAGTGCTTTTGGGTGGCATGTGGAAATCTAGTGGGTGCCTTGAATGGCAATTAAAATATGATTAATGACTTAACCAAAATTTATAACATGTAAGTGGACATGGTTAAAGGGTTAAGTGGGATTCACTAGAAATAACAAGCTTAGGTGGTAGCTTGTGGGGGCCCATTTCAACCAATATCCCAAACGTATCTTAGTGGGCTCGACTCTAGTCGAGTGACGGGACACGCATATTGGGCTTGACTATAAGAGGCCAAAACGGGTTAGCGGTGGCAACGCAGGACCAACGGGTTTCATATGCGTGTGTGTGCCCGGGCTGGTTGGTTAGTCGTTGTTGCATCGTGTAGGTATAAAGCCGTGCACCGTTGATATTATCAGGTTGCCACTTTGGGGAATGATACACCCCATCGTGGGACCAGCACGGGTATCTACGTAAGGGAGCCAATCGCTTGGGGAGTAGTGGGTACACCTATGTAGTCAGATAGGGGTACACGAAACTACTAAATTACTAAGTACACTTAGGGGGATCAACCTTTAAGTAGGAATGACTGGTGTGGTGCAGTGTAGTAATTATCCTTGGGTGGGTGGATGCGTCTTTACGGTTATCTTAGTTTATCCTAAGTTTGCCAAGCTGCTTAGTGTAGCCATTCATCCCCAGACGTTACCGTATATCAAGCTTATGTCTTCTCTGGTTACTTTAATGATTGTATTGTTAAAGTTATAGGACTCGCTCAGACTTATGTCTGAGCCCGTTGTTTTTATCTTTTTCCCAACCCTCAGGTTATCAGAGTGGGCCCAGTACGAGTGGGCTTTGATCAGGCTGCTTTATTCTCTTTTGGAGCTTGGACCATAGGTGTAGAGCTCAGCTTACCCTTTCTTTTATGGCTATCAGTTCATGTAATGGGATTATGTACTTTTATTTATCAGGATGGATATTTTGTACTTGACTCTTATTATGGTTTTGTGATGTAACCAAACATGTTTTACTTTCCGCTGCAATGAAATGAAATGATGTTTTAAAATTTTCAAGTATTACTTATATCTGTCTTGTTGTAATTTTTCTGTTCTATATTCACTTAAAATACTCCACCGATGTTATGGCATTCCCTTAGCGAGTGACCATAGCGGGTATGGGGTGTTACATGGAAGGAGGAGGGAGAACAGGCGGAGTGGGTTGTCGGGGTCATTGGCATTGGTGGTGGGGGTTTCCCAGCGGCGCCACGCGCCTGAAAGGTGGGAGGGCGAAGCGATTTACTGAAGGGGGTTAGGGTTTGCAGCCAGGCTTCTAGAGGAGAGAGGGAGAAGTGGCGGAGGAGGGGGGAAGCTGATCGGAGGAGCGACGGTGGGCGGAGGGTCTGGCGGAGGATGGAGGGGCGATCGATGATTTCCCCCTTTTCTTTTCTTCCTTTTGACTCTCGTTGACCAGAGAATAGTAAGGGAGGGTGGAGAGTTATAATATATATATATATTTATAATTATTTAACTATTCTAAAAGTCAGTTATTCATTTGAACCCCGATGCGAACCCGACGACTGTCGCCCCTAGCTAATTACCCCCATTCCGAACACAATGGGATATGTTTCGTAACCCCATTCGACTGTTACGATGGGTTTTCATCAATTTTAAAATATGAAGCAGTATATATTAAATTTTAACGCACATTTTAATTTACCGGGGCCACACACGAACTCGAAAAATTACAGAAAAATTATTTCTAGCTTTGTATTGACGATACGGTCCTAACAAAACTAGTTTCATCAAATTCTGAGACCGTTTGAAAAATGGCCATTTTCAGGTCGACCCAAATTGACTGAAACTGTCAAAACACGTTTAACTTCGCCACGCTCAGATACTACTTTCAAAAATTATGAGTTTTGAAACCTAGCAATAATTTGACATCCCGGATTCAATAAAAGTGGTTTCGTCGAAAACCGAAGTCGTTTGCAAAATTTCCGTTTTTAAGGGCCTTTATATATATAATATATATATATATATATTCCACAGCGATTTTTTGAATTTTAAACTGGACATATCTTTCAACTTCTAAAGTGAAATATCAGTTTCTTACATCCGTTAGAAAGATATGCTCAAACAGATACGAATATTTCTTGTTTCGCTGAAATCCGATTTATTTTGAATCCTGTATATTCATTTGAATTTTGAAATCGAATTTTCAAACTACAGCGCCATTTCAGGCTCGTTATATAATTAAAATAAAATATTTATATTCTAACGACGACGTATATAAATATATACGTTCGAATTCCATTCAAATTAAATTTATCGTCCTTATTATTTAAAATAATTCATTTTAAATATTCAAAATTCATCAAAATTGCCAAAATAATTTTTTTCAAATTGGCTCAGAATTTCCCGGTTATTACAGAACCGTTTTGTGACCCATCAAAATTATTAATAGATTTATGAATTTGTGATGGGTTGTGACTATGGTATAATTCATAACTAGAGGATATGTTATTTTAAATCTCATGATGACTGGACAGATTTTATAATATCTTTGAATTAGAGCTTATTCCACGACCATCTTCTATATCTGCCATATTTCTATTATTCATCATGGTTTTATTTAATTTGGGGAGTTCTAATTATTCTTGGAATTAAAAATAAAATAAAATAAAATAATTTGTCCTTGGTATTCACTCCCATTTAAAAGTCCTCGCAGTTATGCGTGGGTGAATTACCTTAATCTCTATGTGCTTCCATTCTCACTTAATAGACCTTTGGGCTGTGCATGGATGTAAATCTTTAGAGAGGATAAAGTTAAGTTAGTACTAGCCCCATTTAAAAGACCTTTGGGCTATGCGTGGTTAGCAAGTGCTTAACACATTTTAAGCTTATTTAAAATCTTTGAAATTCATATTCTAATATTCAGTTTTATTGAACTCTCTTCATTCTATAAAATGCATCATAAATCCATTCATTCTTAAAGTGAAATTTGCTTCTGATTTAAAGATTATTATGATTTTTGTTTGATTAAATGGGATTTGCGATATATATTCTATCTCTAAATTTGAATTTATATTTATGGTCTAAATTTGTCACTGTTTCGATTTCTATTATCCTTTTGATGATAACAAAAGGGGGAGAATGGTCAAGATTTTGATTAATGGGTATATAATTCAGAAATATTTTAAGATTGGAAATTAAAAATCTAGAGGCAGAATTAATCAATTGAATTTCATTGTTTATATATCCCATATATATAGGAGAAGTTCAGTTGTAGGGGGAGAAAACATATAGGGGGAGTAATATATTTCACGATCAAACACATTAAACACAGTCAAAATCTTGTATATGTTTGTCATCATCAAAATGAGGAGATTGTTGAGTATAACAGTATGATTTTTCTTTGATGATATTAAACATATGATAATTATTATTTAAATGTGTTTGTAATTGAACTATTTTATTTTTTTCATTTCGTAGGAATAAATATTTATTGAATAATATACTAGTATACACAGTTGTACATTCACACGGTTTATTTATTCAAACAAATATTTTATTTCAATATTTAAAATAGTACAACATTCTGACTCCACTATTGTATATTCACAGATATTACTTCACATAACATTGTACACGTAAATAAATGGAATACGATAGACGAATTTGTTTGAAAACAATAAAATAATATTTTACTTCAATCAAATCTGTTTATTACAAATAACATTACAATTTTGTTCACGTCTACAATCATTTTCATATACACATTTAATTACTGACACAAACTGACGTTGCCTTCTGTCTTCTTGCCTTCAGAGCACTTCAAAACTAGTCCATTCATCTTCACACCTGTCACATACAGAAGAACACACAGAGTAAATTGCAACAAAAATAAAATTCAATACAAACAAATAAAAATTTATTTTTAAATTTTATTTGCCTCAGAATTTCAATGTGTTTCTCATCATTTTTTAAGACTTGGTCTGATATGAAGGAACGGAAAAAACTGTCAGATGGCTGCATGTACACACGTGTATAAATATACACATGTGCACTGCCTCGCCAATCAGCGAGCAACTAAGGAGTAGCCGCGTGTGTTGGATCTAGATTAACCCTAGACGGGGGTTGAATAGGGTTTATCATAGTTTTTAACTGAATTAAAAATCTAATGAGATATATAATATAAACAGATCACAGAATATAGTAGAAACGGAAATGCAAAAATAAATCACACACAAATATACCCAGATTCGGCAAAACCCAGCCTACTGCTGCATTTCTTAGGTTTCTACTAGGTGATAGAACAGATCCCGCATACAAGACCATGTACACTCGCAAACCCAACTCCTATTCTAACCGTACGCTCAAAACCCTAGACAGTTCTAATCCCCTAGAACAGATTTCCCCTAATTACAACCCCGAAACCAGTAACCTAGATTTTACAGACTCTAGCAACTATAAGTCAACACCCTGACTGGTTCTCCTAGTATTTTACAGACACTAGAAACTGATCAGATTGTTTACGATGAAATTAAAAAAATATACTAAAAATAAAAGAAAGACAATAAGAAAACCCTAGTATTTAAAAAAAAACTAAAGGGTCATCCCCTTTTTAAACATAGCCTAGCCAAATTAGAAATAGACTGGCCCCTTTTTAATTCAATTGCCCGATCACTTTTGTCTCTTGAGAAAAAGAATGGCGGCTGGAAAGATTTGGGGCAAAAGCTAGGGTTTCCTTCTGATTTCCCAATCGCGACTTCAAATTTGTTGCTTCTGAAAGATGGTCTTTGACGCTTGAATTAGTTGGTCCTGCTTTGTCTATAATTGGGATTTGGTCGATCGAAAACTTGGTGAGTTTTTCTGTTTTGATTTTTATGATTTTGTTCTTGGATTTCGTTCGATGCTTGCTCCTGTGATGAAACTGGTGAATATATAGGGTTAATTAGAAACCCTAAAAATCTCTGATTTCGTGTATGTGGCTTCACCCGATTGATTTTGTGTTTCTCCCTTTGATTGCGAGATTGTTGTGTGATTTGTGGAAAACACTTATTCGATTTGCTGCTCTTTGAAACCATTTTTATCCATTCTGGAAAGTTTTGATTGTGAAATGATTTGTTTTTGGTCTGAATTCTGAAAGAATTTCCTTGCCAAAAAAAACTGTTGTCTTTTTGTGCCTCGATTGAATTGATGAAATATTGCCTAAACTATGAACTTGATTTCCTCGGCATTGATTGAATAAAGTAATTCTAGAAATTGTTTAATTTTTGTCCCTTGCTTGATAGATGCTCTGCAATGAATTATATGCACAAAAAATACTAGAAAGAATTCTTTGCCAATTTTATATATATATTCGAAATCATTTCTGGTAACATTGGAAAGATTTTATTTGATTTTGCTCCTTTTTTTTAAACACTTGCCAAAAATAATTCTATCCAAAGATGCCTGTCTAAAACTGGAAACAATATGAATGTGATTTCTAAGACCCATGAAGTGCTTTCCCATTTATGTCACTGCTCAGAAAAAATATTAATGCTGATTGAAGTGTTTGAACATTAACCAGATTTTCATTTGCTGAAATGATACTTTCCCCTTTTGCTCCAAAACTGTTGTGCATGTTTACATATATGTTTGCACTTAGCATTTATACTGCTTGACCATTCGTGATCTTGCTCGAACCATGCTCACTGTTTTGCTTTACCATGTTTCATGCTGCACTTGTAAACTTCCTTGATTCTTTAAACTTGAGCATGTAATGTCCATATATACATGCCACACCTACTAACCATGTTGTCTTGAACTCGACCATATATTGTTGCATTTGTCATTTCTGTTGCACCTCTATTGTTAATTGAACTTGCTATGAGTACTTGCCATTGCGATCTGTACCAGTTTTGTTTTCCTGCACATGTTTATGCTGTCTCGACCAATACTTGAACTTGTTTGAAAAAAACACTTGCATATGTTGTTCTGATCATGTGATCTGCCATAGTTTTCCATGCTTGTGTTTGGGTTGACTTTGCCATTGTTTTTGAGCTGCATTGATATGTACTTGACCATGTCTTTGTCTCACCCTCCATGTAAAGATGCCTTACACTATTTGTTCCATGATCATGGCTGCATGTATATTATGTTGTTGAAATTGCTACTATACAACTGCCTTGACTTGTGCTCACTACCATGTTCATATGACTAGGCTGATTGGTTTAGGCTGCTTCATATATGTGCTCACTTATCCTTTATGTTGCTGAGAACTTGACCATTTTGAGAAACTTGGGCTTGTTGCACTTGAGTTTTCTTTTGTGTTTGTTTGAGCCCTCTTGAATTTGGCCAGTCTTGAAATTTCTTGAATTTCTTCATCCATGTTGACATGAAATTGCTTTGCTCGACACTTGGGCCTATTTGTGTTTACTTTGTTTTCATGTGCGCTGAGTTGAGAAGGTCCACATGGCTACTCCTAAGTTGCACACTGAATTGGCGTGGCAGTGCCCACGTGTGTGTGTGTATATATATATATATATACACACACACACGTGTGTATATGCATCCATTCAGAAAATTTCTTGTCCCTGTACATATACAAACTGTCTGGACACAGATAAATCAGATCAAGTCATGGAAAAAGATGAGAAACACACCACAAATCTGAAGCAAATAAAATTTTAAAAATAAAATTTATATTTGCATATATTCAGTATTATTTCTATTGCAGTATACTGTGTGTTTTTGTTTCATGTGACAGGTAATAAGATGAGACTGGACTGAAGTGACTGGACTGAAAGCTGTGAAGACGAAGACAAGAAGACAGAAGGCAGGAAACAAGAACAGTGTGTATAATAGTCAAAGTGTCTGTATTTGAGTCTCTGAATGTATGAATGAAGATGTATGTAAACTGACTGACTGAGTGTGAGGAATTGTGTATGAAAATAAAAGTGAATTGAAATGTATACATTTTCAAATATTGGAGTATAATTTTTTTGTATTGTTTGGAATTGAAATAAAATATTCTATTTAAATAAAATACCGTTTGAATATTTAAATTTCTGTACAGTTGTATTATATTTAAACAGAAATATTATATTTCTGTATGTCGTGTGTATATAAAGCAGTACAGTACAAACACATTTATAATAATATATATTTGGTTTTTATCATCAAACAAAAATCATATAATTGTGTATACAACAATGTTATATACAACAATCTCCCCCTTTTGATGATAATAAACAAATATTTAAGATTTTGAATATAAATGTGTTTGAAAAAATGAAATATATTACTCCCCCTATTTGAATGCTCCCCCTACAACAAAAACTCCCCCTATAACTGTGCATGAGTGAAAAGAATATAGAATGAAATGAATTTTCAAAATTAAAATATTTATAAAATATTCACTCATAATTAAAATCTAGTCCATTCTCCCCCTTTTGTTATCATCAAAAGGATTCAGACCATAAAATATAGATGAAGAATGACTAGAAAATACAATTTCAACATAAGAGGAAGAACGATCATCATAAATCTCAATCAGTCAAACAAAAATCATAATAAACTGAGAACAGGTGGCATATTTCACATTGTAGAATGATGGATTTACAATTAATTTTATAAAAATGAGGAGAGTTATATAATTATAAATTTAAATTATTTTCAAAAGATTTTATAAAAAAAATTCAAAAACAGTAACGGATTTGGACTATAATTAATAATTCAATTTAAGTGACAAAATCAATTACTCTCAAATCCCAATAGCTATCAATCAACAATTCATAATACGTCATAAAATATTAACACACTTCACAGATTAGAAAGAGGATTGATAAACTGATTTTTATACACCAAGGAGAATTTTACATTAATTTTAATTTTTAGCACATTATTTCCTTTTTCTTTTTATTTTATTTAAGAGCACACTGACCACACATAACCAGAGCTTGGATTTTTAAATGAGGTCAGTCGCAGCTTAAATTACAAGTTGTCTCATAACCATGCATGACCAGAGCTTGGATTTTTAAATGAGGTTAGAGACACACTTATGTATTAATTATATTTATTATTTTCAACTTTAAAAGCAAAAACTCCTCGGTATATAAAACCAATATGAATGATAGAAAAGTGGTAGGTACAGAAATGGACTGTGAAATAAATTTCTAAATTAATTATATTATGAAATATGATTAACTGTACCGAGATCATTGAAAAAATTAAATTGTCACTAATTCTGAATAATAACATAACCACAATTCCATCACAAATATTTTCACTGTTTATTCAAGATGGTTTTTAAAAAAAAAATTAACTCTCCACATTTATATAAAATTATCATGGATGGTAGAATGATGGTAGATAAAGGAGATGGTCGTGAAATAATTGCCAGTTCAAAGATATTATAATAAATGTCCAACCATCATGAAAAAATAGAATCTCCTCTTGTTCTGAAATATACTGCAGTCACGATTCATTACAATTTCAAAATCTGATAAAAAAATTGATGAATTATAAGTACAGTTCAATTTGGATATTGATTTCAATTTATGAATGAATAATCAATAAATAATTTTAAAATTGAATATCAATTACAAGAGGAATATGAAGATCTATACATGCTAAGAGGGATAAATTTGTACAAGGAAAAAAAGTGTGTAGATCTATACAAGGTGAACATTAGAATCTAAGTACAGATGAGTGAGACAAATATAAGGCACTTTTGATACCACTTGGTGTCCCTATTAATGAGGATTGTAACAAAACACCGAAGACAAATAAGAGTATCACAGATAAAAGAAATTTAATCACAAGGCCCTAGCAGACAAGATGAAAAATTAGGTACATTTATCGGAGCAGCAAACAGATCATAAACAAGCAGTTATCTAATAACAGTATCAGAGCAGTACAAGGACAGTTTCCAAGCAGACAAGACAAGATGATGGTCACAAAAAAAAAATTCATGATCCCAGATTAAAAAAATATACTTTATTTTAAATCATTTGAAGCACTATGAAAATATTATGATTTAATGAATCAATCAAACCAGGTTATATTTCAGATTCAAAATTATGTGTGAGATTCAATAAATCAATAATTTCAAATGATTTCAAACAAACATATATTCAATTCAAATAATCATGAAATAACAGTGATATTTATGACCATATTTTCAAAAGAATTTTCTCAAATTTTTGACAAGTATAAAGAATATTCAGATCATTTACATCTAGTTTGAAGGATATTCATGATCAAGAAAATTTATTTGAAATCACTTAAATCAATGTTAAGTTTTGAGATATATTGAATCAATCACACAAGATTGATAATTTCAAATTTAAGAAGTGTGTGATATTCAAAAATATCAAGGATTTCAAATGATTTCAAACAAATAATTTTCAACCATAAAGATCATGACTACAAAATGAATTTCAAGATGTATCATTGAGATTCAGTACAATTCAAAATATCCAAGCAAATCTGAAAAATAATGAAATTATCACAACTGATTAATAGCAGAGTGCTGTAATGAGTATATTATTTCAAGCTTTTCTAAAATGAATTAGAAGAAACTTAAAACAACAAAGGTGTGTGAAATTCCATTTAATTTTCAGATTTTCAAAAATTTAGAATTCAAATCAACATTGTTCAGGATATACAAAAATACATCAACACTTCTATGAATTCATAAAACGGAAAATAAACTTCAAAACAATTGCAGATATTTACAACTTTAAATTCAAGATCTGGAAATAATAAAAACACATCAGAATTTTATACAAATAAAGCGAATTTCCCGAAAAAAATGAATTCTACAATTGGATGTTAAGTAAGTCCAAAAAAATATAGCAGTGAAAAAAAAGATATAGAAGGAGAGATAAACGAAAAAATATTTACAAAGATGAGTTTAGAGATTATACCTGAAATCAATGCAAGCGAATGAATCTCTAACTCAACAGGTTTGGCTAAGGAACTGAAAATGATTTAATGATACGAAGTTGTTTGAATCCAATTTCTCTTTCGCAAAGCAGCTCCTCAGCCTTCTCCGGCACCTAACAATTTATAGGATCGAGTGGTCTAACAAAGTTTGTAAAACCACTCACAGTTGTATTCATATGTTTTGGCACCCAGACTTGTTTATATAACAAACCATTA
Source organism: Allium sativum (assembly GCA_030737875.1). NCBI lineage: Eukaryota > Viridiplantae > Streptophyta > Magnoliopsida > Asparagales > Amaryllidaceae > Allium > Allium sativum. Next base: position 575,485,248 of record CM060909.1, on the reverse strand, counting down.
GAATTAACTTTTGTACCTTTAGGAACCCAAATCTGTTTGAACTTGATGAAGCCCGTTTTAGTTTTTGGGATCGAAGAATGTTTAAATGGTTTATTATAAAATGATTTCTCATCACGATTTTGATTCAAAAATCCTTTGAAATTTTCAGAGTTCAAATTTTCAAAGTAGTTCTTTCCAAAGCAGTTCGAGGGATTTTTCAAATCATTAGAATTTTGTTTTCCAAAAACATCATTTTTCCCGAAGCCAAGACCAGATTTATTTCTAATAGAAACTTGGTTTTGTGACAGCATATTCAACGATTTTTCCCCATTAGAAATTTTGTCCAAAGTTAATTCTAATCGTTGAATTTTGGATTTTAGATCACTATTTTCTTTTAATAAATTTGAGCAATTATTTATAGTGATCTTCTGTTCAGCATCGGACTATTTCAAAACCAAATTCTCATTTTCAAGCAATTTAATTTTGGCTTGGGATTCGGAAATTTCAAATTCAAATCATTTTTGTTTTTCAGACTCACCATTCTTGGATTTTTTAATTTCATTTTCAGGTTCTTTCAAAATCAAATCGGATTTTAACAAATTCTCCTTTTCAACAATTTCAGATTCGGAATTTATATCAGTCTTAAAAATTTCAAATTCCTTTTGTAGAAACTTGTTCAAATTTTACAAATCAATCTTATTTTCTTTTAAGATCAGAATTTCCTTTTCAAATTTTTGAATGTTTTTACTGAAATGAACAAGATTAGTTTTCAATTACAAACAATTTTTGCAATATGAATTTGACGAATTTTTACAATATTTAATTTGTGATTCCAAATCATTAATTTTCCTGGTCAACTAATTCCTAGATTTCAGAGATTTGTTTTTCAACTGAAGTTTATCAACAGATTTAGTTAAATCAGCACAAAATTAAACTAAATCTTCGTATGAGAAATTTTCTGTTTTAGCTTCTGTTGATTCTCCATCATCTGATCCTTCAGAATTTTCATTTGTAAATCCTGTTAAAAAGAACTCTGAATCTGAGTTGACTTTCCCGGGTTTTGAGCTACCGTTGTCAAATCTTCCATACTTCGTATTTAGAGTATCCCAGATTTCCTGTGCAGATAAACAATGGCAGATAAGATTAAACTGTTCAGTACTAAGATAATCAAATATAATTTTCATAGCACGAGTATTGAAAGTAATATCTACACCATCAAATCCATTGATAACAACATCCCAATATTTAATATTAACAGATTTTAAATAAAATTCCATTTTGGTTTTCCAGTTTAAAAAATCTGTTCCAGTGAAAATAGTTGGAGATGAACTGGATTGATTCTCGCTAGACTAACAACTAGTGTTACCCATGACTCCAGAGTTAAAAATACCTGCTCTGATACCACTTGTAGTCTCCTTCTCGAGGATTTTAATCACACCCCGATGGCATACAATGGCACCTTAGAGACTGATTTCACATCCTGCCTCTCGACCTGGACAACCACCCACAGACATATAGGGATAAGAGTCACTACTTCGCCACTTGATCATAGAGCGAGAACTCCCTAGCATGTTGTAACCTTATACTAGCTCTGATACCACTTGTTGGATCTAGATTAACCCTAGAGGGGGGTGAATAGAGTTTATCATAGTTTTTAACTGAATTAAAAATCAAATGAGATATATAATATAAACAGATCACAGAATATAGCAGAAACAGAAACGCAGAAAATAAATCACACACAGACATACCCAACTTCGACAAAACCCTGCCTACTGCTGCATTTCTAAGGTTTCTACTAGGTGATAGAACAGATCCCGCATACAAGACCATGTACACTCGCAAACCCTTCTCCTATTCTAACCCTACGCTCAAAACCCTAGACTGTTCTAATCCCCTAGAATAGATTTCCCCTAATCACAACCCCGAAACCAGTAACCTAGATTTTACAGACTCTAGCAACTGTCAGTCAACACCCTGACTGGTTCTCCTAGTATTTTACAGACACTAGAAACTGATCAGAATGTTTACAATGAAATTAAAAAAATATATTAAAAATAAAATAATGACAATAAGAAAACCGTAGTATTTAAAAAAAAACTAAAGGGTCATCCCCTTTTTAAACATAGCCTAGCCAAATTAGAAACAGGCTGGCCCCTTTTTAATTCAATTGCCCGATCACTTTTGTCTCTTGAGAAAAAGAATGGCGGCTGTAAAGATTTGGGGCAAAAGCTAGGGTTTCCTTCTGATTTCCCAATCGCGACTTCAAATTTGTTGCTTCTGAAAGATGGTCTTTGACGCTTGAATTAGTTGGTCCTGCTTTGTCTATAGTTGGGATTTGGTCGATCGAAAACTTGGTGAGTTTTTCTGATTTGATTTTTACGATTTTGTTCTTGGATTTGTGTTCTTGGATTTCATTCGATGCTTGCTCCTGTGATGAAACTGGTGAATATATAGGGTTAATTAGAAACCCTAAAAATCTCTGATTTCGTGTATGTGGCTTGACCCGATTGATTTTGTGTTTCCCCCTTTGATTGCGAGATTGTTGTGTGATTTGTGGAAAACACTTATTCGATTTGCTGCTCTTTGAAACCGTTTTTATCAATTCTGGAAAGTTTTGATTGTGAAATGATTTGTTTTTTATCTGAATTCTGAAAGAATTTCCTTGCCAAAAAAACTGTTGTCTTTTTGTGCCTCGATTGAATTGATGAAATATTGCCCAAACTATGAACTTGATTTCCTCGGCATTGATTGAATAAAGTAATTCTGGAAATTGTTTAATTTTTGTCCCTTGCTTGATAGATGCTCTGCAATGAATTATATGCACAAAAAATATTAGAAAGAATTCTTTGCCAATTTTATATATATATTCGAAATCATTTCTGGTAACATTGGAAAGATTTTATTTGATTTTGCTCCTTTTTTTTTAAACACTTGCCAAAAATAAATCTGTCCAAAGATGCCTGTCTAAAACTGGAAACAATATGAATGTGATTTCTGAGACCCATGAAGTACTTTCCCATTTATGTCTCGGCTCAAAAAAAACATTAATGCTGATTGAAGTGTTTGAACATTAACCAGATTTTCATTTGCTGAAATGATACTTTCCCCTTTTTCTCCAAAACTATTGTGCATGTTTACATATATGTTTGCACTTAGCATTTATACTGCTTGACCATTCGTGATCTTGCTCGAACCATGCTCACTGTTTTGCTTTGCCATGTTTCATGCTGCACTTGTAAACTTCCTTGATTCTTTAAACTTCAGCATGTAGTGTCCATATATACATGCCACACCTACTAACCATGTTATCTTGAACTCGACCATATAATGTTGCATTTGTCATTTCTGTTGCACCTCTATTGTTAATTAAACCTGCTATGAGTACTTTCCATTGCGATCTGTACCAGTTTTGTTTTCCTGCACATGTTTATGTTGTCTCAACCAATACTTGAACTTGTTTGAAAAAAAACACTTGCATATGCTGTTCTGATCATGTGATCTGCCATAGATTTTCCATGCTTGTGTTTGCGTTGACTTTTCCATTGTTGTTGAGCTGCATTGATATGTACTCGACCATGTCTTTGTCTCACCCTCCATGTAAAGATGCCTTACACTATTTGTTCCATGATCATGGCTGCATGTATATTATGTTGTTGAACTTGCTACTATACAACTGCCCTGACTTGTGCTCCCTACCATATTCATATGACTAGGCTGATTGGTTTGGACTGCTTCATATATGTGCTCACTTATCCTTTATGTTTATGAGAACTTGACCATTTTGAGAAACTTGGACATGTTGCACTTGAGTTTTCTTTTGTGTTTGTTTGAGCACTCTTGAATTTGGGCAGTCTTGAAATTTCTTGAATTTCTTCATCCATTTTGACATGAAATTGCTTTGCTCGACACTTGGGCTTGTTTGTGTTTACTTTGTTTTCATGTGCACTAAATTGAGAAAATCCACGTGGCTACTCCTCAGTTCCACACTGAATTGGCGTGGCAGTGCTCACGTGTATATATATATACACAAATGTGTGTATGCAACCATTCAGAAAATTTTATGTCCTTGTACATATACAAACTTTCTAGACACAGATAAATCAGATCAAGTCATGGAAAATGATGAGAAACACACCAGAAATCGAAGGCAAATAAAATTTTGAAAATAAAATTTATATTTGCATATATTCAGTATTATTTCTATTGCAGTATACTGTGTGTTTCTGTTTCATGTGACAGGTAATAAGATGAGACTGGACAGAAGCGACTGGACTGAAAGCTGTGAAGACGAAGACAAGAAGACAGAAGGCAGAAAACAAGAACAGTGTGTATAACAGTCAAAGTGTCTGTATTTGAGTCTCTGAATGTATGAATGAAGATGTATGTAAACTGACTGACTGAGTGTGAGGAATTGTGTATAAAATAAAAGTGAATTGAAATGTATACATGTTCAAATAGCGGAGTATAAAATTTTTGTACTGTTTGGAATTGAAATAAAATATTCTATTTAAATAAAATAATGTTTGAATATTTAAATTTCTGTACAGTTGTATTTTATTTAAACAGAAATATTATATTTCTGTATGTTGTGTATATATAAAGCAATACAGTACAAACACATTTATAATAATATATGTTTGGTTGTTATCATCAAACAAAAATCATATAATTGTGTATACAACAACGTTATATACAACAACGTGGACCATCCCGACTCAATGCTCATTTCATAATCAAGCCAAAGTGAAAAATAACTCAACATATACATGGTAATAGTCGAGCTCAAGACTGTATGCATGATCATTAAACAAGCATGGTGCAAAAGCAAATGGTCGAGCACAAGGCATCAACAAGGAATGGAAAAATCAGTTGACACAGCAACAAATGTACAAAAAGTCAAAGCATGATTCAAGGCCAAAACAACCGGTGTAATAAGTTCTAACAAGGGGTCAAACAGGAACAACTAGAACCAGGATAGAGTAAACAAGCACAAGACCACATGAAGCACAAGTGTAATAAAAGTTGGTGCAGGTTCATAGCATGGTTAAAATGGCATATAAATTTCAGTCCAAACATACAGTAGCATTTAAAGTATGACGAGCCAGTTCCAAACAAAGGGGAGAATTACACAAAAATACAATGGTGCACATGTGATACTGGAAATAAAATAATATGGAAGATCAAGTATACTATCTAAGTTGTGGCAAAATTTCAAGTGCTGTTTTAGTTCTAGTCGTAATAGTTTTAAGCCGAATAAAATGGGTCGACGCAACATAATTGGTGCTTGAAAGCAATGTGCAGATGCAAATGAGAAACAACATGCAAAGTGGCAAGCTAATGTGATTCAAGAAACTACAAATGCAGCATGTTCACACAGCAAACTCAAACCAGGTTAACAATGAGAAGTGCACCAATTTACCAAAGTTTCTGGCCAAGATAATCAAGTGCAAGTGTTCATGTGATCAACATAAGTCAAAACAGTACACGAGCCAACAACATGTCAGCCTATTCACATGTACAACTATGGTGATACAGTGGAGCAGCTATAATTCAAGCAGCATGATATGTAATAAGTAAATGAGTATGTCAAATTTCACAAATCAATTTAAGATGGCATGGTGCAGCTCAAGAGAATACACAAGATGATGGACATGCTAGTGTACAAGTGTGAGCAAAGATGGATAGTTATACATCATCTATGGGATAAAAACAAAACAACATAGTGATCAAAACAGCTGTTCATGAATAAATGCATTTTCAAATGTCAAACAGAGATTTCATGTATGGTACAAAACTGTGCAACATGTAAGGTAAGCCGGCTTGGAAGTGAAATGAAACATAGTGCTTTTGTAAGCAAATGGAAATACGACAGAGCCGAGAACAATTCAGGTCAAATGGCCACAAGTGCATAGGTACTTAAATTCAAATCATTAAGTTCAGGGAAGCATAGTGTGTAAGGAAAACAGTTTTAAGTTCATAGCACAATATCAATACAACAATAGCACCAAGGGATCAAGCATTATATCTGTTCTTATCAATGATCAAATATAGTATCTGTTCAAATCTATGGTCAAATTAGTAAAGGATTCATCAGATTTAATGACTGTTAAAAGAATCATAGCAAATCAAGTAAGGAATAGCTGCAGTCTAAATCCCACAGGTGCATGTTACCCGAGTTGTTGTATATTCCAAAATATATGAACAGAATACCAGTTTTAAAATCATGGCGACAAAGTCAAATAAAATAGATTTTTTCATCAAGTTATTTTGTTCAAAATCGTTTTACTCTGAAAAATTAAGGGCAGAATTTCATTTCCAGAAATCTCGCAAGCTCAAGATCAATTCAAAGTCACACGCAAGTATCAAATGAAGGTTGAAATTTTCAAATCCAAAGATTTCAGCAAGCCCCAAAATTTACACAATATCACGACCAAGTCTAATGGGAAATCAAAGATTCTTTATGGATCCTAAGTCCTTTAAATAACACCTATAACATCATCGACAAATCAGCAAAATAAAATTTGAAAACCAACCCAGCAACTCAAAGAGAAAATCGAAGAAATCAACTCAGTATTACTCACTGTTTTTGATCGCAAGTTATCCCAAATCCGATGTCAAGAACAAGCATAGTTAATCCGATCATCAGAGAAGTTTTTTTCATCAATTCCAGAAGCCGTCAATCAATTTGAGAAATCAGAAGAAACCCTAGAAAATTTCAAAGCCGCCATTTTTTTAACAAAGAAAAGAGATCGGAACAAAAGAGAATGGATGCAACATAAAAGAAAGTGCCGGCCAAGTTCATATTAGAGAAAGAGGATTTCCTTTTTAAATTCTTTCAAACCAGGTTTTTTTTTGTTTCAATTGTTTTTAGTTTTAATTTGAAATCGTGTTTATAGTTTTCTAGTTTGTCTATAAAACTAGGGAGATGAATTATAGGATTTGTAATTCGGGGAAATCTGGTTTCGGGGATAGAAATCAGTGCAGGGTTTTGAGTGTACGGTAAGAACAATTAGGAGCGAGTGTCACGAGTTTACAGAGGATTGTAAGCATAGAGATTGTTTTAACTCCTAGTAGAAATCTTGGGGAATGCAGCAGTAGGCAGGATTTTGCTAAAGTTGGATATATCTGTGTGTTATCTATTTTCCGTATTTATTCTGATTATTATTTATGCTGTGATTATTAAACTACTCTATGAAAATCTGCGATAAACCCTATTCACCCCCCTCTAGGGTTAATTTAGATCCTACATATGGTACTGAGCTAGGTGTTATACTGATGCAAGGAGGTAGGGTTGTAACTTATGCTAGTCGGCAACTGAAACCGCATGAGAAAATATATCCTACCCATGATTTGGAATTGGCAGTGATCATGTTCGCATTAAAAATGTGGGGACGTTATCTCTTGGGAGAAAGATTCAAGTTGTTTACCGATCATAAGTCATTAAAGTATCTTTTCTCTCAGAAGGATTTAAATCTTCATCAGCAGAGATGGTTAGAGTTCTTGGCTTTATATGATTTCAATATCGCATACACACCCGAGAAGGGAAATGCGGTAGCTGATGCATTGAGTAGGAGACATGCCAGTTTGGGGGCTACATTTGTGGAATGGAAGCAACTGGAGTATATCATGGGGTATGATTTCAGACCTTAGTGCGAATTGGATCCAGAGATGTTAGCAAGTTCGACGATCATACCGACTTTGATCGAGCGGATCGATTCCAGTCAGAGGGATGATCCTAATCTTTTGGAAATCATCTCCAAGGTAGAGATGGACATCGACGGTGAGAAGATGATCAAGTATGGACTTGATCTAGAAGGATGGCTTTGAAAAATGGGAGAATGGTTATACCCAACGTTAATGGATTGAGAGATGAAGTGCTTAGAGAATGTCATCATTCGAAACTGGCTATACATCCCGGTGGTAACAAAATGTATCGAGACATGAAGCAAACCTACTATTGGGAAGGGATGAAGAGAGACATTGTGAATTTTATATCCAAGTGCATGAACTACAAGCTAGTTAAAGTAGAGCAAAAGAAGCCTAGTGGTTTGTTACAACCGTTAGAAATTCTTGAATGGAAATGGGAACAAGTCTCAATGGATTTCATTGATGGTTTGTCAAGGACTAGATCGGGTCATGATGGTATTTGGGTGATTGTGGATCGATTGATCAAGAGCGCAAGGTTTATACCGATCAAGTCGAATAGAATGGTAGCTAAGTTAGCGGAACTATATATGAAGATTTCATGGAGTACCTAAAGGTATTGTAAGTGACCGAGATCCATTATTTACTAGTGGGTTTTGGAAGAGCTTACAAGAGTCTTTAGGTTCAGAATTACATCTCAGTATTGCGTACCATCCCCAAACCAATGGTCAAACATAAAGGGTGAATCATGTATTAAAGGATTTCTTGAGAGCTTGTATATTGGATTTTGGTGGGTCATGGGATGACCATTTGCATCTGGTTGAGTTTGCATATAATAATATTTAACTGCCCAATATTGGTATGGCTCAATTTGAAGCTTTGTATGGAAGACCGTGCAACTCACCATCTTATTGGTTGGAAACAGGTGAGAAATTTGTGCTTGGGCCAGATGTAATAAGAGAAACTTCAGATAAGATCAAGGTTATTCAAGAATGAATGAAGACTGCTCAAGATAGGCAGAAGAGTTATGCTGATAAAAGAAAAAGAGAATTGAGATTCTCCGTTGGCGACTTGGTATTCGCCAAGATTTCTCCGTTGAAGAATGTAATTCAATTTGGTAGAAGAGGAAAATTGGCACCAAGATTTGTTGGCCCATTCCCAATTCTCGAACAAGTTGGGAATTTAGCGTACAAAGTTGGATTACCTGACAAGATGGCGGGAGTGTACAACGTATTTCATGTTTCTCAGTTAAGGAAGTTTGTGCATGATTCTGATATGACTATTTCACCAGATTAGTTAGAAGACATCGAGGAAGAATCTGAGGCAGTTCGAAGCCGCAGACCAATTCAATTGATGGACACGATATGAAGCAACTTCGGAGGAAGACGATGAAACTGGTTAAGGTCTAGTGGGGTGATAATGAGAATGATTGTACTTAGGAAACCGAGAAGAGCATAAGGAATTCATACCCAGAGCTCTTTACCTGGTAAGATTTTAAATCACAATATAGTTATTCCCTTATTAGTAAATCGCATGCTAGGATAGGCTTGTTGTGTTATTATGTATATTTGATTGTTCGTATATGGCTAATTAGCATGTGGGCACCATTATATGTTTTGATTAAGGAATTTCGGAGGCGAAATTTCTTAAGGAGGGGAGAGTGTAACGACCCGCATTCTACGCATCGGAGGATCGTAGAATATTTATTTAATTTACATACAAAGTCATATAGTCGTGTAACTTTGGGAAATGACTATTGGTCATTTCCCTCATTCATGATTTTTGTTGAATTTTAAATGACCATTTTGCCCCTAATGAATATTGTTTCGCCTATAACTTTTGATTGGTAAGGAGTTTTGACCTAAAACCACTTGCATTGGATTCGGATGATGGTTTGTCATTCTGTAGAGTGGTCACATTAATCAATCAGACTTACCGCTGGGGAGATATGGCTGAAATAAGGTTTAGAAAATGAAAAACAACATAATCGCTCTTAATAGAGTGATTAGCAGCTTGGCCTATAATCCATTTTGGGATTAGGGTTATGGGAGGGCTGAAAGGAGTTAGAGAATGATTCCTTTTCATTTTCCCAACCGCCAAAAGCATTTCCCTAACCCTAGTAATGGCCTCCATCTTCCAAATCTCTCTCTAGCCACTTTCTAATCGCATACTAAGCAAATCTACATCGAATTAAGGCGGATTAACGTAAAAATCGAGCTATAGCTGCTTCACTACGTAGGAATCCATGCCAAATCAGTATAAGTTTCAGATCTAACATTCATTTGTGTCTAAGGTGAGTGATTAGTATGTTTATTCACTAATTATGGCTATTTAGCGGTGATAGTGGTAATTAGCGAAATTATGACTCAGAAAAATATGAAAAAATGTATAAAGATTCTAAAATATTATTTTATATCACTGATATAAATTTGGGTTAATTTGGATTAAGTTTGCTAATCTCGAAATTCAGCGGATTAAGGGGAAAACCATGGATTTGGGTTTGTTTGGCCTAAAATAACCTATATGCTTGATGTTTTGATCTTGTTAATTGAACCTATATGCTGTTATCGTTGTTTGGGATGTTTTATGTCTTTTCGTAAAGCTAGAATTTGTGAAAACGCCGTTGTATGGCGAGAATGGATGATACAAGCTTGCTGCAAATGCTGTAGAGATACGAATCGGATCAGATAGGACGAGCGGGTGGGATCGGGGTGTATGTCTCGAGCGGGACCGGAGTGTACGAGCTGAACCGAAGTGGTGGTATCTTCTGCAGTATGGCAACAAGGAAGGCCAAGGCAAGGCGAGTTGAGTTGGAACTGGATCTAGCTTGCATAGGAAATATTGGAGGATGGGATCGGTTCGACATATCTAAACCGAACCGAGGAGGAAGTGCTGGACCAAAGAGAAGAGGGCGAGCTGAGCTGAGGAACCCGAACTGAACTAAACCAGAGGATTTGAACACCATAGACCGAACCGACCCCAGGAAAAGGAGATCGAGCCGAAACGAAATTGGTGAGAATGAGTTAGTGCTATTCCTATGCAGTGACGATCATGAACTCTTCTGAAGACCAACTCCAATTCGACCATAACCCGAGATGCAAAGGAAGTCCAAATAGGAAGTTACAACTCAGGATCCAGATGGGAACCAATGAGTTAAATTCCAGAGTTGGGCTTTGCTGTAGGACATGTGTAAAGGGGTTATCGATATCTATAACTTTGGTTCACTATTGAGGGAGGGGGTATTGACTATGGACCAGTGTAGTGGGGTAAGATGTTGTATGGAGTTGGAATCCATCAGGACTCCAAAGGGCAATGTGGTCATAGCGATAGTTTACGGAGTCGGACTCCATCATGACCCCAATGGTTTTGGTGACAAAAGAGGTGGATCTCGTTCGCTTTATGCACCGAGTGAGAGATGAGAGGATGATTGCTATGTTTGATGTTTGTTATCACTATGACACGCACATTCCCATTTTTACACTATATGTTAGTGTTACCTTAGAGTACTATACATCTTGTTGTGCTAACTCTTTGGTTGTAGGTCCAGGTCAGGTATGATTATTTATACCTGTTATTGTTTTATTTTGCTGCTATCACTCATATTAGACTTTTATTTGACTTAGAGTTTTTTGTCTCTTCTTATTACTCTGGGTGCTCCCAAATGAGCAGACTAGAGACAAATTCAGTGGGTATGCACGAGTAGCATTCGGAGACGAGCAGGAGGCTTCCACGTACTATATATGTATATATATATATATATATATATATATATATATATATATATATATATTCTCCAAGTGTTTTTGCTGGTCACTGTTTAGGCATTAGTAGTGTACCTCTTTTATTTCCTTTAGAGACAGTATTTCAAAGTTGTAATAATTGGATATGAAGCTGTATTTTGGATTCTGCTACTCTGATGGTTATTGTTTAGTTTTCAGCTTATGCACTGTCTCACCTATTTTATATCAAGTTATGTTATTATTATACTTTATTCCATGTGCTGTGAGATATACTATAGGTTCTTTGGTGAATTCACAGTTCCAAACCCTTTTCTTTTGACGACAGTCCAGTGTTAGTGGGGAATTGGCACAGTGCATTTATAGGGGAGTACCGGCTGGTACGGGGCGGGGCGTCACACACACACGCATATATAAATATATATATACAAGAAACATGTTTTAGAATAATATATATATATATACATATACCAAATTTCGGAGTTCGTTCTAAAAACTTATATGAATTAGAATATAAAGGAGATAAGAATAAAGGTTGGAGAAATAGAAGAAATCCTTAATCTTTATTTTCTGGAATTTAGTTATGGTAGAGAGGCAACATGGAGCCAGGGATAATAGAATGGCTAGGGTTCTAATGTTCGATATGTGGGGCTATATATAGTTGCATATGTGAGCGTAGACCAATGGATTAGTTTGAAATTACTCCAGGCTTTTTATTTATATATATCCCTTTTAGAAAACCCTAACCACATAGATTCATTGGTCTATTCAACCGCTAGGCGGTCGACCGATGGCCGAATCTCCTCCTAGGGGCAGCGGTCGATACGCCTTAAGGAAAGACGGTCGAACCCTTCAGGTTGGAATGCCCAATAAGGTTACGTTGTTGAGTTGTTTATTTTAATTAATACGTTCCTTAATCTTTTAATCTTATTCCATATATGCAATACACTTTGTCCCCGTGATCTTATCTTCAATTCAAAAATTGAATTCTCCCTCTTTATTTTGAATTTATCTTGGACATATATATATTATCCATTTAATTATATATATGTATATATTTTGCGTTTACTGTACAAATTCATTTGTTCATAACTTCTTCATATATTGACCATTTTCAAGATATTATATATGAAAACGATGTAGATTTTCGCCACAAATCCGAATAAAATAATTCAGTATCCAAATTCCTAAAGCTGGAAAATCTCATTTTCCAGCCATACTATTTAATTGCTTACTTTTAATTATTTATTTATTATTAGTATTTATGAATTTTACGGGGTGTTACATTCCCTCCCCCTTCAAATAGATTTGGTCCCGAAATCTGTTTAGAAAAACACAATTTGCTCGAACACATCCATATTGTTTTTAATTCATCCATAAACATCCATGACTCGCAGTGGTTATGAACTGCAAACCCACTAAAGTGAGCTCTATACTAGCATGTATGTGTAATAAGTGATGCAAGATGTATGCAAACAACCTAATTATGCATATAATTCTATATGAGTGTGTTATGTAACAGTGTTGCATCCATTTCCTAACATCCAATCTAGCAATCACGATGCATAAATGTTATTTTGAAGAAAAATTACCCAAGAAAAGCTCTAGGTGAGTCTGTCTCATCTTATCTTCGGTTTCCCGTGTACTTTCTGCAGGATCATTTCCCCATTGTACCCGGACAAAGAGAACGGTTTTGTTGCGAAGTCTCTTGATTCCGTGCTCTACAATTCTTGCAGTGGCACAGGGCACAGTAGATTCCAACTCGAGTTTTTCTATGTCCCTAATTTCATCAAGCTCAAGCCTAATAGTAGAATCATGAATGCATTTCTTTAGATAAGATACATGAAAAACTTTATGGACCCTCGATAGATGCTTTGGGAGATCCATTCGATAAGCCAAAGATCATATCTTCTCATGACAGAAAAAGGCCCAATAATCCTAGGAGCCAACTTCCCAGTCTTCCCAAACCAAACAGTCTTCTTGAGAGGGGATACTTTTACGAATACCAAGTCTCCAACATTAAACCCAAGTTCCCTCCTTCGCTTATCGACATACGATTCCTTACAGTCTTGGGTTGCCTTCATTCTCTGCCTAATCAAGGATGTCTTCTATATGGAATCACAAACGAAGTCTGGTCTGAGTATGACCTTGTCGGTAGTTTCCCACCAATAAGTTGGCGATTTGCATGGCCTCCCGTATAGCTCTTTGAAAGGGGAAATCCAATTGTCGTTTGAAAACTATTGTTATACGTGAATTCCATAGGAGGTAGGTGTTGCTCCCAAACTCCTCCAAAGTCGATGATGTAAGCTCTGAGTAAGTCTTCCAAGATTTTGTTTGCTCATTCTATCTGTCCATCGGTCTATGGATGATAGGTTGTGCTTTTGTTAAGGGTCTTTCCCAAGGCTGCTTATAGGCTTCTCCATAATTCGCTTGTGAATAGAGAGTCTCTATCACTCACAATAGTCGATGGAATACAATGTAATATAACTATCTCTTTGACATATAATTGGGCTAACGAGGCTGTAGTCCTTGTTTTTTTTACTAGTATATAATGGGCGCTTTTGGTTAAACGATCTACCACAACCCAAATGGCCTCATTCCCCTTTTGGCTTCTAGGAAGTCCATGTATAAAGTCCATGGAAATATGTTCCCACTTCCACATAGGGATATCTAGATGTAGTAATAAGCAACCCGGCTTCTCTTTCTCCTCTTTAATTTTTTGGCATGACAAGCATTTGGCCACGAACTCGGCTAGGTCCCTCTTTATCCCTTCCCAATGGAGATTCCTCTTCATAACTTTGTACATTTTATCCCCACCGGGATGTATGGTCATTTTTGACCTATGGAAATCCTCTAGAATTTCTTTCCTCAACCCTTCATCCTTAGGGACGTAGAGTCATCCATCCCAAAGTAAACTTCCATTTTCGCCGATCGAATATCTAACCGAATGGGAAAAGGTTTCTTTCCTTCCCACTTTCTCCTTTATGTTTCTTAGTTCCTCGTCAAGGTCTTGTGCACTTTGATTCCTCTCTCTTATGGTAGGTCTAATTATCATAGCCCCAAGAAAACCATTAGAAGTGGTTGGTGAGGGTTGCAAATTAAAATTAGAGATTCTAATTGCTTCCATTTTGTCATCGTATTCAAAGTCGCATGTTTCCTTCTTAAAGCATCCGCCACAACATTTCCCTTTCGCGGGGTATACTGGATCATGAAATCAAATGAGGTGATATATTCCATCCATCGTTGTTGTCTCAAGTTTAGATCACATTGGTAAAATAAGTACTTTAGGGGATTTATGGTCAGTAAAGAGTTCAAATTTCTCCCCTAAAAGATAATGCCTCCACATTTTAAGGGCGAATACTACTGCGGCTAACTCAAGGTCATAAACTGGGTAACTCTTCTTTGGATCCTTGAGTTGTCTACTAGCGTAAGCAACCACTCTTCCTTCTTTCGTAAGGACTGTTCCTAAACCGGTCTTACATGCATTGGTGTATACTATAACAAAATTTGAACCATCGGGTACAATTAGGATTGGCGCGCTAGTTAATACTTCGTTTAATTTCTTAAAGGCTATATCACATTTACTACTCCAAGAAAACACCAAATTCTTTTTTGTCAATTGGGTTAAAGGAGTAGCACTCTTTGCAAAGTTTTTAGTGAATTTCCTATAATATTCAACCAATCCAAAGAAGCTTCTTACTTCTGTAGAATTTTGAGGTATTCTCCATTCCTTGATTGCCTCGATCTTTGCAAGATCTACAGCCAAGCCATCACTTGACATAATATGTCCTAAAAATCTTAATTCTTCCGCCCAGAAATGGCACTTCGAGAATTTTTCTTTCAGTTGGTTCTTTCTTAATATCCCCAACGCTTGTCTTAAGTGATTTTCATGCTCTTCGTGATCTTTTGAAAATATTAGGATATCATCTATGAAGACTACCACAATCTTATTTTGAATGCCTCTAAATACCCTACTCATGAGGTCAACGAAGAAGGAGGGTGCATTCGTTAGTCCGAAGGGAATAACTTTCCTTTGGAACAATCCATTTGGCGTCCTAAATGCAGCTTTGTCCTTAAAGATTATAGGTATCAAGGTCTAATTAGGAAAATACTCGAGCTCCTCCTAATTGGTCAAAAAGGTCATCGATTCTAGGTAAAGGGTACCTATCATTCTTGGCCAATTTATTAAGTTCCCTATAGTCCACATAGAGTCTTAAAGATTCGTTTGCTTTATTGGCAAACACAATGGGTGCACCCCGTTCTGAGGTACTTCGACGAATGAAACATTTTTGTAATAATTCTGAAATATGTTTATCCAACTCCATTCTTTCCTTAGGCGCCATATGACTCAAGGGTAGTGCTGTAGGTCTAGCTTCTTTTTAAGGTCAATACAAAAAGAGATTTCTCTATAGGGTGGAAGTCCCATGACTTCCTCAAAAACATCCAAGAAATCACAAAGAATAAGGACCGAAAATAGTCCTTCAGAACTAGGAGATAAGGAATATAATAAGGCTTTGTCCTTGTTTCCGACATTACAAGGAATATTTAGGTTACATCCTCCTCGGCTCCAAAGACGAATGAATCTCTTGTCGCAATCTAGGACGACCCCATAAAATGATAGCCAATCCATACCTAGGATAAGGCCATACCCCATAAAATCCATCACATATGCTTCGTAATGGAACTCGACGTTGTCGATCTCCAAAACTAGGTCTTTGCAAAACAATTCAAGATACTTAGATCCTTCGATAGGGTTGGCCACCTCTATTGGACTATCAGAGATAGATACGGGAAGGTTTAACAAATAATTAGTCCCTTAGAGATAAAAGAATGAGTCGCTCCGGAATCGAACAAGGTGTAGCAGAATTTCCTAAAACAAAAGTTACATCTTCAAGTGCGGGTTGCCCTTGGTCTTCTAGGGGTCGACTTTGGATTGGTGCAGCCTCTATTGCATATTCTAGGCACTTTTGATAACTTTGGGCTTTGGGAATCCCTTAACATGTGTCCTTCCTCATGACAGTTGAAACATTTTCCTTTGAATTCCTTCTTTGCTTACGAGATCCTATAATCTTTGGCCCTATGCAGTTAAAGTGCTCGGAGGATCCAATGCGGCAGAGGTGCAAAACGTTATAGCGGGGATAACCCGAGGAAATAACAGGATATAGCGGATGAACCTAAAATAGCATATGAAAACTATACTTAAGGCTTTTACAAATATAAAAATGACAAATAAATGGAAAATTAATATTTAAATTAATTATAATTTGTGCATTCATAATTTAAAAAAAACATAACCAAATATATGAGAATAAATATAAACTTTTATTTAGCTTGATTATAATTAATGGAATATTGTAGTATTTTAAAATTTGAAAATTATACATTAAAAATTGTATTAAAATGCTAATTTTACAAAAATTATAATGTATAAATGTCATTTTAAAATTCATTTCTTTTATAGAAGATATAGCGGAAATAACAGAATATAGCCGAAATAATGGGATATACCAGGAATATAGGAATATAGCGGGGTATAAAGTAGAGAGGCTATTTGGAAATAGCGTATCAGTAGAAAGTCGCTACATAATATAGCAGAGATATTATGGGGTAATAGCAGGGAATAAACTGCACATCTTGGCCTCATGGCCCTTGTAGTTGCACCTCGTATAAGTCTTTTCTTCCTTTTTGAATTTATTTCCTTTCTTCATGTTTTCCCACCATTCCTTTTTCTTATTTTTGTTGAAACTTCCTTCTCCCTTTTTACCTTTTTTATTCTCCCTGGAACCTTCAGCCACGTAGAGGATAGCCATTTCTGCTAGGGTTTCAAAAGTTGCCCCAAACGTCCTTTGAGCTAATAGAGTTTCCTTCAATGAAGAGTTCATCCCTTTAATAAATATCAAGGCTTTGTTCATGGGTTTGTCTACCTTCCAAACTTACATAATTCGGTAAATTTGGCTACATACTCTTGCAAGATTAAGCTTCCTTGCTTGAGGCAGATGAATTTCTCTAGCAGGATAGTCATTTCTGCCCTTGGCAAAAACTTTGCTTTGAAAGAGGTTTTGAATTTGTCCCATGCAGAAATCGAGCCATCGTTCTCTCCATATATTAAATTCCACCATTCAAGGCCTCATCTTTCAAGTGCCAGGCTGCTATTCTTCTTTTCACTTCTTCGAGCCAGCCAGTAGCTTCAAAAATCTTTTGCAGTCCATAATCCAAGATTGAGCATTAGCAAAGCCTTCCTTTCTGGGAAATGATTTCCTTCTAATATTCATGAAATTCTTATAGAAGTGGGAAAAGTCAAAGGCTACCTCAGCGGCAGGAGCTGCAGGAGTCGCCGGGGCAGGATTAACAACAGGGATTTGTTCCACGGTATGGAGGTACTTTTGGAACCACTCTGGAAAGTATCGGGGTCTTGCTTGGTTACCCTGCCAAGTAGGATTTTCATCCATTCTACTATCTTAAAAGAAAAGGAAGAATCCTCTAGTGGGTACCCCTGAGATAGTATTTAAGTTGAAAAAGGAAGAAAACGATTAAGATGCCTAGTATAAATGCATATGCTTATTGGGGTAAATATTATATATATATATATATATATATATATCACTACAACAAAAAAACCATATTACAACTTTAAATTTACAACAGTGCGTAAAGTACAGTTGTAATAAATGCTTTTTTACAACTGTGCAAAACACACTGTTGTAATAAATGCTTTTCACAACAGTGCAAAACGCACTGTTGTAATAAATGTTTTTTATAACTGTGAAAAAATCACTGTTGTAATAAACATATATATCACAACTTTCATTTTGTTCGTTGTAATAGAAATGCCTAGTACAAACTTCATGTTTATAATATTTATATTTGATAACTAATTGTATTGATATTTAATAATAATAATTAATAATCAATGATATTTGTCAATTATATAATAATAAGAATTAACATTTTATAATTAGTAATTGGGATAATAATAATAATAATTTTTATTAAATAATCAATAGTTAGTAAATAATTTTTAATAATTAGTATATTAAATAATAAATTATCAATATTATTAAATAATAAATTATCAATATTATTATTTAATTTTAATAATTATTAATTAATTAACAGTAAATGATAGTTAAAATGAAATTTTTAATTTTTAATTAATAAGTAGTAATTAAGAAGAAAATAGTTAGTAATAACAGTAATAAAACCGGTGTTAATATCCATTTTACACATAATAACAAACAAATCTATTTAATTTTTAATATCAAATAATTACAATTAAGTACTTAATAAGTGAATATATTTTTAACAACTGTATTTTTCTTTCTAATAATAATAAACAAGTTTTTATCTACTATTCATTTTAGCAGCTCTAACAAGAATCTGTAACAACTAATTAGTTTTCACCATTGCAAACTTTATTTATAAATTGTTATATCTTGTAAATATTTTCAAGTAAATGTTAACTAAGAACAACAAATCTAGTGAAAACCAATATAGCATTGGTAGTTGATGGTGTAATGCTAATTAAAGCATCATTTGGTCTGTTTTGTTTTTAAATAGGAAAAAAGGGTGGACTCCACCCGTAGCACTTTGAATAGATCGCAACCGTCACGCAATAAGGGCTTCCAACGCATAAGTAAAATTTCATTTTGGCTCCGCTGCGAAATTTTGGCTCCAAAATCAATTTTTTGGGCTCGTAGGCCCTTTAATTTCCCAACACCGTTTTTATTCCCAATGAGCATAAACCCTCATCTTCTGAAATGTCCACTCCGCCTATTCTCTTTCTTTCTCCGTCTCCCGTTCTTCTTTTTCTTCACAAAATCAGTAATTTCGTAATAAATTCGAAGAAAGGTCTAGGGATAACAAGTTGATCTTATTCCAGCAGGCGTCTCTTAACCCTAAATCCAAATCGATCTCCCCAAATTCTCCTTCCTCACGGAAGCGTCTTCCTCATGGTATTAGACTTCCTACTTCGATTAGATTGCGTAGCCTTTTTTTAACTCCAAACTAATTCAGCTTTTGAGGATTTCGTTGATCTTATTAATCAAATTCTGAGTTTTATGTTAATCTTCTGATACTAGTTATCAACTTTTTTCTGAAATAGAAGCAACTTTATTGTGGATCTTTTCGCCATGCTCCAATATTTGGGCTTATATACGGACTGCTTGGAGTTGACAATGGTACTTCACACTCAAGGATGATTTTGTAGCTGATTTGAGGTATTCTCAAGGTTGCAAGTCGGTTTGTTTTTGTAGATTTCTTATATTCGAATTGAGTAAGGTTTAGTTGGAGAGAGCTTCGTAATCTTTTAAATTTAGAATATGAAAATTGATGTGAGTATAGTTGAATGCCAACATGCTGTGAGTTTGTTTTGTGCAGTTGTTGGATTTGATATTGGGAGAGTTAGCAAAGGATCAATGCTTGAAATTGAGTAAAGAGTACATTCATTTTGCGATTGATAAACTTGTCAGTGCTATTGAACTCCCTGCTTATAGAACCTGCAGCCAGGTTAGAGTTTTCTTTAGCAACACATTGATAAGCACAGAGTATTTGAATGTCTATCTTATTGCAATTCAATTGGCTTGAATTATAATATTCGTGTACTTAAAAACTCATCTTCTTGATAAAGTTTTTTTTCTAGAAAATAAAGAAAATCCTAATTGGGTTGGCACATACCTTGGTTTTAAGGTTTAAAAAATGCATAATTTTAGGACTGTCAAAACAAGATTAAGTAAACTGTTTTTGTGTAATGGTTTCTGCTAAAATTTGTGGAAATTTACAATTCGATGCATTAGTAAATGAAACAATTGAAATGTTCAATATCAGCACCGACAAGACGCTGCAAGAAGGAGAATTCAAGAAGACAATAGCGATAATTCTTGAAAGTTTGAATCTGAAATTGGGAGCCAAACCAATATTTGTGTCAACAAATTTTGTGATAGATGAGCCATTGGCTTCTTGATCTTCTCTAATGTCAGAGTGATTTTAGTTACCATTGTGTATTAATGCCAAGTATTTATGTACTTCATCTATCTGTACGATTTATAAATTTAGTGTATTATGTAAAAATTATATTGAAAGTTTGAATAAACTAATACATTGTTTTGGTTCGTGTTTTAGCTTGTTTGATATCTTCAGTTTTGTAGATAATATGTTTTGAGATGAATTCTTTTATTAATATTATGTATATAATTTGTTCATATATTACAACTTTAAATAATACTTGTAATAAGATATATAACAACAGTTATAAATAGTTGTAATAAAAGTTATTACAACGTTGGAAAAAAGTTGTAAAATATACATTTTGCAACAGTGTCGCAACGGTGCAAAAATGTTGTAAAAGAATTTAGTCTATTACAACTTCTTAATAGACGACGGTGGCTCCACCATTGTAAAAAGTCTTTTACAACTTTTTTCCACTGTTGTAATATGGTCAATTTGTTGTAGTGTGTATATATATAGTTGAAAAATCTTTTTCAAATTACAAATATGCCTCTAATACGTATAATTCCCTTATAATGGGTAACCTATGCTCCGATACCAAATGTAACAACCCACCCGGAATGGGCCTAAATTTTGACTTAGAAAAGGCCCATCGAAACTTAGAGACATTCTAAATGGGTCATTGCTTCCTGTAAGGATTACATTTGCATAGATAATATAAACATATACTTCAAATCGAATTCTCACATAGCAGAAAGAGAAAATACAATACTGAAATAAGATGTACCACCTACTTAAAAATCACAGAAATACAACAGTCAACGCTACATCTGTTCAATGGGTACATCAAATAATTCATTCTCACAAGTTTTCAAAAGATGTAAAGCAATAACTACTAATAATAACTTAACAACTTCGTCTTCTTCTTTAGCTCCTGTGATGACTTCATCCATGGCTTTTACCCAATCTACTGACCTGTTGGATATGTTAAGGAGAGGTGTCAGAACATAAAGTTCTATGTGACTAAAATATGGTGTTACATAATGTTCATACCTATATTTTTAGCAGGTTACATATATCAAAAAATTTCTACGCAGCATACAAAATTTACACAAACACAAAGTACTTAACCAAAGAGGTAGATATCCAAGTCAATCGCCCACTAGTATTTTTAGGGTAAACACCCAATGAGATGGGCATTCTCGGTCACTTATAGCCCTATTAAAGGTGTGTTCTTATTATCTCTTATAACCCTAAGGTGGACCCTAGCACCTTAAGACCCCATCCAAATACGTCAACGTTCTTAAATTTTATACTTTCAATTGTAATATGAGGAGTAGTATTGCAAACGTTACTACTTAACTGATATTATGGTAGGATATCTATGTCGCTTAAGACTTCCCTTAGACAGTTGGTGAGCATGAAATTTCCACATATCTTTTATATACCAAATCTATCCCTAGACGAGCTCTTACAAGCTTCTAGAAGAAATGGACGTCCCTCGTGAACTACCCTACTCTATTACCATTTATGCCTAACCACTTTTAGAGAAGGAGGACCTAAAGACTTACTTCAAATCTAATAAGCGTGGGTCCCATGACTTTGGTTCCTCTCTAAGGAATAAATCTTCGGAGCGATTGCAACAACCCACTTTTCCGTACAATTTAAGCCGATATATTAACTACCACAGTCAACCCAAATTATACAGGAAAGCAGAACATTAAGTGAAAAAAGTTAGAGAGCTAGAGAAGAAATATTAGAATAGAAGAATAAGAAGAAGAACCAACACCGAATTCAGAGTCTCACATCGCAACAGAATAAAATATAATATAAAAATAAATCTTTATTGAGAGCTTGAAAAAATATACTTACAATCATCAGAGTACAACAGATCATTAATACATCTGGACAGCTATTACAACCTGTCCTCATATATAACACACAGCAGAATTAATATGTATATATTGTACGCCTGAACACCTCCAGCTCATCTCTGAACTTCACAGCGTCATTTAACCTAAACATGTGCAACTCGATCTGACCTGAGCAGTACAAACACCATGGATCAGTCGGGTGAACCAGCGTGAGAAAACTCACTAAGTGTTAGTAGCATCCATATTGCATAACTTTATAAATTCCTTTTAAAAGAAAAGGATAATAGTAAGACCAGCCCATAAATAAACACGGATGGTTTTTTACCTTACTAGAACCCAAAACATTTTTGATATGAAAATCTGGTGATATTATAATAGTGTCTATATCAAATAAATAACCAAATAGTAGAATGCTTGCATCTCACGCTCTATATACAGGGTATAAAATCAAAAACCGCGGGGCTCTTATTAGATATTAGGTTCCAACTATGACAAGGTATGGGATCACCTTCCGATCAGTGTACTCTAGAGGGGATACACTTGGGTTCAACAAGAATGTCTTGCAACCCAACCACACATGACCGCCCACTCATTTAACTTGAGTGAAACGAATGTATTATCACCCGATGGTTTTAAGGGCCAACCATTCACCCGCGGAGATACATAATTGAAAGGAGAACAAATAAGGAATTTCTCTAGATGGTGATAAAACACCCTGATTGAGTATGACCCACCTAGCCATCCTGTCTGCCTGATTTTTGTCATTTCCCAGTTGATGAGGCTTGAGGCTACGTTTTCCTTTTTAGAATAGCACATCACTTTGAATGCCACATTGTCAAATCTTCCAGAAATCACTAATTGATTTCCACAAAAATAATCTTGTTGTTAAGCACGAGAGTAAATTCTCTACCGTCGTACTTAATACGTTTGAAGAAATCAACGTACATGACCCTTTTGGAATTACTCTATCAGACATTCGTCCATACAAGTCATCCAGGAACAGGATGAACTAAAGGCACCTACCTACCACATCTTAGGAATCAACCGATAGGTCAGTAACGAGAAGTCCTTGTAATCTGCAGAATCCAACCAAGACAGAATCACATTACGTCTCTGTTAAACTTTTTTTTGAAAAAAAAAACAATATTTTATAAATTCTTTTTGTCATTTTAAAACAAGGGTAGTTAACTAGAGATTTTAAGTAATCCTTTGGCTTATGGAGATCCACGTTCTTCAATTGCTGCATCGTTTATCTTTAATGTTACATATTTGCTGGTCAGAATGGTTTTCGAATATAAATTCGATCACAGTCTTTCCATACCAATAATGGATTACGCCAGATTTTGATAGTCGGTTATTTAACTATCAAAATAAAACAATCATTCACCCATAAAAATAAAAATGGATTTACAGGTTCAGCACTTAGCGTCACTCGGCCTCTTTTAAATTTTCCATTTGTAAATTAAACTTCTAAACCTTTAAATATATGGAATACAGCCTTTTTACTTCTTATATAAATAAGAATATTCCTAAAATACTTTGTTTAACTAATAACACTGAACTTAATAAATATCGCAGAAATTTCATATACTATTTGATTTAAATAAGCTTTTTAAATCCATACTCTTTCCCTCTAGAAAACCATGTTTCAATCTCAACACCTTTATTTAATTCACAATCATAACCATTTTTCCTTCTAAATCATTTTCGAGCCTTGATAAATAGAACAAGATATCTTATATGTTTATTTCAACTTATTTTGGTTTCGTCTCAACAAAGCTTCCTTTTCATATTACAATTATTCGAATTTTAACCGAATTATCCAGCTTAACTTACATTCATGATTCAATCCATTTAGGTTCTTATCTCAACTTCATTTCATACCTATCACTTTTCAAACTTTAAATTCCATTTATCCTTTATTAAGTTTATACTTCAAATAACAAACTCGTTTCGATTCTTGAAAATTTTTCATAACATTGATCCATTTCCAAAATTGGCTTTATACTTTGCTTATTTAAAGTCACTTTATAGTTACTGATAAAATTGGATAATAGATAATAAATATTTATATTTCCTTCAATAAAACTTTTGGTTAAAATAAATCGTATAAATAGATTTAAAAATCTATTCTCGGCAATAATGTAATAACCCGAATTTTTATAACATGTTAAAACCATAAATCAAGGCAGAATTAAATTTTAAATTAAGAATCAAGGGAAACGGATTACGCCATTGCATTCGTCTCGAAATTTTACATGAAATAAAGTCCGAGTTTTCGAAAATCAGAGTCCGGATGAAGAAGTTATGGCCTATAGAAGATTCAGCGGATTTTAGGCAGCAGAGGACAAGGCAAATCGACCTGGGGGTCGACCTGGGGACCAGACCTACACCCCAGATCGACCATATGGTCGACCTCCCCCCTTACAGGTCGACCTGGTCGGCCTGTTTTGACCCAGAACCTATTTTTGAAGCCTGAGACATGTTTTTATGGTCCGGATTGATTCTAAGGTTAATCTAAGGGCTTAAACTAGTTGCTACCCCTATAAATACATCCCAAGACCCAGCCTAGTTCAGACAAATCATTCTTACACTGCTATGCAGCTAATTCACCTCTTGAACCATGGCCGCCGACTACAAATTAAAGCTTAAGCATTCAAACTTGATTCAAATCAAAGATCAACGCTTCTACAACAATTCAGGAGAATAGATCAGCGACACCGCAACAATTCAACGACTAATTTCTAGACTTGACTTCTAAATTTCTTAGACCACGATCTAGAAGTTCTAGTTACTTTTAGATAAAAACCATAAATCTAATATGGGCATGTTATAAATTGGAATTGATTTATGTATGATTCATATCTATTCTTGTTTTCTTCTTGGATCTTGACTATTGGGAATATTGCCTACGACGTTGAAACTATTGTTAATGGCCTAAGACTATGACGGTGAACATAAGATTATGCCTATGCCTATGACAATGAACATAAGATTTTCCTATACCTATGACTGTGAACAAAAGACTATGCATATGCCTATGACGGTGAACATAAGACTATTTGCCTATGACTATGACAAGGACAATTATGACTAATCACCTATGATTCATGACCATGAGGTTATTGCCTAGAATTATGACTATGAAATTGGATCTAAGCTCGACTTTCTTTATTTATCCTTGGATCTTGATTTTGAGGATTTTTCTATTTAAGTTAGATCTATCCATGTTCTTGGAACTAGATTATTATTCAAACCTTTTCATGTTCATAATATTATCAGATCTATATGCCTGCGATGTTTTAGTCAATTTAGTTATGTCATACCTTGGAATTAAATTAATAATAGAACGATGTCTATTATGTTATAGGTGAAATTGAATGATATTGATCTATTTCTGTGGTTCTATTTTATTATCATGTTGAATTGAGAATTAATGAATAAGTCTATTCATATGTATATAAACTTGGAATATAACCTGTTATGACAAGTTGTGTAGTTTATCATGTTATGCAAGTTTTAGGTTGTAAAATCATATTACATATGTGACCAAATGTTAGATCTACATGTTTATGTGTTAAACCTACGTCATATTTCAAATTCACACTTATTCATATGTTCGTGATTGATTTGCAAGTTCACATATATGTAAGTTGATTTAGTCTATGTTGCAAATTCACATATATGTATGTTGAATTAGTCCACATTGCAAGTTCGTGCCTATGATATTCATGTTGATTACTTTATAAGTACACACCTATGGTGTTCATATTGACTATGCCGAGAATGCCAAGTTTACACCTATGACATGTTTATGTTAATGGATTTCTTTATGCAAATTTTGTGTACGTTAAATTAGGCTAAGTTTTTAGCCTAATATTATATGTCAAAAATCATGCGGACGAAAGTTTAGGCTAAGATTGTTAGCCTAATATTTAGATGGGGTAACGTTGGGAAAAATTTATAATTATAGGAGACTTGGCATGAAACTTATCCTTGAAACTTGACATGAACTTAACATGAATCTTAAACATGGACATGACACTAGAATGAACTTGAAAATGACTAACTCGAGGTTGGGTTGAGTTTGCAGTGTAATTCTGCCTGGAACCGCCCGGCAAATCTAGTTACTGCAAACAATAGGATCCAATGTGGGTAGTTGGTCATATCGCACTTGAAAACCCGAGGTCAGACTGAGTTGTGGTGTAATTCTGCCCGGAACCACCCGGCATATCCAGTGACCACAACAACAGGTCTGATGTGAGAGGTTGGGGTGCATTAATGAATTAACGCCATATGATAGGGTTAAGTCATGAACATGGAAGACAACACATAACCAACTTGATACATGATTCGTAGGGCTAAGTCATGAACTTAACATGCTAGACTGGTAAGGGTTAAGTCACGAATTTAAAGGAAAACACTTAACCTATTGGACGGAAATCGTAGTTACGCGGTCCGTTTCAGCAGTAACTCACTAGATGTATCATGGTACCCTGGAACTAGGCAGGGTGGAGCACGATTACTGGGCTGATTGTAAGCGACCAGAAAGACGGCTGTGTTGGTGCGCCAGTGTAGGTTCAGGCGGGCCATGGTCGTGCACGTGGTCCGGGGTTGAAAAAGCAGGCATTGGGCATCAGTAGGTTTATCTGTGCATTCTTGATTCGTTTTGGTGGTTGGCACCATAGGGCTTGATACACCCTATGGTGGACCTAGCACAGATGACTACATTCGTGATAGGGCCGTATGACATAGACACATGACGAGCTAGAACTTGTAGGGAGCCGATCGACTAGTGGATCGTTTCGTTGGACCTAGTAATGGGTCATTTCATGATATTGGGCCAAGAAATCATTTCATGATTAATATAAGACATGGGTTTGGGATTCTAGTACAGTTGATGCAGCGAACCTTGAATACGTGATGCTATACTTGATTTATACTTGATTTATCATGTTATCTTAGTCTATCTTGCCTATCTTGTCATCATCCGTATGTTTACTTTCAGTTTATACATGTCATGTTACCTTTATCTATTTTTATGCTGAAAGTCACTTGGACTTACCAGTCTTTATGAAACAGCCCACCTCCGTTAAGGTCACTCACAAAGGGAATGCCTTAACTTTGGTGGAGGTTTATAAGTAAAAGCCACAAATAAACACAAGACAGATATAAATACATATGTTTTAAATAGCGGAAACCAAACAGACTTTTATTTCATCAATACGTCCATAATTGTCTCAAAATACTTCCATCATTACAACCTCATTACTGTCTTGATTATTAAAGAAGCATAAAACATAAATAAGAGTAACAAAAATACCCATAGTGATATCCAAAGCCATGATCCGAGCAAAAGAGATCCAAACCATACGTCTACGGTCTTGAAGCTTGCAAAAGAGTACTAAGCTGGGTTGTTTCCTCCCTGTGGACCTGGGGGGGGGGGGGAAGAAAGAAAAGAAGACGAAAAGAAAATAGAGTCAGACATAAAGCCTGAGTAAATCTAGTAACTCTTTAGTATGTGAATAAGAAAAGGGCATGATAGATATAAACTGAAAACATAAAAGTATCACGAGCTAAGGAAGTGTCGTTTAGAATCGAATGTACTATCGCACCCACACTATATCTCTCAACCTACTTGAGCTTATTCTAACTAGCACCCCATGCTGAGGGTGAAGTGATCCCCATTTTTTTAAAGATCGGCTCCTACTCGCGTAAATATGTGTCATACGACCCCCAAGAATTGTAGATACCTATGCTGGTCCCACCATGGAGTGTATCAAGACCCATGGTGGCGGCCCCGACACAACTCTAGAAGGCATAGGTTATACTACTGGTGCCCCCAGTGCCCTGTTTGTCTGCTCCGGAGTGTGTGCACGTCCGCACCCCATTATAACCTACACTGTTGCACCCACCGTCGTCGCTTTGACCGCTTACAATCAGCCTAGTAATCGTGCCCCACCCTTCCTAGTTTCAAGGTACCATGATACCTAACTTGGGTTACTGCTGAAACGGGTCCCTCGTTACTAGGGTTTTCTAATCAAACATGTTACGTGGTTAAGTGTCTGTATTTACCTAACCTCACCCATCAATTCTTGTTAACATGTTGAATTTGGTTAAGTGTTTATAGTTGACTTAACCCTACCATCTGTCCTTAGCCTCTTAAAGCACCTGACCACTCACATTAGACAGATATTGCTACGGTTACTGGATGTGCCTGTCGGTTCCGGGCAGGTTTACACCGTAGCTCAGTCTAACCTCGGGTCTTTATTGGGCTCAATGCTTAACCACCCACGTTGGATAGGTATTGTTGTGAGTACTGGACAGCCGGGCGGGTCCGGGCAGGTTTACGTCACAACTCAATCCAACCTCTGGTTAAGCATACCGTGTTTTCTAAATTTACATATTTTATCACTTCTCAATTATATGTAAATGTCATGTCCTTTATTATTGGGTATAACAATTCATACCGCTTAAATGTCATTGTCGTTGGCATGTGCCAACCATGCCAACATATATTTTTCATGTTTTACACCCAACGTTATTACCCCTGTTTGTAAGTTCGCAACATTATAACAAGCGTTGGGCTCGACAAAATTCAGCCCAACTTTATAAATGTAAGAAAAAGGGGAAATCAAGAACATGTAATATTTTACAATACGTAAAGGTGTGTGGTGCATGAACTTGCAATTTAGCTATACTAACATAAATTATGGGTCATGTGAACTTGCATTCAAATCAAAATATAACTAAGTAGGTGACATATGAAATGGCATAGTTTAGGCGTATACAAACTTGGGTTTAAACATGTTTAGCTTGGCATAATGTCAACCACAAAACTAACATGTTGTATATTCACCAAAATGTCCAATTTTAACATCTAAACATATAGCCTATTTCAACATGAACTTGCATAGTTTATGTAACCCAAACGATACCTAACATAGATCCAATTATACTTGCAAATAAACATAAGAATGTGTTCATAGGTTTTGGGTCATGTAGGCATAAAAGATCTCAAATCTAGAACATGTTTACATAAGCCTTAATTTATACTTAGAGAATGTATATAGTCCATGCCATAAACATAAACATAAAGGGATTAAATTCTAGTTTTTGCCACAAACTTGCAAGTGCCATTGTTTTTATATACAATTGTTCAATAGGCTTGCACCAATCAATTTAGGCCACAAATATCAATACACAAGTCATGACAGAATCATTACAATACACAGAATTTATATCATTATCATACAATAACACAATTCTATTTTCATTTACATCGAATCACGTCACAGTTTTTATTCATATTCTGAAAGGTCACTATACTTACAACGAATGTAGAATCTTGAATTCTCGATTATGAATTATGAAATTGAGATGCGTTCCTTTGGGTAGAATAACGTTGCGTTGAATAATTTGATTAAGCTTTAGTTCTCTTCTTAATTTGATTCGTCTCTAAGCTCCTCTCTCTTGACGGCTATGCTCAATTCCTTCCTGGCAGCATGACGACTGAATCTTATTTTTTTGTGTGAATTTTTAGTTGAGACTTACAGTGTATTTATAGATTTTTAAATTGTTTTGAGCCGTCAGATGAAGACAGAGGGAATCTAGACCATACAAAGTTCAAAGAGCCAATCAAGAGGTGACATGTCAGCCATAATGACACACTGAGCCACAGAAATTCGAGCCAGAGCCAGACCCAGCCAGTCAGGTCGACACTATGGTCGACCTGGGGTGACCAGGTCGATACCATGGTCGACCCTATGGTCGACCTAGTCCCTAGACGGGAATTTTCTCGCCCAGCCCAGTTTGAGCCTGTTTTTCAAATTTCGAATTTGAAACCAAGCCGTTTGAATTTTAAATTTTATTCTGAAACTTCCGAAGGTCATAACTCCTTCATATGGAGTCCGATTCACGCAAACTCGGACTCTATGTCAAGCAGAATTCCGAGACGAACGCAATGGCGTAACCCGTTTCCCTTAATTCTTTCATTTAGAATTAATTACACTTTAATTTGTGAAGCTTAATGTTATAGAATTCATGGGGTGTTACATTCTCCCCCCTAAAAGGATTTCGTCCCCGAAATCTTCAAGTTAGGAAGAATGTATATCCTACCATCCAACCGTCCATGTACTATACCAACAAACACAGGCGTCCACTGTCCTTAAAAGACTTCTAATGCTTCATGATCATATGCATAGTGTGTGTACATGTTCTTATCTAATGCAGAAATCAGGCGGTCTACTGATTCAGTTGACCTCCTTAATGTGAATCATGTAAGTGTCATGAATCCATTATGTATGCAAATTTTTCCTACTCATAATTCTACATGAGTGCACAACTTATTCATACAAATGCGACAACCATATGACATCATATCAAGTTTCAACCATATACAAATGTGAATACATACATGCATATGCAATATGAAGTGACTGAGCCGATCTAAAACCTAGAGGGTGTGTGTATATACATCCACGAGCAACCACTAGCAATCACTAGCAACCATTTGCAGCCGTCATCCATAACATATTTTCAAATACATGTTTGCATCCATTTGTTTTCTACCTAAGGAGCTAGGAAAAGGACCGAGGAGATATACCCAAAAAGATAAAGCATAACTTAAGGAAAAAGAGAGATCAAAGATGGACCCTCAAAACGAAAAGGGTAGGAGGCGCGTACTCTGTCCTCAGTTTCCCAAGTCGCGTCTTCCTCGGCGTCGCTCCACTGGACTTTAACGAGTTTGACTTGGCGATTGCAAAGCTTTTTCACTTCAGCTCCTAAGATGCGGGTTGTGTAACACCCCGTAATTCTGTAACGCTAAGATTCACAAATCAAGGCAGAATTAAAAGTTAAAAATCAAAATCTAGGGAAACGGGCTACGCCATTGCGTTCGTCTCGGAATTCTGCATGAAAACGAGTCCGAGTTTGCTTAAATCGGAGTCCGTATGAGGAAGATATGGCCTCCAAAAGTTTCAGCAAAGTTCAAATTTCAAAACAGACTCAGAAGCGGGCTGGGCGGGAAATTTCCCGCCCAGGACCCAGGTCGACTGGGGAGTCGACTGGGTAGTCGACCCCCCCTCCCCCCCCCCCCCCCCGGATCGACTGGGTAGTCGACTGGGTAGTCGACCCCCCTCCCCCGCTTTTTCCAGCTTTCTGAACCTGATTCGTTCACTACAAGAAAAATACCCTATTGCAACTAGCTATTTGCAACAGACAACACATGAAAGTTGCAGTAAATGATATTCAGCAACAGACATTTTGTAACAATTGCAATGTATGAGATTTAGCAACATACCTTTTCTTTCTGTTGCGAAAAACATATTTTTAGCAATTGTCCTTCCCTTCCTGTTGCAAAAACATATGTTTTAGCAACTGCGCTTACATAACAGTTGCAATAATTATATTATTTGCAACTCCATTTCCAAGCCAGTTGCGAATAAATATCTTTAGCAACTGTTTTCGCCACTTGCAATAACTGTATTTTTTACAACTGGTAAAGTCAGTTGCCAAAAACATATATTTTTCCCGACCTTTTTGTAAACAACAAATATTAAATAATTAATAAAATATTCATAATTTTAAATAATTAATGTTCAATTATGATTAAGAAGACAACTACTTATAATTATCGTTAATAAATAAGTAGTAATTTTTTGATAACCGACTTTTACTAATTAACATTAAATAACTAACTATTAATAATTATATAATAATTAAGACTACAATTTAATATAATTATTAATTAATAATAAATTTTAGTTATATAAAGTGATATTAACAGTTAATAATCCAATATTAAAAATTCATTATAGCTTAATATTCTATATTCTATAATTAAGTAATATTAAAGAAATAAGGATTAATATTTAAAATTTAACAATTATTAATAAATATTTACTATTAAATTATTGATTACGTTTAGTAATAATTATATAATAACTAAGACTAGTATTTAATAATAGATAATTAATATGGAATCATTAAGAACTACTACTACATAATGATAAATACAACTAATTCGAAAAATGAAATAATTTCTATTAATAATTATGAACTTATAATTAATTAATTAATTAATAATAACTAAGGATGCGTTTGCGTGTAATGAAAAAGAAGTATTAAAACGGATTATTTAAATATGATATTTAAGTAGAGTATTTTAGTTTGTGACTTTTAGTTTAACTGAGTTATATTTAATTAATTATTTTTTTGTATTACGTTAAAATATTTTTTATAATTTTGTCCAATATTAAACTCTATGAAGAGGGTGCGGGAGAAACGGCCCTGCTAGCAATATTCAGTCTGTCCGGTCAGATCGCAGTGGTCTTGGGGTAGCATCATCGGTGAAGTTTGAAATAATACTTTTTGGGAGGTTAAATTTGATTTTGATTTCAAATGAAAATAGCAAAATTCGCATACTGCTTTGACCAGCAAACCGCGCCTAAAAATTTTCTTCCAAATTTCGTTTCCGCCAAAATTTCGTTTTCCTTCCGTTTCCCCTAAAATTTCATTACCCGCTGCCTTAACCCTAAATTTCGATTTGCCCCGGCCAAATAAAATTCGTGTTCAACAATGGAGACCTCACCGCAACTCAACAAAAACAAAATAGAAAATGAAATCCAATAAGTCAGTACTGATTATCAAATTCCTCCGCGTCTTCCTTTCCTTATCCCTCCTCTTTACCCTCACAGCCCCTCAAAAGCCAATCAGCCTCCCTCCTTCAACCCACTAACCCCCTTACGGATCCAAACCCATCTCTTAAGATCCGCCCCATCAACACCTCCTACGATTAGTACATCTCTCACCAGCTCAGCAAGACCCTAAACCCCAAACTCCGTCACCTCTGGGACACCCGCGACTGGACCCGAAAGATCGCCGTCTTCTCCTCCTTCTCCAATCTCCGATCATTCGGCCTGCTTACCAACTCCTCCTCTGAACTCTGCATCAGCGCCCGCCTCGGCCAGGAAGTCTTCGCCCTCCGATCCATCGGCATCTTCAACTCCAACGGAATCGAGCTCGTCCCTTATAATGAGGGATTTTCCGCTCTTTACCGTGGAATGAACGCTCCTCTTGCCTCTGTTGCTTTTCAGGTTTGTTTTAGTAGCTCTATCTTTTGATTATAAATGTGATTTTTGTTTATGAAAGAGGAATCTATATAATATTGTTTTAAAACTGTCTAAATGGCGAAAAGTCTCTGCTTATATCAGATCAGATTATAGACAACTTGGATTAAACAAGCTCAACCGTCAGGTTAAGCTAAAGAGTATTTGTTAACTATTGAATGAACTAACGACATTGGGGATTCATTTTTAAGATCTCTTAAATCCACAGTCAAAAGCCCATACTTTTTTGAATTATTTTGGACGTGAACATTATTAATCTACTACTTCTCCTGTGCCCTAGAATATATAGTTCAGATTAGACCATATTTGCCACAAAATTGTAGTCATGAGGACATTGATTTTTTTAAAGATGATATTGCTATCCAAAACTGGCTGGAGTATCTCGGTTTCAGTCCTACTTTAAAAAAATGATGCATACAAATATCAATAAAATATTGCCTTGTGTTTCACTGTTTTGTCCCATCTCTGTAACCGAAATTTTGTTTCTCCGAATGGTTCTTCTGGATAGTTGAGAGACCAATGTTATTCTCAGGTTGAACACAGGATCAGGTTATAAGGTTAATATTTTCAGGCTTCTAGATTTGTTTAATGAATAATTTAACAACTAATAGTTTTGCTCTAACCATGCTACCACGTTAAACCCTTGACCAAAGTTCAAGGAAAGAAGAAAACTCATTACAGAAAATGTTTCAAGTTCCGATTTTTTTTTTTTTTTTTTTTTTTGGATGTTGGCTCAGAGTGTGATCTGTTACTATACTTAGTATAATTAAATTGCGTGGGTTATAGATTGATTGTTGGGTCATGTAAAACCTACTACTGTTCAAGTGTATTTTAACTATTCTTTTATAACATATAAAATTGTTATCATATTTGAAAATATCAGAGATACTAACATAATTTAATAATATAGTTGAAAGACGTTGTTCTGGAATCTTGAAGCATTAAAATAAATTTATAATAAATAAACATAACATATATTAACACAATTTTATTGAAATCAACCACCAAACGGTGACAAAATAAAATAAAAAACCTTTATCGAAATTTCAAGTTCAGAGAAGCAATTGTGATGCCTAAAATTTGAAATATCAGTCCAGATTTAGAGTTTGACTAGTATGAACTGTAACTATGTGCATTGATTAGACAGAGATATTTACAATTTGTTTAATAAAAATAATATGAATGGAAGTTTGACGTAAGTGTAAGTATTTGATACTCACAACTCTTATTTCAAACATTTTTTGTAATGTCCGTGATAAATTTGTAATAAAATTCCGTTGATTGATAGTCCATAAAGAAAGAGCGGTGGTTTCAAAGCGGTTGTGACATTCCGCTAATGGATGATGGATCTCCGAAATTTTAAAAGGACATTGGAAGTATCATAATTATTTAATTTTCTTTATTAATACTTATGCTGATGTTTAAGCACTCTAAGTATCTCAAAAGAAAATCAGGAAAGGAAAGGTGTATGCCAGATGTGAATTTTATTTTTTTATTTTGCTTTTTTGATTAAAGAGAATTAGGTATATCAGTAAGGTCATAAAGGAAGATTAACTGAACGCAGGGACAGTGGACATCACCAGTTAACAACTACTTATACATCAATGCGATTATGCATGCTACAAACAGTAGAGTAACTGAACGCAGGGACAGTGGACATCACCAGTCAACTACTACTTATACATCAATGCGATTATGCATGCTACAAACTGTAGAGCAACTGAACGCAGGGACAGCGGACATCACCAGAAAGAAAGGTTAGGGAAAATATTTGTGCGTGCGCGTGATTGTGTGTGTACTTTATTGTTTATATACAAGAAGTAGTACATATCATACTGCATAGTAAGTTGGTTAATTTCCATAAAGTCCAAAAAAAAGTTCTTTAAATTTAGCAAGAATAAATTAGGCGTAGATGAACTAAATGATATTATTATATATGTCGATTGATGTATGATACGTTGGAGAAGAGATCTTATATTATGTAAATTTCATGTTATGCGTAATGGACTGATCCATATCCGTTCTTAAGTAATAAGAATGATTAAGATTCATGCATTCATTACTTGCCCTTTTATTTTGCAGGCAATGACATATCTATTTGTCTCTTTCTTTCCCCATTGCAAGTATTGGTAATAGATTTCTTGCTATAAATTTTTTAATAGTTTAAGACTGCTAATAGTTATATAATATTCCTATTTTATAATGTCAATTGAGAAATACGGGTGTATATAGATTGGGTTTTAATATGTGCAGGTTGTGGAGTCACAACAATTTGCAATGGGTGTAATTTTTCATAGTGGGAGCATGATGCAGTTTTGAGTAACGTGGAGCATGAACTGCAGATTTGTTATAGTGAACTGATGATATTTATTCTTTTGTTATAGTATATGTATGATAGAGTAGAAATATGACTAGAAAAACTCTATTCGAAAAAAATGTGTTATGTGAAAAAATTGTTATGCATGAATGGTGTATGAAAATTATAAAATTTTTTGTTGCAATTATTTGTACTGTTAAAATTTTGTTAAAATAAAATTTTTATTTGTTTATTTTATTCTATAACATACACTATTACTAAAACGTATACATTTAATATGTAGTATCTATAAGCTGTAATATTTTTTTTATATATTTATAAATTTATTGCAACGGACATATACTGTTGCAAAAGGATTTGTTGCAAACGTTAAAAGCTTGTTGCAAAAAAGTATATCGCAACATCTTATTGCAACAGGCGGAAAACGTTGCGAATTTTTAACAACTTCGGCTATACCAACAAGCGAGGGTCTGTTGCAATTGGTCTACTGCAACAGATATTGCCTGTTGCGAAAAGTGTTTTTTGTTGTAGTGGTTTCTCTGTATCCGGACGCCCTTCTGACTAGATTCGTTGACTTCTACACTATATAAACAGCCCTGGTCTTCTTCTCTATTCACAATTCTTTTCTATCCTTATGCTTCCTCTGAGAAATAAATAAATAAGTGAGTAAAATAATATATATAAAATAAATCAAGACGAGGAAATGCTGCTAAAAGATTTTCAAGAAGAGGTTCAAGTCAAGCTAGGATTCAAGAGGAGGTTCAAACGACTTCAACGGCTGTTTTTCTACGAATCATAGCAACGCCATCTTTCTGTTCTAATCTAATCTCTGTAAGTCAGTTGTTTTTAGATTTGAACGTTTTTCTCTGTTCGTGACATGAAATTAAAGGAATAAAAGAATATGCCAAATCTCTCTCTCTCTCTCTATTCGAATCAGTGCCTATACTCTTGAACTTAATTAAGAACTGTTATGATTTGAGGACAAATAAGACCGTGACTATGAAACTATGGACCTTAGAACCATATGCCTATGACTATGAACATTGCCTATGACTATGGACATTGCCTATGACTATGAATATTGCCTATGACTGTGACTGTGACTATGACTATGACTGTGAGAATTATTTTCTTGACTGTGAACACCAGCCTATGCCTTTGATTAGGAAAAGCATAAACTATTGCCTATGACATAACAAGGACAACTGTGACTAAACAACTATGATTCCTGACTAGGAAAGTGTTGCTTAAGTTTTATGACTATGAAATTGGGTCTAAACCTGATTTTTCTATTCTGTCTATTCTTGATTTTCTATGGTTTTAGACCTTGGGAATTTACCTATTAAGTTAGGTCTACCCATGTTCTTGAACCTACGCCTCTATTCTGTCTGTTCTTGGTTTTCTTTTGGTTTTAGACCTTGGAAATTTACCTATTAAGTTAGGTCTACCCATGTTCTTGAACCGACGTCGTTATGCAACCCTTTTTATGCCAGTTATTATGTCTATCTTTTGCCTAGCATCTTTGGTTCATTCCCTATTTTCTACGAATCTAGATTTATCTATAATCTAGATTGAATTACGATTATACAAACGGTGGGAATACGATTTGGGCAAAACATGAAATTTACTAAAAACATAGTTATAAACTAGGAAATTGGCATAAATTAGGAACATGTATTATGGCATGTTCATAGGAATGCAAATTGGGTAAATTAGATATGAATTATAGATTGTGTAATCTGAATCTAGTATCAACGTGTAAATCTAGCATTTACATGAATAGTGAACTAGAGTAATAAGTCTAGTTTGACATGAATTTGAATTGTTGAAACGGAATTGGATTAGCTAATTTGGCACGGTAAGTATATTAGCATAAATTTGAAATTGGCCATAATTGGGAGTAATTGGAAGGTTTAGCAAAATCATGATTAGTGACACTTAATTTGGTATAGTTTACATACCAAAAAACATAAATATGATTTAGAGGGGGAAATGGGCCATAGAAATAAATGTAGACAATTTACATTAAAAGAGAAATTGGGAAATAAGTAAATTAGGATTAATTTACTTATAGAATTTGTTCTAAATGAGGAAAGATAAATTTAGACAAATTAAAGGTTTCTTAATGACATCTCTTTTAATAACACACCAGAAAGTTCTAGGGTGACAGAGAGGATAGTGTCTAGGCTTGAGTTTGGAAAATACAAGTTTCCTGCTCTCCCTGGCTATCCCTAACTGATCCGACGGACTAGATGGTTACTTTCAAAACCTGATTTGAAAATTAATCAAAACCCTTTGAACTAGAAAACATGAATAGGCCTAACTCGAGGTTAGACTGAGTTGCGATGTAAATCTGCCCGGAACCAACCAGCACATCCAGTAATCGCAACAATATCTGTCTAATGTGAGTGGCCGTGGCTTTAATCTATTTAATTAAAGCTAGAACAAGAATGGCAGGGTTAAGTCAACTAAGGCACTTAACTGATTCAACATGATAACCAGACCGGTGGGTGGGGTTAGATTCTTAACACAGTTAAGCTAGAATGGGAGGGTTAAGTCCATAGGAACACTTAACCAACTTAACACAGTTAAGCTAGGATGGGAGGGCTAAGTCCATAGGGACACTTAACCAACTTCACATGGTAACAAGACAAGAATTGTAGGGGTTAAGTAACTAAGGAAACACTTAGCCAAATTAACATGTTAACTAGACTAGAAGGTGGGTTTAAGTAAAGTTAGTACACTTAGCCAAATTAACATGTTAACTAGACTAGAAGGTGGGGTTAAGTAAAGTTAATACACTTAGCCAAATTAACATGTTAACTAGACTAGAAGGTGGGGTTAAGTAAATTAACATGTTAACTAAACTAGAAGGTGGGGTTAAGTAAATTAACATGTTAACTAGACTAGAAGGTGGGGTTAAGTAAAGTTAATACACTTAGCCAAATTAACTTGTTAACTAGACTAGAGGTTGGGGTTAAGTAAATACACTTAGCCAATCTGATATGTTAGCTGGGCTAAACCGTAGGGTTAAGTAATCTTGAACACTTAACCATCGGATTGTGATAAAGGAATAGGGTTAAGTCTAAAACATGAAGGGATAATACTTAACCATTAATAATAACATGTCAGTTAAAACAGACGGGCAAGGAACACTTAACCAGTTTAACAGGATGAATGAAGAGGGTTAAGTTGGCATGAATTGACTAATGACACTTAACCAATCCAAATTGACGGGAAAGAGAACTAAGTAGTAAACCTTAGTTAAGAAAACAACAATTCTGGAAACTAAGTGGTAAACCTTAGTTAGTTGAACTAGGTAGTAATTATTAGTATAACACGGGAAGGAGCGAACGTCCGTCTGATTAAAACGAAGGCTCCAACAAATTGGGTTACAAAGCCCAAGGCTTCAAGGGGACGTGAGGGTACTCTTGGTATCCCTCTGTGAGGCTGCAGATGATCCTCCTGGGCTCACAGAGGTTAAGTTCTGCGGTAGAAGAACCAAGGGTATGCATTGGTTGCAAAATATGGCAACCTAAAGACAAGGATGGACCAGCGTGATTCGGCGAGAAAACGGTAGCCCTGTGATAGCAACTCGTCGTCTACCATCCATCTGGAGTCAATCGAGATACGTGAAGCGGAAAGGCGGAGAACTCCAAAAGACCATATACTTGCTATCTAGTTATGGGTGAGGATGGCCATAGGATAGTGGGGCACCGGGGGCAGGCGTATAGTTCTCATTTTACAAGGTGTGCCTTTCATTAGTTGAGGGAGGGGTCAAGTGGGACCATAACCACTGGAATAAAAACACACCTTAGTATCTGCATCGGCAGATATCTGAAAGCTCCCGACCGAGTTCTGTATTCCTTGATTTGCCCTGCCACAGGACTCGGACCGCACATTAAAAGACATGTGCATCTAGACAAGCGATATCGATTCGCGATACATGCGTGGGGAAGTATAGGAACATATACCACTCTAGGTAGTGTGTCCTAGACTTGGGGGCATCGTTCGACATGTAGCGTAATCCCTAGTAGGACTAGGTGGCATAAACCCTGAACTCGAGAAGAGTTCAGCAGATAGCGTAAAACTCTAGTTGAATCTAGAAAGCACTTGGTAGAAACCCTAGATTAGATCTAGGTAACAAATAATAAATGTATGCTTGAAGGCAATGGAAACTACAGGGACTGGGATCATGTTATCGTTACTAGTTGAGACGCTAGTTAGGTGGTGCAGAGATATAGAAACCAGTACAACAAGGAAATAGCGAAGCGACGAAAGTATTAGAGCATATCAAGTTTGTCTTATCTTAGCATATCTTGTGATTATCTTGTCTAATCTTGTTGACCCTATCGTCATGGTGTAATCTTGTATTCAGTTAATTCATGTCGTTTTGTTTTTCCATGTTCGCATGCTAGAAGTTACTGAACTTACTCAGGCTTTATGTCTGACTCTGTTTTTCTTTCGTATTCTTTTCTTCCGTCCCCCCCCCCCCCTCAGGTAGTAAAGGAGGGAATAGTATAGCTCAGGTTAAGTTGGACTGTCACTTTTTCCCCAGCTTGAAGATTTGCCGAAGTTTTGCTTGGATTCTCTTTTCAGATGCTGTGGCTGGCTCTTGCTAAAATTGGGGAATATAAATGTTGTTTTATGCTTCTTTATTTTGTAAGACAAATGATACTCTGATATTGTAAAGAAATCATTGTACAAACAATTTTATCAATAAAGCAAAGTTTTATTTTTTTGGTGTTTAATTTATGTCTGTCTTGTAATTTATCTGCATCTTTTACCCAAAATACTCCACAGAACTTAGTGCATTCCCTTTGTGAGTGACACTAACGGACGTGGGGTGTTACACGTGGTATCAGAGCTGAAGGTTACCAGATCAGATAAAGGATTTGAAAAATTATTTTCAAAACGGTTTTTAAAGAAGCATTTTCAAGAGAAAAGATTTGTTTTAAAGACATATTCCCCAAAGCCATACGCACTATCTTCTCTTCCTCTGTTTAAATTCTTGTCTCCTTCTTTCTTGAGTCTCTGGGGCTCCTGGCTTTCTGGGAGGTAACCTCATCGAAGGGCAAAGTAGTGCCCGGCTTCCATCCATAGCCGTAGTTGTTTCATCTACGGGCAGTTTTCTTTCGAAGCTTATAGGGTTTTCCGGACGATGGAGGCAGTTTTCGAGAGATTTGTCAACATGACTACACACGGAAGGGGATGAGGAGTTTGGCTAAGGAGCATAACCTTAGTATGAGGAATTCATGGATGTAGACTTAGCACACGAAGGAGGAAGAAATTATAAAACCTAAGACAAGAGGAAGTATCTTTACTAGGGTATGATAGGGCATATACTTAAGGACAAGGGCAAGAACGAGGACGAGATTTTCAGAAGGACAAGTACATGCTTTCTCCACCAAGCGTACCTAGGAGAAAGGTAGTCCGGTTGGAAGAGTCTAGTTTTCTGTTCGTACTATTTCCTTTGGTTTTTGAAACACCCCACCTCCGTTAGGGTCACTCTCAAAGGGAATGCCCTAATTTTGGTGGAGGTTTATAAGTATAAGTCACAGATATACAAGACAGATATAAGAACACATATTTTTGAACAGCGGAAAAACAACAACTTTTATTTCATTAAAAATACGTGTTACAACAATCATACCATAATTGTCTTACAATACTTCAAAAACATAACATCTTCATAACTGTCTTGATTACATTATTTAAAGAAGCATAAAGAAAACATAAATAAACTGCAAAAGTCCCATAGTTGCTGTCCAAAGCCATAGTCCAAAACGAAAAGATCCAAGCAATACATTCTTTCTCTTCAAGCTGGATATGAAGGCTGGTCAAGCTGCGGTATTCCCTCCCTGTGGACCTGGGGGGGGGGGGGACGGAAGGAAAGAAGACAAAAGAAAAGTAGAGTCAGACATAAAGCCTGAGTAAGTCTAGGACTATTCAGTCTATGAATAAAGAACTGGGTATGATAATTATAAACTAGAAATGGGAAAGCACCATAAACTTAGTTAAGTTGTCTAGGGTCGAATATACTATCGTACCCCATTTTAATCTCTGAACCCATATAAACTAGTTCCCAACTGGCACCCCATAATCAGGGTGAAGTGATCCATTTTATAATGATCGGCTCCTACTCGCATAGTTACATGTGTCTTACGGCCCCCGATGTTGTAGTTACCTGTGCTGGTCCCACCATGGGGTGTATCAAGTCCCATGGCGGCGACCCGACACAACCCTAGAATGCACAGGTATGCTACTGGTGCCCAGTGCCTTATTTTTCTGCGCCGGAGTGAGTGCACGCCCACACCCCGTTAGAACCTACACTGCTGCACCACCGCCGTTGATTTGACCTCTTACAATCAGCCCAGTAATCGTGCCCCACCCTGCCTAGTTTCAGGGTATCATGATACGACTTGTAAGGTTACTGCTGAAAAGGGTCCCCCACTACTAGGTTTTCTATTTCTAGCCAACATGCTAAGTTGGTTAAGTGTTTTATGAACCTAACCCCCAATCAGTCTGTTTAGTTTAGCATGTCCCATTTTTGATTAAGTCTTTAGTTTACTTATTCCTATCAGTCCTGACTCAGGCTTAATTGTCTTATTAAAGCCTTGACCTCTCACATTAGACAGGTATTGTTGTGGCTGCCTGTTGTCGGTTGGTTCCGGGCAGTCTTACGCCACAACTCAGTCTAACCTCGGGTCCTTATTGGGCTCCATGTTTAACCACCCACATTGGATAGGTATTGTTGTGACTACTGGACAGCCGGGCGGTTCCGGGCAGGTTTACATCACAACTCAATCCAACCTCGGGTTAAACACATCGTATTTTCTACGTTTACATATTTTGTCTTTCTTCTTTATTTTCTTATATGTAAATATTTGCGGCCCATTATTAAAAATCAATGGTGTGAAGGTTACACCAATCATGGGCCCAACCCATACTTGAATTTGGGCCCCTTTACTTTATATTTTCATTTATTAATTAATTTGGCCCAACGCTATTTTCCCCCGTTTAATACGTTCGTTTATTATATATATATGTTGGGCTTAGCCTTTTCAAGCCCAACTTAGCCATGTGAAAAAAAAGGGAGGCTTAAAGCGTGATTACATACACAAAAAGGGGAATGTGAACGCATGAACTTGCAACATAACGTTGGAACTACAAAATAGAAACTGGTGTACTTTCATAGTAGTAACGTATACTTTGGTCATAAAGCATAAGTGACATGAATCAAAGCATGTAAACTTGTAGTTAAGTTAAGAATCTAAATTGGATATCATCATTGACACATAGTCTTAACTGCAACATAAACCTATATTTTTCTTTAGGCATAATGTCAAACATAAGCAAATCATGTTCATAAGGTTACTACATGTTTACAAGGGTGCTTACTTTTGTTACTAATACAAAAGTATAGTTCAACTAGAATTATTCCAACTTAATCATGATTTTAAATCTATTCACATAACCATGGCACACATATACTTATGGCATAAATATTTCTAAACATGAAATCATGATTTTTACTTTAGTCATGCAAACTTGCAAATGGGATTTTAAATCTAACCTAGCTATGTACCACATGTGTCATCATATAATTCTTGTTAACAATATAGACCTAACATGTTTTTCAATTATGCAAAATATCAATCATAGCCTAGTCATATTCATAAGTTCGCAAAGAGGTTTTCTAGTACAAAAGTATGGCTTAATATATAGATCATGATGCCAAATTTTCAACATAATTTCATATGAATTATAATAACCCAAATTTGTTCCAATTACACACAAAATGATTCTTGTACAAA
The DNA here is from genome assembly GCA_030737875.1 of Allium sativum. Lineage (NCBI taxonomy): Eukaryota > Viridiplantae > Streptophyta > Magnoliopsida > Asparagales > Amaryllidaceae > Allium > Allium sativum. Next base: position 575,441,805 of record CM060909.1, on the reverse strand, counting down.
AATATACATTATGATGGCATAGTAGCAAAACCACAAACTTGCATGAATTTCAATTAAAGAACTACATACATGTAGTTTCAACATGAATTACAAACTTTGCGAATATCCAAACGTATATTTGCATAAAACTACCGCAAACATGTAGTTTTTATAATGAATAACATACTTTGCGAATATCCAAACGTATACTTGCATAAAACTACCGCAAACATGTAGTTTTTTATAATGAATAACATACTTTGCGAATATCCAATCGTTATACAATATTCCAAATCGATAAGAATCATAGTAACGCACAAATATGAATTACTTATCACCACAAATCAAGTGTACAAACCAACACAGTTATTTATTCATACCAAAATAATACTCTACTTACAATCGTGTGGCGAATTCTCCAATTCAGGAATTTGGAGATGCGACTCCTTTTGACGTAGGCGTTGATTTGATTTGTTTAAGTTGCTTTATGCTTTAGAATTTGCCTCCTAATCTTCTCTCAAATTGGTGGCTACTCCTAGTCGTTCCTCAGCAGCATGATGGCCTCATTTATTTTTTTGTGTGAGTTTAGGTTAGGTTTGAGTTGTATATATAGAATTTTAGGATTAATTTAGGCCGTTTGATTAATCCTAGAAATGACCACAACCGTTCAGTCAGGATAGAGTTATCCTATTGACTCAGTCATGAGTCAGAAATGACTCAGCATTGACTCGGCGATGAGTCAGAAATGACTCAGCGTATTAAATGTTCACCAATTCAAACGTAAATACGTATTTAATAGATACATTTTCCCCTTTACCGTATTAATTACCCATATATAAATATTTATTTATATATGAATAAATATTTTCTTACCTTTAATTTGTCAAAATTAAAAATTGGAGAAGGCCAAAAAAAACCATCCTTGACAACCAAAAATGCGCAACGTACGCTACATGATGCGTACACGTCATATATATATATATATATATGCGTATATGTGTATATATATTATATATATATATTCATTTTTTTCTCTATCTTCCCAATTACCCATTTTCACACTAAACCACTTTTTGAACTGCGTTCACACTAGGCTATTTTAAGCCATTCCCCTAAAACAAAAATAGGGCGCTGGCGGGGATCGAACTCTGTACCTCTTGTATGCAAGTCGTGTGTTCCAACCAAATGAGCTACTAAGTCTTTTGCTTACAAACCCTAGAACAATGCTAAACATTATTCGTTTCCCATTCTTTTTTTTTTCATGTTTTACTGCGATATTTAAATTAAAGATATCTTCTTCACACGTTATCCGTTTTGCGTAAACTCGGACTCTATCTCAAGTAGAATTTCGAGGCGAATGCAAAGGCGTAACCTGTTTCCCTTAATTATTTGATTTGAAATTAATTATACTTTAATTTGTGAATTTCATTGTTATAGAATACACGGGGTGTTACATTCTCCCCCACTTAAAAGGATTTCGTCCCCGAAATCTTCAAGTTAGGAAGAATGTATATCCTAACATCCAAACATCCATCTACTCATCCATCAAACACGAGCATCCATTGTCCTTAAAAGACTTCTAGTGCTTCATGATTATATGCGAAGTGTGTGTGTACATGTACTTATCTAATGCAAAATCAGGCGGTCTACTGATTCAGTTGACCTCCTTAATGCGAATTATGTAAGTGCCGTGAATCCATTATGTATGCAAATTTTCCTATTCATGATTCTACATGAGTGCACAATCATTCATACAAATGCAACATCCATATGACAACACATTAAAGTTCAACCATATACGAATGCAAACATATTTGCATATGCAATATGAAGTGACTGAGCCGATCTAAAACCTAGATTGTGTGTGTATATGCAACCACGAGCAACCACTAGCAATCACTTGCAACCACTTGCAACCATCATCCATAACATGTTTCAACTACATGTTTACATCCAAAAAGATTCTACCTATGGTTCTCAAGATAGGATCGAGGAGAGAAATAGGATAAAACAAAGCATCTAGAATAAGTTAACGATGTACCGCCTAAACCAACCAGGTATTGGTACACCCTCTGGCAAGTTAAGTTCTTCGGACAAGCTGAAACAAAAAGGATAGATTCAAAACGAAGGATAAGAGATAGTACCTATGGCTTTGGGGGGACTTTGCCTTTTTTTTAAATAAAATAATATTTTTCTTTTAAAAATGCTTCTTTAAATTTCTTTTTTGAAAATAAATTTTCAAAACTTTTTTTCTTATCTGGTAAACCTATGCTCTGATACCAAGTGAAACACCCCACCTCCGTTAGGGTCACTCTCAAAGGGAATGCCCTAATTTTGGTGGAGGTTTATAAGTATAAGTCACAGATATACAAGACAGATATAAGAACACATATTTTTGAACAGCGGAAAAACAACAACTTTTATTTCATTAAAAATACGTGTTACAACAATCATACCATAATTGTCTTACAATACTTCAAAAACATAACATCTTCATAACTGTCTTGATTACATTATTTAAAGAAGCATAAAGAAAACATAAATAAACTGCAAAAGTCCCATAGTTGCTGTCCAAAGCCATAGTCCAAAACGAAAAGATCCAAGCAATACATTCTTTCTCTTCAAGCTGGATATGAAGGCTGGTCAAGCTGCGGTATTCCCTCCCTGTGGACCTGGGGGGGGGGGGGACGGAAGGAAAGAAGACGAAAGAAAAGTAGAGTCAGACATAAAGCCTGAGTAAGTCTAGGACTATTCAGTCTATGAATAAAGAACTGGGTATGATAAGTATAAACTAGAAATGGGAAAGCACCATAAACTTAGTTAAGTTGTCTAGGGTCGAATATACTATCGTACCCCATTTTAATCTCTGAACCCATATAAACTAGTTCCCAACCGGCACCCCATAATCAGGGTGAAGTGATCCATTTTATAATGATTGGCTCCTACTCGCATAGTTACATGTGTCTTACGGCCCCCGATGTTGTAGTTACCTGTGCTGGTCCCACCATGGGGTGTATCAAGTCCCATGGCGGCGACCCGACACAACCCTAGAATGCACAGGTATGCTACTGGTGCCCAGTGCCTTATTTTTCTGCGCCGGAGTGAGTGCACGCCCACACCCCGTTAGAACCTACACTGCTGCACCACCGCCGTCGATTTGACCTCTTACAATCAGCCCAGTAATCGTGCCCCACCCTGCCTAGTTTCAGGGTATCATGATACGCCTTGTAGGGTTACTGCTGAAAAGGGTCCCCCGCTACTAGGTTTTCTATTTCTAGCCAACATGCTAAGTTGGTTAAGTGTTTTATGAACCTAACCCCCAATCAGTCTGTTTAGTTTAGCATGTCCCATTTTTGATTAAGTCTTTAGTTTACTTAATCCTATCAGTCCTGACTCAGCCTTAATTGTCTTATTAAAGCCTTGACCTCTCACATTAGACAGGTATTGTTGTGGCTGCCTGTTGCCGGTTGGTTCCGGGCAGTCTTACGCCACAACTCAGTCTAACCTCGGGTCCTTATTGGGCTCCATGTTTAACCACCCACATTGGATAGGTATTGTTGTGACTACTGGACAGCCGGGCGGTTCCGGGCAGGTTTACATCACAACTCAATCCAACCTCGGGTTAAACACATCGTATTTTCTACGTTTACATATTTTGTCTTTCTTCTTTATTTTCTTATATGTAAATATTTGCGGCCCATTATTAAAAATCAATGGTGTGAAGGTTACACCAATCATGGGCCCAACCCATACTTGAATTTGGGCCCCTTTACTTTATATTTTCATTTATTAATTAATTTGGCCCAACGCTATTTTCCCCCGTTTAATACGTTCGTTTATTATATATATATGTTGGGCTTAGCCTTTTCAAGCCCAACTTAGCCATGTGAAAAAAAAGGGAGGCTTAAAGCGTGATTACATACACAAAAAGGGGAATGTGAACGCATGAACTTGCAACATAACGTTGGAACTACAAAATAGAAACTGGTGTACTTTCATAGTAGTAACGTATACTTTGGTCATAAAGCATAAGTGACATGAATCAAAGCATGTAAACTTGTAGTTAAGTTAAGAATCTAAATTGGATATCATCATTGACACATAGTCTTAACTGCAACATAAACCTATATTTTTCTTTAGGCATAATGTCAAACATAAGCAAATCATGTTCATAACGTTACTACATGTTTACAAGGGTGCTTACTTTTGTTACTAATACAAAAGTATAGTTCAACTAGAATTATTCCAACTTAATCATGATTTTAAATCTATTCACATAACCATGGCACACATATACTTATGGCATAAATATTTCTAAACATGAAATCATGATTTTTACTTTAGTCATGCAAACTTGCAAATGGGATTTTAAATCTAACCTAGCTATGTACCACATGTGTCATCATATAATTCTTGTTAACAATATAGACCTAACATGTTTTTCAATTATGCAAAATATCAATCATAGCCTAGTCATATTCATAAGTTCGCAAAGAGGTTTTCTAGTACAAAAGTATGGCTTAATATATAGATCATGATGCCAAATTTTCAACATAATTTCATATGAATTATAATAACCCAAATTTGTTCCAATTACACACAAAATGATTCTTGTACAAAAATATACATTATGATGGCATAGTAGCAAAACCACAAACTTGCATGAATTTCAATTAAAGAACTACATACATGTAGTTTCAACATGAATTACAAACTTTGCGAATATCCAAACGTATATTTGCATAAAACTACCGCAAACATGTAGTTTTTATAATGAATAACATACTTTGCGAATATCCAAACGTATACTTGCATAAAACTACCGCAAACATGTAGTTTTTTATAATGAATAACATACTTTGCGAATATCCAATCGTTATACAATATTCCAAATCGATAAGAATCATAGTAACGCACAAATATGAATTACTTATCACCACAAATCAAGTGTACAAACCAACACAGTTATTTATTCATACCAAAATAATACTCTACTTACAATCGTGTGGCGAATTCTCCAATTCAGGAATTTGGAGATGCGACTCCTTTTGACGTAGGCGTTGATTTGATTTGTTTAAGTTGCTTTATGCTTTAGAATTTGCCTCCTAATCTTCTCTCAAATTGGTGGCTACTCCTAGTCGTTCCTCAGCAGCATGATGGCCTCATTTATTTTTTTGTGTGAGTTTAGGTTAGGTTTGAGTTGTATATATAGAATTTTAGGATTAATTTAGGCCGTTTGATTAATCCTAGAAATGACCACAACCGTTCAGTCAGGATAGAGTTATCCTATTGACTCAGCCATGAGTCAGAAATGACTCAGCATTGACTCGGCGATGAGTCAGAAATGACTCAGCGTATTAAATGTTCACCAATTCAAACGTAAATACGTATTTAATAGATACATTTTCCCCTTTACCGTATTAATTACCCATATATAAATATTTATTTATATATGAATAAATATTTTCTTACCTTTAATTTGTCAAAATTAAAAATTGGAGAAGGCCAAAAAAAACCATCCTTGACAACCAAAAATGCGCAACGTACGCTACATGATGCGTACACGTCATATATATATATATATATATATATATGCGTATATGTGTATATATTATATATATATATTCATTTTTTTCTCTATCTTCCCAATTACCCATTTTCACACTAAACCACTTTTTGAACTGCGTTCACACTAGGCTATTTTAAGCCATTCCCCTAAAACAAAAATAGGGCGCTGGCGGGGATCGAACTCTGTACCTCTTGTATGCAAGTCATGTGTTCCAACCAAATGAGCTACTAAGTCTTTTGCTTACAAACCCTAGAACAATGCTAAACATTATTTGTTTCCCATTCTTCTTTTTTTTCATGTTTTGCTGCGATATTTAAATTAAAGATATCTTCTTCACAAGTTATCCGTTTTGCGTAAACTCGGACTCTATCTCAAGCAGAATTTCGAGGCGAATGAAAAGGCGTAACCTGTTTCCCTTAATTATTTGATTTGAAATTAATTATACTTTAATTTGTGAATTTCATTGTTATAGAATACACGGGGTGTTACAGTTTTAGCGCTTCGCATTTGTTCATATCCACTTCCATAGTTGAGTCTCTGCACCATAGTACTTGTATAGTAGAAAGATCCCACTAGAGTCTCAAATCCAATTGGTGGTCCGACCAGTTTATTTTTGGTTAGTAGGGATTTGTGGATAGCTATCGAGTTTGCTTATATCATCTCACGAGGATCGTCTAAATTCAGAGGAGATATTCCTTGGGTGTTTGTCTGATATTGGTCTAGGCCTTTGGGGCTTGTACTTGAGGAATGTCGAGTTCGACTAGGATGGTTTGCGTGAGAGATGAATAGTTGTGGCAGGTACTCTAAAAAGCACGTAGTGACCTTTCGACCTTTATAGTTATGGCATGGTGGATAAGAGAGAGACCTCTAATCATCTTAGTACATATACTTGGTACCGAGATTGACATCTATTTATTTTGGAAATGGAGCTCAGAAACTTGACAATCGTGAAGTTAAATTAGTTATGATATAATGGAGTAAAGCACAAGAAGGCTAGATACTAGCGTCATACCCTTTTCCTTAAGGGTGCATCCTTGATTTCTATTTTTGTAGGAGCTTTACACATAATTGTTTCTCTCTTTCCAAAGTATATCCTCTAGGTCGTATCCTCGATCCTTAGGTAGAAGCCAATGGATGTAAACATGTATTTGAAACATGTTATGGTTGATGATTCCAAGTGGTTGCTAATGGTTACTCGTGGATGCATATGCATACGTATTTGGCACTAGATCAAGTTCAAACGCTTTCATCTTGCATTTACAGATATGTATTTGGTTGTATGTTGAACTTGATATGTGATCATATGGATGTTGCATATGGATGAATGGCTATGCACACATGTAGTATTTACATAACTAGGGATGCTTGCATACATGATTGGACGCATGGCACTGACATGATTCGCATTAAGGAGGTCAACTGAATCAGTAGACCGCCTGATTTTGCATTAGATAAAGACATATACACATACTATGCATATGAACATGAAAGCATTAGAGATCTTTTAAGGACAATGAATGAATGCCTGTGATTGAATGGTTGAGTAGATGGGTGATTGGATGGTAGGACACATTCTTCCTAACTTGAAGATTTCGGGGACGAAATCCTTTTAAGTGGGGGAGAATGTAACACCCTGTAATTCTGTAACGCTAAGATTCAAAAATCAAGGCAGAATTAAAAGTTAAAAATCAAAATCTAGGGAAACGGGCTACGCCATTACGTTCGTCTCAGAATTCTGCATGAAAAGGAGTCCGAGTTTGCTTAAATCAGAGTCCGTATGGGGAAGATATGGCCTCCGGAAGTTTCAGCGAAGTTCAAATTTCCAAACAGACTCAGAAGCGGGTTGGGCGGGAAATTTCCCGCCTAGGACCCAGGTCGACTGGGGAGTCGACTGGGTAGTCGACCCCCCCCCCCCGCTTTTTCCAGCTTTCTGAACCTGATTCATTTCTCTGTATCCGGACGCCCTTCTGACCAGATTCGTTGACTTCTACACTGTATAAACAGCCCTGGTCTTCTTCTCTATTCACAATTCTTTTCTATCCTTATGATTCCTCAGAGAAATAAATAAATAAGTGAGTAAAATAATATATATAAAATAAATCAAGACGAGGAAATGCTGCTAAAAGATTTTCAAGAAGAGGTTCAAGTCAAGCTAGGAATCAAGAGGAGGTTCAAACGACTTCAACGACTGTTTTTCTACGAATCATAGCAACGCCATCTTTCTGTTCTAATCTAATCTCTGTAGGTCAGTTATTTTTAGATTTGAACGTTTTTCTCTGTTCGTGACATGAAATTAAAGGAATAAAAGAATATGCCAAATCTCTCTCTCTATTCGAATCAGTGCCTATACTCTTGAACTTAATTAAGAACTGTTATGATTCGAGGACAAATAAGACCGTGACTATGAAACTATGGACCTTAGAACCATATGCCTATGTCTATGAACACTGCCTATAACTATGGGCATTGCATATGACTATGAATATTGCCTATGACTGTGACTGTGACTATGAGAATTATTTTCTTGACTGTGAACACCAGCCTATGCCTTTGATTAGGAAGAGCATAAACTATTGCCTATGACATAACAAGGACAACTGTGACTAGACACCTATGATTCCTAACTCGGAAAGTGTTGCTTAAGTTTTGTGACTATGAAATTGGGTCTAAACCTGATTTTTCTATTCTGTCTATTCTTGATTTTCTGTGGTTTTAGACCTTGGGAATTTACCTATTAAGTTAGGTCTACCCATGTTCTTGAACCTACGTCTCTATTCTATCTGTTCTTGGTTTTCTTTTGGTTTTAGACCTTGGAAATTTACCTATTAAGTTAGGTCTACCCATGTTCTTGAACCGACGTCGTTATGCAACCCTTTTTATGCCAGTTATTATGTCTATCTTTTGCATAGCATCTTTGGTTCATTCCCTATTTTCTACGAATCTAGATTTATCTATAATCTAGATTGAATTACGATTATACGAACGGTGGGAATACAATTTGGGCAAACCATGAAATTTACTAAAAACATAGTTATAAACTAGGAAATTGGCATAAATTGGGAACATGTATTATGGCATGTTCATAGGAATGCAAATTGGGTAAATTTGATACGAATTATAGATTGTGTAACCTGAATCTAGTATCAACGTGTAAATCTAGCATTTACATGAATAGTGAACTAGAGTAATAAGTCTAGTTTGACATGAATTAGAATTGTTGAATCGGAATTGGATTAGCTAATTCGGCATGGTAAGTATATTAGCATAAATTTGAAATTGGCCATAATTGGGTGTAATTGGCAGGTTTAGCAAAATCATGATTAGTGACACTTAATTTGGTATAGTTTACATACCAAAAAACATAAATATGATTTAGAGGGGGAAATGGGCCATAGAAATAAATGTAGACAATTTACATTAAAAGAGTAATTGGGAAATAAGTAAATTAGGATTAATTTACTTATAGAATTTGTCCTAAATGAGGAAAGATAAATTTAGACAAATTAAAGGTTTCTTAACGACATCTCTTTTAATAACACACCAGAAAGTTCTAGGGTGACAGAGAGGATAGTGTCTAGGCTTGAGTTTGGAAAATACAAGTTTCCTGCTCTCCCTGGCTATCCCTAACTGATCCGACGGACTAGATGGTTACTTTCAAAACCTGATTTGAAAATTAATCAAAACCCTTTGAACTAGAAAACATGAATAGGCCTAACCCGAGGTTAGACTGAGTTGCGATGTAAATCTGCCCGGAACCAACCAGCACATCCAGTAATCGCAACAATATATGTCTAATGTGAGTGGTCGTGGCTTTAATCTATTTAATTAAAGCTAGAACAAGAATGGCAGGGTTAAGTCAACTAAGGCACTTAACTGATTCAACATGATAAACAGACCGGTGGGTGGGGTTAGATTCTTAACACAGTTAAGCTAGAATGGGAGGGTTAAGTCCATAGGAACACTTAACCAACTTAACACAGTTAAGCTAGGATGGGAGGGCTAAGTCCATAGGGACACTTAACCAACTTCACATGGTAACAAGACAAGAATTGTAGGGGTTAAGTAACTAAGGAAACCCATAGCCAAATTAACATGTTTACTAGACTAGAAGGTGGGGTTAAGTAAAGTTAGTACACTTAGCCAAATTAACATGTTAAATAGACTAGATGGAGGGGTTAAGTAAAGTTAATACACTTAGCCAAATCAACATGTTAACTAGACTAGAAGGTGGGGTTAAGTAAATTAACACGTTAACTAGACTAGAAGGTGGGGTTAAGTAAAGTTAATACACTTAGCCAAATTAACATGTTAACTGGACTAGAGGTTGGGGTTAAGTAAATACACTTAGCCAATCAGATATGTTAGCTGGGCTAGACCGTAGGGTTAAGTAAGCTTGAACACTTAACCATCAGATTGTGATAAAGGAATAGGGATAAGTCTAAAACATGAAGGGATAATACTTAACCATTAATAATAACATGTCAGTTAAAACAGACAGGCAAGGAACACTTAACCAGTTTAACAAGATGAATGAAGAGGGTTAAGTTGGCATGAATTGACTAATGACACTTAACCAATCCAAATTGACGGGAAAGAGAACTAAGCAGTAAAACCTTAGTTAAGAAAACAACGATTCTGGAAACTAAGTGGTAAACCTTAGTTAGTAGAACTAAGTTGTAATTCTTAGTATAACACGGGAAGGAGCGAACGTCCGTCTGATTAAAACGAAGGCTCCAACGAATTGGGTTACGAAGCCCGAGGCTTCGAGGGGACGTGTGGGTACTCTTGGTATCCCTCTGTGAGGCTGCAGATGATCCTCCTGGGCTCACAGAGGTTAAGGTCTGCGATAGAAGAACCAAGGGTATGCCTTTGTTGCAAAATATGGCAACCTAAAGACTAGGATGGACCAGCGTGATTCGACGAGAAAACGGTAGCCCTGTGATAGCAACTCGTCATCTACCATCCATCTGGAGTCAATCGAGATACGTAAAGCGGAAAGGCGGAGAACTTTAAAAGACCATATACTTGCTATCTAGTTATGGGTGAGGATGGCCATAGGATAGTGGGGCACCGGGGGCCGGCGTATAGTTCTCATTTTACAAGGTGTGCCTTTCATTAGTTGAGGGAGGGGTCAAGTGGGACCATAGCCACTGGAATAAAAATAGACCTTAGTATCTGCATCGGCAGATATCTGAAAGCTCCCGACCGAGTTCTGTATTCCTTGATTTGCCCTGTGTAACAACCCGTATTTTTGAATAACATGTTATAACATAAATCAAGGCAGATTTAAACTGTAATATCTGAATCAAGGGAAACGGGCTATGCCATTGCGTTCTTCTCGGAAAAATACGCGAAATAGAGTCCAAGTTTTCGAAAATCGGAGTCCGTATGACCAAGATATGGCCTCGCGAAGTTTCATGAAAAATTCAAATTCAAAACAGTTTCAAAAATTTCAATTTTCAGAAATGGCGGGAAAATTACCTCCAGACCCAGGGGGTAGACCTGGGGGTCGACTGGGGAGTCGACCTCCCACCCAGGTCGACTGGGGAGTCGACCCTAGGGTCGACCTGGGGGTCGACCTCCCTGGTCGGCCAGGTCGGCCTGGTGCACCTGTTTTGGCTGTTTGGACCTGATTTGGAGGCTTGTGACGGGATTTGATGGCTTGGATTGAATCTAGGGTTAATCCTATGGCTAATACTATCCTAATCTCCTATAAAAAGACCCCTAAGCCCAGCCTAAATCACCATTATTCAATCCTACAACTAAACTATGTCAAATTTGTTCCTCTCATGGCCTCCACTCTCATGCTAAAATTTCTAAGTTTATTTCTATGAGAGATTTTGAGTTCATACAAGTGTTTTCAAGCTTGTATGAGTGTTCTTAGTTCGCATTCAAGTCAAGTTGCAACATTTCTATTACAAAGCAAGGGTTTTTATTGATTTGGCTCAAGGGTTTTCATTGGGAGCTTTCATATTTGGGTCTTTTTGGTGATTGCATAATGGCTTCGTCTCAATCTTTATAATAAATATTCATTTGTGTCTTCATAGCATTGTAAGCCCTTTTCTACTTTCTTTTTATTGAACTCTAAAGTTAAATAAATGATGCAAGTTTGGGTTGATCATCATGATATGCAAGTTTGGTTGATCATTATGTTATGCAAGTTGGTTTAATCATGATGTATGACACATGTTGCTATGATATGCAAGTTTGGGTTGATCACTATACACATGTTATCATGTTATGCAAGTTAAACTTGGGTTTGTGAGCTTAAAGCTTCAAGCTTTAGGTTAAAGGTTGCATTTTGGCAACATGGAAGTTATCATATCCCTTATGATAACTTGCATGTGAGGCCAAATGCGAACTTCTAGCAACTTCTACATGTCATTTATCACCATGTATCACTCATATGCTAAGTTTGATTTTATGCATGATTTTGAAGCCTAATAATGCAATATGCAAGTATATTAACATATGTACATTTCATATGCCACCATGATAAACTTGTGGCTTCAACACCTTTTTGTCATGATTATGCCAAGTTCCCTATTTTGTCCTTTATGCATTGATGCGATTATGTAAACGATGGGATTACGTCGGGGTTGGGTAACATTATGACATAAACATGGTTTTTATAACATGACGTGATATGTTAACTTGTAATTATGTTTTGGAAACATAATGGACATGACACTTAGAAAATATGAGTGTGGCCAACTCGAGGTTGGGTTGAGTTTTTAGCATAAATCTACCCGGACCCGCCCGGCTTAACTAGTGGCTACAAACAATAGGACCCAATGTGAGAAGTTGGTCATGTTGTGCTCGAACCCGAGGTTAGACCAAGTTGTCGTGTAAAGATACCCGGACCCGCCCGGCTTAACTAGTAACCACAACAAGGTCTAATGTGAGAGGTTAAAGCACATTAAATTAATTAATGCCTCTTGATTAGGGTTAAGTCATGGTCCACTTAATACTTAACCAATTTGGTCTTGATGGGTTAATCGGGATTAAGTCATGAACCTTGGGTACACTTAACCAATTTAATCCACGTTTGGATCGGGTTAACCACATTTAACCCGTTAAGGAAACCCTAGTTGCGTGGTCCTTTTCAGCAGTAACCCTCTTGATAGTATCATAAGACCCTAGGACTAGGGTGGGGCACGATTACTGGGCTGACATGTAAGCGACCAAAACGACGGCTGAGTAGGTACGCCAGTGTAGGTCCAGGCGGACTATGGTCGTACACATAGTCCGGAGTAGGAAAATTAGGTACGGGTACCAGTAGGTCTAGACTGTGCATACTTGATTCGTGTCTGAGGTTGACACCCTAGGACTTGATACACCCTAGGGTGGACTAGCGCAGTTTAACTACATTGCATGTTTGGGCCGTATGACACCGACACTTGACGAGTTAGGCTTATAGGGAGCCGATCAACTAGACCGTGTAGTTCGACCTTGATTTAGGTCATCTCATGATGTTGGGCCAAGCTTGGGCCAAGGGATCAATTCTTGTTTTTACTTGACATGTTAGAATGCTAGTACACCCGTGGTGCAAAACTTAACCTTGATTATGCCATGTCGCCTTTATCTATCTTGTTAGTTAATCATCATGCCAGTATGTTGTTATCCTTATGTTCATCTCAGCTGCTCATGCCAGTTAACTTTACTAGTTCATAGACAGATAGTAGTAGGGCTTACCAGTCTTTTTGACTGACCTGTTTTCTTTTTCCTCTTTTCTTCTGTTCCCCCCCCCCCCAGGTCCTCAGGGTGGGAACATTGGAGCTTAGCTTGGATCTTTACAACTTGCTTACTGGATTTGCTTATGTACGGTTTTGGACATTGAGCTAGCTATGGTTTATCACTTCACTTTGGGGATAGTACTTTATGTATTTCAGTTTTTCAGTTTATGCTTTTATCTAGACTTTGTTTGTTGGAAAATAATGACCAAGTACTTTGTTGTAACTTAACTATGGTTTTGAAATGCTAGTTTTATCCGCTGCTTTACTACTCTGTTTTACGTATATGTTCTGTCTTGTGATATCTGCATGCATGTTTACCTCGTTTAACGCCCCTCCAAAGCCAATGTACTTGCAAGAGTTACCTTGGCGGAGGTGGGGTGTTACATTTGGTATCAGAGCATAAGGTTTACAAGATTTGAGCAAAAGTGTTTTCGAAACTTACCTTTTGAAAAACTATTTTCAAAACCAATTAAGTATTTTCCAAGAAAAGTCTAGTTATTTTAAAAGGCTATTCCCCAAAAGCCATAGCACTATCCTTCGTTTCTTCGTTCTGAATCTACCTTTTTTTCTTTTTCAGTATGGCCGATCTTAACCTTCCCGAGAGAGTGACCATTCCCGGATGGTTCCGGAGGTACTTGGAAGCTAGGGCCAACGATGTGGGCCCAGCAAATACCCCCAATATAAATGAGGTTCCTCCTCCTCCTTCTCCTCCTCCTCAGAATCCGCAAGCAGATTTCACTAAGATTTGCAAAGACTTCAAAGCGATGGGTGGCAAGAACTTTATTGGGACGGAGACTTTTGTGGAGGCACGAAATTGGTTGAAAGAAACCGAAGATCTTTTCGCTATCTTTGATGTGGAAGACCATAGAAAGGTTTTATTGGCAGCATGGTCATTAAAAGAAGAAGCTGCTTATTGGTGGGAGGTCACCAATGCTACGAGGCCAATAGAGACTTGGCCGACTTTAGGACAAGATTTGGGCTTAAGTTTCTATCATCAGCTGAGGCGAATTTGCAATTGGAGAAGTTTATATCTTTGAAGCAAGGGGACATGACAGTGAGGGAGTATGTGAATGAGTTTAACAAGCTCGCCCGATTCGGTTTGGACATGGTTAATACCCCCCAGAAGAAGGCTTTACGCTTTGCACGAGGGTTGAATGAGCCATTACAAGGTTTAGCCCTATCTCATATACCTATGGGGGCCACTTTTGAAGGACTAGTATACATGGCATTGCTTCAAGGAGACAATAAGAATGACAAGAAAGAAGTCAAGCCTAATGAGACTCAAGCTAAGAAGACAGACTCCAAGTGGGGAGGAAATCAGAGCAATCAGAACAACAAGAACAACAAGAACAACAAGGGCAACAAGGCTAAGGCAAAGGACCCAAGAAAATGCAACTACTGTGGGATTGTTGGGCACATAGCTAAAGACTGTAGAAAGAAGAAGAGGAAGACGGGCGAATGCTTTCATTGTGGAGAGACCGGACATTTTAGCAAGGATTGCACCAAGAAGCAAGGACAGAATCAGCGCGCAGGACCTTCTAGAGGGCAAGTGCATGCTCTCAATGCTGCTCCAGTTCAGGACCGAGGTAGTATTTCTGTAGAAAGTCTTGTTTATATTTCTGATTATCTTGTTCGCACCTTATTTGATTCTGGCGCATCGCATAGTTTTATTTCTTCTGATCTTGTTGAAAGTTTGCACCTAAGTACTAGCCTAGTTGAGGATCCCGTTTGTGTTTCAAATCCAATTGGGGGTTCCGCCCATCTATCTATGATTTGTGTGGATTTGAAGATTTCTATCTTGACCGTAGAATTCACGTGTAATGCTTATGTTCTCGGGTTCACGGGATATGGGTTGATCTTGGGCATGGATTGGTTGTCCAGTTATGGAGCCATCCTTGATTGTGAGCATAGGGTGGTGAGGCTCATGACTCGCCTCGGTAATACCCTATAAATTTCTTGTAACCCTAGAGGTCCCGTCATGTTATGTTATCTTGAATCTCTCGACTCGTCCATGGATGATCTGCAATCTGTAAGGGTGGTCCGAGACTATCCTGATGTCTTTGAAGAAGTTAAGGGGTTACCCCCTAAACGAGAGATAGATTTCCGCATTTATCTAGTCGATAATGCCAAGCCAGTATCGTTGCCCGTTAGGCACATGGCCCCACGTGAAAGAAGGGAGCTCAGTAAGCAGATCAAGGAGTTGCTTGAGAAGAATTTTATTAGGCGAAGCATTTCTGAATGGGGTGCTCCGGTGGTATTCGCTACTAAGGCGGATGGTTCGCTTCGTCTATGTGTTTATTATCGAGAGTTGAACAAGCTGACAAAGAAGAATAGGCACCCTTTACCGAGGATTGATGATCTCTTTGATCAGGTGGTTGGTGCATCTGTTTTCTCTCAGCTCGATCTAGCCACCGGATTCCATCAGCTTAGAGTAGCTGAGGATAGCTTTGATAAAACTGCGTTTAGGACTCCAGATGGATTCTTTGAATGGCTTGTCATGCCATTCGGATTGACTAATGCTGTAACGACCCAGAAAATCTGAACCAATTTAAAATTTTTAAAATTGGCTAAAATAATGGATTTTAAATATTTAAAATAAATATTTTAAATAATAGAGATGAAAAGTGAATGAATCGACAATTGAAAACGAATATAATTAATTCTAATTATAAACAAGGCTTGAAAAGGCGCTGCAGTTTCAAAAATCGAATTCAAACTTTGTCGGACTGTACCGGGTGCAAAACAAAACGGATTTTAGTGAAACCAAAAATATTTAATTCTGTTCTGCTATTATCTGTTTCCGTGTTATATTCCAAAGATAACCCTTGTTGCCGTTAGAACGGGATTTCGGGTCGTTTCAAATGCACCCGCATACTTCGTAGACTTGATGAGTAGGGTGTTCAGGGAGTTCCTCAACAAGTTTGTTGTTGTCTTCGTGGATGATATTCTGATCTTCTCAAAAGATGAGGAAGAGCATGCTAGGCATCTCAAGGAAGTGATGGATACGCTTAGAGCGCATCAGTTGAAAGCTAAGTTCTCCAAATGTCATTTCTGGAGAAGGGAAGTTCGGTTTCTTGGACATATAGTTTCTAAGCAAGGCATAGCGGTGGATCCCGCGAAAGTGGTTGTGGTTCAAGACTGGAAGACTCCTAGGAATGCAACAGAAGTAAGAAGCTTTCTCGGTCTGGCGGGATACTATAGGAAGTTCATCAGGGACTTCGCTAAGATTTCAGCCCCTCTTACTAAGTTGACGAAGAAGAACTTAGTCTTTGCATGGGACTTGGAGTGTGAGCTTGCTTTTCAAAAGCTCAAAAGAGCCCTTACCTCAGCTCCAGTTTTGACATTTCCCGATAGTGCTAAGATGTTTACTGTGTACACAGATGCATGTGGCACGGGGTTAGGAGCTGTTCTGATGCAAGAGGGAAGAGTGATATGTTATGGGGGTAGGCAACTTAAAGTTCATGAGAAGAACTATCCCACTCATGATTTGGAGTTAGCGGCGATCGTCTTTTCACTCAAATCCTGGCGCCACTATCTTCTAGGCGAAAGGTTTGAGTTGTATACTGATCACAAGTCACTCAAGTACCTCTTCTCGCAAAAAGATCTTAATCTAAGGCAGCAAAGGTGGGTGGAATTCTTGGCATCTTATGACTTCGAGATAGCTTATACCCCTGGCAAGGGTAATGTTGTGGCGGATGCGCTAAGCAGAAGGAGATTGACTTTGAGCCCCTTGTTCATTGAGATGAAGAACTTAGAATTCTTGGCAACCTTTGATTTCACGACGGCTGTTGAGTCGATGACGGGTTCATTAGCATCCATTGAGCTTAGACCCACACTTCTTGATCAAGTTAGGGCTTCACAAAAGGAAGATCCACAAATAGTCGAGGTCATGGATAAGTTGATTCGTGGTGAGACGTCTAGTCACCTTGCTAGATATACTATTGATGATAAAGGATGGCTAAGGCATGATGGGAGATTATGTGTTCCTCGAGTGGGAGATTTAGTCCATAGAGTTCTTGAAGAAGCGCATCACTCGAAGATGACTATACACCCTGGAGGGGACAAGATGTATAGGGATATGAAGCGCATTTTCTTTTGGGATGGAATGAAGAAGGATGTAGCAGAGTATGTTTCAAGGTGCATGGTGTGCCAACAAGTGAAAGCCGAGTCAAAGAAACCAGGTGGGCTATTACATCCATTGGAGGTCCCGCAATGGAAGTGGGAGAGTATTTCTATGGATTTTATGGATGGATTGCCTAGGTCAAGGAGAGGGAACACAAGCATATGGGTCATAGTTGACAGACTTACGAAGAGTGCTCACTTCATCCCAGTAAAGAGCAAGAGGACCGCATCAGGGCTGGCATCTATTTATCTTCGAGAGATAGTGCGGTTGCATGGAGTTCCTTCTAGCATAGTTAGTGATCGTGACCCGATTTTCACTAGCCAGTTCTGGAACAGTTTGCAAGAAGCGATGGGTACACGATTGAATCTGAGTACAGCCTATCACCCCCAGACGGATGGCCAAACCGAAAGGGTGAATAGAGTGCTAGAAGATCTCTTGAGGCTTTGTGTTCTTGACTTTGGTGGTACTTGGGAAGACCACCTTCCTCTTGTAGAGTTTGCGTACAATAATAGCTATCAAGCCAGCATAGGGATGGCACCATTTGAAGCGTTGTATGGGAGGCCGTGTAGGTCATCATCTTGTTGGTGGGAGACAATAGATAGACTTATACTTGGGCCCGATATGATACTGGACACATCCGAGAAAGTTGAATTGGTGAGAAGAAGGATGAAAGCGGCCCAAGACAGACAGAAATCCTATGCTGACAAGCGAAGGGCAGATTTGTAATTCGAAGTGGGAGACATGGTTTTCGTGAAGGTTTCTCCTTTTCGTAATGTGGTACATTTTGGAGCAGTTGGGAAGCTAGCACCAAGGTTCGTAGGACCTTTCCCTATCACAGAGAGAATTGGAAAGATGGCCTATAAGGTGGAATTGCCCGAAAAGCTAGCCGGAGTGCATAATGTCTTTCATGTCTCGCATCTCCGAAAGTGCCTACATGAACCGCTGAGGTGGTTGAACCAAGCATTCTTGAAGACATTGAGGTAGAGAAAGAGGCAACCTTGAGAAGAGCTCTGATTCGTATCTTGGGAACAGAGATCAAGAAACTAAGGAATCGAGAAGTTAAATTGGTGAAAGTTCAGTGGGGTGAAGCCGACGAAGATGCAACTTGGGAAACCGAGGAGAAGATGCGTGGGCTTTATCCATTTCTTTTTTAGGGTACATTCTCGATCTCTTTTCCTAATTAATACATCTCTCTTTTGCTATCCATGTTTATCTTGTTTATTTAGTTATCTCGTTAATCATGTTATGAGGACCTTAGGTAGAAACCCTTTGGATGAAACATGTATTTGAAACATGTTATGCTTGATGGTTGCAAGTGGTTGCAAGTGTTTTCACGTGGATACTCGTGGATGCATGATGCACATTAGGCACTAAGATCGGCTCACACACTTTCATGTTGCATATGCATGAGTGCTTATACTTATTCATGGATGAAACTTGTTATGCTATCACATGGATGTTGCATATGGATGAATGTTATGTGCACTCATGTAGAGATTATAAATTATGTTAGGAATTCGCATACATATGGACTCATTTCACTAACATACTTTGTATTAAGGAGGTACTGTATCAGTAACCGCCTGATTTCTGCATTAGATAAGTACTTATACACACACCTTTGCATATGATCATACAGCATTTAGAATCCTTTAAGGACAATGACTGCACGTGGATGATGTTTTGAGTAGATGGATGATGGATGGTAGGATACGTTCTTCCTAACTTGGAGATTTCGGGGACGAAATCCTTTAAGGAGGGGAGAATGTAACAACCCGTATTTTTGAATAACATGTTATAACATAAATCAAGGCAGAATTAAACTGTAAAATCTGAATCAAGGGAAACGGGCTGTGCCATTGCGTTCATCTCGGAAAAATACGCGAAATAGAGTCCGAGTTTTCGAAAATCGGAGTCCGTATGACCAAGATATGGCCTCGCGAAGTTTCACGAAAAATTCAAATTCAAAATAGATTCAAAAATTTCAATATTCAGAAGTGGCGGGAAAATTCCCGCCAGACCCAGGGGGTCGACCTCCCCCACCAGGTCGACTGAGGAGTCGACCCTAGGGTCGACCTGGGGGTCGACCTCCCTGGTCGGCCAGGTCGGCCTGGTGCACCTGTTTTGGCTGTTTGGACCTGTTTTGGAGGCTTGTAACGGGATTTGATGGCTTGGATTGAATCTAGGGTTAATCCTATGGCTAATACTGTCCTAATCTCCTATAAAAAGACCCCTAAGCCTAGCCTAAATCACCATTATTCAATCCTACAACTAAACTATGTCAAATTTGTTCCTCTCATGGCCTTCACTCTCATGCTAAAATTTCTAAGTTTATTTCTATGAGAGATTTTGAGTTCATACAAGTGTTTTCAAGCTTGTATGAGTGTTCTTAGTTCGCATTCAAGTCAAGTTGCAACATTTCTATTACAAAGCAAGGGTTTTTATTGATTTGGCTCAAGGGTTTTCATTGGGAGCTTTCATATTTGGGTCTTTTTGGTGATTGCATAAGGGCTTCGTCACAATCTTTATAATAAATATTCATTTGTGTCTTCATAGCATTGTAAGCCCTTTTCTACTTTCTTTTTATTGAACTCTAAAGTTAAATGAATGATGCAAGTTTGGGTTGATCATCATGATATGCAAGTTTGGTTGATCATTATGTTATGCAAGTTGGTTTAATCATGATGTATGACACATGTTGCTATGATATGCAAGTTTGGGTTGATCACTATACACATGTTATCATGTTATGCAAGTTAAACTTGGGTTTGTGAGCTTAAAGCTTCAAGCTTTATGTTAAAGGTTGCATTTTGGCAACATGGAAGTTATCATATCCCTTATGATAACTTGCATGTGATGCCAAATGCGAACTTCTAGCAACTTCTACATGTCATTTATCACCATGTGTCTCTCATATGCTAAGTTTGATTTTATGCATGCTTTTGAAGCTTAATAATGCAATATGCAAGTATATGAACATATGTACATTTCATATGCCACCATGATAAACTTGTGGCTTCAACACCTTTTTGTCATGATTATGCCAAGTTCCATATTTTGTCCTTTATGCGTTGATGCGATTATGTAAACGATGGGATTACGTTGGGGTTTGGTAACATTATGACATAAACATGGTTTTTATAACATGACGTGATATGTTAACTTGTAATTATGTTTTGGAAACATAATGGACATGACACTTAGAAAATATGAGTGTGGCCAACTCGAGGTTGGGTTGAGTTTGTAGCAGAAATCTACCCGGACCCGCCCGGCTTAACTAGTGGCTACAAACAATAGGACCCAATGTGAGAAGTTGGTCATGTAGTGCTCGAACCCGAGGTTAGTCCAAGTTGTGGTGTAAAGCTACCCGGACCCGCCCGGCTTAACTAGTAACCACAACAAGGTTTAATGTGAGAGGTTAAAGCACATTAAATTAATTAATGCCTCCTGATTAAAGTTAAGTCATGGTCCACTTAATACTTAATCAATTTGGGCTTGATGGGATAATCGGGGTCAAGTCATGAACCTTGGGTACACTTAACCAATTTAATCAACGTTTGGATCGGGTTAACCACATTTAACCCTTTAAGGAAACCCTAGTTGCGTGGTCCTTTTCAGCAGTAACCCTCTTGATAGTATCATAAGAACTTAGGACTAGGCTAGGGCGGGGCACGATTACTGGGCTGACATGTAAGCGACCAAAACGACGGCTGAGTAGGTACGCCGGTGTAGGTCCAGGCGGACTATGGTCGTGCACATTGTCCGGAGTTGGAAAATCAGGCACGGGTACCAGTAGGTGTAGACTGTGCATACTTGATTCGTGTCTGAGGTTGACACCCTAGGACTTGATACACCCTAGGGTGGACCTAGCGCAGTTTAACTACATTGCATGTTTGGGCCGTATGACACCGACACTTGACGAGTTAGGCTTATAGGGAGCCGATCAACTAGACCGTGTAGTTGGACCTTGATTTAGGTCATCTCATGATGTTGGGCCAAGCTTGGGCCAAGGGATCAATTCTTGTTTTTACTTGACATGTTAGAATGCTAGTACACCCGTGGTGCAAAACTTAACCTTGATTATGCGATGTCACCTTTATCTATCTTGTTAGTTAATCATCATGCTAGTATGTTGTTATCCTTATGTTCATCTCAGCTGCTCATGCTAGTTAACTTTACTAGTTCATAGACAGATAGTAGTAGGGCTTACCAGTCTTTTTGACTGACCTGTTTTCTTTCGCCTCTTTTCTTCCGTTTCCCCCCCAGGTCCTCAGGGTGGGAACATTGGAGATTAGCTTGGATCTTTACAGCTTGCTTACTGGATTTGCTCATGTACGGTTTTGGACATTGAGCTAGCTATGGTTTATCACTTCACTTTGAGGATAGTACTTTATGTATTTCAGTTTTTCAGTTTATGCTTTTATCTAGACTTTGTTTGTTGGAAAATAATGACCAAGTGCTTTGTTGTAACTTAACTATGGTTTTGAAATGCTAGTTTTATCCGCTGCTTTACTACTCTGTTTTATTTATATGTTCTGTCTTGTGATATCTGCATGCATGTTTACCTCGTTTAACGCCCCTCCAAAGCCAATGTACTTGCAAGAGTTACCTTGGCGGAGGTGGGGTGTTACACCCTGTCACAGGACTCGGACCGCACATTACAAGACATGTGCATCTAAACAAGCGATATCGATTCGCGATACATGCGTGGGGAAGTATAGGAACATATACCACTCTAGGTAGTGTGTCCTAGACTTGGGGGCATCGTTCGACAGGTAGCGTAATCCCTAGTTGGACTAGGTGGCATAAACCCTGAACTCGAGAAGCGTTCAGCAGATAGCGTAAACTCTAGTTGAATCTAGAAAGCACTTGGTAGAAACCCTAGATTAGATCTAGGTAACAAATAATAAATGTATGCCTGAAGGCAATGGAAACTACAGGGATTGGGATCACGTTATCGTTACTAGTTGAGACGCTAGTTAGGTGGTGCAGAGATATAGAAACCAGTACAACAAGGAAATAGTGAACGGCGAAAGTATTAGAGCATATCAAGTTTATCTTATCTTAGCATATCTTGTGATTATCTTGTCTAATCTTGTTGACCCTATCGTCATGGTGTAATCTTGTATTCAGTTAATTCATGTCATTTTGTTTTTCCATGTTCACATGCTAGAAGTTACTGAACTTACTCAGGCTTTATGTCTGACTCTGTTTTTCTTTCGTCTTCTTTTCTTCTGTCCCCCCCCAGGTAGTAAAGGAGGGAATAGTATAGCTCAGGTTAAGTTGGAATGACACTTTTTCGCCAGCTTGAAGATTTGCCGAAGTTTTGCTTGGATTCTCTTTTCAGATGTTGTGGCTGGCTCTTGCTAAAATTGGGGAATATAAATGTTGTTTTATGCTTCTTTATTTTGTAAGACAGATGATACTCTGATATTGTAAAGAAATCATTGTACAAACAATTTTATCAATAAAGCAAAGTTTTATTTTTTGCTGTATAATTTCTGTCTGTCTTGTAATCTATCTGCATCTTTTACCCAAAATACTCCACAGAACTTAGTGCATTCCCTTTGTGAGTGACACTAACGGACGTGGGGTGTTACACGTGGTATCAGAGCTGAAGGTTACCAGATCAGATAAAGGATTTGAAAAATTATTTTCAAAATGGTTTTTAAAGAAGCATTTTCAAGAGAAAAGATTTGTTTTAAAGACATATTCCCTAAAGCCATACGCACTATCTTCTCTTCCTCTGTTTAAATTCTTGTCTCCTTCTTTCTTGAGTCTCTGGGGCTCCTGGCTTTCTGGGAGGTAACCTCATCGAAGGGCAAAGTAGTGCCCGGCTTCCATCCATAGCCGTAGTTGTTTCATCTACGGGCAGTTTTCTTTCGAAGCTTATAGGGTTTTCCGGACGATGGAGGCAATTTTCGAGAGATTTGTCAACATGACTACACACGGAAGGGGATGAGGAGTTTGGCTAAGGAGCATAACCCTAGGATGAGGAATTCATGGATGTAGACTTAGCACACGAAGGAGGAAGAAATTATAAAACCTAAGACAAGAGGAAGTATCTTTACTAGGGTATGATAGGGCATATACTTAAGGACAAGGGCAAGAACGAGGACGAGATTTTCAGAAGGACAAGTACATGCTTTCGCCACCAAGCGTACCTAGGAGAAAGGTAGTCCGGTTGGAAGAGTCTCGTTTTCTGTTCGTACTATTTCCTTTGGTTTTAGCGCTTCGCATTTGTTCATATCCACTTCCATAGTTGAGTCTCTGCACCATAGTACTTGTATAGTAGAAAGATCCCACTAGAGTCTCAAATCCAATTGGTGGTCCGACCAGTTTATTTTTGGTTAGTAGGGATTTGTGGATAGCAAACGAGTTTGCTTATATCATCTCACGAGGATTGTCTAAATTCAGAGGAGATATTCCTTGGGTGTTTGTCTGATATTGGTCTAGGCCTTTGGGGCTTGTACTTGAGGAATGTCGAGTTCGACTAGGATGGTTTGCATGAGAGATGAATAGTTGTGGCAGGTACTCTAAAAAGCACGTAGTGACCTTTCGACCCTTATAGTTATGGCATGGTGGATAAGAGAGAGACCTCTAATCATCTTAGTACATATACTTGGTACCGAGATTGACATCTATTTATTTTGGAAATGGAGCTCAGAAACATGACAATCGTGAAGTTAAATTAGTTAAGATATAATGGAGTAAAGCACAAGAAGGCTAGATACTAGCGTCATACCCTTTTCCTTAAGGGTGCATCCTTGATTTCTATTTTTGTAGGAGCTTTACACATAATTGTTTCTCTCTTTCCAAAGTATATCCTCTAGGTCGTATCCTTGATCCTTAGGTAGAAGCCAATGGATGTAAACATGTATTTGAAACATGTTATGGTTGATGATTGCAAGTGGTTGCTAATGGTTACTCGTGGATGCATATGCATACGTATTTGGCACTAGATCAAGTTCAAACGCTTTCATCTTGCATTTACAGATATGTATTTGGTTGTATGTTGAACTTGATATGTGATCATATGGATGTTTCATATGGATGAATGGCTATGCACACATGTAGTATTTACATAACTAGGGATGCTTGAATACATGATTGGACGCATGGCACTGACATGATTCGCATTAAGGAGGTCAACTGAATCAGTAGACCGCCTGATTTTGCATTAGATAAAGACATATACACATACTATGCATATGAACATGAAAGCATTAGAGATCTTTTAAGGACAATGAATGAATGCCTGTGATTGAATGGTTGAGTAGATGGGTGATTGGATGGTAGGACACATTCTTCCTAACTTGAAGATTTCGGGGACGAAATCCTTTTAAGTGGGGGAGAATATGTCCCTATCGTCATGGTATTAGAGCATATCCAGTTTATCTTATCTTAGCATATCTTGTGATTATCTTGTCTAAACTTGTTGACCCTATCGTCATGGTGTAATCTTGTATTCAGTTAATTCATGTCGTTTTGTTTTTCCATGTTCACATGCTAGAAGTTACTGAACTTACTTTGGCTTTATGTCTGACTCTGTTTTTCTTTCGTCTTCTTTTCTTCCGTTCCCCCCCCCCCCCCCCAGGTAGTAAAGGAGGGAATAGTATAGCTCAGGTTAAGTTGGACTGTCACTTTTTCCCCAGCTTGAAGATTTGCCGAAGTTTTGCTTGGATTCTCTTTTCAGATGCTGTGGCTGGCTCTTGCTAAAATTGGGGAATATAAATGTTGTTTTATGCTTCTTTGTTTTGTAAGACAGATGATACTCTGACATTGTAAAGAAATCATTGTACAAACTATTTTATCAATAAAGCAAAGTTTTATTTTCTGCTGTTTAATTTCTGTTTGTCTTGTAATTTATCTGCATCTTTTACCCAAAATGCTCCACAGAACTTAGTGCATTCCCTTTGTGAGTGACACTAACGGACGTGGGGTGTTACAGGTTGGAACTCTCCTCACAGTTGCTTCACGTTCCACTTCGGCTTCTTCTAGAATGCTAGGTTCCATCACTTCCGCAAACTCATGCAAACACTTCCGGACGTGAGAAACATGAAAGGCGGTTTGAACTCCGGCCAGTCTCTCGGGTAGCTCTAATCTATAGGCCATCTTCCCAACCTTCTCGATGATAGGAAACGGTCCTACAAATCGTGGTGCTAGCTTTCCTGTGGATCCAAAGTGAACGATGTTCCTTAAAGGAGATACCTTAAGGAAAACCCTGTCCCCAACCACAAACTCAAGGTTGGTCCTTCTTTTGTCGGCGTAGGATTTCTGTCTGTCTTGGGCAGTCTTCATTCTCCTTCGTATCAAGTCCAGTTTCTCCGAAGTCTCTCGAATCATGTCCAACCAAAGTATAAGTTTATCTGTAGACTCCCACCAACAAGTTGGTGACTTGCACGGTCTTCCATACAAGGCTTCGAAGGGTGCCATGCCTATGGTAGCTTGGTAGCTGTTGTTGTAGGCTAATTCCACTAAAGGAAGGTGATCCTCCCAAGTCCCTCCGATTTCAAGAATGCAAAGTCTCAAAAGATTCTCTAAAGCTCTATTCACCCTTTCCGTTTGGCCATCGATTTGGGGGTGATAGGCCATGCTCAATCGTAACTGTGTGCCTACAGCTTCTTGCAGACTTCGCCAAAACTCGCTTACGAAAATAGGGTCTCGGTCACTAACAATGCTGGAGGGTATCCCATGGAGTCGAACTATTTCCTTGAGATAAAGAGATGCTAGAGATGAGGCAGTCCTTCTACTTTTAATGGGTATAAAGTGGGCGCTTTTAGTAAGCCTATCCACTATTACCCAAATGCTAGTATTGCCTCTTCTTGACCTAGGTAGTCCATCAATGAAGTCCATTGAAATGCTATCCCACTTCCACTGTGGGACCTCTAAAGGATGAAGTAGTCCTCCAGGCTTCTTCTGTTCCGCCTTGACCCGTTGGTAGGTCATGCACTTAGAAACAAAATTTGCCACATCCTCTTTCATGCCACTCCAAAAGAAATTCCTTTTTATATCCTTGTACATGTTATCACCTCTAGGATGTATAGTCATCTTGGAATGATGCGCTTCCTCGAGAACCTTCTTTGTCAACTCCCTTGCTTGTGGGACGCATAATCTTCCATCTCGCCTCAGCCAACCCTTATCATCGATGGCGTATCTACTGAGGTAACTAGAAGTCTCACCCCTAACAAGTTTATCAATCACATCAACAAGCTGAGGGTCTTCACGTTGTGCAGCAGCTATTGAGTCCAAGAGAGTAGGGCATACTTCGAGAGATGCTAACAAACCCGGTACAAAACCCGAGAAGGCCTAAAGTTAAAACTGGCTATATACTCCAAGCTATGCCTTTCCACAAAGAGAGGGCTTAAGGTCAGTTTCTTTCGGCTCAACGCGTCTGCTACTACGTTGCCTTTGCCGGGAGTATAGGAAATTTCAAAATCATACGAGGCAAGAAACTCCATCCATCTTTGCTGCCTCAAGTTAAGATCCTTCTACGAGAAGAGATATTTCAACGATTTATGGTCAGTGTATAATTCGAACTTCTCACCTAGGAGATAATGGCGCCAAGACTTAAGCGCAAAGACGATGGCGACTAACTCGAGATCGTGGGTTGGGTAGTTCTTTTCATGAACTTTCAATTGCCTTCCACCATAAGCTACTACCCTCCCTTCTTGCATCAAAACAACGCCTGGACCCGTACCACAAGCATCCGTATATACTGTGAACATTTTGCTTCCATCTGGCAAAGTCAGAACTGGGGCTGTTGTGAGAGCCTTTTTTAATCGTTGGAAAGCAAACTCGCAGTCCAAATCCCAAGTGAACGTCAGATTCTTCTTCTTTAGCCTTGTGAGTGGAGCTGAGATTTTCGTGAAATCCCTAATAAACTTTCGGTAAAAACCAGCTAGCCCAAGAAAGCTTCGGACTTCGGTTGCATTTCTTGGTGTCTTCCAATCTTGCACTACCACCACTTTCGCAGGGTCCACAGCCAACCCCTCCTTGGACACTATATGCCCTAGAAATCTTACCTCCTTTCTCCAAAAGTGGCACTTGGAGAATTTGGCTTTTAGCTGATGAACTCGAAGAGTTTCCATGATTACTTTCAGATGCTGAGCATGCTCTTCCTCATTCTCTGAGAAGATCAAAATATCGTCTACGAAGACAACCACAAATTTGTTGAGGAATTCTCTGAACACTCTGCTCATTAGGTCTACGAAATAAGCGGGTGCGTTTGTCAAGCCAAAAGGCATGACAAGCCACTCGAAGAAACCGTCTGGGGTTCTGAATGCCGTTTTATCAATGTTGTCTTCAGCTACTCTTACCTGATGGAACCCAGTTGCCAGATCAAGTTGGGAGAAGACCGACGCTCCTACAAGTTGATCAAACAAATCGTCGATTCGGGGAAGAGGGTGCCTATTTTTCTTGGTCAATTTGTTTAACTCCCTATAGTCGATGCAAAGGCGAAGCGAACCGTCCGCTTTGGTTGCGAACACCACTGGAGCACCCTATTCTGAAATGCTCCGTCTAATGAACCCCTTTTCGGGAAGTTCTTTAACATGCTTACTGAGCTCCTTTCCCTCCTTTGGAGCCATGTGCCTGACAGGTAAAGCTACAGGCTTTGCATTATCCACAAGATATATGCGGAAGTCTATTTCTCGCCTCGGAGGTAAGCCTTTCACCTCCTCAAAGACATCCGGATATTCCTGGACTATTCTAACTGACTGCATATTCTCAACAGAAGCATCAAGCGACTCTAAATAACTAAGCATAACAGCATTCAAGGGATTACAAGAAATTTCTAGAGTGTTACCAAGCCGAGTCAAGAGTCTAACTACTCTTTTCTCACAATCAAGAATGGCACCATTACTGGATAACCAGTCCATGCCTAAGATCAAACCATATCCCGAGAAGCCCAAAACAAAGGCATTATAACTAAACTCAACGCTGAGAATAAAGATTTTCAAACCCAAACAAACCATTGACAAGTAATCGGAGCCCCCAATTGGATTTGAAACTACTAAGGGATCCTCTACCATACTAGTGTCTAGTTGCAGAGATTCTACTAAGGCAGATGAAATAAAGGAGTGTGATACGCCAGAGTCAAAAAGTGTGCGAACTGGATGATTATAAAGATAACTGCACTTTCTACAAAAATGTTACTACCTCGTTCCTGCGGAGGTGCCACTAGCGCAAGAACCTGACCCCCTGAAGTGGATCCGGCTTTCTGTCCCTACACTTTCTTCTTTGGGCAATCCTTAGGTTGGTGCCCAATCTCTCCACAATTGAATCAACCACCCATCTTCGCATTCCTTTTTCGGCAGTCTTTTGATATATGTCCAACAATGCCACAGAAATTGCACCTTCTCCTCTCACGGGGCTTATTTTTCTTCCCTCCTTTCTTGAAGTCTGTTTTCTTTGCTTGTAAACCATCTTTCTTTTCTTTCACCTTAGTCCCTTTCTTGCCGTTGTCTTCCTCATGTAGCAACGCCATGTCCACCAAGCTTTCATAAGTTGCTCCCGTGGATACATGGGTCATAGCAAGGCTGCGTAGAGGCTCATTCAAACCTTTGACGAAGCGAAGTGACTTCTTGTGTTGGGTGTTTACTAAGTCCAGCCCAAATCTGGCCAGCTGATTAAATTGATTAACGTACTCCCTGATTGTCATACTTCCCTGTTTCAGAGTTAGAAACTTCTCCATTTGCAGGCTTCTTTCGGCTTGGGAGAGGAATTTCATCTCAAATCTTATCCTGAAATTCTCCCATGTTTCCACCGCCCTCTGAGCATTGGTAATTTCCCACCAATAGGAGGCTTCATCTTTAAGCAACCACACTGCTAGTTGTATCTTTTGCCTGTCATCAACTCCGAAGATGACAAACAGATCCTCAATCTCCTTTAGCCAGTTTCTTGCTCCTACAAAGGATTCCGTCCCATAAAAGTCTTTTCCACCCATAGCCTTGAAGTCTCTACATGTTTTTGCAAAGGCATTTCCACGAGGAGGAGGAGGAGGAGGAACCGTGGCCACTGGAGGAGGGATGTCTGCTGGGCCCACGCTATTGGCCCTTGCTTCTAAGTACCTCCTAAACCAGCCGGGTATCGGCACTCCTTCTGGAAGGTTAAGGTCTCTAGACATGATGAAACAGAAAGGAAAGATTCAAAACGAAGGATAGAGAGAGATAGTGCACATGGCTTTGGGGGATTATGCCTCTTTAAAAATATAACACTTTTTCTTGAAAAATGCTTATTTAAACTTTCTTTTGAAAACAATTTCAATTTTTTTTATCTTATCTGGTAAACCTATGCTCTGATACCAAGTGAAACACCCCACCTCCGTTAAGGTCACTCACAAAGGGAATGCCTTAACTTTGGTGGAGATTTATAAGTAAAAGCCACAAATAAACACAAGACAGATATAAATACACATATTTTAAACAATGGAAACCAAACAGACTTTTATTTCATCAATACGTGTTCAAACAAAACATTTCCATAATTGTCTCAAAATACTTCCATCATTACAACCTCATTACTGTCTTGATTATTAAAGAAGCATAAAACATAAATAAGAGTAACAAAAATCCCCATAGTGATATCCAAAGCCATGATCCGAGCAAAAGAAATCCAAACCATACGTCTACGGTCTTGAAGCTTGCAAAAGAGTACTAAGCTGGGTTGTTTCCTCCCTGTGGACCTAGGGGGGGGGGACGAAAGAAAAGAAGACGAAAAGAAAATAGAGTCAGACATAAAGCCTGAGTAAATATAGTAACTCTTTAGTATGTGAATAAGAAAAGGGCATGATAGATATAAACTGAAAACATAAAAGTATCACGAGCTAAGGAAGTGTCGTTTAGAATCGAATGTACTATCGCACCCACACTATATCTCTACACCTACTTGAGCTTATTCTAACTGGCACCCCATGCTGAGGGTGAAGTGATCCCCATTTTTTTTTAAAGATCGGCTCCTACTCGCGTAAATATGTGTCATACGGCCCCCAAGAATTGTAGATACCTATGCTGGTCCCACCATGGAGTGTATCAAGACCCATGGTGGCGGCCCCGACACAACTCTAGAAGGTATAGGTTATACTACTACTGCCCCCAGTGCCCTGTTTTTCTGCTACGGAGTGTGTGCACGCCCGCACCCCATTAGAACCTACACTGTTGCACCCACCACCGTCGCTTTGACCGCTTACAATCAGCCTAGTAATCGTGCCCCACCCTTCCTAGTTTCAAGGTACCATGATACCTAACTTGGGTTACTGCTGAAACGGGTCCCTCGTTACTAGGGTTTTCTAATCAAACATGTTACGTGGTTAAGTGTCTGTATTTACCTAACCTCACCCATCAATTCTTGTTAACATGTTGAATTTGGTTAAGTGTTTATAGTTGACTTAACCCTACCATCTGTCCTTAGCCTCTTAAAGCACCTGACCACTCACATTAGACAGATATTGCTACGGTTACTGGATGTGCCGGTCGGTTCCGGGAAGGTTTACACCGTAGCTCAGTCTAACCTCGGGTCTTTATTGGGCTCAATGCTTAACCACACACATTGGATAGGTATTGTTGTGACTACTGGACAGCCGGGCGGGTCCGAGCAGGTTTACGTCACAACTCAATCCAACCTCGGGTTAAGCATACCGTGTTTTCTAAATTTACATATTTTATCACTTCTCAATTATATGTAAATGCCATGCCCTTTATTCTTGGGTATAACAATTCATACCGCTTAAATGTCATTGTCGTTGGCATGTGCCAACCATGCCAACATATATTTTTCATGTTTTACACCCAACGTTATTAACCCGTTTGTACATTCGCAATATTATAACAAGCGTTGGGCTCGACACTATTCAGCCCAACTTTATAAACGTAAGAAAAAGGGGAAATCAAGAACATGTAGTATTTTACAATACATAAAGGTGTGTGGCGAATGAAATTGCAATTTAGCGATACTAACATAAATTATGGGTCATGTGAACTTGCATTCAAATCAAAATATAACTAAGTAGGTGACATATGAAATGGCATAGTTTAGGCTTATACAAACTTGGGTTTAAACATGTTTAACTTGGCATAATGTCAACCACAAAACCAACATGTTGTATATTCACCAAAATGTCCAATTTTAACATCTAAACATATAGCCTATTTCAACATGAACTTGCATAGTTTATGTAACCCAAACGATACTTAACATAGATCCAATTATACTTGCAAATAAACATTAGAATGTGTTCATAGGTTTTGGGTCATGTAGGCATAAAAGGTCTCAAATCAAGAACATGTTTACATAAGCCTTAATTTAGACTTAGAGAATGTATATAGTCCATGCCATAAACATAAATATAGAGGGATAAAATTCTAGTTTTTGCCACAAACTTGCAAGTGCCATTATTTTTATATACAATTGTTCAATAGGCTTGCATCAATCAATTTAGGCCACAAATATCAATACACAAGTCATGACAGAATCATTACAATACATAAAATTTATATCATTGTCATACAATAACACAATTCAATTTTCATTTACATCAAATCACGTCACAGTTTTTATTCAAATTCTGAAAGGTCACTATACTTACAACGAATGCAGAATCTTGAATTCTAGATTCTGAATTCTGAAATTGAGATGCATTCCTTTGGGTAGATTAACATTGCGTTGAATAATTTGATTAAGCTTTAGTTCTCTTCTTAATTTGATTCGTCTCTAAGCTCCTCTCTCTTGACGGCTATGCTCAATTCCTTCCTGGCAGCATGACGACTCCAATCTTATTTTTTTTGTGTGAATTTTTAGTTGAGACTTAGGGTTTATTTATATATTTTTAAATTGTTTTGAGCCGTCAGATGAAGACATGGGGAATCTAGACCATACAAAGTTCAAAGAGCCAATCAAGAGGTGACATGTCAGCCCTAATGACACACCGAGCCACATAAATTCGAGCCAGAGCCAGACCCAGCCAGCCAGGTCGACCAGGTAGGTCGACTGGCAGGTCGACACCCAGATCGACACTATGGTCGACCTGGGGTGACCAGGTCGACACCATGGTCAACCCTATGGTCGACCTGGTCCATGGGCGAGAATTTTCCCGCCCAGCCCAGTTTGAACCTGTTTTTCGAATTTCAAATTTGAAACCGAGCTGTTTGAATTTTAAATTTTATTCTGTAAGTTCCGAAGGTCATAACTCCTTCATATTGAGTCCGATTCATGCAAACTCGGACTCTGTCTCAAGCAGAATTCCGAGTCGAACGCAATGGCGTAACCCATTTCCCTTAATTCTTTAATTTAGAATTAATTACTCTTTAACTTGTGAAGCTTAATGTTATAGAATTCACGGGGTGTTACACTTTATGATTGACCCGTTTTCTTTCACCTCTTTTTCTTTCGTTTCCCCCCCAGGTTCTCAGGGAGGAAACTCTAACACTTAGCTTGGATTTCGCTTGCTTTCGGTTCAGCTCATGTATGGTTTGGTCTTGAGCTATGCTATGGCTGCATTTCTGCTACCTTTGGGGAATTAAGCTACTTTGGATGTTTTAAGTTTATGCTTCTTTATTTATGCAAGACAGAATTTGTTGTAATGGAAAATAATGACCTTGGCTATTTGATGTAAAAGGTTTTGACTCTTCTTGAAAGTAATGAAAATTTTCTTTTGATTCTTCCGTTGTTTTATCTATGTTCTGTCTTGTAATATTTCCGTGTTTGTTTACCTCGATAACGCTCCTCCAAAACTAGTGCATTCCCTTTGTGAGCGACCCTAGCGGAGGTGGGGTGTTACATTTGGTATCAGAGCAGAAGGTTACCAGACTGGGCCAAAGTTTTTTTTTTTAAAAAAAATAAAACTTCTGAAATTATTTTCAAAACCGTTTACAAAGAAGCATTTTTCAAGAAAAGTCTTGTTTTATTTAAAGGCTATTTCCCAAAAGCCATTAGCACTTACCTTTGCTTCCTTGTTTGAATCTTTTTCTTTTCGTTTTTCAGCATGTATGATCTTAACCTTCCCGAGGGAGTACCCGTACCTGGATGGTTCCGAAGGTACTTAGAAGCTAGGGCCAATGGCAAGGGACCGGCAGACATCCCTCCTCCTCCTCCCCCAGTGGCTGTGGTTCCTCCTCCTCCTCCTCGTAACGCCTTCGCAAATATATGCAAAGACTTTAAAGTGATGGGCGGTAAGAACTTCGTTGGAACTGAAACCTTCGTTGAGGCACGAAACTGACTAAAGGAGACTAAAGACCTATTTGTTATCTTCGATATAGAGGATCTTAGGAAAGTTCAGTTGGCAGCATGTTTTTTGAAAGAGGAAGCTGCATTTTGGTGGCAAGTCATCAACGCTACCTGGCCAGTTAAGACGTGGGCAGACTTTAGAGGGAGGTTTGGGATTAAGTTTTTATCGTCAATAGAAGAGAATCTTCAGATGGAGAGGTTCCTGGCACTCAAGTAAGGGGACATGACCGTTAGGGAGTACGTGAATAAGTTTAATCAGCTTGCTAGGTTCGGATTGGACTTGGTTAACACGGCTCAGAAGAAGGCTCTACACTTTGCTCGAGTATTGAACGAGCCACTATACAGTTTGGCCATGACTCATATACCCATGGGGGCGACCTTTGAAATCTTGGTGGATATGGCCTTAATTTATGAGGAAGACAAGAGTGGCAAGAAGGAGGTCAAGGCGAATGAATCTCAAAACAAGAAGGTAGACTCCGAGAAAGGAGGCAAGAACAACAACAACAAGAATGATAATAAGACACGTGAGAAAAGAAAATGCCACTTCTGTGGAATTGAGGGGCATATAGCTCAGGATTGTAGAAAGAAGAAGATGAAAATGGGAGCATGCTTTCAATGTGGTGATATTGGACATATCAGTAAGAACTTCCCTAAGAAGCAAGGGCAAGGCTCGCAAGCAGGACCTTCTGGGGGTGCATCTTTAACTTCTTCCCCTAGATGCTTTGTTTTATCTTGTTTATCTTCTCAATCCTATATTGAAAACCTTAGGTAGAACCCTTTTGGATGTAAACATGTGATTGAAACATGTTATGGTTGATGTTTGCGAATGGTTGCAAGTGGTCGCAAGTGGTTGCCCGTGGTTGCATAACACACATTAGGCACTAGATCGGCTCAGACACAATTTCATATTGCATATGCATGAGTGTTTATACTTGTTTATGGATGAAATTGAATGTGCTATCATATGAATGTTGCATATGGATGGATGTTTGTGCACACATATAGTGTTTATGTGACTAGGACTATTTGCATACATGTTGGATTCATGGAACTAAACATATTTTGCATTAGGAAGATCAATCAGGCCTGATCATTTGCATTAGATAAGGAACATACACACACACTTTCTGCATATGTTCATATAGCATTAGAAATCTTTTAAGGACAATGGTTGCTTGTGAATGATGGTTGAGTAGATGGTTGATTGGATGATAGGATGCATTCTTCTTAACTTGAAGATTTCGGGGACGAAATCCTTTAAGGAGTGAAGAATGTAACAACCCGAATTTTTATAACATGTTAAAACCATAAATTAAGGCATAATTAAATTTTAAAATAAGAATCAAGGGAAACGGGTTACTCCATTGCGTTCGTCTCGAAATTTTACATGAAATAGAGTTCGAGTTTTCGAAAATCGAAGTCCGGATGAAGAAGTTATGGCCTGTAGAAGATTCAGCAGATTTTAGGCAGCACAGGACCAGGCAGGTCGACCTGGGCGTCGACCTGGGGACCAGGTCGACCATGTGGTCGACCTTAAAGTCGACCTACCCCCATATCGACCATGTGGTCGACCTCCCCCCTTACAGGTTGCCTTGGTCGGCCTGTTTTGACCTAGACTCTATTTATGAAGCCTGAGACATGTTTTGATGGTCTGGATTGATTCTAGGGTTAATCTAAGGGCCCAAACTAGTTGCTACCCCTATTAATACATCCTTAGACCTAGCCTAATTCATACAAATCATTCTTACATTTCTATGATGCTAATTCACCTCTTGAACCATGGCCGCCGCCTCCAAATTAAAGCTTAAGCATTCAAACTCGATTCAAATCAAAGATCAACACTTCTACGACAATTCAGGAGAATAGATCAGCGACACCGCAACAATTCGACGACTAATTTCTAGACTTGACTTCTAAATTTCTTAGACCATGATCTGTAAGTTCCTAGATAAAAACTATAAATCTAATATGGACATGTTATATATTGGAATTGATTTATGTATGATTCATATCTATTCTTGTTTTCTTCTTGGATCTTGACTATTGGGAATATTGGCTACGACATTGAAACTATTGTTAATGGCCTAAGACTATGACGGTGAACATAAGATTATGCCTATGCCTATGACTATGAACATAAGATTATGCCTATACCTATGACTATGAACAAAAGACTATGCCTATGCCTATGGCGGTGAACATAAGACTATTGCCCATGACTATGACAAGGACAATTATGACTAATCACCTATGATTCATGACCATGAGGTTATTTCCTAGAATTATGACTATGAAATTGGATCTAAGCTTGACTTTCTTTATTTATCCTTGGATCTTGATTTTGGGGATTTTTCTATTTAAGTTAGACCTATCCGTGTTCTTGAAACTAGATTATTATTCAAACCTTTTCATGTTCATAATATTATCATATCTATATGCTTGCGATGTTTTAGTCAATTTAGTTATGTCATACCTTGGAATTAAACTAATAATAGAACGATGTCTATTATGTTATAGGTGAAATTGAATGATATTGATCTATGTCTGTGGTTCTATTTTATTATCATGTTGAATTGAGAATTAATGAATAAGTCTATTCATATGTATATAAACTTGGAATATAACCTGTTATGACAAGTCGTGTAGTTTATTATGTTATGCAAGTTTTAGGTTGTAAAATCATATTACATATGTGATCAAATGTTAGATCTACATGTTTATGTGTTAAACCTACGTCATATTTCAAATTCACAATTATTCATATGTTCGTGATTGATTTGCAAGTTCACATATATGTAAGTTGATTTAGTCTATGTTGCAAATTCACATATATGTATGTTGAATTAGTCCACGTTGCAAGTTCACGCCTATGATATTCATGTTGATTACTTTGCAAGTACGCACCTATGGTGTTTATATTGACTATGCCGAGAATACCAAGTTTACACCTATGACATGTTTATGTTAATGGATTTCTTTATGAAAATTTTGTGTACATTAAATTAGGCTAAGTTTTTAGCCTAATATTATATGTCAAAAATCATGTGGACGGAAATTTAGGCTAAGATTGTTAGCCTAATATTTAGATGGGGTAACGTTGGGAAAAATTTGTAATTATAGGAGACTTGGCATGAAACTTATCCTTGAAACTTGACACGAACTTGACATGGATCTTGAACATGGACATGACACTAGAATGAACTTGAAAATGGCCAACTCGAGGTTGGGTTGAGTTTGCAGTGTAATTCTACCCAGAACCGCCCGGCAAATTCAGTTACTGCAAAAAATAGGATCCAATGTGGGTAGTTGGTCATATCGCACTTGAAAACCTGAGGTCAGACTGAGTTATGGTGTAATTCTTCCCGGAACCGCCAGGCATATCCAGTGACCACAATAACAGGTCTGATGTGAGAGGTTGGGGTGCATTAATGAATTAATGCCATATGATAGGGTTAAGTCATGAACATGGAATACAACACTTAACCAACTTGATACATGATTCGTAGGGCTAAGTCATGAACTTGAACGACAACACTTAGTCAAATTTTACATGACACGTGGGCGGGTTAAGTCATGAACCTGAATGGCAACAATTAACCAACTTGACATGCTAGACTGATAGGGGTTAAGTCACGAATTTAAAGGACAACACTTAACCTATTGGACGGAAACCCAAGTTACGCGGTCCGTTTCAATAATAACCCACTAGATGCATCATGGTACCCTGGAACTAGGCAGGGTGGGGCACGATTACTGGGCTGATTGTAAGCGACTAGAGCGACAGCTGTGTTTGTGCGCCAGTGTAGGTTCAGGCAGGCCATGGTCGTGCACGTGGTCCGGAGTTGAAAAAGCAGGCATTGGGCATCAGTAGGTTTATCTATGCATTCTTGACTCGTCTCGGTGGTTGGCACCATAGGGCTTGATACACCCTATGGTGGACCTAGCATAGGTGACTACATTCGTGATAGGGTCGTATGACACAGACACATGACGAGCTAGAACTTGTAGGGAGCCGATCGACTAGTGGATCGTTTCGTTGGACCTAGTAATGGGTCATTTCATGATATTGGGCCAAGAAATCATTTCATGATTAATATAAGACATGGGTTTGGGATTCTGGTACAGTTGATGCAGCGAACCTTGAATACGTGATGCTATACTTGATTTGTACTTGATTTATCATGTTATCTTAGTCTATCTTGCCTATCTTGTCATCATCCGTATGTTTACTTTCAGTTTATACATGTCATGTTACCTTTATCTGTTTTTATGCTGAAAGTCACTTGGACTTACCAGTCTTTATGACTGACCCATTTTCTTTCGCCTCTTTTTCTTTCGTTCCCTCCCCCAGGTTCTCAGGGAGGAAACTCTAGCACTTAGCTGGGATTTCGCTTGCTTTCGGTTCAGCTCATGTACGGTTTGGTCTTGAGCTATGCTATGGCTGAATTTCTGCTACCTTTGGGGAATTACGCTACTTTTGATGTTTTAAGTTTATGCTTCTTTATTTATGCAAGACATAATTTGTTGTAATGGAAAATAATGACCTTGGCTATTTGATGTAAAAGGTTTTGACTCTTCTTGAAAGTAATGAAAATTTTCTTTTCATTCTTCCTCTGTTTTATCTATGTTATGTCTTGTAATATTTCTGTGTTTGTTTACCTCGATAACACTCCTCCAAAACTAGTGCATTCCCTTTGTGAGTGACCCTAGCGGAGGTGGGGTGTTACAAATAAGATAAATTCTATAACTTTACTCAGTCGATTTACCTGAAGGTAAATCAAGATTTGTAAAACAATTCATTATTTGTCCATCTGCTACCAATTACTCAAACAATACTACCCATTGGTTTATCACAACGACAAACAATCTACAATTAGTTCGATTATTCAACAGATAATAAATAACATGCAAAATATTTGAGGAATCTGGTTGGATCCCTCCAACTTGTCCTTCCAAGCATCAAATGGGTTACATCAATTTGAATAACACAATATATTTATCCATTATGATAGACATAAACAAATAGTTAAAACAATCAACAAATAATTAATAACATCTAATCAAGAATTCAGTTATTTATTTAATACGTTTATATTATTATAAATGTAACCAACAAGGTAAGTTACCTCATTTGTAATTTAATCGTTAAAATAACGATTTGTTTCAATTAAATTAAACAAATTTTTAATTTAATAAATGAATATTTAAAAACGTTCAACATCCATGCAAACAATCATCAATCATTAGCAAACATTTCACACAAATTGAAAACCGACTTATATAAATATATGTTGGATAAAATTGAGTGAGTTGAACTCACCTTGATTTAATTCATGGATCAAACGAGTCATTTAAAAAACTTAAACATGCGTTTAATTTTATCAACAATTCTGGTAGCTTCCAATTCTAACCAAATAGCTTCAGATTATAATGCTCGACGATATGATTCCAACGTCTTTTGAACTGTTCAATTTTATTAACGTATGTCCGAATTACAATTATTATAAGTTTGTATAATATATGTCTTATTTTAACTAAACTTAAATTTATTTACATATTTTGGGCCTTACCATATTTAATGGCCCACCTCCACATATTTATCACGCAACCTCTTCAAAATATGTTCACCGGGCAATTGAAAACCAATCGTTCTCCCATTCCCAGTTCAGCCTTCATCGGCTATTCACGTACTGGCCTTCTCTTTATTACCTATTTATTTTTTTTCGTTTGGGCTCACCAATTCAGCCTAACCCATGTGCACCTCACCCAATACCCACGCTATAATCCATCGAAGGTCTTCGTCTCTAAATGAATAAAATGTGCTACTCCTATTCTCTTTACTCATATATTGTTCTCTTTCTCCCCCATTTTCTTTATTTCCAAACATCATCAGCCCCGTGTGAAACACCTCACCAAAACGAAAAAAACAACCCACTACTATCCCTTATTCCTCACCGCATGCTTCTCTTTGTTCATTCAAACACCCATCACCGTTTATTTTTATTTTTATTTATGGGATTAGCCCAAGCCCATTGTGCCCTACATGACCCACATCCATCGTCCATCCTGAAAACCCAAAACTGCTTTTCCATCTGTTGTTTCGCTCCTCCTCCGTTGACTTTATACGCTTTCTTCCCCAAATGCATGTCTTCTTTGTCACACAACCTCTCCACCTGCATGAATTAAATACGCGCCTTATATAGTTCCAGTCCCCTCTATGACGGTCCGCCCCGCACCAACCGGCATTTCCTCCAAAAGTGCGTTGTACACATGTCCAGTTAGCTTGGACAGTCGTCAGAAGAAAAGAAGGAAAAAGAAGAATCAACAAAGAACCTGTAGAATGTCTCACAGCGCATGGAACAAAATATAATAACAATATACTTGACATAAAACAGGCGAGACATTGTATAAGCTGAAACAAACTATCATAGCAACGGAAAATCCAAAGTACAACTTATGATCCAAAGCCAACATTATTACAACTTTTAAAAACTGTCTTAAAAAGATAAACAAGAAAGGCACACCGCTAATGCCCAAAGTAGTGATCAGCAACGACACAGGGAGGATGTCTATGTATATCATACGTGGAAGCCTCCTGCTCGCCTCCGAATCCGCTACTCGCGCATCACCAGCTAACTTGTCTCTAGTCTGCTCGTGAGAGCACCCAGAGTAATAAGAAGAGACATAAAACTCTGGGTCAGACAAAAAGTTTGGTATGAGCGATAAGCGGCTAAACAGAACAATAACAAGTATACTGAACCATACCTGGACCTGCAACCAAAGAGTTAGCACGACATACTGTACAACACTCTAGGGTGCCATAACAAATGGTGTAAGGAATACGGGGGTGGGTTGTGCATGTCATAGTGATGGCAAACAAGTCAAACATAGCAACCATCCTCACATCTCTCACTTAGTGCGTAAAGTATACGATATCCATCACTCGATCACCCAATACTTTGTTATGATCACTCTGCCCCATGAAGTCACAACGGCTTCACTGCACTGATCCATAGCCATTAATCCTTCACTATGTCCACTTTGCCCCATGAGTAGTACACACCCCACTGCACTGGCTCATAGCCTTACTAATCCTTTACTATGTCCACTCTGCCCCATGGAGTCACAATGGCTCCACTGCACTGGCTTAAAGTCTTACTATGATCACTTTGCCCCTCGAGTCATGGTGACTCTACTGCACTGATACGTAGTCCCGCTACAATCACTTTGCCCCTCGAGTCATGGTGACTCTACTGCACTAATAAGTAGCCCATCATTCCTTTTCAATGGTAAATCGAAGTTATGAACGTCGACAACTCCTTAGCACACATCCCGTAGCAAAGCCCAATCATGAAGTGAACTCATTGGTTCCCAACTGGATCCTGAGCTCTAACTTCCATTTGGACTACCTTTGCATCTCCGGTTTTTGGTCATCACTGGATCGGTTTGGATCCTCAACTGTTCTTCTTTGTCGGTTCGGATCGGTCTCTTCCAAGTGCTCCGGGTCGGATCGTGGCCTCCAAGTCCCTTCGTAGTACATCGGTTCGGTTCGGGTGCTCTCTGGCGGGTCGGGTCGGGTAGATGCATCTTGGTTCAGTTCAGTGTACCCTTGCTTCATCGGTTCGGTTCGGGTTCCTGGTCTCCGATCCGATCCCAGTTCAACCATTGTGGCCTTCCTTTTTGACATACTTTCCCTTGTGCCAAGCCTCGGTTCGGCTCGGTGATCCCTTGCCAGTCCACTATCCGGTTCGAGCCCATTCCCCCGATCCGATCTGAAAGCCTGCACCATTTCCTGCAACTTTTCCAGTGAGTGTTTTACGCCATTCGACGGCATTTTCGACCATTCTAACTATTCTAATCAATCACAAAGCATACTATATAGTCATAACAACAAGTAGAAGTGACCTTAAACACCAAAACATAAATATGATAGGTTAAAAAGGATCAAACATACCCAAAACCCCATATTTTCCCTTAAACATGTTCAAGCATAATTAATGATAGGATTAACAAAACTAAACTTAATTAACCCAAGTTCATATCAGAGGTCTAAAACATCATTTAAGAATGTATAAATATTTTTCCAGATTTTTATCATGTTTAAATTCGCTAATTAACACTAATTACCCTTAATTAACCATAATTTGTGAGGAACTATGCAAGTCACTCACCTTAGCCACAAATAAACCTTAGATCTGAAATAAATCTCTGATATGGCGCGAATACCAATGCTAAACATCAGCTCTAATCTTGATTTGGTGAAGATCTCCGTTGATTTGATGTTGCTAAGCTTAATCCTAGATTAGAAAGTGATTTGGAGGTGATCTAGAGGTTGGAGGCCATTTTTAGGGTTTCTAAGAGGTAAGTGGAGGCTAGAAAACTGAAATGGAATGAAACCCTAACTCTTTTCAGCCTCCCCACAGCCCTAATCCAGAATTGGGTTATGGGCCCATTCACTAATCATCCTATTTGGCCCGGTTAACCAGTTTTTCACCTTCCAAACATTATTTCAGCCATTTCTCCCAAACGGTAAGTCCGTTTTCCACATATGACCACTCTACGGAAAGGAAAACCATCTCCGAAGCCAATGGTAGTGGTTTCAGGTCAAAACTCCTTTCCAATCAAAAGTTATGGCCGAAACAAGATCAGCTAGGGGCAAAACGGTCATTTAAAAATCGGCAGAAATCATGAACATGGGAAATGACCCCAATGGTCGTTTCCCAAAGCCACATGACCATACGACTTCATATAAGAAAGAAATAAATATTCTATGATCCTTCCATGCGTAGAATGCGGGTTGTTACATTCTTCCCTCCTTAAGAAATTTCGTCCCCGAAATTCCCTAACCAAAACACACAAAGGATCCCGCATGCCTATCAGCCATAAAACAACAATCAAACATGCAAAACAAGCAAAACAAACCTATCCTAACATGCGGAATAGCTAAACTGCAAAGTAAATCTTACCAGGCAAAGAGTTCTGGATACGTCTTCGTAATGCTCTCCTCTGTCTCTCCCAAGTACAGTCATTCTCGTTCACGCGCCCACTGAACTTTGACTAGCTTCACCGCCTTCCTTCGAAGTTGCTTATTATCGTGCTCGACAATACGAATCGGCTTGCGGTTCCCAACCGCCTCGAGTTCCACTTCGAAGTCCTCTAACTGATCAGGTGAAATAGTCATATCTGAGTCGTGCACGAACTTCCTTAGTTGGGAAACATGAAATACGTTGTG
Organism: Allium sativum; assembly: GCA_030737875.1. Classification (NCBI taxonomy): domain Eukaryota; kingdom Viridiplantae; phylum Streptophyta; class Magnoliopsida; order Asparagales; family Amaryllidaceae; genus Allium; species Allium sativum. The sequence continues at coordinate 575,398,945 of CM060909.1, read as the reverse complement.
AACTCCTGTCATCTTCTCAGGTAATTCAACTCTATACGCTAAATTCCCAACTTGTTCGAGAACTGGGAATAGGCCAGCAAATCTTGGTGCCAACTTGCCTCTCCTGCCAAATCGTATCACGCTCTTCAACGGAGAAATCTTGACAAACACCAAGTCACCAACGGAGAACTTTAAGTCTCTTCTCCTCTTATCAGCATAACTCTTCTGCCTATCCTGGGCAGCATTCATTTGTTGTTGAACGATCTTAATCTTATCTGAAGTTTCTCTTACTACATCTAGTCCAAGCACAAACTTCTTACCGGTCTCTATCCAACATGATGGTGAGTTGCACGGTCTTCCGTGTAAAGCTTCATATGGAGCCATACTGATACTGGATTGGTAGCTATTATTATATGCAAACTCTACTAGATGCAAATGGTCATCCCATGATCCACCAAAATCCAATGTACAAGCCCTCAAGAGATCTTCCAATATACGATTCACCCTCTTTGTCTGACCATCGGTTTGAGGATGATACGCGGTACTGAGATATAATTCAGACCCTAGAGCCTCTTGTAAGCTCTTCCAAACCCACTAGTAAACAATGGGTCTCGGTCACTCACAATGCTTCTAGGTGCTCCATGAAATCTCACTACCCACTTCATATACAGCTCTGCTAACTTAGCTGCCATTCTGGTCGATTTGACTGGTATAAATCTTGCACTTTTGGTCAATTGATCGACAATTACCCAAATGCTTTCATGTCCCAATTTAGTCCTTGGTAAACCATCAATGAAATCCATTGAGACTTGCTCCCATTTCCATTCGGGAATTTCTAATGGTTGCAACAAACCACTAGGCTTCTTTTGCTCGGCTTTAACTAGCTGGCAATTCATGCACTTGGATATAAACTTCCCAACGTCTCTTTTCATCCCTTCCCAGTAGTAAGTCTGCTTCATGTCTCGATACATCTTATCACCATCGGTTGTATAGTCAGTTTTGAGTGATGACATTCCCTAAGCACTTCATCTCTCAAACCATTCACGTTGGGTACAACTAGTCTTCCATTCTTTCGAAGCCATCCTTCTCGATCAAGCCCATACAAATTCATCTCCTCACCGTCGATATTCATCTCTAACTTGGAGATGATTTCCAACAGGTTAGGATCGTCCTTCTGACTGGAACCAATCCTCTCAATCAAAGTGGGTCTGATCATCAAACTAGCTAACATCTCTGGATCCAATTCGCAATTTGGTCTGAAATCAAAACCTGCGATATACTCCAGTTGCTTCCATTCAAGAAACATAGCCCCTAAACTGGCATGTCTCCCACTCAAGGAATCGGCTACCGCATTACCTTTCCCAGGTGTATATGCGATATCAAAATCGTACGAAGCCAAGAACTCTAACCATCTCTGTTGATGGAGATACAGATCCTTCTGAGAGAAGAGATACTTTAACGATTTATGATCGGTAAACAACTCAAATCTCTCTCCCAAGAGATAATGCCTCCACATCTTCAACGCGAACACGATCGCTGCCGGTTCCAAATCATGGGTAGGATACCTTCTCTTATGCGGCTTTAGTTGCCGACTAGCATAAGCTACAACCCTACTTCCTTGCATAAATACAGCACCTAGTCCGGTACCACGAGCATCCGTGTATACTGTCATCTCTTCATTCCCTTTTGGAATGACTAACACTAGCGCACGCGTCAACTTTTCTTTTAGATTATTGAATGCATTCTCACACACTCCGTCCCAGATGAAGGCTTGATTCTTCTTAGTCAACTGAGTCAATGGTGCCGCTATCTTGGAGAAGTCCTGGATAAACTTAAGATGATACCCAGCTAACCCCAAGAATCTTCTTACATCTGCTGCATTCTTGGGTGTAGACCAATCCTGTATCGTAGCCACCTTCGCAGGGTTCACGACAATACCATTCTCTGAAACAACATGGCCCAAGAATCTCACTTCCCTCCTCCAGAAGTGACACTTAGAAAATTTCACTTTCAATTGGTGTTTTCTCAACACCAACACTATCCTCAAATGTTCCTTGTGTTCCTCCTCTGTCCCCGAGTAAACAAGGATGTCGTCTACGAACACAAGAACAAACTTATTCAGCTGATCTCTGAATACCCTATTCATAAGATCCACGAAAGTATGCTGCTGCATTAGTCAACCCAAATGGCATGACCAACCACTCATAAAATCCAGACGGCGTCCGAAATGCCGTTTTAGCTATACTATCAACTGCTACTCGGAGCTGATGAAATCCTATCGCGAGGTCCAACTGGGAGAACACTCTTGCTTCTTCCAGTTGATCAAACAAATCATCTATCTGCGGTAGAGGATACTTATTCTTCCTAGTCACCTTATTCAACTCGTGATAGTCCACACAAAAACGAAGGGAACCATCTGCCTTAGTGGCAAACACAACTGGTGCTGCCCACTCGGAGACACTTCTTCTAATAAATCCCTTCTTCAAAAGATCGCTGACTTGCACCCTGAGCTCTCGCTGCTTCCATGGTGCCATATGACAAAGTGACATCATTATAGGTCTGGCATCTTTCATTAAATCAATACAGAACTCAATCTCTCGGTGTGGTGGAAGCCCGATCACTTCCTCGAAGACGTCCGGATACTGGCCAACCACGGGCACATCTGACAACTCATCATGCGGGATGTCGAGGGAATTTATAAAACTAGCCATTACCCCATCACTAGGTAGACTACCAAACACTACCCTCCGCCCATCATCCGCCCTAATTGTCACAAAAAGCCCTCACAGTCTACCACCACCCCGTATCTTTGGAGCCAATCGACCCCCAATATAATGTCATACCCAGTAAAGCCCAAAACAAAGCAATCACAAACAAACATACATCCATGACTCGATAAGACCAAATTTCGGCAAATCATACTAAGATTAGTCGAACCACCAATCGGGTTCATCACAACCAACGGTCTATCGACTATCTCGGGTTCCAGTCCCAACCTATCTACCAGGTCACTGGATATGAAGGAACTGGAAGCCCCAGTATCAAACAATACTCGAACAGGTATATGAAGAATAGAAAGCAAACCTTGAATGACAACATTCTTTCCTTTCTCCACCGCAGTTGGGGCATTCAACGAAGAAGGAACAACATTAATAGCATATGCTTTCACAATCTGCTTCTCTTTAAGAGGTTGTGGACATTTATCCTTATGATGTCCCACTTGGCCACAGTTGTAGCACTTCCTATCCGCTGGCTTGGCCCGACATTGTTTGACATAGTGGCCCTTCCTACCACAGTTGAAGCACTCAACATCTTTCTTACTCTTTTTCTGGCCATCCTTAGCTTGGCTCTGCTTCCTCTTATTCTGAGAGTTGTTCTTGCCTCCACCGCTCGCTTGCGGTTTTGGCCCTTCTGCAGATGCAACCTCAGTCTTCGACTTACGGTAAAGACTCTCCGATCTCAAAGCTTTCCCAACAATCGACTCAAACGTCTCATCGATGTGGTTAATAAGCCTTTCCCCTAAGTATCCATCTAGACCAGTAATGAAATTCTCATTCTTCTTCTTAGGAGTATCGATAAGAGATAGTCCATACTTTGACAAAGTATCGAACTCAGCAATATATTCCGAGACTGCCCTACCATTCTGCTTAAGCTCCAAGAACTTCCTAAACAATTCTGACTTCTGAGCAGCTGGGATAAACTTGTCGCTAAAGAGAGCCTTAAACTAATCCCAAGTAACCTGATCCTCAGGAGTGGTTGTCCTAATAGCATTCCACCAATTCATCTCTTGTCCTTGCAGTTGACGAGACGCTGGCCTTCTCTTCATCGCATCCTCGATACCCAAGTCGTCGAAGATACGATCACAGCTATCCAACCAATCCTGAACATTTGTGGCCGACTCCGTTCCGTGGAACGGCTTCCCACTAAGGTTAGTGTAATCCTTGGACAGTTTGGCGAAACCGGCCCTAGGCGCCTGCATTACTAGACCATTACCGGGATTGGGAACTGCTCCCTGAACATCCCTAAGCATCTCTCTCATGAAGTCTGTGAACATCGTCCTCATGTTAGGAAAATTCCCATTATTGGTCCCTCTACCAGCGCCCCTCGTATCTCGACTCATCGTTCAATCTGTAAAGAGAAAACGATTAACTGTCTCCATATTGGTGCTAGTGCAGTACAACTTCATCCTTATACTACTAATAGTATACACATATATATATATATAACTTTTGAAAACCAAAGTAATCACAAATACGCGCTCTCATATACGTATTATCTCTCCCTAGTGTCTTTCCCTAGGTTAACTACGCAACCTAAAGCTCTGATACCAAATGTGATGGCCCACCCCGCACTAACCGACATTTCCTCCAAAAAAACGATGTACACATGTCCAGTAAGCCCGGAACGGTCGTCAGAAGAAAAGAAGGAAAACGAAGAATCAACAAAGAACCTGTAGAATGTCCCACAGCGCATGGAACTAAATATAATAACAATATACTTGACATAAAACAGGTGAGACAGTGTATAAGCTAAAACAAACTATCATAGCAGCGGAAAATCCAAAGTACAGCTTATGATCCAAAGCCAACATTATTACAACTTTTATAAACTGTCTCAAAAAGCTAAACAAGAAAGGTACACCACTAATGCCCAAGGTAGTAACCAGCAACGACACAGGGATGATATCTATATATATATCATACGTGGAAGCCTCCTGCTCGCCTCTGAATCTGCTACTCGTGCATCACCAGCTGACCTGTCTCTAGTCTGCTCGTGAGAGCACCCAGAGTAATAAGAAGAGACATAAAACTCTGGGTCAGGCAAAAAGTCTGGTATGAGCGATAAGTGGCTAAACAAAACAATAATAGGTATACTAAACCATACCTGAACCTGGACCTGCAACCAAAGAGTTAGCACTACATACTGTACAAAAATCTAGGGTGCCATAACAAATGGTGTAAGGAATACGGGGGTGGGATGTGCATGTCACAGTGATGGCAAACAAGTCAAACATAGCAACCATCCTCACATCTCTCACTTAGTGCGTAAAGTATACGATATCCATCACTTCGATCACCCAATACTTTTCTATGATCACTCTGCCCCTTGAAGTCACAACGGCTTCATTGCACTGATCCATTGACACTAATCCTTCGCTATGTCCACTTTGCCCCATGGAGTCGTACACACCCCACTGCACTGGCTCATAGCCTTACTAATCATTTACTATGTCCACTCTGCCCCATGGAGTCACAATGGCTCCACTGCACTGGCTCATAGTCTTTCTACGATCACTTTGCCCCTCGAGTCATGGTGACTCTACTGCACTGATAAGTAGTCCCGCTACGATCACTTTGCCGCTCGAGTCAGGATGACTCTACTGCACTGATACGTAGCCCATCATTTCTTTTCAATGGTGAATTGAAGTTATGAATGTCGACAACTCCTTAGCACACGTGCCGCAGCAAAGCCCAATCATGAGGTGAACTCATTGGTCCCCAACTGGATCCTGAGCTCTAACTTCCATTTGGACTACCTTTGCATCTCGGGTTTTTGGTCATCACTGGATCGGTTCGGATCCTCAACTCGTCTTCTCTGTCGGTTCGGATCGGTCTCTTCCAAGTGCTCTGGGTAGGATCGTGGCCTCCAAGTCCCTTCGTAGTACATCGGTTCGGTTCGGGTGCTCTCTAGCGGGTCGGGTCGGGTAGATGCATCTGGGTTCAGTTTGGTGTACCCTTGCTCCATCGGTTCGGTTCGGGTTCCTGGTCTCCGATCCTATCCCAGTTCAAGCATTGTGGCCTTCCTTTTTTCCATACTTTCCCTTGTGCCAAGCCTCAGTTCGGTTCGGTGATCTCTTGCCCAGTCCACTATCCAGTACGAGCCCATTCCGCCGATCCGATCCGAAAGCCTGCACCATTTTCCTGCAACTTTTCCAGCGAGTGTTTTACGCCATTCGACGGCGTTTTCGACCATTCTAACTATTCTAATCAATCACAAAGCATACCATACAGTCATAGCAATAAGTAGAGGTGACCTCAAACACCAAAACATAAATATGATAGGTTAAAATGGATCAAACATAGGCAAAACCCCATATTTTCCCTTAAACATGTTCAAGCATAATTAACGATAGGATTAGCAAAACTTAACTTAATTAACCCAAGTTCATATCAGAGGTCTAAAACATCATTTAAGAATTTATAAATATTTTTCCAGATTTTTATCATGTTTAAATTCGCTAATTAACACTAATTACCCTTAATTAACCATAATTAGTGAGGAACTATGCAAGTCACTCACCTTAGCCACAAATAAACCTTAGATCTGAAATAAATCTCTGATATGGCACGAATACCAATGCTAAACATCAGCTCTAATCTTGATTTGGTGAAGATCTCCCTTGATTTGATGTTGCTAAGCTTAATCCTTGATTAGAAAGTGATTTGGAGGTGATCTAGAGGTTGGAGGCCATTTTTAGGGTTTCTAAGAGGTAAGTGGAGGCTAGAAAACTGAAATGGAATGAAACCCTAACTCTTTTCAGCCTCCCCACAACCCTAATCCCGAAATGGGTTATGGGCCCATTCAATAATCATCCTATTTGGCCCAGTTAAGCAGTTTTCCACCTTCCAAGCCTTAATTCAGCCATTTCTCCCAAACGGTAAGTCCGTTTTCCACATATGACCACTTTATGGAAAGGCAACCATCATCCGAAGCCAATGGAAGTGGTTTCAGGTCAAAAATCCTTTCCAATCAAAAGTTATGGTCGAAACAAGATTAGCTAGGGGCAAAAACGGTAATTTAAAAATCGGCAAAAATCTTGAACATGGGAAATGACCCCAATGGCCGTTTCCCAAAGCCACATGACCATACGATTTCATATAAGAAAGAAATAAATATTCTACGATCCTTTGATGCGTAGAATGCAGGTTGTTACACCCTCCCTTCTCTTATCCAATGTCACGTCTTTATGCCGCTTCACTTTACACAGCTCCTATGAAACAACTTCCCTACTCATGCGTAGTTCACAATCTGTCTCCACCCCACTGATGCGCTCTGCCTGGCTTGGCCCATAGCCTTGACCATCCATGTTATTCAACATTTTGAAAAAATCTTCCCACCATTTTCCCCGTTCACTGTTTCTATCAAACACTAGTTCCCCTGTAACCCCCCGTGAATTCTATAACATTAAGCTTCACAAATTAAAGTGTAATTATTTCTAAATTAAAGAATTAAGGGAAATGGGTTACGCCATGACGTTCATCTCGGAATTCTGCTTGAGATAGAGTCTGTGTTTGCGTGAATCGGACTCCGTATGAAGGAGTTATGACCATTGGAAGTTTCAGAATAAAATTTAAAATTCAAACAGCTCGATTTTAAATTCGAAATTCGAAAAACAGGTTCAAACTGGGCTGGGCGGGAAAATTCCCGCCCAGGGACCAGGTCGACCTGGTCACCCCAGGTCGACCATAGTGTCGACCTGGGTGTCGACCTGCCAGTCGACCTACCTAGTCGACCTGGCTGGCTGGGTCTGGCTCAAATTTCTGTGGCTCGATGTGTCATTAGGCTGACATGTCACCTCTTGACTGGCTCATTGAACTTTGTATGGTCTAGATTCCCCCTGTCTTCATCTGAAGGCTCAAAACAATTCAAAAATCTATAAATACACCCTAAGTCTCAACTAAAAATTCACACAAAAAAATAAGATTGGAGTCGTCATGCTGCCATGAAGGAATTGAGCATAGCCGTCAAGAGAGAGGAGCTTAGAGATGAATCAAATTAAGAAGAGAACTAAAGCTTAATCAAATTATTCAACGCAACGTTAATCTACCCAAAGGAACACATCTCAATTTCAGAATTCAGAATCTAGAATTCAAGATTCTGCATTCGTTGTAAGTATAGTGACCTTTTAGAATATGAATAAAAACTGTAACGTGATTCGATGTAAATGAAAATAGAATTGTGTTATTGTATGATAATGATATAAATTCTGTGTATTGTATTGATTCTGTCATGACTTGTGTATTGATACTTGTGGCCTAAATTGATTGATGCAAGCCTATTGAACAATTGTATATAAAAACAATGGCACTTGCAAGTTTGTGGAAAAAACTAGAATTTGATCCCTTTATGTTTATGTTTATGGCATGGACTATATACATTCTCTAAGTCTAAAGTAATGTAAACATGTTCTAGATTTGAGACCTTTTATGCCTGCATGACCCAAAACCTATGAACACATTCTTATGTTTATTTGCAAATATAATTGGATTTATGTTAAGTATCGTTTGGGTTACATAAACTATGCAAGTTCATGTTGAAATAGGCTATATGTTTAGATGTTAAAATTGGACATTTTGGTGAATATACAACATGTTAGTTTCGTGGTTGACATTATGCCAAGTTAAACATGTTTCAACCCAAGTTTGTATAAGCCTAAACTATGCCATTTCATATGTCACCTACTTAGTTATATTTTGATTTGAATGCAAGTTCACATGACCCATAATTTATGTTAGTATCGCTAAATTGCAAGTTCATGTGCCACACACCTTTATGTATTGTAAAATATTACATGTTCTTGATTTCCCCTTTTTCTTACGTTTATAAAGTTGGGTTGAATTGTGTCGAGCCCAACGCTTGTTATAATGTTGCGAACGTACAAACGGGGGTAATAACATTGGGTGTAAAACAAGAAAAATATATGCTGGCATGGTTGGCACATGCCATCGACAATGACATTTAAGAGGTACGAATTGTTATACCCAAGAATAAAGGACATGACATTTACATATAATTGAGACGTGATAAAATATGTAAATTTAGAAAACACGGTATGCTTAACTCGAGGTTGGATTGAGTTGTGACATAAACCTGCCTGGATCCGCCCGGCTGTCCAGTAGTCACAATAATACATATCCAATGTGGGTGGTTAAGCTTTGAGCCTAATAAAGACCCGAGGTTAGACTGAGCTACGGTGTAAACCTGCCCGGAACCGACCATCACATCCAGTAACCGTAGCAATATCTGTCTAATGTGAGTGGTTAGGTGCTCTAAGAGGCTAAGGACAGATGGTAGGGTTAAGTCAACTACAAACACTTAACCAAATTCAACATGTTAACAAGAATTGATGGGTGAGGTTAGGTAAATACAGATACTTAACCACTTATCATGTTTGACTAGAAAACCCTAGTAACGAGGGAACCGTTTCAGCAGTAACCCAAGTTAGGTATCATGGTACCCTGAAACTAGGCTGGGTGGGGCACGATTACTGGGCTGATTGTAAGCGGTCAAAGCGACGGCGGTGGGTGCAACAGTGTAGGTTCTAACGGGGTGCGGGCGTGTGCACACTCCGGAGCAGACAAACATGGCACTGGGGGCACTAGTAGTATAACCTATGCCTTCTAGAGTTGTGTCGGGGCCGCCACCATTGGTCTTGATACACCCCATAGTGGGACCAGCATAGGTATCTACAATTCTTGGGGGCCGTATGACACATGTTTACGCGATTAGGAGCCAATCTTTAGAAAATGTGGATCACTTCACTCTCAGCATGGGGTTCCAGTTAGAATAAGCTCAAGTAGGTGCAGAGATATAGTGTGGGTGCGATATTACATTCGATTATAAACGACACTTCCTTAGCTCGTGATACTTTCCTGTTTTCAGTTTATATCTATCATTCCCTTTTTCTTATTCACATACTGAAGAGTTACTAGATTTACTCAGGCTTTATGTCTGACTCTATTTTCTTTTCGTCTTCTTTTCTTTCGTCCCCCCCCCCCTGGTCCACAGGGAGGAAACAACCCAACTTAGTACTCTTTTGCCAGCTTCAAGACCGAAGACGTATGGTTTGGATCTCTTTTGCTCGGATCATGGCTTTGGATATCACTATGGGGATTTTTGTTACTTTTATTTATGTTTTATGCTTCTTTAATAATCAAGACAGTAATGAGGTTGTAATGATGGAAGTATTTTGAGACAATTATGGAAATGTTTTGTTTGAACACGTGTTGATGAAATAAAAGTCTGTTTGGTTTCCGCTGTTTAAAATATGTGTATTTATATCTGTCTTGTGTTTATCTATGGCTTTTACTTATAAACCTCCACCAAAGCTAAGGCATTCCCTCTGTGAGTGACCTTAACGGAGGTGGGGTGTTTCATTCCCTACAGTTGCTTGTGTCGTCCTGACCCATCAGCGCCGCCAGCACATCTCCCTCTACATTCGCTAAAGGATAACTCGAATTGTATGAGGAGTTGAATTAGTTTTTGTAATGGGTTTCAAATTCATATGTTGTCTTTACTTTGCAGTTGACGGTATTTGCACATACATGCAAGTTGAGGAGAATGTACATTTTGTATTTGGAATGGCAGTTTTTTTTTATTGCTAAATGAAAACAAAAGTTGGAGGAATTTTGCTGAAAACAAATAAAAGAAATGAGGGTGGAATACGAGTATATATAGGTGGGAGAATATGGAGATAATATCAACGTCTATTGTTGTATTAGAAGACAGTGGCTTGCGATGAAACGAATGGGGAAGCTTGCGAAGAAAGTAACTATCTTATTTTATTTTATTTTTTGTTCTAGCTTTTAATTGTTTCCAGTGCGCTAGTGTCATAGAGTTAGGTAGGGCTATATGTAGTTTTAGACAAAAATGGGATAGGCAAATGTTTACAATAGATTTATTTTTATATTGCTACTGCAATTTAACATGGTCCATTAAATTTCACACGTCATACATGATTTCCAAAAATAACAAAACTAGACATACTGTTATGTCCTGACTTTACGGTTCCAATGAAATTTATTTTGTTGAAAACGGACTTCGTTTGCACAACGACGTTATTTTAATTTATCGGTCCACCTTTAAATTGCGTCTGGGAGGAAAATAACACCCACTGACTCCTAATCTGAAATTCTTCAATAATTAATTATATGTATTCCAATAAAACTTATTTCATTAAAAACGGAGGTTGTTTGAAAAACAACTATTTCATAAGGCTTATATAATATATTTTACATCCAATATAATTCAATTTAATAATAATAATAATAGATTATTATTTCCAAATATATTCAAATGGAATAACATATAGCTTCAAATTAAAACAATTATAGATTCAAAACTCATCGTTCCGAAATTCGGTTTAAACGATATTCTATAAACCCTTTTTATATTTAATAATAAATCGTTATAATTTATTAATGATTCCACTGCAACAATTTGAAAATTTTATTTGGACATAACTTACAATTTGTACGATGAAATCTCAATTTTTCTCTTTCATTAGGATATTATTACCAAATAAATCCTAATATTTCTTGTTTCATAGAAATCCGACTTATATCGGATCCTATATATTCAATTAAAGTTCAAAACTCAATATTACGATCTACCGCGCCGTTTCAAGCTCATTTTAATTATATTATAAATATATATATGTTCGAACTCCATTTTAGTATAAATAAATTTGATATAAAATCCATTTATGTTATCAAACCAATATTTAAAACAAATTTAAATATTTGTAGTTAATGTTCAAAAATCTGGGATGTTACATTCTTCCCCCCTTAAAAGAATTTCGTCCCCAAATTTACAAGGTAAGAAGAATGCTCCGAACCCAATTATTTTCAAATAATTATTTAGTATTATCATTAAAATAAATTCAAACTCTTAAAAAATTCAAAAATTTTGGCAGCACCTCCTCTACACGGCTCGATCAGAACAACTACAACCGCCACTCTGGGCCTCCAATATCCAAAAAAGAAAACCAAAGCCAAATAGCTACCAAACTCAGGGGTACAAATCAGTCACTTCAATTAACAATATTAAGGTTCACTTGTTTGTCAGGCAACTCATTTCCAATTTCAAAGAAAATCAACCAATAGCTCTTCATCTTCCAACTTGTACTTCTATCTTTGTAACCATATCAACCCCGATAGCCTTCTGGTAGACTGTGCTAAATTTATAATGGTAGTAACAAATACTGAGTTAATTCTTTTAGTTTCTATACAAATTCGTTATTCTGGAATTCCGTTCTTATTTTAATTCATTCAACTTCTTTATTAAACTATTCATGGATTCAATCCAATCTAATCATCCAAGTAATCAACACTCAACCTAACCAAATTATTCAATTAACTTCAATTGGTTTGGTTTAATTCAGTTAGTATTCAGTATTAATATTCATTGGGGTCTAACATACTTTAATATCAATCGGCTAATATCTGATTAACTTCCAATTAATTATTATTCATTTTCAAATCCAAAGTCTATTTGATTTAAATTCCACTTAAATTATTTTCATATAACCAGGTTAAGTCAATTTTTTTATATTTAATCTAATCAATTTACTAACTGGTTCTGTAACAACCCGTATTTTTATAACATGATAATGTCATAAATCAAGGAAGAATTAAATTTTAAAATAAGAATCAGGGGAAAGGGTTACGCCATTGCATTCGTCTCGGAATTCTACATGAAATCGAGTCCGAGTTTTCGAAAATCGGAGTCCGTATGACCAAGATATGACCCTCTGAAGTTTCAGGAATTTAAATAAAATAAAATAGCTCAAAAATAAAGCCCGAAATTCGAAATTCAAACCCAGAGAAGGCTGGCGGGAAAATTCCCGCCCATATACCCAGGTCGACTGGGGAGTCGACCCTCCCCCCCAACCAGGTCGACTGGGGAGTCGACTGGTATTTCGACCTCCCCATGACCAGATCGACTGGGTAGTCGACCTGGGGGTCGAACTGCCTCCCGAACCCACTTCTTGAACCAGATGCATCCTGATGTATTTAGATTCGTTATCTGTCCAGATTCGTCTGCCTAATCCTATATAAACTCACCCCTAGCCTCATTCTCTCCACATTATTTCATTCTGTCCTTATGCTGCTTCTAAGATAATCAAAATAATAAGATAAAAAGGAAGAAAAAGGACTTCTTCTTCTCCATCAAGACTACGCTTAGAGATTTGCAAATTAGGGGATTTTAATTAGAACACGATCAATCAAATTCTTCTTTCTAATTCTTGATCCACGCACTGTAAGTTCAAGTTACTTTTAGACAAAAGTTGTAAACTTAATATCCATGTTGTAAATTGGAATTGGATCTATGAATGGTAATTGATTCGTATCTATTCTTGTTCATCTTGGATCTTGACTTTCGTGAATATTGCTTTGGACCTATTCATGTTGTAAATCAAACACTCTCATGTCTATAACCATAACATGCCTATAACGTTGAAACTATTGTTAATGGCCAAGGACTATGACTGTGAACATAAGACTACGCCTATGCTTATGACTGTGAACATAAGACTACGCCTATGCCTATAACTGTGAACATAAGACTATGCCTATGCCTATGACGGTGAACATAAGACTACTGCCTATGACTATGACAAGGACAATGGTGGCTAATCACCTATGACTCTTGACTATGAGAATTATTACCTATGATTATGAACATAAGGCTATTATCTATGACTATGACTTTGAAACTATCACTGTTAATTGACTATGACTATTTTCCTAGAACTATTTTGGATAATTATCCACGACTATTGTGATTAATCGCTTATGGTTCATAATTATGAGATTTCTGCCTATGACCGTGACTATGACTACTGGGATTAATTACTTAAGACTATTATAGTTGATTGTTCATGCCCATAGTTGAATCCCATGCTGTACACCGAATTTGCAGTTGTTGGATCTCATACCTAGGGTGTGACTTGCTTAGTTTATTCGCTATTATGTACACCAAAGCCATTGGATCCATTATCCTTGTATTTTGCTTGCTCTTGCATGCCTATTCTTTTATGTCAACTTTTATCATGACTATCGCCTTATCTTGCTAGATTTGAAATCCTATATGCTAGTGATGTTGTAACCAATTATCTCAAGTTATATCATGCTAGTCTTGTAATCCCTTTTATCGCTTTATGCTCGTCCCTTTTTGCCTAACATAGTTTCGATGTTATTCCCTTTATTTCGGGATTTTGTTTGTAGTATAGATCTATTCACGTTTACGTGCGATGGGAATAAGATTTGGGTAGATTAGGCAAAACATGAATTGGTTATAAACATGAATTATGAACTTGATAATAGGAAAAACTTGAAACATGAACATTGTTATAACTTGAATCTGGATGTGGGCATGAAACTTATCCTTGAAACTTGACACGAACTTGACATGAAACTTGAACATGGTCATGACACTAGAATGAACTTGAAAATGGCCATCTCGAGGTTGGGTTGAGTTTGTAGTGTAAATCTGCCCGGAACAGCCCGGCAAATCCAGTTACTGCAAACAATAGGATCCAATGTGGGTAGTTGGTCATATCGCGCTTGAAACCCAATGTCAGACTGAGTTGTGGTGTAAATCTGCCTGGAACCGCCCGACATAGCCAGTGACCACAACAACAGGTCTGATGTGAGAGGTTGGGGTGCATTAATGAATTAAATGCCACATGATAGGGTTAAGTCATGAACATGAAAGACAACACTTAACCAACTTGAAACATGATTGGTAGGGTTAGGTCATAAACTTGAACGACAACACCTAACCAACTTGACATGTGAATTGTAGGGCTAAGTCACGAACTTAAATGACAACACTTATCCAACTTGATATGCTAGAATGATGGGGTTAAGTCTCGAATTTAAATGACAACACTTAACCTACCAGATGGAAACCCTAGTTACGCGGTCCGTTTCAGCAGTAACCCACTAGATGTATCATGGTACCCTGGAACTAGGCAGGGTGGGGCATGATTACTGGGCTGATTGTAGGCGACCAGAACGACGGCTGTGTGGGTGCGCCAGTGTAGGTTCAGGCGGGCTATAGTCATGCACGTGGTCCGGAGTTGAAAAAGCAGGCATTGGGCATCAGTAGGTTTATCTGTGCATGCTTGATTCGTGTCGGTGGTTGGCACCATAGGGCTTGATACACCTTATGGTGGACCTAGCACAGGTGACTACATTCGTTATAGGGCCATATGACACAGAAACACAACGAGCTAGAACTTGTAAAGAGCCTATCGATTAGTGGATAATTCCGTTGGACCTAGTAATGGGTCATTCACGATTTTGGGCCAAGGGATCATTTCATGATTAATACTTGACATGGGTTGGGCTACTAGTACAGTTGGTGCAGCGAACCTTGAACTTGAGATGCTATACTTGACCTATACTTGATTCATCATGTTATCTTAGTCTATCTTATCCATCGTGACATCATACTTATGTTTACTTTCAGTTTATACATGTCATGTTACCTTTACCTGTTTTTATGCTGAAAGTCACTTGGACTTACTAGTCTTTATGACTGACCCGTTTCCTTTCGCCTCTTTTTCTTTCGTTTCTTCCCCTAGGTTCTCAGGGAGGAAACTCTAGCTCTTATCTTGGATTTAGCTTGCTTTCTATCAGCTCATGTACGGTTTGGTCTTGAGCTATGCTATGGCTGCACGTCTGCTATTTTTGGGGAATAATTTACTTTTGTTATTTTTAAGTTTATGCTTCTTTATTTAGAACTTGATGTAATGGAATAATGGCAACTTGTACTTTGGATATATGAGGTTTTGACTCTTTTCTTGAAAGTAATAAGATTTGTTTTTTATTTCTACTGCTGCTTTATTTGTTTTATGTCTTGTGATATCTCTGTGTATGTTTACCTAGATAATGCTCCACCAAAACTAGTGCATTCCCTTTGTGAGTGACCCTAGCAGAGGTGGGGTGTTACATTTGGTTTCAGAGCAGAAGGTTACCAGACTGGGCAAAAGTATTTTTAAAAAAACCTTCTAAAACTATTTTCAAAACCGTTTAAAAGAAGCATTTTTCAAGAAAAGTTTATTTTGAAAAGGCTATTCCCCAAAAGCCATTAGCACTTTCCTTCGTTTCCTCGTTCAAATCTCTATCTTTTCGTTTTTCAGCATGTCCGGGAATCTTAACTTTCCATAGGGCGTGCCAATACCTGGCTGGTTCAGGAGGTACTTAGAGGCTAGGGCCAACGATGTAGGCCGAACAGATATTCCTCCTCCAGCTGCAGTGATTCCTCCTCCTCCTCCTTGTGGAAATGCTTTCGCAAAGACATGTAGAGACTTCAAGGATATGGGTGGAAAGGACTTCTATGGGACTGAATCCTTTGTGGAAGCGAGGAACTGGCTGAAGGAGACCGAAGATTTGTTCGTCATCTTCGAAGTTGACGATAGGCAAAAGATACAGCTAGCAGTGTGGTTGCTTAAAGATGAAGCTTCGTATTGGTGGGAGATTACCCGTGCTGAGAGGCCAGTGGAAACTTGGGAAGACTTCCGGATGAGATTCGAGATGAAATTTCTCTCCCAATCTGAAAGAAGCCTGCAGATGGAGAAGTTCCTAACTCTTAATCAAGGAAGCATGACAATCAGGGAGTACGTCAATCAGTTTAATCAGCTGGCCAGATTTGGGCTAGATTTAGTGAACACCCAACACAAGAAGGCTCTTTGCTTCGTCAGAGGTTTGAATGAGCCACTACACAACCTTGCTATGACTCATGTACCCATGGGGGCGACCTTTGAGAGCTTGGTGGATATGGCCCTACTTCATGAAGAAGACGAGAATGGCAAGAAGGAGGTCAAGGCGAATGATTCTCAAAACAAGAAGAAAGACTGCGAGAAAGGAGGCAAGAACAACAACGACAATAAGGATAACAAGACACGTGAGAAAAGAAAATGCCACTTCTGCAGCATTGAAGGGCATATAGCTCAGGATTGTAGAAAGAAGAAGATGAAGACGGGAGCATGCTTTTCAGTGTGGTGAAACTGGACATATCAGCAAGAACTGCCCTAAGAAGCAAGGGCAAGCCCCACAAGCAGGACCTTCTAGGGGTACATCTTTAACTTCTCCTCCTTAATGATTTGTTTTATCTTGCTTATCTTCTCGATCCTATCTTGAGAACCTTAGGTAGAACCAAATGGATGGAAACATGTATTTGAAACATGTTATGGTTGATGTTTCCAAATGGTTGCAAGTGGTCGTAAGTGGTTGCTCGTGGTTGCATAACACACATTAGGCACTAGATCGGCTCAGACACGTTTTCATATTGCATATGCATGAGTGTTTATACTTGTTAAAGGATGAAATTGAATGTGTTATCATGTGGATGTTGCATATGGATGAATGTTTGTGCATACATATAGTGTATACGTGGCTAGGACTATTCGCATACATGTTGGACTCATGGCACAAAAACATATTTTGCATTAAAGAGATCAATCAGGCCTGATTATTTGCATTAGATAAGGAACATATACACACACTTTCTGCATATGTTCATATAGCATTAGAAATCTTTTAAGGACAATGATTGCTCGTGAATGATGGTTTAGTAGATGGATGATTGGATGTAGGATATATTCTTCCTAACTTAGAGATTTCGGGGACGAAATCCTTTAAGGAGGGGAGAATGTAACAACCCGTATTTTTATAACATGTTAAAGTCATAAGTCAAGGCAGAATTAAATTTTAAAATAAGAATCAGGGCAAACGGGTTGCGCCATTGCGTTCATCTCATAATTCTGCATGAAATCGAGTCCGAGTTTTCGAAAATCGGAGTCCGTATGACCAAGATATGACCCTCCGAAGTTTCAGGAATTTAAACAAAATAAAACAGGTCGAAAATAAAGCCAGAAATTCGAAATTCAAACCCAGAGAAGGCTGGCGGGAAAATTCCTGCCCATATACCCAGATTGACTGGGGAGTCGACCCCCTCCCCCCAATCAGGTCGACTGAGGTGTCGACCTCCCCATGACCAGGTCGACTGGGAGTCAACATAGGGGTCGACCTGCCTCCCGAACCCACTTCTTGAACCAGATGCATCCTGATGTATTTAGACTCGTTTTCTGTCCCGATTCATCTGCCTAATCCTATATAAACTCACCCCTAGCCTCATTCTCTCCACACCATTTCATTTTGTCCTTATGATGCTTCTAAGATAATCGAAATAATAAGATAAAAAGGAAGAAAAAGGACTGCTTCTTCTCCATCAAGACTACGCTTAGAGATTTGCAAATTGGGGGATTTCAATTAGAACACGATCAATCAAATAGAGATTCAACAATCAAATTAGGCTTTCTAATTCTCGATCCACACAATGCAAGTTCAAGTTACTTTTAGATAAAAGTTGTAAACTTAATATCCATGTTGTAAATTGGAATTGGATCTATGTATGGTAATTGATTCATATCTATTCTTGTTCATCTTGGATCTTGACATTTGTGAATATTGCTTTGGAACTATTCATGTTGTAAATCAAACGTTCTCATGTCTATAACCTTAACATGCCTATGACGTTGAAACTATTGTTAATGGCCAAGGACTATGACTGTGAACATAAGACTACGCCTACGCCTATGACTGTGAACATAAGACTACGCCTATGCCTATGACTGTGAACATAAGACTATGCCTATGCATATGACTGTGAATATAAGACTATTGCCTATGACTATGACAAGGACAATGGTGGCTAATCACCTATGACTCTTGACTATGAGAATTATTACCTATGATTATGAACATAAGGCTATTATCTATGACCATGACTTTGAAACTATCACTGTTAATTGACTATGACTATTTTCCTAGAACTATTTTGGATAATTATCCATGACTATTGTGATTAATCGCTTATGGTTCATAATTATGAAATTTCTGCCTATGATCGTACCGTGACTATGACTACTGGGATTAATTACTTAAGACTATTATAAAGTATTGTTCATGCCCATAGTTGAATCCCATGCTGTACACCGAATTTGCAGTTGTTGGATCTCATACCTAGGGTGTGACTTTCTTAGTTTATTCGCTATTATGTACACCAAAGCCATTGGATCCATTATCCTTGTATTTGGCTTGCTCTTGCATGCCTATTCTTTTATGTCAACTTTTATCATGATTATCGCCTTATCTTGCTAGATTTGAAATCCTATATGTTAGTGATGTTGTAGCCAATTATCTCAAGTTATATCATGCTGGTCTTGTAATCCCTTTTATCGCTTTATGCTCGACCCTTTTTGCCTAACATAGTTTCGATGTTATTCCCTTTATTTTGGGATTTGGATTTATTTGTAGTATAGATCGATTCACGTTTACATGCGATAGGTATACGATTTGGGTAGATTAGGCAAAACATGAATTGGTTATGAACATGAATTATGAACTTGATAACAGGCAAAACTTGAAATATGAACATTGTTATAACTTGAATCTGGATGTGGGCATGAAACTTATCCTTGAAACTTGACAACATGAAACTTGAACATGGTCATGACACTAGAATGAACTTGAAAATGGCCAACTCGAGGTTGGGTTGAGTTTGCAGTGTAAATCTGCCCGGCAAATCCAGTTATTGCAAACAATAGGATCCAATGTGGGTAGTTGGTCATATCGCGCTTGAAACCCGAGGTCAGACTGAGTTGTGGTGTAAATCTGCCCGGAACCGCCCGACATATCCAGTGACCACAACAACAGGTCTGTTGTGAGAGGTTGGGGTGCATTAATGAATTAAATGCCACATGATAGGGTTATGTCATGAACATGAAGGACAACACTTAACCAACTTGAAACATGATTGGTAGGGTTAGGTCATGAACTTGAACGACAACACCTAACCAACTTGACATGTGAATTATAGGGCTAAGTCACGAACTTAAATGACAACACTTAGCCAACTTGATATGCTAGACTGATGGGGTTAAGTCTCGAATTTAAATGACAACACTTAACCTACTAGACGAAAACCCTAGTTACGCGGTCCGTTTCAGTAGTAACCCACTAGATGTATCATGGTACCCTGGAACTAGGCAGGGTCGGGCACGATTACTGGGCTGATTGTAAGCGACCAGAACGACGGCTGTGCGGGTGCGCCAGTGTAGGTTCATGCAGGATATGGTCATGCACGTGGTCCGAAGTTGAAAAAGCAGGCATTGGGCATCAGTAGGTTTTCTATGCATGCTTGATTCGTGTTGGTGGTTGGCACCATAGGGCTTGTTACACCCTATGGTGGATCTAGCACAGGTGACTACATTCGTGATAGGGCCGTATGACAAAGAAACACAACGAGCTAGAACTTGTAGGGAGCCGATCGTTTACTGGATCGTTCCGTTGGACCTAGTAATGGGTCATTCACGATTTTGGGCCAAGGGATCATTTCATGATTAATACTTGACATGGGTTTGGCTACTAGTACAGTTGGTGCAACGAACCTTGAACATGCGATGTTATACTTGACCTATACTTGATTCATCATGTTATCTTAGTCTATCTTATCCATCGTGACATCATACTTATGTTTACTTTCAGTTTATACATGTCATGTTACCTTTACCTATTTTTATGCTGAAAGTCACTTGGACTTACCAGTCTTTATGACTGACCCGTTTCCTTTCGCCTCTTTTTCTTTCATTTCATCCCCAAGGTTCTCAGGGAGGAAACTCTAGCTCTTAGCTTGGATTTAGCTTGCTTTCTGTCAACTCATGTACGGTTTGGTCTTGAGCTATGCTATGGCTGCACATCTGCTATTTTTGGGGAATAATTTACTTTTGTTATTTTTAAGTTTATGCTTCTTTATTTAGAACTTGATGTAATGGAATAATGGCAACTTGTACTTTGGATATATGAGGTTTTGACTCTTTTCTTGAACGTAATAAGATTTGGTTTTTAATTTCTACCGCTGCTTTATTTATGTTCTGTCTTATGATATCTCTGTGTATGTTTACCTAGATAATGCTCCACCAAAACTAGTGCATTCCCTTTGTGAGTGACCCTAGTGGAGGTGGGGTGTTACAGGTTCACTTCCATTTCAAAATTCAATTTGGAATTTCATTCCAACCAATCAAAAAACCAATAATAATTTGAAAAAATTAAAACCCTTTTTATGTATATTAAATATACTTTGGGCAAAATTATTTCATTTACCCTCTTTATAAAAACAATATTGTGCAAATTCATCGTATTTGAATGTTTGGAAACCCCTATCTACATTGTGGTGCCCAACCGTCAACTAGAATTCATAAGCCACTCATCCAATAAATCTCCACAATATAAAACCATTTTAATAAATCTACAAATACGTTCTCTCATAAATGTACACTTATCTCAATCTAGGGTATTACTAACCCCATCATTATTGAGTCATGCCACAGAGCCAAGGTTACTACTCAACCTTCAGCTCTAATACCAAGTTGTAATGTCCTACTTTTTCGTACAATTTAAGCTGACATTTAACTACCACAGTCAACCCAAATTATATAGGAGAGCACAACACTAAGAAAAAGAAGTTGGAGGGTGAGAGACGAAAGAAAGAAATATTATGATAGAAGAATAAGAAGAAGAACCAACATCGAATTCAGAGTCTTACATCACAACAGAATAAAATATAATATAAAAATAAATCTTTATTGAGAGCATGAAAGAATATACTTACAATCATCAGAGTACAACAAATCATCAATACATCTGGACAATTATTACAGCTTGTCCTCATATATAACAAACAGCAGGATAAATATGTATATATCGTGATCCTCAATACCTCTAGATCGTCTCTGGAATTCACAACGTCAATTAACTTGAATCTGTATAACTTGGACTGACCCAAGCATTATAAACACCACGGATCAGTCTGGTGAACCAGCGAGATAAAACTCACTAAGTTTAAGTTACATCCATATTGCTTAACTTTATAAAATCCTTTTGAAAGAAAAGGGTAATAGTAAGACCACCCCACACATAAACACAGACGGTTTTTACCTTACTATAACACAAAACATTTTTGATATGAAAATCTGGTGATAATATAATATTGTCTATATCAAGTAAATAACCAAATAGTAGAACGCTTGCATCTCATGCTCTACATACAAAGTATAAAAGCAAAAAAACGCAGGTCTCTTATTGGAGAATGGATTCTAATTATGAAAAGGTATGGGATCACCTTCCGATCATTGTACTCTAGAGGGGATACATTAGGGTTCAACAAGATCATCTTGCAACCCGGCCACACATGATTACGCACTCATTTAGCTTGAGGGTAGCGAATGTATTATCACCCTATGGTTTTAAAGGCCCACCATTCATCCACGGAGATACATAATTGAAAGGAGAACAAATAAGGAATTTCTCTAGATGGTGATAATACACCCTGCTTGGGTATGACACACCTGGCCTTGCTGCCTGCCCGATTTTTGTCATTTCCCGGTTGATGAGGCTTGAGGCTACAATTTCCTTTTTAGAACAGCACATCACTTTGAATGCCACATCGTCAAATCCGCCAAAAATCACTAATTGATTTCCATAAAAATACTATGGGTGTTAAGTAAGAGAATAAATTCTCTACCACCGTACTTGGTACGTTTGAAGAAATCAACATACGTGACCCTTTTGGAAATACTCTGCTAGGCATCCGGCCGTACAAGTCATCCAGGAATAGGATGAACTAAAGGCACCCTCCTACCGCATCTGAAGAATCATCCAACAGAACAATAGCGAGAAGTCCTTGCAATCCGCAGATTTTAACCATGACAGAATCAGTATACATCTCTGATTAAACAATTTTTTTAAATAAAAAAAACAAAATTTTATAAATTCTTTTTGTTATTTTAAAACAGGGGGAGTTAACCAAAGATTTTAAGTAAGCCTTCCGCTTATGAAGATCCACGGTCTTCAATTGCTCCATCTTCTATCTTCAACGTTACGATTTGCTTATCAGAATGGTTTTCAAATATAAATTTGATCCCAGTCTTTCCATACCAACAACGGCTTGGGCCAGATTTTGATAGTAGGTTATTTAACTATCAAAATAAAACAATCATTCATCCATGAAAATAAAAATGAATTTACTAGTTCAATATACAGCGTCACTTGGCCTCTTTTATAATTTCCATTTGTAAATTAAAATTCTAAACCTTTAAATATATGGAGTACAACATATTTACTTCTTACATAAATAAGAATATTCCCAAAATATTTCGTTTAAATAATAACTTTGAACATAATAAATACCGCAGAAATTTAATATACTATTCGATTTAAATATGCTTTTTAAATCAATGCTCTTTCCCTCTAGAAGCCTTGTTTCAATCTCAACACCTTTACTTAATTTAAAATCATAACCACATTTTTTTCTAAATCATTTTTAAGCCTTGATAAATATAACAAGATATGTTATAAGTTTAATTCAACTTATTTTTGTTTCGTTTCAACAAAGCTTCCTTTTCGTATTCCAATTATCCGAATTTAAATCGAGTTATCCAACTTAATTTACATTTCTGATTCAATCCATTTAGGTTCTTATCTCAACTTCATTTCATATTTATCAGTTTTAAAACTTTAAATTCCATTTACCTTTATTAAATTTGCACTTCGAATAATAAAATCCTTCACAACATTAATCCATTTCCAAATTGGCTTTATACTTTGCTTATTTAAAGTCACTTTATAGTTACTTATAAAATTGGATAATAAATATTTATTCTTCCTTCAACAAAACTTTTATTTAAAATAAATTGTATAAATAAATTTGAAAATTTATTCTCGGTTATGAGATAAATTCTATAACTTTACTCAGTCGATCTACCTGACGGTAAATCAAGATTTGTAAAACACTTCATTATTTAGGCGTCCGCTGCTAATTACTCAAACAATACTATCCATTGATTTATCACAATCACAAACAATCTACAATCAATTTGATTATTCAATAGATAATAAATAATATTCAATATATTTGAAGAATCCAGTTGGATCCCTCCAACTTGTCGTTCCTTGCATCAAATGGGTTACATCAATCTGAATAAAAATATATATTTATTCATCACGATAGATAGAAACAAATAGTTAAAACAATCAACAAATAATTAATAACATCCAATCAAGAATCCAGTTATTTATTTAATACGTTTATATTATTATAAACGAAACCAACAAGGTAAGTTACCTAGTTTGGAATCTAATCGTTAAAATAACGATTTATTTCAATTAAATTAAACAAACATTTAATTTAATCAGTGAATATTTAAAAATATTAAACATCCAAGCAATCAGTCATCAAAGTATCAATCATTAGCAAAAATTGCACACAAATTAAAAACCTGACTTATATAAATATAAGTGTGATAGAACTACGTGGGTTGAACTCACCTTGATTTAGTTCGTCGGTCAAAATGGGTGATTTAATAAAATAAAACATGCGTTTAATTCTATCAACAATTCTTGTAGCTTCCCGTGCTGACCATCTAGCTTTATATTATAATTCTTAATGATGCGATTCCAATGTCTTCCAAACTGTTCAATTTTATTAATGTATGTCTGAATTATGATTATTACAAGTTTGTATAAAATATATGTTATTTTAACTAAACTTAAATTTATTTACTTATTTTGGGCCTTACCACATTTAACGTCCCACCTCCACACGTTTACCACACAACCGCTTCAAAATCTGTTCACCAGGCAATTGAAAACCAATCGTTCTCCCATTCCCAGTTCAGCCTTCATCTGTTGTTCATGTATTGGCCTTCTCTTTATTACCTTTTTTTCGTTTTGGCTCACCAATTCAGCCCGGCGCATGTGGTCCGCAGCCTATACCCATGCTAAAAACCCATGAAGGTCTTCTTCTCCAAATGAATAAAAAGTGCTGCTCCTATTCTTTTTACCCACGTACAGTTCTCTTTTCTCCCCCATTTTCTTTATTTCCAAACATTATCAAGCCCACATGAAATATCTCACAAAAATGAAAAAAAAAACAACCCACTACTATCCCTTGTTCCTCATTACATGCTTAAACACCCATCATTGTTTATTTTTTTAATTTCTGGGCTTAGCCCAAGTCCATTGCGCCCTACACGGCCTACATCCATCTTGAAAAACCCAGAACAACTTTGCCATCTACTGTTTCTCTCCTCCTCCCCTGACGTTATACACTTTCTTCCCCAAAGGCATGTCGTCTGTGTCACGCAATCTCTCCACTTGCATGAATTTAAACCGAACCTCACACGGTTCTAGTCCCCACCCTTCTCTTCTCCAATGTCACATCTTTATGCCGCTTCACTTTACGCAGCTCTTGTGAAACAACTTCCCTTCTCATGTAGAGTTCACCGTCTATCTCCATCCCCACTGACGTGCTCTGCCTGACCTGGCCCACAGCCGCGACCATCCATGTCATATAGCACTTTTCAAAATGCTTCCCGCCGTTCATCATCAATCGAATCACTATTAGCGACCCAGGATTCCATTGTATGATCAATCCAATCACCATTCACATTTTTTCTTTAGCCACTCCATGAATCTAAGAACTGAACACGGTTCCCTGTTCACTGCTTCTATTGACCACCAGTTCACCTATAGTTGCCCATGACGGCCTGACCCATCAGCGCCACGAGCACATCTCCCCCTACACTCCCTTAAAGCTTACACGAATTGTATGAGGAGTTAAATTAGTTTATTAATGATTTTCGGTTTCATATGTTATTTTTACTTTGCAGTTGACGGTATTTGCATATATATGCAAGTTGAGGAGAATGTGTATTTTGTATTTCGAATGGAAGTTTATTTTATATTGCTGAATGAAAATAAAAGCTAGAGGAGTTTTGCCGAAAACAAATAAAAGAAATGAGGGTGGCAAGTGAGTATATATAGATGGAGAATATGGAGATAATATCAACGTCCATCATAGCAGGATAGGTTAGGTCGTCTTCTGAAAGGTGTAAGGTGAAATTTCCTTTCATTAGGTCTGTGCCTGTGTTTTCATTTTCTAGGTTAGGCTTGTTGTATCAGAAGATAGTGGCTTGCGATGAAAGGAATTAAGGGCGCTTGCGAAGAAAGAAACCATCTTATGTTATTTTATTTGATGTTCTAGCTTTTAATCGTTGCCTGTGCGCTAGTGTCATAGGGTTAGGGTGGGGTTGTATGTGGTTTTAGACAAATATGAGATAGGCAAATGTTTAGGGTAGATTTATTTTTATATTGCTACCACAATTTAACAAGGACCACTAAATTTCGCACCATCATACACGAGTTCCAAAAATAACAAAACTAAACACACTGTTATGTTTAACATTACGGTTCCAATGAAATTTATTTTGTTGAAAACGGATTTTGTTTGCATAACGACATTATTTTAATTTATCGATTCACCTTTAAATTGCGTCAGCGAAGAAAATAACTCCGACTTACTCCAAACTTGAAATTCTTCAATAATTAGTTATATGTATTCCAATAAAACTTATTTCTTTGAAAAAAGAGGTTGTTTGAAAAACAACTATTTCTTAAGGCCTATATAATATATTTTAAATCGAAATAATTCAGTTTAATAATAATAATAATAAATTATTATTATTACCGAATATATTCAAATAGAATAACATATAGCTTCAAATTAAACCAATTATAGATTCAAAACTCATCGTTCCGAAATTCGGATTAAACAATATTCTATGAACCCTTTTCGTATTTTATAATAAATCATTATAATTTATTAATGACTCCAAAGCGACTATTTGAAAATTTAATTTGGACATAACTTACTATTTATACGATGAAATCTTGTTTTTTCTCTTTCATTAAGAGATTATAATCAAATAAATCCTAATGTTTCCTGTTTCACAGAAATCCAACTTATATCGGATCTTGTATATTTAATTAAAGTTCGAAACTCATTATTACGAACTACCATGTCGTTTTGAGCTCGTTTTAATTATATCATAAATATATATATGTTCGAACACCATTGTAGTATATATAAATTCGATATAAAATCCATTTATATTATCAAACCAATATTTAAAACAGATTTAATTATTTGTAATTAATGTTCAAAAATCTGGGATGTTACAAGGATCCTAGTCCTAACCACTTAAGACCCAAATTAGATAAGAAGAGAGTCAACCACTTCAGACCTTCTCAAGGTACAGGAAACCTGCCTATTCATGCACGATAGACTTATATATAGTTATATATATACACATTAGACCTCTCACATTAAAACGTATACTAGTAGATGCTGGATATGTCGGTCGGTTTCGGGCAGACTTCTACTACAAGTTGGTTTAACTTCGTGTCTAGTTTACTATGTTTGAATGGTTCATGTCACCCAGACCTCTGACATTAGTTGGGCCTACTTATGGTTGTTGGATTTGCTGGTCGGTTCCGGGCAGACTTATACCACAAGTGGAAACTAATCTTGTATCCGTGTGTCATTATGTATACATATAAAACCATTCTGTACGCACGGACAAGAAATCAATATATATTTCCATATATGGGGACAATACAAATATGATTTCTATCCTAATCGCATTTATCACGCTAATAAAACATCAATTGTATTGATTACACTTATATAAGTAAAATATTTACAACGCCTAAATAACATAAATATTCGTATGAACGTGAAAAATTCTAACGAGATGGTAATTGCCAATTTTTCTAAATCAAGGTATACAAGTTAGTTTTTCCATACTTTTACTGCTACA
Organism: Allium sativum; assembly: GCA_030737875.1. Taxonomy (NCBI): domain Eukaryota; kingdom Viridiplantae; phylum Streptophyta; class Magnoliopsida; order Asparagales; family Amaryllidaceae; genus Allium; species Allium sativum. The sequence goes on along the minus strand of CM060909.1, from coordinate 575,371,458 downwards.
ACTTAGACATGATGGCATAATAACAATACAACAAATAGCAATGAGTGGAAAATATACATGCATACAAATTTCAACCTGCATCCTAGGCTTGTTGGCATGATTTCAATACCGGATTAAAAGTAGATTATTACATACACTTGTACAAGTATGTTTATAATTTCCACTTTATCTAATCCACCCTTTTTGGTGTTATGCACATAAAAACGTTTACATTTGAAATATTTCAAGTATGAATACGTTTGGATTCTAAATAGAATCGAAACCTAATCAAATCATGTAATACCCAAATTTAAACTCCTTAAGGTTACAATAAAATGTTTAATAAAGTGAATTACACAAAATAGAAACAATAGTAACAACACCCCTTTTCATCTTTAACCCAATATTAAAATCAAAAATCCACAAAGCCCAAATAATCATGACAATTCACATGTAAATATAAAATAGAGGATTTGGGGGGTTTGGTATTGATGTTATCGATTTCCAAATCCTCCAAGGCATATCTATCAACATGATAATCTAATAAAAATATGAATATGCCTAAGTAAACGATATTCCACTGTCAGATCTAGGGGATTTCTATAGTAGATCTAGATCTGTGCTTAATCTTTGCAGCGAAGTGCTCCAATAATCCTCATGATATATATATATATATACAAGAAACATGTTTTATAATCTTATACATATATATGTGTATATATATACACACACACACCCCCATATTTCAGAGTTCGTAATAAAAACCTATATGAATTAGAATATAAAGGAGACAAGAATAAAGGTTGGAGAAATAGAAGAAATCCTTAACCATTTTTTTTTGGAATTTAGTAATGGTAGAGAGGCAGCATGGAGGCAGGGATTAGAGAATGGCTAGGGTTGTAATGTGTGATATGAGGGGCTATATATAGTTGCATGTGTGAGCGTAGACCTTTGGATTAGTTTGATTTAATCCAGGCCATTTATTTATATATATCCCTTTTATAAACCCTAACCACAAAGATTCATTGGGTTGTTCATCCGCCAGGCGGTCGACCGATGGTCGACTCTCCTCCTAGGGGAGCAGTCGACCTCCTGGGGGCTGAAACGCCCAATAAACTCTGTGATGATGAGGTGTTAATTTAATTAATACGTTGCTTAAATTTCTTAATCTTATTCCTTATATACAATATCCTTTGTCCCCATGGTCTCATCCTTATTTCAAATTTCAAATTCTCCCTCTTTATTTTGAATTTATTTTGGATACATATATATATTATCCATTTAATTATATGCATACATTTTCTACGTTTTACTGTCCAAATTCATTTGTTCATAGCTTCTTCATACGTTGACCGTTTTCAGCATATAATATATGAAAATGGTTCATCCAAATAAAAGAATTTCGTAGCCAAATTCCTAAAGTTGCAAAAAACTCATTTTCCAACCTTATTATTTAATTGCTTATTTTTGTTTATATATTTATTATTAATGCTTATGTATTTTATGGGGTGTTACAAAATGCAGCTAAAAATATGTTTTCTTGTAGTGACTGATGAAAATAAGATCAGACAACTCATATAATCAATTGAATCTATGCAAGAGATGCTTATCACTCACCAAATCTTCAAAATAGCTCGAAAACCACTAATATCTAATCTGGATAGCAAAGAACGATCCTTAAATCTCTCAATTTGATGCGATCTACTCTCTCTTGATGTTGATCTTCAATATTCTAATGTAGATCTAAGATTTTAATGGAGGAGAGATGTATTTGATTGGATTAGGGAGAATCTCAAACCCCAAACAAACGAGAAATGAAGAAAGTAACCCTCACACCTTGCCTCTACCCTCCTATTTATAGCCAAACTATCAACTCACTAATGGGCCTCACTAATCAGCCCACTAATAACTAATTAGTCTGTGTAGAAATTGTGTAGCACTAAAACAGTGATTCCTCCCAAACCGCTAAACCAAATCTTCAATGAGACCACTCTACAGAATTAGCAACACCATTTCCTTCCCAATGAAATCAATCTCAACACCTGTTTTGTGACACCCCACATCTGTTAATATCACTCTTTATCGGAATGCATTAAGTTTCGTGAAGCATTATAGGCAAACGGAAACATCACAAGATGGATATAAAATAACAATGGAAATTTAAACTTTATTAAATAGAAAACATAGTGGTTCAAAATCCAGTTACATCATAAGTCTAAAGTAAAGAAAACCCATTACAACTTCTGTCTTGTACTGAAATCATCAGAGTACAATAATATAAAAAGCATACTCCCCAAAATAACCATATCAGAGAAGACATGAAATCAGTGGCACATCTATGCAGCTCCAACCAAGAAGAAAGAGAGAATCCAAATCAAACCTGAGTACTCCCACCCCGGGAACCTGGGGGGAGGGGAGAGAAATGGAAGAGAGAGAAGAGGAAACAAAATGGGCCAAACATAAAGTCTGGCGAGTCCAATTACTTTTAGCATATAAATATGTAAAAGCATCATGATAGGCATTGGGACACCCCACGTCCGTTTACGCCACTCATTAAGAGAATGCATTAAGTTCCGTGAAGCGTTATAGGTAAGTAGAAAGAAAAACATAAACATTACAAGATAGATATAAAATAGCAGCGGAATTTATAATTTTGTTAATGCAGAAAACATAACATCGTGGTTCAAAACATCATAAGTCTGAAAATACATAAACCCAGTACATTATCTTTAAAATTTCTGTCTTGTACTTAAAACATCAGAGTATGGTAATAAAAGAATAACAATCCCCAAAAACATAGCCATAGTAGAGATATATGAAATCAAGTCGTACATCTAAAACAACTCCAAGCAAGATGAAAGCAGAACCCTGATCAAGCTTGAGTATTCCTATCCTGAGAACCTGGGGGGAACGAAAAAGAAAGAAGAGGAAACAAAATGGATCAGACATAAAGTCTGGCGAATCCAGTTACTTTTATCATAAAAATAAGTAAAAGTATCATGATAGGCATATAAAGTGGATAAGAGAGATAACATCATAAAAGGCAGGTATGACAAGGTAAACATGATAACATGATAGAGTATACTATGCTTCTCTAATGATTTCTCTGCACCAATACTAGTATAACCAAAATGAGATGATCCCAAAAACTACAAGATGGTAGACTTAGGTGTACTTCTAGTGAGATGTTTCACCCCATACAATCAACAGGTAGCACAACATACCGGAGTTACCCCTAAGGGTATTAACCGACTTCCCAATATACCAGAGTCTAGATATACCCTAATTACTACCCCAATCGATCGGCTCCCTACTCCGTAGATACCCTATGTTGGCTCCACAGTAGGGTGTATCACTCCCTAAAGTGGCAACCCTTCGTTTTCAGGATGTGCACAACTATTTCGACAAGTGTCACGGCATATAAACCTCCTCTGCCGGACCCATGCACCCACATGACACTGTCGGAATGTGTTGCCCACACCGTCCCCCACGTTTAGATCTCTTACAATCAGTCTAGTAAGCGTGCCCTGACTCCGACCTAGTTCGGAGTACTCGTTTGATACCTATATACGAGTTATTGACTAAAACGCGTCCCACACACAAGATGATGCCAGCTTCCCCCTACGCTTGCATACCCACTAGGTTTTCCATAGGTTATGCTATACCAGAGTCAAAGATTGCATAACCCTACAGGTTAAGTTTGTGGGCCTACATATATAAATATTACCCACCCACCCAAGATTTACTTAACCCACCCACTGTTTCAAACAAGTTTACTTAATCCCTACTCAAGTTATATGTTCATACAATCCTTATGGATTCAACCAAGTTAAGTATTCCAATTCATTACCATATTCATTTATGGTTATAATGTGCTAGACCTCCCACATTAAGCCTACCACTTGTGGATGTTGGATATGCCGGTCAGTTCCAGGCAGTCTTCTTCCATAAGTCGGACTTAACCTCGTGTCTTAGCACGTCTCGTGTTTTTGCACTTAGACCCCTCACATTAGATTCACCACTTGTGGTCGCTGGATATGCCAGTCAGTTCAGAGAAAAAATCCACCACAAGTGTAATCTAACCTCGTGTCTAAGCGCAGTTACAGTTTCTTATTACTGTAATCCTAGACATTGCAATTATTCCTATGTCATTATAGGTTTTCATGCCCCTTTCCCAAGTTATGTTCATAATGAACCATATGCCCCAAATTAAGGTCTTTAATCACAATTCGATTTATGCCCCAAATTTATATTCATATATTTCATTCATGTTATGCCCAAATTTCCAATTACAAATTATTCCCCAATTTTAATGTTTTCCCCTCGTTCCTAATTTAAGGCGTTCACATATTTTAGCGGCATACTTAGGCTCGAAGGTAGCCTGGCTATAAAAATAAAATGGAAAAGATGAAGGGAAGAGGACAAAAATGATCATACTAACAAGGTGGACATATATCGAAATAGGCATAAACATATAGTGGAATAATGAAAAGGTAGGCATATATGAGCAGATCTGATGAACATGTGACAATAAAACTAATTCTAACATAATAGGGACATCATAAATAGGCTTGATGAGATCTAGACAATGAATTAGATATCCAACTAATAACAGATCTGATTTAGCCATAAACATAATAGGAACAAGCATAAGGTGATCTAATCAGTGAATTAGATTTATAAACAACGACAGATCTGACATGATAAATGGGTGTAGACTTAGATCTAATTCATAGTCATGTTAGAATAACTTAGATAAATAGGTTATAACAGATCTGATATGATTCAAATAGTCACAAGCATAGATCCAAGTTATAGTCATGTCAAGATTTACTTTTTAAATATTCAGATCTAAAATTAACATAGACTCACTATGATTGGATCTAAGAAAAGTAGAAGAAATAATTGCTGATGTTGAATCACAAATCTCTAAACTCTAATTGATTGCTGAAAAAGAAAAGGCTTGATTTAATCTGGACAGAGGCAGCATCTAGTTCTCCATTATTTTTGGTATAGAAAAACATGAGAAATGAGGCCATATATAGCCTTCACCAAACCCTAATCTGCCCAGATCTGCTGCATGGAGGTCGACCCTCCCTTATGGGGTCGACACCCCCTTGATGGGGTCGACGCCCCTAGGCGGGAATTTTCCCACTCCCCCCAAAAACTCGATTTTGAATTGATTTTGATTGTTATGTTTATATATATAAATCTCTAGTGCGTACATAAACTTCAAACCTTAATAACTTCTTCATACGATGTCCGTTTTACGCAAACCAGGTGTCTATCTTGACCAGAATTTTGAGACGAACACAATGGCACAATCTTCTTCCTTTAGTTCTAAATATTAAATTAATTATTCTTTAATTTATCATTTTTTAGTGTTGTTAAAATATGGGGTGTTACATTCTCCCCTACTCAAAAGATTTCATCCCCGAAATGTCCAAGTTGAGAAGAACGTATATCCTACCATCCACATCCATCTACTCATCCACCAATCACACGTATCCATTGTCCTTAAAAGATTTCTAATGCTTATATGAACATATGCAAAGGTGCGCGTATATGTCCCAATACTAATGCGAAGATCAGGCGATCTACTGATTCAGTTGACCTCCTTAATGCAATGTATATTTGTGCCATGAATCCAACATGTATGCAAATAATCCTATCATAAATTGTAAGTTCTATATGTGTGCACAATCATCCGTCCAAATGCAACATCATATGATGATACATCCATTTCCATCCATTAAAAAAATGCACACACATCCGTATGCAGTATGAGAGTGATTGAGCCGATCTAATGCCTAATGTGTGTGTATGCATCCATGAGCAACCGCTAGAAAACACTTGCATCCAATTGTATCCATCAAACATAACATGTTTCAAACACATGTTTACATCCATGGGTTTCCTACCAAAAGGTCGAAGATTTCAATCAATAAAATATACTTAAATGATAGAAACAAGCATGAATAAAAGCTTTGAAAGGAAGTTAAGAACATACCCTTGAAAAGAAAAGGGTACGAGGCACGAATCTTGTCTTCGGTCTCCCAAGTTGCATCCTCTGGGTTATCTCCCCATTGAATCTTCATTAACTTGACTTCTCGATTGTGTAGCTTCTTAACTTATGATCCAAGAATATGGGTAGGAACTCGCCTAACTGTCGCCTCCGTTCCACCTCTACTTCCTCTAATATACTCAGCTCAACTACTTCTACAGTATCATGCAAGCACTTCTGCAAATAAGAAACATGGAAAACATCATGAACACCGGACAGTCTCTCTGGTAGCTTTACTCTATAGGCCTTTTGGTTAATCCTTTCTATTATAGGAAATGGTCCTATGAATCTTGGTGCTAGTTTCCCCACAGATCCAAAGCGAACCATATTACACAAAGGTGACACCTTAATGAAAACTATATCTCCCACCACAAACTTAATATCAGTCCTTCTCTTATCTGCATAGGACTTCTGCCTATCCTGAGTTGTCTTCATTCACCGTCTAATAAGATCAATCTTCTCGGACGTTTCTTTAACCATGTCTGGTCCAAGTAGAAGTCTTTCTGTAGATTACCACCAATAAGTTAGTGATCTACAGGGTCATCCGTACAATGCTTCAAAGGGTGTCGTGCCAATACTAGCTTGATAACTACTGTTGTAGGCGAACTCTACTAAAGGAAATGGCTCTTCCACGTCCCTCGGAAGTCTAGGATACACAGCCTTAAAAGAACCTCAATAACTCTGTTCACCCTTTTTGCCTGTCCATCCGTTTGAGGGTGATAAGCGATGCTCAAACACAACTGTGTACCTAATGCTTCTTGCAAGCTCCTCCCAAATTCACTAGTGAAAATGGGGTCACGATCACTTATGATACTGTAATGTACTCCATGAAGATGGAATATCTCACGAACGTAAACTGCTGCCAACCATGCTGTCGTCCTTTTACTCTTAACTGGAATGAAATGAGCGCTCTTAGTAAGTCTGTCTACTATAACCCAAATAGTGGTGTTGCCTTTCTTTGATCAAGGAAAACAATCTATAAAATCCATAGAGACGCTCTCCCACTTCTACGGTTGAACCTCCAAAGGATGAAGTAAACCACCGGGCTTCTTTGGCTCAACTTTGAATTGCTGGCAAATTAAACGTTGAAAAACAAACTCTGCCACATCTTTCTTCATCCCAACCCAAAATAAAACCCTCTTCATATCCCTATACATCTTATTGCCACCTGAATGAATAGTAATCTTAGAATGATGGGCTTCCTCTAGGACTATCTTCAAAATACTCCCAATTTGGGGAACACAAAGCCATCCATCTCGTCGCAACCACCCTCTTTTGTCTGTAGAATATCTACTGAGGTGACTTGAAGTCTCCCCTTTACTGGGCCTATCAAAGATGTATGAAATATGTAGATCCTCTCACTGTAAAGCTCCTATCTGATCCATAAGAGTTGGTCGCACCTCCAGTGATGCAAATAAGCTAGGAAAAATCTTGATGGAGGGTATAAAGTCAAAAGTCGATATAAACTCCAAACTTTTCCTTTCCATAAATAGAGGACTTAAGGCCATCCTCTGCCTACTAAGAGTGTCTGCCACCACATTACCCTTAACAAGGGTATAAGCAATCTCAAGGTCATAATATGCTAGGAACTCCCTCCACCTTTGTTGCCTTAAATTAAGATCCTTCTACAAGAACAAGTACTTGAGAGATTTATGATCGGTCTACAACTCAAACTTCTCTCCAAGCAAATAATGACGCCATGTATTAAGCGCGGATACTATGGCAGCTAGCTCTAAGTCATGGGTAGGGTAGTTCTTCTAATAAATTCTTAGCTGTCTACCCCCATAACACACTACCCTTCCCAGAACCGCACCAAGTCCTATAGCACATGCATCAGTGTATACTGTGAGCGCTTTGTTCCCATCGGGCAAGGTAATGAGGGGGGATGTTGTCAGAGCCCTCTTCAATCATTGGAAAGCAATATCACAATCCATACCCCATGAAAACGTCAGATTCTTGTTTATCAGCCTGGTGAGCGGGGCTGATATATTTGCGAAGTCCTTAATGAACTTCCTATAATAGTCTGCTAATCCGAGAAAACTTCTCACCTCTGGTGCATTCTTTGAGATTTTCCAATCTTGAACTGCAATCACCTTTGCGGGATGTACTGCTATCCCATCTTTTGAGACCACATGCCTTAGAAATCTCACCTCTTTTCTCCAAAAATTGCATTTAAAGAATTTCCCCTTAAGTTGATGCGCATGCAGAGTTTCCAAAACTTCTCTCAAATGTTGGGAATGCTCTTCCTCGCTCGTTGAGAAGATCAAGATATCATCAACAAAGACCACGATGAACTTATTTGGAAACTCCCGAAACACCCTACTCATCAGATCAACAAAATAGGCAGGTGCATTTGTCAACCCAAAAGGCATAACGAGCCATTAAAAGCAACCATCCGGAGTCCTAAAAGCGGTCTTGTCTATACTGTCCTTGGCCACCCTCAGCGGATGAAACCGCATGGCCAAGTCTAACTGAGAGAATAATGATGCACCAACAAGCTAGCCAAACAGATCATCTATCCTTGGGAGTGGGTGCCTATTCTTCTCTGTGAGTTTGTTCAACTCTCTATAATCTACACATAAGCGAAGCGAACAATCCACCTTAGTTGCGAATACCACTAGTGCACCCCATTCAGATATGCTTTGCCTAATAAACCTTCTCAAGTAGCTCCCCTACTTGCTTGCTAAGCTCCCTCCTTTCTCTTGGAGCCATATGGCGCACAGGTAATGCAACTGGCTTTGCATTGTCTACCAAGTATATACGAAATCGATCTCGCGCCTCGGAGGCAATCCCCGAACCTACTCAAAAACATCAAAATACTCACGGACTGCTGGTACATATTGCAGATCATCAATAGATGCATCAAGAGACTCTAGGAAACTAAGCATGATATACCCCTTTGGGTTATAAGAAATTTCGAGGGTCCTCCCATGACAAGTCAAAAGTCTAATGACCCACCTCTCACAATCCAGAATGGCACCATGCATGGCTAGCCAATCAATCCCTAGAATCAAACCATAGCCCATAAAAACGATCACATATGCATCGCACACAAACTCGATGCCTAACACAGATATTCTCAAACCTCGACAAATCATGGACAAATGAGTCGAACCACCAATGGGGTTTGAGACAGCAATGGGATCCACTACCATATTAGTTTTAAGGTACAAAGACTCAACTACAGAATCAAATATAAATGAATGTGAAGTGCCAGAATAAAAAAGAGTTCTAATAGGATGATTGGAAAGAGAAATTAAACCTTCCATGGAAACTTTCCTACCTTAATCTGGAGAACTGATTTGATTTCTCAGCTTAAGAAAGAAACTTCATTTCAAACCTTTGCCGAAAATCATCCCAAGTATCCACTGGACACCCTACTTGCGTCACTTCGTACCAGAACAAAGCTTCATCATTCAGTAGCTAGGAAGCTAACCGAATCTTCCTACAGTTGTCCACTTTGAAAAATCCAAACAAATCCTCCGTCTCTTTGTGCCAATTCCTTGCCTATACGAACTTCTCGGTTCCATGGAATGGGTTTCCTCCCAGAGCACAGAAATCTTTGCAGATCTTAGAAAAATTATCTGCATGCGGAGGAGGAGGACGATGTGTGCAGCTGGGGGAGGAACGTCATCTTGACCACCGACAGGCACCGTGGCCTGTAGATACCTGCAGAACCAGCCTGGTATCGTAACGCCTTCGGGAATATTAGGTTCCCCAGACATGCTGAAAAGAAAAGGAAAGAGACTCAGACAATGGATCGAAAGATATTACATATGGTACTGGGGGAATATTGTTTTCAAAATAGACTTTTTCTTTTGGAAAATGCTTTCTTTTGAAACCTGTTTGAAAATAATTTCAAAATCTTTTATCCAATCTGGTAACCTTCAGCTCTGATACCAAGAGTGACACCCCATGTCCATTAATGTCACTCATTAAGAGAATGCATTAAGTTCCGTGAAGCGTTATAGGTAAAAAGAAAAGAAAACATTACAAGACAGATACAAAATAACAGCGGAATTTAAAATTTTATTAATGCAGAAAACATAACACCGTGGTTCAAAACATCATAAGTCTGGAAATACATAAACCTAGTACATCATCTTTAAAATTTATGTCTTGTACTTAAAAACATCAGAGTACGGTAATAAAAGAAGCATAGTCCCCAAAAACATAGCCATAGTGGAGTCATATGAAATCAATGACAGGCATATAAAGTGGGTAAGAGAGATGACATCATAAAAGGAAGGTATGACAAGGTAAACAGGATAACATGATAGAGTATACTACGCTTCTCTAGTGATTTCTCTGCACCAATACTAGTATAAGTAGAATGAGATGATCCCAACAACTACAAGATGGTAGACTTAGGTGTACTTCCAGTGAGAGGTTTTCACCCCATACAATCAATAGGCAACACAACATACCGAAGTTACCCCTAAGGGTATTAATGGGCTTCCCAACATATCAGAGTCTAGACATACCCTAATTACTACCCCAATCGATCGACTCTCTACTCTGTAAATACTCTGTGCTGGCCCCACAGTAAGGTGTATCACTCCCTAAAGTGGCAACCCTTCGTTTTCAGGATGTGCACAACCATATGCACAGGTGTCATGACGTCTAAACCTCCTTTGTTGAACCCATGCACGTGCATGACCCCATCGGAATGCGTCTCCCACACCATTCCCCACGTTCGGATCTCTTACAATCAGCCCAGTTAGCGTGCCCCGACTCCGACCTGGTTCAGAGTACTCTTTTGATACCTATATATGGGTTACTGACTGAAACTGGTCATACACACAAGATGATACAAGCTTCCCCCTACACTTGCATCCCCACTATGCTTTCCACAGGTTATGCCATACCAGAGTAAAATATTGCATAACCCTACAGGTTAAGTTTGTGGGCCTATATATATAAAAATTATCCACCCACCCAAGATTTACTTAACCTACCCACTGTTTCAAACAAGTTTACTTAACACCTGCTTAAGTTATATGTTCATACAATCCTTTTGAATTCAAATAGGTAAGTATTCCAATTCATTACCATATTCATTAATTGTTATAATGTGCTAGACCTCCCACATTAAGCCTACCACTTGGATGCTGGATATGCCAGTGGGTTATGGGCAAACTTCTTCCACAAATCGGACTTAACCTCGTGTCTTAGCACGACTCGTGTTTATGCACTTAGACCACTCAGATTAGATTCACCAATTTTGGTCGTTGGGTATGCCAGTCGGTTCCGAGCAGACTTCCACCACAAGTGTAATTTAACCTCATGTCTAAGCGCAGTTACAATTTCTTATTACTGTAATCCTAGCCATTTCAATTATTCCTATGTTGTTATAGGTTTTCATGCCCTTTTCCCAAGTTATGTTCATAATGAACCATATGCCACAAATTAAGGTCTTTAATCACATTCGATTTATTCCTCTAAATTAATATTCATATATTTCATTCAAGTTATGTCCAAATTTCAAGTTACAAGTTATGCCCCAATTTTAACATTTTCCCCTCGTTCCCAATTTAACGCGTTCACATATTTTAGCGGCATGCCTAGGCTCGAAGGTAGCCAGATCACAAAAATAAAAGGAAAAAGATGAAGGAAAGAGGATAGAAATGATCGTACTAACAAGACGGACGTATAATGGAAGAAATAGACATAAACATATAATGGCATAATGACAAGGTAGGCATATAGGAACATGTCTGATGAACATGTGACAATAGAACTGATTCTAACATAATCGGGACACCATAAACAGGAATGATGAGATCTAAACAATGAATTAGATAACCAACTAATAACACATCTGATTTAGTCACAAACATAATATGAACAGGCATGAGGTGATCTAAATAGTGAATTAGATTTATAAACAATGGTAGATCTGACATAATAAATAAGTATAGGCTTAAATATTGTAACGAACGCCCACAACCCCCGCACTATACAAGAGGAATAATGCGCTGAAGGGTGTGCCAGGCAGTCATGGACAATCATCGAAACACAATCGGAACATGTCGTAAACTCACAGTGCAAGGTAAAATATAATAGAACATATACAACATGTAGTAATAGTGAAGCAGAAACACTAGACATTCATACAATCAGAAAGTAATATCCACAACCTGGAAATAGTGTTGTTACAAAGTTGACTCACTACATCACTCAGAAATGCAAACAGCGGAAATCCAATATTAGATAGTAGTAAAACTGGTTCGTGAGCCTCCTGCTCGCCATCAATCAGCATCATCGTCCTCACTAAAGCATTACTTGTCAGCTGTTACTTAGTCTGCCCATCCACAACTGGATGAACAACCCAAGGTAACAAGAGGAAACATAAAACCTTGAGTCAGACAACAGTCTTAGTGAGCGATAAAACAGCTAACAAACTTCAACAATAAAGTGTATGAGAAGGGATAGATAAACATACTGATCTACCCACGACACCAGAGAAGAACTCAACCTTATCTTCCCCACATCGGATAGTGATAGCCTTTACTATAAACAATTCAACCATTCATCCAGGAAAACCGGAACACCCATTCAATCATGGAAAACACTCATAACACCCAGATTATATAGTCTCACATAGACAACCCTAATCAGGTTTAACATCCCACAAGTACTCTCCCCAGAGGCCTAAACCAATATCTGTTAAGCACTCAAAGAACATCTCCCTCGACTTTGAATAATCTATGTGAGATAGTACAAACAGAACAACCAATCATCAATTACTGACTCTGGCTATCTTCGCCAATCCTGATTTGAAACCATCGTTAATCGTATGACGACCAACCTTGCCATATGTCAAGGGCTAATGGTAACCCCTGTTCTAGCATAAACTCCATATGTCCAACCTTGACAACTAGGCCTTTCCCCAAGACCTAGGGTACTAGAACTTACGATAACGATAATACCTCAGCCTTCTCATCTCTAGTCATCCATCTTGACGATTTTTCATAACATGAGCAACCTTCTCAAGTAACCATTATCCACCAGCTCACAACCTTTGAGTTGAATCAGCATTCGTTGCATCTCCCCGAGGACACTCCAAAACTTCAAACATCCCCTTCTGGACTCTCGTCGAAGCCACCATCATCATTGAACCAAATAACGTCTTTATAAGGTTCAAAGAAATCCATAGCATTATTTTAGCACTTCCTAACTTCCCAATTGAATTTACTTTGAAGTTACATCATCACCGGAAGTGTTCGAGTCACTTTAGTCCAAGTCACTTCTTGCCGAGCCAAATCTGGTTGAGCCAATTCTGGCTGAGCCAATTCTGGTCGAGCCAATTCTTTGGCCGAGCCAATTCTGGCCGAGCCAATTCTGGCCAAGCAAATATTCTGGCCGGGCCAATCCTGGCTGATCCAACTATGGTCCGATCCAACTTTGGTCTGATCCAACTTCTGCCCGATCCAACTTCTGAATATTGTAATTCAACTCCGATTTCGACCAAAACTTCGCCAAACGACGAATCTGACGAAACCAACTCAACCAAAATCATAAACATATCACAACATTACTAACCACATGAATATGACGATTACCACAAAAATGATGTAAATCTCACCAAAAACCATTAAAATGAACATATGATCAAAATGAGAGATCTAACTAACATAAACATGTAAAATGACATGAAATTAATGAGTAAAACTTGTTAGATTAGATCATGGGGTGATGCATATGAAAATGAACATGTAATGGTGTAAATCTATGGTAAAACATTCCAATTTGATGAGAAACATGCACAAACACTCAATACTTCATTGCATTCATGTGAGAGATGTAAATCACTCACCGATTTGCCAAAACAAGCTAAAAAGGTAGAAATAAGAATCCAAATAGCGAATACTTCGAACCAAACTCCTTGATCTTATGAATTTGCCCTTGAAATGATGTAGATCTAGCCTCGAATGGTTAAGATCTTTGATTTCCCTCCTTCGATTTGGATTTTTAATGGTGGAAAGGTGTTAAAGGAAGAAGGCAATAAATGCCTTCAAATGAGAGGATGGGAAAGTAAACTTTTTCCCTCCACTCTCACACCCTATTTATAGGATTCCACTAAGGCTCCAAAACTTGAATAACCAACTGAAAAACATTAAAACAACGATTTCTCCCAAACCGCTGAGCCAAATCATTAATGTAACCACTCCACGGAAAGGCAATCATCGATTCCTTTCCAGTGGCACTGGTCTCGCGCTCTGATTTGACCTGAGTCAAAAGTTATTCCATGTACAAGGCTGACAGGGGAAAAAAGGTCACAAACAAAATCGGTAAAAATTATGGACATGTATCACAGCCCCATAAGCAACATATTAAAAGATGGGAATGATCCAAGCCTCAGAGAATGAAATAAAAATATTTTACGATCCTTTGATACGTAAAATGCGGGCTGTTACATTCTCACCCCTAAAAATTTTGCCCCCGAAATCCCAAACAAATACAAGTAATCACAATGATTCTGCATGCCTATCTTCCATGAGAAGCCAATTCTGTCATTAAAACTAGAAACTATCAAGCCATGCACCCATAGCCTTATCCTAGCATGCGGAATTCTAACAAACGACAATAAGATACAACGTTATAACGAAGATACGATATCAAAGGGTCCTACTGACGAAGAGTTCTGAATGAGTCTCTCTCATGCTCTCTTCCGTCTCCCTTGTACAATCGTCTCCATCCTCACTCCATTGCACCTTGACTAGCTTAACCGTCTTCCTCCTAAGTTGTTTTGTGTCATTTCCCACAACACGAAGCGGCTTACGAGATTTCGGAACTTTGATCTCTACTTCTAAGTATTCGTACTGCTCTGAAGATACCACTACTTTTGAATCATGCATGAATTTCCATAGAAACGACACAGGGAACACATTATGCACACTCGACATCTTCTCGGGTAACTCCAATCTATATGCGAGCTTTGCAATTCGCTCGACTATCGGAAATGGTCCAACAATCCTTGGAGCTAACTTTGCTTTCTTACCAAATCTAACAATGTGCTTCAACGACGAAGCTTTAACGAAAACCATATCGCCCACGTAGTATTCCATGTCCTTACGACGCTTGTCGGCGTAACCCTTCTGACGATCTTGGGCCGCTTTCATTTGTTGCCGAGCGATTTCGATACAACCCGAGGTTTCTATAATCATCTCAGGCCCAAGTACCAACTTATCTCCAGTTTCTAACCAACATGCTGTAGAATTACACGGTCTTCCATATAATGCCTCGTATGGTGCCATCCCAATGCTCGACTGGTAGCTATTATCATACGCAAACTTAACTAGATGTAGATGGTCTTCCCGTGATCCTCCGAAGTCTAACACATAAGCCCTCAGGAGATCTTCTAAAACTCGATTGACTCTCTTAGTCTGACCATCATTTTGGGGAAGGTAAGACGTACTTAAGCACAACTCGGCTCCCAAAGCTTCTTGCAAAATTTTCCAAAATCCACTCGTGAATAATGGATCTCGGTCACTTACTATACTCTTTGGGACACCATGGAATCAAACTATCCATTTCTCATAAAGTCAGCCAATTTCAATGTCGTCCTAGTCGACTTGAAAGGAATGAATCTCGCACTTTTCGTCAAATGATCCATGATGACCCAAATCTCTCGTTTTCCTGCCTTGGTTCTAGGTAGTCCATCAATAAAATCCATAGATACTTACTCCCACTTCCACATCGGAACTTCCAATGGCTGAAGCAAACCACTCGGCTTCTTCTATTCAGCTTTCACCAACTTACAGTTCATACACTTGGAAATGAACTTCCCACTATCTCGCTCCATCCCTTCCCAGTGGTAGACTCTCTTCATATCCTGATACATTTTATTACCACGGGATGAATTGTCAGCTTCGAATGATGACATTTTCTCAGAAATTCATCCCTCAATCCGTCGATATCAAGAACAACTAATTGCCATTGCTTTCGAAGCCAACCTTCTCAATCGACCTCAAACTCTTTATCTTCCGGTTCCAGTTTCTGAATGAACTCGACAAGCTTCGCATCTTTCTTTTGACTCTCGCCAATCCTTTCAATAAGAGTAGGTCTTATCAACAAGATTGCCAACATTTCAGGTTCCAACTCACACCTTGGCATGAAATCGAACCTTGCCAAGTACTTGGGGCTCTTCCATTCTGAAAACATCGCTCCCAAACTTGTGTGTCTTCGACTCAATGCATCTGCAACTGCGTTACCCATGCCCAGAGTATAGGCTATGCCAAAATCATATGACGCCAGAAAATCTAACCATCTCTGCTGCCAAAGATTTAAGTCCCTTTGGGAGAAATGATACTTCAACGAATTTTGATCCGTAAACAACTCGAATCGAACCCCCAACAGGTAATGTCTCCACATCTTCAAAGAACACGCAATTGTCGCCAACTCCAAATCATGAGTCGGGTAATTCTTCTCATGCGGCTTTAGCTGTCGACTCACATAGGCCACAACCTTGTCCTACTGCTTTAGTACTGCTCCAAGTCTAGTATCACATGCATCGGTATATACCACCATCTCTTCATTCCCACTTGGAATGGTCAACACAGGTGCACTCGTCAATCTCTCCTTCAGGATTCCAAATGCTTGTTCACACTTTGCATCCCATGTGAACACTTGGTTCTTCTTCGTCAATCCTGTCAACGGTGCAGCTACCTTGGAGAAATCCTTGATAAATCGTCGGTAATATCCTGCCAACCCAAGGAAACTCCGAACATCCGTCGCACTCTTAGGTCTATCCCAGTCCTGGATTGCTGCCACTTTAGCGGGGTCAACCGCTATCCCATTTCCTGAAAAATCATCACTTAAGAACCTCAGTTCACTCTTCCAGAAGTGACACTTGGAATACCTTGCTCTTAGTTGATGCTTTCGCAAGATCTCTAACACAACTCTCAAGTGCGTCTTATGTTCTTCCTCATTTCTAGAATAAACCAAAATATTCTCCATGAACACAAGCACATAATTGTTCAACTGGTCTCTAAATACTCTATTCATAAGATCCACAAAATACACTCGCGCATTAGTCAACTCGAATGGTATCACCAACCATTCGAAGAAACCAGATAGTGTCCTAAAAGCAGTCTTTGGCACACTATCCTTAGCCACCCACAAATGGTGAAATCCCACTGCCAAATCCATCCGAGAAAACACTTTGGCTTCGTGAAGCTGATCGAACAAGTCATCTATCCTTGGCAATGGATACTTGTTCTTCTTTGTCACCTTGTTCAGCTCACGATAGTCTACACAGAATCTTAACGAGCCATCTGCCTTGGTTGTAAATACGATTGGTGCACCCCATTCGGATATACTCCTCCGAATGAATCCTTTTCCCAAAAGGTCTCTAACTTGCACCTCCAACATTTGTTGTTCCTTAGGCGCCATCCGCCTAAGTGGCATAATGATTGGTCTAGCATCCTTGACCAAATCGATCCTAAACTAGATCTCACGATGCGGCAGCAATCCTTTGACCTCGTCAAAGACATCCACATACTCATTAGCGATCAGCACTGATGATAGGTCTTCTTGTGGAATCCCAAGCGAATATAGATAACTCACGAAGACCTCGTCTTCGCGCTTACATCTAATCAACACCTTTCGCTCTTCCACATCCCCGACCCTCACCTCTAGCTTCTCGCAATTCACCCTTGTCGCATACCTCTTGAGCCAATCCATGCCCAAGATGATCCCATACCCAGCAAAGTTAAGAACAAAGCAATCACACACAAAAGAGAAACCATGACTCGACAACACTAGACCACGGCAAATCATGCACAGACTGGACGATCCCTCAACTGGATTAGTCACGATCAATGGTCTATCACAAATCTCGAGTTCCAAACCTAAGCAACAAATAAGCTCATTGCAAATGAACAAATGCGATGCTCCAGTATCAAACAAAACTCGAACTGAAACATCATTAACAGAAAGAGTACTTTGCACCATGACACCCTTCCCATCTCCTCTGCAGCAGGAGCTCTTGAAGAAGATGGCATGGCTACCAAAGCATATGCCTTCACAATCTGCTTTCCCTTAGCTAATTTTGGACAATCCTTCTTTTCATGCTCAGGCTTCCCACACTTGAAGCACTTCTTCTCAGCTTTAGGATTCTTGCACTCACTAGCGAAATGGCCTTTCTGTTGGTAGTTAAAGCAAACCACCTTACTTTTAGGCTTCTTTTGACCATCTTTTCTCTTCTGCTATTGCTGCTTCCTCTTCTTATTATCACCACCCAGCTGTGGCTTCTGAACTTCTTTGGTTGCAGCGACAACATTTGCTTCTTTAGGAAACAAGCACTCGTGACGAATAGCTTTTTCCATAATCTTCTCAAATGAATCATCAAGATGGTCCACTAATGGCTTTCCGATACAAGCATCCAAACCCAAGAAAAATTTCTCGTTCCTCTAATAGGATATCAATGTATGAATGAGCATATCTAGACAAGGCTTCGAAATCAGAAATATAGTCAAGAACAGAACGACCATTCTGTTTCAGCTCTACGAACTTCTTGAATATAGCAGATTTCTGAGCTGTGGAGATAAATTTTGCTTCAAACTTAGCTTGGAATTACTCCCATGAAATTTCTTCCTCTGGAGTCTCGAGTGTAACAGAATTCCACCATTCCATGGCCCTACCTTGCAGTTGCCTTGATGCAAGCTTTCTCTTTATTGCATCCTCAATACCCAAGTCTCCAAAGATTCGGACACATGAATCAATCCACCTCTGAACCTCTTTAGTTGGTTCAGTTCCCGCGAATGGTTTTCCTCCTAGAGATGTAAAGTCCTTGTATAGCTTTGCAAAATCTACTACTCTAGGAAGTCGCACGCCCACATATACCGTTGCTGCCTTTGGAGCGGCTACCCTTCAAATAATTGTTTCTTCCATGGCTGGGTAATTAGGTTCACCACCATTTCCCCCTCCAGTATTAGCTCCCCTAGCAGCGTGTCTTACTGATCGTCTATTCATTCTAAATCTGCAATTT
This sequence comes from Allium sativum, assembly GCA_030737875.1. Taxonomy (NCBI): domain Eukaryota; kingdom Viridiplantae; phylum Streptophyta; class Magnoliopsida; order Asparagales; family Amaryllidaceae; genus Allium; species Allium sativum. The sequence continues at coordinate 575,352,421 of CM060909.1, read as the reverse complement.
AGAATAATTAGCCACTTTCAAGAAAAACTGCTAAAGGAAAACAACCGCTACTACTATATATGCTAACATATATAGTAAGCATCCAACTGAAATCTACAAGTACGTCTCTCATACGTAGTTATGTCTTCGAACTTTGGCCAAAAATCATTGACCAGAGCTCTGATACCAAATGTGACAACTGCCTATAACCCCCGCACTATAGAAGAGGAATAATGCGCTGAAGGGTGTGCTAGGCTATCATGGACAATCATCAGAGTAGGTAAACACCAGCGGAACCTGTCGTAAACTCACAGCGCAAGGATAAGATATAATAGAACATATACAACATGTAGTGATAGTGAAGCATAAACACAAGACTTTCATACAACCAAAAAGTATATCCACAACTTGGAAATAGTGTTTGTACAAAGTTGCTTCACTACATCACTCAGAAAAGCAAACAACGGAAAACCAATTATTAGATAGTAGTAAAACTGGTACGTGAGCCTCCTGCTCACCATCGATCAGCATCGTCGTCCTCACTAAAGCATTACCTGTCACATGTTACTTAGTCTTCCCATCCACAATCGGATGAACATCCCAAGGTAATAAGAGAAACATAAAACCTTGAGTCAGACAACAGTCTTAGTGAGCGATAAAACAACTAACAAACATCAACAATAAAGTGTATGAGAAGCGATAGATAAACATACTGATCTACCCACGACACTAGAGAAGAACTCAACCTTATCTTCCCCACATCGGACAGTGATAGCCTTTACTATAAACAATTCAACCATTCATCCATGGAAACCAGAACACCCATTCAATCATGCAAAACACTCATAACATCCAGATTATATAAGTCTCACACAGACAACCCTAATCGAGTTTAACATCCCCCAAGTACTCTCCCCAGAGGTCTAAACCAATATCAGTTAAGCACTCAAAGAACATCTCCCTCGACTTTGGATACTCTATGTGAGATAGTACAAACAGAACAACCAATCATCCATGACTGACTCTGGCTATCACCGCCAATCCTGCTTTAAAACATCGTTAATCGTATGACGGCCAACCTTGTTATATGTCAAGGGCTAATTGTAACGACCCATATTTTTGGCAGTCAAATATTTAATTTATTTTTTTAATTATTATATTTGGAATATTAATGGATTTTAATATTTAATTCATTATTTAAAATGAAGTTTGAACACTATATATTTATTTAAATATAAAGCGAGCTTGAAACGGCACGACAATTCATAATATGGAGTTTAGTACTTCAATTGAATATACAAGATCCGATATTAGTCGGATTTTTGTGAAACAAGAAACATTGGAACCGTACTAAAGATAATTTTCATATGAAAGAGAAAAATCCATATTTCGTGTTGTAGATAGAAAGTTATGGCCAAATCAAATTTTGAAATAGTCGCTATGGAAATCGTTATTTAAAATATAGGCCCTTAAAATAGCCATTTTTCAAATGGACTCCGTTTTCGATGAAATTAGTGTCATTGGAACCGTAACATTAAATTATTGCACAATTTTAAAATTCGTGGCAAATCGACGTCGTTTGTGGTCACGGCAGCCGTAAACACCCATTCATTTTCTATAGCACGTAATTAAATTAAGGGTGCGTTTTTTTACAGGTCCCTATAATGTTTCAAATTACAAAAAAAACCGATGATAATAACAATATAGAAAACATCCCTGTTTTTGAATTGCAGAACCAAAAATTTTGATTATACCCTTTACTATTTGTCAAACCTCTCAGCAAGTTTCATTATTGTTTAATCTGTCAAATCGTTCAGCAAATCTCTCTCAAACCCTAAATCCACGACTCCTAAAAACCTAATTCTACGACTCCTCAAAACCTAAGTCCACGATTTCTCAGAAACCTAATTCCACGATTCTTCATAAACCTAAATCGATTAGTTGATCTTTGTACTCAAAAGGCAATTTTCATCATTCTAATTACGATCGTTCTCTTGATTTATGAAATATTTGTTATCGTCGGCATTAAATTAATCTAAATGGCACGAAAGAAGGTATTAATCTAATTGTTTTATTTAATTTTTCGACTTTCGCTACTATCTTGGTGCAATATATTGTAAGAAGATTAAATCAAACGTTGAAATGTGTGCATGCTGTTTATATGAATTTTTGCATGATTTTAAGATGTTAATATGAAATTTTACATGATTGTATGGTATTAATCAGAATTGTAGAATGACTGTATGTTTATTTTTTTACAGATTGTTAGAATTCTTGGTTAATTGTGTGCATATTTCCTCGGTTTTTGCTTGCTGATTCGAAAATATATGAAAAATTAAAATAACAGTTCTTGATTGATCAAAAAAATGCCGTTATAAATATATGAAAACTTTTACGCATGTTTTTAGAGTAATTTGACAATTGTGGAATAAATGGTAGAATAGTTGAGTATTAGTGTGCATATATTTTGAAAACCTGCACTTTATTGTGCATTTTTTTTAACAAATCTTTGATGTTATTATAAATGTTTGTACATTTGTGTGCATATTTATGTTATATTTGCACATTTGTGTAAATATAGTGTATAAGATAACACACAGGTGCAGTATGAAGAAAAAAACATGCTTGGTTGTTTTTTTTGAGTAATATTTGCTCAATTTTGTGCTATTTTAAAGAAAAGTTGCATATATTTGTGCAATTATCAATAAGATTTCGATCCCATAAATATTTACTGTATGCAATTTGTAAAATTTGTATGGTGATTATGCATTATTAATTGCTTATATTTGTAAAAGTAGAATCCAACTATTCTGCATATATATTCATTTAAATGCAGAATAGTATTTAATTAATAACAATTGTTGCATTTAATTGTGAAAATAACAACCTATCCATGAATATTTATATGCATATATTCAAAACATGTTTAATGAAAGTGTGATTTTATAAAATGATTATTGCAAAATTATATGCATTTAGTTAGAATTTTTTCCTGCAAGACTGAACTATGGGCATATGCAAGCGTAATGCTATGCAAATATTTATAATACCTGCATACTTTGTTATAACTAATTTCTGACTTTTTGATTACTCGTACGCATTATTTAACAATTTATGAATGCTTGTATGCACATTTTACAAACTGTATAAAATCAAATTTTAATAATAAACTAATAATGATGATGTTTAAATTTTCCAGAGTCAACTGTGGTATGCTTGTAATGAACTATATGAAACAAAGGGCTGAGAACAAAGAGATGGATGAAAATGATGAAATGTGGAGTCCTAGGGCTATTAATCAACAAAGAGCTGAGTTTGCTTTAAAAATTCTCAACTGCCAAACTTTCAGCTGAAATCCAATACAAAACCTTACTCAGAACTTCCTCCTGTCGGATGCAAACAAGATTATGTAAAGTATAGAAAGTTTGTGCTATGATTTTTTGTAATTTTGGGGGTGTTTACGTGTGTAAATATGTTAATGGTTTTTTTTTAAAATAATACGTGGACATGGTTATGTAGGGTGTAAACTGAATTACTTTGTTTTCTTTGGCACAGATCTAAGTTGGCAAAGTTTTGCTTGAAATTATGATTTGTTAGTGTCATGTGCGTTGTTTGCCATAATATTTTGCATACTTACATGCAATTTATTAGTATATTTATGGTTATAAATGCAAAAATTTACATCAATACTCCAGATGTTATAATTTTTTTCTGGAATAATGTGATTATATGAATTAGAATTAATAACATGTTATGATACATGTAGAATATATAATCATAGTATTTGATGACTTAGTAAAAATTAAAGAGATTATAAATGATAAAGGAGTCAAAGTTTTAATGAATTATAAGTATATGCTAACTTTGAGTAATTTTATGCAAATATAAAAAATAGTTGCATACTTTTATGCAACAATGAAGAAAACTTGCATACAATCGTAAACAGAAATAAATTATTACTTTAATTTAGTGGCTACAATTTTTTTTAATACTTGATTTGATTTTCATGAAATACTAGACAATTAGATACTTATATTACATAAAATTGCATACATTTCTGCAGCTAAGTGAAACGATTGCATATATATATATATATGTGTATATATATATATATATCGAACAGTACTGGATAATTGCTGAAACAAAAGTATAGACAAAAAAGTAAATGTTCAAAACAAAAATCTAACATTAAAATACTGGGAAAAAAAATCCGAGACAACAAATTACATTTCTCTGCATTGTACTCTGTAACCAGGTTTATTTAAAAAATTTACAAAAAAAAAACAACTATTTCTGTACTAAAGAACATGTCCTTTTATTATGACCCAACTTCTTGCACAAACCACATCTTGTAGTCTTTGTATATTCACCTGCGGATTTCAAATAATATTACGGAAAATTAATCATATAATTATAATAAGATGCATACATCTTCACAAAGAATAGTATTATCCGCATATTTATATGCAAAAATTTAGATTATTATGATTTTTTTTTTATTAAAAACTAGATCCACAACAATTATAATATGACAATATTAAAAAGATATTCATAGATCTGATCAATTACTCATTAGCCACACAAACCAACAAAAGTACAAAGTACCTGAATATATGAATGCATATATTAAATAAAATAAGCATAATTTTACGAAACTTTTCAGAATAATTCCATACACATGTATTACACCGATAGTTGCATATCTATATTCTAATATTCGAAAATTCTGCATATATTGATAGATCTAAACAGAATATCTGAAAAAAATTATTGCCAAATTAATGTATATAAGGTTGAACAAAGAATTAAAAAAATCTTTATAAAATAATAAAACTATCCTTCAGAAAACCTAGATAATTATACTATTTAAAAATAATATATAAACAAAGTTCGACTGAAAAATTGATATCATTATACAAAATTTTAAAAAAATAAACAGCATAAAATATATTGACGAAGAAGCAACCATTTAGTAAATAAAACGTTGATCAAATTATATCTCTGAAACACCAGCTCGATCAGTACAAAATATTTCTGAAAAGATTAAATGAGTAATAAAATGAATCGGATCTAATGAAATATGGTATATCCGAACTGATTCCAAAATTGCTGTCGAAATTTGTATTTTGGGTAAATTTGTTAAAAAAATGCTGCTATTTCAAAAATAAGGATGAAATTTATATGTTAAAAAAGGGGCGGATGTGTTCCTAATTAAGTTTAGTTTTAAGGACGTGAGCCTAATTTTTACTTAAATTAATTTAATTTAATAGAGAGATTTTTGAGTGTAACTTGAGAAGACGATCGAATTAAGCCACGAAACTAGTTCCTTGAGTTCGTATCGACGATTAGAGTCAGGATAGCTATATAATTTGTTATTTTTGAAGACCGGGTAATTTGGTGTCCAAAATGGCATTGTGTTGCATGTAAAAATAGTGTACCAGGGAACAGTCTCGGAATGCGAGGAAATTGGTGCCTTTGGGTTCGTATTATTTAATTATTATAGAAATTTTAATTTTAGTGTCAATCAGACTTACCGGTTGATCGTGGCAACGATAAATGCCTTAGTCAATTATATTATTTTGGTCAATTTGGACAGGGGTAACTTTCAACGAATAAACGACTAGCCAAATGGACTCCGATTTGAATGAAATAAACTTCATTGGATCCGTAAGGAAGAGGTCTAGTGAAATGTCAAGGATTCAAATTTATTGGTTTTTTTCCTGTAATTATAGGAATTTTAAAAGCTTTATTTTTCATCGATAATTATAAAGGAATTTTCACAAACGACCTCGGAATTCGACGAAACCTGTCCCATTGGGTCCAAAATATTTTTCTATGCTAGGATAAGCAATTTCATTCTGATTAGAGGTTATATGTAATGTTTTATTAGATTAATTCACAACTAAGTTTCATTGATAATAAAATAATATTTATTTTACCCTATATATAATCCCCTCAAGACCTAATTCTCGCATCAAAGTAAATCTGGTGGTCAACCCACAAAGGAGCCGCCTCTTGCTCATGAATGGACGAAACCATTCGATCTATTCCCTTTGATTACTTCGAATCCATCAGTTTATACACAACATTTCCCACTATAATTCTATTCGCCTCTTCGAGATCTCAACATTGACCGACTTTGATGAGTTCTGGACGCTTGTGGTGGCCGGAATTTGACTTGAAAGCTGCTGACTTTCGAGTGGTTTTTGATGCAACTGGCGAGGCTTGGGTTTCGAGAATTTGTGTGAATGTAGCGGAGGGACGGCGGTTGGTCTCGGTGGGCTCCGATCATGGTTCGATCGACGGTGGAGGCGGGCAACGATGATTTGTTTCCGGCGATGTTGGGGTATTGCGATGCAAGAGCAGAAAGATGGAAATTAAAAAGTGTTCGGACCTGTATAGATTTTTCTCCTTTAGAACCCTGTAGTTTATTTAGACCAGAATTAACGTATAATACTTGATTTATAAAAGTGGCAGCTGATAGAATCAAAGTAAATGGAATAGTCAGGCAGTTTGGGTTTGTGAAGAACAGTGCTGTAACGACCTGGATTTTTGGTCGATTTATTTTAAATATTTAATACAGTTTTAAATATTGAGTTGATAATATAAATCAATTTTTATATTGATTTATCGGTTTAATAATTGAAATACGGTTTATTTCAAATATATATGTAATTATTGTAATATGAACATGGTAATATTTGACTTCAAGGTTAAAACTGAACCGAAGTGATTCAAATGACCAATGGAAAATTCTATTGGATATAAACGATGATAATTATTTATTATTGAGAATTTAATTATTGTTAATTTAAATTATAATATGAAATATAAAAATAGTTATATTTTTTCAAACGACGTCGAAATTCGATGAAACCAATTTGATTGGATCTGAAACATCAACCCATAGCACTATGTCAATTTTAACTGCAATCGAAGCTCATCTATGGTAGTTGTAGTGTGTTACTTCATACTTAAGTTACGTAAATTAATAAAATAATAAAATCCATTAGCTTCCTAAACAAACTTCAGTATATCTTCCTTAGTAAGACGTTTTTCTACCTTCCTTAAGACGCTACTATGAAGTCTATAAAATAACACCTTACCCCATTCCTTTTTCCCCAATTAACTAATTTTCTCTTCCATTCGAATACAACTAAAAATCAAAAATCCCCCTTTCTCTACAAAAAGCCGGTAAGCCACTTCATTTCGAGTCGATTATTTTAAAATCCAATTGGAGGTGAAACGTGTTCTTGTAGTTTGATAGAGTCTGTTCTTCGATTTTTGGTGCTATTCGAATTGTGCGGCATCAATTGGGGGAGATCGACAGTGCCAAGAGAAAGAGGGGGTTCGGCTTCACCAGTAATCGCAAGCACCTGTAACTCGAGCAACGGTGTCACGATTGGCTTGGATCTAGAGTTCAGCAATGGAGTACGATCATCATCGCGATTTAAGAGGGAGGCGCCGCCTTTGGAAAGGTTGCTGATGAGGTTTGTCAGGCTTGCGAGTTAGGATTTGAAGGGAGACAGATGTGGGTGGAGCGAGGTATAGGTCACGATGGTTTCTAGAAGGGTGCGATAGGGAGCCGTGATGTAGTGAAGGGGGGCGCTCATTCCGGATATGATGAATGGGGAGATCCGGAGTTCGAACTGGCGGTAGGGGTTTCTCTTGAGCGACGTTGCTGTTACAGTGAGGAGTAGAAACCGCAGTTCCATTGTTCGGCAGTTCGATTTTGATTCTATTGAGTAGTTCGAGACCTAGCTGTGGCGTGATTGTCAGGAAAGGCGACAAGTTGGGGATTTAGGTGATTTTTGAGTTTATTAGTCCTGTTAGCATCTGCAACTACGATTTGAGGAGGTCCGAACTCTAGTTTTTGGTGCTTGAGGGTGGATGGTTACTAGCAGTGGAGTGATAAGGATGGATGCTTGTTAATTGGGGTTGCAAGCACTTGTTTTGGAAGTGGTAGTTGGATTTCCTGTTTGTCGAACTTGGTATTAGTGCGAGAGTACCAATGTTGATCTGAAGTAGTGTGAGGTATCTATGGAAAAATGGAATGGTGCTTATTTATTGATAGTTTTTAAAAGAGGGATTTTTAAAGGTAAATATTTTAAATTAGTAATTAGAATTTTAATTTTATTTAGAATGTTCGATAGCTTAATATAACGAATGTCATATTAGAATATAAGCAAGATTGTATCAAATGGAGTGGGTCGAGGAATTCATGGTTGCGGATTACAAGAGCTGAAATTAAAATCAGAACAGATCGGATTATAAAAATCACAGTGAGTAAATCTCACTCACATTTATTTAGAATTATTTTTATTAATTAAAAATAATTGTTCGTTGGTTGCTTGCTTGCATTGAAATTTTATTGTGGCTATATTATAAATATATATATATTAATTATTTAGGATTGGTGTTATTGGTTATTATATATATATATATATATATATATATATATATATATTGGTAGTTGGATTCCCGCAGTACCATTAGCAGATGCCCGTAGTATCATTAGTGGATGACCCTATACGCCCCATGCTATGATAGTGGATGATCTTCTATACCGCGATATCCTGCCTCGAAGCAGGATGGGTATTATTTATGTTGACTAACGTTTGTGGATGCAGGAAAACAGGTTGGAGGAATCCAACTGGATTCCTCCAAAATATTATTATTTGTTTGTTTTTCATATATATTATCATATATGATGTGTTAGAAAACCTGTCATTTATAATTGGTTGTTTTTGGTGTTTGAAATATCATCGATCCTAAATGTTGATTTATAAAAATATCATGAAAGGGGATTTTTGAGACAAAAAGGGAAAATCTATTTTTCTAAAAATAGAATTTGAATTTCGAATGGACTGAGAAATGTTAACTAGTTTGAATAATAAAAACAAGGAAATAAATTTATAAATGATGTTTATAAATTAAATAATTGTGGGAATTGAAGAAATTTATAAATGATGTTTATAAATTATATAATACAGGAAATTGAAGTATTGACTTTATAAACGCTATTTATAAATTAAATAATACAGGGAATGGAAGTAAATTTATAATCGTTGTTTAATAATTAAATAATGTAGGGAATTGAGGTTGAATTTATAATTGGTGTTATAAATGGAATGGGAAAAATTATCATTTAGATAATTTGGGAAACGTAAATACAAGTGTGTATTTATAAAAGGAAATTTATTTTTTTCAAAGAAGAATTTTTATTTCAAATGGATTTGAAATATAGACTTGTTTAAAAATATATAAACAAGTAATATAAACAGTATTTTTAAAGAAAGGTGGAAAATTATCATTTGGATAATTTAAATATTTAAATTCGAGTATGAATTTAAAAAGCGAATTGGAGATCGTTTCGAAAATGGGATGATAGAATTTATTTTGAAATTCAGAATATAAACTGAACTGAAACAAGTTTAAAGAGTTTATAATCGAGATTCGATTTTATATCGAATTTTATAAAATAATTTATTTACATAGGGAATTGTAATTTAATATGGCAAATTGAGTCATAAATAAATTATAACCGACTAATGAAAAATCGACGAGTTGAGAAAATCAGAAATGTTAAGTTGAATTTGAAAACTGGATTAAATATATATTATTATATATTAGAATGGAGTTGAAATTATTATAAACGAAGTTTGAAACGTTTATATATTAAATATAGTTAAAACGAACTCGCCGCAGCACGGCAGTTCATAGATCGGCATTTCGAACTTCAATTGAATATACAGAACTCAATTTTAGTCTAAATTATTTGAAACAAGAATCGTCAAGAAAGATTTGATAATAGTTTTCTAATGGCAGAGAAAATTCTGAATTTCGTCGTATATATTTTGAGTTATGTCAAAATCAAATTATCAAAAAACAAAACCATAACCATTATAAAACCGTAATGGTTTATTTAAATAAATTAAAGGATTTTAAGTAAATAAAATCCGAATTTCCAGTAGAAAAATCCAGATTGGAGATATAAAATAAATATGAACTCCAGTGAAGTAAGTTAAATGATTTTTGAGACAAAAATCAGATTTTTAGTTATTGAATAGAACTAACTAATTTGAATAATAATTAGTTAATTGAAATTTAATATGAAATTGGACTTTGAACAAGTAAAGGTGATTTGAGAAATTATATTCAAAAATCGAAAAGGGAATTTTAATCGAAAATGGAATTCAGTTTGTTTATAAGCAAGTTGATATTATATTTGATCATGTTATGTTCAAACAAAGAAGTGAAATAGGCAAGATAGCTAATTAGAAAATAAATTTGCGAATTGGGTTGAGACGAATGGAGTGAGTTAAAACCGGATGGGAATATTTGGATATGTGTTAAGCAGGTTTGGAATGAAGTATATGAAGAGATATAAATTGAAATGCCCGACCAAAAGGTACATGTTTAAATTCCATATGAGGTTTTATGCATCGAATCGGCAAGGCGCTTGGCTTTTTATTTTCTTTTTGAAAGGGCCTAGAGAGGCAAGTTGAGGTTTGAACTATTGACAGTTACAAAGGAGGTTATGGCGAATTTTTCCGAAAATTTCAGGAGTTAGAATATTTTTAATAAAATTTGATAGTTAGAAATCAATGTATCGATATATATATATATATATATATATATATATATATATAGAATGCGATAAGGAAATGAACTTAAAAATATAATATTATAAACAAAAAGAAAATCTATAATTAAATCTGGTAAAATTAGAAAGCGAACCGTATACATGTTTTCAAAATGAATAATTGGTTTTTATGATGTTGATTATTCGAGGTAAGTGGTTTTGTCTGTTTTGAAGTTAAGGATGTTTTCACTCAAGGTCTAAGAGGTAGTTATACCCAAACTTGTTTGATTTCATTTTTAACCAATAAATAGCAGGATCCAGTCTCGAAGAGAAATATTTGAATAAGATTTAGTCGAATGCAGTATTTTGGGTTGTTGTAGCGATGTTTTGTTTTAACCCAAGTAAGTAAATTTTGGAAATATAATAATAAATATTTCCAAAGTATAGAAATGAATGGTCGTGAAAGGGATTAGAATTGGAATATTTTCCAATTATTAATAGAAGATATTTTATAAATATAGAAAATAAAATAAGGCGATATATGGAAGTGTTTTCCAAATAGTGTAAGAGGTCAAGATGATTATCGAAAATATCGTGTTAACGAATATGGATAAGGAAATCGAGAAGTGTTTTAATTAATGAAATATTAATCAAAAGGCCCAGTGATTGTTTGATGTTTTGAATGTTTGTTTATTTTTCTTCGATAGTTAAATAACTGACTATCGAAGTATTTGCCAATATCGTTGTCAATATGGAGAGACCGGTTGGATTATTATCCGAGAACCACTCCGTATTGGCAGTAGCATTACGAATCAGATTATATAAAGATAATCGAAGACGGATTAAAGTGCAAGGACTTTTTCTATTAATAGAAATGGTGCCTTCGGTTTCATTCAATCCCAGAGAATTTATAATGGATGAATGTCTGACAGAGTATTTCCAATGATCGCAAATGATTGTTCTGTACAAATATATATAGTAGCAGAGAATTTATTCTCTTAGCATTATATCCAGAATATATTTGTGCAATCAATTTATGATTTACGGATCTGATAATGTGGCATTCAAAGTGATTGTACTATCAATGAATGATAAGAAATCGTAGCCTTAGGCCTCAACAACTGGGAAATGACAAAAATTGGGCAGGCAGCCTGGCTATGTGGGTCGCTCCCATTAAGGTGTATAATCACCTATCTAGAGAAATTCCTTTTACTTCTTTAATCTATCGATGATGTCCCTTTTCGGGAAACGATTGCCGATCCCAACCATTGGTGATATACATTCGATACACTCAAGCGAAATGAGTGGTTGGTCATGTGTGGGCCGAGTTGCAAGATGTTCTTGTTGAACCCAGTGTATTCCCCTCTAGAGATACACTATCGGCAGGTGGTTCCATACCTTATCATAGTCAAAATCCAATCTCCAATAAGCATCCTGCGGTTTTTGATTTATATCATATATGGAGCGCGAGATGCACGCGTTCCGCTAGATTGTTATTTATTTGATTTACACACTATTATAATGTCACTGGATTTTCGTATCAAAGTGTTTTGGGTTATAGTAAGGTAAAAACCGTCCATGTTTATGTGTGGGCTGGTCTTACTATTATCCTTTGTTTCGAAAGGATTTTGAAAGTTAAACAATTGGTTGGAGTTTACTCACACTAGCCCATGACTGACCCAGAGTTTATTTTGTTTGTTTTCCCTAAACTCTTGGGTGCCCAAATTTGTACGGGCAGTCAAGTAGTCGGGATTTTACAGATTTACTTGGAGGAGTTTGAAGCAGGAGGCTTCACTAGTTAGCTATAGACTATCATATATCCCGCTGTGTACCATGTTTGTATCTAGAAATAGGTATTCATAACTGTCCCAGAAATAGCTGTTGTGCTCTGATGATAGTATGTATATAAAGTTACCGAATTGTATTTCAAAGTTTATGTAACCTAATATATTTTATTCGTTCCACTGCGAGTTTGTGATCTTCGTTTTCTTCTATTCTAATATTTCTTTCTTTCTATTTCTCATCCTCTAACTTCTTTCTAATAATGATTCGTATTTCTATGCAATTTGGGTTGGACGTGTGACGGATTTGCGGGCCACTACAGTTGGTAACTTTATATATTTTATGTTACCTAATATATTTTATTTGTTCTGTTGTGAGTTTGTGATCTTCGTTTTCTTCTATTCTAATATTTCTTTCTTTCTATTTCTCATCCTCTAACTTCTTTCTAATAATGATTCGTATTTCTGTGCAATTTGGGTTGGATGTGTGATGTATGTAGTCAACTCAGATAGTACGGATTTGCGAGCCATTACAAGTGCGAAGCAGGAAGGAGATGGAAGTTGTTCGGCTCGTAAAAAACATCACATAATAAGTTTAAAAATTAGTTAAGTAGTTAATTAGGAATATATTTATATTTAAAATTCATATTAATTGAAGCATGGGTTTTACAGGCTTCTGCAATTTTTGAAGCATGTGAAAACATGAAGAAGAATATTGTAATAAGGGGTTGACCTGTCTTAGGGTAAGACAATAATTAGTTTATATAATTTATTAAGTAAGGGAGAACAATTTAGCTTAAATTATGATTTGGAACAAATGCAGGGTATGTACATGGTCTTTGATTAGAGAAGTATAGTGTTTTGCAAATATAGACGAGAGCAGAAACATCGGTCTGTAAACCGTATACCAAATTTGATGATGGGTCGTTAATCTAGAATTATAAGTAATTTTTAAGTCAATGGAATTTATAAACTGATTAAATATTGTTACCCATATTCCTTATGACTGGTGCAGAAAACGGAAAAAATATATGGAAATGAGAAACAGAAGAGAACGACCTGAATTCATTTAACCCAAAGTAATCAGATTAGATTATTAAATTTTTAATTAGAAGTTATTTTTTTAAATAACAACTGTATACCTATATAATTGTATAATTATTTCTTGTCTTAACAGAAATTAACGAAATAAACTTCGTTGGGACCGTAGCAATGAATGTTACGTTTTGGAACTGCCTTGGACAAAGCTGGAAATAGTGAGGACTTTTCATTAAATTAAACATCGTTTAATTTAACTGAAAAGCCAAACCACTTAAGCGACAGATGGAATCAAGGTGAGTTAAACTCACTCAGTTCTTCCCATTTATATTTTATATAAATTGGGTTTTTATTTTGTGTGCCCTGGTTGTTAATAATTGAATGTTTGCAAATTATATAATCACTTGTTGATTTAACCGATGAAATTAAACCGTAGTTTAATTTCAGTAAAATACCAAATCGTAATTTTAACGATTGGATCCAATGAAGGTAAGTTACCTTATTGGTCACGTTTATTTATAAACGTGTTTAATTTTTCGAATTGTTTTGTTGATTAATTGATGTTAAATGATCGTTATTTGTTGTTATAGAAATTATCAGTTAAATGGAATTGAATAATCAGATTTGAGACAACCAGTTTGATACAGGGAAGAACAAGTTAGAGGGATCCAACGGGATTCCTCAAATAATTTTTTTCTTCATACTATCATATATGAACTGATCTGATGGGGTGATTGATTTGATTGTTGATTATTGACAGAAAATTTAACATCTGTTTAGTTTAAACCAACGAGTGGTATTGGTTGAGTATTTAATGGCAGTATATGGCCTATGAAATAAATTGTTTCATAAATGTTGATTTACCGCCAGGCAGATCAACAGAGATGAAGTTATAAAATTTATTTTATAACTTGATATAGATTTTGAATTGCATTATATTGGAAATATGTTTGTAAAAAGGGAATAAATATTTATTATTTATTATTTAAACTTATAATTTATCATTTATTGATTTTATAAGGAAATTTCTAGTGTTAATCAGGTTTATAAACAAATGAGTAGAAATTAACCTAATGGTTAAATTTGGATATTGTTTTATTAAGAAATAATTAAATGGAATTATTTAAATTAATTATATTATTAATTAATTTAAAGGGAGAACGAATTGGAATCGATTACTGGGATAACTGTGTTTTGAGTTGACTATATCAACCGTTTTTAATTAGGATTAAATTATTGCATTTTGAATAGAATGGTTTAATGAATATTGTTTAAAATTTAAATAAGATATTTAAAAAGGGATTTACTATTTATTTTAGTTAATTAAGGAATTAACTATTTTTACAGTAGTTAAAGATCGAAGTTAATTATTATCCTGATTAAAAATAATATAGGGGATTACTTTTTAATTGAAAATCATTTCAAAAGTAGACGGAATTGAAATGAAATCCAATTGAATGGTGAAAGAAGTTTTTGAATGGGTTTTATATTTGAAAACTCGAATTTTTATAACAAAGTTAAAAAGAATTCCAAGCAAATAAAATAGTTTGAAATAAATGTTACTTAATTATTTGAATTAAGTCAAAGGAGATTGGGATAAAAAGGTTTATAATAATCCAGAGTTATATGGATGAGGTTTAAGATGTTAAAGTGTTAATTTTAAATTAACGTTACTTAAAAATGGAATAAAGTAAAAAGGGAAATTGAAATAAGATTTTCAAGTGGGAAATGGTGGAATGTAACACCCCACGTCCATTAATGTCACTCACAAAGGGAATGCATCAATGTCCATGAAGCATTATTGTTGTATAGAACAGATAAATTACAAGAATAAATAAATAAAACAACACAGCAGAAGATAAAACTTATTTTATTTCATCATAACTCAAAACGAGTTTACATAAGTAGTTTCCAAAACCATTACAACAGGATCAGTAGTCTTTTCCAAAAACTTCAAAGTACATAAAGAAGCAAATACTTAAGTAACATAAATGCATAAATCCCTACTGAGCATAAGCAAAGCCATAAAGATGAGAAAGTCCCAAGTGATACATATACTATCTTCAAGCAACTAAAAGAAATCGGCACTAAGCTGTAGTATTCCCTCCATGCAAATCGAGGGGGGGGGGAGGAAGAAAAGAGGTGGAAAGAAAAGGGGGTCAGACATAAAGTCTGGTGAGTGCGATAACTTTAACAATATAATTATCAAAATAACTAGGCTAAGGCATAAGCTGGAAAATAAGGAAATGACTGTGAACAATTGGGTATGACAGAACAAAACGAGGAAATAAGATGAACCAAAATAACATTAAAGGTGCCCCTAATCACTATAAGATAATTATTACACTACACCACCACTAGTCACCCTAAAGGTTGATCCCGCCTACAGAACTTAATAATGATAATGGTTGATTAGTGTGCTCCTATCTACCTTCGTAGGTGTCGTCTGCCCCTATCTCCACTAGGTGTACCCACTACCACCATTCGATCGGCTACCTAACTCGTAGATACCCGTGCTGGCCCCATAGTGGGGTGTATCACTCCCCAAAGTGGCAACCCGATACAACCAAAAATGCACGGTTTATACCTACACGATGCAACAATGTCTTACCTACCAGCCCGAGACCACACACGCATATGAACCCGTTGGACTTGCGTTGCCACCGCTGACCGTTTTGACCTCTTACAATCAAATCCAGTACGCGTGTCCCTTCCTCGACTTGGGTCGAGCCCACAAAGATACTTAATGGGTTACTGGTTTGAAAAGGGCCCCCATGCATGAGACAAGCTTTCCACCTATGCTTGGTCCCCTCCAAGGTTTTTCCCTACTTAACCCCATTCTTATTCATGTCTTCTTACATGTTTCAATCTTGGTTAAGTGCATCTAATCGTATTTCAAATGCCACCCAAGGCACCCACTAAATTCCACATGCCACCCAAGGCACCCACTTAACCCCCTCATGTCCCACTACATGTTTATCTGGTTAAGTGTTTCTTAATTCATTAAGACCGTAACCTTGTAAAGACCACCCACATTAGACTGGCATTTATGGCAGCTGGATTTGTCGGGCGGGTCCGGGCAGTCTTACACCACAAACGAGCCTAACCTCGTGTCTTTAAAACTGTTACGCATTTAATTTATGCCTAAGACCTCCCACATTAGACTGGCATTTTTAGCAGCTGGATTTGCCAGGCGGGTCCGGGCAGTCTTACACCACAAAAGAGTCTAACCTCGTGTCTTAGGCGATTAATTACATCAAATTAATTACCCCCAATTTGAATTAATTCCCCTATTCAATTTGCCAATCAATTACAAATTTAACTATGTCCATAATTGACTTAATTATGTCCATCTACTTATGGTATATAAAATTATACCAATTAACATCACATTTAAGGCATTTATGCCAATTCTCAATATTAAATCTTTTAATATTATCCCATTGCCCCACGTTGTACGTTCGTTCGTTTAACGTAAAATATACGTTAGACTCGAATAGTCTAACTTATGGAATAAAGAGAAAACATCACCACATGCATACAATAAAAACTAGATCTAAACATAAGGGGTGAACTTGCATGTGCGAATAAGGTTTTTCATCTAAAACTTGCATAGGCCAAAGTTAAAACTTGCATAAACTATAGATGTCATAGATCTAATCATAAGGTGTAAACTTGCATAGGCAATAGTCACAAACTTGCATAAACTATGAATGTCATAGATCTAATCATAAGGTGTAATCATGCATAGGCAATAGTCACAAACCTACATTACATGATTCATTCTCCAATATATATATATATATATATATATATATATATATATATACTTGCATATGTGATTTATACAACATAGACTATGATGTAAACTTGCATCTAACTCACACATATCATAGCCTAACTTTCGATCCAATTTACACATAAAATAGATGTCATGAAACATATAAGGTTGTATATGATTCTCACTAACTTGCATATAATTCATATCTAAATTAACATCTAAACTTGCATACATACATATGATTTAACATATGAATTAGTTCCAACAACATAACCAAACTAGCATATGAAACATCATTATGAATTGATTGTACATAAGCCAACAATTAACATGGATTTACAACATAGATGATAACATCACAGCTTTACAACATAGATAATAACATCAAGATTTACAACATAGATAATAACATACGGTCAATGATTTACAACATAATCATATAATCCAAATCATAGCTCAATCCAAATAAATTGTTAATTATCTTATTAAAGGAATCGTACTCACAAAAAGAAGGTCTTGCGTTCTGAAATCTGAGTTCTGAAATTGATTTAGCTGGCCTTTGTAGTAGATTCGTTATTGTTTATATTAGAGTTGAATAGAACTGAGTTGATTAGCTTCGTTTTCCCTCTAGTTCGTGGCGGCTACTCTAGGTTACAAGATGACAGCATGACGACCATGATTCAGATTTTTTATTTGATTTTAGGGTTTGAGTCTACCCATGTTTATATATAATTTCAATTTAATTATAGCCGTCGGATGATCTTAGGGTTAATCAAAACCACTCAGTCAGGATAGGGTGACACCTCAGCCCTAATGACTCAGCAAGGAGTCAGAAAGGACTCAGTAATGAGTCACAATATGGATCAGATTGCACCAGAAATGCCATATTGTGACTCCTTGCTGAGTCATTAGGGCTAAGGTTTCACCCTATCCTGACTGAGTGGTTTTGATTAACCCTAAGATCATCTGACGGCTATAATTAAATTGAAATTCTACATAAACATGGGTAGACTCAAACCCTAAAATCAAAATAAATATCTGAATCATGGCCGTCATGCTGTCATCTTGTAACCTAGAGTAGCCGCCACCATGTAGAGGGAAAACGAAGCTAACCAATTCAGTTTTATTCAACTCTAATCTAAACAATAACGAATCTACTACAAAGGCGAGCTAAATCAATTTCAGAACTTAGATTTCAGAATGCAAGACTTTCTTTTTGTTAGTTCAATTTCTTTAATAAGATAATTAATAATTTAATTGGATTGAGCTATGATTTGGATTATATGGTTATGTTGTGAATCATTGACCGTATGTTATTATCTATATTGTAAATCTATGATATTGTTATCTATGTCGTAAAGCTGTGATGTTATCATCTATGTTGTAAATCTATGTTAATTGTTGGCTTATGTACAATCAATTCATAACGATGTTTCATATGCTAGTTTGGTTATGGAACTATTTCATATGTGAAATCATATGTATATATGCAAATTTAGATGTTAATTTGGATATGAATCATATGCAAGTTAGTGAGAATCATATACAACCTTACATGTTTCATGACATCTATTTTATGTGTAAATTGGATCTAAAGTTAGGCTATGACATGTAGGAGTTAGATGCAAGTATACATAATAGTCTATGTTGTATAAATCACATATGCAAGTATGTATGTATATATATATATATATATATATATATATTGGAGTATGAATCATGTAATGTAAGTTTGTGACTGTTTCCTATGCATGTTTACACCTTATGATTAGATCTATGACATCCATAGTTTATGCAAGTTTGTGACTATTGCCTTTGCAAGTTTACACCTTATGATTAGATCTATGACATCCATAGTTTATGCAAGTTTTTGATTATTGCCTATGCAAGTTTACACCTTATGATTAGATCTATGACATCCATAGTTTATGCAAGTTTGTAACTTTGGCCTATGTAAGTTTTTGGATGAAAAACCTTATTCACACATGCGAGTTCACCCCTTATATTTAGATCTAGTTTTCATTCTATGCATGTTGTTATGTTTTCTCTTTATTCCATAAATTAGACTATTCGAGTCTAACGTATATTTTACGTTAAACGAACGAACGTACAACGCGGGGCAATGGTATAATATTAATTGATTTGGCATAAATGCCTTAAATGTGATGTTAATTAGTATAATTTTATATACCATAAATAGATGGACATAATTGAGTCAATTATGGACACAGTTAAATTTGTAATTGATTGGCAATTTGAATAGGGAAATTATTTCAAATTGGGGGTAATTAATTAGGTGTAATTAATCGCCTAAGACACGAGGTTAGACTCGTTTGTGGTGTATGACTGCCAGAACTAGCCCGGCAAATCCAGCTGTCACAAATGCCAGTCTAATGTGGGAGGTCTTAGGCATAAATTAAATGCGTAACAGTTGTAAAGACACGAGGATAGGCTCGTTTGTGGTGTAAGACTGCCCAGACCTGCCCGACAAATCTAGCTGCCACAAATGCCAGTCTAATATGGGAGGTCTTTACATGGTTACGGTCTTAATGAATTAAGAAACGCTTAACCAAATAAACATGTAGTGGGACATGAGGGGGTTAAGTGGGTGCCTTGGGTGCCATGTAAAATTTAGTGGGTGCCTTGGGTGGCATTTGAAACACGATTAGATGCACTTAACCAAGATTGAAACATGTAAGAAGACATGAATAAGAATGGAGTTAAGTGGGAAAAACCTTAGAGGGGACCAAGCATAGGTGGAAAGTTTGTGTCATGCATGGGGGCCCTTTTCAAACCAGTAACCCATTAAGTATCTTTGTGGGCTTGACCCAAGTCGAGGATGGGACATGCGTACTGGATTTGATTGTAAGAGGTCAAAACGGGTCAGTGGTGGCAACGCAAGCCCATCGGGTTCATATGCATGTGTGGGCCTGGTCTGGTAGGTAAGACATTGTTGCATCGTGTAGATATAAGTCGTGCATTTTTGGTTGTATCAGGTTGCCACTTTGGGGAGTGATACACCCCACTGTGGGGCCAGCACGGGTATCTATGAGTTAGGGAGCCGATCGAATGGGGGTAGTTGGTACACCTAGTGGAGATAGGGGCAGACGGCACCTATGAAGGTAGCTAGGGGTACACTAAACTACCATGATCATTATTAAGTTTTGTAGGCGGGATCAACCTTTATGGTGACTAGTAGTGGTGCAGTTTAGTAATTATCTTATAGTGATTAGGGGCGCCTTTAATGATATCTTGGTTCATCTTATTTCCTCGTTTTGTTCTGTCATACCCAATTGTTCACAGTCATTTTCTTATTTTCCAGCTTATGCCTTAGCCTAGTTAGTTTGATAATTATATTGTTAAAGTTATCGCACTCACCAGACTTTATGTCTAACCCCCTTTTCTTTCCACCTCTTTTCTTCCTTCCCCCCCTCAGGTTTGCAAGGAGGGAATACTACAGCTTAGTGCTGATTTCTTTCAGTTGCTTGAAGAGAGTAGATGTATCGCTTGGGACTCTCTCATCTTTATGAATGGCTTTGCTTATGCTCAGTGGGGATTTATGCATTTATATTATTTAAGTATTTTCTTCTTCATGTACTTTGAAGTTTTTGAAAAAGACTATTGATCCTGTTATAATGGTTTTGGAAACTACTTATGTAAACTTGTTTTGAGTTATGCTGAAATAAAATAAGTTTTATCTTCTGCTGTGTTGTTTTATTTATTTATTCTTGTACTTTATCTGTTCTATACAACAATAACGCTCCATGGATATTGATGCATTCCTTTTGTGAGTGACATTAATGGACGTGGGTTGTTACACGTGGTATCAGAGCCATAGTTACAAGAACAGATAAAAAGTTTTGAAAAGTGTTTTCAAAAGTATTATTTTCCTAGAATGTCTTTTCAAAAACTTGTTTTAAAGAAGCAAATTTTCAAGGAAAGTTTACTTTAAAGAGCATAATCCCTGCAAGCCATACATCTCCCTTTCGCTTCCCTTGTTTTGAAACTCTTTCTTTTTCTTTTCAGCATGTCTGGAGCATCTGAGATACCAGAAGGTGTTCATGTACCCGGTTGGCTTCGTCAATATCTCGAGGCTAGGGCCGCTGCCGCGAGTCAGTCTAACGTTCCTCCTCCTCCTCCCCCAGCTCCACATATTCATCCGCGTGGAGATACTTTCTCCAAGAATGTAAAGACTTTCGTTCGATGGGTGGAAAATCTTTTAGTGGATCTGAAACATTCATTGAAGCTAGAAATTGGTTGAAAGAAGTGGAGGATCTGTTTGGCATCTTCGATTTGGACGATTGTAAGAAGGTCCAATTGGCTGCTTGGTTGATGAAGGACGAAGCTTCGTTTTGGTGGGAGGTCACTAATGGAGAGTGTCCGGTTGATACATGGCTAGATTTCAGGCGTAGGTTTGAGGCAAAGTTTCTCTCACGGGTTGAGGAGAATTTATATATGGATAGATTTTTAGTGTTGAAGCAAGGGTATCTATCAGTGTAAGAATACATCAACAAGTTCAATCAGTTGGCAAGATTTGGCTTGGACTTGGTGAATACACCCGAATAGAAGGCCCTGAGATTTGTTAAGGGTTTGTACGAGCCACAACATGGGTTAGCTATGACCCACATCCCTATGGGGGCCACCTTTGAGACACTAGTTGACATGGTGCTTATGCATAAAGAGGAGAAGGGCGCCAATGCTAATAAGGCACCCGAGAAGAAAGGGGATCAAAAGGAAACCGCAGCAGCAACAACAAAACAAGAAAGGCGGGAAGAACAATAATGGCAAAGGAAAGAAGAACTGCTTTAATTGTGGGACACCAGGCCATCTGAGTAAAGACTGTAGGAAAAAGAAGAAGACTGGTTGCTTCCACTGTGGAGAGGCAGGTCATCTAGTTAAGGACTGCCCAAGGAAATAGGGGCAAGGGCAAAGAACTTCTAGAGGGCAGCTTCAGGCTCTTGTGGCACCAGGGCAGGCAAGGGAGCAGGTCAAGGCTCTCACGGTCCCACCGCTACAAGAACAAGGTTGAAACATTTCCATTGAGAGTTTAGTTTTTCTATTTGATCATCCTGTCCGTACCTTATTCGATTCTGGCACATCACATTCGTTTATCTCTACATCATTAGTTGAAACACTACGCTTAGATACTAGTCTTGTTGTGGATCCCATTGTAGTCTCAAATCCTATTGGTGGGTCGGCTCATTTATCCATGGTCTGTAGGGATTTGAGATTGTCTATCTTAGGCATTAGTTTTGAATGTAATGCTTTTGTGCTTGGTTTCATGGGCTATGGGTTGATTCTAGGGATGGATTGGCTAGACCGATATGGCGCCATCCTAGATTGTGAACAAAGGGTAGTAAAATTGTTGACTCGTAGTGGAAAGACCCTTGACATTTCTTGTGACCCTAAAGGACCGGTGATGCTTAGTTATCTTGAGTCACTTGACGCATCCAATGATGATTTACATTATATTCGTATAGTCCATGAATATGTTGATGTATTCAATGAGGTGAGGGGTCTACCCCCAAAACGTGAGATAGACTTTCGTATTTATCTTGTAGACAATGCAAAACTAGTATCTCTGCCAGTGCGCCACATGGCTACTCGTGAGTGGAGGGAGCTCAATAGGCAAGTAGGGGAGTTGCTTGAGAAAGGGTTCATAAGATGTAGTATATTGGAGTGGGGTGCTCCATTAGTATTTTCCACGAAGGCAGATGGGTCCCTTAGACTTTGTAGAGAGCTTAATAAACTTACTAAGAAGAATAGGCAGCCACTGCCGAGGATTGACGATCTCTTCGATCAGTTAGTTGGCGCCTCAGTGTTTTCGCAGTTAGACTTAGCCACTGGTTTCCATCAGTTGAGAGTGGCTGAGGATAGCATAGACAAGACTGCCTTTCGCACTCCAGACGGTTTCTATGAATTGCTTGTGATGCCCTTCGGTTTTACAAACGCCCCCGCATACTTTGTTGACTTGATGAGTAGGGTGTTTAGGGAGTACCTTAATAAATTCGTGGTGGTCTTTGTGGATGACATCTTGGTCTTTTCTAAGACCGAGGAAGACTATTCCCTACATCTTAGGGAAGTGTTGGAGACCCTTCGAGCGCATAACCTTAAAGCTAAATTTTCTAAATGTCACTTTTGGAGGAAGGAAGTGCGATTCTTAGGGCACGTCGTTTCCAAAGAAGGGATAGCTGTGGATCCCGCGAAGGTGCTGGCCATCCAAGATTGGAAGGTCCCTAAAAATGCTACCGAGGTGAGGAGTTTCATGGGGTTGGCAGGCTATTATAGGAAGTTTATCAAGGACTTCGCAAAAATATCAGCCCCATTAAAACGCTTGACGAAGAAGAACCTAGTTTTTACGTGGGACATAGATTGTAATGATGCGTTCCAACGTTTAAAGAGAGCTTTGACCACATCCCCAGTCTTGGTGTTGCCAGATGGGAGTAAGCCATTTACCGTTTATACCGATGCTTGTGGGACAGGACTAGGCGCAGTCTTAATGCAAGAGGGAAGGGTAATAGCCTATGGAGGAAGGCAGTCGAGAGTACATGAGAGAAATTACCCTACGCATGACCTAGAGCTGGCCGCTATTGTTTTTTCGCTTAAGTCTTGGCGCCATTATCTTCTTGGCGAGAAATTCAAATTGTTCACTGACCACAAATCGCTAAAATACTTGTTCTCTCAGAAGGACTTGAACTTAAGGCAGCAAAGGTGGATGGAATTCTTAGCATCCTACGATTTCGAGATAGCATATACCCCTGGCAAGGGTAACGTGGTGGCAGATGCCTTAAGTAGGAAAAGATTGTCCTTGAGTCCATTGTTTATTGAGTAGCGAAGCTTAGAGTTCATCTCTACGTTTGACTTTAGACCGTCCATTGACTTTGTACCCGGTTTGCTAGCATCCTTAGAGGTCAGACCTACGCTTTTGGGACTGATTGGTGAGGCACAGCGAGATGACCCACAGTTGGTTGAGTTAGTAAAGAATCTCATAAGGGGGGAATCATCGAGCCATCTTAGTAGGTATACCCTAGATGATAAGGGTTGGATACGTAGGGACGGTAGACTTTGTGTACCACAAGGCGAGGACTTGAGGAAGACCATTCTTGATGATGCACATTGTTCGAAGATGACCATTCATCCCGGTGGGGACGAGATGTACATGGACATGAGACGAGTTTACTTTTAGGCCAGTGTGATGAAGGAAGTGGCCAAGTTTGTCGCTAGATGCTTGGTGTGCCAACAAGTAAAAACAGAGCAAAAGAAGCCCAGTGGGTTGCTTCACCCATTGGAGATCCCACAATGGAAGTGGGAGATTGTCTCGATGGACTTTATTGACGGGTTACCGAGATCGAGGAAGGGTAATACAAGGATTTGGGTCGTGGTAGACAGACTTATTAAGAGCACCCATATCATTCCCATGAAAAGTAAGAGGACTGCTTCATGGTTAGCCTCCGTATACTTTCGAGAGATAGTTCGTTTGCACTGTGTTCCTTCTAGCATAGTGAGTGATCGTGATCCTATCTTTACTAGCGAGTTTTGGAAGAGCTTGCAAGAGGCGGTAGGAACTCAGTTATGTTTGAGCACCGTATATCATCCTCAGACGGACGGCCAGACCGAGAGGGTGAATCGTATTCTAGAGGACCTTTTGAGGCAATGTGTTTTAGACTTCGGAGGTAGATGGGAGGAGCATCTTCCTTTGGTAGAGTTCGCATATAATAATAGCTTTCAGTCTAGCATTGTCATGGCACCTTTCGAGGCTCTTTATCGATGTCCATGTCGTTCGCCTACATGTTGGTGGGAATCTACGGATAAGATCTTACTTGGGCCCGATATGATTAGAGAGACTTCGTAAAAGATCGATTTAATTCGAAGGAGGATGAAGACGGCGCAAGATAGGAAGAAATCTTATGCGGACAAGAGGAGGACAAATCTTGAGTTTGATATTGGGGATATGGTCTTTATCAAGGTGTCTCTATTACGGAATGTTGTTCGCTTTGGTTCCATTGGGAAGTTAGCACCAAGGTTCGCAGTGTCATTTCCTATTAAGGGAAGGATTGGACAGATGGAGTATAGAGTGGAGTTTCCCAGAGTCTCTGTGGTGTACACGACGTATGACATGTATCACATTTGAGGAAGTGCTTACATGAGACCGCGGAAGTTGTAAAGCCGAGCTTGCTTAGAGAGGTGGAGATAGAGCGTGATGCGACGATTCGACGAGCTCCTATGTGCATTATTGGGTCGGAGATTAAGAAGTTGAGGAATCGAGAGGTCAAGCTAGTCAAAGTGTAATGGGGAAATGATGAAAGCAACGCTACTTGGGAGACGGAAGAGAAGATGTGTTCATTGTACCCTTTTCTTTTCGAGGGTATGTCTTTTAATTTCTCCTTTATCGCTTAGCTTGTACTCGTTTTATCTTTAGTATGTCCTCTTGCTAGTATCTTTGACCTTTAGATAAGGTAGTCCTATGGTTGAAACATGTGTTTGAGACATGTTATGTATGATGGATGCATGTGGATGCAAGTGTTTTCCAGTGGTTGCTCGTGGATGCATATACATACACTTTAGGCACTAGATCGGCTCAGTCACTTTCATATTGCATATAAATGGATGTATTTAGTAAAATGAATGTACATTGAATGTGTGAATCATATGGATGTTGCATTTAAATGAATGGTTGTGCACACATGTGGTAACGATATGTATAGGGTTCTTTGCATACATGATGGATACATGGCACTATCATTATTTGCATTAAGGAGGTCGACTGAATCACTGGACCGCCTGATTTAGCATTAGTATATGGACATATACACACACTATGCATATGTACATGAAAAGCATTAGAAATCTTTTAAGGACCATGGTTGCCAGTGGTTGATGGTTGAGTAGATGGATGATTGGATGGTAGGATACGTTCTTCTTGACTTAGAGATTTCGAGGACGAAATCCTTTAAATAGTGGAGAATGCAACACCCCAGATTTTTGAATAATCGAATTAACTAAATTCAAGAATAATTAATCTCAAATTTGAGAAATAAGGGAAACGGGTTGCGCCATTGTGTTCATCTTGGAATTCTAGTTGAGATAGAGTCCGAGTTTGCGTAAAACGGATACCGAATGAAGGAGATATGGACGAACGAAGTTAGGCGGAAGAATCAGAAAAAAAATTGCACTGGCGCACTTGGGAAGTGCACCAATACAAAAGTGGCACTGGCGCACCTGCCAAGTGTGCCTAGGCCGAGCAGAAAGCCTGCACAGCTTTCTGCTGCAATCTGATCCATATTGTGACTCATTGCTGAGTCCTTTCTAACTCCTTGCTGAGTCATTAGGGCTGAGGTGTCACCCTATCCTGACAGAGTGGTTTTGATTAACCTTAAGATCATCTGACGGCTATAATTAAATTGAAATTCTATATAAACATGGGTAGACTCAAACCCTAAAATCGAAATAAAAATCTGAATCATGGCCGTCATGCTGTCATCTTGTAACCTAGAGTACCCGCCACGAACTAGAGGGAAAACGAAGCTAATCAACTCAGTTATATTCAACTCTAATTTAAACAATAAGGAATCTGCTACAAAGGCGAGCAAAATCAATTTCAAAACTCAGATTTTAGAACGCAAGACCTTCTTTTAGTGAGTACGATTCCTTTAATAAGATAATTAACAATTTAATTGGATTGAGCTATGATTTGGATTATATGGTTATGTTGTGAATCATTGACTGTATGTTATTATCTATGTTGTAAATCTATGATGTTATTATCTATGTAGTAAAGCTGTGATGTTATCATCAATGTTGTAAATCTATGTTAATTGTTGGCTTATGTACAATCAATCCATAGCTTATGCAAGTTTGTGACTATTGCCTTTGCAAGTTTACACCTTATGATTAGATCTATGACATCCATAGTTTATGCAAGTTTGTGACTATTGCCTATGCAAGTTTACACCTTATGATTAGATTTATGACATCCATAGTTTATGCAAGTTTGTAACTTTGGCCTATGCAAGTTTTTGGATGAAAAACCTTATTCACACATGCGAGTTCACCTCTTATATTTAGATCTAGTTTTTATTCTATGCATGTGGTGATGTTTTCTCTTTATTCCATAAGTTAGACTATTCGAGTCTAACGTATATTTTACGTTAAACGAACAAACGTACAACGTGGGGCAATGGGATAATATTAAAAGATTTAATATTGAGAATTAGCATAAATGCCTTAAATGTGATGTTAATTGGAATAATTTTATATACCATAAATAGATAGACATAATTGAGTCAATTATGGACATAGTTAAATTTGTAATTGATTGGCAATTTGAATAGGGAAATTAATTCAAATTGGGGGTAATTAATTAGGTATAATTAATCGCCTAAGACACGAGGTTAGACTCGTTTGTGGTGTAAGACTGCCAGGACCCGCCCGGAAAATCTAGCTGCAACAAATGCCAGTCTAATGTGGGAGGTCTTAGGCATAAATTAAATGCGTAACAGTTGTAAAGACACGAGGTTAGGCTCGTTTGTGGTGTAAGATTTCCCGGACCCACCCGGCAAATCCGGCTGCCAAAAATGCCAGTCTAATGTGGGAGGTCTTTACAAGGTTACGGTCTTAATGAATTAAGAAACACTTAACCAGATAAACATGTAGTGGGACATGAGGGGATTAAGTGGGTGCCTTGGGTGGCATGTGAAATTTAGTGGGTGCCTTGGGTGGCATTTGAAATATGATTAGATGCACTTAACCAAGATTGAAACATGTAAGAAGACATGAATAAGAATGGGGTTAAGTGGGAAAAACCTTAGAGGGAACCAAGCATAGGTGGAAAGATTGTGTCGTGCATGGAGGCCCTTTTCAAACCAGTAACCCATTAAGTATCTTTATGGGCTCGACCCAAGTCGAGGACAGGACACGCGTACTGGATTTGATTGTAAGAGGTCAAAATGGGTCAGCGGTGGCAACGCAAGTCCAACGGATTCATATGCGTGTGTGGGCCCGGGCTGGTAGGTAAGACGTTGTTGCATCGTGTAGATATAAGCCGTGCATTTTTTGTTGTATCGAGTTGCCACTTTGGGGAGTGATACACCCCACTGGGGGGCAATACATGTATCTACGAGTTAGGGAGCCGATCGAATGGGGGTAGTGGGTACACCTAGTGGAGATAGGGGCAGACGACACCTATGAAGGTAGCTAGGGGTACACTAAACTACCATTATCATTATTAAGTTTTGTAGGCGGGATCAACCTTTATGGTGACTAGTAGTGGTGTAGTGTGTAATTATCTTATAGTGATTAGGGGTGCCTTTAACGATATCTTGGTTCATCTTATTTCCTCGTTTTGTTTTATCATACCCAATTGTTCATAGTCATTTCCTTATTTTCCAGCTTATGTCTTAGCCTAGTTATTTGATAATTATATTGTTAAAGTTATCGCACTCACCAGACTTTATGTCTGACCCCCTTTTCTTTCCACCTCTTTTCTTCCTCTCCCCCCATCAGGTTTGCAAGGAGTGAATACTACAACTTAGTGCTGATTTCTTTCAGTTGCTTGAAGAGAGTAGATGTATCGCTTGGGACTCTCTCATCTTTATGAATGGCTTTGCTTATGCTCAGTGGGGATTTATGCATTTATGTTATTTAAATATTAGCTTCTTTATGTACTTTGAAGTTTTTGAAAAAGACTATTGATCTTGTTGTAATGGTTTGGAAACTACTTATGTAAACTTGTTTTGAGTTATGATGAAATAAAATAAGTTTTATCTTCCGCTGTGTTGTTTTATTTATTTATTCTTGTAATTTATCTATTCTATACAACAATAACGCTCCATGGACATTGATGCATTCCCTTTGTGAGTGACATTAATGGACGTGGGGTGTTACATGAACAGCATGACGGCCTAATAGTTTAGGGTTTAGGTTTAGCTATGTTTATATAGATGTTTAGGATTAATATGAGCCTTTAGATCAACCTAGGAGTCATCAAAGCCATCCAAACCCAAGAGAGCCAACCAGAACATGACACATATGGCTAACACCTCAGAAAATCATCACTGTCCAGACCTACTTGCTGGAGTCGGCCCCTACAGGGGCGGGTCGATACCTATGTCGACACCCCTATAGGGGGGTCGACACCCTATGGCAGGACTTTTCCCGCCCATCCTTCTCTGCAGATATGAATTTCGAACTCGATTTATTTAATTATTAATTTAACTTATTTTTTTCTTAAACTTGAAAACTTCTAACCTCCATAACTTCTTCATACGGAATCCAATTCACGCAAACTCGGACTCTATCTCAAGCAAAATTCCGAGACGAACGCAATGGCATAACCCGTTTCACCCAATTCTTCTTTTAAAGATTAATTATTCATTAATTATCTCTTATGTCTTGTTTTAAAATTACGGGGTGTTACATTCCCCCTACTTAAAGGATTTCGTCCCCGAAATCTTTAAGTCAAGAAGAAATTGTATCCTACCATCCAACAGCCATCTACACAACCATTCAATCACAGGCAGTCGTTTTCCTTAAAGAGGCTTCTAATGCTTTCACGATTATATGCATAATGTGTGTATATGTCCTTATCTAATGCAAAATCAAGCAGTCTACTGATTCAGTTGATCTTCTTGATGAGAATCATGTCGGTGCCATGAGTCCATCGTGCATGCAATTATTCCTAATTGTACTTTATAACTTCTACATAAGTGCACAATCATTCATACAAATGCAACATCTATATGATAACACATCAAGTTTCAATCCATATACAAATACATATATGCATATGCAATATGAAAGTGACTGAGTCGATCTATTGTCTAATGTGTGTGTAAATTCATCCACGAGTAACCACTAGCAAAAACTTGCATCAACTTGCATCCACCAAACATAACATGACTCAAACACTTGTTTACAACCATAGGATCTTCCTACCTAAAGTTCAAGAATGTAATCGAGAGGATACATTAAACGATAGGGCAAGTCTAAACAAAGTGATAGAAAAAGGAGAAATTAAGAGTATACCCTTAAAAATGAAAGGGTACAGCGTACGCATCTTGTCTCCCGTCTCCCAAGTTGCGTCTACTTGATCATCTCCTCATTAGATTTTAACCAACTTGACCTCTCTGTTGCATAACTTTTTGATCTCCGATCCAAGGATGCATGTAGGAGCTCGTCTAATCATGGCATCTTACTCCACTTCCATTTCTCTAAGCATGCTCGGCTCCACTATTTCCGCGGTTTCATGTAAACACTTCCCCACATGCGACACGTGGAACATGTCATGGACACCACTAAGCTTTTTCGACAACTTCACTCTGTTGTCTATCTAATTCTTTCTGTAATGGGGGATTGCCCTACGAACCTTGGTGCTAATTTCCGCACACTCCCCAAAGCGAATTACGTTTCTCCACGGTGACACTTTAATAAAAACCCTGACTCCAACATCAAACTCATGGTCGGTTCGTCCCTTGTCAGCGTTTGACTTTTGTCGGCCCTGTGCCGTCTTCATTCATCTTCGAATCAAGTCTATCTCCTCAGAAGTTTCCCTAACCATATCTGGCCCAAGTAAAATCTTATCCGTAGATTCCCACCAACAAGTTGGTGATCGACATGGTTGTCCATAAAAACCCTAATACTAGCTTAATAACAGTTGTTATAAGCGAACTCCACAAATGGAAAGTGTTCTTCTCATGTCCTCCAAAATCTAGGATGCATGACCTCAAAAGTTCTTCAAGGATTCTATTCACCCTTTCCATCCATCCATCCGTCTATGGACGATACGCGGTGCTCAAACATAACTGCGTACCTACTGCCTTTTGCATATCACCTTTTTCTCTTGCATCGAAAACTGCTCCAAGCCCTGCCTCGCAAGTACCAATATATATTGTGAATGTTTGCTCCCATCTAGCAAAGTCAAAACTGGGGCTGATACCTTCGTAAAGCCCTTAACGAACCCCCTATAGTAGCTCACCAACCCTAGAAAACTTCTTACTTCCATTACTTTTCTAGGAATCTTCCAATCTTGGATTGCCACCACCTTTGTAGGATCCACTGCTATCCCTTCCTTAGAGACCGCGTGTCCTAAAAACCTCACTTCTTTCCTCCAAAAATGACATTTAGAGAACTTAGCTTTGAGTTGATGCGCTCTAGGGTCTCTAAGACTTTCCTAAGATGTAGGGCATACTCTCCCTCGCTTCTAGAGAAAATCAAAATACTATCCACAAAGACTACCACAAACTTGTTTAGGAACAACCTAAACACCCTACTCATCAAGTCTATGAAATATGTGGGTGCATTCATAAGATGGAAAAAAGGGTATGACGAGCCCTTCGAAGAAACCGTTAGGAGTCCTAAAAGCAGTCTTATCTATGTTATCCTCAGCTACCCTCAACTGGTGAAATCCTGTAGCTAAGTCCAACTACAAGAAAACCGAAGCACCAGCTTACTGATAGAAAAATCATTTATCCTCGGCAGTGGGTGTCTACTCTTCTTCGTGAGTTTGTTCGGCTCCCTATAGTCCACGCACAATCTACGTGAACCATCAGTCATCATAGCAAAAACAATGGAGCACCCCATTCCGAAACGCTTCTTCTTATGAACCCTTTCTCATGTAGCTCCCCTACTTGTATATTTAGTTCCATCCTCTCTCTCTCTCTCTCTCTCTCTCTCGGAGCCATGTGGCGCACTGGCAATGCAACTGGCTTTTCATTATCTACAAAGTATATTCGGAGTTCTATCTCACGCCTAGGGGGTAGACCCTGAACCTCATCAAAGATGTCACCATACTCACGGACTACACGAACAGATTTCAAATCATCAATGAATGCGTTAAGATATTCTAGGTAGCTAAGCATCATTGAACCCTAGGGTCTCGAGAAATATCAAGGGTCTTTCCACAACGAGTCAACAGTCTAACTACCCTCTTTTCACAGTCTTGGATGGCACCATGCCTGGCTAGTCAATCCATCCCTAGAATCAAGCCATAGCCCGTGAAACCAGGAAAGAAGGTGTTGCTTTCAAACCCAATACCTAAGATATACACTCTCAAAACCCGACAAACCATAGATAAGTGAGCCGAACCACCAATAGGATTTGAGACTACAATGGGATCCATAACTAGACTAGTATTTAGGTGCAGTGTTTCAACTAACGGAGCAGATACAAACGATTGTGAAGCGCAAGAGTCAAACAAAGTTCGAACAGGATGACTGAAAAAGGAAAATCAAACTTTCAACAGAAATGCTTCTATCTCTCTTCTGTCCTGGTGCCATGAGAGCATGAACCTGTCCTCCAGAAGTAGGTCCTGTCCTCTGTCCATGCCCTTGTCCTTACCTCCTTGGGTAATCTTAAATCATATGTCCTGCCTCGCCGCAATGGTAATAACTATGCTGCTTCTTCTTCCTACAGTCCTTAATTATATGGCCCATTATACCACAATAATGACACCTTCTTTTGTTACGGGGGTTAATTATTCTTTCCACTTTCTCCTTTACATTCTTCTTGGATTAAAGCCATATCAACAAATTCCTCATCCTTGGGTTGTGTTCCTCAGCATACACTTCCTCATCGACCAAGCAGCTAGCTGAACTTTCCTTCCATTGTCTATCTCCAAGATACCAAACGAGTCCTTCACTTCCTTGGGCTAATTTATAGCCTCGACAAATGTTTCAGTCCCATGAAAAGGTTTTCCGCCCATCGCACCGAAGTCCTTCCGTATCTTAGGAAAGGCATATAAATGTGGAGAAAGAGACTCAAGAAGGAAAAAGGAAGAGATTCGAAACAAAGAATCGAAAGATAGATATATGGCTTTTGGGGATTATGTTTTTCATAGTAAATCTTTCTCTTGAAAACTCCTTCTTGAAACATGTTTTTTTTTTGAAAATAATGCTTCTGAAAACGATTTTCAAAATCTTTTATCTGTTCTGGTAACCTTCAACTCTGATACCACGTGTAACACCCCACGTCTATTAATGTCACTCACAAAGGGAATGCATTAACTTTCGTGGAGCATTATAAGTAAACAGAATGGAATATTACAAGACAGAAAAGTGGTACTTGAAAATTTTGTAATTTTATTGCAGCGAAAACAGAAATAAGTTTGATTACATTTCCAAATACCAAAATCAAGTACATAATATCAGTCTTGTACAAAAACCTTCAGAGCACATAATTTTAAAGCCATAATCCCCAATAGAAAAATGTCGTATGCAGAATCAAAGCCAAGCAATACACTTTTCAACTTCAAGCTGGAAGAAAGAGATATCTGAAATAAGCTTGAGTATTTCCTCCCTAAGAACCTAGGGGGGAGAAACGGAAGAAAAGAGGCAAAAAAACTAGATCAGACATAAGTCCGATGAGTCCAGTGACTTTAACAATATAATCATTAAAGTAACAAGATAAGAACATAAACTGGAAAGCAAGAAATGACTGTAGAATAAACAAGCATGACAAAGCAGACAAGATGAACAAGATATAACGTTGATTGCACTTTTAATCACTAAAGGATAATTACTACACTGCACCAATGCTAGTAACAACGTATCATTACTAGTTACACTGCACCCTTATTAGTCCCCTACTAAAAGGTGATCCCTCTTACTAATCATGATAATGGTAGTTTCATGTACTCCTAGCTGCTATCGTAGGTGACCCTTTTTGCTCCTACCCCCACGAGTTGTACCCACTACCTTCCTCGTTCGATTGGCTCCCTAACTCGCATGTATTTATTACTTGTGTCATTCGACCTCGCTTGTATGTATTCATTACTTATGTCATTCGGCCCCGCTTGTAGGTAGATACCTGTGCTTGCCCCATCATGGGGTGTATCAATTCCCATGATGGCAACCCGACACGATTCAAGATACACAGTGTATACTATTGATGACCAGTGCCTGATTTTTCCACTCTGGAGCACGTGCATGCCCATACTCCGTCAGAACCTACACTGTTGCACCACCCGCTGCTATTTTGACCGCTTATAATCAACCCAGTAATCGTTCCCCACCCTACCTAGCTCAGGGTACAATGATACATCTATGTGGATTACTGCTGAAATGGGTCCCCTTTACTAGGGTTTCCTAATCAACATATTATAATGGTTAAGTGTTCTCAATTTAACTTAACCCCACCCATTTGATTAATTAACATGTTGTACTAGTTAAGTGTTGCTTATTCATATGTTACTTAACCTTCTCACTGATTCATGCATGTTTATTTAACGATTAAGTTTGTGGGCCTATATATACTAATGTTACCCACTTATCCAAGATTTACTTAACCCTTCCCCTTATCAAGTCCATATGTATTATTGGTTAAGCTTGCCTTAACCCTATCCACTTTGTTCATGTAATATTGGTTAAGTTGTCTTCTTGTCCATGTTAACTTAACCCACCCACCAAACTTGTTGTATTAGTTAAGTGTTGTCAGTTCATATGTTACTTAACCTTTCCATTCTTAGCATGCCTGTTCCTTAGCTTTAATTTATTCATTAAAGCACCAACCTCTCACATTAGAACTATTGTTTGTGGTTGTTGGATGTGCTGGGCGGTTTCGGACAGACCTCTACCCCAAACTCATTCTAACCTCGGGTTTTTGGGCTTAATGCGCTAACCTCTCACATTAGATCTATGTTGTTGCAGTCACTGGATGTGCCGGGCGATTCCGGGCAGTCTTACACCGCAACTCAATATAACCTCGGGTGAAGCACGTTCATCTTTTAGCCAATTTACATATTTACCATTCATGTCCAAGTTTACATATAAATTATCCATAAGTGTGGTCGATTCAATTTATGCCACATTTTCTAGTTATGTCCAAAATTAATTATATGATTACAACCTCTTTTTATGCTAATTACATAATATTCAACTTTTACCCAAGTTTTTCCCCAATGTTCCCATGTTCGTTCATATGCATAGTTCATGTGATACACTAGGCTCGCAATTAGCCCAACTCAAAAAAAAGGGAAGAAACACATGACATCATAACTGGCATAAACAATATAAATCTAAGACGGCATAAATCTAGTAAACATATAAAAATAGATCCAATCAACATATTGAGTGCGAACTAGCATGGATCTAAATATAAACTTGCACGGATTTAAACATATGACTCTAAATATATGGACTGATATGGATCTAATCATATAAACATGTAGATCTAAGCATATGAACATATAGTTTTAAACATATGGACTGATATGGATCTAATCATATAAACATGTAGGTCTAAACATATAAACATATAATTCTAAACATATGGACTGATATGGATCTAATCATATAAACTTGTAGATCTAAACATATGAACATATAGTTCTAAACATATGGACTGATATGGATCTAGTCATATAAACTTGTATATCTAAACATATGAACATATTGTTCTAAACATATGGACTGATATGGATCTAATCATATAAACTTGTAGATCTAAACATATGAATTTATAAAATATGATCTTACATGTATGAACATGACTTGCATATAATCTTTCATAACTTGCATAGA
This sequence comes from Allium sativum, assembly GCA_030737875.1. Lineage (NCBI taxonomy): Eukaryota > Viridiplantae > Streptophyta > Magnoliopsida > Asparagales > Amaryllidaceae > Allium > Allium sativum. Next base: position 575,316,745 of record CM060909.1, on the reverse strand, counting down.
TCGAGCAAACTTGCATACATAACTTGCATACGTAATTAGGCATATGAATTAACATAGAACATACTTGCATATAATGAATCAAATCAAGTATAAATCAAAACGTAGTTTGCAAAGACATAAACTTTATATGACTTACAAACATTTTCATACAGTCCAATTCATAATTCATCACAATTATGTTTAAACAATTATCTTGTTAAAGTAACTGCACTCACAGAAAATGGATCTTGAATTCTAGGGTATGATTTCTGAAGTTGATAACCTAATCCGTTGATGTAGGCGTTTATTCGTTCACAATTCCTAGGGTTTGAATCTTTATCTCTTATTTTCTTATCTTTAATCTAGAATTTGATTTGTTATGGTGGCGGCTAGGTTAGTTTGTACATGAACAACATGACGGCATCATAGTTTAGAGTTGTGAGGTTAGGGTTTAGGTTTAGCTATGTAAATATAGATGTTTAGGATTAATATGGGCCTTTAGATCAACCTAGGAGTCATCAAAGCCATCCAAACCCAAGAGAGCCAACCAGAACATGACACATATGCCCTAACACCTCAGAAAATTGTCACTGTCCATATCAGCTCGCTGGAGACGACCCCTACAGGGGCGGGTCGACACCTATGTCGATACCCCTACAGGGGGGTCGACACCTGTGTCGACACCCCTAGTGGGGGTCGACACCCTATGCTTCTTTTCCCTCCTTATCTTCTTTGTAGATTTGAATTTCGATCCCGATTTATTTAATTATTAATTTAATTTAATTTCTGCTTAAACTTGAAAACTTTTAACCTACATAATATCTTCATACGGAGTCCGATTCACGCAAATTCGAACTCTATCTCAAGCAGAATTCTGAGACGAACTCAATGGCGTAACCCATTTCACCAAATTATTCTTTTAAAGATTAATTATTCTTTAATTATCTCTTATGTCCCATTTTAAAATTACGGAGTGTTACATGCAGGCTGTTACAGATCTAGTTCATTGTCATGTTAGAATAACTTAGATAAACAGGTTATAGTAGAACTGATATGATTCAAATAGTCATAGGTATAGATCCAAGTTATAGTCATGTCAAGACTTACTTTTTACATATTTAGATCTAAAATTAACATAGACTCACTGTGATTGGATCTAACAAAAGTAGAAGAAAGAGTCGCTGATGTTGAATCATAGATCTCTAAACTCTAGTTGATTGTTGAAGAAGAAAAGGCTTGATTTAATCTATGCAAAGGCAGCATCTAGATCTCCTTTATTTTTGGTGTAGAAAAACATGAGAAATGAGGCCATATATATAGCCATCACCAAACCTTAATCTGCCCAGATCTGCCGCAGGGGGGTCGACACCCTTGGGCCGGAATTTTCCCGCTTCCCCAAAAACTCGATTTTGAACTGATTTTGATTGTTATGTATATATATATAATCCTCTTGTGCGTATATAAACTTCAAACCTTAATAACTTCTTCATACGGTGCCTGTTTTACGCAAACCAGATGTCTATTGTAACCAGAATTCCGAGACGAATGCAATGGCTCAAACCTTTTCCGTTAGTTCTGAAAATTAAGTTAATCATTCTTTAATTTATCATCTTTTAGTGTTGTTAAAATACGGGGTGTCACAGGCATATAAACTGAATGGGAGGGATAATAGTATCATAAGGCAGGTATAACAGGATAACAGAACTGGATATGTTGCACTTCTTAAGTACTTTTCTATGCACTAATACTAGTATAACAGATATGTAACAGGACTACGTACTCCCTGATTACTTAATAGAAACAGGATGATCCCAACAAAAATATAATGGTAGTTTTAGGTGTACTCTAGTAGCGGGTTTTACCCTAAACAGAATTAACTGTTACCTAAACAGAAATAATGAGTGTTAATCCAAACAGAGATACAGGTACCCCATAGAAACGACAGGACTAGATGTACCCTAATTACTACCCCCAATCGATTGACTCCCTATCCAGTAAATACCATGTGTCGGTTCTACAGTAGGGTGTATTACTTCCTAAAGTGGCAACCTAACGAAAGACACAGACCTATTTACTAGTGTTACAGCGGCTTATTTTCCCATAGCAAGCCATACTCATGCATGCACATGAGTCCATTGGAATGCGCCAGTACACACCTCCTCCCAGATGAACCTCTTACAATCAGCTCAGTAAGTGTACCCTGACCCCTACCTAGTACAGGGTCCCCCTTTAATACTAGAATAGGTTACTGACTAATAGGGGTCCCACACAATAGATGACACAAGCCAGCCCTTACAGATCTTGTATCCCCAATTAACTAAGATTTTGACAGGTTATGCCTAACAGATTTAACAGATTCACATAAGCCCCTACAGATTTATGGGTTAAGCTTTATAAGTTAACGGGTCCATGTAACTCCAACAGATGTAACCAGTTAAGTTTTCTAGATTAACAGGTTCGTATAACCCCCACAGATTTTACAGGTTGACTTTACCATACAGATTTAATAGGTTTACTTAACCCCATAGATTTAACAGGTTTACTTAACCCCATAGATTTAACAGGTTTACTTAACCCCATAGATTTAACGGGTTTACATAACCCCACAGATTTAACGAGTTTCCAGATTTATAGACCACTTAATTTATAATTAAGTACAGCTTATCTTATTTCATAAGTTATCCCCCTCCTTTATCGTTTATTATAACCTAATTTATAATTACCACTTGTCCCTAGGACAAGCTTACCTATTATCTTTCCTTTTTCCCATTCGGGTTTATTCATAATAGGTTATTATCATTCCCCATTCATGTATGTTAATGCACCAGACATCTCACAATAAGTTGACCACTTATGGATGTTGGATACGCCGGGCGGTTCTAGGAAGACTTCTACCCCAAGTTGAACTTAGCCTTGTGTCTTAGCACCATTACGTGTTTATGCACTTAGGCCCCTCACATTAGATTTACCACTTGTGGACGTTGGAAATGCCGTGCGGTTCTGGGCAGGCTTCTACCACAAGTGTAATCTAACCTCGTGTCCAAGCACAGTTACATTTTCTAATTACTGTAAATCTAGGCATTTTCATTACTATCAAATTTTCATGCTCATTGTAGGTTTTTCAATTATAGTATTCAATTTCAAAGGATTAAATAGACTTCATAGATTCTTTGCAGTTCCATTAACATGTTTCGCTTAATCTTAAATTAAGCCTACAGATTTATACATCCCAAATCACAAGTAATACTTTACAATAGAAATCTGGTCCCAAATTTTTGGTCCAATTTCACAATATGGTTTATGCCCCCAAATTCCAATCGTGATTCAAAGTACAAGTTATGCCCCTAAATTACCATTTCCAATCATTCCCAGTTTAACCCAATTTCGTTCGTACGCATATTTCAGCGATATCGGCCTAGGCTCGAAGGTAGCCTGGCTACAAAAATAAAAAGGGAATGAGAGAGAGAAGAACAAAATAGGCATAAAACCAAAAGTAATAGAAATGGGCATATAATAGTAGAAATAGGCATATAAGAACAGATCTGATGAATAGAAACAGAGATAGAAGAACAGATCTGATGAACATGTAATAACATGACTAATTAGGCATAGGTTTAGATCTAAATTTATAAACATGTCAGGATTACTTGTTAAATGTTTATATCTAAAAATAATATGAACTCACAGGGATGGGATCTAAAGAACAGAGAACAATAGCCTAAAGCTAAAGAAGAAATTCTTGTATGCGTATAAGCCGTTGTAGAACCAAAATAGGCTAACTTAATCCAAGCAGGGACAACATCTTGTTCTCCATGGTTTTTTATGTGTAAAAACAAGAAAAATGGGGTCCTCTTTATATCCTAAAGCCAACGAATTAGGTTAAGAGACAAGTCCAAGTAAAAAAAGTGAATTCTGCCTAGATCTGTATAGGGGTCGAGCCCCCCCTTGGGAGACGACCCCGGGTCGACCCCAGACACCCTGGGTCGACCCCCTGAATAGGTCAATTCCGGTTTTTGGCATTCTCACTTTTCTATTTTGAAATTTTTGATTTTTTATTATTTTTCTTTTTGAATATTCTGATTTGTTTATGTATGTATATATATATATATATATATAATTCTCTTATGCGTGTACAAACTTCTAGGCTTAATAACTTCTTTATACGATGTTTGTTTCATGCAAACTCAGAGTCTATGTTAAGAAGAATTCTGAGACGAACACAATGGTGTAGTCCTCTTTACTTAATTCCCAATCATTAATTAAGTATTCTATAATTTATCATTCTAATGTTCTTTAAAATTATGGGGTGTTACATTCTCCACTACTTAAGGGATTTCGTCCCCGAAATCTCTAAGTTAAGAGGAATGTATATCCTAACATCCATCATCCATCTACTCATTCACCAATCAAATGCATCCATTGTCCTTAAAATATTTCTACTGCTCATATAATCACATGCAAAGGTGTGTGTTTGTGTTCCTATGCTTATGCAAAAGATCAGGCAGTCTACTGATGCAGTCAACCTCCTTAATGTAGTTCAATTTCGTGCCATGAGTCCAAATGTATGCGAATAATCCTAACATATCCTATAAATGCTATATGCATGCACAATCATCAATCCAAATGAAACATTCATATGACGATTCACCCATTTTCATCCATAAAAAAGAAAAAAAAGAATGCACATGCGTCTATATGTAGTATGAGAGTGATTGAGCCAATCTAGTGCTTAATGTGTGTGTATATGCATCGACGAGCAACCACTAGCAAACACTTTCATCCACTTGCATCCATCAAACATAACATGTCTCAAACACATGTTTACATCCATGGGATTTCTACCTAAAGGTCGAAGATTTGATCGATAACATACATACGAATGGCAGAAGCAAGTACGAATAAAAGCTTGGAAAAAGGAATTAAGAACATAATCCTGAAAAGGAAAGGGTATGAAGCGCAATTCTTATCTTCATACTCCCAAGCCGCATCCACGTTGGCTTCTTAAAACAACCCGTATTTTTATAACGTATTATAACTATAAATCAAGGCAAGATTAATTTTTTAAAATAAGAATCAAGGGAAACGGGTTAAGCCATTACGTTCGTCTCGAAATTTTGCTTGGAAACGAGTCCGAGTTTTCGAAAATCGGAGTTTGTATGACCAAGTTATGACCCTTCGAAGTTTTCAGAAAATTTCAAGTTCAAAACAGCTCAGAGTTCGAATTCAAATTTCGAAATTCAAACCTCAGAATGGACTGGGCGGGAAATTTCCCGCCCAGGACCAGGTCGACCTGGGGGTCGACTATGTAGTCGACCTGCCCAGGACCAGGTCGACCATTGTGTCGACCTGGGGGTCGACCTGGTGGCCGAGCCCACTTTTGAAGCAGGATTCACTCTGATGTTTCTGGCCTGGTTTTTATCTACATTTGTTGACATGATCCTATATAAACAGCTCCTAACACTAGTCTCTCTACACAAAATTCTCTCTGACCTTATGCTGCTCTGATTCTGGTTGAAAAGTTTGAGAAAGGGACTACTTCTTCTTTGTCGAAACTACGTTAAGAGAATTGCTGATTTGGGGATTTCTGTTAGGACTTGACTAAGCATATAAAGATTCAACATCGACTCTCTTTTTCTAATTCTCGAACCACGATCTGTGAGCCCTAGTTACTTTTAGGTTTAAACTGCAAATGTAATATGAATATGTTGTAAATTGAAAATGGACATGTGTATGATGACTGTTTTACATCCATGCTTGTTCATCTTGGATCTTGACTTTTGGGTATATTACTATGACATTGATTTGGTGCCTATTTATGTTGTAAATCAAAAAGAAAAACCCCTAATATTATCATGTTGAATCTGCTATTGGTCACAAGTTTATGGCTATCACCTTATGTCAATCGTTACCATGACTATACTATCACCTTATGGCAACTTTCATCTTGACTAGTACCATATTTTGCTCGATTTGGAATCTTTAAGTTTGAGGCCAATATTCCATATGCCAGTAATGTCATAATCATTTATCTCAAGTCATACCATGCTATGCTAGTAATCACTTTTGTCACCTTATACCCATCCCTTTTTATGTTATTCCCTAATTAGATTTATTTGTATCGATTCGAGCTTACGTGAGATGGGAATAAGATTTGGGTAGACTAGGTAAAACATGAATTGGCTTTGAACTTGAACATGAATGTTATTATAACTTGAACCTGGATATGGACATGAACTTGACACGATTTGACATGAAACATGACCTGAAAACTTGACATGAATTTAGACTCGAAACTTGAATCTGGGCATGACACTTAGATAAACTTGAAAATGGCCAACTCGAGGTTGGGTTGAGTTTGCAGTGTAAATCTGCCCGGAACCGCCCGGCAAATCAAGTGACTGCAAACAATAGGATCCAATGTGAGTAGTTGGTCATATCGCACGTAAAACCCGAGGTTAGACTATGTTGTGGTGTAAATCTTCCCTGAACCGCCCGGCAAATCCAGTAACCACAATAATTAGTCTAATGTGAGAGGTTGAGGTGCATTAATGAATTAATGCCACATGATAGGGTTAAGTCATGGACCACTTGAATATACTTAACCAACTTGATACGATGATTTGATAGGGTTAAGTCATGAACCGCTTGAGCACACTTAACCAACTTGATACATGATTCAGATTGGGTTAAGTCACGAATTTGAATTACAACACTTAACCCATTAGAAACCCTAGTTATGCGGTCCTTTTCAGCAGTAACCCACTTAGATGTATCACGATACCTGGGACTAGGCAGGGTGGGGCACGATTACTGGGCTGATTGTAAGCGACCAGAACGATGGCTGAGTAGGTGCGCCATTGTAGGTTCAGGCGGACTATGGTCATGCACATAGTCCGAAGTTGAAAAAGTAGGCATTGGGCACCCGTAGGTTTACACTGTGCGTGCTTGATTCGTGTCGGTGGTTGGCACCATAGGGCTTTATACACCCTATGGTGGACCTAGCACATGTAACTATATTTCAAGATAGGGCTGTATGACACAGACACATGACGAGCTAGAACTTGTAGGGAGCCGATCGATTAGTAGATCGTACCGTAGGACCCTGTAATGGGTCACTTCATGATACTGTGCCAAGGGATCATTTCATGATTAATACTTGACATGGGTTAGAACACTAGTACAGATGGTGCAGCGAACCTTGAATATGCGATGCTAGACTTGACTTATCTTGTTATCTTTATTGTCATACTAGTCCTGTTATCATCCTTATGTTTAATTCCAGTTTTCACATGTCATACTACCATTACTAGTTTTTATACTGAAAGTCACTAGGACTTACCAGTCTTATGACTGACCATTTTCATTTCTCCTCTTTTCCTTTCGTCCCCCTCCCCCCCCTTCTCCCAGGTTCTCAGGGAGGAAACACTTGCTCTTAGCTTGGATTTAGCTTGCTTTCTGACAGCTCATGTACGGTTTGGTCTTGAGCTGTGCTATGGCTGCTTTTTCTATTTATGGGGAATAATTTACTTTTGTTATCTTAAGTTTATGCTTCTTTATTTGTAACTTGATGTAATGGAATAATTTGTACCTTGGATATATAGGGTTTTGACTCTTTTCTTGAAAGTAATAAAAAATTGGTTTTTAATTTCTACCGCTGCTTTATTTATGTTCTGCCTTGTGATATCTCTTTATATGTTTACCTATATAATACTCCACCAAAACTAGTGCATTCCCTTTGTGAGTGACCCCAGCGGAGGTGGGATCTTACATTTGGTATCAGAGCAGAAGGTTACCAGGCTGGGAAAAAGTTTTAAAAACCTTCTGAAACTATTTTCAAAACCATTTATAAAGAAGCATTTTTCAAGAAAAGTTTTATGTTTAAAAAGGCTATTCCCCAAAAAGCCATTAGCACTTTACTTTGTTTCCTCGTTTGAATCTTTTTCTTTTCGTTTTTCAGCATGGCTGATCTTAACCTGCTTTAGGGAATACCCGTACCTGGATGGTTCCGAAGATACTTAGAAGCTAGGGCCAACGGCGTAGGCCCGGCAGACATCCCTCCTCCTCCCCCAGTGGCCGCAATTCCTCCTCTTCCTGGTACCGCCTTTGCCAAAATATGCAAAGACTTTAAAGCAATGGGCGGCAAGAACTTCGTTGGAACTGAAAACTTTGTTGAGGCACGAAACTGGCTTAAGGAGACTGAAGACTTGTTTATTATCTTTGATGTGGAGGACCATAGGAAAGTTCAGTTGGCAGCATGGTTGTTGAAAGAGGAAGCTACATTTTGGTGGGAAGTCACCAATGCTACCAGGCCAGTTGAGACTTGGACGGACTTTAGAGAGAGGTTTGGGCTTAAATTCTTATCATCAGCAGAAGATAACCTTCAGATGGAGAGGTTCCTAGAACTCAAGCAAGGGGACATGTCTGTTAGGGAGTACGTGAATAAGTTTAATCAGCTTGCTCGGTTCGGTTTGGATTTGGTCAACACAGCCCAGAAAAAGGCTGTACGCTTTGCTCGAGGATTGAACGAGCCACTACACAGTTTGGCCATAACTCATATACCCATGGGAGCGACCTTTGAAAGCTTGGTGGATATGGCTCTACTTCATGAGGAAGACATGAATAGCAAGAAGGAGGTTAAGCCTAATGAGACTCAGAATAAGAAAGCTGACTTCAAGAAGGGGGGCAACAAGAATAACAAGAATAACAAGAGCAACAACAAACCACGTGAGACGAGGAAGTGCAACTTCTATGGTATTACTGGACATCTAGCTAAATATTATAGAAAGAAGAAGAGGAAGTTGGGTGAATGCTTTCATTGTGGAGATACTGGACACATCAGCAAGGATTGCCCTAAGAAGCAAGGGCAAGGGCAGACCCGGCGAGAAGGACCTTCTGGAGAGCAGTTGCATGCTCTCAACACCACTCCAACTCTTCACCGAGGTAGTAATATTTCCGTAGAAAGCCTTGTTTACATTTCTGACTTTCCTGTTCGAACCTTATTTGACTCTAGCACATCGCATACTTTTATTTCTTCTGATATTGTTAAAAATCTGCACCTAAGTACTAGTCTGGTTGAGGATCCCGTTATAGTTTCAAATCCAATTGGGGGCTCTGCCCATTTATCTATGATGTGTGTGGATTTGAGGATCTCTATCTTAAGCGTAGAATTCACGTGTAATGCTTATGTTCTCGGATTTATGGGATACAGTTTGATCCTAGGTATGGATTGGTTGTCTAATTATGGAGCCATTCTTGATTGTGAACGAAGGATAGTGAGGCTCATGACTCGCCATGGTAATACCCTTGAAATTTCTTGTAACCCTAAGGGTCTGGTCATGTTGTGTTATCTTGAATCTCTTGACTCGTCCGACGATAATTTGCAATCTATAAGAGTGGTCCGAGAATATCCAGATGTCTTTGATGAAGTAAGGGGGTTACCTCCTAAACGCGAGATAGACTTCCAAATTTATCTTGTTGATAATGCCAAGCCAGTTTCATTGCCCGTTAGGCACATGGCCCCGCGAGAAAGAAGAGAGCTCAGTAAACAAGTTAACGAGTTGCTTAAGAAAAATTTCATAAGACGAAGCATTTCTAAATGGGGTGCTCCAGTGGTATTCGCTACTAAGGTGGATGGATCGCTTCGTCTGTGCGTAGATTATCGTGAGTTAAACAAGCTGGCAAAGAAGAATAGGCACCCACTACCAAGAATCGATGATTTGTTTGACCAGCTTGTGGGAGCATCTGTTTTCTCTCAGCTTGATCTAGCCACAGGGTTCCATCAGCTTAGAGTGGCTGAGGATAGCATTAACAAAACTGCGTTTAGGACTCCAGATGGGTTCTTCGAATAGCTCGTCTTGCCGTTTGGGTTAACGAATGCACCTGTATACTTTGTGGATTTGATGAGTAGGGTGTTTCGGGAGTTCCTTAACAAGTTTGTGGTAGTTTTCGTGGATGATATTTTGACCTTCTCAAAAAATGAAGAAGAGCATGCTAGACATCTCAAGGAAGTCATGGAAACACTTAGAGCACACCAGTTAAAGGCTAAGTTCTCCAAATGCCATTTTTGGAGGAAGGAAGTTCGGTTCCTTGGGCATGTAGTTTCTAAGCAAGGCATAGCCGTGGACCCCGCAAAGGTAGTTGCGGTACAGGACTGGAAAATTCCTAAGAATGCAACGGAGGTAAGGAGCTTTCTTGGTTTGGCGGGCTACTACAGGAAGTTCATTAAGGACTTCGGTAAGATTTCAGGCCCTCTTACTAAGTTAACAAAGAAGAACCTAGCTTTTGCATGGACATAGAGTGTGACGCTGCTTTTCAGAGACTCAAGAGAGCCCTCACCACAGCTCCAGTTTTGGCATTACCGGATGGAGGTAAGATGTTTACCGTGTACACAGATGCGTGCAGCACTAGATTAGGCGCTTTCCTAATGCAAGAGGGACGAGTAATATGCTACGGGGGCAGACAACTTAAAGTTCATGAGAAAAACTATCCCACGCATGACTTGGAGTTGGCCGCGATTGTTTTTGCACTTAAAGCTTGGCGCCATTATCTTCTAGGGGAGAGGTTCGAGCTGTATACCGACCACAAATCGCTTAAGTACTTCTTCTCACAGAAAGATTTGAATCTAAGACAACAGCGGTGGATGGAATTCTTGGCATCATATGACTTTGATATAGCTTATACCCCGGGCAAGGGTAATGTGGTGGCGGACGCGCTAAGTAGAAAAAGGTTGAATTTGAGCCCCTTGTTTATTGGAAGGAAAAGCCTTGAGTTTATAGCAACCTATGATTTTACACCTGCTATTGAGTTATTGACTGCTACGTTTGCATCTCTTGAGTTAAGACCTACACTTCTAAATCAAGTAGCGACTTCACAGAAGGAACACCCACAGATAGTCGAAATCATGGACAAGCTGATTAGTGGTGAGACATCAAGTCACCTCAGTAGGTATGCCATAGATGACAAGGGATGGCTAAGGCACGATGGAAGGCTATGTGTCCCACAAGTGGGAGACCTAGTAAGGAAATTTCTCGAAGAGGCGCACCACTCGAAGATGACTATACATCCCGGAGGGGATAAGATGTACAGGGATATGAAACGCATTTTTTTTTGGGCTGGAATGAAAAAGGATGTGGCAGAGTTCGTTTCGAAGTGCATGGTGTGCCAACAAGTAAAGGCCGAGTCGAAGAAGCCTAGTGGGCTATTACATCCTTTGGAGGTTCCGCAATGGAAATGGGAGAGTATCTCGGTGGATTTCATGGATGGACTGCCTAGGTCAAGGAAGGGAAATACTAGCATATGGGGTCATAGTTGATAGACTCACGAAAAGTGCTCACTTCATTCCAGTGAAAAGCAAGAGGACCGCATCATGGCTAGCGTCTATTTACCTTCGAGAGATAGTACGGTTGCATGGAGTTCCCTCTAGTATAGTTAGTGATCAAGACCCAATTTTTACTAGCCAGTTTTGGAACAGTCTGCAAGAAGCAATGGGTACACGACTGAACTTGAGCACGGCCTATCACCCACAAACGGATGGACAAACTGAAAGGGTAAATAGGGTACTAGAGGATCTCCTGAGGCTGTGCATTCTTGACTTTGGTGGTACTTGGGAAGACCATCTTCCTCTCATGGAGTTTGCATATAATAATAGTTACCAAGCTAGCATCAGAATGGCACCGTTCGAAACCCTGTATGGAAGACCATGAAAATCGCCAACTTGTTGGTGGCAGACGACAGACAGGCTTATACTTGGCCCTGACATGATAAGAGACACTTCTGAGAAGGTTGAGTTGATACGAAGACGGATGAAAACGGCCCAAGATAGACAGAAATCTTATGCGGATAAGAGAAGGACAAACCTAGAGTTCAAAGTCGGAGATATGGTCTTTATAAAAGTTTCTCCGTTACGCAATGTAGTTCGTTTTGGAGCAGTTGGAAAGCTAGCACCAAGGTTCATGGGACTGTTCCCTATCACTGAGAGGATTGGACGGATGGCCTATAGGGTAGACTTACCTGAGAAACCGACTGGAGTACACAATGTCTTTCACGTCTCGCATCTCCGAAAGTGCTTGCATGAGTCGGCCGAAGTGATTGAGCCAAGCATCCTTCAAGACGTAGAAGTGGAAAAAGAGGCAATATTGAGGCGAGTTCTGATTCGTATCTTAGGAAAGAAGATTAAGAAGCTAAGGAATCGACAAGTCAAGCTAGTTAAAGTGCAGTGGAGTGAAGCCCAAGAAGACACAACTTGGGAAACCGAAGAGAAGATACGTGCGCTTTACCCATTTCTTTTTTGAGGGTACATTCTCGATCTCTTTTCCCTATAAACTTGAAAACCTTTTCGCATCATACTTCTACTAACTACGTTTGTCTTGTTATCTTCTCGATCTTATCTTGAGAACCTTAGGAAGAACCATATGGATGTAAACATGTGATTGAAACATGTTATGGTTGATGTTTGCAAATGATTGCAAGTGTTTGCAAGTGGTTGCCAGTGGATGCATGACACACATTATGCACTAGATCGGCTCAGTCACATTTTCATGTTGCATATGCATGTGTGCTTATACTTGCACATGGATGGAACTTGTTCTGCTATCACTTGGATGTTACATATGAATGAATGTTTGTGCACTCATGTAGAGATTATAAACTATGTTAGGAATTTGCATACATGTTGGATTCATTACACTAACATATTTTGCATTAAGGGGGTTTACTGAATCAGTAAACGCCTGATCTTTTGCAATAGATAAGTACATATACACACACTTTCTACATATGTTCATACAGCACTAGAAATCTTTTAAGGACAATGGTTGCCTGTGGACGATGCTTTGAGTAGATGGATGATTGGATGTTAGGATACATTCTTTCTAACTTAGAGATTTCGGGGACGAAATCCTTTAAGGGGGGAGAATGTAACAACCCGTATTTTTATAACGTATTATAACTATAAATCAAGGCAGGATTAATTTTTTAAAATAAGAATCAAGGGAAAACGGTTACGCCATTGCATTCGTCTCAAAATTCTGCTTGGAAACGAGTCCGAGTTTTCGAAAATTGAAGTCCACATGACCAAGTTATGACCCTTCGAAGTTTTCAGAAAATTTCAAGTTCAAAACAACTCAGAATTCGAATTCAAATTTCGAAATTCAAACCTCAGAATGGACTGGGCGGGAAATTTCCCGCCCAGGACCAGGTCGACCTGGGGGTCGACTATGTAGTCGACCTGCCCAGGACCAGGTCGACCATAGTGTCGACCTAGGGGTCAACCTGGTGGCCGAGCCCACTTTTGAAGATGGATTCACTCTGATGTTTCTGGCCTCGTTTCTGTCAACATTTGTTGACCTGACCCTATATAAACAGCCCCTAACACTAGTCTCTTTACACAAAATTCTCTCTGACCTTATGTTGCTCTGATTCTGGTTGAAAAGTTTGAGAAAGGGACTACTTCTTCTATGTTGAAACTACGTTAAGAGAATTGCTGATTTGGGGATTTCTGTTAGGAATTGACTAAGCATATAAAGATTCAACATCGACTCTCTTTTTCTAATTCTCGAACCACGAACTGTAAGCCCCAGTTACTTTTAGATTTAAACTGTAAATGTAATATGAATATGTTGTAAATTGAAATTGGACATGTGTATGATGACTGTTTTACATCCATGCTTGTTCATCTTGGATCTTGACTTTTGGGTATATTACTACGACATTGATTTGGGGCCTATTCATGTTGTAAATCAAAAAGAAAACCCCCTCATATTATCATGTTGAATCTGCTATTCGTCACAAGTTTATGACTATCACCTTATGTCAATCGTTACCATGACTATACTATCACCTTATGTCAATCGTTACCATGACTATACAATGACCTTATGGCAACTGTTATCTTGACTAGTACCTTATTTTGCTAGATTTGGAATCTCTATGTTTGAGGCCAATATTCCATATGCCAGCAATGCTATAATCATTTATCTCAAGTCATACCATGCTATGCTAGTAATCACTTTTGCCAGCTTATACCCATCCCTTTTTATGTTGTTCCCTAATTAGATTTATTTGTATCGATTCGAGCTTACGTGCAATGGGAATACGATTTGGGTAGACTATTTAAAACATGAATTGGCTTTGAACTTGAACATGAACGTTGTTATAACTTGAACCTGGATATAGACATGAACTTGACATGATTTGACATGAAACATGACCTGAAAACTTGACATGAATTTAGACTCGAAACTTGAATCTGGGCATGACACTTAGATAAACTTGAAAATGGCCAACTCGAGGTTGGGTTGAGTTTGCAGTGTAAATCATCCCGGAACCGCCCGACAAATCCAGTGACTGCAAACAATTGGATCCAATGTGAGTAGTTGGTCATATTGCACGTAAAACCCGAGGTTAGACTATGTTGTGGTGTAAATCTGCCCGGAACCGCCCAGCAAATCCAGTAACCACACTAATTAGTCTAATGTGAGAGGTTGAGGTGCATTAATGAATTAATGCCACATGATTGGGTTAAGTCATGGACCACTTGAATATACTTAACAAACTTGATACGATGATTTGATAGGGTTAAGTCATGAACCGCTTCAGCACACTTAACCAACTTGATACATGATTCGAATAGGGTTAAGTCACGAATTTGAATGACAACACTTAACCCATTAGAAACCCAAGTTACGCGGTCCTTTTCAGCGGTAACCCACTTAGATGTATCACGATACCCTGGGACTAGGCAGGGTGGGGCACGATTACTGGGCTGATTATAAGCGACCAGAACGACGGCTGAGTAGGTGCGCCATTGTAGGCTCAGGCGGACTATGGTCGTGCACGTAGTCCGGAGTTGAAAAAGCAGGCATTGGGCACTCGTAGGTTTACACTGTGCGTGCTTGATTCGTGTCGGTGGTTGGCATCATATGGCTTGATACACCCTATGGTGGACCTAGCACAGGTAACTACATTTCAGGATAGGGCCGTATGACACAGACACATGCCGAGCTAGAACTTGTAGGGAGCCGATCGATTAGTAGATCGTACCGTAATACCCCGTAATGGGTCACTTCATGATACTGGGCCAAGGGGCCATTTCATGATTAATACTTGACATGGGTTAGAACACTAGTACAAATGGTGCAGCGAACCTTGAATATACGATGCTAGACTTGACTTATCTTGTTATCTTAATTGTCATACTAGTCCTGTTATCATCCTTATGTTTAATTCCAGTTTTCACATGTCATACTACCTTTACTAGTTTTTATACTGGATGTCACTAGGACTTACTAGTCTTATGACTGACCCTTTTCCTTTCGCCTCTTTTTCTTTCGTTCCCTCCCTCCCAGGTTCTCAGGGAGGAAACACTAGCTCTTAGCTTGGATTTAGCTTGCTTTCTGACAGCTCATGTACGGTTTGGTCTTGAGCTATGCTATGGCTGCTTCTGCTATTTATGGGGAATAATTTACTTTTGTTATCTTAAGTTTATGCTTCTTTATTTGGAAATTGATGTAATGGATTAATTTGTACCTTGGATATATGGGGTTTTGACTCTTTTCTTGAAAGTACTAAAAATTTGATTTTTAATTTCTACCGCTGCTTTATTTATGTTTTACCTTGTGATATCTCTGTGTATGTTTACCTAGATAATAATCCACCAAAATTAGTGCATTCCCTTTGTGAGTGACCCTAGCGGAGGTGGGGTCTTACACTTCTCCCCATTGCACTTTTATTAGCTTAACCTCCCTGTTGCGCAATTTCTTAACCTCTGATCCAATTATACGGGTAGGAACTCGTCTAATTGTCGCCTCCTGTTCTACCTCTACTTCCTCAAGCACGCTTTGCTCAACTACCTCTACTATATCGTGCAGACACTTCTGTTAATAAGAAATGTGTAAAAACATCATGAATATCCACACATAAGAGAAGCGAACTGTACACCTCATTTGCAAAGACGACCAGAGCACCCCATTCTGATATGCTTCGCCTAACCAAAACCTTTTCAAATAGCTCCCCTACTTGCTTGCTAAGCTCCCTCCTTTCCCTAGGAGTTATGAGGTGCACAAGCAATGCGACTGGCTTCGCACTATCTACCAAGTATATCTAGAAGTCAATATCGCGCCTCAAAGATAAGTCCCTAACCTCCTAGATAACATATGTATACTAACAAACTATTGGTACAGATCACAAATCATCGACAGAAGCATCAAGTTATTCTAGAAAATTAAGCATCACCGACCCCTTGGGTCACTAGAAATCTTGAGAGTCCTTCGACGGCAAGTCAGAAGTCTAACGACCCTCCTCTAACAACCCAGAATGGCACCATACATGGCTAGCCAATCCGTCCCTAGAATCATACAGTATCCCATAAAACCAAGTACATATGCGTCATGCTCAAACTCGATGCCCCAAAACAGATATCCTCAAACCCCGACAAATCATAGACATATGAGTCGTGCCCCCAATGGGGTTTGAGATAATAACGGGATCAGAAACAATACTAGTACTAAGGTGCAGAGACTCAACCACATAATCAGATATAAAAGAGTTAGAAGTGCAAGAATCAAAAAGAGTCCTGACTGGATGATCAGAAAGAGAAATCAAACCTTCAATAGAAACTTTCATACCTCTGTCTGGTACACTAGCCTCAAGAGCATGCATTTGACCTCCAAAAGATCCTGCCCTTTGTCCTTGTCCTAGCTTCTTCGGGAACTCCCTAGTGTAGTGTCTATCTTTACCACATTTGAAACAAGCATTATTCCTTCTTTTGCATTGCTTGACCAAATAAACAAATTGCTCATGACATTTCTTCTTATCTCAGGCTTTGTCGTTCTTTTCTCCCTTCTTTTGTTGTTGTTGTTGTTTCTTGGGCCACCCTTTTTCTCATCCTTGGCCTATGCTCCTCCGCCCTAACTCCCTTATTCTCCTCTTCACCATCCTTGTGTAACATTATAACTAGTCTATCGAAAGTTGCCTCCAACGCATGGAAATTCTTAATAAGCTTGAGAGAAAATTAGCTGTAGGTGAAACTACCGCGGCTACAGACGGAGGTTAGGCATTTCCTTTCTTGTCAACATGTGTCATAGTTTTAACATGCATACAGAACCATGTCGCAATGGGTGCACCCTTCGGGAAGAATCGGTTCCCCAGACATGTTGAGAAGAAAAGGAAAAGGGACTTAAGCAGAGAATCAAGAGATAATTTATATGGCTCTAGGGGATATGTTTTTCAAAACTGAGTTTTCTTTTGAAAGTGATTTCTTTTAAAAACTTTTTGAAAATAATTTACAAAAAGTTTATCTGATATGGTAACCTTCAGCTTTGATACCAAATATGACACCCTACGTCCATCAATGTCACTCTTTATCAGAATGCATTAAGTTTCGTGAAGCATTATAGGTATACAAAAACAAAAACATCACAAGACAGATATAAATAACAGCGGAAATTTAAATTTTATTAAACTAAAACATTGTTATTCAAAATCCAGTTACATCATAAGTCTGAAGTATAGAAAAACCATTACAACTTCCGTCTTGTACTGAAATCATCAGAGTACAATAATATAAAAAGCATAATCCCCAAAATAACCATATTAGAGAAGACATGAAATCAATGCGGTACATCAAAGTAGCTCCAAGCAGGAAGGAAGAGAGAATCCAAATCAAGCCTGAGTAGTCCCGCCATGGGAACCTTGGAGGAAGAAACAGAAGAGAGAGAAGAGGAAACAAAATGGGTCAGATGTAAAATATGGCGAGTCCAGTTACTTTTAGCATATAAATAAGTAAATGCATCATGAATGGAATATAAACTAAATGAAAGAGATAATAGTATCATAAGGTAGGTATAACAGGATAACAGAACTGGATATGTTGCGCTTCTTAAGTATTTTCTCTACACCAATACTATTATAACAGATATGTAACAGGATTATATACTCCATAATTACTTAAAAGAAACATGATGATCCCAACATAAATATAATGGTAGTTTTAGGTGTACTCTAGTAGCGGGTTTTACCCCCAAACAGAATTAACTGGTACCTAAACAGAAATAACAGGTGTTAATCCAAACAAAAATACAGGTACGCCATAGAAACAGAAAGGACTAGATGTACCCTAATTACTAACCCCAATCGATCGTCTCCCTATCTCGTAAATATCCTATGTCGGCCCCACATTAGGATGTATTACTTCCTAAAGTGGAAACCTACAGAAGGAGATAGACCTATTTACTGGTGCTACAACAGCTTATTTTCCTAGAGCAAGCTATACTCATGCATGCACATGAGTCCATTGGAACACGCTAGTATACACCTCCTCCCAGATGAACCTCTTACAATCAGCTCAGTAAGCATGCCCTGACCCCAACCTAGAGTGGGGTCCCCCTTTAATACCTGAATAGGTTACTGACAAATATGGGTCCCACACAACATATGACACAAGCCAAGCCTTACAGATCTTGTGTCCCCAATTAACTAGGATTTTGACAGGTTATGCCTAACAGATTTAACAGATTCACATAACCCCCTATAGATTTACGAGTTAAACTTTACAAGTTAACGGGTCCATATAACTCCAACAGATGTAATCGATTAAGTTTTCTAGATTAACAGGTCCATATAACCCCCACAGATTTTACATGTTTGCTTAACCCTACAGATTTAACAAGTTTACTTAACCCCACATATTTAACAGGTTTACTTAACCCCACAGATTTAATGGGTTTACTTAATCCCACAAATTTAACGGGTTTCCAGATATACAAACCACTTAATTTAAAATTAAGTACAACTTTTCTTAATTCAAAAGTTATCCCTCTCCTCTATCGTTTATTATAACCTAATTTATAATTACCACTTGTCCCTAGGACAAGCCTACCTATTATCTTTCCTTATTCCATTCGGGTTTATTCATAATAGGTTATTATCATTCCTCGTTCATGTATGTTAATGCACTAGACCTCTCACATTAAGTTGACAACTTGTGGATGCTGGATATGCCGGGCGGTTCTAGGCAGACTTCTACAATAAGTCAAACTTAACCTCGTGTCTTAGCACCGTTACGTGTTTATGCACACAGACTCCTCACATTAGATTTACCACTTGTGGATGCTGGATAAGCCGGGCGGTTTCGGGCAGGCTTCTACCATAAGTGTAATCTAACCTCGTGTCCAAGTGCGGTTACATTTTCTAATTACTGTAAATCTAGGCATTTTCATCACTAACAAATTTTCATGCTCATCGTAGGTTTTTCAATTATAGTATTCAATTTCAATGGATTAAACATGCTTCACAAATTCTTTGCAGTTCCATTAACATGTTTCGCTTAATCTTAAATTAAGCCTATATTTATATGTCCCAAACCACAAGTCGTACTCTCCAGTAGAAATCATGCCCCAATTTTTTAGTCGAATTTCACAATATAGTTTATGCCCCCAAATTCCAATCGTGATTCAAAGTTCAAGTTATGCCCGTAAATTATCATTTCCAATCATCCCCAGTTTAACCCAATTTTGTTCGTATGCATATTTCAGTGATATCGGCCTAGGCTTGAAGGTAGCCTGGATATAAAAATAAAAAGGGAATGAAAGAGAGAGAAGAACAGAATACGCATAAAACCAAAAGTAACAGAAATGGGCATACGTTAGCAGAAATACGCATATAAGGACATATCTGATGAACAAAAATAGGCATATAAGAACAATATGATGAACATGTAATAACATGACTAATTGGGCATAGGTTTAGATCCATATTTGTAAACATGTCAAGATTACTTGTTAAATGTTTATATCAAAAAATAACATGAACTCACATGGATTGGATCTAAAGAACAGGGAACAATTAGCTAAAGCTGAGAAGAAATTTTTGTATGCATATAAGCCGTTATAGAAGCAAAACAGGCAAATTCAATCCAAGCAGGGGAGGCATCTTGTTCTCCATTGTTTTTTATGTGTAAAAACAATAGAAATGGGGTCCTTTTTATAGCCTAAAGCCAACGAATCAGGTCAAGAAAAAAGTCCAGGTACAAAAAGTGAATTTTGCCCAGATCTGTATAGGGGTCGACCCCGGGGTCGACCCCAAACACCTTAGGTCGACCCAGCCGAGTCTCCGGAATGGGTCGGTTCCGGTTTTTGGCCTTCCCGCTTTGCTATTTTGAAATTTATGATTTTTTATTATTTTTCTTTTTGAATATTCTGATTTGATTTTATATATATGTATAATTCTCTTTTGCGTATACAAACTTCTAGGCTTAATAACTTCTTCATACGATGTCCATTTCATGCAAACTCGGAGTCTATCTTAAGCAGAATTCCGAGACGAACGCAACGGTGTAGTCCGTTTCAGTTAAATCCCAATATTTAATTAAGTATTCTTTAATTTATCATTTTAATGTTCTTTAAAATTACGGGGTGTTACATGATTCGATCCCAGTCAAAAGTTATTCCTTGTACAAAACTGACAGGGGAAAAATGGTTATAAATAAAATTAATAAAAATTATGGACATGTCTTACATCCCCTTAACCAACATATCAAAATATGAGAATGATCTGACCCTCGTGGAATCAAATAAAAATATTTTACGATCCTTCGATACGTAAAATGAGGGTCATTACATTATCTACAGTTAGGAATTTTGCCCCTGAAATTCCAAGAAAACACAAGCAACCAAAACCACTCTGCATGCCTATTATCCATAAGAAGCCAATATATCATCCAAACTAGCATCCATCAAGCCATGGATCCATAGCCTTATCCTAGCACGCAAAATACTAATGAACAATAATACAAGCTACAATGGTGTAAGGTGACACGACATTAATGGGTCATACCAAAGAAGAGTTCTGGATTGATCGTCTTTATACCCTCTTCCATTTCTCATGTACAATCATCATCATCCTTACTCCACTGCACCTTGACTAGCTTAACTGTCTTCCTCCTAAGTTGTTTCTTATCATTCTCTACAATACGAAGCAGCTTATGAGGTTTCGTAACTACAGACTCGACTTCTAGGTCTTCGTACTGTTCTGAAGATATCACCACATTCGAACCACGCACACACTTCCATAGAAACAACACATGGAAAACATTTTGCACACTCGACATCTTCTCGAGAAAATCCAATCTATATGCGAGCTTTCCAATCTGCTCGTCTATCAGAAACGGTCCAATGAACCTTGGAGCTAACTTTCCTTTACTTTCAAACCGAACAACATTCTTCAACTGCGAAATCTTCATGAAAACCATATCACCAACATCGAACTCGAAATTTTTTCGATGCTTATCGGCATAACTATTTTGACGATCTTCGGTTGCTTTCATTCATTGTCAAACGATCTCGATACAATATGATGTCTCTCTGACCCAAGCATCAACTTATCTCCAGTTTCTAACCAACATGCAGGAGAATTACATGGTCTTCTATACATCGCCTCATATGGTGCCATCCCAGTGCTCAACTGGTAGCTGTTATTGTATGCAAACTCAACTAGATGTAGATGGTCTTCCCATGATCCTTTAAAGTCCAATACAAAAGCTTTAAGGAGACCTTCCAAAACTCGGTTAACCCTCGTTTGACCATCTGTTTGGGGATAATAAGCCGTACTTAAATAGAACTCGGTTCTCAAGGTCTCTTGCAAACTCTTCCAAAATCCGCTCGTAAACAAAGGATCTCGATCACTCACTATGCTCTTCGGGATACCTTGGTATCGAATTAACCATATTATATATAGCTCAACCAAATTCAGTGTTGTCCTAGTCGATCCGACAAGAATAAACCATACGCTCTTAGTCAAACGATCAACGATGAACCAAATGCCTTTGTTTCCTACCTTTGTTCTAGGTAGTCCATCGATGAAATCGATCGATATCTGCTCCCACTTCCACGTGGAACTTACAATGTATGAAACAATTCACTCGGGTTCTAGCTTTCACCAACTGACAGTTCATGCACTAGGAAATAAATTTTCCAACATCCCCCTTCATCCCTTCCCAGTAGTAATCTCGCTTCATGTCCTGATACATAGTGTTACCACCAGGATGAATCATCAACTTCGAGTGATGACATTACCTCAAAATATCGATTTACAATCCATCAATATCAGGAACGACCAGTCATCCTTACTTTCAAAGCCAACTCTCTCGATCGACCTTGAATTCTTTATCTTTTGGTTCCAATTTCTAGATAATCTCGACACGCTTTGCATCACACTTTTGGCTTTTGCCAATCCTTTCGATGAGAGTAGGTCCTATCGATAGGCTTGCTAACATTTCAGGTTCCAACTCACACTGTGGTCTGAAATCAAATCCTGCTAAGTGCTCAAGTTGTTTCCATTCCGAAAACATCGCTCTCAAACTTGTGTGCCTTCGACTGAATGCATCCGCCACTGCGTTACCTTTACCTGGAGTATATGCGGTACCAAAATCATACGACACCAGAAACTCTAACCACCATTGCTACCAAAGATTCAAATCCTTTTAGGAGAAAATATACTTCAGCAACTTGTGATCCGTAAACAACTCAATTTGAACCCCCAACATGTAATGTATCTACATCTTCAGACTAAACATGATCGCTGCCAACTCCAAATCATGAGTTGGATAATTCCGTTTATGCGGCTTTAGATGTCGACTCATGTATGCCACAACTTTGTCCTTTTGCATCAACACTGCTCCAAGACCAGTACCACATGCATCAGTGTATAACACTATCTCTTCATTCCCTGAATGGTCAAAACAAGAGCACTCGTCAATCTCTCTTTCAGGATTCCAAAAGCTTGCTCATACTTCGCATCCCATGTGAACGCTTGATTCTTCCTTCTCAATCATATTAATGCTACAGCTACCTTGGAGAAATCCTTTATAAAACAGCAATAATATCCCGCTAACCCAAGGAAACTCCGTAAATCCATCGCATTCTTAGGTCTGTCCCAGTCCTTGATTGCTGCCACCTTAGCGGGATCAACCTCAATTCCATTTTCGTAAACAACATGGCCTAAGAATCTCACATCACTCTTCCAGAAGTGACACTTCGAAAACTTAGCTCTCAGCTGATGCTTTCGCATGATTTCCAAAACTACTTGCAAGTGCGTCTTATTCTCTTCCTCATTCCGGGAATAAACCAGAATATTGTCAACGAACAAAAGCATGAACTTATTCAACTTATCTCAGAACACCCTACTCATAAGATCCACAAAATACGTTGGCGCATTAGTTAACCCAAATGGCATCACCAACCATTGGAAGAAACAAGATGGTGTCCTAAAAGAAGTCTTCCGCACACTATCCTTTGCCACCCTCAACTGGTGGAATTCCATTGCCAAATCCATTTGAGAAAACACCTTGGCCTCGTGAAGCAGATCGAACAAGTCATCTATCCATGGCAACGGATACTTGTTCATCTTGTTCACCTTGTTTAGGTCACAATAATCGACACACAATCTCAAAGATCCATCAGCCTTAGTTGCAAACACAACTGGTGCACCTCATTCAAATACACTTCTCCAAATGAATCCTTTTCCAAAAGGTCACGTAATTGCATCTCTAACTCTCGCGGTTCCTTAGGCATCATCCTATTAAGAGGCAACGATAGGTCTAGCACCTTCGACCAAATCGATTCTGAACTCAATCTCGTGATGCGGTGGAAACCCTTTGACCTCTTCAAAGACATCATCGAACTCCCTTACGATCGGCATATATGACAAGTCTTCCCATCTTCGGGTTTACATCGAATCACAACCCCTCGCCCTTCCATATTCCCGACTGTCACCTCGAGCTTCTCGCATTCCACTTTTTCCACATACCTCTCGAGCCAGTCCATACCCAAACCAAACGAAGTTCAAACCAAAGCAATCACACACAAAAGAGCAATCGTGACTCAATAACACTAGACCATGACAAATCATACACAAATTGGACGAACCCCCAACTAGATTAGTCACAATCAATGGCCTATCACAAATCTTGGGTTCCAAACCTAAGCGGCACACAAGCTCATGATGAACTTCTTGTTCTTCTTGTCGACTATTCTGTTTTAGCTCAACAAACTTCTTAAATAGAAATGACTTCTGGGCGGTAGAGATAAATGTCGTCTCAAACTTGACTCGGAACTGATCCCAAGTGATCTCATCTTCTCGGGTCTCTAGAATAGCCGAGTTCCAACAATCCATAGCTCTTCCATGTAGCTGTCTCGATGTAATCTTTCTCTTAGTCGCATTGTCAATACCCAAGTCTCCAAATATCCATGTACAAATGTCAAGCCACCCTTAAATCTCTATAGTTGGCTTTGTCCCCTTAAAAGATTCCTAATCAAGAGCATTGAAGTCCTTACATATCTTTGCGAAGTCAACCACCCCTAGTACCTGCACCTGAACACCATCATCTACCACATATGCTTCTGGATTAGGGTGATGTTTTCCCTCATTACATAAAACATCACATTAACTATCTTCACTCATTACATATTCTCATGTGTTAGTCTATGTTCAAAGACCTATAATTATAACAAAATACCTCAAATATGAAGATAATCCAATGGTTGATCGGAATATAAATACTAGGCAATAATACAATTCTACCTTTATTTAACGACATGTAATTTTGCGCGTTTTTAAAGCATAAATAAGATATATTATTTTCATATGAGGTCGATTAATTCTATAATTTTGGGAAATGATTAAAAGGTACATATGTGATATTTAGATTTTTTTTCACATTACTCAATGACCATTTTGCCATTGATGAAATCTTACTTCGTCTATAACTTTGGCTAGTATGGAATTTGAACCCCATACTACTTCGATTAGATTAGGGCGATGATTTCCCTTTTTGTAGGGTGGTTACATTTAAAAGACGAGCTTACCATTTGAGAGTTATGTTTATTTTAAGTATTTCTGAATTTCAAACAGTCTAAATCGCAATCAAGGATTATTAATGGCGAGGATCACTTTTATTCCCGGGATTAAGAGAGGATGAGGATGAAATAGGATTGGAACCGTGTTGTAACACCCCTAAGTCCCACATCGCGGAAGCCTGTGTGAAGTGGGTACTTATATAGTAGAGCCATCTCTTACTAACGCCGAGGCCTTTTGAGGAACAAAAACCCACACCTATACGGTGGCTAAGTTGGGGAAAATATCTTGCATGAACGGAGGTGCGGGTTGTTACAGTGGAATCAGAGCAAATACGCAGCCGTAATTGTGGCTCCTATGTGGACCACAGCGCCCGGGTGAGGTGTTTGTGAGCCAACGGGGACGTTGGGCTCTGTAGTAGAGGAGAATGTAACATCCCTAAGTCCCACATCGTGGAAGCCTGTGTGAAGTGGGTACTTATATAGTAGAGCCCATCTCTTACTAACGCTGAGGCCTTTTGAGGAGCAAAACTCCACATCTATACGGTGGCTAAGTTGGGGACAATATCTTGTGTGAACGGAGGTGCGGGTTGTTACACGTGTTTCTTTTATTTCTCTTCTTCCCAAAACCTTCCTAACCTCCATAAAAAATATCCTCAGTTCCGCATAAAAAAAGTACAAAATTTCAACTAAATTGACAAAATGAAAGAAGGTTATTCAGGTGTACACCTAGAGAGGAAGATTTACTGCTCTAGTACGGAAGGAATACATTTTTTATATTGTTTCATCTTAGATCTGGAAGGGTTTCTCAGTTTTGGAACTTATAGGCAAATGTTAGTGATTTAATTTCTCATCTATTGATTACAATGTTTTTAAATATTGGATCTCTTTTAAAAAATTAAATTAAAATTTCTTAGGATTTTTTAATTTTAGAATCACATGATTATACACTTTTGTAAAAAAGTCCAAGATTCCAATCTTAGATCTAAACATTATAAACATTAATAAATGGATTGATTAGGTGTATACATTTTCTCGATTCATGCCTTAGATTTGAACATTCTAAATTTATGAAAAAATTATTGATTGGATGTTTTATTCATTTATGTATGATTGTATGCATGATTTCTCTTTGATTTGATATGTGAAAACGCCAACAAATGACGACTTAGATTTAGGATTGAACTAGAACTTCAGATAGTTTTGCTCAAATTGTGACTTCAAATCAGTATATCGTAGCAATATTTCGGATTGATATAACATAGTAATGCTTCAAATCAGTATAAAAAACATTGAACTTGGATATGCATTAAGAGGATGACCTTCAGGAAGGGGAACTTCTTCGAAGAGGATGATAATGCAGAGATGGTACCAATCTCATACCTTCTTCTTTGAAGTGGTATGTGCGACCCCTAGAAGGGATCCGTCTTTGTACCAAAGACCTCTAGGGGAGGTTAGTAAGGCTAATAAAATTTTGTTGTGAAATTTCGGATCATCGACGGCAATGTGTAGACTCTTTAATAACTTGATTTTGCAGCTATTCTAAATGTAAAAGAATGATATAATAATGATTAATCAAACTCTGAGGAGTAGAGTAAAAGACTATGGGTCAGGATTGTGAGACTGCCTGTTGAGATGGAAGGACTGTTAGGAGAGGTTTAGGGGATAAGTTTTGATAATAGATGTTAGTTGTTCAGGTAGTTAGCGACCAAGTGACTTCAGATGGGAGTTATGAAGACGATTTCAGGGTGAACTCTGTAGTGGATATATATATATGCACATATATATATATATGCTAACTATAACACCCTACAATTTAAATTAAATAATAAAATAAAATTCGTAAAATTTTCTGAATTTGATCACGGAACTAGTGCAATTTCATCATCGATTTTCTGATCAATTTAGACTTACGGTTTGTAGAAAACGGACTTAAAACGAAGAAGATGTCATTAAATGAAGTTTCAGAATAGAATCCACCCTATCTATCATTGATAGTGAGGCATTAAATAATTAAGAATAAAGAATGAGGATATAGATAGAAACCCCGAAATTAGGGGCTCACTCTCGATATAACTAACTAGTTAAACTCTGGTAAAAAGGCTTCACAAAAATGTATGCAAATGTCCTATCTTGGTAATATTATTTGGGAATACTACTTTGGGCTAAATAATAAAGTCGTGCATAAACAATTACTAGGTTGGAATAGAATCACTAACCTGGTTAGGCATATAGCTTGGGTAGAACCAAACAGAATATAGCTTTGTTATAAATTGTGTTATACATTTCTTAGTCACTAGAACTTGTTGTTTTGACCCCCGTCCTCATTACAACCTCCAGGTTTCATAGAGAAGGCTGCATTCTCAGAGATGTTTAAGTTTGGCTTTCGGTTCCCGTTCTCTCTTATGCTTGGTACTGGCAAAGTGACTTACTTTGAAAAGGTTAGTTTCTTGAGTTAATACTAATTTATCCCATTTTGTTTCCGTAGTGAGTTATTTTATCATACTTTGATTATGCTCATGCTCAGTTACCGCAGGTACCAGATATACGCTCTATGCTTGGAAGTGTTCAAGTTTTGATTTTTGTCAAAATTTGGGTGCAGAAAAGTGTTGGGCATTACTTTTGGTATTAGAGCATAGGTTAAACGATCAGAGGAATTAATGAAATTAGTGCTCGCGAGAGAGCGTAATTCAATTTCCTTTTCTATTTTTCTTTGTCTTTCTTACTCAGCATTAATATATTTCGACTATAGAAATTAGTCATGGGCCTAATTATATATAATAGGCTTTGAGCAACTAAGAGTTGAAATATGTTGAGTTCAGGTTTCTAGCCAATTCTGTCTTACCCCACAGTACATTGGCAATCTCGTCGTGAAGAGCATGAGACGACATATGGTGGATTCCATTGAGTGGATATTTGGAAACTAGGAAATTATACATTAATATAAAAATCTAGCTACAACCGAGATAGTCATAAATTCCTAGTTTGGTTTTGTTGTTAGTTCAAGTTAAGACCATTACTCGATCCAAAACGGGGAAATAGACCATGTTAATATGTCATATCACTTTCGAAAACATAACTACGAGGTGTATCCATTTATTACTTCGTAAAATTCTGAATCCACCTTTGTTGAAATATCCAATTGATTTCTTAGCCTTGTATCCGAGGCAATTTATTTTTAAAACTATTTGAAAAACAAAAATGGATTTCAATGGTTTAGAAATACGGTTTTGGAAAATAGTTTGTGAAGATATGGTTTTAAATTCTTAATTTTTCATGTTTTAAAATTTTTGGGGCCATTTAGTAATTTTAATGAATATGGACAGGTTGGTAGGAAAGAAGGAATTTAAAATGACAAGGAATATACCACTAAAACTCAAGAATAATAAATATCTATTCCTTCTGATTTTTGCTATCCATCTTCTTATATATATTGGATAATTTATTAAAGTCAACAAAATTTATCTAAATTGTTTTAAAGCCCTAATGTTTTAAACGCTAAAAGGTTTTCCGTTTAAAATATAAAACTGGGATATAAATAGTAACAATAAAATGGATTTATAAATAAGGGACCGTTAGTTTATAAATAAATCTCATTTTTGGAAAAGTTTTAAATTTTTCTTCGGAAAGGCCAAGGAAAATCCTTCAGTTTGATTATTGGGGTATTTGATATTGTGAATCATTTGTTTGTTGTCGGCTAGGTAAGGGAAAATCCCCTTTTAATTTATTTTAAGGATGCCCAGCTGAATTTTTGTAATTTTTTCATTCGTTGTGTATTCGCAGCATCGTTGTTGAGACTATATATCCTTGGAGTTGGTTCGTAGTTTAACTATGGTCTTTAAATACCGCGGTGATGAGGATAATTATTTCAGATCGCATCAAATCTTAAAAGATAACGCCGGACGATTAATATTTTAATCTGGCCTAATAAGGTCAAGGTCCAACCTCTGTCCAAAGCCCGTTTGGTAGTTGACCGTTCAGTGCTATACTAGGATGGTCAATTAATTGATGAGTTTTGGTACAACTTGAACCAAGGACTCAACCGTAAAATTTGCATCCAAATTACCCCATTAACTTCCTTCTTTCGTCCTTCCTTCCTCATCTAGCTAAACCATATATCTATCCTTCTTTTCTTTTCTTTGTTGTCGTTTCTTCTCCTCTTTTTCGCACTTGTTTGCGCGTTAGATCTTGCCTCACTAGTACTCTAAGATCTAATTTCTTCTCTCCGACCATTTCTTGGCCAATAATACCTAATTTAGTGATTCGATCTTACTCATACTATTTAAGTCTCACCCTTAGGGAGAGATCATTTGGTTGGGTTAGGATGAGCAAAATGATCTCACCACTATAAGGCTATGAAAACTTGTCATGGCAGATGGATTTACACCGGTCCATTGTTCAAGATCTTAGAATAGGGTTGTTGTTTGTGCTGCATCCGCCTTTGCTGTACCTTGTTTGAATAGGTTCTTTCGAAGGCGATCGTAGTTTCGTAGATGAAGATAATCTATCTTTGGATGGTTTTTCCAAAGAGAGTCTCGATGAGATTTTAGAGGAATCTGTGTTGTAAGCGGACTTGTATGGTCTTTTGTTTGACCGGCTTTGGAGATTCTGCAGCAAATCTCTTTTTCTTGATGTCGGCTTTCGTGTTTGATCTATGTTAAAATGCCCGTATAAACGTGTGACCCATTTAGCACATCGTTCTATAAATGGGAAGTTATGATTAGATTTGCCTCATGATGCAGAAATGTATCCTTTGCTCGATCGATGGCATAACCATCGTTTAGTACTGCATCATATTTGATTCATCTTGTTGTTCTTGTGTGTTGTCTCATGGAGTTACTTTCTGTGATTTCACATATCTACTTTGTCCTTTGGCAATATTGGGTGGATTTCCATGAGAAGCAGTTTTGTGGTAGGTATCTTTTCACATCATAAATTCTCTCTTAAAAGAGATGGTGATGTGGAAACCTCCAACAACACCAACAGTCTTTGTAACACGAGGTTGAGCATTTTTGCTACCATGATATGGTTAATTAAATATCATAAATATTGGTTTAAGCTCCAACCGCGGAACAAGACATCTCATTGTTTATAGCCATAGTTTTGGGAGTTTGATGTTGTTTTTTTGTTGTCTTGGTTGCTATCGCTTTCCAGCATCGGGGTCTTGGTTTTGTAGAAATTTGTGCTTGTAAATATTAGTGTTGTTTAAATTGTATAACTTAGGTTAATGAGATGTCTATGTATGGAAATGTTTATGTCATTCACACATGCATGTTCGAATGAAATCTCATTTATTTACTAGCATTTGTCCTGCAGCTGGAAAGATTAAAATTCTGTGTTGAATAAATTTTAGTAAAGGATTGGTTCTATGTCATGGGTATATAAAAAAAATTTAAACCACCATTTCTTATCAAAAATAAAATTTATTTTTGTCTTTTGTGTAATTTCAGTCTTCACATTTTTGGTGTGATTGACTTCCTTATTTGCCCACATGTAACATGAATCGTTTAAATTTCTGCAATTTTCATTTTTTTAAAGTTTTTGGAAAATGTTGTTTGAAAAAAAAAAACATTTTTCTACCATTTTCTTATTTTATGGGAAAATGAAACGGTTTGGAAGGAGATTTTCAAAATAAATATGACAAGTTTTTAAGCAAAAATTTATTTTTATGAAAAATTTCGATTCATGGTCAGATGAATAGTAGAAGGAAGATGTTTGGATGCTTTGTGTGCGCGTTTTAGTGGTGCAATTGGACCGACGATATGATAAAAACGTTAATGATAAAAAGGAAAAGGCTGCTTTAGTCTTGGAAACATTGTTTCCAGTTTTAGAGCTTGTTTTAAGCCTCCTTTACAGTCTACAGATTGAAATTTTTGGAGTATTTTGGGTAAATGAGGTAGAAATTCCACTGTAGGGCGGGAAATGAAATATTTGGAAGTAAAGGAAATGTTAAATTTCTTTGCCTTAATTTCCCTTTTTCGGTTTAGGGGAAATTGAATAGGGAACGATTAGATTGCGTACATCTTGGATGGTAGGGTTGGGATGCAAAATTGGTTGCTTCAGACTTTTATTCGTGTTAGATCGAAATTTGGACCTAACACCCAAATTGTTATGAACAGTAGAGAATTTCAAATGTAGAACAAGGAAAAAGAAAATAATACTCAGAATTTATAGTGGTTCGGCGTTAACGAGCCTACGTCCACTTTATATATTATTGATTATGCTTTAAAAGCTAATACAACAATGATTTCTCTCAATATTTCAGTAGTTTGACAACAATGGCGGATTCAGTACTCAATATTGCCAAAAGGATCCCGAAAAATGCCAAGCTCTGGGCTATTTATAGCTGATTTTGTCAGGCGGATCGTGGACACGTGGCACGAATCCCGAGAGCATCGGATCGCATCGCCACCGTTGGAGAAACAGTCAAATTTGCCGTTGTGGACAGGTGTCGTGATCTGCTTGAAAATCGGATCGTGCAGATGGGGAGAATCGGTCCAAGTGACGGTTAGGGACACGTGTCGCCAGATCCGTGCGATTCGGATCGCTGAAGACTAGCTCGCGCTTGAACAGGTCAGAGGGTTCGCCATGCACCAGGGGATCAGATCGGTTCGCTCGGGGTAACAATGTAAGTTTGGATCGGATCGCCCGGCTACGTCGTTCGCTGATGAGATGGGGCGATCCGTAGATACGCGATCCGATATTGTGCGAGACGATGGTGCGCGATCCGACGGTGGTCGAGACGATGGTACGCCAATCGATATTGGGCGAGACGATGGTGCGCGATCCATTCCTTCATGTCCTTAGATATTGTGGTTTTCTGCTTTCCTCTTACGAATGATCCTGGGTGGCTTGGTCAAAAAGCAAGCCAACATTTTGCCCCCTCGAAGTATGTTTTATCGATGATGGAACATGCTTCGAAGATTCTAATCTACCTTTTCCTGAAGGGACGTAAATCGACAGTCGCATTGGTTCAAATCAACGCATGCATGAATCGGATCGCCATAGAGCGCCACGGTCCGAGTGGTCACGTGCTCGTCTCGAGCTGAGTATCTAGGCCTTTGTACGAAGCGGGGCGGACTTTCCTTCGAGCCGTGTCGGGCTTTGAGTTTGGTGGGCCATCGTTTGAGGCGGTCCGTGGGCTTCTATGTGATACAAGTTTTGGATCGTGGCCTGCATGGTGTTTCGTGGACCGAATAAGACAAAGAAAGGGAGACAAACGGTCACCCTCTTTGCCTATATAAGCCGACCCTCTCCTCTTCATTCCCCTTCTTCTTTCTTTCTGCCGAATCGTCTCGCGTTATCGAAGAACGAACCCAAATTTTCCAAACCTTCAAAAATCCGAGCATTCTCTCAATCTTTAGAAAGGTAACTCCACAAAAAGTATTCTTATTCGTGAACGCCGCTTTTTCATGAACTTTCTCGACTAGAAACGATGGAAATTTGTGCTTTTCTAACGAAATCATCAAAACGCCATGGCTAACTGGTGTGGAGCTCGCAGTTCGAGGATGGGAAGGAGAGGAGGAAAACAAAGGAGGAAGAAGAAGAAGAAGAAGAGGGAAGGCCGGTTCGGGTCGTGGTCAAGAAGAGAAGACGAAAGCAAGTGGCGAGACGAAAGTTCGTGGTGGCAGCGAAGGGACGTGTCGTGGGGATCGCAACGGTTCGTGAAGGAGCGATCCCTTCGCCCGGCGATTCGATGGGGGGCGATCCGAAAGGGGTGATCCCTCTGCTTTGCGATCCGACTCATAGCTGACGATACGAAGAAATTTCAGACTTTAATCAACGTCTTGTCACCATAAAACTCTGAACAGTTAGGCTAGAGCCGTGACGTTGAACTCTCTGGACTAAATGACCTCATAATTTGACTGCATATGACGACTAATGCTTCTGATAACCTTGATTGCTTTCATGCTTTATTTTTAATGCGCACACACAAGCACGCACCGGCACTTGCACACACGGGGGACGGGTAGTGTTAATCTTATTGTTCATATTTTCTCGTCCTAGCAGCAATGTCGAATGATCATTCTTCTTCAAGATCCGTGACAGAAGCGGAATCCGAGATTCCCGAACAGTACAACCCTTAAATTCCTCCAGTCAATCCGGGAGGTGAAGATTCTGGATCTGAGTACGAAGCCACAGAATCAGATCCGACAGAAAGTACTTCATCCAGCAACAATTCTGAGACTGATGAACGAGCTCCTGACGAGATCCCAGGCGCACTCGGGATAGACAAATTTTCTGATTCTTTAGCATCCAAGCTTGACGAGATAAAACTTAAAAGAATCTACTTAAGACACGGCATTCCTTGGGACGATGTCTTGACGCCTGGAAGCGAAGATAGACCCCACCTAGCACCGGAAGGGTATATGGCGATTAGCCGAACAATGTGTCTAGTAGGAGCCATCCCTCCGTTTCCCCCGATTGCCATCGAAACTTTAAGACGACTAGGCATTGCTCCGATGCAGCTTCATCCAAACGCCTACGCATCTCTATACTCACTATATGTTGCATATGCGAAGATCCTGCATGCCGAACTTAAATTCAGAGATCTGGTGTTCTTCTTTCTTTTCAAGCACCGTTCTTCGGCAACTCCAAACTTTTCTTTCTTCGAATCAGTGGCGAACAGAAAGATTCTGTACGATGGGTATAGCAATATAGGGGACCCTAAATCTGATTGGTTTTATATAAGGAAACAGGCCGGATGCTCACGAAGATGGCTCAAATCAAGTAAACTTCGATCTCCTAATCGAACATCTTGCTCAAGGAGTCTAAGTATTAACATTTTTTCGCCTTTTTCTTTGTCTCAAACAGATCATATCTTCCCGAAAACGGAGGGTCCGTTATATAGCCATCGATTATCCATTCTTTCACAGAGCAGATCCGACTTTCTAAGGATCAAAAAATGCATTACTGATGACAATCTTCACAAGCATCGTCTTCTAGACAGAAGATTTGGACTTGGCACTGGCGGCAAACCTTATAAGTATGTGCCCCCAATGGAAGGAGAGGGAACTTCGCAAGCGGCAGAGACAACTAAGTTTCGCAAGAGCCCTTCTCCGATAGTCATCCAAGACGATGAGGACCTGAACATATACAGAGGGGATGAGGTCCGCGATGACGTGTCCAAGGAAATTCCTATTTCTGCTCCAATTGAAACCGCTGCTCCCGATGACTTGACAGAAGAGCAGTTTTTTGACGAGCTGAATAAAATCCCTCTACCCGATATTGTATATACAGAAAAAGACTTCGGAGAGGAGCCTTTCTTCTCTGCTTCCGAAGAGGCGATCGCTTACGAGAAACTGGTCAGATGAGCCTGTCTCCAGGCCCGGGTCTGTTAGGGGGAATTATATGGGATGCACACATCACACACGCTACCTGATCCTGCACTATTATATCGTGGATATTCAAAGTTTTAATATGCTCTTCTTTCTTTTTTTACAGGAGCGATGTCCCGCAGGAAATCTTATTCGTATCGTTCTCTTCGTGAGGGCACCCCTAGCCTTCGCCCGGATACTGAGCGCTCTCGTGGTCCTTCTCATAGGTCGAGTTCCTTGCAACCTCGATCTCCCCCAAAATCGACCTCCACCAAACCTTCCAGTCTCCCCGCAGTTCCTACAGGGGGAAAGAAGCTTCCTAAAGAGCTAACTCCTCCAAAGAGTGCTCCTTCTCACAGTCGGTCATCCAAGAGGCATCAAGAATCTAAAGATAGGGGCAAAGATTTGTCCAAAGAGTCTGAAAAGGAGAGAAATGATGTTGTTCTTTCTAGTCAGCCAGAGTTGGCTCCCCCAGGGTCGCGGGATTACATGCATGGTTCCGAGATTCAAGGCAGGTTGGAAAAGCTTCGGGAACAATTCCCAGACATATTCTTTGACCGGATGACATTTGTTCCAGCCTTGGAACCGGTCCCCAAGAACTGGGATAGCGAGGTTGTCGGACACATCCGCCATGTTGCCAGACAATACGAGATGATGAAAAAACACACAGTTAATCTTTCGGAAGTCATCCGAACACTTGAAATAGAAGCTCACATATCTAAAGCAAAACTTGAAAATAACGAGAGGGCTAGGACAAAATTGGAGAAGGACCTGGAAGATGCTCAGGCCCAGCTTGCTTTAGCACGGAGGGACGCTGAAAATTATAAGACTGAATTAGAGAATGCCAAGCAGCGCTTTCATTCAGAGTTGGACTCCAATAGTCAAGAGAAAATGGCGTTAAAGAAGGAGGTTGAAGATCTAAAAATGGCCAACATCGAGTTGAAAACAGCACAAGGCCATTTTGAAGCTGAGAGGGCTGCTTGGGAGGCGGAAAAAGCGAGTCTAAAAGGGAGTTTGGCTTTGGCAAAAGCAGAAAAGGTGATCTTGAATGACCAGGTTGCGGACGCGGAGAGACGGGCAGCTCTTGCCGAAAAGAACGTTGAAAGCGCCATTGAAATGGCCACTGCCTCTAACAACAAACTCCTTGCAAGAGAGAAAGAGATTGAGGGGTTTGAAGAGATGATTTTCGATTTCCTTGGCCAGGTTCTCAAAACTAGCAACATCTCATGGATCCCGGATTACCATGTTACTTTGGCCAACTTATGGGATGCCATTGTGGAGGGCGAAAAACATAGACTGGGGGTCGAAGAGATCAATGAGGATGAATTGATGAAGAGCATCCTAAGAGACAACGAGCCTGAGGACCTGGCAGAGGGTCGTCGCCTAATCCTGGCGGAAATGGAAAAGGAGAGAATCTTGGCTAAAGGTAAAAGCAAAATTGACGAAGGTTCCAGTTCCTCCGCGAAGCCTAAAACCTCCGGAGTCGAGGAGTACCATCCTGATGATCCGCTAATCCCTTTGGGCCTAACTCCCGTGGTTGTTGGAGCCTCTGGAACTACTCAAGAGGGAGCATCTGCTGAAGGTATCTCTCTCTTTTCCCCGCAATTTGCTAAAGCAATTGCGAATTGTCGTCGTCTGGCAGAACAACATATTGAATTAGTAATGTGTGTCTCTCGTAATGCAGGTGGCGAGCCCGTCGACAAGGGTGCTGAAAAAGAGAGAGAAGTGGAGAAGGAGGCTGTCCTGTCAGGTGCTGGTATTGATGTTTCAGAGCGGGTCGAGGTCACAACAGTAGAAGGAAGCATCCCGGCACCTAGCACCGATGTACCCAAAGATGCTGAGACTATCGAAGCTTTAAAAGACATGGATGGTCGTCATGTGGATGACGAAGAGGACATTACCGGCACCAAAAAGGCCGATGATGATGATGATGACGAGGAACCCCTGGCCAGCCGAAAAGCCAGACAAGAGAAAGAGTTGCCTCAAAGAAGGTGGGAGATGAGGCTTTGGACGTAGTCCCTCTTGCAGAATTCGATCCCAAAACTGGGATGATTGTGAAAATCCAGCCCAAGTCCATCAGCCGGCAGCTTCACTTCGCAAACCCCAATGACTTCCCGGCTTCCCTCTCTAGTAAAAGCAAGAGAAAAGAGGTGGAAGAGGAGACTTCAGAGGAGTCGGATGTTCCCCTCGTAGAAAAGCGGAAGAGGAAGAAAGGGGACCCATCTGGAGCCGACAAGGAGAGGTTGGAGAGGCAGAAGCAATAGAAGAGGTCAAAGCGTAAATAGGATGTTTGTTGTTTGTTGATATTTTGTCTTTAGGTTTTCCACTGGCCAGGAAGTGTAATTGTGAGACTGGTCCTCACTTTTGTTTCTAGGTTGTTTTTCACTTTGTTGATTCGCAGTATATAAACAAGGGTTTATCTCTCCTTGCATCATTGTGTACCTGTATTCAGAGAAACTTTCCATGTTTAGTCATTAGCCAACTATTAACAATTATAAATCAGTCAATCAATCAGGAAGAAGAATGTTCATGCTATGTTACACTGTTGTATCAAAGTTTAGTGTTTGCATATGAGTGCATGGTGCCCCCCAATCAGTTGTTATCGTAGCATCTGACTGGGGTTTACTAGGGATTGATTAGTACTGTCGGCAAATTGCCCCCTATTTCTGAATACGGGGTATAGGAGATTTCATGGGATAACAGTAGTTCAGTCAGCCCTTGTTCCTTTAGCAGGGAATAAGTTCTTTCTCAGCGCTCGATCGGAGACGCTTTTATACTCTCTCTCTCTCTCTCTGGAGAGTTAGAGTTCGAGCTCAGCGATTCACTCGCTTCCCGATCCTTCAGCGGGAAAGGAGCTCTTTCTCAGCGCTCAATCGGAGATGCCTTTATACTCTCTCTCTCTCTCTCTGGAGAGTTAGAGTTTATGTTCAGCGATTCGCTCGCTCCCCGATTTGACCGTCTGGGCTGAATGTTCAAGTCAAATTGACTTAACTCAATATTCCATTTGAGTAACCTTCCAGATGCCTCCGGTCTCTGTAAAACTTGCTTGAGTGGGTGATCAGTGTATATAGTGATAGGATGTGCCTGAAAGTAGTGCCGAAGTTTTCTGGAGGCAATCAGTAAACTATACGCCAGCTTCTCTATCCGTGGATAATTACGCTCTGCTGCTGTCAATTTTTTTCTCACATAATACACAGGTCTTTGGACCTTATCCTCTTCCCTTACCAACGCTGAGCTGATCGCATGGGATGACACTGCCAAATACACGAATAAATCCTCGTGATCTATTGGTTTAGATAGAATCGGAGGTTTCTCCAAGTGCCTGAGCAAATTCTGAAACGCTTCTACGCAGTCAGGTGTCCATTTAAAGTGGCGTTTTCCTCGCTTTATTAATTCGAAGAATGGGATGCACTTATCCGTAGCCCTGGAGATAAATCTGCTTAGTGCGGCCACTTTTCCGGCAAGGCTTTGCACATCCCTAATTTGCCTAGGTTCCTGAATGTTTCTGATTGCCGCGATCTGGTCTGGATTAATCTCGATACCGCGGGAACTGACAATGAATCCCAAGAATTTTCCAGAAGCAACACCGAATGAACATTTGGTTGGATTGAGTTTCATTCCATACTTTCGAAGAATGCCGAACATCTCCGCCAAGTTAGTAGTGTTTCGAGAAGATTGCTTGGACTTAACCAACATATCGTCGACGTATACTTCCATTGTTTTCCCGATTTGGTTATAAAACATTCTGTTGACCAAACGTTGATATGTAGCGCCTGCGTTCTTCAAACCAAAGGGCATTACCACATAACAATATAATCCCAGATCAGTGATAAAACTAGTGTGCTCTTGATCTGGAACATGCATCGGAATTTGGTTGTATCCTGAATAAGCATCCATAAATGAGAGAAGCTCGTGACCTGCCGTCGAGTCTACCAACTGGTCAATTCGAGGTAATGGGAAACTATCTTTTGGACAGGCTTTGTTCAAATCCGAGAAGTCGATACACGTTCGCCACTTCCCGTTGGCCTTCTTTACCAGGACTGGGTTCGAAATCCAGTCTGGGTAGGTTGAATCTCTGATAAACCCATTACTCTTTAGCTTTCCAACCTCTTCTTTCAAGGCAGTGGACCTCTCTGGGCCTAGCATTCGCCTTTTTTTGCTTTACTGGAGGATGTTTGGGGTTAATGCTCAAGGAATGGCTCATGATTGATGGGGATATCCCACACATGTCCGCGTGGGTCCAAGCAAATACGTCCAAATTGTTCTTTAAGAAATCCGTCAATTCTTTAGCAAGATTCAGACTTAACTGGGATCCAATCTTAAGGACCTTCTCCGGGTCACTGTCATCGATTGGTACATCCACAGTTGTCTCGTTGGGAGTCGCCATTCTGCCCCCGGGTTCTTGATCCTCTCTGGGATCTATATCCTCGGGCATCTCTCTGGGCGACTCTCCAACGATTATCCTCTTTGGTTACTATAAGGTCTCCGCCCCTGAAGGGGGAGAGGTGCCTTTAGTTTCGATATCCCCTCCATTGCGAAGTAACTTTAGTTCGGCAACATAACACGCTCGCGCAGCAACTTGATCCCCTCTGACGATACCAATGCCCGCTTCTGTAGGGAATTTCAATAACAAGCACCAGGGGGCTATACAGGCTCTGAACTTTGCGAGGGCCGGTCGGCCCAAGAAGGCATTGTATGGCGATTCAACATCCAAAACCACAAAGGGAAGGATTCTCACTCTCTGGCGTTCTCCTTCTCCAAGTGTAACTGGCAACTCTACATAACCCATTGGAGCGGTGGATGCTCCGTTGAATCCACGGATCCATCCTTGGCAGGGCTTTAAGTCTTTTATTTCAAGATTCATCTGGTCAAAGGCCTTTTTGAAAAGAATATTAACGAAACTCCCGTTGTCCACCAGAACCTTATGAACAGTGGCTGGCCCAATGGGTATCGTAATTACAAGTGGATCTTCAGTTGGAGCATGGACTCCTATGCTTTCTCGTTCTCGGAAAACAACATCATCGGTCATCATCTTCTGCTGCTTCACCGGGATACTGTCCTCGGGGTTGCTACATTCCCCCACCTCGAGGTGTTGTTTGGCCGCATTGACGTATTGATCCAATGCTTTGGAACTGTGCCCAGCAAGATAAAGTCCTCCGATCACGGTATTGATAACAATATTCTTTCCTTTTTGCTGAGCAGTTGGCCTAGCAGCAAGTTGATTTTGATTCTGATTCGGGGCCCTCACTGCTTGCCCCCTGTCCCTGGGCGTTACTCTGTATTCATCTAGCTTCCCTTCTCGAAGCAGCCTTTCGACTACATCCCTCAGGTGACGACATTCATTCGTCGAATGGCCGTGGATTTGATGAAAGAGACAAAACTTCCCTGTCTCACGCGCTTTCTCTGTCGACTCTCTAGGAGGTGGCCTCTTATTCTGGAGGACTTCGTACGCATCCATGAAGATATTTTCCAGAGTATCACTTATGGGTGTATAACTTTCAAAGGCCCTGGGACGAGTCCTTCTCTGGGAGTCGTTCCCTCGGCCCCTCTTCCGGTTGTTGCCGTTACCATTGTTATTGTTGTTACCTGGCTGGCGACCACCCTGATTCTGATTTCCGACGTTAACTTCAACTTTCTCCGAGCTGTCTCCAGTCTGTTTGATGGCGACATTGCTCTGAATTTCCTCCTTATCAGTTGTTTTAACCTTTCGGTTTGCGTATACCTCTTCCCGGCGTAGATGTACGTTGGCTTTCTCATAGAATAACTCTCTAGTGTGGGGCAGTTTGCCTGCCAAGTACCTCCCGAATTCAGTGTCCTTATCCACTCCATCAATCAGTGTTGCGACAATGGTCGGTTCATGAGGATCTTTAACCTCAGTGGCGGCCAAATTAAAACGATCCAGGTACATCTTTAGACTCTCGCCTGGTCGCTGTTTGACAAGGAATAAATCGATCACGCTTTTTGTCTTCTGTGCGTAGATACGGAATTGTTCTACGAACTTCTCGCTCAGCTCCCTGAAGCTAGAAATCGATCTCGCCGGCAGGCGAGTAAACCATAACAAAGCCACGTCCTCCAGGAATATGGGAAATGCTTTACACTTAACCGCGTCAGAAGCGGCGGCAGCGGTCATCGACCAAGAGTATCTCATTAGGTGCTGGACAGGATCAGATCTTCCCGCATATCGGTTCATTTGTGGCATGTTGAAACGCCTTTGAAAAGTCGCATCCAAAATATCGTCAGTAAAAGGGGTATGACTGCGGTCGATCCCCCAATCTTCGTTCCGCTGTCCACGGCTGTCGGCCAGAATTTGGTGGACCATGGCTGCAACATTTGCACTGGTCAAAGGAGGTTCAGGGTTAGTGCCTCTGGCCCGACGAGGTTCTATGATCTCTCTTCGGGAAGCAGCCATATAATCCGGGGCTCGGACAGGGCTTCGTTGCCCCCTGTTATCATGAGTATGCATGCGGCGACGGGGCTGAAGTGATCTGTTATGCACAGGACTGTTCACATCTCGAGTCCTGAGAGCCGTTGCCTGACCATTCACATTACAGTTTGTGGGCCCCTCCCCTAGCTCTTCTTCTTCCTGTGAGGGCAGGGTTCCGAACCGAAGCTGTTCTATGTTTTCGGCTCTCTCATACGGTCGCCGCGGAGGTCTCGGCGATTCTTCAGACGAAGAAGAGTATACTGGGGTGAGTGGACGAACCGGCGATGCTCTTTGCCTTGCTAGCTCATCAAGTCTTATATCCATAGCCGTCAAATTTTGCCGTAGGATGGAACTTTCCTGCCTTTGGGCAGCCAACTCATCAAACAACCTATCCCACATTTCGGCGAAGCGAGAGAGATCCCCCTCAGTGACAGGAGCAGCAGGATCATAGTGGTCATCATCACTCTCTCTTATGCGCAAAGAGCTCGAACCGGGTCGAGCAGAGGTTCCAGGACGATAGGAGTGGGTCATAGGTTCTTTTCCAGGTCGAGTTGTAGTCTGACCATCAGTTCGGATAGCTGCGGTTCGTGGAGGGCGATTCGCTGCGCCCCCCTGAGATCGACTCGTGGTCGTGGTACGCGGAGGCTGCGAGGTGTTACCTCGGGATCGAGTAACAACCCCTTCAGTGGCACGGATCGTCTCGTTCTCATCGACTCGGAACGTGGTGTCTTCGTCGGATCAGTTCGCCCCCTCCTCTCCGCGATCCAGAGTTTCTTCGTTGCCCAGTTCGTGCACACTCTCCTCAATCGTTTCGTTGGTCTGCGAAGCTTTAGATTTTTTCCCAGCCATGATATCCGAATCGCTGGAATCCTCAAAGAAGCGAATAGTGAAACTTTAGGACTGAGTTTTCTCAGTGAAAGCACCAAAAATGTTAGATCGAAATTTGGACCTAACACCCAAATTGTTATGAACAGTAGAGAATTTCAAATGAAGAACAAGGAAAAAGAAAATAACACTCAGAATTTATAGTGGTTCGGCGTTAACGAGCCTACGTCCACTTTATATATTATTGATTATGCTTTAAAAGCTAATACAACAATGATTTCTCTCAATATTTCAGTAGTTTGACAACAATGGCGGATTCAGTACTCAATATTGCCAAAAGGATCCCGAAAAATGCCAAGCTCTGGGCTATTTATAGCTGATTTTGTCAGGTGGATCGTGGACACGTGGAACGAATCCCGAGAGCATCGGATCGCATCGCCACCGTTGGAGAAACAGTCAAATTTGCCATTGTGGACAGGTGTCGTGATCTGCTTGAAAATCGGATCGTGCAGATGGGGAGAATCGGTCCAAGTGACGGTTAGGGACACATGTCGCCAGATCCGTGCGATTCGGATCGCTGAAGACTAGCTCACGCTTGAACAGGTCAGAGGGTTCGCCATGCACCAGGGGATCGGATCGGTTCGCTCGGGGTAACAATGTAAGTTTGGATCGGATTGCCCGGCTACGTCGTTCGCTGATGAGATGGGGCGATCCGCAGATACGCGATCCGATATTGGGCGAGACGATGGTGCGCGATCCGATGGTGGTCGAGACGATGGTACGCGAATCGATATTGGGCGAGACGATGGTGCGCGATCCATTCCTTCATGTCCTTAGATATTGTGGTTTCCTGCTTTCCTCTTACGAATGATCCTGTGTGGCTTGGTCAAAAAGCAAGCCAACAATTCGTAATTGTGTGAACTTATGGATGAAAAAGAATTTTCAACATTTTCATTCATATAGAACTGTATTTAGGATGTTTTACATCATGTTTCTGAAAGTGTTTAAAAAAATCAATGCATACATATAGAGGGCACGATTTAGAATCATCTTGCATGCATATTTTATGGTTGAAATGCATTAAGGTGAGTGGTAAATTTACTAATACAGATACAATGATTTATCTATTCCGTTTGAATCCAATCTATGTTTTATGCCTATCAAATCTGTTATTTAAATAATTGTAAATTGTGATAACCATCAGATCTTATTATAAATATGTTTGAAATTGGTAAATGATAAAGTTGTGATTAATTATAAACATGAATTGTAGGATTTTTATATATTTTCTCACATATTCCTACAAGTTATGTCATGAAATGTGAAATATGTTGTATATGTTACATAGCACTGTGGATCTGGAAACCAGTCCCATTAAACATAAATTTCTTGCAGTTATGTTCCAGATCTTAAGTTCAATGCTGAAATATGAAATATGTAAATTTGGGTTAAAAGATGAATTTATGTATTATGTAAATGTAAGAATACAAGAAATATTCCTTGTTTACATTCAATATTGTTGGGTTTTTGGTCAAGCATTGTAAATTATGTCGTTTTCCTCATTTTTAAATAAAGAGGCATTATTTTAGAATCATAAGAAGTATGACAAAAAGAATTAAAAAGGGAAAAGTGGTACAAAGGTACATATAAAAATAAATATATGTTTTTGTATGTAATTTGTGTTGACTATTCCAAAATAAAATATATTAAATATATTTCTTGTGATTCGGAAATATTTCAATTCCACAAATTAGGCATGATTTGCAATGATTTGGCTAACGGTCTTTGTGAGACTTGAAACCTTTTTGACAAAATTGAATATGGAGCATTTGGTTAATTGATTAGACCAAATCATTAATCTAAAAATAAGTATTGCAAAAGACTAAATAATAAATAAATATTAATAACTACGATG
Source organism: Allium sativum (assembly GCA_030737875.1). Classification (NCBI taxonomy): domain Eukaryota; kingdom Viridiplantae; phylum Streptophyta; class Magnoliopsida; order Asparagales; family Amaryllidaceae; genus Allium; species Allium sativum. Next base: position 575,273,440 of record CM060909.1, on the reverse strand, counting down.
ACCGCAATAAAACATAAAAATAAATATATACATATTATCCTTTCAAATCAGCTTAAAACGGTAAAATATGCATTGTATTAAATGTTTGAAGGTTTGAAATGTTGAATGGTATTCGTTTATGGAATCATACATGCAAATTATATTCCATACTTAATGAATATATTTAGGGTGACCGTTGTCACAATAAGTTAAATTGATTGCTATAAATGGGGCCATAAATAAATAATTAACAAATGTGACAAATGTTGAATGTTTTGATAAGGTTCAATGTTGGAACTATATATAAATATAATCCATATTGAATTAATATATTTGTGGTGACTATTTGTAGAAATCAATGTAATTAACTGCTATAAATAAGACCGCAAATTAATAAATAATCAATGTAACCAATATTGATTGGGGAAAATAAATGTGATAGGAAAAATGGTTATAATTCGTAAAATCAATTAGGATAATTGTTGTGGACCTCAAGTAGGAAATTTAAATTATAACCACATTTAGACACAAGGTTAAACTCAATTTGTGGTGTAAGCCTGCCCGGAACCGACCGGCAAATCCAGCGACCACAGGTAGTCAGTTCAATGTAAGGGGTCTAGTGCATAAATATAGTCGTACTAAGGCACGAGTTAAGTTCACCTGTGGTATAAGTCTTTTCGGAACCGACCGGCATATCCAGCATCCACAGATAGTCAACTTAATGTGAAAGGCTTGGTATGTAAAAAATATATATACATATATATAGCGGTTAATCAGGGGATTAATGGATATTGATTGTTATTTAAATACTAAGTCCAAATTAGGTAAGAAATTAAATAAACATCCTGGAGAAAAGTGAATTTAACCTTCCTTATTTATGTCAATAAAAAATATAATTAAAAATATAGTTGGACTCAGTAGGTTAATAATGTAAGATATTATTAACCATATAAACCCGTGATACAAATAAATGGTGTACGTATAGTATTTCCGTATAAAAGAATTAAACGGGAATGACTTAATAACATAGCCTACTTTATCCCAAAAAAAGGAAAGGTGTTAAAGGAAAATGGGTGATGAACAAATAACCTTCGCGTGTAGTTCGCTTCCTAGGCCCTAAAAGGCTAAGTGATGGTTAAAGAGTCCACTTGAGAATAGGTTTTTTGGTATAGGGGTCTTAAATGAAAGATGTGCGATGGCTTACCCAAACCTGGAAGTTAGAAGGGCCAGGTATCGCCATCTATCATACGGGAAGTAGTAAGTGACTAAGGAGGTTATCTAATAAGGTAAGCTATATGGTATAACGAACGATAAAATACCTACTGTCACCTTATGAGGGGTAATGGTATATGCGTGCCTGACAGAAGCCTTAATTAGTATGGCCCGTAGTTAGTGTCCTCTAGTTTTATGTTAACATTTAATATATTATCGAGGGTTAATAAGTGACCAATAAGTCCCTCTAGGGTCTTTAGTGATCAGGGAGAATCCACCCTTTCTATAATTGATAGTGAGGCATTAAATAATAAAGAACAAAGAATGAGGATATAAATAGAAACATCGAAATTAGGGGACCACTCTCGATATAATTAACCAGTTAAAATTTGGTATAAAGGCTTCGTAAGAATGTATGTAAATGTCCTATCTTGGTAATATAATTTGGGAATACTACTTTGGGCTAAATAGTAAAAGCATGTGCAAACATTTACTAGGTTGGGCTAGAATCACTAACCCGGTTAGGCATACAGCATGGGTTAAACCAAACGGAATATATCTGTGTTACAGACTGTGTTGTAACATTTACTAGGTTGGGCTAGAATCATTAACCTGGTTAGGCATACATCTTGGGTTGAACCAAATTGAATATATCGTAGTCACTAGAACTTGTTGTTCTGACCCCCATCCTCATTACAACCTCCAGGTTTCATTGAGAAGGCCGGGTTCTCAGAGATGTTTAAGTTTGACTTTTGGTTCTCGTTCTCTCTCATGCTCGGTATTGGCAAAGTGACTTACTTTGAAAAAGGTAGTTGCTTGAGTTAATACTAATTTATCCTATTTTGTTTCCTATATGAGTAATTTAACCGTACTCTGATTAAGATTATTTATTACAGTATCAGATATACGCTCTATGCTTGGATGTTTTCAAGTTTTGATTTTTGTCAAAATTTGGGTGGAGAAAAGTGTTGGGTGTTATATATTGTGTCTATTTGTCATATTCAAACATTTAGAGATCCCTATCGATGCCTTAGCGTCGACTAGAATTCATAAATACTCAACATAACAAATTAACACAATACAAAACCAATTATATTTCAAAATTACAAGTACACTCTCTCATATACACTCAAATTCTAGGGAATCACTACCTATCTCTAATGAGTTAACCTCAAATAGAGCTAAGGTTATCACTAAACTAACGCGCTGATATCAAACGTAATGACCTGTATTTTTGACAATTTAAGCCGACAATAATCCATACATGTCGACTCAAATAAATTCAAAATATAGATAGTTATTGGGACTATTATAAGAAAAAGAAGGAAGTAGAAAAAGAATTACAGAGTCACAGAAAAAATATGATAAATAAATAAACAATAGTTCATGAAGTTATTAAAGCATACATTTGATTATACTTCAAAACAATTATCAAAGTTAAACTATCACAAAACATACTAATAAATGCAGCAGAATAATACTAGTAAATAAGCCTGTCAAGCCCCATCTCCATCTTCATAACGAGTCTTCAATAACAGAAAACTCAAGCTGACCTAAGCACAAAAGAAAAGACAAAATACTTGGATAAAAACTAAAATATTCTCGTATCAGTCAAATCAAAACCATGTAACAATATGAGTGTCACAACATCAGAGATGCTTATGGTAATTTACATTTCTTATCCAATGTGTTCGTAAGTGCAATAACTTAAGACATGTTATGGCAATTCTCATCTCCTAAGGATCTGGTAAACTAGGTACTAAATAATACCATACGCTATTATAATAGTATCTATGGGAAATATACTATTGAAATTAGCGTTAGCAGGATTACTATTATTACTCTTACACGGTTTGTACATTGTCGTAAACATTGCATATAAATCTCCTTTTAAATGGCTGACTAACATAGAAATGTATTTATTTTATGCTTTTATATCTTATCTTTAACATCCCATATTTTCTGTATATTTAAATTTTAAATTTAAAATGAATGAATGGAATTAAATTGAAAAAAAAATCAAATTTTTGTTGATTAAACAATAATGACTGCTTGAATTGAGTATAAACAGATGTTAAATTTAGTTATGCTAGGAATGTTGAAATTGGAATTCAATACTTTTATAACAGGGTTAAAGTGGGATGGTATAAGCCAAGTTTGAATTTAAATTTTAAATTATGAATTATGAAATTCTGAGTTGTTTAAGTTATAACTGAAATTCAAATTTAAATCCAAAAATTTAACTTAGGAACTTAAAAATGTATGAAAATTGATGTATAAAATTTGTTTAAGTTATAATTTGATTTAAATTGGAATTTACAAATATCTAATTCAAATTAAAACAGTTAATCGAATAATTTAATATTTTAATGATTAATTAACTGTGAAATTTAACGGTTTTGGCGACTATTTCGGAATTCGACGGAACTGGCGCCATTGGATTCGGTACGGTGAATTATGGTAGGATTTCAATTTGCGTTACAATCCGACTTATTGTTTGATCGTACAGGAGAAAAAGTGAAAGGGAGTCGGTGTAATAGAATAATTGTGTGTTTCTAATATGGGACCTTATATAACTGCATATAAATATAATTCTCTACACCTCAGTAATGACCCGAATTTTTGATGATCTTGGTTATCCGATATACAACACATATCGAACATCCAAGGATCGAAAATCACCGAATGGTTAATGAAAGAAGTTAGAGGGTGAGAATAGATAAGATAGAAACTTATAGAATAGAAGAAGAAGAAGAAGAATATCATAAGAGTAAACACGAATCTCACAGCGAAACGAATAAAATATAACATAACTTTTGAAATACAAACAGTATATGTATACAATAACATTGCAGAGTATAACACTTACAACAACAGCAGAAATAAACAATAGCTATATAATACTTAAGCCTCCTGCTCCAAGCTCTCCAAGTACATCTGTGAAATCCCGACTACTTGACTGCCCGTACAAATTTAGGCACCCAAGAGTTTAGGGAAAACAAAACAAAATAAACTCCGGGTCAGTCATGGGACTGATGTGAGTAAAACAGTTTGAACAAGTAAACAGTATCTCATAAGACCACGCCGTATAACGGAATGGGGTTTTCCCTTATGAGAATCCAAAATATCTTTATATCAAAAAAAAAAAATTTAATTATTATAATAGTGTCTATCAACCACAATATAATAATCATCTAGCAGAAACGCTTTCATCTCACGTTCTACATATATAGTATACAATCAAAACCGCAAGCACGTATTGGGTAATGGATTTCCAACTATGACAAGGTATGGAACCACCTTTTGCTAGTGTACCTTTAGTGAGGAATACACTGGGTTCGACAAGAACATCTTTAACCCGGCCACACATGACCGACCACTCATTTCGTTTGAGTGTATTGAATGTATATCACCAACGGTTGGGATCAGCAACCGTTTCCCGATAAGGGATAGCATCGACAATAGATTTTATGAAGTAAATGATACTCTAGATCAGGTGATTATACACCCTAATAGGTGCGACCTACATAGCCATGCTGCCAGCCCAATTTTTGTCATTTCCCGGATGTGAGGCTAGAAGCTACGCTTATCTTTTACATGCCACATCTTCATTCACTTAGAACGTCACATCGTCATACCCGCCAAATCACAAATTGATTTATCCAAAAATAACACGGGTATACATCTAAGAGAAACGAATTCCTCCGCCACCAAACATGAATATGTTTGAAGAGATCAACTTACGCGACCTATTGGATATACTCTGTCAAACCTTCTTCCATACAAGTTGTACAGGGACTGGACAAACCAAAGGCGCTATTCAGTATATCCATCTTAGGCACTGTTATCTAAGATTTATACAACAGCCCTTGCATTTTACTCCATCTTTAATTATCTTTTGCACATATGATTCGCAACGCTTATGCCAATACAGAATGGCTCTTCGGATAATAATCCAACCGGTCTCTCCATATTAACAACGTTAAAATGGTCAAAAACTTCGACAGTCGTTGAGTTAACTATCAAAGAAAAACACATGTGCAAACAACGATATCATTTCCAGATGGAAATCATATCAATCAATCATCATTTAACATCTATCTCTTTATTTCATTAATTTACTTATCTCCTGTTTTCATATATTCAACATTTCTTATTTTCTATTATCAGAAAACATTTCTGATTCTCGTTTGGAAAACATTTCCAAAACTCCTTCACGATCAAACCTTACCATTCCTTAGTTAAGAAGAAGGTCAATCATGTTTGGGTACAATTACCTCTCAGACCTTAACTGAACAACGTTTTAACTTCGAAGTGGTGAAAGTTTATCTTTTAATCTTTAGCAACCTCCTTACGTAACTTTCGGATTCTATTTATGAATCCACTTCTTTTATAAAAACATTGGTTATAACGATAACGTTATAATCCCTACTTTCGCAATATCTAACTTAACATCTAACCTTTTTACTTCTTACTTTGAATAATTCACGTACTCTAATTAATTTATAAATAAATAAATATTGATTTAAAAACTGAAAAGTAAATAATACTTTTCCCATATTCGATATCGAATTCGAAGAATAACTCCCTTCGAGTAATCTCTATTTGATTAACTCTTCTTCGAATAACCTATATTCGATTATCTCTCTTCGAATAACTTATATTAGATTAACTCACTCTTTCGAATGAACTACATTCAATCTCTTTTTTTCGAATACAGTATATTCGATAATCTCCTTTCGAATAACTACATTCGATTAACTCCTTTTGATTAAACTAACATCGATTAACTCCTTTTGAATAACAAGATTCGATAACTCCTTTCGATTAAACTATAATCGATAACTCCTTTTTAACTCGATTCGAATAACTAATATTCGATAACTCCTTTTTAACTCGATTCGAATAACTAATATTCAATAACTCCTTTTTCGACCAACTCTAATCGATTTATTCTAATTCGATTAACTCTATTTAATTACTCTATTGGTTAGCTCTAACATGAACTGGTTAACTCTAACTAATCAACTCTAACTGGTCAACTCTAACTGATTAACTCTAATTGATTAACTCTGACTGATCGACCCTAACAGATTAACTCTGACTGGTCAACCCTAACTGATTAACTTTGACTGGTCAACCCTAACAGATTAACTCTGACTGGTCAACCCTAACTGATTAACTCTAATTGATTAATTCTGATTGATCAACCCTAACTGATTAACTCTGACTGGTCAGCCCTAACTGATTAACTCTGACTGGTCAACCCTAACTGATTAACTCTAACTGGTCAACCTTAACTGATTAACTATGACTGGTCAACCCTAATTAATTAACTCTAATTGATTAACTCTGACTGATCAACCCTAACTGATTAACTGTGACTGGTCAACCCTAACTGATTAACACTGACTGGTCAACCCTAACTGATTAACTCTGACTGGTCAACCCTAATTGATTTACCCTAACTGGTTAACTATAACTGATTAACTATATTTTCTATTCAATAAATTCCTGATCGATTAATGCCTTTTAACTTTATTCGATAACTTCTTTTATTCTATTCGAATAAACTACATTCGATAAATTCGTTTAACTCTATTTATTTAACAAATAAATATCTCCTTTTAATTCTATTTATTTAACAAATAAATATCTCCTTTTAATTCTATTTATTTTCTAGATGAATAACCCTTTTTCTTTTATTTATTTCCTAAATAAATAAATCCTTTTACTTTTATTTATTCCCTAAATAAATAAATAATCCCATTTAATCTATTTGTAAATGTTCTACAAATATTTCCCTTTTATCTCTATTCTATTTGTAAATGGTTTACAAATATTTCTCTTTCTATTTTGTTTGACAAATATTTTCCTTTATATTTATTTTACAATTATATTTCCTCTATATTTGATTTACAAATATATTTTCTCTATATTTGATTTACAAATATATTTTCTCTATATTTGATTTACATATATATATTTCTCTATATTTGATTTACAAATATATTTCCTTTATATTTGATTTACAAATATATTTCCTTTATATTTAATTTACAAATATATTTCCTTTATATTTGGTTTACAAATATATTTCCTTTTACAAAATCCTTTTTCTTTTATATATATAAAATCCATTGATTTTATATAAATAAATTATTTTCAAAATATACTTTGAAAATCCCTTTTCTACATCCCAGTATTTCTTACGGTATTTAAAATACCAAATCAAAATAATCGGTATCATTTAAACACACATAATCATCAATAGATTATATATGACATCATATATCACAATATATGAAACAAAACAGTATTTAAATATTGAGGTACCCAGTTGGGTCCCTCCAACCTGTTTCCCTGCATCACAGATGTTAATCAACATAATAACATCGATTTCATTTCGATATGAAATATTCTTCTAAACATAATCAATATTCGATTAACGATTTATATATATATATCGTTATCTACAATTTCAACCAATACACAAGCAATTCAACCAAACAGTTAACACACAGCAATCAACCGATACTTATCAGTTCTAAGAATACGTTGTAAAAATAGAACTGTTCAGAGTTGGTGAGTTTTACTCACATTGGATGATCATCGTTAATAACGATAACCATCACTTGATTCAGACGGTTAATTTATTTTGTGATAAATTGTAACGAGCTCTGATGGACTTCCAGTCAGTTCCATCGTATAATGTCCGTCCCTAAGATCCCAACAGATCTTGATTTTCTGAATTTCGTTAACGTATGCTCAAGTTATTGAATTTACAATTAAATATATATATTTAAATGAAATTTAAACTTGGACTTTTATTTTCAATCGGGGCTTAACCTTTCAATAAGTCGGCCCACTCCACTACTTGACCCACGATATCAGCTCTTCTTCCCCGATTAACCTATCGCTCCAGATAATCAAAGCCCCATCTCGTTCATGACTTCCCATCGCCCTCCCGATCACAATCCTCCATGAAATCTCCCAACGCCAAAACCGTTGAACTCTCCATACAAATCTGCATCAACTGTTACCCAAATTGTAAGACTCGGACCTCCCTCCTCGATTACGACGCAGCAGTATCGAACTACCCTGCAGATGCACCCCCGGCCAAAACCAACACCGGAATTTACCCAACTCCTTCCCGAGGTGTTAAACCTCCTTCACAATCCAAATACGACCCTCAAACTTGATTCGATGCACCCAAAATCCCAGTACCCGAAACCCTAGTTGCGCTCTTAATGCCCAACTCCGACGAAATAGCATTCGAGTGCCACAAAACCAACCTCAAAATGATGAGAACATTACTAGGAACTAAAAGATATACCTAGAATGATTTATTGTAACGACCCAGAAAATATGAACCAATTAAAAAAAATTAAATTGGCTAAAATAATGGATTTTAAATATTTAAAATAAATATTTTAGATAATGGCAATTAAAAGTGAGTTTGAATCGACAATTGAAAACGAATATAATTAATTTTAATTATAAACAAGGCCTGAAATGGCGCTGTAGTTTCAAAAATTGAATTCAAACTTTGTCGGACTGTACTGGGTGCAAAACAAAACGGATTTTAGTGAAACCAAAAATATTTAAATCTGTTAGTGAATACCTTTCTAATGAATCTGAAAAATCGAAATTTCATAGCGGAAAGCAAAAGTTATGGCCAAATGAATTTTCAGAAGGGTCGATATGGAATTTATATAGCCCGTGAAAATGGTCATTTTGCATATGACCTCGGAATTCGACGAAACCACTTTTGTTCGATCCGGGATGTGAAGTTATTGCTAGGTTTCAAATTTCGTAATTTTTGAAGCTAGTATTTGAGCGTGGCAAAAGAAAATGTGTTTGGTCAATTACAGTTAAATCGGATCGACCAAAAATGGGCCTTTTTGCAAACGGTCTCAGAATTCGATGAAACTAGTTTTGTTGGGACCGTATCATCAAAACATAGCTAGGTTTATTTTTCTGGAATTTTTTTGAATCAGTTTGTGGCCCTGGCAAATTGAAATGTACGTTCAAATTAAATATTGAATGTTTTATATTTTGATTTGAATGGAAACTGACCGAAACAGTCGAATGGGCCTACGAAACATATCCCATTGTGTTCGGAATGGGGGTAAAACGCTAGGGATGACAGTCGTTGGGTTGGATTTCGAGTTCGTCCAAGAAAACCCCAATTTTTGAATTTAATATAGCATCGGCCAATAGGATTTTTTATTTCATTAATTTAAAAATATAAAAAAAAACAAAAAAACCCGTAACCCTTGCGACGAACGGCGGCCAACGTTCAAAACTTCTCATCCATTTTCTGGCGAAACCACGCCTCGATAGACCTCCCTCCAGTTGAACTTTTTAGAGTACTCTCCTCCTTCTTCCCATCCATACCTGGTTTGGCCTCCACCATGCCCTGTAGAGCGAGATCGAGCACCTCAAAGGCGGCGACTTCATCTCGCCGCCGCCACTGATTCTAGCGATCGAACGGAGCGCCGCCCCTGGCGTTTGAAGCCCATTCCAAGCTCGACAGTGTGGTATAACCTGATCGGGACGAAGTGCAACGGGTGGAGCTAAAAATCGAAACCTAGTTTCGAAGATTTCAAACAGGTTTACGGCTAATCTATTTTAAACTGATTTCGACAGTTTTAAAGTGTTGCAAACTTTGAAAAATCATATCTTTTTGCTATGTTAACGAAATTCGATGAAACAGGAAACATCGTGACCGTGTGGACGCCTTCTACATTTTAGAAGAGACCGCGTATTTTTCTGAGCCTTCTGCTATTTTTGGTGGAGTGGAACCCAATGTGAGATTTCTAATTTATAAAACAATATGGAAAACGACGATGTATAAATTATATAGTCGATGTATGACTTATATAAGCGTTGTACACCTCTTGTATAAGCATTGTATAAGTTGTACGTTCGATGTATAAGTTATATATGCGTTGTAAAAATTATATATGTGTTGAAATGAAGTGAATTGCTATATATAAATAAATATATATATATATATATATATATATATATATATACATACGCCTCTCGTCCACAAACCATAGACGATATTTATTGGTTGAAATTGTTGTGAAAATTGATTGATAGCGAATAGATGTTTGGGATTGTTTGTGGTTGATGTTGATTGATTGTGGTTGAAAAATACCCATTTGTGGTTGAAAATATTTGGTTGAAACCACATAGGATTAGTTTGTGGAAATGAAATAAATATATACATACCGCCTGCGTGCGAACTAGATGCATGATTCCCATTGTCAAAAACCGCGAGGTTTTAAGGTAGAGCGAGGAGCCGTACTAGGGACGGTCTCGGTTTTAACTACCCTGCCGTTATGCTGTCGAAATTTTGAAAAATATTCATGTGTTTGAATTATTTTCATTTGCTGAAACTATATTTATTCATTGAAATAGAAAACCTTCATGTGTTGAATTGATATTCATTCGTTGATTAGAAATTCATGTGTTGAATGGTATTCGTGTTTTAAATATAAAAATCACATTTTTATCTATATATAGAAACTATAGAAAACCTTCATGTGTTGAATCGATATTCATTCGTTGATTTGAAATTCATGTGTTGAATGGTATTCATATTGTGAAATAGATGGTTTGATAATAAAAATCACCTTTTATCGACTATATGAACTGTGTAAAATAATCTCGTTTTGAAAGAAATTGTTTTATAAGAAAAATCCTATTTTTATCACCTATATAAACTATATAAAATAATAGTGTTTTGAAATGAATTGTTTTACAATAAAAATCACATTTTTATTATATGCATGAATCGTCGAAATGTGAAGTGTAAAAAAATAGCCACTCGTTCAAATAAATATATATATGAGTTGAAATATTCATTAATTAGCTAATGATATGATTTTTGCCTATGCATGCAACATTAGAATGTATGGTGCTTTTAAACCAAATGGAATCAAATATGAAGTTGAATGGAAAATGATAAATGGTAAGAACTGTATATATGTACATGCATATCTATTGAACAGGTTATAGCAAAGGGGCTAGAGAAGAGGAATAAAATTTTGTGCCCGACAAATAGGTAACCATTTACTGTTTTGTTTGGGTGATGATTTTATGAGCCTGTTGGCTAGCCGCTTGGCTTTTTCTTTTTCTTTTCGACATGAGACGCCCGTGTGGCTATTTGGGAATTTTCCCAGCCCTCCCGTACAAAGGAGGTTATGGCGAAATTTTCCAAAATTTTAAGGCGTTAGTGAAATATTTGAAGTGAAAACGATATTGAAATTGTTGAATGAACTATATTTATATAAATATATATATATAAATAAAATTAAAACGAAACGAGGCCGTGCAGTTCGTATTTTGAAACCGTGATTTCAAACAACTAGTGCGGGAAATCCGACCATTGGATTTTCCCGAAACCGCAACCGTTAGGTTCGCCTTGGAAATATCTTTCCAACGGCACCAACTTTATAAAATCCAACGGTTGGATTGTCTGGAATGTTAAATTCAAATCTGAAGAAAAATAGTGCCAGAAACGATTATATTTATATATATATAATTATATTTAATCGAATAACGACGCTGCAGTTCGTATTTTGAAATCGAAACTTCAAACGATTGTACCGGGAGATCCGACCGTCAGAATTTCCCGAAACTGGAACCGTTGGATACGATTTGAAAAGACCTTTCTAATAATGTAAATTTTGTGAAGATCCAACGGTTAGATTTTTAGATATGTGTAAATCAAATCTAAAGAAAAACAGCGCCACGGCCGCGTTATGGCCTGAAGCGTCGTTTTGAATAAATTGGCTATTTTAAAATAAATAAAAATAGCGATAAATCGTTATAAAATATCATAAACAATATGGAATGGAAATAAACTGAATTTGCTCGATTTATGTTGTATTTGATGGTTGAATGTGTTTGGTGTGAAAATTACATTAAAGAACAAAATTGGTGTTGTCGAATGATTTAACCATTGAAATAAATTGCTTTGAAATTCTAAATATTCGTGAATTATTTGAAAAGGCCGAGTTAATTCTCATTTCAAATAATTGACCGACGATTGAAATTCGAAGATGAAGACGGTGGTCGAAGACCGGAGATCTTCACCTCGTTTTGGATGGTAACCGAGGTCCTGATTAGGAGGCATCCCGAAATATGGATAATGAGTGGTGATCGTCCAGACGTACGTGGTGATCGAAGGGTTTGCGAGGTATTTAGTGCCTCCGGATTCGTTCAGACCCAGAACGGACTTGTAAATGGACTGTGTGTCTGACATTGGATTTTATTCTGTGTTGATTGATCTCTATTAAATATACATCTATTTGGCGGCGGAGAATTTATTCTTTTTCTTAACGCCCTTCTCTGAGACGCACGAGCTCAGAGGTTGTATATCGATGGACATCAGTCGCATGGCATGAATTGCCTGTGTGGCATGCTAAGATGCAGTGATCAGGGCTTCTGTTGAAAAGCAAAGTCTTGTGGTGATGATCAAAGTGCCGCCTGTGTGGTGTAGCTTTTTGTATAACGTGAAATCGCAAGCCTCGCACCCCGGTATGAACCAGAAACGGGAGAAGGACCTCAGGGAGGGCATGCGTTTCTTTCTAGCTAGGGTGGTGTCAATGACGTACCAGCCCTGACATTTATATACTTTTCACCTATGTGGTTGTTGCTGTTGCGAGGTGCCTCGGTTTGGTCGGACGATCCGGGTCCGATGGAGTCATTCGTTGGCTCATTTACGCTCCAAAGGGCGGGGAAACGTATTGTTCAGGCACTATAATCCACATCGGTGGACCGGCCCTGTCGCTCCAAGGGGCATTTGCGGCTGTTCCTGTGGCTCGGGCTAAAGAGTCACGAATTGGGTAAGGACTATCTTTTGCCTTGGTTCACGACAGAAATCCAATTTCCAAATACGTGACTGTGCGGTTTTGATTGTATACCTATATATGGCGACATAGTGGTATGGGGCATTAATGCCGTCTATGATTGATAGTTATGATTTGAAATTGTTTTCAAAACATATAAACACTAGCAATAATATCAAATGCCTTTGTTTCATTCGTATCAAGCATATCCTGGCCGTTATAAGGTAAAAACTCTATCCTCCGGTTTGCGTTGCATTGTGTGATGGGAACTGAGTCTTATAATGGCTTCATTTTTATAAAAAGCATAGCGATGTTTAAAAGAAAGATTTGTTTTAAAGCACTGGCGATCCAATGGAGTAAACCCATTCCACGAAAGTGGCGTGGTCCTGTGATTAGCCAAATTATATATGTGTTGAATAGATTTCTCATACCAGTCCCATGACTGACTCGTAGTTTGTTTCACTTTCAAACTCGGGTGCCCCTTTTTCTACACGGGCAGCCTTGTATTCAGGTTTAGCTGGTTCTTTCTGGATAGCTGGAGCTGAAGATGGATTCTATCATTTATCTCTTTTTATGCTGTTCAGCTCCTATTGTACATATTTTGTTTGTTTTCCGCTGTAGACATTTATGTATAGCTGAACTGTATTTGTACAAAGTAAGATCCTTTGTACTGTGTAACTCTGATGATTACTTTTATCCGGTATATTCTATTGTTCATTATCTGGTGTATTTATTTAATTCTGTTCTGCTATTATCTGTTTCTGTGTTATATTCCAAAGATAACCCTTGTCTCCGTCAGAACGGGATTTGGGGTCGTCTCATTTATAGAAATTGTTTTGATTTTATTTTGGATTTTTGAAGATCGAACATTTTTCTGGAAAGGAGAAAACAAGACGGCATGTTTTTCTGAAGTTGAAATTAGGTTTAGGAATGGTGTAGTGCATTATATAGTGGATAACTTGGCTTGTTGGAGGATCCTTGTCCACTCACCCTTTTATTTTCTTTGATTTTATATTTGTTTTAGCCTTCTAAAAATCTGTGTGGTCACACATGATACCCATAAATCATGAAACTGGACATCTAGCTAGAGTTCGACATTACGGTCCCAACGAAACTAGTTTCGTCGAATTCCAGCTCCATTTGCTCACACAGCGTATTTTTAACCGTCAAAATACTGATTATTTTTCACTCTAAAAATCCGTACGGCAACATAATGACCCCTAAAATCATGGAACTTGGAATCTAACAATAATTTGATGTTGCAGATCCAACAAAATTAGTTTCGTTGAATTCCGACTTCGTTTGCAAAAGTGGCTATTTTTAAAGCACTAAATAACCCATTTAAATATATAAATATATTTAAAAACAATTAAATTTAATATTTTAAAATAAATATTATCGTATATATTCGCAGTGGAATACTATACAGCTTCAGAATATTCCTATATGAATTTCTAACTCGATATTCTGAATCCCGATTAAATCGATATTCGATTTATAATGAAATTCCTTTTATAAAAATATAATTTAATTATAAAGGAATTCCACAGCGACTTTTCTAAAATTTGATTTGGACATAAATCAAAATCTACATGATGAAATCTCGATTTTTCTCTTCCACTAGAAAAATATACTTCACCAGCTCCTAACATTTCTTGTTTCACAGAAATCTAGCTTAAAACGAATTTTGTGTATTCAGTTGAAGTTCAAATCGTCAATTAACGAACTGCCGCACCATTTCAAGCTAGATTTTAATTATAGTATAATTATACGTTCACAAATAATATATTCATTATTCTAATTCAATTCTAAACTGAATTAAATATCACAGATGACCCAGTTCACACCATATCGCCATTTCAGCCAATTCTGATTATTTCAAAATTAAATATATTATTTAATTTATTATTTTAATTAAATATTCACCATTATTTAATTCAACGACCATGAAATCCATTTTAATCACCCTTTAAATAATAAAAATAAATTAATTATTATATCGCTGAAAATGCGGGTCATTACATTCTTCCCCACTTAAAATAATTTCGTCCTCGAAATTGCTAAGGTAGAAAACAAATCCTATCGACCGGTTAGAACTTATTTGTTCACTTTTTAACTTCAGTTTCAACTGAACCAAATTTAATTTCAATTAAAATATTAATTAATTCTTATCAATGAAAATTTTCAAAAATCCTAAAAAATTTCTAACGCCTTAATTTTTTTGAAAAATTTCGCCAGCACCTGCTTTGTACTGGTTAATACGTCAAACCACCTCTCGCCTCTCTGGGCTATCTCCATCTCAAAAGAAAATCAAACAGCCAAGCAACTTGCTAATTCGGCTCATAAATCTTATATCCAATAGAAATATAAACTTGTACCTTTTTGTCGGCATATCATTATATCCTTTCCACCTGTTATCAATTCAGCGGATACAAGGGTCATCCCAATCAAATTCCAATCTGCTTTTATCCACAACACAACCATTCGCTTATATCCAAGCCAAATATTATTTTAACTCGAGTTTTTCTCGATTCCCAACTCTTAACTTGATTATCACATGACACTTCAAATTTGAATCTCACAATCCAATTTGTCTTGATATCATTCTAATTCAATCTCAGTTACCACTTTACTGGCTTTACTTTATTTCAAATTTGCTTTCACAAATTTCTGTTAAATTTGTTTTTAATTCAAAAATTCTTTCCCTGGGAGTTTTTAAACAGTTTACTCTTTTCTAAAATCAAATTTTCCTTTTTGAAATTCAATACAACTTGTCTTTCCCAAACAAATTCAAAAAAGTATCTCTGGCAGTAATTCGTTACTTACAACTCGAAAATGAATACTGATGATGCAGTTGTCATCATCAGAATCTATTTTCCAGCGATCGAAGTGAGTTCAATACTATAAAACCATTTCTAAACATTTCCACTTTGAAATTCATTTCAAAATATAATTCACACTGCTTGTAAAACAATTTAAAATCTCCCAGGAGAGTGATACAAGTTCAAAGGTGATGGTGGCGGGTGTTATCTTGGTCGGAGGAGGCGGGAATTTCCGTTTTAGGTCGCGGAATTGGTTCTGGTTCTTGGACTGGCCGCGGCGAAGGGGACCAACGGAGGTGGTGGGTCCGGTGCTGGTGAGTGTGGCTTGGAAGTAGCTTCGATATGGTGGTGGTCACTCGATTTCTGGTGGTCGGAATTAGGAATGGGAGGCGGTCAAAGTTTCGAGTTTTGGGTTCTTTATGCATCGGCCTGTAGCAGTTCGGACTGGGAAGAAGAAGCTCCGCTGCTAACGTGTCATTTTATAGTAGGGTGAGAAATTTTTTATTAATTTATATTTTTTTTCAAATTTCAAAAGGTAAAACCTTAATAACTTTCTCATACGACCTCGGATTGATGCACGGTTTGTTGTGTTAGGATCGTGGCGAAATCGGGACAATATGAGAATAGTTTGGCTGCGTTTGGAGACAGAAAAATTTAGGGCTTTGTTTGGACGTCCGATCTAATAAAGACTCAAATGTGAGTGATTTTATCGCTCACACCTAAATGAATTGTTCCCATATTTATTAAATTAGTTTATGAAATAAGTTCGGTTGCATGGTTGTGATTGATTGTTGACGTGTTGCCTAAATCTGACATGCAAGTGTGTAAATCTACAAATTTAAGTTGATAACTAGTTATTTATGTTTAATTAAATTTCTAGTTGGAAGTCCCGATACTTGTTAACTAGTGAAATGATTAATATTTACCGTTATCTGTTGTGATGGATGCCTTGGTTGATGAATTGGTATTGATTCTGAAATGTTCCATTATTTAGTATATGGATGTTGCGTGCTTATTGTAACGGTTAATCCCATTTCACCCTAGATGTTACGGGCATCAAATAAACTTGGGATCAATAGATTAAAAATGAATTAAGAATACAGGTAGAAATGATAAATATCTGTGACTCTGATTTGGATCGAAATGATAGATCCATCCTTGAAATATCGAGAAATTAGATTTAAAATCACTTGGCCATAGGATAGAAAATTATATATGGACATCCGTTGGTTAAATGATTTTAAATATTCGAAATTCGATTTGATGGAAATTTTATTTAAAGGAATATGTCAATTTGATAAATTTTATTTTCCTTTAAAGCATGAACCTTGAATGTTAATGAATTTGTCATGGGAATTTTTCCAAACAAATTGAGATTTGTAAAATGGGATTTTTAAATATATCTTGGAGTATCCAAATGTACGGTAAGATGTGAAATTTATAATCCTGTATGAACTAGGTTTCGAAAATGAAAGTTATTAGAGAATATTTAGAATTACTTCAATTTTGGTATGAATATGGGTTGAATCCTTTAAATTGAACGGTTGTTTGAACGATGGTTGATAATGGGAAATGGAAACTGAATGAACTCCATTGAAAACTAGGATATAGATTCATGTATTTGAAATTTGGAAGGAAGAAAAATTATGGTTTAAAATTATCTATATATATATATATATATATACCTTGCTTGATTACAAAATAAACTATTCCTTTCTTTCAAAATTATTTATTCAAACTTCTAACCTATAAACTATTTTATTTTAAATAAAGTTTCCTTTATATTTTAGTATTCTAACTATCTAGTAAACTTTAATTTATGTATGTACATAATATTTAAATTATCTTATTTATTTTTAATTATTATATTCTATATTTATTTATTTTATATAAAGATTTTATTTTCAAAAGTATTTTATGAATTGTAAATTTCTTCCGAATGGAAAGTGTTGGATTTAAACCATTTGTTCAAATGGAGTTGAGATAAAGTTTTATTCTATATGAATATGAATCGATTTTAAACTGATTTTTATATGAAAATGTAAATTTATATTCTACTTGAATATAAATGGGTTTCCTATATGATTAAATAAGTTGTTATGAGAATATATATATTCTATTAGAATATGAATGGATTTCCAACCATAAATCAATTTTTAAATAATTATAATTTGGATACGAAATATATTCTACTCGAGTATAAATCAATTTTGAAGGATTATACGATTATAATATATGGATATGGAAATATATTCTAGTTGGAATATAATCGGTTTTGGGGAAATGATGTGTGATATTTTGAGATGGAATTATATTCTATTTGAATATAAAAATTTGGTTCAAAGCAAAATATGATATTTTGATATGAAAGCGAACCTTTGTGAAAAGCAAAAGAACCGACCGATGTGAAAAATGTAAACATTGGTTGTTAAAGTGACCGGAGTCGATATAGGGCATACTCTCTGTTAGTGTCGATACCACTTTAACAACTGTGAATGTTATGACGCATCCAGAATGAAATATGATGACTTGAAGGTATTTATTAAATTGGAGAAGATGGACGATGACGAAATAGCCCTGAACGTTATGACGTAACCAGAATGAAATATGAGGACTTGAAGGCATTTATTGAATTAAAGAAGATGAACGATGACGAAATAGCCCTGACCTTCGGGTCAGAATTGAAATGACTAAAACAGGAGCTATATCGTGACTAATCGAGGTTAGCACCTTTGATCGGACACACTTCTTCGATACTATCTCTATAACTATGATGATGATGATGATTTGGGCCCATTTATGATTTTGGGAGTGTGATCCGAGGTGGGCGGTAGTGGCTGTTATGCGTTACCACCGTTCCGGGAGTGTAGTTGGTAGAATCCTACCCTGGGCATTGCCTCAAATGCCTTGTCATATTGATCCATATCGAGCCCCATACGATTTTGATTTAGCATTGCCTTCTATGGAGTGCCCTCTGATAACACCAGTACGGTGAATTAACGGTACTGTATAGACTGTTGATGCCTACAAACGGCGCAAGGGTAATATGGTAATCCCGCTTATGCTATTTTTATGATATTTACTTTAATAGATAGACACTATCATAATAACACATTATACTATGTAAGTATTAGTTTAACGGATCCTCAAGAGATGGAAAAATCCCGTAACATCTCTTGAGTTACTGCACCCATGACGCTGAGGTTATTTCGTATTTTGATTTGACTAATATGAGAATGATTTAGTGCTAATCCGAGTATTTGTTGTGTTTTTTTTATGTAAAACGCTCGGGTCAGCAGACGTTTGCAGTTACCGAAGATGACTGTGCCCTGGAGATCGAAGACGAAGATTGGTGTGTATATATATATATATTTCCGTTGCATTTTATTTCCGTTGCCATGTGATGAAACCTGCATATGTATGACTCTGATAGTCAATGTATATATTTCAACTGTTTTAAACTGTTATTTGTGTATTATATGTTGTCCTTCCGCTGTGAGATTCTGTTGTTGTTTTTTTCTCTCCTTTCTTCTTTTTCTTCTTTTTCCAATAACTGCCTATATCTATGGTTTGTTTGGGTCGACATGTGTGGTTTATTGTCAATTTGAACGATCAAAAAATGTGGGTCGTTACATTTGGTATCAGAGCGTCGGTTAGCGACAACCTTGGCTCTGTATGGGAGTTAACTCATTGGAGATAAGGTTAGTAATGCCCTAGAATGAATCTGAGTGTATATACGAGATAGCATACTTGTATTTTTAATATAAAATGGTTTTATATTGTGTTGGTTCGTTCTGTTGAATATTTATGAATTCTGGTCGATATATGGGACGCCATACAATCGATAGGAATTCCTAAATAGTTGAATAGAATGAATCGACATAATATGGTTTTCGATTATATTTTATGTATATATATATCCTATATATTATTGGTTTTATGTGTATAAGCATCAATCCTTAGTAGGTATTAAGTTATTATCTATTATGGTTGACTAGATAATGAATCTAATAAGAGGAAATTAAAAATGGTTAGAAAATATATGAAATGGAATGTTACCTTTAAATCTAATTTGTTACAGGGTGATTTGCGATTAAAATGGAAATGAACTTGAAACTTGATCCTGGGTTGCTTTTGAAATAGTTTCGCCAAATTTTAAAATAGTATCATATTATAGAAATAGTTTAGGAAATAGTTTTCAAAAGATTTTTTAACGAAATGAGTATAATTCCTCCTTGGACCTTAGGATAGCCTCGATAATGAGCGCACGGATTATCGATGGTTATTCTGAAGAGTCTAAGTGGGGAGAGACCACTCAATGATTATTATAATTGGTTTGACAAGGATTTTGGGCTCGATTTCCATATAGCCTAGAATTTTATATAAAGGTATTAGTATACAATATTTAAAGTTGAAATTAAATTAAAACCAGGATTTAAATTTCTTTCTTAAATTAAGGTTCGGATTTGGAATTTCATATAGTAAGGTTGTAAACTAATATAAGTATATATGTATGTTATTTTGAACTTTATTTGTACACCCGGAAACAAGAATTGAGTTTACTTTAACGAATAACAACCATAAATTTATTTAAGGCGAAACTTGAGTTCGAAATTTATAAAATTTATATTACGAGCCTGAAATGGCATGGTAGCTTGAAACTTCGATTTTAAACTTTGAATAAATATATAAAATTTAAGTCAGAATTGGATAAAACAAGAAACGCTAGGATCCAATTGATCATATCTCTCTAATGAATGTAAGAAATTAAGTTTTCACTTTATAAATTGTAAGTTATGACTAAATTAAAATTTAGAGATAGCACTATGGAATTTATAAATATTTATACATATTTAATAATATATAAGCTCTTAAGAATAGAAATTTTACAAACAGCTTCCTAATTTGATGGGACCACTTTTGATGGATTAGTGTAAATGTGAAATGAAGCCATAGAAACTCTAAATAGGCTAAACCTCATTTGGACGATATATCAAACATGAATTTAAATGTGCATTATGAAATATATGGAATATAACTCAATTTGAGTAGAAAAATCGAGTTAAATAAAGGTTAATCTAGGGAATCGAATTTAAATGGGTTGAGAACATAGAATAAATTTGAATTTTTAATAGTCCTCAATTTAGACCATGTTTTGAGAGTGGAATAAATGAATTAAGTTAAGGGAATAAGATTTAATTTAAGATGGAAATAGAAATAAATGAATGTGAAAATGGTTAAGGAATGAATAGAATGAACAAAACAAAAGGAATGAAATGCATGAAAAAAATTGGCTTATTCGGAATAATATAATAGTTAAATGAATTCTAATTTTGGAGTTGAAGATTTTGAAATGTGTTACAAGGAAAAATAATAAACTTAATTCTGAATTGGATGAATTTAATAAGACGGAATCAACTTGGGGAAAATTAACAGGTCAATTCAGAATTTAAAAGACAGTTGGGTTGAGTAAATAAAAACTTGATCCATACTAGCGACAAGTGAGTAAGTAAATGAAACTTAGTAAACGAAATGAAATAGGATGAAGGAAAATCTTAAACCAAATCCAAGAGATTCACTTAGGAATTTAAAAGGAAATTTGAATTTGTTAACTAGAACATTCGATGGAATTTGAATTGGCAAGCGAATCAATTTAAGTTAATGAACTACGATTAATGGAAGGAAACTTAAAAAATTTATTAGAGTCGATTTAAAATTTAGGAAAAAATGAAATGAGGTTACGATCTAAACTTGATTCAAATTCCACTAACAACACGATGATTAAGTATTGAACCAATTTGAGAAAAAGCATGAAAGTGAGTCGGTTCCGGCGAAGTTAAATCAATAAGAGTTAACTTACAAGACTATATAAAGGTCGATTAGGAATTAAGTACTTAGGAAAGAAAATAAAAACCTTGAAATTTGGCAATTTGATTCCTATTAATAGATTAAAGATTTAACGCAATTGAGTTAGTTGGAAATGTTAAAATAAAATCAAGTCTTAGCATCGAAGTAATATTTGTAATGAAACGAGGAAACGCATAGAAAATATATCTTAATAAAGTAAATCAAATTTAATTCAAATCCATTCCTCGAATAAGGAAATAACAACTTTTAAGTATTAAAGAATTACCAAATTTTAGAATTGAAAGTCGAAACTTCAAAGAATTCGATCGATGTTTATGAGCAAATCTGAAATAGTTGATAAACTGAAACTAAAATGACCATAACTTTTGCTAGGCTAGTCGAAATTCGATGATTCCAAAATTTTCGGAAACCTTAGAAACTGAAGTAAAACTTTTATATATAGCGCCACATTGAAATTCTCATGTTTACTAGGCCAAAATCCATGTTTTGGATGTAGTATTAAGTGCAGGAAATTAAAATTTGAAACATATATACATATTGTTTTGGCCATAACTTCCTAACTGAGCGTTGAATTTTGATGCGCGAGTACAATTCGGAAAGGCCAGAATATAAACTAAAAATTTCTCTTTATTTGCTGAGTCAAATTCGGATGTTTAGAGGGCTAAAAACTGGGTTGAAAATTTCAGGCCTGCATTTTCAGTGTTTGGACTGAAGCGTTCGCCTTCGCCTTCGCTAAAATAGTCATAACTTTCAAACAGATTATCCGAATTCGACAAATCTGGAAAATTCGGAAAGCTTGAAACAAATGCTACAACTTCTTCCTACCTTTGTCAAGTTCTAACATTTATGGGGTGATAAAGCTCATTTTATTAGCTGGCTTCTTATAGAAATCGTGGTTTTGTGGTTGAATTGTTTTGTATATGTTGTGCAAGTTGTATGCGATTGCCATGTATTGTTATATGTTTAATTCTTATGCATGTTTGAGTGTTTTAGTAGGTGCAAGGATTGGAATTACGCTTGGAGCACGCTTGCGCAAAATGCTAAGTGCTAAACATAAATAAAATTTGCATATAAACGCTAAAAAAGGTACGTATCTGGGGATTATATTGGTTTTGGGGTTTTGTTTTGTGTTTTCCCCCATTTTTGGATGCCCCATCGTGTAATGGGATGAATATGTTAGTTTTACATGTAGGGATTTTTCCCGGACCTCTCCGTACAAAGGAGATATTGTCGAAATTTTCCGTAATTTCGGGAGTTAGAATATTTTATGAGATTTTACAACTATATAACTTATTTTGCAAATGTTATTTTATAATTATGGAAAGTATAATTTGTTTAAATAACTTATTTCGTTCTCTTTTCGAGGACGAAAAGCTTTTAAGTTGGGGAGAATGTAACATCCCATATTTTCTATATATTTAAATTTTCAATTTAAAATGAATGAATGGAATTAAATTGGAAAAAAAATCAAATTTTTGTTGATTAAACAATAATGACTGCTTGAATTGAGTATAAACAGATGTTAAATTTAGTTATGTTAGGAATATTGAAATTGGAATTCAATATTTTTATAACAGGGTTAAAGTTGAGTGGTATAAGTCAAGTTTGAATTTAAATTTTAAATTATGAATTATGAAATTCTGAGCTGTTTAAGTTATAACTGAAATTCAAATTTAAATACGAAAATTTAACTCAAGAACTTAAAAATGTATGAAAATTGATGTATAAAATTTGTTTAAGTTATAATTTGATTTAAATTGGAATTTGCGAATATTTAATTCAAATTAAAACAGTTAATCAAATAATTGAATATTTTAGTGATTAATTAACTGTGAAATCTAACGGTTTTGGCGACCGTCTCGGAATTCGATGAAACTGGCATCTTTGGATCCGGTAAGGCGAATTATGGTAGAATTTCAATTTGCGTTACAATCCGACTTACCGTTTGATCGTACATGAGAAAAAGTGAAAGGGAGTCAGTGTAATAGAATAATTGTGTGTTTCTAATATTGGACCTTATATAACTGCATATAAATATAATTCTCTACACCTCTATCGGCTCATTCTCTAATTCTACATTCATTTTCTTTAATCTATTTTTCTTTAATGGCTGAAGTCATTTCTCAAACCCTAGATTCAAAAACAAATACAACTCAAAAATCAAATCTTCTCCAATTACCAACATATTATATAGTGAAAATTAGGCTCACATCCTTAAAACTAAACTTAATTAGGCTTACATCCTCCCCTTTAGAAACATATTAATTTCATCCCTATTTTAAAACAGCCGCTCTTTTTTTTTACAGAACTGCCCTTTCTCACTTAATTCACGCCGTACGATATACGTTTTAAGGTTCTATTTTTTCCACAATCAAATAGTTATGTGTCATGGCGCCGCCGCCTTCATTCTTAATATTTTCATTCCATCGATCTAAAATTTAGGCTGGGTAGTGGAGGAGGGGGAGCAGGCTGCGCCTGAGGTGGAGACAGTCTAGTCAAGGGCGGCGGCGGTGGTCACTTCGCGGTGGGGTGCAGTTTTAGGGCTGTAGAGGTATGGGAGGGGTCGGATTGGGGAAGGAGGAGGAAGAGGAGGGTTCGTCAACGGTGGTGGGGCCATCGGTGGGCGGCGCGACGGCTATTGCGGGGTGAACGACGGCGATGTTAGATCGTAGGAGGGGGCGACTGAGGATTGTGATTTTCTAATTTGTATGTATGGCGGAAATGAAATTGGTACACAAATAATGTGAATATAAGCATACAAATATGCCACTATTGTTAAAATACATTCATACTGGTTTGCATATATTCTGGATAGTTGCGTATATATGTGCAAATATTCTTCATAATTGCATACATATTTGCAACTATCTAGAATATATTTTTTATCTCCATGTATTATGAAAATTGCATAAAAATATGCATTCATTCATAATATATGCATACTCGTATGCATCTCTTCTGAATATTTTGTATTAACATATGTTGAAATATTCTGGAATTTTGCATATAAATATGCACCTATTAGTTATATGCTGTCATATATGTATCTATTTATAATTATATGACTATGTTCATGTAATTTTATTTTATTACTCCATATTAGGCTTGTTAATGTTGATTTTTTTTCTTTGTATAACAGTGGTTCTGCAGATATTGGTGCATTGGTGTTGTTGAAGTTTGGGAATGATAGTTGAATAATGCCTGGTTGTCCATCATATTCGAAAAAGTTGATATCTGCAGTTGAATTTACGAAGACTACTCTATGTGCTTTGTGCAAGAAGTTGGGTCATAATAAAAGGACGTGTTCTTTAGCAGACTAGTATATGTTTTTTTGTATTTTTTTAGAAAACTTGGTTAAACTGTATAATGTGGACAACTTTTACGTGCTGCATTAAATTTAGTTCAGTATTTTAATGTTAATTATGTGATTTTTTTTCAGTTTTTTTTTTGTAGCGAGCTTATATGTTTACAATTATTTTGTATAATTGCATACATGTATGCAATTATACTTAATATTTGTATCAACTTTGGTAGTATTTTGCATATATTCATAAATGTATGAAAAAATAGTAGTAGCTACTTATAGGTACGAAATTATTTTTATTAATGGATAATGTAAGCAAGTATTCCCAATTGTTGCATAAAAGTATGCAAGCATTCTTGTTATGTGCATGCAAGTATTCAAATGTTTAGCTTGTATGCATATACTCTTTTAACTGAACATTTGTTCCCTTTTTAATCTTGAAATTTTTTACTTAATTGGTTTACTATACAGTTTTAATTTCGTAATCTATTCCTAAAGTGTTATGAAGTTCTGTTTGTACAGTAAATATGTTTTAAAAAAAATCATAGTCTGTTGGAGTAATTCTGCAAATGTTTGTAGTTACATAAGCAATTATATTGAAAAAAATGCATATAAGTCTGCAAAATATTATGAATAACTGTACCCAAGAACACAACATTTCATAATGTCATGAGCAAATTATAACAACTTATTTTAATTCATTAAATACCAAAGTAATTCAGCTTACACACTACATAATCGTGTACACCAGTTCGAAACCAAAATATCAGTTAAATTTTTTATAAAAAATACAAATACCACTTCCCCCTATTAATCATTGGGTTTGTTTTTGTAATTACAGCTGCTTCGTAATTACTAATGCTCCCTCTTTTACAACACCAACAACAGGATCATCTTCCAGCATAAGTGACTGCAATAAGAAGTAAAAAGTTATTAAATGTACAAACGTTCTAAATATATGCACACTAGTGTGCAAGCATTCTAGCTATATGCACACAAGAATGCAAGTATTTTATATAAATATACGAAATTTCTCCATTAATGTTGATACATGATCACACGTGTGCAAATATTCTGCACATACGCACAAAATTGTACAAACATTATTAATAATAGCATACAGCTGTGCAAATAAAAATAATAAATGCACACTAATGTGTAGGTATTCTAAACATATGTACACTAGCTTTCGGCTGTCATGCATAGATGCCAACAAGTGTTCAACCATTCCGTATACATGCTTACATGTTTGGAAATATTCATAACAATACCTTAAAATCATGCAAGAACTCTTAATAGACTTTTGTAAATATTTGCATACTAGTATGCAACTATTCAATATAAATGTATACAATTATGCAACAATTTTAAATTAATGTATTCAAATCTCTAACAACTCATGCTAAATTCTTCCGCTTATGCAAATGTTCTGAATAAATATTTAAATGTCTGCAACTTTTCTGATTATACGTATGCATGTATGCAACTGTTATGAATAAGTTCATCCTTATATGCATATGTTTTGAAAATACTCATTCACAAATGCAATAATTTTGAATATATGCATACAATTATGCAAGTATTTTGAATATTTAAATACCAGTGTGCTTTCACTTTGAATAAATGAATCCAAACGTTCAATTAGTCTACATACTTGCATACAAGGGTACTGATTGAAAATAATACAATCATGCAACACTACTATACAGATTCATACTGATTTGCAAGAATTACGTGATAACATTAAATAAAATAAAATAAAAGAAATAAAAAAAGCTTACAACGTGTTTGGGGGGGGGGGGGGATGGCGGCACTGGGTGGTGGAGGAGGGGGAGAAGGCGGCGCCTGAGGTGGAGGCAGTCCAGTCAGGGGCAGTGGGGTGCAGTTTTGGGGCTGTAGAGGTTAGGGGGGTAGGATTGGGGAAGGAGGAGGAAGAAGAGGGTTTGTCGACGGCGGTGGGGCCATCGGTGGGCGGCGCGGCTACTATTGCGGGGGGAACGACGACGATGTTAGATCGTATGAGGGGAGCGACTAGGGATCGTGATTTTCTAATTTGTGTGGACGGCGAAAATGAAATTGGATCGTGGTTTTAGGCTTCTGGAACTGCATAAGGGTAAGACGGGAATTTTTTCAGCCGATTTTCAAAAATAGGGACCTAACTTATATTAAATTTATGACCGGATGTGAGCCTAATTGTAACAACCCTCATTCTACGCATCGGAGGATCGTAGAATATTTATTTCTTTTCCAAATGAAGTCGTATGGTCATGTACTTTGGGAAACAACCATTAGACTCATTTCCCATGTTCATGATTTTTGTCGATTTTTAAATGACCGTTTTGCCCCTAGCTGATCTTGTTTTGGCCATAACTTTTGATTGAAAATGAATTTTGACCTGAAACCACTTTCATTAGATTTGTTTGATGGTTTACCTTTCCGTAGAGTGGTCATTATAGCCAAACGGACTTACCGTTTGGGAGATATGGCTAAAATAAAGTTTGGAGGGCGAAAAACTGCTCAACCGGGCCAAATAGGGTGATTAGTGAATGGGCCCATAACCCATTTCGGGATTGGGGTTACGTGGAGGCTGAAAAGGGTCATAGAATCATTCCATTTCAGTTTTCTAGCCTCCACTTACCTCTTAGAAACCCAAAAAATGGCCTTCAACCTCTAAATCACCTCCAAATCATCTTCTAACCAAGGATTAAGCTTAGCAACATCAAATCAAGGGAGATCTACACCAAATCAACATTGGAGCTGTTGTTTAGCATTGGGATTCGCACCAAATCATAGATTTATTTCAGATCTAAGTTTTGTTTGTGGCTAAGGTGAGTGATTTGCATAGTTCCTCACTAATTATGGCTAATTAAGGGTAATTAGTGTTAATTTGCGAATTTAAACATGATAAAATTCTAGAAAAATATTTATAAAATTCGAAATGATGTTTTAGACCTCTGATATGAATTTGAGTTAATCTGGTTAAGTTTTGCTAATCACATCATTAGTTTCACCTAAACATGCTTAAGGGGAAATATAGGGTTTTGGGTATGTTTGACCCAGTTTAACCTATCATATTGATGTTTTGGTGTTTGAGGTCACTTCTACTTGTTGCTATGACTGTATGGTATGTTTTGTGATTGATTAGAATAGGTAGAATGGTCGAAAACGTCGTCGAGTGGCGTAAATTGCTTGCTGGAAAGGTACAGAAAACAGGCCGATCCGGATCGGAACGGAGGGAGGACCCGATCCGCTCCTATACTTTACTCTTCGATCTATTCGCTCTTCTCGTGGCATGCATCGTCCGATCCGACCCGCCTGATGTTCCCCGACCCAATCCGCCATGGTACCCGACCCGAACCAATGTACTACGACGAGGCTTGGAGACTACGACACGACCCGAGTTGATTAGAAGAAGCCGATCCGAACTTTGGCACATTGGAGGACTCCGACCCGAACCGATGATGGCGATTGGACATGAAGACTCGATCCGATCCGCTAAGGTAATGATGACCCGACAGTGAAGGAGGAGCACTCCGATCCGAACCGAACTGATGACTAAGAGGAGATCCGAACCGATCCGGTGATGACCCATAACCCGAGATGCAAAGGTAGTCCAAATGGAAGTTAGAGCTCAGGATTCAGTTGGGAACCAATGAGTTCACTTCATGGTTGGGCTTTGCTGCGGGACGTGTGCTAAGGAGTTGTCGACGTTCATAACTTCGATTCACCACTGAAAATGGGTGATGTGCTACTTATCAGTGCAGTAGAGTCACTGTGACTCGAGGGGCAAAGTGATGGTAGCAAGACTACGTTATCAGTGCAGTAGAGTCATTATGACTCGAGGGGCAAAGTAATGCGTAGTAAGACTATGAGCCAGTGCAGTGGGATCATTGTGACTCCATGGGGCAGAGTGGACATAGTAAAGGATTAGTGAGGCAATGAGCCAGTGCAGTGAGGTCATTGTGACTCCAAGGGGCAGAGTGGACATAGCAAAGGATTAGTGGCTATGTATCAGTGCAGTGAAGCCATTTATGACTTTATAGGGCAAAGTGATCATAGCAAGGTATGTTGGGTGATCGAAGTGGTGAATATCGTATGCTTTACGCACTGAGTGAGAGTTGTGAGGATGGATGCTATGTTTGATTGTTTACCATCACTATGACATGCACACCGCCACCCCCGTTATCTTTACACCATTTGAAATGGCACCTTAGAGTGTTGTACAGTATGTAGTGATAACTCTTTGGTTGCAGGTCCAGGTTCAGGTATGTTTTAGTCTACCTGTTATTGTTCTGTTTAGATGCTTATCGCTCATACCAGGCTTTATGTCTGACCCAGAGTTTTATGTCTCCTCTTATTACTCTAGGTGCTCACACGAGCAGACTAGAGACAGGTTAGCTGGTGATGCGCGAGTAGCTGATTCGGAGGCGAGTATGAGGCTTCCACGTATGATATATAGATATTCTCCCTGTGTCGTTGGTGGTCGCTACTTGGGCATTAGTAGTGTACCTCCTTTATCTTACTTTTGCTTTTTGAGACAGTTTGAAAAGTTGTAATAATGTTAGCTTTGGATCATAAGCTGTACTTGGATTTTCCGCTGCTATGTTAGTTTGTTTTCAGCTTATGCACTGTCTCACCTGTTTTATGTCAAGTATGTTGTTATTATATTTTGTTCCATGCGTTGTGAGACATTTTACAGGTTCCTTGTTAGTTCATTTCCTTCTTCCCTTTTCTTCTGACGATCCGTCCCATGCTAACTGGACATGTGTACAACGCACTTTTGGAGTAAATGTCGGTTGGTGCGAGGCGGGACGACACATTTGGTATCAGAGCTCTAGGTTGCGGAGTTAACCTAGGGAGAGATAGTAGGTATATGAGAGCGCGTATTTGTGATTACTTTGGTTTTCAAAAGTTATATATATATACTATGAGTAGTATAAGAATGAAGTCTTTCTGCACTAGTGTGACGACAAGGAATTTCGCTCGATCTGAATCAGTCGTTAAACCGACCAAGACCGTTTGAAACCCCTGATCGTTTGAGAACAGGACAAATCAGAACGCAGACGGAAGAACATTTCATTGTTTATTACAACAATTCCATCAAAATACAAGAATATACAGAGTATGAATAGATATTATACAACAAAGAATTTCAGAGATTTAAATACAGTACTGCAACGGAAAAATAATACAAAACACAACTGAAAGTAATACATGGATACAGAGCTTTCCGAGCATCGTTCCAGCTGCAAATCAGGATCCTGTGAATATAAATATGCAAAACCAAAACTACTAGCTGCCCGTGTGGAAAATAGGGGCACCCAGAGTTTAGGTTAAAACAATAAACTCTAGGTCAGTCATGTGACTGGTGTGAGAACTAAAACAGTTATTTAAAGCTTTACTTTAAAAAAGAGTAATTCAAGGGACCACGCCGTATAACACGGAACGGGTTTCATCACAAGAATACTAGTGCATAGAATAAACAACGCAATGCTTTTTTGAAAAATGAAGCTATTATAAGACCCAGGTCCCATCACACAATGCAACGCAAGCCGGAGGATAGGGTTTTCCCTTATAATAGCCAAACATGCTTGGTACGTTTAAAAATAAATCGTTTGATACTATTATTGGTGTAAAGTGTCAAAACAATTTCAATCATAAATATCAATCATAGACGGCATGGGTACCATATATCATGTCGCCATACTAGTTCTACAATTAAAACCGCAATATCACGTATTGGAAATTGGATTTCCGTCATGAGTCGAGGCAAGGGGCAAGCTCCTCTCCGCTTCGAGACAATCTAGCAAATGCCTCGGGACTACACACTCTGGGTAATCCCTGGATGCTTCAGGGCCGGTCCTCTCTTACGTTTGAGGATTAGTTATTCCTGAACACACGTTTCCCGGTCCTTACAGACCTAAAATTGAGGCGCCACATCCAACAACCACATAGGTGAAAAGTATATAAATGTCAGGGCTGGTAAGTCACTGACACCACCAAAGCTAGAAAGAAACCTCATGCTCTCCCTGTAGTCCTTATCCCGTTTTAACTCATACCGAGGTGTGAGGCTCGCGAATTCACGTTATACACAAAGCTTCCACGTAGGTCGTGCTTTGATCATCAACCAAAAGACTTTGCTTTTCAACAGAAGCCTTGATCCATGCAACTCAGCATGCCACACAGGCAGTTCATGCCATGCGACTGATGTCCATCGATATACAACCTCTGAGCTCGTACGTCTCAGAGAAGGGCGTTAAGCAAGAGAATAAATTCTCCGCCGCCAAACAGATGTATATTTAATAGAGACCAATCAACACAGAATAAAGTCCAATGTCAGACAAACACAATCCATTTACAAGTTCGTTCTGGGTCTGAACGAAACCGGAGGCACTTTCCTCGCATATCCATCGATCTCCAAGTACGTCTGGACGACCACCAACTATTTCCATCCTCTTGGGTGTACAGCCCAATCAGGATCATCGGTAATTTTCCAAACGATGTGAAGACTTCCAGTCTTCGACCACCGTCATCATCTTCGACTTATCGTCGAATCGGTTATTCAGAATGGGTATAAACCCAGCCTTTCCGAACAACCCGCGTATATTAAAAACAAATGTTACACAAACACAACATACGCCTCATTCGAATTCATTAGTCACTAACCGTAAATCAGTAAGAGAGCAATTCCCCAAATATTAACCCCGAATGCCGAAACCAACATCAGATCAATACCCAGGAAACCATTCTTCTTAACTAACCTACAGCTAGTTTCTAAATTTCACATTCTTAGGAAAAGGTTCCCATTAATTTTATCAAAGATAAATTCTTTAAATTTATTCTTTAATCTTCCTTTGGATGTCGTTTCAAATCAAATTATGGTTTTCCAAACTAGTCGGGATTAGCAAATCCCACCGAAGTAATTATTTATTTTATTTCCCAATCCCAACCTATTCATCCCATGAAGCAAAACTGGTAATACTCCATATCTAACACCACGGTGTTATTGGTAAAATTAATTACCATTTCACATTTAAATCTAATTAAAGATTTAACTTTCGCTTGGGAGAAAAACTGGTAATACTCCATTCTCGCTCACTTGCCAATTTTGATAATTTAAATTATGAATTCACATTTCAATCTAATTGCAGATTCATTAAAACTCCCTTTACTGGATTAAGGAACTAATGTCATTTAAAACACATTTCACGATAAACCCAAATCACAATCTATTTATTATCGGGTTAAAGAGCAAGTGTTATTTAAAACACCCTTCACGATAAACCCACAAATCAATTCTATTTAAAACCCATTTCAAATCCAATTTATTTATTTAAAAATAAATGAGTTTTAATTTTAGTTCAAAACTAGTTCATTTCGATAAAAATCTATTTTTATCTTTTCAAACATGGAGTTTTTCATCCCAATTTTTCCCAAATCATTTCTTATGATTTTACACAAATTATTACTATTTTTAATAATTTTATCAAGGCCCGTACAGTCGATTTCCAACAGCGGCCATCGAACTGCACTTACAGCGACCTTTTCAAAATTTGATTTGGACGTATCTCCAAATCCAACCGTTAAATTTCAAATTTCTAATATTCATTAGAAAGCTCTTTTCGATACGAACCCAACGGTTCCAGTTTTAGGAGAATCCGATGGTCGGATCTCCCGTAATGTCCGTTCGAAGTCAATGGTCGAAATTCGCGAACTGCCGCAGCGCGGCGCGTTCTAGTCAGGCCATTATATTATATATATAATATATATTTCGTCGATTTCCTTTTAAAACGTATTTTATAAATCGTTTCAAATTCGTTTTCAAACGATTTCAACTTCCTTTTCAAATTCAAATCAAAATTGAATTTTCCAATATAAATTCATTTCAAATTGATTTCAATTCAAATCGATTTTTAATTCAATTTCAGCTCGTTTTCAATTCAATTGCAATTCGAATTCATTTCTATTCAATTTCAATTCTACTCAATTTCAATTCGAATTCATTTCTATTCAATTTCAATTCTATTTAATTTGAATTTGAATTCGTTTTCTTTTCAATTCAATTCAAATTCGTTTTCTTTTCAATTCAATTCAAATTCGATTTCTTTTCAATTCAATTCAAATTCGTTTTTTTTTCAATTAATTACAAAAACGAATATAATCGATATAAATATCGTTCGCATCAAAATAGCGCATCTCTAATCAACACGACTTTATATATTTCAATAATTCCATTATTCTATTCAACAAATGAATATATTTTTTTCAATACATGACTCTATATTTTTGTCAACACATGACTAATCTCAATGAATGAGTACTGTCCACGTGTGACTATTTTTGTTATTTAGTATATTTTATAAAAATTATGGTATCTATCGTTTGATTTCAAATCAGACTCCAACCGTAAATTAGTAAGAGAACGGTTCCCTGAATATTAACCCCGAAGGTCGAAACCAACATCAGATCAATATCCAGGAGACCACTCATCTTATCTATTTTCCAGTTAGTTTCAAATTTTATATATGATAAAGATGTAAATTTTATCGTTTAAATATTTCGTTCAACACATGACTAATCTCAACGGATGAGTACTGTCAACACATGAACCTTTATTTTATAAAGAAGTTGGTTTCTAATTTTATATATGATAAAGATGTAAATTTTATCGTTAAAATATTTCGTTCAACACATGACTAATCTCAACGGGTGAGTACTGTCAACACATGAACCTTTATTTTATAATATTCTTTATTTTCTAAATTGGAATGAGGCCCAATCAATTACCATATAAAGTTAATTATATGGATTCCATACAACACATGTATATAATAGCAACGATAAATAATCAACCATCATCCAAAGTGCACTACACTGTATAAGCATCAAATATAGATATCTAACGCTTATAACAGCCTGTCGATCCATCGATCGACATACAACTAATTATTGGGATTACTGTATGCCGTATTTTATCCCAATACCCGTGTGGGGTTTCAAACAATCAAATACAGATTTTATTTGTGTAGTTGGGCGATGTGTAAAATTTATCGTCCCAATCAATGTCCTTCAAATAAGTGTATATAAACAAATTGTTCGATTTGTAAATGAATATTTATTTGTTCACGTTCACGTTAAAAATTATATTTTTAACGACCAAATTATTTTATTTAACCTATGAATATCCTATTCGGTTCATTTATCAAATAAAATGATATCTTTATTTTTCTAACTTATTTTAGAAAATTTCAGCGGCATAACGGCACGATACTAGAAATAGGACAAAGCCTAGCCTTATCCCCGGTCTAATAATGGCCCACGCCATACACATATCAATCAAATCCATTCCATTTCACCAAACAATCAAATTCAAATCAAATAATCTAACTAATCTATGCAACCAAACAATGGAGGGAAATTTATGTCTAAAACTGCCGACTAAGCTTGGGTATTCCTAGAAGATTATTCTGAAAAGGACATGCAATGGGAGTCAATTCGTATACCCATTCGTACTTCTACTAGAGGAGTACTTGTCGTGGATCCAAATCAATTTCCCTTAGAAACTCAAAATCCTCAAATCATAGAGGGACAACCCCACTATTACCTTCAAGACCAAATCAATGTCATGGCTCAAAATAGTCCTTATTCGTCCACGTATAACCCTAGTTGGAGAAATCATCCAAATTTCTCATGGCTTAATCCCAATAGTGTCGCGAATCCATCTCACATGATATCGAGTTCGAATTACCAAGCCCTATTTGCTTTTAGTCCTCAATTTCCCCAAGTTTCACCTCAATCTAAGCCTTCTAGTCAACCTTATAGGCATTCTAACTTTCATTCATCAATTTGGTCTCCATCAACTTATGAATCTTCAAAGGAAATTATCCGAGAAAAACAAATAAATAATCAAGATGCTAAACTCGAACAAATGATGAATATGATGAAGGAACTAATGAGATAGGAATATTGCCTAGTCAACCCGAGGTGAATCCAAAATATAATTCTCGTATTGTGAACTCTTGTGTAACACCCTGTAATTTTAAATATTAAAATTAACAATTTTAAGAACACTTAATTTTTAGGAGAGGAATTAAGGGAAATGGGTTACGCCATTGCGTTCATCTCGGAATTCTGCTTGGAATAGAGTCCAAGTTTTCGTAAATTGGACTTCGTATGAGGAAGTTATGGCCCTCAGAAGTTTCAGGAATTTAAGTAAATTAAAACAGCTTAGATTTAAATTCAAAATTCAAATCACATACCCGGGCTGGGCGGGAAATTTCCTGCTCAGGACCCAGGTCGACCAGGGGGTCAACCTCCCCCCTATTTCCAGATCCGGGGACTGGTTCGTTTTTCTGCATTTGTACGCCCGTTCTGACCAGATTCGTTGATCCCTATGCTATTTAAACACCCCCAAACCACACTTTCTCTCCACACCAAACCATTGCAACGCTATGCTGCGTCAATCCTAATTAAAATAAGTAGAAGACGTCCTTATGTTGCTGGAATAGTTCATCTTCTTCTTAAAGCTAAGGAATTATGAGACAAGATTATAGAACAAACGACGAACGCATTATTCTCTTCTCTAATTCGCCTTTGTGAGTACAATTTCTTTCACAAATTAATTAATAAATTAATTATGATGAGTTATAACTAGGATTATGAGAACATGCTTGTTGAATCATGTGACGTTACTTAATTTTGTTGTCGTCTGTTTGTGAACATATGACAGTTTTGTTAACTTATGTTAGTAGATCTATTTCATATGCCCAATCACATATGTTTAACTTGATTCATTTTATGACATCAGTTTATATGCAAGTCTGTTTGCAAATTATACACAAATTTATATGTGAATCAAGTATATATATACATGCGAGTTTATATGTAAAACGTGTGATATTAGTTTACATGTTTAAATTCATGATGTTGGTTCATATGTCTAAACACATATGCTAGATTTGATTCATTTTGTGACATTAATTTACATGTCTAAATTATATGCAAGTGTAAATGTAAATCTTAATTTACATGTCTAAATTATATATGAAAGTTTATATATAAGTTTGGATGTGAATCATATGATAGATTATATGAAAGATTTATGCGAATCATATGTAGGTCTTAATTTACATGTCTAAATTGCATATGCAAGTTTAATACAAGTTTGTATGTAGATCATATGCAAGTTTATGCGAAAACCATGTTCATATATGCAAGTTCACCTTTATGTGTATAGATCTATGCAAATTATATCTTATATAATTTCATCCATGCCAGTTTGTAGTTTATGCAAAGTATGACTATTGCCTATGCAAGTTATTGATTATGAAAATTTATGATTATGTAAACTATAATCATGCAAGTTTTGATCCATGCTAGCCTATTCTTATTTGCAAGTTAGATCTATTTTATGTGTTATGCAAGTTGTGGTGTTTCTTTTCTTTTTATGTGTTAGACTATTTGAGGGTCTAACATATTTCATATTAAACATACGAACGACGTGGGGGTAATGTGAAAATATTAAATATTAATATTGTGAATTGGCATACAATGGCTTTAAAAGCATATAATTAATTTGAGACATTAATTGGTATAATTTATATACCTGAAAATTTTGGACATAATTTAAGTGACAATTATAGACATGGATAAAAATTGGAAGTTATTGACAATCTGAAATAGGGATATTAATTCAAATTAGGGATGAATAATAATGTGTATTAATAAATGCCTAAGACACGAGGATAGACTTGTTTGTGGTATAAGACTGCCCGGACCCGGCCAGCAAATCCAGCAACCACAAACGGTAGTCTAATGTGAGAGGTCAAAGCATAAATTAAATGTGTAATAAATGCCTATGACACGAGGTTAGGCTCATTTGTGGTATAAGACTGCCCGGACACGCCCAGCACATCCAACAACCAAAAATGGCAGTCTAATGTGAGAGGTCGTAGGCGTAATTAAAAGATGCTTAGACACGAGGTTAAGTCTGGCATGTGGTCGAAGTCTGCCCGGAACCGCCCGACATATCCAGAGGCCATAAGCAATCGACTTAATGTGAGAGGTCTGTGCATTGATAATTAATTAATGCTAACCAAAGATGAATATTAATGACAAACATAAGTTTGGTTAAGTTGAGTAATTCTCCGAGCACCAATCTGATGTTGATTTCGGTCTTCGGGGTTGATACATAGGGAGTTATTCTCTTAACCAATGTATCTATGAACTAAGATGTATTAATCATAAATTAAGTAAATATGTTATATGATATATAAAACATGATAAGTGGGTACGGTTAAGACCAACTTAACCAATAATCCGATGAGTAGGTAGGGTTAAGACCAGCTTAACCAATAATATGTAAGTGGATAGGGTTAAGACTAGCTTAACCAATAATATCTATTAATCTGGTAAGTGGATAGGGTTAGGACCAGTTTAACCAATAATCTGATAAGTAGGTAGGGTTAAGACCAGCTTATCCAATAATATGTAAGTGGATAGGGTTAAGACTAGCTTAACCAATAATATATATTAATCTGATAAGTGGATAGGGTTAAGACCAACTTAACCAATAATATATAAGTGGATAGGGTTAAAACAAGCTTAACCAATAACACATGTTGATTTGATAAGTGGGTAACATGGGTGACATGTGGGATGTAATTATAAATGCTTAACCAAGTTGAAACATGTAAGAAGACATGAATAAGAGGGGGTTAAGTGGGAAATCCTGGTAGGGACCAAGCATAGGTGGAAAGCTTGTGTCAAGTGTGGGGACCCTTTTCAACCAGTAACCCATTTAGTATCTAAATGAGCTCGATCTAGATCGAGGATGGGACACGCTTACTTGGTTTGATTGTAAGAGGTCAAAATGGGTTAGCGGTGGCAACGCAAGTCCAATGGGATCATGTGCGTGCATGGGCCCGGGCTGGTAGGTAAGACGTTGTTGCATCGTGTAGGTATAAGACGTGCATCTTTAGTGGTATCTGGTTGCCGCTTTGGGTGTGATACACCCTACTATGGGACCAGCACGGGTATCTACGAGTTAGGAAGCCGATTGAATGGGGAAGGTAGTGGGTACGAATAGCGGAGATAAGAGCAGGCGACACCTATGAAGACAGCTAGGTGTACAACTACCATATTATGAATAAATGTTTTAATTAGAATGGGGAGGGAAGTGATTACAACTAGTGGGGATAGGAGCACGAGACACCTATGAAGACAGCTAGGGCTACACGAAACTACCATCATTATTATTATGTCCAATAGGCAGGATCAACTTTTAGAGTGACTAGTAATGGTGCAGTATATTAATTATCCTATAGTGTTGGAGGCGAATCTAACATTATCTTATTCCACTTGTTTGCTTTGTCATGCCCATTTGTTTCACAGTCATTCCTTGTTTTACCAGTTTATGCCTTATCCTAATTAATTTAATAATTATATTGTTAAAGTTATTGGACTCGCCAGACTTTATGTCTGACCCCCTTTGTTTTCGCTTCTTTTCTTCCTTTACCCCCCAGGTTCTCAGGGCGGGACTAGTGCTAGTGGAGCTTGACTTGGATCTCTTTCTCTCTATTTTGGTAGTGCTTGGATTGCTGAAAGTAAAGTTCAGCTCATCTCCTTTATGGCTACTTATGTTGGGGTTATGCTTTTTTACTTTATGTATTCAGAAAACAATTTGTCAAGATAAATATTATGTGTACTTGGTTTTATTGTTGGTTTTGATGTTGTTGTAACCAAACTATTTCACCGCTACAATAAAAGTTGTTTTAAAATTTTCAAGTACCAATATATGTAGATGTCTTGTTATATTCTTTTCTATACACCAATAATACTCCATGAAAGTTAATGCATTCCCTTTGAGAGTGACATTAATGGACGTGGGGTGTTACATATTGTGAGGATGAAAACCAAAATTCGGTCAACACGGTCATAACCCTTAGGTCCGAAAAAAAGATTGATATTAATGTCGACAATCCCGACAATCATTCAATTTTGACTCCAATCGAAAAGCTTGGCACTCTTCCGATGGCAACCAAGGCCGATTCTTCTGAACCTTCCAAATCTCCATCTTCTTCGAATGTTGACAATCCCAACATCTCTTCGTCTATACCTTTACCTCCTTCACTTCCCTTATCGACACTTTTTCTTCAAATAATCAAATCCCTAAAAGAGTCTATAAACCAGTAGCTCCATATCCTCATAGACTTAATAATAAGAAGAAGGATGCGAATTTCAAAAAAAACCATGAAATCTTAAAATAAGTTTTTTGTCAATATTCCACTCCTAGACACCATTGAACAAATTCCTCAATATTCTAAGTGTCTCAAAGAGCTCTGCACTAAAAACGAGCCACTAACGTTCCTAAAACAGCCTTCCTGATTGCGAATACTAGCTCTATTTTCTCAAATCCATCACCCATCAAGTATAAGGACCCTGGTTGCCCTACAGTCGGCTGCAAATAGGAAATATTCACATCAGTCATTCCCTACTTGATCTTGGTGCAAACATCAATCTTATTCCCTACATTGTTTACGTGAACTAGGACTAGGGGAATTGAAACTCATGAAAATCAAGATTCAACAGGAGGATCATTCTACTAAAAAACCATTGTGTGTAATCGAAGATGTTTTGATTCAAATTGAACAACCGTGGATTTCATACTCCTAGAAATTGAGCCTGTTTCGAATTCAATTAGCCAGATTCCATAGATATTGGGTCGTCCCTTCTTAGCGACCTCAAATGCTATCACTAATTGCAGGGGTGACCTACTTTGACTATCATTTGGGCACTTAATCATTGAATTGAATATTATTCATCAACCTAAAGGGTCCTAAATAGGAGAAGTCGACATAACAGAAACAGTACTAGATGACATGTAACGACCCGCATTCTACGCATCGAAGGATCGTAGAATATTTATGTCATTCTCATATGAAGTCTTATAGTCGTATAACTTTGGGGAACGACTATTGGGGTCATTTCTCATGTTCACATTTTTGCTGATTTTTAAATGATCATTTTACCCCCCTAGCAAATTTTGTTACACCTATAACTTTTGATTGATAAGGAATTTTGACTTGAATCCACTTCAATTGGATTCGGATGATGGTTTACCTTTCCGTAGAGTGGTCATATTAACGAAACGGACTTACCATTTGGGAGATATGGTTGAAATAAGGTTTGGAAGATGTAAAACAACTTAAACGAGCCTAACAGGGTAATTAGCACCTAGGCCCATTAGGGATTTCGGGATTATAAGGGCTTGAAGGGGTTAGTGAAACCCTTCTTTGTCATTTTTACAGCTGCCACTTACCTTTCTTCAGCCCTAACAATGACCTCCACCTTCTAAATTCATCTTTAATCACTTTCTGATCACATATTAGCCAAATCTACATCAAATTAAGGGGATTAGCATAGGGATAGAGATAGTGCTGCTGGAATACATTAGGATCCATGCCATATCAGTTAGAGTTTTAGATATGAGATTTATTTGTGGATAAGGTGAGTGATTTGCACTTTTATTCACTAATTACGGCTAATTAGGGGTGATTAGGATAATTAGCGAAATTATACATCATAAAAATCTTGAAAATATCTCTAAATTCTAAAATATTATTTTATGTAATTGGTGAAAATTTGGATTAATTTGGATTAAGTTTGCTAATTTTATAGTTAAAACATGGTTAAGGGGATTAAGAGGAAAATCATGCTTTTGGGTATGTTTGATCTAAAATATTTCATGTGATTGATGTTTTAATGTTTTTCATTGATTCTACATGTTACTACTATTGTTTGGTATGCCTTATGGTTGCATTGGAAAGTTAGAATGGTAGAAAACGCCATCTAGAGGTGAAAATAGTTGATGGAAAGTGGTGTAGGTTTTCGGTCGCACGGAGCGATTCCTAGGGGAGCTACCCCTAGGAAATGAGCGGTTCCTAGGAGAGCGACTACTACAAAATGAGAGGTTCCTAGGAGAGTGATTCTAGGAAATGAGCGGTTTCGAGGAGAGAGACTCCTAGGAAGTGAGCGACTCCTAGGGGAGAGACCCCTAGGAAAAGAGCGAACCCTAGGGGAGCAACCCCTAGGGAATAAGCGATACCTAGGGGGCTACCCCTAGGAAATGAAAGATACCTGGGGGCGCCCCCTAAGATGGGGGGAATTCCTGGGGGAGAGCCCTAGGATGGCGAGCCGGTCAAGTGGGTGAGATCTGATCCATGATGTATGTTCGACCGAACCGGATGACGATGGTGATGTTCGACCGACCCTATATGATGATGTTCGATTGACACTAAACGATGATGTTCGACCGACCCAATGAGGTATGTTCAATCGTTTCAGATGAAGGTGCTTCACTGTCCGACCAATCCATGGAGGAGGAACGACTGGCGATGACCGTGAACTCTTTTGAAGATCAATTCTAATTCGACTATAACCCGAGATGCAAAGGGAGTCCAGATGAGAAGTTATGGCTCAGGATCCAATAGGGATCGATGAGTTAACTTCTAAAGTTGGGCTTTGCTACGGGACATGTGCAAAGGAGTTATCGATATCTATAACTTTGGTAAACCATTGAAAAAGGATGGCAAAGTGGTCGTAGCAATAGTTGCAAGGAGTTGGACTCCGTTATAGCCCCAATGAATCTGGTGATCAAAGCGGTGGATATCGCATGCTTTGCGCACTGAGTGAGAGGTGTGAGGATGATTGCTACGTTTGACGTTTTCTATCACCATGACACGGACACTCCTATTTTTACACTTTATGTTAAGGTTACCTTAGAGTACGATACATCTTGTTGTGCTAACTCTTTGGATGCAGGTCCAGGTTCGTGTATGATTATTTATAACAGTTATTTTTTTTGTTTTATTTTGCTGCTATCGCACATACCGTACTTTTCTCTGACCCAGAGTTTTATGTCTCTTCTTATTACTCTGGGTGCTACTAAACGAGCATACTAGAGGAAGGTAAGGTGGTATGGACGAGTAGCTGTTCGAGGACGAGCAGGAGGCTTCAACGTTCTATTTACATATATTCTCCCTGTGTTGTTTCTGCCCACTGCTTGGGCATTAGTAGTGTACCTTTTCCACCTTGCTTTAGAGACAGTATTTTAAAGTTGTAATAATAATGGTTGGACCATAAGCTGTATTTTTTATTCTGCTACTTTGATGGTTATGGTTTAGTTTTTAGCATATGCATTGTCTCGCCTGTTTTATATCAAGTATGTTATTATTATATATTTTTATGTGATGTGAGATATACTACAAGTTCTGTTGGTGATTCATAGTTTAAAATCCCTTTCTTTTGACGACCGTCCCGTGCTAGTCAGGCATTGACACAGCGCATTTTGGAGAAATGTCGGCTGGTCTGCGGCGGGCCGTCACACTTGGTATCAGAGCCTAGGTTGCATAGTTAACCTAGAGGAAGACATCAGGGAGAGATAGTGTGCGTATATAAGAGCACACACTTGTAATATTTTGGTTTTCAAAAGCTATATATGTACTATCAATATATTTAAGGACGAAGTCGCACTGCACGGGCACCACTAAGGAGATGGTTAACCGTTTTCTCTTTGCAGATTAGACGATGAGTCGATATATGCGGAGCACGAGTTCAGGGGCCAACAATGGAAATGTCTCTGATACAAGGACGATGTTTACTACTTTCCTACAAGAGATGCTTAGGGATGCTCAGGGAGAAGTTCCTAATGCTGCTAATAGTGATGGTGCAGTAGTGCAGGCACCTAGGGACAATTTCGCCAAGCTCAACAAGGATTATACTAGTCTTGGTGGGAAGCCGTTCCACGGAACGGAATCGGCTACGAAAGTTCAAGATTTGCGTGGTAGTTGTGAGCGCATCTTTGAAGATTTGGGGATCGAGGATGAAATAAAGAGAAAGTTAGCATCGCGTCAGCTTCAAGGATGGGCTATGAATTGGTGGAATGCTACTAAAGTAGCAACTCTTGAGGATCAAGTTACTTGGAATTAGTTTAAGACTCACTTCAGTGATAAGTTTATCCCAGCTGCTCAAAAATCAGAATTTTTTAGGAAATTCTTGGAACCTAAGCAGAACGGTAGAGTAGTCTCGAACTATATTGCTGAGTTCGATACTTTATCGATATATGGATTATCTCTTATCGATACTGCCGAGAAGAACAAGAAGTTCATAACTGGCTTAGATGAGTACTTGGAGCAAAGACTTATACACCTAATCGATGAGACTTTCGAATCTATTGTGGGGAAGGCCCTTAGATCGGAGATCCTTTACCCTAAGCCAAAGACTGGGGTTGCTATTATATCTGCAGGGGAGCCGAAACCATAAGCAAGTGGTGGAGGCAAGAAAAAGTCCTAGAATAAGAGGAAACATAACCAAACCAAGGATGGTCAGTATAAGAAAGATGGCGAGTGCTTTAGCTGTGGCAAGAAGGGCCACTATGCCAGAGATTGTCAGGAAAAGCCTGGGGAAAGGAAGTGCTTCAATTGCGGCCAAGCGGGACATCACAAAGATAAATGTCCGCAACCTCCTAAGGAGAAGCAGATTATGAAACCATATGCTATCAGCGTTGTTCTTTCTTTGTCAAATGCCCTAACTGCGGCGCAGAAGGGAAATAGTGTCATTATTCAAGTTATGCTTTCTATTTTTGATGTTTCTGTTCAAGTTTTGTTTGATACCAGGTCATTCCTTCATATCTAGTGACCTAGTAA
Source organism: Allium sativum (assembly GCA_030737875.1). NCBI lineage: Eukaryota > Viridiplantae > Streptophyta > Magnoliopsida > Asparagales > Amaryllidaceae > Allium > Allium sativum. The sequence goes on along the minus strand of CM060909.1, from coordinate 575,229,684 downwards.
ATAGGTTGGAATTGAAACCTGATATTTGTTGTAATTTGGTCTTATCGAATCACAAATGCATGTTTGCTTGTGATTGTTTTGTTTTAGGCTTTACTAGGTTTAGCATTATTTTAAGAGTTGATTTACTCCAAAGGTTTAGAGTGGTATTGGGTACCTGCCTAGTGATGGCGATAATAACTGGAGTTAGGGGAGCAAAGAGATTCGGGTCGGCCATGACTCGTGAAGGAAGAGCTTTTGGAAGTTTTTTAAACGTTGTGGTGAATAGCATGAGTGTTGTTGTATTCCGTAGTAAATGAGTGAATGCTATGGATTTTTAGGACTTTATGTTGATGTTCTCTTTGGTTCAAGAATGGTAATAACTTCGGAGTGAATTCAATGGGGAAATCTCGAAGTGATAGATTTGTTCGTTGATCGTGGAGATGCAACAGAGGTTGAGATGATACAAGTTGGACTTGAACTCGTAAATAATGGTTGTTCGTTGATCTTGGAGATGGAACAAGTAGGGAGACGACTCATGTTGGACTTGAGTTTGTGGGTAATGGATACTCAAGACTGGGTCCGAGTTTGTGGATAGTCATCGGCGGTGCCAACTAGAGTTATAAACAGTATGATAGGGGAACCTGAAAGGCTAGTTGGACTAGTCGAATACCCTGGACCTATTAGGTGGGCCTAGTTGTCTCTAGGAGGCATATGTACGTTGGATGTGCTAATTATATTTGGATGCTTATATCACTTTAATCCCAAAAGTTGAAAACCCATCAGGACTGGATGAGTACAGGCTAATTGCCTGTTGCAATTTTATTTGTAAAATTATTTCTTCCCTCTTGTGTAATAGGTTGAAATGTTTTTTAAAGTTTATTATTTCAGAAAACCAGAGTGCTTTCATGCCTGGTAGATTAATCTCTGAAAACAGCTTATTAGCCCATGAGCTACTCAGGGATTTTAATATGAAAAACAGAAATCTCATGTGCATAAAGATTGATCTTCACAAAGCTTTTGATAAATATGTTATGAAAAAAATGGGCTTTGAGGAAAGATTTTGTGATTTTATCAAAGAGTGTATATGTAATGTGTCTTACTCTATTATGATAAATGGTTCCCCTAAGGGATTCATTCATAGCAATAGAGGAATAAGGCAAGGTGACCCATTGTCACCTTACTTATTCTCTATTGTTATGGAATATTTCTCCATGCAAATGGAGATAGAAGTTCTTAAGGGAAACAAACCAATTAATAGGGTAAAGCCACACATTACACAACTCATATATGTAGATGATACGCTTCTGTTTTTAAAAGCAGATAAAAGCAGTGCTATTGCTATTCACAAAATTTTAAATAATATGGAAAAATATGCTGGATTAGCTGTTAATCTTAATAAAAGCAAGGTGTACTTCAGCAAAGATGTCCTCATTAAAGATGAGATTTTAAATCTCCTGAAGTTTAAAGAGGGTAATCTTCCTGTAAAATACTTAGGGCTGCCTTTAAGTGTTAATCAGGTTAATGATAGGGATTGCCTTAGATTATTAGACATGATTCAAAACAAACTTGATGGGTGGTCTGGCAAATTACTTTCTTTAGCAGGTAGGATGGAGTTAACTCACACAGTCATCACTGCAATGGTTATCTACTGGGTCCAGTCTCACAACATTCCTAATAGTGTTATTACCAAAGTTGATAAAATGTGATCCACTTTTATATGGAGAGGTAAGTATCATAAAGTTGCATGGGTCATAGTGTGCAAGCCTAAAAAGTTTGGAGGGCTTGGGATTAGAAAAATTAAGGATATTGCTGAAGTTAGCAAATTTAAGGTTTTCTGCAAATTTTTAGATGGTACATCTCTTTTGTCCAGATGGATTAGAGCAAAATACTTAAAAAACAATAAAAACTTATGGAATGCTAGAAAAGAGATGCACCATTCCTATGTTTGGAAAAACATTTTGGATGGCAGAGAAACAGGTAGGAAATTTCTACTCAGAAAGTTTAAGGATGGAAGTCAAACCAGTTTATGGTTTGACCCATGGATTAGTGGTAATTCATTAATCAATCTTCTGGACTGGAACAACCTATACATACTAGGGGGTTAATGACAGAGTGCAAAATATTATATCAAATAACTGTTGGAGCTTTTCTAATAACCCTGCTGCTAGTATTTTTAAAAATGCTATATTGGACATTCATATCGACCAGGACAGTTATAGGGATCATTGGTCTTGGATTTTGTGTTCCAAGGATAAATTCTCTTTTAAAAAAGTGTGGGAGTTTTTACAAGGAGAGGAAGTAGAGGTGAACTGGCACAAAATTATTTGGTGCAAAGCAAATAGTCATAAAATGGCTCACTGTTCTTTTTTTGCTATTTTAAACAAGCTTCCAACTAGGGATAGATGTAGCAAATGGTTTAAAAATTCTGAAAACATTTGTCTTTTATGTAAAAAAGAGGTTGAAAGCTCCAATCACTTATTTTTTGACTGCATTTTCTCCCAGTACATCTGGATTAATGCCAAATGCACTTTGGGACTCAGTCATTCATCTGATACTATGAGCATTAGGGACAACATAGAGCTAATTCTAAAAAAAATTAAGCCCAAGTCGTACAATTTTAATAGAGCCTGTGTTTTACTCACTGCTTCTGTTTATTATATTTGGAGAGAAAGAAATCAGAGACTACACACTGGTAAGGAAACTAATTGCATTCAAGTCTGGAATACTATTTATCATGACAGTGACATTATCATGAAAAAAGCCAACAGATTTGGCAATGAGAACAAGCATATACTTATATCACATAAAGATATTGCAGATGTAGATAAACAGGTTGAAGATTTTTTACTTAATGGCAAGCATCTTCCCAATAATAAGCTCTCAAGCCTTTAATTTGGTGATAGAAATCTTTGCCATGACAATAGTCATCAACACTGCAAAGGGAAGAATCACAACTTTGTTGACAGTCATCCTCTTAATGCATATAATAGGAACAATAATTCTGTGACTTTACCTATTGCAGGAAACAAAGTCTATACTCACACCAGTACAGATGCTTTATTCAGATCTGGTGTCCTTACTGGGGCTTCCACAAACCCTGCATTCAATTTGAATGTTAGAAAGGGAAGTGGACTTAATTCTGATAATATAGTGCGTGATTTTGTGAGTAATTCATATAGTAATCACAAGATTTTACCTATGGCAGAGCGTGGTTCCTCTAGTAGTGATCCAGATCTTACAAAGCACGTGGATAAGAAGAAATCAGTAGAAAAGATTAGATTTTTACACAGAATCGGGGATAGTCACTACAAAAGCAGGCTGAACAATCAGATCTATCACTTATTTGTTTGGTCCGAAGGAGAGAGTAGCTCTAACAACTCTGAGAACATCAACAGAGACTCATTTGGTCTGAAGAGAAGCTTTGAAAGCATGGAAAATTCCGATTTAAAAGATGTAAACTCAATAACTCGCATCAAGCCTCTAGACCCCCCCTTCGAGAAAGGATCGTATGCCTTTGAGACACTATGAAGTCAATCGTATGATGGTTTCGAGCAAGCAAAGAAAGGATACTAACGAAGAGAAGATGTGGAAGCCGCCATGAAGAACAACGGAATTTTTTCCACAGAGATGCAGCCATTTTTGAGTTTTCTCGAGAGATTAGTTGTGTCGGCTAGGGTTTCTAACCCTTAGCTTTGTTTCTTGATGGGTTATGTACCCAGTTTATTGGGCCTTGGCCTTTCACTGTTTTTATCATGTTTCAAAAAAAAACTATAGCTTCATAGCAGGATTGTCGAGGATGGCCAGAGTGAGTTATGAGTGCTCGAGTGTTTGGTTGTTTTGTTCATATCATCTCACATAGATTGTCTGAATTCGGAGGAGATGTTCTTGAGTGCTTGTCTGATATTAGTTTAAGCCTTTGGGGCTTGTTCTTGGGGAATGTCGAGTTCGATTAGGATGGTTTGCGTGAGATATAAGTAGTTGTTGTGATTTCCATTAAATGATATCTTGGTTTACTCGAGGAGTGATGTGCAGCTCGTGATGTGATAAGACTGTTCAATGATGTGGACTTCACCGAGTTGGACTCGATAGGGCTATGAGATGATTCGGTGGGACTCGAGAAGGCTGCAAGATAATGGATTGATTTGGGTTGGACTCGAGTTGAAGATGGAGCTATGGATAACTCTACTGATAGAGTGCCAAGGAATCATCTATAGTTTGGAGTGTTCTAGGCAGACTCGAAGCAGGGGTATTTGGGGACGCCCACTTACCTTGGATCCGTTAGACGTGATCTACTTATCCTTGGAGGATAAACGTACATTGGACGTGCGGTAGTCCATTTGGAGTCGGGGTGTCTATCATCCCTTGATATTGGTCTGACCAGTTTTATGGGTATCGACGCATTAACGACTTTAGCAGGTGATAGATAGGACTTGTTCGATGGTTGTTCCTAGTTTTCTTCTCTTGAGTAGACTATCACCTGTAGGATTCTGGCGATGGGGAATGAAGAGATGACGGTATACACGGATGCCTGTGGTCAGGACTAGGTGCGATAGCTGATGGATTGAGTAGGAGACAGGCCAATTTAGATGCTATGTTTCTTGAATGGAAGCAACTGGAGTATATCACGGGATATGATTTCAGACCTAATTATGGATTGGGTCCAGAGATGTTTGCATGTTTGACGATTAGACTAACTTTGATTGAGTGGATTAGTTCCAGTCAGAGGGACGATCATAACCTAATGGAAATCATCTCCAAGGTAGAGATGAATATCGATGGTGAGAAAATGAACAAGTATGGACATGATAGAGAAGAATGGCTTCGAAAGAATGGGTGACTAGTTGTACCCAACAATAATGGATTGAGAGATGAAGAAGGATGTTGGGAAGTTTATTCCAAGTGCAGTAATTGCCAGTTAGTTAAAACTAAGAAAAAGAAGCCTAGTGGTTTGTTACAACCGTTGTAAATTCCCGAATGGAAATGGGAACAAGTCTCAATGGACTTCGTCGATGGTTTACTGAGGACTAGATCGGGGCATGATAGTATTTGGGTGATTGTGGGTCGGTTGACCAAAAGAGCAAGGTTTATACCTGTCAAGTCGACTAGAGCGGCAGCTAAGTTAGCATAATTGTATATGATGTGGCGTGATAATGAGAATGACTGTACTTGGGAAATCGAGTAGAACATAAGGAAGTCATATCCAAAGCTCTTTACCTAGTAAGGTTTAAATCACGATGTAGTTATTCCGCACGCTAGAGTAGGCCTGTTGTATTTATTATGTATGTTTGATTGTTGCAAATGATTGATAGGCATGCTGGACCTATTGTATATTTTCTTGATTAAGTAATTTCGAGGGCGAAATTTCTTAAGAGGGGAGAGTGTAACGACCCGCATTCTACGCATCGGAGGATCGTAGAATATTTATTTCAATCTAATATGAAGTTGTATGGTCATGTAACTTTGGGGAATGACTATTAGGGTCATTTTCTATGTTCGTGATGTTTACCAGTTTTAAATGACCGTTTTACCCATGGAGTTTCTTGTTTCGCCTATAACTTTTGATTGGTAAGGAGTTTTGACCTGAAACCACTTCCATTGGATTTGGATGATGGTTTATCTTTCTGTAGAATGGTCATGTTATCCAAACGGACTTACCGTTTGGGAGATATGGCTGAAATAAGGTTTGGAAGATGTAAAACAGCTTAAACGGGCCTAATAGGATAATTAGCAGCTAGGCCCATTAGGTATTTCGAGATTAGGGTTATATAAGCGTTGGAAGGGTTTAGAGAAACTCTTCTTTGTCATTTTTATAGCCGCCACTTACCTTTTTTTCAACCCTAGCAATGGCCTCCACCTTCTAAATTCATCTTTAATCACTTTCAAATCACATATTAGCGAAATCTACATCAAATTAAGGTGGATTAGCATAAAGATCGAGATAATGCTGCTGGAATACATTGGGATCCACGCCATATCAGGTAGAGTTTCAGATCTGTGATTTATTTGTGGCTAAGGTGAGTGATTTGCACTTTTATTCACTTATTATGGCTAATTAGTGGTAATTAGCGAAATTATGCATCATAAAAATATGCAGAAATTCTAAAATATTATTTTATGTCGCTGGTGAAATTTGGGTTAATTTGGATTAAGTTTGCTAATTCTATAGCTAAAACATGGTTAAGGGGATTAAGGGGAAAATCATGATTTTGGGTATGTTTGATCTAAAATATTTCATATGATTGATGTTTTAATGTTTTTGATTGATTCTACATGTTACTAATATTGTTTGGTATACCTTATGGTTGCATAGGAAAGTTATAATGGTCCAAAACGCAGTCGAGAGGCGAAAATAGTTGCTGGAAAGTGATGCAGGCTTTGGGTAGCATGGAGCGATTCCTAGGGGAGCGACGCTTAGGAAATGAGCGGTTCCTAGGGGAGCGACCTCTAGGGAATGATCGGTTCCTAGGAGAGAGACTACTACGAAATGAGAGGTTCCTAGGAGAGCGACTTCTAGGAAATGAGCGGTTCCTAGGAGTGATACTCCTAGGAAATGAGGGACTCCTAGGGGAGCGACCCCTAGGGAATGAGTGATACCTAGGGAGGCGTCCCCTAGGAAATGAGAGATACCTAGGGGCCAACCCCTAGGATGGGGGCAATCCCTTGGGGACGACTCCTAGGATGGCAAGCCGGTCAAGTGGGTGAGATCTGATCCATGATGCATGTTCGATCGAACAGGATGACGATGGGGATGTTCGACCGACCCTATATGACGATGCTCGACCGACACTTTACGATGACGTTCGACCGACCCAGTGATGTATATTTGATCATTTCTAATGAAGGTGCTCAACTGTTCGATCGATCCATGGAGGAGGAACGACTGGCGATGACCGTGAACTCTTTTGAAGATCAATTCTAATTCGACTATAACCCGAAATGCAAAGGGAGTCTAGATGAGAAGTTATGGCTCAGGATCCAAATGGGGATTAATGGGTTAACTTTAGACTTCTAAAGTTAGGGCTTGCTGCAAGACATGTGCAAAGGAGTAATCAATATCTATAACTTTGGTTCACCATCGAGAGAGGAGGGCAAAGTGGTCGTAGCAATAGTTGTATAGAGTTGGACTCAATCATGGCCCTAATGGATCTAGTGTTCAAAGCGGTGTATATCGTATGCTTTACGCACTGACTGAGAGGTGTGAGGATGATTGCTATGTTTGATGTTTGCTATCACCATGACACGCACACTTCTATTTTTACGCTTTATGTTAGTGTTACCTTAGAGTAGTGTACATCTTGTTGTGCTAACTCCTTGGTTGCAGGTCCGGGTATGATTATTTATACCTGTTATTGTTTTGTTTTGCTGCTATCACTCATACCAGACTTTTATCTAACCCAGAGTTTTATGTCTCTTCTTATTACTCTGGGTTGTAATACCCTATAATTTTAAAACATGACATAAGAGATAATTAAAGAATACTTAATTTTTGTAAGAAGAATTAAGTGAAACGGGCTGCGCCATTTCATTCGTCTTAGAATTCTGGTCGGAATAGAGTCTGAGTTTGCGTAAATCGGATATCGTATGAAGAAGCTATGAGGCTTAGAAGATTTCAGTTTAAAGTAGAATTTATTTAAATAATAATTAAATAACAAAAAAGGTTCAAAAATCAAAATTTAGACAAAGCGGGCTGTGCGGGAAATTTCCCGCTCGTGGGTGTCGACCCCCCTAGGGGGTGTCGACCCCATCGGCCCAGATCTAGCCTGACGTGTTTTATGGTGGATTTGATGACGTGTTCTTCTGGGATTGGTTGGATGACGTGTTTTTTTGGTCTGGATGGTTCAAATGGATCCTAATCTAATCCAAGGGTCCTAATTCACCTAGAGCATCTATAAAATACCCCTAAACCTAACCCTATTCTCATTATTTTCATCCATGGCGCCTCCATGCTGCTCTAATCTAAATCAACCTAGCCTTTCTTCTCCAACAAAAATTCATAGTAGATATTTAGAGATAGTTCTTCTTCAACAATCAAATTAGAAGATTATTCACGATCAGAATTGCTACAACAACAATTAATTCTCTCTTCTAAGAATCCTATCGCTGTGAGTCTATGTTACTTACACATATAACTAAATTAAAAGGTAATTGTGATAGGATTGTAAATTGGATCTAATGTATATGCATTTGACTGAAATGATTCTTATCAAGCTTGTTAATCATTATCTTTCAGATTCATACCTATAAATCTGTCATATGCCTTTCTGACCCATTTTATAGTTATATGTCTATTTATTTTCATATGCATGTACTTATGTTTATGCCAGTTTTGATGTTTTGATTCTCTTCCCTTCTTTTCCTTTTCTTTATGAGATTAAGCTAACTTCGAGCCTAACATATTGCATTGAGATTTACGTGTGAATAACGTTGGAACGATTGGGAAAAAGTTTGGGAAATATGCAATGAAACAAAATTTGGCATAAATTGTTGATGAATATGGAAAATTGGTTTGGGCATAATTGAGTATGACTTGTATACATGAGATTTGGCATAAATTGTTAATAACTATGAAGATGGGTTTGGGCATAATTTGGCACATGAGAGTATAACATAATTTAGATTGGAAATTATGGGTAAATTGGGACTTGAATCAAGAAGGTGATAACGAATGCCTAAGACACGAGGTTAGATTCGGATTGCGGTATAAGCCAGCCCGGAACCGCCCGGCATATCCAGCAACCGCAATTCGGTAACCTAATGTGAGAGGTTAAAGGCAAAAATTAGATGCCTAATAATGCAAAGACACAAGGTAAAATTCGGATTGCGGTATAAGCCTGCCCGGAACCGCTTTGCAAATCCAGCAACCGCAAAACGGTAATCTAATGTGGGATGTCTTGCAAGATTACGGTTATAATGAATTAATGAACACTTAACCAAGATAAGACATGTGATTAGACATAGGGATAATAAAGGGTTAAGTGGGTAACATGGGTAGCATGTGAAACATAATAAAAGCACTTAACCAAGATGAGACATGTGATTAGACATGGGGATAAATAGGGGTTAAGTGGGAATTCCTAGTGGGGACCAAGCTTAGGAGGGAATCTTGTGTTAAGTGGGTGGACCGTTTTCAACCAGTAACCCATTTTAGTATCTATATGACTCGAACTAGGTCGAGGACATGGACACGCTTACTGGGGTTGAATGTAAGAGGTCAATAAAGAGTTAGCGATGGTAGTGCAAGTCCAACGGAGTTATGTGTGTGCATGCGTCCGGGCTTGTAGGTAAGACGTTGTTGCATTGTGTATATATAAGCTGTGCATTTCAGTAATATCAGGGTTGCCATCTTAGGGAGTGATACACCCTATTGTGGGACTAGCACATGTATCTACGAGTTAGGGAGCCGATCTAATATAAGGGTACATCTAGTGGTGGTAGGTGCATACCAATGATAACAGCTAGAGGTACATAATCAAATGGGAAGGGTAGTGGGTACAACTAGTGGGGATAGGAGCAAGTTGGAACCTATGATAGTAACTAGAGGTACACGAAGCAACCATGATTATATTTGTTTAAAAGGGATCGTCTTTTAGTATGTAACTAGTATAATGGTATAGTGCAGAGCATATCTTATAGTGGTTAGGACCGCAGCCGATGTTCTATCTTACTTACCTTGTTTACCTTATCATATCTGCTTATGTTACAGTCATCTCTTATATCCAGTTTATGTTCTTATCCTGTTACTTTACTGATTATGTTGTTAAAGTCACTAAACTTGCCAGACTTATGTCTGACCCTTCTTGTTTCGCCTCTTTTCTTTCTTTCCCCCCCAGGTCCGCAGGGTGGGATTAGTGGAGCTTGACTTGGATTTCTTTCTTCTTGAAGTGCTTGGAAGTGTTGAAATTAATGCTCAGCTTTATCTCTTTTCCATTATGGCTATTTAGAGTGGGATTATGGCTTTACTTTTATGTACTTTGATAATAATTTTGTACAAGATGGATATTTGTTTACTTGGCTTTAGTATATGGTTTTGATGTTGTAACCAGACATGTTTTGCTTTTCCGCTGCAATAAATAAATTTTGAATTTTCTTAATTACCATTTTATATATCTGTCTTGTGATATTCTGTTCTGTACTCTTATAATACTCCATGAAAGTTAACGCATTCCCTTAGTGAGTGACATTAATGGACGTGGGGTGTTACATGGGTGCTCCTAAACAAGCAGACTAGAAGCAGGTAAGGTGGTATGCACGAGTAGCTGTCTGAAGATGAGCAGGAGGCTTCCACGTACTATTTACATATATTCTCCCTGTGTTCTTGCTGGGCACTGCTTGGGCATTAGTACTGTACCTTTTCCATCTTGCTTTAGAGACAGTACTTGAAGTTGTAATAAAAATGGTTTGGATCATAAGCTGTATTTTTTATTCCGCTAATTTTATGGTTATGGTTTAGTTTTTAGCATATGCACCGTCTCGCCTGTTTCATGTCAAGTATGTTATTATAATATTTTATTCCATGTACTGTGAGATATACTACAAGTTCCGTTGGCGATTCACAGTTTAAAATCCCTTTCTTTTGACGACCATCCCGTGCTAGTCTGGCATTGACTTTGGAGAAATGTCAACTAGTCTGGGTGGGTCGCCGCATGACACGTCTTATTTATCTCCTCAGAAAACTTCACTTTCCTGAATAGATGTGTCCACCATGTGCCACATCCCTGAGATTTTGGAACAAATTTAAAATTTATTTTTAACATAATTTTATAGGAAAATATGTTAGAATTTAAAAATTGTATTTTTAAATCATCGTATGTGTCCAAAAAGGAACATTTTGCATACGGATGAATTTGGACTCGAATCCACTTCCATTGAGTTCAAAATATTGTTTAGGAGTTTGAAAAGTATAAACTTCAATATATTCCAAGCTTCGGAATTTTGGCATCTTGGTTAGGGCTTGGTTAGCCAAATTACACCACTTCCTTTAAGTTCCCCATTAGCCCTCTATCCTTCATTCACTTCCTCACTTCATCAAAAATAGAAAATAGGGGAAAAGATTGGAAAGTAAATTCCTAAGCTAGGGTTCTTTATTCCAAGCTTCAATCTTGTTAAAATCAAGTGCAAATCCAAGAAGAAGGGTAAGCAAGCTCCTTTTCATCTTCTCCATCTTGTTTCCTCTTTGACTTCTTTGATTTCCTATGACTAACTCTTACGAAATTCAATCATATGTTCTTAGATTGGATATTTTCATGCCATATTGGAAGAGAGGTTGTTCTAGCTTGTCATAGGATTGATTTCTTGCTTCTAGCAAGCAAAGGTGAGAAACCGGAACTATGAAAGGGCTAGCTAGTTAATTATAGTAAGCTAATAGTTTGGATTGATGTTATTGATTGATTATACAATTTTAAAATGATGTTAAATCATGATTAGCATGTTAAAAATATGATTTTTATCCATTAAAGGTGAGAAACTATTCACTAAAAAGGGCTAGATTAAGATTAGTTATTTGTTAGTCAATTGTTTGAGTTATGAGATGGTTGTTGGTTGATCATATGCTAGTAAATGGGTAGAATAGTGTAGCTTAGTTTATTTCATGTGTTCATGTTTTCATTGAATTAGAAATTATAATTAGAATTGTCCACACAATCTAATTCATATGCTATGAGTTGTTTTGGCGATATTGTGAAGCTCTGTTGTCGCCCTGACAAATTCCTAAGTCTTAACAATTCGCTAGAATCGCGCTTGATTGCTTTGGTTTGGAATTTGGTTCACTTTTGAATTTATAACCAAAATCATTGCAAATCTCTTGTAAGAATGTTTGTGCATGTGAGTTTGGTGTTATGAGCTACCTCGGTGAGTTTTAGAAGCCTCATTTGCATGTACATAACATCATAGGCCTTCGAGCATTTGTCGATGTCACTTAGAGCTTGTTATCTAGGCAAATTGTACTCTGGTTCAGGATTCAGACGTATGAATATTTTAGGTCAGACGTCTGACCTACTTCAAATAATTATGGGAAACAAGCAGAGCAATTTAGAAGTCCGAAAATTTTAATTCAGACGTCTGACCCAAAAATTTCAGACATTGGTATTGGCACCAAAATGAACTAAATCCTTGCTGGTTCAGGAAAATGCAAATTCAGACGTCTGACATTTTAGGTCAGACGTCTAAATTCTTTTTTTTTTTTGGCTGTTGACCGATGGAGACCACGGTCAGCAGTTTAGATCCTTCCAAGCTCTTTCCCGGCCGAGTTTCGGTCCATTTCGACTTCATTTATGACATGTCAGTTTCACTAATTCGCAGATTTCAGCAATCGATTTTATTCGAAATCATTTGACAAATCATTTCGACTTATTTTAAGCGATTAAAACGTATGAAACCAATTTTGCTGGGGTGAAAAATAAAAATGGTTAAGTACGATTTTGCATGAAAACGTATAAAATGTATTATGGATATGTTAAGACTTGAGTATTTAATTCTATGACCAAATTAAATTCTCGATTAAACCTTTTTTCATGAGGTAGTCAATGGTGAAGGCCAATGATTTAACCAAGGGAAAGAATTTGATTTGAAATTGGACTTTGAGTTCGTTGTGAATGGTATCTGACATAATACCGTTCTTGAACCCAGTTGTGAAAATAATAAATCTTTTAAATAAGATTTGGAGAAGTTTTCTGGTTTATTTAATTAAATTGGAATTGAATTCGATTTAATAAAAATCGAGATGAGCTTCTATAAAGGAAGATCGCTACTATTTATGGAATTTAAAAGGCCTTGCCGCTATTCCACTTATAGTATTAGTTTGATATGGAAATTTATATCGACTATGAATTGTTCAAATTTCCATGAAGGTTCCATAATAAATGGAAGATGATTTTGGGTTTATCGTGAATTTTGTTTTAAATAACATTTATTCTTTGACCCGAGTAAATGCAGGATAAATTTCCAGAATGAATATATGGTAATTAAACTTAACCAAAACACGAGATATGATATAAACCAAATACACTTGGTTGTTGATATTGATTATGATTAATTGATTGTTTGGATTGTGCTCGACCAGTTTATCAGCAGATATGCTTTTACGTTTAGCATTGGGTTGGGTAGAAATATTTGTATGCTAACATCTTGTGAAATACTTCATGATTTGACTATGTGATGTTTAGCGATGTTGTTGAGTTCATTTCAAATTTAAGGAATGATTTTGAAATGAGATTTTCTTAAGTGAAAAAAAATGTTTTCCCGATTTTGGACAGGGAATGTTTTACAAAAATGTTTTATAAAACAGAAAGGATTTCGAGGGCTAAGCCCGATGTTTCTGAAATGATTTTGAAAAGTATTATGTGTTTGACATTATGGTTCATCACGTAACCAATTAGTTACTTTTGATGATGTATCTGTTTGGTGGCACAGAATTTATTATCTTGCTTAACACCCTTCTTTAAGACGTACGAGCTCAAACGTTATGTGATTAATAGTGACTGATCGTATGGGGTGAATTGCTGATGTGAGGTACCATAAGTATAGTTTGAAAGTACTTGTGATTATTATGTTGTGAAATGATTTTCCCTACTTCGAGATATAAAAATGATTTAGTATATGGCTACAGATTCAGTTAACCCAGATGACTAAAAGTTTATGGGCATTTTACGGTATAGCCTGCTCCATGTGTGGGATAGTGCACGTATATACACTGAGTTGGTAAGGTGCGAACCCGTTGCCTTGTCTGAGGGCTGAATACCTCCTGATATTCGGCTGCATATTATGTGTATGAATTTGTTTTGGAATTCGTATTTCCAAATGATTTTGGTTTGAGATCCCGAAGTGAAATCTACTTTGATATGAAAAATAGATATGTATTTCAAATGATTTGAAATAATAGTCGGGAAATAAGGTCCAAAGGAATAATTTATGTAAAGTGAATTGGATTTCGAAATCTAAGTTTGGGGATTAAGCCCAAATGGGAAGATTGGAATATTGCACATTGTGTGATGCATTGTAGACTCCGTAAGTTTATTTATGGTAGTTATTTATGCACAGGTAATCTAGTGGAGTAAACCCGTTCCGTGTCATATGGCATGGTCCCGTGATATGCCTTATTTAATATAAGTTAATTGTAATTGTAAAGTTTCTCATACCGGTCTCATGACTGGCTCATAGTTTGCTTTCCCCTTGCAAACTCGGTTGCCCCTATTTTCCACACGAGCAGTTGAGTAGTTTGTTTTGCAAATTATTTCATTGAGCAGGTTTCTGGACTGAAGCTTAAAGCTATGTCCAGAGCAATGATAGTCTTCCGCTGTGCATTGTATTACATTTATTGTAAATTTATCTTCCGTTGTATAATTTTCGATGTACTCTGATATTCTGTACTCTGATGTAACATTATTATGATGTTTATAAAAGTCTTACGTTGTTTTTTCTAATGTGTTGTGCGCCCAAAGTTAATAATCCGAGCATTTTTAACCATCGGATCTGGCCTTGCGGTCGATTCGAAAGGCGGGGAAATTCGGGTTGTAACACTTTGTCTTTCGAAGAACTATTCGAAGAAGAGCTTAAATACTAAATGACAAATTGTGAGTATGTGTCAAAGTTAATCTTAGTTCCATACCATCGAATGAAATTGTTGTTAAAAACTCAAGTTTATGGAAATATGAAAATCTTCAGTTGAATGGTATAAATCATTGGAACAACAAAATTTTCATAGGAAGAATTTTGATTTCAAAATTCACTGACGTGCATATTGTACCTCATAAATCTGATAAGAAAACATTATGTGTCACATTCAATAAAGGCGTGTGTGTAGGGGGTGGGAGGAAACATCATTTTTCACAAAACATTCATCATCATCGTAGATTTCATTTTTCATATGATTTTCATTTGCATACAGCTATTAAATTGCATTTTATTTTACAAAGCATCCTACATTTAATCCATCTTTGGGTACTATCTTTTAAATTTAGAAACCAGTCTACGGTGTGGACACTGTTTTGTCTAAGTGGGGCAGGGGGGTCTGCATTGCATTCTTTTTATTTATTTTTTTCTCTTTTTATTTTCATGCATTTAGACAAGACTATCATACATTTTAGGTTGTAGTAACATGACAATTATTTTTTTTGGAAACACGGGTCAAATTAGATTGGTAGAAAGAAGAAACTTAACATTTTTTTGACCAATTGATAGTAATTTTCTCTTCTCAACCAGGATTAAATAAGAAATATAATGAAAAGTTGAATTACGAGTGATAACAGTGTAACCAATATATAAGGTGTGACACCCCACATCCATTAGTGTCACTCACAAAGGAAATGCAATAAGTTTTGTGCAGCGTTTATAGGTAAACAGACACAGAATTTTACAAGATAGACATAAATAAGATAGTAGCAGAAATTTAAATTTTTATTTCAAACACAAATCATACAGCGTGGTTCAAAATACCATGAGTCTCAAAAACCATTACAACATAACTTCTGTCTTTTAACATCAGAGTACATAAATACTTAAAAGAAAACATAATTCCCCAAATAAAAGAGACAAAGACATAGTAGAGATAAAAACTTGAGCCATACTTCAAAAGCAGCTCTAGCAAGATGATATCTAAGTCCTGACTAAGCCTGAGTGTTTCCTCCCTGAGAACCTTGGGGTGGGGGGGGGGAAGAAGAGGAAACAAGAGGGTTAGACATAAAGTCTGACGAGTCTAGTGACTTTTAACAAGTAAATAAATAAAAGTAACATGACAGGCACATAAAGTGGATAAGAGAGATCACTACATAAATGGAAGGTATGAGAAGGTAGACATGATAAGGTGTATACGCTTCTCTAATGATTACTCTGCACTATTACTAGTACAACCAGAATGAGATGATCCCTTCTACAATAAGGTGATAGACTTAGGACATGCGTCCAAATGTACCCTAACCACTACCCTAATCGATCGGCTCCCAACTCCGTAGATACTCTGTGCCGGCCCCACAACAAGATGTATCATGTCCTACAGTGGTAACCCCTCACTGACATGCACAGCCTAATATCTACTGGTGTCACCGTCGTGTTATCCCCCTCTTCTCGGCTCATGCACGCACATGGCCCGGTCAGTTTGCGCCGCCCACACCGTCCTCCACGTTTGGATCTCTTACAATCAGTCAGTAAGCATGTCCCCTCTCCGCCTAGTACGGAGTATTTTATTTGATACTTACTCCATGTTACTGACTGAAATGGGTCCCACATAATATGATACAAGCTCTCCCCTTTGTCTTGTATCCCCCACTAGGTTTTTCACTGACTATGTTACCACTAGGTGTCTTTAATTACATAGCCCTATTCAGTTATGCTTACCCTAAAAGGTGTCTTTAATTACAAAACTTTTATATTTTCCTCCGTTTATGTATACCACTAGGTGTCTTTAATTAAATTACCTCATCGGGTTAAGTGTGTGGACCTATATGTATATATTACCCACCCCCTCCAGATTTTCTTAACCCATCCACTATCCAATCAATTTACTTAACCCTAACTTTAGTTCACAATCATATAATCCCTATGGATTAGATTTGGTTAAGTAGTCCAATTCATTACCATGTACATTTATGGTTCATAATGGGCTAGACCTCCCGCATTAGGCCTACAACGTGTGGATGCTGGATATGTCGGTTGGGTCTGGGCAGTCTTATTGCACAGTTAGGCCTAACCTCGTATCTTAGCCTGATTCGTATTTGCGCACTTAGACCAGCCACATTAGGTTCAACATTAGTGGCTGCTGAATATGTCGGTTGGGTCCGGGTAGACTTCCACCACTAGTGCAACCTAACCTTGTCTCATAAGTGCCATTACAATTCCTAATTGTAATTACTAGACATTCCATTATTAATTAATTAATTAAACCTTTCCCTTTATAGGTGTTAATGCCCACTCTACCCAATAATTCGAATTATATGTCAAAAATGTTCATTTTCAAGTTAGGCCATTATTAAACCTTTTCCCCTATTCCTAACTAGTGCACTCATAAATTGGCGGCATACCTAGGCTAGACAATAGCTTAGTCATAAACGATAATAGGGAAAATAGTGGAAATATGACCAAAGTGATCATTTTAACATAACTTGGCATAAACATAAACTAGCATGGTGATAAGGTGGTCATATAAGCATAAAACTGAAGACTTGTGGCAAATACTAGTTCTACATAACTATGATGTCATAGTGAGCATAACGAGATCTTAATTGACCATTTAGTTATCCAACTATTTAGATCCAATATAACTATAATGTGGTCACAAAAACAGATCTAACATAATTAGGATGACATAGTAACATGTTTGGATCTAAATATGGATTCACATTTCCAATTTACAACATATCTAAATTGACCACAATATGATAGGTGAAAGGTGATTTACATAAAGAATTGGATCTAACCAATGTTGTAACTGTCCAAATTAACATATTTACATTAACCACAATATAGTTACAATTCAGGATCCACAAAGGCGACATAATAGAATAACCACAATTGCATCAGATCTAGAGAAATAGAATTATCATGACATAGTATAAGATTTAACAATAACATAGATTCATAGTTTACAACATATCTGAATCACAGTCTTTCATGATTTACTTTTAAATATTCAAATCTAAAAGTAACTAGAAACTCACTGCATTAGGACTAGGAAAGAGAAAGAATGGATTTTGAACTCTAGATTTGATTTGCAAAACTGATAGTTGTTTGAAGAAAAAGGATTCTACTCTGTTCGCACACCAACAACATTTGGCTTCCATGATTTCCAATGAAGAAAATAGGAGAATTGGACACATATATATAGGTTCCAGGCCGCCTGAAACCGAGTGCCACATTAGCCCTAGGGGTGTCAACACCCCTGTGGGTGGGTCAACCCATAGGTCAACACCCCTCTAGAATGGTCGACCCCCTAGAGTGGGAAATTTGCCGCCTTGAAGAATTTTTGATTTTTGTACTGTTCTGGATGGGGTCTGACTCATATCTGACTCATGTGTATATATGTTCTTTCTGCGCGTATACAAACTGAAAACCCTCATAACTTCTTCATACGATGTCCGTTTTACGCAAACCAAATGTCTATCTTGACCAGAATTTCGAGACGGACGCAATGGCGCAGTCCATTTCCTTTAATTATGAATATTAAATTAGTTATTATTTAATTTATCCTCTTTAATGTTAACAAAATTACGGGGTGTTACTCCCCCCTACTTAAAGGATTTCATCCACGAAATCTCCAAGTTGAGAAGAATGCATATCCTACCATCCGTCATCTACCTACCGATCCATCAATCACTGGCATCCATTGTTCTTAAAGATTTCTAATGATTATATGAATATATGTGGAGGTGTGTGTATATGTCCCAATACTAATGCGTAGATCAGGCGGTCTACTGATTTAGTTGACCTCCTTAATGCAATGTATGTTAGTGCCATGAACCCAATATGTATGCAAATAATCCTATTATCGCATGTAAGCTCTATATGTGTGCACACTCATTCGTCCGAGTGCAACATCCATATGCTAACTCATCCATTTCCATCCATAAAGAAAAGAAAATGCACACACATCCATATGCCAGTATGAGAGTGATTGAGCCGATCTAGTGCCTAATTTGCGTGTATATGAGTCCACAGGCAACCACTTGTAAACACTTGCATCCACTTTCTTCCATCAAACATAACATGTCTCAAACACAAGTTTATATCCATAGGATTTTTATCTAAACGTCGAAAAATAATATGGATAATATATACTCAAGTGATAGAAACAATTACTAATAAAATTTTGAAAAAGGAGTTGAGAACTGTTAGATCAAAATTTGGACCTAACACCCAAATTGTTCTGATTCGTAAAGAATTATAACTGGAGAATGAAGGAAAAGCATAAAACACACAGAATTTATAGCGGTTCGGCGTTAACGAGCCTACGTCCACTGTATATGTTATCGATTATACTTTGAATGCTAGTACAATCAATGATTTCTTTCAAACTCACTCTTACAATTGTGATTTCTCTCAGTAATCTCGTAATAAAACTGACAAGAAATAGTGGTATGACAGTAATGGTGGAATCAGCGCTCAATACTGCCAAAAGATCCTGAAAAATGCCAAGCTCTGGGCTATTTATAGCTGATTTTGTCAAGCGGATCGCGGTCACACGTGGCACAGATCCCGAGAATATCGGATCGGATCGCAGCCTGATGAAGAATTAGTCAAATTAGCCGTTGTGGACAGGTGTCGCGACCCCCTTAAATATCGGATCGAGCAAGGAGGAGGAATTGGTCAAAGTGACAGTTGGGGACACGTGTCGCTGGATTTGTGCATCTCGGATCGCCGAAGACTAGCTCGTGCTTGAACAGGTCAGAGGCTTCGCTGTGTGTCGGAGAATCGGATCGGTCTGTGCAGGGTAGCAGTGTAAATGCAGATCGAGTCATGTATAGGTAGTCGGATCGCTGATACTATGGGGGCGATCCGATGGGGGGCGATCCGAGAGAGGCGACCCTCTGGTGCGATCCGATCCTTTATGGATTTAAGGAACGTAGTTTTATTCTTTCTTCTTGTGCGTGAACTTTGGTGGCTTGGTCAAAAAGCTAGCCAACATTTTGCCCCCTCGAAGTATGTTTTATCGATGATGGAACATGCTTCGAAACTGCAAAAATATCTTTTCATAAAGAGATGCAAATCAATGGTAGCGTCTATTCGAAAGGTCGTATCATTTACGGAAAGTCGTGTCCCTTTGCTCGCTATAAATATCGGATAAATCTTCAATAATTTCCCTGTTTATTGGACAATTATTTTCAGGGATTTTTTAGAGACTTTGTCGTCGAGTTCACCAGGTAAAATCCTTGAATTTTTCTTTTTCTCTTTTCCTCTTTATTTTTTTTATTTTTTTTTTTTTTTTTTTTTTTTTGCGATCTGTCGATTCGGCTCATCTAAGCGCGATGCGATTCATCTGACCCGTTGAGCATCTGGGCCTTGAAACTTGATGGGATTCTCTACGGATCGTGAGGGATTTTGGTTCGTGGCCCATCTATTTTCACGGATCGAATAAGACAAAAAGGGGGAGACTAACGGTCGCCCTTTAGTCTATATAAGATGATCCCCATCCTCATTCTTCTCCCCTTCTTCCTTCTTTTGCAGCCGCCGCCAGTTTTCTTGAGAAAAACCCTATCTTTGATTTCCAAATTCCCACCCGATTTCAAACTTTAAAAAGGTAATTAAACAACTTCTCTTTAGTTTCTACCGTGTTCGCACTGGTTTAGAGAGTGGAGACAGCGGAGTTTTGTAGGATTTGGAGATAGTAAACATGAACGTGCCTGGTTCGGCTCCATGGGTTTAAGGGTGGATAGGAGAGTTGAGGAAGAAGAAGGAAGGGATGACCAGGTCGGTTCGTGGGTAGGGGCTTCGACTCGGGTCGCGGTAATGGTGAAAGCAAAGAGAGGATTGGGAGAGCAGTCTTGGATCGGAACGAGGTAGCAGGAGCGGGTCGGACCGGGTCGTGAAAAGTCACTGGTTCACGAGGGAATAGGAAGAAGTGG
The DNA here is from genome assembly GCA_030737875.1 of Allium sativum. NCBI lineage: Eukaryota > Viridiplantae > Streptophyta > Magnoliopsida > Asparagales > Amaryllidaceae > Allium > Allium sativum. The sequence goes on along the minus strand of CM060909.1, from coordinate 575,209,159 downwards.
ATCGCGGGGGTCCTTGCGATCCGTTTCGATTTCACGATCCAATGCTTTTTCATGAGTTAGTGCTTTTGCCGCGGATCCATACCTGCTTCACGATCCGTAGATATACCACGACCCGGTCCCTGCTGCGCGATCCAGTTTGATGAACTTGTTACATAAATAATGTGACCTAACTCTGATATACCGATGGAGAGTTAGGCTAGATCCCTCTAGACGAACATTTCTGGACTGATCAGCAGCATAACTTAACAACGGACAACCACGAATGTCTCCATGATCTTTTAACTTCTATGTTTTTCTTTAATGCATGCACAGGCACACACTTGCACTTTCACACACAGGGGGGGAGGACAATTATATTCTTATTTCTCTTGTTTACTCGCCTAAACAGTAATGTCGGATAATCACTCCCCTTCAAGATCTGACACAGAGACGGATCCCGAGGTGTCTGAGCACCACAACCCCGAGGTCCCTCCAATTAACCCAGGGGGCGAGGATTCTGGATCCGAATATGAGGCAACGGAATCAGATCCATCTAAAAGTACCTCACTAGATGAGGAGTCTGAAGTAGACGACCGAGCTCCTGACAAGATTCCTGACGCACTTGGGATAGAGAAATTTACTGATTCTTTAGCTTCCAAAGTCGATGACATAAAGCTTAAGAGAATTTGCTTGAGACATGGGATCCCCTGGGATGATGTGAGGACACCCGGCAGCGAAGATAGACCTCACTTAGCTCCGGAAGGGTACATGACAGTCAGCCGACTCATGTGCTGGGTAGGAACTATTCCTCTGTTTCCTCCAATCGTCATTGAGACCTTAAAACGATTGGGTATCGCTCCGATGCAGCTTCATCCCAATGCCTATGCGGCTCTATACACCCTATATATCGCATATGCGGAAATCCTGCATACCGAGCTAACATTTAAAGATTTAAAATTCTTTTATCTTTTCAAGCATTGCTCCTCGGCAACCTCAAATTTCTCTTTCTTCGAATCGGTAGCGAATAGGAAGGTTCTATATGACGGATACAGCAACATAGGGGATCCCAAGGCTGATTGGTTCTATATAAAGAGACAGGCTGGGTGCTCAAGAAGATGGCTTAAATCAAGTAAACTTTAATCTTTTGACTGAATAATTTGCTTAAGAAATCGAAGCATTAACATGCCCCCTTTTTTTTAAGCAGATCACGTCTTTTCCAAGATGGAAGGCTTGGTATACAATAATCGACTGTCTCTTCTTCTACAAAGCAGATCCGATTTTCTAAGGATCAAGAAGTGCATTACTGATGAGAATCTTCACAAGCATCGCCTTCTGGATATAAGGTTTGGACTTGGTGCAGGCGGCAAACCCTATAAATACGTGCCCCCAACGGAGGGAGAAGGAACATCACGGGCAGTAGAAACAATTAAATTCCGTAAGAGTCCTTCCCCGATAATCATCCAGGACGACGAGGACCTAAACATATATAGAGGAGATGAGGCCCGTGGTGACAAGTCTAAGGAAATCCCAGTTTCTTTAGGGGGTTTCCCCTCAAGGGCTCCTCTTCCGATCGAACCTGCTGCTCCCGATGATTTGAAAGAAGAACGGCTATTTAAAGAGCTGAGCAAATGTAACAACCCGAAAATCTGGGCCAGTTTAAAATTTTTATTTTGGCAATTTTAGCGAATTTTGATTATTTAAAATGAACTATTTTAAATAATATCGACGAAAAATTTATTTTGAATATAATTCGAACGTATATATTATATACGTCGTCGTTAGAATATAAATAATTATATATAATTATAAATAAAATTGAAAATGGCGCGGTAGTTCGATAATTCGATTTCAAACTTCAATTGAACATACCGGGTGCAAAACAATCCGGATTTTAGTGAAACCAAAAACATTAGGATCTATTTTAGAATATCTTTCCAAAGAATTCGAAAAATCGAAATTTGATAGCGGGAATCAAAAGATATGTCCAGTTGAAATTTCTGAATAGTCGCTATGGAATTCAGGCCCTTAAAAATGGAAATTTTGCAAACGACCTCGGAATTCGACGAAACCACTTTTGTTGGATCCGCGATGTCAAGTTATCGCTAGATTCCAAATTTCATAATTTTTCGAATCAATATGTGAGCGTGGCAAAGGAAAACGCGTTTGACCAGTTTCAGTTGATTTTAATCGACTGGAAAATGGCCATTTTTCAAACGGTCTCAGAATTCGACGAAACTAGCTTTGTTAGGACCGTATCGTCAATACGAAGCTAGAAAATATTTTTCGACAATTTTTAGAGTTAGTATGTGACCTCGGTAATTTGAAATGTACGTTTAAAATTCAGTATATTGATTTAAATGTAAATTCAACGGAAACTGATCGAAACGGCCGAACAGGCTTGCGAAACATATCCCATTGTGTTCGGAATGGGGGTAAAACGCTATGGACGACAGGCGGTGGGCCTCGTTTAGAGGTCGTATGTAAAAGTCAATATTTTGAAATTAAAATAATAAAAATAATAAAAGAAATAAAATTTATCTTTCCTCCCCCTATAACCCGCTCTGGCCCCCCCCCCCCCCCCCTCTGTCCTTTTAATCGATACAGAGGAAAAAAAAAGAAAAAAACCGCGATGGCTGAAACCACCATCGCCGACGCCTCTCCATCGCGCACCCCCACCCGTAGCTCCGCCTCCCCTCAACTCCGGTGGCCCGCTGCCCCACTGCCCCTCCTCCCTCCGTTCAAGCCACGAAGCTGCGAATCCCCAAAACCCTCTTCCACCTGAGAGCCGCCGCCGCCACCAGTAATCCCACCACCGACCTCACCGCAGCCCTCTCCTCCTCTTCCCTCTGTAAAACCTGAAAAACAGTGAGTGTTTGAATTTTTATTTATTTATTATCTACAATAAAATCTGATTTTATTATATAGGGATTTAGGTTATTTAAAATCAGTAAATGAATTATATTTTTATTCATATAAATGGCCGATAAAAATTGGATCTTTATTGTTTGAATGGTAACGAAAAGATTAGATTTTTGAATCAAGAAAGATTTAATTTTTAGTATAGAAAGACGAAATTTTTATCGGTAGAAAGATGGGATCTTTATCTAATCAAGTTAGAATTTTTACATTGGAAAAGATGGAATTTTTACATCAAAAAAGATAGAACTTTTATATTAGAAAAAAATATGATTTTTATATATTGAACATCGTAGTAAAAATATGATTTTTATATATTGAACATCGTAGTAAAAATGTGATTTTTATATATTGAACATCAAAGTAAAAATTCGATTTTTATATATAGAATAGCAAAGTAAAAATTCGATTTTTATATATAGAATAGCAAAGTAAAAATTCGATTTTTATGTATAGAATAGCAAAGCAAAAAATTCGATTTTTATATATTGAATAACGAAGTAAAAATGGGATTTTTACATATGTAGAGAATACGGGCGACGAAAGTGAAGAAAGGAAGAACGGTGAAGATTTTTACACATGAAGAGTTGCGTCATTCAGTTTAGCGAAAGGGTGAGAACTTCTCACTCTAAATTTCTTTTTCTAGTTATATATATACTAGGATGCAGACGGTGTTTAGTAGCACCCGACACCCGTCATCCACATACCATGGATGGCTTGTTTGTTAAATTGTTTGGTTGTGTGGTTAGTTAGAATATTTTGTTTGAATTGAATTGTTTGGTGAAATGAATTGATTTGATTGATGTGTGAATGGCGTGGGCCTTCACTAGACCGGGGATAAGGCTAGGCCTCGTCCCGTTTCTAGTATCGTGCCGTTATGCCGCCGAAATTTTCTAAAATATGTTAGAAAAATAAAAATATCATTTTATTGAATAAATAACTGAATAGAACATTCACAGGTTGAATAAAATAATTTGATCGTTAAAAATATAATTTTCAACGTGAAGTGAATAAAATAAAATATTCATTTACAAACCGGACGGTTTGTTTATGTACACCGATTTGACTGGTATTGATTAGGTCGATAAATTTTACACATCGCCCGACTGCACAAATAAAATATGTGTTTGATTGTTTGAAACCCCACACGGTGTTGGGATGAAATATGAAGTTCACTCATCCTGATTGATTAAATATGTCGATCGATTGATTGACAGGCTATTATAAGCGTTAGATATCTATATTTGATGCTTATACAGTGTAGTGCACTTTGGTTGATGGTTGATTATTTTTCAATGCTATTATATAAGTGTGATGTATGGAAATCCATATAATTAAAATTATATGGTAATTGATTGGGCCTCATTCCAATTTAGAAAATAAAGAATATTATAAAATAAAGGTTCATGTGTTGACTGTACTCATCCGTTGAGATTAGTCATGTGTTGAACGAAATATTTTAATAATAAAATTTACATCTTTATCAATATAAAATAAAGGTTCATGTGTTGACTGTACTCATCCGTTGAGATTAGTCATGTGTTGAACGAAATATTTTAATAATAAAATTTACATCTTTATCAATATAAAATAAAGGTTCATGTGTTGACTGTACTCATCCGTTGAGATTAGTCATGTGTTGAACGAAATATTTTGATAATAACAAATATTTTGATAATAGGAAATATTTGAAATAGAATATTTGAAAATAGAAATACATTAAGCCGTGTTGATTAGATTGACGCCATTTTAACGTGAACGATATTTATATCGATTTTATTCATTTCGAAATGAATTGAATTGAAAACGATTTCGAAATGAATTGAATTGAAAACGATTTCGAAATGAATTGAATTGAAAACGATTTCGAAATGAATTGAATTGAAAACGATTTCAAAATGAATTGAATTGAAAACGATTTCGAAATGAATTGAATTGAAAACGATTTCGAAATGAATTGAATATAAAACGATTTCGAAATGAATTGAATAGATAACGAATTTGATTTGAATAGAAAACGAATTTGATTTGATTTGAATATATAACGAATTTGATTTGAATGGAATATATAACGAATTTGAATCGAATAGAAAACCAATTTGAATTAAATCGAATAGAAAACGACTTTGAATTGAATTGAAAACGATTTCGAAATGAATTGAATTGAAAACGATTTCGAAATGAATTGAATTGAAAACGATTTCGAAATGAATTGAATATAAAACGATTTCGAAATGAATTGAATAGATAACGAATTTGATTTGAATAGAAAACGAATTTGATTTGATTTGAATATATAACGAATTTGATTTCAATGGAATATATAACGAATTTGATTCGAATAGAAAACCAATTTGAATTGAATCGAATAGAAAACCAATTTGAATTGAATAGAAATGAATTTTAAAACGAATTTATAAAGAAGAATTCAATTTTGATTTGAATTGAAATGGAAGTTGAAATTGTTTTTGAAACGAATTTAAAACTATTTATAAAATTCGTTTTAAATAGAAATCGACGAAATATATATTATATATATTATATATATAATATAAATGGCCTGAATAGAACGCGCCGTGCCGCGGCAGTTCGTGAATTTCGACCATTTATTTCAAACGGACATTACGGGAGATCCGACCGTCGGATTCTCCTAAAACCGGAACCGTTGGGTTCGTATCGAAAAGAGCTTTCTAACGAATATTAGAAATTTGAAATCTAACGGTTGGATTTGGAGATACGTCCAAATCAAATTTGAAAAAGGTCGCTGTAAGTGCAGTTCGATGGCCGTTGTTGGAAATCGACTGTACGGGCCTTGATAAAATTATTAAAAATATCAATAATTTGTGTAAAATCATTAGAAATGATTTGGGAAAATTTGGGATGAAAAACTCCATATTTGAAAAGATAAAAATAGATTTTTATCAAAATGAACTAGTTTGAACTAAATTTAAAATCCGATTTGTTTTTAAATAAATAAATGAGATTTAAAAAGGGGTTTTAAATTATCGGAATTCCTAATATATTTGAAATAAATTAAACCAGAATTGATTCATGGTTTATCGTGAACTGTGTTTTAAATAACACTAGTTCTTTAACCCGATAATAAATAGAATGTGATTTGGGTTTGTCGTGAACTGTGTTTTAAATAACACCTAGTTCTTTAACCCAGTAAAAGGAGTTTTAATGAATCTGCAGTTAGATTGAAATGGGGAATTGATAATTTAAATTATCAACTTTAGAAAATTAGCAAGAATGGAGTATCACCAGTTTTGCTCCAAAGCGATAGTTAAATCTTTAATTAGATTTGAACGTGAAATGGTAATTAATTTTACCGATAACACCGTGGTGTTAGATATGGAGTATTACCAGTTTTGCTTCATGGGATGAATAGGTTGGGATTGGGAAATAAAATAAATAATTACTTCGGTGTGGTTCGCTAATCTCGACTAGTTTGGAAAACCATAATTTGGTTTGAAATGACATCCAAAGGAAGATCAAAGGATAAATTTTAAAGAATTTATCTTGGATAAAATTAATGGGAACCTTTCCCTAAGAATTGAAATTTAGAAACTAGCTGTAGGTTAGCTAAGAAGAATGGTTTCCTGGGTATTGATCTGATGTTGGTTTCGGCCTTCGGGGTTAATATTTGGGAAATTGTTCTCTTGTTGATTTACGGTTAGTAGCTACTGAATTGGAATGAGGCATATGCTGTGTTTGTGTAACATTCGTTTTTAATACGCGCGGGTTGTTCGGGAAGGCCGGGTTTATACCCATTCTGAATAACCGATTCGACGATATGTCGAAGATGAAGACGGTGGTTAAAGACCGGAAGTCTTCACATCGTTCGGATAATTACTAACGATCCTGATTGGGATGTACACCCAAGAGGATGGAAATAGTTGGTGGTCGTCCAGACGTACTTGGAGATGGATGGATATGCGAGGAAAGTGCCTTCGGTTTCGTTCAGACCTAGAACGGACTTGTAAATGGATGGTGTGTCTGACATTGTATTCCTTTATATTGTATTTGTTGATCTCTGCTAAATATATATCTGTTTGGCGGTGGAGAATTTATTCTCTTGCTTAACGCCCTTCTCTGAGACATATAAGCTCAGAGGTTATATATTGGCAGAAATCAGTGGTACGATATGGATTGATAGTGTGGCATGCTGAGATGCAGTGATCCAGACTTTTGTTGAAAAGCAAAGTTTGGTGGTTGATGATCAAAGCGCAGCTGATATAGCATGGCTTTGTGTATAGCGTTGGTCCGCGAGCCTCACACCCCGGTATGGTGGTAAACTGATGGTTTGATCAGTATGCTTTTTCGTGGATGGGCACCTTAGTGGTGTCGTGGATTCGGTCGACCGAGATGAGCCTAGTGCTCAGGGATATATAGAGTAACGGTGTTTTCTCTTGCTGGGACATAAGCCGCGGTGGTACTCTGGTCCCAAATGTGCGGATGCAGACGGTGTTTTCTCTTGTGGGGACGTAAGCCGTGGTGAATTGCATTCCGCGATCGATCTTTCGAATCAGGAGCCACCATGATGGAAATCCAATTTCCAATACGTGTATTGCGGTTTTAATTGTAGAACTAGTATGGCGACATGATATATGGTACCCATGCCGTCTATGATTGATATTTATGATTGGAATTATTTTGACACTATACACATATTATAGTATCAAATGATTTGTTTTAAACGTATCAAGCATGTTTGGCTGTTATAAGGTAAAACCCTATCCTCCGGCTTGCGTTGCATTGTGTGATGGGACCTGGGTCTTATAACAGCTTCATTTTTCGAAAAAGTATTGCGTTGTTTATTCTATGCACTAGTATTCTTGGGAGGAAACCCGTTCTGTGTTATACGGCGTGGTCCCTTGAATTACTCTCTTTTAAAGTAAAGTTTTAAATAACTGTTTTAGTTCTCACACCAGTCACATGACTGACCTGGAGTTTATTGTTTTAACCTAAACTCTGGGTGCCCCTATTTTCCACACGGGCAGCTAGTAGTTTTGGTTTTGTAGATTTATATTCACAGGATCCTGGTTTACAGCTGGAATGATATCCGGAAAGCTTTGTATCTGTATATCTCTTCTAGTTGTGCATTGTATTATTTTCCGCTGCGATGTATTTAAATGTAATTTAAATCTCTGATATTTCTGTGTAATATTCATTTATACTCTGTACATTCTTGTAATCTGGTGCATTGTTGTAATAACAATGAAATGTTCTTCTGTTTGTGTTCTGTTGTGGCTTATTCTCGAACTATCCGACGCTTTCCTTTACGGGGAAGTTACGGGTTTTTACAGTTGGTATCAGAGCTTTGGTTTACAAAGCAGAGAACAAGACACATTAGAACCGTACGAAAGAATTCATCAGATATTGGATTAGTAATATCCAATGAGAATGACTCGTTAGAGATGGGATGAGTAGTATCCTAGAACGAGTGTGAAGAGTATATTTTTCAAATGAAAACAATTCTGTTTTGAAATTTAGATCGTTTTACACGTATTTGAATAATTAATTTATATTGATTTTGGCCAATTCAGTATATAAAGAATTTGCATATACGCCTTGCAAACGTATATTCAAAGTTTTAATATATTGGATAGATATAGCATCGCACTTTAGTCGCCCGAAGATGATATTGATGATAGCGATCGCATCATCAGCATTTATGTTCGAGTTTCGAAGGTGTGATTTTCTATATATTTCCATTAGACTGGTGTGAGAACCAAAACTAATATTGCTAGAATACATTGTTGTGATTTGGCATCAAAACATGATTTTTTGTATATATATCAAATTACGAATTTGAGACTCTAATTCACTAATTGATTGATGTTTGTGTTGTTTGTTTATTTGTTTGAAAATTTTGAACCATTATGCCTAATTTGATCGGATAATGAATTGTATTGAAATTTGGTCGCATTTGCTTGCATATACATGTACTTACATTGAACAGGTCATAGCAAGGAGGCTAGAGCAGAGAATAAAATTTGTTTGCCCGACAAATAGGTACATGTTTACTACATAATTTACTGTTTTGTTTGGGTGATGATGATTTTATGAGCCTATTGGCTAGCCGCTTGGCTTTTTCTTTTTCTTTTTGAGATCTGAAGGACCGGGGAAGCTATTTGAAATTCCCCGATGCTCCCGGTGCAGGGGAGATTACGGTGAAATTTTTTCGAAAATTTAGGGTGTTAGCCAAATTTTTGAAATTTTGAAAATTCTCAGAAACAAAAGAGTTGGAGAATGGAAGCCAGATCGAGCGTAGAGTTGAATGATCAAACCACTTTCGACTTTGTTCCTTTTCGGGGACGAAAGTTTTAAGTGGGGGAGATTGTAACAACCCGAAAATCTAGGGCAGTTTAAAATTTTTATTTTGGCAATTTTAGCGAATTTTGATTATTTAAAATGAACTATTTTAAATAATATCGACGAAAAATTTATTTTGAATATAATTCGAACGTATATATTATATACGTCGTCGTTAGAATATAAATAATTATAAATAAAATTGAAAATGGTGCGGTAGTTCGATAATTCGATTTCAAACTTCAATTGAACATACCGGGTGCAAAACAATCCGGATTTTAGTGAAACCAAAAACATTAGGATCTATTTTAGAATATCTTTCCAACGAATTCGAAAAATCGAAATTTGATAGCGGGAATCAAAAGATATGTCCAGTTGAAATTTCTGAATAGTCGCTATGGAATTCAGGCCCTTAAAATTGGAAATTTTGCACACGACCTCGGAATTCGACGAAACCACTTTTGTTGGATCCGTGATGTCAAGTTATCGCTAGATTCCAAATTTCATAATTTTTCGAATCAATATGTGAGCGTGGCAAAGGAAAACGCGTTTGACGAGTTTCAGTTGATTTTAATCGACTGGTAAATGGCCATTTTTCAAACGGTCTCAGAATTCGACGAAACTAGCTTTGTTAGGACCGTATCGTCAATACGAAGCTGGAAAATATTTTTTGACAATATTTAGAGTTAGTATGTGACCCCGGTTATTTGAAATGTACGTTTAAAATTCAGTATATTGATTTAAATGTAAATTCAACGGAAACTGATCGAAACGGCCGAACAGGCTTGCGAAACATATCCCATTGTGTTCGGAATGGGGGTAAAACGCTATGGACGACAGGCGGTGGGCCTCGTTTAGAGGTCGTATGTAAAAGTCAATATTTTGAAATTAAAATAATAAAAATAATAAAAGAAATAAAATTTATCTTTCCTCCCCCTATAACCCGCTCTAGCCCCCCCCCCCCCCCCTCTCTCCTTTTAATCGATACAGAGGAAAAAAAAGAAAAGAAAAAAAAACGCTATGGCGGAAACCACCATCGCCGACGCCTCTCCATCGCGCACCCCCACCCGTCGCTCCGCCTCCCCTCAACTCCGGTGGCCCGCTGCCCCACTGCCCCTCCTCCCTCCGTTCAAGCCACGAAGCTGCGAATCCCTAAACCCCTCTTCCACCTGAGAGCCGCCGCCACCAGTAATCCCACCACCGACCTCACCGCAGCCCTCTCCTCCTCTTCCCTCTGTAAAACCTGAAAAACAGTGAGTGTTTGAATTTTTATTTATTTATTATCTACAATAAAATCTGATTTTATTATATAGGGATTTAGGTTATTTAAAATCAGTAAATGAATTAGATTTTTATTCATATAAATGGCCGATAAAAATTGGATCTTTATTGTTTGAATGGTAACGAAAAGATTAGATTTTTGAATCAAGAAAGATTTAATTTTTAGTATAGAAAGACGAAATTTTTATCGGTAGAAAGACGGGATCTTTATCTAATCAAGTTAGAATTTTTACATTGGAAAAGATGGAATTTTTACATCAAAAAAGATAGAACTTTTATATTAGAAAAAAATATGATTTTTATATATTGAACATCGTAGTAAAAATATGATTTTTATATATTGAACATCGTAGTAAAAATGTGATTTTTATATATTGAACATCAAAGTAAAAATTCGATTTTTATATATAGAATAGCAAAGTAAAAATTCGATTTTTATATATAGAATAGCAAAGTAAAAATTCGATTTTTATATATAGAATAGCAAAGCAAAAAATTCGATTTTTATATATTGAATAACGAAGTAAAAATGGGATTTTTACATATGTAGAGAATATGGGCGACGAAAGTGAAGAAAGGAAGAACGGTGAAGATTTTTACACATGAAGAGTTGCGTCATTCAGTTTAGCGAAAGGGTGAGAACTTCTCACTCTAAATTTCTTTTTCTAGTTATATATATATATACTAGGATGCAGACGGTGTTTAGTAGCACCCGACACCTGTCATCCACAGATCATGGATGGCTTGTTTGTTAAATTGTTTGGTTGTGTGGTTAGTTAGAATATTTTGTTTGAATTGAATTGTTTGGTGAAATGAATTGATTTGATTGATGTGTGAATGGCGTGGGCCTTCACTAGACCGGGGATAAGGCTAGGCCTCGTCCCGTTTCTAGTATCGTGCCGTTATGCCGCCGAAATTTTCTAAAATATGTTAGAAAAATAAAAATATCATTTTATTGAATAAATAACTGAATAGAACATTCACAGGTTGAATAAAATAATTTGATCGTTAAAAATATAATTTTCAACGTGAAGTGAATAAAATAAAATATTCATTTACAAACCGGACAGTTTGTTTATGTACACCGATTTGACTGACATTGATTGGATCGATAAATTTTACACATCGCCCGACTGCACAAATAAAATATGTGTTTGATTGTTTGAAACCCCACACGGGTGTTGGGATGAAATATGAAGTTCACTCATCCTGATTGATTAAATATGTCGATCGATTGATTGACAGGCTATTATAAGCGTTAGATATCTATATTTGATGCTTATACAGTGTAGTGCACTTTGGTTGATGGTTGATTATTTTTCAATGCTATTATATAAGTGTGATGTATGGAAATCCATATAATTAAAATTATATGGTAATTGATTGGGCCTCATTCCAATTTAGAAAAAAAAGAATATTATAAAATAAAGGTTCATGTGTTGACTGTACTCATCCGTTGAGATTAGTCATGTGTTGAACGAAATATTTTAATAATAAAATTTACATCTTTATCAATATAAAATAAAGGTTCATGTGTTGACTGTACTCATCCGTTGAGATTAGTCATGTGTTGAACGAAATATTTTAATAATAAAATTTACATCTTTATCAATATAAAATAAAGGTTCATGTGTTGACTGTACTCATCCGTTGAGATTAGTCATGTGTTGAACGAAATATTTTGATAATAACAAATATTTTGATAATAGAAAATATTTGAAATAGAAAATTTGAAAATAGAAATACATTAAGCCGTGTTGATTAGATTGACACCATTTTGACGTGAACGATATTTATATCGATTTTATTCATTTCGAAATGAATTGAATTGAAAACGATTTCGAAATGAATTGAATTGAAAACGATTTCGAAATGAATTGAATTGAAAACGATTTCGAAATGAATTGAATTGAAAACGATTTCGAAATGAATTGAATTGAAAATGATTTCGAAATGAATTGAATATAAAACGATTTCGAAATGAATTGAATAGATAACGAATTTGATTTGAATAGAAAACGAATTTGATTTGATTTGAATATATAACGAATTTGATTTCAATGGAATATATAACGAATTTGAATCGAATAGAAAACCAATTTGAATTAAATCGAATAGAAAACGACTTTGAATTGAATTGAAAACAATTTCGAAATGAATTGAATTGAAAACGATTTCGAAATGAATTAAATTGAAAACGATTTCGAAATGAATTGAATATAAAACGATTTCGAAATGAATTGAATAGATAACGAATTTGATTTGAATAGAAAACGAATTTGATTTGATTTGAATATATAACGAATTTGATTTTAATGGAATATATAACGAACTTGATTTGAATAGAAAACCAATTTGAATTGAATCGAATAGAAAACCAATTTGAATTGAATAGAAATGAATTTTAAAACGAATTTATAAAGAAGAATTCAATTTTGATTTGAATTGAAATGGAAGTTGAAATTGTTTTTGAAACGAATTCAAAACTATTTATAAAATTCATTTTAAATAGAAATCGACGAAATATATATTATATATATTATATATATAATATAAATGGCCTGAATAGAACGCGCCGCGCCGCGGCAGTTCGTGAATTTCGACCATTTATTTCAAACGGACATTACGGGAGATCCGACCGTCGGATTCTCCTAAAACCGGAACCGTTGGGTTCGTATCAAAAAGAGCTTTCTAACGAATATTAGAAATTTGAAATCTAACGGTTGGATTTGGAGATACGTCCAAATCAAGTTTGAAAAAGGTCGCTGTAAGTGCAGTTCGATGGCCGTTGTTGGAAATCGACTGTACGGGCCTTGATAAAATTATTAAAAATATCAATAATTTGTGTAAAATCATTAGAAATGATTTGGGAAAATTTGGGATGAAAAACTCCATATTTGAAAAGATAAAAATATATTTTTATCAAAATGAACTAGTTTGAACTAAATTTAAAACCCGATTTGTTTTTAAATAAATAAATGAGATTTAAAAAGCGGTTTTAAATAATCGGAATTCCTAATATATTTGAATTAAGTTAAACTAGAATTGATTCATGGGTTTATCGTGAACTGTGTTTTAAATAACACTAGTTCTTTAACCCGATAATAAATAGAATGTGATTTGGGTTTGTCGTGAACTGTGTTTTAAATAACACCTAGTTCTTTAACCCAGTAAAAGGAGTTTTAATGAATCTGCAATTAGATTGAAATGGGGAATTGATAATTTAAATTATCAACTTTAGAAAATGAGCGAGAATGGAGTATCACCAGTTTTGCTCCAAAGCGACAGTTAAATCTTTAATTAGATTTGAACGTGAAATGGTAATTAATTTTACCGATAACACTGTGGTGTTAGATATGGAGTATTACCAGTTTTGCTTCATGGGATGAATAGGTTGGGATTGGGAAATAAAATAAATAATTACTTCGGTGTGGTTCGCTAATCTCGACTAGTTTGGAAAACCATAATTTGGTTTGAAATGACATCCAAAGGAAGATCAAAGGATAAATTTTAAAGAATTTATCTTGGATAAAATTAATGGGAACCTTTCCCTAAGAATTGAAATTTAGAAACTAGCTGTAGGTTAGCTAAGAAGAATGGTTTCCTGGGTATTGATCTGATGTTGGTTTCGGCCTTCGGGGTTAATATTTGGGAAATTGTTCTCTTGTTGATTTACGGTTAGTAGCTACAGAATTGGAATGAGGCGTATGCTGTGTTTGTGTGACATTCGTTTTTAATACACGCGGGTTGTTCGGGAAGGCCGGGTTTATACCCATTCTGAATAACCGATTCGACGATATGTCGAAGATGAAGACGGTGGTTAAAGACCGGAAGTCTTCACATAGTTCGGATAATTACTGATGATCCTGATTGGGCTGTACACCCAAGAGGATGGAAATAGTTGGTGGTCGTCCAGACGTACTTGGAGATGGATGGATATGCGAGGAAAGTGCCTCCGGTTTCGTTCAGACCTAGAACGGACTTGTAAATGGATGGTGTGTCTGACATTGTATTCCTTTATATTGTATTTGTTGATCTCTGCTAAATATATATCTGTTTGGCGGCGGAGAATTTATTCTCTTGCTTAACGCCCTTCTCTAAGACATATGAGCTCAGAGGTTATATATTGGCAGAAATCAGTGGTACGATATGGATTGATAGTGTGGCATGCTGAGATGCAGTGATCCAGACTTTTGTTGAAAAGCAAAGTTTGGTGGTTGATGATCAAAGCGCAGCTGATATAGCATGGCTTTGTGTATAGCGTTGGTCCGCGAGCCTCACACCCCGGTATGGTGGTAAACTGATGGTTTGATCAGTATGCTTTTTCGTGGATGGGCACCTTAGTGGTGTCGTGGATTAGGTCGACCGAGATGAGCCTAGTGCTCAGGGATATATAGAGTAAGCGGTGTTTTCTATCGCTGGGACGTAAGCCGCGGTGGTACTCTGGTCCCAAATGTGCGGATGCAAACGGTGTTTTCTCTTGTGGGGACGTAAGCCGTGGTGAATTGCATTCCGCGATCGATCTTTCGAATCAGGAGCCACCATGATGGAAATCCAATTTCCAATACGTGTATTGCGGTTTTAATTGTAGAACTAGTATGGCGACATGATATATGGTACCCATGCCGTCTATGATTGATATTTATAATTGGAATTGTTTTGACACTATACACATATTATAGTATCAAATGATTTGTTTTAAACGTATCAAGCATGTTTGGCTGTTATAAGGTAAAACCATATTCTCCGGCTTGCGTTGCATTGTGTGATGGGACCTGGGTCTTATAACAGCTTCATTTTTCGAAAAAGCATTGCGTTGTTTATTCTATGCACTAGTATTCTTGGGAGGAAACCCGTTCCGTGTTATACGGCGTGGTCCCTTGAATTACTCTCTTTTAAAGTAAAGTTTTAAATAACTGTTTTAGTTCTCACACCAGTCACATGACTGACCTGGAGTTTATTGTTTTAACCTAAACTCTGGGTGCCCCTATTTTCCACACGGGCAGCTAGTAGTTTTGGTTTTGCAGATTTATATTCACAGGATCCTGGTTTACAGCTGGAATGATATCCGGAAAGCTTTGTATCTGTATATCTCTTCTAGTTGTGCATTGTATTATTTTCCGCTGCGATGTATTTAAATGTAATTTAAATCTCTGATATTTCTGTGTAATATTCATTTATACTCTGTACATTCTTGTAATCTGGTGCATTGTTGTAATAACAATGAAATGTTCTTTTGTTTGTGTTCTGTTGTGGCTTGTTCTCGAACTATCCGACGCTTTCCTTTACGGGGAAGTTACGGGTTTTTACAGCAAAATTCCTTTGCCTGATGATGTATACACACATGGGGACTTTGAAGGGGAGCCATTTTTCCCTGCTTCTGAGGAAACAACTATTCCAGTTGGAGGCCAAGAAACTACTCAGATGAGCCTGACTTCGGGCCCTGGTCTGTTAGGGGGAATTATATGGGATGCACAAATCACACGCACTGCCTGACCCCACACTTTTGTATCAACAGTATTCAAGGTTTTAATATGCTCTTTTTCCTTTTGCAGGAAAGATGTCTCGCAGGCGGTCTTATTCTTATTACTCTCTTTGTGAAGGCACGCCCAGTCTTCATCCGAATCCCGAGCATTCTCGCGGCCTTTCTCACAAGCCTACTTCTTCGCAATCCCGGTCTCCACCAAATTCAACCTCTGGCAAGCTTCCCAGTTATTCGGTGCCACCTACAGGGGGGAAACAACTTCCTAAAGAGTTAACCCCTCCGAAGAGTGCACCCTCTCACAGCAGGTCATCAAAAAGACACTACGAGCCCAAGGATAAAAGCAAGGATCCAATCAAGGATTCTGAGAAGGAGAAAAGTGACATTGTCTCTTCCAGCCAGCAAGATTTGGTTGCCCCCGGGTCACGAGATTACATCCATGGTCCCGAGACTCAGGCTAAGCTGGAAAAGTTGCGAGAACAATTCCCTAACATCTTCTTCGAAAGGATGATGTTTGTTCCATCCTTGGAACCAGTCCCTAGGAAATGGGATTCTGAAGTCATCGGGCACATTCGCCATGTAGCCAGGCAGTATGAAGTGATGAAGAAACATTCTTTTAATCTTTCAGAGGTCATCCGAACGCTAGAGATGGAAGCACATAGATTCAAAGTGAAGATAGATAACAATGAAAGGGCTAGGACAAAATGGAGAAGGATTTGGAAGACGCTCAATTCCAACTTGCCTTAGCACGGAGAGATGCTGAAAATTACAAGACTGAATTGGAGAATGCTAAGAAACGCTTTCATTCTGAACTCGACTCAAACAGTCAAGAGAAAATGGCCTTAAAGAAGGAGGTAGAAGATCTTAAAATGGCCAACATTGAGTTGAATACGGCACAGGACCATTTTGAAGCTGAAAGAGCTGCTTGGGAGGAAGAAAAAGCAAGTTTGAGAGAAAGTCTAGCTTTGGCTGAAGCGGAGAAGGTGATTTTGAATGATCAAGTCGCGGATGCGGAGAGGCGCGCGGCTCTCGCCGAAAAGAATGTTGAAAGTGCCATTGAAATGGCTACTGCTTCTAACAACAAGCTCCTCGAGAGAGAAAAGGATATTGAAGGGTTCTAAGAGATGATTTTTGATTTCCTTGGCCACGTCCTCAAAACCAGTAACATCTTGTGGATCCCGGACTACCACGTCACTTTAGCCAACATACGGGACGCCATCGTCGAGGGTGAGAAGCAGAGATTAGGAGTTGAAGAGATTGACGAAGAGGAGCTAATGAAGACATTCTAAGGGATAACGAGCCCGAGGATTTGGCAGAAGGCCGGCGCCTAATTCAAGAAGAAATGGAGAAAGAGAGGACCCTGGCTAAGGGCAAAAACAAGATTGACGAAGGTTCGAGCTCAGCTGTAGAGCCCAAGGCCTCCGGAGTTGAGGAATACAATCCTGATGATCCACTGATTCCTCTAGGTCCGACTCCTCTTGTTGTCGGAGCTTCTGCCGCTGGCGTGGGTAGAGGATCAGCAGAAGGTATCCCTATATTTTCTCCACAATTTGTCAAGGTTGTCATTACTTGTCGCCGTCTTGCCGAACAATCAACTGAGTTGACCGTATTCTCTCCTGAAATAACATTCATTTCTCGTAATACAGGTGGCGGACCAGTCGATAAAGATGCTGAGAAAGAAACGGAGGCAGAGAAGAGTGACATTCCACCAACCGCTGGTGCTAAAGATTCAAAACAACCCGAAGATGCCACGAAGGAGAAGGTCATCCTCGCTTCCAGTGTTGACGCTCCCAAGGATGACAAAACCATTGATGCCCTGAAAGATATGGACGGGCACCATGTAGTTGATGAGGAGGATATCATTAGTACCAAAGAAGTCGAAGGCGATGACGATGAAACTTTGGCTAAAAGAAAGGCTAGGCAGGAAAAGCAGCTAGCTTCAAAGAAGGTGGGACAAGAGCCTTTGAACGTGGCCCCTATCTCGGAGTTTGATCCCGAAACTGGGATGCTTCTGAAACTCCAGCCCAAATCCATCAGCAAACAGCTTCATTTTGCAAATCCTGATGATTTCCCAGCTTCCTTGACTGATAAAAGAAAGAGAAAGGAGGTGGAGTCTTCTAATGAGTCGGACATTCCTCATATAGACAAAAGGAAAAGAAAGAAGGGTGATCAATCCGAAACTGACAAGGCAAAGCTGGAGAAGCAGAAGCAGGAGAAGAAGTCCAAGCATAAATAGGATATTGTCGCTTGTCTATATTTTGTTTTTAGGCTTCCCACTGGCCATGAAATGTAATTGTGAGACTGGCCCTCACTTTTGTTTTAGGTTGTTTTTCACTTTGTAGGCTTGTAGTTTATAAATGAAAGTTTATCTCTTTTGCATCATCGTGTACCTGCATTTAATAAACTTTTCATTCTTAGTCATAGATCATCTGATTATAACTACAAATCAGTCAAGCAACAGAAAGAAAAATTTAAAAATTTCCGTGCTGCATCAAGGTTCTTGTGTATATGTATATGTCCCCCAATCGATCGTTAACGTAGCGCTTAACTAGGGCTTATTAAGGATTGATTAGCGTTGTTTGGACATTGCCCCCTATTTCTGAATATGGGGGACTTAGAAAATTTAATAAGATAACTGTCCTTGTGGTGCTGAGTTTCCGGCACCTTTCTCAGCGCTTAATCATAGACTCTTTTATACTCTCCTGGCGGCCGCCGAGGTTAGAGTTCGAATTCAACAGTTCAGTCGCTCCCCGATCCTTCAACGGGGAAGGAGCTCTTTCTCAGCGCTCAATCGGAGACGCTTTTATACTCTCTCTCTGCTCTGGAGAGTTAGAGTTCGAGCTCAGCAGTTCAATCGCTCCCCGATCCTTCAGCGGGGAAGGAGCTCTTTCTCAGCGCTCAATCGGAGACGCTTTTATACTCTCCCTGCTCTGAAGAGTTATAGTTTGAGCTCGGCAGTTCAATCGCTCCCCGATCCTTCAGCGGGGCAAGAGCTCTTTCTCAGCGCTCGATCGGAGACGCTTTTATACTCTCTCTGCTCTGGAGAGTTAGAGTGCTATCAATGGTATGATTTACTTTAGCGCACCCTCAGAGTTTTGACTGGTGACTGCATTCCATTCTGATGGAAGGCACCTATAATTATACGCTTCTGTGATCGTTGCATGGTTCACAGCAATTTCCATAAAAATAGAAAGGCAGATAAAAAATAGTGCAATAAAGGTAAACGATACACAATATTTTTATAGTGGTTCGGTCGAATCATGACCTACGTCCACTTTATAATTTTTGCTTAAGAAATCGGACTATTCTAGGCAAGTCGTGCCTTGTACATGGTCTTTAATAAAGTAAAAGAACAGATCTGACATCTTTACGTTAGATACGGCCGTAAATGTTGGGCATTCCACACTCTGGGGATTTCCTTTCCATCTACGGTTGCTAGCTTGAAAGTTCCATTATCAAGCTTGCACAGAATAGAGTACGGACCTTCCCACTTCGCGCCCATATGAGTTGGGGCTGGAAAGACACGCTTCAGAACCAAGTTTCCGGGTTCAAAGGTTCAGACTCGAACCTTTTTTTTGTAGTATCGGGCGACCTGTTGCTTGCATCTCAAGGCACGCAGGTCTGCTTCGTCCCTCTTTTCTTCGATCATATCCAGGGATTCAAGGAGCAATTGGTTATTAGTCATCGGATCGTAATAAGTCACTCGGTGAGAAGGTACTTTTATTTCAATCGGGATGACTGCTTTTGCTCCAAAAGCAAGGGAGAAGGGGGTATGTCCTGTTGCCGATTTATACGTTGTCCTGTAGGCCCATAGTGCTAAGGGTAATTCATCAGCCCACATGGCTCTGGCCCGTTTCAGTCTTCTTTTCAGAATGGACTTAATCACTTTATTTGCCGCTTCGACCTGTCCGTTCGAATGCGGATGCGCCACAGAGGTGTACCGTTTCTCAATATGGTATTTCTGGTAGAAGTCTCTGAATTCAGTGCTATCGAAATGAGTTCCGTTGTCAGTTATAAAAATCTTTGGAATCCCAAATCGACATATGATGTTTCTAACGATAAAATTGATCACTCATTTAGTTGTGATTGTAGTCAGTGGCTCAGCCTCGACCCACTTAGTGAAGTAATCTACGGCTACAATAGCGAACTTTGCTCCGCCCTTAGCTATGGGGAGACTTCCGATGATATCAATTCCCCACATAGCGAAAGGCCATGGGCTCGTCATCGTTTTTAACTGGCTAGGAGGTGCCCTAGGTATCTTTGAAAATCTTTGGCATGCATCACACTGTCGTGCGTACTTCGCCGCATCTTTGTTTATGGTAGGCCAGAAATAACCATGCCGCAACACCTTTTTCACCAATGTTTGCCCCCAGTGTGATCGCCGCATTCACCTTCATGTACCTCCTGCAGCACACGCTTGATGTCGTCATGAGCTATACACCGGAGAAGGGGCATCGAAAATCCTTGTCTGTAAAGAACTCCGCCTTGCAGAACGTATCGGGCAGCTTTACGAATTACTTTACGCCTCTCGCTTTTCTTGGTCGGAAGCATTCCATTCATCAAGAAATTCTTTAGAGAAGTCATCCATGACTCCCTTTCTGGTTCCGTCTCTAGTACCGGATCAATTTCCATCTGATCTATATTAAGAGACCGTAGTACTTCAACTGGGACTAGCCCGGTCTCTTCAGGATCGTCGGAACTAGCCATCTTCGCCAACTTATCCGCCTGTTGATTCTCTGACCGCGGAATATGAGATATGCTGTAATGATCGAAGTCGTTCAGCAACTCCTTCACTTTCTCCAAGTATAAAATCAATCTTGGGCTTTTGGCTTGGAATTTTCCAATGACCTGATTTACAACTAACTTGGAGTCGCAAAAGATGTCCAGCTTTGTGATTTCCAACTCATTTGCGATCCTCAGCCCGGTTATCAGGGCTTCATATTCGGAGTCGTTGTTAGTGGCGTGAAACTCCATCCGGATAGCATAGGATATCAACCATTTCTTGGGAGTTTCAAGCACTACTCCAGCGCCGGATCTCTTGTCATTCCTAGCGCCATCAGTATACAACCTCCAGGCACTGGGGTCGAGAAGTAACTTTGAGGGGTTAACTTCTTCGTTCGTTATATCTTCCTCTGGGACAGTAAACTCTGCTATGAAGTCGGCTATCGCTTGCCCCCGTATTGACCGCCGGGGTTGAAAGTTCAGATCAAATTGACTCAACTCAATGTTCCACTTGAGTAGTCTTCCAGACGATTCTGGTCTCTGTAGAACTTGCTTGAGTGGATGATCAGTGTATACAGTAATGGGATGAGCCTGAAAATAATGTCGAAGCTTTCTAGAGACAATCAGCAAACTGTACGCCAACTTTTCTATCCTTAGATAATTACGTTTTGCCACCATCAATTTTTTGCTCACGTAATACACAGATCTTTGAACTTTATCTTCTTCTCTCACCAATGCTGAGCTGATCGCGTGGGACGACACCGCCAAGTACACGAATAAGTCCTCGTGATCCACCGGCTTAGATAATATCGGAGGTTTCTCTAGGTGTCTCAGCAAGTTCTGAAACGATTCTATGCAGTCGGGCGTCCATTTGAAGTGGCGTATTCCTTGCTTTATCAATTCGAAGAATGGGATGCATTTGTCCGTAGCCCTGGAGATAAATCTACTTAGTGCGGCTACTTTCCCTGCAAGGCTTTGCACATCTTTAATCTTCCTAGGTTCCTGAATGTCTCTGATTGTTGCGATCTGGTCTGGATTAATCTCAATCCCACGAGAACTGACGATGAATCCTAAGAATTTTCCGGAAGCGACCCCGAATGAACATTTTGTTGGGTTGAGTTTCATCCCGTACTTTCGAAGAATGCCTAACATCTCTGCCAAGTCCGTAGTGTGATTGGAGGATTCCTGGACTTAACCAACATGTCGTCGACATATACTTCCATTGTTTTCCCAATCTGGTTATAGAACATTCTGTTCACTAATCGTTGATATGTAGCGCCTGCGTTCTTCAAGCCAAAGGGCATTACCACATAGCAGTATAATCCCAGATCCGTAATGAAGCTAGTGTGTTCTTGATCTGGAACATGCATTGGAATCTGGTTATATCCTGAATAAGCATCCATAAAGTAGAGAAGTTCATGGCCCGCCGTTGAGTCCACCAACTGATCAATCCGGGGTAACGAAAAACTGTCTTTTGGGCAGGCTTTATTCAAATCCGAGAAATCGATACACGTTCGCCACTTCCCGTTGGCCTTTTTACCAGGACTGGATTTGAAATCCAGTCTGGATAGATTGAGTCTCTGATAAATCCATTACTCTTTAGCTTTTCAACTTCTTCTTTTAAGGTAGCGGACCTCTCTAGGCCCAGCATTCGCCTTTTTTGTTTTACCGGAGGATGCTTAGGGTTAACGCTTAATGAATGGCTCATGATTGATGGATATATCCCGCACATGTCTGCATGGGTCCAAGCAAATACATCCAAATTATCTTTCAAGAAATCCGTCAGTTCTTTAGCTAAGTTCGAATTTAACTGGGATCCAATCTTAAGGACCTTCTCTGGGTCACTATCATCGATCGGTACATCCACAGTTGTCTCGTTGGGAGTCGCCATTTTGCCCCCAGGTTCTTTGTCCTCTCTGGGATCTATATCCTCGGGCAACTCTCTGGGCGACTCTCCTATGGTTATTCTCTTTAATTGCTATAAGGTTTCCGCCCTTGCGGGGGGTGAAGCGCCCTTGGTTTCTACGTCTCCTCCATTGCGGAGTAGCTTTAGCTCTGCAATATAATATGCTCGTGCGGCAACCTGATCTCCTCTAACAATACCAACACCAGCTTCCGTAGGAAACTTCAATAACAAGCACCAGGGGGCTATACATGCTCTAAACTTTGCGAGGGCCGGTCGGCCCAAGAAGGCATTATAGGGTGATTCAATATCCAAAACCACGAAGGGAAGGATTCTCACTCTCTGGCGTTCTCCTTCCCCAAGCGTAACTGGTAGCTCTACATAACCCATTGGAGCGGTGGATGCTCCGTTAAATCCACGGATTCATCCCTCACAAGGCTTCAAGTCTTTTATCTCGAGATTCATCTGGTCGAATGTCTTTTTGAAAATAATGTTGACGGAACTCCCATTATCCACCAAGACTTTATGAACAGTGGCCGGGCCAATAGGTACTGTGATTACAAATGGATCTTCAGTCGGAGCATGGACTCCAATGCTTTCTCGTTCGCGGAAAACGACGTCATCAGACATCATCTTTTGTTGCTTTACCGGGACGTTGTCCTCAGGGTTGCTACACTCCCCTACCCCGAGGTGCTGCTTGGCTGCATTGACATACTGATCCAATGCTTTGGAACCGTGCCCGGCGAGATAAAGCCCTCCGATTATGGTATTGATAACAAGGTCCTTTCCCTTTTGCTGGGCAATTGGCCTGACAGCAGGTTGATTCTGGTTCTGATTTGGGGCCTGTATAGCTTGCCCCCTGTCTCTGGGTGTCACTCTGTATTCATCCAATTTTCCTTCTCGGAGAAGCCTCTCGACCACATCTCTTAGGTGACGGCATTCATTTGTCGAATGGCCATGAATCTGATGGAAGAGACAAAACTTCCCCGTTTCACGTTCTTTCTCCGTCGACTCTCTGGGAGGAGGCCTTTTATTTTAGAGGACGTTATACGAATCCATGAAGATATTCTCCAAAGTATCGTTTATTGGCGTATAACTCTCAAAAGACCTGGGACGAGTCCTTCTCTGGGAGTCGTTACCCCGATTCCTCTTCCGGTTGTTGCCATTACTGTTATTATCATTATTTCCTGACTGACGACCACCTTGGTTCCGGTTTCCGACATTAACCTCGACCTTCCCCGAGCTGTCTCCTGTCTGCTTAATGGCGACATTGCTCTGGATTTCCTCTTTATCGGCCGTTTTTGCCTTTCGGTTAGCATATACCTCCTCCCGGCGTAAATGTACGTTAGCTTTTTTGTAGAATAACTCTCTAGTATAAGGTGGCTTACCGGCCAGATATCTCCCAAATTCAGTGTCTTTATCTACCCCATCAATTAGGGCTGCCACAACAGTTGGCTCATGAGGATCTTTGACTTCAGTAGTGGCTAGGTTGAAACGGTCTAGATACACCCTCAAACTCTCGCCTGGTCGTTGCTTAACAAGGAACAAGTCAATCACACTCTTCGTCTTTTGTGCATAGATGCGGAATTGTTCCACGAACCTTTCACTCAACTCCCTGAAGATGGAAATTGACCTTGCTGGTAAGCGAGTAAACTATAATAATGCTACATCCTCCAGTAATATGGGAAATGCTTTGCACTTGACAGCGTCAGAAGCTGCGGCAGCGGTCATTGACCAAGAATATCTCATCAGATGTTGGACGGGATCAGATCTACCCGCGTAACGGTTCATCTGCGGCATGTTGAAGCGCCTTGGGAATGTCGCATCTAAAATGTCATCAGTGAAAGGGGTGTGACTGCGGTCAATTCCCCAATCTTCATTTCATTGTCCACGGCTATCTGCCAGAATTTGATGGATCATAGCAGCAACATTTGCACTGGTCAGCGGAGGCTCGGGGTCAGCGCTTCTTGCTCGGTATGGTTCTCTAATCTCTCTTCCAAGAGCGGCCACGAAATCCGGGGCTCGGATTGGGCTTCGCTGCCCCCTGTTACCATGAGCATTTGTACGGCGACGGGGTTGAGGTAGTCTATTCTGAACAGGGTTGTCCACACCTCGAGCTCTGGGAGTTGCGGCGTGATCATTCACATTGCGGTTTAAGGGCCCTGCACCCAATGCCTCTTCTTCCCGTAATGGCAGGGTTCCAAATCGAAGTTGCTCTATGTTTTCAGGCCTCTCATATGGTCGCCGCGGAGGTCTCGGCGATTCCTCTGACGAAGAAGAGTATTCTGGGGTGAGCGGACGGACTGGGGGCGTCCTTTGCCTTGCGAGATCATTAAGCCTTCTATCCATAGCGGTCAAGTTCTGTCGCAGAACGGATCTCTCATGCCTTTAAGCAGCCAATTCATCAAACAGCCTCTCCAACATTTCGGAAAAGCGAGAGAGATCCCCCTCAGTAACGGGAGCAGAAGGGTCATATTGATCATCATCATTTTCTCTTATGCGCAAAGAGCTTGAGCCAGGTCGAGCGGAGGGGCCAGGACGGTAGGAGCGAGCCATAAGCTCCTTTCCAGGTCGAGTTGTAGTCTGGTCATCAATTTGGATCGCTGTGGATCGTGGGTGGTGCCTCGGAGCGCCCCCCTGGGATCGGTTCGTGGTCACGGTATGCAGAGGATTCGGGGCGTTTTCACGGGATCGAGTAACAACCCCTCCAGCTTCGTAGTTCGCAGCGCCACCCTCAAGTCGGATCGTGGCACCTTGATTGGTTCGGTTCGCCCCCCTGTCCTCGCGATCCGTGACCCCCTCGATGACCTGCTCGTGTGCACTTTCGCCAACCACTTCATTCGCGACTTCATTCGCTTGTGAAGTTCGCGCTTCCTTAGACTTCTTTCCAGCCATGATATCAGATGTCGCTGGAATCTTCAAAAATCTGAACAGTGAAGTTTTGGGACTGTTTTCTTTGGACTTTCAAATCCAAATAGTAGAATAGCAATCCGGTAGGCTGAGAATTCAATTCTCAGTGAAAGAACCAAAAAAGTTAGATCAAAATTTGGACCTAACACCCAAATTGTTCTGATTCGTAAAGAATTATAACTGGAGAATGAAGGAAAAGCAGAAAACACACAGAATTTATAGTGGTTCGGCGTTAACGAGCCTACGTCCACTGTATATGTTATCGATTATACTTTGAATGCTAGTACAATCAATGATTTCTTTCAAACTCACTCTTACAATTGTGATTTCTCTCAGTAATCTCGTAATAAAACTGACAAGAAATAGTGGTATGACAGTAATGGTGGAATCAGCGCTCAATACTGCCAAAAGATCCTGAAAAATGCTAAGCTCTGGGCTATTTATAGCTGATTTTGTCAGGCGGATCGCGGTCACACGTGGCACAGATCCCGAGAATATCGGATCGGATCGCAACTTGATGAAGAATTAGTCAAATTAGCCGTTGTGGACAGGTGTCACGATCCCCTTAAATATCGGATCGAGCAAGGAGGAGGAATTGGTCAAAGTGACAGTTGGGAACACGTGTCGCTGGATCCGTGCATCTCGGATCGCCGAAGACTAGCTCGTGCTTGAACAGGTCAGAGGCTTCGCTGTGTGTTGGGGAATCGGATCGGTCTGTGCAGGGTAGCAGTGTAAATGCAGATCGAGTCATGTATAGGTAGTCGGATCGCAGATACTATGGGGGCGATCCGATGGGGGGCGATCCGAGAGAGGCGACCCTCTGGTGCGATCCGATCGTTCATGGATTTAAGGAACGTAGTTTCATTCTTTCTTCTTGTGCGTGAACTTTGGTGGCTTGGTCAAAAAGCTAGCCAATAAGAACATACCCTCGAAAAGGAAAGGGTACGAAGCACGAATCTTGTCTTCGTTCTCCTAAGTCGCATCTTATGAGTTATCTCTCCATTGAACCTTTTGCAACTCGATCTCCTTATTGCGTAGCTTCTTAACTTCTGATCCTAGAATACGGGTAGGAATTTTCCTGATTTTCGGCTCAACAATTATTGCAGTGTAATGAAGGCACTTCCGCAAATGGGAAACGTGGAAAATATAATGAAAACCGGATAGATTTTTTGGGAGCTTTACTCTATGGGCCATTTGGCCAATCCTTTCGGTTATGGGGAATGGTCCAACAAACCTAGGTGCCAACTTCCCTACTAATCCGAAGCGAACCACATTCCTCAAAGGTGATACTTTGTTAAAAACTACGTCTCCCACTTGAAATTCGATGTCAGTCCTTCTCTTGTCTACATAGGACTTCTGCCTAACTTGAGTTGTCTTCATCCGTCGTCGAATGAGGTCAATTTTTTCAGGAGTTTCTCTAACCATATTTGGTCCAAGTAATAATCTTTCTATAGATTCCCACCAATAAGTTAGTGATCTATAGGGTTGTCCATACAATGCTTCGAAGGGTGCCATGCCGATGCTGGTCTGGTAGTTGTTGTTGTAGGAAAACTTAACAAAAGGAAAATGTTCTTCCCAAATCCCTCCGAAGTCTTAGATACACAGCCTCTAAAGATCTTCAAGAATCCCGTTCACCCTCCTCGTCTGCCCATCAGTTTGAGGATGATAAGCGGTGCTCAAACACAACTGTGTACCTAATGCTTCTTGCAAGCTCCTCCAAAATTAACTGGTAAAGATGGGGTCACGATCGCTTATGATGCTGGAAGGCACCCCATGAAGACTAACTATCCCACGAACATAAATTGCTACCAACCGTGATGTCGTCCTCTTGCTCTTAACTAGAAAAAGTAAGCACTCTTAATGAGTCTATCTACCACAACCTAGATACTGGTGTTGCCTTTCTTCGATCTAGGCAAACCATCTATGAAATCCATAGAGACGCTCTTCCATTTCCACTGAGGAACCTCCAAAGGATGAAGTAATCCCCTAGGCTTCTTTTTCTCAGCTTTAACTTGCTGGCAAACTAAACAATGAGAAACAAATTCGGCCACATCTTTCTTCATCCCATCCCAAAAGAAAACCCTCTTCATGCCCCTATACATCTTGTCACCACCTGTCATCTTAGAATGGTGGGTTCTTCTAGGACTGCCTTTATCAAGCTTCCAGTTTGAGGAACACAAAGACTTCCATCTCGTCGCAACCACCCCTTTTCATCTATGGCATATCTATTTAGGTGACTAGAAGTCTCCCCTCTTCCAAGCCTCCCCATGATGTCTAAAATCTGTGCGTCACCCTGTTGCGAAGCTCTTTATTTGATGCATAAGAGTTGGTCGTATCTCCAAGGATGCAAACAAATCAGGAAAAATATCGATGGAGGGTCTAAAATCAAAAGATGATATGAACTCTAAGTTCTTTCTTTCCACAAACAGAGGACTCAGGGCCATCCTCTTCCTACTTAGCGCATCTGCCATACATTACCTTTACCAGGGCTATAAGCAATTTCAAAATCATAAGAAGCTAAGAACTTCGTCCACCGTTGTTGCCTTAAGTTGAGATCCTTCTGTGAGAATAGATACTTGAGAGATTTATGATCGGTGTATAACTCGAACCTTTCTCCAAGTAAATAATGATGCCACGTCTTTAATGTGAATACTATGGCAGCTAGCTCTAGATCATGGGTGGCGTAGTTCTTCTCATGAGCTCTCAACTGTCTACCCTCATAACATACTACTTCCCTTCTTGCATCAGAACCGCGCCAACCCCTGTACCGCATGCATCAGTGTAAACAGTAAACACTTTACATCCATCAGGCAAGGTCAAGACTGGGGTTGTTGTCAGAGCCCTCTTCAGTCATTTGAAAGCAGCGTCACAGCCTATATCCCATGAAAATGCCAAGTTCTTCTTCGTCATCCTGGTGAGTGGGGATGATATCTTTACGAAGTCCTTAATGAACTTCCTATCGTAACCTGCAAACCCAAGAAAGGTTCTCACCTCGGTTGCATTTTTAGGAATTTGCCAATCTTGCACTGCAACCACCTTCGCAGGATCAACTACTATCCCTTCTTTAGAGACCACATGCCCTAAGAATCTCGCCTCTTTTCTCCAAAAATGGCATTTGGAGAACTTCGCCATGAGTTGATGGTCACGGAGAGTTTTCAAAACTTCTCTCAAATGTTGGGCATGCTCTTCTTTGCTTTTGGAGAAGATCAAAATATCATCAACAAAGACTACAACAATTTATTTAGGAACTCCGGAAACACCCTACTCATTAGATCGACAAAATAGCCATGTGCATTCGTCGGCCCAAAAGGCATCACTAACCATTCAAAGAAACCATCCGGAGTTATAAAATCAGTCTTATCTATGCTATCCTCATCCACCCTCAACTGATGAAACCCCATGGCCAAGTCTAACTGAGAAAATACTGAGGCACCAACAAGCTGATGAAATAAATCACCAATCCTCAGGAGCGAGCGCATATTCTTCTTGGTGAGTTTATTCAACTCCCGATAGTCAACACACAAACTAATCGAAGCATCCGCCTTAGTCGCGAATACTACTGGAGCAACCCATTCAGATATGCTTCGTCTAATAAATCCTTTCTCAAGCAGCTCCCCTACTTGCTTACTCATCTCCCTCCTTTCCCGCGAAGCCATGTGGTGCACTGGTAATGCAACTGGCTTTGCATTGTCCACCAAATATATACGAAAGTCGATCTCGCGCCTCGGAGGTGAACCCCTAACCTCATCAAAAACATCGAAATAATATCGGACTACTAGAACAGATTGCAAGTCATCTATAGATGCATCCAGAGACTATAGGAAGCTAAGCATAACAGACCCTTGAGTGTCACAAGAAATCTCGAGGGTCCTCCCATGACAAGTCAGAAGCCTAACGACCCTCTTCTCACAATCCAGAATGGCACCATAAGCCCATAGCCGATAAACCCGAGCACATACGCATCGCATTGAAACACGATGCCTAACACAGATATTTTCAAGCCCCGACAAATCATAGATAAATGAGCCGAAAAACCAATGAGGTTTGAAACAACTACAGGATCCACTGCCATACTAGTAATTAAGTGCGGAGATTCAACTACAGAACTTGATATAAATGAATATGAAGCGCCAGAATCAAAAAGTGTTCTAACAGGATGGTTTGAAAGAGAAATTAAACCTTCAATAGAAATTTTTCTACCTCTATCAGGGGCACTGACCACGAAAGCATGCACCTGCCCTCTAGAAGTTCTTGTCCTATGACCTTGTCCCTGTGATCCTTGTTTCTTTGGGCTCTCTCTAGCAAAGTGTTTGACCTCTCCCTTGTGGTAGCAAGAGTTCTTTCTTCGCTTGCAATCATTAATCAGGTGACCTTCCTTCCCACAATTTTGACATTTTCTCTTATCCTTGCCTTTGCCATTCTTCCTTTCTTCTGCTGTTGTTGTTGCCCCTTTTGGGCCACACCTTCCTATTTTGCGATGTCTCCTCAGCCTTCTTTTCTCCTTTGTCTTCCTTATGCATTAGGGCCATATCGACAAGCTTTTCAAAAGTGTCCCCCATTGGAATATAGGACTTGGCTAACGCATGCAGAGGATCATTCAGCCCTTTAGCAAATCACAAAGCCCTTTTGTGCGGCGTATCCACTAACTCTAACTCGAACCTTGCTAGCTGGTTGAATTTATTCACATATTCTTTCATCGTCAAGTTTCCTTGTTTGAGCGCTAAGAACCTCTCCATCTGCATGCCTCTCTCAGCTTGGGAGAGAAATTTCATTTCGAACTCTGTCTAAAATCTTCCCAAGTTTCCACCGGATGTCCAGCTTGGGTGACTTCCCACCAAAATGAGG
Source organism: Allium sativum (assembly GCA_030737875.1). Taxonomy (NCBI): domain Eukaryota; kingdom Viridiplantae; phylum Streptophyta; class Magnoliopsida; order Asparagales; family Amaryllidaceae; genus Allium; species Allium sativum. The sequence goes on along the minus strand of CM060909.1, from coordinate 575,178,803 downwards.
CTTCGTCTTCCAGTAGCCGGGCGACTAACTGAACCTTCCTTCTATCCTCTACTTCAAAGATTACAAACAAGTCCTTGGTCCCTTTAAGCCAATTTCGTGCTTCTACGAATGTCTCGTTCCTATGGAATGACTTCCCTCCCATAGCACGGAAGTCTTTGCAGATCTTGGCGAAGTTATCTGCTCTTGGAGAGGGAGGAGGAGGAATGTATGGTGCAGCCGGGGGAGGAACATTTCCTTTGCCTTCGGCAGGCGCTGTGGCCCCCAAACACCTACGGAACCATCCAGTTATCGTGACGCCCTCTGGTATATTAGGAATGTTTTGTTCCCTAGACATGCTAAAAATAAAAAGGAAGAAATTTAGACAAAGGACCGAAGGACATTACATATGGCTTTTTGGGAAATGTTTTTCAAAACAGAGTTTTCTTTTTGAAAATGATTTCTTTTTAATTCTTTTTGAAAATAATTTTCAAAAACTTTGTCCAATCTGGTAATCTTCAGCTCTGATACCAAATGTGACACCCCCCGTCCGTTAATATCACTGACAAAGGGAACGCATTAAGTTTCGTGCAGCGTTATAGGTAAAAAAACACAGAATTTTACAAGACAGACATAAAAATGATAGCAGCGGAAATTTAAATTTTTATTTCAAACACAAACCATATAGCGTGGTTCAAAATACCATGAGTCTCGAAAACCATTACAACATAACTTCTGTCTTTTAACATCAGAGTACATAAATACTTAAAAGAAAACATAATTCCCCAAATAAAACAGACAAAGCCATAGTAGAGATAAAAAATTGAGCCATACTTTGAAAGCAGCTCTAGCAAGATGATATCTAAGTCCTGACTAAGCCTGAGTGTTTCCTCCCTGAGAACCCGGGGGGAGGGGAGACAGAAGAAAGAAGAGGAAACAAGAGAGTCAGACATAAAGTCTAGCGAGTCTAGTAACTTTTAGCAAGTAAATAAATAAAAGTAACATGACAGGCATATAAAGTGGATAAGAGAGACCACTACATAAATGGTAGGTGTGACAAGGAAGACATGATAAGGTGTATATGCTTATCTAATGATTACTCTGCACTATTATTAGTACAACCAAAATGAGATGATCCCTTCTACTGTAAGGTGGTAGACTTAGGGCATACGTTCAAATGTACCCTAACCACTATCCTAATCTATCGGCTCCCTATTCCGTAGATACTTTGTGCCGGCCCCACAACAGGATGTATCATGTCCTACAGTGGAAACCCCTCACTGATATGCACAGCACCATATCTACGGTGTCACGGTCATCTTATCCCCCTATGCCTGGCTCATGCACGCACATGGCCCAGTAAGTTTGAGCCACCCACACCGTCCTCCACGTTTGGATCTCTTACAATCAATTAGTAAGCATGTGCCCCTCTGCCTAGTACGGAGTATTTTATTTGATATTTACTCCAGGTTACTGACTGAAATGGGTCTTACACAATATTATACAAGCTCTCCCCTTTGTCTTGTATCCCCCACTAGGTTTTTCACTGACTATGTATACCACTAGGTGTCTTTGATTATATAGCCCTATTCAGTTATGCTTACCCTAAAAGGTGTCTTTAATTACATAACTTTTATATTTTCCTCCAGTTATGTATACCACTAGGTGTCTTTAATTACATAACCTTATCGGGTTAAGTTTATGGGCCTATATGTAAATATTACCCACCCCCTCCAGATTTGCTTAACCCATCCACTATCCAATCAATTTACTTAACCCTAGTTCACAATCATACAATCCCTATGGATTAGATTTGGTTAAGTAGTCCACTTCATTACCATGTCCAATTATGGTTCATAATGGGCTAGACTTCCTACATTAGGCCTACAACGTGTGGATGCTGGATATGTCGGTCGAGTCCGCGCAGTCTTATTCCACAGTTGGGCCTAACCTCGTTCTTAGCCCGATTCGTATTTGCGCACTTAGACCTCCTACATTAGGTTCAACATTAGTGGCTGCTGGATATGCCGGTCGGGTCCGGGCAAACTTCAACCACTAATGCAACCTAACCCCATGTCAAAGTGCCATTACAATTGCTAATTGTAATTACTAGACATTTCATTATTAATTAATTAATCAATTAATTAAACCTTTCCCTTTATAGGTGTTAATGTCCACTCTACCCAATAATTCGAATTATATGTCAAAAATGTTCATTTTCAAATTAGGCCATTATTAAACCTTTTCCCCTGTTCCTAACTAGTGCACTCATAAATTGGCGGCAGACCTAGGCTAGACAATAGCTTAGTCATAAACGATAACAGGGAAAATAGTGGAAATATAACCAAAGTGATCATTTTAACATAACTTGGCATAAACATAAACTAGCATGATGATAAGGTGGACATATAAGCATAAAACTGATGAACTTGTGGCAATTACTAGTTCTACATATCTATGATGTCATAGTGAGCATAATGAGATCTTAATTGACCATTTAGGTGTCCAACTATTTAGATCCAACATAATTATAATGTGGTCACAAAAAAAGATCTAACATAATTGGGATTACATAGTAACATGTTTAGATCTAAATATGGATTTACATGTCCAATTTACAACATATCTAAATTGACCATAATATGATAGGTGAAAGGTGATTTACATAAAGAATTGGATCTAACCAATATTGTAATTGTCCAAATTAACAGATTTACATTAACCACAATATAGTTACAATTCTAGATCCACAAAGGCGACATAATATAATAACCACAATTGCATTGGTTCTAGAGAAATAGATCTATCATGACACAGTATAAGATTTAACAATAGCATAGATTCATAGTTTACAACATATCCAAATCACAGTCTTTCATGATATTCTTTTAAATATTCAAATCAAAAAGTAACTAGAAACTCATTGCATTAGGATTAGGAAAGAGAAAGGATGGATCTTGAATCTCTACATTTGATTTGCCAAACTGATAGTTGTTTGAAGAAAACAGATTCGTCTCGATTTGCCAGCATTTGGCTTCCATGATTTCCAATGAAGAAAATAGGAGAATTGGACACATATGTATAGCTGCTAGGCCCCCTGAAACCGAGTGCCACATCAGCCCTAGGGGTGTTGACACCCCTGTGGGTGGGTCGACCCATAGGTCGTGTAATGGCCCGTATTTTCAACAATATAATAATTAATTTATTTAATTATTTAAATAGTGATTTAGAGAATATAATGGTTGTTTAATTAAATAATAGTGAATATTAAATTAAATTAAATAATATAATAACATATTTAATTCCGAAATAGTGGGAAATAGTGAATTGACATTATAATGTGGGTTGGACTTGTGTTATTTGGTCAGCCTAAATTGTACCGGAATTTCGGGACACTACAGTTGGTATCAGAGCTTAAGGCTAAGTAATTACCTTGGCTCTGTGGCATGACTCAGTAAAGATGGGGTTAGTAATACCCTAGATTGAGTTAAGTGTATTTATACGAGTGAACGTATTTGTTATTTGATATAAAAATTGTTTTATATTATGGAGTTTTATTGATTGAGTTGTTTATGGGTTTTGATCGATCAATTTGATCAACTATATCAGTAGGAGTTTCTAAACACTCAAATACGATGGGTCGACACGATATGTTTTAAAACGAGGGTAAATGAAAATAATTTTACCCAAGGTATATTTTGATATAGAGAAAATATATATATTGGAATTATAATATATTGGATATATTGGTTGCTATTACAATCGAGTAAGATTATAAATTAAATGGTTATATATATAACCAAGTAGAATTCGTACAAGTGTTATGAATTGAACTGAATCTGAATTTAAATCAGAATGGGAATTAAATACTGGAAACCTGGGATGGTATTTGCAGATGAATTTGGGTTAAGTATTTGGAAGATTTAAATTCTTGGGAGGGTTGGAAATGTTTTCCAAGCATTGAAAAGGACATTTTGAAATGAATTTCAAAATGGAAGTATTTAGAAATGATTTTGAAAGTGATATAGTATAGCTGGAAAATAGATTCCGATGATGATCATGACATCTTCGGTGTTCATTTTCTAGTTGTAGGTGACGGATTACTACCAAAGGTATTCATTTTGAATTGTGTTGAGAGAAAAAAAGTTGTTTTGATTTCAAAAGTGAATATTTGATTATTATTTTTGTTTAAGAAAAGGTAAGTTGTTTACAACATCCAAAAAGAGATTGTTTTAAAATTAAAAAACCAAATTGAATTGAGATTTGGGAAAGCAAATTGGAATTTAAAATAAAGTCAGTTAAGTTATAATTGAAATAGAATTTGGTTGGGTTATAAGAGAATAATTGTGTTGAGAATGAATTGACTGAAAATTGAATTGGAATATAATATATCAAGTAGAATCAGATTTTGGATTGTGAGACAGGAATCTGAAATGGTATTGTGAAACGATAAGGAATTTCGCTCGATCTGAATCGATCGCTAAACCGACTAAGACCGTTCGAAACCCCTGATTACTTTGAGAACACGACAAATTGGAACACAAACAGAAGAACATTTCATTGTTAATTACAACAATTCATCAGAATACAAGAATATACAGAGTATGAATAAATATTACACATTCGATAAATATCAGAGATTACAATGCATTACATAGTAGGGGGAAAATAATACAAAACACAACTGAAAGAAATACAATGATACAGAGCTTTTCGAGTATCGTTCCGGCTATAAACCAGGTTCGTGTGAATATAAATCTGCAAAACCAAAACTACTAGCTACCATGCGGAAATAGGGGCACCCAGAGTTTAGGTTAAAACAATAAACTCTAGGTCAGTCATGTGACTGGTGTAAGAACTAAAACAGTTATTAATCTTTATTTTAAAGTTAGGTAAATCAAGGGACCACGCCGTATAACACGGAACGGGTTTCCTCCCAAGAATACCAGTGCATAAAACAACAACGCAATGCTAAATAAAGAACAATGAAGCTATTATAAGACCCAGGTCCCATCACACAATGCAACACAAGCCGGAGGAAAGGGTTTTGCCTTATAGTAGCCAAAGAATGCTTGATACGCTAAATTTCATCTTTTATTATTACTATAAGTGTATAGTGTCAAAACAATTTCAATCATAAATATCAATCATAGACGGCATAAGTGCATCATACTAATATGTCGCCATATATAGGTTCTACAATCAAAACCGCAAAATCACGTATTGGAAGTCGGATTTCCGTCTGTGAACCAAGGCAAAAGATAGTCCTCTACCGAATTCGAGACGCTCTAGCCCGTGTCTCAGGCAAGCACGCAGGCAAGCCTTGGATCGTCAGGGCCGGTCCACCGATGTGGATTAAAATGCCTGAACACTGCGTTTCCCCACCATATGGGGTGTCATGAGTCCAATGACTCCATCGGTTCCACATAGTCACCGATATATCTGAGGTGCCTTGCAACCAACAATCACATAAGTCAAACTCATTAGGGCGTGTAAAACCACTGATGCCACTTCTAGCTAGAAAGAAACGCTTGCCCTCCCTGAAGTCCTCTCCCGTTACTGGTTCACAACCGGGGTGTGAGGCTCGTGAATTAACGCTACACAAAGCTATGCCACACAGGCGGTGCTTAGATCATCAACCACAAGACTTTTCTTTTCAACAAAAGCCTTGATCATTTGCATCTTAGCATGCCACACAGGAAAACCACCCCATGCAACCGATATCCATCAATCACACAGAATGATATCCAATGTTAGACAAACAGTCCATTTACAAGTTCGTTCTGGGTCTGAATGAAATCGGAGGCACCTTGTACCTCGCATATCCATCGATCTCCAAGTAGGTCTGGACGATCACTAACTGATTCTCTCCTCTTGGGTGTACGGCCCAATCAAGATAATCAGTAATTATCCAAACGATGTTGAAGACCTCCGGTGTAATGACCCGGATTTTCGGCGACTTTGGTTATCGACATAAACTCGATGTCGATAACCAAAACATCGAAAAATCCTGGTAATTAGTGAAAGAAATTAGAGGGTGAGGAAAGATAAGATAGAAACTTAGAATAGAAGAAGAAGAAGAAGAACACAACATCAGAGTAACACGAATCTCACAGCGGAACGAATAACATATAACAGATAACATATCTTTGAAATTAAAGATTTATATGTATACAATAACATTATCAGAGTACATCACTTACAACACAGCGGAAATAACTATAGCTATATGATCTTGAAGCCTCCTGCTCCAGCTCTTAAACTATATCTGTAAAATCCCGACTACTTGACTGCCCATACAAATTTAGGCACCCAAGAGTTTAGGGAAAACAACAAAGTAAACTCCGGGTCAGTCATGGGACTGGTATGAGTAAAATAGTTTTAAAAACAGTTCGAACAAGTAAACGATATCTCATAAGACCACGCCGCATAACGGAACGGGTTTTTCCCTTATGAGAATCCAAATTATCTTTATATCAAAACCCTTTTGATATTATAATAATGTTTATCAACCACAACTATAATAATCATCTAGTAGAAACGCTTTCATCTCACATTCTACATATATAGTATACAACTCAAAAGCGCAAACACGTATTGGATAATGGATTTCCAACTATGACAAGGTATGGAACCACCTTTCGCTTGTGTACCTCTAGAGAGGAATACACTGGGTTCAACAAGAACATCTTGCAACCCGACCACACATGACCGACCACTCATTTCGCTTGAGTGTATCGAATGTATATCACCAACAGTTGGGATCAGCAACCGTTTCCCGAATGGGACAGCATCAACAATAGATTTTTAGAAGTAAATGAAACTCTAGATCAGGTGATTATACACCCTACTTCGGTGCGACCGACTTAGCCATGCTGCCTGCCCGATTTCTGTCATTTACCGGATGTGAGGCTAGAAACTATGCTTTATCATCACCCCAGATTCACTTTGAATGTCACATCGTCAAATCCATCAAATCACCGATTGACGTCCTCAACCATACATTATTTTTTAGCTAAAAGAAGTTTCCTTCTCCGCTTCCACTCTTGGTACGGTTGGAGAAATCAATATACGTGATCGTCTGGACATACTCTGTCAGACATCCGTCCATATAAGTCATCCAGGAACAGGATGAACCGAAGGCACTATTCTGTAAACAGGATAGCCCTTGCATAACTCCGTCTTCAATTTCCTTTCGCATATATGATTTACAACGCTTATGCCAATACAGAGTGGTTCTTTGGATAATAATCCAACCGGTCTCTCCATATTAACAACGTTAAAATGGTCAAAAACTTCGATAGTCTGTGATTTAACTATCGAATAAAAACAAGTGTGCAAACAACGATATTATCTCCAAATGGAAATTTATATCAATCAAACATCATTCAACATTTATCTCCTTAGTTCATTTTTCATCTCCTGTTTCCCTATATTCAATATTTCTTATTTTCTAAATTTGGAAAATATACGTTATTAACAATGGAAAACATTTCCATTTCTTGTTTTCTTTATTAGAAAACATTTCTGGTTTCTTATTTGGAAAACATTTCCAAAGCTTCTTCATTGGACTTAGACAGATGTTTAAAACAAACATCGCTATGCCAACTCAAACCATTTCCTTTACTGCCGAACATTAACTATTTCTTAGTTAAAAACGAAGCCAATCAAGTTGGGGTAGAACTACCTCTCAGATCTTAACTGAACAACATTTCTAACTTTGAAATAGGCAAAGTTCACTTTATATTCCTTTTTCTAACTTCCTTACTTAACCCTCTTCGAATAGCTATATTCGATTGATTCTTTTCACTTAACTCTATTCGATTAACCCTTTGGATTAACTCTATTTAACTAACGCTATTGGATTAACTCTATTTGACTAACGCTATTGATTTACTCATTTCACTTACTCCTTTCGAATAAACTATATTCGATAACTCCTTTTTCTTTCTTCGAATAAACTATATTCGATTAACTCGTTTACTTCTATTCGAATAAACTATATTCGATTAACTCACTTTACTTTCTATTCGAATAACTATATTCGATTAACTCATTTGCTTCTACTCTAATCGATTAAACTAACATCGATTAACTCCTTTACTTTAACCCAAATCGATTAAACTAACATCGATTAGCTCCTTTTACTTTAACTCTAATCGATTAACTAACATCGATTAACTTTTTTAACTTTAACTCTAATCGATTAACTAACATCGATTAACTCCTTTGCTTTAACTCTAATCGATTAACTAACATCGATTAACTTCTTTGCTTTAACTCTAATCGATTAAACTAACATCGATTAGCTCCCTTTAACTTTTACTCTAATCGATTTACTAACACTGATTAACTTCTTTGCTTTAACTCTAATCGATTAAACTAACATCGATTAGCTCCCTTTAACTTTTACTCTAATCGATTAACTAACATCGATTAACTTCTTTACTTTAACTCTAATCGATTAACTAACATCGATTAACTTCTTTTACTTTTCGAATAAACTATTCATTTATAAAGATTTACTTTTAATAAAGTTCTTCACTTTACAAATGATTTCCCTTTTATAAAACTCTATTCGTTTTAAAACATTTTTCCCTTTTATTTATTTTCGAAATATTTCCTTTTTTTAAAATCTGTTGATTTTATAAACTCTGTTTATTTCAATATACACTGAAATAATTCTTTTAACATCCCAGGGTCTTTTATGATATTTAAAATATCGAATAATAATGATCAACATCATTCCGACACCCATAATCCATAACAGATTATATAACACATCATATATCACAATATATGAAAACAGTAAAATAAATGTTGAGGAATCCAGTTGGATTCCTCCAACCTGTTTCCCTGCATCACAGATGTTAAACAATATAGATAACATCACTTTCAGTTCTATATGATACATCCTGTTAAACAGAATCAATATAGAAATTCAACTAACTGACTAGCAGTTCAATCAAACAATCAACACACAGTCAATCAGCCAATATTTAACAGTTCTAAAAATACAACATGTAAATGTAAACTGTTCAGAGTTAGTGAGATTTACTCACCTTGTCGGTTTATCGTTAAACAACGATAACCGTCTGTTGATTTTGACGGACGTTTTTATTGTTAACCAGTCCACATCCACATCCTACCCGATCTGCTTCTCCTAATGAACAGTACATTTCTCTTCCACTTATCAAAACCATCCTGCTTCTACAGTTACGTTCTTCCTCAACAAATATGACTTAAATCACAGTGCACCTCAAATCCAATTACTCTTGTATCACTAGACAGACTGAGATTTTCATCCATCGATGTCTAAATTATATACAAGAAGGATGCTTTTCTTACTTTTCCCAAGATTCATTAAAAGTTCGGCCCCATACCCTATTCTCCTTTCGGCCTTAAACCATTTCAAATTTTATTCCCAGGAAAAATCAACAGTCAACATTTTGAACCCCTTCAACATTCATAACTCCGTCTGTGCAACAAACATTACCTCACCACCATACTCGCCACATCCTTCTTCCTCTCTAAATAAAACTCTCGTTCTCTGGAAAAAATTCGCCAACTGCCAAACATTAAAACTTCCCAGCATTGATTTCTTCTCTTGATTTCCGTCCTAGGCATCCTCACGAGCTACAGCAAAAAAGTATTGACAACTTTCATATCGGATCCTCACTTTTCTCCTTCGACAGACCACCGCCTCCCACCACTGCTGAAAACTCAAGCTCTTCCTTCACATTGCAGTTCCGTATAGACCCACCATTGTTTGCTAAACCGGTCCCAACGTCGATCTCCCCTTCATGCTAGTTTCTTTTTCTTTACTACTGTGATTGGGCGCATGCGTGTATGCATGGTCAGGGAAGAAATAACAGTGCGGTTCTTTTTCTTGTATTATATTTATCTATATTTATTTTTGAGTAGTTACAAAGATGGGGACGTTTAAGCATGGCTCAACAATGTATGGAGTAGTTGATGAGAAGAAAATGAGGGAAAGAACAGAGAGCGATACTGTCAGTGGTTATATATGGTCACTTTTCCTTAGTATGAAAGGAACGGAAACAATAAAATAAGTGTATATCTTATTTACTTGAGGGACGTCCATGCGTTGGTATTGATGGTGAATGGACCTCAGGGAAACAACACGTAGTAATTGAAAATGGGAAACACAAACACATATGACAGACGTAGGGGAACGTGGGGATGGGAACTATACAACACTATATGATTTCAACCTCATAAAACCATGAAAATATCTAAGTACTTTATTCACCCTAACAAATGTTAAACGTATGCTGCATGTATACCAATGGAGCAAATTGCTGTAAATCCAAGTCTTATAATATATTTTGTCTTATTATAGGCTAAAGAGCATGTTTTAGCTACTGCCTTGTTCACGCTTGAATGTTGGTTGTGCGTGGGCATTCATATATTTGTTTTACATTTTAGGATACCCCATTATATGAAATTCTGTTTGTCTATGGACTGATATGAAAATATCATTAAATCGAGTAATGTGTCGTGATCCCAAAAATATAATAATATCGGTAGATTAACTCATATTGTGAAACCTCAAAACGTTGATTACAGGGTGCAAAATACTCCAAATAAAAAGTTGTTTATTTAATTAATTAAAAATTACAGTAAAATTCTAAAAATTCAATTATACCTACGTCTCAAAAGAACCTTGTCTAAATTCAAACCCGATATTCAAATATATTGAAAAACCCTTTTATACGTAAATAAAGCGTTACTAATTATAAAGGAATTCCACAGCGACTTTTCTAAAATTTGATTTGGACATAAATCAAAATCTACACGACGAAATCTCGATTTTTCCCTTCCACTAGAAAGATATACTCCACCAGCACCTAACGTTTCTTGTTTCATAGAAATCCGATTTAAAACGAATCCTGTACATTCAATTGAAGTTCGAATCGCCAATTTACAAACTGCAGCGCCATTTCGAGCTCGTTTATAATTATATTATAAACTATACGTTCAACTGTCGACGATTGAATATATTCGTTATTCAGATCAAATTCCAAGTTGAATTAAATATCACAGATGACCCGGTTCACACCATATCATCTTTTTCGGCCAATTCTGATTATTTCAGAATTAAATATATTATTTAATTTATTATTTTAATTAAATATTCATCATAGTTTAATTCCACGACCATTAAATTCACTAACCCACCATTTATATAATTAAATAAATTAATTCTAATTCCTCTGCCAATGCGGGTCATTACAATCTTCCCCACTTAAAATAATTTCGTCCTCGAAATTGCTAAAAGGTAGAGAACGACCCTATCGACTGGTTAGAACATATTTGTTCACTTCTTAACTCCAGTTTCAACTGGACCAATTTATATTCAATTAAATCATTAATTAATTCTTATCAACGAAAGTTTTCAAAAATCCTGAATTTTTTTTTTTTTTTTTACACCTTAACTCTTCGAAAAATTTCGCCAGCACCTCCTTTGTACTGGTCAATCGGTCAAACCACCACTCGCCTCTCTGGGCCATCTCTAACCCAAAAGAAAATCAAACAGCCAAGCGGCTTGCCAATTTGGCTCATAAAAATCTCATACCGTATGAAATATAAACTTGTACCTTTTGTCGGCATATCATTATATCCTTTCCACCAGTTATCAATTCAGCAGATACAAGGGTTATCCCAATCAAATCCCCATCTTCTTTTATCCACGACACAACCATTCGCTTATATCCTAAGTCGAATTTTATTTCAAATTTGAGTTCCATTCTCGATTTCAAACTCTTAACTTCCCAATCCAATTTTCATTTCAAATTCTTATCTCGACAATCCAATTTTATTCAAGAACAAATTTTTTCCTGATATCATTTTATTTCCATTCAGTTTTCACTTAACTGTTTCAATTCAATTTCAGCTTACTTCCGCAAACTTCTATTTAAATTTGTTCTTAATCCAAATAGTCTCTTCCTGGGAATTTTAAACAGTTTACTTTTTCAAAAATCAAATTTTCCTTTTTGAAATTTATCTGAGCACAAAATCAATATTCCATTAGTTAAATCACTTCTTTATTTCTTTATCAATATTTGTTAACCAAATATTTTCAATAACCATATTGGACTTTTATGTTATTTGGAAAACATTTCCGAATATCGCCTTCCTTTTTTTTCTAAACTTTAGAAAATATATGCCATTTATAATTGGAAAATATTCCAATTACTTATCTCTTTTCCCATTTCGTTTTTTCTATACTTAGGAAATATTCTTTATTATATTTCCAAGCTTACACTTATTTGGGTTAAAACGGATGTTGTGTAAAACATCGTTACGATAACTCAAATACTTATTCAACTAACTTTATTCAACATTGATCTTCGAGCCTGAAATCTTACTATCTATTTGTTAATAATGAAATCAATCAAGTTGGGGTATAACTACCTCTCAGACCTTGACTGAATAACACTTATAACGTCAAAACAGATAAAACTACTTACTCGAATAATCAATACCATACAACTACTGATTTACTTTTTAACACGTATAAACTTTCTCTTCTATTCTTTCGAGATTTTATTCCTAGTCTTCCTTTTTTATTATATTATTCTATTTCTAAGTTCATTTCCTTATAGACTTCTATATATATTGATACGTTGATTTCTAACTGTCAAATTATTTTAAAAATATTCTAACTCCTTAAATTCCCGGAAAAATTCGCCATAACCTCCTTTGTACTAGGAGCATCGGGATATTTCAAATAGCCTCCCATGGCCCTCACCAATCCAAAAGAAAAAGAAAAAGCCAAGCAACTAGCCGATACGACGCATCATATATATGAATTAAATACATACCTTTCCGTTGAGCATTCTATTTATATACCTTCATACCTTATCCATACCTACCTCATGTATATTTATACATGCCCAATCTATTTTAACTATACCAATCGTTTTAACTAAATTTGTTAATTAAATTTTGTTGATTTACTCCTTTAGTCTATTTCACTTTTATATTTGAACATGATATGTTCAAATATATTTTAATTTTCTTATTAACTAATTTGAATCCAAATTTCAAATTTAAGTTCTATATTCGATTTCGAATATCCATTTACAAATCCAATCTACCTTTCAAAGTTCAACTTCAAATTCAAAACTCGACTAACTAATTCCTCTTCGACTTAGTTAATTCTATTCAATTTCTATTCAAATTTTATATTTGAATTTCATTTCAAATCTCTTATTCAAATATATATTTGAATTTCGTTTCAATTTCCTTATTCAAATTCTATATTTGAATTTCATTTCAATTCTATTTGAATCTTCTATATTCAAATTTCATTTCAAACTATTTGAATTCTATATTCAAATTTCATTATTTAAATCTTCTTTATTCAAATCTCATTTGAATTTCCATATTCAAATCCCCTTTGAATTTTCTATATTCAAATCCTATGTTTGAATTTCCTTTGAATTTCTATATTCAAACTCTATTTCAATTCCATTGAATTTCATATATTCAAACTCCCTTTGAATTTCTATATTCAAATCCTATTATTACTCTATATGAATTATGTATTCAATTTTCCCTTATTTAAATCCTCTTTACTCAAATCTCATTTGAATTTCTATATTCAAATCCCCTTTTGAATTTTCTATGTTCAAATCCCATTTGAATTTTCTTATTTAAAATATATGTTTGAACTTCCTTTATTCAAATTCCTTTCAATAAGTCCCGATTTCAATTCCTTTTGAAATCGATATTTCTACCTTTGGAAAATAGATTTCCTTTTCAATTTCACACTTGTATTTTTATTTCTGAATTATCCAATGATAATTCTTTTCACTTCATTTTATAAACTTCGTTTATAAAAGAACTATTTATAAACTTCATTTATAAAGGAACTTCTCGTTTTATTTCTTTTGAAACAAGTTAATATTTCAAATCTATTTCAAAATTCAAATTCTATATTTTAAATTCTATTTGAAATTCAACACAACTTGTCTTTCCCAAAACAAATTCAAAACAGTATCTTTGGTAGTAATTCGTCACTTACAACTCGAAAATGAATACTGATGATGCAGCTGTCATCATCAGAATCTATTTTCCAGCGATCGAAGTGAGTTCAATACTATAAAACCATTTCTAAACATTTCCACTTTGAAATTCATTTCAAAATATAATTCACACTGCTTGTAAAACAATTTAAAATCTCCTAGGATCTTAAATTTTCCTTATTTTTTTCCAAATCCATTTACAAACATTTATCCAATTCTCCAGAGTTTTAACTCAATTTCTTGTTTAAAATTTCAGATTTAACTCATATGATTTTACGTATTTCACTTATATGAATTCTGATTGGTTATTTGCAAAACCATTTAATTTATAATCTTACTCGATTATAATCACAACCAGTATAAATCCTTTATATCAAATATAATTTGGGTAAAATTATTTCGTTTACCCTCTTTTCAAAACATACCATGATGGTTCATCGTATTCGAGTGTTTACAAAATCCGTACCGATACAGTAGATCAAACTGATCGACCAGAATTCACAAACAACTCAACCAATGGATCTCCACAATATAAAACAAATTTTATATCACTAACAAATACGTCCACTCGTATATATACACTCAATCTCAGTCTAGGGTATTACTAACCCTATCTCTACCGAGTCACGCCACAGAGCCAAGTAATTCTTAACTTAAGCTCTGATACCAACTGTAATGACCCGGATTTTCGGCGACTTTGGTTATCGACATAAACTCGATGTCGATAACCAAAACATCGAAAAATCCTGGTAATTAGTGAAAGAAATTAGAGGGTGAGGAAAGATAAGATAGAAACTTAGAATAGAAGAAGAAGAAGAAGAACACAACATCAGAGTAACACGAATCTCACAGCGGAACGAATAACATATAACAGATAACATATCTTTGAAATTAAAGATTTATATGTATACAATAACATTATCAGAGTACATCACTTACAACACAGCGGAAATAACTATAGTTATATGATCTTGAAGCCTCCTGCTACAGCTCTTCAACTATATCTGTAAAATCCCGACTACTTGACTGCCCATACAAATTTAGGCACCCAAGAGTTTAGGGAAAACAACAAAGTAAACTCCGGGTCAGTCATGGGACTGGTATGAGTAAAATAGTTTTAAAAACAGTTCGAACAAGTAAATGATATCTCATAAGACCACACCGCATAACGGAACGGGTTTTTCCCTTATAAGAATCCAAATTATCTTTATATCAAAAACCTTTTGATATTATAATAATGTCTATCAACCACAACTATAATAATCATCTAGTAGAAACGCTTTCATCTCATGTTCTACATATATAGTATACAACTCAAAACCGCAAACACGTATTGGGTAATGGATTTCCAACTATGACAAGGTATGGAACCACCTTTCGCTTGTGTACCTCTAGAGAGGAATACACTGGGTTCAACAAGAACATCTTGCAACCCGGCCACACATGACCGACCACTCATTTCGCTTGAGTGTATCGAATGTATATCACCAACAGTTGGGATCAGCAACCGTTTCATGAATGGGACAACATCAACAATAGATTTTTAGAATTAAATGAAACTCTAGATCAGGTGATTATACACCCTACTTCGGTGCGACCGACTTAGCCATGTTGCCTGCCCGATTTCTGTCATTTACCGGATGTGAGGCTAGAAACTATGCTTTATCATCACCCCAGATTCACTTTGAATGTCACATCGTCAAATCCATCAAATCACCGATTGACGTCCTCAACCATACATTATGTTTTAGCTAAAAGAAGTTTCCTTCTCCGCTTCCACTCTTGGTACGGTTGGAGAAATCAATATACGTGATCGTCTGGACATACTTTGTCAGACATCCATCCATACAAGTCATCCAGGAACAGGATGAACCGAAGGCACTATTCTATAAATAGGATAGCCCTTGCATAACTCCGTCTTCAATTTCCTTTGGCATATATGATTCGCAATGCTTATGCCAATACAGAGTGGTTCTTTGGATAATAATCCAACCAGTCTCTCCATATTAACAACGTTAAAATGGTCAAAAACTTCGATAGTCTGTGATTTAACTATCGAATAAAAACAAGTGTGCAAACAACGATATTATCTCCAAATGGAAATTTATATCAATCAAACATCATTCAACATTTATCTCCTTAGTTCATTTTTCATCTCCTGTTTCCCTATATTCAATATTTCTTATTTTCTAAATTTGGAAAATATACGTTATTAACAATGGAAAACATTTCCATTTCTTGTTTTCTTTATTAGAAAACATTTCTGGTTTCTTATTTGGAAAACATTTCCAAAGCTTCTTCATTGGACTTAGACAGATGTTTAAAACAAACATCGCTATGCCAACACAAACCATTTCCTTTACTGTCGAACATGAACTATTTCTCAGTTAAAAACGAAGCCAATCAAGTTGGGGTAGAACTACCTCTCAGACCTTAACTGAACAACATTTCTAACTTTGAAATAGGCAAAGTTCACTTTATATTCCTTTTTCTAACTTCCTTACTTAACCCTCTTCGAATAGCTATATTCGATTGACTCTTTTCACTTAACTCTATTCGATTAACCCTTTGGATTAACTCTATTTAACTAACGCTATTGGATTAACTCTATTTGACTAACGCTATTGATTTACTCATTTCACTTACTCCTTTCGAATAAACTATATTCGATAACTCCTTTTTCTTTCTTCGAATAAACTATATTCGATTAACTCATTTGCTTCTATTCGAATAAACTATATTCGATTAACTCACTTTACTTTCTATTCGAATAACTATATTCGATTAACTCATTTGCTTCTACTCTAATCGATTAAACTAACATCGATTAACTCCTTTACTTTAACCCAAATCGATTAAACTAACATCGATTAGCTCCTTTTACTTTAACTCTAATCGATTAACTAACATCGATTAACTTCTTTTAACTTTAACTCTAATCGATTAACTAACATCGATTAACTCCTTTGCTTTAACTCTAATCGATTAACTAACATCGATTAACTTCTTTGCTTTAACTCTAATCGATTAAACTAACATCGATTAGCTCCCATTAACTTTTACTCTAATCGATTTACTAACATCGATTAACTTCTTTGCTTTAACTCTAATCGATTAAACTAACATCGATTAGCTCCCTTTAACTTTTACTCTAATCGATTAACTAACATCGATTAACTTCTTTGCTTTAACTCTAATCGATTAACTAACATCGATTAACTTCTTTTACTTTTCGAATAAACTATTCATTTATAAAGATTTACTTTTAATAACAGTTCTTCACTTTACAAATGATTTCCCTTTTATAAAACTCTATTCGTTTTAAAAACATTTTTCCCTTTTATTTATTTTCGAAATATTTCCTTTTTTAAAATCTGTTGATTTTATAAACTCCGTTTATTTCAATATACATTGAAATAACTCTTTTAACATCCCAGGGTCTTTTATGATATTTAAAATATCGAATAAAAATGATCAACATCATTCCGACACCCATAATCCATAACAGATTATATAACACATCATATATCACAATATATGAAAACAGTAAAATAAATGTTGAGGAATCCAGTTGGATTCCTCCAACCTGTTTCCCTGCATCACAGATGTTAAACAATATAGATAACATCACTTTCAGTTCTATATGATACATCCTGTTAAACAGAATCAATATAGAAATTCAACTAACTGACTAGCAGTTCAATCAAACAATCAACACACAGTCAATCAGCCAATATTTAACAGTTCTAAAAATACAACATGTAAATGTAAACTGTTCAGAGTTAGTGAGATTTACTCACCTTGTTGGTTTATCGTTAAACAACGATAACCGTCTGTTGATTTTGACGGACGTTTTTATTGTTAACCAGTCCACATCCACATCCTACCCGATCTGCTTCTCCTAATGAACAGTACATTTCTCTTCCACTTATCAAAACCATCCTGCTTCTACAGTTACGTTCTTCCTCAACAAATACGACTTAAATCACAGTGCACCTCAAATCCAATTACTCTTGTATCACTAGACAAACTGAGATTTTCATCCATCGATGTCTAAATTATATACAAGAAGGATGCTTTTCTTACTTTTCCCAAGATTCATTAAAATTCGGCCCCATACCCTATTCTCCTTTCGGCCTTAAACCATTTCAAATTCTATTCCCAGGAAAAATCAACAGTCAACATTTTGAACCCCTTCAACATTCATAACTCCATCTGTGCAACAAGTATTACCTCACCACCATACTCGCCACATCCTTCTTCCTCTCTAAATAACACTCTCGTTCTCTGAAAAAAATTCGCCAACTGCCAAACATTAAAACTTCCCAGCATTGATTTCTTCTCTTGATTTCCGTCCTAGGCATCCTCACGAGCTACAGCAAAAAAGTATTGACAACTTTCAGATCGGATCCTCACTTTTCTCCTTCGACAGACCACCGCCTCCCACCACTGCTGAAAACTCAAGCTCTTCCTTCACATTGCAGTTCCGTATAGACCCACCATTGTTTGCTAAACCGGTCCCAACGTTGATCTCCCCTTCATGCTAGTTTCTTTTTCTTTGCTACTGTGATTGGGCGCATGCGTGTATGCATGGTCAGGGAAGAAATAACAGTGCGGTTCTTTTTCTTGTATTATATTTATCTATATTTATTTTTGAGCAGTTACAAAGATGGGGACGTTTAAGCATGGCTCAACAATGTATGGAGTAGTTGATGAGAAGAAAATGAGGGAAAGAACAGAGAGCGATACTGTCAGTGGTTATATATGGTCACTTTTCCTTAGTATGAAAGGAACGGAAACAATAAAATAAGTGTATATCTTATTTACTTGAGGGACGTCCATGCGTTGGTATTGATGGTGAATGGACCTCAGGGAAACAACACGTAGTAATTGAAAATGGGACACACAAACACATATGACAGACGTAGGGGAACGTGGGGATGGGAACTATACAACACTATATGATTTCAACCTCATAAAACCATGAAAATATCTAAGTACTTTATTCACCCTAACAAATGTTAAACGTATGTTGCATGTATACCAATGGAGCAAATTGCTGTAAATCCAAGTCTTATAATATATTTTGCCTTATTATAGGCTAAAGAGCATGTTTTAGCTACTGCCTTGTTCACGCTTGAATGTTGGTTGTGCGTGGGCATTCATATATTTGTTTTACATTTTAGGATACCCCATTATACGAAATTCTGTTTGTCTATGGACTGATATGAAAATATCATTAAATCGAGTAATGTGTCGTGATCCCAAAAATATAATAATATCGGTAGATTAACTCATATTGTGAAACCTCAAAACGTTGATTACAGGGTGCAAAATACTCCAAATAAAAAGTTGTTTATTTAATTAATTAAAAATTACAGTAAAATTCTAAAAATTCAATTATACCTACGCCTCAAAAGAACCTTGTCTAAATTCAAACCGATATTCAAATATATTGAAAAACCCTTTTATAACGTAAATAAAGCGTTACTAATTATAAAGGAATTCCACAGCGACTTTTCTAAAATTTGATTTGGACATAAATCAAAATCTACACGACGAAATCTCGATTTTTCCCTTCCACTAGAAAGATATACTCCACCAGCTCCTAACGTTTCTTGTTTCATAGAAATCCGATTTAAAACGAATCCTGTACATTCAGTTGAAGTTCGAATCGCCAATTTACAAACTGCAGCGCCATTTCGAGCTCGTTTATAATTATATTATAAACTATACGTTCAAATGTCGACGATTGAATATATTCGTTATTCAGATCAAATTCCAATTTGAATTAAATATCACAGATGACCCGGTTCACACCATATCGTCTTTTTTGGCCAATTCTGATTATTTCAGAATTAAATTTATTATTTAATTTATTATTTTAATTAAATATTCATCATAGTTTAATTCCACGACCATTAAATTCACTAACCCACCATTTATATAATTAAATAAATTAATTCTAATTCCTCTGTCAATGCGGGTCATTACATCCGGTCTTCGATCATCGTCTTCATCCTCGACACATCGTCGATTCAGTTTTCAGAATGGAATAAAACCGGTCTTTCTGAATAACTCGCATATATAATAAACAAGTGTTACAAAAATACAACATACGCCTCACTCCAATTCATCAGTCACTAACCGTAAATTAGTAAGAGAACAACTCCCCAAATATCAACCCCGAAGGCTGAAACCAATGTCAGATCAATACCCAGGAAACCATTCATCTTAACTAATCTTGAGATACTTTCAAAATTTCACATTCTTAGGGAAACGTTCCCATTAATTTTATCAAAGATAAATTCTTTTAAATTTATACTTTAATCTTCCTTTGGATATCAAACAAAATTAAGGTTTATCCAAACTAGCCGGGATTAATGAACCTTACCGAAGTAATCATTTGTTTTAATTTCTCAATCCCAACCTATTCATCCCATGAAGTAAAACTGGTAATACTTCATATCTAACACCAGGTGTTACCGGTAAATTCAATTACCATTTTACGTTCAAATTTAATTAAAGATTTAACTATCGCCTAGAGCAAGACTGGTGATACTCCATTCTCGATCATTTCAATCTAATCAAAGATTTATTAAAACTCCACTTGGTTTTAATCTTCCAATAATCACTATCAATGATTATTTAACTTGGGAAACCATATCCTGTCTTTAACTAGGTTAAAGAACCAATGTCATTTAGAACACGGTTCACGATAAACCCAAAATCACATTCTATTCCATCAGCCTTTAACCGTAAATTAGAAAGTGAACAATTCTCTATGTAATAACCCCGAAGGCCGAAACCAACATCAGATCAATACCCAAGAAACCATTCAACCTAACTAATCTCCAGTTTGTTTATGATTTTCTTAACTCTGTTGGGACTAAGAACGGTATTATTAAAGGTACCATTCACGACAACCCAAAATCACATTTGATATTAAATACAAGGCTCTGAATAAAAAATATATCAGCTTATATTCAGTATCAAATTCTACGACCAACAAATATCGTATTGGAAATAATGATATATATATATATATATATATATATATTTCAAACTTCCATAACAATATATGTATAATCTCTAAATCCAACATCGAAATATTCCTAAGACAATTTCGATTCAAACCCATTCCAATTCAATTATTGGAAATTCTGGTTACTTTTAAAACCATTTCAAATCCAATTTATTTATTTTAAAAATAAATGGATTTTTAATTCTAGTTCAAAACTAGTTCATTTCGATAAAGATTTATATTTATCTTTTCAAATATGGAATTTTTCTTCCCAATTCTTTCCAAATCATTTCTTATGATTGTACACAAATTATTGCTATTTTTAATAATTTTATCAAGGCCCGTACAGTCGATTTCCATCAACGGCCATCAAACTGCACTTACAGCGACCTTTTCCAAATTTGATTTGGACATAATTCCAAATCCATCTGTTAGATTTAAAATCTCTAATATTCTTTAGAAAGCCCTTTTTGATACGAACCCAACGGTTCCGTTTTTAGGAGAATCCGACGGTCGGATCTCCTGTAACTTCCATTCGAAGTCAATGGTCGAAATTCGCGAACTGCCGCAGCGTGGCACGTTCTATTCAGGCCATTATATTATATACATAATATATTATATATATTTCATCGATTTCCTTTTAAAACGTATTTTATAAATCGTTTTAAATTCGTTTTCAAAACGATTTCAACTTCATATTCAATTTCTAATCAAAATTGAATATTCCATATCATCGATATATAAATGATAATATTTTCAAAACATTATATTTTGAAATCACTTCCTTTTCGATATTCATTATAAAATCGATATAAATATCGTTCGCGTCAAAATGACGCATATCTAATCAACACGGCTTTATATATTTCAATAACTTCGTTATTCTTTTCAACAAATGAATATTTTCTTCAACACATGAATATATATTTTTATTCAGCACATGAATATATATTTTATTCAACACATGAATATTTATTTTATTCAACACATGAATTTATTTTATTCAACACATGAATTTTCTTTCTATTCAACACATGAATTTTCTTTCTATTCAACACTTGAATTTTTCTATTATAATATTCCTTATTTTCCAAATTGGAATGAGGCCTAGTCAAGTACCATATAATGTTAATTATATGGATTTTCTACAACACATGTATATAACAGTAACGATAAATCATCAACCATCATCCAGAGTGCACCATACAACTGCATAAGCATTGAATATATATAATCAACGCTTACAACAGCCTATCGAGCAATCGGTCGACATACAACTAAACAATTGGGATTAGTGTACGTCAATATCATCCCAACACCCATGTGGGGTTTTCAAACAATCAAACACAGACTTTTATTTGTACAGTTGGGTGATGTGTAAAATTTATCGTCCCAATCAATATCCGTCAAATGGGTGTACATAAACAAATCATCTGATTTATATATAAATATTTATTTTATATACGCGTTAAAAATTATATTTTTAACTATAAAATATTTATTTTCATTCTGCATCACACAATCACTTTTCACAACACATAACTCAAACAATCAAGTCATCCATGGTCTGTGGACGACGGGTGTCTGGTGCTACTAAGCACCGTCTACATCCTAGTATATATTTCAAACTAGAAATTAAAATAAAGGTGAGAATTTCTCATAGAGGGGTTCCACTCCGTCGTTTCATTTCTGAATTTCTGAATGGCTTGGATTTGCCTGACATTCCAACTCAACCATTTCACGCTGTTTACAATAAAAATCACATTTTTATTCTTGAACTGTTCATATAAAAATCACATTTTTATTCTTATCCTTATATAAAAATCATATTTTTAATCTTCTCATCTAATAAAAATCATATTTTTATTATCGTACTTATATAAAATTATATTCTTAACTTCCTACTTATATAAAAATTATATTTTTTATATCGTTATACACATAGTAGAAATCCACTTCTTCTCATGCTACTTCATATAAAAATATTACTTTTTTTTTGTTTTTCAATGCCACTTAGATAAAAAATCACATTTTTATCGCTACTCGACATAGATAAAAATCATATATATATAAAAATTTAAACATTATTGGATTAAAACCATATTTTTCCCTAAGGTAAAATCATATTTTTCCAATCATAAAAATTGTATCTTTTATAACATAAAAATCTAGGCTTTACGTTATTAAAAAATCTTGTCTTTACATTTAAAAACTGAAAATAAAATCATATTCTTTGTATAATTAAAAATCATACTTCTCATATAAAGATAACATTTTTAAACATGGTATTATATATATTAAAACTGAAAATATAAAATAAATGTAAATAAATAAAAACACGTACTGTATTTGGTCGGAGGAGTTCGTTGTCGAAAAGGGGGGAATCACGCTAATAGGAGGTGGAGGGTTGCGGTCGCCGGAGCTCCGGTGCGGTGGCGGGGCTGTGGTGGTCCGGGCGCAGTGGGTTCTTGCTCTCGATGGCATTGGGTTCGAGTTTTGGCTTGCGCGGAGGGAGAGAGTTGGGGGGTTTCGATGAGGTAGAGGGGCGATTGAGGGGAGGCCGGCCTCCAGCGGTGGCGAGCACAAGCGGGGGCGTCGATGCTGTGTCCGGTTTCTTTTTTTATGTAATCCTCCTGAAATCGATTTTAATAGAAAAGGGCAAATGAGGGAGAGAGAGTTGGTCAACGGTTTTATATTTATATATATATATATATATATATATATTGTTCCAAAAGTTAACTTTTTCATTCAAACTCTAATTCAAACCCAATGACTGTCGTCCCTAGCTAATTTCCCCCATTCCGAACACAATGGGATATGTCTCGTAGCCCAGTTCGGCTATTACGATCAGTTTTTATCAAATTTAAAATATAAATCAGTATATATTCAATTTGAACGCACATTTTAATTTGCCGGAGCCACATACGGACTCTAAGAATTCCAGAAAAATTATTTCTAGCTTCGTATTGACAATACGGTCCTAATAAAACTAATTTCTCCGAATTTTGAGACCGTTGGAAAAATGGCCATTTTCCAGTCGATCGAAATTGACTGAAACTGTTAAAACATGTTTTCTTTTGCCACGCTCACATATTGATTCGAAAAATTATGAATACTGGAATTTAGCAATAATTTGACATCCCGGATCCAACAAAAGTGGTTTCGTTGAAAACCGAGGTCGTTTGCAAAATTTCCATTTTTAAGGGCCAGAATTCCATAGCGACTATTCTGAATTTTCAATTGGACATAACTTTTTATCCCCGCTATGAAATTTCAATTTTTTGGATTCTTGGAAGGATATTTTCAAATACATTCTAATATTTTTGTTTTCACTAAAATCCGGTTTACTTTGAATCCTGTACTGTCATTTGAACTTCGAAATCGAATTTTCGAACTACTGCGCCATTTTCAAATCCTTTTATAATTAAAAACAAATATTTCTATTCTAAAGACGATTCGAATAAAAATATACGTTCTAATTCTATTCAAAATAAATTTCTTGTCGTTATTAATTAAAATAATTCATTTTAAATATTCAAAATTCACTAAAATTGCCAAAATAAAAATTTTAAATTGGCTCGGATTTCCGGGTTATTACAATCTCCCCCACTTAAAACTTTTCGTCCCCAAAAAGGAACAAAGCTGAAAGTTGTTTAACTAATCAACTCAACTTTCATTATTTTCATTATTGTTTAAGTTCTTCAACTTTTAAGTTTCTAAAAACTTTTCAAATTTTTCAAAAATTTGGCTAACACTCTAAATTTTCGAAAAATTTCTCCATAACCTCCCCTGCACCCGGAGCTTCGGGATATTTCAAATAGCCTCCCATGGCCCTCACCAATCCAAAAAGAAAAAGAAACAGCCAATCGGCTCATGAAATCATCAAAAACCCAAGAAGTACGATAAACATGTACCTATTTGTCGGGAAAATAATTTTATTCCTCTTCTCTAGCGTCCTTGCTATGATCTGTTCAATGTAAGTACATGTATACGTATGCAAATGCGATAAATTTTCAATACGAATCACTATTTGGTTCAATTTGGCTAAAGGTTCAACATTTAATTAATCGAACATTAATCAAACAACACAATCAGCAATCCATTAGTTGATTATCTTTTCAAATTCCGGACTTTGATATATAGCCTAAAAATCAGATTTTTGATGCCAAATCACAACAAATAATCCTATGTAAGTTTCGGTTCTCACACTAGTCAATAGGAAATATATAGACATTCCACCTTCGAAACTCGAACATGAATACTGATGATGCGATCGCTATAGCGATCATCAGAACCATCTTCAGGTGACTAGAGTGTGATTCTATATCTATCCAGTATATTAAGACTTCGTATACACGTGGATCAGACGCATATTAAAATCTCTATATACTCGATTGTCCAACTCAATTTAAAATAAATATTCAAATACGTATAATACGATTTAAATTTCAAAACCAAATTTGTTTTCAATTTTATTTTAAAAAACATCACTCTTCACACTCGTTCTAGGATACTACTGATCCTATCTCTAACGAGTCATTCTCTTTGGATAATACTAATCCAATCTCTGATGAATTCTTTCGTATGGTTCTAATGTGTCTTATTCTCGAGCTCTGTAAACCAGTGCTCTGATACTAAATGTAACGATAAGGAATTTCGCCCAATCCGAATCGATCGCTAAACCGACCAAGGTCGTTCGAAACCCTTGATTGTTTTGAGAACACGACAAATTGGAATGCAAAAATAAGAACATTTCATTGTTAATTACCACAATTTATCAGAATACAAGAATATACGGAGTATGAATAAATATTACACATTCGATAAATATAAGAGATTACAATACGTTACATAGCAGCGGAAAAATAATACAAAACACAACTGAAAGTAATACACGGATATAGAGCTTTTTGAGTATCATTCCACCTGTAATCCAGGTTCCTGTGAATATAAATCTGCAAAACCAAAACTACTAGCTGCCCGTGCGGAAATACGGGCGCCTAGAGTTTAGGTTAAAACAATAAACTCCAGGTCAGTCATGTGACTGGTGTGAGAACTAAAACAGTTATTAATATTTATTTTTAAGTTAGGTAAATCAAGGGACAACGCCGTATAACATGGAACGGGTTTCCTCCCAAGAATACCAGTGCATAAGACAACGACGCAATGCTAAATAAAGAACAATGAAGCTATTATAAGACCCGGGTCCCATCACACAATGCAACACAAGCCGGAGGATGGGGCTTTACCTTATAATAGCCAAAGAATGATTGATACGCTAAATTTCATCTTTTATTATTACTATACGTGTATAGTGTCAAAATAATTTCAATCATAGACGGCATAAGTGCACCATACCACTATGTCGCCATATATAGGTTCTACAATCAAAACCACAAAATCACGTATTGGAAGTTGGATTTCCATCTGTGAACCAAAGAAAAAGATAGTCCTCTACCGAATTCGAGACGCTCTAGCCCGTGTCTCAGGCAAGCGCGCAGGCAAGCCTTGGATCATTAGGGCCGGTCCACCTATGTGGATTAAAATGCCTGAACACTGCGTTTCCCCCCTATGGGGTGTCAATGAGCCCAACGACTCCATCGGCTCCACATAGTCACCGATATATCT
The DNA here is from genome assembly GCA_030737875.1 of Allium sativum. Lineage (NCBI taxonomy): Eukaryota > Viridiplantae > Streptophyta > Magnoliopsida > Asparagales > Amaryllidaceae > Allium > Allium sativum. The sequence goes on along the minus strand of CM060909.1, from coordinate 575,152,121 downwards.
GTGGCGCCTCACAACCCAACAATCACATAATTCAAACTCGTCAGGGCATGTAAAACCACTGACGCCACTTCTAGCTAGAAAGAAACGCATGCCCTCCCTAGAGTCCTCTCCCATTTCTGGTTCACAACTAGGGTGTGAGGCTCGCGAATTAACGCTACACAAAGTTATGCCACACAGGAGGTTCTTTGATCATCAACCACAAGACTTTTATGTTCAACAAAAGCCATGATCATTTGCATCTTAGCATGCCACACAGGAAAACCACTTCATGCAACCGATATCCATCAATCACATAGAATGATATACAATGTCAGACACACAGTCCATTTACAAGTCCGTTCTGGGTCTGAATGAAACCGGAGGCACCTTGTACCTCGCATATCCATCGATCTCCAAGTACGTCTGGACGATCACTAACTAATTCCCTCCTCTTGGGTGTACGACCCAATCAAGATCATCAGTATCCAAACGATGTTGAAGACCTTCGGTCTTCGACCACCATCTTCATCCTCGACACATCATCGAATCAGTTATTCAGAATGGGATAAACCCGGTCTTTCTGAATAACTCGCGTATATAATAAACAAGTGTTACACAAACACAACATACGCCTCATTCCAATTCATCAGTCACTAACCGTAAATTAGTAAGAGAACAACTCCCAAAATATTAACCCCGAAGGTCGAAACTAACATCTGATTAATACCCAGGAAACCATTCATCTTAACTAATCTACTGTTAGTTTCTAAATTTCACATTCTTAGGGAAAGGTTCCTATTAATTTTATCAAAGATAAACTATGTTAAATTTATACTTTAATCTTTCTTTGGATATCAAACCAAATTAAGGTTTATCCAAACTAGTCGGGATTAACGAATCTTACCGAAGTAATCATTTGTTTTAATTTTCCAATCCCAACATATTCATCCCATGAAGTAAAACTGGTAATACTTCATATCTAACACCACTGTGTTACCGGTAAATTCAATTACCATTTTACGTTCAAATCTAATTAAAGATTTAACTATCGTCTGGAGCAAAACTGGTGATACTCCATTCTCGATCATTTCAATCTAATTAAAGATTCATTAAAACTCCACTAGGTTTTAATCTTCCCAATAATCACTATCAATGATTATTTAACTTGGGAAACCATATCATGTCTTTAACTAAGTTAAAGAACCATTGTTCACGATAAACCCAAAATCACATTCTATTCCATCAGCCTTTAACCGTAAATTAGAAAGTGAACAATTCCCTAAGTAATAACCCCAAAGGCCGAAACCAACATCAGATCAATACACAAGAAACCATTCAGCTTAATAATCTCCAGTTAGTTTCTGATTTTCTTAACTCCGTTGGGTCTAAGAACGGTATTATTAAAGGTACCATTCATGACAACCCAAAATCACATTTGATTTTAAATACAAGGCTCTTAATAGAAAATATATCGGCTTATATTTAATATCAAATTCTATGACCAATAAATATCGTGTTGGAAATAACGATATATATATGTGTATCTTTCAAACTTCCATAACAATATCTGTATAATCTCGAAATCCAACATCGAAATATTCCTAAGACAATTTCGATTCAAACCCATTCCAATTCAATTATTGGAAATTCTGGTTACTTTTAAAACCATTTCAAATCCAATTTATTTATTTTAAAAATAAATGGATTTGTAATTCTAGTCCAAAACTAGTTCATTTCGATAAAAATCTATTTTTATCTTTTCAAATACGGAATTTTTCATCCCAATTCGTTCCAAATCATTTCTTATGATTTTACACAAATTATTGCTATTTTTAATAAATTTATCAAGGCCCGTACAGTCGATTTCCATCAACGACCATCGAACTGCGCTTACAATGACCTTTTCCAAATTTGATTTAGAAATAATTCCAAATCCAACCGTTAGATTTCAAATCTCTAATATTCTTAGAAAGCTCTTTTCGATACGAACCCAACGGTTCCGGTTTTAGGAGTATCCGACGGTCGAATCTCCCATAACGTCCATTCGAAGTCAATGGTCGAAATTCGCGAACTACCGCAGCGCGACACGTTCTATTCAGGCCATTATATTATATATATAATATATTATATATATTTCGCCGATTTCCTTTGTAAATTGTTTTAAATTCGTTTTCAAAACGATTTAAACTTCATATTCAATTTCTAATCAAAATTGAACATTCCATATCATCGATATATAAGTGATAATATTTTCAAAACGTTATATTTTGAAATCACTTACTTTTCGATATTCATTATAAAAATGAATAAAATCGATATAAATATCGTTCACGTCAAAATGGTGCATATATAATCAACACGGCTTTATATATTTCAATAACTTCGTTATTCTTTTCAACAAATGAATATTTTCTTCAACACATGAATATATATTTTTATTCAACACATGAATATATATTTTTTTCAACACATGAATATATATTTTATTCAACACACGAATTTATTTTATTCAACGCATGAATTTTCTTTCTATTCAACACATGAATTTTTCTATTATAATATTCCTTATTTTCCAAATTGGAATGAGGCCCAATCAATTACCATATAATGTTAATTATATGGATTTTCTACAACACATGTATATAACAGCAATGATAAATCATCAACCATCATCCATAGTGCACCACACAACTGCATAAGCATTGAATATATATAATCAACGCTTACAACAGCCTGTGAACCAATCGATCGACATACAACTAAACAATTGGGATTAGTGTACGTCAATATCATCCCAACACCTGTGTGGGGTTTTCAAACAATCAAACATAGATTTTTATTTGTGTAGTTGGGTGATGTGTAAAATTTATCGTCCCAATCAATATCCGTCAAATGGGTGTACATAAACAAATCGTCATATTTGTTTATAAATATTTATTTTATATACATGTTAAAAATTATATTTTTAACTATAAAATATTTATTTTCATTCCGCATCACACAATCACTTTTCACAACACATAACTCAAACAAACAAGTCATCCATGGTCTGTGGATGACGGGTGTCTGGTGCTACTAAGCACCGTCTACATCCTAGTATATATTTCAAAATAGAAATTAAAATAAAGGTGAGGAGTTCTCACAGAGGGGTTCCACTCCGCCATTTCATTTCTGAATTTCTGAATGGCTTGGATTTGCATGACATTCCAACTCAACCATTTCATGCCGTTTACAATAAAAATCACATTTTTATTCTTGAACTGTTCATATAAAAACCACATTTTTATTCTTCTCCTTATATAAAAAATCATATTTTTAATCTTCTCATCTAATAAAAATCATATTTTTATTATCATACTAATATAAAATTATATTCTTAACTTCCTACTTATATAAAAAATATATTTTTAACTTCCTACTTATATAAAAACTATATTTTTTTATATCGTTATACACATAACAGAAATCCACTTCTTCTCATGCAACTCCATATAAAAAGATTACTTTTTTTGTTTTTCAATGCCACTTAGATAAAAATCACATTTTTATTGCTACTCGACATAGATAAAAATCATATATGTAAAAAGTTAAATTTTATTGGATTAAAAACTATATTTTTCCTTAAGGCAAAATCATATTTTTCCAATCATAAAAATCGTATCTTTTATAACATAAAATTCTAGGCTTTACATTATTAAAAAATCTTGTCTTTACGTTTAAAAACTGAAAATAAAATCATATTCTTTGTATAATTAAAAATCATACTTCTTATATAAAGATAACATTTTTAAACACGGTGTTGTATATATTAAAACTGAAAATATAAAATAAATGTAAATAAATAAAAATACTTACTGTATTTGGTCGGAGGAGTTCGCTGTCGAAAAGGGGGGAGAATCGCGCTAACAGGAGGTGAAGGGTTGCAGTCGCCGGAGCTCCGGTGAGGTGGCGGGGCTGTGGTTGTCAGGGCGTGGCAGGTTTTGGCTCTTGATGACATTGGGTTCGAGTTCTGGCTCACGCGAGAGGGAGAGAGTTGGGAGGGGGGTTTCGACGAGGTGGAGGGGCGACTGGGGGGAGGCCGGCCTCCGACGTTGGCGAGCGCAGGTGGCAGCGACGATGCGGTGTCCGGTTTCTTTTTTTATTTATTCCTCCTGAAATCGATTTGAATCGAAAAGGGGAAATAAGGGAGAGAGAGAGTTGGTCAACGGTTTTATATATAAATATATATATATTATTTTTTTATTTTTTTATTCCAAAAGTTAACTTTTTCGTTCGAACTCTAATTCAAACCCAATGACTATTGTCCCTAGCTAATTACCCCCATTCCGAACACAATGGGATATGTGTCATAACCCAATTCCGCTGTTACGATCATTTTTTATCAAATTTAAAATATAAATTAGTATATATTCAATTTAAATGCACGTTTAAATTTACCGGAGCCACATTTGGACTCTAAAAATTCCAGAAAAATTATTTCTAGCTTCGTATTAACAATACGGTCCTAACAAAACTAATTTCATTGAATTCTGACACCGTTTTAAAATTGGCCATTTTCCAGTCGATCGAAATTGACTGAAACTATTAAAACACTTTTTCTTTTGCCACGCTCACATATTGATTCAAAAAATTACGAATTTTGGAATTTAGAAATAATTTGACATCCCGGATCCAACAAAAGTGGTTTCGTTAAAAACCGAGGTCGTTTAAAAAATTTCCATTTTTAAGGGCCAGAATTCTATAGCGACTATTCTGAATTTTCAATTAGGCATAACTTTTTATCCCCGCTATGAAATTTCAATTTTTCAGATTTGTTGGAAGAATATTTTCAAATAGATTCAAATATTTTTGGTTTCGCTAAAATCTGGTTTACGTTGAATCCTGTACAGTCATTTGAACTTCGAAATCGAATTTTTGAACTACCGCGCCATTTTCAATTCCTTTTATAATTAAAAATAAATATTTCTATTCTAATGACAATTCGAATAAAAATATACATTCTAATTCTATTCAAAATAAATTTCTCGTCGTTATTATTTAAAATAATTCATTTTAGATATTCAAAATTCACTAAAATTTCCAAATTACAAATTTTAAATTGGATCGGATTTCCGGGTTATTGCATATTGGGTTGGTGAGTTGGAATTTGAAATCGAGACTGGAACTCGAATTTGAAATAAAGTTTGACTTAGGTATAAGCCTATGATTTGGTTTGAGGATAAAAACTAATTGGAAATTGGTTGAGATGACATTGGTATATGTTGGATTGATAACAGGTGAAAGGGATAAAGTTGATATGCCCGACAAAAAGATAGAAGTTTATATTTGGTATAAGCATGAGATTTATGAGCCCATTTGGCAAGCCGCTAAGATGTTTGATTTTCTTTTGGGTTAGAGATGGCCTAGAGAGGCGAGTTGTAGTTGTACCAATCGACCAGTACAAAGGAGGTGCTGGCGAAATTTTTCGAAAAGTTAAGGTGTTAGAGAATTTCAGGATTTTTGGAAATTTTTGTTAATATAATAAACTAATAATTTAATTGAAATTAAATTGGTTCAGTTGAAACTGAAGTTAAGAAGTGAGAAAATAATTTTTAACCAGTTAATAGGGTTCATTTTATACCTTAGCAATTTCGAGGACGAAATTATTTTAAGGGGGGAAGAATGTAACGACCCATATTTTAAGTGATATAATAATTAACTTATTTAATTATTTAAATAGTGATTTAGAGAACATAATGGTTGTTTAATTAAATAATAGTGAATATTTAATTAAATTAAATAATATAATAATATATTTAATTCCGAAATAGTCGGAAATAGTGAATTGACATTATAATGTGGGTTGGACTTGTGTTATTTGGTCAGCTCAAATTGTACTGGAATTTCGGGACACTACAGTTGGTATCAGAACTTAAGGTTAAGTAATTACCTTGGCTCTGTGGCGTGACTCAGTAAAGATGGGGTTAGTAATACCCTAGATTGAGTTAAGTGTATATATACGAGTGAACGTATTTGTTATTTGATATAAAAATTGTTTCATATTGTGGAGTTTTATTGATTGAGTTGTTTATGGGTTATGATCGATCAGTTTGATCCACTGTATCGGTTGGAGTTTCTAAACACTCGAATACGATGGATCGACATGATATGTTTTGAAACGAGGGCAAATGAAAATAATTTTACCCAAGGTATATTTTGATATAAAGAAAATATATATATTGGAATTATAATATATTGGATATATTGGTTGTTATTATAATCGAGTAAGATTATAAATTAAATGGTTATATATATAACCAAGTAGAATTCGTATAAGTGTTATGAATTGAACTGAATCTAAATTTAAATCAGAATTGGAATTAAACACTGGAAACCTGGGATGGTATTTGCAAATGAATTTGGGTTAAGTATTTGGGAATTTTTAAAATCCTGGGAGGGTTGGAAATGTTTTCCAAGCATTGAAAAGGATATTTTGAAATGAATTTCAAAATGGTAGTATTTAGAAAGTGATATAGTATTGGACTCACTTCGATAGCTGGAAAATAGATTCTGATGATGATCATGACATCTTCGGTGTTCATTTTCGAGTTGTAAGTGACAGATTACTATCAAAGGTATTCATTTTGAATTGTTTTGAGAAAAAAAAAGTTGTTTTGATTTCAAAAGCGAATATTTGATTTTTTTTTTTTGGAAAAGGTAAGTTGTTTACAACTTCCAAGAAGAGATTTTTTTTAAAATAAAAACCAAATTGAATTGAGATTTGGGAAAGCAAATTGGAATTTAAAATAAAGTCAGTTAAGTTATAATTGAAATAGAATTTGGTCTGGTTATAAGAAAATGATTGTGTTGAGAATGAATTGGCTGAAAATTGAATTGGAATATAATATATCAAGTAGAATCAGATTTTGGATTGTGAGACAGGAATCTGAAATGGTATTGGGTTGGTGAGTTAGAGTTTGAAATCGAGACTGGAACTCGAATTTGAAATAAAGTTTGACTTGGGTATAAGCCTATGATTTGGTTTGAGGATAAAAACTAATTGGAAATTGGTTGAGATGACATTGGTATATGTTGGATTGATAACAGGTGAAAGGGATAAAGTTGATATGCCTGACAAAAAGGTACAAGTTTATATTTGGTATAAGCATGAGATTTATGAGCCTGTTTAGCAAGCCGCTTGGCTGTTTGATTTTCTTTTGGGTTGGAGATGGCCTAGAGAGGCAAGTTGTAGTTGTACCAATCGACCAGTACAAAGGAGGTGCTGGCGAAATTTTTCGAAAAGTTAAGGTGTTAGAAAATTTCAGGATTTTTGGAAATTTTCGTTAGTAGAATAAATTAATAATTTAATTGAAATTAAATTGGTTTAGTTGAAACTGAAGTTAAGAAGTGAACAAATAATTATTAACCAGCTAATAGGGTTCATTTTATACCTTAGCAATTTCGAGGACGAAATTATTTTAAGGGGGGAAGAATGTAACGACCCGTATTTTCAGGGATATAATAATTAATTTATTTAATTATTTAAATAGTGAATTAGAGAATATAATGGTTGCTTAATTAAATAACAGTGAATATTTAATTAAATTAAATAATATAATAATATATTTAATTCCGAAATAGTCGGAAATAGTGAATTGACATTATAATGTGGGTTGGACTTGTGATATTTGGTCAGCTCAAATTGTACCGGAATTTCGGGACACTACAGGTCGATACCCCTTAAGGGGGGTCGATCTTGGTGTTGACACCCCTCTAAGGGGGTCGACCCCCTAGAGCGGGAAATTTGCCACCTTGACGAATTTTTGATTTTCGAACTGTTCTGGATAGGGTCTGACTCATATCTGACTCATACGTGACTCATATGTGTATATATGTTCTTTCTACGCCTATACAAACTTAAAACCCTCATAACTTCTTGTCTGTTTTATGCAAACCAAATGTCTATCTTGATTAGAATTTCAAGACGTACGCAATGGCACAGTCTGTTTCCCTTAATTCTGAATATTAAACTAATTATTATTTAATTTATCCTCTTTAATGTTAACAAAATTATGGGGTGTTACATAAGGAGATTTTTAGGTGATGGCCATGAAATCTATTATAAGTTGTAGTCTTTGTTTAATGAGTGGAGGACTTAAAATACTTTTATTGGCTTTTCGGATCTTTAAAACTGAGTTGTGTTAAACTAAATTGCTTAAATCTCTCTTCTTCTTATATTCAACAATAATAGTAATCCAAGGGTATCCAACATTGCTTATATATCTATCGTTGGTGTGCAAATCCGTCAAGCTCTTTCCCGACTCTCATGTCAGCCCGCAAGATAGTGAATGTGTGGTATACCTTGGTTTCATTTTATGAGTTGGGCACCTAAAGATTATCGAAATCTTGTTAACAAAGTCAGTGGTCCATCCGCACAATCCACCAATCTCTGTCCCAAACTCTCACATCAGTCCGCGAGGCTGTGCATGGGTGGTATGCCTTCATCTTTTAAGTTAAGTATGTGTAATTAATCATAAACTTTAATTTTTATAAAGACAGAGAATGAGCAGTGTTGCCCAAACACTTCTTGACCTTACTGATTTGACTAGACATATCCAAGGAAATTAAAATACCATTTCGCAAATTGTGACAAGCAAATTAAGAATTTGTTTCATGACTGCATTATGTTATCAACCAAACCAACTGGCAAAGCTAGAATTTAACATATGAAAACTTGAATTATGTTGAAAATTTGTAATGAGTTGAGAATCCAAAAATTTCTATATGTTGATTTTGAATTGTATACTTCTATGTTGCAACTTTTCTAAAACAAGTCGTGTTTTCATTTTTGTTTCCATTTGCATATGTTAGTTGCATTAGAATCATATCATACTGCTTTTGGATTTTGTGCATAATGTCCGTTGAAAACCCTCACGAGACACCACTCGTCCTACTAGGGACACCTAGAGGTTTAATGACTTGTTGCATATGCTCAATGCAATCGTGTTTCCTACGAATGTGCGAACTACCTGGATTAGTTTTTCATTTCTTTTTTACTCGAGGACGAGTAAAAGATACGTGTGGGGGTATTTGATTAACAAGAAATGTGTTTATTTTATGCTCTTATATCTTATCTTTTGTATATAAATAAATATTACTTGGATATTATTTTTTCACTTCTACAATGCCGACTAAACCAAATGCAGCCATAAAAATAGAAAATAAAGATCAAAATGTTGTGTATATACATATAAAGACTTGCAGATGTAGATCTCACATCAAATTCCTTGTAGGACAAGAGAATAATTGGTAGAAAGCATATGCATATAACAAATCAAGGAAAACTTTTCAAGGAAGCAAGAGGAAAAGTGGAAAGAACAAAATTTAATAGATATAACTAAGGCCCTTTTGTGATTGTATTAGGGTTTAGGTCAGCTAATCTATCCTATAAATATCGACGTATTCTCATTGTAAATCTTTATCCAGGAATTGAGAGTGTTTCTTTTCTTTTCTATACTTCGCTTGGGTCTAGTAAATGTGTGTCATCTATTCAATTAGATTTGGCAGAGCACAATTTACTATTGCATTTTATTTTCTCATTAGTGATTGATCATCTGATTAGATTCAACGGTAATCCTAACTTTACTTTCCTGTTTGTTTATTTATGCATTGCAATTTTATTTTCAGTATTCTTTTTTATTTTCCTATAGTTGAATTTATAATAGATCCGATTAGACTCGAATATGTAGTGAATTCAATTGTAGTTATTTTCCAATTGATAATTGTGATTTGGTCGTCGATTCAATTAGATTTGTTTTGAAACAAATTTCTGTTCCAATTTTTATTTTAATCAAATCATCCAAATTCGTCTAACTCGCCCACGAAATTATATAAATAATAAATTTTAATTTTCCTCCCTGTGTTCGACCTGCATACTACACACATGTGCTCTTGCAGTAATTTATAACAAATTTGTGCTTTTCTATTCCATAGGAAAGTGTCAAACAATGGTCAGTGAATAGGAATGCGTCGCTATACGTTAATACTAAATCAAAATCGTAGGGCGATTGATCAAGATAATATAACAATGCATATGAGGTCAATTCCCAGGGCAGGAATCTACCAGTTGCACGCCCGGACTGGTGGTAACGCATAGCCGCGACTATCACCCACTCAGAACAACACTGCCAAATCAAGGATGCACATCAAACATAATCAAACCAAGTAATTATAGTAAAAATCATGGAAAAAGCGCTGCCGATAGGGGTAGCTAACCGAATTGGTCATGGTATAACTTCTAATTTAGTCATTTTAATTATGACCTGAAGGTCAAGGATATCCATCATCGTTCTCTTACTTTATTCCAGCAGCACAGACCATCCTACTTCATTTTGGATTCTCTACCATGCACACAGTTGTTAAAGTGGTTTTTAGTATAAGCAGAGAGTACGAAAACTCTGATCTCGATCACATTAACAACCAAACGCTTGTTTCACATCAGTTGGCTCTTTTACATTTCAGGTGGTTCACACTTCATATCAAAATATCAGATTTTGCTTTAAAACCATTTCATATTCTAAAGAGAATATATTTTCATATTAAAATCTCTATTTAAATCAAAATTAGAATATTGAAACTATTCCAAAATTTAAAACAATTTGAATATTTAAAATAGTTGAATTTGTTTGTATATTAAAACAGTTTAGATATGTTTGAAATAGTTTGAAAAATAAATTGTTAGAACATAAAAGGTTTGTATATGTAAATATTCGAATTTAAATAGGATTTATAAAAATAGTTGGTTTCTAAATTAGTTCACTGAAATAGTTAATATATATAAGTTAAAATAAAATAGTTAATAAGGTAAAATAATTATTTGGTAAAATTGTTTATATAATTGTTTGAAATACTATAGTTTAAGTTATAATTGTATCTTCTAAAATTTTAATAAACCTGAAGTCATATTCCAATTTCAAATCAATTCGACTCAGTCTGGATATTTCAATTCAAATCAGCTTCCATTTCAAATTCAACTCACTTCAATCAATCCAATTCAAATGTTTAAGTTTCCAACTAGAATTCCCATTTTGACTTATTTCAATTTATTACAATCTTGAGTTCAAAATTCAAATATCACCATTAAATACGTGTTAATTCAAAGTAAATTTCTAAGGTGGATATAACAATTCAATTTCAGTAGATTCAATTCATATTCAATTCAACTTTTAACTTCAGTTTACAATGTTAACTAATTTCCTTAACTTTTACATTTCAAAATCCAATGTTCAAATTCAAAGGATATCAATTTATAAAACCTCATTTATATTGTCTTTTAAAATATTATTTCAAGATTTAAGGTTAGTGTAAATTTTATATAACCAACCAGTGTTCGTATATAGTTTTCTGTCCTATGGCCAAGTGATACCTAAAATTTAATTCCAGTATTTCAGGAATGGATACATATCATTTCAATCCAAATCAAGGGTCATAGGTTTTTATCATTTCAACTTATGTTCTTAATTCATTTCAATGATTAACCCCGGGTTTATTTGATGCATGTAACATCTAGGGTAAATGGTTGGGATTAATCAACACAAACAATAGTCATACATAAATACGATAATAACATAGTGAATCACACAAGTAAACATCGATATACCTACATTCCAATCGAAGGCATCCGCCCTAATCCACCCATTCAAATAGTTCAATATAACATCAATTTACTAACCATCAGGTGTCGGGTTTAAACTAGTAATTAAATTTCAAATCAACATAAATATGCAATTTAAACAACCAAATAGCAACCAATGCAATCATATCATAACATGATTTTAATTTAACAAACAATCAAATATTTTAGTTAAGTATGAGTGGGTTTAATCACTCACCTTTGAATCTGAACGCGTTAAAAATCTAATTGTAGGACAAAAAATTAAAAGCCTCGGGATTCATCCAAAACAACTTCATGTTGTCTGGAATTTCGATAGGATCCCAATGGAACAAACCGCATGTCCATCAAAGTTCATATGAAAAAGTTATATGCATTTAAACATTTGTAATTCAAATTAAAATAAAATGATAATAAAATAACTTCAACCAATCATTGCTTGCTATGTCAACAACCCTTCATCACCAGCTACCACGCATTCCAGTTGAACGCACGCATCAACCTAAGGAAACCATTCATTCCTTATTCGTGTGCCTCCCCCTTGACCACCAGGCCACAATCGGACACCATCGTTAGCTCTGCCAGCCATGCTCTATCAACTCCCCAAGCATGGAGGCCTCCGGCAGTATGCTCAGCCTCCCACACCTCAAAACCCGTGTAGGCTTTAAGCTGAAATTCCGGTGATTTCAGATCAAAACAACTATCATCCACCATATGGATCTGAAGCTTTCGTCGAGATCTACGATTTTGCAGCTGGAGTTTTCTAAATCATTGGACGAATTGAGATATTTTAATGGATGAAGAAGGGAAGATTTTCGACCATAGAAAGAAAGTGTCGGCCATGAAGCAAATTAGGGTTTAGATAACATTTTATTATTATTTTGCCTCGATTTGCTTGTTTCAAAGCCAAAAAATGAGCATGTGTCCAAATCAGGCCTACTAATAGCTAATCTATAGGTTTAAAATCTTCTGAACGCAATAGGACTGGTGGCAAAGCCCAATTCTGAAGTCTACAACAGTTGTACTTAAAAGTTCAATGAATCTAATAATAATTAACCATTACAGAATTTATAAAATTGGTTTCGTCGAATTCCAATATCGTTTGAAGATCTCAAATCATTAGTCGATATGCATTTATATGGCGCACGATCACATGACAACTCTAATTAACACAGAACTTGAAATTTTCCAATAATTTAAAATTGAATCCAATGAAACTAACTTCATTGAATTCTGAGATCATTTGCAAAATTACTATTTTAACAGGTTCAATCACATATATATATATAATATTCAATTTTCATTTATCCACTTTTTAATTCAATTCAAGTTTATTAATTTTATTCAAACCAAAATAAAATTTTAGAATAAAGTTACAATTCCAGTTTCCATTTATTTATATTCCACTTTTGATTATTTACTAAGTTCATTTTTAATTCAATTATAATTTAAATAACTCAGCTTCATTCAAATATTTTAATTTCAAATCTCAAAATTTATCAAAACAAATCCTACCATGGTTTCATTTTCAATCAATGAGAGCCGTAAATATAATTAGTTGAAATTCATTCTTAATCTATTTAATTAAATTTACACCGTATATTTTCACAATTAAATCATTTAATTTTAAATCTAACAATAATTATAAATAAAACCATATTAAGTTCAAAATTTTAAATGATCGAAAACACCTGTTGTTACAAAACTGGTGGAGCTAAAGATCCTAATGATCCCAACGATGCGTCAATGCATGTAAGGCAGGAACAGTGGTTCAGAAAGCAAGGATGAATCAATACAACAAATCTTGTGTACGTTTGTGGAAGCTTGCAAGGACTAGTGCCAGTTTATAAAAGCGGTCGTCGCTAGCCGTTGTCAGCCGACACCATATTGCGTATAATCCGCAAACTAGAATATTTCACTTTCATCGAATCACAGCACGAAATCGACTAGTAAATCAACCTCCTCTATTTGTTGCTCACCGCGTCCAACCTAACACCGCCCGTCGTCGACCACCTCCCCTTCTCCATTGCCTATCACTACATGTTTCCCATTCGATTTCTCTTCTAGTTTATTATCTGAGGTATGATTTTTAATCCTAAATTGACAAATCTTTATGATTATGTGTATGCATATGTTGATTAGCCATTGTTTAGTGATAGTTAATTTAGGAATATAGATAAATTCCTACTTTAGAAAATTTCGTATTTTCGATTAGAAATCAATATTATGTATTAGTTACGATAATATAGTGTAATAATTGAGTTGACAATATAACTAGTTTTTTTATTTTTTATTTAAAAATTATGTTTAGATTTAACGTTCATAGATTAAAGTATAATTGTTGAATATTATGTGTATTGATCAGTTTACGCGAATGTTAGACGCAATATAATGACTGTTATTGTTTACAAAAAAAATTAATAGTTATATCAAATTTATAGTTTTTTTTAAGTTTATATACAGTTTAAAGTTTATAGTTTAGTTAAGAAAAAGTGAAGCAATATTACACTTGAATCGATTTTGTTAAAAAGTTAGAAATGAATTTAATAACACTAAATACTATACTGAAATCAATGATTTTTAATATCCAAAAATTAATTTAATAAGAGAAAATATTCTAGTAAATTTGTTTTTCTTTAAAGTAATTAAAAATATTATAATAGTAGAAAATATTGTATTGAAATCGATTTAATAAACGATTCAAAAATAAATATAATAACAACAAATATTCTAGTAAAATCAATTTTCTTTATTGTCTAGATATGAATACAATAAGAGAAAATATCCTACTAATATTTTAAAAAAATGAATAATTATAACAATAGAAAATATTGTACTGAAATTGATTTCATAAACAGTTTAGAAATAAAAATAATAACAACAAATATTCTAATAAAATCGATTTTCTAAGAAGTTAAAAAATAAATATACATGATCAAATACTTCTAAAATCGATTTAAAAAAAATGAAGCAATGATTATTTTAACAATAATATTCTACAAAAAATTATTTCCAAAAATGTTAAGAAATCAATATTAGAGTAAATAGAAGGTGGGATGTGGAAGGGAAGTGAAGTGAAGTATTGTCGAGATATGATAGTGTGATATGTAAAACCTTTAGTCCTAGAGAATTTACTTTATTTTTAAAATACAGAAAATATACCTCCTGGATAAAACTAATGCGTAGGAGAAGCGCCGTCGAAATTTAACAGAAGGGGCGTGTGAATCCTTTAGTCTAAAAAGGCTTTACCAACATATATGGATGTTATAGAAATCACTAAGATATATTTTTTAAATAAAGGAAAATGTTCACGTATTATGTCAACGGTAGTTGGATGTATGAAATTAGAACTAGATTGAAAGGTTTGGTAAAAGCACATTTCTAAAATGGTGTAAACATATTTATTAAATTTGTAGTATCTAATAATTGAAAGTATAAGGATCTTCGTTGATAGTGTAGTAGGTGCAAACTATTGAGGTTTTGGAAACTAGACATAGTTAAGTACATCTGTAAGAATCTGGTTTTTTGTCAAATTATTATTTATGGTATCGTCAAAGGGGAACTTGTTGCACCTATGGTAAATCCTGTAGTGTTAAAGGTTTATTTGGTTACGACAAATCTAATAGAAGATATGATAGAAGATGCAAAAAGATCAATGTTCCCTACATGTCAATTTGACGATGATGACGTTAATATCGAAGAAGAAATGAATGCAGAAGCATAATAATATGTGATTTATTGGCTTTAGCTAAGAGGTCATCATGGAATGGCTACAAAAAGACATGTACCACACAATAATCTGATGTGTGATAGTCAATACAAAGTGAAAGTACAAATGCCGGCTTTCGGTTTGTTATACCATAAGATAGATACTTATATAAAAGGTTGCATGTTGTATTGGAAAGATGATATTAGTCTTAGAAACAACAAAATATGTGCTAAGTAAAGATATAAACCTAAGAAAAGGAAAGGGAGTTCCACACAATAGAATGCATTATTTATCCATCACTCCTAGACTACAAAGGTTATATGCATCCTCAGTCACTACATGTCATATGTAATGACATATGTGAGAACACCAGAAGATTAAACTTTGACACATCCATTGGATGGAGAAGCACAAAAATATTTTGATAGGACGTGTCCTACATTTTCCACAAAGAGTTGCTACGTCAAAGTTGGTTTATATAAAGATGGATTTTCACCATTCTCTCAGTTAAATCGTAAATATTCATCTCGGACTATTATCATTACTTCTTATAATATACCTCCATGGATGTGTATAAAACTCCATATATGGTTCTCACTGATTTCATTCTCGACCCTGATGATCCAACACAAGGCACCGATGTTTATTTATAACCATTAATACAAGAGTTGAAAACACTATAGGTTCAAGGAGTTGAAAAATATGACATTTCCAAAAAAAATGTATGCTCGCTTCTTTGTTATAAGTATGGGTTATTTTCCTACATATGTGATGCTTTCAGGTTGGAATGGCTGATCGTCTAGCTTGTTCTTGGAAGAAACACAAGCATTTTCTTTTTGGTATAAGAGGAATATTTCTTGATTTGATTGTCATTGTTGTTTTCTCCATCTCAATCATACTTTTAGAGAAAAAACTTCAAAGCTAATAAAGAGAGAATATGAAAGCACCAAAGATTTGGTTAAGCAAAAAAATATATGCAATTTTAAAGGAGTATCCCAAGATATATGAAATTGATGCACAGACTGAAACAACTGGTAAATATGACATTTATAATTAGTGAAAATAAAATATATTCTAGGAGTTACCTTACTAGAAAGATCTCTTATTTCGACATAATATCGACATGATGCACAATAAAAAAATGTGTTTGATAAGATTTTTAATATAGTTTTGAATATTAAGGGAAAAACAATGGACGATTTGAATTCAAGACGTGACATAGAACACTTCTGTGGATGTTCCAAACATCATATGAATCCCAATGACAACAAAAAACCGAAAGCATACTATAAACTAGACAATAAGGAAATAAAACTCATACTAAAATGGGTTAAGGACTAAAATGTCCTAATGGGATTTCTTCTAATCTTCGTAGATGTATTGACTTTAAAAATAATAAATTGGGCTGGATGAAAGTCATGATTTCCATATCATGATGGAATATTTATTTCCAGTGGTGTTCACAGAAATGTTACTTGTAAAAGTGTGTAGTGTTATAATTGAGTTAAGTCTATTTTTAGATAGCTTTGTTCGGTAACCTTAAAAATTGATCATCTATGTAAACTTGAAGTAGAAATTCTAATGCTGCTTTGAAACTAGAGAAAATATTTCCTTTAGGTTATATTAATGTAATGGAGTTTACTTGTTCATCTTCCATCCAAAGTAATTCTTCGAAGTTCAGTGTAATATAGGTGGATATATCCTTTTGAGAGTTAGTAGGAAATATCAATTATTAGACCAAAAAATAACACTAACACCCAATAAGTCGCGTTTAGAGCATGAAATACGAGAAAATTAACGAAAAACAAGAAACAACTATTTTATAGTGGTTCGGCGTTAACAAGCCTGCATCTACTTCATAATCTCTTAATAATGTCATAATATTGGAATTACCATGAATGAGATTGTCAGAATCTCTCGTATAAAACTCTTTTTGTTGATTATTTTGAATTACAGTCAAGAATACCACTTATATTTCGAGACAAAACAAGTTTGCAACCATAGCTAAATAGCGCAAAGCTTCACATGGCCAAAAAGTCCACTGAATTGCCTTCTTGACATGTATTTATAGGATGCATCATGCTTCGGGTCGAGTAGCCATGCAGCATTTATCCAGAAGGGTTCATAGAAGAAATGAGGAACGTAGAGACAACTTCTTTAATTTGTGCATTGCCAAGTGGAACCGATCCGGGTTTATAGTGGAACATGCCATGAGAATAAGTCCATTATGCACATTCAGGTAACTGTCCAGGCAGGGTCGGGTCCTATTCGACCCAATCTGAATTGCATTCGACCCAACCTGGGTTCCACTCAACCTGAGTTCCATTTAATCCGGGGCTCTGTTTGACCCAAAGCTCTGTTTTTACTAAAGTGTGGTATTTAACCCAAGTTAAGGCTTCCTTCAATCCGAGCTGGAACCCTAATCAATCTAAGGTATATAGGAAGGATCTCCTTTGATTCAAGACTTCGTGTACCCTCTTCTTCGACCCCGGTATGCTATTGATGTTGTTGGGATCAGACGAGCCAAAAGGTGATCGAACCAGGGGTATGGTTAGTAGTGTCCAACCTTGTCCAGAATCATGCTCGACCCTTGATTATCCTAGTCCGTAGTAGCTCATAAGGTGACGGTCTTGCCAAAAGGTTGGCCAACATTTAGCCTCCCAAAGTAGCCTGTCATACAGGATATGCTTTGAATTAGTCAAGCTGCATCCCTTTGGAACGTCATTCACCATTGGGAGTGTAGTGTAAAGTTGTTGTGTCTTCTCAAATAGTTCTGTCACTTGGACTTTTTCTTACATAAATAGCTTGTCATGTATCACACTACTTTCATTGGTGCTTGTCAGGCCAAAGCCTATTGTAATAACCTGGAAATCCAAGCCAATTTAAAATTTTTATTTTGGTAATTTTATTGAATTTTGAATATTTAAAACGAATTATTTAAAATAATAACGATGAGAAATTTATTTTGAATAGAATTAGAACGTATATATCTTTATAGACCGTCGTTTGAATATAAAAATATATATATATATATATATAATTATAAAAAGGAATACTTCGATAATTCGATTTCAAATTTCAAATGAATGTACAGGATTCAAAATAAACCGGATTTTAACGAAGCCAAAAATATTTGAATCTAATTAAGAATATCTTTCCAACGAATCCGAAAGATTGAAATTTCATAGTGGAGATAAAAAGTTATGCCCAGTTGAAAATTTAGAATAGTCGCTATGGAATTCTGGCCCTTAAAAATGGGAATTTTGCAAACGACCTCGGTTTTCGACGAAACTACTTTTGTTGGATCCGGGATGTCAAGTTATTGCTAGATTTCAAATTTCGTAATTTTTCGAATCAATATGTGAGCGTGGCAAAGGAAAACGTGTTTGACCAGTTTCAATTGATTTTAATCGACTGGAAAATGGCCGTTTTTCAAGCGGTCTCAGAATTTGACAAAATTAGTTTTGTTAGGACCGTATCGTCAATACGAAGCTAGAAAATATTTTTCGACGATTTTTCGAGTTAGTATGTGGCCCCAGTAAACTGAAAGGCGCGCTCAAATTCAATATATAGAGTTATATGTTGATTTTGATGAAAACTGATCGAAACGGTAAAATTAGCTTACGATACATATCCCACTGTATTCGAAATGGGGGTAATACTTTGGGGACGACAGTCGGTGTGTTCGATTTTGAGTTCGAAATAAAAAAATTGCTTTATTGTATAAATAAAATAAAATAAAAATAATATAAACATTTATAATACCCCCCTCCTTCTTTCTCTTCCCCCATTTCAGATTATAAAAAAAAAGATCGGAGGAGCAGGCGCCCCCCCCCCCCCCTCTTCCATTGGCGATCGATGGCCCCTCCAGCAGTGGTGGCCCCGCCATCGCGTCCAACCTCCGGCGATGAAGCGCCCAACCCCCCTTCCCTTTCGCCTGTTCTCCTCTAAACCCTCCCCCAAAACTGAAACCGCCCCCCTGCTTTCCTCCGCTGCCTTAGGAGGCGCGCAGCCCCACCATGCCACGGATTCGCGACCGCACCTACCATGAAACCCGACGCAGCCCCATTCGACCTCCCAAGCCCAAGCCGCCATCACCTCAGACCCTCCCGACCCCGACTCTGACCAGTGGCGCGTAGCGTCGAACCCTTGGCGACCTGAAGCCCTCTTTTGCTGCTCCACCCTCCTTTTATAAAGTGAGTTTTATCCTTTTTAATTTTATTGTTAGTTTTCTTTTCAGTTTTTACATAAATAAAAATCTGATTTTTTGTATGCGATGAAAGATGAGATTTATATATGATGAAAGTCGAGATTTTTAATGTGTGATAGGTCGATTTTTTTTTAAAATATGAAGGTAGCATATAAAAATAAGATTTTTAATCATAGAAAGACGATATTTTTATAAGGAAAGGCGTGATTTTTATGATTATAAAAATATAATTTTTATATTATAGGAAGGTTAAAAATATAATTTTTATATTATAGGAAGGTTAAAAATATATTTTTATATTATAGGAAGGTTAAAAATATAATTTTTATATTATAGGAAGGTTAAAAATATAATTTTTATATTATAGAAAAGTTAAAAATATAATTTTTATACTGGTGGCATATTGAAAATATGATTTTTATATACTAGAAAATATAAAAAAGTGATTTATATATATATCGTGAATTAAAAATAGGATTTTTTATATACTAGAGAATATAAAAATGTGATTTTTATATATGTAGCAAACGCGGTCAACGAAAGTGATAAAGGGAAAGAATGGCGAAGATTTCTACATAAGAAGAGTCGTGGCGTTTGGTTTAGCTAGTCGGTGAGAACTCCTCACTTTTATTTTAATTTCTAGTTGAAATATATACTAGGATGCAGATAGTGTTTAGTAACACCTGACACCCGTCGTCCACAGACCATGGACGGCTTGTATGCTTGTTTGTTTGATTTTGATGTGTAGTTGATTGTGTGATGTGATGTGAAGTGAAATAAAATATTTAAAAATTTAAAAATATTTTATAGTTGAAAATATAATTTTTAACATGAATATGAATAAATAAATATAAACAAATTGGACGATTTGTTTATATACACTGATTTGACTGATATTGATTGGGACGATAAATTTTACACATCGGCCAACTACACAAATAAAAATTTGTGTTTATTGATTTGAAACCCCACACGGGTATTGGGATGATATTTGACGTACACTAATCCCGATTGTTTAGTTGTATGTCGATCGATTGATTGACAGGTTGTTATAATAAGCGTTGAATATTTATATTTAATGCTTATACAGTGTAGAATGCACTCTGGATGATGGTTGATGATTTATCGTAGCTATTATATACATGTATTGTAGGGAATCCATATAATTAACGTTATATGGTAATTGATTGGGTCTCATTCCAATTTGGAAAACAGAAAGAAAATTCATTTGTTGAATTGTAAAGAAAATTCATTTGTTGAATAGTAAAGAAAATTCAAGTGTTGAATAGAGAAAATATTCATTTGTTGAATAGAATAACGAAGTTATTGAAATATATAAAGCCGTGTTGATTAGATTGACGCCATTTTTACGTGAAAGATATTTATATCGATTATATTCGTTATATAATGAATATAGAAAAGAAATTGATTTCAAAATTTAACGTTATGAAAATATTATCATTTGTATATCGATAATGTGGAATATTCAATTTTGATTAAAATTGAATATGAAGTTGAAATCGTTTTGAAAACGAATTTAAAATGATTTATAAAATACGTTTTAAAAGGAAATCGATGAAATATATATAATATATATATTATATATAATGGCCTGAATAGAACGCGTCACGCTGCGGCAGTTCGCGAATTTCGACCATTGACTTCGAACGGATATTACGGGAGATCCGACCGTCGGATTCTCCTAAAACCAGAACCGTTGGGTTCGTATAGAAAAGTGCTTTCTAATGGATATTAGAAATTAGAAATCTAACGGTTGGATTTGGAATTATGTCCAAATCAAATTTGGAAAAGGTCGCTGTAAGTGCAATTCGATAGCCGTTGATGGAAATCGACTGTACGGGCCTTGATAAAATTAATAAAAATAATAATAATTTGTGTAAAATCATAAGAAACGATTTGGGAAGAATTGGGATGAAAAGCTCCATATTTGAAAAGATAAAAGTAGACTTTTATCGAAATGAACTAGTTTTGAACTAGAATAACAATTTATTTATTTTTAAAATAAATAAATTGGATTTGAAATGGTTTTGAAAATAACCAGAATTTCCAATAATTGAATTGGAATGGATTTGAATCGAAATCGTCTTTGGAATATTTCGTTGTTGGATTTCGTGATGATACAGATATTGTTATGGGAATTTGAAAGATATATTGATATCGTTATTTCCAATACCATATTTGTTAGTCGTAGGATTTGATATTGAATATAAGCCGATATATTTTCTATTCAGAGCCTTGTATTTAATATCAAATGTGATTTGGTTTTGTCGTGAATGGTGTCTTCATTAACACTGTCCTTAAACCCAGTTGAGAAAAGATTAAATCATTTTATTTAGATTTAATGAAGTGTACCAATTAAATGGTATTTAAATGGAATTGAATTTGAATTGATTTTTGGGTTTATCGTGAACGGTGTTTTAAATAACACTGGTTCTTTAACCAGATAATTAACGGAATGTGATTTTGGGTTGTCGTGAACGGTATCTTCAATAATACTGTTCTTAGACCCAAAGGAGTTAATAAAATGAGAAACTAACTGGAGATTAGTTAAGTTGAATGGTTTCTTGGGTATTGATCTGATGTTGGTTTCGGCCTTCGGGGTTAATACTTTGGGAATTGCTCACTTGCTATTTTACGGTTAAAGGCTAATAGAATGGAATGTGATTTTGGGTTTATCGTGAGCCGTGTTTTAAATGACATCGGTTCTTTAACCCAGTTAAAGATTAAAACTAAGTGGAGTTTTAATGAATCTTTAATTAGATTGAAAAGATCGAGAATGGAGTATTGCTCCAGGCAATAGTTAAATATTTAATTAGATTTGAACGTGAAATGGTAATTGTATTTACCGGTAACACTGTGGTGTTAGATATGAAGTATTACCAGTTTTACTTCATGGGATGAATAGGTTAGGATTGGGAAATAAATGATTACTTCGGTGTGGTTCGCTAATCCCGAATAGTTTGAAGTGATATTCAAAGGAAGATTAAAGAATAAATTTAAAAGAATTTATCTTTGATAAAATTAATGGGAACCTTTCCCTAAGAACATGAAATTTAGAAACTAACTGTAGGTTAGCTAAGTAGAACGGTTTCCTGGGTATTGATCTGATGTTGATTTTGGCCTTCGTGGTTAATATTTGGGGGATTATTCTCTTTTTAATTTACGGTTAGTGACTGATGAATTGGAATGAGGCGTATGTTGTGTTTGTGTAACAATTGTTTATTATATACGCGAGTTATCAGAAAGACCGGGTTTATCCCATTCTGAATAACTGATTCGACCATGAGTCGAAAATGAAGACGGTGGTTGAAGATAGGAGGTCTTCACGTCGTTTGGGTGATTACTGATGATCTTGATTGGGCTGTACACCCAAGAGGAGGGAATCAGTTAGTGATCATCCAGACGTACTTGGAGATCGATGGATATGCAAGGTGCAAGGTGCCTTCGGTTTCGTTTAGACCCAGAACAGACTTGTAAATGGACTGTGTGTCTGACATTGGATTTTAGTCTGTGTGATCGATTTCTATTAAATATACATCTAGATGGCGGCGGAGAATTTATTCTCTTGCTTAACGCCCTTCTCTAAGACGTACGAGCTCAGGGGTTATATATTGATGGATATCAATCGCATGGAGTGAATTGCCTGTGTGGCATGCCTAAGTGGCAAATGATCAAGGCTTTTGTTGAAAAGCAGAGTCTTGTGGTTGATGATCAAAGCACGGCCTGTGTGACATAGCTTTGTGTATCGTGGATTCGCGAGCCTCACACCTCAGTTGTGAACCAGAAACGGGAGAAGGATCTAGGGAGGGCATGTCTTTCTTTCTAGTTAGTGGTGGTGTCAGTGCTTAAATTGGCTGACATTTATATACTTTTCACCTGTGTGGTTGTTGCTGTTGCGAGGAGCCTCAGATATATCGGTGACTATGTGAAGCTGATGGAGTCATTCGTTGGCTCATTTACGCCCCAAAGAACGGGGAAACGCAGTGTCCAGGCATTTTAATCCACATCGGTGGACCGGCCCTGTGGCTCCTAGGTACAGTTGCGGTTGTAGCCTGAGGCTCGGGCTAGAGAGTCTCGAATCGGTAGAGGACGATCCCTAGCCTCGGTTCATAGATGGAAATCCAATTTCCAAATACTAGACATTTGTTGTTTTGATTGTAGAGCCTAGTACGGCGACATGATATATGGTACCCATGTTGTCTATGATTGATATTTATGATTGTATATAAAATTAGAAACTAACTGGAAACGAGTTAAGATGGGTGGTTTCCTGGGTATTGGTCTGATGTTGGTTTCGGCCTTCGGGGTTAATACTTAGGGAATCGTTCTCTTACTAATTTACGGTTGGAGTCTGATTAAGAATTAAAAGATGATTTGTTTTAAATGTACCAAGCATTTTTGGCTATTATAAGGGAAAACCATATCCCCCGGCTTGCATTGCATTGTGTGATAGGACCTGGGTCTTATAATAGCTTCATTTATCTTTATTTAGCATTGCGCTGTTGTTTTATGCACTGGTATTCTTGGGAGGAAACCCGTTCCATGTTATACGACGTGGTCCCTTGATTTACCTAACTTTAAAATGAAGATTAATAACTGTTTTAGTTCTCACACCAGTCACATGACTGACCTGGAGTTTATTGTTTTAACCTAAACTCTGGGTGCCCTTATTTCAACACGGGCAGCAAGTAGTTTTGGTTTTGCAGATTTATATTCATAGGATCCTGATTTACAGCTGGAACGATACTCGGAAAGCTCTGTATCTGTGTACTACTTCTGGTTGTGTTTTGTATTATTTTCCGCTGCGATGTATTTAAATGTAATTTAAATCTCTGATATTTTCTGTGTAATATTTATTCTTACTCTGTATATTCTTGTATTCTTACGGAATTGTTGTAATTAACAATGAAATATTCTTCTGTTTGCGTTCTAATTTGTTGTGTTCTCAAAACAATCAGGGGTTTCGAATGGTCTTGGTCGGTTTAGCGACTGATTCGGATCGAGCGAAATTCCCGGCCGTTACACCTGTGGTCGGACTAGCCGAGATGAAAAAGTAATCATTTAAGCCTCGTCGAATCAAGAGGTCAAGTTCTTTCAACATAAGTCGCATTGCATCATTGGCTCCAATGTGTGATTGTACACACACAGGTCCTTGCCAATTGATGACGTCTTCCCGTGCAGGTTAAGCGCTTAGTCAAGTCAGACCTTCTTTTACATACGAGTCAATGCATGGTGAAGTTATTCAAGTCATGAGATAGTACAGGAACTTTCGGGCTCTGAGAAAGCATGTGGACAATTGGATAGAGCCCCGGTGTGCGAACTTGATTTTTGCACTTGGTTTTGGACTATCCCAACATCGGGATATTAATCTAGGACTCCTTGATCACATTGAATCATAATAATAATAAGTCAGAAAACCACGATCACTTCGGATCATATTAATAGAAAACCAGAAATTCATAATTGGACCAAACCATATTTAAAGAAATCCACAATCGCTCTAGAATCCTTTACAGTCCAATAATCACATACGAGTTACTATGAGATGTTATTGAAATCATGTGAGCCAGTTTCTCGTATGCTTGTCAAAATAATAAGGTGGTAGAGAGGTTTATCTTACTTTCCTTTCACTGTAGTTGCTATTTAAGTCTTGGAAGTCACCCTTGACCCATCAGTTGGCTCACTTGAACGGGTAAGGCAAGTCATGTCTAGCTCATAGGCTCTCTCACTTGAATGGGCAGGACAAATCATGTCATAGTCCGAAGATATAGTTTATATGCTTTGAATCACGTATCAAGTCATGGTCGTGTTCAAAGTCAGTCCGTGATTTGATGCTCGTGCTCCCGGTGCTAGTGGAGAACAAGCGAAGTTAGCGCTTATGTCCCAGCTTTAGTGGAGGTCAAGTGTCAATTGGGCATCAATCCTTAAGCCTTTATACTTTCTGTAACACCGCGTAATTTCAATGAACACTATAATGTAAAATAAAGAATACTTAATTAAATATTGGGAATTAATTAAAACAGACTGTGCCGTTGCATTCGTCTTGGAATTTTGCTTAAGATAGATTTCGAGTTTGCGTAAAACGGACATTGTATTAAAAAGTTATTAAGTTTAGAAGTTTGTATACATATAAGAGAATTATATACATACAAATCAAGCTAGAAATTCAAACAAATCAAAACAGCGAAGCGGGAAAAAATATACGGCGGAATCGACCTGTTTAGGGTCAACCCAAGACCGAGCTAGGTCGACCCCGGGGTCGACTCAGGGTGTTGGGGTCAATCCATGGGTCGACCCTAAGGTCGACCCCTATACAGATCTGGGTAGATTCGAATTTCTTAACCTGGACGCGTTACTTAACCTGATGCGTTGGCTTGAAGCTACAAATAAGACCTCATTTCTATTGTTTCATTCACCCAAAACAATGGAGACAACGAGATGCTGCCCCAACTCAGATTGAATTAGTCTATTCTTCTGCAACAACGATTATATTTATACGTATTCAAGAATCTCTGCTTCAACATCAACACTCTTTTCTCAGTTCTTTAGATCCATTCCCTGTGAGTTCATGTTATTTTTAGATATAAACATTTAATAAGTAATCCACACTTGTTTATAAGTTGGTTCTAAACCTATGCATGTTAATAAACTAAGCCATGACTAAATAGATCTACCATTACTAGTACACCTGGTCTATTATTCTATCCTTTCATGCCTATCTTCACTATGCCAATTTCTGTTATCATATACCTATTCTGTTATTATGCCCATTTCTGCTATCATATGGCTATCCTGTCATTATTATGACTATATCTATCATCATATGCATGTTTTGTTATTATGCCTATTGTTGTTCTCTTCTCCCCCTCCTTCCCTTTTTATTTTTATAGTTAGGCTACCTTCGATCCTAGGCTTATCACTGAAATATGCGAACAAACGAAATTTGGAATGGTTGGGAATGATAAATTAAGGCATAACTTGTATTGTAAAACATGACTGGGATTTGGGGGCATAACCTATACCACGACCTAAGACTTTAATTTGGGCATATCGTATATGATGATTTATAACTTGAGGAAAGGGACATGAAAAAACTATGATGAACATGAATAATTATTTAAGAATGAATATGCCTAGATTTACAGTAAATAGAAATTATAACCGCACTTAGACACGAGGTTAGATTACACTTGTAGAAGTCTGCCCGGAACCGCCAGGCAAATTCAGCATCCAGAAGTGGTTAATTTAATGTGAGGGGTCTAGTGCATAAATGTATATGTAACGGTGCCAAGACACAAGGTTAAGTCCTACTTGTGGTAGAAGTCTGTGCGGAACCGCCCGGCATAACCAGTATCCACAAGTTGTGAAATTAATGTGAGAGGTCT
The DNA here is from genome assembly GCA_030737875.1 of Allium sativum. NCBI lineage: Eukaryota > Viridiplantae > Streptophyta > Magnoliopsida > Asparagales > Amaryllidaceae > Allium > Allium sativum. Next base: position 575,125,167 of record CM060909.1, on the reverse strand, counting down.
GATGCATTAACATACATGGACAAGGAATGATAATAACCTATTACAATTATTTACACTAATGAGAATTTTATAAAATAGGTAAGCTTGTCCTAGGGACAAGTGGAAATTATAACATAAGTTATAATAAATGGGAAGGGAACTTATTAGTAAACCTTAGTTAAGAGAACTAAGATAATAAGTAAACAAAGACAAGTTGTAGTGATAGTGTAAGACGGAATTATGATTAAATAAGAAAGAACGGGGTAAATATATGAGGTGAAATAAGTTATATTTAATCATAAATAATAAGCAACATGTGAAATAGAAAATAGGTGAACCGAGATGAAGTATACTTAATTATATAATAAGTAAAACATGTTATTGTAACTATGGAATCAAAAAATGAATAATGTAAAGCGATTGTAGATTACTTTCGTTAATTACATTCCAGGGATAAAAGATTGTAGGTTACTTTCGTTAATTACAATCTAGAGATAAGGGATTGTAGAATACTTTCGTTAATTACAATCGAGGGATAAAAGACTATAGATTACTTTCGTTAATTACAATCTATGAGTAAGGGATTGTAGATTACTTTCGTTAATTACAATCCAGGGATAAAAGATTATAGATTACTTTCATTAATTATAATCTAGGGGTAAGGGATTGTAGATTAGCTTCGTTAATTACAATTCAGGGATAAAAGATTGTAGATTATTTTCGTTAATTAGAATCTAAATGTAAAGGGTTAAGTAAACTTGTTTGAATCAATGGGGGATTAAGTAAATCTGTTAAATCGGTGGGAGGTTACCCGAACCAGACAAACTTAACATGTTTTATATGTTGGGGTTAACCAAGCTTGTTTATCTGTTAAGCATAACCTGTTAAAATCCTAGTAGTGGGGATGCAAGCCTAGGGGGTGCCTTGTATCATTTGTTGTGTGGGACCCGTATCAGTCAGTAACCCATACATGTATCACAGGGGGACTCCGAACTAGGTACAGGTCAGAGGCATGCTTAGTGAGCTGATTATAAGAGGTTCATATCGGTGGAGGTATTGACGGCACATTCCAACGGAGTCATGTGCGTGCATGGGTCCGGATTGCTCGGGAAATTAAGACGTTGTGACATGAGTAGATTTGGTTATGCCTATCGGAAAAAGGGGTTGCCACTTTAGGAAGTGATATATCCTACTATAGGGCCAACACATGGTATCTACTGGATAGGGAGCTGATCGATTGGTGTAGTAATTAGGGTACATTTAGTCTTGCTTGTTTAGGAACCCGTTATTATCGTTGGGGGTAACACTGTCATTTCTGTTGGCTGCCTGTTATTGTTGTTAGGGGTAAAACACATCACCAAAAGTACACCTAAGTCTACCATTTGTTTCTATTGGGATCATTCTGTTTCTATTATACTAGTATTGGTGAAGAGAAAAGTATTTGGGAATCTACTCTATTTTGTTCTGTTTATTCTACTTATCCTCCAGTCTGTTATACCTGTCCTATGATACTATTATCTCTCTCATCCAGTTTATATGCCTATCATGATGCTTTTACTATTTATATGCTAAAAGTAACTGGACTCGCTAGACTTTATGTCTGACCTGTTTTGTTTCCTTTTCCCTCTCTTCCTTTTTCCCCTAGGTTCTCAGGGTTGTAATACTCAGGCTTTATTAGGATCCTCTCTTCTGTTCCTGCTTGGAGTTGCTTAGATGTACAACTTTGACTATTTTTCAACTCTGCTATGGCTATTTTGGGGACTATGATTTTGTATTTATGTATTCTGATGGTTTTAGTACAAGGAAGATACTTTTATTTGATTTATTTGATTTTCAGTATTTCAGATTAAGGTTGGAACCATATTTTGACCATGATGTTTTCTGTTGGAAAATAAAGTTTTAAATTTCCGCTGCAAATTTATATCTGTCTTGTGATGTTTACGTTTCTGTTTACCTATAACACTTCACGGAACTTAATGCATTCTTTTAAAAAGTGACATTCACGGACGTGGGATGTTACATTTGGTACCAGAGCTGAAGGTTACAAGATCGGATAAAAGGTTTTGAAAATTGTTTTCAAAAGGTTTTAAAAAGAAAGGATTTAGAAAAGGTTTATTTTTGAAAAACATATTCCCCAAATCGATATGAAATATCTTTTGATTCTCTATTTGAATCCCTTTTCCTTTTCTTTTCAGCATGTCTGGGGAACCGATTCTTCCCGAAAGGTGTCCCCATTGCGGCATGGTTCCGTAGGCATGTTAAAACTATGGCACATGTTGAAGGGCAAGAAAAGTGCCCAACCTCCATCTGTAGCCGTAGTATTTCCACCTAATACGGGAACATAGAAGAAAGAAAGGAAGCCTAATAAAGTTTAAATAAAGGCAAAAAGAAATGTTATGGTTGTGGGAGCTTAGGTATTTGGTCAAGGGTTGCAGAAAAAGGAGGAATGCTTTTTTTCACTGTGGTGAGATTGGACACTATACTAGGAAATGGCTGAAGAAGCAAGGACAGAAGCAAAAGAAAGGACTATCTGGAGAGTCAGTGAATGCTTTCAGGGGCAGTGGACCAGACGAAGATAGGAAAGTTTCCATTGAAGGTTTTATTTCTCTTTCCGATCATCCTGTTAGGACTCTTTTTTTATTATGGCACTTCGCATTCTTTTATATCTGATTCTGTGGTTGAGTCTCTATACCTTAGTACTAGTATGGTTTCGGATCCTGTTGTTCTCTCAAATCGCAATAGGGGCTTGGCTCATCCATTTGTGATTTGTTGGGGTTTGAGGATATCTGTGTTGGGCGTCGAGTTTGAGTATGAAGCATTTGCGCTTCGTTTTGTGGGCTATGGTCTGACTCTAGGGATGGATTGGCTAGACATGTATGGTGTCATTCTAGACTGTGAGAGGAGGGTCGTTAGACTTTTGACTTGCTATGGGAGGACTCTCGAGATTTCTTTTGACCCAAAAGGGTCTGTCATGCTTAGTTTCCTAGAATCACTTGATGCATCTATCGATGATTTGCGATCTGTACCGGTAGTCTGTGAGTACTCAAATGTTTTGAGGAGGTTATTGGCTTACCTCTGAGGCGCAAGATTGATTTTCGGATATACATGGTGGAGAATGCGAGGCCAGTCGCATTACCTGTGTGCCACATGTATCATAGGGAGCGGAGGGAGCTCAGCAAGCAAGTAGAGGAGCTACTTGAGAAAGGATTTTTTAGGCGAAGCATATCTGAATGGGGTGCTCCAGTAGTATTCACAACTAAGGTGGATGGCTTGCTTCGCTTATGTGTGGATTACAGGGAGTTAAATAAGCTTACTAAGAAGAATAGGAACCCACTTCCGAGGATAGATGATCTGCTTGACCAGCTTATTGATGCATCTATTTTCTCTTAGTTAGACTTGGCCACGGTCTTTCATCAGTTGAGGGTTACCGAGGATAGTACAGACAAGGCCGCTTTCATAACTCCACATGGTTTCTTCGAGTGGCTCGTAATGCCTTTTGGGTTAACAAATGCACCCGCTTATTTCGTGGATCTGAAAAGTAGGGTGTTTCGGGAGTTTCTGAATAAGTCCGTTGTGGTCTTTGTGGATAATAATCTGATCTTCTCGAAGAGCGAGCAAGAGCATGCCCAACATTTAGGAGAGGTTCCGAAGACTCTCCGAGCGCACCAGCTTAAGATGAAATTCTCCAAATGTCATTTTGGAGAAAGAATGTGAGATTTCTAGCGAATGCGGTCTCCAAGGATGGAATAGCGGTGGATCTAGCGAAAGTAATCGTAGTTCAAGATTGGAAGATTCCAAATAATGCAACAGAGGTGAGAAATTTTATTGGTTTAGCGGGCTACTGTAGGAAGTTTATTAAAGATTTCGCGAGGATATCAGCCCCACTCACCAGACTAACGAAGGAGAATCTGACCTTTGCTTGGAACATTAATTGTGAGGATGCTTTTCAGTGATTAATGAGGGTTCTGACAACAACCCGAGTTCTAACATTGCCTAATGGAAGCATGGTGTTCATGGTGTACAATGATGCATATGGTATAAGGTTCGGTGTCATCTTGATACGAGAGGGAAGGGTAGTATGTTACGGTGGTAGACAGTTGAGAGCTCACGAGAAGAACTACCCTACCCATGTTTTGGAATTAGCTACTATAGTGTTCGCGCTTAAGACTTGGTGGCAGTATCTGCTTGGACAAAGGTTCGTGTTGTACATGGACTATAAGTCGCACAAGTATCTGTTCTCATAGAAGGATCTCAAATTGAGACAGCAGAGATAGGCTTCTACTTGGGCCTGAGATGATTAGAGAAACTTCAGAAAAGATAATCTTATCCGCAGACGCATGAAGACAACTCAGAATAGGCAGAAGTCATAAGCAGATAAGAGGAGGACTGACATTGAGTTTAAGGTGGGAGACATGGTTTTCATCAAAGTATCGCCTCTGAGGAATGTTGTTCATTTTGGATCCGTAGGGAAACCGGCGCCAAGGTTTGTAGGGTCATTTCCTATAGTGAAAAGAATATGTCAAATGGCCAATAGAGTGAAGCTACCGAAAAGATTTGCGGGAGTTCATGATGTTTTCCATGTTTCTTATTTGCGGAAGCGTCTACATGATACCGTAGAAGTAGTTGAGCCAAGTATGTTTGAGGAAGTAGAGGTCGAACGGGAGGCGACAGTTAGATGAGTTCCTACTCATATTCTTGGATCAGAGGTTAAGAAGCTACGTGATCGAGGAGTCAAGTTGATGGAAGTTCAATGGGAAGAAGACCATGAGGATGCAACATGGGAGACTGAAGACAAGATTCGTGCTTTGTACCCTTTTCTTTCGAAGGGTATGTTCTTAACTTCTTCTTTCAAAGCTTTTATTCATACTTGGCTTCTGTCATTAAGTATATCCTATCGATCGAATCTTCGACCTTTAAGTAGGAAACCAATGGGTGTAAACATGTGTTTGAGACATGTTATGTTTGATGGATGCAAGTGTTTGCTAGTGATTGCTCGTGGATGCATATACACACACACTAGGCACTAGATCGGCTCAATCACTCTCATACTGCATATAGATGTTTGTGCATATTTTTCTTTTTATGCATGGAAATGGGTGTATCATCGTATGAATGTTGCATTTGGATGGATGATTGTGCACACATAGAGAGTTCACATGATACAATAGTATTATTTGCATACGTGTTGGATTCATGGCACTAACATACATTGCATTAAGGAGGTCAACTGAATTAGCAGACCGCCTACTTTTTCACATTGGTATAGAGACATATACACACAACTTTGCATATGTTCATATAAGCATTAGAAACCTTTTAAGGACAATGGATATCTATGATTGATGAATGAGTAGATGGATGTGGACGTTATGATATACATTCTTCTTAAAATAGAGATTTCGGGGACGAAATCCTTTAAGTATGGCAGAATGTAACACCTCGTATCTTCGACCTTTAAGTAAGAAACTAATGGGTGTAAACATGTGTTTGAGACATGTTATGTTTAATGGATGCAAGTGTTTGCTAGAGTTTTCTCGTGGATGCATATACACACACACTAGGCACTAGATCGGCTCAATCACTCTCATACCGCATATGGACGTGTGCGTATATTTTTCTTTTTATGCATGGAAATGGGTGCATCATCATATGAATGTTGCATTTGGATGGATGATTGTGCACACATAGAGAGTTCACATGATATAATAGTATTATTTGCATACATGTTCGATTCATGGCACTAACATACATTGCATTAAGGAGGTCAATTGAATTAGTAGACCGCCTAATTTTTCACATTGGTATAGAGACATATACACACACCTTTGCATATGTTCATATAAGCATTAGAAACCTTTTAAATTATTAAGTTTATAAGTTTGTATACATATAAGAGAATCATATACATACAAATCAACCTAGAAATTCAAAAAAATCAAAACATCGAAGTGGAAAAACAATCTGGGGTGGAATCGACCCTTTTGGGGTCAACCCAAGTCCCGGCTAGGTCGACCCCGGGGTCGACTCAGGGTGTTGGGGTCGACCCTAGGGTCGACCCCTATTTGGGGGAGTGGACCCTTATACAGATTTGGGCAGATTCGAATTTTTAAAGCTGGATGCATTTCTTGACCTGATTCGTTGGCTTTAGGCTATAAATAGGAACTCATTTCTATTGTTTTATTCACCCAAAACAATGGAGACAAGAGATGCTGCCCCAACTCAGATTGAATTAGCCAATTCTTCCGCAACAACGATTTATACGTATTCAAGAATCTCTGCTTCAACATCAACACTCTTTTCTCAGTGCTTTAGATCCAGTCCCTATGAGTTCATGTTATTTTTAGATATAAACATTTAATAAGTAATCCTAACTTGTTTATAAGTTGGTTCTAAACCTATGCCTGTTAATAGCCTGAGCCATAACTAAATAGATCTGCCATTACTAGTACACCTTATCTACTGTTCTGTCCTTTTATGCTTATCGTCATTATGCCCATTTCTGTTATGATATGCATATTCTGTTATTATGCCCATTTCCGCTATCATATGCCTATCCTATCGTTTTTGTGCCTATATCTTTCTTCATATGCATGTTTTGTTATTATGCCTATTTCTGTTCTCTTGTCTCCCTCCTTCCCTTTTTATTTTTATAGTCAGGCTACCTTCGAGCCTAGGCCTATCACTGAAATATGTGAACGAACGAAATTGGGAATGGTTGGGAATGATAAATTATGGCATAACTTGTATTGTAAAACATGACTGGGATTTGGGGGGATAACCTATACCATGACCTAAGACTTTAATTTGGGCATATCGTATATGATGATTTATAACTTGAGGAAAGGGACATGAAAAACTAATGATGAACATGAATAATTGTTTAAAATGAATATGCCTAAATTTACAGTAAATAGAAACTATAACCGCACTTAGACACGAGGTTAGATTACAGTTGTAGAAGTCTGCCCGGAATCGCTCGGAAAATTCAGCATCCACAAGTGGTTAATTTAATGTGAGGTGTCTAGTGCATAAATGTACATGTAACGGTGCCAAGACACGAGGTTAAGTCCAACTTGTGGTAGAAGTCTGCCTGGAACCACCCGACATAACCAGTATCGACAAGTGGTTAAATTAATGTCAGAGGTCTGGTGCATTAACATACATAAACTGGGAATAATAATAACCTATCATAATTATTTACACTAATGAGAATGTTATATAATAGGTAGGCTTGTCCTAGGGAAAAGTGGAAATTATAACATAAGTTATAATAAATAGGAAGGGAAATTATTAGTAAACCTTAGTTAAGAGAACTAAGTTAATAAGTAAACAGCGACAAGTTGTAGTGGCAGTGTAAGACAGAATTATGATTAAATAAGAAAGAACGGATTGAATATATGAGGTGAAATAAGTTATATTTAATCATAAATAATAAGTGACATGTTAAACATAAAACAAGTGAATTGAGATGAAGTATACTTAATTACATATTAAGTAAAACATATTATTATAACTATGGAATCAGACAATGAATAATGTAAAGGGATTGTAGATAACTTTCGTTAATCACAATCCGGGGATAAAAGATTGTAGGTTACTTTCGTTAATTATATTCTAGGAGTAAGGGATTGTCGTTTACTTTCGTTAATCAAAATCCTAGGATAAAAGATTGTAGATTACTTTCGTTAATTACAATCTAGGAGTAAGGGATTGTAGATTAATTTCATTAATTACAATCCAGAGATAAAAGATTGTAGATTACTTTCATTAATTACAATATAAGAATAAGGGATTGTAGATTACTTTCGTTAATTACAATCTAGAGATAAAAGATTGTAGATTACTTTCGTAAATTACAATCGAAAGGTAAGGGGTTAAGTAAACTTGTTTGAATCAATGGGGGTCAAGTAAATCTGTTAAATCGATGGGGGATTACCCGAACCCGACAAACTTAACTTGTTTTATATATTGGGGTTATGCAAGCTTGTTTATCTGTTAAGCATAACCTGTGAAAATCCTAGTAGTGGGGATGCAAGCCTAGTGGGTGTCTTGTATCATCTGTTGTGTGGGCCCGTATCAGTCAATAACCCATACAGGTATCATAGGGGGACCTCGAACGAGGTAGGGGGTCAGAGGCACGATTACTAAGCTGACTATAAGATGTTCATATGGGTGGAGGTGCTGACGGCGCATTCCAACGGAGTCATGCGCATGCATGGGTCCGGATTGCTCGGGAAATTAAGATGTTGTGACATCAGTAGATATGGTTGTGCCTATTGGAAAAAGGTGTTGCCACTTTAGGAAGTGATACATCCTACTGTGGGGCCAACATATCGTATCTACAGGATAGGGAGCCGATCGATTGGGGTAGTAATCAGGGTACATCTAGTCCAACTTGTTAAGGAGCCCATTATTATCGTTGGGGGTACCCCCTATCATTTCTGTTGGGCTGCTTGTTATTATCGTTGGGGGTAAAACCCATCACTAGAAGTACACCTAAGTCTACCATTGTTTCTATTGGGATCATTCTATTTCTGTTATACTAGTATTGGTGCAGAGAAAAGTATTTGGGAAGCATAATCTATTCCTGTTATATTCATTCTGCTTATCCTGCTCAATCTATTATACATGTCTTATGATACTATTATCTCTCTCATCCAGTTATGTGCTTGTCATGATGCTTTTACTTATTTATATGCTAAAAGCAACTGGACTCGCCAGACTTTATGTATGACCCATTTTGTTTTCTTTTCTCTCTCTTCCTCCCCCCTAGATTCTCAGGGTGGGAATACTCAGGCTTGATTAGGATCCTCTCTTCTCTTCCTGCTTAGAGCTACTTAGATGTACCGCTTTGACTATTTTTCAACTCTACCATGTCTATTTTTGGGGACTATGATTTTATATTTATGTACTCTGATAGTTTTAGTACAAGGCAAATACTTTTATTTGATGTACTTGATTTTTAGTATTTCAAACTGAAGTTGTAACCAGATTTTGGACAACGATGTTTTATGTTGGAAAATAAAGTTTTAAATTTTCGCTGCTATTTTATATGTCTTGTGATGTTTATGTTTCTGTTTACCTATAACGCTTCACAGAACTTAATGCATTTTGTTAAAGAGTGACACTAATGGACATAGGGTGTTACACTTTCTGATGTTGTATTGGGTTAGAGCGACGGGTTTAGAAATCTTAGATGACCCAAGTCATTTTATACCCACTCTCAAGTCAGTGAGGTAAGGGTTGAATACGAAAATGGTCGAATCACATTCTTTATGGCGTCGCCCACTTACTTTAGTTAAAAAGACAGGATTGCCTCATCGAGCATTAGCGAACTTAGTTACTCTTATGTGATTAGTTGCTGAGTTGAGTAAGCTCGTTAAAATGCAAGCGAATGAACGTCATTAGAAAGTTAGTTGAGCTCCTTTATTCATGTTCCAGCATAAAAACCACGTCGTCAAAATGCAAGCGAATGAACGTCATACTATTGTTAAGTTTTGTGACACCCCACGTCCATTAATGTCACTCATTAAGAGAATGCATTAAGTTTCGTGAAGCGTTATAGGTAAACAGAAACATTACATGATAGATATAAAAATAGCAGCGGTATAATAACAAACTTTATTAATCGTAAAGCATTGTGGTTCAAAGCATCATATGTCTGAATTACATTAAAACCAGTACATCATAAAAATTTCTGTCTTGCACTTAAACATCAGAGTACAAAATAAAAGAAGCATAATCCCCAAATAAAAACATATCCATATTAAAGATAGGTGCTTGATCAATGCATCTAAGCAGCTCCAGCAAAATGATAGCAGAATCCTGGTCAAGCTTGAGTATTCCCACCATGAGAATCTAAGGGGGAAACAAAAGAAAGAAGAGGAAACAAAAATGGTCAGACATAAAGTATGGCGAGTCTAGTTACTTTTAGCAAGTAAATAAGTAAAAGTAGCATGACAGGCATATAAAGTGGATAATCACAAAAGACAGGTATGACTAGGTAAACTAGACAAACATGATAGGGTATATTGCGCTTCTAAAGATTACTCTTATTATCTGCACTAATACTAGTATAACCAGACTGAAATGATCCCAACAACTCTAAGATGGTTGAATTAGGTGTACTTCTGGTGAGAGGTTTTGACCCCATACAATCCATTTTGAAAAATAATTTTTCAAATCTTTTATCAGATCCGACAATCTTCGGCTCTGATACCAAATGTAACACCCCACGTTCATTAATGTCACTCACAAAGGGAATGCATTAACTTCAGTGAAGCGTTATAGGTAAAAGATGCAGATAAATCACAAGATAGACAAATAAAGCAGCGAAAAATAAAGTCATTTTATAAGCAATGTAGTTTAGTCAAGCTTTTACAACAATTGACTCAATCATACTTAAAAGTATTACATAAAACTTCTGTCTTGATTCAAAAACTTCCAAGTATATAAGAAGCACAAAACATAGCAAAGTAGCATAAATCCCCAAATTTAAGTGCAACCACAGCCATAGCCAAAGATAAGAGGTTCCAAGCCATACATCACAGAATCTCCAAGCTTGGAAAGAGAAACGGTCCAAACAAAGCTGAGTTATTCCCTCCCTGACTACCGGGGGGACGGAAGAAAAGAAGACGAAAGAAAACAGGTCAGACATAAGTCTGGTACGTCCAGTGATTTTTCAGCATGTAAACAAGATAAAGGATCATGACATGAATAAACTGAAAATAGGACAATATCATAAAACAAGATAACTTAAGACAAGATAAGGCAAGGTAAACTGAATGCACTTCTACTCTTTCTCTGCTTCGCTACTACCATGTTATTCTGATTTCTATATCTCTGCACCGCCTAACTAGTGTCCCAACTAGTAATCTATATAAAATGATAATATTACAACGTGATCCCAATCCCCGCAATTGTGGTAGCCTTTAGGTGTACATCTAGTATGAGGATCTTACCTCAATCAGCCTAATTGCCACGAAGATGTTAGATGTACCCTTACTACCCTATCGATCGGCTCCCTACTTGTATTTATGTTCCATGTGTTTGTGTCAATCATCCCTCTCTTGCGTGTAGATACCTTGTGTTGGTCCCACCATAAGCTGTATCAATCCTTATGTTAGCAACCCGACACGATTCAAGATGCACAGTGTGTAACTACTGGTACCCAGTGCCTGCTTTTTCTCGCTCCGGAGTACGTGCACGCCCGTAAACCGTGTTTATAGGAACCTACACTGATGTACCCCCTGCCGCTATTTTGACCGCTTATAATCAGCCTAGTAATCGTGCCCCTTGCCTAGTTCAGGGTACCATGATACATCTATGTGGGTTACTGCTGAAATGGGTCCTTGTTACTAGGGTTTCTGTAACGTCCCACAAATTCGAGCCCTTTGAGTCGACCAAATACCATACAAGTCCGACCCAAATTGCATGGAAATACGAATCATTAATAGAAAGAAATTAGAGGATGAGATAGGAAAGATAGAACTAATAGAATAGAAGAAGAAGAAGAAGAACATAACTGAGCATAATTAGAGTAAACACGAATCTCACAACGGAACGAATAAAATATATTACATAACATAACTTTGAAATACAAATCTGCTTGTATATCCATACCATTATCAGAGTACAGTACATCATATCATAGCGGAAATAATCTCTAAATACTAATGGTGAAGCCTTCTGCTTCCAGTTCCTCCAAGTGTATCTGTAAAAGCCTGAAACACTTGACTGCCCGTACAAATTTGGGCACCCAAGAGATTAGGGAAAACAAATAAAATAAACTCTGGGTCAGTCATGGGACTGGTGTGAGTAATTCCAACCATATGGTTTAACTTTGAAATCCTTTAAAAGGAAAAGATAATAGTAAGACCAGCCCACACATAAGCATGGACGGTTTTTACCTTACTATAATCCAAAACATTTTGATATCAAACTCCAGTGATATTATAATAATGTCTAATCAAATAAATAACCAAATAGCAGAACGCTTGCATCTCACGCTCTACATACATAGTATAAAATCAAAAACCGCAGGACGCTTATTGGTGATTGGATTTCAACGATGACAAGGCATGGGACCACCTGCCGATAGTGTATCTCTAGAGGCGAATACACTGGGTTCAACAAGAACGTCTTGCAACCCGACCCACACATGACCGACCACTCATTTCGCTTGAGTGTATCGAATGTATATCACCAACGGTTGGACTCAAACCACCGTTTCCCGAATTGGCAGAATCGATAGATTTAGAAACAAAAGGAATTTCTCTAGATAGGTGATTATACACCCTAATGGGAGCGACCCACATAGCCATGCTGCCTGCCCGATTTTTGTCATTTCCCGGTTGTGAAGCTTGAGGCTACGTTTATCTTTTTGGAACATCTGGCCACCTTACACTTTGAATGCCACATCGTCAAACCCGTCAAATCACTAGTTGATCTTCCCAAAAATATTACGGGTATAAAAGCTAAGAGAAACGAATTTCTCCGCCACCAGATGTAATACCTTGAAAAGATCGTCTTATGTGACCGTTAGGAATACTCTGTTAGACATTCGTCCATACAAGTTGTCCTGGGGCTGGACAAACAGAAAACACCATTCTAGAACAGGATGACCTTTGCATTTCACTCTGTCTTCAGTTGTCTTCAGCATAATCCAATTCGCAGCGCTTATGCCTATACGGAGTGGTTTTTGGATAATAAATCCAACCGGTCTCTCCGTATTGACAACGAGGGTCAAAACACTTCGATAGTTGGTTATTTAACTATCGAAGTAAAAATAACGTCCATTCAAACATCACACATCGTTGGCCCTTTCTAATATTTTCCCGTTTCCTATATCTCCCTAGATATTTTCTCAAAGCTCGTTAAGCCCTTTACGCTCTGGAAAACATTTCCAAATATTATAAACCCTTATTTTTCCATATTCTTGAAACTATATGTCATTAACGTTCGAAAACATTTCTTGCTTTTACACACTTCTTATTTTCTGTATATGCATTATTTATATTGGAAAATATTTCCAATTCCCAATATAACCATTTAATTCTACAATGATTGCTTTTCAAACATAATTCACCTTAAAACGTGAATGTTATCTCTCATAGAAACTGATCCCATTAAATCAAACTAACTTGGTTTTAACAATAAATATCATTATCGATTATTTACATACAATTCGACAAAGCCAAATCCAACTGTATCACTTCTTCGGAAAGACATAATTATTTCCTTATCACTTGGCTAAATGAGTTTCAAACCTCTCTAGGGAATAGTGCTATATCTAATAATCATGCTTAAGCTTGGTCAACAGCGCTAATTTATTGTTATAGTTCAAAAACTTGTCATACGCTGTAATATTCTCCTTTATAACTAATCTTGACATAATAGTCTTGCTTAAGCCTAGTCAACAGCGTTATTTTATTGCTATAGTTTACAGACATGCAATACGCTACTATATTCCACTTTATAATTAATCTCAACGCCTCTTTCTGTTACAAAAATCTTGACACCTCTTTCCGTTACAAAAATCTTAACATCTCTTTCCGTTACAAACAAATACCATCCCTCAATAATAATGAAGCCGTTCAAGTTGGGGTATTTTAATTACCTCTCATACCTTGATCGACAACGTTCTTATCTTAGAATAGATATAAGTTCGTAACTCTAACCCCTTATACTTTAAAATCCGTAAACGTGCTTCTTGCTATATTTTAAATATGGTTTTATGACGCCATATCCTTATTTGAAAACTCGGTTATTTACATTAGCTTATACAATTCCATTTTTAAACATTTCTCTCCGCTTCGTCTTTCTTAGACAAATCCCTTATTAAACCTTCCTCTTCGCTTTGTCTTCTTTAGACAAATCCCTTATACTTTAAAATCTTATTTAAACTAAATCAACTATTCGTTAATTTATTACATTAGATTAATCAGCCCAATCTAATTTAATTATATAACCAATTATTGATCAAAACAGTTTGCTTGGTAAATATTTAGCCATGATTAACCCACTAATCAATTCTAACAAATCTTTTCATTTTGAATAAATAACATTTATTAATCCAAATAATTTCACTTGTATCGATTACTATAAAAATAATAATTGACTTCTAAATAATCTCATTTACTATTAAATAACAATAATCGATTCTAACTAATCTTACTTAATATGAAATCAACCATAATCTATTTGTAAATATCTCATTTAATTGTTCTTAAAACAATAAATTCTTGTTATTAATCATCAAGTTAATCTCCGCCTACTTACTTATTAATCTTATTAGTATAAGAATCCACTTTACCAAATCATTTAGTAATTATGGTGAAACACGTGCTTCGCACACAGTGGGATTTTGGTAAAACAATAGCGGTTAAAACAAATGATACATTTATGGTTGGTTATTGCCACTTTCTTAATCGATATCATCTATTGATTAAATCAAAATAACGTTTGAATTTCCATTCAACGCTAATATCAACACAAGGTTTCAAAAGTCATTTGGGTTCAAACAGTGCATCTATATAAAACAAACATTACATATACATATTGAGGAATCCGGTTGGATTCCTCCAACCGGTTTCCTGCATCCACCGATTTTAGTCAACAATTAACACCGATTCCATACCAGGAAATATTATAATTGATGGAATCAGTCCAACCAATGATGTGTATATATATGCAACGATATATAATTCAACCAATTTAATTGTAACCTACCGAAGCGACCATCACACAACGTTCAACCAATATTTAAAATATAATTATAATATTTTAAAATAGAACAAAGTTAGTGAATTTACTCACCTTGCGTGTTAACCGTTAAATAACGATTTGCGTCGGTACACCGAATCAGACGTTATAATTTCTAACGAGCTCGAACCGGTTCCAATATACTCGGTTGCCCTCATCCCTTCATGGTTTCAGATCCACGCTCGGTTCGTCACATAACTTTAGATCCGCTCTATTTTGAACAGTGCCTTCTCCTTCACTGATTGAACCCGATTACATCTTCTTGACCAAATCAATTTTTCCTTCACGTTAACACCCATAACTCCACTGCGGAACTCATCCTCACCTTCGCTGCGTTCGACTTTGGCAGCAGTTTGTACATTTTATTTTTTTCCAATCTTGTCCTTCGAAATGGTGTCACTACCGACTTCATCCTTTAGTCTTCTCCTCCAATCACTTGCGTCTCATTTTCCCCTTACTAACAGTAACGTCCCATTTTGTATGCTATGCATGACCCATTAAGTATTACTTCACTAGTACAACACCTTTAAACCCCATTTCCATGAACTTGCACCCAACAATTTGATGCTAGTAGCTTACCTCTTGTTATTATCTCCTGCGCATGAACCATTCTCCCCCACCATATTTGCGTTTCTTTCCACATCAGGATCACCACTTCAGTCCTTTAACAGCAAATACACAGCGCCTCTCCATACCCAGGACCAAAGACCCGAACTCGCAACTGCTCCCCCTCCTTTCTTTGAATGGCCAACAGTTCCATACTTCACACCAAAACTTCCCTTTAGGAATTCACATAACCAAAACACTAATCCCCTCCTTCACTGAAACGTACTGAACTACATGCGCACCCTTCATGTAATTTGCCCAACGTCCCCATACGCAAGTACCCCATTCGTTGCACCCACTCCTCTTTATATATACATACCTGCAACTTGGCCTCACCGTCCCTCTTTGATCTTCTTTCCATCTGTTTTCCAAAAATATTTCATTGCAAACATTCCCTTCACCCTGCAACTTCCCAACTCCACTGCCCCAAACCCGAACTTCGTCACCCCATCCCCGGTACTCATGCCCAGTCTTCAACGCCTTCAATAAGAACAGCAGAGGCCGAAACAAAACGATTGGGGCGTCACATAGGATTTCGTGGAGAAGAATATTGTGTTTTATATTTTATTTTCTTGTTCAATGCGCTTGGACAGTTTTTTTGGTTTATAGAAGAAGAGAGATCAGTGTGCTTATATTGGGGAAAGGAGCCTTGGCACCCACGTAAGTAGGTTGGCAGTAGGATGTTCATGCCTCCGCCTATAGGTTTGCATAAAATTTAATATCATGATTTGCCTTATCATAGCTGTGCTGTTTAGTGTTATAGGTAGGCTTTTAGCATGAGCGAATGGTTGTATGAAATCCCAGGCATGTGTGTGATAGATATTTGTGCAGAACTAGGCATGTGGTTTTCGTTTCAGTTTAGACTAGGCTTGAGTTATCACCTCATCACCTCATACAGCTGTTTGATTTTGAACGTTGCTGCCATAAATTGTTTACAGTGGTTTGACAAGAGGTGTACGAGGCTTCGGGATGAAGTAACGCGCATGTACATTTTATTTAACAGTTGAATACCCTGTTTCTCACCTTAGTAGGTCGAGTACGCTGTGGTACTAACCTAGAAATGGTAGCAGCTTGATGTTAAGTTATGCAAAGTCAGTCAGCTGATTGATTGATTTTTTTTTTCATGTATTGTCATGAGGCTACCCTGTTCCCACTTTCCCTTGACAAAAAGTAAACACTTTGAAACGTTTAAACTGTGCACATGTGCATGTAATCATAAAGCCTAGCAAAGGAATTTTTGTTTCAAACTTAGCGTACTTGTTACGGATAAATACCGTTCACATATGAACAACTAAGGACAAAAATAAAAATATGATCGTGACCAGCAAGGTGTCACGATCCCAAAATATAATAATATCGGTAGATTTACTCATATTGTGAAACCCCGAAATATCGATATAGGGTGCGAAATACTCCAAATAAAAAGTTGCTTATTTAATTAATTAAAAATTATAGTAAAATTCTAAAAATTAAATTATCACTACGCCCCAAAAGAATCTTGTCCAGATTTGCACCCGGTATGTAACGACACGGGTTTCGCCCAACCTTAATCGATCGCAAAATCGACCAAGACCGTTCAAAATCCGCATACGTTAACTTTGGGAATACAACACATCAGAACAACAGCAGACTTTTATAACATTAATAACAAATGTTACATCAGAGTACAGAATATCAGAGTATATTGATTAATAATACAACAGAAGAAAATTTTACAATAATTTTAATACAGTGCAGCGGAAATAAAATAGATACAGTGGAAGACAACTATGCTCTGGACACAGCTTTAAGCTTCAATCCAGGATCCTGCTAAAGAGATAAACCTGTAGACAACTGCTCGACTGTCCATGTGGAAAGAGGGCACACGAGTTTGCAAAAAGGTGGAAACAAACAACGGGTCAGTCGTGGGACTGGTGTGAGAATTCTTAACTAATAAATTACTATTAATAGGGCAAATCCAAAGACCACGCCGCTAACGCGGAACGGGTTTGCTCTAATGGATTACCGTGCATAAACGTGAAGAATAAATGATAAGTAAATCGTACAACAACGCTATGCTTTTTAGAAAAATGGAATCACCATAAGACCCAGGTCCCATCACACAATGCAACGCACACCAGAGGATAGGGTTTTACGTTATGGTGATTAAACATGCTAAATACGGAAAATACGAGTTTAATATTATTATTAGTAAATATCAAAACATTTCAAAGTAAATGTATCAATCCTAGGAAGCATAGGTACCATATGTTATGCCTCGATACTAGTAATACAATCAAAACCGCATGGGGCGTATTGGATTTTGGATTCCATCATGAGTCAAGGCTAGGGAGGAGCTCCTTACCGATTCGAGACACTCTAGCTAATGTCTCAGGATCCCCCGCAGTGAACCCTTGGATATCTGAAGGGCCGGTCCGCAAATACAGCTTAGCGGATTGGCAATTCCTGAACACACGTTTCCCAGTCCTATAGGACCTATCCGAGGCGCCTCATTCCATCATCCACATAAGTAAAATGTCAGGGCTGGTAGGTCACTGACACCACTCTAGCTAGAAAGAAACGTGCTGCTCTCCCTGCGTTCCCTTCTTCCGTTTTAGACTCCGCCGGTGTGCGAGGCTCGCGAAGTCACGCTATACACAAAGCTATGCCTAAACAGACTATGCTTTGATCGTCCCACAAGGCCTGCTTTTCAACAAAGCCTCGATCATATGCATCTTAGCATGTCACATCATCACTCCATATCATACTACCAATCCTTTGCCGAAATATATGAATGGGTGTTAAGCAAGAGAATAAATTCTCCTCCACCAAACATCCATACATTCGACAGAAGATTAATAACATGATATATAATGGAGTACGATGTCAGACACACAATCCATTTATAAGCTTATGCTCTGGGTCTGAGCGAAAGCTAAATCCGTACAAATCAACACTATGTCTGGGCAACTCCTACTATTACCTTATCATGGTAGCGAGCCATTCTAATGCAACAGTCATCATCGTCCATTCGATGTGGAGATTTGACGGTCTTCAATCGCCGTCTTCCAATCTTGGATTTTTAAACGTCGTTTAATTATTTGGAATGAGATAAACTCGGACTTTCAAAATAATCCTCGTATATATATATATATATATATATATATATATATATATATATATTGAAAATCCTTCTTACACATTAATAATTGTTTTTATTAACGATTCATTCCTATTTTAATTATTTAAAATAATTAAATTTTTAAATAACGACTCCTTAAGTCCATGGGCGACTATGGCGCTGCATTCAACCAATTTTGATTTTTACATTTCTCAGAATCTAACCGTTGGATTTTAACGTAATATATATCGTTGGAAAGATTTTTCCAAGACGGTCCTAACGGTTTCAGTTTCAAGAAAATCCGACGGTCGGATCTTCTTGTATAGTCATTTAAAAGTATGATTTCAAAACGCGAACTACCACGCCCAATTCGTTTAGTTTTAATTACATTTATATATAAATATATAAACATAAACCGTTTAAATCTTTATTATAATGAATATTCTCATTCTTTATCCTTTTTATACAGTAAATTGTAAATCATACTTGAATGGTGAATTCTTCCTTTTTAATTCCTTTAATTTCTTTAATTTACGGTAAAATGTAAATTTTATTTCATCGTCCAATTCCTTCCTTTAATTCCATCTTTACATGTCAAATGTAATTTATAATTCATCGTTCTTAAGTACATATAAAAATATAAATTTTATTTACAAATGTAAATCCTACTTTTTATTTACATTATAAAGATGTAATCTTTGTTTACAATGTAAATCTATACGTTCATTTCATAGAATAAAATGAAATTTCATTCATGCGGGTTAAATTCATTCATAATTTACATAATAATATGTAGTTTATTTCATACGATGAAAATTCATTCATAAATTACATGTAAAAATGTAATTTATTTTATGCGATCTTAACTCATTCATAAAATGCATATACAAATGTATTTTATTTCATGCGATGTTAATTCATTCATAAAATACATATAAAAATGTAATTTATTCTATGTGGTCTTAATTCATTCATAGGGTACATATAAAAATGTATTTTATTTCATGCGATGTTAATTCATTCATAAAATACATATAAAAATGTAATTTATTTTATGTGGTCTTAATTCATTCATAAATTACATAAATAAATGTAATTCATGTCATGCGGTCTAATTTCATTTATAAATTACATAAATAAATGTAATTCATGTCATGCGGTCTAATTTCATTTATGTTAGTATTATAAATAATGTTAATTTTCTTACAGTGTAATTCCCCTTTTTATTTCCATTATAAATAATGCAATGTTATCCTACGTTGTAATTACTATATAATGTACATTAAAAATAATGTAAGATGTACATACGGTGAGACTCGTATATATTTACATAAAAAAAATGTAAATTTAACATACGGTGAAATTTCTATATATTCACATTAAGAAAAATGTAAATTCTCATGCTTGTCACATTTTTATTGAATTTGCCTTAACAAAATGTAAACTTCTATTCTCAAGTTACAATATAAAATCCATTCTTCTTCACAATGTAAAATTTACTCTTTAAACACAATGTAAAGTCCATTCTTTTTATTACATTAAAATTTATGTAATTCTCCCTACGGTGAATTTTTTTATATATTAGCATTAGAAATAATGTTAACAAATCCTACGGTTAAATTTACATATATCAACATTAAAAATAATGTTAACAATTTCTACGGTCAAATTTTCATATGTTAACATTAAGAATAATGTTAACAATTTCTACAGTTTAATTTACTATTTAATTTACATTAAAATGATGTAAATTCATACATGCGGTGAAAATACTCTATTTACATAATAAAAATGAAAATTTCATGTCATCGCAATTTCTGATATTGAATTTACAAAATTAAATGTAAATTCATGTCATCGCCAATCCTAATATTGAATTTACAAAATAAAAATGTATATTTAAGTCAACACAAAATTTTAACTTTAATTTACATAAATAAATGTAAATTTTATATCATCGCACAATTCTAGCTTTAATTAACATAATAAAATGTCAATTTTATATCAACGCAACATTCTAACTATAATTTACAAATAAAAATGTAAATTCTATGTCAACGCACGATTCTAACTTTATTTACATAATAAAATGTAAAATTTATGTCATCACAACATTCTAACTTTTATTTACATAATAAAATGTAAAATTTATGTCAACGCTACATTCTAACTTTTATTTACATAATAAAATGTAAAATTTATGTCAACGCAACATTCTAACTTTTATTTACATAATAAAATGTAAAATTTATGTCAACGCACAATTCTAACTTTATTTACATAATAAAATGTAAAATTTATGTCAACGCACAATTCTAACTTTATTTACACAATAAAATGTAAAATTTATGTCAACGCACAATTCTAACTTTATTTACACAATAAAATGTAAAATTTGTGTCAACGCACAATTCTAACTTTATTTACACAATAAAATGTAAAATTTTGTGTCATCGCCAATGCTAATATTGAATTTACAAAATAAAAATGTAAATTTTGTGTCAACGACGAATTTTAACTTTAATTTACAAAATAAATTATAAATCTCATATCAACGACCAATTCTAATTTTTAATTTACAAAACAGATTGTAAATTTCATATCTACAACAAATTCTAATTTTTAATTTACAAAATAAATTGTGAATTTCATCTCAATAACACATTCTATTTTTTTATTTACAAAATAAATTGTAAATTTCATGTTATCAAAAATTCACAACATTCAAATAATCCAAGAGTTCTAGATCTAACAGTTCAAATCAACATAACATACAGGGTGATGCACATTTTGGCATATGACAAATCGGCGAGGCATAATTCAATAATATTAAATAATCTATTTTAATTAGCCAATAATTTCAGATCTAGCGTTTAGATTCGCGGATCTAACATCATACAATCATAAACAACTTAGATCCGTATTTCAATATTGCTACATAGCAGATCAGTCAATATTCTTTAATAACAAAGAATAAATAAATAATTAAATAAATTTAATTTAATTAAAAATAAATTCTCCCCGCTGTTGGTTCTGAGATGAATCGAGTTTGGTCAGATTTGGTGTTCGAATTCAAGACGGTTGCGGATCTGAAACAATTAGCATTCAAGTTCATATGAAAAATTAGAAATCAACCTTTAACAACTGACTCTGCGACGCTTATAAACGTGACTAAATCTGAAGCTTTTACCTTCAAGAGAGGTTCAAATCTTTGTTTTCAGATTGCGGGAGCTACGGTTGATGAAACGACGAACTGTTTGTTGGAGGTGGACCGTCTTGGAGAGAGCTACGATCGGCCAGAAGAGGGGAGGATGCGGCGGTGGCGGTGGGGCCCAGGGGGGTGCGAACGGCGGCTGTTTGCGGGGGTATGACGGCTTCGTCGAGGCACGGGGACGGATGCTCCTTATCTAGAATCGAAGAGCTCGCGAAGAGCTTCGAAATGAGTACTCACACGCTAAATTTCGTTGAGAAACGGAGGAGAAATCGAAGTTTTGAAGTTTTGAAGACTCATGGGTTCAGGCGGCTCAGCAAATGACGGGTTAGGGGACGATGAACAGTGTTTTCGGGGTATTTATAATATTATATTAGGGTTATCTAATTATTTAATTAGCCCGTTAAAGCCCGTTTTGGTCTGAACTCCGATTCAGGCCTGCTTACTGTCGTTCTTAAGGTTTTGACACCTTCTGAACGCAATGAGCTATGTCCCGGGGTCCAATTCCGAGGTCTGTTATGAGTTTTGGAATAATTACATTATTTTATTAATATTTTAATGTATACCGTACGTGAAAATTCACCGAGGTCACAAATTAACTTCAAAAATTCTCGAAAAATATATTTAGCTATGTTTTGATGCTGTGGACCTATGAAAATTAATTTCGTTCGATTCTGAGCTCGTATGAATTTTTAATGAATTTTTAAAGTCAAAAATTGTCCGTTTACACTAAAAAAATCAATCATAATTATATATTAATTCTAAAAATTACCGAAAAATCATTTTTAGCTTTGTTTTGATGATACGAATCCAACAAAATTATTTTCGTCGAATTCTGAGACTGTTTGAAAAATGGCTATTTTTAAGGCCAATATATTTAATATTAAAAATACATTTTTAAACAAATAATTTTCGAAACTCGAAATATATAAGTGTTTACTATTTTTCAATGTAGAAACATCATTCTGAACTCAATGGAAGTGATTTCGAGTTGAAATTCTTTCGTATGTGAAAAGTAGCCTTTCGGGCCATATATAATATATATATAAATTCTACAGCGACCTTTCTAAAAATTGAATTGGCCATAACTTTTGATTTCCGCTATGAAATTTCGATTTTTCGGATTCGTTGGAAAGATATTTTTAAATAGATTCTAATATTTTTGGTTTCACTAAAATCCGTTAAATTTTGCATCCTGTATGGTCAGTCAAAGTTCAAGTTTGACTTTTCCAACTACCGCGCTATTTCTAACTCTTTTTATAATTAAAATTAAATTATTCATTCTAACTTCGATTTGAATTAAATTTGTGATCATTATTATTTAAAATAGATTATTTTAAATATCAAAACTCATTAAAATCACTTAAAATAAAATTTTAAATTGGCCCCAAAATTCAGGGTTGTTACAGTCTCCCCCACTTAAAAACTTTTCGTCCTCGAAAAGGGATGAAGCTAAAAGTTGATTAATTAACTAACTAATTTATATATATATATATATATTCTCCATTGGTTTAAATAATTTCATTAGTTGATTAACTTTCAAATATATAACTTTTTATATATTCGAAATCATATTTTCCAAAATAGAGTATAATTAATCACAAATACGTATATTATAGGCTTGCTACTCTCAACTCATTCTAGGGCATTACTAACCCTATCTCTAATGAGTTTTCTCATTCTAGGATACTGTTGATCCTATCTCTAATGAGTATTCTTATTGGATATTACTAATCCAATCTCTGATGAGCCTTTTGTTCAGTTCTAATGAGTTGTACCCCAAAGATTTGAACTAACCAAAGCTCTGATACCAACTGTAATAGCCCGGACGAAATCCGGTAGGCTTTGCAACAATCCCTTCATCCCCCCAAAGCAGCAGGTAAAACCCACTGTGGCTCACAGTGGTCCCCCAGACACCTTGTTTTACGACGACCCTCTCGAGCCTCCCGGCCACTGCCTTACCAACCCTCAACAGGGACATGTGGGGGTAAGAGTCTCCCGTTCGCCACCAAACCGCGAAGCGAGAACCCCCTATCATGTTGCATCCTATTCCCGGCATGCTAAACAAGGACTGGTGTGAGAATTCTTAACTAATAAATTACTATTAATAGGGAAAATCCAAAGACCATGCCGCTAACGCGGAACGGGTTTGCTCTAGTGGATTGCCGTGCATAAACGTGTCAGAATAAATGATAAGTAAATCGTACAACAACACTATGCTTTTTAGAAAAAATGGAATCACCATAAGACCCAGGTCCCATCACACAATGCAACACACACCAGAGGATAGGGTTTTACCTTATGGTGATTAAACATGCTAAATACGGCAAATACGAGTTTAATATTATTATTAGTAAATATCAAAACATTTCAAAGTAAATGTATCAATCCTAGGAAGCATAGCTACCATATGTTATGCCTCCATACTAGTAATACAATCAAAACCGCATGGGGCGTATTGGATTTTGGATTTCATCATGAGTCAAGGCTAGGGAGGAGCTCCTTACCGATTCGAGACGCTCTAGCTAATGTCTCAGGATCCCCCGCAGTGAACCCTTGGATAGCTGCAGGGCCGGTCCGCAAATACAGCTTAGCGGATTGGCAATTCCTAAACACACGTTTCCCGGTTCTATAGGACCTATCCGAGGCGCCTCATTCCATCATCCACATAAGTAAAATGTCAGGGCTGGTAGGTCACTGACACCACTCTAGCTAGAAAGAAACGTGCTGCTCTCCCTGCGTTCCCTTCTCCCGTTTTAGACTCCGCCGGTGTGCGAGGCTCGCGAAGTCACGCTATACACAAAGCTATGCCTAAACAGACTATGCTTTGATCGTCCCACAAGGCCTGCTTTTCAACAAAGCCTCGATCATATGCATCTTAGCATGCCACATCATCACTCCATATCATACTACCAATCCTTTGCCGAAATGTATAAACGGGTGTTAAGCAAGAGAATAAATTCTCCACCACCAAACATCCATACATTCGACAGAAGAATAATAACATGATATATAATGGAGTACGATGTCAGACACACAATCCATTTATAAGCTTATGCTCTGTGTCTGAGCGAAAGCCAAATCCGTACAAATCAACACTACGTCTGGGCAACTCCTACTATTACCTTATCATGGTAGCGAGCCATTCTAATGCAACAGTCATCATCGTCCATTCGATGTGGAGATTTGACGGTCTTCAATCCCCGTCTTCCAATCTTGGATTTTTAAACGTCGTTTAATTATTTGGAATGAGATAAACTCGGACTTTCCAAATAATCCTCGTATATATATATATATATATATATATATATATATATATATATATATATATATATTGAAAATCCTTCTTACACATTAATAATTGTTTTTATTAACGATTCATTCCTGTTTTAATTATTTAAAATAATTAAATTTTTATATAACGACTCCTTAAGTCCATGGGCGACTATGGCGCTGCATTCAACCAATTTTGATTTTTACATTTCTCAGAATCTAACCGTTGGATTTTAACGTAATATATATCGTTGGAAAGATTTTTCCAAGACGGTCCTAACGGTTTCAGTTTCAAGAAAATCCGACGGTCGGATCTTCTTGTATAGTCATTTAAAAGTACGATTTCAAAACGCGAACTACCACGCCCTATTCGTTTAGTTTTAATTACATTTATATATAAATATATAAACATAAACCAATTAAATCTTTATTATAATGAATATTCTCATTCTTTATCCTTTCATCCCTTTTTATACAGTAAATTGTAAATCATACTTGAATGGTGAATTATTCCTTTTTAATTCCTTTAATTTCTTTAATTTACGGTAAAATGTAAATTTTATTTCATCGTCCAATTCCTTCTTTTAATTCCATCCTTACATGTAAAATGTAATTTATAATTCATCGTTCTTAAGTACATATAAAAATATAAATTTTATTTACAAATGTAAATCCTACTTTTTATTTACATTATAAAGATGTAATCTTTGTTTACAATGTAAATCTATACATTCATTTCATAGAATAAAATGAAATTTCATTCATGCGGGTTAAATTCATTCATAATTTACATAATAATATGTAATTTACTTCATACGATGAAAATTCATTCATAAATTACATGTAAAAATTAAATTTATTTTATGCGATCTTAACTCATTCATAAAATGCATATACAAATGTATTTATTTCATGCGATGTTAATTCATTCATAAAATACATATAAAAATGTAATTTATTCTATGTGGTCTTAATTCATTCATAGGGTACATATAAAAATGTATTTTATTTCATGCGATGTTAATTCATTCATAAAATACATATAAAAATGTAATTTATTCTATGTGGTCTTAATTCATTCATAAATTACATAAATAAATGTAATTCATGTCATGCGGTCTAATTTCATTTATAAATTACATAAATAAATGTAATTCATGTCATGCGGTCTAATTTCATTTACGTTAGTATTATAAATAATGTTAATTTTCTTACAGTGTAATTCCCCTTTTTATTTCCATTATAAATAATGCAATGTTATCCTACGTTGTAATTACTATATAATGTACATTAAAAATAATGTAAGATGTACATACGGTGAGACTCATATATATTTACATAAAAAAAATGTAAATTTAACATACGGTGAAATTTCTATATATTCACATTAAGAATAATGTAAATTCTCATGCTTGTCACATTTTTATTGAATTTGCCTTAACAAAATGTAAACTTCTATTCTCAAGTTACAATATAAAATCCATTCTTCTTCACAATGTAAAATTTACTCTTTAAACACAATGTAAAGTCCATTCTTCTTATTACATTAAAATTAATGTAATTCTCCCTATGGTGAAATTTTTTATATATTAGCATTAGAAATAATGTTAACAAATCCTACGTTTAAATTTACATATATCAACATTAAAAATAATGTTAACAATTTCTACGGTCAAATTTTCATATGTTAACATTAAGAATAATGTTAACAATTTCTACTGTTTAATTCACTATTTAATTTACATTAAAATGATGTAAATTCATACATGCGGTGAAAATACTCTATTTACATAATAAAAATGAAAATTTCATGTCATCGCAATTTCTGATATTGAATTTACAAAATTAAATGTAAATTCATGTCATCGCCAATCCTAATATTGAATTTACAAAATAAAAATGTATATTCAAGTCAATGCAAAATTTTAACTTTAATTTACATAAATAAATGTAAATTTTATATCATCGCACAATTCTAGCTTTAATTTACATAATAAAATGTCAATTTTATATCAACGCAACATTCTAACTACAATTTACAAATAAAAATGTAAATTCTATGTCAACGCACGATTCTAACTTTATTTACATAATAAAATGTAAAATTTATGTCATCACAACATTCTAACTTTTATTTACATAATAAAATGTAAAATTTATGTCAACGCAACATTCTAACTTTTATTTACACAATAAAATGTAAAATTTATGTCAACGCAACATTCTAACTTTTATTTACATAATAAAATGTAAAATTTATGTCAACGCACAATTCTAACTTTATTTACATAATAAAATGTAAAATTTATGTCAACGCACAATTCTAACTTTATTTACATAATAAAATGTAAAATTTATGTCAACGCACAATTCTAACTTTATTTACACAATAAAATGTAAAATTTATGTCAACGCACAATTCTAACTTTATTTACACAATAAAATGTAAAATTTTGTGTCATCGCCAATGCTAATATTGAATTTACAAAATAAAAATGTAAATTTTGTGTCAACGACGAATTTTAACTTTAATTTACAAAATAAATTGTAAATCTCATATCAACGACCAATTCTAATTTTTAATTTACAAAACAGATTATAAATTTCATATCTACAACAAATTCTAATTTTTAATTTACAAAATAAATTGTAAATTTCATCTCAATAACACATTCTATTTTTTTGTTTACAAAATAAATTGTAAATTTCATGTTATCAAAAATTCACAACATTCAAATAATCCAAGAGGTCTAGATCTAACAGTTCAAATCAACATAACATACAGGGTGATGCACATTTTGGCATATGACAAATCGGCGAGGCATAATTCAATAATATTAAATAATCTATTTTAATTAGCCATTAATTTCAGATCTAGCGTTTAGATTCGCGGATCTAACATCATACATTCATAAACAACTTAGATCCGTATTTCAATATTGCTACATAGCAGATCAGTCAATATTCTTTAATAACAAAGAATTAATAAATAATTAAATAAATTAAATTTAATTAAAAATAAATTCTCACCGCTGTTGGTTCTGAGATGAATCGAGTTTGGTCAGATTTGGTGTTCGAATTCAAGACGGTTGCGGATCTGAAACAATTAGCATTCAAGTTCATATGAAAAATTAGAAATCAGCCTTTAACAACTGACTCTGCGACGCTTATAAGCGTGACTAAATCTGAAGCTTTTACCTTCAAGAGAGGTTCAAATCTTTGTTTTCAGATTGCGGGAGCTACGGTTGATGAAACGACGAACCGTTTGTTGGAGGTGGACCGTCTTGGAGAGAGCTACGATCGGCCAGAAGAGGGGAGGATGCGGCGGCGGCGGTGGGGCCCAGGGGGGGTGCGAACGGCGGCTGTTTGCGGGGGTATGGCGGCTTCGTCGAGGCACGGGGACGGATGCTCCTTATCTAGAATCGAATAGCTCGCGAATAGCTTCGAAATGAGTACTCACACGCTAAATTTTGTTGAGAAACGGAGGAGAAATCGAAGTTTGAAGTTTTGAAGACTCATGGGTTCAGGCGGCTCAGCAAATGACGGGTTAGGAGACGATGAACAGTGTTTCCGGGGTATTTATAATATTATATTAGGGTTATCTAATTATTTAATTAGCCCGTTAAAGCCCGTTTTGGTCCGAACTCCGATTCAGGCCTGCTTACTGTCGTTCTTAAGGTTTTGACACCTTCTGAACGCAATGAGCTATGTCCCGGGGTCCAATTCCGAGGTCTGTTATGAGTTTTGGAATAATTACATTATTTTATTAATATTTTAATGTATACCGTACGTGAAAATTCACCGAGGTCACAAATTAACTTCAAAAATTCTCGAAAAATATATTTAGCTATGTTTTGATGCTGTGGACCTATGAAAATTAATTTCGTTCGATTCTGAGCTCGTATGAATTTTTAATGAATTTTTAAAGTCAAAAATTGTCCGTTTACACTAAAAAAATCAATCATAATTATATATTAATTCTAAAAATTACCGAAAAATCATTTTTAGCTTTGTTTTGATGATACGAATCCAACAAAATTATTTTCGTCGAATTCTGAGACTGTTTGAAAAATGGCTATTTTTAAGGCCAGTATATTTAATATTAAAAATACATTTTTAAACAAATAATTTTCGAAACTCGAAATATATAAGTGTTTACTGTTTTGCAATGTAAAAACATCATTCTGAACTCAATGGAAGTGGTTTCGAGTTGAAATTCCTTCGTATGTGAAAAGTAGCCTTTCGGGCCATATATAATATATATATAAATTCTACAGCGACCTTTCTAAAAATTGAATTGGCCAACACTTTTGATTTCCGCTATGAAATTTCGATTTTTCGGATTCGTTGGAAAGATATTTTTAAATAGATTCTAATATTTTTGGTTTCACTAAAATCCGTTAAATTTTGCATCCTGTATGGTCAGTCAAAGTTCAAGTTTGACTTTTCCAACTACCGCGCTATTTCTAACTCTTTTTATAATTAAAATTAAATTATTCATTCTAACTTCGATTTGAATCAAATTTGTGATCATTATTATTTAAAATAGATTATTTTAAATATCAAAACTCATTAAAATCACTTAAAATAAAATTTTAAATTGGCCCCAAAATTCAGGGTTGTTACACGGTATCTAGTTATATCAAACAAACCGTTACGGTCGATAAACGATTCTACAGCGACTATTTGAAAATTTGATTTGGATATAACTTGCAATCTGTAACCCGAAATCTTGGTTTTTCACTTCTGTTAGAAAAATACAGTTCAACAGATTCCAACGTTTTTTGTTTCGGAGAAATCCGGTTTATAACGAGTCATGTATACTCAATTGAAGTTCAGAACGTTAAATTACGAACTGCCGCGATATTGCGGGCTCGATTATATTTAATATATATTTTTATACGTTCAACTTCGTTTCAATTAATAAAAAAAATCCACTTATATTATGATTTTGATATTTAAACCGATTTAAATATTCAAATATAAACCGATAAAAATGCAGGACGTTACAATTTCCTGCTGGTTAAGTTTGTGGGCCGATATATACAAATATTACCCACCTACATGAGATGTACTTAACCCTCCCACCGATTCAAGCATGTTTATTTAACGGTTAAGTTTGTGGGCCTATATTTACTAATATTACCCACCAACCCGATATGTACTTAACTGTCCCACACATTATGTCATATTGGTTAAGTATTGTCCATTCATGTTAACTTAACTCACCAACTCATCATGTCATGTTGGTTAAGTGTTTCTTATTAACTTAACCCTTCTCACTCATCATGTTGGATTGGTTAAGTGTTTCCTATTAACTTAACCTCGTTCAATCATCATGTTATATTGGTTAAGTCTTTCCCATTAACTTAACCCCATTCGTCCATTAAGTTATATTGGTTAAGTGTTTCTTATTAACTTAACCCCACGCGTTCATCATGTTGTATTGGTTAAGTGTCATCAATCGATTCAAGTTAACTTAACCCACCCACTTGTCATGTTACGTTGGTTAAGTGTTGCCTTCTTGTGTTAACTTAACCCAGCCGCAAATCATGTTATATTCATGTCTTGTTTATTAGCTTTAATTTATCCATTAATGCCTTAAGCTCTCACATTAGAACTGTTATTTGCGGTTGCTGGATGTGCCGGGCGGTTCCGGGCAAACTTCTACCGCAAACTCATTCTAACCTCGAGTTTTTGGGCTAGATGTGCTAACCTCTCACATTAGATATGTGTTGTTGCGGTTACTGGATGTGCCGGGTGGTTCCGGGAAGTTTTACACTGCAACTCAATCTAACCTCGGGTTAGGCATGTTTATCTTTTAGCATACATGTCTAAATCTAGATTTTATAAGCTAATCATCCCAAATTCACAAAACTAGTCATGTTCCAATTCTCAAGTTATACCCCAACAAAGCTAATTGCAAGTTATGCCCCACAAATTCAAATTCAAATTCAAGTTATTACTCAAAATAGGTTACACCCAGTCTTCCCAAATTTGCAATAACAGTCATGCCCAAAATCACAATATACATTATGCTTGGCATCCCAACCAATAGTTATGCCCAATCTAGGTTAATATTCCAATTTACAGTTTACGCCCTATCTAGATTTAATATTTCAATTTACCCCAAGTTCGCAACAATAATGATTATGCCCCAAAACTTGATTTATATGCCAATTAACCCAAACTTGCAGTTATAATGATAATAATGCCCCAATATCAATTACAAGTTACGCCCAATAATACATAAAATAGATTAGGCCCAATTCCCCTGTATTCCAATCGTATATATTACAAGATTTCGTCTAAGTTCGAGACAACCTAGATCCATAATAAAAGGGGAAGAAGAGGAAACATAAAGGTTAGGCATAAAATAGCCATACGACACTAGATTTGATAATGGCAATATCAAGAACATAAAAGAAGTATAGATCTGAACAAAATTACATCGCAAGCACAAATCTGATAGATTAGATTTGAATAACATCGCAGACACAAATCTGATAAATTAGATTTGAATAACATCGCAGGCACAAATCTGATAAAATAGATTTGAATAACATCGCAGACACAAATATGATAAAATAGATTTGAATAACATCGCAGGCACAAATCTGATAAAATAAATTTGATAAATCTGAAAGGATTATCTCATAATCAGGTATAGCTTGGATTCAGATTATTACATGCCAAGAATTTCAATTAAGAATTCACATCTGAAAATAATTTGAAATTACAGTGCTTAGATTAGGAGAAAATGTAGGATCTAAATTAACCCTAGAGGGGGGGGGGGGGGTGAATAGGGTTTATTGCAAATTAATAAAAAATTGCAGAAATAAAAGATCACACACAGAAAATACCTAGCTTCGGCAAAAACTATGCCTACTGCTGCATTCAAGGTTTCTACTAGGAATTTTAAACAATCTCTTCACTTACAGACTCTTGTAAACTTGCGACCTTCGCTCCTGACTGTTAAAACCCTACGCTCAAGACCTTGACACAACTCGTCCCCTTAAGTTGTGATTTTTCAAACTACAAACACTAGTAGTTTATATACTCCTTTTGATTGAAAAGAAAAAAAAAACTTAAAACAATCAAAAACAAAAAAACCTAGAAATAAATAAAGTGGGTTTGCCCCCTTTTTGACTTGGGCCGGCCATTCATTTTACTCAGTACTGAAGCTTTTCCCTTTTTATTCAATAATGGCGGCGGCTTCCTCCTAGGGTTCTTCAAGAATCGATCTTCCTCTAACAGATAGCGCACTCCAATTGATGCTTCAGGATTCTCCGATTCAACTTCGTTCGCTCTGGAGAATTGTATGTGATTTTGCCCTTGATTTCGTTTATTTATGCTCGATGTTTGTTGCGATTATCTTGTTGATTAATTGTTATTTTCCAATGAGGAAGATGTGTGTTATTTATAGAGTATTACGAACTCTCTAGAATCCCGATTCTCTGATTTCGTTTGTTGATTTGGTCTTCAATATTCTCGTGGATTTTGGGCACGATTTAGATGATATTTTGCTTTGATTTTGTCATGATATATACGAGAATTTTCACTTGAATTTTTGGGCTTTGAAATCTTCCGATTCTGGAGTCTTCGTAGATGGATTTGTGGTAATTTTCGTCGAGTATATTTGCTTGCCATATTTGACTAACTGATTTTTTTTTTTTGAGTTGGTCCTCCCTGAGAATAGATTTGAAATCTTCAACCTTTATTCGTGAGTGATTTTGAATTTGAATTGGTCTTAATGAAATCTTGCACTTGTGATAGTTCTTGGACTTTTAATATTTTCCAACAAACTTGATCGGAATCATTAATTTCATCTTGAACATATATTATACTCTGTTTGCCACATTACTTGGATTCCATTCTCGTAATTTTTTGATATAAATCTTGATAAGATCAGTTACTATACTTGATCATCTTTTTCTGCTTTTGAACAGATACTACCATTCACCTATACGTATCTATGCCGTGCAGTTTGCACTCCCATGTTCTATAGTACAAGTTGCCCTTCATGTACCATATTGTCTTGCTGTTTGGTCATGTCCTGTACATTCTTACATCCTGTTCTATCCTGTCTTTTGCTTAGTTTGTAGTACACCCATGAACACTAATTAAATTTGAACTAAAACTTGTATAAAATTTTGCTTGTTGTAGCCTTACCCTTGCTTGCTCCTGAGATTGGATATTACCACTTTTGCTGTGCTGTACCATGTTGACCCTGTTCATACTTGTCCACTTGAATTCCTTTTGATATTAACTGCTCATGATCTGATCTGAGCTCCATATACTGTTGCCATTCACACAGACTTGCACTGTTAATTGATGATTTCGACCCTTATTTGAGAATTGATTTCATGCCTTATCTGTCTTGATTTATTGAGATGATTTTCTCTGATTTGTGGACTTGTCACTGATTGCAATTCGCTAAAAACTGTTGATACATAGATTTCCTGATTTCACCTTGTTCTCATTGTTCACTTGCTGGTTCAGTTCGACATGCTGCTTAGTTGTTGAACACTCTTGTCATTAATAGATCTGTTGTACATTGCACCGATTTCATGCCATATAAAACTTGATCCCATCAGGTCTTTACTATGTGATTGCATTTGACAGTTGCCTTGTGGTCTTGACTATGCTCATTTAAACTTTTGCTGAATTGCATTCCATGTTGTGCATTTTTGACTTTGTTCATTACATGAACATGCTTGTTCCACTTGATCATGTGACATTGCTCTATGCTGGTTGACTTGAAAATTGATGTTGCATTGTTCACTTGCATTCTTGGATTTATGAATATATTGCGCTGAGTCGAGATGGTCCAAGTGGCTACTCCTCAGTCGCGATACTGGATTGGCGTGGAAGCGCACACGTGTATACACGTGTGTATATGCAGCCATCCAGACGAGCTTTTCTGTTCCTGCATATCAGACCAAGTCTAGAAAAGTGATGAGAAACACACCGTAATTCTGAGGCAAATAAAATTTAAAAATAAATTTTTATTTGCTTTTATTCTATTTTATTTTTGTTGCAGTCTACTGTGTGTTTTCTTCTGTATGTGACAGGTGAGAAGATGGTGACTGGACTGAAGGCTGTATAGACTGAAGATAGAAGATAAGAGTCAGTGGAAAAAACATTGGTGTCAATGTATAATAAAGTCTGCAAATATAGTTGTATAGAGTGACAAATTTGTATGAATGAAATATGATATGTCAAATAGTGAAGTTGTAAAAGATGTATTTTTTGATATTGAAATAAAATATTTTTATCTAAAAAATACCGTGTGACTGTTTATATTTCTGCACAGTTATATTTTTTAGAAATATTATATTCCTGTCTGTTGTGCAATATATCAGTGCATTAACAAACACATTCAATAATAAAATATATTTGGTTGTTATCATCAAACAAAAATCATATAATTGTGTATACAACACTGTTATATACAACAATCTCCCCCTTTTGATGATGACAAACAAATAAAAGATTTTGAATGTGTGAATGTGTTTGAAACGTGTTTGAAATGTGAAGTATGTTACTCCCCCTATTTGTAAGCTCCCCCTACAACTAAGATTCCCTTATTGATGCATAGATTTGAAAATTTTGAAATGAATTAATCAAACCCAAATTTCAAAATATTCTATAAATGTTTACTCATCCATCAAAATCTTGATCATTCTCCCCCTTTTGTTATCATCAAAAGAATAACAGAAATTAAAACAGTGATGAATATAAACTAGAAATATAAATTCAGATCAAGAGGATAATATATCGTAAATCTCATTGAATCAAACAGATATCATAATATTCTTTGAGTCAGAGACAAATTTCACTTTCAGAATGAATGGATTTACTATGGATTTTATAGAATTAGGAGAGTTCAATAAAAATTGAATATTTGAATATAAAATATAAAGATTTTAAATATGCTTAAAAATATGTTAAGCACTTCCTAACCACGCATAGCCCAAAGGTCTTTTAAATGGGGTTAGTAGTAACTTAACTTTATCCTCTCTGATGAGTTCCATCCATGCACAGCCCGAAGGTCTTTTAAGTGAGAATGAAAGCACATAGAGATTAAGGTAATTCACCCACGCATAACCGCGAGGACTTTTAAATGGGAGTGAGTACCAAGGATAAATTATTATTTATTTATTTATTTATTTATTTCTAAATTCCAAGAATAATTAGAACTCCCCAAATTAAATAAAACCATGATGAGTGACAGAAGTATGGTAGATATAGAAGATGGTTGTGAAATAAGCTTTAATTCAAAAATATCATAAAATCTGTCCAATCATCATGAGATTTAAAAATATTTCCTCATGATAAAAATATATTATAGTCAATACTTATCACAATTTCAAGATCTGTCATAATTTCAACGAGTTCCAAAATAGTTCAAATGATCAATCATTTAACTTTTGAATAACCATTTAAGAAATTTTATTTTATTGTTATATATATATATATATATATATTTATTTTTAAAAAAAATGGATAATGATTAATCAATTTCTATAATTCCCAAATCTAAGTGTAATCGTGAAAATCTATCTTCGGGAAGAGGTTTTGTAAAAATATCAGCAAGTTGACAGTCAGTTGAAATAAACTCAATACAAATATCTTCTCGTGAAATGTGATCTCTAATAAAATGATGTCTCACATCTATGTGTTTAGTGCGTGAATGGTGAACAGGATTATTAGACAAGTCTATAGCACTTTTACTATCACATTTTAGTGGTACTTTTTTATAAATTAGACCAAAGTCTGAAAGAGTTTGCATCATCCATAGTATTTGTGCACAACAACTTCCCAGAGCAATGTATTCAGCCTCAGTTGTGGATAAAGCAACACAATTTTGTTTTCAACTTGACCACGAGACTAACGAGTGTCCTAGCATAAAACAAGTCCCATTAGTGCTTTTTCTATCAACAAGGGATCCAGCATAATCAGCATCAGAATATCCAATTAATTCGAAATTATTGCATGCGGGGTACCATAAACCAAATTTGTGTGTGTGCAAAAGATATCTTAATATCCTTTTTGTGGCTTTTAAGTGAGATTCTTTTGGATTGGATTGAAAGCGTGCACATAAACAAACAACAAACATAATATCAGGCCTAGATGCAGTGAGATAAAGAAGTGAACCAATTATTCCACGATATTTTTTCTGATCAACTGCAACTCCTTTCTCGTCTTTGTCAAGCTTGGTTGAAGGACTCATCGGTGTTCTGAGTGGTTTTGCATTTTCTAGTCCAAATCTTTTCAGCAATTCAGTAATGTATTTTGTTTGTGATATGAAAATTCCCTTGGAGCTTTGTTTGATTTGAAATCCAAGGAAGTATTTTAATTCACCTACTAAGCTCATTTCGAATTTATCCTGCATGACTTTTTCAAATTTATCACACAAACAATCATTAGTAGCACCATATATAATATCATCAACATAAATTTGGACTATTAAAAAGTCATCACCTTCATGTAATAGAAACAATGTAGTGTCAGCACTGCCCTTTTTAAAACCGTTCTCCAAAAGATATGCACTTAAACAATCGTACCAAGCTCTAGGAGCTTGTTTAAGACCATATAATGCTTTTTCAAGTTTGAATACATGATTTGGAAATTCATGATTTTCAAAACCGGGGGGTTGTTCAACAAAAACTTCTTCTTTTAATTCTCCATTTAAAAACGCACTTTTTACATCCATTTGTTTAAGTTTGAAACCTTTATAACACGCAAAACTGAGCAAAATTCTAATGGCTTCTAACCTAGCTACTGGTGCAAATGTCTCATCAAAATCAATGCCTTCAATTTGATTATATCCTTTTGCAACCAACCTAGCTTTGTTTCTAATTACATTTCCGGATTCATCAAGTTTATTTTTGAACACCCATTTAGTTCCTACTACTGGATAGTCATTCGGTCTAGGAACTAATTTCCAAACTTTATTCCGCTCAAATTGATTAAGTTCTTCTTGCATCGCTAGAATCCAACTTTCATCATTAAGTGCAATTTCAACATTTTTAGGTTCAATTTCAGAGATAAAACAACTGTGAATACAAAAAGTACAGATATCTTTATTAAATGATGAACGAGTTCGTATACCTGCCGTTGGATTTCCTATTACCAATTCTGGAGGATGGTTGGTTTTGAATTTCAACTTTTCGACTTCAAACGTTTGTTTTGTTTGATCATTATTGCCAGTCTTCTCTTTGCTATTTTCTTTTTCACCCTCATATGTAATTCCATCATCGTTTTTCTCTTTGTCCACCGTATCCAGATCTGATTCATCAAATTTCACGTTTATGGTTTCAACAATGGTTTTTGATCGTTTGTTGAAGATTCGATAAGCCTTGCTTCTTGACGAGTAACCCATGAAAATTCCCTCGTCAGCCTTTGATTCAAACTTACCAAGATGATCACCTGTATTAAGAAGATAACAAGGGCATCCAAAAACTCTAAAATATGAAATGTTAGGCTTTCTGTCAAACCACAATTCATAGGATGTTTTGTTAAGTATTGGTCTAATCATTACTCTGTTCATTACATGGCAGGATGTATTAACTGCCTCTGCCCAAAAAGTCAAAGGCAAATTATATTCACTTAACATAGATCTAGCCAATTCCTGTAATGTACGATTTTTCCTTTCGACTACCCCATTTTGTTGGGGTGTTCGAGGAGCAGAAAATTCATGTTTAAAACCATTTTCTTCACAAAAAATTTCAAAATCCAAATTTTCAAATTCACCACCATGATCACTTCTTAAAGTTTTTATTGAAACACCTTTTTCATTTTGAACAAATTTTGCAAACTTTGAAAAGTAATCAAAAGTTTCGGATTTTTTTGCTAGAAAATAAACCCATGTAAATCTAGAATAATCATCAACCAACACATAACAATACCTTTTTCCATTCAAGCTAGCGATTTCATTTGGTCCAAATAAATCCATGTGAATCAATTCAAGTATCCTATTAGTGCTAACAACATTTTTGGGACGAAATGATGAACGACTGAATTTTCCCATAGCACATGATTTACACACTTTATTATTTTTATATTTCTGATGTGGTAGACCTCTTACCAATTCTTTTGATTCAAGTTTTTCCAAGAGACTCATACTAGCGTGACCCAATCTCCTATGCCATAAGAATACTTCTTCATCCGTAGCTACTAAACATCGTGAGAGAGTCAAATCATTAAATGAAATCGTATAAACATTTCCTTTTCTTTTTCCCGTGAACACAATATTGTTTGTGGTTTTTTCAATAATTTTGCAAGATTTATTATCAAATATCACACTCATTCCTTTGTCACATAGTTGGCTTATGGAAATGAGATTATGATGCAAGTTTTCAACATATAAAACATCAGTTAAGGAGAAAGTACTATTACCTACTTTACCTTTACCGATAATTTTACATTTTCTGTTATCGCCCATTATCACACTTCCTCCTTTATATTTTTCAAGGCTAAGGAACTTTGATTTATCTCCTGTCATATGTTTGGAACAACCTGAATCCAAGTACCATTCTTGTTGTTCCTTAGCCCGCCAACATACCTACACACAAGAAGAAGAGAATGACCTAGAGAAACTCATAGGTCTAATAAAATTAGTAACTGAAAAATTTTGATTTTGAACAACAGATCCTTTTGGAATCCAAATTTGTTTGTTCTTATCAAATCCAAATCTATTACAAATACTTGTCGACCCTTTTGGAACCCAAATTTGTATGAATTTTTTACTCTTGTTCCTATTTTGACATTTTTCATGGCTATGTCCAATTTTTCCACATTTTGTACATTTAGGAAAAACACTTCCACCCTTCGTATTATCATTCATATTAATGTGTGTTTTCCCAAATCCTAATCCTTTTCTATTATTAGCATATAATTGGTTTCCAAGCAGCATTCTAAATGATTTTTCCCCTTTTGAAAACTTACTCAATGTTATTTCCAGATTTTTTTACTTTCGTTTTAAGTGCTTCATTTTCATTTACAAGAGAAGTGCATCTGTTAATGAAGTTCTTTCTTTTTGTGTCATCACTTTCTTTTAAAGCTAAGTGTTCTTGTTTCAATTTTTCAAAATTTGCCTTAAATTCTATTTGCTCTTGTTTTAATAACTTGCAGTTTTCACAATCAAGGTTTGTCACTTTTTCAAGCTCAGTTTCTAACCTATTGTTTTCGTGGACCAATTTTAACCTATCAGATTTTAATTTCTTGATTTTTAGTTCAAGAGAATCAATGGTTTTGGTAAGATCATGACACATTAAAATTAAATCTTTATAAGAGTAATTTGGTACCTCAGTGGAATCATCTTCGCTGCTTTCTGAATCTGACGGTGCCATAAGACACAAATTGGCTTCCTCTTTATTACTGTCAGAGTCTTCTTCTTCTCCTTCTTCATCGTCCCATGTAGCTGCAAAAGCTTTCTTTTTCTTCTTCTTTTTTCTGTCTTTCTGAAGTAATGGACAATTTGGTTTGATATGGCCTGGTTTATTGCAGTTGTAGCATATGACTTCATCGTCTGAATTGTCTGAATTCTTGGATTTGTTGGATTTTGAACTCTTCTTTCGTGACTTGTATTTTTTGTTAGACCATTTTTTAAGAACCATGGCCAATTCTTCGATAGGATTCTCGGCTTCATCGTTACTTTCAACAGTGTCCTTAAAGCAATTGTCTTTTTCTTTGATTCTGAATCATCGCGTCCTTCTTTGGCTTTTAACTCCATTTCATAAGCAATCAGATTTCCAATCAATTCTTCTATTTTCAACTTATTTAGATCTTTTGATTCTTGAATGGCAGTTACTTTGGCTTCGAAATTCATTGGCAGTACTCTCAGTATCTTGCGTATTAATTCTACTTCAGTGTAGACTTTTCCAAGAGCCCTTGCATTATAGATCAGTGTGGAGAATCGACCATACATCTCTTTTATATCTTCGTCTTTCCGCATCGTGAAATTTTCATATTCGTTGCAAAGTAGTGCGAGACGAGATTCCTTGACTTGAGATGTTCCTTCATGTGTTACTTCCAAAGTATGCCAAATTTCCTGCGCAGTTGAACAGTGAGATATACGATTAAATTCAGTTTTATCAAGAGCACAAATTAAAGCATTCATTGCTTTGGCATCAGTTGAGAATAATTTTTTATCATTAGCATCCCACTTATCTTTTGGTTTAGGAATTTCAATATCATTGATAATCGTAACAGGAGGTTTGTAGCCTGTTTCAACGATATCCCATACATCATAATCAACTGAACTTAAATAAATTTTCATCCTAGCTTTCCAATAGGCATAATCAGTTCCATTAAACATTGGTGGCCTAGCTATGGACTGACCTTCAGAAAAAGCGTTGTTGGACAAATTCATGACTCTAGAGTTAAAATAAAACGAAAAATACCTGCTCTGATACCACTTGTAGGATCTTAATTAACCCTAGAGGGGGGTGAATAGGGTTTATTGCAAATTAATAAAAAATTGCAGAAATAAAAGATCACACACAGAAAATACCCAGCTTCGGCAAAAACTATGCCTACTGATGCATTCAAGGTTTCTACTAGGAATTTTAAACAATCTCTTCGCTTACAGACTCTTGTAAACTTGCGACCTTCGCTCCTGACTGTTAAAACCCTACGCTCAAGACCTTGACACAACTCGTCCCCTTAAGTTGTGATTTTTCAAACTACAAACACTAGTAGTTTATATACTCCTTTTGATAGAAAAGAAAAAAAAACTTAAAACAATCAAAAACAAAAAACCCTAGAAATAAATAAAGTGGGTTTGCCCCCTTTTTGACTTGGGCCGGCCATTCATTTTACTCAGTACTGAAGCTTTTCCCTTTTTATTCAATAATGGCGGCGGCATCCTCCTAGGGTTCTTCAAGAATCGATCTTCCTCTAACAGATAGCGCACTCCAATTGATGCTTCAGGATTCTCCGATTCAGCTTCGTTCGCTCTGGAGAATTGTATGTGATTTTGCCCTTGATTTCGTTTATTTATGCTCGATGTTTGTTGCGATTATCTTGTTGATTAATTGTTATTTTCCAATGAGGAAGACGTGTGTTATTTATAGAGTATTACGAACTCTCTAGAATCCCGATTCTCTGATTTCGTTTGTTGATTTGGTCTTCAATATTCTCGTGGATTTTGGGCACGATTTAGATGATATTTTGCTTTGATTTTGTCATGATATATACGAGAATTTTCACTTGAATTTTTGGGCTTTGAAATCTTCCGATTCTGGAGTCTTCGTAGATGGATTTGTGGTAATTTTCGTCGAGTATATTTGCTTGCCATATTTGACTAACTGGTTTTTTTTTTTTTTGAGTTGGTCCTCCCTGAGAATAGATTTGAAATCTTCAACCTTTATTCGTGAGTGATTTTGAATTTGAATTGGTCTTAATGAAATCTTGCACTTGTGATAGTTCTTGGACTTTTAATATTTTCCAACAAACTTGATCGGAATCATTAATTTCATCTTGAACATATATTATACTCTGTTTGCCACATTACTTGGATTCCATTCTCGTAATTTTTTGATATAAATCTTGATAAGATCAGTTACTATACTTGATCATCTTTTTCTGCTTTTGAACAGATACTACCATTCACCTATACGTATCTATGCCGTGCAGTTTACACTCCCATGTTCTATAGTACAAGTTGCCCTTCATGTACCATATTGTCTTGCTGTTTGGTCATGTCCTGTACATTCTTACATCCTGTTCTATCCTGTCTTTTGCTTAGTTTGTAGTACACCCATGAACACTAATTAAATTTGAACTAAAACTTGTATAAAATTTTGCTTGCTGTAGCCTTACCCTTGCTTGCTCCTGAGATTGGATATTACCACTTTTGCTGTGCTGTACCATGTTGACCCTGTTCATACTTGTCCACTTGAATTCCTTTTGATATTAACTGCTCATGATCTGATCTGAGCTCCATATACTGTTGCCATTCACACATACTTGCACTGTTAATTGATGATTTCGACCCTTATTTGAGAATTGATTTCATGCCTTATCTGTCTTGATTTATTGAGATGATTTTCTCTGATTTGTGGACTTGTCACTGATTGCAATTCGCTAAAAACTGTTGATACATAGATTTCCTGATTTCACCTTGTTCTCATTGTTCACTTGCTGGTTCAGTTCGACATGCTGCTTAGTTGTTGAACAC
The DNA here is from genome assembly GCA_030737875.1 of Allium sativum. Lineage (NCBI taxonomy): Eukaryota > Viridiplantae > Streptophyta > Magnoliopsida > Asparagales > Amaryllidaceae > Allium > Allium sativum. Next base: position 575,083,047 of record CM060909.1, on the reverse strand, counting down.
TCTTGTCATTAATAGATCTGTTGTACATTGCACCGATTTCATGCCATATAAAACTTGATCCCATCAGGTCTTTACTATGTGATTGCATTTGACAGTTGCCTTGTGGTCTTGACTATGCTCATTTAAACTTTTGCTGAATTGCATTCCATGTTGTGCATTTTTGACTTTGTTCATTACATGAACATGCTTGTTCCACTTGATCATGTGACATTGCTCTATGCTGGTTGACTTGAAAATTGATGTTGCATTGTTCACTTGCATTCTTGGATTTATGAATATATTGCGCTGAGTCGAGATGGTCCAAGTGGCTACTCCTCAGTCGCGATACTGGATTGGCATGGCAGCGCACACGTGTATACACGTGTGTATATGCAGCCATCCAGACGAGCTTTTCTGTTCCTGCATATCAGACCAAGTCTAGAAAAGTGATGAGAAACACACCGTAATTCTGAGGCAAATAAAATTTAAAAATAAATTTTTATTTGCTTTTATTCTATTTTATTTTTGTTGCAGTCTACTGTGTGTTTTCTTCTGTATGTGACAGGTGAGAAGATGGTGACTGGACTGCAGGCTGTATAGACTAAAGATAGAAGATAAGAGTCAGTGGAAAAAACATTGGTGTCAATGTAAAACAAAGTCTGCAAATATAGTTGTATAGAGTGACAGATTTGTATGAATGAAATATGATATATCAAATAGTGAAGTTGTAAAAGATGTATTTTTTGATATTGAAATAAAATATTTTTATCTAAAAAATACCGTGTGACTGTTTATATTTCTGCACAGTTATATTTTTTAGAAATATTATATTCCTGTCTGTTGTGCAGTATATCAGTGCATTAACAAACACATTCAATAATAAAATATATTTGGTTGTTATCATCAAACAAAAATCATATAATTGTGTATACAACACTGTTATATACAACAGAAAATAGGTGTGCAGATGTTGATTCATCTCCAAGGTTGATTGTTGATGAAGATCTTCTAGTATGATTTAGGTTTTTAGAGGCGGCGGCTAAGACGATTGAGAGTTCGACAGCATAGAGGCGTCAGAAGGAATTGTTATGAATTAGGTTAGGTCTAGACAGTAATTTATAGGTGTAGAGAGTGTTATAGAGCCTTTAGATCACCACCAAAGCCATCGGGTCCGTCCAACGCATCAAAACACGTTATACCAAGCAGCTCAGCCCGTTTGGACTCGGATCCAAAAAGGGGTCGACCCCTTCCTTAGGGGGTTGACACTTATGTCGACTCCCCCTTAGGGGGGTCGACACCCCTGGGCTGGAAATTTCCCGCCCAGCCCGCTTCTCCGATTTCGAATGTTTTTGAATTATTTTTCTGGGCTGGTTAACTAATTATTTAAATCTCTAAATTCTTGTAATCTTCCGAGGCCCATAACTTCCTCATACGGAGTCCGATATACGAAAACTCAGACTCTATCTCAAGCAGAATTCCGAGACAAACGCAATGGCGCAACCCGTTTTACTTAATCCTCCTTTTACTAATTAATTATTCTTTTATTCTTTACTTTAATATTCACAGAAAATACAGGGTGTTACAAATCTACTTCCACCAAGTCATCCAATTTAATCAAAATTTGGATCTTAATTTCCAGAATATTAAATTCTGATTTTGAACATTTCTGTTTTCGATTTTACTGTTTTTAATTTCTTTTTTTTAACAAACAAATTACCCATTTACCACCCATTCAATAATGAATCAGCACATTATGATATTTAATAAAAATTCATAAATAAATTTACCCACATATTTATAAGTTGGTTAAATGGATCAGATTTATTAATTGGCTTATACTTTGATGAGTTTACTCTTTGATCCACATGACTATAGTTAATAATACAATATATTCCGAATACCTGAAGACAATATAAATCTAATTCACAAAATATTTCTATTCTAATTCATTAATTTTCCTTTTCTTTTCCCAGAACAAATAAGTCTGATACCACAATATTAAAGAAATAAGAAAATGAATTTGCTAACCTCTATCTCTCAACCGATATATAGTATATTGCTGCAACGGGCTTGGCCCAATATCAATAAGTCATGTGTATATATATTAGCCTGTATAGCCGAATATAACACATTTTACATATTCTACAATACAATTAATCTCTTCCATCACAAACTATTCTTCTAAAAACAAAGATTAATTCTCTGATCACTATCACTCAAAACACATTGATTATCAAAATAGATCCAAGATCTTTCATGGTATCAGCGCAATCATAGAAGACTAACAACGAAAACTTTTCAATTCAATATGTGTTGAAATTCAAGTTTCAACCTATCAGAGTAATTTCATAATTTGGGTTGCCTCCCATTAAAGATTTCTCTCCTCACTTGAGAGTTGTTGAATCAGATCAACAATTTAGTGCCTTGCCATAACCAGAGATCAGGCTGCATCTGAATTGTGCATCAAATTCAGTAAAAGCAATGAAGAAAAGCAAAATTCAAGAAACCAAATAAGTTAGATCTGAAATTTCAAGAAGTGCCTTACAGGCTACTGGCCAGTCTTGCAATATCATCCAAGTGTGTTTGCACATACCTGATTCTGATCAAATCTCCGGCTCACCGAAACTCAATCTTCTATTAATCTGCAAATGCTCCTCCTGCCCACTTCCTATCAGATCATCATTTCTTTGTAGATCAGATCAAAGCTCTCTCAATATGGCAACCATGTCATCATCTGCAAAGGATTCAAAAACAGCCAATCAGCAAAATATAATTATCTGTTGAACATCTACTAAAAACTATGATAAGTCCTCAAAGTCAACTTATCACAGTCAAGCTTGAAAAAGATAATTATCTTCTCTGGAAACTACAGGTAGAAGTTGCAATTCAAGGTTATGGCCTTGATGGATTCATCCGTGACACTCTGGCAATCCCGCCAAAGTTCATAACCGACAAAGATAACAATGTCATCAGGAATGAAGAATACTTAAAAGTACAATAGACCGGACATACTCACATGTTCTTGGTAATTTTCTTGAGTAAGTCCAAAACTACTGACCCAAGTTGTTGGCTGCAGAAATGCAAATGAAATATGGACCACAGTTGAAAGAAAGTTCAACTTCCAGTCTACTTCCAAGATTATGTACTATAGGAAACGATTATAAAATGTAAGAAAGGAAAACTCGTTTATGAGAGAATACCTTACTAAAGTAAAAAAACCATGAATGATACCATTAAGATTGTAGGACAGAAAATATCAAAATATGAACAGATTTTTCTCACCATTCTCAATGATCTTGATAATGATTATGTGGCAGTAGTTGTTGTGATATCATCACAAAAAACCATGTGCTCTATGAAAGATGCACATGTTATACTTCTTGCACATGAGGCAAGAACTGAAACAAAGAGACCTCAAGAACCTAATCTTTCAGTCAATTTTACTGCAAATTACAGAGGCAGAAGACCATACAACAGAGGTGGCAACTCAAACAGAGGCAGAGGAAGAAACAACAATAACTCAAGACCCAAGTGCCAAATATGTGAAAAAGTGGGATACACAGTTGATTCAATCAAAACTACTCAAACCAGAATTCAAGCAATCATAGAAATCCCAAGGTTAATGTAGCACAAACACAAAATGACCAAAACACTCAAAGTAACAGCAACAATAAGAATTCAAAGGCAAATGAATTAGCAAGTCAAGATAGCATACATGATGAATGTTGGTATCCAGATTTAAGGACAACTAACCACCTAACCAACAATCTGGACAATCTAAATCTTGAACACACGGACTATAGAGGTAACCAGAGTGTTTGCATAGGCAATGGTAAGCACAATAACATTACTCATATTGGTAAGGGTACTATCACTGGCACAAGACAATAACTACTAAACAATTTATCAAGGGTACCCAAAATCAAAAAGAACCTTATGAGTGTGTCTCGACTTGCCCATGATAACATTGTATATTTTGAATTTTACCCCAAGCACTATCTAGTAAGAGACATACTCACTAAGGATATTATTCTGCAGGGTAGAAAGGTACAAGGTTTGTACAAGTTTAACCATGTGAATTGCCACAACGGTGCTAAGAGACAAAAGAACTGCAATTTTGTTAAAAGTAAATTAATAGAAAGAAATGATGTACTTAATGTGTGGTATAACTAACTTAGACATCCAAGTATTAATGTTGCAAAGCAAGTACTTAGTAGTATTAATATTGCTTTTAATGATAAATCTGTATCACACTCATGCACCTACTGTCATACGAGGAAATGTCATAAGCTACCATTTCAAAAACCTATCACTGAGTACAACAAACCACTGGAAATGATAGCAACTGATCTATAGGGACCAGCCCTAATACACTCAGATTATGGTTATAAATATGATATATCATTTGTAGATGCTTGCACAAGATATACTTGGATATGTTTTCTAAAATCCAAGGATGAAACATACAAAATTATTATTATTTTCATAAATCTTGTCAAAAAACAAATTGGACTGAAGTGAAAATAATACATTTTAATGGTGGAACAGAATATAAAACCTTGTCAAAATATTTTCAAGACAAAGGAATAAATCAAAGAACAACGTGTCCATACACATCATAAAAGAATGGCATTGTTGAGAGGAAATATATGCACTTAGTTGAGATTGGTTTAATACTACTAGCTAAGGCTTCAACGCCTCTGATATTCTGGCCTGATTCATTCAACACAACATAGTTTCTGATAAATAGATTACCAACTGAAGTGTTGAATAAAATCGGTCCATATGAAAATTTATCTAATGTTAAACCAGACTACAACTACCTAAGGACCTTTGGTTGTGTTTGCTATCCATATTTAAGACCATATAACAAACATAAACTAGAGTTCAGGTCCAAGCCATCTACATTTATAGGGTATGCCTCACATCAAACTAAAAATATATGGACGAAAATGGCAAGATATTTATAAGTAGACATGTAGTACTTAATGAAAGTGTTTTCCCCTTCAAATCAGAAAGCGTTAAACCACAAACAAGTTATACAATGCAAATGAATATTGTATGTAAGTACCTTTGTTCACAGATGTTACTAGTGCATGTGTGTATGAAAGAAGAGGAACTTTCATAACAATGCAGACCCTGGTGAAACAAGATATAAATCAGAAAGTCCAACTGAAACTTTCAGACACACACTTGCAAGGGATGAAAACCTGAATCAAGACAGTGAAGGAGTCAATAGTGAAAATCAACAAGATCAAATTGAAAGTAATTATAAAAAATGAAGATACAACTGATCCTGACACTACTCCACCCATTACCTCTATTCACCCAACGATCACCATGGCCTAAAGGCATATTCAAGCCCAAACTATACACGTATGTCTTAATAGGTGAAAAGGCAACTACTTTTAGTCAAGCATTAGACACTACCAAATGGAGATCTGCTATGAATGATGAGTTCAGTGCACTCATCAAAAACAAAACATGGACATTAGTCAAACCCCTTGAGAAAAAAATTATAATAGGGTGCAAGTGGACATACAGATTCAAGAAAAACCAAGATGGAACTATAAACAAGTATAAAGCCAGACTGATTGCAAAGGGATATACTTAACAACATGATTTGATTTCAATGAAACATTTGTTAAGCACACCACAATCAGAGTTGTACTTGTAATATCCTTGCATAAAGGATAGAATTTAAGACAATTGGATGTAAACAAAGCATTTTTAAATGGTTGTTTACAAGAAGAAGTCTATATACAATAACCAGAAGGATATAACAAAAATCTAGATTGTGCCTGCAGGCTCTATAAAGCCATATATGGACTTAAACAAGCTCCCAAGGTGTGGTTGATAAATTGAAAGACACTCTAGTCGAGCTAGGGTTTCAATCTACCAAATCAGACATCTTTATTTGTTAAATTTGCTAACTGCACACGTATCTACATTTTAATATATGCTGATGATCTTATAATTATAGATGACAATAAGAATGTGATCAATCAACTCATCCAATACTTAGACAAGAAGTTCTCAATAAAAGATCTAGGAGAACTGAACTACTTTCTAGGCATTGAAGTGAAGAGGATATCCAAATTTGAAATCATCTGTCACAAAAGAACTAAATCACATAACTTCTTATCTAAACACAAATGAATGAAGCCAAGCCACAGGCAAATCCTATGATATGCAACCGCAGCTACTCCAAAATTAGGGAAGAACCAATATCAAATATTAAACAATATAGAAGTATAGTTGGTGCTCTACAGTACACAATTATAACTATATAACATTCAACACTAATAAAGTGTGTCAATTTATACAGGCTCCTCTTGACAATCACATGAAAGTTATAAAGAGAATCCTTAGATATCTAAAAGGGAACGTGGGCTATGGCCTATCAATTAAAGCTCCATAAAGACCGTCTATAATTGGATACATCGATGCAAACCGGGCATCAGACATTGATGATAGAAGATCAACAACTGGGTACTGTATATATTTGGGTGACAATTTAGTATCTTGGTGTTCAAAGAAAGAACCTACAATGTCCAAATCCAGCACATGAAAGGCTGAGTACAGGAGTTTAGCAAATGCAACAGCTGAAATAATGTGGCTACAGTCATTACTAAAGGAGCTACACATTATTATCAATAGCAAACCGACATTATGGTGTGATAATCAAAGCGATGTGTACATGACACCTAATCCTATACAGCATGCAAGGACTAAACACATAGAAATCGACCAGCACTTTATCAGAGACAAGTCACAAAGGGAAACGTAGAAGTAAATCACATACCAGCATACTATCAATGTGCAAATACTCTGACTAAAGCATTATCAGCTATAAATTTCTCGAGATACAGAACAGACCTCGAAGTTTTTGTGAGCTACATGTAAGTCGAAGCACATCAAATCAATTGAAGGCTACTTACATCTCTCCAGAACATCAACACTCCAAAAGCTCAAAGATTCATGAATCTTCGAAGCACTATAGCTCAAAGATCTACAAAACTTCAAATCGTAAACATAGAAGCAAAGACAATGAAGAGACGAAAGGGAATCAAGCTTCAATCATTCAAAATCGCATGCGAAAAGGCACTAAAATGAAGAACTTTAAAGCAAACCCTAGCCCTAATGTCGGCTTGAGAGGGTGTATTAGAGAAATAAGCAAATGAGTCTGTCATCCTCTATCTCTGAACCGATATATAACATATTACTATAATGGGCTTGGCCGAATATCAATAAGTCATGCGTATATATATATTAGCCTGTATATCCGAATACAACACGTTATTCATCTTTTGCAATAGAATTACTCTCTTCCATTACAAACAATTCTTCTCAAAACAAAGATTAATTCTCTGATCACTATCACTCAAAACACAGTGATTATCAAAACCATAGTTTTCATAACCATGTCGTGGCTCCAACCGTGATGACTTAAGATTCAAGGTTTTGATGGTTCAACCAGTCAAACCGTTAGAACCATGATTATCTTTATCTAGAATTTATTCATTTATCAACGACTTAAATCCAGTGATATTGAAATAAAAATGTTACATATATGAATTATAGCTGATCTTAAATTTTTATAACAGAATTTACGTACTGTTGTAGTGCACAGCTACATCAATACAATTACATTGTATACACAGTCGAGCGGTGCATAATAATATATCAATACAATTACATTGTATACACAGTCGAGCGGTGCATAATAATATAAGTTTGATGACGATAAACTTAATTAATTTTACAATGATATTAAAAAACTAGTAATGTTGAAAATTGAAGTGGTTGAATGTATAGTATTTTAGGATGATGATAATTTTTGTAATATAGATTTTTATTTTTATATTAATACAAACTCCGCCTGTGTAGTTTTATATGCAGCATGTCCGAAGGCAGGGTAAAGGAGGGTTGTAATAGGCTTGGCGAGCTAACGTAAAAACTTAGCCTTTTTTATGGATATGGAACCTTATGATATATTTTAATTTTAGGTTTCATATTTAGCCAACCCCAACTTGTTTGGGATATATAGCTTTGTTGTTGTTGTATATTTTTAATTAATACAAATAATGAGAATGAGAGAATAGTGGTTCAACTGTTAAAATTGATGGTAGAACCGTTGGCTTTAAAGTCTGATTCAGATTCGTAAACAACCGAGGTTTTATTGAGTTACGGACCGTAATGATCCATGGTTCAACATTATTCGAGGTCGGACCGTAGTTAGGTATGGTTATTAAAACACTAATCAAAACACATCCAAGATCTTTCCACACCAAAAAGGAGCAAAATTACAACTACATATATATTTGATACAAAGTTTGCCGTCAGCCTAAAATTGTCATAATCCACCTTTTTGTCCCCCTTATATGACTTGAAGATACAACCAATGCGTTGCTCCTTGGAAGTAAGGTCGTTCATGGTTGAAACATGAATAACAGCCAGTCATTAATTAGCCATGAAAATAGGACACATTAACGGATACGTCTAAAAAGAAGCAAAGTGGGATAATAATGTGTTTTTGGTGAATGCGGTTCCCTTCAGAAAAGTTGTTTCTTTCTTCCTCCTAGCTGAAGAAGAAGGAAAGAAACAATGGGGGACGACGGTGGGTATTATACGTCTTACCTCTCAAATTCGGCCAGTCACAGCATGTGCATGCATCGTGAGGAAAATGTATTCAGGGTAACCTCATTTGGCTACTTCTCAGGGGAGAATCCTCTTGTATTTCCATTTCCACTTCTCATGTTGCAGATTGCATTCATCATGTGCATCACCAGATTTACATGCTATGTACTCAAGCCGCTGAACATGCCTCGTATTGTCACAGATCTTCTTGTATGACATCAAAATACACTAGCATTTCCTTTTCTCCTACTCATACTCATCCACATAACATGTCACATATGGTACATTTGAATTTACAGGGGGGGTTGTTACTGAATCCAAGAATATTAGGGCGCATCATGGTTACCTACACAGACGATGTGGGTGAAACGGAAACAACAACGTTAGTGGATTTTCTGTATCCCCCTCGATTCTATAGTGTCATGCGCTCGATAGCTGGAGTAGGGATCACGTTATACCTCTTCCTAGTGGGAGTAAAAATCAACCCCAGCATTATAGTTCAATCTGGTAAAAAAGCATGGGCCATTGGTATCATTAGCTGCACGGTCCCCTTTACCTTTCTTTTCATCATGTCCGTTCTTCTCCGTGAAAAGCTGCTTCATCTTATGCCCGACAGCCCATTTATTCCGTTCATCATCGCCACTTATTCCTTTTCAACTTTCCCAGTGCTCGCCGACATTTTAATGGAGATTCACTTGCTAAACTCCGAAATGGGTAGAATTGCCATGTCAGCATCTATGGTGCATGGCATTATTGGGTTTGTATTCATGTCCATTTTTATTGCAATTAACCAAGCTCAGGGAGGGGCTACTACAGTGGAATACGCATTAGGCTATCTAGCATGTATGGTTGTGGTGATAGCTTTCATGTTTCACCCACTGGCCAAACTTATAATACAACGCACACCCAAAGGTGGTCGTATACCAGAAATCTACATATACTCTGTCTTCGCTTCTGTCTTATTTATGGGGTTTATTAGTGATGCTATCGGAACTTCTTTCGTGTTTGCTCCATTTTTAATGGGTCTGGCGATACCTGAAGGCCCTCCATTAGGGACAGCCCTAGTGAACAAGGCTCAGTTATTGGCAGCAGAAGTGCTCATGCCTCTACTTTATGCAGCATGGGGCGCGACCTCTAAAATCAGTTTCATGGCAAAATGGAGAGGATGGTCTGCACTTACATTTATACTGTTTATAGGACATAGTATTAAGGCTTTGGCCACAGCAGTGCTGGCAATGTACTGGAAAATCCCAACACAAAATGCATTCGTTCTAGGGCTTATGATGAATTTTAGCGGCCTTGTCGAGGTCTTGACGCTTCTCAACTTCTACAACGGCGGTGTAAGCTCATCCTAGACTCATAGACTGTTCTCTGTACCACAGATACAAAGCTAGAGGCAAATATGTTATCTACACTTCATGAACTACATATTTGCCCTGGGTACATAATCATTTTCCTCTTCAAACAATTAAAAAAAATTGTGGTTATTTTGTATAAACTTGCAGTTAATCATGAAGAGGTTCTTGACAGTGAGCATATTAGAAATGATGGTAGTAACAGCAATTTCAGTGTCCTTGGTCAAGAAGTACTACAGTCCCTTAGCCTCGACCTACGGCATAGGTAGGCGCACAATCCAGCAATTGAAATCTCATGCTGAACTCCGTGTGTTGGCATGCGTGCCGAGCGAGAGCCCTGTTCCATACATCGTCAACCTCCTAGAAGCATCAGCTCCAGCTAATGAAATGCCTCTATGTGTGTACGTGCTTCATCTAACCCAGATAGAGGGTCGTGTCATATCCCGGGTGATATCACATAAAAACAAGAAAGGGTACATTAAACCATCTGAAATGGATCGGTTGCACAATGTATTTCTTGCTCTCGAGCAGGGCAGGGCAGTGCAGATTGCAGTGCAGCCCTATACTGCTATTACCCCACTCGACTCTATGCATCAAGATATATGCTCATTGGCTGCACAAAAGAGCGTGGCCCTTATTATCGTTCCTTTTCAGAGGAAACATGGGGAAGTCTTGACTGAAGTGGATAACGCCATGTGCACCAGTGTTACTACAATCCAATCACAGGTAAGAAAACTTCTTGATTTACTTGATGCATGATATAATCATAAAGTTTACACGCAAAGCCCCGTTTTCCTTGTATACACATGCGGACGATGTACAAATACCCATGTTCATGTTAGGGTTCAAGATTTTTTTTGTCTTATAACACCTACTCCTTTCTGATACAAATTTTATTAAAAACGAAACTTATTGTTTGTAGACATGGTATATTTAGTAAAAATAACTTCTCTACAAAATGTTGAATCGTTTCAAGATTTCTGACTCCTTCAACGTATCACAAAGTAGTATGAAGTGAACTATGAACCATCAAAAATAAATACTTCGACTTTCGGTTTAAAATGTAGGTTTCGAATCTTCTTCTTCTTGTTTTTTTTTTTTTTTAAATCTTTTCTTTTCTTTTCATTTTTTTGGAAATATAATATATCTAAAAAATTAGTTTGCTAAAGGATAATTTTGCACAAGATAAGAGAGGAATTAGAAAGAAATTTACAACGAGGGATAATTTTTTGAAATTTTATTTTGAAGGACAAACTTTCTATCTTTTTTAATTTCAAGAACAGACTCTTCAAAATTTAATCATAAGGACAACATATAAAAAAATAAAACTATATGGCATCATTATAAGAAAAGGTTATCCAAAACTGATACCATGCACATTGTCCGTCACACCGAGGTTTTGTCCTTATAGTATATTTAATCAAAAAGTTTGTCCTTTTCACTACAAAACTGAGATCATGTCCTTAAAGTTAAAAAATTAACGAAATTTGCCCTCCATACTATTTTTTGTTATTTTTTTATATTTACATATACAAAAAAATAGTGTAGAGAACAAAATTTATCAATTTTTTTGCTTTAAAGACATGCTTTCAATTTCTTAATGAGAAGGAAAAACTTTTAAAACTAAATAAATCATAAGGACAAAAACTTGGTGAGAAAGACAATATGCTTGGTATCCGTTTTGCATAACATTTTCATATAATGATACAACATAGTTTCATTTTCTACATGTTGCCCTTATGATTAAAATTTGAAGAGCTCATCCTTGAGGTTAAAAAGTTTGGAAGTTTGTCCTTAAAAATAAAATTCCCTTATATATACATAAGACTAAGAAAATCAAGCCTAGTTTTTAAGCTATGAGAAAGTTTTGGAAGTAAACTTGATTTTTTAAGAAAACATTGATTATGTAGCAAATTTAATTTTTGTATTTAGGAAAGACCAAAATAAATGGTAATAAAATTTAGATTTATCAAATATATAATTTAGAGAATTTTAGAAAATGCTTTGTTAAGAAAATTTTAGAAAAATAGAGGATAAAAGAAAAATCTAGATGCTTTGATATGTTATAAATTGAGATGTGCTCTCTCATTTTTTGTATCAGCAAGAAATAAAAATCAATAAAAAGAGGTTTTCAATAATATAAAGTTTCTTTCTCAAATTATCTCCCTCTTTCTTCTAAAAATATTCAACAAAGTGATACTGGAGCAATAAGATCCTTTCAACAACCAAAAGAAGAGGTTGAAGATCCTAAAAGACGGCGAATAACGACGTTTCCTTACAAGTTCCAATGCTTATCAAGTTCAATTATGATAATTGAAGTTCAGGGATGATGACCCTCCTCGGAGCACACGATGTATGAGAGATAGTTGAGAAAGGCTACACAGAACAAGAAAACGAAGATAGTCTATCTCAAACTCAAATGGATAGGTTGAGAAACTCAAGGACGAGAGACAAAAAGGCTCTGTGCCTAATTTATCAAGCATTAGACGATGACACTTTTTTTTTGGTAAAACCGACTGGTTTTTAAGGTGACCGCCAACACCTTTTATTATAACTAATAATAAAAAATCAGTATAATACATGTGATTGTTAATAGACAATCAGCTATTCGGTTTTTAAGGTGGACCGTCCACCACCTACGGAGTTTATAGTGTTCCGTCCACTCTACCTAAGCAGGCTTACAGCACTGGAGCTAGCTAATTTACTATGTTACAACACATCACTCCAACAGGGAGGATATGACATGTTACATTACATACTATACAAGGTAGTGGATTACATACAGCATACAGCTATACAACAATTTAACCAAAGGCTAAAAAACTAAATAAGGTGTACGATTATAAGTACAAACTACATGTACAATTACAACTGTTGTAGCAATAAACTAAGGAAAAGATCTCATGTCTACAGCATGATATAACTTGAGCTCCGCACCAATACTATATGAAGCACGTTCTGACATATGATGACAAGTAAAAGTCGCGATTCCCAAAATGAAAACAGCAAGCTTCGCTGCCCTTGCATCACAATTGGCACATGTTGAAGCACAGTGACTAGTCTGAGTCAGCAACAGGTAAAGAGGATCATGGAATAGCCGACGAGGGGTTATATGACCAGGAAACCGCTTGCTCCGTTGAGAGCTAAGCTTAACCTGTGGAGCTAGCCGACCATGGGGTGGACCCAGAACAACTGACCAGCGAGATCAAAATCAAACGAATGACCAGAACATATGCAAAGATCAGACCATCCAATAAACAAAATAGCTAGTTCACCAGACAAAAGATATACCACCACCATGCTCAGGCTGTTGCGTGCAGATACATCACCATGGCGCCTGAATACGGTAGTGGTAGAGTAAGCAGAGTCTAATGAACTACCTAAGCCACCAAACTCCAAGAAAAAGCAATTCCAAGCTCCACCAACAACACATACCACACAGACACTACAAACTGACCACATACCAGTTCCTTTGAGATAATAACATTGAATAACCAGTCTCCATTCGATTCATCACTACCAGGAGGCGAGACGCGAGACGAACAACGAACTAGTTGTTAATGTTAAGCCCTCAAGATCACCAGTCCCTTCAGCCAAGCAAGCCGAAACCAACATTCCAATTAAACAAGAATACACACAACACACCCAAACTACCAACACTAGGATAACTCAAACGCCCCCATAACTCAAACTACGTGGCCGTTATACACCAAGCAATGTATTAGCACTGAATTGCGAGGATACCAAAGGTAGCACACTACAGTCATCATGTGTTGAGGTGACCGAAGATTACCAGCTGGGCAGTCGCAGTGGAACCGAGAGAAATGAAAAGGGCAACAGCGCACTGGGATCTAGGCGTAGTCAATAAGCGATAAAGTAGATGGAACGAAAATTGTGAAGTAGATTGAAAAAAAGGGGAGGAGCAAGGCAGCTAGGATCCAGACTAAAGGGTTCATATCCAAAGAAATGTGCTAAGAAAATTTCAGTGAGATCACGCATAACGAAATGAGAAAATAAAGATTGAGGGGAAGGGTTGAAAAAGGGGAGAAATGGAGCGAAAAGAAGAAAAGGGAGAGAAGCGAAACGAAAGGAATAAAAGAAAAGTTTTATGTCACCATTTACAATCTCACTGAAGCTCTCGAACCCTGAATTGATGACACTTTTGAAATGGTTTCGGGATAAAAGTCAGCAAAAGAAGCATGAGAGAAACTTCAAACATCTTATAAGGGAGCTGATCAAGCTAAAAAGGTACGTCTTCAAACTTTAAAAGGAGCATTTGAAACTTTGCATATGAAAAAAGGCAAACTTGTTTCTGATTACTTCTCAAGAGTTTTACTTATTGCTGATAGTTTAAAAAGAAATGGTGAGAAGTTAGATGATGTAAGGATTATGGAGAAGATTCTTAGATTATTAGATCTAAAGTTTGAACATATTGTCAGCATCATTGAAGAAACAAAAAACTTGAAGGCGATGATAATAGATGAACTTTTAGGTTGCTTATGAAGAAAAGAAAAGAAAGAAAGAAAGAAAGAAGAAACCGTTAAGCATGTTTATAAGACACAGATTGACTCAAAAATTGAAATAAAAACAAATCGAACCCAACAAAGATGGGGTCTTGCTCAAAAACGAGGCAGAGGTCGGGAATATGGACATGGACAAGGTTTTAGGTCCAACAATGAAAACAGCAATAGCAACAATAATCAAAGAAGAGAAAACTCAACTAGAAGTCGTGTGAGAGGCAATTCAAATACAAGGTATGACAAGTCATGCATTAAACGGTATATTTGTGAGAAATTTAGACATTATGCTTCTGAATGTAGAGCTCCAAGAAATAATAAAAATGAAGAGAAGACCAACTACGTTGAAGAAAGAAGTATAAAAGATGATACAATACTACTGACCCACAACGAAACAAAAAAAGAAGAGTATAATCAATGATACCTAGATAGAAGTGCAAGCAACCATATATACAGAACAAAAAATGTTTGTAGAGCTTGATGAATTGGTGAAGCACAACCTTACATTTGAAGATGAGTCAAAAATAGCAGTGAAAGGCAAGAAAAAAAAAGGTTCTTATCCGACTGAAGAATGGAGAGCATCAATTCATTTCTAATTTTTACTATGTGCCAAACATGAATCGCAACATCTTGAGTCTAGGACAACTCTTAGAGAAAGCTTATGAAATTCGATTAAAAGATAATAACCTTTCCATAAGAGATAGTGCAGGTAACCTCATTATTAAGGTACCAATATCAAAAAATAGATTGGTTGTGCTTAACATTCAACAAGATGTCGTCCAATGTCTTAAGACGTGTTACAAAGATGCCTCAAGGCTTTGACATCTTCGTTTTGGACATCTTAACTTTTGAGAACTAGAATTGCTCTTCAAGAAGGAAATGGTAAGAGGATTGCCTTGCATAGGTCATACCAATCAAGTGTATGAGGATGTTTAATTGGAAAGCAATTAAAAAGGGATTTCCAAAGGAGTCATACTCAAGGGCTAAGAAACCATTAGAACTCGTACATACGGATGTGTGTTGGTCGACCAAGCCAAGATCACTGAGTAAGAGTAACTATTTCTTTGTCTTCATTGATGATTTTCAAGAAAAATGTGAGTGTGTTTTTTGAAGGAGAAATCAAAGGTGATTGAGAACTTCAAGAAGTTCAAAACTCATATTAATGCTAAGAAGGAAAATGGCCTTAAACATGGTTTTTTTTTAAGAGAAATCAGAGGTGTTTGAGAACTTCAAGATATTCAAAACTCATGTTGAGAAGGAAAATGGTCTTATGATAAAAACCATGAGATCTGACCGTGTAGAAGAGTTCACATCAAAAGATTTCCAGAAGTATTGTGAAGATAATGAAATTCGACGGCAACTAACAGTACCTAGATCCTTTCGACAAAACGGAGTAGCGGAAAGGAAGAATAGGACGATCGTTGAAATGATGATGAGCATACTCAAAAGTAAGAGGGATACCAAATGAATTTTGGGCGGAAGCTGTGGCATGTGTGGTTTATCTATCAAACCGATCTTCAATCAGAAGTGTGTGGGGGAAGACACCACAAGAAGCATGGAGTGGAAGAAAGCCCGACATTTCTCATCTAAATTTTTTGGAAGCAACGCTCATGTATACATACCAAACGAGAAGCAAATTGGATGACACAAGTGAGAAGTTGTGAGAAGTATATTTTCATTAGTTATGATACAAATTCTAAAGGCCATAAACTTTACCATCCTGATACAAAGAAGATAATAATCAGCGGAGATGTTGTATTCGATGAAGAAAGAGAATGAGATTGGAGATCGCATGACGAAAATTACAACTTCCTTTTATATTTTGAAGGAGATGAAATGCAACAGTCAAGGATCATTTGAAACAAGCTCCAAGAGCTTGGAATGCTCGAACTGATAAGTACCTCCAAGAGAGAAATTTCATTAAATGTCCATATGAGCATGCACTCTATATCAAAATCCAAAATGGTGATACATTGATTGTATGGTTGTCCACAGATTACTTCATCTTCACCGGTAGCAACCCAGACATGTTTGATAAGTTTAAAAAAGAGACAACAAAGGAGTTTGAGATGACTGATATTGGCGTCGTGTCTTATTACCTCAGCATTGAAATAAAACCAGAAGATAAAGGCATCATAATCAATCAAGAAGGCAATACTAAAGAAGCACTGAGAAAGTTCAAGATAGATGACCCTAACTCAGTTTGCACTCCATTAGAATGTAGAATCAAATTGTCAAGACATGAGAAAGGAGAATAAATAGACTCTACACTCTTTAAGAGCTTGGTTAGCAGTTTACGATATTTAACGTGCACAAAACCCGACATTATATATGCGGTAAAAGTTGTAAGTAGATACTTGGAGAATCCAACAACTCATTTGAAGGCGGCAAAGAGGATTCTTCGCTATGTTAGAGGGACAACAAACTTTGGTTTGTACTACTCTTTTTTTGATAATTATGAGTTTGTTGGATATAGCGATAGCGATTGGAGTGAAGATATGAATGACCAGAAAGCATAAGTGGTTTCGTGTTCTACATGGGAGACACTGCTTTCACATGGATATCTAAAAAACAGCCAACTTTTTCCATATGTGAAGCAGAGTATGCAACTACTACTTCATGTGTTTGTCATGCAATTTGATTAACAAACCTGCTAAAGGAGTTAAATTTTCCACAAGAGCAGCCGACTAAGATTTTCATGGATAACAAGTCAGCAATTGCTTTGGCCAAGAATCCAGTTTTTTCATGATCGAAGCAAACATATTAATACACGCTATCACAACATTAGAGAGTGTGTCGCCAAAAAGGAAGCACAACTAGAGTATGTGGAGTCTAATGATCAAATAGTTGATACTTTCACCAAGCTTATCAAGCATGAAGACTTTATCAGATTGAAGAATCTGTTACCAAGTTTACGGGGATGTTGGAAATAAACTTAGTTTTTTAAGGAAATATTGATTATGTAACAAATTTAATTCTTGTATTTAAGAAAGACCAAAATAAATGGTAATAAAATCTAGATTTATCAAATGTGCAATTTAGAAAATTTTAGAAATTGCTTTATTAAGGAAAATCTAGAAAAATAGAGGATGTAAGAGAAAAAAAAAGAAAAAAAAGTCTAGATGCTTTGCTATGTTATAAACAGGGGCGGATCTATATAGTAGCCAGCAAGACTGCCCCACCTGGAAAGCTGCAAGCGCGATAAAAAATTTTGGATTTTGGTTATTTACCCTAGGTGAGATGACCAGAAATGCCCTATCTGGGCTTCAGACCAGCTAACATTCATTCTTTAAGTCGCCATAAGCCAAGTCAGTCTCAGTCTTTTGGTTGATTTGCAATAAAGCAAATATGTTGGTGTATATATATAGTTGGATTCAAAAAAAATTAATGGTGTGGGACAAAAGTTTTCCCTTCCCGAAAAGAAAAGCTAGAACCGCCCTTGGTTAGAGCATCTCCAACAGAATTCAAGCGAAGGATATTACGATCTGCAAAATTACGGGGAAGAAGGTGAATTTTTCCAAACAATTTAAAAAAGAAAAATCCGTTGCGAGCCTTTTTTATTGGCTCGCAACGTTGCGAGCCTATTTTATCGGCTCGCGACGTTGCGAGCCTATTAAATCGGCTCGCAACAACAGAAAATACCAAAAAGTTAATTTGTCATTTTCTGTTGTCGTGAACCGATAAAATAAGCTTGTGACGCCGCAAGCCGAAAAAATCGGCTCGCTGGACCAATTTCAAATACAGAATTGGTTCCTAAATATTATCCGTAATATTACATCTTGTAATGTTTGTTGGGGACGATTTTAAGCTTCAATTCAGAGTTCAGGCTCTGAATTGAACACCGTTGGAGATGCTCTTATAAATTGAGATGTGCTCTCTTATTCATTGTATTAAGTAAGAAATAAACATCAATAAAGAGAGGTTTCAATAATATAATGTTTCTTTTTTATATTCTCTCCCTCTTTCTTCTGAAAATATTCAACAAAAGTTATCTTACAAAACCTACGACACTTACTCCAAGTTAGTACGTGTGTATATGTGTGTACACATGAATGCAAACCAACACGCAGGCATAGCACAGGAAAGTCTAACGGGGTATAAACAAAAACACAATCAATGACACAATATATTAGATTGAAATATTTGTATGCATGTTAAGTTTTGCATATGTTCTGCACAATCTGTTTATTGCATGCTCTAGTAGATTGTAGTATGAATCCTCATGTTTGCACGACAAAGCTACAAAGAAATATTTTACAAGCCAATTGTAATCTGAATGATTAAAATATCTGTGAACAGGCATCATGCTCTGTAGGAATTCTTCTGTATCCAGACATAGCGACGACAGTAAGTCAAAACGGAAGGGAGTTCCAACACAAAGTAGCTGTCCTATTTTGGGGAGGGCCTGATGACCGTGAAGTCGTATCATATGCTTCTAGAATGGTTCGTAAAGTTGGTGTGACTCTCTCAATCTTCTACTTTGTAAACCCAGGAGATCGAAGAGAAACAAAAGATAGGAAACTGGATGAAAATCTTCTAGCACTGGTGCAGTACGAAAATGCAAATAACAACCAATTACTTATCGAGGAAATTGCGGTGAGCGACGACGAGCAAACCATTAAAGCAATCAAGTCCATTGGTAACAATGGATATGATCTTATAATCGTAGGGAGAAAACAAGGGGAGAACTCACTACTGGACAAGAGTATGATGCAATGGTGTGATTACCCTCAACTTGGTGTTGTGGGTGATATGCTTGCTTCTAAAGATTGTGAAGGAACTGGGTCCATTCTTGTCATAGAGCAGCAAGTTTAGGGAACACATGTAGTGATCTAGTGAGAGAGCACTACATCCATTCCTAGTGTTTTTTTCGGAGACAATAAACAATTGCTCACCACTTGGAAGGAATGCAACATGAATTAAAAGCTAGGCCTAGTAGTAGTGTCATCATCTTTATAATGTGAAGCAAATGTGCGAGAAACATACATGGAAAACAAGAAAAGGGTTGAGGACAACTTCCGTGAAGAGGTAATGATTAAATGATGTATTTGTAGACCTAAATGAGGAACGAGCCACATGATGTATAACAGCACTAGTGTTTAGTATCATAGAAGAACAGTTTTCCATTTTTCAGGAATATCAACGAACAACTGTACCGCACTAATGATTTATGGTTAAGGGAAAGAAGAAACTAAACTAAACCGCGATAATCAGGGACGAAGCCAGCAGTTTGATAAAGTGAGTCCATTTGTCTGGAATATTTCACGAAACTTTCAGCGTGGCGTAGATTACAGGAAGAAAGGAAAATAAAACTAAAAAATACATGCCTAATGTTGACACAGTTGAAATATTTCAAAAAATTCAGCAAAGACCTGTCAGGTTGTTGAGAAGTGGATTCCCCTTTGCATGAATCCAATCTTGGTTGTTGCATAGAAAGCATCTCCTGAATGTTATTTTTTCATTCTTTCTCAAATTTCATGTTCATTCTAGTAAAATAGAAGAAAAACAAAGAAAATAAGGATATTCAAATTATCTGTCCGGCTTGAAAATCAGGTTACAATATGCAGACCATTATACATATCCAAAATAGGGCGGTAACGGTTAGAATCACAACTGCTCAACCGTATCAACCATTTGCGCGATTACCATCTATAATGGTAACGGTTATGATAGCAGTTGAAAAAAATAAATTATCACGGTTAACCATATCAACTATCAGTGATTGTTTCATACAATACTTAACATTCAAATATGAAAATTTATAATTTAAGTCAAAGGTATAGTTTGTATGTTAATATCAATTGCCTTCTTCATGAACTAATAATGTAAGCTTGCATGGTTTTTATATATACAAATAAATAATTATATTAAAAAACAATTACAACTATATAAATTTATCATAAATAATACATATAATTAGAAATATATGTACAAAATGCTTTAAAATTTTGAAATACGACCACTAACTATCATAGATGGTTGCGTTGACGGTTACTGGAATTTACAACCATCAACAACGGTTAAGGTTACGATTGGTGGTAATAATTACGGTTATCATAACCGTAACACCTCTGGTTAAGAGCACCAAAAATGAAAGGAAGGCAGCCAATTGCCTGCAGGAAAATGCATCATCGCATACAAGATATTGATTATGATGTATAATAAAATCCATCCATGATATTATAATCATAATTTTTGTTTAGTTTTGTTTCTTTTTTCTTTGCTTTTTTGTTTACATTCATCTTACATATAAGATTACAACTAGCAACCACAACAATTACCGCAATTAATCTAGTTGAGCCTGATCCCGCAACCACAATGGCTCGCGCTGCTCCAAGAATGTTATTGCTCAATAATCTAAGATGCATGCATTATTTGATTAAGTTGATTAAAAAAACAAACTAGAAATATTATAAAATCAAAATATGAATATTTTTGCATAATTAAGTTACAGTCCACGGGCTTTCATCTTATCGAACTCATCAATTATGGAATCTCTGTTAAACTGATTTGTAATTTATTTCTTAACATAAACTGTCATGCTATCTGCAAGAAATTAGTCTTGCGAAGGCTGAATTTAGCTAGTTTCGTAGTTGAAAAACAGTGGATGTAGAAACAGAAAGAATCAATATAAGACGCATTAGTCTATCTACTAAGGAATGATCTTTTTCTTGTCTTGGAAAATAACTAAGGGACAATCTTTGACCTATTTGTGTTTATTAATCCTTGACACAGTTCATGAATTGTTGGTAAGTGTTTTTAACTGTTCATCATTAGGTACATCTAAAGCATAATGTTGTTGCTGATATTTCAAATGAAGTTTTTCTTGCTCAGAAAAATCTTATGGTCAAATAAGGCGTATCTACTAATTCATAAATATTTGGGATTCAAAGAAGAACCAAAAATGAAGAGTTTTGCTCATTAAACCGACTATATAATTCTTGACATTGAGTGTCAACTGTTCAATGAAATATGCCTAAGCGATAAATGTTAGAAAATAATAAGCATGTGGGCCGCATATGTAAGATATAATGTGTAACCACTACTAGACATGCAAAATATACTAACGGAGGGGGGCAACGGCTTCCAACGGTCGGTATAAAAAATATATATGTTAGAAGCCGTTGGTTATAAAGACGTTGGCGGCCGTTGGAACTCATTGCTAAGAAGCGAAGAAATTGGCAGAATATCTTTTTCTTCCTCTGTAACATCCCACTCTTGGTTCCAGTTCAACGCGATAATTAAACCAACTTAAACCGTTCTCAAAGATGGAATGTTAGAGGTACTTACACATTGGAATAAACATAAAGAACTCTTCATTATCAATACAATAATTTTACATCATAGCACAAGAACATATCAAAGTACCGATAACTAATACACAGTGGAAAAATAAATGCGGCAGAAAAAACTACAACACTCAATGAAAGACTGAAATGTCATGAACTCTATCCAAGCTCCAGATATGCAATGCTCCAAGAAAAACTACAAAATCTTAACCACTAGCTACCCGTGTGGAAAATATGGACACCCAGAGTTTACGGAAAGAACAATAAACTCCAGATCAGTCATGGGACCAGTATGAGAACTAAAACAACTTTTAAATCATTTTAAAGTAAGGTAATTCATAAGACCGTGCCGTATAACATGAAACGAGTTTTCTCTCATTAATACCAGTGCATAAAAACTCGCAATGCTTTTAGAAAATGAAACTACCATAAGATCTCGCGCCACACACACACAATGCAAATGCACACACTTGGGTGAGTTTCCCTTATAATAGTCAAAATAAGCTTGATACGTGAAAAATCCTCTTATATTATTATTAATACATAGTGTGAAAATCACTTTCAAAATAAATGTATCAATCTTAGCCAGTATAGGTACCATAATATTATACTGACCTCCTATACGTTTTACGTAGGATCTATAATAGAAAACCGTACGTGCACGTAGTTGATAATCTACATAGTGGATAATTTGGGTTTCCAACAAATGACCAAGGCTAAGGAACTTCCTCACTGAATGGGTACGCCTCTAGAAATACGCCCTGAGAAGTAAACCATTCTACGCCAACACAAGGCCGTCGTTGCTATCCAAGCCATGCCACAAAAGTATGTCATTTCCCGATCATTACCGACCTTTTCTACGGGATCCCGAATTCCCAACAAAACACAATAGTAAAATGTCAGGGCTCCATACCATAGCAATACCTCATCAAAGCCATATAGCAAATATCTGGGATTCATACCATAGTATTGCTACAAAAATCTACAAGGAAATGGTCATCCCCTAAGGGTCGCGAACCCCATAACCTTGCTGCATTTTTCTTGTTTCGGTAGTTTTCGAGATTTGAGGTTTGCCAAAGTCTCATTGCACAAATCAACGTTTCAATAAGTCATGCTTTGATCATCAATAGCTCTTCACTTAGTATGTCACATTGTCAATTCACAACATATAGTTAGTGTCTATTAATATATAACCCTCTAAGTACATATGTCGCAGAGGAAGGTGTTAAGTTTCACCAATTGATATATCATCAGTAGTCATCAATTTATTATATCATAACTTACAACGTCAGACATACATCTATTTAGAAGTTCGTTCTGAGACTGAACGAAACCGAAGGTTTAACATCATTATGGCTTTGATATATTTCATTAAACGGTTAACATTCTATGGCATGAATTAGATCGTCAGTCGAATGAGCACAACGATTCTTCACTTTTAGTTCTTCTTTGGAGTCAAAAGATACGTGAAAACCATTGAATATTCAAATATTTGAATTAGCTGATAAATTTTACCCATAAGGTTTTTATGAATAAGATAACTTCACTTGAAATATCAATTGCAACGTTATGGTTTTAATTTACCTAATGTTGAAGAGTTGGAACACTTATCAACAATTTTTAAACTTTGTCGAGGACTGATAAAAAAATACGTCAAAGATTTATTTCTCAGTATATCTGTTAATTCGTCTTGTACCGACTTATCCTGTTTCTATATGGACTACTAAGAGAGTATTTTCATCTATAAAGCTAGTTAAATATTGTCTTTGCATCAAAATCGAGGATGAATTTTTTTGCAGATGGCATGACAGTTTATGTTGCGAAAGAAATCAGCTCAAAAAGGATTCCATATTGATGAGTCTGATAAGATGAAAAACTTGCTGACGGCCACTTATGCGAAAATAGTTCATATTTTGATGTTATGATATTTCTAATTTGGTTTTTTGCCAAGTTAGTCAAATATATATATATATATATATATATGCATCTTAGATTCATATGCAGTGGTATCTCTTAGAGTAGCATGAACCATTCCAGTTGTGGGATAAAACTCATTTAGAGTAATTTCAACAATTGTTGTGGTTATAAACTTATAAATAAAATTAATGCAAAATAAAAATTATGATATATATATATATATTGTACGAAATCGCAGTATTACTTTACAGACCTTTTAGTTCCATTTTTTACTTGCAGTGCTATCACATGTCCGTGAGGCAAATCTAATGGCTACATGCCTTTCCTTCGCCATTTCCATTCTATGTTTTCTCCATGCCTTTTTTTCATTATTTCCTTTCAATGTTTTCTGCCTGGCACATTCTTCTGTTTTTTCCTTCCTCGCTTTGCTTCCATTATTTTGTCATGTTCGCTATACAAACAAATACTCTCCATGTAACAGCCTCAAAATTTAACTTTTAATTAATTAAGTAATAAAACAAGTTTGTGAAATTGTCAGAATTTAGCTACTAGAGTAGTGTCATCAGGTCTATGACAATTTTTTGAGTAATTTACACATATAACTTGTCGAAATTGAAGTCAGTATAAAAAAGTTATTAAAGAAATAAATATTTGAAAATTGAAAAAAAAAATGACCCACAGGAGTTGGCCCATACTTGGGCAGGGTCGACCAAAAGGTTATTCACAATAGTTTGTAATGTTGCAGACCTACTGACTTAAACTTGGTCACTGTAGAAGTTTAATTGTCACACTAGTTTCATGAGTATATGATACATGAATGATTGACTCTAATGCAATTGGGAGATTGTAAGAGTTTATTCCCTAGAGGTAATCCATTTGATGTGATTAATACATTGTTGGTGTTATTGTTTTATTTGGAATAAAATATTCTGTTATGTTATATTTACTGCATAATATAAATGTTAACGTAATAGAAATCCTTAGAATGGTAATACAGAATTACATAGTTCGAGTAAGACTTGAACATGAGTTTATATAATATATTCAGTATATGATTCTTAAATGTCCCTAGTTAAGTTTTATTGTATACAAAGGACACCAATAAAACATTCAGACTAGTATGTTGATTGACTAATGTTCATATCTCACTGATCATTAATATATGTGATATTAATGTTAAAACATAAATACGTAGCGGAGAATATCGTATTGAGCTGACTCAATGTGAGAAAACTAATGGAATATAATTAATAGTATCATAAGTTATTCACATAGTGGCAGTGATGTAATGGTCCTCAAACCTGAAATCATTATAATTTTATTCGAGGATATTTGTGTTTTGATATCATCTTAACCGAGTATACGATACCTTGATTATTGGATACATCTCGAATCGAATGAAAATTATGAATGATCTAGATGGAACTTAACCCTATAATATATTTGTCGTGATATCCATGGGCCTCTTGATTGAGTGAGACTGTGAAATGCATGGCCATGCTCAAATATTGATTTGTTTTAAGCAGTCTACACATCGATCAATATAAACGGATTAAATTATAAAGAGGATGATACATTTCATGCCTCGAGTTTAATTCTGGATATACTGGTTAAAGTGATTATATTACATTGATACACTAGTCACAAAAAAGGTTATATCGAATCAATGATCTTATTATAACTTCGGTAGCAGCGACGTATTACTAGATGTCAATCACCGTTTTTAATTTTAAATACAATTTAACATCATTGCCAACATTATAATAACCTATAGGATCACAAAGTAGAAATTTACAAAGGAAAAATTATTTTAGACAAATTAAATATAAATATGTTGATTATTTGAAGTTGGAATGAGTATTCAGTTGGGTTCATATTTGATAGTTGATGTTTATTTTAAAAGGAACACATGTATTCATTTTAAATACACGGTAGAAACCTTAGGTTTATTTTAGATAATATCGAACCAAACAAATGTACTGAAATACCTCTTCTCCAAAACCTAGAAATAGTTATTGCAGCTAGTAACGCCATCCTTTCTTCTTCGATTCAATCGATGAAGAAACATTCTCGTGGATACCTTTAGAGGCGGGGCTTATTGTCGTGCTTTTGATTTGATACATGTAACACCCCGTAATTTAACAACATTAAAAGAGGAGAAATTAATGAATAATTAATTTAATATTCAGAATTAATGGAAATGTACTACGCCATTGCGTCCGCCTCGAAATTCTGGTTAAGATAGACATTTGATTTGCGTAAAAGGGACACCGTATGAAGAAGTTATGAAGGTTTGGAGTTTGTATATGCGCAAGGGAATTATATATATATATATATATATACATATATATATAATCAGTAAATCCATTTTCAGTTCAAAATTCGAAATTCCGTAGGCGGCAAATCTCCCGCCTTAGGGCAGCCTACCCCATAGAAGGGGTGTTGACCCCGGGGGTTGACCCCTCAAGGGGGGGTGTCAACCGATGGGTCGACCCCCCTAGGGCTGAGGTAGCAGGTCAAATTTTGGGGCTGGCAACTATAAATATAGGCTCATTTCTCTTGTTTTCTTCACTGAAAATCAATGGAGGCCTAAGTGTTGTCGGTGCCTGGACTGAATCAAATTCTTTTCTTCTTCTGCAAATCAAAGTTAGAGATTCAAGTGTAGTTCTGTTCTTCTACCTTTCTAGATCCAAACGCTATGAGTTTCAAGTTGCTTTTAGATTTAAATAAATAAAAAGTAAACATGACAGGACTGTAATTTGGATCTATGCATGTTAATCCTTGAATCACTTCAGAATTGTAATAACTTGTGAATTTGTGATATTTTGTCATACTATGACTTGGATCTTAACATTTATCATGCTGGATCTACCTTTGATTATAGATCTAATTCAATATTTAGATCATCTTGTACCTATCACGTTTGGTTAATTTGGATCTGTTAAGTGTTGGACATCTAAATCCTAGTTTTGATCTAGTCATGCCTATTATGACATCCCTACTATGTTAGAACCCATTTATTATCACAAGTTCACCGATCCATTCTTATATGTTTAGCTTAACATTATACCATGAAAAGTTTGTGTCAACTATGTTAGAATAATCATCTCTGTCATCTTCCCTTCACCCTTTCTCTTTTATTTTATATAGCCAAGCTACTTTCGAGCCTAGGCATGCCGTTAAATTATGCGATTACATTAGTTTGGGAATGAGGGGAAAACATTGAAATTAGGCATATCTTGTGAATTGGGAATTTGGGGGCATAATTGGTAAAAAGGTGAAATTTGCATAATTTGAAAATTGTATATGTATATGAATTTGGACATATATTTCACTGTGAACATAATTGGGGGAAAAAGGGGAATGAAACCTATAACCTATAAAGACATAGGTAAAGATTGGCTAATAATGGAAATGCCTAGAATTACATTAACTTGAAATTGTAAACCGCGCTTAGGCACAAGGTTAGATTGCACTTATGGTGGAAGTCTGCCTGAAACCGACCGGCATATCCAGCGACCACAAGTGGTGAATCTAATGTGGGAGGCCTAAGTGCACAAATACGAGACATGCTAAGGCACGAGGTTAGGCTCAATTCGTGGAATAAGCCTGCCCAGACCCGCCTGACATGTCCAACATCCACAAATTGTAGGCGTAATGTGGGGGGTCTAACATATTGTAACCACAAATGAATATATGGTAATAAACTTGAATACTTAACCTAGTGGATTCCATAGGGATTGCATGAACATGAACTTGAGTAGGGGTTAAGTAAATTTGCTTGGATAGTGGGTGGGTTAAGTAAATCCAAGGGGTGGGTAATATTTATATACAAGCCCACAAACTTAACCTGATAGGGTTATGTAATTAAAGACACCTAGTGGTAAACATAGCTTGTGCAAATGTTGGAGCTATGTAATTAAAGACACCTTTTTAGGTAAGCATAACTTGTAGAAATGATAGGGTTATGTAATTAAAGACACTTAGTGGTATACATAACCGACAGAAATCCTAGTGGGAATACAAGACAAGGGAGGGGAGCTTGTATCATATTGTGTGGGACCCATTTTAGTCAGTAACCCTTGATATGTATCAAATGAGTACTCCAAAATAGGTCGGAGTTGGGGCACGCTTACTGGGCTGATTGTAAGAGATCCAAGCGAGGAGGATGGTGTGGGCGACGCAAACCGACTGGGGATATATGCGTGCATGGGCCGGGCAGAGGGGGCTAAGACGACCATGACACCAGTAGATATGGTTATGCACATTAATGAAGTGTTGCCACTTTCAGAAAGTGATACCTCCTACCGTGGTACTGGCACATGGTATCTACGGAGTAGGCAGCCGATCGATTAGGGTAGTGGTTAGGATACATCGGGATGTATGCCTAAGTCTACCATCTTATAGTTGTTGGGATCATCTCAGTCTGGTTATACTAATATTAGTGTAGAGAATCATAGAATCTTTAGTGAAGCATATAAGCTCTATCATATTTACCTTGTCATACTTGTCTTATATTTTGTTATCTCTCTCATCCACTTTATATACTTGTCATGATACTTTTACTTATTTACTAGCTAAAAGTAACTGGACTAGCCAGACTTTATGTCTGACCCTTTTTGTTTCCTCTTCTTTCTTTTGTTCCCCTTAGGTTCTCAGGGTGGGAATACTCAGGCTTGACCATGATTTTGCTTTCATTTTGCTAGAGCTGCTTAGACGTATAGCTCAATCTCCTATCCTTGCTACTATGGCTATATTTTATTTAGGGAATTTTGCTTCTTTTATGAACTCTGATGTTTTAAAGTACAAGAATGTAGTTTTTATGATGTAATGGTTTTGTGTATTTCAGATATCACAATTTGAACCACGATGCTTTATGATTATTAAAGTTTTTAATTCCGCTGTCATTTTATATCTGTCTTCTAATATTTCTGTTTCTGTTTACCTATAACGCTTCACAAAACTTAATTCACTCCTTTTATGAGTGACATTAACGGATGTGGGGTGTCACCTTGGTATTAGAGCTGAAGGTTACCAGATTAGATAAAAGTTTTTGAACTATTTTGAAATAAAAGGTTTTAAAAGTAAGCATTTTTCAAAAAGAAAAGTCTGTT
Source organism: Allium sativum (assembly GCA_030737875.1). Classification (NCBI taxonomy): domain Eukaryota; kingdom Viridiplantae; phylum Streptophyta; class Magnoliopsida; order Asparagales; family Amaryllidaceae; genus Allium; species Allium sativum. The sequence continues at coordinate 575,054,236 of CM060909.1, read as the reverse complement.
TTGAAAAACAAATTCTCCAAAGCCATATGTAATATCCTTTGATCCTTTGTCTAAATCTCTTTCCTTTTGGTTTCAGCATGTCCGGGGAACCTAATATTTTTTAGGGCGTTACGATAACAAGCTGGTTTTGCAGGTATCTAGAGGCCACAACACCTTCCGTAGGTCATGTTGACGCTTCTTCCCCAGCTGCACCCGTTGTTCCTCCTCCTCCTCCAAGAGCAGATAATTTCGCTAAGATCTGCAAAGAATTATGTGCCATGAGAAGGAAGCCATTACGTGGAACCGGAATACTCGTAGAGTCAAGGAATTTGCTCTAGGAGATCGAGGACTTGTTTGTAATCTTTGAAGTAGAAGATCGAAGGAAGATTCGGTTAGCTGCCTGGCTACTGAAAGATGAAGCTTCGTTTTGGTGGGAAGTAACCCAAATTGGACGTCCTGTGGAGGCATGGGATGATTTTAGGTAGAGGTTTGAAATGAAGTTTCTTTCCCAAGTTGAGAAAAGCATGCAAATGGAGAGATTCTTAGCGCTCAAACAAGGAAATATGACTGTTAAGGAATAAGTCAACAAATTCAACAAGCTAGCAAGATTTGGATTGGAATTAGTAGGTACTCCGCATAAGAAATCTTTGTGGTTTGTTAAAGGGCTGAATGAACCCCTTCATGGGTTAGCTATGTCCCATATTCCAATGGGAGCGACTTTTGAAAGGCTTGTTGATATGGTCTTGATGCATGAGGAAGACAAGGGAGAAAAGAACGAAGTAAAAGCCGAGTAAACAACGCAAAACAAGAAGGTATGGCCCAAGAAAGGGCAGCAGCAACAACAACAACAACAAAAGAAAGGTGGAAAGAATGACACGGCTAAGAATAAGAGGAAATGTCGCTGTTGTGGATGAGAGGGTCACTTAGTCAAAGTCTGTAAAAGAAGGAAGAATAATTACTTTAATTGTGGAGAGGTCGCACACTTTGCTAGGGAGTGCCCGAAGAAACAGGGACCACAGGGGCAAGGTCAAAGGGCAGGAGCTTCTGGAGGGTAGGTGCATGCTCTCGCGATCATTGCTCCAGATAGAGGTAGTAAAATTTCCGTGGAAGGTTAGATTTCTCTTTCCAGTCATCTTATTAGAACTCTTTTTGATTCAGACACTTCACATTCATTTATATCTAGTTTTGTGGTTGAATCTCTGCACTTAAATACTAGTATGGTAGTGGATCCTGTTGTTGTCTCAAACCCCGTTGGTGGTGCGGCTCATTTGTCTATGATTTGTCGAGGTTTTAGAATATCTATCTTAGGCGTCGAGTTTGAGTGTGACGCGTATATGCTCTATTTTATGGGCTACGGGTTGACTCTAGGGATGGATTGACTAACCATATACGGTGCCATTCAAGATTGTGATAGGAGGGTCTTTAGACTGTTGACTTGCCATGGGAGGACCCTCGAGATTTCTTGTGACCCACAAGGGTCAGTTATGCTTAGTTTCCTAGAGTCTCTTGATGCATCTATCGATGATCTGCAATCTGTTCTAATAGTCCGAGATTATTCTGATGTTTTTGATGAGGTACAGGGCTTATCCCTGAGGCGGAAATCGAATTTCAAATATATTTGGTAGACAATGCAAAGCCAGTTGCATTACCAGTGCGCCATATGGCTCCAAGGGAAAGGAGGGAGCTTAGCAAGCAAGTAGGGGAGCAACTTGAGAAAGGTTTTATCAGGCAAAACATATCTGAATGGGGTGTTCCAGTTGTATTTGCAACTAAGGCGAATGGTTCGCTTCGTTTGTGTGTGGACTATAGAGAGTTGAACAAATTCACTAAGAAGAATAGGCACCCACTTCCGAGGATAGATGACTTGTTTGACCAACTTGTTGGTGCCTTGATAGTTTCTCAGTTAGACTTGTCCATAGGGTTTCATCAGTTGAGGGTGGCTGAAGACAGTATACATAAGACCATTTTTAGGACTCCAGATGGTTTCTCTGAATGGCTAGTTAGGCCTTTTGGGTTGATGAATGCCCCTACCTATTTTATCGATATGACGAGTAGGGTGTTTCGGGAGTTTCTAAATAAATTCCTCGCGGTTTTTGTTGATGATATCTTGATCTTCTCAAAGAGTGAAGAAGAGCATGCCCAACATTTGAGAGAAGTTTTGAAAACTCTCCGTGCGCATCAGCTTAAGGCAAAATTCTCCAAATGCCATTTTTGGAGAAAAGAGGTGAGATTTATAGGGCATATGGTTTCTAAAGAAGGGACAGCAGTGGATCCCGCAAAGGTGGTTGCAGTTCAGGATTGGCAAGTCCCGAAAAATGCAACAGAGGTGAGAAGCATTCTTAGTTTAGTAGGAAATTATACAAAGTTCATTAAGGACTTCGCCAAGATATTAGCCCCACTCACTAGGCTGACAAAGAAGAATTTGGTGTTTTCTTGGGATATAGATTGTGAAGTTGCTTTCCAACAAGAGGGCTCTGACAACAGTCCCAGTCTTGACCTTTCCTGATGGGAATAAAATGTTTACAGTTTACACTTATGTATGTGGTACAGGGCTTGGTGCGGTTCTAATGCAAGAAGGGAAGGTAGTGTGTTACGGGGGTAGACAACTGAGAGTTCATGAGAAGAACTACTCTACCCATCATTTATAGTTAGCTGCCATAGTATTCGCATTTAAGATGTGGCGTCATTATTTGCTTGGATAGAGGTTCGAGTTGTACACCGATCATAAATCTCTCAAGTATTTGTTCTCGTAGAAAGATCTTAACCTAAGGCAACAAAGGTAGATGGAGTTCCTAGCTTCTTATAATTTTGAGGTTGCTTATACCCCTGGCAAGGATAACGTGGTGGTAGGTGCACTGAGTAGGCAGAGGATGGCCTTAAGCCCTATGTTTGTGGAAAGGAAGAGGTTGGAGTTCATATCGACTTTTGATTTTGGACCCTCCACCGAATTATTGCCTGGTTTGTTTGCATCACTAGATATTCGACCTACTCTTATGGATCAGATAGGAGCTTCACAGCGAAATGATCCACATATTTCAGACATCTTGGATAGGCTAAGTAAAGGGGAGACTTCTAGTTACCTCAATAGATACTCCATTGAAGATAAAATGTGGTTGCGACGAGATGGAAGGTTTTGTGTTCCTCAAACTGGAAGTTTGTTAAAGGTAGTCCTAGAGGAAGCCCATCATTCTAAGATGACCATTCATCCAGGCAGTGTTAAGATGTATACGGACATGAAGAGGGTTTTCTTTTGGGCTGGGATGAAGAAAGATGTGGCAGAGTTTGTTTCTCAATGTTTAGTTTGTCAGCAAGTCAAAGCTGAGAAAAAGAAGCCCGGTGGTTTACTTCATCCTCTGGAGGTTCCACAGTGGAAGTGGGAGAGTGTTTCTATGGATTTCATAGATGGTTTGCCTAGACCAAAGAAGGGTAACACCAGTATATGGGTGGTAGTAGATAGACTTACTAAGGGCGCTAATTTTATTCTAGTTAAGAGTAAGAGGACGGCAGCTTGGTTGGCAGCAATCTATGTTCATGAGATATTCCGTCTTTATGGAGTACCTTCCAGCATCGTAAGCAATTGTGGCACCATCTTCACTAGTGAATTTTGTAGAAGTTTGCAAGAAGCATTAGGTACACAGTTATATTTGAGCACCGCTTATCATCCTCAGACCGATGGACAGACGGAGAGGGTGAACAGAATACTTGAGGATCTTTTAAGACTGTGTATCCCAGACTTCGGAGGGAATTAGGAAGAGCATCTTCCTTTAGTAGAGTTTGACTATAACAACAGTTATCAAGCTAGCATTGGCATGGCACCCTTCGAAGAATTGTAAGGACAACCCTGTAGATCACCAACTTACTGATGGGAATCTACAGAAAGGCTATTTCTTGGACCATATATAGTTAGAGAAACATTCGAGAAGATTGATCTTATTAGACGACGAATTAAGACCGCTCAGGATAGGAATAAATCCTATGCTAACAAGAAAAGGACTGACATTGAATTTGAAGTAAGAGATATCATTTTCATTAAAGTGTCACCTTTGAGGAATGTGTTTCACTTTGGATCTGTAGGGAAATTGGCAACAAGATTCATAGGGCTATTTCCCATAATAGAAAGGATTGGTCAAATGGCCTATAGAGTAAAGTTGCCAGAGAGATTATCTAGCGTTCATGATGTTTTCCATGTTTCTCATCTGCAGAAGTGCTTGCATGATACTGTAGAAGTAGTTGAGCCGAACATACTGGAAGAGGTGGAGGTAGAACGGGAGGCGACAGTCAGATGAGTTCCTTCCCGTATTCTTGGAACAGAAGTCAAGAAGTTACGCAATAAATTAATCAAGCTGATAAAGGTTCAATGGGGAGATAACCCAAAGGATGCGACTTGGGAAGCCGATGACAAGATTCGTGCCTCATACCCTTTTCTTTTCGAGGGTATGTTCTTAACTCCTTTTTCCTAAGTTTTTATTCATACTTGTTTCTATCATTTAAGTGTATCCTATCGGTCGAATCTTCGGCCTTTAGGTATAAATCCTCATGGATGTAAACATGTGTTTGAGACATGTTATGTTTTATGGATGCAATTGATTGCTCGTGGATGCATATACACACATCTTAAGCACTAGATCGGCTCAATCACTCTCATACTGCATATGGATGTGTGTGCATTTTTCTTCTTTTATGGATGAAAATGGATGGATGATTGTGCACAAATATAGAACTTACATGTTATAATAGGATTATTTGCATACATGTTGGACTCGTGGCACTAACATACATTGCATTAAGGAGGTCAACTGAATCAGTAGACCGCCTGATCTTCGCATTAGTGTTGAGACATATACACACACATTTGCATATGTTCATATAAGCATTAGAAAATCTTTTAAGGACAATGGATGCATGTGATTGGTGGATGAGTAGATGGATGTGGATGATAGGATATGCATTCTTCTTATCTTGGAGAATTCGGGACGAAATCCTTTGAGTAGGGGATAATGTAACACCCCGTATTTTAACAACATTAAAAGAAGACAAATTAATGAATAATTAATTTAGTTCAGAATTAAGGGAAATGGACTACGCCATTGCATCCACCTCGAAATTCTAGTCAAGATAGACATTTGATTTGCGTAAAACGGACATCGTATGAAGAAGTTATGAAGGTTTAAAGTTTTTATACGTGCAAGGGGATTATATATAATTAATCAGAAAATCAAATTTCATTTCAAAATTTGAAATTCCATAGGCGGCAAATCTCCCGCCCTAGGGGAGTCGACCCCATAGAAGGTGCGTCGACCCCGGGGTCAACCCCTTAGGGGGGTGTCGACCCCCTAAGGGGTGGTTCGAACCCCCTAGGGCTGAGTGGAAGGTCGAATTTCGGGGCCGACAACTATAAATATAGGCTCATTTCTCTTGTTTTCTTCACTGAAAATCAATGAAGGCCTAAGTGTTGTCGGTGCCTGGACTGAATCAAATTCTTTTCTTCTTTTGCAAATCAAAGTTAGAGATTCAAGTGTAGATTTGTTCTTCTTCTACCTTTCTAGATCCAAACCCTGTGAGTTTCAAGTTACTTTTAGATTTAAATAAACAAAAGGTAAACATGATAGGACTGTAATTTGGATCTATGCATGTTAATCCTTGAATCACTTCAGATTTGTAATAACTTGTGAATCTATGATATTTTGGCATACTATGACTTGGATCTTAACCTTTATCATGCTAGATCTACTTTTGATTATAGATCTAATTCAATATTTAGATCATCTTTTACCGATCATGTTGTGGTTAATTTGGATCTATCAAGTGTTTGATGTCTAAATCCTAGTTTAGATCTAATCATGCATATTATGACATCCCTACTATGTTAGAACCCATTTATTATCACAAGTTCACCGATCTGTTCTTATTTGTTCATCTTAACATTATGCCTGAAAAGTTTATGTCAACTATGTTAGAATAATCATCTCTTTCATCTTCCCTTCACCCTTTCCCTTTTATTTTATATTGTCAGGCTACTTTCAAGCCTAGGCATGCCGCTAAATTATGTGATTACGTTAGCTTGGGAATGAGGGGAAAAACATTGAAATTGGGCATATCTTGTGAATTGGGAATTTGGGGCATAATTGGTAAAAAAGTGAAATTAGCATAATTTGAATAATGTATATGTATATGAATTTGGATATATATTTCACTATGAATATATTTGGGGGAAAAAGGGGCATGAAACCTGTAACCTATAACGGCATAGGTAAAGATTGGATAATAATGGAAATGCAAAATAACTTGAAATTTTAAACCGCGCTTAGCAATGAGATTAGATTGCACTTGTGGTGGAAGTCTTCCCGGAAACGACCGACATATCTGGCGACCACAAGTGGTGAATCTAATGTGGGAGGCCTAAGTGCACAAATACGAGGCATGCTAAGACACGAGGTTAGGCCCAATTTGTGGAATAAGTCTGCCTGGACCCGCCCGGCATGTCCAGCATCCAAAAATTGTAGGCTTAATGTGGGAGGTCTAGCATATTGTAACTATAAATGAATATATGGTAATAAACTTGAATACTTAACCTAGTGTAATCCATAGGGATTGTATGAACATGAACTTGAGTAGGGGTTAAGTAAATTTGTTTAGATAGTGGGTTAAGTAAATCTGAGGGGGTGGGTAATATTTATATACAGGTCCACGAACTTAACCTGATAGGGTTATGTAATTAAAGACACCTAGCGGTAAGCATAACCAGTGGAAATGTTGGGTTATGTAATTAAAGACACCTTTTTAGGTAGACATAACTTGTAGAAATGATAGGGTTATGTAATTAAAGACACCTAATGGTATACATAACCGACAGAAATCCTAGTGGGGATACAAGACAAGGTATGGGATCTTGTATCATATTGTGTGGGCCCATTTTAGTCAGTAACCCTTAACAGGTATCAAACGAGTACTCCAAACTAGTTCGTAGTTGGGGCACGCTTACTGGGCTGATTATAAGAGATCCAAATGAGGAGGACGATGTGGGCGGCGCAAACAGGCCGGGGACATACGCGTGCATGTGCCAGGCAGAGGAGGCTAAGACGATCATGACACCAGTAGATATGGTTGTGCACATCAATGAAGGGTTGCCACTTTAGGAATGTGATACCTCCTACCATGGGACTGGCACATGGTATTTACGGAGAAGGCAGCCAATCAATTAGGGTAGTGGTCATGATACATCAAGACGTATGCCTAAGTCTACCATCTTATAGTTATTGGGATCACCTCATTCTGGTTATACTAGTATTAGTGCAGAGAATCATAAAATCTTTAGTGAAGCATATACGCTCTATCATGTTTACCTTGCCATACCTGCCTTTTATGTTGTTATCTCTCTCTTATCCACTTTATATACCTGTCATGGTACTTTTACTAATTTACTTGCTAAAAGTAACTGGACTTGCCAAACTTTATGTCTGACCCTTTTTGTTTCCTCTTCTTTCTTCTGTTTCCCCCAAGGTTCTCAAGGTGGGAATATTTAGGCTTAACTGTGATTCTGCTTTCATTTTGCTGGAGCTGCTTAGATGTATGGCTCAAACTTCTATCATTGCTACTATGGCTATATTTTATTTGGGGAATTTTGCTTTTTTTTTATGTACTCTGATGTTTTAAAGTACAAGACAGTAGTTTTTATGATGTAATGGTTTTGTGTACTTCAGACATGTGATGTTTTTGAACGACGATGCTTTATGATTAATAAAGTTCTTAATTCCGCTGTCATTTTATATCTGTCTTGTAATATTTCTATTTCTGTTTACCTATAACGCTTCACAAAAATTAATGCATTCCTTTTTTGAGTGACATTAATGGACGTAGAGTGTTACACTACATCAATTCTACAACACCGTATCAAATTCGAGGAGAATCATACCAGATTGTTTTACAAATCCACGATATTTTTGAAGGTATATTTAGTTTGATTTTCTATATTTTCATAGATTCTATTATGATTCGTTAAATGTTAATAAATTAGGGTTTTCGATTAGATCGATTTACCCAACAGGGTTGTGGATGAGCACGCTTATGTCGAAATTGGTATATAAGTGGTAAAAAAGTTAGGGGAATTGGTAGTGGAACCAACAATTACGTTGCATACAGAATCAGAGTTAGGAAATAATTCACTGTTGCATCCATGCGCTAAACTATGTCTTCACAAGTGGATAGATTAATAGTGATCGAATTCACGAAAGGCAGGTTCACAGAGACATACTACCATTCGAGTTGGTAGATGGGTAAGGAAGACTGATCGATGGATAAGATTAGGTATTCATCCTAAACTATGTGTTTACTGGTGGAACCGACGGGCATTAATCAACTTCTCGATAGGTATATCCACAAGACATACTACTATGAAAATCATATTTCTATGGAAATCATAGTTCAATAGTAGTTAAATCAGTGCAAACAATTGAACAATCAAATAAGGTTAATTGTCTATGAAATCTACTTTAGTGGTGCACGAACACATTACCTCATGACATTATAATTTTTACTAAGCCTATTTCCTTTATCGTGTTGAATCATGCTAGTAATAACTTCACTCACCAGACTTCATGTCTGACTCGCTCCTCTTTCTTTTCTTTCCTCCTAGGCTCTCAGGGTTGACTATTGTAGAGAGTTTGGATCAATTACAGAGATTTCATTTCTATTTAGCAATATTTTTTTCTTCTTTGCACCATTTTCTTTTTATAGTTGAACTAACACTTGTAAAAGGGATTATTATTGTTATTCTCTAATTTGATGTAAGATTGGGATGTTCTATGAGACATGTTATGGTTTAACTTTATGTTCTATAATTACAATGAAAGTTGAGTTTTGAGATAACAAGTTATGTTTCAGTTTTAATGTTTTCTCCTGTGCTTATTATTATTATTATTATTATTATTATTATGTCTTGTGCATCTTAGCCTTTGTGATATATGTCTCTGTACCTTAAAATGCTACGCATCTCTTGGTATTGCCTATATTGGGAATGTCACGGAGTGTATAACAACCCAAAATTTCATCACTTTGAAATTATAATAAATCAACAATCCAATATGTAAAATAAAGGAATTTTATTTTTTGATAACATCTATGATCGAGATGACTTATCTACTTCTAGAAATAAAGATTTCAAACTGTTATTTAAACCGTCAAAATCAACACTTAATAAAGTTAAGTTATTATGGTTTAAATAATGATCAAAATATAAGATTATTATTTGAAATCATTTTACAATGGTAAACCAAAAATAATAAAAGGTTGATAAGTATAGTTATAATTAGTATGAAAAATATCAAAATTACTCGTATTTTGTCAATTTTACCAACACCATAAAATTTGGTTATTCGTATTACGTGTATATATATATATTTAGATATAGATAGACATATTTTAATTTATATATAAAAAAGAAGGAACTCCTGCTTTTAATTTGTTTATGTTAACGGGATCATTTAATAAAACGTCAAAATATGACCGTTAAACATTTCTTTAAAAATCAATGTTTTAATAACAATAAGATGTGTAAACATTTCGCAACGTAAATAGTAACATACGAACTATTAGTACATGATAAATTCTCTTTTAAATTATTGGAAAAATGTTTATTTTGTTGATGGGAAGCTTTGCCTTAAGTTGATTCAAGATTTGGCATCAAACGAAAATTAACAAATCCCATCATTACCACTTTCACAACTTCCCATATGACATAACATGGTTACATGGAAAATAAGCAATAAAATACATCATCATTTCTAATATCTCTAATCACATTTATGATGTACTTAAGTCTTCTACTTGCATGGAAAAGATGCATTTTCCATGCCATCATTACCAAATTTCCATCATCATCATTTCCTAAAAAGCTAATGTCACTGCTAAGTGTACATTAGTACAAGGGTAGAAAAGTAATTAGCCCTTCTAAATTGCAACTATAAATAACCCACCACTTCCACCATTTTCACCACTTTATTTCACAAATCAAACCACATTCTTTCTCCACCATTTTTCCTATGCTTTATCACTTCTTCTCCACTCCATAAATTTGTGTATATCCTTTTGCAACAGAGCGTGCCTTCAATCAAGCAATTGAACCATCAGAGTTTGCTTTTACAGTGAATACCCATTTACACCCAATAGGTCTGTTATTTTCAGGTAACTGAACTAAGCTCCATGTTTCATTATATTCAAGAGCATTCATTTCATCAACCTTAACAGCCTGCCATCCAGGATTTGATAATGCTTCCTCAAGAGTTTTAAGTATAGAAACAGATTCAAGAGAAGTGATTAGCGAATAAGTTGATGATGATAAATATTTGTACGAGGCAAATGAAGAAGTAGGATATGTGCACCAATTTTTTCCCTTTCGTAGAGCAAAAGGAAGATCGGTTTCAGGATTAAATGTAGAAATAGGTTCATGTTCAAGTGAGGTATAATATCAGATGTAATGGAGTTGTATCATGAGAAAGTGATAAACTAATTTCAACAGAGTCATTGATATAGTTCTCTTCTTGTACAGAATATGATATTTCATATACAAGAAAATCATCATTCTCCCCCTGACTTTGATAAGGTAAGCTTGATGATGACTGAAAGAATGGTGTATCTTCAATGAAAGTGACATCGATGGATATAAGATATTTATCTAGAGAGGGACATAAACACTTCTATCCTTTTTGCAAACGAGAATAACCAGGGAATATACACTTGACATATTTTGTATCAAGTCCAGAAATTTATGGTCTGACATCTCAAACAAAACATGTACCCCCAAATATTTTTGGCTTAATAGGATATAGTGACTTGTCTGGAAAGAGAATTTAGTATGGTGTATCACTATTAAGAATAGTTGAAGGCATACTATTTATTAAAAAACATGATGTGGAAACTGCATTAACCCGGAAACTTTTAGGCACATTCATATAAAATAAAAATGCTCGTGTTGTTTCAAGCAAATGTCTATTCTTTCTTTCAGCTATTCCATTTTAAGATGTTGTGCCAACACAAGATGTTTCTTATAGCATTCCATTTTGACTTATGTAAGTTTGAAATAAACTCAAAATATTTTCTTTTGCATTATCACTTCTTAGAGTTTTAACAAAAACATTAAATTGAGCTTTGATTTTAGCATAGGATGAATAAAATATTGAATACAATTCAGATCATCTTTTCATAAGAAACAAACAAGTCACATGTGAATAATCATCAACAAAGGTAACAAAGTATCAAAACCCTGGTTTAGAAATCACAGACGATGGACCCCAAATATCAGAATGAACAAGTTCAAAAGGACAATTAGCTCTTTTATTTATTCTAGGACTTGAACTGACTTGATGATGTTTTGCATATTGACATGATTCACAATTTAATGATTGTAATGAGTTGAGCTGTGGACATAATTTCTTTAAAAAGGTAGAGATGAATGACCTAATTGATAGTGTATCTTTAAGGTTCGAGAAATACTTGAAAAGCAAATAATTTTTTATCCACATTGGAGTATCAAGTATATACAGTTCCTTTGACTCATGCCCTTTACCAATAATTTGATGAGTCCCAAGATCCTGAAATATACAATAAGATGGGAAGAATGGGATAAAACAATTTAACTTTTGAGTTAATAAACTGATTGAGAGTAAATTGAAAGCTAATTTAGGTATGTACAATGCAAATGTCAATGGAAAAGGTGAATATGTTGAACAATAGTTCCAAACCTGTGACTATTAGATGAAGAATCATCAGCTAGAGTGACACATTACATATAATTTTGTGATTGAAGATTTGAGTAAAGGAGACCATTACCTATCATATGGTCTGTAGCACCAGAATCAATGACCCATTGAGTCTTTCCTGGATTAGAAAAGCTACTATTATTTGGAATTGTTAACACTGTTGGTGTTGACTTGCTGATATTGTTTTGATAATCAATAAACTTTGCATACACTTCAGCAGAAACCAACATATTCTAATTAATAGCTTAATCTTGTACTTTTGCAACATTGCTTACATGCATATTTTGCTACTTGCCTTTTCTTATTTTTTTAATTTCCAAAACTCAAATTTTGTATGTCCTGGTTTTTTACAGTAAGCACATGACTTAGCATTCACCACTTGATTTGCATGACCAGACACACCAGTATCCTTCTTCTGTACATTTTGATTCTTCTTCCATAGCTCATACATGTTATTCATTCCTACCGAAGCACTATTATGTTGAGCATTCTTACTTGGAACTAAACTTGAAATTTCAATTCTAAGAATTATTCTAAACACATCATGTACTGAGGTAACATCAGATCCAGAAAGAACTCGAGCTTTAGCAGACTCATACTTAGATGGAAGACCTGCCAAAAAACTCATAATAGCCATTTTCTCCCTCTGCTTCTGCTGCACTTTAATATTAGCACTGATAGGAAGTAGCAGATTAAACTCTTTATAAGTCTTCTTGAATGTCATAAAATAACTCATCAGTGACTGATCTTATTTTCCACTCGATAAAATTACTTGCAAATCTCATACATCCGATTTGAATTTCCTTTTCCAGAATATAAAAACTCTAGATAATTCACATGTTCTTTCACAAACTCACAATGATTCGCTAAACTGATAATATCACTCTCAATTGTATTTCGGATCTGAAAAAACAAATGAGCACCATCTCGAAGCCAAATCACTGCTTCCTTGTCAGATGGATTGTGCAATAGACCGCAAATCCGTACCATTTGAGCTGACTGAATACACCACACGTCCAACTCAAATTGCACAATAATATGAATCATTATGAAATAAAGAAGAGAAGATAGAAGAAGAACAGAAATAACAACACAGAATCTCACATCGCAGCAAAATAAAATATAATATATATAATAATCTTCGAAATACAAAATTTGTACATACATACGTCATCGGAGTACATCACATATACAACACAACGGAATAAAAATAGTAAATATGTAACACTGAATCCTCCTGCTCCAAGCTCCTCTAGGATATCTGAAAACACCTGAACTACTTGACTGCCCGTACAAATTTGGGCACCCAAGAGTTTAGGGTAAAACAAAACGATATAAATTCTAGGTTAATCATGGGAGTGGTGTGAGTAAACTCCAACCACTTGGTTTAACTTTTAAAAATCCTTTTAAAAAGAAAAGATGATCATAAGACCCATCCACACATAAACATGAATGGTTTTTACCTTATGATAACCCAAAACATTTCTTTAAAATCCATACTATTCTGATATTATAATAGTGTCTAAATCAAATAAATAGCTATCTATGGAACGGTTGCATCTCACGCTCCATATACATAGTATACAATCAAAACCGCGGGAGTTTATTGGGCAACGGATTTCCAACTATGACAAGGTATGGAACCACCTACTAATAGTGTATCTCTAGAGGGGAATATACTGGGTTCAATAAGAACATCTTATCCCGACCATACATGACTGAACACTCATTTCGCTTGAGTGTAACGAATGTATATCACGGTGGTTGGGATTAGCAATCGTTTTCATGAAAGGGGCAGCATCGATAGATTAAAGATGGAAATGAATTTTCTCTAGATAGGTGATAATACACCCAAATTGGGAGCTACCCACTTAGCCATGCTGCCTGCCTCATTTTTGTCATTTCCCGATTGTGAGGCTTAAGGTTACGATTACTTAATTTCATTGGTAGCACAATCACTTTGAATGTCACATTGTCAGATCCGTTAAATACTAATTGATTTGCACTGATCGTCGCTAATCTATGAATTAGAAAAGCGTGATATTTGTAATAAAATTCTGCAAGCGCACAGGTGTGTAGCATACAGGTTGAACACAGGGAGGTAAATTAAAATCAAATTATTTATCTAATCTCTTGGGCGAGTTAGACGAAGCCTGGAGATTTTGTTGAAATAAAAACAAACTGAAATTGCGAACTTAGGATTATCGTTGAATCTAATCAACGATTAATCTCTAAAGGAAGTAAATTGCAAAACAAGAACAACAATGCAGAAAATAAAAGTGCAGAATAAGAAGAACAACAAAATTAAAATTAGGATTGTCGTTGAAACTAATCAAACGACTAATCACTAATGAAACAAATGTAAAATACAATTGGCGCTCTTCCAAAACTAATTGTGAAGACAACACCTATTGCTAAGAAAGAAAAATGCAGAAATAGTAAAAAGGAAGAACTTTTATTAATGGAGAAGAGAATACAGAATAATGGGTAGGATGGTGGCTACAATGATACTACAAGGGTATATATAGGGGATAACCAAACCCTAACCCTGACCCTAATACAATGATAAATGGGCCTTAGATAAATCACAAGAGAGTTTACAATAAGAAACATAAATGGGACTTAGATAAATAAAGCAAATTTGGGCCTTTTCTCTTTTCCTCTTGCTTCCTTGACACTTCTTCATTGATTTGTGATGTGCAAAGCCTTTTTATCAATCCTTTTCTTGTCCAACAGCAACTAGATGTGAGATCTTCATCTACAATTCTTAAAAATGTAAATATATATCAATTTCATCTCTATTTCTCTACTTTTCTGGTTGCATGCGGGTTGGGTTGGAATATCTGTAAAAGTAACAAAACAATACCCAAGTAATATTTATTTATATACAAAAGATAAGATATAAGAGCATAAAATAAACACATTTCTATGTCAATCAAATACCCCCACACTTATCTTTTACTCGTCCTCGAGTAAAACAAGAAATGAAAAAAAATTAGACTAGATAGGTCATACTTTCGTAGGAAACACGATTGCATTGAGCGTATGCAACAAGCCGTTAAACCTCTAGGTGTCCCTAGTAGGACGAGTGGTGTCTCGTGAGGGTTTTCAGCGGATACTACCCACAAAATCCAAATGCAGTATGCTATGATTCTAATGAAACCACATGAATGCAATGGACATATGTAAAATAAAAGCAAAAATGAAAACAAGACTTGTTTCTGAAGTGGTACAACAAATTAAATTAACAGTTTCTGATCAGTTGATTGTACTTTAAATACCTCAACTTGTCACAAAATTTCAATATAAATCAAGTTTTCAAATGTTAAATTCCAGTTTGGCCAGTTAGTTCGGTCGATAACATAGTGCAGCCATGAAATTAATTCTTAGTTTGCTTGGCACAGTTTGTAAAGTGGTATTCTAATTTTCTCACGTATGGCTAGTCAAATCAATAAGGTCAAGAAGTGTTTGGGCATCATCGCTTATTCTTTATTCTATAAAAATTTAAAATTTATGATTAAGTACATACACCTAACTTAGAAGACCAAGGTTTACCACCCATGCACTGCCTCGCGGACCAATAGAGAGTGGGTAAAGAGCTTGGCGGATTGTGCAGGCCGATTTTGACTTTGTCAACAACGTGTCGGTAATCCTTAGGTGTCCAATCTCATAAAATGAGACCAAGATATTCCAACGCTGACTTTGTCAACAACGTGTCGGATAGAGCTTGGCGGGTTTGCACACCAACGCTCGATATACAAGCAATGTTGGATACCCTTGGGTTACTATTATTATTAATGAAATTATAAGCATGAAAGAGAGTTATGCGAATTCAACTTAACACAACTTAGTTTTAAAGATTTGACAAGCCAATATAAGTATTTTAAGTCCTCCACTTATTTAAACAAAGTCTACAATATAGAATAGATTTCATGGCCATCACCTAAGAATCTCCCTATGTACCGGTTACACTATTATCCCTCAAAATTAAACTTTTCATTATATTTCTTATTCGATCTAAGTTGAGAGAAAAAAATACTATCAACTGGCTAAAAATTGTAAACTTATTTTGTTGTATCAATTGAAAATGAGTCGTATTTTCCAAAAAAAAAATTATGGTATGTTCGTACAATCTAGAATGCATGATGGTCCTATCTAAATGCATGAAAAATGAAAAGGAAAAGTAAAATAAAGAAAAAACGAAAATGAGTGAAATGCTGACTCCCCCCCCCCCCACTAGAACTAAACAGTGTCCACACTGTGAACGTTTCCTAAATTTGAAAGATCGTACCCAAAGGTGAATGAGATGCAAAATTATTTGTAGAATGAAATGCAATCTAACTATATGTAAGAATGGATCATATGTACAATGATATATGTGTTTGCAGTGCACGCGATGCAAAGAATTCCACCAACTTTTCCCCCCACACTTGGTTCTAGCCCGATGAATCCCATTCCCACTATGTCTAGGCATATTTTCTAATAAGCAAAGGTTTATGAAAACCATCTCATCTTTAAACCTAGATTTATAGTCCAAGAGAGAAATATTCAGGGTCGTCCTCACACGAAGTTTTTCAATAAAGCTAACATTCCAAAAATAGTTCATGTGTTCAACAAATTTGTCAGTGTAATTTTTCAAAAATTTGTGATCGTATATAAATTCAGTGAAATCTGAAATCTGAGTGTTGTTCAAGACTATGTGATCACATTTCTCATCATTAACTGACAACGTATTTTCGACACTGACAATTTCAAATTCGTTTGAAATTGTCTCAAAGTTAAAATTTTCGAACTCATGATGTGAATCTACTTCTACCTCATTTGGCAACTCATCCTCGTACAATCCAAAGAATTCATGTTCGTCCAAATCCATTTCCACTTCTGAGTTTTTGAAAAATTCAACATCTTTATTTTGTTCAATTTCTAGAATTTCAAGTTTTTCACAGCGTGAAAGAGGAAGATCAAAATCTAAGCTTAAATCATTTTTCTGAAAGAGTTGAAGTCCAAATCATTTGTTGAATTTTGAAAAACTGCATCAAGATGATTATTCTCAATTTCTAAAGTCGTTATTTGAAAATTTTCAATGTCAGTAGAAATTGTATTATTTTCTGATTCAAGGCCCATTTGATTTTGTTGCTCGCGTTGTTCTTTCAAAGTTGTCAATAAACAAAGAAGTTCGTTAGCCTTTTTATTTAGCCTTTCCGCCCTCTCATCAAAATGACATTCTTCAGAATCGATGATTTAAGAACTCTCATTTTCGATTTCTTGATTATCAAAATTATAGTCCACATCAACTTCACGATCAAAATTATTTTCAATGAGGTGGTTGTTTGAATTTTCAGAAAAATGGCAATGATATTGGAAATCATTTTGATCATAAAAATTATGTTCGTAACCAACACTGTTAAAATTTGAGGGAAAATTGCAATTTTGGTTATTTTCAAGATATTGATGTGGGCTATAATTTTGAAAATTTTGGTTTAAAACCCCATATTGATGTGGATCAAAGCTATGTTGGGATTCAAAGCTGTTTTGATGAGGATGTGGCCCATAATCGAAATTATTGAAATTCGAATTGAAATCGTCATTTTGATTATATTCATGATTTTGAAAGTGATGGTCATTTTGAAAATTTTGAAAATTGTTGGCATTGTGCTCACGAAATTTTGGAAAATTTTGCCTCATGAGTTGTAATTCATACTCATACTCTTCCAGAGGACGTCTACTCCGGCTATTATCCCACAATTCTCTCAACGATTTTTTTGAATCAGACATTTGAATGAAATCAAGGCAAGACAGAGATTATTCTCAGTTCAAAATAGTACAAAAGAATGAGTTGTGCTCTATTAATTAACTGACTCAATTAGAAGGGGGAAGAGGGTCTTATGGCCGTTTACGTATAGTATAAATACTAAGGGATACGACCAATGTTTTACGGGTAGTATGCAACCTCTTTTGCTAATAGTTCAATAAATTGAACTACTATATATCCGCGATCCAATTATACGAGACAGTTAACTTCACAAAGCACCACTTTTCAATTATATTATTTTGCAAATCAATTCAGGCGTTAAAATTGACAATCGACGAGAGTGATTAGTTATGGAAATTCGTTTCTCCCAAATAGATTCAGAAATATCAGTCATAGAACAGTCACAAAATAATAACAGAAATAAAAAAAAAATTGTACAAGCAAGCCGCTGCCCCTGCAGAAGATTTTTACAAGCAATTTCTATATTTTCAAAGCAGCTTCAGCACCTGTAGAGTTTAGAAAAATATTACCGTGGGTATGGCTATCCGTTCAGAAAAATTGAGTGGCCGAATTCTTCTCTTCACTATCTGAAAATCGATTGAACTTTGAATTTCTTGTTCATTCCTCGCTTGGATTTTTGATTTTGATTTCTCAAACTCTTTTTTTTAGAAAAGAAATAGAAAATAATGCTCGCAGAAGTCAAAAACAAATAAGGAAACAAACCAACGTAATTAAATGAGCTCAATATTCAAGATAATGCTCCCACAAATAAAGCCGGTTTTGATGGTTGCTCGTTCATTCAAAGGAAGCAAATCAATAGAGTAACACAGTCCCTTTTTATTCAAGAAAATATTCCAAATTAGGGACACTCACAACCAAAAGAAAAGAGATTTAAGAAACAGATCGCACACCCTGGACTAAAACAAACGCACCACATCAATTATATATTGCCAGAAATAAGCTAATCAACCAAACCCACAAAATACAGTAAAAAAAAATAAGCAGTCCTCCCCCATTATGCAATTGATTTACGCAGTCTAGGGGATTCACGCAATCACTTCACAGAAAATTATTTGGGTTTTTCAATTTGAGGTTCGAGACAGACACTAGGGTTCGGATTCGGTGATGGAATGGTTGATTTGGGCTTCTGAACTTGGTTCGCGATTTGTGTGGTGAAGTTTTTCGAATCGGTTTGTGGTCTGTACGGTAGGATTGTATGGTGATTGTTACTTGCGTTGAGCGTAGGGTTCGGCTGAGGTGATTCGAAAGGGGGCGCCGATTGCGGTTGTGGTTTGGGGATCCTGTTGATGACGCTGCGTGCTGAATCTGCAGAAATGATGGCTTGGGAGAGGATCCGAAGTGGATCTGTTAATGGGAATTTCAGTTGCGCAATTTGTTGGGTATTGGAGACTAATGGAGTAGTTGTTCGAGGTACTTGGTTTGGTTCAAATTGGGGAGTTTGTGGAACTTTCTGAGTTGTGATTTGGGTAAGCTTATGGGTGCGAGTGTGGTAGTGGATGGGAAGATGGCGGAGAAGTATGGAATTACGATGCAGTTGTGTACAGCTTGGCTTCTGGGGACAGGCGGTTCTATTCGGATCTGGGGATCTCGAAATCACTTCAGATTTTTTTTTTTTTTTTTTTTTTGGTGTTCGAAGGGGGTTGGGAGTGTAGAGATGGAGGAAGATGGTTGGATTTTGACGATGATCCGTGTATGAGATTGTTGGTGGTAGGGGGATGTTGTTCTGCAAAATTGGTATGTGAGTTGGGAAGGAGTTTGGGTTCCGATGTGGGTGCTGAAGTGTATTCTGGTATGGGAGGACGAGGATGAACTTGGGTTGGGATGAAGTGGCAAGGGTTCACGTAGTGATCAGAAGTGAACTATGTTTGGGGAGTACGGTTGTGAATATGGTGGAGATTTCAGGAAGTTGCAATGGATTTCAGGAAGTTTGCGATGTTGTTTGTAGATGAGGTTTTCAATTATTGTGGGTAAGGTATTGGCTGTGCTTGAGCTGATGGTCGGACGTTGATGAGGTTTGTTTGTTGAAGAAGGAGGCAGAGCGATGGTTTTGTCTTTGCGGTGCGTGATTGACAAAGTGTAGAGTTGAGGGCGTGCGGTATTGAACGGGGGATGCAGTGGGTTTTATTGTCAAAGTGGGTTTCGGCGTGATTATGGTGTGGATTTGTGGTATGACGTGAAGATGAAAATGACTTTGTGCGTGAAGGATGATCGAAGTGTGGATTAAGGAGAGGGGTTCTGCGACTTGACAGAACGTGAGTGGATGAGCAGTAGTTGAAATCAGTGAGTTGGTCTGGGTTTGGGATTTAGAAAAGTTTTCGGTGGAGGATGGTTCTGAAGGGTGCGGTTCAGAGAAAAGAATATGGAAAGAAAACAAGAAAAGGAATACAATATTTTTTTTGTTTTTTTTTGTTTTTGGTAAGAAATATAAAGAGGGAAGAAATTTGTAAAGGAGGAAAAGAAATAAAAGAAAGGGAAGGAGATAAAATCAATGAAACTTAGCAAGTTTTTTTTTCTTGTTTATATATACATATATATACAAGAAACACAAAAGGAAAATATGAACAAAAACTAACACGAATCGGAAATTAAATAAACAATAAAATTTAATCGTTACCTCCCCGGCAACGGCGCCAAAAACTTGATCGTCGCTAATCTATGAACTAGAAAAGCGTGATATTTGTAATAAAATTCTGCAAGCGCACAGGTGTGTAGCATACAGGTCGAACACAGGGAGGTAAATTAAAATCAAATTATTTATCTAATCTCTTGGGCGAGTTAGACGAAGCCTGGAGATTTTGTTGAAATAAAAACAAACTGAAATTGCGAACTTAGGATTATCGTTGAATCTAATCAACGAATAATCACTAAAGAAAGTAAATTGCAAAACAAGAACAACAATGCAGAAAATAAAAGTGCAGAATAAGAAGAACAACAAAAATAAAATTAGGATTGTCGTTGAAACTAATCAAACGACTAATCACTAATGAAACAAATGTAAAATACAATTGGTGCTCTTCCAAACTAAATGTGAAGACAACACCTATTTTTAAGAAAGAAAAATGCAGAAATAGTAAAAAGGAAGAACTTTTATCAATGGAGAAGAGAATACAGAATAATGGGTAGGATGGTGGCTACAATGATACTACAAGGGTATATATAGGGGGTAACCAAACCCTAACCCTAACCCCAATACAATGATAAATGGGCCTTAGATAAATCACAAGAGAGTTTACAATAAGAAACATAAATGGGCCTTAGATAAATAAAGCAAATTTGGGCCTTTTCTCTTTTCCTCTTGCTTCCTTGACACTTCTTCATTGATTTGTGATGTGCAAAGCCTTTTTATCAATCCTTTTCTTGTCCAACAACAACTAGATGTGAGATCTTCATCTACAATTCTTCAAAATGTAAATATATATCAATTTCATCTCTATTTCTCTACTTTTCTGGTTGCATGCGGGCTGGATTGGAATATCTGTAAAAGTAATAAAACAATACCCAAGTAATATTTATTCATATACAAAAGATAAGATATAAGAGCATAAAATAAACACATTTCTATGTCAATCATGCACAAATATATTCTGGACATTATGCTAAGAGAATAAATTCTCCGCCACCAAATGTATATTTATATAGACCAACTTATGCGATCATTGGACATACTCTGTAAGACATTCGTCCATACAAGTTTGTTCTGGGACTAAACGAAACTGAAGGCACAATTTCCATTAATCGATCTTAGGTGATTTCTACCTAGGTTTAACAAAAAAAGCTCTTGCATTGACCCTGTCTTGGGTTATCTACATATAATCTGATTCGCAATGCTACTACCAATACAGAGTGGTTATCGGATAATAATCCAACGGTCTCTCCGTGTTGACAACATTACTGGCCAATACTTTGATAATCGGTTATTTAATTATCAAAAAAAAAAACAATCATCCAAAGCATCAAACAATCGCTGGGCCACTTAATTAATATTTCATTAATTAAATTTATCATTTCCCAATTTCGCTTCAATAACTTTACCCAAATATTTCTCCAGAACCCTTTAGCCACTCACGATTCTTGGAAAACTTTTCCGTCTATCATAACTTTTTTTCATCTATATTTTAGAAAATATCACTTTTTAACATCGGAAAACATTTCCATATATTTACAAATCACTATTCTTCCACTTCATTAGTCCCTAACCGTAAACTAGTAAGAGAATAACTCCTTAGGTATCAATCCCGAAGGCTGAAACCAACATCAGATAGACACTCAGGAAGCCATTCAACTCAACTAATCTCCGGTCATTTTCTAATTTCCTTAACTCCATTTCTTAACTTCTTATCAACAAAATCATTTAAAGCTGCAAAACGTTTGATTTTAACCACCATTCACTTCAAAACATGTATACGTTTCTCCTTCCAACCTCTTAAGATTAAATTTTATAAATTCCCCTTTTCTTTCTTATAAAATTCCATTATACGTTTATTCTTCTTATTAAATTTCATTTATAATTGATAAATCAATTCCTAGTTATCAAACTTTCTTAAAATTTTCTATCTTATTAAATTTTCAGAAAATTTCGCCAGCGTTCCCTTTGTAAGGGTCACTCGATACAACTACAAATCACATCTCTAGGACCTTTCGATTCAAAAAGAAAATCGAAAAGCCAAGCGGCTTGCCAAATAGGCTCATAAAATCTCATATTCAACTTAAATACGTACCTTTTTGCAGAGCATACATTTTATTTCTTCCAATAGCTTCATTCCGTAACTGCTTAACCTATACCCAACCATTCCCAATTTTATTCTAACTCAATCCAATCCTTTTTAACTCAATTTGTTAATTTATTCTCTAATTAGCTCTTTTGCCTATTTCACTTTCTGTTTGAGCATATCATGTTCATATATATTTTTAATTAGCTTATAAGCAATCAAATTCCATTTTTAACTCAAGTTTCACATTCGATCTCGAATATAAATTCACAAATCTCATTTACTTATCCAAAGTCAAATTCAATCTTTAACTTCATTAACTAATTATTCTTCTAATTAGTTAATTCTATTCAACAATAAATATCTGATTTTGTTTCAAAAATCAATCCATTTACTTCACTTGAGATGATATTTATTTTATAACTCAAGTCTCGATTTTCTAATGGAAATCAAATTTTATTTTCTAAAAATCATTTAGTTTTATTAAATAAACCGTCATGGTTTTTAAATGATTATAAAACTATTGTAACAACCCGGAAAATGCGAGCCAATTTAAATTTTTTAAATTGGTTATTTTCAAAGAATTTAAACAATTGAGATAGAATATTTCAATAAAATAATGAATTGGAAATAGTGTGGCAGTTTGAAAATCTGAAAAATCGAAGTTTCATAGCGGGGATCAAAAGTTATGGCCAAAATAGACATTTTGCAAACAACCTCGGAATTCGCTGAAACCACTTTTGTTGGATTCAGGATGTCAAACTATAGCTAGCTTTCAAATTTCATCATTTTTGAAGCTAGTATGTGAGCGTGGAAAAAGAAAATGTGATTGGTCAATTTCTGTTAAATTGGATCGGCCAGAAAATGGACATTTTTCAAACGATCTCAGAATTCAACGAAACTAGTTTTGTTGGGACCGTAGCGTCAAAACATAGCTAGATTTATTTTTCTAGAATTATTCAAATCAGTTTGTGGCCCTGGCAAATTGAAATGTACGTTCAAAACAGAATTTTAATGTTTTATACTTTAATTTGGAAAATAACTGACTGTAACAATTGAATTGGCCTACAAAACATATCCCATTGTGTCAGGGATGGGGATATTTAGCTAGGAACGACAGTCGTTGGGTTTGAATTGGAGTCTGTGTGGAGAAACACTATCTTAAAATTTAATAAAACCACGGGCCAATCAAAATTCTCCTTTCATAATTTAAAAAAAAAACCTCGCCGCCTGCCTGCTCTCGACGATGCACAGTGTTCACCACTTCCTGACCATTTTCCCACCGCCTCAGCCACCTTCAGAAGCTGCCACCACCCAAACCTTGAAGCGCCGCTCCTCCCCTTCAAATCCGACCAACCCGCGCCCTCTCTCTCTTCGCCAGCGTCGAGAACAACGCCCAAGAAGTCGGCGACTTAGAAGCGCCGCTTCCTCAGGCCATCGATCTGGCCAAAAACCCCGGCGCCGCGAAGCCCTCTCCTCCCTCTTCCACGCTGTACCCTCCGATCGGCGTATCGATCCTCGGATTTCACGAATTTTCAAAACCTATCTTTGAAAGGTATCAGCTTTAGTTTAATTGAACTGAAAATGACACTTTTAAGTGTTGTAAACTTTGAAAAATCATATCTTTATGGCGTGTTGATGAAATTCGATGAAACAGGAAACATCGTGACCGCAAGGAGGCTCTCTACCATCTAGAAGAGACCCCGGATTTTCCTGAGCTATCTACGATTTTTAGCACCTCAAAAACCAATGTGAGAAATCTAAATTAAATTGTGTGAATGAAAACGTGTTGTATAATTTATATAAGCGAAGTGTAAATTATATACGCATTGTATACCTCCTGTACATGTGTTATATAAGTTATATGAGCGATGTATAAATTATACAAGCGTTGTATGAAACATGTATGTTTTGAATTGTGTTGAAATGCATGTGAAATATAAAAAATATATATATATATACTCGCCTCGTCCACAAACCATGGACGATATTTATTGCTTGTGATTGGCGTGAAAATGTGTGGTATGACGAATGGTTGAAAATAATTGTTTGTGGTCGATATTGTTGGATTGTGGTTGAAAAATACCTTTGTGGTTGAAAAATACCCTCTTGTGATTGAAACAAATTAGAATAGGATAGTGGAAATGAAAATAAAACATGTCGTCTGCGTGCGAACTAGATGCATGAAATCTCCATTGTCAAAAACCGCGAGGTTTTAAGGTAGAGCGAGGAGCCGTACTAGGGACGGTCTCAGTTTTAACTACGCTGTCGTTATGCTGCCGAAATTTTCTGAAATATTCATGTGTTAGAATAATTTTTATTTATTGAAATTATTTTAATATGTTGAACCACATTCATGTGTTGAATAGAAATTCATTCGTTGAATAGAAATTCATGTGTTGAATGGTATCCGTGTTTTAAAATAAATTGATTTAACAATAAAAAATACATTTTTTATTGTGAATATGAAGTGCTAAAAATACACACGTGTTGAAATAAATATTTGTTCGCTAGAAATATTATTATTAGCTTTGTTCTACATATATATATATATATACATGTGTTGAACAGAGAAAATGGATTAGCTGTTGAGTAAAGAAATTATTTATGTGCCCGACAAATAGGTAAGCCTTAATGAGTTGGCTGCGCAATTTTATTTTTATATCAACTTTTGTGAATGTCATTGGATGCGGAGTGCTGGTTATTCTGTGTGTAATAATAAACATCGCCATAGGATAGTAACAATTAATTTTGAACTACACTACATGGCATACTTCTTGACGATAGGCATACTTCATCATATTCCACATAAGCATTTGGAGCTTGTGTGACGAGGTTGAAGATTTACCATACGAGCGAGAGGCTTGTATGGCGATAACTATATATTACAGGTTGAACTGATGACAGATCTGAACTATATAAATTGTAACGGTAAATTGCCAGATTAATAAAAACGCCACACGGGTCTGGAGATGACAATAAACACGTCCCTCTAGTCATTAAGGCACAAAAACCATTTATAGGGTGACGAGAATTTATTCTCTGGAGTTATGATCTATACACACTCCCCCGTGGACACCGAAATATATCACTGTAAATATGTGTATGCTTATTAGGATTTATTGGGTACCTAATACGGCCCAATAAATTACCAAACCCCTTCCCGTACAAAGGAGGCAATGGCGGAATTTTTCGAAATATAAAGGCGTTAGTGAAATATTTGAAGTGAAAACAATATTGAAATCGCAGAATGAACTATATTTATATATAGAAATATAAATAAAACTGAAATGAAATGGGGCCATGCAGTTCGTGTTTTGAAATCTTAACTTCAATCGATTAGTACGAGAGATCCGACCATCGGATTCTCCCGAAACCGCAACCGTTGGGTTCGCCTTGGAAATATCTTTCCAACGGCACCAACTTTGTAAAGATCCAACGGTTGGATTGTCTGGAATGTTTAATTCAAATCTGAAGAAAAACAACGCCAGAGTCCATTATATTTATATATAAATATAAATATAATTAAATTAAATCGAATAACGACGCTGCAGTTCGTATTTTGAAATCTAACTTCAAACAACTATACAGAAAGATCCGACCGTCGGATTTTCACGAAACTGGAATCGTTGGGTTCGCTTTAGGAATATCTTCCCAGTGATATAAACTTTGTAGAAATCCAACGGTTAGATTTCTCAATATGTGTAAAACAAATTTGGGGAAAAACAGCGCCAGTGCCAAGGCACGACCTGAAACGTTGTTTAATTAAATATGGCCATTTTTAAATAAATAAAAGTGGCGAAAATTCGTTATAAAATATTATAAGCGACATGGAATGGAAATAAACCAATTTCACTTGGTTTGCTTGATATTTGATGGTTGTATGTGTTTGACATGAAAATTATACTAGAGAACTGAATTGTGAATGTCGAATAGTATAACCATGGAAAGAATTGATTTGAATTCTAATTATATGTGAATTATCTGAAAAGGCCGAGCTCACCCTCATTTCAAATAATTGATCGAACGATTCGAAGTCGAAAATACGAAGATGGTTCAAGACCGACGATCTTCGTATCAGATGGATGGGCGCTGCAGAGGTTCCTGATTGGAGTAGCTACCTTGAAGGAACGGAAGTAGAAGCCGTCTGGACGTATGTGTTGGTTGTACGGATATGCGAGGAATATGGTGCCTCCGATTTCGTTTAGACCCAGAATGGACTTGTAAATGGACTGTGTGTCTGACGTTGGATTTTGTTCTGTACTGATAGATCTCTGTTAAATATATATCTATTTGGCGGCAGAGAATTTATTCTCTTGCTTAACGCCCTTCTCTGAGATGTACGAGCTTAGAGGTTATATATCGATAGAAATCATTCGTATGGAGTGGATTGCCCGTGTGGCATGCCAAGATGCAGTGATCAAGGCTTCTGTTGCAAAGCAAAGTCTTGTGGTTGATGATCAAAGCATGGCCTACGTGGCCTAGCTTTGTGTATAGCGTGGATTCGCGAGCCTCACACCTCGGTATGAGTCAAAAACAGGATAGGGACTACAGGGAGAGCACGACGGTTTCTTTCTAGCTAATGGTAGTGTCAGTGCTTAAACTGGCTGACATTTATATTATTTTTACCTACGTGGATGTTGGAATGAGGCTCCTCGATTTTAGGTCTGATAGGACCGGGAAACATGTGCTTAGGAATTGCCAATCCTCAAACGTAAGAGAGGACCGGCCCTGAAGATCCAAGGGTTACCCAGAGTGTGCAGTCCTGAGGCATTTGCTAGAGTGCCTCGAAGCGGAGAGGAGCTTGCCCCTTGCCTCGACTCATGACAGAAATCCAATTTCCAATACGAGATTACGGATTCGATTGTAACTTATATATGGCGACATAGTGGCATGGGACGCTCATGTCTTCTATGATTGATATTTATGATTGTATTTAAAATTAGAAACTAACTGCAAATGAGCTAAGACGGATGGTTTCCTGGGTATTGGTCTGATGTTGGTTTCGGCCTTCGGGGTTAATACTTAGGAAATTGTTCTCTTACTAGTTTACGGTTGGAGTCTGCTTAAGAATTAAACGATAAGATTTACATTTTAAGTGATTTTACTCTATACGTATTAAGCATATCTTGGTCAATATAAGGTAAAACTCTATCCTCCGGTTTGCGTTGCATTGTGTGATGGGACTTGAGTCTTATATCGGCTTCATTCTTTATTAAAAGCATTGCGTTGTTTAACGAATTTACTTTGTTTTAATGTACTGGTAGTCACTGGAGTAAACCCGTTCCGCGAAAGTGGCGTGGTCCTATGATTTGCCTTATTATTGTAGTTTAACTAGTTAAGTAGATTTCTCATACCAGTCCCATGACTGACTCGTTGTTTGTCACTTTGCAAACTCATTTTCACACAGACAGCCTAGTTGACAGATGACAGGTTATTTTGGCTTAGCACTGCATTACGGAGTGCGCTCTTGACTTGATGGCGAGGATTAGATTCACTTGTATTTTGGCTATTGACTTTCCGCTATCCTTGTCTTATGTATATGATTCCGCCTATGGCGATGTAGACTGATTTACTTCCAGCATTTATTATCTTATGTATATGTACCGCCTCAGGCGATGTAGACTGATATCTTTATTATGTCTCACGGTATGTATATATTCCACCTACGGCGATGTTGACTGATCATTCCCTTTTTATTCACTAAGTTATATCCTACACTGTGCTACTCTGATGTTGTTACATGTTATGATTCAGCTGTCATATCTATGTAAAAAGTTTCTATTTATTGTTTATGCTATTATCTGTACTCTGCTAATGATGATTAATGTGTTATATTCCAATGATTATCCTTAGCACCGTCGAACGGGTTTTGGGATCGTCACAACTATTTTTCTGAAAATTTGATTTTGACATAACTCAAAATCTATCTGTAACGACCCGCATTCTACGCATCATAGGATCGTAGAATATTTATTTCTTTCACATACGAAGTCGTAGGGTCATGTAACTTTGGGGGACGGCTATTGGGGTCATTTCCCATGTTCATGATTTTTCCCGATTTTTAAATGACCATTTTACCCCTAGTTATCACTGTTTTGGCCATAACTTTTGACTGGAAAGGAATTTTGACCTGAAACCACTTCCATTGGCTCCGGATGATGGTTTCTCTTTCCGTAGAGTGGTCACATTAACCAAACGGACTCACCGTTTGGGAGATATGGCTGAAACAAGTTCCAGATGGTGAAAAGCAGCTTAATTGGGCTTAAACGGGCGATTAGCAGCTAGGCCCAAGGGGAATTTCGGGTTTAGGGAGATATAGGTGCTGATTAGGGTTAGAAAACATTTCTTTAGATATTTTCCAGCCGCCACTTTCATTCCTCTTAACCTAGCCATGGCCTCCACTCTCTAAACACCCAGAAATCACCTTCTAATTGAAGATTAGGCTTAGCAAATATTAAATTAAGAAGAAAAAGCACCAAAGCAAGGTTGGAGCTGCTGTATAAGATTGGGAACAGCGCCAAACCAGAGAATATTTCAGTTTTGGGGTTCTAGTTGTGGCAAAGGTGAGTGATTTGCATAGTTTTTGCACTAATTACGGTGATTAAGGGTAATTAGTGAAGATTAGCGAATTTATACGTAAATAAATTCTGGAAAAATTCTTAAAATTCTAAAATAATGTTTTAAGGCTCTGTTAGAAATTTGGGTTAATTTCGATGTGTTTTGCTAATCGTATGCTTAAACATGATTAAGAGGGATTATAGGAAAATGTGAGGTTTTGGCCACTTTTGATCCATTTTGATTCATTTAAATTGTTGTTTGTTGCTTGTGGTTACTGTTATATGTTGCTATGACCCTTTTGTATGCTTTGTGATTGATTCCAACAGTTAGATTGGTTAAAAACGCCGTCGAGAGGCGTATAAACACTTGCTGGAAAGTTGCAGGAATTAGTGCAGGAAATCGGATCGGATCGCCCCCTATCCGACCCGAACCGCCCATTTCCCTTCACCACGAACCGAACCGGATCATTATAGCGAAGCAAGCTGCGCCACGAGCTGAAGGATCCGAACCGATCCGAGAAGTCGCGATTCAAGGCTTGGTGATTGAAGACTCCGACCCGACCCGCCTGGAGGGGTAACGACACGATCCGATCTGATCACCTTGAGGACAACGAACCAGAGACTCGAAGGAGGGCGAAGGACTTGGAGCTATGACCAGGAGGCGTGACCCGAGCCGTGGCGTGGTGGAGAACCCGATCCGATCCAGATGGGACTGGAAGCCACGAACCGATCCAGTGTACCATGAAGGACTCCGATCCGAACTGTCACAAGGGAGAGGCAGGGATCCGACCCGAACCGATGGTGCCCTCCGATCCGACCCGAAGTAGCAGTCACGAACCGAGACAATGAAGACCACGATCCCAATGATGATAAAAGGGATCCGAACCGATCTGGTGATGATCCATAACCCGAAATGCAAAGGTAGTTCAAGTGGAAGTTCGAGCTCAGGATCCAGACGGGAACCAATGAGTTCACTTCGTGATTGGACTTTGCTGCGGGACGCGTGCCAAGGAGTTATCGACGTCTATAGCTTTGGACCACTATGGTAGGAGGTACGAAGGCGGATTCAGAGCCATTATGGCATCGGTAGAACCAAGGGCTACGACCAATGAAGTGGGTCATTGAAATGTTTGGTCATGACTCCAAGTGTTTGGCTTGGTCACAGCAGGGTTTCTACAAGTCGGGATTCGTCGTTACCTCAGTTTGTCTAGTGTTTCCAAAGTGGTAGATGTCGTATGCTTTACGCACTGAGTGAGAGATGTGAGGATGGTTGCTATGGATGGTTTGTTTTCTATCATTATGACATACACACCCCACCCCCGTATTCTTTACACTATTCATTATGGCACCTTAGAGCATTGTACGGTATGTGGTACTAACTCTTTGGTTGCAGGTCTAGGTTCAGGTATGGTTTAGTATACCGGTTATTGTTCTGTTTAGATGCTTATCGCTCATACCAGGCTTTATGTCTGACCCAGAGTTTTATGTCTCCTCTTATTACTCTGGGTGCTCACACGAGTAGACTAGAGACAGGTTAGCTGGTGATGCACGAGTAGATGATCCGGAGACGAGCAGGAGGCTTCCACGTAAAATATATACATAATATTCTCCCTGTATTGTTGAAGATCACTGCTTGGGCATTGGTGGTGTATCTTCTACTTTATCTTTTCTCTTGTTTGGAGACAGTAAATTTGGAAAGTTGTAATAAGCTGTATTTGAATTTCCGCTGCTCTGATGTTGACATTGACTATTAGTTATCAGCTTATGCACTGTCTCGCCTGTTTTATGTCAAGTATGTTATTATTATATTTTTATCCCATGCGCTGTGAGACATTCTACAGGTTCCTTGATTAGTTCATTCTCTTCTTTCCTTTCTTTGATGACCGTTCTGCGTTAGCTGGGCATGTGTACAGCGCACTTTCGGAGGAAATGCAGGCTGGTGCGGGACGGGCCGTCACACTTGGTATCAGAGCTCTAGGTTGCGTAGTTAACCTAGGGAAGTTATCAGGGAGAGATAATATACGTATACGAGAGAGCGTATTTGTGATTACTTTGGTTTTTTAAAAGCTATATATATACTATTAGTAGTATAAGGATGAAGTCGTACTGCACTAACACCACTATGGAGTCGTTAATCATTTCCTTTTTCAGATTGACGATGAGCCGTTATGTTAGAGGTACCGGTAGGGGAGCCAATAATGGGAATGCTGCTGACATGAGGACGATGTTTACTGACCTCATGAGAGAGATGCTTAGAGATGTGCAGAGGGCAGCTCCCAATGGTGGAAATGGTGGTGGTCCAATAGTGCAGGCGCCAAGAGTCGACTTCGCCAAGCTGAATAAGGATTATACTAGCCTTGGTGGGAAGCCGTTTCACGGAACGGAGTCGGCCACGGATGTTCAAGATTGGTTGGATAGTTGCGAACGTATCTTCGAGGATTTGGGTATCGAGGATGCGATGAAGAGGAAGCTAGCGTCCCGTCAGCTGCAAGGGCGGGCAATGAATTGGTGGAATGCTATAAAGGCAGCTACTCCCGAAGACCAGGTTACTTGGGTTCAGTTCAAGGCTCGCTTTAGCGAGAAGTTCATTCCAGCTGCTCAGAAGTCAGTGTTGTTCAAGAGGTTCTTGGAACTCAAGCAGAATGGAAGGGCAGTTTCTGATTATATTGCTGAGTTCGACACTTTGTCAAAGTATGGGTTATCTCTTATAGATACTGCCGAGAAGAAGAATGAGAAATTCATAACTGGGTTAGATCAGTACTTAGGGGAAAGGCTTATTAACCACATCGATGAGACGTTTGAGTCGATTGTGGGGAAAGCATTAAGATCAGAGAGTCTCTACCCTAAGTCGAAGACTGAGGTTGCATCTGCAGAAGAGCCAAAACCACCAGCAAGTGGTGGAGGCAAGGGTGGTTCCCAGAATAAGAGAAAGCAGAACCAAGCTAAGGATGGCCAGAAGAAAAAGAACAAGCAGGATGTGGAGTGCTTCAGCTGTGGTAAGAAGGGTCATTATGCTAGTAATTGTCGGGCCAAGCCAGCGGATAGGAAGTGCTTCAACTGTGGCCAAATGGGACATCACAAGGACAAGTGTCCACAACCCCCTAAGGAAAAGCAAATGGTGAAAGCCTATGCTCTTAATGTTATTCCTTCTTCGTCGAATGCCCCAACTGCGGTGGAGAAGGGAAAGAATGTCGTCATTCAAGGTATGCTTTCTGTTTATGATGTTCCCGTTAGAGTTTTGTTTGATACCGGAGCTTCCAGTTCTTTCATATCTAGTGACCTGGTAGATAGGTTGGGATTGGAGCCCGAGATAGTCGATAGACCTTTAGTAGTGACGAACCCGATTGGTGTTTCGACTAGCCTTAGCATGATTTGTCGTAATGTGGTCTTATCGAGTCATGGATGCATGTTTGTTTGTGATTGCTTTGTTTTGGGCTTTACTGGGTTTGGCATTATTTTGGGAGTAGATTGGCTCCAAAGACACGGAGTGGTGGTAGACTGTGAGGGCTTGTTGGTGACAGCTAGAGCGGATGATGGGCGGAGGATAGTGTTTGGTGGTCTACCCAGTAAGGGGGTATTGGCTAGTTTTCTAAACTCCCTCGATATTCCGCATAGTGAGTTGTCAGGTTTGCCCGTGGTTGGCCAGTATCCGGATGTTTTCGAAGAAGTGACCGGACTTCCACCACACCGAGAGATTGAGTTCCGTATTGATTTGGTAAAAGATGCCAGGCCTACAGTGATGCCACTTCGTCGTATGGCACCAAGAGAGCAGCGAGAGCTCGAGGTGCAAGTCAGCGATCTTTTGAAGAAGGGATTTATCAGAAGGAGTGTTTCTGAATGGGGAGCATCAGTTGTGTTTGCTACCAAGGCGGATGGTTCCCTTCGTTTGTGTGTAGACTACCGCGAGTTGAATAAAGTGACGAGGAAGAACAAGTATCCTCTACCGCGGATAGATGATTTGTTTGATCAGTTGAGTGGCGCGAGAGTATTTTCTCAGTTGGATCTCGCGACAGGTTTTCATCAGCTTAGAGTGGAAGCTGAGAGTATAGCTAAAACGGCATTTCGGACGCCGTCTGGGTTTTATGAGTGGTTGGTCATGCCATTCGGGCTGACCAATGCCCCAGCATATTTTGTGGATCTTATGAATAGAGTATTCAGAGATCAGTTGAATAAGTTTGTCCTTGTGTTCGTTGATGATATTTTGGTCTATTCGAGGACAGAGGAAGAACACAAGGAACATTTAAGAGTAGCGATGGAGGTGTTGAGAAAACACCAATTGAAAGCCAAGTTTTCTAAGTGTCACTTCTGGAAGAGGGAAGTGAGGTTCTTGGGCCATGTTGTATCAGAAAATGGGATTGCCGTGGACCCGGCGAAGGTGGCTACGGTACAGGATTGGCCTACGCCCAAGAATGCAACAGATGTAAGAAGTTTCTTGGGGTTAGCGGGGTATTATCGTAAGTTTATCCAAAGTTTCTCCAAGATAGCAGCACCATTGACCCAGTTGACCAAGAAGAATCAAGCTTTTGTCTGGGATGAAAGGCGCGAGAATGCATTCAGAAGTCTAAAGGACAAGTTGACAAGCGCACCAGTGTTAGTTATTCCTAAGGGGGATGAAGAGATGACGGTATACACGGATGCCTGTGGTACCGGACTGGGTGCTGTATTGATGCAAGGCGGTAGGGTTGTAGCTTACGCAAGTCGGCAATTGAAACCGCACGAGAGAAGATACCCTACCAATGATTTAGAATTGGCAGCGATCGTGTTCGCATTAAAGATGTGGAGACACTATCTCTTGGGAGAAAGATTTGAGCTGTTTACAGATCATAAGTCGTTGAAGTATCTATTCTCCCAGAAGGATTTAAATCTCCGTCAGCAGAGATGGTTAGAGTTCTTAGCTTCCTATGATTTTGACATCGCATACACACCAGGAAAGGGCAATGCGGTGGCTGATGCATTGA
Organism: Allium sativum; assembly: GCA_030737875.1. Classification (NCBI taxonomy): domain Eukaryota; kingdom Viridiplantae; phylum Streptophyta; class Magnoliopsida; order Asparagales; family Amaryllidaceae; genus Allium; species Allium sativum. The sequence goes on along the minus strand of CM060909.1, from coordinate 575,020,504 downwards.
GTAGAAGACATGCCAACTTAGGGGCTATGTTCCTTGAATGGAAGCAACTGGAGTTATCGCGGGGTTTGATTTCAGACCAAAGTACGAATTGGATCCAGAAATGTTAGCAAGTTTGACGATCAGACCCACTTTGATTGAGCGGATCGGCTCTAGTCAGAGGGACGATCCTAACCTATTGGAAATCATCTCCAAGTTAGAGATGGGTATCGATGAGGAGATGAACAAGTTTGGGCTTGATCGAGATAGATGGCTTAGAAAGAATGGAAAGCTTGTTGTACCCAATGTCAATGGATTGAGGGATGAAGTGCTTAGAGAATGTCATCACTCAAAGCTAACTATACACCCCGGTGGTAACAAGATGTATCGAGATATGAAGCAGACTTACTACTGGGAAGGAATGAAAAGAGACGTTGGGAAGTTTATATCCAAATGCATGAATTGCCAGCTAGTTAAAGCCGAGCAAAAGAAGCCTAGTGGTTTGTTACAGCCATTAGAAATTCCCGAATGGAAATGGGAGCAAGTCTCGATGGATTTCATCGATGGTTTACCAAGGACTAGATCGAGATATGATAGCATTTGGGTGATTGTAGACCGACTGACTAAAAGTGCAAGGTTTATACCAGTCAAATCGACCAGAACGGCAGCTAAGTTAGCAGAATTGTATGTGAAGTGGGTAGTGAGATTTCATGGAGTACCTAAAAGCATTGTGAGCGACCGAGACCCGTTGTTCACTAGTGGGTTTTGGAGGAGCTTACAAGAGGCTCTAGGGTCAGAATTACATCTCAGTACCGCATATCATCCTCAGACCGACGGTCAGACGGAGAGGGTGAACCGTATTTTGGAAGATCTCTTGAGAGCATGTATATTGGATTTTGGTGGATCATGGGATGACCATTTGCATCTAGTAGAGTTTGCATATAATAATAGCTACCAATCCAGTATCGGTATGGCTCCGTTTGAAGCTTTGTACGGAAGACCATGCAACTCACCATCATGTTGGATAGAGACTGGCGAGAAGTTTATGCTTGGACCAGATGTGGTGAGGGAAACTTCAGATAAAATCAAGACCATTCAACGACGAATGAAGGCTGCCCAAGATAGGCAGAAGAGTTATGCTGATAAGAGGAGAAGAGACTTAAAATTCTCCGTTGGCGACTTAGTGTTTGTCAAGATTTCTCCGTTGAAGAGCGTAATACGATTTGGCAGGAGAGGAAAGTTGGCACCAAGATTCGTTGGCCCATTCCCTATTCTTGAACTAGTCGGGAATTTGGCATACAGAATTGACTTACCGGAGAAGATGGCAGGAGTTCACGACGTATTTCATGTTTCCCAACTAAGGAAGTTCGTTCACGACTCAGATATGACTATTTCACCTGATCAGTTAGAGGACTTCGAAGTAGAACCCGAGGCGGTTGGGAACCGCAAGCCGGCCCGTATTGTCGAGTACGACATGAAGCAACTTCGAAGGAAGGCGGTAAAGCTAGTCAAGGTACAGTGGAGCGAGGACGAGGGTGATTGTACTTGGGAAACAGAGGAGGACATAAGGAAGAAGTATCCAGAACTCTTTGCCTGGTAAGATTTTGACTTCGATTTAGTTTTTCCGCATGCTAGGATAGGCTTGTTCGCTTGTTTTGCATGATTGATTGTTGTATATGGTTGTTAGGCATGCGGGATCCTTTGTTTTGGGTTAAGGAATTTCGGGGGCGAAATTTCTTAAGGGGGGAGAGTGTAACGACCCGCATTCTACGCATCATAGGATCGTAGAATATTTATTTCTTTCACATACGAAGTCGTAGGGTCATGTAACTTTGGGGGACGGCTACTGGGGTCATTTCCCATGTTCATGATTTTTCCCGATTTTTAAATGACTATTTTACCCCTAGTTATCACTGTTTTGGCCATAACTTTTGACTGGAAAGGAATTTTGACCTGAAACCACTTCCATTGGCTCCGGATGATGGTTTCTCTTTCCGTAGAGTGGTCACATTAACCAAACGGACTCACCGTTTGAGAGATATGGCTGAAACAAGTTCCAGATGGTGAAAAGCAGCTTAATTGGGCTTAAACGGGCGATTAGCAGCTAGGCCCAAGGGGAATTTCGGGTTTAGGGAGATATAGGTGCTGATTAGGGTTAGAAAACATTTCTTTCGATATTTTCCAGCCGCCACTTTCATTCCTCTTAACCTAGCCATGGCCTCCACTCTCTAAACACCCAGAAATCACCTTCTAATAGAAGATTAGGCTTAGCAAACATTAAATTAAGAAGAAAAAGCACCAAAGCAAGGTTGGAGCTGCTGTATAAGATTGGGAACAGCGCCAAACCAGAGAATATTTCAGTTTTGGGGTTCTAGTTGTGGCAAAGGTGAGTGATTTGCATAGTTTTTGCACTAATTACGGTGATTAAGGGTAATTAGTGAAGATTAGCGAATTTATACGTAAATAAATTCTGGAAAATTTCTTAAAATTCTAAAATAATGTTTTAAGGCTCTGTTAGAAATTTGGTTTAATTTCGATGTGTTTTGCTAATCGTATGCTTAAACATGATTAAGAGGGATTATAGGAAAATGTGAGGTTTTGGCCACTTTTGATCCATTTTGATTCATTTAAATTGTTGTTTGTTGCTTGTGGTTACTGTTATATGTTGCTATGACCCTTTTGTATGCTTTGTGATTGATTCCAACAGTTAGATTGGTTGAAAACGCCGTCGAGAGGCGTATAAACACTTGCTGGAAAGTTGTAGGAATTAGTGCAGGAAATCGGATCGGATCGCCCCCTATCCGACCCGAACCGCCCATTTCCCTTCATCACGAACCGAACCGGATCGTTATAGCGAAGCAAGCTGCGCCACGAGCTGAAGGATCCGATCCGAGAAGTCGCGATTCAAGGCTTGGTGATTGAAGACTCCGACCCGACCCGCCTGGAGGGGTAACGACACGATCCGATCTGATCACCTTGAGGACAACGAACCAGAGACTCGAAGGAGGGCGAAGGACTTGGAGCTATGACCAGGAGGCGTGACCCGAGCCGTGGCGTGGTGGAGAACCCGATCCGATCCAGATGGGACTGGAAGCCACGAACCGATCCAGTGTACCATGAAGGACTCCGATCCGAACTGTCACAAGGGAGAGGCAGGGATCCGACCCGAACCGATGGTGCCCTCCGATCCGACCCGAAGTAGCAGTCACGAACCGAGACAATGAAGACCACGATCCCAATGATGATAAAAGGGATCCGAACCGATCTGGTGATGATCCATAACCCGAAATGCAAAGGTAGTTCAAGTGGAAGTTCGAGCTCAGGATCCAGACGGGAACCAATGAGTTCACTTCGTGATTGGACTTTGCTGCGGGACGCGTGCCAAGGAGTTATCGACGTCTATAGCTTTGGACCACTATGGTAGGAGGTACGAAGGCGGATTCAGGGCCATTATGGCATCGGTAGAACCAAGGGCTACGACCAATGAAGTGGGTCATTGAAATGTTTGGTCATGACTCCAAGTGTTTGGCTTGGTCACAGCAGGGTTTCTACAAGTCGGGATTCGTCGTTACCTCAGTTTGTCTAGTGTTTCCAAAGTGGTAGATGTCGTATGCTTTACGCACTGAGTGAGAGATGTGAGGATGGTTGCTATGGATGGTTTGTTTGCTATCATTATGACATACACACCCCACCCCCGTATTCTTTACACTATTCATTATGGCACCTTAGAGCATTGTACGGTATGTGGTACTAACTCTTTGGTTGCAGGTCCAGATTCAGGTATGGTTTGGTATACCTGTTATTGTTCTGTTTAGATGTTTATCGCTCATACCAGGCTTTATGTCTGACCCAGAGTTTTATGTCTCCTCTTATTACTCTGGGTGCTCACACGAGCAGACTAGAGACAGGTTAGCTGGTGATGCACGAGTAGATGATCCGGAGACGAGCAGGAGGCTTCCACGTAAAATATATACATAATATTCTCCCTGTATTGTTGAAGATCACTGCTTGGGCATTGGTGGTGTATCTTCTACTTTAGCTTTTCTCTTGTTTGGAGACAGTAAATTTGGAAAGTTGTAATAAGCTGTATTTGAATTTCCGCTGCTCTGATGTTGACATTGACTATTAGTTATCAGCTTATGCACTGTCTCGCCTGTTTTATGTCAAGTATGTTATTATTATATTTTTATCCCATGCGCTGTGAGACATTCTACAGGTTCCTTGATTAGTTCATTCTCTTCTTTCCTTTCTTTGATGACCGTTCTGCGTTAGCTGGGCATGTGTACAGCGCACTTTCGGAGGAAATGCAGGCTGGTGCGGGACGGGCCGTCACACTATCAGATGAAATCCATAATTTTCTCTTCCATTAAAAAAATATTACTCAATAGATTCGGACGATTATTGTTTCAAAGAATCCGGCTTAAATTGAGTTCTATATACTCAATTGAAGTTCAAAACGTCAAATTATAAACTACCGCGCTACGACGAGTTCGTTTTAATTATATTTAAATATAAACATTTAACTTCGTTCATTTTAAATTTCGGTCTCATTCTTATATATTTTAATATATATTAGGTGATTTTCCAAATCCAACTTAATATTTCAAACTAACCTAAACCGTCGATTATTTCATAACTCGTTTATAAATTTATTTACAATAAAATTTTCTATTTTATATTCCAAATCCTCTAGGAATAAATTATTCTATAAAATTCGATGTAATCGAATTCCAATTTTGACTTACTTGGATTTAACTCAATTCAGTTTATATTCTGAATTCCGGAATAACATCCATCGTTCCCTTTTCGAAACGATTTCTAATTCCTTTTAAATCCATGCTTGAATTTATATTTCCAAATTATCCCATGATAATTATCCCACTTTATTATAAACATCGTTTATAAAATTACTTCCTTGTTTTGTACATTAAAACAAATTCCATTTCAAAATCTATTTGAGACTCGATTCTTATTTTGGAATATTTTATTTTTATAAGGATCTATTTTCATATTTAATTTCGGTTTCTATCTAATACAATTAGATTATTCTTTCTGGAAATAAATTAGTTTTACAAATTCGACATAGTTAAATTCCAATCATAAATCTATATGGATTTATTTTAATTCAAATTACATTCCGAACATTGGAATAGATTTCATCGTTTCTTTTGAACTAATTTCAATTCCCCTTTTTAAATTCACATTTGAATTTACATTCCCCAAATTATTCAATGATAATTTATTTCACTTCATTTATTAACATCGTTTATAAATGAACTGCTATTTTTTATTATTCAAAACAAGTTAATATTTCCTAGCCCATTCGAAATTCAAATTCTATTTTAGAAAAGTAGGTTTTTTACTTTTAAATCTAAAAATTCCTTTTCACCATTTTTTTATATAACAATATCTAGGTCCATTGATATTCAAACATCCAAAACACCCATTTTATAATTCATAGGTTTTCTAACACATCATATATGATAATATATGTGAAAGCAAAAAAATAAAAAAAAAATTGAGGAATCCAGTTGGATCCCTTTAACCTGTTTTCCTGCATCCACAGTTGTTAGCCAAAATAAATAATACACATCCTGCTTCAAGACAGGATATCGCGGTATAGAAGGTCATCCACTATATATATATATATATATATATATATATATATATATATATATATATATATATTGTAGGGCGCATAGAGTCATCCGTTAATGGTACTGTGGAAAATATCCAATATATATATATAATAGCCACAATAATATTTCAATGCATCCAAACAACCAACAAACAACATATAAAAGTAATTTAAAATAAAAATTCGTTTATAGTAAAATTATAAACGAATCCAGAGAGTTAGTTTACTCACCATGATTTGATCAATTTAACCTTGTAAATTTATTTATTCCTTTTATTAATTACATGATCAGATATATGTACTTAATCACGTAACTGTAATTTGATTTTAATAAGGATAATTATAAATTAATTACTAGCTTAAAATAAAAATATACTTTAATCCTCCAAAAAAATGCTTTCACTACCCTGGCCATGGCCTACAAGCATTGCTGTCCTCCTTGCCGGAACAACCCAGTCTCCACTACATTTGTTTGGCCTAACCTCAACAGCACTAGCCAAACGTCAACCCGGATTCATCGCGAACCCCAACACCCTATATTCCATCCAAACGCCACTGTCGTTACTCTGACCATCTACACCACCTTGCCAAACAACTCAGGTCCTTATCCCTTCCCTCTCACCTACAGTATTCCAGCACCACCATTATAGACCCAACTTCATAGCTCTGAACTCCACAATGACAGTTGCGACCTTGAAATCCTCCACTGCCATACAGTAAATCGCGACCACCAGTTAACATTTCGAACCCCTTCTCGCTGTACCTTCCAACACCCCACCTCATAATCACCTCCTACCCACCACGTTTGAACTCGCAAACCCCCTCCCCAAATAGAAATTCCTGATCCTCCCTAAATCTTGAACGATACTGGTTATGGTTCGAGTTAAAAAAAACTCGCATTGTTCGATCGCCATTTCCAAACTCACAAGCGTCTTCAATGATTTTTGAGCTTCAGGGAGTTAACTTTTCAAATCGCGATGTTCCCCTATTGAACTGCATCTCACCATAGAAATGGATGCGAGGTTGAAGCATAAACTCAATCGAGTTCATACAAAATGATTTAGGAGTTTTATATGAATCAATATCGAGTTTCTGAAGAGATGATGAGAGCGGATTTTTATCGTTCAGGAAGAACGAACGAAGAGAATTAGAAGACGAGAAATAAAGGAGAGAAAACGTAAGGTAGTTACGTTTAAATAGATGAAGACAGGGGAACATAACGTATGTGCGTTATAAATGGTTGTCTCCTAAAGTGCGAGAGAACTAAATTTTGAAGAGACTTAAAGTTTAATTTGATTTGATTTGTATTTATTGCGACTTGGTTTAAAGAGATTTTTATTTTATTAGAACAGATTCTAATTTGATTTCGAGCTTATCCATTAAAAATAACTTGGGGTTCTTTACTTGAAATCCGAACCTCTGTTTTAGCATAACGACTAGCGTTTCAATGTTATAACGCTATTCTGAACTCAACGGAATAGATTCTGAAATTTGATTCGAACATATATATAAAATAACCATACTAAATTGAAATAATATAATTTAAATTCAGAAACAATCAATTCCTCAATAATAAATTATTATTATTATTATCTTTTATATTAAAATAAAATTTACGTTAATCATCTGAATCTTTTCGATTCAGTTTAAACTTCAAATTCATTTATTTATCATTTTTGTATTGCGTTTACTCGAATACTCGAAATTAAATTGTATTTTGATTATTAAATCGATAAACTCAATATAAAATCCATTTATATTATCACTCAACATTTAAAAATATATATAAATATTCAAAATAAATTGATTAAAAATCCAAGTCGTTGCACATTGGTTCAGGTGGATTTTCAATTAGATGATTATCTCTATCAATACTACATAAATACAATCGAATCGTTTTACTCTAATCAAAGTAATTTAATTTACCCAAATTGTGCTCAGTTATCTTAGATATCATCGGCATGAGCTCCATCACTGATTTATCCTCTTCCATGATTCACGAATGAAATTAAGAGATAGATCTAAGATCTGAAATCAATTCAAGAATTTCTAATCTAATACTATGTTATGAACAAAGAAGAAATTGTAAGGATAAGATGAGATAAAACTTTCTCATTTATTTACACATCTGCAGCTCACAACACTCCACCATTTTTCCTAGGCTTTATCACTTCCTTCTCCACCAACCTACACCATATATCCCAAGGCCTACACCACCACAACCACCCTCCTCCTCCACCAAGCCCACGACACCTAAGCACCTCCACGACCTTCCCTTCCTCCATCACTCACAGCCTACACCCGCCTCGCTCTCCTCCAAAGCTCACGACCAAGCCCCATTACCTACATACCCACTGTGACGACCCCAAACCCCGTACTAACGGTGGCAAGGGTAATATTTGGAATATAACACATAAACAGATAATAGCAGAACAGAATAAAATAAATACACCAGATAATGTACTATAGAATACACTGGATAAATAACAACATCAGAGTTACACATTATACAGGATCATACTTAGTACAAATACAATTCAGCTATACATAAATGTCTATAGCGGAAAACAAACATAATATGTACAATAGGAGCCGAATAGCATAAAAAGAGATAAATGATAGAATCCATCTTCAGCTCCAGCTATCCACAAAGAGCCTGCTAAAACCTGAATACAAGGCTGCCCGTGTAGGAAAACGGGGCACCCGGGTTTGCAAGTGAAACAAACTACGAGTCAGTCATAGGACTGGTATGAGAAATCTACTTAACACATTTTATAATATGGCTAATCACAGGACCACGCCACTTTCGTGGAACGGGTTTACACCATTGGATTGCCAGTGCTTTAAAACAAGTAAATCTTTAAACATCGCAATGCTTTTTTATAAAAATGAGGCCATTATAAAACTCAGTTCCCATCACACAATGCAACGCAAACCGGAGGATAGAGTTTTACCTAATAATGGCCAAAATATGCTTGAAACGAATAAAACAAAAGCATTTGATATTATTACTAGTGTTTATATGTTTCAAAAACAATTTCAATCGTAACTATCAATCATAGACAGCATGGATACCATATATCATGTCGCCATATATAGGTATACAATCAAAATCGCACAGTCACGTATTTGGAAATTGGATTTCTGTCATGAACCAAGGCAAAAGATAGTCCTCACCGACTTCGAGACGCTCTGGCCCGTGTCTTAGGAACAGCCGCAACCGTACTTTGGATCGTCAGGGCTGGTCCACACGGAGTGGATTATAATGCCTGAACAATGCGTTTCCCCGCCCTATGGGGCGTAAATGAGCCCAATGACTCCATCGGTCCTGGATCGACCGATATAACCGAGGCGCCTCGCAACAGCAACAACCACACAGGTGAAAATAGTATAAATGTCAGCCAGTTTAAGCATTGACACCACCTCTAGCTAGAAAGAAACGCACGTCCCCCCTGAGGTCCTCTCCTGTTTCTGGTTCATATCGGGGTGTGAGGCTCGCGAATTCACGTTATACACAAAGCTATGCCACACAGGCCGTGCTCTGATCATCAACCACAAGACTTTGCTTTTCAAAAGAAGTCTTGATCACTGCATCTTAGCATGCCACACAGGCAATTCACACCATGCAACTGATGGCTATCAATCACACAAAATGAATTCCAATGTTAGACACACAGTCCATTTACAAGTCCGTTCTGGGTCTGAACGAAACCGGAGGCACCACATACCTCGCATATCCATCGATCTCCACGTACGTCTAGACGATCATCACTTATTATCTATATTTCGGGATGCCTCCTAATCAAGACATCAGTTATCATCCAACTGAGGTGAAGATCTCAGGTCTTCAACCACCGTCTTCATCATCGACTTCTTTTCGTCGATTCAGTTATTCAGAATGGGATAAACCCGATCTTTCTGAGCAACTCGCGTATATAATAAACAAGTGCTACACAAACACAACATACGCCTCATTCCAATTCATCAGTCACTAACCGTAAATTAGTAAGAGAACAATTTCCCAAGTATTAACCCCGAAGGCCGAAACCAACATCAGATCAAAACCCAGGAAACCATTCGACTTAGATAACCTTCAGTTAGTTTATAAATTTCATATTCTTAGGGAAAGGTTCCCATTATTTTTATCAAAGATAAATTCTTTAGTATAATTTTCATGTCAAACACATTCAACCATCAAATATCTAATAAGCCGGGTAAATTCGGTTTATTTCCATTCCATATCGTTTATAATATTTTATAACGATTTATCGCTATTTTTATTTATTTAAAAATAGCCAATTTATTCAAACGACGCTTCAGGCCATAACGCGGCTGTGGCGCTGTTTTTCTTCAGATTTGATTTACACATATATGAAAATCTAACTATTGGATATCTTTAGAAAGATCTTTTCAAAACAAATCCAACGGTTCCAGTTTTGGGGAAATCCGACGGTCGGATCTCCCGATACACTCGTTTGAAATTTCGATTTCAAAATACGAATTGCAGCGTCGTTATTCGATTTAATTTAATTATATTTATATATATATATATATACATATATATATATATATATATATAAATATAATCGATTCTGGCGCTATTTTTCTTCAGATTTGATTTAAACATTCCAGACAATCCAACCGTTGGATCTTCACAAAGTTGGTGTCGTTGGAAAGATATTTCCAAAGCGAACCCAATGGGTTCGGTTTCAGGAAAACCCGATGGTCGGATCTCCTGCACTAATCATTTGAAATCACGGTTTCAAAACATGAACTACAGCCTCGTTATTCGATTTATTTTGATTATATTTATATATATAAATATAATCTATTCTTCGATTTCAAAACCCGACTATTTTATATAGTTCACATAGATGATAAAAATATGATTTTTATTATAAAACAATTTATTTCAAAACACGACTGTTTTATATAGTTCACATAGATGATAAAAATATGATTTTTATTATAAAACAATTTATTTCAAAACACGACTATTTTATATAGTTCACATAGATGATAAAAATATGATTTTTATTATAAAACAATTCATTTCAAAACATGACTATTTTATATAGTTCACATGGATGATAAAAATACGATTTTTATTATAAAACAATTTATTTCAAAACCCGACTATTTTATATAGTTCATATAGATGATAAAAATATGATTTTTATTATAAAACAATTTATTTCAAAACACGACTATTTTATATAGTTCATATAGATGATAAAAATATGATTTTTATTATAGAACAATTTATTTCAAAACACGACTATTTTATATAGTTCATATAGATGATAAAAATATGATTTTTATTATAAAACAATTTATTTCGAAACACAACTATTTTATATAGTTCATATAGATGATAAAAATATGATTTTTATTATAAAACAATTTATTTCAAAATAGGAATGTCATTCAACACATGAATTTCTATTCAACACATGAATTTCTATTCAACACACGAATATAGTTTCAACACATGAAAATAATTCTAACACATGAATATTATTGAAAATTTCGGCAGCATAACGGCAGGGTAGTTAAAACCAGGACCGTCCCTAATACGGCTCCTCGCTCTACCTTAAAGCCTCGCAGCTTTTGACAATGGGAATTTCATGCATCTAGTTCGCACGCAGGCGGCATGTTTATTTTCTTTTCCACAAACTAATCCTATGTGGTTTCAACCAAATAATTCTCAACCACAAAAGGGTGTTTTGCAACCACAATCAATCAATTTCAACCACAAACAATTCTAATCAACCATTCGCTATCAACCAATTTTCACACCAATCACAACCAATAAATATCGTCTATGGTTTGTGGACGAGGGGCATATATATATAAGTATATTTCACTTCCATTTCAACACATATATAATTTTTACAACACATATATAACTTATACATCGAACATACAACTTATACGATGCTTATACATGAGGTGTACAATGCTTATATAACTCATACTTTGAATATATAATTTATACATCGTCATTTCCTTCTTGTTTATAATTCAGAAATCTCACATTGGGTTCCACTCCACCAAAAATAGCAGAAGGCTCAGAAAAATATCCGGTCTCTTCTAGAATGTAGAAGACGTCCACACGAGTTCACTGTCTCCTGTTTCATCAAATTTCATTATCGTATGCGAAAGAAACAATTTTTACAAACAATAATGGATTTGCAACGGATTAAAAGTGTCGCAAACCTTTTATATATATTCAGCCGTATACTTCAGAAAATCTTCGAAATTAGGTTTCGATTTCCTTCCCAATCCGTTGCGCTTTGAGACGATCCAACCCTACCATGTTCAAGAGCCTTGAAAGGCGCACCAGAGGGTCCCCTTCCTGATGAAATCGCGCACGCCTAGGAGGTGATAAAGGGCTTTGAACGGCGCCTCTTTTGATGGGGATATCTCGAGGTAGGAGCGACGAGAAAGGGCGTGGCTTAGATGGATTTGAAGAGCTCAGGAAGATCTACAAAAAGCTTAACTGGAGCATTGGCTATTATTGCGTAGAGGAGGAGAAAATGAGGAGAGAAGGGAGGAGCCCCTATCGCCGTCGCGCATCTGAAGGTATCGGGGAGAGAGGGAGAAAGCATGTCGAGTTCTGATTGGCTTGGGGGGTTTATTTTAATTTATAATTTATTTAAAATACGAAAATACCGCTTATCACATACGAACTCCAATCCAAACCCAACGACTATCGTCCCTAGCCAAATACCCCCATTTCGAACACAATGGGATATGTTATGTAGGCCCATTTGACTGTTTTAGTCAGTTTTTCTTCAAATTAAAATATAAAACATTTAATATTTAATTTGAACGTACATTTCAATTTTCTGGGGCCACATATTGATTCTAAAAGTTCCCGAAAAATAAATCTAGCTATGTTTTGACGATACGGTCCCAACAAAACTAGTTTCGTCAAATTCTGAGATCGTTTGAAAAATGGCCCTTCTCTGGTCGATCTAATTTAATAGAAATCGACCAAACACATTTTCCTTTGCCACGCTCACATACTAGCTTCGAAAATTATGACATTTGAAACCTAACAATAATTTGACATCCCGGATCCAAGAAAAGTGGTTTCGTTGAATTCTGAAGTCGTTTGCAAAATGGCCATTTTCACGGGCTATATAAACTCTATAGCGACTTTTCTGAAAATTCATTTGTCCATAACTTTTGTTTCCCGCTACGAAACTTCAATTTTTCAGATTGTTAGAAAGATATTCACTAACAGATTTAATTATTTTTGGTTTCACTAAAATCCGTTTTGTTTTGCTCCCGTTACAGTCAGTCAAAGTTTGAATTCAATATTTTGAAACTGCCGCGCCATTTCAGGCCTTGTTTATAATTAAAATCAATTATATTTATTTTCAAACATCGATTCAAATACACTTTTCGTCGTTATTATTTAAAATATTTATTAAAATAGCTAAAGTAAAAAATTTAAATTAGCTCAGATTTTCCGGGTTGTTACACCCACCCCTATCCACGTCCTACACTCACCTATCCCCTCTTACACCCAAGGTCGAACCCTCTTCCTTATATAAAAAAAGAAAAGTTAGCAAAAAAAGAAAAAAAATAAGAATTTAAAATAGAAGAGAGAGAAGAAAAATGAAAAGAAACAAAAGCAAGATGGCGACAAGGCCAGAGAGAGCACACCAAACCATAAAGATAGACGGAGTGGATATGAAGGTGAGAAAGTGAAGGTAAGAAAGTTATCTCATAGATTTTGCATTAATCTAAATAAATTAACACATGCTATTGTAAGTTTCGTGTTCATATGCTATTAAGTTGTTATATTTGGATTATTCTGTTATATAAATGATATGTGATATATTGTGAATCGATGAATAGTGATAAAAATCAGTGTATGTTATGTTTGGATGAGTAGATATATGTTAAATATGATGTGGATATTAATCACATCGAAAGTTGTAAATGACCATTTGGATAATACAAAATATACAGAAATTTAGTGAAATCTCCATTTGAAAAGTTATTTATTATCAAGTTAGAAATAAGGACAATAAATCCATATTCGGAATTTAAGCTTGAAAGTTAGTAGTTTTGAAATTAAAGTAGTTTATAGTTGAAAACAAAATCGGAACTGAATTTCGAATTAAAATGGATAGTGAACTGAAAATTAAAGTTAGGGATGAATAGTAAATTGAATCGGTTTAGTAGAAGTGAAGTTGAGATAGGTATGTGGATAAAAGTTTAAACGTAATTAAAAAAACCATTAGCCTTTCTTTATTTTCAGTTTGGCTTTAAAAGAACTTGGGATTCAAAAAGTAAATATTTGAAAAATATTAATATTACAATATAATATTATCATAATATTAAAATTGTGGAAAACATATTTTAATTGTTTGATGAGTGAAATTAATGTTTTAGGTGATTTAAAATGGTTTTATAAATATAAACCAATGTAGAAAAATTATCTAAAATGTTGAAAATTGAGTTAGAATATTAATTTGAAATAGATTTGAATTTAAAATGGTTTTATAAATTGAGTTAAGCACGTCACGTAGCGATAGTTTCACATTTATCGCTGAAAAGTTCATATGAATGTATAAGATAACTTATACGTCAGATTTCTATGAAACAAGGAATGTCAGGACTATTATAAACATAGTTTCTAAATGGAAAGAGAAAAATCAAGATTTTATTTTATAGATGTTGAGTTATGTCCAAATCAATTTTCTATAAAAATCACGTCTGTGGAGTTAAGTGGCCATAAAAGAAAACTTTATAAATGAATATTTTTAATTGTGGAAAATATGAAATAAATTCCATAAATCATTTATAATTATTTAAAATAGATTTGAATTTGAAAATATGAATTTTCAATTATTAAAGATGTTTAAATTTGAATAAGTCGTATTTGCACTTTCTACACCACTTTTAAAGAGTAGTTGTTAACAATATTTTCCGTCAACACCGGGTTAAGTTAGTTAGGATGTGTGTTCATAGGATTTGACACCGTCATGATTCAGAGTTAACGAAGGGCATTCCAAGACCTGTGAATCTAAGCTAATCTACCTTCCCTTAGGCACCGGAATTTTGATTCTAACGATTAGTTATCTCCCCTCCAAAGGGTGGGCATCACACATGCTATGCAGCAATGTTATGAAATGACTTTAGGAAGGTTATTTAGCTTTCTATTGTTGGGTCTTATGAAATCAATTGATCTCTAAGTCATGAAAGTGATGTTATGCACGGTGATAAGAAGAAAACATGTTAATGCGTTCCCTTATCCGGGAAAGGAGGCATCATAATGTTCATTAACTCAGACAATCATTCCGCACTGGACTAGCACAAAAAAGGGGGTTCGGATGGCATAAGAGAATGAGTCATGAACTCACAGATGACCCTCTTTCTCTGAGGTCAGGAAGCATTATGCTAATCATGAGAGTGTCGATCAACGTGGCAAACTCTTGAGGCATTGGAAGGGGACTTCACATTTCCACGAAGCTCCCCCTCCCTTGCTAAGGCACCTTGATTGATTTTCTCATAAGAAAGGTTAGTGTTAACTCCCTGTTTCATCATTACGGCACAACAAGATTATCAAATCGCAAGACGTTCAAGACCAAGAATTCTCCATTCATAAATTGTAGACATATTACAAGAGTCGAGGATTTGCTCTTTTTTAGAAGAAAATAACTAGATTGAGAAATAAAAAGTTCGTCCCCTTTTGCGTGGCTCCTGGGGTCTTATTTACAGAGATTTTGAGGTCCCTTCCACTGCTAGGCTATTGGGCCTGCCTGAGTCTTGGTCGACTGCCTTTTTCCTAGGTCTCGGGCGTTTGGCTCGCGGTCGTCTTTATGGTGTTAATTATAGTCTTTAGAGTGAGGGTTCCGGTCAATTGGGGCTTTTCCGAGACCAACATGGGCTTGTTGTCGTGGTGGTTTTTCGGATGGCATTTGAACTCTCAGTAGAAGCTCCTGGGTGAAGGTTTCTCGGATGCAAGCTTCTAGATGTAGGCTTCCGGCTTTCTCTTGAAAACTTAGAGGGGCTTGTCCTCGTGATGTATGTAAACAGCTGCCGATTTGAAACCGTTATCGGTTCCTGTACTAGGTAAATTAGTACCGATAGCTTACATCTTTGCTAAGGTCCCATTAGCCTTCCGATGGAGATTTTGGGAAAATATGGCTTTCCGGAAGATAACTTTTGGTGATGTCTCGATTGTCTATCGACGTGACCTTTCGTCGTTCATGAAGTAGCTACTTCGGAAGCTGGTTCCGGATAATCTCCTAGCTTGATACCTTTTGCTTCAGGACTCTCTCGTCGGGTAGACCATATCGGATAGACTCGATCAGATGAATTTTGTTATCATTTTGTAAGCTCTGAACTCCTTTCTTCCTGGGTGGGTGGGGGGAGGGGGGTCGTGTTTCTCTCAAATCATTCTTTCCCGCTTTCGGTCATCTCCATTTTCTCCTTTGGAAGGTTCGTCTGTGTTAGCATTCCTCCGATACCCCTTCACTGTCGGCCTAAGCTAGGGATTTATTTTGTTAGTAACATTTGCCCCCTAGTGAAGGGGTGTTTTCGACTTTTCAAGTCAAACTTTTCCTTTCTAGGCTCTTTTTGATTCATTTGTGAACTGTCTGTTAATGTTGGATTATGTTATGAATCCCATGAGACGTTGCTTTCGGACCAGCTTTTTCTTATTTGTTAACGGTTGAGGGCCATCGGCTGGTTCCCTGCCATGAAAGTATCTTTGAACTAACCTTTACTCTGATAGTCTGAAGCTTGAGGACCAGAGACTGCCTTTCGGTATTTGTGAAGAACTGAATCTACCCAGATTCGAGCGTTAGTGTAGATGGAAGGCCAGAAACCCCTTCCGGTATTTCTGAAGAGCCAAATTGACCCAGATTCAGGTACTAATATAGATAGAAGACCGAAAGCCCCTTTCGGTATTTGTGAAGAGCCAAATCAATCCAGATTCGGGTATTAATATAGGTAGAAGACCGGAAACCCCTTCCGGTATTTGTGAAGAGATGAATCGAGCCAGATTCGGGCACTAATATAGGTAGAAGATCAGAAACCACTTCTGGTATTTGTAAAGAGCTGAATCGACCCAAATTTAGGTATTAATATAGATAGAAGACCGGAATCCCCTTCCGATATTTATGAAGAGCCTAATCGACCCACATTCAGGAATTAATATAGATGGAAGACCGGAAATTCCTTCCGGTATTTGTGAAGAGCCGAATCGACCTAGATTTGGGTATTAATAGAAAACGGGAAACCCCTTCCGGTATTTTTGAAGAGCCAAATCGACCCAGATTCGGGAATTAATAAAGATAGAAGACCGGAAACCCCTTTTGGTATATGTGAAGAGCCGAATCGACCCAGATTCGGGTATTAATGTAGATAGAAGACTAGAAACCCATTTCTGTATTTGTGAAGAGCCGAATAGGCCCAGATTTTGGCATTAATATATAAAAGACTGGAACCCCTCCATTATTTGTTGTTTTGGCATCCCTTCTGGATTTAATTTGTGAAGCAGAGGTTGTACGTGCTCCTTGAGCCACTCCTTGGGATTTTGATGTCAAAGCAGAGGATGTACGTGCTTTGTTGGCCACTCTCTGGGCCTGTGCGTCCGGTGCGCTTGACTAGCTAAATCACAAGCAGGGCCCAAGGACTTACCCGAGCTCCCTCCAAGAGGCGCCTTATCCTAACCATTGTAGGCGATGATAAGGTCTTAGAAACTTAGACAGGGCCATCATAGGCACAGAAATAAGGTTTACTCTTTTGATGCTTTATACTGACCATCGTAGGCTCTGATAAAAGCTTATACGCCAACCCCCTCCGAGGGGTGCCCTACCCTGACCATCGTAGACGATTATAGGGGCTTGCGCTCCCTTCTACGGGTAGCGCGGAACATAGGCAGAGGTAGGACATGCTCTTCTGCAAGAGAGGTAGGACTCGCTTAGTTCTAGCAGAGGCAGGGCGTGCTAATTTTAGATGCACCGCCATGATCATTTCTGGTATGAAACGGAGGATTGCGCTTTTGATTATTTAACCCTGTCCCCTCTAATTTGGGCATGGAGAAAGACTAACACACCATCCCCCTCCGGGATATGCCTCGCCCTGACCAATTTGGAAATGACGAGGGATTTGATCCTTTTTTTCAACTTGACGCCTTTGGGGTCTCTCTTGAGCTACTGGAAGGGTTTCCGTGCCATTAGCTAATTAACTATCTTTGGAGGGAAATCCTTTTCCTTATTCCTTTTTTGTTTAGAAATATGTTGTTAAATGTTCCGAGTTCTATGTTCTCGAAACAAGATCACCGTTGGATCTGCATAGCCGATATGTTCCGAGAATAACTTCTTGATGGATGATCAGGGGTCCTTCCCAAAATTTGGACCGAGAGGGCCATCCGCTGGGTTCTTAGTGTTAGCCATCACTCTTCGTAACACTAATTCTCCTTTTGTGAAGGTTCTAGCTCTGACCATCGAGTTGTAGTATTTCGTAATCCTCCTTTGATATTCAGCGGTTCTGATTGCAGCCTTATCTCTTAGTCCTTGTATTAACTCTAGCGATTCCTTTCTTAACTCTTGATTGGGGTCAAACGCACATGCTACCCTTCTATGCGACGGGATTTCGACCTCAACCGGAAGTATAGCTTCGCATCCATATGTCAGGGAGAAAGGGGTGTGTCCCGTGGCTGCTTTGGTAGAGGTTATGTATGCCCAAAGCACTAAAGGAAACTCTCCTTCCCAATTTCCTTTGGCTTGATTTAGGCGTTTTTCAAGTATTGTCTTAATGGTTTTGTTGGCGACTTCCACAGCTCCGTTAGCTTTTAGATGGTCTACCAAGGAGAAACTTTTGATGATTCCATTTTTCTCACTAAATCGGGTGAACTCTTCACTTTCGAATTGTGTTCCATTATTTGATATGATTTTGTGAGGAATTCTGAAGTGAGTAACGATAATTTATTGCGAATCTTAACACCTTTTTGGATGTAATTGTCAGAAGGGGTTCTACCTCCACCCACTTGGTGAAGTACTCGATAGCTACTACAACATAATTAGATCCACCCTTGGTGAGTGGTAAGGGTCCAATTAAATATATTCCCCATACATCGAATGGTCAGGAGCTTGATATAGTGGTTAGCTCGCTAGGAGGAAGTCGGGGCACCTTAGAGTACTTCTGACACTTATCACATTTCTTGACGTACTCAACTGCTCGACTAACCATTTGCGGCTAATAATAACCTTGTCTCATGACCCTTTTGTCTATCTTAACTCCACTGGAATGGTTCCCACACCATCCCTTATGAGCTTCTTTTAACAAGCTAAGTCCATTTTCGGAACTTACACATCTTAAATAAGGAAGCGAATGTCCCTTTTTATAGAGTATGTTATTCACAATCACAAATGTAGGAGATTGGTGTTTTATCCTTCTCATGTCTTTCCTACTAAGAGGTAGAGTTCCTTTTAGGAGGTAATCTACTACCGAAGTCATCCATGTAATTTCTTGCTGGCAGTTTGTTTCCGTTATGGGAGGTTCCCGATTGGAGTTTTCCTCTTGGTTTTCTTCGTCTTCCCTCCTCAAGGCCTGGGATCTAGTTAAGACCAATAAATCTTTTCCCATTTCGATTCCTCCCACTCGATGCTAGGCCTTTCCTGATATCCCACGGGAATTACTCGAGTTTCAGGGGCCTCCCGGGAGCTGGCTAACTTGGCTAGTGAATTCGCTTAGGCATTCTCCTCACGGGGTATTTGATGAACTGAGAAGTCCTCAAATTGGGAAAGCATATTCAGTACCCTCTTCATATATAAGACCATCCACTCATCCTTGGTTTGATATGTCTGTTTTATTTGGTTTACCATTAATTGCGAATCACTAAATATTTCTATCCGTGGTACCTTCAACTGTAGTGCAAGATTAAAACCAGCTACCATCGATTCATACTCGACCACGTTGTTAGTTTCCGGGAATCCTAACTTTATGGCGTAGTGTAAGCGGTGTCTGTCCGGGGTAATTATAACATAACCTACCTCCGCTCCTTGCTCGTTGGAGGCTCCATCTACAAAGTGCTGCCACTTGGTCTTTAAGTTGTTTTCTTTAACTGATTGTTCTGAAATGAAGCTCGTGCACTCGTTCATGAAATCTGCGAGAGCTTGTCCTTTAATTTCTGCTTGAGGATGGAACTCGATCTCGTTTTGGCTAAGCTCGACACCCCATTTGATTAGCCTC
Source organism: Allium sativum (assembly GCA_030737875.1). Classification (NCBI taxonomy): domain Eukaryota; kingdom Viridiplantae; phylum Streptophyta; class Magnoliopsida; order Asparagales; family Amaryllidaceae; genus Allium; species Allium sativum. Next base: position 575,000,667 of record CM060909.1, on the reverse strand, counting down.
CCTAAGGTTTCCATTTTGCTGAACACTTGCTTGAGCGAAAAAATAGTTAAAACTCTAACACGGTGAGCATAAAAGTAACCTCTAAGCTTTTGTGCGGTAAGGATTAGACAATGCGCTAGCTTTTCTATAACAGGGTATTGGGTTTCTATGTCCTTTAGACCTCGGCTAACGTAGTAAATGGGGAGTCAAGCCCCTTTACTCTCTCTTATCAGGACTGAGCTTACTACATGTTCTAAAACCGCCATGTATAGGTATAACTATTCTCCCTTCTCGGGACTAGACAAAGCCAGAGGCGTCCCCGTATAAACTTTTAATTCTTGGAATGCTTTATTACACTCTTCATTCCATTTTAAATTATTCTTTTTCTTTATAACATCAAAGAAATGAACACATTTGTCGGTGGCCTTGGAAACAAACCTGCTGAGGGCTGCTACTTTCCCGTTTAGGCTCATGACTTTCTTGTTTGTTTTAGGTTCCTCCATATCTTTTATAGCTTGGATTTGGTCAGGGCTAGCTTCAATCCCTTATTCACTTACCAAATACCCCAGGAACTTTCCAGATTGAACCCCAAAAGGGCACTTTTGCGGGTTTAACTTCATTTGGTAATTCCTTAAGACATTGAACATCTCCTTCAAGTCCTTTAGGTGATTCGTTGTTTCGATGGATTTCACTAGCATGTCATCTACATATACCTCCATGTTGCGCCCTATTTGCTCTCGGAACATCCTGTTTACCAGTCTTAGGTATGTTCCTCCCGCGTTTTTCAACCCGAAGGGTACCACTTTATAGCAAAATGTTCCCCAATCAGTGATAAAGCTTGTATGCTCCTCGTCGGGTTTGTGCATCAGAATATGGTTGTACCCTGAGTAGGCATCCATAAGAGATAGAATCTTGTGGCCACTCATGGCATTGACCAACTGGTCAATCCGCAGAAGAGAATAGCAATCCTTCGGGCAAGCCTTGTTTAAATCCGTATAGTCAACAAATGTCATCCACTTCCCATTTGACTTCTTCACTAGAACGGGATTGACTAACCATTTCGAGTAAACGACTTCTCTGATGAACCCCTTTGTTTCTAACCTTTTGACCTCCTCCTTTAGGGTTTCTAGCCGGTCCCTATTATATTTTCTCTTCTTTTGCCTAACAGGGATCACTAAGGGGTCAATGTTCAAGGCATGACTCATAATAGAAGGATTGATAAGGATCATGTCTAAATGGGTCCAGGAGAAACATATTTGTTGCGTTGTAGGAACTGAATTAGGTCGCTCCTAAGGGGCTCTGTCAGCCTCTTTCCTATGTTGACGACCTTCGATTAATCTTTTGAGTCAACGTTTACTTCCCCCGTGTCTTTTATTGGTTTCATCCTTTCAATGTCCCACCTAGAGTCCAGATCTGTGATGATTTCTCCTTCCTCAGTCAAATTCACCTCATCAGACCTCTTCCTCTTTCTTTTCAGAGAAGTGTACCTACCATTGGTGCAGTTGTCGGTCTTATTTAATTTTATCTTAGCTTCGAATGTGGGATGTAGGAATCTCCTACCCGAAGGTATGAAAACAATAGAAGAATCAAAGTACGAAGAACACTCCCTTTTGTATTTGTCAATCGTTGCGAAGTACAATTCGCGGGAACTAAACTGTTCTCCACTGATGGTACCTCATCCCTGCTTGGTTAGGAACTTTAACATAAGATATTTGGAAGAAACAAAAGCTTCCATCTTCTCTAAAGCTGGTCGTCCAAAGAAGGCATTGTAGTAGGATGTTCGATCGATCACAACAAAGAGAGTTTTGAAAGTCCTATGAAGCGGAGGGTGTCCAACTTGAACCAGAAGGTTGATTTGACCCACTGGAGCGGATCCTTTGTTGTTGAAGCCGAAGATTGGTTCATTGTTTAGTTCTAACTTCTTCTCAAAAATTTCCATTTGATCGAAAGCATGCTTGAAGATGACATTGACGGCACTCCCAGTATATACAATAATCTTCGAAACAACCGAGAGCCCTATTTGTGCTGTTATCATAAGAGGATCATTATGAGGGTGGCAGCCCCCTTTGTTCATTTCTTTTGGAGAAACGACTAGGTTGTGCATTTTAAGAGCATAACGCATGTTATTCAATGATGGTTCTTCTCGAATGGATAAGATTCCCTCCATGGCCTCTTTCATGTACTAGCTCCTAGCTTTCGGACAACTTCCGGTAGGGTGTGGGCCTCCATGGATCACATTGATTTGATTTATGGGTAGCTCCAAATCTAGGTTACTCTCTTCCGTTGCAACTCCTATAGCATTTACCGAAACCTTCTGTTATCCACTTGCATGCTGAGTTGATGTTGTCTTGTTTAAAACAAATTCTTTTAGATGTCCCTCTCGGATCAGGTTCTGAATAATCCCGTCCAATACCTTGCACACGTCAGTCTTGTGTCCGTTGGTTTTGTGGAATTCACTATATTTACCACCGGAATGAGGTTCGGGGCAATTCTTGGCTTTGAACGAGACGGGGAAGTTATTGACCCTTTCTCTTGCAACAGCATACACATACGAGATGGGCTTTTTCAGGGCAACCGAGTTGGTATTAGAATCTTCCCACCTTGACCTCTTTTAATTTCCTTCTGGGATATTTCGTCCAAAGTTCGGCCTTCCTCCTTCCCCTTGAGGCCCGAACTTCGTCTTCGTGAAGTACAATTCATCCATGTGAATAAACTTATTGGCTTGGAAATGAAAGTCTTGAAAGTCTTTGCAGCCATGAATATATAACTCCGGGGGTGTTTTCGATTAACCCTGAGTGTACGACAATCAACTTGTCATGGTCGTTCATATCCTTTGCATTTAAGGCCTCGATGTTGAACCTTTTCAGATAATCCCCTAGAGACTCCCCTTGCCTCTGTTTGATGTCAGCGATGACTATGTAGTCCACCGTCGGATCTTTGCAGATGTAGAACTACGCGAAAAATTCGTAGGAGAATTGTTTCCATGAGTGAACGGTGTTTTCCCTATACTAGCGATACCATTTCACCGCTGCCCCTTGGAAGGTAACCGGGAAAAGGCGACATCTGATGGCTCTGGAAGCATTGTAAAGATCCATCTGGATATCGAAAGCCATTAGATGATCGTTGGGGTCAGTTGTCTCAAGATACTTTATGGTTGGAACCTTCACTCTCGATGGTATTATGGTGTTCATAATTTCATGATAAATGGAGCTACTCTTTCATTGTCATTAACCCTTTCATCTTAGGTCCTCTTTCCCTTGCTTCCCAAAAAGTCCTTGAAGGTCTTCGGGGTAAGGTCTTTGATGTAAGCTTCTATATTTTCATAGTTTACTCTCTTGGGATCATAGCCTTTGGAGGTAGAACTCCCAGACTATTTTTGCTTGCATTAATTACCATGATGGTATACTCCCGTCAGATGGGACTTCTTATTCTTGGAAGAAGTTGCCTTAAGCTTCTCTTTTGCTTCTGAATGCTGAACGGGAGCCTTTCTTTTCAGAGATTCATTCTTCTCTCTCCGACTAGATCTGGTGAGCCTTGAGGGTTCTGTGCCTGGACAACGTCGACTTGAGCCTGCATTTCTTGGAATTGCTTCTCCAAGACCAAGATTCTTGCGACATTATCTTCCATGGCGTTTGAGTTTGGTGGTTGTTGTGGATTGGATGTGTCTCCTCTTTCGTTATTGTCTGGGTTGAGCATTGGATTCACATTTTCTTTGAGGGTTGTGTTAAGATCTAGCTCTTTGTTTCGTTCCTCTAATCTTTTCGATTTCATCTTTCCTGCCATGGAGCAATAAATTCAACGAATTAATTTTGAGATATTAACCATAAGGACGGAGGTTCAGGCCCTCCTTCTAGCATAAAAATGTTAACGAAATTTTCCGTCAACACCCGGGTTAAGTTATTTAGAGCGTGTGTTCATGGGATTTGACACCATCATGATTCAGAGTTAACGAAGGGAATTACGAAACCTGTGAATCTAAGTTAATCTACCTTCCCTTAGGCACCAGAATTTTTATTCTAACAATTAGTTATCTCCCCTCCAAAGGACGGGCATCACACATGCAATGCAGCAATGTTCCGAAATGACTTTAGGAAGGTTATTTAGCTTGTTATTGCTAGGTCTTATGAAATCATTTGCTCTCTAAATCATGAAAGTGATGCTATGCACCATGATAAGAAGAAATCAGGCTAATGTGTTCCCATATCCGGGAAAAGAGGCATCATAATGTTCATTAACTCAAACAATCATTCTGCGCTAGACCAGCACAAAAAGGGGGTCCGGATCACGTAAGAGAACGAGTCATGAACTCACAGATGACCCTCCTCTTTGAGTTCAGGAACCATTAGGCTAATCATGAGAGTGTCAATCAATGTGACAAACTCTTGAGGTAGGGGAAAGGGGACTTCACGTTTCCATGAAGCTCCTCCTCCCTTGCTAAGGCGCCATGATTGATTTTATCATAAGAAAGGTTAGTGTTAACTCCGTGTTTCATCATTATGGCACAACAAGATTATCAAATCGCAAGACGTTTAAGACACAGAATTCTCCATTCATAAATTGTAGATGTATTAAAAGAGTCAAGGATTTACTCATTTTTAGAAGAAAAGAACTAGATTGAGAAATAAAAAGTTCGTCCCCTTTTACGTGGCTCCTAGGGTCTTATTTGTAGAGAATTCGGGACCCCTTCCACTGCTAGGCTATTGGGCCTACACGGGCCTTGGCCGACCGCTTTTTTCCTTGGTCTCGGATGTGTGGATCTTGGCCATTTTTGTGGTGCTAATTATAGTTTTAGAGTAAGGGTCCCGATCAACTAGGGATTTTCCGAGGTGGCATTTGAACCCTCAGTAGCAACTCCTAGGTGAATACTTCCCGGATGTAAGCTTCTAGATGTAGGCTTCCGGATTTCTCCTGAATACTTAAAGGGGCTTGCTCTCGTGATGTATGTAGATAGCTGCCGGTTTGAAACCGTTATTGGTTCCTGTATTAGGTAAATTAGTACCGATAGCATGTATCTCTGTTAGGGTCCCATTTAGCCAAACAGTGGAGCTTTTGGCACATTCTGGCTTTCCGGAAGATAGCTGTCGATGATGTCTCCGTTGTCTATGAACGTGACTTTTCGTCGTTCATGAACTAGCTACTTCGAAAGTTGGTTCCGGATAATCTCCTGGATTGGTACCTTTCGCTTCAGGACTCTCTCGTTGGGTAGACCCTATTAGATAGAGTCGATCTGATAAACTTTGCTATCATTTTGTAGGCTCTGAACTCCTTTCTTCCTAAGAAGGTTTCATGTTGCTCTCAGATCATTCTTTCTCGCTTTCGGTCATCTCCATTTTCTCCTTTGGAAGGTTCTTCTGTGTTAGCATTTCTCTGATACCTTTTCACTGTTGGCCTATGTTAAGGGTTTATTTTTGTAGTAACAGCTTTGAATATTATAGTTTTGAAATAAGAGTTTAAACTTAATTAGTCCTTCTTGAATAAACTATGAATGTTTTAACTGCTAATTCAAGTATTATAAAGATGATTTAGGATAGTTCTCACTCAGGTTTGATTTATTAAATCATTAATTGAGTATGCAGGAACGACTAGTACATCGTGTACCATTTATGAGTGTCAATTTATTAACCGAGGAATTGAATGGATCAAAGGTAAAGCTCGGATACTCTATAAATTAAAGTAGAGAGATAATAAAAGTTTATAATTGATCAAATAACTTGATCATCCCAGTGTGACAGAGATAGTGTCTAAGCTTGGGTTTGGAAAACCAATTTCCTGCTCTCTCTGGCTATGCGGATCAGCCTAACGCGCTGGGAATGGTAAACTTGATTTGTTCAAATTCAAATACATATATAATTAAGGAATTTGGATTTCATAGATATGATCTGCTTGTACAGGGTATTAAAGTTTGCAGAGCGAACTTATTATGTTCGTGGAATTCAAAAGGTATTCTAGCTGTTATTCCTCCCCATAACACTTGTTGAATACAAAGATTGATATTTAGTATAATTTGAGGAATCTATATGATTTGCATCTCTTCAACAAGATATTCTAAAGAATGGATTAGAATTTATTTTCGAATAAAGAAATGAACAGGAATTATAATGATTGAGGAAACGAATCATTAAGAACTGGTTTTGGTTAAGTTAAGAATAATTTCCTAAGGATTCAACATATAATTAGGTAGGATTAAATGGAGATTAGGGAAATAATAAAAGAAATTCTTTGATTAAAGAAATAGGATTATTCAAAATCAGATATACCCATACTTCATGTTTACGAAAATCGATAGTTGGATTTTGAAGGAACCGTATCAGATTTGTTTTGTATATATTCGAAAACCACTTCGAACCAATTTGCATTGCGAGGTAATGAATGATGCGAATGAAGGCATATGAAGACGATGATTGAAACGACCCAGATTTTTAACGTCTATTTTAAAATGGTTTTAAATATTGCTTTAGAATTTAATTAGCTTGATTTCAATAATTTTGAATATTTTATTAAAGGAAGTAACAAAGTAATAATTTAAATTCCGGAATGGTTGGAATTTATTGTATCTGCAATATAATGTGAACTAGCAATTTAAAAGGATTTAATGTTGTTTGGTTTTGAATTATACTAACATATTCGTTTATTAAACGATGTTTGAATGTTTAATTTATAATTTTATTATTAAACGAGCTGTAGTGGTGCGGTAGTTAATAATATAATATTTTAAACTTTAATTAGATGCATATGATCCAATATAAGCCGGATTTCTTCAAATAAGAATCGTCCGAATCTATTGGATAATATTTTTCTAATGAAGAGAAAAATCTAGTCTTCATGTTGCAGATTTTGTTTTATGTCCAAATCAAATTTTCAAATTTCAAATAGTCGCTATGGAATTCGTTTATAAATTATAACATTTATTTATATAAATAAAAGGATTTTTAAATTTACTTAATATCGATTTGGCTTGGTATTCAACCCGGAGTATTTTATTTTGAAACTACATGAAATTCTTCTAGGGTATATCCGATAATAATGTTTTATTAATATTATATTGAGGTATTTTAAAATTGTTTTATTTTAATTTAATTTGGACCTCTAAAAAGGGACTTTATTCAAATGACCTCCATTTCCAACGAAACAAATTTTATTATGACCATAATGACTAATTGTTGCTAGATTTTAAGTTTCGCGTCAATTGGAGTTAATTTGTGAGCACAGCAAAATTTTATGCAAATAAATCAATTATTTGGACTTGAACGAGCGCCATTTGAGCAAATGGATTCGAAATTAGACGAAACAATTTTGTTGGGTTTGTGACATCAAATTATACCATGACGTCCATTTTCATCGCAAACAAAGTTTGTATGTAACCATAGAAGAGAATAAAAAGCATTCAAAAAGGCGATAGACACGAAATAAAAATCGTTAGTCGTTTTCAGTAAATTATCTTCAGTCAAATCAAATTAAATTAATATATTTTCTCATTACATATGTCATTCACCCTTAAACTAGATTTCAACCTCCCATTTCTCTAATTCGTCTGGAAATTTACAACTAATCCTGAATTCACTAAATAATTTATTTCTCTAGATCTGCATGGAATTGGTCAAGGTGACCAACATCAAACTTGTGGAGGATGCCGTGGAGTAGCTTCAGCTAAAATTTGGTGAGCTATAATCATCTGTGGTGGCCGAAATCGACCAAAAACTGAGAAAATTACATTTCACTCTTTGGTCTTTTGACGGAATTGGGGTTGTTTTCAGGTTGAGGTGTCTAAAGAGATATTGTAGAGGGAGGAGAGGGCTACGTATTTCGTGTTGAGGGGTTGGCCTGATATTGATTGTAGCAGTGGTGGATCATAGTTGATCGGAGTATTGGTTTTGGGTGGGTTCAAGTCAGTTTTTGGGGTTTGTCCGATGACTGGGTGGTCGAGGGGGGATACGGCCTGAAGCAAAGTTAGAGGAGAATGTTAGGCGGTAACAACAGCGGTGGTGCGGTGGTCTGCAGTTACGTATGGCGGCGATTTATTGACTATGAACATGACTGGGTCGAAGCCAATTTCTGGCGCAACGGAGCAACACGAGAGTTTGAGGTTTTTAGCGATGGCAGGTGGGTCAACGGCGAGGTTAGCGGTGGGGAGGTGGTGACCTCTGGTGGTCTGACACGGTGGCGAAACGGCAAAAATGGGGTCTGTGTTTGGGAAGACATGGAGGACCGGGTTTCTGAGGAAGCAAGAGTCGAGGAAAAATCACGATGGAAAAGAAAACGCGTGGGGGGTTAGCAGCATTAGTGATGTGGATTAAGCGGTAATTAAAGTAATATTAATTTTTGTTAATAATAGGTTAATAATTTTTAATTTTTATATAATATAAGTTCAAGCTAATATAATCAATATATTTCTCGTACGTTAACGAAATTTAACGAAACATGATTCATTGGAATCATGGCGACGGACACTACACAATCGAGCATAAACGGTTATTGATGGAAGCAACTGGAATTTTGTATATTTTTAAGTGCTTGTTTAAAAATATATTTGACATCGGTGAAATCGTTCATCGAATAAATTGATGAGTTAACTCTCACACTTTTCTAGAATACTATGATATGTTAAATTCATATAATTATAACTTATCATTGGATGTTATTGGTTATTTATTGTTGATGATTGGCTTTATTTATATTTCGTTGTTTTGAATGCATTATATTAATGAAATCATTTCATATATTATTATCAAATATTATTGTGATATATGATGTAGGGAAGAACAGGTTAGAGGAATCCAACCGGATTCCTCAAATAAAGTGTATGTTATTTGTTGTGCATATCATTAATATATATATATGAATTATTTACCCCAAATGACATTAAAACTTGTTTGGATGTTGACGACCGAATGGGTGTTAATCGTTGTTGTGATTTTAATTAATCGACAGTATTGATTAAGTGGTTTGTTTTATGACCTAGTTTTACCGTTAGGCAAATGGATGAAGTTTTAAGTTATAAAATTTATTTTATAACTGAAGTGAAGTTTTTAAGTCTATTTTATATAAGTTAATTAAAATAGAAGTTTTATAAATATATTTATATAAAAAATCATGTTTTACAAAAGGGATTATTAAACGTTTTATATTACGAATTCTTATGTCGTTTTTGAACAGAAAGTCATAACTAATCTATGAGTTAGTAAAATTAAGTAATTGTTTTTATAAAACAATTATATGATGTTTTTAAATTTATTAAGTTATTAATTAATTTAAGGGGGGAAATGAATGGAAATCAGTTAACAGCTTAATAACGTTTACGATTGGCTAAGGCAACTGTTTTAAAATTGAAATTGACAATTGGGTTGATTTAAATTAATCTAATCAATAGTTTTTCCCAATATTTATTAAAACTTAACGAATGTTGTTAAACATTAGTTTTTCTTTGATTAACTATATTTTTAAGTGATTTTCGAATTGTTTATTGTTAATAAAGTTAATTATTATTTGATAACCATTAAAAATGATTAATTATTCTATCTTTAGTTAATAACGAAATTAACTACTTTTAATGTAGCAGACGTTGAAGTTAATTATTATTTTAAATTAATGATAATTAAAACGTACTTTTTAGTTGGAATTCAATTAAGAAGTGATCAAATGGAAATAAGACTTGATTAAAGTCTAGTAAGAGTTTTATAGAAGTATTTATAATCCAAGTTACAAACAAGGTTTTTAATTGTAACTTGTAAGAATTTCAGTTAGAGTTTACTTAATTAAGAAAAATAAATTAACATGTAAATTGGGTTTTCAAATAAAAGAAAATGGTTTATAAAACCACAGTAAATGGAAATGGTATATCAGATTTTTGAGTTGCAAGCTTTTATTATTTTAAGATAAGAACGTTGTCGATCAAGGTCTAAGAGGTAATTAGAATAACCTAACTTTAACGATTTCACTATTATCAAGAGATAGTATTAGTTTGTAATGGGTAGGGGAAATGGAAAGTGGGTTTATAAAACTAAAGCGATAATTTTAAGCATAAGAAAATACGAAAAGGTTTAAGGAAGATAAAATGATGTTTCGAAGATAAAGGAAATAAAAGGTATTTGATCAATATGGAAATATTTCGAGACAAAAGAAATATAAGGAAGGTATGTGGGTAAATACATTTAGAAGTTATGGTAAATGTTTCAAAATAATGAAAAACTAGAAGAGTTTTGTTGAGATAGAATTTATGAATCTATTATAAGAATCGATAAAATGGTTTAATGAAGTGTTTTAATATACAAGACCTGAGCTGCCAATGTACTTAACAGTATTGTTATGATTTGATAGTTAAACAACCGACTATCAAATGAACTATTCTATTGGACTTTTTGACGTGTTGTTTTGAAGAGACCGGGATGGGGACTAGACCCAAAACCACTTCGAATCACCTATGCGGACACAACTAACTTGTAGGCTTAAAGATGGAGCATTGAAGATTGTTGATCTTCATGAGCGGAAGAACTACTTGACAAATTTCTCTGGATTGCAACCAGAGTTATATGGATTGTGATTCTGTCGTGGTTGAAATCCATGAATTGCAAGGACTTCTCGCTACTAATATAGAGGGTGATTCCTAGGATGTGGTAGGATGGTGCCTTCAGTTCATATTGTTCCTGGGTGACTTGCATGGACGAATGTTTGACAGATTATTTCCTTAGAGTCACATAAGTTGATTTTTTACAATTATACCAAGTTTGGTGGCAGAGAAATTCTCTTTCTTAATACATAGAGTATATTTGTAGACGTCAATTAGTGATTTGACGGATCTGACGATGTGGCATTCAAAGTAAATGGTGGCGTGTTGTTCTTAAAAGTAATCGTGACCTCAAGCCTCGCAACCGAGAAATGACAAAAATTGGGCAGGCAGCATGGGTAGTTAGGCCGCACCCAAGTAGGGTATATTGTCATCAATCTAGAGAAAAATCATTTTTATTCTTTCGTTTCTGTATCTCCGCGGATGTATGGTGGATCCATAAAGCTGTAGGGTGATTATATATTCGGTCCACTCAAGTTAAATAAGTGACCGGTCATGTGTGGTCGGGTTGCAAGATGTTCTTGTTGAACCCCAGTGTATCCACTTTCGAGTACACTGATCGGAAGGTTGTCCCATACCTTATCATGGTTGGAAGCCATTCTCCAATAAGCGCCTTGCATTTTTGATTATATAATGAATATGTAGAGCATGAGATGCAAGTGATCTGCTAGATGGTTATTTATTTACGGTTTGATAGACATTATTATAATATCGTTGTATTTTGATATATAAAAAGTGTTTTGGGTTATAGTAAGGTAAAATCGACCGTGTTTATGTGTGGGCTGGTCTTACTATTATCCTTTTCTTTAAAAAAGGATTTCTAAAGTTAAACAAGTTGTTTTATGCTATGAATTTATCACTGAAAGTATTCCAGACTAATCCGGGTGAATTTTTCTTTGCTTCATATGTGCTCGGCTTAGACCGAGTATATTTCAAGTTTAGGTTTCGCTTGAAATTTCAAGAGCTGGAAGCAAGAGGCTTCACCATTAATTATTTAAATTTATTTTCTGTTGTGACATATTTATGTTGTACTTTGATGATAAGTCTGTATATACAGTTTCTTTTTTGTAAATTTGATATATTATATCTATTCGTTCCGCTGTGGGATTATGATGTTCTTCTTCTTTTCTTCTATTCTAATATTTCTGTCTTTCTTTTCTCACCCTCTAGTTTCTTTCTACTAACTATTTGGTGTTGTTTGTTACTTGGGTTTTGGCAAGTAATATGGGTTTTATGTATTATTGTCTAAATTCAAGCATCGAATTTCCCATCGGGTCGTTACAGTGGTAACAGAGCTATTGGTTTAGTGATAACCTTGGCTCTGTGGCGTGACCCGATAGAGATAATGTTAATAAAGACCTAGATTGAGTTTGAGTGCATATATGAGAGCACATATTTGTAGTTTATTATAGAATTATTTTTATATAGTTTTTCCCGTATTATATTTTTATATAAATATATTTTCCTCAAATGATGATAATGCTGATTTGTTTGAATGAGATGAATAAGAATTCAAATTGGAATATTAAACTAGAACATATTAATATAATAGAAAGAGATTTTCACTTATGAAATCATACTTGATGGAAGTTAACCCAATATTAATCAATTGATGCTGATTATGTGAAACCAAAGTGAAAGCAAACAATAAATATTAATGTTGATAGAAAATGATTTGGTTGAATTGTTATGCCTTGCTTATTTGTTATATATTGGATGGTTTCTATAGAATTCACCAATAGTTAAATTTAAAGTTGAATAAATTGAAAGTTAAATAAATGAATTCCACTATCACAAGTTTAAATGGAATTGCTTATGAATTAAAACCAGAAGATTTAAACATGTAATGATGTCTTATGTTTGTAATCATTTGCAAATCAATAAGTTGTTATTCTAGAATTTCATTCAGTTGATACTTACTTGAGAATTGAGTTAAGTACAGGTTCCTTTGCTAAAACATGCCACCGAGTCCGCTCACAATGGCAAAGCGACCAAAGAACGCAATGATCAGCTCTTCAGCCGTAGCCGAAGCCGGAACATCCCAACAGCCTCAGCCAGCGGATACCCCAGCCACGAATGAAAATGTCCCTCCTACTGTGCACCTCGAAGCACCTGCTACACAAGCTCAGATTCGCGCACTTAGTGAAAAATATGAGAACACAACGGTCGAGCTCAATCAAGCATTAAGGAGTAACATCGACCTCATGCGAAAACTTTAGGAAAGTCAGCGCATCCTCGCTCGACTCCAGCTAGCTTGTAACAATGGTCGACCACGAACAGCTGTCTCGAAAATTTCCTCTTCCGAGTCGAGGGGACCGCATCAAAGAAGGAGGTTTAGTCTCATCAACAACGTCGTCGTTCGCAATGCCCTTGACAACGGTAACAGCAATGGCTACGCTAATGGAAGTGGAAATGGCAACTGAACTAAAGTCATATATAGTGAGGTAGCACAATACCGAGTTCGCTCTTGCTTAATCATCAATAATGGATCGGGTCTGACTAACCAACTCCTTCCTCGACAAAGCCCAATGGTCGCCCATCGAGATGATGGACCTACTATTCTAGCAGCCCACACTCTTCCAGAACAGGATCCGCATTAACCCACTCCACCTCATCATCTAGACCAGGATCCGATTATAGATACTGAGGACATAGAAGACGACGTCCCAGACATCCATCATAGAAGACGCCCTCGCAACAGAACTCAGAACCTCGCCAAAATCCATGGGTCCCAATGGCGAATCCCGATCCAACTTATCTTCCCAACATGATCCGAAGGATCACGAGGGAAATGTGAGGGAACGTGCAGGATTCATGGGAGGCACACACTAGGCGTAACCCCTCCACAAGAAGGGTAAACGAAGCTGAGTGGCCGCGAGGCTTCAGCATGCCACTCTACAATGGCACAACCGATCCTTGTAACTTCCTAAATCGATACAAATGGCAAATGGACTCGAGCCGGGGAAATGACCCGGTCAAATGCAAGTGCTTCCTAGTCTTCTTATCAAGAACATCTTTATTATGGTTCTCTCACCTCCGACTTGATTCCATTAACAACTTCGGCCAGTTAGCAACAGAGTTGGACAAGCAATTCAGGATGCATATCCCGACTCCAAAGAACGCCCTCACTTTGTCCAACCTATACCATGGACCCCCCGAGTCGCTCAAAAGCTACCTCTCCCGGTTCAACATCGCCCTCGCTGAGGTCGACGATTCGGACCCTCGCACCATACTCTTTCAGTTAGCAAAAGGTGTCCTTCCAACTTCCAAATTCAAGACATGGATCAATCGGAAGCAGCCAAAAAGTCTCGACGCTTTTTACAAAAGGGAGGGGCAGTACTTATGCCAAGAGGAAGCGAGATGGAATCGGCTCTCTGAAACCAGTTGCCACAACGACTCTCAAGCAGACGCTGCAAATAACAACCTCAGAGGAAGAAAAGTAGGAGAACCCTCTGATCAGAACAAGGGGGCAGGTCCTTACAGGCAAAGACCGAATAATGGTAGGCAAAGCGGTCGGAACCACGGTCAGGCCCCGACCGAAGGAAACCCGGCCCTTACCGAGCCTTCGAGACATACACCCTGCTGAATAAGGACTTAGAAACAATTTACTTGGAGACATGCAACACATTGCCGTACAAGAAGCCATGCGCCAGGGAATCAACCGACCTTGAGAGAAATACTGGAAGGTACTGCCGATACCACGACGTTTATGGGCATAACACCAATGAATGTCGCTAGTTCAAGGACATAATTGAGAATCTTATCCGCGAGAAACAACTTGAGCAATATGTCTAAGAACCCTTTCCTCCCAAAGTAAGTTCAAAGCCTCCGGCGCTAGCACCTCAAGCACCCACCAAGACGACTCCGGGTCCATCTAACCCGAGGCAAGGAATCGTGATTAACACTATATGTGGTGGACCTTATCCTACACACAATAGCTTTCGGAAAATAGAAGAGTATGTGAGCTCCATAAAGTATGCTACTTATGAGGCTTGCTCCGCTCCTAATGAATCCATCCCAGCCAAGCTCCAAAAACCCATGTGGGATGACATTGTTTTCCATGAAAAAGATTCTACGGGGGTTGAGATCCCGACCACCAATCCACTAGTTATCATGGCCCAAATCGGGGCTGCTTTTGTCCGAAAAGTGTTAATTGACTTGGGAAGCTCGATCAACATTATTTTTAATGCTACTTACGACCAAATGAAATTGGGAACAAAGGACTTAAAGCCATGTCGCACCATGGTCCATGGCTTCAACGGGGCTTCTAGTTGCCTAGTGGGAATGATCGATTTTCCTATAGAGCTAGGCGAGGGGGATCGGAGCCGGGTCTGAATCCTCACTTTCGTGGTTATAGACATCGATTCCCCTTACAATGCTTTATTTAGACGCCTTTTCCTCATAGAGTTTCAGATCTGCATGTCCCCCTGGTCTCTCCTAATGAAATTCCTAACAAAAAACGGGATTGGAACAGTTAGAGGTGACAAGCTAATGCCAGAGAATGTTACGCAATAGAATGGAAGAATGCACACAATATGGACAAGGGAAAAGCCGTGCCCACACCTTCTTGCGCCAAGACCGTTTCCGCATAGCAATCAGCAGCATCAGGGCCTTGGCTTAGGCGCCACTATCGTCTTTCCGATGACCTCGATCCACAGAAGGACGAAGAGTTCGAGTACGAGAGGGCTACTCCGGTTGAACCTATAGTGGATATTCCAGTTAATCCCGATGATCCATCAAAAGTGCTAAAGATAGGATCACAACTCTATCCCACAATCAAAGAAGATCTTTTAAGTTTCTTGAAGGCTAATTTGGACGTGTTTGCGTGGACCCACTCCGATATGAGGGGCATCGACCCCGCGTTCGCTTGCCATTGTCTAAGTATTGATCCTACAATGCCTCCAATCAAGTGGAAGCGCTGCTTCCTGCGACCTGAAAGGTCCAAAGCACTCGAGGAAGAGGTGGACTATCTACTCAACGACAACTTTATTCGCGAAGCCAACTACCCCAAATGGGTCTCCAATCTAGTCCTGGTCAAAAAAGCCAACGGCAAATGGCGAACATGCGTCGAATTCTCCGACTTAAACAAGGCATGTCCCAAGGACGACTTCCCACTCCCGAAGGTCGATCAACTTGTTGATTCCACCTCCGAATACTAGCTACTATCTTTCATGAACGCCTATTCAGGCTATAATCAGATCCTAATGAATCTTTGCGACCAGGATCATACCTCTTTCATAACCGACCTTGGGCTTTACTGCTATCGTGTCATGCCCTTCGGCCTTAAGAATGCCAGTGCCACTTATCAGCGGATGGTTATTCATCTCTTCAAGAACCAAATTGGGAAATCTATGGAGGTGTACGTGGACGATATAGTGGTAAAATCTAAAGTGTCAAGCAACCATGTCCACGACCTCTCTGAAATGTTCGATGTCGTTCGCCAGTATGACATGAAACTCAACCCCATGAAATGTTCCTTCGGCATCGCTTCAGGAAAATTCTTGGGTTTCATCGTCAACTCCCGGGGCATCGAAGCAAATCCCAAGAAAATCCAAACCATTCGGGACATCCAAATCCCCCAGAACATCAAAGATGTCCAAAGTTTAAATGGAAAGGTCGTCAGTTTGAGTCGGTTCATCTCCAAGGCCAACGATAAGTGCATCCCTGTCTTCTATTTACTTCGAAAGGAAAACACAACTTTGAGTGAACCCAAGAATGAGTTTCCATTTTGAGGAACTTTTAAATCACCTAGAGCGATCACCTATCTTATCTAAGCCTATGGACCATGAGGACATATATGTTTATTTGGCTGTTTCCGTGCAGGCAATCCATTCAACACTTGTACGCATCGAGAACCGCGTCCAATGACCCATCTACTACATCATCAAAGGATTGACGGGGGTAGAGAAGAATTACCCAAACCTAGAAAAGCTAGCCTTCTGCTTATTAATTTTATCCCGGAAGCTTCGACCATACTTCTAGTCTCATCCCATAAAGGTTTATATCGACCAGCCCCTGCGACCAGTCCTGCAACGACCCAAGGCTTCTGGGCGGTTATTAAAATGGAGTATGGAACTGAGCCAGTTTGAGATAACATTCATCCCTCGCTGAGCCATGCTCGGACAAGCCCTCGCCGATTTCATAGCAGAATTCACAGCTCTCGAGGAGACTCTTACAGAGAACACCAAAGCTTCCGACACTCAATGGAAATTGTTCGTGGAAAGGTCCTCCAACAGCAAATGCTTAGGAGCTGAAGTCGTGCTCATCACTCCCGAAGAACGCCCAATATATTATGCGTTATAGCGAAATTTCCCTGCTACTAACAACTATGCAAAGTATGAGGCCTTGATAACCGGACTCAGAATCGCGATCGAGCTCAAACTAAAGACCATCCAAATCTTCTCCGATTCACAACTCATCGTTCATCAGGTGCAAGGAAAATATCAAGCTAAGGGGGAACGACTCTCCCTGTATTTAACCTAGGTTTAGGAATTGCTCACCTACCTCGAACATTTTGTCATCACACGCATTTCTCGAGAGCAAAATGAAAATGCAGATTCACTAGCCAAACTAGCAAGCTCCAAGGATCCGCAACTCTTGGGATTCTCCCCCATTGAAGTGCTCAACTCCCCAAGTATCAAGAAAATATAGACTGAGACGGCCATGAACGCTGGATCCGAACCTGAATCATGGATGATGCCGATCAAGAATTACCTGGAACGCGGGACCTCCCAGGATGCTACAAGTAAAGACGAGCACTCACTCGTCAATCATCTCGCTACCTTCTTATGGATGGGGTGCTCTACCGTAGAGGTTTCTCTGTCCCATTGCTCAGATGCGTAGCCCATGACGATGCCATCCAAGTGCTCACTAATGTACATGAGGGTGAGTGTGGCGGCTATACTGGAGGACAAACCCTAGCAAGAAAAATACTCAGACATTGTTATTATTGGCCTATGCTCGACCAAGACGCCGCAGACTATGCTCGCAAGTGTTATAAGTGCTAGCGCTTCTCAAAGATCCCAAGATACCCGCCTTCAGAATTGACGCAAATGATCAACCCATGGCCATTCGCCATGTGGGGGAATCGACATCATTGGAGCTCTTCCAATGGTTAGAGGTGAGGCATGGCACACTGTCGTTGCAGTTGATTATTTTACCAAATGGGTAGAGGCATAAGCTCTCGCCCCAATCACCACCAAGAAGATGATCAACTTCGTTGTATGCAACATCATTACTCGATATGGGGTCCCTTAAGCTATCATTTCTGACAATGGCACTCATTACGAGAGCGCCAAATTCAAAGCCTTCTGCCAGCGGCACAACATCGAAAAAAGATTCTCGGCAGTGGCTCATACCCAAGCCAACGGGCAAGTCGAGGCGGTTAACCAGGTCATCAAGTCCATCAACAAGAAACGTCTGGAAAAGGCTGAGGCATGTGGGCTGACAAACTTCCTCTAGCCCTATGGGCCTATAGAACCGCCCACAAGACAGAACCAGTCACACTCCTTTCGCCCTTGCCTACGGATCTGAAGCTGTTATCCCCATTGAGCTCAAGCTTCAATATCATTGAGTTACTTATTTTGATCCAAAGACAAACCAAGACTTACCTTTGGGGTCACTCCGCTTACTAGAAGAAAAGAGGAACGAAGCTGATCTCAGAGCCGCCGCCTAATAGCAACGAGTAGCCCGATACTTCAATTCCAGGGTCCGTCATAAGGACCTCAACATCGGCGACCTTGTCCTAAAACGGGTCTTTCCTCCATCGATAGGCCTTGCCCCTCGTTGGAAAGGTCCATACTCCATACAACGGAAGCTCAGCAATAGATCTTTCAAACTCGCAACCGTGGACGGAGCTGAACTCCCAAAGCCATGGAACAGTGAACATCTCAGCCACTACTTTACATGATTTAATACACAATTGTTTATACTTTCCAACGATGTTTTGTTTTCTAGCGATTCAAGGCATTGTAAAGGCTATTACTGCCAAAGTTTTTAGTGGAAATGATGTTCAACTTCCTATTCTCTTTTGTGTTTGCTCCGTGCATGACATGTTTGATTAATCCTGACAACCAGCTTGTGTACAAACAATTGATTGCCATATTGGCCCCCGAGCATGGGAGCCCGCACCGCAATCCGAACCTCGAGCCAACCTCGAGGCCAAACCACACTGGCTATGACCGGCACCCGAGCACGGGAGCCGGTAGCACTACTCGAATCGCCGGCCGCGGCGCGACCAAGTATAAATAACCACTAACTTGAACCTCGGCCCCGTGCCGAGACCGAGGATAAATCATTCCGCGCCCAAGTCCTAAGCGACTTAGGGCTACCCAACAGCCAACTAAGAGTAATGTAAATTTCTCCTCTGGCTACGGGTGTCGGTCGAATCGTGGCTCAGCACCGAGGCCGACCTTAAATTGTTTCTTCCTCAAAGCTCTCAAGGCTAATAGGTAGCCCATAGCCACAATCGGACCCTACAGGCTGGTGATCCAGGCTTCTCTTCTCAGGTGAATAAACGATGTTTGCTACTTGCCATAACCCGATGAACGACGGGGGAGCCACCCACCAGACGGACCGCAAATCGCGACGTCCCACGCCTTCGCTGTACTTGGGATTAACCTCGGGCAACCCAAAACAGCAGGCACTCAGCTTGGTTTTGTAAACTACGGTTTTCCTAAGATGAGGGAAACTTACTGAAACCAACGCTCTACCTCACCCCTCTGGAATAGTCGACCTAGAGCGCATTCCCCAATTGCTTTTATGTTGAGTGTAACGATAATTATGCTTATGCAAGTACATGACGCTAGAAAACATAAAAAGAACATCTGAACACTCGACACAAACTGCGATCTTTTACTAATTCATATTCCATTTTCACACACATAAATTAAATGGACTACATGTCTAACCTCTTTCTTTCTAATGACAGGGTGTACATAAAAACCACACCATGTCTTGAAAAACCAAGAGCGAGGGCCATACTCGCGTAAACTATCAGCCTACACTGCCAAAATAATGGTAACATCTACGTATGTCACTAACGCTAATCATGTTTTTTCTTCTTGTGCTTGTGCTTTTTCTTTGCAGATTCGGCGCTCGACAGTTCTTTCCCCATGCCAAGCTTCTTCTTACCTTATCCGCTTCTTCCTCCTTGGCCCTCCTAAGGAGTGACCGACTCATGGGAAACCGAGAGGTGTCTCTCGTTTGCCACATTGCCGCTAGAGAACTCAGCAAGATCGGTAAGGATGGTATGCGGCGTAGGTCTGGAGGTACTTCCGGCAGCGAGAGCTACTACAACATCACTCTTCTCCGGGATTGCCTTGCCTTCCCACTCAGTCTTCTCCTTAGCCCCTCTGGCGGCCCGTCATACAGCTAGGTTTTGAGACTTGTGCACCGTGACATCATTAGCCTTGGGTTTCTCAGAAGTTTCTATGTCCCTCAACTAGGCCTCGTCATCCTCCCTTTTTTATTAGCCTCATCAGCAACCCTCTTCTTCTCTGCCTACTCGTTGGCCCTTCTCTTCTCAACTGTCTAGGTGGCGCTCCTCACAATATCCTACCTGGTCTTCATCAGGACCTCCTGTTTGGTAGCCTCATCCTGCCTATGCTTCTCCTCCAACTCTTCACACTTAGCCACCATTTTGGCTTTTTGGGCCTCCATTATAGCCGCCATCGAAGGCACATCAGCTTTGACGAGGCCTTTAGCGTGAGCACTTTGTCCATTAACCACCTCTCCTTTATCAGTAAGGCCTTCATAAAGGCTAGGTGTTATCCTTATGTCTGAGTAGGTTTCCAACTGATCGCCACCATATCCAAATTGCATTCCCATGAAACCTGGCCTAGATTCGGTTGTTTGCGGAAGCACGGGAACAGATCCCAATGTCTGATCAATCTAGGAACGGCTGCATACTAAAATCACAACCTTTTAGTCCTCAAATTCGGTAATCACGTCATCCTCGGGGATACATGGTAAGGGGAATTTACCTCCTGTTAGGGATGGTGTAGAAAGGATGGGAAGGGCGCTTGTCTCGACAGGTAAGATGAATCTGGTGTCCCCTAGCGCCGGATACTCAGGATTGTACTCAATAGAGACCCGAGCCAAGGATACGGGATCATTCGCTATAGCAGATTTAGGGGCAGGTGGCTGGTAAGAGCTTCCCTCTCCAAATTTCTCCGCTACAACCACGCTCTCAGTAATGGCAGACTTCCCCTTTTCAGTAGCGAGCCTTGCCAACTTCTCTTTATCAGCATCCTCTAACAGTAGTTTCCTCCCCTCTTCCAGCTTCTCATGCTCCTCATCAGTTAGGAGGTCAGTCATAAGCTGGTGTTCATTCAAGGTGCTCACACGTACTTGGCACAAATAGGCCTCATATGGTACCAGCCTCTCCCGGGTTCGAGCCAGTTTACGGGAGTAATCATCGACCCATGAAAGTCCACGGAATCTCAGAACCTTGACATACATGTTCCAGATACTTTCCTCGGAGGATAATTCTACACGAAACTCTGTATCCACCAGCTGCTCCCTCAGTTGTTCCACCTCCAACAGATGTTCGGCCTTCAACCCATCGACTGTGCTTAACAGATTCCTGTTACTAGCCTCTGCATCCTCCTTCGCATTCCTCATAAGCTCAACCTGCCTCCTCAGCACAGCAACCTCGGTATTCTTGGCCCGCAGCCTTTCATTCTCTGCTCTCAAGGCATTATTATCATACTGGAGTTGAGTGACTCTCGCATTATCCTTCTCCAAGTCGGCACATGCTTGCACCAAATCGTCCTTGTCCCTTTTGAGGGTTGTGTTCTCAGTGGTCAAGTAAGCTACGGTGTCTTTAAAAGTGTAGCGGTCGTGCTTGGCCTCCTTCTTTAGAATCTCATATGCGTGCTTCATCTCTGCTGCAGCAAAATGGTAATGAGTTAAAATTCGGAAGCGTAAAGGCTAACGGTCAAACGACCACCACACAATGGATAGACCTACCTATCTTTGTTTCCAAGTTACTAACAGTGGTCTCCTCGTAAGTTCGTTGGCTTGATGATACGCGGCCTTAACATGCATCCATACCTCCCCGGACTCCTTAGCAGGAGCTGGACGGAGATCAGGAAAAAACATCAACTCATCAAAATAATTCCGGGGGAAATGCTGTTTCAAGAACGCTCTCCGCTTCTCTATGGAAAGCTCTTGTATCTGGGACTCCATCAGGTTTTGCATCCCTGTTGTAATCTCCCTATCTGGTCTTGATTGGCCAAACGACGACTCCCTCCCCTTGGTTGGCTGAACGGGAGCTAGAGATGTAGTATGGGGGGAGTTGTCGAAGACAAGTGCCGGGAGCTACCTAAGTTGAGACGAGAGTCTCCCTCAGACATGTCAATTGGAGGAGAAGGAGGAGATCGCCGATACTGATCCCTACCTAGATGTTAACTACCCTGTTCTAGTAGGGGTGGGGTATCATACAAACTGGTTCCTCTCCTGAAGCTCTCGAAAAAAGGGTTCCTGGGGGTCGACGGTCTCCCTGTCGATAACATCGTCCTCCATGCCCTCTAGCCATATAACCTGCCAAAGGAACAAGTCAAAGTTAGTCGAGTCACACACTTAGGTGAGCCTCTATGCTATGTGGTGTTTATGAATGTATGCCCTAAGTGTTCTCTCAACAGACAAGATTTTGATCCGCTCGAAGGAATTAGCCACTCCGCAGCAAGAGTTAGCTCTTCCAGACTCACCGTACTCGGCCATGGAGTCAACTCCAGATCAAGTCTATTAAAGCCATCAAACTGGCCCGCATCCTCCAGCGAGGCGACGATCCCTAAATGGGTCGCATGAGATGACAGTCTGTCCAACGCTCCTTCCCCCTCTCGTATCGAAGGCGGGATGAGAGCACGCGACAACCCATCGCCTCCAGCAACCTCATCCTGACCGCGAGCCTCGTCTCCGCACACATCCACTTGTGGTTTGGCAATCATTTGCGGTTCCGCCTCAGCAGTGGGCATTTTCCTCTTCTGACTAGGAGATGCTTTGCCTTTCTCCACTATCTCCTTCGGTATACTAATTGCAACCGCAAGCCTAATTACAACCCGATCGCTAGGGAGAAGCCCGGCGCGGCGAAGGCGCTCCTGACTTGTCACTGTGTCAGTATTGTGGAACTCCGTTGGGACTCGCAGAGCATCAAGACATCGTCAATACTCATCACTGGTAGGCACCTCAGGATTCCCTACCAAAATAAAAATATGGTCAGAAGAGAGGCGAGAAATAAAAAAATCTCCAAAATGTTATACTAGATTATGGCTCTAACACCCAAATTGTCTTGAATTACAGAGAACAATAACTAAAAATGAAAGAAAATGCAACAAACACACCAAATTTATAGTGGTTCGGCGTTAACGATCCTACGTCTACTTTATATGATTTTGAATATATGTTTGAATGCAAGTACAATCAATATTTTCTCCCAATCTCACTCTTACAATGATAAATCACTCAGTAAATTCAAGATCCCTTTGAATAAAAACAATGGAGGTATGATAATGGTGGAATTAGAGCTCTGAATTGCCAAAAAGATCCTGAAAAATGCCAAGTGTTGGGCTATTTATAGGTGATTTCTATAGGCGGTTAGTGAGGACATGTGAAACAAATCCCGAGGATCTCAGAGCCGTTCGTGAGTGGGTGGAGAAATGGCAATATGGCAGTTATGGATAGGTGTCATCAGATCTTGAACTTGTGACTCGTGGATGATCAAGTCGTGGTTGTGCTTTCAGGGATATGGGGTCCGCTCGTGACCCCTAGTCAAAATCGGGTCGTGGAGTACCCATCACGAACGGGTCTAGGAGTCTTCGTCACAAACGGCTCGTAGTGCCTCCCTCACGAGCAGGTTGGTAGGCGTGCATCACGAGCGGGTCCTGGTTTCACGGATCATGGTGCATATGGGGATGTGAGGCTACTCGTTGTTCACTTCATATGTGTTTAAATCTTTGTGGCTTGGTCCAAAAGCTAGCCAACATTTTACCCCCTCGAAGTGTGTTTTATCAAAGATGGAACGTGCTTCGAAATTAGCCACTACTCCTATTTTTGAACAGGAGAGTGCTGATAGTCGTTTCTGTTCGTATTATCACGTTGTTTCGAAGGATCGCGTTTTCTAACGAGTATAAATATATCACCGAGTTTTCAATTATTTCTCTATTCATAAATCACTTCCTGACATAAGACTCCAGAGTATATCATGAGCAATTCTGCAAGTGAGCCCTTAAACTTCTCGTAAAATAGGCTCAAATAAGTTCATTGCTTCTGTAAGTAAGGATTTTAGCTTTTCAAATCAATAATTATTTCAAAGCTTGGATCGCCAGGTGATTCCATGGTTCGCGCCTCTTGGATATTTATCAGTAACCGGTGGTAGATTAGGTCATTACGCAAGCGATGGTGGGCTCTCTTAAGCGTCCATGGTCCATTGGGCCAGGCCGATCCCAATAAGACAAAAGAGGGGAGACCAAGAGTTTTTGCATGGGTTATAAACCGATCTCCCCCTCATTCTTCCTCCTTTTCTCTTCATCTTCACTGCCGCCGCCTTTTGCTTTCTAACTTCTAACCCTAATTTGAGTACTCCCCCAAATCCACACAACTTTGAAATCGTTCACTCAAGGTAATAAGAATGAATAGGTCTTTGATTTTGTTTTCCATTCCTTCGTTCGAAATTGCATGGAGATTTGGGTGCTGGATCCTCCCTCCGCGTTTTCTTCTATTCTGATAGGTTGGTCGCTGATCTCGAAGCCATCGCCAACGCCAACAACGAAGGTGGCGGATCTCGTTGAGCTGGTGTCTAAGAGAGGAAGCGTTCCGTCGAGTGATTGTGAGCTAGGGAAGAGAGGTTGAGTAATTTAGAGGCGGTGTTACTAGAGGAAATCAGATCGTGACAATGAAAGTGAGAGGAAGTGAGACAAGTTGTGGAGGAGAGTAAAATGCCGGTTCGTGGATGGGTAGGAGGCATGGTTGATAAGGGGGAACAGTGAAGCAGGTCGTGAGGATAGTTGAAGAGAGGGAGCATGCCACAGGCATTCGGGTCGTGGTGAGAGGCATGGTATTGGGTCGGACTATGATTGGGAACAGGGGATCGAGTCATGAAAAGGGGAGCGAGGCGCTCGAACATGAGTTGATGAGTTTTACAGCTTTGGCCTTGAGACATACCCTTTTCATGAACCGGTCTTTCCTTCACGAGCCACACAGGGCGAGCCGGTGCCTTGACCACGAGGATACTCCATCACGAGCCACATCTTGATCACGAGTTGAGCCCTTGTTCACGAGCCAATTCCTCTGTCATGAGCGGCATACTAAAGTCTAACAAATCAATATAACCTACGAACCAACCTACATTTTGACTAAAGTTCGATGCAACTCTAACATATCAACGAACAGTTAGGATAGAGCCTGTAAGATGAACCTCCCGAACTGGATGACTACTCAACTAAGTGACATACAATGACTAATTTTACGCTTGTTTGCTTAACTTCATGCTTTTCTCTTGAGCAATGACACACTTGCACACACTAGCACTTGCACACACACGAGGTTTATGGGTATTTATTCTCTAATTGCTTCATGTTTATTTGTCAACAGAGCCATGTCTGATAGACGCTCAACAAGAATATCAGAGAAAAGTGTAGATCTGGAGTCGTCAAGTTGTTATAATCCCTATGTACTCCTGTCGGGCTCGGACAGGGATAACTCTGGGTCTGAGTACAAGACAGATCTCGATACGGAGTCGACATCTTCCAAGAGCACGTCACTTGAGGAAGAAGAGGATGATCGGGGTCTCAATGAGATTCCAGGTGTTAAAGAAGTAGATAAACTGAGTGATTCTGTAGCCTCCAAATTGGATGATTTAAAGTTAAAGAAGATCTGCTTGAGGCACGGACTTCGCTGGGATGATGTGAAAACTCTGGAGGAAGGGGACATACCCCATTCTGCTCCAGAAGGAGACATAGCTATCAGTAGAATCATGTGCTTGATAGGTGCCATTCTTCCGTTTCCTCCAATTGTCATTGACCTTCTGAGAAGACTACACATTGCTCCCATGCAACTTTATCCCAATGCTCATGTTGCCCTGTACACTCTGTATATTACATACACGGAGATTTTAGAGGCCGAGTTTACCTTCAAAGATCCAAACTTCTATTATTATTTCAAGAATTGCTCCACAAGGACCTCGAACTTCATTTTCTTTGAGTCGATCCCATCCAGGAAAGTATTATCGGA
Organism: Allium sativum; assembly: GCA_030737875.1. Lineage (NCBI taxonomy): Eukaryota > Viridiplantae > Streptophyta > Magnoliopsida > Asparagales > Amaryllidaceae > Allium > Allium sativum. The sequence continues at coordinate 574,974,896 of CM060909.1, read as the reverse complement.
TAGACACAGTAACTTAGGAGATGCTAAATCTGATTGATTATATATAAAAAATCAAGCTGGGCATGCGGGGAGGTGGCTACAATCAAGTAGGTTTTGGGTGTTTAGTGTACGTTACGATTGCATGATTAAAATACTAATGTTTTCTTCTTCTGTACAACTCATAATTTCCAAAAGACAGAGGGTTCGGTGTACAAGGATCGATTATCCTGCCTTTTAAAAAGCAAGTCAGAGTTCTGTAGAATTAAGAAGTGTATAACCGACGAGAACCTTCATAAACACCATCTTCTAGATCTGAGTTTCGGGCTCGATCCAGGTGGGAAGCCCCACAAGTACGTGCCCCCTACTCAAACAGTTGGGGAATCTAGAAGCATGTCCCTGGCCGAGGGAGAAGTGAACACAGAAGTCACAAAGACAACCGAGTTTCGTAATAGTCCTTCGCTTATGGTTATCCAAGATGATGAAGAGATAAACATATATAAAGGGGATGAAATCCAAGCTGACGAGCCAAAGGAGGGTTCAGTTTCCAAGGGGCAGTCTCCCCCAAGGACTCTACCGCCAGTAGAGCCTACCACTCATGATACATTAATAAAGGAGCAGATATTTGGGGAATTAGACAAGATCCCCGTACCTGATAAAATTTATACGCCCGAGGACTTTGAAGGGGAATCGTTCTTCCCTATCTCAGAGGAAGAAACTGCTCCCATCAAAAAAAAGGATACTGTACAGATAAGCCTAGCTCCTGGCCCTGGTCTGTTATGGGGAATCACATGGGATACACAAATCACAAGCACCTCTCGTCACAGCATCCATATACTGTTTGTATTCATGGTCCTTATACTTGCTTGTTATTTTTGCAGGAAAATTGCCTTGTCGCTATTCCTATTCTCATTGTGACCTTTACGAGAACACACCCAGGCTCATTCCCGTAACTGAGCATGATCGCAGTGATAGTCGAGGAAGAGATAGTCAAAGGCATCATGCTTCTTATCAGCCTCATTCTACGGGCTCTCGCTCTCCTTCGAGGCAGGATCCCAGGAAGCACCATAGTCGTCAAGGCTCACATGCGGGAGGCAAACAACTCCCCAAAGCTCCAACTCCTCCGAAGGTGTAACTCCTCAAGGCAAATCTTCCAAGAAGCATCATGAATCCAAAGACAAGCACAAGGATTCGAGCAAGGATTTTGAAAAAGAGGAAGCAACTCTTGTTCCTTCTAGTCAGCACCACTTAGACACTACCGCCGTACAGGAGGTGGCCCATACTTTTGATAAAAAGGCAAAGTTAGAGCGTTTGCGAAAGCAGTTCCCCGACATCTACTTTGAGAGGATGCATTTCGTGCTAGATCTTGAACCGGTTCCCAAGGACTGGGATACAGAAGTTATGGGCCAAGTCGGTCATGTGGCAAAACAATATAGGGCAATGAAGAAGCATGCCAAGAATCTCTCATAAGTTATTCGTCGTCCAAAAATAGATGCAGACAGAGTTAGGGTGAAGATTGATTATGACGTTAAGGCCAGGAGCAAGGCTGAGAAGGAACTTGAATACACGCAAGCTCAGCTCGTTTTAGCTCAGCGGAATGCTGAAAATTATAAAACAGAGTTAGAAAACGCTAAGTAACGCTTCCATCTTAAGCTCGATTTAAATAGCCAAGAGCGGATGACTTTGAAAAGGAGATATAAGATTTCAAGACGGCTAATACCAAATTGAAAGCATCACAGGACCGCTTTGCTGTAGAAAAGACTGCTTGGGAAATATAAAAAGCGAGTTTAAATGATAAACTTGCCCATGCTGAGGGACGGGAAACTCTTGCCGAGAGTATTGCCAATGATGCCGTCGAGTCAGCCTCTACTGCTACTGCTGCAGCTGAACAGGAGATAGAAGGGTTTGACGAACTGTTGATGGACTTTTTTGCTCAAGTCATTCGAACCTGAGACATTTCTTGGATTAAGAATTATCCCACCACCTTATTTAACATATGGGATATGATCATCGAAGGTGAAAAGCAACGCTTGAAGGTTGAGGAAGTCGACGAGGAGCAGCTTATGCGGACCTTCCTCAAAGGTGGAGAGCCCGAAGCCTTTGCGAAGGGTAGATGTCAAATTCAAGAGGAGATGGAGAAAGAGAGGGTTAAGCTCAAGGGCAAGTACAAAGTTGATGAAGGCTCAAGATCGGCAGCGGAGCCCAAGACTTCTGAGGTTGAGGAATATAACCCAGATGATCCATTGATCTCTAAGGTACCAGTTCCTCCAGCTCCTAGGGCTTCTTCTGCATCATTGGACGAGGAGTCAGCTGAAGGTATCTCCATATTCTCTCCACAATTTGTCAACGGTATTGTAACTTGTCATCGCATTGTGGAGCACAGAGCTCCATAGTACTCACTTCCTTTTATCCATCTCCTTGCGAATTCGGGAGGGCAGCATACAAAGAACCACTCATAGTTAAACACTGACGGCCTGGGCCACTTTCTAGCAAAAAAATTGGTGGTAGACAACGCTTCCAGGAACCATTGGGAGGGTGAGGTGTTAATCGTTCTCGTTAGATGGAAAAAGTACCGAATGTCCTCTCCAATGGGTTCCAAATGCAGGTACTCGCGATATAGAACATAAGTGCCTAAGAGCGAAGCATAAGCGTTTGGATGCAGTTGCGACGGTGCAAGGCGAAAATAGAATAGCATGTCCCGAATGAAGTCATTGGCCGGGGGCACGCACCCATAAAAACAGGTTTGCCTGTTCCACATAGTAAAACCCTCAGGCGACACGTGAGCCCTGCCACCCTCTCCTGGGGAATGGACATCACCCTCCGGTATGTTGAATCGCAGCGTCATTTTCCTAATTGTTGTAGCATCTATGCACGACGGTACCAAGTCTGTCGGATTTTCCAAAATAATCGTGTCAGGCAGCATATCGGGGTCATCGGGGCTTCCGGTGCATCCTCACTCATAATATCCACATTCTCGAACTCTTCATGAATAAATAGAGAATGCTTCACCTCCTTTTGTTTTCAGTGTTCAGACACTTCGAGTGAACTAGTCATTTGAGAAGGAATAGATCTTTTGGTAGTCTCAAGCTCATTGCCACTTGAGCTACCAGTGTTAGTAGAATCGGACGTATGTGACGAGGGCGAGGAAGCCTTGACTTCCAAGGTCTTTCCGGTTATTGATCTTGTCTGCATCACTAGCTATACATTAACACACCAGTGTTAGACATCGCAGTAAAGTAACATGTTCCTCTCGTGCTGGTGATAATTAATATTTGCATGCGGTGTCATGCAAAGTCAAGATACATAAAAGATGTTTGAAACGGTCCAACAGTTCGGTCATAGTTCAGATATATGCTCTATCCTATGTGGAAAGTCAGAATATATGCAATCATACAATTACTAAGGCGACACGGGAGGACGAAGGACCGGAGCAGTAGGGGAAATCACGAGAATGCACCCCTCATCAAAGTCCAAGGTTCGAAACCCCATGGGGTTCGAATACTTGAACCTCTAAGGGTTCGAAAACTCGAATCCTATCAGGGTTTGAAATCTCGAACCCCAACAGGGTTCGAAGGCTCGAGCCCAGCAAGGCTTGAGAAATCGAACCCCATTGGGGTTCGAACGCTCGAACCTCGCTGAGGTTCGAAAGCTCGAACCCCACCGGGGTTTGAATGCTCGAACCTCGCTAGGGTTCGAATGCTCGAACCCTCGCAAACTGAGGTTCGAAAGCTCGAACCCCACCGGGGTTTTAATGCTCGAACCTCGCTAGGGTTCGAATGCTCGAACCCTCGTGGGGTACGAGTGTTCGAACCCTCGCGGGGTTCGAATGCTCGAACCACCGAGGTTTGAAAGCTCGAACCCCAGCAGGGTTCGAAAGCTCGAGCCTCGACGAGGTTCGAGAACTCAAGCCCACCAGGGTTTGAAGTTTTCTTAAGGCATCCTCCTCCTAGAACAGTCCTCTTCCCTGTGCTCGCCTCTAAGAACCTCAGGGACCCACCTATTTCGCGTTCGAATTCGAAGTACAGGGGCTTGAAGCATTTTAATGGCGGTCGATCTCGAAAGTTTGAAGAAGAAAGTGAAATGAATAGGGGGAGGCCTATTTATAATAAAAAGGGAAAAGTCCCTTGGTATTCCCGATAATTTGAAGCCCACGGCTTCGAAATTTTGAGCCTCCAAGGTTCGAGATTTTGAAACTCAAGGGCTTGAAATTTCAAACCTCTGGGCTCGAGATTCCGAACCTCCCAGGTTCGGAATTTTGAACCTCAAGGTCTCAAAAAATTTAACATCTAAGGTTCGAGATTTTGAACCTCAAGGGCTCGAAATTTCGAGAATTTTCGAACCACCGGGATCGAAATTTCGAATCTCCAGGGTTAGAAATTTCGAACCTCGAGGTCCCGAAATTTCGAACCTCCAGGGTTCGAAATATCGAACCTCCAGGGAAAATTTCACGCCCCCGGGTTCAAAGTTTCGTACCCTTTGGATTCAAAAAAAGGGAAAATCTTACCCCCCCCCCCCGGTTTTGAAATATTGCGCCATACACTCTTATACATGTATTCCATATGTATGCATATCGACCACCGTAAACACGCGGAGGCAAGGCACTAGAATACTTAGTGACACGAGCACGACGCCACATCAACGATAGCTCGCTCGCAATTCCATGGCAAATGAGCCCGATAACTAACATATGTTTTCCTTTAGCTTACAGGACAAGTCAACAACCCGACTACTATCTCGACCAATGCAAAGCACATCATGTCGAGACAAGACCTACTTTGGGGGCAAATGTTAACTAGCTTTTGGTTCGATTCCCAAAAGTACATGGGACATGCTCAACTCAACCCACTGCGTGGATTTAAGGCCAAGGAGGGCAGCTAGGAGCAGAGGAAACAGGTCGGAGAAGGACTGCGTCACCAAAGGTCTCGTTGTGCCCCTAGAATATTCCCGAACCAAGGCTTCGAATCACTAGGAGCCACGAATCCGGATCTCGAGCCCCTGAGCCCTCATACGTAGAGCCTTTGCGCTCCTCGGGGGATGAACTTCGCACCCAGAAGGGGGCGAAATTCGTAACCCTTGGGGTACAAATCTCGTACCCTAGGAGGTGCGAAATTCGTAACCCTCGGGTATGAATTTCGTACCCAGCAGGGGTACAAAATTTGTTCCCAACAGGGTACGAAATTCTTACCCAACGGGGTACAAAATTCATACTCAATGTGGTACGAATTTCGTGCCCCCACGGGGTGTGAAATTCGCACCCTGAGGCGGGGTGTGAAAATTTGGCATGCGCGTGGGTCGGGTGCAAAATTATGGGCGTGGTCCCCTATTTTCACCTACTCCTACCTAGCCCCTCTTCTATAAATACCCCATGGCATCACACTTCAAAGGGGTTGGATTTGGTGAGCTGAAGACCTCTTGAGAGCTCCTTTAATGGCATCTCTACTTTGAGGAAAAAGAAGGCCAGAATTATCTTTTTCCCAATATATGAAATACATGATAATTATGACATCATATAACTTAGAGATGGATATAGTGAGATGTCATGAGATGGTCTTGACCTTGTAACTTTGTGTTATTAATAATATTCCAACAACCCTTCAAAGTGGACGTAGGCCCCTCTTGAGGCCGAACCACTAAAAATCTCTAGTATCATTTACCGCTTTTCGCTCTTGTCTATATGACCAAATTAATAATTCCTAGTAATTGGAATCTTAGGTGTTTACAACATTTTTTGTCGTCAACAATGTCCAAATCAAATTTTTAAATAGTCACTATGGAATTCGTTTATAAATTATAACGTTTATTTATATAAATAAAAGGGTTTTTAAATTTATTTAATACCAATTTGGCTTGGAATTCAACCCGGAGTATTTTATTTGAAACTACACGAAATTCTGCTCGGGTATGTCCAATAATAATATTTTATCAATATTATATTTAGGTATTTTAAAATTGTTTTATTTTAATTTAGTCTGGACCCATAAAAAGGGATTTATTCAAAAGACCACCGTTTTCAACGAAACAAATTTTATTATGACCGTAATGACTAATTGCTAGATTTCAAGTTTCACGTAAATTGGAGCTAATTTGTGAGCACAACAAAATTTAATGCAAATAAATCGATCATTTGGACTCGAACGAGTGCCATTTGAGCAAATGGATTCGGAATTCGATGATACAAGTTTTGTTGGGTCCATAATATCGAATTATACCATAAAGTCCATTTTCATTGCGAACGGAGTTTGTATGTAACCACAGAAGCGAATAAACAACATAAAGAAAAGGTGATATGCAAGAAATAAAAACTTTAAGTCGTTGTTAGTAAAATATCTTCAAACAAGATTTTAACCTCCCATTTCCCAAATTCGTTTGGAAATAAATTAATATTTTCTCATTACATATACTTGTTCACCCTCAAACCAGATTTTAGCCTCCCATTTCCCAAATTCATTTGGAAATTTACATTAAAGCTTGAATTCACTAAATAATTTATTTCTTTCGATCTGTAAGGAATAGGTCGAGGTAACCAACAACAAACTTGTAGAGGATGTCGTGGAGTAGCGTCAGTTAAAATTTTATGAGCTATAATCATCTATGGTGGATGGAATTGGCCAAAAACTGAGAAAAATACATTTTGCACTTTGGTGTTTTGATGGAGTTGGGGTGGTTTTCAGGCTGAGGTGTCTAAAGAGATATTGTAGATGGAGGAAAGGGATACGTCTTCCATGTTGAGGGGTTGGCCTGATATTGACTGTAGCAGTGGTGGACCATAGTTGATCGGATTATGGTTTTTGGGTGGGTTCGAGTCGGTTTTGGGGGTTTTCCAATGACTGGGCAGTCGAGGGAGGATACGTCCTGAAGCAAAGTTGGCGGGGGATATGAGGCGATGGCAACAGCGGCGATGCGGTGGTTTGCAGTTACGTACAGCGACGGCTTTTTACTATGTACGTGATTTGGTCGAACCCAATTTCTGGCACGACGATGGTAGATGGGTCAACGAAGAGGTCAGCGGTGGGGCGGAGATGACCTCCGGTTGCCTGACACCGTGGCGAATTGGCAATGATGGGTTTGTGTTTGGGAAGGCATGAAGGATCGGGTTTCTGAGGAAGCAAGAGTCAGGGAAAATCAAAATGGAAAAGAAAACGCGTGGGGGGTTAGCAGCATTAGTGACATGATTAAATGGTAAATAAGGTAATATTAATTTTTGTTTATAATAGTTTAATAATATTTAATTTATAGATAATATAAGTTCAAGCTAATATAATCAATATCTTGCTCGTACGCTAACGAAATTTAACGAAATAGGATTCGTCGGAATCGTGCCGACGAACACTACACAGCCAAGCAAAAATGGTTATTGATGGAAGCAACTGGAATTTCATATATTTTTAAATGCTTGTTTAAAAATATATGAGACATTGCTAAAATCGTTCATCGAATAAAATGATGAGTTAACTCTCACATTTTTCTGGAATACCATGATGTGTTAAATTCGTATACTTATAACGTATCATTGGATGCTATGGAGCTATTAGTTGTTTATTGTTGATAATTGACGTTATTTATATTTCGTCGTTTTGAATGCATTATATTAATGAAATCATTTCATACATTATTATCAAATGTTACTGTGATTAAGTGGTTGACAATGATGGCCTAAAACCTATTGTTTTATGACATTGTTTTGCCGTTAGGCAAATGGATGAAGTTTTAAGTTATGAAATTTATTTTATAACTGAAATGAAGTTTTTAAGTCTATTTTATGTAAGTTAATTAAAATAGAAGTTTTATAAATATATTTATATTTAAAATCATGTTTTATAAAAGGGATTATTAAACGTTTTATATAACGAATTCTTATGTCGCTTTATAACAGAAAGTCATAGCTAATTTATGGGTTAGTAAAATTAAGTAATTGTTTTTATAAAATAATTAAATGTTTTTTTTCAATTAATTAAGTTATTAATTAATTTGAGGGGGAAAAATGAAAGGAAATCCGTTAACAGCTTAACTAATGTTTATGGTTGGCAAAGTCAACTGTTCTAAAATTGAAATTGATGATGTGGTTGATTTGATTTAAATTAAGTGAAAATTAGGGACACATCCCTATTTTCAAACTTAATGTAGCCCACGTCCCTCCTTTTTTTATAAGTTTCTGGCCCCTGTTTTTAGCCGCCGCCTTCCGCTTTTTCCTTCCACCATACTTCCGCCATCTTCATTTGAAAGTTACGTGTTTTCTTCATAAAAAAATGCGCTGGTTAGTAAAAAAAAATTCTAAATTCTGGAAATTCTCCAAAAGTCCACGGAAACAAAAAAAAGTTGTATACATGTATGCAACTTTTGCCAATAGTTGCATACATGTATGCAACTATCTGCATACACATGCAAAAAATATGTGCATGCATATTGAATAATTGCATACAAGTGTGCAGTTATTTAGAATAATTGCATACTTGTATGCAAGAATATGTTGAAGGATTTCGGCAATGCAATATATGCATACTTGTATGCATTTTTTCTGCATAACTGCATACTTGTATGATACAAGTATGCATGTTTTCTATGTAGATTTTCAATAGTTGCATCAAAAGATGCATTTATTTCACAAATCTACGTACATGTATGCAACTATGTTGTTGTTCGACACAGAATTGAAATAAATGCATACATATATGCAACTAATTGAATTATATGCATCTTTTGATGCATTTTACTGCATTTCGTTTTTTTTTGTGTGTAATTTTTGATTTTGGCGTTGTTTTTGATGTTTTTTTCACCTGAATTTTTTCACGATTAATTATTTTAATTAATTACGAATTTACATGATATTTTTATATTTTATTTTTATTTTTTAAAGTACTTTTGAAAAATAGGGACTAAATTTATAATAAGTTTATGACCGGATGTGAGCCTAATTTTGAAACTTAATAGGGACCTATAGAAAATGCACCCTTAAATTAATCTAATCAATAGTTTTTCCCAATATTCATTAAAACTTAACGAATGTTGTTAAACATTAGTTAATCTTTGATTAACTGTATTTTTAAGTGATTTTAGAATTGTTTATTGTTAATAAAGTTAATTATTATATAATAACCTTTTAAAAATGAATAATTGTTTTATCTTTAGTTAATAACGAAATTACCTATTTTAATATAGTAGATGTTCAAGCTAATTATTATTTTAAATTAATGATAATTAAGATGATTACTTTTAAATTGCAATTTAATTAAGAAGTGATCAAATGGAAATAAGATTTGATTAAAGTCTAGTAAGAGTTTTATAAAAGGATTTATAATCCAAGTTAAAAACAAGGTTTGTAAATGTGACCTGTAAGAGTTTCAATTAGAGTTTACTTAATTAAGAAAAATAAATTAACATGTAAAGTGGGTTTTCAAATAAAAAATGGTTTATAAAACCTTAGCAAATGAAAATGATATATCAGATTTTTGAGTTGCAAACTTTTATTACTTTAAGATAAGAACGTTGTCGATCAAGGTCTGAGAGGTAATTAAAATACCCCAAATTGAACGATTTCACTATTATCATGTGATAGTATTAGTTTGTAATAGGTAAGGGAAATGGAAAGTGGGTTCATAAAACTGTAGCGATAATTTCAAATATACAGAAATACGAAAAGGTTTTGGGAAGATAAAATGATATTTCCAAGATAAGGGAAATAAAAGGTGTTTTATGAATATGGAAATATTTCAAGATAAAAGAAATATAAGGAAGGGATTTAGGTAAATAAATTTAGAAGCTATGGTAAATGTTTCAAAGTAACAAAAAACCAAAAGAGCTTTGTTAAGATATAATTTATGAATCGATTATAAGAATCGATAAAATGGTTTGTTGAAGTGTTTTAATATAAAGGACCTGAGCTGCCAATGCACTTAATAGAATTTTTACGATTCGATAGTTAAACAACCGACTATCAAAAGAATTATTTTATTGGACCTTTTGATGTGTTGTTTTGAAGAGACCGGGATGGGGACTAGACCCAAAACCACTTCGAATCAACTATGAGGATGTAGCTAACTTGCAGGCTTAAAGATGGAGCATTGAAGATCGTTGATCTTCATGAGCAGAAGAACTACTTGACAAATTTGTATGGATTGCAACTAGAGTTATTTAGATTGTGATTCTGTCGTGATTGGAATCCACGGATGCAAGGACTTCTCGCTACTGATCTATAGGGTGATTCCTAGGATGCGGTAGGAGGGTTCCTTAGGTTCATCCTATTTCTGGATGACTTGTATGGGCGAATGTCTGAAAGAGTATTTCTTGAGAGTCGCATACGTTGACTATTTACAAATATACCAAGTTTGGTAGCGGAGAAATTCTCGTGCTTAACACCCAGAGTATATTTGTGGACGTCGATTAGTGATTTGATGGATTTGACGATATGGCGTTCAAAGTAAATGGTGGCGTGTTGTTCTAAAAAGTAATTGCGACCTCAAGCCTCAGAACCAGGAAATGATAAAAATCGGGTAGGCAACATGGCTAGTTGAGTCACACCCAAGCAGGGTATATTGTCACCAATCTAGAGAAAATTCAGTTTTCTTCTTCTTTCATTTATGTAACTCTGTGGATATACGGTGGATCCAAAAAGCCATAGGGTAACAATATATTTGGTCCACTCAGGTTAAATGAGTGATCGATCATGTGTGGCCGGGTTGCAAGATGTTCTTGTTGAACCCCAATGTACACCCTATAGAGTACACTGATCAAAAGGTCGTCTCCTACCTTGTCATGGTTGGAATTTATTCTCTAATAAGCACCTTGCGGTTTTTGATTACGATGAATATGTAGAGCGTGAGATGCAAGCATTCTGCTTGATAGTTATTTATTTGTGGTTTGATAGGCACTATTATAATATCACCGGATTTTAATATATCAAAAATATTTTAGGTTATAGTAAGGTAAAAACCACCCGTGTTTATGTGTGGGCTTTTCCTACTATTATCCTTTTCTTTCAAAAAGTATTTCTAAAGTTAAACAAGTTTTTTGCTATGAATTTATCAGTGTAAGTATTCTAGATGATCCTGATGAATTTTGCTTTGCTTCAAATGTGCTCGGGTCAGACCAGCTATATTTCCAGGTTAGGTTTCTCTTGGAATTTCAGGAGATGAAAGCAGGAGACTTCGCCGTTAGTTATTTAAAGTTATTTTATGTAGTGACAAATTTATGTTGTACTTTGATGATTGGTATGTATATGCAGTGTTTTTGTAAAGAGATTTGAAATATTATATTTATTCGTTTCGCTGTGAGATTATGATGTTCTTCTTCTTTTATTCTACTCTCATGTTTCTTTTCTCACCCTCTAATTTCTTTCTATTAACTATCTGGTGTTGTTCGGTACTTGAGTTTTGGTAAGTAATACGAGTTTTATGTATTATTGTCGAATTTCAAGCATTGAATTTCCCACCAGGTCATTAAAATGATTATTGAAGACCGAGAATTTTCACTTCGGAAGGCTGGTTGTTTACTTCTCAGAAGGCATCCCATTACAAGATTACTTATAGTAGTGGTCCCGGCATATTTGGAATCTTCGGATTGCAAGGGCTTCTCACTTAATAATAGACGAAGAAAAAGCGCCTTCTGTTTCATTCATACATAGAACGAACTTGTATGGATGATTGTCTAACAACTATGTTTCAATAATTATTAATATCGATTTTTACAAACATACATCTGATGGTGGCGGGGACAACAACTTCTCTCATCATTTACACCCTTTTTTGAGACGTACGTCCTCAAGGGTTTTATTTTTGTGGAAGGTAATTAGTACCCAATGAGAAGAGTATCTGGTATTCAAAGAAGATAATGTTAGATATGCGAAAAGGTAAATCATTACCTATATTGACCCTCGTAGCCCGGTAAATGACTGAAACAGGATAGATGCATCAAAGCTATGTGGGTTACATCCATCGGGTTATGATCATTTCCCTTCTAGTTTGAAAAATGATACCATGGTGTGGAGCCCAAGTATTCTTATTTATGTTGATGTGTGGAAATTCCAGGATCTCGTTAGAGGCCGTTCACGATCAAGGAATGATATATTCGGTAGTGCAGAGGCATCACAATATAAAGATGGGACAGTCTTATGTTGGTTGAGTTCCATGAAAGGACTCAGAGGCATTTAATTAGAGGTGTTCCGATCATAAATAAGGAAGATCCTTAGCCTGGTCATTTGATGGAAATCAATCAGAACCCACATTTTTTTATGGGTGCGTTTTTTAGAGGTCCCTATTAAGTTTCAAAATATAAAAAAAAACCGATCATAAACTTATTGTAAATTAGGTCCCTATTTTTTGAAAAGTCATAAAAAAATTTAAAAAAATCAAGTAAATTCGTATTTAAATAAAACATGTAAACACTAAAAAATTCAGAACAAAAAACCATCAACGAAGGCGTCAAAAATCAAAAAAACAAAAAAAAAACGAAATTTCCAGTTAAATGCATAATAGTATGCACATATATCACTTTCCTGCATACATCCGTGCATATTTTTCACTACATACATCTTCGTTGATTTTTATTCATTCAAATAAATGCATACATGTGCGCAAAAATTTCAAATACTTGCATACATTTGTGCAGGTTTATTTTCAGATTTTAATCTGAAAACAGCTTACAGAAAAGTTGCATATATATATGCAATTATCAGTAATAATTGCATAAATGTATGCAACTATTTTTTTTTGATTTCCGTAGATTCCTGACATTATTTCCATATTTTAGAATATATTTTTTTTATGAACGTACGCACATTTTTTTTAAAAAAATACAAAAAGGCGGAAAAAATAAAATAGGGGGCGGGTTTAAAAATTTTCAGAACTTTGTTTTTTTTTATAAATTAGGTCCCTACTTTTTATCCTATAAAAATGTTGCACACATGTGTGCATTTTTTTGACAAATTTGCACATTTGGATGCAAATAAAAATGAACTGAAAAATTATGTTAAATCTATCCGCTGGAAGAACTGCAATAATTGCATATATGCATGCAATAAAATCAAAAAGGTGCATAATATTATGCATTTAACTGCAGTTTTTTCTGTTTTTTTGCTGTTTTCTTCTTTCTGACATTATTTTTGTTGTTTTTTGAACTGAATTTTTTTTATAATGCGTAATATATTTTATTACTAATTTACGAATTTTTTTATTTTTTTTTAATTATTATTTTATAAGTTTTGAAAACATGGACCTAATTTACAATAAGTTTATGACCGGATGTGAGCCTAATTAAGTTTCAAAATAGGGACGTGAGCCTAATATTCACTTTTTTTATTATATGACATAGTAGCCCCGGTTTTTTATAATGGTAACAATCTCAGATATTTTTGTAAGTTTATTTTCAAATGATTTAATAGAATTTCATTAGAAATAATATGAAACATTTTAGTTGTCATGAGAAGAAAACCTGTCTGTGCCTATATATGGGTATGATCTAGTGAGATACACTCTCTTTTAAAAGGATTTTTCATTCACCAAAAGCCAATATATTTATGACACTGTCATTTATTATTGACGTTTTATCACGTTGCTTTATCCAACCGTGATCTAAATATTTTTAATGCTCTAGTCAGTTTGAGTTATTTCAGATATAGTTGAAGCGGTGCAGTTAAAGCGCACAGTAGATCCAATGCGGCAAAAGTGCAAAAATTTGTAACAGGGATAAAGCAAGGAGATAACAGGATATAGCAGATGAATCTAACATATAACACTCCTATTTATGCTTTGACAAATATATAAATGATAAACTAATGGAAAATTAACATTCAACTTAACTATAATTAGTACATTGTTAATTTTATATAAAAGCATATGCAAATAAATGTAACCTTTTATTTAGCTTGATAAAATTTAATAGAATATTATAGTATATTATGTTTTGAAAAATAATTTGAAAACTAATTTTATAATATATAAATGTCATTTTTAAATTCATTTCTTTTATAGAATATATAACAAAATAACAAAATATAGCTGAAATTACGGGATATATTGGGAATATTGGAATATAACAAGGATTAATGCGGAAAGGCAATTTGGAAATAGCGTAGCGGTAGAAACCGCTACCCGATATAGTAAGGGTTATTACAGGGTAATAGCGGAGCATTAACTACACATAATTGAAGATAGTTGAAGTTTCCAGAGAAGAGTAGAGATCTTCACCAAACGTATAGATGTATTATATTTTCCGTTGTATTTGTATATAATGATTATTGTGTTGTCAGCAATTGTAAGGCAATTATAATCGTCCAAAGCTAAATCTAGGTTAAACTCTGATAAATGTACTTTAAATTTTCTTCTGTAAAGAATATTGTTTAATACTATATATTATTCCATCATTTGAGATTCTGTTCTGTTCTATTTTTCTTATATTATCCCTGATGATTTAAGTATTTATGCAATTTAAATCAGACATAGATTGAGATTGTTGGTTTAAAGGGTACAAGTTTTGGGTCGTCACATTTGGTATCAAAGCTGAAGGTTAAGCTAGAACCTTGGCTTTATTCGAGTAAAGACTCATCAGAGATAGGATTAGTAATATCCTAGGATAAGCAGCTCATTAGAGATAGGGTTAGTAATGCCCTGGAATGAGTTTTAAGAGTATTATATACGAGCTTATATTTGTTAATTTTATATATAAAGGGTATGTTTTGAAAAATATGGTAAATGAAATAATTTTACATAGGATTATATCTAGAATTTTTTTTTTTTTTTTTGAGAAGCCATATAGTTATAAATCAAGATTAGTGAAATCTGAATATGAAGATCTTATGATTAGAATCTCAAAGTTCACTATAAAATGTTTCATAAAGATAATCGATAAGGTTAGGAATTTTCGATGGATGATAATTTGGCTGAAAATATTTAATAACAAATATCGAGTGAACTAAGGTTCATAAATTTGACTATAGGGTATTTGATAAAGTTAAGATTAGCTAATTTGATTAACTTAAAGTCTAGAAATCTTATAAGTAAGTGATTAATGGAATTAGTAAAAGAAAAAGTTATTCATTTAGTGAAGTTATAACGAGATTCAAAAAGAATAAGTTAGACTATATAGATATAACTAGGATAAGTAAATCAAAAGTAATTTAGTTTCACAATTTGACTACAAGGTATTTGAGTATAATCGGAATTCTTTTTAGAACGGACTATATCCACCAAACTTTGTTGTGTTATTTCGAGAATTTGAGATCTTAAGCCAAAGGAGGTTCATGGAATTAGACCCAATTAAAGAAGTTCAAGATTGGCTAGGAATGTATGATTCGACTTTATTATGTGGAAGGATCAATAAATCACTCCATGAGGTAATAAACGTCGTTTTGAAGAAAGAGAACTTTGTTCCTCGGTATACGATGACAACTCAAGAGAAATAGCACCAACAATCAAGGCGAAATTGCTTTAGATGCCACCGAAAGGATCATAAAGCGAAGAATTATTGGATAAAGCATTCTAATTTTAAGAAATTTTCCAAAAAGAGATGTTACATTTGTCAAGTGCAGGGCCATATTGCTACAAGTTTCCCAATGATTAAGATGGGAGAAAAATCCAGACCTTTTGCTACACTTACTAAGGTAGCAACTGAAAGAGGCTATGCAGCGGTATATGATCGTGTAGTATGGAGAATATGATGTAGAATATATAAAAGAATAGTAAAGTAGCAGTAGTAAGCAGTAAATCACACAGTCGATTTATACTGGTTCGGATCACCGTCCTACGTCCAGTCCCAGACTCCCTTCTGGAATTTCACTAACGCAACAACCCTCACTTTACCCGGAGGAATAGGTTCACAATTACCCGAACAGCCGAACGGGATTTCTTGCCTCAACCACTGAAGAGGTCTTCACTAATACAGAATAATTGTTGACTCTTTTGTGTTCTTGATAACACGGATTGTCGAATGTTAAGTACACCCTTCCTATAGCCTTTCCTTGATGATAATCGTGAAGTATGTGAAGGATTATGGAAGTTTAAAAGTCTCGAGTATGAAAATAGATCACTTTAGAATTTAGAGAGCTTTTGTATAAGATAGAGAGAATTAGAATCAAAATCAGTTATTGGAATAGTTAATCTTCCCTCTATTTATAGTATGTAGAAAGATGCATCTAATCATGAAAAGTTTTGCTCAAGAGTTATAAAGTAAATGGATGTATCTTTTTGTAGAAGTCGCATCCTTTCAGAATCAGACGTCTGAAAATAAAATTCAGATGTCTGTTTATTTTAAAAATCAAATCAGCAAGGAAATAGTGTATTTCGGGGGCATTTCAGACATCTGAAATATATCAACCAGACGTCTGAATATTGTATTTAAAAACATTCTGTTTCAGCAAACAGACGTCTGAAAATTTCAGACCAGACGTCTGTTTTCTTGCTTAATTTATATAAGAGAAGCTATATACATATAAAATGTGTGTGTGTGATCATCAAGGAAGACTTTAACATTAATATCTAAGACTAACAGACTCTTACAACATATTTAATCTTCAATTGTAGCTCTTGAATCTGTTGTTAAGTATCTTCCTGCAAGACAAAGTTAGTCGATAATAATATATATGTACATGTATAGTTGTCATAATCAAAACGCCATATAGCGAGATCCAACATTCTCCCCCTTTTTGATAATGACAACTGTATATGTAACTCCCCCTGTCAATATGTCAATATGCATATATTATCATATATTTCTCTTTTTGATATCCATATACTTGCAGGTTAGCGTAGAGGTTCTTTGGTATAATTGTATAGTTGTTGTCATCAAAATCCAACAATAGAGTTTCTAACATTCTCCCCCTTTTTGATGATGACAACTATACAATTTTAAAATGTATTCTTTCTATAACATCTTCCTCTTAGTATAATATCTCCCTCTATCAATATACACATGAATTTCTCCCCCTTTGTCATTATCAAAAAGAATGAGGGAATGTAATAAATATCGTCGTCTTCTCTTTATTTTCTTCCCCTGAATGTGCGATATATGAATATTCATCCCCCTAAGTATGTGACTATTATTTTCCCAAATTCCCTGATTTAGCTTTGAGCTCAGTTTTCAAAGATATTAGAGATACTGAAATACCCTCCTTTTTGTTGTGGTGTACCTGCAACAAATATTATATATATACTTTGGTACCCACTTTCTCTGTTAGGGTCCAGGGGTTAGAGAGAAGGTAACCATACCCAAGAGGGTGTAATGGAACCTTTAAAAATAAAATTTTCTTTATTAACTACTGAATTAAAATAATCATCTATATATATTTCTCTGTTTTTCCAATTTACGGGAACCCAAATACTTAGATAATTTCTATTAATATTTCCTTCTGTACTTCTATTATAAATGTTTCTAGTCATAGAAGCATTTGAATTTCTATAGAAATTTGATCTTCGAGTTACACGTACTTTAGTACTAGCAGTTAAATTTTTGTAATACATGAAAGCATATCTAGTACTAGTTCTATGATTAGTTTTAATATACCATAAGCCGCTTTTATCGTGTAAAGGTCTAGAGCAAGATAAAATATCATTTAAATCATTTTGACCTTTATTAAATTTTGCGAACTTATTTGTATATTTTTCAAATTTGATTCCAAAATCGTGATTGAAATTTTCAAAAGAATTCTTGCAATCTTTTAAACCAATTTTCTTTTTTAATTCTGAATTCTCCCTTTTTAAAGTACTATTCTCATTTTTGAGACGACAAATTTGAGATTCTGAATTAACTAAAGAAGAGTGTAATTTTTCAAAATTTTCTTTCGAATCAGACGTTTCATTTTGCAAAATATTATTATTAACCTTTGAAAACTCATATTCTTTAGATAATTTTAAATTCTTTTCAGTTAAAGCACCATTCTCTTTTTCAAGAGACGAAACTAAAGAATTATAATTATTTAAAGAATCTTCTAATGATTCATTTCTATTTTTCAAGAGATCGGTTTCCTTTAAAAGAACATTGTTTTTATCTTCTAGTCGCTCATTTTCTTTTTGAAGGAAATCGTTTTGAAAAACAAGCTCTTCTAAGGTATTTTCAAAACATTTGGCTTGTTTGATTAAAAAATTGTTTTCTTCTTTTAATTTGGAATTTTCTTGCTCACAATCTTTAGACTTGGCTAAAATAATTGCATTAAGTTTACCCAAACTTTTAAAATCTTTTAATAATTTTTCGTGGTCTAATAAAAGATCTTTATACAATGAATCCTCACATACCGATTGTGATCTCACTTTAGCCATTAAACATTTGCTCTCTTGCTCCGTCGCTTCTGCTTTGTTGTTCTTCCACTTTCTAATGCCTTTACTAGATTTCTTTATTGCCATTTATTCTAGGATGTTGTTACGATCTCTAGAATACCAAGCTCCGATACCAATTGAAAGAGGCTATGCAGCGGTATATGATCGTGTAGTATGGAGAATATGATGTAGAATATATAATAGAATAGTAAAGTAGCAGTAGTAAGCAGTAAATCACACAGTCGATTTATACTGGTTCGGATCACCGTCCTACGTCCAGTCCCAGACTCCCTTCTGGAATTTCACTAACGCAACAACCCTCACTTCACCCGGAGGAATAGGTTCACAATTACCCAAACAGCCGAACGGGATTTCTTGCCTCAACCACTGAAGAGGTCTTCACTAATACAGAATAATTGTTGACTCTTTTGTGTTCTTGATAACACGGATTGTCGAATGTTAAGTACACCCTTCCTATAGCCTTTCCTTGATGAAAATCGTGAGGTATGTGAAGGATTATGGAAGTTTAAAAGTCTCGAGTATGAAAATAGATCACTTTAGAATTTAGAGAGCTTTTGTATAAGATAGAGAGAATTAGAATCAAAATCAGTTATTGGAATAGTTAATCTTCCCTCTATTTATAGTATGTAGAAAGATGCATCTAATCATGAAAAGTTTTGCTCAAGAGTTATAAAGTAAATGGATGTATCTTTTTGTAGAAGTCGCATCCTTTCAGAATCAGACGTCTGAAAATAAAATTCAGATGTCTGTTTATTTTAAAAATCAAATCAGCAAGGAAATAGTGTATTTCGGGGGCATTTCAGACGTCTGAAATATATCAACCAGACGTCTGAATATTGTATTTAAAAACATTCTGTTTCAGCAAACAGACGTCTGAAAATTTCAGACCAGACGTCTGTTTTCTTGCTTAATTTATATAAGAGAAGCTATATACATATAAAATGTGTGTGTGTGATCATCAAGGAAGACTTTAACATTAATATCTAAGACTAACAGACTCTTACAACATATTTAATCTTCAATTGTAGCTCTTGAATCTATTGTTAAGTATCTTCCTGCAAGACAAAGTTAGTCGATAATAATATATATGTACATGTATAGTTGTCATAATCAAAACGCCATATAGCGAGATCCAACAACAACTACTACAGAGAAAGGAAAATAAGTTGTAGAAGCATAAGTTACATGAAATGTTTAAGTCCTAAGTAGAATCGTTTAGTATTTTGAACCAATGGATGTATAAATAGATGTTGTATGAATATCAGTGCTGATTTACAAAATTAAAATGACAAGTCTCTTCTCAATAAATTAAGAAATAATTTAGCCAAACGAAACTAAAAATCTTTGTGAAAATCATAAAATCCACAATAAATTAATTTCAAGCTTTCTTTTATTATAGAAAATTTCCAAGGCACAACACAGGGAATTAAGTAAGAGATTTGGAAAAGCATTAGCTAAGTATGGAGATATGGAATTCGTTCATGTAACAACCCAGCATTTCGAACGATTCAAATCAACAATAATCCTCACATGTTTGACTTGAATTGTTCAAAACAGTAGCTTGTTTTATAAATTTGGCAATACTTAGCATATATAGTAGATATTCAACCACAGAATCACAGGCACAGAATAATACAACATCTCATGATGGCATAAATAATATAATACATCAGAGTTTACATTTCAAATACAATGGAACTTTAATACGTGAGATTTCATTAATACATGAGACAATGACAAAATTCAATAAATAGAAATGAAGTCTTCCAACTGGTCACCAACTCCAAAAGATTTGTTTACAAACCTGCAATACTCGGTTTGATCCGAGCGTCCAAGTAAAACAAAAATGCTCGAGTCAGGATTTACTTTCTCATATAGTGAATCAGCTCAAGTGAAATGTCCAAATGAAACGCATCGATAACTCAGAGGGTGTTTGGGATTTCCATCCTCTAAGGATCCATGGAACTAGATACATATAATATAATACACTATTATAATAGTGTCTACATTAAAGTAAAGTATCAAAATAGTGTAAGCGAGATTACCATATTACCCTTACACTGTTTATATATTCCCATAGTCTATACAGTACTGTAAGCCCCTCCAAACCGGTGGGACACTCAGGGAGCACTCCATAGGTACTGTACAAAACAAATTCGTAATAGGCTCGATTAGGATAACATGACAAGGCATGCGAGGCAATACCCAGGGTAGGAATCTACCGTTTTGCAGAACCGGACTGGTGGTGACGCATAGCCACAACTACCGCCTACCTCGAACACACTTCGAAATCAAAGGTGCACACCAAATCGATCGCAAAAGTAATAGAATGGGTTCGAAGAAGCATGCTCAATAAAGGGTATGACCCCATTGGTCTGGGTGTAGCTCCTGTTTTAGTCATTTTAATTATGACCCGAATGTCAAGGCTATCCATTATCGTTCTCTTACTTCATTCTAGTAGCGTTCGTCAAACCATCCTAATTCATTCTGGATTCTTCACCACGTACACAGTTGCTATAGTGATTTTCGGTATTGGCAGAGAGTATGACAATAGCCGATCCCAGTCTCTTTAACAACCAATCGTTTACATTTTTCACACCGTGATCATTATTTTATAGATAACTTAATAAAATCGTTTATATGAGATCTCATATTCAAATTTGAAATCAAAATTAAATGTCTAGCTTTGATTATATTTAATTTTCAAAACAACTTAGGAAAATCATTTTAATCAAATTGATTTAGAAAATTCATGTCGTAAAGACCTCAAATATAATATAAACCATTACTATAATATTTAACTTCGATTTTATTAAATTCCAGAAAATATTCGCATAACGATTTTTAAGTCCAAATCCAAAATCAATTTACATAGAGATCGTATCTTAAAGGTCTCAATTTTCAGTTAAGTTGATACCAAAATATTTAACTTCGATGATATTTTAGTTTGATTAATATTCGCAAAAATCCAAGTTTCAAAACTATTCAAATGGCTAATTTCACCTTTTTAAGAATTCGTTTAAGTCGATTCATAAAATCCAACCCGTTTTGTTCAAATTTAATTTAATACAATCAAATCTCATATTTCAATTTTAAACAAATCATATCATATTTTAAATCGTACATTTCAAAGTCGTTATTTTTAAATTCAAAATGATTCTAAAACATTCTTATACATTTGTTTTAGAAAATATCTTAATTCATACAAATAGATTCATACATTTAATTCCGTACAAAAATCAATTATATATTCAAATTTACATTTAGTTAACTTATAAAATCAGATTCACATTAAATCAATTTATAACTCAAATTTATGTTGAACACTTTATATGAACATTTCATATTAAATAAATTCATAATATCATTATTTAAATTTCATCTTAAACATTAAATTAACACTCAGACTTTACCTTCTCCTTCTTAAATTTATTATTAAATTTTTAAATATAGAAAAGTTAATAAATTATTTATAAAATATATTTTTAAAGCATTGATTTAATATAAAAATCATTAAATTAAGTTTAAAAATAATTAGATGATTATATTTTATCAAATTATATAGTTTTTAAAAACAAGTACAATTATAAGTAAAATCTTAAATATATATTTAAATCCTTATTTACTTATAAAAATCACTTTTAAAACATATAATTTAAATAATACAAAAATTCAAATTTAAAATCTTCATAAATTAAATATATATAAAATATTAGGTTATAGTTCAAAAATTAAATTTTCAGAATACTTTACTTCGAAAATATGACCAACAGTGTCTGTATATAGTTCTCTACCCTATGGTCAAGTTACACTGATATATATATATATATATCATTTCAGTCTGTTTTAAATTAAATTTCAGGTACATCATTTCAACCCGAAAATCCCAAATATTTCAAATCCAATAAAAATCGTTCGGATCTATCATTTCGATCCATAACGATTTTCCCAATTCTAGTGTCCATTCGGGTATGTATCATTTCAACGCATAATGATTTTTCTAAGTCTAAGAAACTTGCAATGTGATACAATAATTTAAATATAACATGAAAAATCAATGCAAATTGTGCATGTCATGCATGTGTCACATATCGGCATCGTGTATAATTTCAACATATCATGCATATACGGTCGATCCATATGTCACAAATGTATATGTATATATATATATATACATGTCAATGTGTATTACGTGTACAGATCAAAATGACGTCTCAATCGTGTCATAACGTGCACAACTGCATAAATAAAATCACTATGGTTCTAAACAACCTAACATTTCAATTGACTATTTCAGTTTTCGAATTCACCTAATGAGATACGTAAATCGTGAGTGGAATTGGATCTCACCTTTCGTGGCAAATGCAAGATGAACAAAAGCAGTTATAGATATATCACCGAGCCTGCGGCTGCGTAGCTCGACAAATGAAACCGACTGGTTCGGATCTGGAGTGTACACATTCCAAAGTCATATGAAAAGCAATACGTACATACGTTAATATATGCTAATATATACATAATATACACTGTTTATATTATACAAAGCATGATAGATGTATATATTAAGCATGATAGATGTGTGTGTGTGTGTGTGTGTGTGTGTGTATATGGGATATGATCAAGAGCACCCCAAATAGTGTAGCACCCCTTTAGCTCTCTAATTTCCACCACATATTCCTCGTTTTCTCTCCTCCCACTAACTCTCTCTCTTCCCACTAACATATTTAAGTATAAATGAGTGGTTATAATTCGAGTGCAAATGGGGTGTCATGAAATTGGGGTGCCATAGAGCATGCCCCTCTCTCTCTCTCTATATATATATATATACACACACACACACATACACACACAGTTGACAAAATTTGGATATATTACCGTGTATATACACACAGTGGCAAGATGGATTTTGATATCACATGCAAATACACATGCACCTTAACATATATAATATATAGTTAAGCGTATGTATACTGATGTAATGGTTAGCAAAATTTTGCATCAAAAGATGTAAATTGATGCTTGTCAAAACAAATGGGACTCAATATTAGGAAGATTTAATACATATAAGGCGAAAACTCACGGCTAAACCAAACGGAAGGAGAAAGACTCCGGAGTGGGTGTATCTCAGACGGCTCACAGGAGGAGGCCTTGCGCTATTTTCGTTCTTTGTTGCTTGCGTGTGTTTTTTCTTTTCATTTTTTTCAGTGTTTTTTTACGTGAAAAACTATTCACGAGAGAGGAGCGGTTTGGAGAAGAGAGGAGGGAGGAGGAGATGCGGTTGTACGGTGGCTAGCCGGCGGAGCTTGATGGGAAGGAAGAGGAGTTTCGGTGGAGATCCATTTTAATGGCTACAGGTTGTATTCGGCATTTGGAAATGTAAAACAATAAAGGAAATGAACAATGTATTTATTATGCCCACTTTCCACTTATGTGGTTCGCTACAAAATATGATCCATTAGAAAAATTCAAATTTTATAGAAATGGTAATGATCGTACACTAAATGAAGATAGAGCAATAGAGTACTGGATGAATTCTTCTGTACCCAACTCCGGTGTTTCCGTGTGCCTGACAAATCACCACCACACATCAACCACACATATTATTAATAATCTAATGAACGGGTCCTACAATCCACTCAAAACCATTAGATTTTGTGCAAACCAATGGATAAGATTGATCCGGCACATGGGAACACTGGAGTTGGGTACAGAAGAATTCATCCTATAGAGTACGCCACTCAAGACACATGCAGGCACACAAAACTAAAAAAACGTACTGTAGGGCACCGATACGATACGCCGTTTTAACAATACGGTTATCCGTCGAACACCAAAATGGACAAACTAATATACTACGGTGATCAGCGCGACGAGATGGACGTGATAGTACAATAATATCAGTGTCGCGACTCTCCTGCCAAAACTTCAATTTTGAAATGGCGATTGCTGTTAATTCGTACAAAAATATTCAAATGGAGCGAGAAGCGTCCGAATTTCGCGAAACGAATTGCACCGTTGAATTCAGAACAAGCAAAATATTTTTCTCATGTTGGGACATTTTGTGTTTGGTTAAAAATGAGTTTTGGGTTTTTAGTTTTCAAAATTAATTACAAAACTTTAAATGTGTAGAAGGAGGAATGGTAGAATGAAAGCAAGATGGAGGGGACCGCGAGGGGATGTAGCAATCATGAAATGAGGATTTGGTCTCCATATTTCTCTCATTTCTCAAAACATGAAAAATGGATAAAAGTTGTTTTTTATTTTGTGTGTTAACTTTGTTTTCTAAAATTGTTGTTTTCCATGGTTTACATGCGTTGTGCACATTTTTGTATGGACGAAAACCCAAAACTTAAAATGGTAAGCCAAACACTACCTTAGATTTCGGGAATATTTTCGTTCGTTCAATATTTGAATGAACATACGCTGGAATAACGCTACCAAACAAACTTTCATATTTTGCTATGAAATTTGTTCCTACTCTATATCTAGTCAAACATATCTCGAATATAAAATTTCGGAATTTAATTCATATTTTACGTTTTTAATGTTAATTGCATTATATCGGTTGTCGCAATCGTAAATCAACCGAATGAATCGAATTTAACGAAGTGACCGAATCTTAATGCTTTCATTATAAAGTTTACAGCATCGATTATATATGAAATATTTTATTTTTAAGAATCGTTATTTCAACATTTCATTATTTAGTTAGGAGGAGAGAATTCCAGAGAATACGATGCCTAGATGGACAATATTTCCATTGATGACGAGCCAATCATGTGGGAGATGGGTGCACATATTATTGTTACTCCAAAGTCGAAGGACATGGGACTGGATGACACAAAGATGAGAGGATATACTGATGGGAGTGAAGAAGAAGAGGTAATAAACCCATACGTAATTGATGTAGAACTTCCATTTGGGGGAGGATCGAATGAGTAGCTAGTTGTTGATGACTCATATTTTAGGGTTTTTCTTTTGATATCATATTTAAGCAGCGTAGTATGAGCTAGGATACTAATAGCTGGGATGTATGGTACGTTATGAATTTTACTTCAAGTGCGTAGTCATGCTAAGGCTGGGAGGATATGTTTAGCACACTATTGTAGTATGGACGTGCAATTTTAGTTTCTACATTTAGTTCGTATATGAATTGATTAAATATTGTTAACACTCAATAATGTATGGTAATTTTGTGGGCGAATTTTTCTTAATTAGGGGAGGATGTAACAACCCAAAATTCCATGACTTTGATGTTATAATTAATCAACGATTTAATATTTTTGAAATAAAGGAATTTTTTGATAATATCTATGATCGAGAAAACTTATCTGTTTCCAAAAATAAAGATTTTTGAAATAAAGTTATTACGGTTCAAATTATAATTAAAATATGAGATAATTATTTGAAGTCATTTTATAATGATAAACTAAAAATAATAAAGGGTTGATAAGAAAAGTTATAACCAATTTGTAAAATATCAAAATTTAGTTGCATTTTGTCAATTTTACCAACACCGTAAATTTGAGTTATTATATTACATGTATATATATTTAAATATAGATAGACATATTTTAATTTATATAAGAAAAGGAAGGAACTCCATTTTTAATTTGTTTACATTAACGGGTTCGTGAAATAAAACATCAAAACATGGCCATTAAACATTCTATCAAAAATCAACGTTTTAACAAAAATAAGTTGTGTAAACATTTTGCAATGTAAATAGTAACATATGAAACTATAAACACATGATAAATTCTCTCTTAGATTATTGGAAAATTGTTTATTTTTTTAATGGGAAACTTTGCCTTAAGTTAATTCAAGATTTGACATTAAACAAAATTAACAAAAGCCATCATTACCACTTTCACAACTTCTAATATGACATGACATGGTTACATGGAAAATTAGAAACAAAATACATCATCATTACAAATGTCTCTAATAACATTTATGATGTACTTAAGCCATCAAATCCTTACATGAAAAAGGAGCATTTTCCATTCCCTCATTACTAAATTTCCATTACCATCATTTCTTAAGAAGCTAATGTTACTTCTAAGTGTATATTACTATAAGGGTAGAAAAGTAGTTAGCCCTTCTAAATTGCAACTATGAACAATCCTCCACTTCCACCATTTTCATCACTTCATTTCACAAATCAAATCACCTTCTTTCTCCATCAATTTTCCTAAGCTTCATCGCTTCCTTCTCCACTCACCTATCCCACAACCCCCTCCTTGTCCACCAAGCCTACGACCCCACCCAAGTGCCTCTACCAAGTTCCCCTCCTCTATCACTCACTGCCTACCCCCACCCTCCCCACTTCCAAAGTACATGGTCAATCCCCTCTCTCCCTTCACCCACTTACCCACGGACTACATCCACATACCCCCCTCCTACACCCAAGGTCGAACCCTCCTCCTTAAAAAAGGAAAAACATTTAGCAAAGAAGAAAAAATATAAATGAAGAGAAAAAAGAAGAGAGAGAAGAAGAAGAAGAAGGCAAAGAAACAAAAGCATGATCACGAAAAATTCAGAGAGAGCGCACGAAACCATAAAGATAGACGGAGTGGATATAAAGGTGAGAAAGTTATCACATTGGAACGACCTAGAAAATTTTCGACTCCGAAAATCGACATATAAGAACACTGAAACGTCGTTAGAAAGAAGTTAGAGGGTGAGAATAGAAAGAAAGAAAGTTAGATTAGAAGAAGAAGAACATAAATACAACATCAGAGTAAACACGAATCTTACAGCGGAATGAAAAAATATATTATATAACATAACTTTGAAATAAAACCAGTATCTGAATACAATACTATTATCGGAGTACAACACTTACAACACAGTGGAAATAAACAATAACTATATAATCCTGAAGCCTTCTTCTCCAAGCCCTTCCATGTATCTGAAAAATCCCGACTACTTGACTTCCCGTACAAATTTGGGCACCCAAGAATTTAGGGTAAATCAAAACAAAATAAACTCTGGGTCAGTCATGGGACTGGTGTGAGTAAACTCCAACCACTTGGCTTAACTTTAAAAATCCTTTTTAAATAAAGGATAATCGTAAGACCGATCCACACGTAAATACAGATGGTTTTTACCTTATGACAAACCAAAATATTCTTTTAAAATCGTTACTCTTCTATTATTATAATAATGTTCAAATCACATAAATAGAAATCTAGCGGAACGCTTTCATCTCACGTTCCACATACATAATATATAATCAAAAAACCGTGACGCTTATTGGGTAATGGATTCCAACTGGCAAGGTATGGGACCATCTTCCGAAAATGTATCTCTAGAGAGGAATATACCGGGTTCAACAAGAACATCTTGCAATCCAGGCTAAATATGACTGGTCACTCATTTCGCTTGAGTGTACCGAGTATTATCACCAACGATTGGGATCAGTAATCACTACCTGAAAGGGTCAGCATCAAAATATATTAAAGAAGCTAATGGATTTTCTCTAGATCAGGTGACAATACACCCTAATTGGGAGCTACCCACTTAGCCATGCGACCTACCCGATTTTATACCATTTCCTGGTTGTGAGGCTTGGGGTCATAACGTAACTTTTTGACAGATCATACATTTATTTACTTTGAATGCCCCATTGTCATACCCGCCAAATCACCAACTAATTTCTCCAAAAATACCATAGGTATACAGCTAAGAGTAATGAATTCTTCCGCCACCAAACGTAAATACGTTTGAAGAGATCAACCTACGTGATCTATTAGATATACTCTGTCAGGCATTCTTCCATACAAGTTGTCCTGAGACTGGACAAACCAAATGCACTATTCTGTAAACCCATCTTAGGCAATTTCTACCAAGGATTTGCCGGAACAGCCCTTGCATAAACTCTGTCTTCAATTATCTCCATCATATTTGATTCAAAACGCTAACGCCCGTACAGAGTGATTTTCAAATACTAAATCTAATCCTGGTCTCTCCGTATTGACGATGGAAAAATGGTCAAAACTTTGATAATCGGTTATTTAACTATCAAAGGAAAACACCCATACACACAACGATCTTATTTCCAAATGGAAATTTTATCGCACAATCATCAATTAACATTTTTCCCTTTAAATTAATTAATAATTAATTTATTCTTTTCCCCATTTCCCATTTCCATATATTCATAAATCCTTATTTTCCAACTTTAGAAAATATACATTATTAACATTGAAAAGCATTTCCATTTCTTCTTCACGTATAACTATCCTCCCCATATCTATTAGTCTCTAACTATAAACTAGTAAGAGAACAATTTCCTGAATATCAACCCTGAAGGCCGAAACCAACATCAGATCGACACTCATAAAACCATTCAACTTAACTAATCTCCAATCAGTTTCTAATTTTCTTTAACTCCGTTTAAATCTACAAAACATTTTCTTTTAAATCATTATTCACTTTAAAACGTGATATTATTTCTTTATAGAATTCTGGACTGGTTTTATCAAATCGAAACTTGATTTCAATTTATAGATCCACAACTAATCTATTCTCCCCGAATTAGAATCCACTATTTTATTTTAACGCATTTACCTACCTTATTTGAATTCCCATTTAAATTCCTATTTCAAAACCCCATTTCATTTATAAATGTTTTTATTTGAAAAATATTTACCTTAATCCATTATTCACACCGAATGTGAAAAATATTTCCTTTATGTAATCAATTCAGTTTGATTTCGCATTTAAAAATAATACCCCATTTTCCAATTTTATTTGTACTTCTACTTATAGAATTATTCATACAAAATCTTATTTTTAGTTTCAGTCACCTTAAATATCCTTTATAAATTCCTTTATAAACGTTAATTTTACATTCCATAAAATGTCGATGTTAAAACCGATTTTATTTCTTAATATAAATTCATACTTATATATACATATTCACTTTATCCAATAATAAATATTTTAATTAATTTATAAATATCGCTTATAAATTAATCCTCTTAATTTATCTGTTAAAAATGGATTTTTATTTAAAACTACAATATATCAAACTTCTCGTAATTCCTTTTATAACTCGCAAATTCATTTCTTTTATAATTCTATTAATTTTCCAAATATTTCATTTTGTAAAATCCACTGATTTTATAAAATACTTGAATTCAATATCCACTTTAAAATTTCCTTTTATATATTCCAATATTACTTATGGAATTTAAAAATACCAAACAAAAAGGATCAGTATCATCCAAACACACATAATCAATAACAGATTATATATCACATCATATATCACAATATATGAAAAATCATAATATAAATGTTGAGGAATCCAGTTGGATCCCTCCAACCTGTTTCCCTGCATCCACAGATGTTAAACAACATAAATAACACGAATTTTTTATATTGATGTGAAATATTCTGATAACATAATCAATATTCAATTTACGATTTATGTATATAACTATATCTATATTTTCAACCAATTAATTTGCAAATAAATCCAAAAACACCATCACACAACAATCAATCATCATTTATCAATACTAAATTACGTTTATAAAATTATAAACTGAACAGAGTTAGTGAGTTTACTCACTTTGGTCGTTTATCGTTAAATAACGATAAACTGTCATCGATTCAGATAGACGTTTTATTCTGCCATAATTCGTAACGAGATCCAATTGAATCCAAATTAGTTCCATTGGGTAGCCGCCGTCCATACTATCCCAATGGACCTTGTTTCGCTTAATTCTGATAATGTATGGAAAAAATATGCATTTTACAAGGTTTAAATTAAAATAACCATCATTAACTTTAATAAATTAATTAATTCCTTAATCCATACTTAACCTTAAATTCTTGCGCTCATTACTTCTTCTCTGCCACACCCAGCGTATTCGAACCTGCTAACATCACGACATTTCCGAGACTTTAACCCCCACGTCCTCCTCTCTTTACTTAATAAAAATCCAATCTAAAAACATCACGATACTCATCTTCATCTCCTCCATGCAATCATATCCAATGTTAGGCTCGACGTCCTCTTTGAATTTCCGATCTCGCACTCTCCTAGTACTGCACGGTGACAACCGATCCAAAATTTCATCAAAATCAACCAAAATTTCCCAAACGTGTTAAACTCCATCATGATTTCAATTACAACCTCCGTTCCTTGAATTAATGCTTGCGCCTTCCCAAACCGCGGAACCTAGCTCATTCATACTCACGCTGGAAAAAGTCGATGGTCACCAAAACCCATTGCATCACATTCTGGAACCACTGGGATGGAGCTCTTGTGTTGTTGAATCCAAATATACAACTTTGATGATTTATATGAATTTTTCTAATTTGCTGTTGATTTTAGAAGATCGATATTTCTCATGTTTTCATTTTTTGATGGCGGCGTGAATCGCATTTGACCAGAGAAAAAATAATTTTAGGGTTAGAAGTTGTAACACCCCTAAGTCCCACATCGTGGAAGCCTGTGTGAAGTGGGTACTTATATAGTAGATCCCATCTCTTACTAACGCCGAGGCCTTTTGAGAAACAAAACCCCACACCTATACGGTGGCTAAGTTGGGGACAATATCCTGCGTGAATGGAGGTGCGGGCTGCTACAGTGGTATCAGAGCTAATACCCAGCCGGAATTGTGGCTCCTGTGTGGACCGCGGCGCCTGGGTGAGGTGTTTGTGAGTCAACGGGGATGTTGGGCTTTGTAGGAGGGGAGAATGTAACACCCCTAAGTCCCACATCGTGGAAGCCTGTGTGAAGTGGGTACTTATATAGTAGATCCCATCTCTTACTAACGCCGAGGCCTTTTGAGAAACAAAACCCCACACCTATACGGTGGCTAAGTTGGGGACAATATCTTGCGTGAACGGAGGTGCGGGCTGTTACAGAAGTGTTAAGGGTTACTTATAGGAAGATAAAAATATTTTTTAATCAATTATAATATAAAATTTTATTTCAATGCTGTCTAAATTTATAGTTAAAAAACCTTATGATCACGTACCAAATTAGATAAAAATGGATATACTGCTATGGTTCGACATTACGGACCCAACAAAATATATTTTGTCTAATTCCGAGTCCGTTTGCTCACACAGTGTATTTTTAAAGTCAAATTTTTGACTATTTTTCACATTAAAATCCCATACGGCCACATACTGACTCCAAAAATCACGAAATTTGAAATTTAACAATAATTTAATATTCCAGATCTAACAAAACTAATTCGTCGAAAACGGAGGTCGTTTGCGAAAATGGCTATTTTTAGGGGCTTATATAACATTCAAAATATTAATATATATCCAAAACAATTTAAATTAAATAATAATAAATTATTATTTTTGTATATATCTAAATAGAATATTGTACAACTCCAAAATAAATACATATATGGATTTATAACTCTATATTTCAATACCAGGATAAATCAATATTAAATATAAAATAAAACCCTTTTATTACATAAATAAATCGTTATAAATTATAAACGAATTCCATAGCGACTTTCTGAAAATTTGATTTGGATATAACTCACAATCTACACGAGATATCTCGATTTTTCTCTTCCATTAGAAATATATAGTTCACCAAATCCAAACGTTCCTTGTTTCAAAGAAATCCGACTGAAAACAGATTCTGTATATTCAATTGAAGTTCAAAACTCAATATAACGAACTATTACGACATTACGAGCTCGTTTTAGATTATATTATAATTATACATTCAAATTCGTTATTATACATAAATTATTATAATTCAATTCTAAAACTGAATTAAAACTTATAAATAATCCAATTCACACAATATTGTGAATTCAACTATTTCCGACTATTTTGGAAATAAGTATATTATTTATATTAATTAAATATTCAATATTATATCATTTAAGTCAATTTAAATTACCAAATCAACATTTAAATAATTAAATTAATCAATTATTAAACCGTTAAAAAATACAGGACGTTACATTCTTTCCCTCTTAAAAGAATTTCGTCCTCGAAATTACTAAGGTAGAAAACAAACCCTATAAACTGAGTTAAAAACTATTCGTTTACTTCTTTAACTTCAGTTTCAACTGAACCAATTTATATCCATTAAAATATTAATTTATTTCGATTAACTGAAACTTACAAAAATTCTGAAAATTTTCTAACACCTCAAATTTTCAAAAAATTTCACCAGCGTCTCCTTTGTACGGATCAATCAATACAACTACAACTTGCCTCTCTAGGCCTCTTCCAATCCAAGAGAAAATAAAACAGCCAAGCGTCTTGCCAAATAGGCTCATAAAAGTCTGGAATGACTCTGCTTTTAAATAGAATTTTGGTATGGTTTTTTTTACTGTTGGATACAAATGGTTCTCTATTTATAACGTTATAAGTCAGAGTCATTCCGGCCTTATAAAAAATCCAGGATCCAAAATTTTACCAATGTAAAAATATCAGTTCATACAGATAATATTTTGATATGTACATATATATATATATATATATATGAAGATATATAAATATAAATGTATATCCCTCTTGCTTTAAATCAGAGTAGAAAGAAAGTAAGAGATCCATTGACCTCGTTATAGATCAATGTTAAACACATATTTAAAACTGATACCCTTATGCCTACAAAAGTCATACTTTTGTATCATAGGGTTAAAATGATACTCTTATACATGCAAAAATGATACTGTTGTGCCCACAGAAATGATGCCTTCAAAAATGACACCAAACTATATGCAGAAATGATACTTGCAAGAATGGTACCCTTTAAAATGATATTCTGGTTCATACAAAAATGATCCTTTCAAAACAATGTTATCAAAAATGATACTCTTCTGCGTACTTAAATGATACTTTCAAAATGATGATAGCAAAACTGATACTGTTATGCTTATATAAATGATACTTTTTAAAATGGGGTAACTAATAACCTTATGCATGCATGAATGATACTTTTGAAACAATGTGTGTAACATGTGCATGTTTACTATTCTGATCCTTGGTGCATGGATCAACATTGCACCCTTGGCTAACCTCTTCTGATATGAGCTGAGCCAAGTGTGCCCATGTGCACCACTCATGTATTTGAGTTTTCAGAAAGAACACACCAATAAACCAGCATACAATCTTGTACATGTGCACGTTACTTTTCTAAAATGACTCCAGATTGACAAATACAAATAATATTAGTCATTTTCCATAATTCAAAATATATATTTTCTCCATTTCAGTTTGCAAAATGATCATATATAATACTGCTTCAGCTCAGTCATCAACGTAACACGTTGCACTTAATTTTCCTAATATCTAAACATAATTTTTCAGGACCTAGCTTAATATTTACAAAACTGATTCATAAAGCTATCCTCAAAGACTCATGTAGATACAATAATTCAGAGCTCTTATTTTCTGCTTAAGCATGCTAACATCCATAAAAACATGCCAGACTCCTAACCCAGTTTCTATTTAGCTCCATCATTCCCTGAAAAAGCATTGGAGGCTGCCTCATTGATGAGACACCCCATTTGCCATGAGCAAACAAGGTCAGACTAATGTGTCTGGTATGAGCATCACAATTAAAACATAATGAATAAAATAGAGATATAATATATGAATAAATTCTAATAAAAAGGCATACTCCTTTTTATGTTTGATAAATAATCTTGTGCAAGTGCACTTCCACTGATTTGTTCAGTATTTATCATCAGTGCTCAATCTAATGCATACAAATCAACTATACATATGTGCATAACAGAATAAATCTATCCTGATAATATCATAATCTGTAGCCGTAATATTTTCACAATTGTCCTACGAAGCTTTCCAGGAAAACTCAAGTTCCTTGTATATATTTCCTAGCATATATCAGTTGATTTAAATACTCTGGTCTCATCTGTATAACTGAATCATTGGGGCACATTGTAGTAATCTAACTCACATTACTACACAAAGATCTCAAGACCAAAATTAGGCCATGTGCCAAACTTACAACTCAAGTGCAGACCATTCGACGGCATCTTGACCAAAAATACCTTTGTTAAATTACTAAGTGTTTCCTTATATTTTTCCAGAGAATACTTACCTAAATAAGGTAAACTAACATAGCTAGATTCACTGCATAATGCCATGGATTTCATAGAAACCACCCAATCAATCAAAACAACCATTCAAACAAGAATATAAACCATCCACTGTATATCTACATTCCAGGAAATCATTTATCTTGGGGTTTTAATAAGGTAAAATCCTTGTCTGAAAAAAGCCACTTATACATATGTATATGCTTTTTTGGATATAGATCTGATATTAATCTATGTCTTTAATGAATGTTTTTAAGGGTTTTTACTGCTATGCATAAACTGGTTTTAAATGGATTTCAAAACCAAGCTGAGACATAGAGTTAGCATTCTCGATTAGAGATCAGCACATAGAAAGTCTATTGCTTTCTAAATCTATCATTTATAAGCCTCGGCACCTATACACCAGTATATTGTAGCTCATATATATTTTTCATGAGAGATGGCCATAGATCAGTGTCATATATATTTCCAGATTTATGGAGTTTTCAAAGGTATCATAAAAGAGGTTTTCAAGGGATCATAAAGCTGGAAAGATTTAAATAATAACTTTAAATCCATAATGTTAAACTCAACAATGATTCTAAATAGAATCATTAAGATATTTATAGTCACATTTAAATAGATAAAATATCCAGAAGATCAAATTCAAAGTAAAATGAACATATGAAAATATTGGCTGCCTCTATAAACTCAGGACTTAATGTCATTTGTTTTAAGTGAGAATACTCACCAAATCTCCTTGTTCTAAACTAAAGAAAAAACAGAGTGCTCTTGCTTTATTCCCAAGCTTTCCTTCTTCCTTTCAAAATAGATTTTACGTATTTTACTGGTTTTCACTAGGCAGTTTAATTTTTCCCCATATACCCTTATTTATACCATCAAATTCCTAGGGTTTTCCCATGTTACACAAAGTCAGTTTTCCCCACTAACAAATCATGCTATTTGTGTGAGTGTTATTCTCATGATTTTGCTTTATTTTCTTTATAGTGCTTGGGTGTAAAACCGCATACCTTTTTCAAAAATAAAGAAAATGTTTTCAAACCATTTTCCCTCCATAACAAGTCTTGACAAAATAATAATCCCTCCTTTTTCTAAATCTAGCTATGCACCATTTAATCTCGGTGCAAACTTTGCCATATACATGTGCTTGTATTATTTCAAACTTCCTGTATATTATGCACTGAATCAGTCCATATGATCTAATTTTAATTGCCACTGGAAATACATGTATACTTACATAGATGAATCATATTGTTTATATCCTGGAATTATGGTGTTGCTTTGTGCATGTTCCCTGCTATATACATGGGCGCACACACTCATACATGCACATAGACCGAAACCCTATTAATTCCAAATTAAAATTAAGTAATCATTTTTAACCATGTTAAAATAATTTTACTTAGAAATTTTGGGTCATTACAAATACCCCACCTTTTAGGAATTGTGTCCTCACAATTTTCTTCATAATTGAATAAAAATTTCAATTTGACTCATAATTTATAACCCTTATTAAACACATTCATCCAGTTAATTAAATTGACTCACCAAACATAAGACATACACTAAAAAAAATAGTGGTACCTTTAATTGGCAAATAGCTTAGGATAAATCACCCTAACCTTGTCTTCTAATTCCCATGTGCAATCATTTGGATCAATACTCCACTGCACTTTCACAAGCTTCAAGGTTTTATTTCTCAATTTCTTTACTTTTTTAGCCAAAATTCCCACTGGTTCTTTTTCATTAACCAAATCTGATTTTACTTGAATCTGTGATGGGGTTTCCAGAATGTCATTTTTATCATGAACCCATCTCCTTAATTGTGATACATGAAAAAAATTGTGTATCACCGGCATATCTTTAGGTAATTCTAATTTATAAGCCAAAGAACCTATTCTTTCCAGAATTTTATATGGTCCTGTATACCTAGGTATCAGTTTGCCTTGCTTCCCAAACCTTAACACCTTTTTCATTGGTGAAATTTTGATGAAGACAAAGTCCCCTACCTGGTATTCAACTTGCCTCCTCTTCTTATTTGCATATTTCTTTTGTCTGTCTTGTGCAGCCGCCATTCTTTTCCTTATCAATGCAACTTTTTCAGTGGTTTCCTTTATGTATTCAGGGCCTAAAATTGCTCTTTCCCTAGTTTCAACCCAACATACTGGAGATGAACATGGTATGCCATATAAAACTTCAAATGGTGACATCCCTATAGTGCTTTGATAACTGTTGTTGTATGTAAATTCAGCTAAGTGGAGGTGTTCTTCCCTGTTACCCACAAAATCTAAAATACAGGCTCTTAACAAATCCTTAAGCACTTTATTAACTACTTAGTTTGCCCATCTGATTGAGGATGGTAAGCAGTGCTCATGCAAAGCTCACTTCCCATAGCCTCCTAAAAACTTCTCCAAAATTTAGATGTGAAGATTTTTTCTCTATCACTTACAATAGTTTTCGGTATACCATGCAATTTTACTATCTCCTTCATGAATATTTGAGCCAGTTTTGGTGCATTTTTGTCTGACTTTACTGGAATGAAATGTGCTACTTTAGTTAGCCTATCAACCACTACCCATATACTAGTATTTCCTCTTTTTGATCTTGGTAGACCATCTATAAAATCCATGGAGATATCCTCCCATTTCCACTAAGGTATACTTAAGGGTTGAAGTAAATCTGAGGGTCTTTGTGTCTCTGCCTCTATCTGCTGGCAAATTACACATTTGGCCAAAAAATTTGCTACATCACTTTTCATTCCTTTCCACCAGTAATCCTTCTTAAGATTATGATACATCTTGGTATTTCCTAGATGTATGGTGTATTTGCTCCTATGGTATTCATTCAATATCTCCTCCTTTAATTCTGAATTTCCAGGTACCCAGATTCTATT
Organism: Allium sativum; assembly: GCA_030737875.1. NCBI lineage: Eukaryota > Viridiplantae > Streptophyta > Magnoliopsida > Asparagales > Amaryllidaceae > Allium > Allium sativum. Next base: position 574,937,697 of record CM060909.1, on the reverse strand, counting down.
TTTATCTCACATATCCCTTCTCGTGCAGGTTTTTCACTTCTTTTTCTGCTTCCAAAAGGGTTTTCTTTTATTTCCAGATTAGAGAGTATCATTAAATTCTTGAATTCTTCTATCCTCATTAAACTTATTTTAGCATGTTGCCTACTCAAAGCATCAGCTACTTTATTTTCCTTTCCTGGTGTGTAAAGTATGTCAAAATCATATGCTGTTAAAAACTCCACCCACCTATGTTACCTCATATCTAAATATTTTTGTGAGAACAAATATTTCAAAGATTTGTGGTCTGTGTAGAGCTCAAATTTGGCTCCTAATAAGTAATGTCTCCATAGCTTTAAGACATACACAGCTGTACTAATTCCAAGTCATGTGTTGCATATCTGGTTTCATGTGGTTTTAATTGCCTTGATGCATATGCCACTACTTGGACTTGTTGCATCAATACTGCTCCTAAACCATATTCACATGCATCTGTATATATTGTTAAATCATGGTGTCCTTCTGGTACCTTTAAGACATGTGCATTTACCAATGCTTCCTTTAATTCTTCAAAGGCTTTCTCACATTTTTCGGTCCGAACATAGGCCTGATTCTTCCTAGTTAGGTTAGTCAGTGGTGCTGAGATCTTAGAAAAATCTTTGATAAATCTTGTATAATATCCAACCATCCCCATAAATGATCTTACAACACTTACAGTTTTTGGCCTTTTTCAAGTTTGTATGGCTATCACTTTACTCAGATTCACTGAAATCTCTTGTGTAGAGATTGCATGTCCAAGAAAGTTTACCTCCTTCCTCTAAAAGGTACATTTAGAAAATTTTGCCTTTAAATTGTTTGCCTTAATCTGCCCAAGACTAAATGCAAATGATTTTTGTGTTCCTCCATTGTTTTTTAATAAATCAAAATGTCATCTATAAAAATAAACACAAACTTATCCAAATAATCCCTGAATTTCTATTCATCAAGTCAACAAAATAAGATGGTGCATTAGTCAGTCCAAAGGGCATTACTAAAAATTCATATAACTCATATCTAGTGTTGAATTCTGTGTATTTGATGCTAGACTCTTCCACTTTCATTTGGTGAAAGCCAGAGGCTAAATCAAGTCTAGAAAATCTTTTGATCCAGCCAATTGATTAAAAAGATCATCAATTCTTGGTAAAGGATACTTGTTCTTTATTGTTAATTTATTTAATTCCCTGTAATCTATACATAACCTTAAAGAACCATTTTGTTTCTTCACAAAAACCACTGGTGCACTTGAACGGTCTTATAAAACAATGTTATCAAATATGATACACTTTTACGTACTTAAATGATACTTCCAAAATGATGATAGCAAAATTGATACTCTTATGCTTATATAAATGATACTTTTTAAAATGGGGTAACTGATAACCTTATGCATGCATGAATGATACTTTTGAAACAATGTGTTTAACATGTGCATGTTTACTATTCTGATCCTTGGCGCATGGGTCAACATTGCACCCTTGGCTAACCTCTTATAATATGAGCTGAGCCAAGTGTGCCCATGTGCACCACTCATGTATTTGAGTTTTCTGAAAGAACATACCAATAAACCAGCACACAAACTTGTACATGTGCACATTACTTTTCTAAAATGACTCCAGATTGACTAAAAATTAGTAATTTTCCATAATTCAAAATATATGTTTTCTCAATTTCAGTTTGCAAAATGATCATATATAATACTGCTTCAGCTCAGTCATCAACATAACACGTCGCACTTAATTTTCCTAATATCTAAACATAATTTTTCAGGACCTAGCTTAATATTTACAAAACTGATTCATAAAGCTATCCTCAAGGATTCATGCAGATACAATAATTCAAAGCTCTTATTTTCTACTTAAGCATGCTAACATCCATGAAAACATGCCAGACTCCTAACCCAGTTTCTACTTAGCTCCATCATTCCCTAAAAAAGCATTGGAGGCTGCCTCATCATAGAATGAGACACCCCATTTGCCATGAGCAAACAAGGTCAGACTAATGTGTCTGGTATGAGCATCACAATTAAAACATAATGAATAAAACAGAGATATAGTTTATGAAGAAATTCTATTAAAAAGGCATACTCCTTTTTATGTTTGATAAATAAACTTGTGCAAGTGCACTTCCACTGATTTATTCAGTATTTATCATTAGTGCCCAATTTAATGCATACAAATCAACCATACATATGTGCGTAACAAAATAAATCTATCTTGATAATATCATAATCTTTAGCCATAATATTTTCACAATTGTCCTTGGAAGCTTTCCAGGAAAACTCAAGTTCCTTGTATATATTTCCTAGCATATGTCAATTGATTTAAATACCCTGGTCTCATCTGTATAACTGAATCACTGGGGCACATTGTAGTAATCTAATTCACATTACTACACCAAGATCTCAGGACCAAAATTAGGCTGTGTGCCAAACTTACAACTCAAGTGCAAGCCATTCCACAACATCTTGACCAAAAATACCTTAGTTAAATTACTAAGTGTTTTCTTGTATTTTCCAGAGACTACTTACCTAAATGAGGTAAACTAACACAGTTAGATTCACTGCATAATGCCTTGGATTTCATAGAAACCACCCGATCAATCAAAACAACCACTCAAACAAGAAAATAAACCATCCAGTGTATATCTACATTCCAGGAAATCATATATCTTGGGGTTTTAATAAGGTAAAATCCTTGTCTGAATAGAGCCATTTATATATATGTAAATGCTTGTCTGGATATAGATTTGGTATTAATCTATGGCTTTAATGAATGTTTTTAAGGGTTTTTGCTGCTATGCATAAACTGGTTTTAAATTGATTTCAAAACCTATTTGAGACATAGAGTTAGCATTCTTGATTAGAGATCAACACATAGGAAGTCTATTGCTCTCTAAATCATCATTCATAGAGCCTCAGCACCTATACATAAGTATATTGCAACTTTTATATACTTTTCATGAGAGATGGCCATAGATCAGTATCATATATATTCCCAGTTTTATAGAGTTTTCAAAGGTATCATAAAAGAGGGTTTCAAGAGATCATAAAACTGACAGATTTAACTAATAACTTTAAATCCATAATGTTGAACTCGACAATGATTCTAAATAGAATCATTAATATATTTACGATCACATTTAAAGAGATAAAATATCCAGAAGATCAAATTCAAAGTAAAATGAACATGTGAAAATATTGGCTGCATCTTTAAACTCAGGACTTAATGCCATTTATTTTAAGTTAGAATACTCACCAAATCTCCTTCTTCTAAGCTAAAGAAAAATCAGAGTTCTCTTCCTTTATTCCCAAAGCTTTCCTTCTTCTTTTCAAAATAGATTTTATGTATTTTACTGGTTTTCACTAGGCAGTTTAATTTTTGCCCGTATACCCTTATTTATACCATCAAATTCTTAGGGTTTTCCCATGTTACACAAAGTCAGTTTTGCCCCTTAACAAATCATGCTATTTTTGTGAGTGTTATTCCCATGATTTTTGCTTTATTTTCTTTATAGTGCTCGGGTGTAAAACTGCATACCTTTTTCAGAAATAAAGAAAATGTTTTTAAACCATTTTCCTCCGTAACAATTCTTGACAAAATAATAATCCCTACTTTTTCTAAATCTGGCTATGCACCATTTAATCTCGATGCACTTGTCTTTGCCATATACATGTGCTTGTATTATTTCAAATTCCTTCATATTATGCACTAAATCAGTCCACATGATCTAATTTTAATTGCCACTGGAAATACATGTATATTTACATACATGAATCATTTTATTTATAACCTGGAATTATGGTGTTGCCTTATGCATGTTCCCTATTGTACACATGTGCACATACATACAAGCACACAGACCAAAACCCTTTTAATTCCAAATAAAAATTCAGTAATCATTTTAAACCATGTTAAAATAATTTTACTTAGAAATTTTGGGTTATTACAATATCTCATACCCAATTAGAATATAAACTTGTACCTTGTCGAGCATTCAAATCGATCTCTTTCACTAGCTACCAAATCAGCATATACCGATACATTTGCAACTTGATCTCCAATCAAATTTTCTCTTCAAAACTAAACCACTCGCTTATATCCAAGTCAAATTCTATTTCAAACTCAAGTCCATTCTTGATTCCAACCTCTTAACTTACCAGTCCAATATACTTAACCAAATTAAGTTTCTTTCCCACATATTACATTAACTAATTAATTCCTCAAATCAATATCTTCATCTAATACTCAAATCTACTTTCATTTCAAAACTCAATCAATTACTCAGTTGATCCAATTATATTTCAACATCCAATTTACTCGATATTACTCTATTTCAATTCAATTTTTACTTAACTGGATTTAATTCAATTTGTTTCCACATATTTCTATTTAATTTATTTTTAATTCAGACAATCCCTTCCTAGGAGTTTTTAAATAGCTTCGCTTTTCTCAAAAATCAAATATTCATTTCGGAATATCAAAAAACTTATTTTCCCAAAATAATTCGGAATTGTAACTTTGGTAGTAATCCGTCACTTAAAACTCAAAAATGAACACTAATGATGTGGACAACATCATCAGGGTTATTTCCCAGCGGCTGAAGTGAGTTCAATGCTATATCACTTTTTAAAACTAATATTTAAACTTTTCCACGTTGAAATTATTTCAAAATATCATGCACAATATTTGTAAAACAATTTAAATCTCCCAGGATTTTATGGTTCCCGTATATTCAATCGAAATCCATTTACAAACACTTTTCCAAATTTCAGAAATTTTAGTTCCAATTCTGGGTTAAAACCAGCTTTAATACATTTCCTAATACTTATATGAATTTTATTTAGTTATATATGCATAACCAACTCAAATTTCAATCTTATTCGATTAATATAACAAATAGTATATCCAATATATTATAATAATTCCAATATATATCCTTTCTTTATATCAGAAAAATATATTTTGGGTAAAATATTTTACTTACCCTTTTTTCAAAACATACTGTGTCAGTTCATCGTATTCAAGTGTTTAGAAACTCATACAGATACAGTGGATCAAACTGATCAACTAGAATTCATAAACCACTCAACCAATAAATCTCCACAATATAAAACCATTTTTATACAAATCTACAAATACGCTCTCTCGTATATGTACACTCAAACTCAATCTAGGGTATTGCTAACCCTATCTCTATCGAGTTACGCTACAGAGCCAAGGTAATCACTTACCTTCAGCTTTGATACCACTGTAACGGACCAGAAGATTTTCGACTTCGAAAATCGACATACAACACCATGTCGACTATTCAAGAATCGAAATACCGGAACATCAATAGAAAGAAGTAAAAGGGTGAGAATAGAAAGAAAGAAAGTTAGAACAAAAGAAGAAGAACATAAATACAACATCAGAGCAAACATGAATCTCATAGCGGAATGAATAAATATATTATATAACATAACTTTGAAATAAACCAGTATCTGGATACAATACCATTATCGGAGTACAACACTTACAACATAGCGGAAATAAACAGTAGCTATATAATCCTGAAGCATTCTACTCTAAGCTCTTCCAAGTATCTGAAAAATCCCAACTACTTGATTGCCCGTATAAATTTGGGCGCCCAAGAGTTTAGTGTAAAACAAAACAAAATAAACTCTGGGTCAGTCATGGGACTGGTGTGAGTAAACTCCAACCACTTGGTTTAACTTTAAAAATCCATTTTAAAGAAAGGATATTTGTAAGACCGATCCACACATAAACACAGATGGTTTTTACCTTACGAAAAATCAAAATATTCTTTTAAAATCAATATGCTTTTGATATTATAATAATGTCTAAATCAAATAAATAGAAATCTAGCGGAACGCTTTCATCTCACGTTCCACATGCATAATATATAATCAAAAACCGCGGCGCTTACCGGTAATGGATTCCAACGGGCAAGGTATGGGACTACCTTCTGCCAGTGTATCTCTAGAGGGGAATACAACGGTTTCAAAAAGAACATCCTGCAACCCAGGCTAAACACGACCGGTCACTCATTTCGCTTGAGTGTACCGAATGTATTATCATCAACTGTTGGGATCAGCAATCGTTACCCGAAAGGTTCGGCATCAAAATAGATTAAAGAAGCAAATGGATTTTCTCTTGATCAGGTGACAATACACCCCCAATTGGGAGCTACCCACTTAGACATGCAACATACCCAATTTTATACCATTTTCTGGTTGTGAGGATTAAGGTCATAACGTATCTTTTTGACAGATCACACATTTATTTACTTTGAATTCCCCATCGCCATACCCACCAAATCACCAACTGATTTCTCCAAAAATACCACAGGTTTACGGCTAAGAGAAATGAATTCCTCCGCCACCGAAATTAAATACATTTGAAGAGATCAACCTACGCGATCTATTAGATATACTCAGTCAGACATTCTTCCATACAAGTTGTCCTGGGACTGGACAAACCAAAGGCATTATTCTGTAAACCCATCATAGGCAATTTCTATCTAGGGTTTTCCAGAACAGCCAATGCATAAACTCCATCTTCAATTATCTTCATCATATTTGATACACAACGCTAACGCCCGTACGGAGTGGTTTTCATATAATAAATCTGATCACGGACTCTCCATATTAACGACAGAAAAATGGTTAAAACATTGATTGTCGGTTATTTAACTATTGAAGGAAAACATCCATACACACAACGATCTTATTTCCAAACGGATTTTGTATATTCAACTGAAGTTCAAAACTCAATATTACAAACAACCGCGACATTACGAGCTCGTTTTAAATTATATTATAATTATACGTTCAAATTCGTTATTATAAATAAATTCGTTATTATAATTCAATTCTAAAATTTATAAATAATCCAATTCACATAACATTGTGAATTCTACTATTTCCGACTATTTCGGAAATTATTATATTATTCATATTAATTAAATATTCAATATTATTTAATTTAAGTCATTTTAAATTACCAAATCAACCTTTAAATAATTAAATAAATTAACTACTAATCCGTTAAAAAAATACAGGACGTTACATTCATGGTTTTTGGGTTAATTTAAATATATGAACACATTTTATGCTAAGTAAAAATCATATTACAACGGTGGAAAACCATTGTAAAATACATTTTACAACGGTGGGGTAACCGTTGTATATTAAGAAGTTGTAATAGACTAAAATAATTTACAATGGTTTTGCGCCGTTGCGACACCATTGTGATATGTATATTTTACAACTTTTTTCATCGTTGTGATAAACTTTATTACAACTATTGTGCACGGTTGTTGTTTTTACAACTGTTTATAACCGTTGTAATATATTTTATTACAAATATTATTTTACAGTTGTAATATATCCATAAATTATATGCATAAAAATCTATATATATTATCTAGGTGCAACAATAAATAGATAAATAACGTAAGAAATAGATGTAAATTTAAAGGCATCATGATCCATTCATTGATAAAAATCACAACTTTATATCCAGAATACAAATTATAAATCACATACCATGTAAAAATGTATAAAATTACAACTGTCCTTCTCATTTGCCTCTGTAAGCCTTTAACCCAATTACAAAGCTCATTTGCTTATGAAAACTACAAAGCTCATTTGCCTATGAAATCATATACCTTCGGTAATATGAGATTCCCATGTTTTTGATGAGCAAGCACGCCGCCGTCTCTCAACATTTCCATTTTCAATGCCAACTTGCTTTTCGACACCTTGAATGCTATCTTCCCAAATTAATTTAAGACCTGCAAGAAGCATAAAACTCACTTTTATTTTTAGTTAAATTGTAACAGTTCTGTTAAAGATATATACCATGCTAAAATAAATCATCTGTTAATATGCAAAACTGGATTATTCACTCTAGCTAAAGGTTTATATTTTTTTACATAATTAAATTTGATAATTCAAAGTGAATGAGTTAATAATTACTTCAGACAAAAAATGATCTGCTTGGCAACTATTTATACTGTGGAAAAAAAATCCAAATGAGATCTACAAGTATATTTCATGTCTATTAATATTCTGATGATCGACATAAGCCAATGTTCTGAATCCTAACATTAGTAATAATTTTTTCTGGTTTATATTAAGAAATTGAAACACCAAATGCGATATACAGCTGTAGTAAGTAGTATATTCTTTTCAATCTAACCACCCATGTGTGAAATTTAAAGGAGCAGCTAGTTATGTTATTCTTTTCAGTCTAAGCAACCATGTATGGAAGAAAGGAGTGGATAGTGTATGACTACCCATGTATGGATTAAATTTACAGAACATGTTCTTTTCAATATAGTAATTTAAATTAAAAGACATTAAGAATCATATAACTATAGTAAGTTGTATAGTAATTTGAATTAAAATACATTAAGAATCATACACTGTAGCGGAGCAACTAATTATATTTATTCTTTTCAGTCTAACCACCCATGCATGGAAGAAATATTTGGCTTTTTTTTCTACTTTTTTTAATAAAGATCAAAGAATGTATTCTTTTAAATTACAGAACATATTCTTTTAGTACTTCAATACTTCCGATTACATTAATTTATATAACGTATTCTTTTTGTTAAAACTGCATCTATTTAATGCAACAGATGTGTGATTTATCAAAAAAGAAATATGACATATTCAATCATGCATGACTTACAAAACAGACTGAAAACAGAATCCAATTCATAGCTAAAGTTGAGAAATATTTGTGTTATTATATTTCTTTGACAAATAGGTTTGCTTAAGAAAATACAACGTTTGAAATTATAAAGAAACGAAAATTAAAAATAAACTTCGATTAAACCAACATAACTAAGCAACAACATATCCAATTCCTTAACCAATATCATCCGAATCATCCAATAATTCGGTGAATTACATATATTAGTTTCTCATTTCATCGAACAACCACAGTGGAACATGTAAAGCTTAGTGTTAAGGCTGGAAAACAATTCCAACCACTATGTAAAAACAAACGTAGCAGATGCTTTATATATTGTGGCAAACATGTGAATTTCTCTATGGATTGTGGCGAAGAAATTGTTTCGAGATGTCAAGTTGTAACCTAGTGCTTTATTTATTTTTCTAACTTTGGCAAATACTAAAAATTTCTTTAGTAATCTTTTTGAATCCCCCTAATGACTCCACATCCACGTATTCACAAATGATAACTATGCTTCATAGCTCTGCCCGGTTATCCTATCAAAAGAACCACCACACTTAGTATATTCATAATAAAAAAACATATCATATAATTTCAAGAAGTTTGAACACTTTATAACCATTGATCAGGAAATGCATTAATTGTGGCAAAATCAATTTCTTTAATACGATTGTTGGCAATGAAGTTGGTTCTAACTTGTTATCCAGGATTGAATTGCTTCCTGTCAGGCGTAAAATCTCTATAAAACCCTTCCATCCTATTTTAAGCATGTGTTTCTTATCTATTGATTTCATGTATGGTGCCATTTCCTTTACCCAGTGCTGCAAAATAAAAGTGATATAACAAAGGAGTTGTTTAAATAACATACAAGGTGAATTTTCTTGAGTTTTTTTCCTTTTCTTTTATTTACAGCAATAACATACATTTTGAGAAAGACCCAAAATGAAAATCATAATAGCTCAACAATCTTGTAGCATAGCATTGTAATTGTCATAAATAACATCACATATATACCAGTGGCCAAAGCTAAGCCGACCATCACTTAAGAAGGTACAAATCGGCAGGACAACACCACCAAAGCAAATGACAAGTACAAACGATACACCACTGTAGTTCACCATAAAACAAAAAAAAATCACTTACCAGAATACCATAGCAAGAGGAAAGAAAAAGGAGAGGCACAACAGTCAAGCAATCAAAAAGTGCATTGCTGTCAAGAACCATATCAGCATTACCGTAGTTGACGCAGTGATAAAGCTGCATTGCTTGTATGGCTCCACTGCAATCTCATAAACCTTTAGAGCTTGGAGCGCTGCATTTCAATGATATTTGAAATGCAAAGAGTCGCCTCCTTCCGTCTTCAAGAAAATGGCATTCTCTGAAACCTGTAAAGCACATATAAACAGTACATACACATAAAATAAATTCTGAAAGACGCATATAAGCACGAAAAACAGTAACCAATAAGCCAATGGAAGAATTCATACATTGTTATTAGTAATTATTTTTTCTCCATCGATGTCATCATATGTATTTTTCACATTTAAACTAATCTCTCTTCCAATTCTAGATACTTTTCTAACTAAAAACGAGCGAGAATATCAGACTTGTCTCTTAACATATAACAAATGCTTGTCAGGATGAAGAAATTAAGTTCATAGAATTCAATACTAAAGAAGCTTAATTCAAACAAAATGACTAATAATTCAGACTAGTGTTGTTCCAAAGTGCGAGTTATATCGGCTCAACTTGATACAATATATATGCAAAGAGCGAAAAAATGTGAAATCTATGTGTGGCCGGAAACTTCTCTTCAGTTGTTTATATATTATCATGTTTGGAGCCAATATATTCATCATTGCTTGTGTATTCTCTATCTCATGCTTGGCAGCAGCGTCTTGCAAACTATTGAGAATGCTGCAAATTTCTAGAGAATTCCAAAGTATTGAAGATAATACAAATTTCTAGAATTCTCAAGAGATTAATAAATTGCTTTGTATTATTAAATAAGTATTTCTTGCTTTATCTAGAGTATTGTATCTAGAATATTCTTATGTATTATTATTAAATAAATTACTTGATGAATGTAGAATGTTCTCTCTAGAGAATTCTACATAATTGTAATGAGATGCCTATAAATATGAGCATGGGAACATTGTAAGGTTGTAGCAAAAAACTATAAGCAATAAAATTGTTGTATTACAAAAACCATTGAGTAATTTCTCCATCAAACTTTCTTTCAACTATTCAACTATTTCAATCATTTATCCACAACAACTATTCAACTATTTCCTCTACTACAACTACTAACAAGTGGTATCAGAGCTTCGTTCGTTCGCATATTGGGCGAAAAAACATTGCAACAATTATAAGCTATGGCAAACATTGCTCAATCTCCATCACCTTCTGTCCCTATTTTTGCCGGTGAAAATTATGAATTTTGGAGCATAAAAATGAAGACATTTCTTAGCTCTCAAGATCTATGGGATATTGTAGATGAAGGGTTCACTATTCATGAAGATACTTCAACTCTTAGCCAAGCTCAGAAAAAGGAGATAAAGGAAAATAAACTAAAAAATTCAAAAGCGTTAAGTTTTCTACAACAAGCGGTGACCGACGCTATCTTTCCTAGAATAATGGGAGCTTCAAACGCCAAAGAAGCATGGACCACATTACAGGAGGAGTTTCAAGGAAGTGCAAAGGTACGCGCCATTAAACTTCAAACATTAAGGCGTGAGTTTGAATTAATAAAAATGAAGGAGTCGAATACCGTAAAGGATTATTACTCCAAAATAAAAGAAATAGTTAGTCAAATAAGGGCTTACGGGGATAATATTCCTGACAAGAGGATTGTTGAGAAAATTTTAATTTCAATTTCCCGTAAGTATGACTCAATCGTGACTACGATCGAGCAAACTAAAGATTTGTCTACCTTATCGGTGACTGAATTAATGGGCTCCCTTGAAGCATTTGAACAAAGAATGAGCAGCATGATGAAGACTCGATTGAAAATGCTTTTCAGTCGAAACTCAAGCTATCATCCCAAAATAAAGCATATGGAGAAAATAAGAATGATGGAGAAGATTTTAGAAACAAAGGAAATTCTAGAAATTTCTCAAAGAATAAACAAGGCAAATATCCTCCATGTGGAATTTGTAAGATGACAAATCACTTGGAGAAGTTCTGTCGGAATCGTGGAAAGCCGCAATGTCGACACTGTAAGAGATTTGGACATTTGGAGAAGAATTGCTTCAGCCTAAATAAGCATCAAGCAAATTTCATTGAAGAGCATGACAGAGAACAACATCAATATGATCGAGATCAACATCTTTTTTATGCTACCCAAGATTCTAGTGAAGAAAATGGAGGAAACTGGTACTTGGATAGCGGTTGCAGCAATCACATGGCTAAAGATGGGAGCATCTTCAAGGATATTGATGACACTGTCAAAGTAAAAGTACGATTGGGGAATGGCACCGTCGTGGAATCAAAAGGCAGAGGCACTGTTATGGTGGAAACAAAGAAAGGTACAAAATTTATCAAAGATGTTTTACTTGTTCCAAATTTAAAAGAAAATTTGTTGAGCATTGGCCAGATGATGGAGAAAGGCTACGCTCTTCACTTCGAAGGAGACATTTGCAAAATATATGATAACAACTATAAAAGACTAGAGATAGCTCAAGTAAAAATGGAGAAGAGAAATAGAAGTTTTCCAATAAGTTTTAAATATGCTACGAATATAGCCATGAAAGCACAAGTTGATGATTCATGGTTATGGCATCGAAGATTTGGCCACTTCAACATTCAAGCCTTGAAATTGTTGTATCAAAAGAATATGATGAGAGATTTTCCATGCATAAAAGAAAATAATGAAGCCTGTGAAGGATGTCTTCTCAGAAAGCAACGCAGATCATCATTTCCATCACGAAGCACTTGGAGAGCAAAAGACTTGTTGGAGTTAATTCACACCGACGTTTGTGGACCAATGAGAACACCTTCACTTCATAACAACAGGTATTTCATTCTCTTTATTGATGATTTTTCTAGAATGACATGGGTCTACTTCATTAAAGAAAAATCAGAAGTCTTCGGAATATTCAAGAAGTTTAAAGCTCTTGTCGAAAATCAAAGTGGAAAACGTATAAGGAAGCTTCGAAGTGATCGTGGTAAAGAGTACAACTCCCATGAGTTTGATAAATTTTGTGATGATGAAGGCATTGAGAGGCAACTTACAGTTGCATATACTCCACAACAAAATGGAGTATCTGAAAGAAAAAATCGCACAGTCATGGAGATGGCAAGATCAATGCTGAAGGAGAAGGACTTACCCAACACTTTTTGGGCAGAAGCAGTTTATACTGCTGTCTATGTACTCAACCGATGTCCAACTAGAGCAGTTGAAGACAAGACTCCTATAGAGGCATGGAGTGGACGAAAGCCAATAGCCAATCATCTAAGAATTTTTGGATCGATTTGCTACATACATGTTCCAGACCAAAAGAGACACAAACTAGAAGAGAAGACCATACGAGGAATCTTTTTGGGGTATAGCACACAATCAAAAGGATATAGAGTTTATAACTTGCAAACAAAGAAGCTAACGATTAGTCGAGATGTCGAAGTTGATGAGAATGCTTCTTGGAATTGGGATGAACAAAAAGTTGAAAAAAGAAACATTTCTATTCCAGTACATCAATCTCATGAAGATGTAGAAGTGGAAGAAATGGAAGAACCAACAGAAGAACCAGGTACGCCCCTTTCACCTTCTCAACAACAAACTTCTTCACCAGAGTCTACTCCAAGAAGAGTTAGATCTTTGGTAGATATATATGAAACTTGCAACATGGCTATATTTGAACCCAAAAGCTATGAAGTAGCATCTAAACAAGAAGTATGGATCAAAGCAATGGAAGAAGAGATAAAAATGATTGAAAAAAATAATACCTGGGAGCTTGTAGATTGTCCTAAAGATAAAGAAATCGTTGGAGTGAAATGGGTTTATAAGACAAAGCTAAATCCAGATGGCTCAATACAAAAACACAAGGCTAGGCTCGTAGCAAAGGGCTACTCGCAACAATATGGAGTCGACTATAATGAGACATTTGCTCCAGTTGCACGTCTGGACACAATTAGAGCTTTAGTTGCTCTTGTAGCTCAGAAAGGATGGAATGTTTTTCAATTAGATGTCAAATCAGCCTTCTTAAATGGAGTATTAGAAGAAGAGATCTATGTGGAGCAACCACAAGGCTTCATAAGTAAGGGCAATGAAGACAAAGTGCTAAGACTAAGAAAAGCTTTATATGGCTTGAAGCAAGCACCTCGAGCATGGTACAATAGAATCGACCAATACTTCATTAATCAAGGATTTAGGAGGAGCAAGAGTGAGCCTACATTATACATCAAGACACAAGGTCAGTATGATACTCTCATTGTCTCTCTATATGTAGATGATCTTATCTACATGGGAAATAATATGAAGATGATAACTGCATTTAAAGAAGACATGATGAAAACATTCGAGATGACCGATCTTGGCTTGATGAATTACTTCCTTGGCATCGAGGTGAAACAACATAAGGAAGGTATATTTATCTCTCAAAAGAAATATACTGAAGAACTATTAAAGAAATTTAGAATGAATGATTGCAAACCAGTAGCTACTCCACTCGTAACAAATGAGAAGTTGCAAAAGGATGACGGAGCCCCAGAAGCTGATGCATCTTGCTACAGAAGTTTGATTGGAAGTCTTTTATATCTTACTGCTACGCGACCGGATATCATGTACGCTACAAGTCTTCTATCAAGATTCATGCAAAGTCCAAGTCAAATTCATCTTGGAGTTGCTAAAAGAGTTTTAAGATATTTGCAAGGAATAAAGGAGTATGGAATATGGTACAAGACCATAACCAACTCAAAGTTGATTGGCTACACTGATAGTGATTGGGCAGGTTCAGTAGATGACATGAAAAGCACGTCGGGCTATGCTTTTTCACTTGGATCAGGAATACTCTCATGGGCATCAAAGAAGCAAGCAACAGTTGCACAATCAACAGCTGAAGCAGAATATGTGGCAGCAGCAGAAGCAACAAGTCAAGCTATATGGCTTCGGAGGATATTTGAAGAAATAGGTGAGCATCAAGATCAACCTACTACAATCTACTGTGACAGCAAATCAGCAATAGCAATCACAAAGAATCCGGTTCATCATAATCGAACTAAGCATATAGCTATCAAGTATCACTTCATCAGAGATGCAGAAGCGGCAAAAGAAATTCAGCTCAAGTACTGCAGAACAGAAGATCAAGTTGCAGACATCTTCACAAAGGCACTGCCAAGAACAAGATTTGAGCAACTACGAACTATGCTTGGAGTATCCGAAATTTGCATCAAGGAGGAGTATTGAGAATGCTGCAAATTTCTAGAGAATTCCAAAGTATTGAAGATAATACAAATTTCTAGAATTCTCAAGAGATTAATAAATTGCTTTGTATTATTAAATAAGTATTTCTTGCTTTATCTAGAGTATTGTATCTAGAATATTCTTATGTATTATTATTAAATAAATTACTTGATGAATGTAGAATGTTCTCTCTAGAGAATTCTACATAATTGTAATGAGATGCCTATAAATATGAGCATGGGCACATTGTAAGATTGTAGCAAAAAACTATAAGCAATAAAATTGTTGTATTACAAAAACCATTGAGTAATTTCTCCATCAAACTTTCTTTCAACTATTCAACTATTTCAATCATTTATCCACAACAACTATTCAACTATTTCCTCTACTACAACTACTAACACAAACTGTGAAGCCTCATTCTTATGGTTCATTTACCTACTAACACTTCAAAAAATGACCTGGGCCTTCGTTTAACTGTAACTAATAATACTAACACTTTACTATAGTTATCACAAAGATTACTAAAAACAGTCATCACCAAGGTCATCCAACCAACACCGCCCAAAAAAATCCACCCAGACAGCCTACACCCCTCTAAGCACAAACAAATAACCAAGCTCACTGACAGGAGCATCTGACAAGATGGAAACTAACCTGTCCAACAAAATAGCAAGCACACTAAAAAAGAAAGTGTGTGATTTTCCTAGCCACTCTAGCATACACCCATTGCAGTAAGCACCTTACACTATAATCACTACATCACTACAATATTCTATGGAAACTAACTACCAGTTCGCCAGTAAACCACCTAAAGCGCCAAAACCCACTGACAAGAACACACAAAACCACTCTGGGCCAACTAACCTCAAGCCAAATCCACTGGTTACGCAACACGGCTTCTCCCCGAACTCCCATAAACACCAAGAACCTGACAACTAGGAGCTAAAACAAAATTGTAAACGAAATGGCACAACCAGCACGATGCGCTTGCGCTCCACAGCTAAACAAAGTTAGCCTGCCTAACAACTAGAGGTTAAGAATAGAGAAGATGCATTAAGAGCGATATAAGCTAAATGAATCAGGTTAGTAGATCAGATTGGAAAACTCCATGAGAACAACAATCGAAAGAGAGGAAAGAAGACGGGGTTTTGAAAGGCGGAAAACATGACATATCTAAAGAAAAAACGCGACTGGACTTCGTTGAAGCATAGAAGGAAAATTTGGGGATCGATTTTGATTTAGGGTATAGAAGATACGCCATCATGGGAGTGTAAAATACGAAACGTGATTTATTTTGGAGCCAAAATTTTGTTATTCCCACCAAATTTCGCTAACATGTTCAGGATTGCCACCTTTTTCGTTGTGCATAATTAGGATTTCGCTAAATGTACAGAATTAAACATTATAAGCTAGAACCAAGTACAAATTTATGCTAAATATAATATGGATATCTTGGGAATTATTTTGCTAAAATATTATATATTACTTATTAATAATAGTTATTATTAATTATTTCTTGTTTCTTCTTAATTATAATTAAATGTAATTTATTAAAAGTTTATTTTATATATTTTACTAATTACTAATTATAAAATACTTAACAATCATTATTAAAAAAGAACTACTATTTATTAAAAATTAAGTATTTATTATTTAATAGTAATTATTATTTATTTGTAAGGTTACTATATTATTAATTATTATTAAAATATTAATATTATAAATTATTAAATATTAGATATTACTAATTGATGAAAATATAAGTCCCACATCGGGAAATATGCAACTATGATCCTGGATATAAACTAAGATGTTCCTCATCACATTGCCAATTGGTTTTGTGATAATAAGGGGATTAATAAAATGCCAACAGTGGTATCAGAGCCCAGGTCAACTAATTCAACTAGTTCAACCAATACGTATGTGCTTAACCGCCATACGTGCGCCACTCCATCCAAAATAGCATGATCACGTAGATGGCTCAAATACGCCACACGTGAAGGGGGAGTGATGAAAATATAAGTCCCACATCGGGAAATATTCAACTAAGATCCTGGATAAAGACTAAGAGGCTATAGTTCACATCAACCAATTGGTTTTGTGAACAAACTATGTAGCTCTCTAAACTATAAAATGCCAACACTAATATTTAATAGGCCTCTATTATAGTTGGTAGAAAAAAAGAAATGCTGAAAATAATTTTGTATAATTTTCTAATAAAATTATTTTAATTATTAATTACTAAAATTAAGTACTAAATATTAAATATTACTTCTTAATTATTAATATAAATGATTATTTATCAATTATTTATTTCTAAAAATTAATTATTAATTATTCAACAACATTGGTAATTTATTATTTAGTATACTAATTATTAATATTAATTATTAAAAATTATTTACTAATTATTGATTATTTAACAGAAATTATTAATATTATTAATTAATTATTATTATTTAATTATTATTATTATACTAATTACTATTTATAGAATGATAATTGTCAAAACTGTCACTTATTACAATAGGTAAGAGTGAAAAGTTGTAATACGCATTTATTACAACTATCACAATAAAGTAGTTGTTAAAAATATGTTTATTGCAACTTTCATGAAATAAAAGTTGTAAAAAAACTCTATTACAATTGGTGTTTTGTGACAATTGGAAAGTTACAGTTGTAATATAGTGATTTTGTTACAGTGATAATAATTAATTCGTTGAATAAAGATTTGGCAATTTAATCGATTTGATTTAAATAATTTTGATTATTTAATTAATAAATAGTGGAATAATAATTTTAATTCCGAAATGGTCGAAATTTGTTGATTTTGCAATACTGTGTAAACTGGATAATATATGATATTTAATCAAATTCGGTTTCGAATTAGAATAACGAATATATTTATATAAACAACAACTGAATGTATTAATTTTAAATATAATTTAAAACGATCTAGTAATGTCGCGATAGTTCGTAATATTGAGTTTGAACTTCAAACGATTATACAGGATTCGTTATATGTCGGATTTCTTTGAAACAAGAAACGTTTGAATCTATTCAACTGTATTTTTCTAATGGAAGTGAAAAATCGAGATTTCGTCTTATAGATTGTGAGTTATGTCCAAATCAAATTTTTAGAAAGTCACTATGTAATCATTTATAAACCTATTGATTATTTAATTATAATAAAATATTAGTTTCAAATTTGGATAAGATTTTTAAGATGTATTTTTAATTTGTTTTATAGAACTTTTCTAATATTTTTAAATTGTAAAATAAACAACTTTCCCATTTAACGTAATTTACCCTATATCAGTATTTTTGGAAATACACAATATAAGTCAACTTGTCTATTATATTATACTTTTTGGATCATGACATCTTGCTTGCCACAATCATATTTTTATTTTTGTCCATAACACCCCATTCATGAATGGAATGGTATGTAGTGGAGTACGCATAATTTTAGAAGATAAAAGTAAACTTAAAACATATAAAAACACGCACATGCCATTACCATAACAATTTGTATTGTTGACTACTTAAATTACCCATATAGTTATTTGATCAAGGGGATGTAAATATTTAAACAATGGCATGGATTCGTTTTATTTTATACAACTGTATAAAATAAATTTCCAATAGTTCAAACTTTGAGATGGTAACGCTTTATGCTTGGAATTGAAATAAAAATGTGTATATCCATATAACAAATTCAAATGCTCATACATGCGTAGACGTTGAGATTCACATGCTACCCTCTTTTGGAGATAGTAGTACATGGCTATAGCCTAAACTTATAGACTACCTATTTTCATTTAAGGCAAGCACATGCCTGAACTCAGAAGAAACATGTAGATCTAAAATGTAAGCTACCTACCCTAAAGCTTCATGCCGAAGTATATAGACTACCCTATTCCTTAATCATCAAGGAATTATAAGCTATAAATACACATTATGTTCTTGTGTATTTCTCCTTCAGCAAAATCTGAAAGCTCGGAAGTTTTAATGGCTTTTAAATCTGAACCCAAAACTTTAGTCTCCATTATGTATATAAAGAAAAAAACTGCTGCCATATCTTCGTACATACACATATACACTTGTGTGTGATTCACGCACTTCTAAAGCAGCACAACGTGTTCGAGTGAAGCTCCTGTTCGAAACCGAGCTAAGGCGGAGCGCTGTTGAAGTTAACGGAGTAGTCTGAGTTAGTTACTTTCCAAAGGGTGCGACTCGTTTGGGTTCCTAGGCATGCAGCAGTTCAATCTCATTTGATTAAGGGTGATCATTTGTGGAATCAGAGATGGCATGGAGGAACTGTGCGCGTAGGAGGGGTAAGCTCATGATGGTGGAGTTCCACTCTACGACATGGAAGGCAGTAACCGCTGGGTTTCATAACTTGAAGTCGCACGTTTCACCAATCGCATGAGCTTGGTCTGGAGATCGGCTTCTTCTTCGTTGGTAGAGGTGTTTGTTAATGGCATGGAGTGATGAAGAGTAGGAAGAGGGAGAAAATGGTGAGCTTGATTTGGAGTTTAATGGAGCACGGAGGGAGTATGGAGTTTCCAGATGTTCGGCAATAGCATGCTGAGGAGCGGGATTTGTGAATACGTGAGGAATGAGGGAGAAGACACAGTATACGTTGGTGCTTTCGCTTAGTGGGACAGTTGATGGAAGAATGGAAGGAGACGCGGGATGGAAGAAACGTCAATGGCTATTGATATACTGAGGAGCAGCGAATTTTTTTTTTAACAGGAAAGATGTAGTAGTGGTGCGGGTTGGTTATGAAGGGGGATGGGCCGACAAAATGAATGAGTAAGGCCCAGATTATAAGAATAGAGAAAAATGAATGTGAAGGGTAGGAATATGAATAACCTGGTGAAGCATGGAAATTAAAATGGGCTAGTGGATTAAATCTGGATTGGGGAAGAAAGCATCGGATGAGGGTCTATTCGAAATGGTATGGGGGAGGGCTTGAAGGTAGTAAGGTCCAATTATATAATAATTATAAATTTAACTTAATTGATGCATCAACTTATTAACGTGATATCTCATACATATGAACCCAGTTTGGCGAACGGCGGTCACGTTAGAATCGTACGAATGTAAACTACGCTATGAAGTTGGTTTGGAGAGTTTTGAAGCACGTTACAATTTTAGGCGAAGTAAAACGCCTGACCAGATCTACCGACATTAAGCGTTATTCAACGATTAACGACCAAGGTGAGTACACTCACTAACTCTGTCTAGTTTTAAAATTATATAAACATTATTTAGTATTGGTAAACATGATTGAATGTTGTGTGTGATGCTTGTTTGGATAAATTGCTTATTAATTGGGTGGTATAATATATACAGTCATATATATAAATAGTTGATTGAATATTGATCTATTTATTTTAATATCTCGTTGAAATTAGTGTTATTTATATTGATTGATTTCTATGGATGCAGGCAAACAGGTTGGAGGCATCCAACGGGATTTCTCAACAATTATATTGTTGTTTTTCATAAATTACATTATATGATGTGATAAATAATCTGTGGTTGATTGTTGTTTGTTTGGGATGTTTTGAAAAACACTGACCCTGAAATTATTGATATTTAAATACCATAACTATATTGGAAAAAATTCGAGTTTTAAAAAGGAAAAATTTATTTTAAAATAGAAATTGAATTTCGATTGGCTAGAATATAATAACTTTTTTAATTATATAAAAAAGTAATTTGATTTATAAACAATATTTTAAATGAAGCGAAATGATTATTTTTAAATAGTTTGGAAATACAAACTCAAAAAATGAATTTATTTAAAAGGAAAAGGGAATTCGTTAGTAAGAAAAGCGACGAGATTATTTCGATACTTGAAATATGAATAAAGTTAAAACCGTAAGGATTTGTAAGTATAATTCGATGATGTCGAATGTTATTAAAATGATTTATTTTTAGAACTTTCATATTATATAGTTTGGAATTGGACAAGATAATTAAGATTTGGTTTAGAGCCAATAGATTATAATAGGATATGAAGTCGAGATTTAATTATAAACTTGATTTATAATTAACAAGAAGGTTACATGGAAATAGAGTTTATGAAGTGGGATATGAATACGAATTTGAAATAGCTTGATAAATGGAATTTTTAACATGTATAGGTATTTATAAATATAAATTAGGATTTGATTTGATAAAACGAGTCCGGTTTTTGGTAAAGAAATAATATTCACGTTTTAAAGTGTATAATGATTTAAAAGCAAATGTTTTGCAAATTAAATTGGTTATAAAAGGAAATTGGTAAATAATTGAAGTGATAAATTCAAAACTGAATTTAGAAATCGAGTTAACCTGAAACAGTGAGTTTATTCCGACATTCGAAACGTTGATCGAATACAAATTATTTGAAAGAAAGTTATACGGTGAAATTCGATTATATCGAATTCAGGAAGGTATTATTTACCTTCCCTTTTTAATAAAGATTATTTATTTATTTATTTAATTTAATATTATTTATTTATTTGAATAAAGAATTAAATTTGTTTTATTAATATTTTGGAAGCAAGTATTATAACGCTATCATTATAACTAATGTTTAATACAATGTTCGTTGAATCTACATAAATGGATTTTGGAAATGTTTTCCAAACATAACCGGTGATGTTTTCTAAATATAGAAAATGAAGTGGTTTTGAAGTTAAAAATGGAGTTAATGAAATTAGAAAATGATTGGAGATTAGTTATGTTGAATGGTTTTCTGAGTATCGATCTAATGTTGGTTCTGGCCTTCCGGGTTGATACTTAGGGAATCGTTCTCTTACTAATTGCATGAATAAGATATGAAAATGTTTTCCAATGTTAATAACATATATTTTAGAAATACGGGAAATAAGGAGTTATGAATAAATGGAAACGTTTTCCATGAAATCGTGAGAGGCTAAGTGGGTGGGAAAGTTATTCGAGAAATTGGGAAATGAAATGATTATTGATAAATATATTTAAAGAAGCTCAGTGTTGATAGATCGGTAATATTTCCATTTGGAAATACAATCGTTGTTCGTTTGTATGTTTTCCTTTGATAGTTAAATAACTGACTATCAAAGTTTTTGTCCATTTTTCCGTTGTCAACACGGAGAGACGGAGATCAAGTTTATTATCTGGAAACCACTCCATATGGCATTAACGTTGTGAATCAAATATGATTGAAGACGGAGAGTATGCAAGGGCCATTCTGGGAACCCCAGGTAGAAATTGCTTAAGATGGACTTATGGAATAATGCCTTTGGTTTGTCCAGTCCTAGCTAGGACAACGTGTATGGACGAATGCCTGACAGGGTATATCTTATAGATCACGTAAGTTGGTCGCTTCAAACGTATTCATGTTGGTGGCGGAGGAATCCGTTTCTCTTAGCTTTATACCCATGGTATTTTTGGGAAAATCAATCTGTGATTTGGCGGGTTTAACGATGTGGCATTCAATGTGAATGACCAGATGCTCAAAAGGATATGTTATGACCTCAAGCCTCATCAACCGGGAAATGACAAAAATCGGGCAGGCAGCATGGCTAAGTGCGTCGCACCCAATTAGGATATCTTGTCACATCTAGAGAATATTCATATTTGTTAGTTCTTTTAAATTTTGTATCTCCCCGGAACGGTTATGTTGGTATACCAACCGTAAGGTGACAATATATTTGGAACATTCAAGCAAAATGAATGGTCGGTCATATGTGGCTGAGTCGCCATATGTTCTTGTTGAACTCCATAATATCCCTTCTAGAGTACACCGATCGGAGGTGGTTCCATACCTTGTCATAGTTGGAAATCCATTTCCTAATAAGAGCCCGCAGTTTTGACTGTACATTATATATGTAGAGCGTGAGATGCAAGCGTTCTACTAAATTGTTATTTACTTGTATTAGATGCTATTATAATATCAAAATAGTATGGATTTTGAAAATGTTTTGGGTTTATTGTAAGGTAAAAACCATATGTGTTTATGTATGGATCGGTCTTATGATTATCCTTTCTTTTTAAAATGATTTTGAAAAGTTAAACGTAGTGGTTGAAGTTTACTCACACCAGTTTCATGACTGACTCAGATTTTTTTTTGTTTTACCCTAAACTCTTGCGTGCCCAAATTTGTACGGGAAGTCAAGTAGTTGGGATTTTACAGATATACCTAGAAGAGCTTGAAGCAGAAGGCTTCAACATCAGTTATATACAGAGTTTATTTCCGCTGTGATATTATGGGTTGTACTCTGAAATGGTATGCATAAACGATTATAAGTTTTTATTTCAAGGTTATGTTATATATAATATATTTTATTTGTTCCGCTATGAGATTCGTATTTACTATGATACTATTTTGTAGTGATCTTCATCTTCTTCTATTGTAAGATTCGTATTTACTACGATCGATATTGTTTTGTAGTGATCTTCGTCTTCTTCTATTCTAACTTTCTTTCTTTCTATTTCTTACCCTCTGACTTCTTTCTATTAACGATATGGTATTTCCGATGCTTGAATAGTCAACATTGTGTTTTATGTTGATTTTCAGTCAGGGTCAAAAATCCCTGTTCGTTACAGTGGTACCAGAGCTAAAGGTTAATTATTTACCTTGGCTTTGTGGCATAACTCAGTAGAGATGGGGTTAGTAATAACCTAGATCGAGTTGAGTGTATATATACGATAGAGCGTATTTGTAGATTTTATAAAAGTTATTTTATATTGTGGAGATTTATTGGTTGAGTGGATTAAGAATCTTGGTCGATGGTGGGGCACCACAAGATTTACTGATTCAGTTGACCTCCTTAATGCAATGTATGTTCTATATGTGTGCAAATTAATCCTATTATGTAACACCCCGTGTTTTCAATAAACATTAAAGTAACAAATTAAAGAATAATTAATTTTAAATGTGAGAATTAAGGGAAACGGGTTACGCCATTGCGTTCGTCTCGGAATTCTGGTTGAGATAGAGTCTGAGTTTGCGTGAATTGGACTTTGTATGAAGAAGTTATGGCCTTCAGAAGTTTCAAAAATTCAAAATTAAAATTTAAACACAGAAGAGGGCAGGGCAGGAAAATTCCCGCCCAGGCCAGGTCGACCAGGAGGTTGACCCTAGTGTCGACCTACCCTACAGGTCGACCTACCCCCCCCCCCCCACCCCCTCCGGGCAGATCTGAAAAGATGACGATTTCTGACTCCGTGCTGAGTCATTAGGGTTGAGGTGTTATCCTATCTTGACCGGACGGTCTTGATTACTTTTAGGATTAATCTGATGGCTCTAAATTAATTAAACCTCTATAAAAGCAACCTAACTCTCAACCCTAAATCACAAATATTCATACCAAGAGCCGCCATCCTGTCAACGGTGAACCTAGAATAGCCATCATCTCTTTCTACTCAAAGGCAAGATTGAAGCTACTTCAAAATTAAATCTAATCTAATTCAACTAAGAAAATTCAACGATCTACATCAAAGGCGAGCAACTCAATTTCAGAATACAGATCCCAGAACTCAAGAATTCCTTTTTGTTTGTAAGTGTAGTTATCTTTCAGATGTGAATGAATTAAAGACATGGTTTGTAATGAATGTAAAATAGAATTGTATCAAGTTGTATGTGATGCTGATTTATGTTTATTCATGTTTATTCTATCGTATATGCCTATGAATTATTGTGGTCTATATAACCTATCATGTTATGTGGAAATTGGTGAATAAACCTATGATGTTATGAAATTATCATATATACGTTTGGTGATATTATGATACATACAAGTTTTAGGCTAAGTCACGACGTTTATGCCTAATTGTTTAGATCCATTATGCATACATGTTTAGATCTACGACCTTGTATAATTTGGTGATGACATATATATGTTGTATGTCAATTTAGAAATTATGCCATGTTTATGCAAGTTAAGTGATGCTATCATGATATGAATACATGCAAGTCTATAGGTTAAAAACATGATTATGTAAACCTATATGTTTAGATCTACACTTTATATGTTAGAACCATATGCATTTATGTTAGATCTATATTAGCATGATTCAACCCCTATGCAAGTTCACCACTACAAGTCTAATTAAGTTTTGGTAGTTCTATGTAAAGCTATTATTTTATGACTCATGTTGCATAGATCTAGTTTGCAAGTTCATAATTAAAAGTATATTATGCCAAGTTCATGTGACACATCTGTAGTAAGATTCATATTTTTGTATGATGTTGGAATGTTGCAAGTTCCTCTTTTTTTTCTTTTAGTTTATTAGTTAGGCTAAAATGTCGAGCCTAACATCCTATGTAATTTTGCAAACGTACAATGGGGGTAACATTGGGGAAAACATGAAATTATATGTAATTAACATATTTGGCTCATAACCATGTAAATGGTATAATTTACTTACCAAAAATTATGAATTTGATTTAGAAGGAAAGTAGGCCATGACAATAAATTGTTGACAAAATTTACATATAAGCATAAAAGGATAAATATGTAAATTTAGAAAAGACGAATATGCCTAACCCGAGGTTAGACTGAGTTGTGGTGTAAAACTGCCCGGAACTGACCGGCACATCGAATGGCCACAACAATACCTGTCTAATGTGGTTGGTTAGTGCATTGAGCCCAAAAAGGACCCAAGGTTAGACCGAGTTGTGGTGTAAAACTACCCGGAACCGACCGACACATCCAGTGACCACAACAATACCTGTCTAATGTGAGTGGTTGGTGGTCTAATAAAGCTAAGTCAAGATTGGTAGTGTAAAGTCAATTAAGGAAACATTTAACCAATTCAACATGTTAGCTAAACTGATGGGTGGGGTTAGGTAAATTTGGACACTTAACCAATTTAACATGTTGGCTGGAAAACCCTAGTAGCGGGGACCCATTTCAGCAGTAACCCACATAGATGAATCATGGAACCCTGAACTAGGCAGGGTGGGGCACAACTACTGGGCTGAATTGTAAGCGGTCAAAACATCGGCAGTGATGCATCAGTGTAGGTTCCGACGGAGTACGGGCATGCACGTACTCCGGAGTGGAAATAGCAGGCACTGGGCATCAGTAGTCATACACTGTGCATCTTGAATCATGTCAGGTTGCTATCATAGGATTTGATACACCCCGTGGTGGGACCGGCACAGGTATCTACAGTCAAGCGGGGGCCGAATGACACACGTGATAAATGCATGTGAGTAGGAGCCGATCGATATAAGGGGATCATTTCACCAAGAACACGTGGTGCTAGTTGAAAAAATATAAGTAGGTGCATAGGATTAAACATGGGTGCGATGTATATTCGGTTTATCCTGCCTTATATGGTTTTATGTTAGTTTGTTGTTCTAGTACTGTCCTATTTTCAGTTTATTCCTATCATGACCTTTTCCTTATTCACACACTGAAAGGTCACTAGACTTATATCTGACCCATTTTTCTTTCGTCTTCTTTTCTTCCGTCCCCCCCCCCCCCAATCAGGTAGCCAAGGAGGGAATAGCTCAGCTTAATTTGGACCGTTCATCTTTCCAAGCTTGAAGACTCTATGATGTACGGTTTGGAATATCTTATCTTTGGCAATGGCTTTGGACATACTAGACTTGGGGATTTATGCACTTTTATTTATGTTTTATGCTTCTTTATGTTCTAATCAATACAGAGATTATGATGTAATGTTTTGGAAGTTATTTTGAGACAATTTACTAAAATGGTTTTTGTATTGAACCACGTATGAAATAAATGTTTGTTTTTCGCTGCTTATAGTTCTGTCTAGTAAATTTTCTGTGTCTTTTACCTATAATTCTCCATCGAAGTTAAGGCATTCCCTTTGTGAGTGACCTTAACGGAGGCGAGGTGTTTCATATTATAATATGTAAGTTCTATATATGTGCACAATCATTCATCCAAATGCAATATCCATAAGATGATACACCCACTTTCATCCATAAAAAGAAAGAAATTGTGCACACGCATCCATATGCAGTATGAGAGCGATTAAGCCATTCTAGTGCCTAATATGTGTGTGTATATGGATCCACGAGCAACCACTAGCAAACACTTGCATCCATCAGACATAACATGTCTCAAAACATGTTTACATCCGTGGGACTCCTATCTAAAGGTCAAAGATTCGATCGATAGGATATAATTAAACGATAGAAACAAGCATGAATAAAAGCTTTGGAAAGGAAGTTAAGAACATACCCTTGAAAAGAAAAGGGTACGAAGTGCGAATCTTGTCTTCGGTCTCCCAAGTTGCATCATCTTGGTTATCTACCCACTGAACTTTCATCAACTAGACTTCTCGGTTGCGTAACTTCTTAACTTCTGATCTAAGAATACGGGTAGGAATTCGTCTAACTGTCGCCTCCTGTTCCACCTCTACTTCCTCAAGCATACTCGGCTCAACTACTTCTGCAGTATCATGCAAGCACTTCCGTAAATGAGAAACGCGGAAAGCATCATGAGTGCCGGACATTCTCTTTGGTAGCTTTACTCTATAGGCCATTTTGCCAATCCTTTCTGTTATGGGAAATGGCCCTACAAATCTTGGTGCTAATTTCTTTACAGATCCAAAGTGAACCACATTTCTTAATGGTGACACCTTAATGAAAATCATATCTCCCACCTCAAACTCAATGTCGGTCCTTCTCTTATATGCATAGGAATTCTACCTGTCCTGAGCTGTCTTCATGCGACTGCGAATAAGATCAATCATTTCTAAAGTTTCTCTTACCATCTCAGGTCCAAGTAGAAGCCTTTCTGTAGATTCCCACCAACAAGTTCGTGATCTACAAGGTCGTCCATATATTGCTTCGACGGGTGACATGCCAATACTAGCTTGATAACTGTTGTTGTAGGAGAACTCTACTAAAGGAAGATGCTCTTCCCAAGTCCCTCCGAAGTCTCGGATACACAGCCTTAAAAGATCCTCAAGAACTCTATTCACCCATTCCGTCTGTCCATCGGTCTGAGGGTGATAAGAAGTGCTCAAACACAACTGTGTACCTAATGCTTCTTGCAAGCTCCTCCAAAATTCACTAGTGAAAATGGGGTCACGATCACTTACAATACTGGAAGGTACTCCATGAAGACGGACTATCTCACAAACGTAAACTGCTGCTGTTGGCTTGCTTTTTCGACCAAGCCATCCAGGATCATTCGTGAAAGGAAATCAGGAAACCAAGTCCTCCAGGAGAGTGGAAGAATGGATCGCACGCCATCGTCTCGCCCCGCTTGGATCGCACGACATCGTCTCGCCCAGGAATGGATCGCACGCCATCGTCTCGCCCCGCTTGGATCGCACGACATCGTCTCGCCCAGGGAACGGATCGCTCTCGTCTCGTCGACGAACGCCACCTCTAGGCGATCCGATCCCCTGCAACGAACCGAACCCACTGACCCGTTCAACCACGAGCTGGTCTTCAGCGATCCGAATCGCATGGATCTGACGACACCTGTTCACAACGGCTAGTTTGACTGTTTCTCCAATGGTGGCGATGCGATCCGAAAATCTCGGGATTCGTGCCACGTGTCCGCGATCCGTCCGACGAAATCAGCTATAAATAGCCCAGAGCTTGGCATTTTTCGGGATCTTTTCGGCAATAGTGAATACTGAGTCCGCCATTGCTATCAAACCACTGGAATATTGAGAGAAATCACTGTTGTACTAGCTTTTAAAGCATAATCAATAAGATATAAAGTGGACGTAGGCTCGTTAACGCCGAACCACTATAAATTCTGAGTGTTCTTTTCTTTTTCCTTATTCCTCATTTAGAATTCTCTATAGTTTATAACAATTTGGGTGTTAGGTCCAAATTTCGATCTAACATTTTTGGTGCTTCCACTGAGAACCTCAGCCTTAAAGTTTCGTCATTCATTTTCTTGAAGATTCCAGCGATTCGAATTCCATGGCTGGAAAAAGATCTAAAGTCTCGCAGGCCAACGAAACGATCGAGGAGAGTGTGCACGAACTGGGCAACGAAGAAGTTATGGATCGCGGAGCGCAGGGGGCGGTCCGATCCGATGAAAACGCCTCGTTCCGAGTCAATGAAGATGAGACGATCCGCGCTACGGAAGGGGTTGTTACTCGATCCCGAGGCAACGCCTCGCAGCCTCCACGCACCATGACCACGAGTCGATCCCAGGGGGGCGCAGCGAACCGCCCTCCACGAACCGCAGCAACCCAGACTGATGGTCAGAACACAACTCGACCTGGAAAAGAACCCATGACTCACTCCTATCGTCCTGGAACCTCTGATCGGCCCGGTCCGAGCACTATGCCCATAAGAGAGGGTGAAGATGACCATTATGATCCTACTGCTCCTGTTACTGAGGGGGATCTCTCCTGTTTTGTCAAAATGTGGGATAGGTTATTTGATGAGTTAGCCGCCCAAAGGCAGGAAAATTCGATCCTACGGCAAAACCTGACGGCTATGGATAGAAGGCTTGATGAGTTAACAAGGCAAAGAACATCGCCAGCTCGCCCACTCACTCCAGCATACTCCTCTTCATCTGAAGAATCGCCGAGGCCTCCGCGGCGACCGTATGAAAGAGCTGAAAACATAGAACAGCTTCGGTTCGGGACCCTGCCCTCACAAGAAGAAGAGGAACTAGGGGCAGGACCCACAAACCGTAATATGGATGGTCAAGCAACGACCTTCAGGACTCGAGGCATGAACAGTCCTGTGCATGACAGACCACCTCAGCCCCGTCGCCGTACACATACTCATGATAACAGGGGGCAGCGAGGCCCCGTCCGAGCCCCAGATTTTGTAGCAGCTCCACGAAGGGAGATCAGAGAGCCTCGTCGGGCCAGAGACACTGATCCTGAACCTCCTTTGACTAGTGCAAACGTTGCAGCCATGGTTCACCAGATTTTGGCCGACAGCCGTGGACAGCGGAACGAGGATTGGGGGATTGACCGTAGTCATACTCCTTTTACTGACGATATTTTGGATGCAACTTTTCCAAGGCGTTTCAACATGCCGTAGATGAACCGATATGCAGGAAGATCTGATCCTGTTCAACACCTGATGAGATACTCTTGGTTGATGACTGCTGCCGCCGCCTCCGATGCAGTTAAGTGTAAAGCGTTTCCCATATTCCTGGAAGACGTGGCTTTGCTATGGTTTACTCGCCTGCCGGCAAGATCGATTTCCAGCTTCAGGGAACTAAGCGAGAGGTTCGTAGAGCAGTTCCGTATCTACGCACAGAAGACGAAAAGCGTGATCGATCTATTTCTTGTCAAACAGCGACCGGGCGAAAGTCTAAAGATATACCTGGATCGTTTCAATTTGGCAGCCACTGAGGTCAAAGATCCTCATGAGCCGACCATTGTCGCAGCACTAATTGATGGAGTGGATAAGGACACTGAATTCGGGAGGTACCTGGCAGGCAAACCACCCCACACCAGAGAATTATTCTATGAGAAAGCCAATGTGCATCTACGCCGGGAAGAGGTGTACGCGAACCGAAAGCCTAAAACAAATGATAAGGAAGAAGTTCAGAGCAATGTCGCCATCAAACAGACTGGAGACAGCTCGGGAAAAGTTGAGGTTAACGTCGGAAATCAGAACCAGGGTGGTCGCCGACCGGGTAACAACAGTAACAATGCTAATGGCAACAGCCGGAAGAGGGGCCGAGGGAACGATTCCCAGAGAAGGACTCGTCCCAGGGCCTTTGAGAGTTATACACCCATAAATGATACTCTGGAAAATATCTTCATGGACGCGTATGAAGTCTTCCAGAATAAGAGGCCGCCTCCTAGAGAGTCGACGGAAAAAGAGCGTGAGACAGGGAAGTTTTGCCTCTTTCATCAAATTCACGGCCATTCGACGAATGAATGCCGTCACCTGAGGGACGTAGTCGAAAGGTTGCTTCGAGAAGGGAAGCTAGACGAATACAGAGTAGCACCTAGGGACAGGGGGCAAGCAGTACAGGCCCCGAATCAGAATCAAAATCCACTTGCTGCTAGGCCAACTGCTCAGCAAAAGGGAAAGAATATTGTAATCAACACCGTGATCGGAGGACTCTACCTTGCTGGGCACAGTTCCAAAGCTCTAGATCAGTATGTCAATGCAGCCAAACAACACCTCGAAGTGGGGGAATGTAGCAACCCCGAGGACGGTGTTCCGGTGAAGCAGAAAAAGATGATGACTGATGATGTTGTTTTCCGAGAGCGAGAAAGCATTGGGGTTCATGCTCCAATTGAAGATCCACTTGTAATCACAATACCCATTGGGCCAGCCACTGTTCATAAGGTGCTGGTGGACAACGGGAGTTCCGTTAATATCCTTTTCAAAAAAGCCTTTGACCAGATGAATCTTGAGATAAAAGACTTGAAGCCCTGCCAAGGATGGATTCGTGAATTCAACGGAGCATCCACCGCACCTATGGGTTACGTAGAATTGCCAGTTACACTTGGGGAAGGAGAACGCCAGAGAGTGAGAATCCTTCCTTTTGTGGTTTTGGATGTCGAATCGCCATACAATGCCTTCTTGGGCCGGCCGGCCCTCGCAAAATTCAGAGCCTGTATAGCCCCCTGGTGCTTGCTATTGAAGTTCCCCACAGAAGCCGGCGTTGGTATCGTCAGGGGGGATCAAGTTGCTGCGCGAGCATGTTATGTTGCCGAATTAAAGTTGCTTCGCAACGGCGGGGGTATCGAAGCTGAAGGCACTCCTCCCCCTTTGGGGGCGGAAGCCTTATAGCAATCAAAGAAGAGGGTTGTTGGAGAGATGCCTAGAGTGACGCCCGAGGATATAGATCCCAGAGAGGATCAAGAACCCGGGGGCAGAACGGCGACTCCCAACGAAGCAACTGTGGATGTGCCAATCGACGACAGTGATCCGGAGAAGGTCCTTAAGATTGGATCCCAGTTAAGTCCGACTCTTACCGAAGAATTGACGACTTTCTTAAAGAACAACTTGGATGTATTCGCTTGGACCCATGCGGACATGTGCGGGATATCCCCATCAATCATGAGTCATTCTTTGAGCGTTAACCCCAAACATCCTCCGGTGAAGCAAAAAAGGCGAGTGCTGGGCCCGGAGAGGTCCGCTGCCTTGAAAGAAGAGGTTGGGAGACTAAAGAGCAATGGATTTATCAGAGATTTAACTTACCCAGATTGGATTTCGAACCCAGTCCTGGTAAAGAAGGCCAACGGGAAGTGGCGAACGTGTATCGATTTCTCGGATTTAAATAAAGCTTGTCCCAAAGATAGTTTTCCTTTACCTCGAATTGACCAGTTGGTAGACTCAACGGCAGGTCACGAGCTTCTTTCATTCATGGATGCTTATTCAGGATACAATCAGATTCCAATGCATGTTCCGGACCAAGAGCATACTAGCTTTATCACTGATCTGGGATTATATTGTTACGTAGTGATGCCCTTTGGCTTGAAGAATGCAGGCGCTACGTACCAACGTTTGGTCAACAGAATGTTTTATAACCAAATCGGGAAAACGATGGAAGTATACGTCGACGATATGTTGGTTAAGTCCAAGCAATCCTTTCAACACACTACTAACTTGGCAGAGATGTTCGACATTCTTCGAAAGTATGGGATGAAACTCAATCCCACCAAATGTTCATTCGGTGTTGCCTCTGGAAAATTCTTAGGATTCATTGTCAGTTCGCGCGGTATCGAGATTAATCCGGACCAGATCGCGGCAATCAGGAACATTCAGGAACCTAGGCAAATTAAGGACGTGCAAAGCCTTGCTGGAAAAGTGGCCGCACTAAGCAGATTTATCTCCAGGGCTACGGATAAGTGCATCCCATTTTTCGAATTAATAAAGCGGGGAAAACGCCACTTTAAATGGACACCTGACTGTGTGGAAGCGTTTCAGAACTTGCTTAGACACTTGGAGAAACCTCCAATTCTATCTAAACCAATAGACCACGAGGATTTATTCGTATATTTGGCAATATCATCTCATGCAGTCAGCTCAGCATTGGTAAGGGAAGAGGAGAAGGTCCAAAGGCCTGTGTATTACGTAAGTAAAAAATTAACAGCGGCAGAACATAATTATCCACGGATAGAAAAACTGGCGTATAGTTTACTGAT
Source organism: Allium sativum (assembly GCA_030737875.1). Lineage (NCBI taxonomy): Eukaryota > Viridiplantae > Streptophyta > Magnoliopsida > Asparagales > Amaryllidaceae > Allium > Allium sativum. Next base: position 574,904,511 of record CM060909.1, on the reverse strand, counting down.
TGCCTCCAGAAAACTTCGGCACTACTTTCAAGCACATCCTATTATCATATATACTGATCACCCACTCAAGCAAGTTCTACAGAAACCAGAGGCGTCTGGAAGATTACTCAAATGGAATATTGAGTTAAGTCAATTCGACTTGAACTTTCAGCCCAGACGATCAATTCGGGGGCAAGCGATAGCTGACTTCATAGCAGAATTCACAGTTCCTGAAGAAGACATAGCAAACGAAGATGTGGAACCCTCAAAATTACTTTTCGACCCTGATATCTGGAGATTATATACTGATGGAGCTAAAAATAACGAAAGATCTGGTGCCGGAATAGTGCTTGAAACCCCCGAGAAACGATTGATAACTTATGCCATCCGAATGGAGTTTCAGGCCACTAACAACGATTCTGAATATGAAGCTCTGATAGCCGGACTAAAGATTGCAAAGATGCTAGAAGTCACGAAACTGAACATCTTCTGCGATTCCAAGTTAGTCGTAAACCAAGTTACTGGGAGATTCCAAGCTAAAAGTGCGAGATTGATTCTATACTTAAAGAAAGTAAGAGAGCTGCTGAATGAGTTTGATCACTACAGCATATCTCATATTCCGCGGTCAGAAAATCAGCAAGCAGACAGGTTGGCGAAGATGGCTAGTTCTAACGATCCTGAAGTGATAGGGCTAGCCCCCGTTGAAGTACTTCGGTCTCCCAGCATTGATCAGATGGAAATTGAACTAGTACTTGAGACGGAACCAGAAAAGGAATCGTGGATGACCCCTATAAAGGATTTCCTAATGAATGGAGCGCTTCCGACGAAGAAAAGCGAGAGGCGAAAAGTGATTCGTAAGGCCGCCCGATACGTACTGCAAGATGGAATCCTTTATAGACAAGGGTATTCAATGCCCCTTCTTCGGTGTATAGCCCACGATGACATAAAACGTGTGCTGCAAGAAGTCCACGAAGGTGAATGTGGCGACCATACCGGGGGGCAAACTTTGGTAAAAAAGATATTACGGCATGGTTACTTCTGGCCTACCATAAACAAGGATGCAGTAAGATATGCACGACGATGTGATGCATGCCAGAGATTTTCAAAGATACCCAGAGCGCCTCCAAGCCAGTTAAAGACAATGATGAGCCCGTGGCCATTTGCTATGTGGGGAATTGATATTATTGGAAGTCTCCCCCATAGCAAGGGGTGGAGCAAAGTTCGCCATAGTGGCTGTAGATTATTTCACTAAGTGGGTCGAGGCAGAACCACTAACTACGATCACAACTAAACGGGTGACCAACTTCATCGTGAGAAACATCATCTGTCGATTCGGAATTCCAAAAATTGTGATAACCGACAACGGAACTCAATTTGATAGTGCTGAATTCAGAAACTTCTGCCAGAAATACCACATCGAGAATCGATACACATCTGTGGCACACCCACAATCGAACGGGCAAGTTGAAGCTGTAAATAAAGTAATTAAGTCCATTCTGAAAAGAAGAATGAAGCGGGCTAGAGCCATGTGGGCTGACGAATTGCCGTTGGCGTTATGGGCCTACAGGACGACATATAAATCAGCAACGGGACATACCCCGTTCTCCCTTGCTTTTGGAACGGAAGCAGTCATCCCGATTGAGATAAAGGTACCTTCTCATCGGGTGACGTATTATGATCCAATGTCCAATAATGAATTGCTCCTTGAGTCCCTGGATATGATCGAAGAAAAGAAGGATGAGGCCGACCTGCGTGCTCTGAGATGTAAACAACAGGTCGCCCGATACTACAACAAAAAGGTCCAAGCCCGAACCTTGGAACCCGGAGACTTGGTTCTGAAACGTGTCTTTCCACCCCCAACTCATATGGGAGCGAAGTGGGAAGGACCGTATTCTATTCTCAGCAGGCTTGATAACGGAACCTTCAAGCTGGCAACCGTAGATGGAAAAGAGATCCCCAGAGTGTGGAATGCCCAACATCTATGGCCATATCTAACATGAGAAGTTTAAAATCCATTCCTTTGTTTTGTTAAAAAAAAAAACTATGTAACAGGGCATGACTTGCCTAGAACAGTCTGTTTTCTTAAAGCAAGGGATTATAAAGTGGACGTAGGTCATGATTCGACCGAACCACTATAAAAATACTGTGTGTCATTTTCCTTTGCTGCGTTTTTATCTATTTGCCTATGAAAATCAGTGTGAATATTGCAGGTACCCGAAGTCCAGCGCTGACGGTTCCTATCGTAAACTAATCAGATGAACCCAAAAGCCTTGGTAAACGCTCTAGCTGCTTGTCCGACTGGTTTGTATCCTCGGAGCTTGGATTAAAATGTAAACCTGAGACGAGTGTGGAGAGCAAATAAATCGCTGGGTTCGAACTCTAACTCTCCAGAGAGAGAGAGAGTATAAAAGCGTCTCCGATTGAGCGCTGAGAAAGAGCTCCTTTCCCGCTGAAGGATCGGGGAGCGAATGAATCGCTGAGCTCGAACTCTAACTCTCCAGAGAGAGAGAGAGTATAAAAGCGTCTCCGATTGAGCGCTGAGAAAGAGCTCCTTTCCCGCTGAAGGATCGGGGAGCGGATGAATCGCTGAGCTAGAACTCTAACTCTCCAGAGAGAGAGAGAGTATAAAGGCGTCTCCGATTGAACGCTGAGAAATAGCTTCTTCCCCGCTGAAGAATCGGGGGACGAACGAATCGCCAAGCATAAAACTCTAGCAGTTGATTAGGGGGCATCGCGCTCTCCTATGCGAACACTAAACTTTGATATAACAAGTGTAACATAGCATGAACATTCTTCTTCCTGTCGATTCACTGATTTATAATTATTAATAGCTGGCTAACGACTAAATGTGGAAAGTTTCTATGAATACAGGTACACAATGATGTAAGAAGAAACAAACCCTTGTTTATGTACTGCAAATCAGCAAAGTGAAAACAAGTTAGAAACAAAAGTGAGGGCCAGTCTCACAATTACACTTCCTGGCCAGTGGGAAGCTTAAAAGACAAAGTATCAGTAAACATCCTATTTATGCTTTGATATCTTCTCTCGCTTCTGCCTCTCCAGCCTCTCCTTGTCGGCTTCGGATGGATCCCCCTTTTTCCTTTTTCGCTTGTCCACGAGGGGAGCATCTGACTCCTCTGAGGCTTCCTCTCCCCCATCTTTCCTCTTGCTCCTGCCGGAGAGGGAAGCAGGGAAATCATCAGGGTTTGCAAAGTGAAGTTGCCGGCTGATGGACTTGGATTGGATTTTCATAATCATCCCAGTTTTGGGATCGAACTCTGCGAGAGGGACCACATCCAAAGCCTCATCCCCCGCCTTCTTCAAAGCCAACTCTTTCTCTTGCCTGGCTTTTCGGCTGGCCAGGGGTTCCTCATCATCATCATCATCGTTGGCCTTCTTGGTGCCGGTGATATCCTCTTCATCATCCACATGCCGACCATCCAAGTCTTTTAAAGCCTAGATAGTCTCAGCATCTTTGGGTACGTCGGCGCTAGGCACCGAGATGCTTCCTTCAGCTGTTGCGGCCTCGACTCGCTCTGAAACATCGATTTCGGCACCCGGCAGGACGATCCCCTCCTCCACCTCTCTCTCTTTTCCAACACCCTTGTCGGCGGGCTCGCCACCTGCATTATGAAAGACACACATTACTAATTCAATGGGTTGCCCTGTTAGACGACGACAATTCGCAATCGCTTTAGCAAATCGTTGAGAATAGAGAAAGGTACCTTCAGCAGATACTCCCTCTTGAGTAGATCCGGATGCTCCAGCAGCCACGGGAGTTAAGCCTAAGGGGATCAGCGGATCGTCAGGATGATACTCCTCGACTTCGGAAGTTTTAGACTTGGCGGCGGAGCTGGAACCTTCGTCAATTTTGCTTTTGCCTTTAGCCATGGTTCTCTCCTTCTCCATCTCCGCCAAGATTAAGCGACGGCCCTCTGCCAGATCCTCAGGCTCGTTGTCCCTTAGGATGCTTTTCATCAATTCATCTTCATCGATCTCTTCGACCCCTAGTCTATGTTTTTCGCCTTCCACGATGGCATCCCACAAGTTGGCCAAAGTAACATGATAATCCGGGATCCATGAGATATTGCGAGTCTTGAGAACCTGACCGAGGAAGTCAAAGATCATCTCCTCAAACCCCTCGATTTCTTTCTCTCTTTCAAGGAGTTTGTGGTTGGAGGCAGTGGCCATTTCAATGGCGCTATCAACGTTCTTTTCGGCGAGAGCTGCCCGTCTCTCCGCATCGGCCACCTGATCATTCAAAATCACTTTTTCCGCCTCTGCCAGAGCCAACTTTTCTTTTAAGCTTGCTCTTTCCGCTTCCCAAGCAGCCTTCTCCGTCAAAAAATGGCCTTTAGCCGTTGCCAGTTCGATGTTGGCCATTCTGAGGTCTTCAACTTCCTTTTTTAAGGCCATTTTTTCCTGGCTATTGGAATCCAGTTCTACGTGAAAGCGCTGCTTGGCATTTTCCAATTCAGTTTTATAGTTTGCGGCGTCTCTCTGTGCCAGGGCGAGCTGGGCTTGAGCGTCTTCCAGATCCTTCTCTAATTTTGTCCTGGCCCTTTCATTATTTTCGAGTTTTGCTTTAGACCTGTGAGCTTCTATCTCGAGTGTCCGGACGACCTCCGAAAGATTAAGTGCGTGCTTTTTCATCGCCTCGTATTGCTTGGCCACGTGACGGATATGCCCAATAACTTCTTTATCCCAGTTTTTAGGAACTGGCTCCAAGGCGAGAACAAAGACCATCCTATCGAAGAACATTCCTGGAAATTGTTACCGTAGCTTTTCCAGCCTACCTTGGATTTCAAGACCGTGAACGTAGTCCCGTGAACCGGGGGCAGCTAATTCTGGTTGGCTGACGGGGACTATGTTGCTTCTCGTTTGCTCAGTATCTTTGGATGAATCCCTGTCCCCATCCTTGGATTCGTGGCGCCTTTTGGACGACCGACTGTGGGAAGGCGCACTCTTTGGAGGAGTCAACTCTTTTGGAAGTGTCTTCCCCCCGGTCGAAGTTATTGGGTGACTCGAAGGCCTGGTAGAGGTTGATTTGGGTGGAGATCGAGGTTGCGAAGAGCTCGACTTGTGAGAAGGACCGCGAGGGCGCTCAGTACCCGAACGAAGACTGGGGGTGCCTTCGCGAAGAGAACGGAACGAATAAGATCTCCTGCGTGACATCGCTCCTGCAAAAAAAGAAAAGAAGAACATATTATCCCATTGAATATCCACGACATAGTAGTGCACGATCAGGCAGTGTGTGTGAGGTGTGCATCCCGTATAATTCCCCCTAACAGACCCGGGCCTGGAGACAGGCTCGTCTGACCCGTTTCACGTCCCCTTGCTAAGTCAGCCGCCTCTTCGGAAGCAGAAAAGAAAGGCTCCTCGCCGAAGTCTTTTTCCGTGTATTCGATGTCGGGCAAAGGGATTTTATTCAGCTCGTCGAATAACTGTTCTTCTGTCAATTCGTCGTCACCGACAGTTCCCATTGGAGCAGAGGTAGGGATTCCCTTCGACGCGTCACCACGGGACTCATCCCCCCTGTATACATTCAAGTCTTCGTCGTCTTGGATGATTATCGGAGAAGGACTTTTGTGAAATTTGGTTGTCTCCACCGCTTGTGAAGTTCCCTCTCCTTCCGTCGGGGGCACGTATTTATAAGGTTTACCGCCGGTTCCAAGTCCAAATTTCCTATCCAAGAGGCCATGCTTGTGAAGGTTGTCATCCGTAATGCATTTTTTAATCCTTAAAAAGTCGGATCTACTTTGCAAAAGAATGGATAACCGGTTGTTGTATAATACACCCTCTGTTTTCGGGAAGACATGATCTGTTTAAGACAAAGGAAAAAGCGGAAGAATGTTATAACTTAGACTCCCCCAAGCAAGATATTCAATTAGGCGATAAAAATTTACTCGATTTGAGCCATCTCCGTGAGCATCCAGCCTGTCTTCTTATGTAAAACCAGTCGGACTTAGGATCCCCGATGTTGCTGTACCCGTCGTACAGAACTTTCCTGTTCGCCACTGATTCGAAAAAGGAAAAGTTGGGAGTTGCAGAAGAGCGGTGCTTGAAGAGAAAGAAGAACACCAGGTCTCTGAATTTGAGTTCGGCGTGCAAGATTTCCGCATAAGCGACATATAGAGAATATAGAGACGCGTAGGCGTTTGGATGAAGCTGCATCGGGGCAATGCCTAATCGTCTCAGAGTGTCAATGACAATTGGAGGGAACGGAGGGATAGCTCCTACTAGACACATTGTCCGACTGATCGACATATACCCTTCCGGTGCTAAATGAGGTCTGTCTTCGCTTCCAGGTGTTAAGACATCGTCCCAAGGTATGCCATGTCTTAAGCAGATTCTCTTGAGTTTTATCTCGTCGAGCTTGGACGCTAAAGAGTCAGAGAATTTATCTATCCCGACTGCGCCTGGAATTTCGTCCGGAGCTGGCTCATCGGAATCGGAGTTGTTGCTGGATGACGTGCTTTCTGTCGGATCCGATTCTATGGCTTCATATTCGGACCCAGAATCTTCACCTTCTGGATTGATTGGAGGAATTTGAGGATTATGCTGTTCAGGAGTCTCAGATTCCGTTTCGGCTACAGATCTTGAGGAAGAGTGGTCGTTCGACATTGCTGCTAGGACGAGAAAATATGAATGATAAGATTAACACTACCCGTCCCCTGTGTGTGCTTGTGTGTGCGCATTATTAAAAGCGATAATAAAACATGAAAGCAGTCGAGGTTATTAAAAGTCATTAGTCGTCATATGCAGTCAAATCATGAAGTCATTTAGTCCAGAGAGATCAACGTCAGGGCTCTATCCTAACTGTCCAGAGTTTTGTAGCGACAAGGCGCTGATTAAAGATTGAAATTTCTTCGTATCACCAGCTGTGAGGCGGATCGCATAGCAGAGGGATCGCCCCCCTCCGACTCGCACGACAGGGGGATCGCCCCCCCTTCGACTCGCATGGCAGAGGGATCGCACCCCTTTTCCGATCGCAGAGCAGAGAGTTTGCCCCTCACCGAATCGTCGGGCGAAGGGAAGGCTCCCTCGCGAACCGTTGCGACTACCGCGGTACGACCCTTGGTTGCCCTCTTAATCTTTCGTCTCGCCACTTGCTTCCGTCCTCAATCGTTGACCACGATCCGAGTCAGCCTCCTTCCTCCTTCTCCATCCTTCTTCTTCCTCGTCTCCTTCCCATCCTCAAGTTCTGAGCTCCACGTTCAATGGCCATGGCGATTTGGTGATTTCTTCGAAAAGTAGCGGATTTATATTGTTTCTCTCTGGAATCAACCGTAGAAATTCAGGAAAGTAGTACGAGGGTGCTTCCTATAAAGTTACCTTTCTAAAAACTGAGAGAGTTCTTGGATTTTCGAAAGTTTTAAAGGGTTGGATTCGTTGTTCAACAGCTCGCGCGAGACGATTCAGCAGAGAGGAGAAAGAAGGAAAGTGAAGGGGGGAACGTCGGCTTATATAGGCAAAGAAGGTGACCGTTGGCCTCCCCTCCTTTGTCTTATTCGATCCACGAAGCGCCCCGATCTGAAGACGGAATCGCAATGAAGCCCACGGACCGCTTCGAAATGATGGCCCACGAAACTCAGAGCCCGATACGACTCGAAGGAAGATGCGCCCTGTATCGCGCAAGACCCTAAGAACTCAGCACGCGACGAGCAGATGACCAAATCGGACCGTGTCGGCCTATGGCGATCCGATTCACCCATGTGTCAATTTGAACCAATGCGACTGTAAACTTGCATCCTTTCAGGAGAGAATCAATGAATCTCGTCGAAGCATGTTTCATCATCTATAAAACATACTTCGAGGGGGCAAAATGTTGGCTTGCTTTTTCGACCAAGCCATCCAGGATCATTCGTGAAAGGAAATCAGGAAACCAAGTCCTCCAGGAGAGTGGAAGAATGGATCGCACGCCATCGTCTCGCCCCGCTTGGATCGCACGACATCGTCTCGCCCAGGAATGGATCGCACGCCATCGTCTCGCCCCGCTTGGATCGCACGACATCGTCTCGCCCAGGGAACGGATCGCTCTCGTCTCGTCGACGAACGCCACCTCTAGGCGATCCGATCCCCTGCAACGAACCGAACCCACTGACCCGTTCAACCACGAGCTGGTCTTCAGCGATCCGAATCGCATGGATCTGACGACACCTGTTCACAACTGCTAGTTTGACTGTTTCTCCAATGGTGGCGATGCGATCCGAAAATCTCGGGATTCGTGCCACGTGTCCGCGATCCGTCCGACGAAATCAGCTATAAATAGCCCAGAGCTTGGCATTTTTCGGGATCTTTTCGGCAATAGTGAATACTGAGTCCGCCATTGCTATCAAACCACTGGAATATTGAGAGAAATCACTGTTGTACTAGCTTTTAAAGCATAATCAATAAGATATAAAGTGGACGTAGGCTCGTTAACGCCGAACCACTATAAATTCTGAGTGTTCTTTTCTTTTTCCTTATTCCTCATTTAGAATTCTCTATAGTTTATAACAATTTGGGTGTTAGGTCCAAATTTCGATCTAACAGCTGCCAACCATGCTGCCGTCGTCTTACTCTTAACGGAAACGAAATGAGCGCTCTTAGTAAGTTTGTCCACTTTAACCAAATACTGGTGTTTCCTTTCCTCGATCCAGGCAAACCATCAATGAAATCCATTGAGATGCTCTCCCACTTCCACTATGGGACCTCCAGAGGATGAAGTAAACCACCGGGTTTCCTTTGCTCAGCTTTAACTTGCTGGCAAACCAAATATCGAGAAAGAAACTCTGCTATATCTTTCTTCATCCCAGCCCAAAAGAAAACCCTCTTTATATCTCTATACATCTTATTACCACCTGGATGAATAGTCATCTTAGAATGATGGGTTTCCTTAAGGACTGTCTTCAGCAAACTCCCAACTCGGGGAACATAAAGCCTTCCATCTCGTCGCAACCACCCCTATGATCTGCGGAGTATCTGCTAAGGTGACTAGAAGTCTCCCCTCTACTAAGCCTATCCAAGATGTTTGAAATCTGTGGATCCTCTCGCTGTGAAGTTCCTGTCTGATCCAAAAGAGCAGGTTGCACCTCTAGTGGTGCCAATAAACCAGGTGTAAACTCGGTGGAGGAACTAAAATTAAATGTCGATATGAACTCCAAGCTTTTCCTCTCCACAAACAGAGGACTCAAAGTCATCCTCTGCCTAACCAATGCGTCTGCCACCACATTACCCTTTCCATGGGTATATGCAATCTCGAAATCATAGGATGCTAGAAACTCCATCCATCTTTGTTGCCTTAAATTAAGATCTTTCTGCGAGAACAAGTACTTGAGAGATTTATGATCAGTGTACAACTTGAACTTCTCTCCAAGTAGGTAATAGAGCCAAGTCTTAAGCGTGAATAGTATGGCAGCTAACTCTAAGTCATGAGTAGGGTAGTTCTTCTCATGAATTCTCAGTTGTCTACCTCCATAACATACTACCCTTCCTTCTTGCATCAGAATGATACCAAGCAATGTACCACACACATCGGTGTATACTGTGAATACCTTGTTTCTGTCAGGAAAGGTTAAGACTGAGGCTATTGTCAGAGCCCTCTTCAATCACTGGAAAGCATCATCACATTCTATATCCCATGAAAACGTCAGATTCTTCTTCGTCGGTCTGGTGAGTGCGGCTGATATCTTTGCGAAGTCCTTAATGAACTCCCTATAATAGTCCGCTAACCCAAGAAAACTTCTCACCTCCGTTGCATTCTTTGGGATCTTCCAATCTTGAACTGCAATTACCTTTGCAGGATCCACTGCAATCCCTTCTTTAGAGACTATATGCCCTAGAAATTTCACTTTCTTTCTCCAAAAATGACATTTGGAGAACTTCGCCTTAAGCTGGTGTGCACGGAGAGTTTTCATAACCTCCCTTAAATGTTGGGCATACTTTTCCTCGCTTTTCGAGAAAATCACGACGTCATCAACAAAGACCACAACAAACTTATATAGAAACTCCTGAAATACCCTACTCATCAAATCACCAAAATAGGCAGGTTCATTCGTCAACCCAAAACGTATGATGAGCTACTCGAAGAAAGCATTTGGAGTCCTAAAAGCTGGTCTTGTCTATACTGTCCTCGGCCATCCTCAACTGATGAAATCCAGTGGTCACGTCTAATTGAGAGAAAACAGATGCACCAACAAGCTGGTAAAACAGATCATATATTCTTGGAAGTGGGTGCCTGTTCTTTTTAGTGAGTTTATTCAACTCTCTATAATCCACACATAAGCGAAGCGAACCATCCGCCTTAGTTGCAAATACCACCGGAACACCCCCATTCAGATATGCTTCGCCTAATAAATTCTTTCTCAAGTAGCTCCCCTACTTTCTTGCTAAGCTCCCTCCTTTCTCTTAGAACCATGTGGCACACAGGCAATGCAACTGGCTTTGCATTGTCCACCAAGTATATATGGAAATCGATCTCGCACCTCGGAGGTAAACCCCAGACCTCCTCAAAAACATCAGGATACTCACGGACTACTGGTACAGATCGCAGATCATCAATAGATGCATCAAGTGACTCTAAGAAACTAAGCATGACATGCCCTTTAGGGTCATAAAAAATCTTGAGCGTCCTCCCATAGCAAATCAAAAGTCGAACGACCCTCCTCTCACAATCTAGAATGGCACCATACATAGCTAGCAATTCCATCCCTAGAATCAAACCATAGCCCATGAAACCAAGCACATATGCATCGCATTCAAATTCAATGCCTAACACATGTATTCTCGAACCCCGACAAATCATAGACAGATGAGCCATACCCCCAATCGGGTTTGAGACAACAACGGGATCCAAAACCATACTAGTACTAAGGTGTAGAGACTCGACCACAGAATCAGATATAAAAGAATGCAAAGCGCTTGAATCAAAAAGGGTTCTAATAGGATGATTGGAAAGAGAAATCAATCCTTCAACGGAAACATTCCTACCTCTGTCTGGCGCATCGGCCACGAGAGAATGCACCTGCCCTCCCGAAGATCCTGCCCTTTGACCTTGTCCTTGCTTCTTTGGGAACTCCTTAGAAAAATGTCCGACCTCACCACAATTGAAACAAGCATTCTCTTTCTTTTGCAGTCCTTGATCAAGTGACACTCGCGTCCACAGGTATGACAGTTCCTCTTATCTTTAGCCTTGTTGTCCTTTCTGCCAATCTTTTGTTATTGTTGTTGTTGTCCTTTCTTGGGCCACACTTTCATATTTTGTGTTTCCTCATCCTTAGGATCTTTCTTTTCACCTTTATCTTCTTCATGCATCAATGCCATATCAACGAGTTTCTCAAAAGTTGCTCCCATCAGAATATGAGACATAACCAACCCATGGATAGGTTCATTCAATCCTCTAGCAACCTCAAAGCCTTCTTGTGTAGGGTATTCACTAGCTCCAAACCAAACCTCGCCAATTGATTGCATTTATTAACATATTCTTTTATAGACATGCTTCCTTGCTTAAGCGCTAAAAACCTTTCCATTTGCATGCTTTGCTCGGCTTGTGAAAGAAACTTCATTTCGAACCTCTGTCAGAAATCATCCCATGTCTCAACTGGACGTCCCGCTTGCGTCACCTCCCACCAGAACGAAGCCTCATCTTTCAGCTGCCAAACGGCTAACTGAATCTTCCTAAAATCGTCAACTTCAAAAATTCCAAACAAATCCTTCGTCTCTTTAAGCCAATTCCTTGCTTCTATAAAAGTCTCAGTTCCTTAGAGTGGCTTTCCGCCCATAGCACAAGAATCTTTGCATATCTTAGAGAAATTATCAGCATACGGAGGAGGAGGAGGAAAAGCTGGTGCAGCTGGGGGAGGAACGTCTGCTTGACCACCAGGAGGCGTCGTGGCCTCTAGATACCTACGGAACCATCCCGGTATCATATCGCCCTCAAGAATATTAGGTTCCCCAGACATGCTAAAAAGAAAAGGAAAAAGGGATTCAAACAGAGAATCGAAAGATATTACGTATGACTTTGGGGAATATGTTTTTCAAAACAGACTTTTCTTTTGAAAAATGCTTCCTTTTAAAACCTTTTTGAAAACAAATTTCAAAATCTTTTATCCGTTCTGGCAACCTTCAGCTCTGATACCAAGTGTGACACCCCACGTCCGTTAATGTCACTCTTTAAGAGAATGCATTAAGTTTTGTGAAGTGTTATAGATAAACAAAAATAGAAACATTACAAGACAGATATAAAATAACAGCGAAATTTATAACTTTATTGAGCAGAAAACATCGTGCTTCAAAACATAGTTACATCATGAGTCTAAAACACATAAAACCCAATACATCAACTTAAAACTTCCGTCTTGTACTAAAATTGTTATAGTACAATAAATAAAGAAGCATAATCCCCAAAATATAACCATAATAGAGAAGATATGAAATCAAGCAGTACTTCTAAGCAGCGCTTAAGCAGAAGGAAAGAAGAATCATGATCAAGCTTGAGTATTCCCACCTTGAGAACCTTAGGAGAAAACGGAAGTGAAAGAAAAAGAAAAAAATAGGACATACATATGTCTGGTAAGTCCAGTTACTTTCAGCATATAAATAAGCAAAGGCATTATGTCATGTACATAAATTGGTTATGAGAGATAACAGTATATAAGGCAAGTATGATGTAACACCCCATAATTTTATAACACATGAAGATGATAAATTAAGGAATTCTTAATTAAATATTCAGAATTAAGTGAAGCGGAGTGTACCATAGCGTTCGTCTCAAAATTCTACTTAAGATAGACTTCGAGTTTGCGTGAAACGGATATTGTATGAAGAAGATATTAAGGTTAGAAGTTTGTATACGCATAAGAGAAATATATATGAATAAAATAAGTCCAGAATTCAAAACAATTCGAAAACCAAAAGCGGAATGTGCGAGCGGGAAAACAGACCGTTGGGGGTCGACATAGGGGTCGACCGACCAACAGGGGGGTCGACCACGGGGTCAACCCCACCACAGATCTGGGCAGATTCTTGTGCGTGAACATGGACTGATTTCTGGTCTAGATTCATTGACCGATGGCTATAAATAAGACCCTATACCCATTGTTTTATTCATCTAAATCAATGCGATGGTGAGATGCTGCTCTAGCTCAGATTAAATTAGCTTTTTCTTCATTAACAACGATTCATACGTATTCAAAGATCGTTGATTCAACATCAACACGCTTTCCTCAGTTTTCTTAGATCCAATCACATTGAGTCTACGTTATTTTTAGGTATGAATAATTAAAAGATAATCTTAACATGTTTATAAATTGGATCTAAGCCTGTGACTAATTGAATCATATTAGATCTGCCATAACCTGTTTTTCTAAGTTATTTTGACATAACTATGAATTGGATCTAAGCCTATTCCTATTTATCATAACAGATCTGCCGTTATTTGTATATCTAATTCACTGAATTAGATCTCATCATGCCTGTTTATGATCATGACACTATCCCTAATCAGTTCTATTATCACATGTTCATCGGATCTATTCCTATATGCCTATCTTGTCAATATGCCCAATTTTTTAACGTATGCATATTAATTGCTATGCCTATTTTTGCCGTCATATGCCAATCTTGTTATTATGATTATTTATGTTCTCTTCCCTTCTTCTTTTCCCTTTTTATTTTATAGCCAGGCTACCTTTGAGCCTAGGCATACTGCTGAAATATGTAAACGTGTGAAATTGGGAACGAGGGGAAAACGTTGAAATTGGGGCATAACTTGTATTGGGAAATTTGGACATAACTTGAATTAAATACATGAATATGGATTTGGGGCATAAATCAGATTGTGATTTAGAATCTTAATTTAGGGCATATGGCACATGAATAATATGACTTGGAAAATAGGCATGAAAACCTATAAAGAAATAGGGATAATTGTTAAATAGTGAAAATGCCTTGAATTACAGCAATTAGAAATTGTAACCGTGCTTAGACACGAAGTTAGATTACACTTGTGGTAGAAATCTGCCCGGACCCGCCCGACATATCCAGCGACCAAAAGTATTGAATCTAATGTGAGGAGTCTAAGTGCATAAATGTGTAACGTGCAAGGCACGAGGTTAAATCCGACTTGTGGAAGAAGCCTGCCCGGACCCGCCCGGCATAGCCAGCATCCACACGTTGTAGGCTTAAAGTGGGAGGTCTAGTGCATTATAACCATAAATGAATAAATGGTAATGAATACTTAACCTGGTTGAATCCACAGGTATTACATGAACATGTTAACTTGAGTAGGGGCTAAGTAAACTGGTTTGAAACAGTGGGAGGGTTAAGTATATCTTGGGGTGGTAGGTAATAAATACATATACATATACATATATATGTATATATAGGCCTACAAACTTAACCTATGGGGTTATGCAAACTTTTTACACTAGTAGGGCATAACCTGTGGGGTTATGCAATCTTGTTACACTGGTAGGGCATAACCTATGGAAATCCTAGTAGTGGGGATGCAAGCCTGGGGGAAGATTGTATCGTCTTGTGTGTGGGACCCGTTTCCGTCAGTAACCCATATATAGGTATCAAACGAGTACTCCGAACTAGGTCGGAGTCGGGACACGCTTACTTGGCTGATTGTAAGAGATCCAAACGAAATGGAGGTGTGGGCGGTGCAATCCGACGGGGTTATGTGCGTGCATGGGTCTGGGCAGGGGAGGATTAAGACGCCGTGACACCTATAAATATGGTTGTGCACGTCCTAAAAATGAAGGGTTGCCACTTTAGGAAGTGATACATCCTACTGTGGGGCCAGCACAGGGTATCTACGGAGTAGGGAGCCGATCGATTGGGGTAGTAATTAGGGTACATCTAGACTCTGGTATGTTTAGAAGCCCGTTATTATCCTTAGGGGTCTGGTATGTTTAGTTGGGTTGCCTATTATTGTAAGGGGTAAAACCTCTCACTAGAAGTACGCCTAAGTCTACCATCTTATACTTGTTGGGGATCATCTTGTTCATAAGACACTATTATTGGTGTAGAGAAAGTACTAGAGAAGCGCAATATATTTTATCATGTTTATCCTGTTTACCTTGTCATATCTTCCTTATTGTGCTGTTATCTATCTCTCCAGTTTATATGCCTGTCATGATACTTTTATTTATTTATATGCTAAAATTAACTGGACTCGCTAGACTTTATGTCTGACCTATTTTTTTCCCTCTTCTTTCTCTTCCTCCCCCCTCCCCCCCCCCCACCCCCACCCCAGGTTATCAGGGTGGGAATACTCAAGCTTGATCAGGATTCTTCTTTCCTTTTGCTTGGAGCTGCTTAGATGTACTGCTTGATTTCGTACCTTCTCTACTATGGTTATGTTTTGGGGATTATGCTCTTTTCATGTTTATTGTACTCTGATGATTTAAGTACTAGATAGGAATTTTAAGTTGATGTACTGGGTTTTGTGTATTTCAAACTCATGATGTAACTATGTTTAGAACCACAATGTTTTCTGCTTAATAAAAGTTTTAAATTCCGCTCTTATTTTATATCTATCTTGTAATGATTCTGTTTCTGTTTACCTATAATGCTTCGCAAAACTTATTGCATTCTCTTAACGAGTGACATTAACAGACGTGGGGTGTCACATATGACAAGGTAAACATGATAAGCATAACAGAACAAGCATTGCGCTTCTCTAATACTTTCTCTCTCTCTCTCTCTCTCTCTCTGCACCAATACTAGTATCACATGAAAAAGTTAATCCTTAACAAGATGGTAGACTTAGGCGTACTTCTAGTGAGTGGTTTTACCCCCATACAATAACAGGCAGCCCAACTGAACTTACTGGTGTTACCTCTGAGGATAATACCGGACTCCTAAACAAGTGAGACTAGATGTACCCTAATTACTACCCCAATCGATCTCCCTAACTCCGTAGATACTCTGTGTTGGTCCCACAGTAGGATGTATCACTTCCTAGAGTGGCAACCCTTCATTTTCAGGACGTGCACAACCATATCTACTGATGTCATAGCGTCTTATTTTCCCGAGCAGGCGGACCCATGCACGCATATGAGCCCGATGGAATGCGCTGTCAGGCACATTTTCCCAAGTGACCTCTTATAATCAGCTCAGTAAGCGTGCCTTGACCCTGACCTAGTTCGGAGTACTCGTTTGATACCTATTTGGTTTACTGACTTAAACGGATCCTATATACACCAGATGATACAAGCTTCCCCCTAGGCTTGCATCCCCACTACTAGGATTTCAACAAGTTATGCCTACCAGTGTAATAAGATTGCATAACCCCACAGGTTAAGTTTGTGGGCCTATATATATAAATATTACCCACCACCCCATGATTTACTTAACCCTCCCACTGATTCAAGCAAGTTTACTTAACCCCTACTCAAGTTAACATGTTCGTGTAATCCCTATGGATTCAAACAGGTTAAGGATTGCAAGTTCATTACCATTTATTCATTAATGGTTATAATGCGATAGACCTCCCACATTAAGTCTACCACTTGTGGATGCTGGATATGCTGGTCGGGTCCCGGGAGACTTCTACCACAAGTTGGACTTAACCTCATGTCTTAACACCGTCACGTGTTTATGCACTTAGACCCCTCACATTAGATTTACCATTTGTGGACGCTGGATATGCCGGTTGGGTCCGGGCAGGCTTCTACCACAAGTGTAATCTAACATCGTGTCTTAGCGCGGTTACAGTTTCTGATTACTATGAATCTAGGCATTTTCATTATTTAACAATTATTCCTATTTCATTATATGTTTTCATGCTCATTTTCCAAGTCATATTCATCATGTACCATATGCCCCAAATTAAGATCTTTAATCACAGTTTGGTTTATTCCCCAAATCCATATTCATGTTTTCAATTCAAGTTATGCCCTAAATTTCACAATACAAGTTATGCCCAATTTTAATGTTTCCCTTCATTCCCAATTTCACGCGTTCGCATATATCAGCGGTATGCCTAGGCTCGAAGGTAGCCTGACTATAAAATAAAAAGGGAAAAGAAGAAGGGAAGAGAACAGAAATAAGCATAATAACAAGATAGACATATGATGGCAGAAATAGGCATAGAACAAAATAAGCATATAGTGACAGAACTGGGCATAATAACAAGATAGGAATATAAGAACATATCTGATGAACATGTGATAATAGAACTGATTAGGCATAGTGACATGATTAAACAAACTAACATAATAGGGACATCATAAACAAGCATGATGAGATTTAAATAGTGAAATTAGATATACAAATAATGGCAGATCTGATATGATAAATAGGCTTAGGCTTAGATCCAACCCATAAACATGTCAAGATTAACTTTTAAATGTTTATATATAAAAATAACATAGACTCACTGTGATTGCATCTAAAGAACAGAGAATTTATCGTAGATGTTGTAGCACAGATTTCTAAATTTGTCTAACTCTTATTGCTGAAGAAGAATAGGTTAGATCTAAAGAACAGAGAATCCTATTATATATGCAAAATTTCTCTTTTAGTGCTGCTTCACTTTTATATGATTTTATATACAAAATTTAAGATTTTGGTAGTTTTGTGAATGATGCATTCAAACGATCTATTAAAAATAGATACTGAAACCTACTATTTTCATAGTAATCAGTCTTATGCTTTGTGTACACAAATATGAATATGTATAATGACCAAGTGAATCAGACCAATTTCAGAAATTATACAACACACCCAAACATCCATCTTTCATTACCTCATTAACAAATTCAATAATACAACAATTGGTTGACAATTTCCACTAATAGTAAAAACGAGGAATTTGGAGGATTTGTATTGTTTTGTTTTTGTTAAAAATCCAAATTCACTTAGGCTTAATAATCCAAATTTACACTAACAAGAAATACGAAATAGCAAACTTATGAAAAATATATGAAGTTTAGATGGTGTTTTAAGACCTTGATTTAGTAATATTCATGGCGTCTCATGGTAGTTCCTAATTCCTCTTTCTCTTTCAATTCTTCATCTTTTCCTCCTCTTTGTACCTCCTCCGCCCCTCCTCCCGTCCCTTCTGTCTCTTCTCAGGGTAATGGCTTGAAAGCAAATAGTTATGGTGTCAACTCAAATCAAGCTGCATCAGATCCGACGCCAGTAGCACTGTTGAATCCTCCTAAAACTCAGTAGTTCACTGCTAAATCAGATTTCTCTTCTCGGTTTCGAACTCTTCCTAAGAATGCAGGTCACTATAAACCGATTCAGTTTGAAATTGTTAAGGATGGATATAAGAAGCTTCCAGACCTGGTTAAAGAGGAGAGACTCAAATATTAAAGCAATCATCTAGTAGGTTTCTTTTTAGATGGAACGCTTTCCTATCATGTTGTTGTTAATTTTTTGAAAATACATTGGAAATAGTTGGGGGAATTTAGTGTAAAATCTAATGGCATCAGTTTTTACTTCCAATTTGCTAATGAACATGACAGAGTCAAGATTCTATAGTCAGATCCAGTCTTTATTAGAAGCCGCATGTTTATTATTACTCAATGGGATCCGACTATTAGTTGTTCTCAAAGGAAAATTAAAAAGGTTCATATCTGTATCCATTTTTCTAATATTCCCCTAATTCTTTGGACTTTGATTGGTATAAATTGGTTAGCGAGTCATGTTGGAAGGTTAATTTGCTTTGATTATAGAACTGAGAAATTGCAGAGATTCAGGTATGCTAAGGCTTTAGTTGAAGTAGATCTTGATGTTCACTTGCCTGATTGTATAGAATTGTCGGAACTAAGTGATAGGCCCATTGTTAAGCTCACATATGACTTGAAGCCGAATATTTGTGCTAATTGCAAATGTTTTGGTCACCATTCTGTTGACTGTGTTAAAGGTAGTAAGCAAGTAAAGGTTGATGATATACATTGTGATGGTGATGGTTACTATGATAATGTAGAGTATTCTATGAATAACTAGCAATTTAGGAGCAAACCTCAATCTAATGTTGGTGAGAAAGGGCGGACCAAAGTTGCTTCTAAGAAGAAAATGATGTGGAGGATGAAGAATGTTGTAGAGAAGGAGCCAACAGTGAATGTTAGTGGTACTTCGAATCATAGAGATGATAGTGCAAGGGTGAATGAATTTTCAACTGGCCTTGATAAAGGAAACAAGGACTCAAATACTATAACAGTGGATAAATCAAGGGGAAATGCAGATATTATTAGTGATATAGGTACGACACGCGATATAGTTAATAATGCAAATGATGCTAATAAAGTTAGTAAGGCTTTTGATGGCAAAGTTAGTAATATTAAAGATGGTAATCAAGCAAGAGATTCTGGTTCTGAATGCAGACAAAAGCATTGACATTTCGGGGGACTTTGGCTTAAGCTCATTGTTTCATGAAGGGGAAAATGTTGTTGTGAGAGAAATGGTTCCGAAAGCTTCCAAATCTAAATCAACTAAATTTCCTGGCTCATCCACTTTTAGCAATATATCAGTTAGAAATGCTTCTTCATTTCAAGATTTTTCTTCTCCTTATTCCCACTTGAAGCCACCATCCAATGTTATTGTACCTCCTCCTGCAGTGTCTGGTGCTGGCCTGATATTTCCTGTGATTGATCCGGCCTTATTATCCACTGTTGTCCCTAAGAGTTCAATGCCCTCGTCTAAATCCAAGAACATTAAACTAAAAGGAAAACTTTGGGAGGATTTAAATGAGGGGATTGAATATACTTCGGAGGATGTGTATCCTTTAAGCTCGAATTTGAAAACATCTAGAAGGCATACTAGAAGTAACCCAATGTACGACCCCTCTATTTCTTGATGCATTTAATTGATCTGGGTTTGCATGGAATTTTTTTAGGTTCTTAGTATTTGACAGCAAAGTGGAGTAGTATGCATGCTGGTTTTTAGTGGAGATTTACTTGGAGTTTTTACTATTAAATATTGAATCAATAGCAAGAATTTTTGGTTGCATTATTCATGTTGAATCAATTCGCTGAATCAATATGGTCGAGTTGCATGAAATCCTAAGTTTCATCTGGTATTTTACTGAAGGTTTTTTTAGGCTT
Organism: Allium sativum; assembly: GCA_030737875.1. Lineage (NCBI taxonomy): Eukaryota > Viridiplantae > Streptophyta > Magnoliopsida > Asparagales > Amaryllidaceae > Allium > Allium sativum. The sequence goes on along the minus strand of CM060909.1, from coordinate 574,884,490 downwards.
GTCATTTGGAACATAGTGTATACGTGATTTTCTTGTTTGTTTTTTTCTTTACTGTGATAGTCTATATTGTAGTCACTTTGTATAGTGAAATAAAATTTTGTGCTTAACTTTCAAAAAAAATATAGCAAACTTATATAATTTCCACTCACATAGATAGAAGGGAAAATGATTGGTTCTAGTGTACAATCTATCACAAATTTGGATTTTTGCCTTTAAACAATCATGCTCCAATTTCTCCTTATATTTATATATAGGGAGCGGTTACTAGGATACAAAATTCGACACAAACTAAAAGACACAAAATATGAATTGTTGGATCAGTTTGTCTTTAAGTGAGTAGTGGAAATCCGAGGGCAGTCTGATGGTGGAGATTCATTGTAACACCATTTGTGTCTACTTTTTGTGTTTAAATAGAGTTTCACTATATATATATATATATATATATATGTGTGTGTGTGTGTGTGTGTGTGTGTGTGTGAGAGAGAGAGAGAGGGAGAGAATCAAATTTAGAATCTCATCTATCTATTACCTATACTGGAAAGCAGAAACCAAACTCTTATTTTCCAGCCACGTGTCCCGATACTTTTTCTCTTCTTTTTCCCAACGCTACATTCGCCTGACCTTCCTTTGTCAAAACATAAACAAACGGTTATTCATAATTCCTTCGCATCTCTTCCAATCCAAACTATTGCAACCGTTCGACCGGCCGTTCATCAATCTACGCAGAAGATTCCTCTTCTCATCTTTCTTACCGGATCCAACGATCCATGTTCCAATTTGACGGATCTTCAGTTTTCTGTTGACCATGTCTCCAGTATCTTATCGATCCCAATCGCAGCTGTAGATTAGTTGGCGTCTCAACAATAGTGCCACTGCCTGCGACAGGCAATGTTCAGATCTATACCTTTTAGTTTGTCCCAAATTCGAAAATCCAAAATCTATTGTCAAATTTTATTTTTAGGGTGAATTTTTTTTATTACTCCATTTTATGATCAACTGCAATACTTTAATTTTTTCCCACTTAACTTTTGAAAATCACAAAGTGTTGCTGTAAAATCAGTAAAGGAAAGAGGGAAAAAGTTACTCTAATTCTCTAATAGGAAGGAAACCATTAGAAATGAAATTAGGAATAAGGATTAACATGATTATATTATAAAATTAGTCAGAGTAATAGTTCCTACAGATTACAACATGAATTCTTTGCGCAAAAGATAACTCCTTCAATTAACCGTGCAGATTTTGTTCTATTTTAGAAATTGGTTTACTTGAATGCTAAATTTTATTTATATCATGTGACTTGCTAGATGCATTTATCCAGCGTTAATAGGCTATGATTGAAAATAACAAACATTCTTAGTTTTTTCCAAATTTCATTGACCACCCTAAAACATTGATTTATAAAACTAAACCTTGACCTAGACTCCTACAAGCATGCTTTTGTGTTGTTTTCTACTGGAAGCTAAGGAGATGATATACAAAATGTAATGTCCCGTATTTTTACGGTATAATAATTAATTAATTTAATTATTTAAATAGTGATTTGGAGATTTAAATGGTTTTTTAATTAAATAATATTGAATATTTAATTAATATAAATAATAGAATAATATATTTATTTCCGAAATAATCGAAAATAATAGAATTCGCAATATTATGTGAATTAGAAAATTTAGAATATATAATTTGGTTTAGAGTTGAATTATAATAACGAATATATTTAAATAACGATAGTTTGAACGTATAATTATAATATAATTATAATTGAGCCTGTAATGTCGCGGTAATTCGTAATTTGGCGATTTGAACTTTAATTGAATATACAGAATCCATTTTAAGCCGGATTTATGTGAAACAAGAAACGTTCGGAGCTGGTGAAGTATATTTTCTAATGGAAGAGAAAAATCGGGATTTCATTGTGTAGATTTTGAGTTATGTCCAAATCAAAATTTAAAATTGTCGTTATGGAATTCCTTTATAATTTATAACGATTTATTTATATTTTCAATATAAATTGAATATTGATTTAATCTGGATTTGAAATGTCGAGCTATAAATTCAGACCGGAATATTTTGGAGTTGTATGGTATTCTATTGTGAATATATACGATAATATTTATTAATAAATATTTAATTTAATTATTTTTAAATATATTCATATTTAAATTGGGTTATTTAGAGCTTTAAAAATAGCCAGTTTTGCAAACGACCTCCGTTTTCGATGAAACTAATTTTGTTGGATCCAGAATATTAAATTATTGGTAGATTTAAATTTTCGTGATTTTTGGAGTCAGTGTGTGGCCGTATAGATTTTAAATGTGAAAAACAGTCAATATTTTGATGGTTAAAAATACTCTGTGTGAGCAAATGGTTCGACGAAACAAATTTCGTTGGGTTCGTAATGTCAAACTCTAGTTGTGTGTCCATTTTCATGATTTTTCGATATTGTATGTGATCGTAGAAATTTTTAACAATAAATACATATAGCGATTGCTTAAAAACAAATATAATATTGGAATAAAAAAAAATTAAAATTGCCTATAAATACCTGTATATCCTTACTAACCCTAGGAATTTCATCTCACTGGTCAAACACATTTCCGCCTCCTTCAGTTAGTACAAAACGTGAGAATCCAAAGTATAAAATCCAAAACAAATCCATGGAAATTCTATAAATCATTATAGGTATATATTTGGGTTCGTTATAATACTCTCTTCAATTTGATATGGGTTTTGTGGTGTTTGAATCCCTTGGATGTCGCATCATATTGTTGTCGCCGTTCTAGGGTTTGCTAAACCGTGGATTTGGAGCATTGATACTCGAATTCAAGGTCGTTTCTGAGCTTAGCAGGAGAATTAGAACCTACGAGATGTTTTTGGGTTTGTTCGGTTGAATTGTGTGTCGCCATTCCATTGTTGAATGGCTTTCTGGGTATCGATCTGATGTTGGTTTCGGCCTTCAGGGTTTATACTTGGAAAGTTGTTCTCTTACTAGTTTACAGTTAGAGACTGGTATATGTGAGAAGATAGTGATGCGTGAATCAAAAATGGAAATGTTTTCCAAAGTTAATAACGTATATTTTCTAAAATTAGAAAATAAGGATTTGATGAATATATGGAAACGAGAAATGGGGAAATGAATAAATGTTGATTGATGATTGGTCGATAGAATTTCCATCCGGAAATAATATCGTTGTTTGCACACATGTTTTTCTTTGATAGTTAAATCACCGGCTATCAAAGTTTTTGGCCATTTTTCCGTTGTTAATACGGAGAGACCGGGATCATGTTCATTGTCCGAAAACCACTCTGTATGGGCGTTAGCATTGCGATCAAATATGATGAAGATAATTGAAGACGGAGTTATGCAAGGACTGTCCTGTTTACAGAATAGTGCCTTCGGTCTGTCCAGTCCCAGAACAACCTGTATGGAAGAATGTCTGACAGAGTATATTGAATATATCGCGTAAGTTGATCTCTTCAAATGTACTTACATTTGATGGTGGAGGAATTTGTTTCTCTTAGCTGTATACCCGTTGTATTTTTAAGGAAATCAATTTGTGATTTAGCGGGTATGACGATGCGACATTCAAAGTAAATAAAGGTGTGATCTGTACATTTTGGCCTCTAGCCTCACAACCGGAAATGGTATAAAATCGGGTAGGTCGCATGGCTATGTGGTTAGCTGCCAATTAGGGTGTATTGTCACCTAATCTAGAGAAATTCCATTTACTTCTATAATCTATTTCGATGTTGTCCCTTTCGGGAAACGGTTGCTGATCCCAACCGTTGGTGATAATACATTCGGTACACTCAAGCGGAATGAGTGACTGGTCATGTTTAGCCTGGGGTACAAGATTTTCTTGTTGAACCCGGTGTATTCCTCTCTAGAGATACACTGTCGGAAGGTGATCCCATACCTTGCCAGTTGAATTCGTTAGCCAATAAGCGCCCGTGGTTTTTGATTATATATTATGTATGTGGAACGTGAGATGAAAGCGTTTTGCTAGTTGATTATTTAGTTGTGATTGATAGGCACTATTATAATATCAAATGAGTTTGATATAAAGTTGATCATTTCATTCAAAAAGATTTTGAAATGTTGAATCAAGTGTTTTGGATTCTCATAAGGGAAAAACCCGTTTTGTTATACGGCGTGGTCTTATGAGATATCGTTTAATTGCTCAAACTGATTTAAATTGTTTACTCACACCAGTCCCAAGACTGACCCAGAGTTTATTTTGTTTTGTTTTCCCTAAACTCTTGGGTGCCCAAATTTGTACGGGCAGTCAAGTAGTCAGGATTTTACATATACTGAGAGCTTGGAGCAGGAGGCTTCAGGATTATATGGCTATTGTTTATTCCGTTGTGTTGTAAGTGTTGTACTCTAATAATGTTACTGTATATATATACTGAATTTATTTCAAAGTTATGTATCTATTATATATTGTTCGTTCCGCTATGAGATTCGTGTTTTACTCTGATGTTGTATGTTCTTCTTCTTCTTCTTCTTCTTCTTCTATTCTAACTTTCTATCTTATCTATTCTCAATCTCTATTTTCTTTCATTAGCTATCTAGTATTTCCGATGCTTGGTTAGTTGACAGTGAGTTTATGTCAGTTGCTCAGGATCGTGAAAATCCGGGTCGTTACAGATAAGGTAGGTAATTTGTTCATTTCTTATGTATTATTTTATGAAAGGGCACTTTATATTGATGTGTGTTGGAGTATATGATAAATGTCTTATACAGTTGAATGGATTTTAGTTAGCTTCTTATGTGCAAGATTTTAGAAATGTAGATTGTCATTGTTTCTTTGTTTAAATTGCATTTGCTTCTTCAATAGGTATTCATATAACAACAGGAAATAATTGGAAAGCCCTTTATGATTGGATATATAAAATGTAAAGTGTGACTAATATATTAAATTTATTTGGATCCTTCTCTACAATCTTAGCTTTGCTTCAATGATGGAAGTGTTGTTGTAAATATATATATATATATATATATATATATATATATATATATATATATATTCTCTAAATAAGTTGGGAAATCAGTTTTCAGTGGTGTTTTGAAGCAGTTATTAAGACCTTAGTTTTTATCGTTGAATATTTTAAATTATATCTAACTTTGGAAACTCAACTTGCCAATATGTATATATTATATACTGTAGGAGTAGTTAAGTAGTTCATATTACTTTATGGTCACATCTTTAAGAAACTGTTGTATAATGTGACAAATGTATCGAGTTTCTTTTGGGAGGTATACCAATTGCGAAGGTAAACTGGAATTAAACAAATTAGTCTGGTCGGTTTTGATATTCACCATACGATAAAAATCAACAACTAATTTGTATCTGCAATGTATCGTTTTGTAATAAATATCTTAATTTTAGGTCGTTTATACTTTTATAATATTAGTTCATATCATTCACATATAATTTTAGACAGTGTATGGCTTTATCAAATTCTTTGAAGCCTTATTCTATGTTGAGAATGTTCTAATCTGATTACATGCATGAATTGAATCAACTTTGATCGGATTTTCTTTATATAGTACTAATTTCGGCATTAGCGAAAACAAAGGAGATGGTGCCATGGTATGGATGAAAATGTTATCGTTCATTTTGCTAAATTCCAGTAAGGTAACTAAATTACTTTTATTATTCTCCTATTATATTGATCTTCACCTTTTTTTTCCATGTTAGCTTTTTGACAATATACTTTCTGCGGCATATAGTATAATAATGTTCTATGAATGAAATACACCCACAAAAAATAATTAACTTTTTATGGTGTTTCAACAAAAAATGTATAGACGTGTTGTTTAAAAATGAAAGAAGTTGGATATATGAGTTAAAGTAGAAGCATAGAATGCAACCTTTGCATAACAAACATGATAAGAAGCAATATAAGGAGATTCAAAAGGAAACATTAGTTCCTACTTATAATGGGATTCACGTGCTCTCACAATTCTTTCAAAATCTTTCTAATTATTTTGGATGGTTTAATTGTCCTATTATATTTTATTTATGAGTCTTCATTCTCATCTTAGAAGGCAATTAAACAAATTGTTATTATTGTTTGAAATAAAACTAATTTACTTTGATTCTAGATTTTCAAACAGTATTTGGATATTTAATTTGACTTGGTTTAATCAATGTTCCTAACCTAAGCTGCATCTTAAGCAAATGTCTACGATGAAAGATACTTTATAAATTAGTATTACAATTATTGTGATTATTGTTATCATTATTAGTTGAAAATTATGCATGAAAATGTAGTCCAATACTATGTTATCAAAGCAAGGGCTATAGCGCCAAATAGCGCATAGCTCATAGGTTGCGCTATTCTACTTCTTATAGCACAGGGGTCCCTTATAGTGCAGAAATAACGCGCTATTTTATCATAGCACAACACAGCGTATAGCGATAAATAGCACGCTATTTTTCTTTACTCCTTTTAAAGTTTAAGAGAGTGTGTAAAGAAGCCCGGTTTGGCCCAATTAATTTGAATAATAACGTAAGAGGTCCATTTTGTTTCTTATTTAGACAGTAACGTAACAAGTGAATTAACTTCTAACCTAGAGGAAAATTACTTTCTTTTTCAAATCAATTTCTGCTGCTAGAAAAGCTGAAGCTGACTTCAATCAGTTTGTTTATTGCTTTATTCATTTGATTTCGTGATTGACTTTACTTTTGTTTTCTACTTCTCCAAATCTGAATTTTAAAACTATCCATGCCATTTTTTATGAGACACTCCCCCCTTTTATCTACTTTCTACTTTCTAGATGAACATACAAGTTTCGTTTTTAACATAAGGTTTCAGTTTTTTTTTTTTTTTTTTTTTTTTTTTTTTTTGAGATATTTTAAGCATACAGGTTTTGTTTTGTGCTTTTTTTCCCTATGTTGACCTTTTGTTGAGATTTTTTTTAAAGAAAAATAAACTATTTTCTACTTTCCAGATGAACATACATGCTTTCGAATTTTATATGAATTGTACTTTTCATGCATTTTCCTATGTTATTCTTTTCTGAGTTCTTTTATATTTTATGTGAATTGTACTTTTCATGAATTTTTTTGGTAGAATCTCATCATAACTCGCAAACAAGAATAAATTTCATCGTAAGTAATTAATTTAAGAATAAACTTCAAATTGAATAAGACATAAATATTTTATATCCATCAATAATTTTGAATGTATAATACGAAATATTAATTTTTCTCTAACATAATTACATTTAACAGTAAATAAAGATAACATATGCATGAAGTATGCTAGCAATGCATGTGGAGCCTTGAATGCCTTGGATATGACAAAATCTGCAACAAAAACGTTAAATTTCAGTTATGTATGATAATTCGATTAGTTGTGTAAAAAAACATTATAGCACACGCTATAGCGCATAGCGCATGCCTTGCGCTATTCGCTATTGACTACACTGGTATAATAAAACATAGATATTTTTCAAAAAACCAAAATATTAATTACATAATGGAAGCCCAACGGAGATAGTTGATCAATATGTGTTATACTTCCAAGTTTATGTCATAAATGACAGTTTGACAAAATTTAAGCTAAATTGTCTTCTTTTTTGTAAGCAATTATCCTCCGCTTTTTTAAAGTGGACGGTCTATTATAATACCGGTTGGCCTTACCGAAAAAATACATCCTCTGCTTTACAAATAAAGGATTTACAGGATGTGTGACATAGAAATCTTAATAAAAATCTGTTCATTTAAGTCTAATTTCATTGATTTATTCTCAATTGTTAATCATTATCTTCTTATCTCCCTTTTTTGTCCTAACATATAAGGGATACTGGAGATCCCTTATATACCTATTTGTAATTTTTTTGTTATTTTCAATTATGTTATTTTCTTAGTAAAACGACCAAGATATTCAAATTGAATTTTGTCCATTAATCAGTAAAATGCTTTCCTACTTAAATTAAATTATATCTCGATAGTTATGCATATACCGATGCAATGATCTTTTATGACAAACTTAGTTTCGGATTTTCTGTTAGTTCAGCAAGTTAGTTATGGATACCATGTTATGGTTAACCATTGGTTGGACATTAAATTCGTTATGTACGTCGTTGTTAATGAGTTCATCTCCTTTACAGTTAGAAGGAAAATTAAGATTCTCTATCTAATTTATTTTAATATGAGTAAAAAATCATGTAATTTATCTTCGCTTATGTTAGCTCATTATTAAACAGATTATGCATTGTTAACTATCATAATTTGTTGGTCATAAAAAGATATACGTGAAATTCAAAAATAGTAGAAGATGGGACATAAAAATAAAAGAGTGAAGAAGTAATTCCACGTGCATGGAAAAGTATGTGCAGTTACATTGACGCTGCTATTATAGTAAAATCTATATAAAATTTTACACTTTCACTGTAATGGTGGGAACTTATCAGTTTAGAAATTATAATATGAATTATGGCAACTATATTTCTAGTGTTTAATCATATTATGGTTTTCTTTTTCAAGTACAATTGTCTCCTAACACACCTAAGTAGATAATAAAATAATAAGCTGAACCATCGTAATAAGTATTGGTGGCTTGGTGCAGTTAGTTTCATTTAAACACGTTTAATTTATTTTTTACTTTCAACTATAATATCAAAGTCAATAATGCAAATCTAATGAGTATAATGCTAATTTATTACTTAAATAGGAAAGAAGAATCCACCTCATATTTACTTGACACGTGTCTAACTTTTTTAGTATTGCCTTGAAAGTTCGTATTCATAATGTACTCTTACTCTACCAGACTCTTAGGAACTTTTTCAAACTTTGTTCCAAAAGGAAACCGTCTCCTCGCTACATATTAGTACCAATTCTACATTCTTCATCCCCTAAACTTATGCATTGCTTCAATGCTTTATTTGGATTTTAAAAACTCGTTGTTACTCGCTTTCGATTTGGTTGCTTTCTTCGCCACCCTAAGATAAAAAATTGGGTTACGTAGTCATCAATCGTCATCTACTACTCACAATGTGTCTACTTTCACTCACAATCTGGTATCTTCACCTCTTTCACTCACTGTAACATCCCAAGATTTTGCGATAATTTAACTTATTAAATTTAATATGTTTTTGAACAAAATTGTCTTAAATATTAAAATTTACGATTTATGTCATATTGATAAGGTATGAACTAAAATTGACTTGTTAAACAATGAATTCCAGTGGCTATATATGATAGTGACCTCTGTTTAATAATTTAATTATATAGAAATTTGAAGTAATGTTGGATTAACAAATTTTAAGATTCTATTATATATTTATAATTCTAATTATATTTATGGAATACATAAATAATATAGATCCATTTGATTATGTAATGAAATTTAACTAGTTGTAAATGCAATTATATGCATTTATTGTAAAGAAATGATCTGGTTATTTATTTGAAATAAAAGGAATTCAACAAAATATTGTATGGTAGGATTTATATGGTCAACCGAAATTTATTAAGTTAGAATAATTGACTTATATGTGAATCCATTTATTTATTTACAACAATATTCATATAATATTTAAATAGAAGTTGTAACAAGTCATAAATTGCAAAACCCAATATTAGTGTATTAAAATAAAGTGGAAACGGGTTACAATAAGATAATCAAATGGCGTAATTAATGAAAAATAAGAATGATAACTAAAGGAATAAATTGAATGTTTAACTAATTTTAAAATAAAGATTACAATAGAGTAATTGATTAGTGCGTGAAGCCAATTGCTTTTTAATTCGTTGATGATAAATTGGAAATGAATTTTTACTAGTACGTGTAATTACTGCAGTTAAGGTGAATAAACTTGTAGCTGTAGAAGATTACATAATAGATTTTAAACAAGCATTAAATAGGACAAAAATGTAACGATTTATGAATAATAAAATAAATATGGAATTAAATGTGACTTAATCGAATTTAAGTTATGACAAATAAATTGATTGCAATTAAATATTTCGTTACTACACATTAAACGATAAACGGAAATTACCAACGTAATAGGATATGACCAAAAATGTCAACTCTATCTATAAATTCAAGACACGTTGAATAAAAAGAAAACAAATTAAATCAAATCGATTTAGTGGAATTAAATATATATATATTCTTAATGAGACTTAATTACAGTGGAAACCAAACATTGCAAATTAGTGTAATAATTAACTTTGAATTCGATATGTGAATTTGCTATAAACTATGGTAAATTTTTGAGTAACCGAAACGAGAAAATTCGTCACTCATGAAGGTTGAATTAAAAGAAAGTTAACTAATTTAATATAATTTGTTTGATTAATATATAAATTTATTTAATGAACTTTAATCAAATATAATTTAATCTTTGAAATTGAGTTAAAGATGTACAAATGAAAATGTGAATAATTTGTTTATTTAACCGTTGAAATTCTTTGACTAGAAATACATCTTATACAAATCTATTTTAACCTAATTTCCAACCTATAAATAATCTCTAATTCTAACCAAACCCTACACTCATTTTCTGTTCTCTGATCAAGCTGTCACTCTTAGGAAAAATTTTAGAGAAACAACGATGGCTTCTACCTCATTCAAAACTCAATATCTTGTGAACCTCTCATTGAAAAATTCTAAAACTAGTCTCATTCAACTTAGATAAATATTCTCTTCAATTCTATTCTTTTGTTAGAGGGTGCGGCATTATTTTATTTGTGTTTCAATGTCTACAGTAAAGGACGTTAAACTAGGGTTGAGATTTGAGTTGATTATAGAGATTTATGCGTGAATTGATGATTGTATTCGGGTTTGTGGCACGGAGGAGCACAGTGTGACAAAATTTGAGAGGATTCCATGACAAAAAGTGTTGCAACCTATAGTGAAAAACATACGAATGTAAGGAGGCGGCGTTTTCCTTGGTGAGGTCGAGTTCGGGAGATGGTGATGGGGAGGAAGAGATCACGAAGAGAAATTCGTCGGATCCATTTGTTTGGGTTTCCCTTGAGGGAATTAGGAGATATAGAGGAGAGAAGGACACGTGTTTTAGGACATGGATGATTCTATTTGCTGTAGGGAACGTGAGGAGGAAGAAGGAACGATGACATGGCATTGTGGCACTAAGGTGAGAGGGTGTGTTTAATTATCTTGTTTTAATATATATTCAAATTTGTATAACTTGTAACGTGTATAACTTTTACATACGAATTCAGAATGATGCATAGTTGGATTCGTTGGAACTATATCGATGAGCTCTTCGTGATGGCTATTATTTAAACTGATTCTAAGACCGTTGATTTTTGAGCTAAAAATTGGATTTCAATCTCGTTTGAAACCAAAGGTGAGTGGCTAAACTCACTCACATCTAACTAAAATATTTGACTATTAGTTAAATTAAATTCATGTCATGATATTATGGTATTGTTTGCTGTTTGATTGTTTAAATTGCATATTTAAGTTAAATCTGCATAGACTGTATAATTTAATTTAACTATTATATATAAAATTGTATTGTTAGAGATTTATTTCTAGTTGTAATAAAAAAAAAGAGAATCTCATACCTGATGACTAGTAACTGATATTATTGAACTGTTTAGATGTGTTGATGTATGCCTTGAATTTATATATTTAATGTGTTAATACGTAATCTATCTTATTATCGACACTATTTATATATGTTATTGATTTTTGTGGATTAATACCAACCATTACCCTAGATGGTACGGGCATCAAATAAATCCGGGATTAATCATTAAAATGAATTAAGAACGTAGGTTGAAATGTTAAATACCTACGACCCTGATTTGGATTGAAATAATATATATCCTTTCCCAAAATACTAAAATTAAATTTCAAGTATTACTTGGCCATATGATAGGAAATTATATACGCACACCGGTTGGTTAAATAAAAATAGAAATTATTTTTAACCTTGAATTTTGAAATTTTGTTTTAAAGACAAATAAATGATATTATTAATTTATTTTCTTTAAATTTGAACTTTAAGCCTTGAAATTAAATTTTAAGGAATTCGTAGATGTGAATAACTAAAGTTGAAACTGAATTGAATATAAAATATAAATTTATCGAAATTGAATTGTTTGTACATTTTTGAAATTTTACTTTAAATTGACTTGATTTATAGTAATAATTGAATTGTGAGCTCGAGAATTTTATAAACAAATAATGTAAAGTGAGAATTATAATTGAAATTCAATTATGTCAATCAAATTACTAAATCAAATTGTTTGAATCGAACTGTTGAATCGAATTGAAATATAAATTGGAAGTTGAATTTTTATTTTTTTAATTTAGATATCGGAAATTTTGTCGAATAAGTTGAAACTGGAACACGATTTACAATTTGGTTAAAATTTGAAGATATGATTCTAATTCCAACTATAGTATTTTTAAACCATTTTATAAACTATTTTATTTTTACAATAATAATTTTCTTTATAAATTATTTACCTTATAACTATTTTATTTTATTATTTATTTTAAATTAACTATTTTAATATTCAACTATTTATTTTATAAACTATTTTAATATTTTACCTATAGATTTTACTAAATATGAAATTCTATTTTCAATACAATTTATTTATTTTCAGACTATTTCAATTATAAATCTAAACTATTTAAATATATATATATAACTATTTTAATATTCAAATTATTTTAGAGGTTGAAATTGTTTTAGGATTTAAATTTGGTTTTAAATGGAAATATTATTATGAAATATTCTATTTTGACTATTTAAATGATTTTAAGAAAATATGATATTTTCGATATGAAGTACGAACCCCTTTGAAATGTAAAAGAACTAACCGGTGTGAAAAACGTAAACGATTGGTTGTTAAACAGACCGGGATCGGATATTGTCATACTCTCTGCTAAACCAAAAACCACTTTAACAACTGTGTACGCGGTGGAGTTCCAAAATGAAGTAGGTTGATTTTTGAGGCGATTACTAGATTGAAGAAAGAGAATCTTCGGGCCATAATTAAAATGACTAAAACAGGGCTATACCGGACCAAGTGGGGCTAGCTACCTCCATCGGCAACACTTCTTCCTTTATTACTATAGTCACTCGGTTTGGATGATTTAATTTGATGTGCATCCATGATTTGGAAGTGTTGTCCGAGATGGGCGGTAGTCACGGCTATGCATTACCACCAGTCTGGGCGTGCAACTAGTATATTCATACTATTTTAATAGCGTATTATGTTATATAGTATCTAGTTTGACGGATCCTTAAGAGATGGAATTTCCCGTAACATCTTTCAAGTTATTGCACTCAGATTATCACATGAAATTGATTTAACTAGCATGAGAATATTTTAATTCTGATCCGAGTGTTTTTGTCTTTTCATTTATGCTCGGGTCAGCCTGAGTTTTTAGTTATTGAAGATACCATTATGGAGATGAAGATGGAGCTTAACAGACGTATTTATTACTATTTTTCCGCTGCAAATATTGGTATGTTTATGATAGTTAACTCTGATAATTGTTGTAAAATGTAATAAAATATATATTTTAACAGCTTCATGAATTGTTATTTAATTATTATATTTTGTCCTTTAGAGATTCTGTGTTTATTTTTCTTCTTCTCTCCTTTTTCTTATACAAATCCCAATAACTATCCATGTTTTTATTTGTTTAAGTCGACATTGAGGATCATTGTCGATTTGAACGGTCAAAAATCTCGGATGTTACATTTGGTATCAGAGTTTTGGTTTGGCGAAAACCTTGGCTCTACTTGGGATTAACTCATTAGAGATAGGGATATAATGCCCTAAAATGAGTTCGAGTATGTATGAGAGAGCATACTTGTAATTTCAATATAAAATGATTTTGGATTATGTTGGTTGTTCTGTTGAGTATTTATGAATTCTGGTCGGTACTTGGGACGCCAAGGCATCGAGAGGGATTTCTAAACACTCGAATATGACTCAATGACATAATATTATTTTGAATTATATTTTATTTATATATAGAATTATTTGAAAATATATGAATTTTGATTTTGTTGATGATAATATTAAATTTTCATCATTTATTACTCGATTAATCAATAATTTAAACTATTGGTTATTGAATGGTTTAAGAAATAAATATTGAAAATAAATTGATAATGAAATGTTTAAAATTTAATTGGTAATGAAATTAGAAGTTAAATATGAATTTGAGAATTTAATTTCAGGTGGTTTTGTAAAATTGTTTTGCAAAATAGTTTGAAATAATATATTTATATTTTAAAAGTTGTTTCACATAGAAATTGTTTCAAATGAATTTTGAAATAAGTGTATAATTTCCCTTTTGCCTTTGGTAATGATTTTGGTAATGAGTGCACACATTATCGACATTATTTTCAAGAGACTAAGTAGGGGAGACCATTTAATATTTTAAACTTTGTTTGGAAATTTGGATTTCATTTGAATCTTTTAAATTATGGTTTGTTATAAAAGATAAAATATACATATTTTAAAATGGATTTAGAAATGAGCCCGAAGTTGAAAAATTAAGTTCTTGAATAGTTAATGATATCAAATTGTTGAAATGGACTAAAATAGAAATTATAGAAATTTTATGTTTTTGGACTATTATTATTTACTACGTACATATGAATTTTTATCATGATAACAGACTAATGATTTTAATTTGAAATGAAATTTTTATACATATTTATTTAAAGATATCATTTTACTATATCCATATGATGTATCATTTCTGTTGAACTTGGGAAACCACGTTATTAGTATATTTATTTATGGTCCTAAGGTAGAAGTTGTTTATAGGACGATTGTAACGATAAGGTAAAACTTAATTTATATTTTGCAATAGTAGTTTTATATTACAATTTTTACATCTTCTATAACTAAATAGGTTTAGGGAATAAAATGAAATACTCAAATTAGAACGAATAGCTGAATCTTGAACATAGGATTCAAGAAATCAATATGAACGTTAGTTATTTTAATCTGTGCCAATGTTTATAAAACGAAAAAGAAAAAAAATTGCATAAATCCAAACTATAATGTACATGAGTGTTAGCTTCTTATTATGCTTGGTTATTAGATGAATTTAATCAAATAATGCATTAGTAAGATCAATATTGTTACCAAATACTGTTCGTGCATTTCATATGAAAAAATATCATGCGCTGTTTTGCTTTTTACTGTAAGTTACTTATGTGCTTATTGTTTTCACTTTATTGTTCAAACATTTGTTATTATTCAGACTTGTTAATTTATTATACTTTGTTTTTGGGTGGACAATGACTATTGGTATAAATCTTTATTCTTAATGTATATGTATTTTTCCATTATTCTAGGACTGCTGCTCAATAAAAGAATTTTGCATATGATCCTTTTATGTTTGAACAGCTTTAATACCTTTGGTTTATTTATTAGAGTAACATTGTGAAGTCTTACCAAGAAATTTTTATGGTCAAATAAAGTGGACATTTTGTATACCGTTTTATGATATCGCTGAAGGATATTTTGTTTGTGAAAGATTATGATCCGTGCCTTTTTCATTAATCACCAACCCTTAAATAAGGAGATAATTGTACTACAAGGATAGTAAAAATTATAAGATAGTACAAGGATAGTACAACAATATTAGGCAAATAATTAAAGCCTAGCCTAATTGATCAATATTAGGCAAATAATTAAAGCCTAGCCTAATTGATCAATATGAATACTAATTAGGTAAATAATTACAGCCTGATTGATCAATATGAATACAAAAATATATATTTACATATATAGTTTAACACGCCCCAAGCCTAGCCATGTTGAACTGGATTTCCTGACAAATAAATTGCACTCACATTGTCACAGTAGACCAGAGTAGCTTTTTCAATTGGACAATGTAGTTCGAGTAGTAAATTCCTGATCCAACAAGAATCAGACACAACATTAGCAACTCCTCTGTATTCAGCTTCTGCACTAGATCTAGACAAGGTAGGCTGACGTTTAGAGGACCAAGAAATCAAATTTTCCCCAAAAAAGACACAATAACCAGACGTGGAGCGTCTGGTATCTGGACATCCACCCCAATCAGCATCTGTGTATGAGATAAGTTTGCCCAATGATGACTTGTACAGATGGAGGCCATAAGACAAAGTACCTTGAATGTAGCGCAAAATGCGCTTGAGAGCATTCATGTGTTCATTCCTTGGATCATGCATGTGGAGACACACTTGTTGCACTGCATAAGAAATATCAGGTCTTGTAAAAGTAAGATATTGAAGAGCACCTGCAAGACGACGATACTTGGTGGGATCTTCATATGGATCACCGTTAGTAGCACTGCGTTTAGATTTGCTGTCAACAGGAGTGGGGCAAGTGCTACAATTAGACATGCCTGCCCGCTCAATGATCTCTATAGCATATTGTTTTTGAGACAAGAATAAGCCTTTCGCATGGCGAGTAACCGCGATACCTAGAAAGAAACTCAACGAGCCAAGATCTTTCATTGCAAACTCCGAACCTAAAAGAGCCATGAAATGCTAGCGTAGAATATCAGAAGAAGCTGTAAGAATAATGTCGTCAACATAAAGCAGAATATATGCAATATCAGATCCATGTTTGTATATAAACAATGAATGATCAGATTTACTGTGGGTGAAACCAATTGAGGCAACAAAATCAGCGAAGCGCTGATACCATGCCCGAGGAGCCTGTTTCAAGCCATATAGAGATTTCTTTAGTAAACAGACATGATTAGGCCGGCTATTGTCACGAAAACCCATAGGTTGATGCATATAGACTGTTTCATTGAGATGACCATGTAGAAAAGCATTATTGACGTCCAATTGATGGATTGACCAATATTTTGAGAGAGCAATGCTAAGAACAGCGCGAATAGTAGCAGGTTTGACCACCGGACTAAAAGTTTCATCGCAATCAACACCCTGTTGCTGAGTTTTACCATCACCTACAAGACGGGCTTTATGCCGCTCAAAAGAACCATCGGATTTACGTTTATGACGAAAAATCCACATAGATCGAATTACATTCACATTAGGTGGCCTAGGCACTAACTCCTATGTTTTATTATCAATTAAAGCATTAAATTCATCCAACATTGCAGTTTTCCAATTTTGATCACGAAGAGCACTAACCGGGTCCTTTGGTATAGGAGAGATGGTTGTAGTGGTGGTCGTGTGAAGATTGGTAGTATATTTGGGGTTTGGTTTAAAGATGCCATTTATTGCCCGGGTTGTCATACGGTGTAGCTTGGGATTATTAGGCCTTGAGGAGCTGTTGGGTGAGTGTGATGAGGGGCTTTGTTCACAAACTGGAGTGGGTTGAGAAATAGGGTGGGGTTGTCTTACGGTTGATGAGACAGCAGGAGTATTGTGAAGAACTGAACCTTTGGGTGAGTGCAGCCCAGTTTGAGAGGAGGGGTGTTGATCAGTAGGATTTGAAGGAGAAGGGAGAATTGGGCCCGTGGGAGACTGTTGTCCAGTTGGAGATAGATACTGCGGTGGGCAAGTTTGCATAGGGGGCTGGGTTGTGTTTTGAGCAATGTCATTTGTGGTTTGTGCAATTGATTTTTCACGCAAATGATGCAACAAGTATGGAGAAATATTTTCATCAAGAAAAGCATACAAGTTATTTGTGTCCTTGTGGATTTTTGAGAACGGAAACTCAGTTTCAATGAAACGCACATGGCGACAAATAATAATTTTTCCGCTTGACATGTCGTAACACTTAGAGCCTCTATGATTTGAGGCTGGACCAAGATAAGTACATGGAGTAGACCGTTCCTGTAATTTGTGAATAGAGGTTGAGGGAAATAAGGGAAAACATAAGCAACCAAAGACACGCAAGTCAGAATAAAGCGGTGTACTTTGATATAGAATTTGAGTGGGAGATTGGAATCCCAAAACTTTTGTTGGAAGAATGTTTAAGAGGTATGTGGCCATTGCTAGAGCGTGATGCCAGAAGCTAGGGGGCATAGAAGCATGAGCAAGTAAGGTCCTAATGATATTATTTATAGATTTAATATGTCGTTCAGCTTTTCCATTTTGTGGTGATGTATGAGGACATGAGAGACGGAATTGCATCCCATTTTGGGTAAAGAACTGTTTTAAAGTGCCATTTATATATTCTGTACCATTGTCACATTGGAATGTTTTGATGTTACGTTCGAATTGTGTTTTGATTAAAGCATGAAAAGAAATGAATAATTGTTTGACCTGAGATTTGTTGGAGATGGGAAAAGTCCAAAGAAATTTGCTGTACTCATCAAGAAATAAAACATAATAACAATGACCAGAAGAACTTATAACAGGAGATGTCCACAAATCACTATGAATAATATCAAATGGCAAAAGAGTATGCGACATAGAATTATAAAAAGGCAATTTAGAGTGTTTCCCAAGAGGACAAGAAGAACAAAAGATTTTACGAGAATCATTACAACCAATCATGTGTTTACTATGAAGAGAGCTAAGAATAACATCTCCAGGATGTCCTAGACGACTATGCCAAAGATCAGATGACGTGACAGTAAAAGCAGATGAATTGACTGAGAATGTGTATCGTTTATTTTGGAAAATAGGATAGAGATCTCCAGTGCTGTAATATCTCATTAGTTTGGTCCCAGTCTGTAAATCATTGACAGAAAACCCAAAAGGATCAAATTCAACTGAAACCATATTATCGGTGGTAAATTTTCGAATAGATACAAGGTTTTTAATGAGTTGAGGAGCATGCAATACATTGTTTAAGGTTAATGGAAGGTATGGTGGAGGCAAGTTAGTGCAACCGTGACCAACAACGGGGATCAAATGACCACTACCAACAACAATGTTATGATTATTATTGCTTGAATTGAAATAAGAAGAGAGTATACCTTGATCCGCTGTCATATGAGATGTAGCACCGGTATCCATGTAAAATTTCCGTCTGGTTGAGAGAAGGAAAGGGCGTGCATTGCGGCCTCGATGTCAGTTGGTGTGTATCCGATTGGATCATGATGTGAGTGGGCAGTATAGGCTTGTGAGGGTTCTTGTGAGGGTTTTGATCCCAAGAGTCCTGAGTGCCTACTTGCTTGTTGAGGTCTTTGCTGCTGCATGTTTGTGGATGGGTACGGGCAAGGTGGAAGTCCCCATGGCCCTCTCCATTGCTGTGTCCAACCTCCCCAAGGTGCAACAGTACCATGTATCCATGATGTATGAGGACGAACTGCCCATTGCTGCCGTTGCAAATTGCTGCCGCTGGTTGCCTGTCCTCTGCCGTAGCTTCCCCTGCCGGGGTTCTTTCTATTTCCCTTGCCTCTATTGTTTTTATTATTATGATTTTGGCGAGGGTAATCTGCAGAATTTCCATGGTTGCTGTCATTGGAAGATGCTGTGAGAAGCGCAGTAGGTTTAGTTATGGTGTTTCCTTCCTTGGCGAGGCGGTTTTTTATGGTCCGCTCCGCTAGTTTCAACCGTGAACGACAATTTTCAAAAGGAGGTAATGGATCTTGATTTTGTATGAAATCTACCGTGCCAGCGTAGGACTCAGGTAAACCTGCAGTCAGCTTCAAAAAAAGGCGGCTATTTGTGACCGGAGCATCAACGTCCGCAAGACGGTCAGCAAGAGACTTGATGTGATTGCAATAAGCGTCAATCGACCCGAAATTATCAAAATCGGCATGAGCCAATTCCTCCTCGAGATGGGTTGCACGAGAGGCTTTGTTGTCTTGAAATTGTGTCTCCAACCGTTTCCACACCTTCTCGGCCGAGTCATCTTTGAAGAGAACTGCATGGAGGAGGTCTTGAGAAATGGTGGCATACATCCATTGTTGTACAACTGCGTCAAGACGATCCCAAAGCTCGGGATCCACCGCTTTTTGTTCATCATATTTGGCCTTGGCTTTCTCCTCCGTAGGAGGAATTATATGATGCAAGAGATTATGAACTCTCGCTTGTACCTTGAATAGAGCAGCCCATGAATGATAAAGACCGGTCTCATTATCCAATGTGATTGGAATCAAGGATTTGACATTGGTGATAGAAAGAGCAGGATGGAATTTTTCAGCCATGGAAGAAGAAATTATGAAGATTTGGAAGCAGGAAGATAGAATACAGTTAGTTTTTGAGAGGATCGTTACAGCTCTGATACCATGAAAGATTATGATCCGTGCCTTTTTCATTAATCACCAACCCTTAAATAGGGAGACAATTGTACTACAAGGATAGTACAAATTAGAAGATAGTACAAGGATAGTACAACAATATTAGGCAAATAATTAAAGCCTATCCTAATTGATCAATATTAGGCAAATAATTAAAGCCTAGCCTAATTGATCAATATGAATACTAATTAGGTAAATAATTACAGCCTGATTGATCAATATGAATACAAAAATATATATTTACATATATAGTTTAACAGTTTGTCCGGACAGATAACAAAAAATACTTACAAAACAACAATCTGTTCCCAAATAGTTAATAAAGAGAGGTCAATGATAGATGTAATTAGTATGGTTGTTATTATATCAGCCTCAAAGTTGTAGGTGTTACAAATTCTATAGCTAAAATATCCTTTTTAATTGCTTGGTCATCATATTTTTCCATTTGTTAGTTTGACTTCTTAAAATGCTAAATACATCACAAGATGTTGTCCTTGACCTTAGTTTGAAACAAGAAAAAAAAATGATATTACTAGAGAGAAGAAAAACAACGTAAACGCTACAAAGGAGGAGGCAGAACAAGAAATTACCGTAACGGAGGCTATAAGAAGCCACGGTGAGTGGGTGTCCAAGCAAATACCAGGCATATTTCTATCCATCATAATTAATTTCTATAATTAATAATTATCTTCTTCCATGGTTTTCTAAATTATAACGTTTGGTTGCATGTTTTCGACCATCTGTGTACATGTAACTCATAAGTATGAACGATCCCAATTTCTGGCCAATTTTTTCCTACTAATTTTTGGCCTTTGTGACCTATATATATCAAGATTCATGTTTTCTAACAAATTGGAAAGCCAATATCAAAAATACAATTTTAAACTATGTTATGTTTTCTGAACAATATGGTTTGTTACTTTGATTAGTAAATCAACGTTATATGCATTTCACTCAACTTATATATTTGGAAATTATGTTGCATAGATCTATGCATAACATGTTCGGTATAGGTAAACAATAATATTGGAGACATTGTACTTCTTGATAACAATATGTTTATGGACCCAGGCCCAGTTTAAGGGCAAGTCCAGCCAGGTAGTCGCCTAGGGCAACTCCCCTCATCGGATCATCATATTGCTGAATTTTTATAGCAACGCCCAAGGGTTTCTATGTTTGGTCATGAGAAGTTTATTAACTTAGTAGATTTTGTCAAGGAAAAAGGAATAAGGGTATAATTCTAAATCCTTAGTGTTCTATCATTGTAACAGGTTTGAGTTTGGTGAAGAGAGTTTAGCGAGAAAGATCTCTTTCGTATGTATATTACATCATGGATGAAATGTTCCTGCAGAAGTACTTGAGGCTTATAGGGGAAGTGGAACTATTGTATTCAACTGCAATAGATAACCAAGGATGAGCTGAAATCACTGGGAAGCAACAAGGTTTAGCCAGCAAATATAGAGCATGCAAACAGTGAAATGAAAAGTTAGTAATATGTACGTGGTTGTATGCATTTGCATCTTGACCCAAGCTGTTGTAAATCATGTTCCTTTGCTTTGTCTAATAAAAGGAGAGTATAGGAAGTG
The DNA here is from genome assembly GCA_030737875.1 of Allium sativum. Classification (NCBI taxonomy): domain Eukaryota; kingdom Viridiplantae; phylum Streptophyta; class Magnoliopsida; order Asparagales; family Amaryllidaceae; genus Allium; species Allium sativum. The sequence continues at coordinate 574,862,768 of CM060909.1, read as the reverse complement.
GAAGCCTATCTTGTTTTATTGTAAATTGTAGTCGTACTAATTTGGATGATAAAGTTTTTGTCATGCAGGTTATAATTTAATTATGTTATTACTCAAGTCTTATAATATGCTATGTTGTTGTATATATACTTATGGAAAGGATTTTTGTTGTTTGGGAATCATGATTTTCGAACTGAACTATGCGAAAACGTGTAAAAAAGAAGATTGCAATAGTGCTTTTTCTATGATTTTTTTTGCAAGTGACTGTGGATGCATATAGTAAATTTCAGCGTTTGAATAGGATATGCTTATATTATTTCAATTCATGCAATGTAAAATCAAATTTTCATATTTTTTTTATTTTACCAAGCCATACAAATATTATATATATTAGGAAAAAGGTCACGCTGGTCAGTTACAAGGGTTATCTATTGTTAGTTGAGTAAAGCAATCCAGTCATCATTTTATTTCATTGAACAACTTTAAACCATGCATTTACTACTAATAATATCATTTACCATATATATACTGAACCGCTTTAATCCATGCACTTACTGTTGATAAATATCATTTACTGTAATAGATATCAATACTTTATCTAATACTATTTTAGAGGAAGACTATGTGGACACAAAATTAGACACAAACATAGTGCCACAAAGCCTAAACCATTGGATTTTACGGTCTTTATGTCGAGGAGTGGAATTCAGAGAGCAACCCAATGGTAAAGATCAACTGTGTCCCCAATTCTGTCAAAATTTTATGTTTAAATAGACTTTCCCTTTTGTTATAGTGACACAATATTATTCTCATGATTTTAAATCAAACATAGAAGAAAAGGAAAAAATAAAGATCGTGGTCTTTAAATATATAGATGCATGCTCAACATGGAAGATTGATTCAACACTATAAATATTCAAAAATTGAACTTAATCAAGGATTCGTTCACTTGAAAAATAAGCAAAATGGGAAATTATAAGAAACGAAGTCAAGTGATAAAAATTGAAACAGAAGTAAGAAAGAGAAATCAATAATAAACTTAAGATGAATTGTCTATAAAACTCCATATAAAGTTGTATACACTGCCTGTATGCGTAGCACGGACCTCGCACTTGTATATATATACATATCAATTCCACAATCTATATATGAATTTTTATTAGAAGAGATAGAATGTAGGTTAGAGAAAGAGAAGAAACCTTACCTTTCTCCTGGAATTAAGAAATAGTGGAGAGATAAGACGGAGGCGTAGAATGGTATAAAGTGTAGGGTTTGAGAAGAGGCTGGGCGTCTATTTATAGTTGCTAGTGTGTATATGGACCATAAGATTAGTTTGATTTAATCTAGATAGTGAAACTAAAAATAAATCCCTAAAAAAATAAACCTTCTCCACCCATTACTCATAAGGGTGGTCGAACTACTATATAGAAAGGCTGTCGATCCCCATTCTAGGGTTGATCCAGGGAATTTGTTTTCCCTGTAAAGTTGCTTATTAATTGTTTCCGTTTCTTGTTTGTTCTTGGACCCTTTATATATGTACACACACAATTTCGAATCTTTGAGTAATATTCTATCATGCAATTTAATATTTATATTCTAGATATATATTTAATCAGTTTGAATTTCAAACATCATGTGTATATATTTTACGTACAACTTGTTATTAATAACTTCTTCATACGGTCCCTGTTTTCGACAAATAAAATATGAAAATTGATCAGAATCTCGCCACGAATATAATAGTAATATTTTCGTGACCTATTTCTTGATTATCAAAATTCTATTTTTTAGCTTATTTATTTATTATTGTCTATATCTAATTTAATTACCTATGTCTATTTAGGGTATATATTTATGGGGTGTTACACCTCTAGAGATGTACTATCCGAAAGGTAGTCCATTACGTTCCATTGTATGAAAATCCATTCTTCAAAAGAACTATAAACACTGTTGAAGATTCCCAAGTTAAGGTTATGAAATTTAATTTATGTAATAATTTCCCTATTTCTATAATTAATTTTAGTGCATTTTATCCGCAAGTCACTGAAAATAATATCAAACAATTTCATGTAGCAAAGATTTGGTTACCACAAGGTAAAACTCATGCCATGTTTATGTGTGGTCGTAGTCGTATGGGATACCATGCTTTCAAAATGACGGATTTAAGTTTCTCACACAAGTCCTATGACTAAACCAGAATTTACTTTCTCTCCCTTAAAACTATAGGTGTCCCTTTTTCCTCCGAGCTCTAATAGCTCGGGTTTTGCTTGGATTACTTGGATGGAACTTGAAACTGAAGAATCTAAAGATCGATATCTATTCTCACATTCTTATTTTCATTGAGAATTTGAAAGGACAAGTTTCATAACTGTCGAATAAAAATTCTGATAAGTATAATTACAATTTTCGATGTAACATCTTATATGATGAAGATATATATTTACCCACCGTGCGAGATTTTGTTCTTTATTCTTTATACCTATTTTTTTTCTTAGTACAAACAATTTGCTTCTTTATCACTTGATTTTACGGCACGTGGATACCGTGGATGTATTAATGTTCATTTCCAAGGGTCAAGGAAGCGGTTTTTTTTCATATATATATAGCTCAAAAATCAACACTACAAGCAACATACAACCTCTACCCGATCAAATGATATTGAAGGAAGTTAAGTTCTTTAGTAGAATTCAAATTTTATAATTGATTGTACGACATAACTGCTTATCAACAAAGTCTAAGAGGAATCTGTCATCAAAGTACTACTTGTCAATGAATCATGTTTTCTTGAAGCCAATACTCCAATTGAGTTTAAAGAACTCACCCTTCTCCCTCAAAGTCGCTCTCACAAGAATAAAAAATCATTCAAGTCCCAACCACAAATAATTTTAGGAAAATAGACCAAGGACTACCATTAAGTTACTTTGTTCTCGTAATTATTAAAATAAAAAATATTTGAAATCATTTAAGATCAAATGAATTTAATAGGATTTCCAGACACTATAACTGAAAGCTGCTTCAAAATTTCAAAAAAGATGTTGATATTCTCATACTCCCTTCCACACGGAACAATCATATGATCCTGATGTGACAATAAGTATGACATAATCAAATGCCATAATCATTAAATTATATCATCAATTATCATTCGATTGCTTAGAAGAAACTATAATCAAACAGATTCAATAAGACAATAATTATAACCAAGTTCTAAAAAATCAAAATTTATAGAAGCCAAATAGAGAAGTCTAAAAATGGTTTCAAAACATGATAATTAAATAGTAATAGGTACTCATTTCAAATCATACATAACAAACACGAAAGAAAGGTTCTACACATTTTAAATTGGGTCAACTCGATCAAGGAGTTGTTATCACAAATATTTAATGAAGACTCATCTAAATTATATTCATTAGCTGCATCATCAGAGAAGAAATGATTTTTACACGATTAATTAAATCTAGAAGTTAGCAAAATGAGAATTATCTCATCAACTCAAAATATAGGAGGCTTTTAAAATCTCGAGACACTAACTGATGCTTATAACAACTCCTGGCCAATGTTAAGGCACCTTTAAGAAGGAAAAGGGATAAACCCTCGATTTAGTCTTTAAGTGATGAGCCTTGAGTATCGTTATACATTTCACTAAAGAACATACGGAAGATAGGCGAGAAGATCTTACCTAAGACAAGGCAAATTCCTGATCCGTCCAAGCACCTCTTAGAGGAAGGAAACCCTTGAAACAGACTTAAGGCGATGATCCTTTAGTACAGTCGTATGCCTCACTGAAGCAACCCTTGGAAAACATATGGGAATGCCTTAATGAAGATAAGGCGTTGCCCTGGTTGTAGCGTCCCGGGAAAATTCGACACTCGAATTCAGACACTAATCCATCATGTATCCAAATTCAAGTATCGAAAACCTAGAAAGCTAATAGAGAGACGTTAGAGGGTGAGAGAAGAAAGAAAGAAATGTTATAATAGAAGAATAATAAGATCAGTGTCTCACTGCGGAATAGACAAAATATAATAATCAATAATAATTTATACCAAAAGAACGCTATATATATGATTACAACATCAGAGTATACATTCAGATTAACACAACATACAATAGAAATAAACTGGTACCAGTAAATATAGGGAATACGTCTTGACTTCAACTCCTTATCTGGAACTCCAAGCAAAACCTAACCTGATAATATATTCGGTCTGACCCAAGCACATTTGAAGCAAAGAAAAATTCACCTGGATCAGTCTGGAATACTTTCAATGATAAATTCATATGGCAAACAACTTGCTTCACTTTAGAAATTCTTTATGAAAGAAAAGGATAATAGTAAGACCATCCAACACATAAACACAGACGGATTTACCTTACTGTAACCCAATTTTTTTTGATATATCAAAATCTAGTGATATTATAATAGTGTCTATCAAATCACAAATAAATAACCATCTAGTAGAACGCTTGCATCTCATGCTCTACATATTTATCATAAAATCAAAAACCGCAAGGTGCTTATTGGAGATTGAACTCCAATTATGACAAGGTACGAGACCACCTTCCGATCAGTATACTCTAGAGGGGATACACTGGGGTTCAACAAGATCATCTTGCAACCCGGCCACACTTGACCGCCCACTCATTTAGCTTGAGTGTAGCGAATGTATTTTCACCCAAAAGTTTTAAGGGCCCACTTTCCATCTGTGGAGATACAAAATCGAAAGAAGAACAAATAAGGATTTTCTCTAGATTGGTGATAATACTCCCTGCTTGGGTATGACCCACCTAGTCATGTTGCCTGCCCGATTTTCGTCATTTCCCGGTTGTGAGGCTTGAGGTCACATTTAACTTTAGAATATCTGGCCATCATACACTTTGAATGCCACATCGCCAGATTCGTCAAATCACTAATTGACGTCCACAAATATACTTTGGTTTTTAAGCAAGAGAATTTCTCTACCACCAAACTTGGTATATTGGTAAAAATCAATGTACGTGACCCTCAGGAAATACTCAATCAAACATTCGTCCATACAAGTCATCCATGAATAGGACGAACCGTAGGCACCCTCCTACCGCATCCGAGGAAGCACCCTATAGATCAGTAGTGAGTAGTCCTTGCAAACCCATAGATTTCAACCACGACAAAACCATAGTATATCTCTAGGGATCAACTAGAGATTTTAAGTAATTCTTTCGTTTCATGAAGATCTATGGTCTTCAATGCTCCATCTTTATCCCTGCAGATTAGTTTCGAGAGCTACGTTGATTCGAAGTGTTTTTGGGTCTAGTTCTCATCTCGATCTCTTCGAAACAACACATCAAAAAGGTTTAATAATATTTCATTGATAGTCGGTGTTTTAACTATCAATCTCAAACAGCATCAGCAGCTCAAGTCTGATTATTCAAAAATCTTTCATTAAAACCCTATATCGATCCTTAAAACCATTTCATCGATTATAAAATCGATCCCACTTATCTCAATAAAACCTTGTTCTTAACTTTTAAGAATAACCGTATTTGCCAAAACCCTATTTATTTCTCTTCACTACAAAACATTTACCACATTTCATAAAAACTCTTTTCATTTCCATTATCAGGAGATATTGCTTTACTTTTTTAATAACGCCTTAATATACGTTAAACTTGGTTATCTCGATATTCATTCTAATTTAATGGTATAAAATCAATTACCGATTCTTATACAGGCCAAAAATGTCAAATTATTTACTTTTAAACCAAACCAGATTATTTCTATTTCAAAATCTCGCAACTAATGTTGCATTACCATTCTTATGGAATAGTAAACTAATCTTAACATCCTTTACTCATTACGAACTAATATCATTCCTCGATAATAGGGAAGTCATTCAAGTTGGGGTATTTTATTTACCTCTTAGACCTTGATCAACAACATTCTTATCTTAGAGTGGATAACAGTTCGTAACCTAAAAACCAAAACATATCAACTCTATCTCATTTATTATAAAAATATGGTTTTTATAAACCATACCTTTACTTTGAAAGGTCACGCTTAATTATAATTATTTTACCTACTTATCGGTTGAGTATATCGCTTCAATTCTCATTATATCATTCCATTTAGAACTTGGACTATGAAAATCCATTTATTAATATCTTACCAAAACGATTTACATTATATTACAAAAATTAGATTTTTGGATTTTAAAATAAAAATCCATTTAGCACTTTTTCCTATTAGATTAATCTAATAATATTGCTTAATCGTTTATTTAAATATAATTATTCCAAAATAATAACCGGTAGGATAATTACATTTTCATTTTCTTATCAAACCGATTTAAACGTCAAATCCTTATTATATAATTATTTAAAAATATGTTATAAAAAACAATTTATAGATATTGATTTATTTTAAAAAATTCATTATAACATATAAAATCTAATTGAAACCCTGCTTCAGTTATAAAATAAAACTTATAAGTTAAATTCTTCAATTCTCCTAATGGCAAATTATCGTTTAAACAAAAAGGCGAAATTTAGGCCATTTGCTGCTAATTTCTCAATCAATACCGTTCATTAATTCAAATCACAACAACATTCAACAACCAACAGGTTTTAAAGTCAACGGGTTCAATCAGTTCATATATAATATGAAATAAACACCATACTAGGTACTTAAGGAATCCAGTTTGATTTCTCCCACCTGTTCTTCCCTGCATCACAAATCATTATACTATTTCATAACAATATAGAAAAATATATTAAAATATGATAATAAAATTAAAGTCAACCATTCAATCAACAATGGGCATCCAAGACATCCAATCAACTAATTATCGACCATTAAATTTAACTATATGAATTTTATCACATCATAGGATTCCAGAAATGTGTGAGAGTTAACTTACCTTTATTCCGATGTTCAATTTCTGCATTGTTCCATTTAATTTTAAACTAGCATTTAAAATTAGATGAAATTCCAATATTTTTCAATCTCTTCCGAACCTGCTCAGCAATATAGTATTTTTTCCTGCGATTCCAACAGTCCGATTTTACTGGATTCTGATAAAATTTGAACGAGTTGCGGTTATTACGAGTTTGACGTATATTTAATAACTAAATTATTATTAACTAATTATTTAAGAATTAATTAACCAAACCGTTAACCTTAAACCCGCCATTTATCTTTGCCTAATCACCCATCTACTAACGCGTTTCATCTGCTAACAGAGTAACAGCATGCCACCCGAATTTTCCTTCTACATCGAAATATATACGGACCGATCCATTATTATTATTTTTTCTGAAAGCCTACGCTGGCCTACCCCATAAATTTTCACAGCCCACTCCGATGAAAACTCCTTCCCTGTCGAAATGTTTCCCCTCCTGGCAACGCCATACACTAACTCACGTTAAGCCTACCCCACACGTTCTTCTTCCCTCATGAAACAAAACACAACCTCCTCATCTCCTACAGCATCCGCCACCCAGAATCCCAGGCAACCACCGTGTCATCACTTGTAGACCTAAGACCGCTGTGCCCCAATCATCAGCTCCGCGTTTTAATTCCTTCTCACCTTCCATTATCATTTTACTCCCTTCCTCGTTACACTACTCCATGCCATGCAAAACCTCCCATCACCGTTCCTCCTTCCCACACCACTTTCCGATCCCAAGTCCCTCACACGCCTTACTGCAAACTAGTGAAAATCCCCTGACACCTAGCCCTACAAAAGCAACACCAATGGCGCCTAGCCCGAACCCCATGCCAGCCCACTATCGAGCTCGACCTTGCTTTGCACCGCGTCTCCTTCCCTCTGCCATGCATAGCGTCGCTGCTAAGTTCTCCATTGCCTTAAACAAAATCCCAAACTCTTTACGTTAACAACCCCACATCCAACTCTTCATCACTGCCAAAGCTAGGAGCCACCGAACCATCATCAAATCTCGTTGCACCCTCTGCCGTCCCACACTCCTTCGCTGCCTCGAATAGCGTCGCTTTGACCATATAGCGGCCAGCACCACCCTTGTGTTTGCTTCAGCAAATACGAATGATTTCACTTTAGACTCCATTCCCAGATGATGAACAGGGAAAGAGATCGGATTGGTTTTTGTTTCGAACAAGAGGGGACGTTAATTTGATTATCTGATAAGTTGGACTTTTTTTGTGAAAAACATCGGAAAGAAACAAGTTCTCTGAAGCTTACTGTGTTTTTAAATTCTCTCTTCACATTGGCCGTGGAATTTGTCGTTCCTTATTGAACAAATGGGATATGATTAGATTAGCGATATTTTAGTTTATTTTTATAATGTGTTTAAGTTCTTCGTACCCCCACCATGTTCATTGGGAAAAAAGAGGCACCTTTCTTCGCGGTTGGTTTCGAAAGAAATGAAGAAAAAACGACAGTGTCGCAGAGATATGGAAGAGATTTTGGTTTGAAAATAAATAAGGATTTGAAGAATTTCTAGAAGTCTTGGTCTAGCGCGAAGATTAGGATTGATAACAAACAAATGAAAATAAATTCTCAATCCACTACCAAATTTGTAAAGATTAGAGGCGCTATGTTAGAGGCAAAATATGTAAAATGCCCCTAATATTATCTGATTGGGGGCAAATGAGACATTGGTCATTAACGTTAGCAATTAAGGCCCATTTACCCACCTTTACTAAATAACCCTTTACACGTAATCTATTTACATATCTGGAGATTTATCGAGACATGGTTCCAGTACCTTTCCCTTTTCACTCTACATCAGCAAACCCTAATTTCAAACAATAAAATCAAAATTCTGGAGTTTCGGATAAATCGACTACACTAACGCTGCTCCTCCGCTTATGTTTACCATCGAAAAAGTCGCTGATTGCTAATCAGTGGAAAGAAGTTATTGCTGTTGATCCGGATCTCAAACATTAAATTAAGATGAAGATGACAGAAATCGAGGTATAAACTTTCTCTATACCCATGTTTTTCACTTCAGTGTTCTATGCACATTATATTGAATTTTTTTCACGTTGGATTTTTTTCATTAATATGAATGTGTTTCTAGCAGTAGTTTTGAAGAATAAATAACATTCAAATCTATTGTATATTCATAAAACCTGAAACATTACCACTTCTGTTCTATTTTTCTAGAATTTTGAGGATTGAATTCTGAGTTGCAAGTTTTAGGATGATTTTAAAACGTTAAAGCCTTAAACTTTTGCATTAACGCATCTCTCATTATCATTCTCCATCAACTCTCTATAGTCTTCCATGAATAAAATTGTGACGGCCCGCCCCGCACCAACCGACATTTACTCCAAAGGTGCGCTGTACACATGTCCAGTTAGCACGGAACGGGTCGTCAGAAGGAAAGGGAAAAAGGAAATGAACATACAAAGAACCTGTAGAATGTCTCACAGCGCATAGAACAAATTTTAATAATAACATACTTGACATAAAACAGGAGAGACAGTGCATAAGCTAAAAACCAGAACTAAGCATCATAGCAGCGGAAATCCAAAATATAGCTTATTACAACTTTTCAAACTGTCTCAAAACAAAAGCAAGATAAAGGAGGTACACTACTAATGCCCAAGTAGCGACCACCACCGACATAGGGAGAATGTGTGTGTGTGTGTGTGTGTGTGTATATATATATATATATATATATATATATATATATATATATATATATATATATATATATACGTGGAAGCCTCCTGCCCGCCTCCGAATCAGCTACTCGCGCATCACCAACTAACATGTCTCTAGTCTGCTCGTGTGAGCACCCAGAGTAATAAGAGAAGACATAAAACTCTGGGTCAGACATAAAGCCTGGTATGAGCGATAAGCATCTAAAGTGAACAATAACAGGTAGACTAAAACATACCTGAATCTGGACCTGCAACCAAAGAGTTAGCACTACATACTGTACAACACTCTAAGGTGCCATATCAAACGGTGTAAAGATACGGAGGTGGGGGAGGTGTGCATGTCATAGTGATGGCAAACAATCAAACATAGCATCCATCCTCACATCTCTCACTCAGTGCGTAAATCATACGATATTCACCACTTCGATCACCCACCCTTGCTACGATCACTTTGCCCCATGAAGTCATAAAATGGCTTCACTGCACTGATAACGTAGCCACTAATCCTTCGCTATGTCCACTTGCCCCATGGAGTTATTCACCCCATCTGCGCTGGCTCATAGCCTTACCAATCCTTACTATGTCCACTTGCCCCATGGGGTTATTCACCACATCCGCGCTGGCTCATAGTCTTACCAATCCTTTACTATGTCCACTTGCCCCATGGAGTTATTCACCCCATCTACGCTGGCTCATAGTCTTACTACGCATCACCTTGCCCCTCAAGTCATAATGACTCTACTGCACTGATAACGTAGTCTTGCTACCATCACCTTGCCCCTCGAGTCGCAATGACTCTACTGCACTGATAAGTAGCCCATCATTCATTTTCAGTGGTGAATCGAAGTTATGAACGTCGACAACTCCTTAGCACACGTCCCGCAGCAAAGCCCAACCATGAAGTTAACTCATCGGTTCCCAACTGGATCCTGAGCTCTAACTTCCCATATTGGACTACCTTTGCATCTCGGGTTATTGGTCAATACTGGGTCGGGTTCTCTTCAAACCATCGGTTCGGGTCGGGTGTCTACGTTGCATCAGTTCGGGTCTCCCTCTGTAGCGGTTCGGGTTGGGTCCACTTCATCGCGTCGGTTCGGGTCGGGTATCTTTCTTCAGTTCGGGTCGGGTGTCCCACCTCGGGTCGGGTCGGGTGCCATCTCCCCTCCAGTTCGTGCTTCCGCTCCGATCCGCTCCCTCATTCTTCACGTGCTCCGATCCGATCCCTCCTTCTTTATCCGATCCGATCGCTTCTCCTTTACCCGATCCGATCCCAGTTCAGTTAGCGTGGCCTTCCTTTTTGCCACTTTTCTCAAGTGTCAGGTTCCGATCCGATCGAATCCCTTGCCCAGTTCAACATATCCGATCCGAGCCCCCATACCCGATCCGATCCGAAACCTGCACTGCTTTCTGAAACTGTTCCAGCAAGTGCTTATGCCATTCGACGACGTTTTCGACCATTCTAACTATTGAAGTCAATCACAAAGCATATCATACAGTCATAGCAACATGCATAATCAACCACGAACATCAAAACATCAATATGATAGGTTAAAATGGATCAAACATACTCAAAACCCCAATATTTCCGCTTAAGCATGTTTAGGTGAAACTAATGATAGGATTAGCAAAACTTAACCAAATTCATATCAGAGGTCTAAAACATCATTTCAGATTTTATAAGTATCTTTCCAGAATTTTATCATGTTTAAATTCGCTAACTAACACTAATCACCCCTAATTAGCCATAATTAGTGCAAAACAATGCAAATCACTCACCTTAGCCACAAATAAACTAAGATCTGAAATAAATCTCTGATTTGATGCAAATCCCAATACTAAACAGCAGCTCCAATGTTGATTTGGGGTAGATCTCCCTTGATTAGATGTTGCTAAGCTTGATCCTTGATTAAAAGATGATTTGGAGGTGATTTAGAGGTTGGAGGCCATTTTTAGGGTTCCTTGGTGATAAGTGGAGGCTAGAAAACTGAAATGGAATGATTTTCCATCTCATTTCAGCCTTCCCATAACCCCAATCCCGAAATGGGTTATGGGCCTACTCACTAATCACCCGATTTGGCCCGGTTAAGCAGTTTTTCACCCTCCAAACCTTATTTCAGCCATATCTCCCAAACGGTAAGTCCGTTTGGCTATTATGACCACTCTACGGAAAGGTAAAACATCAATCGAACCTAATGGAAGTGGTTTCAGGTCAAAATTCCTTTCCAATCAAAAGTTATGGCCAAAACAAGATCAACTAGGGCAAAATGGTCATTTAAAAATCGATAAAAATCATGAACATGGGAAATGACTCTAATAGATGTTTCCCAAAGTTACATGACCACACGACTTCATATGAGAAAGAAATAAATATTCTACGATCCTCCGATGCGTAGGATACGGGTCGTTACACTCCCCCCCCCCCCCCCCGCCCCCCTTAAGAAATTTCGCCCTCGAAATTCCGTAATCAAAACACACACAAAGGTTCCCGCATGCCTATCAACCATAAAACAACCATCAAACATGCAAAACAAGTAAAATAAGTCTATCCTAGCATGCAGAATAACTAAATCGCAAAGTAAATCTTACCAGGCAAAGAGTTCTGGATATGTCTTCCTAATGCTCTCCTCTGTCTCCCAAGTACAATCATTCTCGTTCTCGCCCCACTGAACCTTGACTAGCTTCACCGCCTTCCTTCGAAGTTGCTTCGTATCGTGCCCCACAATACGAGTCGGCTTACGGTTCCCAACCGCCTCGGGTTCTACTTCGAAGTCCTCTAACTGATCAGGTGAAATAGTCATATCTGAGTCGTGAACGAACTTCCTTAGTTGGGAAATATGAAATACATTGTGAACTCTCGCCATCTTCTCTGGTAAGCCAACTCTATGTGCCAAATTCCCGACTAATTCAAGAACAGGGAATGGGCCAACAAATCTTGGTGCTAATTTGCCTCTCCTGCCAAATCGTATCACGTTTTTCAACGGAGAAATCTTGACAAACACCAAGTCACCAACGGAGAATTTTAAATCTCTTCTCCTCTTATCAGCATAACTCTTTTGCCTATCTTGGGCAACTTTCATTCGTTGTTGAATGATCTTGATCTTATCGGAAGTTTCCCTCACCACATCTGGTCCAAACACAAACTTCTCGCTAGTCTCTATCCAACATGATGGTGAGTTGCACGGTCTTCCGTACAAAGCTTCATATGGAGCCATACCGATACTGGATTGGTAGCTATTATTATATGCAAACTCTACTAGATGCAAATGGTCATCCCATGATCCACCAAAATTCAATATACAAGCTCTCAAGAGATCTTCCAATATACGATTCACCCTCTCTGTCTGACCGTCGGTCTGAGGATGATATGCGGTACTGAGATGTAATCCTGACCCTAGAGCCTCCTGTAAGCTCTTCCAAAACCCACTAGTGAACAACGGGTCTCGGTCACTCACAATGCTTTTGGGTACTCCATGAAATCTCACTACCCACTTCAGATACAATTCTGCTAACTTAGCTGCCGTTCTGGTCGATTTGACTGGTATAAATCTTGCACTTTTAGTCAATCGATCCACAATTACCCAAATGCTATCATATCCCGATTTAGTCCATGGTAAACCATCAATGAAATCCATCGAGACTTGCTCCCATTTCCGTTCGGGGATTTCTAATGGTTGCAACAACCCACTAGGCTTCTTTTGCTCGGCTTTAACTAGCTGGCAATTCATGCATTTGGATATAAACTTCCCAACGTCTCTTTTCATCCCTTCCCAGTAGTAAGTCTGCTTCATGTCTCGATACATCTTATTACCACTGGGATGTATAGTCAGTTTTGAGTGATGACATTCTCTAAGCACTTCATCCCTCAAACCATTCACGTTGGGCACAACTAATCTTCCATTCTTCCGAAGCCATCCATCTCGATCAAGCCCATACACATTCATCTCCTCACCGTCGATGTTCATCTCTAACTTGGAGATGATTTCCAATAGATTAGGATTCTCCCTCTGGCTGGAACCAATCCGCTCTATCAAAGTGGGTCTGATCGCCAAACTAGCTAGCATAACTGGATCCAATTCGCACTTTGGTCTGAAATCAAACCCCGCGATATACTCCAGTTGCTTCCACTCAATAAACATAGCCCCTAAACTGGCATGTCTCCTACTAAAGGCATCGGCTACCGCATTACCTTTCCCAGGTGTGTATGCGATATCAAAATCATACGAAGCCAAGAACTCTAACCATCTCTGCTGACGGAGATTCAGATCCTTCTGGGAGAAAAGATACTTTAACGATTTATGATCAGTAAACAACTCAAATCTTTCTCCCAAGAGATAGTGTCTCCACATCTTCAGCGCAAACACGATCGCTGCTAATTCCAAATCATGGGTAGGATACTTCTTCTCATGCGGCTTTAGCTGTCGACTAGCATAAGCTACAACCCTACCTCCTTGCATCAATACAACACCCAGTCCGGTACCACAAGCATCCGTGTATACCGTCATCTCTTCATTCCCTTTAGGAATGACTAACACTGGCGCACGCGTCAACTTCTCTTTTAGACTCTTGAAGGCATCCTCACACACTCCGTCCCAGACGAAGGACTGATTCTTCTTAGTCAATTGAGTCAACGGTGCTGCTATCTTGAAGAAGTCCTGGATAAACTTTCGATAATATCCGGCTAATCCCAAGAAACTTCTTACATCTGTTGCATTCTTGGGTGTAGGCCAATCCTGTACCGTAGCCACCTTCGCAGGGTCCACGGCAATACCACTCTCGGAAACAACATGACCCAAGAATCTCACTTCCCTTCTCCAAAAGTGACACTTAGAGAATTTCGCTTTCAATTGGTGTTTCCTCAACACCTCCATCACTATCCTCAAGTGCCCCTTGTGTTCCTCCTCTGTCCTTGAGTAAACAAGGATATCATCCACGGACACAAGAACAAACTTATTCAACTGATCTCTGAATACTCGATTCATAAGATCCACAAAATAGGCTGGTGCATTGGTCAACCCAAATGGCATGACCATCCACTCATAAAATCCGGACGGCGTCCTAAATGCCATTTTCGGAACACTCTCGTCTGCTACTCGAATTTGATGAAATCCTGTCGCGAGGTCCAACTGGCTCTTGCTCCTTCCAGCTGATCAAACAAATCATCTATCCGCGGTAGAGGATACTTATTCTTCCTCGTCACCTTATTCAACTCGCGATAGTCCACACACAAACGAAGGGAACCATCTGCCTTAGTGGCAAACACAACTGGTGCTCCCCACTCGGAGACACTCCTTCTAATAAATCCCTTCTTCAAAAGATTGCTGACTTGCACCCCGAGCTCTCGCTGCTCCCTTGGTGCCATGCGACGAAGTGGCATCACTATAGGTCTGACATCTTTCACTAAATCAATACGGAACTCAATCTCTCGGTGTGGTGGAAGCCCGGTCACCTCCTCGAAGACGTCCGGATACTGGCCAACCACGGGCACATCTGACAACTCATCCTGCGGGATGTCGAGGGAATTTACAAAACTAGCCATAACCCCATCACTAGGTAGACTACCAAACACTACCCTCCGCCCATCATCCGCCCTCACTGTCACCAAAAAGCCCTCACAGTCTACCACCACCACGTATCTTTGGAGCCAATCGACTCCCAATATAATGCCATACCCAGTAAAGCCCAAAACAAAGCAATCACAAACAAACATACATCCATGACTCGATAAGACCAAATTCCTGCAAATCATACTAAGGCTAGTCGAACCACCAATCGGGTTCGTCACAACCAATGGTCTATCGACTATCTCGGGTTCCAGTCGCAACCTATCTACCAGGTCACTAGATATGAAGGAACGGGAAGCCCCAGTATCAAACAAAACTCGAACTGGTACATCATAATAGAAAGCATACCTTGAATAACAACATTCTTTCCTTTCTCCGCCGCAGTTGGGGCATTCGACGAAGAAGGAACAACATCAATAGCATATGCTTTCACAATCTGCTTCTCTTTAAGAGGTTGCGGACACTTATCCTTGAAATGTCCCACTTGACCACAGTTGAAGCACTTCTTATTCGCTGGCTTGGCCCGACAATCTTTAGCATAATGGCCCTTCTTTCCACAGCTGAAGCACTCAACATCCTTCTTGCTCTTTTTCTGGCCACCATTAGATTGGTCCTGCTTCCTCTTATTCTGAGAGTTATTCTTGCCTCCACCGCCTGCTTGCGGCTTTGGCCATTCTGCAGATGCAGCCTCAGTCTTTGACTTAGGGTAAAGGCTCTCTGATCTCAAAGCCTTCCCCACAATCGATTCAAAAGTCTCATCGATGTGATTGATAAGCCTTTCCCCCAAGTATCCATCCAAACCAGTAATGAACTTCTCATTCTTCTTCTCAGGAGTGTCAATGAGAGATAGTCCATACTTCGACAAAGTGTCGAACTCAGCAATATAGTCAGAAACTTCCCTTCCGTTCTGCTTGAGTTCCAAGAACCTCTTGAACAACACTGACTTCTGGGCAGCTGGAATAAACTTCTCGCTAAAGCGAGCCTTGAACTGAACCCAAGTAACCTGGTCCTCTGGAGTAGCTGTTCTAATGGCATTCCACCAATTCATCGCTCGCCCTTGCAGTTGACGAGACGCTAGCCTTCTCTTCATCGCATCCTCAAGACCCAAGTCATCAAAGATACGGTCACAACTATCCATCCAATCTTGAACATTTGTGGCCGACTCCGTCCCATGGAACGGCTTCCCACCAAGGTTAGTGTAATCCTTGCACAACTTGGCGAAATCGACCCTAGGCGCCAGCACTACTGGGCCAGCACCAACTCCGGGATTGGGAGCTGCCCCTTGCACTTCTCTAAGCATGTCTCTCATGAGGTCAGTAAACATCGCCCTCATGTCAGCAACATTCCCATTATGGGCTCCCCTCTCGGCACCTCTAGCATACCGGCTCATCGTCAATCTGAAAAAGGGAAACGTTAACGACCCCATAGTGGTGCTAGTGCAGTACGACTTCATTCTTATACTACCAATAGTATATATATATAGCTTTTGAAAACTAAAGTAATCACAAATACGCGCTCTCATATACGTACTATCTCGCCCTAGTGTCTTTCCCTAGGTTAACCACGCAACCTAGAGCTCTGATACCAAGTGTGACGGCCCGCCCCACACCAACCGACATTTACTCCAAAGGTGCGTTGTACACATGTCCAATTAGCACGGAACGGGCCGTCAGAAGGAAAGGGAAGAAGGAAATGAACATACAAAGAACCTGTAGAATGTCTCACAGCGCATAGAACAAAATATAATAATAACATACTTGACATAAAACAGGAGAGATAGTGCATAAGCTAAAAACCAGAACTAAGCATCATAGCAGCGGAAATCCAAAATATAGCTTATTACAACTTTTCAAACTGTCTCAAAACAAAAGCAAGATAAAGGAGGTACACTACTAATGCCCAAGTAGCGACCACCACCGACACAGGGAGAATGTGTATATATATATATATCATACGTGAAAGCCTCCTGCCCGCCTCCGAATCAGCTACTCGCGCATCACCAGCTAACCTGTCTCTAGTCTGCTCGTGTGAGCACCCAGAGTAACAAGAGGAGACATAAAACTCTGGGTCAGACATAAAGCCTGGTATGAGCGATAAGCATCTAAAGTGAACAATAACAGGTACACTAAAACATACCTGAACCTGGACCTGCAACCAAAAAGTTAGAACTACATACTGTACAACACTCTAAGGTGCCATATCAAACGGTGTAAAGATACGGAGGTGGGGGAGGTGTGCATGTCATAGTGATGGCAAACAATCAAACATAGCATCCATCCTCACATCTCTCACTCAGTGCGTAAAGCATACGATATTCACCACTTCGATCACCCACCCTTGCTACGATCACTTTGCCCCATGAAGTCATAAAATGGCTTCACTGCACTGATAACGTAGGCACTAATCCTTCGCTATGTCCACTTGCCCCATGGAGTTATTCACCCCATCTGCGCTGGCTCATAGCCTTACCAATCCTTACTATGTCCACTTGCCCCATGGGGTTATTCACCCCATCTACGTTGGCTCATAGTCTTACCAATCCTTTACTATGTCCACTTGCCCCTTGGAGTTATTCACCCTATCTGCGCTGGCTCATAGTCTTACTACGCATCACCTTGCTCCTCAAGTCATAATGACTCTACTGCACTGATAACGTAGTCTTGCTACCATCACCTTGCCCCTCGAGTCGCAATGACTCTACTGCACTGATAAGTAGCTCATCATTCATTTTCAGTGGTGAATCGAAGTTATGAACGTCGACAACTCCTTAGCACACGTCCCGCAGTAAAGCCCAACCATGAAGTGAACTCATCGGTTCCCAACTGGATCCTGAGCTCTAACTTCCCATATTGGACTACCTTTGCATCTCGGGTTATTGGTCAATACTGGGTCGAGTCGGGTTCTCTTCAAACCATCGGTTCGGGCCGGGTGTCTGCGTTGCATCAGTTCGGGTCTCCCTCTGTAGCGGTTTGGGTCGGGTCCACTTCATCGTGTCAGTTCGGGTCGGGTATCTTTCTTCAGTTTGGGTCGGGTGTCCCACCTCGGGTCGGGTCGGGTGCCATCTCCCCTCCAGTTCGTGCTTCCGCTCCGATCCGCTCCGATCCCTCCTTCTTTATCCGATCCGATCGCTTCTCCTTTACCCGATCCGATCTCAGTTCAGTTAGCGTGGCCTTCCTTTTTGCCACTTTTCTCAAGTGTCAGGTTCCGATCCGATCGAATCCCTTGCCCAGTTCAACATATCCGATCCGAGCCCCCATACCCGATCCGATCCGAAACCTGCACTGCTTTCTGAAACTGTTCCAGCAAGTGCTTACGCCATTCGACGACGTTTTCGACCATTCTAACTATTGAAGTCAATCACAAAGCATATCATACAGTCATAGCAACATGCATAATCAACCACGAACATCAAAACATCAATATGATAGGTTAAAATGGATCAAACATACCCAAAACCCCAATATTTCCCCTTAAGCATGTTTAGGTGAAACTAATGATAGGATTAGCAAAGCTTAACCAAATTAACCCAAATTCATATCAGAGGTCTAAAACATCATTTCATATTTTATAAATATTTTTCCAGAATTTTATCATGTTGAAATTCGCTAACTAACACTAATCACCCCTAATTAGCCATAATTAGTGCAAAACTATGCAAATCACTCACCTTAGCCACAAATAAACTAAGATCTGAAATAAATCTCTGATTTGATGCAAATCCCAATACTAAACAGCAGCTCCAATGTTGATTTGGTGTAGATCTCCCTTGATTAGATGTTGCTAAGCTTAATCCTTGATTAAAAGATGATTTGGAGGTGATTTAGAGGTTGGAGGCCATTTTTAGGGTTCCTTGGTGATAAGTGGAGGCTAGAAAACTGAAATGGAATGATTTTCCATCTCATTTCAGCCTCCCCATAACCCCAATCCCGAAATGGGTTATGGGCCTACTCACTAATCACCCGATGTGGCCCAGTTAAGTAGTTTTTCACCCTCCAAACCTTATTTCAGCCATATCTCCCAAACGGTAAGTCCGTTTGGCTATTATGACCACTCTACGGAAAGGTAAACCATCAAACGAATCTAATGGAAGTGGTTTCAGGTCAAAATTCCTTTCCAATCAAAAGTTATGGCCAAAACAAGATAAGCTAGGGCAAAATGGTCATTTAAAAATCGACAAAAATCATGAACATGGAAAATGACTCTAATAGATGTTTCCCAAAGTTACATGACCATACGACTTCATATGGGAAATAAATAAATATTCTACGATCCTCCGATGCGTAGGATACGGGTCGTTACAAAAATTAAAATTGTTGTTTGCAGTTCCTATTGGAAGTAGATTGACTATGTAGAGTGCTCTAATTATAATATATTATGTCGAGTAGCTGCGCTCTAATCATGGTCTTCAAATCGACTATTTGCATTTCTTCATTTTCTACATTTAAAATAAGATACTTTGTAATTTTGACTCTAGGTAGTAGGTATAAGTGAATTAGACCA
Source organism: Allium sativum (assembly GCA_030737875.1). NCBI lineage: Eukaryota > Viridiplantae > Streptophyta > Magnoliopsida > Asparagales > Amaryllidaceae > Allium > Allium sativum. The sequence continues at coordinate 574,843,103 of CM060909.1, read as the reverse complement.
AATTACTTTAACTTCATATTCTGCTTCTAATTTCCTATTATTCAGCCTCTAGTTTTTTTCCTTCTTCTCTTTTGATTTTGCTTTTACCAAATTTGTTTTCATATTTCATAGATTAATCTATGAAGAAACCTTTGATTTGTGTTTAATTCTCTAAAAAAAGCATCAAAAAGTTTGTTAGTTACTTTGGGAAGTTTTACTGGAAAAAAATCCAAATTTCTTATACTTATTTCCTTTAAAAACATTCATTATTTGCTATGTTTAAGCTTCCAGTCGTGGATATCATATTTTTATTGAGCAGCAACCAAGCTGAAGACCATCAATTATAATAGGTTTCCTTTACGAGTGCATCCATTGATCTTTGAGATTTCATAAGATTAGGTACGACACTTTCTCTTTTACCCAGCCAATTAATTAGAAAAAAATTCAACTTTATTTAGAACTGGCGAAGCTGATAGCGCATGTTGATGTCTTGTGCAGTAAGATGATATAATTACAATCTTAAAATCTTGGATTGTGAAATTCTTGGGATTACTTACCAATTTATCACCGATTCTAATAGAGATAAGGTTTTGATTGAAAACTATCATTCATATTATCATGAATTTTGCATTTATTTTTGTTTATGCACTTTTTTTATATTAGGTTGATATGTGAAATTATGTCACTTTCTTACATGATCAAACAGTTAGCACTGTTGGAAAGGTCAGTGTAACTCTTTTTTGTTTTTATCATCCTTTTCTGATTATTGTTAGTTTGTTAGAAGAATTTTTTTAATTGGAAGGTCATCACATTTTAAAGTATCTTGATTATCCACGACACGAATGCAATTACTATTATGTTGACAGTAGGATTAAAATGTGAAGTATTACTTCAAAATGTGTTTGGTGAATATCCAAGGTTGTCAACATCTGCATGTTGTTACTATAAACCTCAAGATATTTAGGTTATTTGGTGTATGTGTAAAATAATTATTTTATAATATTTTACACCACCATATTATATTTGATATATGATAGTGATGTGCATTGTGGGTAATTTATCATGATGCTTCTTTGTCGTGTCATTAAGCTTTTAGACATGCTTTTTGGCAATAATATAGTTTCGCGTAGTATGTTCTCAATGCATATCTAAAACTAATATATGTCGAAATGTTCACAATAGTTTTTGCTTAGTATGCTTCTTCAATGCATTTCTCCTCAATATGTTAGAATTAATTTAACCAATCTTGTACATTTTATATCTTGATACATTATCATTTTATTAACAATAAATTTGGGGCTATCAACCAGATTTGATAGTGGGAACTGCACATTGTGCACAACGTTTTTTGATCCCTCTCTCTGATTCAAATGGATCACACCTTCGTGACTTGACCGAGAAAGGGCACAGTGACTAATTTGGCTTCTGGAGCAGTTCATTAAGGTAGTTATAAATTCATGTACTTTTGCTTTCTTTGTTACATATATGATTTGCTTAGTTTACATTATAATTCCTTATTTCGAATCCATCGATAGATCAGTCAACTAATTTCTCATTAGTACCATTATTGTCTTACTAAATATGGAAAAGTAGACTGAAATTTTTGTAAGTTAATAATACTCTTGGGGAAAAACAATTTTTTAGGTGGAGTACCAGGATTATATCCTATAGTAAAATAGTTAGAATGTATCATTAGTTTTGATGCACACCATGTGTTAGACTGAGTTCATCTACTATTTAACAACATTTTATCCTTTAATTGATCTTTTAGCATTTATATCAAATCAAATAGAAATAATGAATGTTGTCTTGCCCATTTATACTTTGTATGGTATAGTATTTCATCTACTCTTACCGCCTTTCCGTATGCACGAGGTGTGTTATTGGAAGTATGTACGAGGACTTATATTATATTTAATTTTGGTTTATTATTTAATTTTCATGCATTTTATTAAAATTGAATTTTGGAAAGAATGGAAAGTGAGACTATTTTTTTTTATATATTTTCAATAATTTGGGATTGTCTCAATGTAGGCGAATGTTTTTTGTGCATAACCTTGCCAGTCATCTCCGTATCATTGCAATTTCATCCGAGATAGAGTTTGAATTATAATTTTAATATTCAGTCTTGAACTAACATGGTTAGCAGGCTGTTACATTGAATTTCCTTAGCATCTGTTTCTATTATTAACTTTTTCCAGTTTTTCCTTAACATTGTGAACATAATGCTAATTGTCTTGATGGCATCGGTAATGTTCTTAACGTCGTTGTTCATTTAGAAATAACTCGAAAGCAGCTATATGTTTTTTTAGTTCAGCTTTTCTTAGCATTTGATTCGACTTTGATATAATTAAGAATTTTGGTTATTATACTATAGCAAAATATAGACATTGAACTTTTCTTACATTTATAGCTATAGACCAATTTATATCACCTAACAATAAATATGTTCCGTCTATGTTTTTTCATCTTGTTTCTAACTTGTGACATATACATGAGGAAGGATAAGCACTCATATTCAACAAATATTATTTGATACTAGAAGTTACTATGTGTCCTATCTTTGTTTAACCCAATGATCATCACATATGTAAAATTTGGCTCTACAAGAAAAGTAATTATAAACAGCAGTATAGAACAACGTTTATCAATTGAATGCGGTTTTACGTCTTGCACAAACCAAATATAAACGCTGTTTAGCAAACGCTAGCAAACAATATAGGGCGGGCTTTGAAATAAATTTGAAGGTCGTGTTCTTTTTTCTCACATTCTATTCAACACTTACATTTGTTTTCCCTCTTCCAAAAAAACGTACAACAACATAGGTCCATTCTTCAATCTCATCTGCTTCTTCCAAGTCAAGAGAAACTGGTTATAGCTTATTCGACCATGGATTTCCCTACTTCTTCAGCGGGAACTTCGGGTTGATGAGTGAGCCCCATACTTCGCACCTATTTTTCATTCCAAGGTAATAATTGTATAGCTACAGTATGTTAAAGGATTTCTATGGTTGAACATTCCATCACTTTTTTGTTAGGAAAAGAAGATGAAGAAGCTTCAGTACTGCTTTATCATGATTGTCTCATGGTGATGAAAAATGAGTTCGATGACCGTTCTCTTAAAGTATTGCTTTGATTTACGTTATACCTAAAAAAATTCATGTTTTGTATTTTGCAGTGTGCCTCTTTTTACTTAATAATTTTTGAGATTTATTTAGGACAATTGCTGACAATAAATGAAATCGGAAGACGTTATCAAGAGGAGAAACTACGGGTTGCAAATAAAAAAAGGTTTGTTTACTTCCAACAAAGTTTAATATGCTTGGGCTATCAAGCTTCAATCTGGTACATCTGGCTTTATTGTAAGCTAAGGGGGAGCGACTTTGTTGTAAGATAAGGGGAGCGTGCTACAATGGTATGTGCTTCCAAAGATTTTTATTACTTGAATGATAATAAGGACTATATCTTCTGCATCATGCTAAAAATAAATGAACTGAGCCAATACTTAGGGCCAATTATAAATCAAAAGTCCAATCTCTCAAAATAGCGAGTGCGTTTTGACGATGTTTACTTTTTTCTTCTTAAATGCATGGTACTATAACATACCAATAAATTCATGATCGAATTACCTAAAACATTTGAAGTACAGCTTTTTTTTCCTTTTTTCCGTAGGCGAGTGATACAAGGTTGTACTTATTATAACCTTATAATGGGTGACATTATAAAAAGACAAGTCCACTGCCTACCATATCTACGATGTCGATTCGATACTAATAAGTATTATGATTGGTAATTTTTATGCAACGTCCTGTGTGTGTATTTGTTTTCGCTCATGGTTACTTATATGTATACTCTTTTAGTTACTCTTTTAGATTATTTAGCTAATAGTATGTCGATTCTACCATGCTTTGCTGCTAGAAACATGTGCATGTAATACTGGACCATTGAGCTATATGAATTTCATTACTAGTGACAAACTGGGCTTGACTTGTATTTCCACGTCTACTTTTATTGACATACATCGAACTTTGGGGGAAATTTTAAAAAACAGACCTCTTTATAGCCGAAACATTAAGTCTACTGAGATAATTTTCCAAATTAACCATATATCATTTGTGGTAGAATACATATGCAATATAATTGAGTCCAGATAGTGGTTCCAGTTATGGTAAGCATGCACGTTTTCATGTAAAGCGCGACCTATCTTTGTATGCTTAACTATAAAATGGTGACGAGCAAAGAAAGCGACTTAACGCGGATGGCGGTACCGAATAGCCAACCCCCTTGACTGGGACAATAATCAAGTGTGTGTTTATGTGTGTGTGTTTGTGTGTGTGTATACACACACACACATCCCAAATGGTCTTTCGCTTTTATTTTCATCCTTACCAAACAAAGTTACAACCTTAGCATACATTTATAGTGAATGAAATGGTTGTTATATCTAAGGAGTTGTGGTAATGTGAACAGACAAACTTCTGCTGCTTAAAGAACCACAGAGATGGCTACTCCTTAATGGCAAAAGCTGCTATAAAATTACATCCGTACGCACTCTATTCCTTGGCTATAATAAAATTCAACAGTAGTGGCGGCAAGAGAAACGACAAAGATTTGTGGGCTGGCATGGCCCTACTGGCCCAGTCCACATCGTTGAACCATACAGACACTGTACGGGAGCTGGGGCACTGCCTGCAGAATGGGTAGGGTTCCTGGAAAAACGTGCTTAAAGGCCGTCGCTTCCTTGTGCAAGCTAACACACGCAAGCCTACTCAAATGGATTTTAAGTCGGATGTGGATCCAGGTAAAATTATACATAATGAGTAATTTATAGCTAGTGATCACTGATAGATCATGGATTCCTGTTATCTCTATTAGTAGTTGGGAATAAGTTTACAAAATTGGATTCATGGTTGATAATGTGTTGCATTATTATCAGTTTATATTTAAGAACCACTATGCTTCTTTTCAGCAAATAACAACTATATTTCAGCGGTCTTCTTGCATATTGTGCTGATAAGCGTTTTTTTTGTTCTAAAGATCAGTGACATTTTTGAGGAAATAGCATTGGGACCGCTAGGTAAAACTTTAATCTCAGAGTCAAGTTTCGCAAAGCTCAAGGATTTCAGCATGATTCTCACATCATTTTCAGTAAAGCTGAATGATTTTGCTAGAACTGCTTCAACATCTTTTACATTCAGAACTGAATTTCTCATGACTTTTAGTCCTGACCAAGAAAGCAAGGAGAGGATATGCCCATGTACCTGAAAGCTGCTCTGCTCAGATTGCTAAAAATGTAAGATCAAAGAAGGTACGTGCTTCTTTATAAAATTCTAAGTTATTTATGTGCCAACAAGCTAAAATACTTTAAGACTACAACGAAGAAAATATACATTCACAATTGAAGTACCTTGTGAATTCAGTTCAAGTGAATTGTTTGGTTAGTTGATGATACATGCCTCAATTATTAGAGAATTTATGCTAGTTGACAGTTTCTCATGTTCTAATTTCTTTAACATTTGCAGCTAAAGCAACTGATTGAGGAGGAACTGTAGTGGTGGAAAATGCACCCTGTGAAAGCTAACAAAGCTTCCAAAGAGATACCTTGAATTGCAGCAGTGAGTATGATTTTTTAGTAGTATGTATAGATTAATACATTGTATTTTGTGTTTATATGTATCTAGATAGCATAATCTGTAGACAAAAACATTGTATTTTGTGTTTATATGTAGTATCTAGACTAGATAGCATAATCTGTTAATGTACCTTTATACAACGTTATGTATTTAAATGATTTGATTTGTGGTTGGATGTTTCATTTAGTATTAATTTATAGATGAAGTATGGTTAAATGTTTATGCGTCTATTGCAGGATGACATGTGGTAATTTCAGCATCTTTTTTTTTAAATATTGTGTTTAATATTAAGGGCGGTTGTTGCTGCCTTAATTATTTTTATACATATTCATCATACGTGGCAACAACAAATAGTAGAGGCAAAAGTGTGGTTGAATTTGCCTTCAATTATGAATTGGGACGCCTCTTTTAGAAGCACATGGTTAGCCGCCTCTCATTCTTTTAGAGGCAAATTAACCTTTTCTTTTGCCTTTAATCCAACTGGTAGAGGCAAATCTATTTACTGTTGATATTAAATATTTCAGTAGTGATCTATATTATCATTCAACATAGTTTACACTCGCCGATTACAGCTTGTATGAGCACATTCAACGTCCGCCCGAAGCGAAATGAGAAACGGTAAAATAACTCAACATTCCAAACAATATGGAACCAGTATAGATTTAACATTAAGAAATTTGGGTCAAACGATATTTGTTTTATAAAATTTCCTTATATATTTATTTAATAAATGTTATCGTTTATTAACGAATTCCATAGCGACTATTTGAAAATTTGATTTGGACATAAAACAAGATCCACAACATGAAAACTCGAATTTTCTCTTTCATTAGAAAAATATTATTCAATAGATTCAAACGTTCCTTATTTCGAATAAATCTGGCTTATTTTGGATCATATACGTCCAATTAAAGTTCAAAACGTAATATTATGAACTACCACGCCGCTGCAATTCGTTTTATAATTAAATTATAAATTTAACACTCAGACGTCGTTTAATAAACAAATACGTTAATATATTTCAATTCTAACTCAATTAAATATTTCCATATTGGCCAATTCATGAAATATTCCAAACTCAACCAATTTCTATTATTTCAAAATTATATTATTATTGTATTATTTATATTAATAAAATATTCAAGACCGTTAAATTCAACTATTTAAATTTCAAAATAATATTTAAAACCATATTTAAATATTGAATAAAACGGTTTAAAAATCCAGGTTGTTACACTGGTCATTTAGGCACCTTCTAAAGAAAGGAAACTGTCGACTCAGTCTCAAGGTGATGAGCTTTCAATGCCATTTTATGCGTTACTATAGCACCCTCAACAGAAAGATCGAGCGTAAAAGCAAAACCTTGATCCTTTATGCACTTATTAGAGAGAGAGGAAATATTACTAGGTTAAATACTTTTGCTTCACCAATATCATTTCCCAAATAATGGATTCTAGGAAACAAGTCCATAAAAGTTCCATTTTCCGAGATAAACTATTCTGAGAGACAAGGTCTTCTAAGTTTCATTTCCTCGGATCAAGGTTCTAGGAGACAAGTTCATTTAAGTTTCATTTCCCTGGATACAAGGTTTCTAGGAGTCAAATTCATTTTTCTATATAAAGGAATTCATTTTTGTAAAAGGTTTCTAGGAGTCAAATTCGTTTCTCTGAATAAAGGAATTAATTTCCTTGGACGTTGGGAGTCAAATCCATTTCTCTGGCTGAAGGAATATATTTCTCTAGATTAAAGGTTCTTCGAAGTAAAACTCATTCTTTGGGAATAAATTCGATCAAGGAATCATACACATTTTTCCAAATAAAAGGAGAATTGGAAGTCAATTCATAAAAAGTTTTATAATAGTTAAATTGATCATATCAAACAAAAAGTTCCTGAATTGGAATTTCTAGAAATGCACAATAATTTTCACTATGCCCTCTTCTTGGAGTTAATCCGGTGGTTTCATGAGTTAGTTTCGCTTCTTCTGACTGGGTTGGTAGATCTGTACCCCTCGTCTCTCATATTCTCTTCTTTCCCAGCCCCTTTCCCTCTGACCTCTCATGCTTCACAAGCGTAATCGATTTATTCCTCTTCGATTGGATCATGATTTGACAGTCGTTGGCTATGCTACTCGTCCAAATATCCATTCTTGTTTGGATCCATTGAAGCCCTCTGTCTTCAGCTCTAGGGTTTAGTTCCACGATCTATCTGCTACTTGTTGCTCTTGTGACCTGTAAGTAACAGATAGGATGAGGCCTTGTTGAATTGTGATTGTGTGGGAGGTTCTTGTGGTGGCATTGCTGTTCATGGAACGTTTCTACGTGGTCACTTTAAGGTTGGCAGCGTCGGTCAGTGTATTTTGTCTGAGTCTTTGCCACACACTCATAGTGATTGTGGTTGTGCCCAGGAGAAATTTGCCCAATTTTCCTTTGTTTATAAGGTTGTAACTACTCACGTTGTGTCCACAACTATTTCCAAACAATGATCCTCGCTCTTTTCTTTGCTCTCTGGCAATTCAGGAGATTACCGTCCCAAGGAATTCAAGTTGGATATTGTAAATTTATCGTTTGATCTTATTAAAGTAGGTACCAGTTTCTGTCAGGTAATCTAGTCTGTTTTTTCCTTGGTCTAATGCAATAGTTGCACGATGCTAAGTCCTTTTGTTCTCGCCTCTGGAAACTCAAAGTGATCTACAAGTTGCTTATCTTGACTCTATGTATTATTTCAAAATTTCTTCTTCTGAGGAGCGCATGTGATTTCTATAATCTGTTCCTTCCTCTAGTAAGGGCCAACTTTTATTGTTTCAAAGTGGTCACCTTTTATTTCTAGTGCTTGAGAGCATGTTTTATCCATTCCCGTCTAGGTCTATTTTTGTCAAATCCCGTTTATTTTTCAGCCTTTGATTGGCCTGAATTGGGTTGCCTGCCACATTGGTAAGTTGAGATGTTTTGATGCTAACACCACTGCCCGTGAAAAACTAGCACACGCAAAAGCTCTTGTTGAAATCTCCCAGGATTAGACTCTTCCTTTGTTTATTAAGGTCCATGTTGCAACTGGACTTATTGCAGAAGTTAGGGTTCGTTATGGATGGACCTCAATTATCTGTACTACTTGCCACTCCTACGGCCATCTAGCCTCCTCTTGCAAACTCCCCCCCTCAGCCTCTCTGCCTGCTATGTTTCCTTTGCCTAAACCTCCCATCTATCATTGGGTCTCGAAAGTTATTTCATCTATTTCTCCTCCTTCTGCGATCTCAGATACTGTCATCATCCCTTTAACCAAGCGATTATCCTTCTACTTCCTTATTAGACTCGGTACTGCCTCATGTGCTTGCCTCCAATCCTCTTGCCACGAACTTTCTCCCAACTATTGATCCCTCTACCCTTGTATCTTTGGATTTCTTGGCTAATCCTAATACCCCTCCCTTAGTTGCTCCGGTCTTTGCATCTTCTGTGTGCTTGGTGGCCCGGCCCCTCCTTTTATTTGGGTTCCGAGTGAGGAGTCTTGGGTTTACGAGCAATCTAACATGCAGTACAATCCTCAATGGAAAGCTTACTCGCAATTTGTTTCTAATGGGATAGGCGATCAACGTTCCATTTATTAGTTGGTTTTGGACAAGGAGTTTTAAATGGCTATTGATGGGTCTATGGGTTCTTGGAATTAGGGAATTATTGATGATCCTTCTGGGGACGGATCCCTCTTGTACACTAGTGAGTCTGCGTATTACGTTCCAGGGCTTGCAAGTGTTTAAGCTGAGTTTGTTGCAAGTGATTTTGGTTATCATGCTACTTCCTCTACTGAGGAATGATATTCTCTATTATGTAATTGTACACTCTGCATGGTGTCAGTAATGTGGTTGGTCCACTTTAAAAACCGTCTTGGTGGTCGGTCCACCTTAAAAACCGATGCAGTAGGTAAGTACTCTACCTATCTCCTATAATATCTATTTTTTTATTTGTTATATTAAAAAGTTTTACAGACCACTATAAAAATCAGTCGGCCTTGCCCAAAAAAGTTCCTGAATCATTAGATTATGTAACACCTCACACTTTTCTGCAACCAAATTTTGACAAAAATCAAAACCTGAACACATCCAAGCATAGAGCGTGTATATCTGGTACCTACAATAAATGGGCATGAACATAACCAAAGTACGATAAATATAACTCATAGCGGAAACAAAATAGGATAAACTAGTATTAACTCAAGTAACTGCCTTTTTCAAAGTAAGTCACTTTGCCAATACCGAGCATGAGAGAGAACGAGAGCCAAAAGCCAAACATAATTATCTGTGAGAACTCGACCTTCTCTAGGAAACCTGAGAGGTTGTAATGAGGAGGGGGTCAAAACAACAAGTTCTGGTGACTAAGAAATGTACAACACAGACTATAACACATATATATTCTGTTTGGTTCAACCCAAGCTGTATGCTTAACAAAATTAGTGATTCTAAACCAACCGTGTTAATGTTTACGCATGTCTCTACTACACTTCCCAATGTAGTATTCCCAAGTTATAATACCGAGATAGGACATTTACAAATCCTTTTGTGAAGCCTTTATACTAGAGCTTAGTTGTTCCACTATATCGAGAGTGGGCCCCTAATTACGGGATATATATATATATATTCCTATCCACTATTCTTTATTATTTATCGCTTGATTATCAATGATAGATAGGGTGGATTCATCCTGATCGGTTAAGAACCTAGGAGGACCGATTGCTCACTTATTAACCCTCGATAGTATTTTCAACGTTAACATAAACTAGAAGGCACTAGCTATAGGCCCTACTAATTAAGTCTTCCGTCATTCACGCATATACCCTTGCCTTGCATAAGGTGAGAGATGGTATTTTATCATTCGTTGTACCTTCTAACTGACCTTATTGGATAATCTCCTTAGTCGCTTATTACTTCCCATATGATAGGTAGTCATACCGGACATTTTAATTTCCATGTTTGGGTAGGCCCACACACACCTGCCATTTAAGACCCCTAAACTGAAAGCTCCTTAGCCTCTTAGCCTTTTAGGACCCAGGAAGCAGACTATACGCGAAGGTTATTAGTTCGTACCCCAATTGCCTTTAGCACCTTTCCATATTGGGATAAAGTAGGCTAAGTTAAGTCATTCCCGTTTATTCCCTCTATACGGAAATACTATACTTACACTATTTATTTTCATCACGGGTTTATATGGTTAATAATATCTTACATTATTAACCTACTAAGTCCGAATGTATTTTCTATTTTCATTAATATAAATAAGGAATGTTATATTCTCCTTTTCCCTATGATATTTATTTAATACCTTCCCTAATTTGGACTTAGTGTTTAAACGACAATCATAAATTCCCTTATGATACCCATTTCCTTTTATTTCCTTTTTATTGCCTTTTATGACCATAACTGTCATATTTTCCTCAGGCAACTATTTATCAGCCCCAAGTTATCTATATGTTGTACCCCAACGGACAATCGCTATTCTTATTCATTTATTTATTTACTAGTTGATATATATATTTACGTGCCATCCTCTCACGTTAAGTTGACTACCTGTGGTTGTTGGATTTATTGGTTGGTTCCGGGCAGACTTCTACCACAAGTGAACTTAACCTCGTGTCTTAATATGATTATATTTATGCATTAGACCCCTCACATTTTGCCTGACTACCTGTGGTTGCTGGATTTATCGGTAAGTTCCAGGCAGGCTTACACCACAAGTTGAGCTTAACCTCTTGTCTAAATGCGGTTATTATTCAAATTTCCTAATTGGGGTTCACCACATTTATCCTAGTTGATTTTAGGAATTGTAACCATTTTTCCCATCACATTTTTTCCCAAATGGTAATTTCTTTATTTGTGGTCTTATTTATAGCAGCTAATTACATTGATTACTACAAATGGTCACCACAAATATATTGATTCAATATGGACAATATTTACACATAATTTCATAATTGAATCTTATCCAATCAATTCAAAAATTCCATACAAATGTATATTTTATCATTTTACGTTAATTTGGATGGATAATGTGTATATATTTATTTTTATGTTTTCATGCGGTCAACGTATCTATTAATATTTTATTTTATTATTCTTTTCAAATTAATGATTTGGTCTAACTAATTAGCGAAACATTCCTTTTTTATATTCAAGCTTGCCAAAAGGTTCCAAGTCTCACAAAGGACTGTATGTTGTAATCATTGTAAATAATGTCTATTTTGTGGAATTGACATATTTCTAAATTACAAGAAATATATGTAATATATTTATTTTTGAATAATCGATGTAAATTACATACAAATATATGTATTTGTATTTATATGTTCCTTTGCACAACTTTTCCCTTTCTAGTCATTTTTATCATACTTCTTGTAATTCCAAATTAATGCCTCTTTTTTCAAAAATGAGGAAAACAACATGTTTTACAATGCTAAAGTCAAAACCCAACAATATTGAATTTAAACAGGAATATTTCTTTTATTCTCACAATCACATAATACACAAATTTCATCTTTTTACCAAAATTCACATATTTCATATTTCAGCACAGAACTAAATATCTGAAATGTACCTACAACTAATTTATTTTTAATGGGATTGATTTCCAGATCTACAGTACTATGTAACATGTACAACATATTTCATGACATAACTGTAGGAATATGTAGGAAAAATATTTAAGAATCTTACAATTCATGTTATACATAATCACAACTTATCATTTATAAATTTTAACCATATCCATAATCAGATCTGATGGTTTCCAGTAAATTCACAATATTTAAATGAACCGATCTGATAGGCATAAAACATGTATTTAATCCAAAAGAAATAGATAAGTCATTATAACTGTGTTAGTAAATTTTCCACTCACCTTATAACTTCCAATTTCTAAGTTTCGAACCCTTTAGGCTTACAATCCCTAAATTCTTATAAATCTACAATTTATCTAGAAAGGGGAAAAATCTTGATCTGTAGAAATGTAAGAAAAAAGGAAGAGACCGGAGAATCTATCGTTGAGCATCCTCTTCCATTGAATCTAATAATCTTCCCAATTTGCATATGATTTTTATTTGATTTGATATGCATGAATATATTTTTATTTTAGAAATTAGGTTAGAAAAGGAAGAAAAATGGCAGAGCTCCGCTGCCTCTATAGATTTTGAATGGAAAAGAATGAGGTTGTACCCTTTTATTTATAGGAGTGGAAATGGCCTAGAACCTCGTATTAGTTTTAAGTTAAATCCATCCATGCGTTATATAAACAAATTAACCTAACCCTTCAAAACCTATCAGTCACTGGGCGATCTGACGCCCAGTAGGTTGACCTGGGCAATCGATCATCGGTCGACCCCTCATATCGACCGCCTGGGCACCAGATTACCCAGGTCGGTTTGGTTAATGTAGGTAAATTATTAATTAAAAATTCTAGTTTATTTATTTTACGTCCATTTTTGTATTTCGTTTGTAACTTTTTCATACGGACTTCGTTTGCGAAACTCCAAACATGAAAGTTGACAAGAATTCTGAGACGAACGCAACGATTAAAGTCTCACTATCAAATTCCATCATTTGCAGAAATTCCTATTTTTGAAATTCTAACGATTAATTTATATCACCAAAAATTCTGGGTTGTTACATTCTTCTCTCCTTAAAGAAATTTCATCCCGAAATTCTGACGCCTATAATCCTACACTACACAACCAATTTGTGTACATACACTTTGCAATAATGTGTATACGTGCATGGTGTACATAATGCACATTTCAACCAAAAACATGCATACAAGATGATTCTAATCTGATCCTCCTATATGTTTGAATAAAAAAAATGATTTTTTTTAAACATGATGCAGAACATCCTAAATGTACTGGCAGTTCTATATGAATGCAAATTTGTGAAAATTCTTTTTTCATCTATAACCCTCACACAACTATGAATAGAAGTGTGAAGAAACCAATTTTGCATCCAAATTCTACATCCAAAACGTACGCAATTTAATCGTTTACTATCTAACTTCCCCTAAACCGGAAAAAGGAAATTAAGGCGAAGAATTTTCACATTCCTTTCACTCCTAAATATTCCATTTCCCATCCTATAGTGGAATTTTCACCTCAGTTACCCAAAATACACCAAAAATTTCCAACTGTAGACTGTAAAGGGGCATTAAAACAAGCTCTAAAACGTAAAACAAGTTAATTAATAGCTCGCGTGCATTATTGACAAGGCGGAAACAGCGTTTCCAAGGCTAAAACATCATTTTCCTTATTACCGTTAACATTCTTATCATATCATCGGTCATATTGCACCACTACAACGCGCACACAAAGCATCCAAACATCTTTCTTACGCTATTCACGCGACCAAGAATCAAATTTTTTCATAAAAGTAAATTTCCGCTTGAAAACTTCTTATGTTTATTTTGAAAATTTCTTTTCAAAACTGTTTCACTTTCCTATAAAATAAGAAAATAATAAAAATGATTTTTTTTCTTCTTTTTTTTCAAATAACATTTTCCCAAAAGCTTTTAAAAATGTAATTTGCGGAAATTTAAACGATTCAAGTCACATGTTGGCTAAGAAGGAAGTCAATTATGCCAAAAATGCGAAAACTGAAATCATACACAAAAGACCAAAATAAATTTTAGCTTTAACAAGGAATGGTGATTTATTTATTTATATACCCATGACGAAAACAACGCAAAACCGGTTGTTTGCTAAAATTTATCCAACACAGAATTCTATTCTTTCCAGCCCTAAGACAACTATTAGTTTAGATAAGAAAAATGAGATTTCATTCAAACAGGCATGCGTGAATTACATAAACATTTTCAAAATTAAAAATCTCATTAACCTAAGTCGTGCGATTTAAACAACACTAATAGTTACAAGCATGATTCACCACAAAGCCATGAAAGCGATGTTAGAAAAGGATAACAACAAAACAACACCAAAACTCCCAAAACAGTGGCTATAAACAACAAGATGTTCTGCTCTTCGTCTGGAGCTCAAACCAATATTTATGATAATTAATTAACCATATCATGGTAGCAAAAAACTCAATCTCATGTTACCAACGCTGTTGGTGTCGTTGGTTCCCACATTACCATCTCTTCTAAGAGAGAATTTATGATGAGAAAAGAAACCTACCACAAAATTGTTTCTCATAGATACCCACCTAAAATTGCCTACAGACAATAGTTAATAGATGAATTTACATAAAGTAACTCCATGAGACAACACACAAGAACAACAAGCTGAATCGAATATGATGCAGTACTAAATGATGGTTACACCACTGATCAAAAAAAGGATTGATTTCTGCATCTTGAGACAAATCCAGTCATAACTTCCCATTTATAGAGAGATGTGCTAAATGGGTCACATGTCTACATGAGTCGTTCGAACACAGATTCCCAAACACAAGAACCGACATCAAGAAAAAGAGATTTGCTGCAAAATCTCCAAAGCCGGTCAAACAAGAGACCATACAAGTCTGCTTACAACACAGATTCCTCTAAAATCTCACTGAGATTTTCCTCAGAAAAACCATCAAGAGATAGCTTATCTTCATCTCCGAAACGATGATTGCCTTCAAAAGAACCTATTCAAACAAGGTATATCAAAGGCGGATGCAACACAGATAATAACCTTATTCTAAGGTCTCGAGCAATGACTGGTGCAAGTCCATTGCTTTGCCAAATTTTCTTAGCCCTAAAGCGGTGAGGCCTTTTTGTTCATTCCGATCCAAACAAATGACCTCTACCTAAGGAGAATACTTTAATGGTGGGAATAGGACCGAATATTGCAACTAGGCATTATAGGCCAATTAACGGTGGGAGAGAAGAAATTAGATCTTGAAGTGCTAGTGAGGCAAGACTAACGCGCCAACAAATGCGGAAAATGAGGAGACGGGGCATTGACAAGTAGGATAGGAATATGGTTTGGCTAGATGAGGAAGGAAGGATGAAAGAAAGAGTTAACGGGTATTTTGGACGCAACTTTTATGGTTGAGCCCTCGGTCCAAGTTGTACCAAAACTCATCAATTAATTGACCATCCTAGTATAGCATTAAGCGGACAATTACCAAATGGGCTTTGGACAGAGGTTGGACCTTGGTCTTATTAGACCGGATTAAAATATTAATCGTCCTGCGTTGTCTTTTAATATTTATCGCGATCTGATAAACAATTATCCTTATCACAACAGTATCACGGACCGTAGTTAAATTCCGAACCAATCCAAGGACTTATAGTCTCAACAACGATGCTTTGACTACCCGATGAACGAGCGAATTTCAAAAATAATTCAGCTAGAAATCCATAGTATAACTAAAACAGATTTTCTCCTTACCTAGCTGACAACAAACTGATGATTCATGAAATCGAATACCCCAAAATCAAGATGAAAGATTTTCCTTAGCCTTTCCGAAGAAAAATTTAAAACTTTTCAAAATTGGAATTTAATTATAAACTAGTGGTTTCGTATTTATAAATCCATTTTATTATAATTACTTATATTCCAGATTTATATTTCAAACCGGAAAAACCTTTTCATGTCCAAAAATGTTAGAGCTTTAGAATCTTAAGTGGTAATTTCAATAAATTATCCAATATATAGGAAAATAGACACTAAAAATCACAAGGAATAGATATTTATTATTTTCATGTTTAGTGGCATATTCCTTGTATTTCCTAATTCCATCTTTCCTACCAATCAAACTATACTTATTAAAATTACACCATAGCCCTAAAATTATGAAACACGAATAGATTAAAGTTTAAAACCCAATCTTCACGAACTACTTTCCGAAACTGTATTTGAAAACCATTGAAATCCTTTTTTATTTTTCAAATAGTTTTAAAAAAAAATCCTCGCATACAAGGCTAAGAACTCAATTAAATATCTCAACAAAGATAGCTTCGGAATTTTAACGAAGTAGCTAGCTTTTTATATTAACATATTTTATTCTAGTTTCCAAATCTCGAATCAACGGAATCCACCATATATCATCCTTATGCTCTTCGAGACGAGATTGCCAACGTACTGTAGGGTAAGACATAATCGGCTAGAAACTTTAACTCAACATATTTCAACTCTTAGTCGCTCAAAACCCGTTTTAATATATTTAGGCCCACGACTAATTTTTATTGTTGAAATAGATTAAAGTTGAGTAAGAAAGACGAAGAAAAACAAAAAAGAAAAATCTAATTGCGTTTTCTCACGATTCCTAATTTAACTAATTCATTTGATCATTTAACTTAGGATCTGATACCAAATGTAACACCCACACTTATCTACCCCAAATTTTGACAAAAATCAAAACCTAAACACATCCAAGCATAAACATGAATATCTAGTACCTGCAATAAATGAGTATGAACATAATCCGAGTACGATAAATATAACTCACAGTGGAAACAAGTTAGGATAAACTAGTCTTAACTCAAGTAACTACCTTTTTCAAAGTAAGTCACTTTGCCAATACCGAGCATGAGAGAGAACGAGAACTGAAAGCCAAACATAATTATCTGTGAGAACTCGACCTTCTCTAGGAAACCTGGGAGGTTATAATGAGGAAGGGGTCGGAACAACAAGTTCTGGTGACTAAGAAATGTACAACACATACTACAACATAGATATATTCCGTTTAGTTCAACCCAAGCTGTATGCCTAACAAAGTTAGTGATTCTAAACCAACCTTGTTAATGTTTACGCACGACTCTACTACTCTTCCCAAAGTAGTATTCCCAAGTTATAATACCGAGATAGGGCATTTACATATACTTTTGTGAAGCCTTTATACCAAAGCTTAACTAGTTCACTATATCGAGAGTGGGCCCCTAATTACGGGGTTTCTATATATATTCCTACTCACTATTCTTTATTATTTATCGCCTGACTATCAATGATAGATAGGGTGGATTTATCCTGATCTGTTAAGAACCTAGGCAGACCAATTGCTCACTTATTAACCCTCGATAGTATTTTCAACGTTAACATAAATTAGAGGGCACTAGCTACGGGACCTACAAGTTAAGGCATCCGTCATTCACACATATACCCTTGCCCCGCATAAGGTGAGAGACGGTATTTTATCATTCGCTATACCTTCTAGTTGATCTTATTGGATAACCTTCTTAATCGCTTCTTACTTCTCGTAGGATAGGTAGTCATATCAGACATTTTAATTTCCAGGTTTAGGTAGGCCCACACACACCTGCCATTTAAGACCCCTAAATCGAAAGACCTATTTCTGGGTGGACTCTTCAACCCTAGTCTCATAGCCTTTTAGGACCTAGGAAGCGGACTATATGCGAAGGTTATTAGCTTATACCCCCATTTGCCTTTAGCAGCTTTCCCTATTGGGATAAAGTAGGCTACGTTAAGTCATTCCCGTTTAGTCCCTCTATACGGGAATACTATACTTACACCATTTATCTTCGTCACAGGTTTATATGGTTAATAATATATTACATTATTAACCTACTAAGTCGGACTGTATTTTCTATTTTCATTAATATAAATAAGGAAGGTTATATTCTCTTTTTCCCTATGATATTTATTAAATACCTTCCCTAATTTGGACTTAGTGTTTAAACGACAATCATAAATTCCCTTATGATACCCATTTCCTTTTATTTCCATTTTATTGCCCCTTATGACCAAACTGTCATATTTTCCTCAGGAAACTATTTATCAGTCCCAAGTTATCTATATGTTGTACCCTAACGGACAATTGCTATTCTTGTTCATTTATTTATTTACTGGTTGACTGTTATATATATATATATATATATTTACGTACCTGTCCTCTCACATTAAGTTGACTACCTGTGGTTGTTGGATTTATCAGTCGGTTCTGGGCAAACTTCTACCACAAGTGAACTTAACCTCGTGCCTTAATATGATTATATTTATGCATTAGACCCGCACATTACGCTGACTACCTGTGGTTGTTGCATTTACCAGTCAGTTCCGGGCAAGCTTACGCCACAAGTTGAGATTAACATCTTGTCTGAATGCGGTTATTATTCAAATTTCCTAATTGGGGTTTACAACATTTATCCTAATTTATTTTAGGAATTTTAACCCTTTTTCCCATCACATTTATTTTCCCCGAATCAATATTGGTTACAATGGTTATTTCTTTATTTAAGGTCTTATTTATAGCTGTTACTTACATTGAATGCTACAAATGGTCACCATAAATATATAAATTCAATATGGACCATATTTACACACAATTCCATAATTGAACCTTATCCAATCAATTCAAACATTTCATACAAATGTATATTTTATCATTTTACATTGATTTGGACAGATAATATGTACATATTTATTTTATGTTTTCATGCGGTCAATGTAGTTACTAATATTTTATTTTATTGCGGTTCCAAATTAATGCCTCCTTATTCAAAAATGAGTAAAATGACATGTTTTACAATGCTTAAGCCAAAACCCAACAATATTGAATATAAATAGGAATATTCTTTTATTCTCACAATCACATAATAAATAAATTTCATTTTTTTATCCAAATTCACATATTTCATATTTCAACTCTGAAACAAAGATCTGGAATATAACTACAACTAATTTATGTTTAATGAGACTGATTTCCTGATCTACGGTTCCATGTAACATGTACAACATATTTCACGACATAACTGTAGGAATATGTAGGGAAAATATTTAAGAATTCTACAATTCATGCTATACATAATCACAACTTATCATTTACAAATTTTAACCATATCTAATCAGATCTGATGGTTGCCAATAAATTCACAATATCTAAATGAACAGATCTGGTAGGCATAAAACATAGATTTAATTCAAATGAAATAAATATGACATCATAACTATATTAATAAATTTCCCACTCACCTTATAGCTTCCAATTTCTAAGTTTTGAACCATTTAGGCTTCAATCCCCAAATTCTTATAAGTCTACAATTTATCTAGAAAGGGGAAAATTCTATATTTGTAGAAATGTAAGAAAAAAGGGAGAGAGCGAAGAATCTATCGTTGAGCATCCTCTTCCATTGAATCCAATAACCTTCCCAATTTTCATATGATTTTGGATTGATCTGATATGTATGAATATATTTTTATTTTAGAAATTAGGTTAGAAAAGGAAGAAAAATGGCAGAGCTCCGCTGCCTCTATAGATTTTGAATGGAAAAGAATGAGGTTGTACCCTTTTATTTATCGGGGTGGAAATGGCCTAGAACTATCAGATTAGTTTTAAGTAATATCCGTCCACACGTTATATAAACAAATTAACCTAATCCTTCAAAACCTAGCCGTCACTTGGCGATCTGACGCCCAGTAGGTCGACCTGGACGGTTGACCCCATATCGACCGCTCGGGAACCTGATTGCCCAAGTCAGCTTGGTTAAATTAGGTAAATTTTTAATTAAAAATTATGGTTTATTTATTTTCTGTCCGTTTTTGTATTTCGTCCGTAACTTTTTCATACGGACTCCATTCGCGAAACTCCAAACATGAAAGTTATCCAAAATTCGAGACGAACGCAAGGTTAAAGTCTCGTAGCCAAATTCCATCGTTTTCAGAAATTCCTATTTATGATATTCTGATAATTAATTTATATCGCTAAAAATTCCGGGTTGTTACAGATTAAGTTCTCTGTTTCACCAAATTATTACTAGATGAAGGTTTCTGATCTTTCGATTTGTAATACCAGATAAAAATCATATATTATCGTCCTGTTGCACCAAATAAAGATTTTTGGTTAATCAATTAATCTCATAATGAAGCTCCATATTAGATATTCCTATCATCAATTTATCATTAATGATTTGTTTTCTAAGTTGTTCTTGAACATTACAATATTATGATTTCTCCTTAAAACTACCAGTTGTTTAGTGTGACCTTAGAGTCATAAAGATAATAATTTAACTATTGTTTTATTATGGTAGTTCTTTTTATTTGATGGTTTAGGTCACCTGGCATAATAACTAGACTATAAGTTGGAAACCTCTCTTATCCTGAAGAAGAAGCGAACTTCTTGCAACAAGGGAAGGCAAGTGTCACCCTAAATATTTCATTTTTTGAGGATTGCGTCAAGTCAGAAAAGTGTATTTCAGAACAAAAAGATGCTTGGAATGCAAAAAAGACTGTTTCAAATAAGGAGAAAGGTTCTTCAAATGCAGAAAAGTGGTTTCAAACTTAGATAAATAGTTTTAAATCTAAAAGGAGAGCATTTTGAATCAAAAAGGATAGTTTCAAGTAAAAGGAGAAGTCTTCGAAGGAATGTCCAACAGTAGGGTTTTTATATCTTGCTTTAAAAAGGTGTGTCGAAGGCAACAAGTAAAAGGAAATTCATTTCAAAGCTTGTTCAGAAATGTAATGCTTTGAAAGGAGATAACCTCTACGTTTATCAAAACAGTGCTTCAGTTAAAATTTGGATTCGCAGATGCACAACTTCGCAAGACCAGATACCCACCACCACGTGCTAATCGACATGAATCACTCATTAATCAAAATTTGAAGCAATCAAGAAAGTCCTAGAGTAGCATAAGAAATTCAAAACAAGGATCTCTGAAGTGATTCAACATGATCGGAATAGAGTGCCTCGAAGTATCTCAGGAAAGTGAAGGTAAAAGGCTCTGAAGTGAATAGAGACCTCGTAGTAAAGTACTTTGAAGTAAGTGAGGTTGCATCGCATCTGACTAATCAACGATGTCGAAGTCAGTCCACTTTTATCACTTTTATTACGTCGAAGCAAATGAAACCATCGACAAGTCATGTTGTCTCTCACTTACCGCATTTATTGTGTGTCAAAGCCATTACAAGCCTTTCAGTCCTCAAGAAATAACACCATGTCATCTTCCATTCAATGCAGATCACGTAGAAGCTCAGTTCCAGCCATCTCATTTTGGCTCATTTCATGTATTATTCACACTATTTTTGAATGCTTTTAGGACAACATAAAGAATTGACAACACCGTATCCAAAGCTCATAATCAAGATCATATTTAATGGTAATCGATGCTTCATGATGTTAGAATCAAGATATGGTGAAATCAATAAGGAGAAATAATGATAGAAATCTTTCACAAAGCATGTGACGCCCTGCCCCGAGGTCCACACTAACAAAGAGTATCATTAAGTAATATTGTTTGCTAGTGTAGAGAATATGGTTGGCTAAGAGTGACCATCTATAAGCTTTGTCTTATACGAGTATCGAATATGTCGATGTGGTGCTCTTTCTTTTAAACTTATGTGGACTAACATACTTGATTCAGGTTTTACAAAAAAAACTAGGGTGGTTCATCTATCCATTCAGAACAAAATAAAGCAACTCATGTAATAGAGTCAAAAAAACAAAAAAAAAACACATGTATATACATACACACATACAGACACATCAGAAGTACAACATACTAGAGTCTCATAACTAATTGGTTCTTATGAACCATATACAAACGAGTATATAAAAGAATATATATGTCAGAATACGTGAATAGAACTACATAAAACATGATCCAACATAAAAAAGAGACAGGATAATCCAAGTCGGAAGTAAAGCCTAGCAGAAATCTACTAGAAGCGACTAACCTGTAATAACTCGGCCTGACCTGTGTACATAAAATACATGGATCAATCTCACTTAAAAGAGATAGTTAGTGCATGATGGGTGAAGCATAATTAGTAATAACACATGAATGCTAATTTTTTATGTAGAGAAGGAACTATAAAAGCTTGAATCCACATAAAGGGTAGGAGATAAGATCATCTAAGTCGACAAATAGATCTCGTGTATAAGCTGATAGCAATAAGCACATATATGTTTCCATCGACAACCAATAGCTTAAGCTCTAATGTTTTGGCATGGTAAATTTCAAATCATGTAAAACATTAAGATGGATATCACCAAAACCTCACAGATATAACTTGTATCGGAGTTCAAAGCATCAAAATGTAACCACTGTATTAAAAATCACCAAATATCTCATAAGCTATATATATATATATATATATATATATATATAAACCAACATCGAGAAAAAGGTGAAAACATTTGAAAATCACAAATTTTAGAAGTAAATAATGAAAAATAGAAATAATATAAAAATGGATCCATATCATCATTGACGAGCATAAGCTACACCGCACATGCATCACATAAATGGTTGTTGCCAACCAAATACTATTCTCAAAAATTTGGAGCCTCACACATGACCTTGAATGTCCATACAAATGGCTCGAAACCCTAACACAAATGACAGAAATGTCTAATATAAATGGTCCCCCACCTATTACTGGCAATATACATAACCGGAAGGTCCACAGAATGTGTCATAGATTTCCTACTAGTAACCCAAATAGTGATAGCAATGCGTCTCATACCATATGTTCTCACTATCGTGTTATAATAAGCAGGGCCGGTCCTGACCAATTTCATGCCCAGTGCGGGATAAAAAAAATATGCCCTTATATATAAAAAAATTAAAAAAAAACTATTTTTTTGGGGTTTCGAGCCAAGTGCAATGCTAGGAGGCTCATCCCTATGCCTAAATGTTTTTATTCATACGATAAAACAAAGTAGGGATACATGACAAGAGAAAAGAAATATTACAATGCATGACATACAAGCATAAGTACAATAGAAATCCGGTCTCATTTGAAATGACTTCTTCTTGCATTTTTAGGAGCAAAATCTTCAATTATATGCTCAAGGTCAATGATTTTCAACATATCCTTTTCAATACTCAATATTGCCAATCCATTCGACCTATCTTGAGTCATTGTTGTCCGCAAGTAAAATTTTATCAACTTCAACTTTGAAAACGTTCTTTCTGCTGATGCTACAGTGACATGTACAGTCAATAAAATTCGATAAGCTACCAAAACATTAGGAAACATATCCATTTTTTTCACAAACTCCATAATTTTAAGGGAATTCCATGGTTTACCAGTATCATAAGATTAACTAGGTAACATTTCCTGCAAAATCTGTAATTCTGAAAGTAGACTATTTGCATCAATATCATAATCTTCACCATGTTTTAGAGCCGTTTCAAGGTTCTCACAACAGTTTTTCAATTTATCATCATCCAAAAAAACTAACTGGGATGCATCAAATAAGAAACCAAATATAGACTCAAAAAGTTCCATTTGTTCAAATCTAATCCTCAATTGAGAAAGAGCCATATCAATCAAAAAAGAAATAATCTATCCTAAAATCTTCTTGAGTAGATTGTTGCTCTCTCTCAGTATTAGGAATTTCATCGAAATATTTTTTCTCATGGACTTACGCTTTACTTGAAATTCTGGCTCAATTTCCATCTCATCAGCAATCTCTTTAGCATCAATCAAAGCAGAAATAAATCCATTTTCTCTATATTTTTCAAAAAATGAAACAAGCCCTTTCAAATTCTTAATAACAACATCAAGAAGCATATCATCAGATTGCAAATTTTTGCTTACTAAGTTTATCTTGTATAATATCTCATGCCAAATGACCAAACTCAAAATAAATTCAAAACTTGAAAATTCACACGACAGGAGTTTTTCAGCATCCCAAGTCAATTTTGAGTCATCAAAAACTTCAACTAATTTTTTTAAAGCTTGTTTTACTTTTGGAAACTGACTTTTTATCGCTTTAACACTTTCAATATAACTTTCCCATCGTGTAGTGGACAAAGACTTCAATGTTAATTCGTCTACATATTGAAGTAAAATGTTCCATCGTTTTGTAGAATTAGCAAACACATTATAAAGGGCTTGACATGCTCCAAAAAATGATTTAGCTTTTTGACAAGAGTTGGCAATATCACAAATAACTAAATTAAGAGAATGACAACTGCACAGCATATAGAAAGCTTTAGGATTTATATCAAGTAATCTTTTTGTACACCTTGGTGTTTTCCCCTCATATTAGAACCATTATCATAACCTTGCCCCCTCACATCATTAATGTTTAAATCAAATGAGTTTAATGCAACTTGTAATTTACCAAACAGACCTAATCCAGATGTATCTTCCACATTTAAAAACTCCAAAAAATACTCTTTCACATTTATTGGGCAGCTAATAACATCAACACATCTAATTACCAAAGTCATTTGCTCTTAGTGGCTAACATCAGGGGTACAATCAAGAATCACAGAAAAATATTTAGCTTCTTTAATTTTTCTAATAATTGCACTTCTTATCTGTGATGCCAACAAAGATATCAATTCATTTTGAATTTTATGGCTTAGATAATGGTAATGAATATTTTTATCTTGTATAAGTCGAAAATGATGTTGCATTATTGGATCAAACTCTGCTATTGATTCAAGAAAGCCTAAAAAAATTCCATTCAAGTCTTCATAGACTTTTTTCATTTGTTCCACAACATGCCAAATTATTCATCGCATGACGTTTGACAATTGAAATGGTTCTTACCATGACTTGTTTCCAATGTTCTGTATCCTTCTTAATCATCTCTTGTAGTTCTCTATTAATTGTTTGATTAGTGCTCAATCTAAATCGAAGTTCCATCCAAGCTCTTAGGTTAGTGAGATTTTCAACACTATCTTCATGTTGTTTAAGTTTTTCACTCAGATGTGCCCAATCATTAACTCCTATATCTGCCAAATGACTTCTTGAACGAACTCTTTTAACCACTTTACAACAAAACAACTTTATTCAATTCCTTTGAGTAGACCAACCATTTCCTATTAGAAAGTTCTCCATTTCGTAATTTTTGATCATAGTAAAATGTGGAAAACCCTCTATTATGATTATCCTTAGAAAAATTAATGTTGGTTTCTCTAACAGGACCAATTCAACAAGCATATCTCTCATTTTTGCATCTAAACAATCCCACACTCTAAGATCATATATATCCAAAGATAAAGAAGGTTCAGGACATTCGGTCACATAGTTAGTTTCTTCATCATTTTCAGTAGCCTCATCGTCAAGCGCATTTGTTGTATCTTCATTCGCTTCAGTTTCAAGTACATTTGTTCTTTCTTTGATTACCTCATTAGACTCGTTTTGAACAAAATCTTGTACTTCTTCATTAACTTCATTTTCAGTTTGGTTATCAGAAGAAGTATTTCTTTTTTTCCAAAGACTTTGTAATGAACCTTGTAAAGATTTTTCTTCTTCTTTTCGTTGTTTTTTTTTCTATTTTGACTACCAGAGGGTTATTTCTTAGAAAACATTACTGCATTTCAAAAATATAAAATAAAATAAGTTAATAAAAGAGCAAATTAGATGTTTAGTAACAATTTTGGATTAAAAATAACTTAAGTAGATGAAAAATAATGTTTAATAACAATTTTGGATTGTGATATACCTAGAAACAAATTAATTGAAAGGCATCAAAAATCGGTATATCAATTAAGGATTGTATATCTCAAATCAGGGATCCCTAATTAGTAATTACTATAAAAAATCTGAAACATTCCACCTCCATTAAGATCACTCACAAAGGGAATGCCTTAACTTCGGTGGAGCATTTTAGGTAAAAGATGCAGATAAATTACAAGATAGACAAATGAAGCAGCGGAAAATAAAGTCATTTTATAAACAATGTGGTTCAGTCAAGCTTTTACAATAGTTGTCTCAATCATACTTAAAAGTAATACACAGAACTACTGTCTTGATTTAAAAACTTCCAAGTATAAAAGAAGCATAAAAATAACAATGATATTCCCCAATAAAGCATAAACCAGCCATAGCAGTGGAAGAGTCCGAAGCAATACATCGACTATCTTCGAGCTTGGAAAGAAAACTGAGCTAAGTGGTAACATTTCCTCCCTGCGAACCTAGAGGGGGGACGGAAGAAAAGAGGCAAAACAAAACTAGGTCAGACATAAGTCTAGTAAGTCCAGTGACTTTTAGTATATAAATAGGCAAAAACATCATGACATGAATGAATTGAATATAAGACAATACCATGAGAACAAGGATAACAAGATAACATACGATTAGAATAGTTATGATAAGGCAAGATAAACTGAATGCGCTTCTACTCTTTCTCTACTTCACTACTACCTTGTTATTCTGATTTTTATATCTCTGCACCACCTAACTAGTGTCCCAACTAGTAATCTATATAAAATGATCATATTGTAATGTGATCCCAATCCCCGCAATTGTGGTAGCCTTCATGTGTACGTCTACCATGAGGATTCCACCTCAATCTGCCTAATTGTCATGAACATGTTAGATGTACCCTTACTACCCTATCGATCGGCTCCTTACTTGCATTAATGTTCCATGTGTCTATGTTAATCGGCCCTCTCTTGCGTGTAGATACCCAATGCTTGTCCCATCATAAGGTGTATCAATCCTTATGATGGCGACCCGACACGATTCAAGATGACAGTGTATAACTACCGGTACCCAGTGCTTGCTTTTTCCCACTCCGGAGTATGTGCATGCCCGTAAACCATCGAAACCTACACTGACATACCCCCTGCCGTTGTTTTGACCGCTTATAATCAACCCAATAATCGTGCCCCACCCTGCCTAGTTCAGGATACTATGATACATCTATGTGGGTTACTGCTAAAATGGGTCCCCGTTACTAAGGTTTCTTACTGGTTAAGTTTGTGGCCCTATATTTACTAATATTACCCACCAACCCGATATGTACTTAACCCTCCCACCAATTCAAGCATGTTTGTTTAATGGTTAAGTTTGTGGGCCTATATTTACTAATATTACCCACCAACCTGATATGTACTTAACCCTCCCACCAATTCAAGCACGTTTATTTAATGGTTAAGTTTGTGGGCCTATATTTACTAATATTACTCACCCAACTTGATATGTACTTAACCCTCCCACATATTATGCCATATTGGTCAAGTGTTGTCCATTCACGTTAACTTAACCCCACCCATTCATTATGTCATGTTGGTTAAGTGCTGTCCATTCACACTAACTTAACTCACTCATTCATCATGTCAAGTTGGTTAAGTGTTTCTTATTAACTTAACCCTCCTCACTCATCATATTGGATTGGTTAAGTGTTTCCTATTAACTTATCCCCGTTCGTCCATCCAGTTACATTGGTAAAGTGTTCCTTGTTAACTTAACCCCATATGTTCATCATGTGGTATTGGTTAAGTGTCATCAATCAATTCAAGTTAACTTGACCCACCTACTTGTCATGTTACTTTGGTTAAGTGTTGCCTTCTTGTGTTCACTTAACCCTACCACCAATCAAGTTATGTTGGTTAAGTGTTGCCCTCTTGTTTTAACTTAACCTTACCACAAATCAAGTTATATTGGTTAAGTGTTTCTTATTACTTAACCCTACCCATTCATCATGCTATACTAGTTAAGTGCTTCCTATTAACTTATCCCTGGTCATTCATCTTGTTATATTGGTTAAGTGTTTCTCATTAACTAAACCCTAGTCAGTCATCTTGTTATATTGGTTAAGTGTTTCTCATTAACTTAACCCTAGTCATTCATGTTATATTGGTTAAGTGTTCTTATGAACTTAACCCAAGTCATTCATGTTATATTGGTTAAGTGTTCCTATGAACTTAACCCTAGTCATTCATCTTGTTCATTAGCATTAATTGATTTATTAATGCACCAAACTCTCACATTAGATATGTGTTGTTGCGTTTACTGGATGTGCCGGGCAGTTCTGGGCAGTTTTACACCACAACTCAATCTAACCTCGGGTTTTCCTTGAGCATGATGCACTAACCTCTCACATTAGATAGGTGTTGTTGTGGTCACTGGATGTGCTGGGCGGTTCCGGGCAGTTTTACACCACAACTCAATCTAACCTCGGGTTAGGCATGTTCATCTTTAATTTACACATTTACCATATATACCCAAATCAAGATTTTACATGCTAATTACCAAATTCACCAAAACTAGTCATGATCCAATTCCCAAGTTATGCCCAACAAATTCCAATTTCCGGTTATTAATCAAAATTGGTTATACCCAATCTTCCCTAAATTTGCAATAATAGTCATGCCCAAAATCATTATGCATTATGTTTAGCGTCCCAAATCAATAGTTAAGCCCAGGCTAACTTTAATATTCCAATTTACAGTTTATGCCCAAAACTAGGTTTTTCATGCTAAATTTCATATTTTGTCGTTCATGCCAATTCTAGGTTCAATATGTCAAATTACATATTCCATAATTCATGTCAAATTAGCCCCAAATTTCACCTTAACAGTCATGCCATAATACATGTTCCAAATTATGCCAAATAAATGTCAATTTCATGTTATACCCAATTACCCAAGTTCGCAACAAAGATAGTTATGCTCCAAATCATAAGTTAGAAAATTATGTTCCACCATTACCAAATAGACTATTCCCCAATACCACCGCATTCCAATCGCACGTATAATAAGTTTCAGTCTAGATTCGAGGATAATCTAGATTCATAAAATAAAAGGGAAGAAAGAGGAACACAAATGAGAGTAGGCATAAAACATGCATTAAAAGGTAGATCTATCAAATATAATATTATGGACCTAAGAGAATTACAGATCTGGTAGAGTTGAGATATAACAAAGATAGATCTAAAACAAACTGACAGAAATAACCTCATAGACATATAGATCTGGTATAAATAACATCATGAACCTAAAAGGATTATATATCAGATGTCTAACAAAGATAGGCATGATTGAATAGTAACTTTCTCGGCATGTAAATCATTGATTCAATAGAAGGATAGGAATTAATCTGAAAGATTTGCCTTATCATCAAGCATGGACTTAGTTAGATCTGTTTCATTACATGCCAAAATCATTATTAGTCGTTTAAATCTGAAAATAACTTGAACTTACAAAAAGAGAATGATTCTTGTATTTCTGGAATCTGTTTTTTGAAACTTAAAAGCGATCCCTTGACATAGATCTCTAATTTAGATTTGATTCTTATAAAATAGTTGTTGAAGTTATTGAATTAGCCTTTGAATCTCTACTTGAATTCTAACTTGATTCTACGAAGAACTTGAGCGGCATAACCCCATCTTTGATTATTTTGATATGAATTAGGGTAGAGTATAGACGTAATGAAGTTGTGTAGAGAAAACTGTAGCTTTAGGGGTGTTTATATAGCATAAGGATCAACAAATCTGGTCAGAACGGGCGTCCAAATGCAGAAAAATGAGCCAGTCCACGGATCTGGAAATACGGGGGAGGTTGACCCCCTGGTCGACCTATGTGACCCAGGTCGACCCCCAGGTCGACCCTCTGGTCGACCTGGGTCCTAGGCGGGAAATTTCCCACCCTGCCCGGGTGTGTGATTTGAATTTCGAATTTTGAATCTGAGCTGTTTTATTTTATCTAAATTCCTGAAACTTCTAGGTGCCATAACTTTCTCATACAAAGTCCGATTTATGAAAACTTGGACTATATTCCAAGCAGAATTCCGAGACGAATGCGATGGCGTAACCCGTTACCCTTAATTCTTCTTTTAAAAAATTAAATATACTTTAATTTGTTACTTTGACTTTCACAGAAAATACGGGGTGTTACAGAATCGGTATATCACAACAGCCAATTTCAACCAATTTCATAATCATAACAACAATTTCAATTATTGTTAACAATCGATAATTAGGGATTGTGATTTACCAGAGGCTATGACTCACAACTAATTGATTTACACTGTACAAACTGATTGACAATTAGGGATTGTGATCATATACAGTACAAACTTATAGGCCGCCATAGCATACCTTAGTAAGCTTTGCCCTTTTTTCCGCTGAAGATTGTTGAGAAGTTTTGTGTGAATTCTCCTTCTGTTTGCTTGATTCACTGGTTCGTCGGCCCTAATCTTTCTCCACGTGTTTCTTTTTTTCTTTCTTCGCGTGTTTCTTTTTCTTTTTTTTTTATCCGCTGAAAGGCGGTTCGAATTTGATGCCCTGTGTGGGCTTGCTGCCCCGTGCCCAAGCACTGCTCGCACGTGCTGAGGGCTGGCTATGATAATAAGTCAGTAGGTTCCACACTTGTGTAGCTTTAAACGAACAAGTCCAACCGATATAGGCATACAACATGCTATGTGGTTTATTATAACTTTTAAATAGCTTCCTCATTCTCTCGAAGAGTACAAAACTTGTGGTTTTATAGGAAAATGCTTATTTCGAGAAAAATAGTTTTAAAACAGTTTTTTTTGTAAAGCCGACGGGGTTGAGTGGTCCCCTTACACTTTATTGATATACCAAAAGACGAGTACATATAAACAAGGAAAGAAACAAAAACAAAAAGAAGTACGGAGAGCACAAGGCATATCAATGACTACATGAAGCTAAAAGAGTAAAAACAAAGAATCAAAAAATAAAACACAGTAGCTAGCCAAAAATTCCAGGGTCATAAGTGAATTTTATGTATTTACGGCCCTCCCGGATATCATATCAAACAAGTTGCTTCCATTGGCCGTAGTCCATTCTACGAGAGGGATCAAAAACTCGCAGACATCTTTCTCTCCAGATCCTGCTCACAATCTTCTCCAGCACATAGCTAAAGGTTCTTGCTTTGTTGCTCTTCCCAGTGGCTTTTTTCTGATTTGCTCCCAATCAAGACACATAGTGCAGGCCGTAGTACACCGCTGAGTTGTTGTTGTTGCGCTTCAGACCACATGCGTCTAGTAACAGTGCATTCAAAATAGAGGTGATGAAGGGTTTCGGGTTCTCTATCACACAACAAGCATGTTTGATCAGTCGCCATTGCCATATGTGCTGATCTTGTCCTTAGTATTTATAGCGCCTTTTATTATCTTCCACATGCACATGTTTTATTATCTTCCACATGCGTTAATCTTCCACATTTTTTATCAATCGCTATGCCATACCCTCTTCAAACCATGCAATCCTTGCTTTTTGTCTCTTCATATTCGCTAGCATAAGCATTTGCGTTTGCTCAAGTAACCTACGCCAGTAGGAGAATAGGCCACTACAATTACCAACTTGTCTTTAGCCCACAATTTAATCAGAGATTTCAGGGATTTTACACTACAACAAAAACACCATATTACGACGGTGGAAAACAATGGTGGAGCCACCGTCGTCTATTAAGAAGTTGTAATAGATTATAATTTTTTACAACTTTTTAGCATCGTTGCGACACCGTCGTAATGTGTATATTTTATAACTGTTTTCCGCCGTTGTAATAAACTTTATTACAACATTTATGCACTGTTGTAATAATATCTACTACAATTGTTATGCACCGTTGTGACTGACAGTTGCGTTTTTAAAAAAATAGATATCTTTTGTAACTGAAATGAACAATACACTAAATATAGAAATACTTCATAAGCAAATGAGATATTACGGTTATTTGCAAACTAACTTATTAAAATACTCAAATTTTCAGTATTACAAACAATAAGTTTTAGAAAACATTTCGCGCATTATTACATATTTGACCATTACAAAGCAACTTAGTACAAACACAAGTTACCCACAAAAAAATTGCATATCCTAGGGGAGTACATTAGTCGAAGACACCGAAATATTTACGTCATTTATCTTTTTGGTGCAAGTTCACTACAGTGATTTGAAACCTGTTCCAACAACACCAAATCTTAATAACATTCTATACACAAGAGACAACACACACACACATCATAATGAACACAAATTTGTACTAAGTACCACAATGCGACAAACTAGGAATCTGACTTGTTAAACTACGACTGACCGACCGACTGATCGACTCACTGGCACAAGACATATAATAATAATTAAGACCCATCTTCGCTCAAATTCCCTCCGGGAAAACCTAGTAAATTTTTTGTTTAAGGGCAAACCTGAAAGCAGCTAAAATGCAAGCTTAATTGTGCAGAGATGTTAACTTAACCATGCGTCTTGGCTCTCTTCATTCCAAGGCTGTTGTTGGTGTTGATAAAATCTAAAACCAAAAAAACATTAAGAGGTAGTGGAATCAAAACAAATAAATATGTAATAAAATCTGAAACCCACAAAAAATGAAAAGAAAACGTACATAGAAGAGAAATACGGTAAATGATTTGGATCCCATCTTGCCATTCTACCTAAAAATCAACAATAGAAAAAAGATTTAAACACAAATTAAACTCATTATGATGCTGCTATCACTACTTAAATTCATTACTCATGATAAGCACGTATCCCTGCAACCATCTTTACTCATGTTATTTGCATTACACAATATTCTTACTTCATGCTATAAAAAAAGGGTTTAATGTTTCACAAGCATATAAGAGAACACACATAAAAATGAGTTAAAGAATACATAATGGCCAGATTAAGAACACCTTGAGTTGAGTTTACTTCATTAGCAATGCTTATAAAGCAACCTTAACAATTAAAAGAACCAATAGTGATAGATCATCATCGCTATCACTAAAACAAAGAGAAAAAAAGTGAAGGCAACATGTGTTTCAGAACTGTGCAAACACAAGATTTACTGAGATATGTGCATTCAATATCCACGCCTCTGTAATATTTAGGGTTTTAAAAATCAGAACCTTATACAAATAACAATATGTTATTTTAATATAGTTAGAATTTCACATAGTACAAATAAAAGTCAAGTAACACTACCTCAAGTGGTATGGTGCTAGTAACACTACATCAAGTGGTATGGTGCTTTATCATAAGTTCTGATATGAGACATCCAAATGAGTGCTATACTGAAATGGTGCATTTATTTACATTTCAGAAAAACTTACCCGTACCGGGGACAGGGTCAAGAAGCAGAACATGTCATTTAGATATATCAGTCGGAAGCTTCTCATATATTCGCTGGTTCAAAAAACAAAACCTTTGGATTACTGAATGTACTTATACTTACATTTTTTTAACAAATAAATATTGTAAGCAACTCACATTTTTGCCATTATTTCCAACACAGTGAATAAGAATTCTTCCAATTTTTGTACCTTTGCAACATGCACACAAAGAATTCTCCATACTTTCACCACTATAATAAGAAAGATCAATGTCAGAATTCAACAAGGATCGGGTAAATATTCTCATTGAGATGAAATGAAACAAATAGAAGTAAATAGGATTCTGACAAAACAAAAAAGATGAAATAAAGAACTACATAGTATATTATTAGTCTTCACTGTCGTCTCAGTTAAGGGAATGGCCTCAGTGAAATCTATCCTAGACTGTACTATTGCTACACATTTAAAAACCTAATAGATATCCCAATCAACTGACGAACATAACATGGTTTGTCCAAAATAGAACTGTTGACAAACTCGATGAAGTGAAGTCAGCATGTGACAATTCAAGGAGCCAAACAAATTGACAGTATGAACAAGCAAAAAAGAAAAAGAAAATAAATCAATCATGTAGAATATTATTCCTGTGTGATTTGGTGCCCATGTTAATATCGTCTTAACTTATTTTTGGACAACACTGTGTTTCTCTTCAGCGCTCATGTCAATATCATCTTAACTCATTTTTAGACAACAGTATTTGACTAGTATTCAACATATGAATAAGTACTTGACTAGACTTAACATTTTTGGACATAACATATGGTTTTCTAATCATATACCAGGTTTACCTGCAATCCGATGTAGTAGAAGTGGCACTGGACATGATCCCGACCACAACAGAGAGGAACAGCTCGCAAAAACCGCCGATTGAGAGAAGATCAAAAAGACAGAATCAGGGCTTTAAAAGTGGTAGCGGCGGAGTCGCAAGAAGACATGCCAGATGGAAAAAGGAGAAAACAAGAGGGAGGCATAAGGAGATACCGCACGATTGGAAGTGAGAGGAGTGGTAGAAGTAGCGGATCTGAAAAGCGAAGGGGTTAGAAAGAAGCATAAGAGACTTGAGATGCAGTACTGGGAAAAGCTAGGTATAGAAAGGAGAGAGTGGAAGAAGAGAGTGTTATTAAGGAGGAGGATGCACAGTAGGATTTGAAGAAGAGAAAAGGAAGAAGGAAGGCAGCGGAAAAATCCCTAATCCCAATTACCACATCTCAAACGCTGATGTACTTTCCCCGGGCCACCTAATATAGTAAAATTGAAGATATGAAGTACTTTGGAGCCAAATTTTCATTTTCCCCAACTGACCGTGACCCGCAGTTTTTTATCTTTTCGTAATAACATGACTACCCTTTTTGTATGTTATAAACATAGTTTGACCAAAATTTATACAATTAAATATTACGAGGTAGAACTAATAAGTAAAAATTTATGTTAAATGTAAAATAGGTTTCCTGCGAATTGATTTTCATTAAAATATTGAATATTACATATCAATAATAGTTATTACTATTTATTACTTAATTTTTATTTCTTTTTAGTTGTAGCTGTATATTAACTATCAAAAGTTAATTATTATGTATATGCTACTGGTTATTAACTGGTACTTAACGGTAATTAATAAAAATAATTGTTATTTGTTAATTATTATTCTTTATTAATTTTAATTATTATATTTGTAACACCCCACTCCCGCTATGATCACTCACTAAGGGAATGCCATAGCATCGGTGGAGTATTTTAGTGAATATAGAACAGAAAAATTACAACAAGACAGATATAAATAGTACTTGAAATTTTAAAACATCATCTCATAACCGCGGAAGTAAAACATGTCTGGTTACATCATAAAACCACAATAAAGGTCAAGTACAATATCCATCAAAATAAAGAAGTACATAATCCCACTCTCATACAATAGCCAAACAAAAGAAAAGATAACTGGATAACTGGAGCTTTACATCTATCCAAGCTCCTAAAGACTGGAACAGCAATCCGATCAAGCTCCACTACTGCTAGGATCCACCGTAGGACCTGAGGGTTGGGAAAAAGATAAAAACAACAGGGTCAGACATAAGTCTGAGCGAGTCCTATAACTTTAACAATACAATCGTTAAAGTAACCAGAGAAGACATAAACTGATATACGGTAACATATAGGGATGAATGGCTACCCTAAGCAGTCAACTAAACGAAGATAAAGGATAAAGACGCATCTACCCTCCCTAAGGTAAATTACTAAACTGCACCACACCAGTCGTTCCTAACTTAAAGGTTGATCCCACCCAAGGACTTATAAAATTTACTAATTAGTACCTGCGTACCCCTAGGTGACCAAGTAGGCGCCACGGGGCCCTACAATCCACTAGGTGTACACACTACTTCCCATTCGATCGGCTCCCTAACGTAGATACCCGTGCTGGCCCCACCGTGGGATGTATCATTCCCCAATGTGGCAACCTGATGAAACTAAAGGTGCACGACTTATATCTACTCGATGCAACAACGGCTTACCTACCAGCCCGGGCCCACTCACGCATATGAAGCCCGTTGGACTTGCGTTGCCACCGCTAACCCGTTTGCCTCTTACAGTCAAGCCCAGTATGCGTGTCCCGTCCTCGACATGGGTCGAGCCCACAAAGATACGTATGGGTTACTGGTTGAAATGGGCCTCCACAAGCTACCCACCTAAGCTTGTCCCTTTTTCTAGTATATCCCACTTAACCCTTTAATCATGTGTTAATTACATGTTCTATTTTGGTTAAGTATTCTAATCGTATTTTCTATTGCCACCCAAGGCAACCACTAGATTTTCTCATGCCACCCGAGGCACCCACTTAACCCCTCATGTCCCTCTACATGCTAATGTGGTTAAGTGTTTCTTAATTAATTAATTAAGAACGTAACCTTTGTAAAGACCTCTCACATTAGACTGTCTTTTATGACCGCTGGTTAAGCCGGTTGGGTCCGGGCAGCCTTATGTCATAACAGAGTCTAACCTCGTGTCTTTACATTAATTACGTATT
The DNA here is from genome assembly GCA_030737875.1 of Allium sativum. Classification (NCBI taxonomy): domain Eukaryota; kingdom Viridiplantae; phylum Streptophyta; class Magnoliopsida; order Asparagales; family Amaryllidaceae; genus Allium; species Allium sativum. Next base: position 574,806,732 of record CM060909.1, on the reverse strand, counting down.
TAGTTTGTGCCTAAGACCTCTCACATTGGGCTAACATTTGTAGCAACTGGTTAAGCCGGTTGGGTCCGGGCAGTTTTACGCTACAACTGAGTCCAACCTCGTGTCTTAGTCAATTAATTACACCTAATTAATCACCCTCATAATTTTATATTAATTATCCCTAATTAATCAAGTTTTCTTAACATGGGTAGACCTAACTTAATAGGTAAATTCCCATGGGGTAGACCTAACTCAATAGGTAAATTCCCAACACATAGTATGGGTACACCTAACCAAATAGGCAAATTCCCATACTATGTTTATTTATTTTGTGTTATGCATAATTATATTAATTTCACACAATCTTATTAACTTATGCATTTAATTACCCCATCGTTCCCACGTAATTTCGTTCATGATATAACACATATAAAAGGTGTCAACTTGCATATGAATGAACCTGTTTCAAAGGTGCCATCTTGCATATTAACAAACACATAACTTGCATAGGAACTTGCATAACATGTCACATAACTTGCATATAATATGTCACATAACTTACATATTCATTTTGCATAACAAACTTGCATATTAGCTTATAGACTTGCATAATGTGTCATCATGAACTTGCATATTAATAAACATGTAACTTGCATATTTACATACATGTAACTCGCATATTAACAAACATGTAACTTGCATATAAAGAAACATGTAACTTGCATATTTACATACATGTAACTTGCATATTAACAAACATGTAACTTGCATATTAACAAACATGTAACTTGCATATTTACATACATGTAACTTGCATATTAACAAACATGTAACTTGCATATTAACAAACATGTAACTTGCATATTAACAAACATGTAACTTGCATAGCATATTACCATGAACTTGCATAACATGCATATGATTACATAGCCCACAACTTGCATATTTAGCATCATGCAAACATAACATACATCATATTAAACTTGCATAAGCTTACATACTCAACATGCATAAACATAAGATTAATGCTAACATCATATCATATGATTCAAAGCTCATTAACCCACATACAAAACCATAAATCTCATCACATCTCATCTAATTAGTTTACCAAAAGATCATCAAAGTGATAGAAACTCACAACTAGCAACTTTGAACACCAAATGAAGAAGATTAAGATGCTAAGAAGGGATTAGAAGTTGATTAGAGAGTGATTAGTATGCAACCCTCTTCATAAAATTAGTGGAGGCCATGAGAGCTAGCATTTTGCCATAGTTTAGTCACTAGGTTTAATTATGAATGAATTAGGGTAGGTTAGGGTCTTATTTATAGATTAGGCAAGTGTTTTAGGCCATAGGATTAACCCTAGATTCAATCCAAGCCATCAAAGCATGTCTTGGGGAAGAAGTCAAGTGTAGGAACCATCTAGGGCCTTTAGATTAAAGATGGACCATGAGAACCATTCAAATGCAAAATCTGCACTTGAGCGAATCGGCCCACGGGTTGACAGCCAAACACCCTGGATTAACCCCTAGTCGACCCAGCTGGCTCGGGTCGACTTCAAAAATCGGCCGGTTCGGTTATTCCCCTCTCCCAATTCGCTGTTTTGAGCATTTTTGCATATTTATTTATTAAATTTTCAATTATATATATATATATATATCAATATATATATATATATATATATCTACACAACCCATTTCACTTAATTAAGTATACTTTAATTTGGGAATTTTCGTGAAACTTCGCGAGGCCATATCTTGGTCATACGGACTCCGATTTTCGAAAACTCGGACTCTATTTCGCGTATTTTTCCGAGACGAACACAATGGCATAGCCCGTTTCCCTTGATTCCCATTTTAGAATTAAATTCTGCCTCGATTTATGTTATTACAGGTTATTGAAAATACGGGTTGTTACATTCTCCCCTCCTTAAAGGATTTCGTCCCCGAAATCTTCAAGTTAGGAAGAACGTATCCTACCATCCAATCATCCATCTACTCAAAGCATCATCCACGAGCAATCATTGTCCTTACAAGATTCTAAATGCTGGATGGATATATGCAAAAGTGTGTGTATATGTACTTACCTAATGCGAAAATCAGGCGGTTACTGATACAGTAAACCTCCTTAATGCAAACCATGATAGTGCCATGCATCCAATATGTATGCGAAACCCTATTGACACATACAAATTTCTACATGCGTGCACAACCATACACAAAAATGCATCATCCATATGATAACACAGCCATGATACATCCATCAATCTAACTACCACATCCATTTATGCAATATGCAACATGAAGTGACTGAGCCGATCTAGTGCCTAATGTGTGTGTATATGCATCCACGAGCAACCACTAGCAAACAATTGCATCCATATGCATCCATCAACCATAACATGTTTCAAACACATGTCTCAACCATAGGTTTTACCCTATCTAAAGGTCATAGGTATTAGCGAGAGGATATACTAAAGATAAGATAAGTACTAGACAAGCAATAAAGGAGAAGTTAAAAGACATACTCTCAAAAAGAAATGGATACAAAGAACGCATCTTTGCTTCCGTCTCCCAAGTAGCATTGCTTTCGTCATCTCCCCATTGCACTTTAACTAGCTGAACTTCTCTGTTCCTCAACTTCCTAGTTTCTGACCCAAGGATGCGAGTAGGAGCTCGTCGAATCGTCGCATCACGCTCTACCTCTACATCTCTAAGCAAGCTCGGCTCTACCACCTCCGCGGTCTCATGTAAGCACTTCCTCAAATGTGATACATGGAATACATCATGAACACCACTAAGTCTGTCGGGCAACTCCACCCTATATGCCATCCGTCCAATCCTTTCCTTAATAGGAAATGGTCCAACAAACCTCGGTGCTAACTTCCCTACGGACCCAAAGCGAACAACATTTCTCAATGGAGATACTTTGACAAAAACCATGTCCCCAACCTCAAACTCAAGATCCGTCCTTCTCCGATCCGCATAAGATTTCTGTCTATCTTGCGCTGCTTTCATCCTTTTTCGAATTAAATCAATCTTCTCTAAAGTCTCTCTAACCATATCCGGCCCAAGCAAGATCTTATCCGTAGATTCCCACCAACATGTAGGAGATCGACAAGGCCTTCCATAAAGAGCTTCGAAAGGAGCCATACCAATACTGGACTGAAAGCTGTTATTATATGCGAACTCCACCAAAGGAAGATGTTCTTCCCATGTACCTCCAAAATCCAAGATACAAAGCCTCAAAAGATCTTCTAAGATACGGTTCACCCTCTCGGTCTGACCGTCCGTCTGAGGATGATATGTGGTGCTCAAACACAACTGAGTCCCTACCGCCTCTTGCAAACTTCTCCAAAACTCACTAGTGAAAATAGGATCTCGATCACTCACAATGCTGGATGGTACGCCATGCAATCTAACAATCTCTCTAACATAGACTGAAGCAAGCCATGGAGCGGTCCTCTTACTCTTTACGGGTATAAAATGGGCACTCTTTGTAAGTCTGTCTACCACAACCCAAATTCCCGTATTGCCCTTCCTCGATCTCGGTAACCCGTCGATGAAATCCATCGAGACACTATCCCACTTCGACTGTGGAACTTCCAATGGGTGTAGCAACCCACCGGGTTTCCTTTGCTCCACTTTAACTTGTTGGCACACTAAGCATCTAGCCACATACTCGGCCACATCTTTCTTCATACCGGCCCAAAAGAAAACTCTCTTCATGTCTTGGTACATTTTGTCTCCACCGGGATGAATAGTCATTCTTGAACGATGTGCATCATCCAAAATAGCCTTCTTCAAACCCTCATCTTGCGGTACACAAAGTCTACCGTCTCTATGCAACCATCCCTTATCATCTATGGTGTATCTACCCAAATGGCTGGACGACTCCCCTCTTATAAGCTTCTCTACCAACACAACCAACTGTGGGTCGTCTCGCTGAGCCTCGCCAATTCGTCTCAAAAGAGTAGGTCTAACCTCCAAGGATGCCAACAAACCAGGTACAAAATCAACAGAAGGTCTGAAGTCAAACAAAGAAAGAAACTCCAAGCTTCGTCGTTCCACGAACAATGGACTCAAAGATAGCCTTTTTCTACTTAAGGCGTCTGCCACCACGTTACCCTTACCAGGGGTATACGCTATCTCGAAATCATAGGATGCTAAGAACTCCATCCACCTTTGCTGTCTTAAGTTTAAATCCTTCTGAGAGAATAAGTACTTCAATGATTTATGGTCGGTGAACAACTCGAATCTCTCACCAAGAAGATAATGGCGCCAAGACTTAAGTGCGAAAACAATCGCGGCCAACTCTAGATCATGGGTAGGGTAATTCTTCTCATGCACTCTCAATTGTCTCCCTCCATAGGCTATTACCCTTCCCTCCTGCATCAAGACTGCGCCTAATCCTGTTCCACAAGCATCGGTATAAACAACAAACGGCTTACTCCCATCTGGAAGCACTAAAACTGGAGCGGTGGTCAAAGCTCTCTTTAACCGTCGGAAAGCATCATCACAATCTACATCCCATGAGAAAACCAGATTCTTCTTCGTCAAGCGGGTTAATGGGGCTGATATCTTCGCGAAGTCTTTGATGAACTTCCTATAATATCCTGCCAACCCCAAGAAACTTCTTACCTCGGTAGCATTTCTAGGAACTTTCCAATCCTGGATAGATACTATCTTTGCGGGATCCACAGCTATCCCTTCCTTAGAGACCACATGCCCTAAGAATCGCACTTCTCTTCTCCAAAAATGGCATTTAGAGAATTTAGCTTTAAGACTATGCGCTCGAAGAGTCTCCAACACTTCCTTGAGATGTAAGGCATGCTCTTCTTCATTCTTGGAAAAGACCAAGATGTCATCCACAAAAACTACTACAAACTTATTCAGATACTCTCTGAACACTCTACTCATGAGATCAACAAAGTATGCGGGGGCGTTTGTCAACCCAAATGGCATCACTAGCCACTCATAAAAACCATCCGGAGTCCGGAAAGCAGTCTTCTCTATACTGTCCTCCGCCACTCTTAACTGATGAAACCCTGTAGCTAAGTCCATCTGCGAAAATACTGACGCGCCAACCAACTGATCAAAGAGATCATCTATCCTCGGTAATGGGTGTCTTTTCTTCTTCGTGAGCTTATTAAGTTCCCTATAATCCACACAAAGTCTGAGGGACCCATCCGCCTTCGTGGCAAACACTACTGGAGCTCCCCACTCCGATATACTTCGCCTTATGAACCCCTTCTCAAGCAACTCCCCTACTTGCTTATGAAGTTCTCTTCTCTCACGAGGAGCCATGTGGCGTACTGGCAAAGACACTGGTTTGGCATTATCCACCAAATAAATTCGGAAATCTATCTCCCGCTTCGGAGGCAAACCCTTTACTTCTTCAAACACATCCGGATATTCCCGGACTACTCTGACAGAACACAAACTTTCGACCGAAGCATCGAGCGATTCAAGATAACTTAGCAAAACAGATTCCATGGGATTGCAAGAGATCTCGAGAGTGTTACCCAAGCGGGTCATGAGCCTGACAACTCTCCTTTCGCAATCAAGAACGGCACCATTACTGGATAACCAGTCCATGCCCAAGATCAACCCATAGCCCGTGAAGCCCAATACAAAAGCATCACATCTAAACTCAACGCTAAGTATAGAAATCTTCAAACCCAAACATATCATAGACAGATATATGGAGCCCCCAATTGGGTTTGAGACAACCAAGGGATCATCAACTAGACTGGTGTCTAAGTGCAGTGACTCAACTAACGATGATGAGATAAAAGAATGCGATGCGCCAGAGTCAAACAAAGTACGAACTGGATGATCAAACAGAAAAACCAGACTTTCAACGGAAATAGTTCTACCTCTCTGCTTAATCGGTGGAACTGAGAGAACCTGAACTTGCCCCCCTGACTGAGGTGGTGCTATAAGAGCTTGCACCTGGCCTCCTGAGGTAGACCCCGTCTTCTGCCCCTTCTTTGGGCAGTTTTTCACAAGATGCCCTGCTTCACCACAATGAAAGCAACCGGTCTTCTTCTTTTTGCGACAATCCTTACTGAGGTGTCCTGGTGTTCCACAATTGAAGCACTTCTTCTTCGTCTTCTTTTTGTCACCATTGCCTTTTCCGCCCTTGCCTTGTTGTTGCTGTTGCGGTTTCTTCTGATCCCCCTTTTTCTCTGGTGCCTTAGAATTCTTATCATCCTCATGCATAAGTGCCATGTAGACAAGCTTCTCAAAAGTGGCCCCCATAGGAATGTGAGTCATAGCTATTCCTTGCAATGGTTCGTTCAAGCCTCTAACGAACCTCAAAGCCTTCTTCTCCGGTGTATTCACCAACTCTATGCCAAACCTTGCTAATTGATTGAATTTGTTGACATATTCTTTCACCGTGAGATTCCCTTGCTTCAAATTCAAGAACTTCTCCATAAACAGATTCTCTTCCGCCCTTGAGAGAAACTTAGCCCCAAACCTTTGCTTAAAATCTGCCCAAGAGTCAACAGGGCGTTCTCCATTAGTGACCTCCCACCAGAATGAGGCCTCTCCCTTCATTAACCAAGCCGCCAACTTGACTTTCTTTCCCTCTTCCACTTCAAAGATATCTAGCAACTCTTCCACTTCCTTAAGCCAATCTCTAGCCTCTACGAAAGTCTCTGAACCAAGAAAAGGTTTTCCTCCTATAGCCTTGAACTCCTTGCAAACCTTAGCAAAATTATCCACTCTAGGCTGAGGAGGAGGAGCGGTTGTCTCTGGTGTAGTAGCATTGGCCGGACCCGCAGCCGCGGCCCTAGCCTCTTGCAACCTCCTATACCATAGTGGTATAACTAAACCCTCCGGGATGTTAAGATCTTCAGCCATGCTGAAACGAAAGAGGAAAGATTCAAAAAGGAGATTCCGAAAGATAAAGATATGGCTATTGGGGATTATGCTTTTCTTTTTCAAAAACTTTTTCTCTTAGAAGACATGCTTTTGAAAATACTTTCTTCGAAAATACTCTTAGAAAATAGTTTTTCTAAAAAAAAATTATCTGTTCTGGTAACCTTAAGCTCTGATACCACGTGTAACACCCCACTCCCGCTATGATCACTCACTAAGGGAATGCCATAGCATCGGTGGAGTATTTTAGTGAATATAGAACAGAAAAATTACAACAAGACAGATATAAATAGTACTTGAAATTTTAAAACATCATCTCATAACCGCGGAAGTAAAACATGTCTGGTTACATCATAAAACCACAATAAAGGTCAAGTACAATATCCATCAAAATAAAGAAGTACATAATCCCACTCTCATACAATAGCCAAACAAAAGAAAAGATAACTGGATAACTGGAGCTTTACATCTATCCAAGTCCTAAAGACTGGAACAGCAATCCGATCAAGCTCCACTACTGCTAGGATCCACCGTAGGACCTGAGGGTTGGGAAAAAGATAAAAACAACAGGGTCAGACATAAGTCTGAGCGAGTCCTATAACTTTAACAATACAATCGTTAAAGTAACCAGAGAAGACATAAACTGATATACGGTAACATATAGGGATGAATGGCTACCCTAAGCAGTCAACTAAACGAAGATAAAGGATAAAGACGCATCTACCCTCCCTAAGGTAAATTACTAAACTGCACCACACCAGTCGTTCCTAACTTAAAGGTTGATCCCACCCAAGGACTTATAAAATTTACTAATTAGTACCTGCGTACCCCTAGGTGACCAAGTAGGCGCCACGGGGCCCTACAATCCACTAGGTGTACACACTACTTCCCATTCGATCGGCTCCCTAACGTAGATACCCGTGCTGGCCCCACCGTGGGATGTATCATTCCCCAATGTGGCAACCTGATGAAACTAAAGGTGCACGGCTTATATCTACTCGATGCAACAACGGCTTACCTACCAGCCCGGGCCCACTCACGCATATGAAGCCCGTTGGACTTGCGTTGCCACCGCTAACCCGTTTGCCTCTTACAGTCAAGCCCAGTATGCGTGTCCCGTCCTCGACATGGGTCGAGCCCACAAAGATACGTATGGGTTACTGGTTGAAATGGGCCTCCACAAGCTACCCACCTAAGCTTGTCCCTTTTTCTAGTATATCCCACTTAACCCTTTAATCATGTTTTAATTACATGTTCTATTTTGGTTAAGTATTCTAATCGTATTTTCTATTGCCACCCAAGGCAACCACTAGATTTTCTCATGCCACCCGAGGCACCCACTTAACCCCTCATGTCCCTCTACATGCTAATGTGGTTAAGTGTTTCTTAATTAATTAATTAAGAACGTAACCTTTGTAAAGACCTCTCACATTAGACTGTCTTTTATGACCGCTGGTTAAGCCGGTTGGGTCCGGGCAGCCTTATGTCATAACAGAGTCTAACCTCGTGTCTTTACATTAATTACGTATTTAGTTTGTGCCTAAGACCTCTCACATTGGGCTAACATTTGTAGCAACTGGTTAAGCCGGTTGGGTCCGGGCAGTTTTACGCTACAACTGAGTCCAACCTCGTGTCTTAGTCAATTAATTACACCTAATTAATCACCCTCATAATTTTATATTAATTATCCCTAATTAATCAAGTTTTCTTAACATGGGTAGACCTAACTTAATAGGTAAATTCCCATGGGGTAGACCTAACTCAATAGGTAAATTCCCAACACATAGTATGGGTACACCTAACCAAATAGGCAAATTCCCATACTATGTTTATTTATTTTGTGTTATGCATAATTATATTAATTTCACACAATCTTATTAACTTATGCATTTAATTACCCCATCGTTCCCACGTAATTTCGTTCATGATATAACACATATAAAAGGTGTCAACTTGCATATGAATGAACCTGTTTCAAAGGTGCCATCTTGCATATTAACAAACACATAACTTGCATAGGAACTTGCATAACATGTCACATAACTTGCATATAATATGTCACATAACTTACATATTCATTTTGCATAACAAACTTGCATATTAGCTTATAGACTTGCATAATGTGTCATCATGAACTTGCATATTAATAAACATGTAACTTGCATATTTACATACATGTAACTCGCATATTAACAAACATGTAACTTGCATATAAAGAAACATGTAACTTGCATATTTACATACATGTAACTTGCATATTAACAAACATGTAACTTGCATATTAACAAACATGTAACTTGCATATTTACATACATGTAACTTGCATATTAACAAACATGTAACTTGCATATTAACAAACATGTAACTTGCATATTAACAAACATGTAACTTGCATAGCATATTACCATGAACTTGCATAACATGCATATGATTACATAGCCCACAACTTGCATATTTAGCATCATGCAAACATAACATACATCATATTAAACTTGCATAAGCTTACATACTCAACATGCATAAACATAAGATTAATGCTAACATCATATCATATGATTCAAAGCTCATTAACCCACATACAAAACCATAAATCTCATCACATCTCATCTAATTAGTTTACCAAAAGATCATCAAAGTGATAGAAACTCACAACTAGCAACTTTGAACACCAAATGAAGAAGATTAAGATGCTAAGAAGGGATTAGAAGTTGATTAGAGAGTGATTAGTATGCAACCCTCTTCATAAAATTAGTGGAGGCCATGAGAGCTAGCATTTTGCCATAGTTTAGTCACTAGGTTTAATTATGAATGAATTAGGGTAGGTTAGGGTCTTATTTATAGATTAGGCAAGTGTTTTAGGCCATAGGATTAACCCTAGATTCAATCCAAGCCATCAAAGCATGTCTTGGGGAAGAAGTCAAGTGTAGGAACCATCTAGGGCCTTTAGATTAAAGATGGACCATGAGAACCATTCAAATGCAAAATCTGCACTTGAGCGAATCGGCCCACGGGTTGACAGCCAAACACCCTGGATTAACCCCTAGTCGACCCAGCGAGCTCGGGTCGACTTCAAAAATCGGCCGGTTCGGTTATTCCCCTCTCCCAATTCGCTGTTTTGAGCATTTTTGCATATTTATTTATTAAATTTTCAATTATATATATATATATATATCAATATATATATATATATATCTACACAACCCATTTCACTTAATTAAGTATACTTTAATTTGGGAATTTTCGTGAAACTTCGCGAGGCCATATCTTGGTCATACGGACTCCGATTTTCGAAAACTCGGACTCTATTTCGCGTATTTTTCCGAGACGAACACAATGGCATAGCCCGTTTCCCTTGATTCCCATTTTAGAATTAAATTCTGCCTCGATTTATGTTATTACAGGTTATTGAAAATACGGGTTGTTACAATATTTATAATTAATTATTTAATATTTCAAATTAATTATTATTATTTAATAGCCAAAATTGTTATTAGTTGCCAAAATTATATTTATTAAAACTTCTGAAATAGTTACTACCAAATCAAATAGTACTTATTATTAATAGTTATTATTTAACTTTTACTTATTTCTACTTAGATATAGTCGATTAATAATTATTAAAAGCTTATAATGTATGTTGCTAATTGTTAATTAATAATAACATACATTAACTATTAAAAATAAATTACTACATATTAAATATTAATTATGTAATAATAATTAATAAATATTATTGATTCCTAAGTTTATTATTAATTATTATTAAATATTAATATAATTAGTTATTAAATATAGATATTATAAACATGAAGTGTGTAATAGGCATCTATTACAACTAACAAAATGAAAAGTTGTTAAAATTACGTTTATTACAACTTTAGGCAATTGAGAGTTGTAAAAAATATCTATTACAACGGTGCTTTTACCACGGTTGTAAACTTAAAGTTGTAATATGGTGTTTTTGTTGTATGTTAACTTTTTGTGTAAAACATATATGGGGTTAGCAAAACACGGAATAGTCCAATCCTTATTTACAAGTTCAAAAAAACAAATATCATCAGCCCAAACATTAAAATTTTGAAACTAGGTCTTCTAAATATTTCAGTATCACCAAGACGAAGGACTTGGGGGTGATCTAATAAGATTGGGGTAGGTAATTCATTACAGAGGGTAGGCCAAAAATCTTGGGCTATAGAGTTACAAAAAGCGTGGTTAATTCAGGTGAAAGTGCGAGTACTGTGCCTTTTATTGTTGTTACACATAAATTCAGCTACATAAGAATTAGTAAACAGAAGATTGGTATCAGATATCACTATATTAAGAGGGTCTATCTCGTTGAGAGTAACGGGGGATCCGCCCACTCTGTCAGTGAGGTTCAGGGGTAAATTAAAGTCACCGCACAACAACCAGTGGTGGGTATGTTGTCTAAAGTTTAGCAAATCCTGGTAAATGTTATTTCTAGCAAGAGAAGAATTCATGGCATAAACAAAAGTAAAATAATATGAAGTAGTAGTGGGAATGAAAACATAGTGACAATGTATATACTGGTTAGAGGAGGCAATCTTAGTAAAATTATGGATATCAGGATCAAATATAAGCACAATTCTACCGTAATTCGCACCATGTAAATTATGCAAAAGGTGTCAAGTCAAGTCTATGTACCTTGCTGCTCTCATTGTAAGTTCTTTATTCAATTTAGTCTTCAAAATAGCTAGTGCAAAGAGTCTATGCTTCCTAATAAGGTGCATGCATTCATTCAATTTGATGTCCAAATGCGCTCCTCTAATGTTCCGTACACAGATGTTTTGTAGCACTATTATACTCTGTGATTTGAGAAGTAACATTCGCTTTGGATCTTGTAACGACTGCTGAAGACTTAGCTCCTGATTGATTTGCTTTAGAGTGTGGAGAGCTCTCATTACTTTGTTTACCTGTTTTAGGCAATCTGTTCCCAGTTTTATCTTTGATAGCTTTTGCAATGTCATAATGATGGGACTCAGATGCTATTCTATGACCTGGAGGTGGGGAAATCTTATCATAGGGTTGATTCTTTCTTGCTTCGTTATTGGCTTGATTTTCACTGATTTTCTCGATAGTACCACTTTTGCTATGTTCAGTAGGTTTTGGTGAGAAATCTGGTTTGTCAGGAGCTTTTGGAACCACGTCTTCTTCATGATCAAGTGTATTAGTGATAATGTCACAATACGTAGGAAGAGTAGCTTGTAAGGCTGGTTCAAAAGAAGGTTTGATAAGAACATTTACTTGATAGTCAAGTTCAGCTTGAGAAGTGTTTGGTGCAAGATTTGCAATTTCTTTGCTCAGTTGTTCATCCTTTTGCTGCTCTCCAAGTTCAGTCACATAATGCACAGTATGGCTCTTTCCTTCGGATTTATCTGAGTTCTTCTATGTTTTTTTCATGCGTAACCTTTTAGTTAGTATTCTCGACATTTATGACAACAATCTCAGTGTCTTCCTTATTGTTTTACCCATAGTTTTTTAAAGCAGTAGCTTCCTTGTTTTCTTTCTCTTTTTTATTTTCCTCTCTGGTTCAATATTTTCCGGCACAACTTTAATTTGCACAACACTATTTCCAGAGTTATTTTTGCTTTTGTCAGCTTGGATGTCTTGTTCGTTACTCTGTTGCTCTTGCAAGCTAGGAAAGCTGTTACTAGTGTTCAGGTTAACCTTAATGGTACCATGATCAAAGCCAGTGGTGACAGATCTGTTACTATTGTTTTGCACCTGCTTGTCTTTCAGAGCTCCATTATGAATTTCTCCCTCCTCCATAGTGCCCTGAACCTGTTCAACAGTGTCGTCCTTTCTTCTTTGCCATTGTGGTCTCTTAGCAGTAGCCAAATATTCACAGGTCGATCTTTTCTATACTACTTGAAAGTGACAGTCCTCTTGCTTCTCTCCACTCTCTTCCATGGGTAAATTTTAGGAGCTTCCACTCTCCTCTGATTGATTGGTTCTACTCTTTTTTCTTGTGAGATAGAGATATTTTCCTCATGAGTGTAAGTACTTATGTTATTAGTTTGAGCATTCTCCTTATGTGATACTTGGTAGTTCATTCTTTTACTTGTTGCTTCAACTTGATTAGCTTTCATGGCTTCTTTTTCTTCACAGCTTTCATTATTATGTCCAAATGTCCTGCATATCTTACAATTTAGGGGCTTCCACAAAAAATTAACATATATCCTTTGGGTTCCACTATCATAAGTTTTAACCAGAAAATCATCAACAAATTCTTGATCCGGTTTGACCTCAATCAAACATTTAACATAATGCAGCCTTTTAAGTTTTTTCCGTCATTGCGTCTAGGCAGATAAGTTTGACTATCCTACACGCTAACTAGTTTATCCCTGGATGAGTCCATGCAAAAATGGTATGTTGAAAAATTGTACCCATACTGGTACAGCTTTGACAGAGCCACAAATGTTGCTTACTTGAGAGTCATATGGTTTGACAATAAAGGACATGTTTCTCGTTATAATGGGGGTCTCCCATCAGCGCATTTTACCTGTCCTCTTCGTTTGTAAATTGAAACAGGAAGAGAATACCGTTTGATTTTATCTCCAAAGATCCTTTCAAGTTCCAAAGGGAATTCACTTTGTTGCTAACCATAGTATAGGAGAGGGGTTCGTCCAGAAAGAAACCGACTAAAGCTTTACCCCAAACTTGAGCTCCTGCTTGAATTATTTGAGGAGTGTGCTCCATAACCCCTTTAGAGAAGGTGGGTACCATTTCTAAAGGTTCGTAATTTCCTACATTTCTGGGTAGGTGCTGAAACATCGACGTCCATCGTTGTTGAGAGATAGGAGCAAACAGTGTTTGAGGAAATAACAGAGGGATTTGCAGAGGTAGTCTCATGTTGAAGTTCCTTGGAGGGGGATAAAGAGGCTAGAGGATCAGGAAGTGTTTAAGGAGGTGGTTCTGCTGAAGGTGGCAGGATTTTCGGTGGGGGAGATAACGTGGGTGGTGTTTCCTTGGAATGGGAAGACGGGGACTGAGGATCAGGAGGTGTTGGAGGTGGAAGAGGATCTGGAGAAGACGGCAGGCTCGATGGTGAGGAGAAAGAAAGGGAAGGTAGAAGAAGATTTGAGGAGGAGGCGGTTATTAATGTGACCATTGCTTGACCATTAAAACGATTTTTGAAAACTATTTGAAAATAATTTCTTTTAAATTCTCTTTATAACCGAGATTATAAATATATGTAATAGCTTTGGAAATAATTGTATTTTTATAAAATTCATATATGAAATATTTGTTTTGGAATTTGGTTTCGAATCAAAAATTCTTTTAAAATTGATCTACAAAACGTGTGCACGAAATCAGTAAATTCAATTAGAAATTCAATATAAGAGCATATCAAAACTCACAAAATCTTATCAACCCGATGTATGAATTGGCATTAGCATTGTCTCCTTCATGTATAGAAATTATCCTAGTGAATACAACTCAAAATCTTCATCAAAAATCTTAGAAGATCACCAAGAAAAACTTAGAAAATTGAACACTAAAATACATATTAAGTGGATTGACTAGGCACTCAAAATTATGGTGCCTAGGTTGACCGGTACAAAGGCCAGGTTGACCTAGCAGTTGACTTACGTACCTTCATCTTAGGTCGACCTAAGAAGCTCCTAAGTCGACCTGATGGTTGCGATTCCTATATATGTTTTCGCCTTGCTTGATTCCAACATTGAACCGAATTTTGAGATAGTTTCAAATCATATTAAAGCTTGACTTCAAGCACGCACATAGAACAACATTTAAACAACAATATGAAGAGATTTTGGCATGATTTCGTTTCAAAAGAAAGAATTAACAAGCACTCAAAAATGGACTCAAAATGTGTATGTGTGTATATACATACACACTCTGTAAAAATCAAAACTTGTTTGCAGTAAATAAAACCAGTAACATAAAACCTCAAATCTGAGACATGCAAACCTATTAGCTAGATGTGTGAGTTGATTACTCACCTATGATTGGACTAGCTGTGAATTGGAAAGAAAAATTGAAGCTTTAGCCTTGAAACGACTTCAAGAAGACCTCAAACACTATAGAACCCAAAAATACAGACATGCAATAGGAAATGAACTTGTAGTAAAAAGATTTTCTCAAATATGAGAATTTGATGAGTAAGTTTCTGGTTTTGGATGAATTACTTGTATTAATATTAGCAAGCGTATCTCTGATTTTTAACTTTAAATTGGCTTGGATTTGCAAATTCTAAAGAGAGGATGTTATTTTTCTTCTCTCGAGCAAGTTACAAGGAAGAAATAAGGAATGAGGAAGAAAGTTAGTACATACAGTACTATTTCTTCCTAGCTTAACTTATTTTAGCTTTGGATTATGAGTTTGGGCTCTAAATTGTACCTATTTAGCCTAAGTGTTGTTGATCTATTAAATGATAGTAAAACATACCTTTTAAAGTTCTCACATTTATTCTACGAGTTTTCTCTTTTCTCCTTAATTCTTTATAGACATTTTATTTTTAAATTAGTTTATACTTTACATTTATTTATTATTTCTCTCATATTATTTTACCTATTCCCTTGTTATATTTTGATATGGACATTTCAAAGTTTACGCAATTATTTATTAACAGTTAGCTCATAACATTTTATATTTGAGTTCATATATTTAAATTAATTATAAACCCCAAAATTTAAGTAATTTTTAATAAATTTAGTTAACTAATGTTTCTTTTAAAGACTAAAAATGACAAAATTATGTCTTTTTGACTACAAAAACTTATATTTTATTTTTTTATAATCATTTAAGTCTCTCTCAAAATATTTTACATTTAATACCATGTTTTTTAATTAATTACATAATATTAAAACTATTTAAATAACTTTAGCAAACTATTATTCATTAATTTGCCTAATAAATCAGATCAAGATCAACCACATTCAATTTTACAAAAATGAAAGAAAAATAAATATATAGACACATCAATCACATAACATAAATTATACACATAAATAACTATCATAAGTTCAAAGTTAAACTCATTTACGTTAACATATTTATCATGTGTTGCATTGTAGTATTAATGTCAAACGCATATATTTTAAAATTTATTTAGTTATTTACAAAACACTGCACAATATCACTTATCATTGTACATCTATTACTTTAAATAGGAAAGGAGGATCCACATCCTTGGTTATTCGACACATGTCCATTTTTACATGAAACAACCGGAAAATTAGCGATCCTGGAAGCGTTCATTTCGTTTGGCCTCAATGCTGCTCTTTGATGGTTATTGCTAGGTCTGTTATGGTAATGGTAATCGTTACCGATACGAGAAAACCATTACCATACCGATAGTATTGGCAAGCAAAAAATGAACACCGATAATTTACCGTTACCGCTGGTAAAATGTTTATTGGAATACCGAAAAATTAGTAAATCGTTGACTGGTAATAGTAATTTACCGATACATAAAGTTATTAAAACATTAACACATTAAAATTTTGATACTGATAAAAAGTAAATATTTTTTTTACTAATTATAACACCACCATAAATATTTAAACTTATTTTATTTGGCATAGAAAATTTAATTAGCTTAGCATAAGAAATTTACAACAATATGAGATAATAATTTTGTTAATCTTAAACTTTGAAGTTATAAATCTAGAAAGAAATACCATTCTGAATAAATCTATAAGCATCTGCATAAAATATGATAAATTTTCAAAAAAATAAAGGTTGAAATTCATTAAAATAGTGCAAAAATAAATAAATTAATATGACTGGTAAATTTACCGCTATCACTGATATTAACATTTCTTTACGGCTATTTTACCGGTAATAATGGTAAAACTTACCACTACCATACCAATAGCATTAGTATACCGATGCAATACCATAATATTGGTTACCAATGATTTGGCAGTGGCATGATAATGGAAATTTTACCATAACAGCCACTTATTGCTCCTCTCTACCTCTAGTCCGTCAATTCCAAAAACACTGAAACGAAAACTAGACATGTGAGAAATCGCATATTGACATTCTCACTTCAAACCAAGGATTCGTAACTCCACAAAGACAGCATCTGACATCCACAGGAGTCGCCTAAATGTCACTGTGTCTGGCGATGTTGAAGTTTGAAACTTGTCCCTTCTGATGTTGAATTCATGGCCGCTTCTGAGGTAACGGAATCTAAAACCTATTTTTTTACCGCATATAAAGTTTGCCAATGGAACCATCTTCATATTATTTCGTGAATATTGCTTTTAACAAATTTGGGAAGGAGAATACGCTTTATATGAAGGACTCAAAGTAACGTTCCATCCGCAACTTATGTTTTGTTGGAGATTACAGAAATTGAGTTATAATACATAAACGACTATGTGTAGTTCTAACAATAAAGAAAATTATATGTAATTACAACCTTTACTTTAGGAGTACAGGCTGGATTTTACATTTTTAGAATTGAAATAATTTTTTTCTTTATACATTTGGTTTTAGTTGATTAATAATTAGAATTTAATAAATGAATAAACTGACTTTATTTATTACTGTATTTCAGCAGTGGAAACAATGTCTCATGTCGATGACGATAGGCTCAATATGACACATCTTTGTAGGTTATTTATTTGAGGTATGAATTTATTATTGCTAAGTAGTGTATTCTCTATTATTCATAGCTAACATATGATATAAAAATTGTGAAATGTCATGAAAAGTTTATAATATGGAGTTCACTCAATAACATGCAAAAATTATGCCCTTTGTGTTCAAATACTATGATAGTTACAATAGCTTTAGTTTGTTTTACAATTTGATATGCATGGAATACATTTGGACGGAATGCATATTCATGCTCCAGTGCTAAACTAAATCCAACATTTGATATTAAAATTAAACAATACATACTAAAATTTTAAATATAACGGAAAACAAATGGATTACGTTAGTTCACATTTTCTGCCATGCGTATTTTCTATAATATACAATCATATATTATTATTGGACCTCCAAATAATATTTATCCCCTACACATGTCATAGATAATCATATATTGCAAACCACAAATTTTTAAACGTGAAAAGCTACATATTCCCATGATTTCACTCTGACTAAACGTATGGGGATGATGAGCATACCTCATATACTAAGGAACACGCACAGACACATGCATACATATAAAGGGATTCATGATGGTAGAAAAAAAGTAATATACGAGTGGATACTAATTGTTGAAATTGTGCTTTTCTTTATCATTTAATGTTATTATTCATGATTATAAGGTCGAATTTGTAGAGAATTTCGATCTCATATTTTCAAAGGCATACATGTCATTGTTTTATTACATGTACCAAATATGAACACATTTCACAAGTTCATATTACATATGCTAAGCTGCATTTAGTTATCTAACATTTATTATATAGTTAACAAAATTTCTGATTGTAAATTTTACTGATTTAGATAATTGTGAAACAAATATAGACTTTTTATATATTTTGGAAGCAACTGATAATTAGCTTTGCTATTTTAATACCAGCATGAGTATAAAAGGTGGTTACCCAGTGCCAAAGGCTCCCGTACTCAAGCGCGAGGACTTCCCAGGTCAGTCGCCCGTCCTGGTACTATTCACGGCTTTTCGGGCTCTGGGGGTGGTCGATTAGCGCGCGCAGCCTTTTCCTCACATTATGTTCATATTTATATATGTCACAAAGTAGACGGGAAAATATGGTTTTTGGCATGAATTTGCACATGCATCACTTTTATGTTGTGGTTGTGTTCTTAATTTCTATTGGATAAAAAGAAAACAATTCTTACTAAATTATGGTTGAAATATGATTAACTTCTATGGTTTAGGGGAATGCATTTTGTTATGAAACTTGCAGTGAAATTCAAACCCAACAGTACCCCACTGAATCATTATGTGTACTATAGCACTATATTTTGATGAAAAGCAAGTTTCAGAAGACTGAATTATCTTTTCAGTAGACAAGATAAAAATAAAAATAAAAATAAAATGGTCCATATCAAAAGGGAGAGACCACTCGCTTACATGGTAGCAAATTATAGCGTGAACTCCATCTGAAATACAATATTCTTTTTCTGTTTCATATGTTTAACCTTTGCAGTATTAACTTTCTTTTCACATTGTCTCATGTGTACTTCCTTTGTGTATGTCTATGAAACCTTTGTCAACTGTATTCATTTTCCAATCTATTACTTATATTGGAAAGGAGAAACCAGACATTTCTTCTATCACTACGTATCACTTAACTACAATGTTAAAATGAAAATTCACATTAACAAAAGTGATTAACTTTCCATGTTCCAGTATACTGCCTTTTCTTCTTTAAATCGCTTTTCGAAAACCTAACCCAAAAAAAAAAAAAAAAAAAAAAAAAAAAAAAGTTCCCCAAGTCGACCTGTGCCTTTCCCAAACAAATAAATTTCAATCATAAAACCCACGATCATCGTGATGCAATCCACAGACTCCCACCATCGTACCTGTGCATTTTTGGTCAGGACCCTCGCATGATGGGTCAGTATGAATCTTCAAGCATGGCAATTTTAGCTATTTTATTTGTGATATTAATTTTTCATATATTTCCACTTAAAACCTATTATAAAACCTGATAGTTCAATAGGTTCACCGAATGTACAATAGTCGATTCACTTTCTTACGTGAGTTCTTATTTTATTTTATTCATCTGTTTTCCTTATTTTTACTTCCACATTTTTTAACGCTTATACGGTGGCTCTTTTGCCTATGACTATTGGTACAGTTTATAAGTCGGAATGGTCTAAAACCTAATTCGCATGGTTGACTGTAAATAGTAGTAGATGATATCTGTTTCATCTGCATTACATGAGTTTCCGAATAACTGGTGGTTCATACGTAGATAACAAAAGTTGATAATTAAAGAAAATTACCATAAAACCCAGAAGTGATATTTGTAATCAAAGGTAAATAAAGATATTGTTTACTGTTGCCATTTTAGACTAAAAAAACTGTTTTCAATGACCAGTATGCTATAACATGAATCCATAATTATTTGCAAGGAAAACGCTACACTCACTCGTACAAAACGCGACTGCCCATCCAACTTGCGTTACTATTGGATAAAAACTATACATGAGACCCACCTCCAACTGAAATCATGAAAAAATAAGTAAAAAAAATTAAAGTTCCAGCCAATCAGTTTCACGAGTATCCATTCACGCGCTGTGCACGAGTGCAGATCTCTTATTTGCAATAATGTTAAATTATCAACGGTTGGCAATATTATGAGCCTTACTACAACTAAAAAATGATGCGTTATATTAAATGTTGGATAATTTATATTAAAACAGCTTCTTGGGATGCTATTTAGTGTCTACGTTATAAAATAATGAATTAACCAAGTACCAACATATATTGTTACTGCTGTGTTACTGTTGTATTTGATCCAATTTATGTAAATCAAATTCATCAAAGAAAATCCTAAAGCCATGCCAAACGGATTTTTAGTTTTCTCCCCCAATCGACCTGTTCCTTCCCCAAACACATAACTTTCAGTCATACCACTGACGACCATCACGATATAACAGTGACTTCCTGCATCCTCTGTGTGTCTTATTGCCGATGGACCCTAACATAATGGATCATTATGAATCTTCAAGCATGGTGAACTTAGTTGTTTCGTTTTTGATCTTAAGTTTTCATATATTTTAATTTAACATTCCTATGTACCATTTTATGTAATTTGTTACTGCAATGTGGACGCAAAATTAAAATCTTTTCTACAACTTAATGATTCATTGGGTTCACCAAATGTACAATCTTCAAATTACTTTCTTAAATGAATTCTTATTTTATTTTATTTTTCATTTACTTTCCCTATTTTGTACTCTAAAGTTTGTCGAGGGTTATATGACTGCTTTTCCTCCAAGACTATGGGTATAGTTTATAAGTAGGAATGGTATGAGATCCACTTCCCATAGCTGATTGTAAACAATTGCAGATGATCTCTGTTTCATTTTCTTTACGTGAATTTTGAAACAATTAGTAGTTTACACTTGGATAACACAAGTTAATATTTGAAAAAAAATTATCATAAGATCCAGAAGTGATTTTCATGGACAAGGGTAAAAGAGACATTGTTTAATGTTGGCATGCTATACTATTTTTTGTTTTGTTTTTTAATTTGTTGGTACCGATACACTCTACACTGAACCCATGATTTTTTTTTTACAATAATGGATTATTATCAACGATTAACAATATTATGATCGTTAATTTAAATAAAATATTGTGTTATATTAAGCGTTGGCTAATTCATATTATAGCAGCTTCTTCTGATATTTTTAAGTTTCTCTACTGTAAATAATGAACGAACCAATTTATATTGTTAATGCGTTGTTAACGTAGTAATTGACCCAATTTATGTAAATCAGATACATCAAATAATAGAATATAATGCAAGAATGAGTTAGTGAAAAGTTAATGCAAAGTATAATAAGTCATTCGCATAATTTTGAGCTGAGCTTAATTGAACAAAGCTTCTATTTAATTTTACCTTTTTGGATTATAGATACATTTTCTGCTTACTTTAAAATTGGACTCCCGTTTATTTTAACAATTGAACGTTTAATCTAGAATGTTCGTGCTATATGAACTCCAAAGTTTTATCTATTAATACATCTGATACTGCTATCAGGAGCATGATTAAACATGCGTTCATACATGCAGTTAAATATCGTCGATTCGAAAATCAGGCCAAATTTGCATCCCTTTCGATTAGCTCACTTTGTTAACTTTCCTAAATTATTGTTTTTCTACTTACAGCAACCCTTTTTGCGTTTGCACAACTGAACAAATTTTTTTTTGCTTATACTATAATAACATTTTTAGTGCAACAATTCTCATTTGGGAGAAACAAAATGATTAATTCAATGCTAAGCAGTATAGCATTGACAAGGTAAGTGAAGCAAATTTATATGGTATGCAAATATCATTTGTTATATGTATATAGACTATGAATTTTGATATAAACAAGATGATAACACATCTACCTGTAGTATATATAGATCAATGGATGTTTTAAACATGACTATTTCTATTACCACCCCGATATTTGCCTTCCACCCCCACCGATTATTTTTCCTTTTTAATCGCTATTTACCAGTGAGTGGTATTATTGGACAGAACCTTTGGTGGGAAATGTTCTTCATTTTAGATAATGAAACCATTCCATTACTACCAACCCACAGAATTACGACCTCTCTGAGATATACGGTTTATGCCGGAAAGGTACGAAGTTGGACGAATTTGGAAACATTAGGCAATTTACTTTATACTTGATATTCCGTCTGGTTTATGGTTCCTAGTCTGATTTTATTAGTAGCCATGATTGGGGCTATAGTACTGACTATGCATAGGACTACAAAGGTGAAAAGACAGGATGTATTCCAACGAAATGCTATTGATTCTAGGAGGACTATAACGAGGAGGACGACAGACCAAATCGACATCTCGCTCACGCCTCCCGGTCGGCCCTGTTTGCTACCAGGTTCTTTGGCGGGAATGAGAGAGCCTTCGCTATCGCTTCTCTCAAGCTGCAGCGGCCAAGTGAGCTAAAGAAATCTCTGCTCGCTCAACAGGAGAGTGATTTCTACCCATATTATATCCTCTGCCTTGCTTTCTGGTAATACATTCTTTCTTATGTTCGGGGTTTATAGAATCTGTAAGTAACCATCCCTGGCCTAGTGAGCTACTTTTCCGATGTTTATCCTCGGAGGAAATCCGGATCGTACATTCTTTTCCAGATCGAGCCAATAAGAAACCATGACTTCTCACAATGGGGATCCCGGGATGACTTTGAAAGAATAGAAAGGTGCATTAGCGTATATTGGGATACCAAGTCCAGTATACTTAGAACCATAGGTGAATTTCTTGTTGAAACATCTCATGTTGGATTTCTAGTACCAAACGATAATCAATATTTCGCTTGGTCAGATTAAGAAATTCTAGCAAAGCGAATTCTTTGGCTACTCTCTTTAAGTTTATCTGCGTGTAATAGCTGCCTAAGAGCACTTGCCACATAGCAAGATCCGAATTCCGACCAATAGGAAACTGGTACGACATTAGAAAATGGAACCCAAAGAGGAATTTTCTCGTTGTTTCCCTTGGAAAGAACTAATTTCGGGTGCCAAAGTGGAAGGATAAGGGATCTCTCCTTTGACCTTCACAGCTCCGAAAGAAGAGGAAATCGCACCGGTTTATTGCAGGATCATCCAGGTCTGGTTTGAAGCTCAGATAGCACCTTGCTTGAAGATTGATTGAGATATGTTCATTGGCCTGCGATTGATCTCATCGTCCGTTTTCCCCTCTTTCCTATTCGATAGTTATCCTCCCTAACGCCACACTTTATATAATCTCTCTATATGGCCAATGTGAACTGTTCAATCAAACTTGTATGTGTTCAACATCTTTCCAGTGACATTTTAAAAGCACAGACCCCTAGAATGGTAGAACTTAGACATGAAAGATAAGGTAGTCACGATATGTACTCTCTCGCTAAGCTCCTTGCTTCGTCGCTAATGCTTAAACCTGCCGCGAGTCAGGAATAGAGTCCGTCCTTCCCCTACTCCTGTGGAGCTACTTTGTTCCAGTCACTCAGCGTGATACCTTTAGTGTGCTCCTAGCTGCCTAAGTGAGTTTGCGGAGTATGTATTGGATTGCCTAGATCCGGGCATCCCTCTCTTAGTATCAACCTATCTTAGTCAACAACCGATTGTGTAAGAAAATAGGTTGTTATTGGTCGGTCCTAAAGGTAAGAGTAGGTTGCTCCCTAATAATTGTGTAAGAGCCTAGTTTTGACTTTCCGTCTTATCATATGAGAAGGAGACTTTCTACCTGTTCCGCGCCACAGTAATACACTCGAAGGAGAGAGAACCCCCGCAGAGATATATATAACAATTAGTTCATACCTAGGTTATCTACTCGAAGTACTTCCTAATTAATATATAACGGTTTTACCTGCGGTATCGAAGGACACGACACTCCAGGAAGACACTTCTCCATATCGAATCCTACTTTCTCCAAGAATCACTTATCAATAGATAACCTTCACACCCGTGGTCTATTTGAGAGACTTCTTTGCTCACTTTCACTAGCTGCGAGATTCATACACGCATATGATCACTACAACAAAAAACACTTTTCGCAATAGGCCATATCTGTTGCAGTAGACCTATTGCAACAGGCCAGCGCCCGTCTGTATAGCCGAAGTTGCAAAAAGTCGGTCCCTTTTCGCAACAGTTTTTGCCCGCTGCAATAAGATGTTGCAGTATACTTTTTTGCAATGGACTTTTATTGTTGCAACAAATACTTTTGCAACAATATATGCCCGTTGCAATAGATTCGTAAATCAGTAAAAAAAATATCACAACATATATATATTACATATTAAATGTATTCGTTTTAGTAATAGTGTATATCACAAAACGAAATAAACAAATAAAATTTTTATTTTAACAAAGTTTTAATAGTACAAAAAATTCTATAATTTTCATATATCATTCATGTACAACAATTTCTTCTCTCACACAACACAATTTTTCTAATCATAATGCTACTCTATCGGTCATTTTTATACGACGATGATAGGAACAAGTCTTTTCCTTCCTAGTAGAAGTAACCACCTACAACCTTGATAGTATTGGAACCTCATTTTGAGGCTGAAGGGTTCAAGCACAGCATCTGCGGATCCTAACGCTGCAGATCCTAAAGGGTAAACACAGTAAACTTGTTTATATTACATACATAATGCTTTGATTTGTACTCAGCTTTTGATCGTCTTCATTATGTTTTCCAGCGAACAAGGCAGAGGTGAGATGATGGAGAAGAGGAGCGAGGAGCCGCCAGCTGATCATCATGGACATGTATACTCCGCCAACTGATCATCATGGACCTGCATCTTACATTTTACAGAATAAGGATGCATTAAGTGCACCAAATTATCAGTAAGAAAGAATAAAATGCATGACCAACTTTCATGGCAGTAAGGACAAGATGCCAGGCACTGGTTCTTTATTTTCAAGGCAACAAGCAATTGAATGACCTGCAACAAAAGCAACAAGCTGAAATAAGTCGCACACCGACGAACAAATAGACCGTACAAAATCAAAGCATTAGGCATGATGCAAGACAATTTCCAATGTTGCAGGCTGCTAAGTGATCAACCATTTTTTTTCAAAAACCAAAGTATATATATTAACCAAAAAAGAAAAAATAACCATAGATGGTTAACAAAAACATATCAACAGTAAGGGTGCGTTCGCAGCATTTTTTTGGCACGCTCAACTTTTCATTGGCGTTCGACGCGTCGGACGCCACCGACCTTTACCCCTTCCAGATTCCACGATGCTCGAACGTTGGAAAATTTACCGTTGGCGTCCGACGCGTCGCACGCCAACGGTTAATTTTCCAACGTATCCTTTCATCGCCTATAAATCGATCGCCCTCCCCCCTTCTTCCTTCATAACCCGAAAACCCCCACCTAAACCCCCAAATTTCGATTTTTTCGAGCAATTTCAAGCTGCAAAAACGGTAATTTTATATACGGTTGTGTTTATTTTTCAATTTCCTATAACATATGTTTTGTTTGAATTTTTCTAATTTTTTTTTTTTTTGGTTTGTGCAGATGGCTTCCTCTTCCACCTCTGCTACCTCGCAGCCATTTACGAATTGGACGGACGACCGGGAGTCCGCTTTCATAGATATTTGCGTTGAGTTTATAGCCGATCGCAATACAGGCGTCAGTGGGTTCTACTCAACAGTCGCGGCAATAATGAATGACCGTTATAATCTAGAGTTCACAGAAACCTAGATAAAAAATAAATGGGACAACATAAAGAGCTCTTTTCGCGATTGGGACAGACTGCTACGAACACCTGGCGGTGTATGGAATGCAGAGTTCGATTACCTGGACGGGCCAGTTGATTTTTGGAGTACCGACGGTGGCGGACCTTACAGACGGTTCAGGAGGACCTCGCCGTTGAAGTTCCGAGAGCAGGACATTATGTTCGAGGGTTGTTTACGGAAAGATACTTGTGTGTATCAGATACCTGAGGTTGCACCTCCTACTGCACCAGCACCTCCACCAGCGCCTGTGCCAGCTGCTTCTTTCTCCCCTGCCGACGCGGGTTTCTATACTGGTTGGATGGCTTCGGGCGATTCCCCTTATGGTGAGCCCTCTAGGCGCAAACATGTAGCACGTGCCAGCTCGTTTATGACCGACGATACGAGACAGCTTACTGCTCGTTGCTTGGAGCTTCTTCAGAGATCGGGTACGCATGTGGACCTATGGGAGATTCTGACGATTTTCCGCAACGATGAGCGGAATGTGGATATTGTTCAGGAGCTTACCAATGAGGGCATATGTGGGTGTATTTCAGTGGAGTTGAGTCAATTACCTCATCGTCGTTTATTTTAGATTTTCATGTACTTGTTTTAATTCCAGTACCGTTGTGTTCTTTATGTTTTATGAAAAACGTTGTCGTTTATTTTATGAAATATGTTGTCGTTTTGTTTGATGCAATTAGAATTTAATTAAATCAAAACCATTAATTTAACAATTAAATACCACGCTCAAATACCCCGTTCGCAGCTAAAAACACATTCCCCGTTCGCTACAGTACCACGCTCAAAAGTCACGCTCAAATACCCCGCTCGCGTTGGTTAAGAACGCACCCTAAATCATTTAAGCAGCAGATAATAACAGTACAAAATGTGAGTTTTATTTGCTTTATTTAATTTATTGCAAAAAAGATTGAGATGGATTTGAGCTTGATTTGGCTCAGTAACAGTATCTAAAATTCATGCCAGAAAAAAAGATTAAAAATTCTAGAAACATTAAAAGTTGCAAAAACGAAAATTCATAGATCATGAGATTGGACATGAGATCCGTACCAAAAAATAATAGTTCAATAGTTATTACAATATCGTCTAATTTAAGTGAGATTTTAAAATTAATTTTTCTATAGATTTGACTGTCATATCAGCGTGTTAAAAACAGAAATCAAAGACAGCTTTCAACAGTACACTTATCTAATCGATTCTAATAAGGTTCTACCATTTTAAATCAGATAGAATCATAGGAACGAAAGACAAAACAGACGAAATAATTAAATAAGGTATTCAAAAGATATTATACGCTTTGACCATGCATTCAACCCTCAAGTTGCCTTAATGAAACAAAACATAAGGTAAATTCGTAATCTGAAATGAAATGACCTCAGCAAGAAAATTATAGTTGCTCAACACGGATTGAACTTCAGACATATGCTTGTCTGATTCTTCTTTAATCATTGATCAACTAAAAAATGAATAAAACTAAACAAGAACAAATTTGTAATTAAAGAGGCTCAGAATATGTCAGAATGGTC
Source organism: Allium sativum (assembly GCA_030737875.1). Taxonomy (NCBI): domain Eukaryota; kingdom Viridiplantae; phylum Streptophyta; class Magnoliopsida; order Asparagales; family Amaryllidaceae; genus Allium; species Allium sativum. Next base: position 574,779,445 of record CM060909.1, on the reverse strand, counting down.
AGCAAGGTAGATTAATTACCATTACGACGAACGAGACCTATATCAATCTTCATCGCCAACTATTAAAAACAAACAATTTTGAAAACGATCACTCAGATCTACAGAGAAGAAGAGTGAAAAAGGAAAAAAGATGGTGAATTTCGTAGTAACAGTGTATTTGATATGTCTACTGAAATTAGAAAGGAAAAACCAATGTATAGAGCATACATGTTTTAGCAGGTCTGCGTTCCCATCACGTATCACAACAAAGTCTTGGTAGTAGTTTATGGTAGCAGGCGAACTCCAAATCGAACAGCGGTTCCAAGCAAGTGCTTTTGCCATCTTGACGGTCTTGGCTTAGACAAAGGAGGAAGCACCGCATTTGATTTTCATGTGGAAATTGATTTGGGGAGAGGTCAAATTATTTTCGATTGAGGTTTTAATTGAATCGAAAATGAAATGCGGATCAAACAAGCGACGGGCTACGTTAGATTGGGAGGGAGCCGCTTTCATTTTGGAGACCGCTCAAATTTAGGTTTATTTTAGGGAAAAGGAGAGCAGAGGGACCAAAAATTTGGCGGATGGAGCAAAAAAAATGGGTGGATGGAGCCAAAAGTAGCGAAATTTTGGCGGATGTAGCCAAAAATTTGAAAGGTAAGCCAAATTTGAAAGGAAGCAGCAAATTTTTTGGCGTATGAAACCAGAAAAAAAAGTCAAATATGCGTGCTGCAATTGATTTTTTGAATATATATAAAGACAACACATTTTAGAAAAAGATTAAATATTAATTATTGAAGTTAATAATATTCTATTGTTATTGAATATATTTATTATAGTTTTTTTTAAATAGTTGTTGAATATTTATTAGCAATATTAGTTAACACAGAAACAACTATAGATTCAAATTTACAATTTTTAGAAACAATTATAAATTGTTAACTATAATTTACTAATTATTGATAATGAACTATTGTATTTTTTGTATATTTTTTACTAAACAATGACATTATTTATCTATAATATTACATTAGTTATATAGAATTTTATATTCAATGATAATTTATAATTTTATATAAGTTTAAATATTAATTTAATATAAAAATAAAATTTTATGAATAGTTCGTAGTTTATTTTAGTTATAAGTTTAAAATTATATAAATTATTGAGTATTTAATATAATTATCGATTATAAATATTAAATAGTAAGTAATAAAAATACATAATAACATTAACTATCATATACAATTATTAAAACTCTTAGTTATTAATTATTACTTTTAGTTATTTAAAATTATTACTAATTATTAGATAATTAATATTGATTATTTAATAATTAATGTATTATAACTAAATATTACTTATTGTTTCGTATTTTTGTATTTAATATTAATTATGTTCCTCAATGGTGGAAGAAAAATAATTTTTAAAAGTATGTTTTTCGCAATTGGCTTTATCAGTTGTAAAAAGATACAGCTATTGCAAGTGATGAAAACAATTGCTAAAGATATTTTTTTGCAATAGGCTTAGAAGTGCAGTTGCAAATAATATGTTTGTTGCAACTGTTCTGAAAGCATAGTTGCTAAAAGTTTGTTTTTGCAACAGGAAGGGAAGCGCAGTTGCTAAACATATGCTTTCGCAACAGAAAGAAAATGCATGTTGTTAATTCTCATCTATTACAAGTGTTATATTTGGTTTGTTGCTAAATATCATTTACTGCAACTGTCATTTGTCGCCTATTGCAAATAGCGAGTTACAATAGGGTATTTTTCAGTTTTTCTTGTAGTGGATCCTGCCTCAGTTAGAACCAACATATCTATCAGTATCCCCTCTCAGGTATACAAATGGCCTAAGAAAACGGTGCGGAAAAGGAGAAAAGTGGGGTGGGGTGGTTTAATTTTAACGAATGGGGTGTGTAAGGAGGAAATCGGGGTGGTAATAGAAATAGTCTATTGAGTATCGAATTATGCTATTTTTACTATATAAACATTGCACCATATTAATATTTTCTTTGGATATTGTATAGAGTTGTCAATATTCCAGTCTTCTAATCATCTAGCAAATGATGAGATATATCAGGTAAGCTACACATAGTATGATGTAACACTAACCTAAAATGATGATTCCAATACCACTATTAAGTGATATTGGCTGCTTTCCCTTTTCTTTTACAACATGGATAAATTTTGAGTGAACCAGGACATATGAGTGTGGCACTCTTAATTGGTGCCTAACTTGATTTACGGAATCTCTCATTTGACAGTCATCTTTACCTTTACTGCTATATGTAACTTAATTTACGATATTTACCTTTAGAGCTATATGTCATGTTTCAAAGTTTACACCTCATGCTTTCCCTTACCTTTCCCTAAACAACGTATAATCTGGTAATTAGATTCATATGCTAGCATGTTTTTATGTTTACACAGTTTCCTATTGCATTGTGTTTTCTTACAATGAAATTTATGTGTAACATGAATCGTTCCCGTTTTCTGATGGACATCGTGGAACTTATATTCAACGCAGTTGCTTTGGCAAAAGAGTTAAAATAATAAATTTTGATTTTTTTATTCTGTACAAATGATTTAGTCACAAAATATCAAATTTAAAATAGTAAATTAATTATCTGTTTTTTTTTTGCTTAACCATGTTAATTTGGAAATAATGATTTTTATGGTATTTAAAAAGTAATTTAAATATAAGTATAATTTAACTCACTTTTTTTTGGATAATGAAAGCGGATATATATTGGCATGCATCCAGTTTATTGTTGTTGTCATCAAGAATCCTTATAATTGAACTTGCATATGGTTATTGTATTGATAATTATTTCTGACTATACATGCACAATGTCACTGTACAGACCTGTGTTCTGTCATCTATACCAGTTTTAGATATAATTGTTTCCACGTCAAACTTCATCTGTTTGCTGTATCTTTTTTTAATATAGCGAGGGATGAAAAATTGCGAATGTTATCTGATTGCTCGGAGGAAATGAAGCAGTAATTGCTGAGCGTAAGAACGGTGGAATTAGATAAAAACATTCTACCATTTGTTGCATATTTTGGTCATTTAACAGCATTCCATGCTTTACAAATAAGATATTCATTACTTGAATGAAGCATACATCCAAAGCAGCAAAAATGGTATGGATGATCATGCAAATGAGGAAACATCACACGCATTCCAGCTGCAACTGAGGATATGTATTTATGCTTTTGGCCGTGGATCGAAAGTTTGATTGCAGTTAAACTGTTAAAAAGAGGGCACTGTGAATGCAAGACTCATTATTGTGAAAACCTAGGAGAACCCAACGGGTCGGTAAAATCTCGAGGAGAGTATAGTAAAGCCGTCCGCTAATCGAAACCTCCATGCCCTTGAGTAAATTTATGTAGGATGGGGAAACACATGGCAGGAATCGAACCCGCGATCTTTTACCAGGAAGTTAGGCCTACTTTCCACTGTGCCACACCCGCGGGCATGTATAATATATTTCTGTCTTACCGATCTTGATGATATTAGAGCATCCCCAACGCGGGGTCGGTTGAAAAACAACCGACCCCCAACGCGGGGATGAAAGGGGGAGCCAGGGTTGCTTTGGCAACCCTGGAGGTTGCTGGAGCAACCGAATGGTTGCTCCAGCAACCGGCCATAGCCGGCTTGGGGGAAGCCGACTATGGCATGCCCGGCTTCTAAGAAGCCACCAGTGGAGGGAGATAATTTATCTCCCCGCCCCCCCCCCCCCCCCCCATAGCCGGCTTCTATGAAGCCGGTTTAATTTTTTTTTAAACTTGGTCGTTGTGTTGTGTATTATGTTACCGTTGTTTGTTGACTGTTGTTTTATGTTACCGTTTGATTTTAATCTATATGTACAGAATTCCTTTGTACATTATAACACACAACATTTCTACATCAAACCACACCTCTATTCTTTATACAATTTCTGTTCAACTTATTTGCAATGTCAAACATTGGTAAAGGAAAGAAGGGTGTCTCCAATTCTGCACAGAAGCAACACCCTAATCAATCCGACAACAACCAGTTTCCTATCCATCCGTCGTTCCAGCAGAATCAACACTCCAGTTATGGTAACTTCCCGAATATTCCGAACTCTAATTATCCTCAACAGAGCCCGAATTTCTATCAATCCCAGCAAAACTCCAATCATTATCATAGTACTCAAAATTCTGGATCCGGTCAAAACGCGTATTTTCAGCAAAACTGTAGTGAGCATCACTACGCTTCTCCAAGCAGCCAACAACGGTTAGTCCCGCCTGAAACTTCTCCAAATCTGTCAAGAAATTTGAATTGTATGTTTGGAGATAACAGTGGCTTGAATGAAGAAACAGAAGTCGATGATACTGAAAATCCAGATGTTTTTTCCAACAAACCAATGAGAAGATCAAACAAAATAGTGAAATGGTCTCCAGAAGAACAAGTAGAACTAGCGTTTTGTTGGGTGGAGTGCTCCAAAGACAATCTTAAAGGGACTAGTCAGTCCGATAATTCATTTTGGAGTTCTGTTTCAAGACTGTTTAACAGCCGTAGTCCTGAAAACCCATCGAGAACAGTCGACTCTTTGAAACAGTCGTGGAAGAGAATCAACGCTAACTGTCAAAGTTGGAATCAGATTATGGCTGGACTACTAAGTAGACAGCAAAGCGGTGCCAACGAGACGGACTTGGTAAATTTTGATTACTTAAATAATGGTTAATATGTTTTACTGTATAATATTACCACCTTACGTTTCCTCAACACATACAGCTAAAGAGTGCGAATTAAGTTTATATGGCAGAGCACAAAAATCAACCATTCAATTTGCATAATTGCTACGCCATTTTATCTAGAGAGGAAAAATGGAGCACTATACGCCAAGAACATTCTGCAGCGCGATTTATGCCAAGAAGGCCAATGGTGGAATCAAGCCCGGGAAGTCCAGATCCTCAAGAAAACAACCCTTTTTCTACAAGTTCTGGTGGTAGGCCTCCTGGTAAATACAAAGGTAAGAAAAAAACCATTGCAGATTACAGTTCGTACTACGCACAAATACACAGTCAAATGGTAGCTTCAGAAGAATCAAACCGACTTTTGGCGGAAGAGAGGGAAGCTAAGAGAGATGAGAGATCCAAGGAGAAGCAACGTAGACACGAAGAACTTCAAATATCGAGAGAGCGTGACCTGGATGTTAGGGAGTGTGAATTAGCTCGCCTCGAACGAATTGATGACAGGGCACTAATGACTGTCAATATGGATACATTAAATCCGATGCAACGATTGTTACTGGAGCAAGAACTAGAAGCGTGCCGCAGAAGACGCATGGGATAGGACGTATTTATGTTTTGATCGTTTCCTTGTAGTTGTTTGTTGCTATGTTGTTATGTAGTTTTTAATTACTAAGTACCAATGTTGTAGGAGTAAAAGATTATTAAATGTATGTGAATTTCCTTTTTTAATTGTCACTAGCAATCTTGCAAGCATGAACTTGTAATACTAGAACATTAATGTAATATTTCATCACTGTAGCAAGCAAAGGTACATTAAAGCATTAAGGAAAACATATAACTAAACAACAAACGTAATTTAACTTAAACATCCAGATAGAGTTCACCACTTCCTAATGATTGTCGGCATGCTCCCAATAGTGTTCGACTAATTCGTCCCTTAATTGTAGATGTGCTTGGGGATCTCTAACGTCCTGGATACGCTGCAAGTATTCGGCAAAATTATTTGGGTCATTGTACGGCTTACTTCTAAACGCCACTGCTATATCCGGGTAGTTTTTAAGTTGTAGTTCGAATCCCCCCTTTCTTCTTCAACTATCATATTATGTAGTATAATACAACAGTACATGATATCTGATATAACTGCTTGTTCGTGATAGTGCACCTCATTTCTTAAAATATGAAACCGTCCCTGTAGAACTCCAAATGCTCGTTCTATGTCCTTTCTCAGACTCTCTTGTTGTTGCGTAAATTTCGCCTCTTTGACATTGTTCGGCTTTTTAAATGCCTGCACCAGTGTCTTCCATTTCGGGTATATACCATCAACCAAATATTAACCCACTGAATGGTCTGTATCACCAATTTTATAGTTGCACGGCGGTGACAGATCGTTGTACAAATCATTAAACAAGTATGATTGACGAAGAACATTAGTATCGTTTAATGATCCGGGAACACCAAAAAATGCGTGCCATATGTACAAATCGAAAGAAGCGACCGCTTCTAACACCAACGTTGCCTTTTTTGTATGGCCTCTGTATTGGCCTTGTAGTGCAACTGGACAGTGTTTCCACGTCCAATGCATACAATCTAAGCTGCCCAGCATACCCGGGAAACCACGTTGATCTCCCATTTTTAACAATCGTTCGACGTCGCGTGCAGTGGGGGATCGTAGATACTCTTCACCGAATACACGAACAACTGTTTTGCAGAACTCTTTCAAGCATAGAATTGTCGTTGATTCACCAATTCGTAACTTATCATCTAACGAATCAGCTGAACTTCCGTATGAAATCATACGCAGTGCCGCTGTTACTTTTTGTAGAGGTGAAATTCCTAGATCTTTGATAGCATTTCTTCGGTGAGTAAAAAATACATTAGACTCAGAAACCTTGTTGAGGACTCTATCAAACACTGTCCACGACATACGAAATCTACGACGAAAGTAAACGTTGCCATATACTGGGTTTGGCACAAAGTAGTCCTTCATCAACTGATTGTGCCCCCCTGGATAGTCACGTCCGTAGCGTATATCTCTTCTACCCACTTGGCTGCCTCCTTGGGTTGATTTGGAGCTCTCTGCTATATCACGTTGCATCGCGTTTAAAGTTTCTCGTTGGTATGTTAGCCGTTGTTTGTTGTACTGTTCTTCGACTTCATCTGAACCAGAAGATGAAGATGATGAGGAATTTGTGAAGCACCATAATCGCTTTAAACCATTCATGGTGTGAACGATGATTTCTGAGCAATGTTAATTGGATGAGTTGGAAGAACAACACTACAGTTATTATAAAGCAAACCCAGGGTCCCAGCACATGACATAATTAAGTTGTTAAAGGTGTAGGAATTTTGGCTAATATGTTTATGTTTGAACAAGTCACGGGTGAAGAAGAAGTGTTGAAGGTAGGGGGCCTACGAAGGATGGTGGATAAAGTAAAAATGTTAACTAGGAGACGAAACAATGATTTGTTTTATATGCCAGTGTATAGTGTATGGTGTGGATTCCTATAGCATAAATGATGGCGTTACTTTATCTTTAAGTCACTGTACTGCAAAGTTATGTTGTTTCACTGTCGTAGTGGGTGTATAGTGTATAGTGTATAGTGTGGATTCACATCTCCTTTATGTCACTTTATCACGTTTCTCTACAGCTTAGACCAGTCTTTATTGGAATTTGACATAACAAGGATAACATATAAATAGAAATAAAAATTAGTTAAATAGAAATGCAAAATAGTTAAATATCACGTTGACATAACAAGGATTACATATAACTCCAGATTCTACGTACACACATCAAACTAAACATACATTCAAACAACATTAAAATCATAATACCGTAAGACTACTCCGTTCCATAGCGAGTCAACCAACTGTTGCGGAGTTTATACGCTTTGTAGCCAACAAATTCCTCACCGTACACGAAAAGGTAACGAGAATCATATGTTGCTTGGTTTGTTTTAAAAATATTTTCGTATTCAACAGTTTCGATAATCTTTGTGTACCGATCACAAGCGTCTGCAAAACGACGATTACCTGTTTGGAGTTCAACTGATGTTCGTCTAGTCGGCCGGGAACGATGGTTGTTGTACAGCCGCGTGATCAGTGCCCATCTTTCTTCATATGTTAAACCCCCTCCACCTTGCATTAGTAGCTCATCTCTTTTTTCAACGTCAATTTTGACTTTTACGAGGGCAAGCAAATCCTTGAAAGAAAATTCTCGAGTTGTAGAATTCGTTTTTTGAACACTATCACTAGGTCGTTGATTTAGTGGAGATGGACGTGGAGCTATAACCGCTCGATGCTGATTCGGTCCGGGCACCTCTTCGATTTGTGTATCTTGAACTACTCCAACTCCATTATCGTTGAGTAGGTTTCGTTCGTACTCATCAAAAATCCTTCCCATATATTCATCACTTATTTCGGAATCGTCCATGTAACCTATGCATCAGTAAAATAACTGGATTAACTAGAAGTATGAAGTATTGCTGATAACGAATATTACCTTTCAACAAAGAAGGAAATAGAGTTCTCACTTCAGTCTGGAACGGTGATGCTTGAAGATATAAAAGGAATAGGAAGGATTATCAAGTTTGCATTACTTATAAGGGTAATGTACTGCCTATAGCAACAGTTCAACAAGGTGGACTACTCACATCACAAGAACTGTAGGCAATGAATAGTAATTTCGTATACTGTTGTCATTTATGTGGGAAAGGACTTCTTAATGCAGCTAACAGTTAACATCACAATAAATTTTGGCATTTTTTTTTACAATCAACGGTTGCCTTCTACTACAACTGAACACAGGGACAACAAATTAAACGCACAACAACAATGAATCTTACAAGCATACAACAACATCAGTTTTACAAACTAGAACAACGTTCAAACAAACTTCTACAACAACAACTTAGAAGTGTACGACCAAACCACGGTCATAGAAACTAAGATAACTAAACACACGAATAGAAATTCTGACATATAAATGGGCCAGGTCGTTGAGTAATGGAAACCTGGTCTTCGTTTACCCAGCTGTTCATATCTCAAATTGTGAATGTGTGGTAATTTACTTATGAGTTAATACAGCATACAACTGGGCCATATAAATAGATCTTCAAAGCCTATAGCGTCCAGTAACATCAATAATTATATCACTGCCGACATATGCTTTGATGTGTAGTGTATAGTGTACAGTGTATAGTGTTCTGTGGATAGGGTGGATTCCTTCTACTTGGAATTTGGCGTTACTTTATCTTTATGCCACTTTATTACAAAGTTTGGTTGTATCACTTTCACCTTTCTGTCACTTTATCACGTTTGTCCAGCGAATGGACCAGTCAGTATTGGAATTGGAAACGATAAAGTTTACAAATTTAACCCTACAACGTTGAATGGTAAACGGATTCCCATAGTAGACAAGTCCGTATTAGGAATTGTAACATTTCATATTTACTCAACATGTTGGCCCTATAAATATATACGGTTACTACGTTGTAGTTAGCTGGAACCAAAATTTTCATCAAAATAAAAAAATGTCTTCATGGTCATGGCCATCGTCAATGGATTCGAACTATGATCAAAATTTTCCAAAGCGTCCTCCTTTAAGTCCAAGAATAGATCTTGATTGGAATATCGAGTACCAAGAGCGACACTATGAGGAATTGAGTCAAGTCTACCCGGAGTTCACCCGCATGATGATTCGTCCACCAGTTGCACCTGTTCCAGAGGTAGGTCATCAAGTAGTCCAAACTGTTACTGAAGAATGCTTACAAGCGTCTACATTCCCTCGTACTACGACTGCACCAGATGTAGGTCATCAAGAGGTAAGACGAGTTTCAGTTAACCAGGCTCCTAACGAGCAGGAAGTTAACTCCTATCCCGTTTGCTGCCACTATGGTTATGCGGTAGAGGTGGTATTCCGAGCGGATGGAGAGTATATTGGTCGTAGGATCCATTTATGCTTGCTATGGCCTAACGGATGCAATTATGTTGAGTGGATAGATGAGCGTTTACCTCAAAGGGCAATTTCTTACGCCAACGAGTTAGAGCAAGAGAATAGGCGACTTCAAACCGCTTTGAATGTGCGTAACAATTAATGTGTTTGCGTACTGAATCTACTACCGTTACCTGTTGTGTCTTTACAAGATTTTGTATCTTTACGCTTATTGTTGAATGTATCGGTGTTCTATCCTTACGTTTATTGTTTGATCTATTTGTGTTATTATTAAAAATAAACAATACGAGTAATCTTAATAACAAGATAAGTTACCAGGTACAACAGAAAGAGACATGAAGATAACAATACAATACAACCACTAAACCCAAACTAGATGCTTTTTACACACATACAACTACAATACAACCATCACAGTCTAACAAATAAGATAACAACAAGATCGCACATACTACATAAAATTACAACTACAACACACTAAAGGATAACGTACGAGTACATATAGCAATACTAACATATCACGTAAATTGAATCTAAGGTATATCACCAAATATCCACGAATCATCCGCAAGAGGTGCTGCTTCTCCACTATAGCCATGGTCATCGTCATCATCATCATCATCGTCACCTACTCGTCGTACAGGATGATATCGCTCGTCATCTGCAGCAGTTAGCTCGGTAATGCGAGCCGTCAACTCATCAACTGCGCGCTTATGCTCTCTATACATCGTATCTCGAAGACCAACATGCATACGATATAGTTCCTTGTACGGAAGAACAGCGGGATCTGGAAACTGTGTGACAGTAGGCCGTGAAATATCAACATACGTGTCTGGACCAGATGTCCTAGGAATGCCCACGGTCCAACCATAACTCGTCGGCGTAGTCGAGTAAGGTGCCTGAGGAGGGTGTTAACGAGGAGGCTGAGGAGGCTGATGACGAGGAGCCTGAGGGGGCTGAGGAGGCCTATACACAGTAAGGGTACTTTGAGACATGTCGCGTAAAACACATGGATCACCAAAAGGAGTGTAGGTGGAAGGACAAACAAAATCAACTCCGACGGCATGTATAAACGTTGCCATATTAGTAGGCTCATAAAAAGATCCCCGAAAAGTAATGTAATCTCTACCGATAATGATAAATCTATCAGCTGGCCACCAGTCACCGGCATACTGCTGTAAACCAGCACTGGAATAGACCCGTAAATGACCTGTATCAGGGTGGGGATCATCGGGAACAACGTCGACATCGTGTAACTGTCGCCAACAACGCTCCCCCAAGTACCAGTAACATCCTAAACCAGGTGGGGCCGATACCAGAGGAAATCGTCTACTGGACAGAAATAGAGCATGCTGCTGCACTGGGCCTAGCAAGAACGGGGAATCGACAAAAGGACGCCACAGAACTGACTCTCGTGTAGTCCTCATCTCTATCTGAGTACGAGCCACTGCAAATACATGACGGCAATCACATCCTGCTACAACCCGTCGGTTATCGGGCGACCAAGCTTTCGCACGAGGGTAGAAAAGTGATAGTGTAGGATCCAATATCGGAAATGTCATGTTATGAAAGTACTCAAAATACCAATACTGCAGAACCTCCCAAAAACCTGTAATCAATGACCCACGAGTCCTAATAGTGCACTGCTGGTCCAAACCCCTATACAAATGAGCTAAAATCGGCGTACCCCAGTCATATGAAATAGGAGTACTGTCGAACGACATGCCGGCAACAACAGCTACATACCCACATGGCAATGTGTTTGATGAATTCGTGAAGAATAAATTACCTATCATATATAATACAAACAATCTAAGAATCTCTAAGTGGTGATCTGCAGGCTGACGTTCCACTAAGTCCATTACGGCTTGCTTCATGAAAGAGGTTCTGATATGATGATTGTTTGTTAAGCCTCCCCCTCGTAAGTTCAAATGTGGAAATATATTAGCCAATAAATCATACTGTTGATATAGCTCATCATATGGTAAAGTGGCACCCTGACCAATTGGTATGCCAGTAAGAATGGTAAAATCCAGTGGCGTAATACCCATCTCTCCAAAACTAAAGTGAAATGTATGTGTCGTTTTCCACCAACACATGGCTAAAGCACCGCATAATTGAACATCATTGTTGTACAGGTTTTCAATACCTAAGGATGCAAATTAAAAATATTAAAATCAAGAAAATATATTTCATTTTCTAACATATGTAATATGTAAGTGGGTTCATCAAAATTACATACTCAAGAAATCTCCAAAACCAATACTTCTAAGATATCCTGCAATAATTCTGTCTGTGTCGTACGCACGGATCGTCGTATACAAACGGACGATACTAACCCACGATCCTCGTGTACGATCAGTACGAGCCTAAAACATACAAAAAAATAACTAATGTTTGTATGACTCACTTCTTGATCAAATACCGACTAATACACTAACCAGTTTAAGAAGTTATACCTCAAAATACGACTTCAAGTTATCGGTAAGGTGTCTTTCCCCTTCAGGCAGTTCGCGAAAATTAGCCAACTTTTTCTCTGCAGACAAATTAACATCAATGTGTGGATCCAATGCAGCATAAACACCAGCTTTAGCAACCCGTCTTCTCCGAACGGGTGTTGAACGACGAGCGTCGGACGGACTAGAGTCTTCAACCGGTTCATTCTCCACTTGTGCATTGTTGTTGGAGGCAATACGACTTCCAGAACCAAAAATAGCTTTACCCAATCTTCTCATTGTTTTTTTAAGAGGATTGGAGCTTTCGGCGGAGGAAGAAGGAAGAAAGGAGTGGCGGCTGCGAAGGGTTCAAGAGCAAATCAATACGGGTGCAAAGAAATAGGGGAGGGGGGACCCGACACGCGGTTAAGGGTTAAAACCCTTAACCGGTGTTGGGAAAACCGGTTTTCTCAACACCGGCCAAGGGTTTTAACCCTTGGCCGCGTTGGGGGGGTTGCTCGTGTCAGTCCCCTCGAATTGACCACGAGCAACCCCCCCCCCCCCCGGTTGGGGATGCTCTTTGAAATATTACAACGAAACCATGTTCGTGGTTTCGAAATGGAATTGACGTTCACTGTATGACACTTAAATATATGTAAAGCTATTTTGTTTTGTCTTTATGTATATAGGAACATCTCTTCGAATTTCGTTATTCCTGTGGTGGAGGTATAAAATGGAAATGAACCATGATAATTTTCAGGTTTGAGCAGGGATGGATCTACAGCTAGCACTACCTGGGCTACAACTATTCACTGTATGAAGTTATTTAACCCAGTTGAGTTTGTTATCGTATTTGTCGTATTCTGCTTTTGTGTACTTTTTATACTCTCTCCTTTTGATTACAAATCTAACTCAAAATGAAATACTGTGAAATATTAAGCAAACTTTAAAGCATGTTACAAATTTTCAAGAAATTGTTTGTTCCCTTGATTGTTTTTCAAGCACTTGAATTTCATTAGTGTTCACCGAATCATAAAGATAACCTTATTAGTTTTAGTAGTTAAATGACTATTGTGTTCATACTATAAACTAAATTTTATAGCCCGGGTCATATTTAAATCCTAGCTCCATCCCTGGGTTTGAGGTTAATGGAGTTTAATTTTGTCCTTTACGTTACTGAATTGATAACTTCGTAGGTTCTGTATCCTTGCTCAAAGAGTAATAATTTGAACAGTAAGCTGATAGGGAGGAAAAGGAATTCTTCGTCCTAGAGAAATAATAGCGAAAAGAACAAATCTCTAATCTATCACCTTTGGCAAACCGGTCCTTAATTTATCCAATATCATGTGAATAAATTTTCCCATCACATGCAGTGAGGTAATAGAGGAGTAACTGATTGTAGTACAGACTAAACTTCCTATTAATAAAGCGAAGCTAAGACACATACACACACATATTTCACATCATTTTTTTTATATATTGCATAACGAAATTCTTATTTTAATACTAAAACACTATTTAAACTTAGTTAGGTTATCAACTTCTAATTTTAACACTACTTAACAACTATTTGTCACTATTTGCACAAATTAATTTACATTTTAATATTTCTAACTTCAAAACTTTTTAGACAACATATTTAAAATTATTTTAACCATTATAAACATAATTTCTAAATGTAAACCCGATAAAACTTACTTGTTTAATAAAATGCTTATTTTGCATTTATTTTGTTTATAACTAACATTTTTAATATCTAAATTACAAAAAATTCATTATTTTGACAAAGTAAATGTATAGAGCATAATAAAAATATTTTAACACTAACATGTCGATTGATTTTTTTAATCAGTATTTTACAACTGCAACCCAAATAGATTTAAAGATGCATTTTTTACAACAAAAATTTACCATTAGCAATTCTTTACAAAAATGTTGCATTTTGGCAAATAAAATCCTTTAACACGTATTTTTATCATAGGAATACTACAAAGTATCCAAAACTTCATTTTCTTCATTATATTCATTCAATAAACTAATGTTGAATTTTGATCTTTTATTCCTTATTTAAACCCAATGTATCCTCAATTCAACAAAACTACTCATATGATCCTCATAACTTTTTGTTTATTCAACTTAAATGATTATACGTACGAGTTATACTCCTTAGATCTAAATTTATTCCCAACTAACGAATTATAATCATCGTTATTATTTGTTTATTTATTTACTCCAAAATCAGAGTTGTTACAAAGCAAGATGAAGAAGTAGTCCATATTTTCCTTCATAAAAGCTACACAAGACCTCGTATTTTTTCGCATGTTCCAAATTGAAACCACTACCAAAATGAGAAAAAGACATCATTAATCTCACATCATCACTGAAGAGGAGCCACATCTTATCAATCACCATAAATAGTCATACCCTTCATAAAAGGAACCCTCAACTTCTCCTTTTATTTTTTCTATTCTAAGGATATTAGTTTCTTTTAATGATTTTTACTTCATTTTGTAGAATTTGAGAATGATTAATACATGTTGGTCAATGAGAGGAAGACGATAAATGGCTATGACAATAAATGACATGGATGATTTACAAATTGGACATCGATACTCTTGTAACATACACATGGTGTAATGAATAAAATTCTCTGTCTATCTTGTCTTTCGAATTTGTGATTTTATTTTATAATTGTTTGCCTATTTAAAGGGTATTATGGTCAATTCTTCTAGCATTTCACTTTGATTTAATCTATACCTATTGGATAATTTTTAGATCTAACAATAGAATCTTGAACTTTGGATGGTAATAAAAACCAGTCTTTTAATTCAGTAAAATAATGATAAAGGTACTTGTCCAATTTGATTAGAATTATTTTCATATTGCTATCAAATAATTTCTTCATGTCCTCCTCGTAGTCATCATCGTTAATAGTATTGTAATGGCACCAAACACTTAAATTGAATAGTAAGATAGTAATTAGTAATATAACATAATTTTGTGATACCACCGAATAAATGAAACAAAAATCACACAATCTAATTTCTACATGCAATCTAATATCACAAGCTCCTTAACTTCCAATCTTGCTAACCTTCGGCACCTCAACCGGAAAATCAACAATGTCATCCATCCACGGGTCCTTCTGTGATAACCCCAAACTTCCGTAGTACAAAAGCAAGGATAATCATTGGAATGTAACACAAAAACAATAATAGCAGAACAGGAATATAGAATTATAGCAGATAATGTATATTAAATTACATTGGAAATAATATATCATCAGAGTTACACAGCATAATAGGATCATACTTAGTACATAATACGGTTTTCAACTTAATATAAAATGTCTGCAACGGAGTCAAACATAATATACTAAATGAAGTCTGAACAGCATAATAGAAATAATAGAATCCATCTTTAGCTCCATAGCTATCCAGAATGAATCTTCTAAAACCTGCATACAAGGCTGCCCGTGTGGAAAAGAGGGCACCTGAGTTTGCAAAGTGAAACAAACTACGAGTCAGTCATGGGATTGGTATGAGAAATCTTATTTAACCTATTTAATAATAAGGCTAATCATAGGACCACACCGCTAATGCGAAACCGGTTTACTCCATTGGATTGCCAGTGCATAAATAAAGTAAATCGTCAAACAACGTAATGTTTTTTAGAAAAATGAAACCATTATAGGACTCAAGTCCCGTCACACAATGCAATGCAAACCGAGGATAGAGTTTTATCTTATAATGGTCAAAAATGCTTGATACGATAAAACGGATTTGATATTATTATTAATGTATATATGTTTTAAAAACATTTCAATCATAATGTATCAATCATAGACGGCATAGCTACCATATACTATGTCGTCATACTAGTTTTACAATCAAAACCGTATGGTATCATATTGGAAGTTGGATTTCCATCATGAACCAAGGAAAGGGACCGTCCTTACCAAATTCGAGACACTCTAGCACGTGTCTCAGGCTCAGAGCTCGAGTGAGCCTTGGATCGCCAGGGCCTGTCCACAAATATGTTAGTGGATTAGTTATGCTTGAACAATACGTCTTCCTGCCTTCTGGGGCGTAAAATAGAGCCGCTAGGGACTCAAATCCGAGGTATATCGCTTTCCATCATCCACATAAGTAAAAATATCTGGGCTTGTAAAACCCAGACACCACTTCTAGTTAGAAAGAAACACATGTTCTCTCTGGGGTCCTTCTTCCGTTTCTGGTTCATACGGGGTGTGAGGCTCGCGAAGTAACGCTATACACAAAGCTATTGTAAAATAAAGCTGTGCTTTGATCATCAACCACAAGGCTCTGCTTTTCAACAATAAGCCTTGAACATTTACATCTTGGCATGCCAAACTGACAATTCACGCCACGCGACTGATGTTTACCAATATATAACCTTTGAGCTCGTACGTCCCAGAGAAGGGTGTTAAGCAAGAGAATAAATTTTCCGCCATCAAACATATATATATTGGATAGAAATCAATCAGCACAGAATAAAATCCAATTTCAAACATATATCCATTTACAAGTCCGTTCTGGGTCTGAACAAAACCAGAGGCACCTCATTCCTCGTTCCATATGTCCAATATAGAAGAGAGGCTCTCGCATATCCGGACAATCAACAAGTACATCCGGACAACTACCATCGTAACCCTCTTAAGGAAGCAACTCCAATCAAAGGCATCAGTAGTCATCCATTCGATGTGAAGATCGTCGGTCTTCAATCACCGTCTTCAAATCTTCGACTTCCAGGCGTCGTATAATTATTTGAAATGGGAGTTAACTCGGACATTTCAAATAATTCTCGAATATATATAATTTAAATCAATTATTTTCATTCCATATCGTTTATAATATTTCATAACGATTTATCGCTATTTTTATTTATTTAAAAATAGCCATTTTTAATTAAACGACGCTTCGGGCCATTACATGGCCCTGGCACTGTTTTCATCAAAATTTGATTTACTCATTTCTCAAAATCCAACCGTTGGATGTAAACAAATTTTATATCATTGAAAAGATCTTTCCAAAACGAACCCAACGATTTCAGTTTTGGGAAAATCTGACGGTCAGATCTCTTGGTATAATCGTTTGAAGTTATGATTTCAAAACGCGAACTACAACAGCGCGATTCGTTTTATTTTAATTTATATTTATATATAAATATATAAATATAAATCGTTCGACGATTTCAACACCATTTTCAATTCAACATTGATTTCTTTTATATATGAAATCATATATCACATTAAAAATGAATTTTTTAATGTTAATACAATTTCTTCCAGCATTGATTCTTTTATATGATTCATATATTACATAAAAATGTAATTTATTTTATCATTCATCTATTACACTAAAATTGTAATCTTTTTATTTACCCCTTTATTACATCAAAGTGTAATCCATTATTACAATATATTATTACATTGAAAAATGTAAACTTTTATTTCAATATATCATTACATTGAAAAATGTAAACTTTTATTTCAATATATTATTACATTGAAAAATGTAAACTTTTATTTCAATATATCATTACATTGAAAAATGTAAACTTTTATTTCGATATATCATTACATTGAAAAATGTAAACTTTTATTTTGATATATCATTACATTGAAAAATGTAAACTTTTATTTCGATACATCATTACATTAAAAAATGTAAACTTTTATTTCTTCCATAAAAGAAATGTAAGTTTTAATGTTTCATTTACATCAGAAATGATATTTTCACTGTAAACATTTTTATTGTTGCAATGGCTATTTTTAAAAAGTTCTTTTACATAAAAATGTAAATCTCAATGTAAACCATTTTTATTATAACAATGTTTATTTTTTTCTATGTTTCATATACATTAAAATGAAAAATCCCATGAGAATACATTTTTATATCAAAATGTAATAATGTTTCCTTACATTAAAAATGTATATTTCAATATCAATACATTTCTATTTAACAAATGAATATTTTTAATGTTGCATTACATTAAAAATGTAAATTTCAATGCCAATACATTTTTATATCAAAATGTTTATTTTAATGTTTCATATACATTAAAATGTAAATCTCATGTAAATACATTTTTTTTATATCAAAATGTTATTTTAATGTTTCATATACATTAAAATGTAAATCTAATGTAAATACATTTTTTTTCACAATGTTTTATTTTTAATGTTGTATATACATTAAAAATGTAATACCTTTTTATTTAACAAATGACCATTTTCGATTTACAAACAAAACATGAATTTTATGTTGACATATAATGATCATTTTCATATTTATATGTATATATATATTAAAAATATAATTTTCATATATATATATATATTAAAAATATAATTTTCATACTATTCAAACAACTAACATATAATAACATGAATATTTTATAACACAAGAATATTTCAGAAAATTTCAACAGCATAACGGCAGGGTAATTAAAACCGGCACCGTCCCGATGTATGGCTCCTCACACTACTTAGGCCTCGCGGCATTTACAAGGGGTTTAATTTCCTAATGCAATTTTCTAGGCAATATAATGCCACGATATCAACCAATTTCATTTCAACCACAGTAAATCACCAATCATCAACCAATTACACACCACAAAACAATCAAGTCGTCCATGGTCTGTGGACGACGGGTTTCAGGAGTTTTTAAACTCTATCTGCATCCTAATATAATTTTATTTAATTAATTTGGATTCAGAAATCTCACTTCGCTTTTTATTTATTCCAAAATTGTAGAATGCTCCAAAAATTGTGTGGTCTCTTCTGAAATGTAGATCCTGAATTTACGGCTCCAATGTTTCCTGTTTCATCTAATTTCGTCAACGTATGAGAGAGATATGATTTTTATAATTAAACATGAATTTGAAACACTTAAAAGTGTTATTAACAGTTAATTATATAGAAGTCGTATACCTTTCAGAGGATGTTATAAACTAGGGATCAGATTTTCAGAAAATCCGTGAAGCTTGGTGCCGATCAGTTTGACCACGTCGACGGGGGCCGAGGGGTGCGCCAACGCCGGAGGTGCGGTGGAGTTCGATGTCGGGGGTTGACCATGGCTGCGCTCCGAACGTAGCGACTTCCTGGAGGTGACTCGGACTGATGGAGAAACGACAGGGGGTGCAACCTATGTGGATTAGAAGCTAAGAAGATCTACAAAAGTTTCAACAGCATCGTTCGATTTCGTGGAGTGGATTGGGAGTTTTCGAGGAGAGAAGGATTCAAGGGGTTCCACCGTTCACGAAGGGTATCGGGTTCAAAATGATGAAGATAATACAATATACGGGTATATATACGGTATACGTATTTCTATTTTATTTTATTTATTTAATTCCATTTAATCTCAATATAATTCCTATATCGCTCCTAACTCCAAATCAAAGCCAAAGAGTGTCGCCCTTAGCTAAATAACCCCATCCCGGACATAATGGGATATGTCCCGTAAGCTAATTCAATTGTTTCGATAAGTTTTTCTTTAAATTTAAATATAAAATATTTAATTATTTAGCTTTAATCGTACATTTTAATTTACCTAGGCCACATACTGACTCCAAAAATTCCCAAAAACTAAATTTAGCTATGTTTGATGATACGATGCTAAACAAATTAATTTCGTCGAATTTGGAGACCGTTTGAAAAATAGCAATTTTTTGGTCGATCGAATTGACTAAAATTGACAAAACACATGAATTCTGCAATAATTTGACGTTACGGATCCAAACAGGGTGGTTTCATCGAAAGCGGAGGTCGTTTGCAAAATGGCTAT
Source organism: Allium sativum (assembly GCA_030737875.1). Taxonomy (NCBI): domain Eukaryota; kingdom Viridiplantae; phylum Streptophyta; class Magnoliopsida; order Asparagales; family Amaryllidaceae; genus Allium; species Allium sativum. The sequence continues at coordinate 574,759,548 of CM060909.1, read as the reverse complement.
TTATACGGGCTATATATTATATTAAATTCCATGGCGACTATTCTGAATATTCAGCTAACCATAACTTTTGATTCCCGCTATGAAATTTCAATTTTTCAGATTCGTTGGAATGATATTTTTAAACAGATTCTAATATTTTTGGTTTCACTAAAATCCGATTTATTTTGCATCCTGTACAGTCAGTCAAAGTTCAAATTCAAATTTTCAAACTACCGTGCTATTTTTGATTCCTTTTAAAATTAAAATAAATATATTCTTTCAAACTTCGATTTAAATAAATTTTTAATCGTTATTATTTAAAAAAAAATATTTAACTATTTAAAATTCAATAAAATAGCCAAAATAAAAAAGTTTAATTAGTTCCGATTTTCCGAGTTGTTACACCTTCGATGGATCAATGTTCCTCAAAGCCTTCCAAACTGCACTGTAACACTTAAACCCGACCCAAATGCAATCTGCCAAGCCCTGTTCCCTTTTCTCCCATTCGCCTCTGTGTACGCCAACCCGCACCACAACGAACTGCTTAAAGTATTCCCAAACCTGAACAAATCCATTGAAACGACCCAAGCTCACCCTTACGGAAAAGCCCGGATTGAGTTGAGAACAAGACAAATTAGAACACAAACAACAGAACAATTCATTTCTATTACAACAATACATTAGAGTACAATAACATAATAGAGTATGAATAAACAATATACAACATAAAAATATCAGAGATTTAAATCTACGTAGCAGCGGAAACCTGTGAAAAAAATATCTGCGAAAACCAAAACTACTAGCTGCCCGTGCGGAAAATAGGGGCACCCTGAGTTTAGGTTAAAACAATAAACTTCGAGTCAGTCACGAGACTGGTATGAGAACTAAAACAGTAATTAAATCTTTACTTTAAAAGTCAGGAAATCATGGGACCACACCGTATAACACGGGAAGGGTTTCCTCCCAAGATTACCAGTGCATAAAACAAACAGCGCAATGCTTTTTGAAAAAATGAAGCTATTACAAGACTCGGGTCCCATCACACAATGCGATGCAAGCCGGAGGATAGAGTTTTCCCTTATAATAGCCAAACGTGCTTGGTACGTTTAAAACAAATCATTTTGATATTACTATAAGTGTATAGTGTCAAAAACAACTTCAAATATAGATGTATCAATCATAGACGGCATAGTACCCCATCCTATTACGTCGCCATACTAGTTCTGCAATTAAAGCCAAAATGTCATGTATTGGAAATTGGATTCCATCTATGAGACGAGCGAAGGGATGAATCCTCACCGATTCGAGACACTCTAGCAAATGTCTCAGGACTCGGACGCTAGCGAGCCCTGTGAACGGTAGGGTCGGTCCATACATACTTTAGTTGATTGGTTATTTTTGAACAATACGTTTCCCGGTCCTATCGGACCTATCACTTGGCCAGTAGCGACCAATATCTAGAGCCACTAGGTACTCAATCCGAGGCGCCTCGCAATTCATCATCCACATGAGTAAAAATGTTTAGGCTCCATACCATGACACCACTTCTAACTAGAAATAAAGAAACGCAAGTTCTCCCTACGGTCATGATCCCCTTTTTGACTCTACTGGGTGTGAGGCACACAAATTAACGCTGTACACAAATCTATGCTATTTAAAGCTTATCTTTGATCATCAACCACAAGAATTTGCTTTTCAACAGAAGCCTTGATCATTTGCATCTCAGCATGCCACACTAACAATTCACGCCATGCAACTGATGTCTATCAATATATAACCTCTAAGCTTGTACGTCTCAGAGAAGGGTATTAAGCAAGAGAATAAATTCTCCGCCACCAAACAGATATATATTTAATAGAAATCAATCAACACAGAATAAAATCCAATATCAAACACACATCCATTTGCAAGTCCGTTTTAGGTCTGAACGAAACTGGAGGCACCTTATTCCTCGTCCCATATGTCCAATACAAGAGAGAGGTCCACGCATATCCGGTTGATCTCCAGGTACGTCTGGACGATCACCACTTATTACCTTGTCTTGGGTGTACAGCCCAATCAAGACATCAGTAATAATCCAAACAATGTGAAGAACTCCGGTCTTCAACCACAGTCCTCGTCGTCGACTTATCGTCGAATCAGTTATTCAGAATGGGTATAAACCTGGACTTCTCGAATAACTCGCGTATTTTATAATCAATAATCAGGTGCTTTAAAAACACATCATACGCCTCATTCCAATTCAGAATATTCTTTTATTCAAATATTCACATGTTTAGGGAAATATTCCCATTAATTTTATCAAAGATAAATTCTTTTAAATTTATTCTTTAATCTTTCTTTGGATATCAATTTCCAAAAGATTCATTTACCTTTTCATAATTCTAAACCAAATTAAGGTTTATAAACTAGTCGGGTTATCGAACCATACTGAAGTAATCATTTCTTTTATTATCCCAACCTATTCTTCCCATGAAGCAAACTGGTAAAACTCCATATCTAACACCACAGTGTTATTGGTAAAATTAATTACCATTTTCCATTCAAATCTAATTAAAGATTTAACTATCGTCTGGAGTAAAACTAGTGATACTCCATTCTCGATCATTTCCCAAATTTGATAATTTAAATTATCACATTCACATTTTAATCTAATTAAAGATTCATTAAACTTCACTTAGTATTAATCTTCCCAAAAATCATTATTAATGATTAGTTAACTTTGGAAACACAAACATACTGCATCGACAATATACACCGTACCATTGATTTCTACCGATATAACCTCTAAGCTCATACGTCTCAAAGAAGGATGTTAAGCAAGAGAATAAATTCTTCGCCACAAAACAGATATATATTTAGTAGAGATCAACAATATAGTTCGAAATACGATGTTATACATGTAATCCTGTCTTTAACTGGGTTAAAGAACCAATGTCATTTAAAACACAGTTCACGATAAATCCAAAATCATATTCCATTAACTATGGAATCTTCACGGAAAACAGATCAAATTTAATCGATATAAATTTCCGTATCTAACTAATAATATAAATGGAATAATGGCAAAGCCTTTTAACTTCCTTATATATTAACAGTCTTCCTCCACAGAAGCTCACTTTGATTATTACCAAATCGAATTCCATTCCATTCCAATTTATTTTATTAAATTAGAAAGCTTTACTTTGGAAAAATCCATTAAATCATAATAAAAGATTTGTATATTCCAAATCACATTTCATTGTTAATTGGGTTAAAGAACAAATGTCGTTAAAAACACAGTTTACAATAAACCTAATTCACATTCTTTTTTATTCCAATAACTAAATATGACTGGAAAATCTAATAATCTTAATTTAAAGATTTATTCTTTTCGCATGGGGCTTAAGAACAATGTTACTGAAGACACCATTCATGACAAACCCAAAATCTAATTTAATATTAAATATAAGGCTCTGAAAAAAAAATTATATCGGCTTATATTCAATATCAATTCTAAAACCAACACATATCGTATGCGGAATAACAATATATATCTATCTTCCAAATTCTTCCACAATATTCGTATAGTCATAGAATCTAATATCGAAATATTCCGGAGATGGTTTCTATTCAATCCATTCCAATTCATATATTGGAAAATTCTGGTTAGATTAAAATCATTCTCAAACCCAATTTATTTATTTAAAAACATTGGATTATTTTTCTAGTTAATAACTAGTTCATTTTGATAAAAATATATTTTTATCTTTACAAAATTGGAAATTTTCATCCAAATTCTTACCAAATCATTTATTATAATTTTACAAAAATTATAAATATTTTTAAGAATTTGATTAAGGCTCGTACAATCGGTTTTTAATAACGACCACCGAACTGCATCCATGGCGACCTTTTTCAAATTTGATTTGGACATAATTCTTAATCCAAGCGTTAGATTTACAATCCCTTATATTCGTTGGAAAGCTCTTTTCGATACGAAACCCAAGGGTTCCCGTTTTAGGAGAATTTGATGGTCGGATCTCCCGTAATTTCAATTCGAAGTCAATGATCGAAACTCACGAACGGCCGTGGCGCAGTGCGTTCTATTCAAGCCATTAATATATATATATATATATATATAATATTTCGTTCAAAATGTATTTTATAAATTTGTTTTAAAGACGATTCCCAATTTCACTTCAATTTTAAATCAAAATTGAATATTTCTTATCATTATAATATAAAAATTACAATATTTTCCAGAATAACAGATTTTGAATTCATTTCCTTTTTCGATAGACATTATAGAAATGAATAAAATTGATATAAATATCGTTCCCGTTAAAATGACGCAAATCTAATCAACATGGCTTCACATATTTCAGTATTTTCGTGTCCATCCCAAATCGAACATCAAAATCGTGTTTTAATCCTTTACATAATATTAGTTTAAAATATTCATTATTTTAATATATTCGTTCTTTCTGAATTGGAATCAGACACAGTCAATTACCATATAATGTTATTTAGATCGATTTCATACACACAATTACTCAACAGTAATGATACACAGTCAACATATGCACTAAATATAAATAATTAACACTTACAACAGTTTGTCAACTAATCGATTGACATAAAACTAAAAAATTGGGATTAGTGTACACCAAATATCATCCCAATACCCGTGTGGGGTTTCAACCAACAAATACTGAATCTTAATTGTGCAGTTGGGCGATGTGTAAAATTTATCGTCTCAATCAATATCAGTTAAATGAGTGTACATAAACAAATCATCCGATTTGTAAATGAATATTTATTTCAAGAGAATTTTATGTCGTTCATATATACGTTAAAAATTATATTTTTAACGATAAAATATTTATTTCAACAAATGAATATTTTATATAGTTCATTTATTCAATAAAAATGATATTTTTCTTGTTTCAAACATTTTATTCAACACATTAATATTTTATATAGTTCATTTACACATAAAAAAAAATTATATTTTTAATGAACAATATTTATTCAGAAAATTTCGGTATTATAATGACGCAATATTAGAACTGGAGTAATGTTTAGCACTACTCCTTTCCTTATAGTGGCTCGCGTCATACACAATTGCCAATCACATTCAATACACCACAATACAATCAATTTTCAAAACAACCAAATTTCCACAATACAATCCAAACAAATAATCATGATTTGTACAATAAATGGTGTCGGGGGCTACTAAGCCCGTCTGCATCCTAGTATATGTTTAACTGTAAAATAATTAGAGTGAGAAGGAGTTCTCACATTGGGATCCACTCCTCCGTTATTTTCTGACGCTCCGAATTGCTGTTCTGGTTCCAGAATTTGTAAATGAGCTCCAATCTTCACAATGTCTTTATTACTAGCTTAAACGCGCCATTCCGGATAACTTTCGCCTAGTGGCATTTCTTTTAAAAATGCTCCATTTCGCCGGAAATCGTGAAAAGACATAAATTGGACAACAGACTTTGGACACGTTTTCTAAACAACTCCGCAATCCAAAGTACAGCTTCTATATAGTCAAATCGAAGAGAAAATCGTGCTCTTCGATTTTGGCATATGGAGTTTTGGCCAGAAGCGCTCGGATTGGATGATATGGAGGCGGCAAGGTCAGAGACTTAAACGCATAAACAGAAAATGTAAAAATCGGATTTTTAAAGGGGAGGGGCCCGCTGGTCGGAGCTAGGGGCTGAGGGGCGGGGCAGAGGGGGTCTGAGGCGGCGGGAGTGGCGTGGCATTGAGGTGGTAGGCTGTGGGTGGCTGGAGGCGGTGATTTCAAGGGGTTGCGGGTTTGGGGGATTCTGACTGGAGAGAGGAGAGTGGCGGAGGAGGGAGAAGGCAGCGGAGGGGGTTGTGGAGGCGGTGGGGCGGCGGTCGGCGGCTTTGGGAGGGCGGCAATGGGCTGGAAGGGGGGCGACGCGGGTTCCTTCGATTGGTTTTTTTTCGTTGACTTTGAACAAGAGAGAAGGGGGCTATATAAAAATATATATTTAATTTAATTTAAATTTCGAAAAGTTAGTTTTTGGTTCGAACTCCAAATCAAACCCAATGACTATCATCCCTAGCTAATTACCCTCATTCCGGACATAATGGGATACATCCCGTAAGCAAATTCTATTGTTTTGATCAGTTTTCGTTAAAATTAAAATATAAATTAATATAAAGTTTAAAATTGATTTTAACGTACATTTTAACTTAGCGCGGCCACATATGGACTCCAAAAACTCCAGAAAAATAAATCTAGCTATGTTTTGATGATACGGTTGTAACAAAACTAACTTCGTCGAATTTGGAGACCGTTCGAAAAATGGTCACTTTCCAGTCGATTAAATTCAAGTGAAAATTAGGCACACATCCCAAAAATGAAACTTAATTAGGCATACATCCGGTCTAACTTTTCATTTAAATTAGGTCCCTATTTTTCAGAAACATATAAAAAAATATAAAAAAAAATCAGGAAACTTCATTATTAAATAAAACATGTTCACGCCAAAAAAATTAGTTGGAAAAACAATCGATAAACAAGTGAAAATCAAAAAAATACACAAAACAGCGGAATATGCAGTAAAATGCATGAAAACATGCACATATTTCAAATATTTGCATACATGTATGCACATATTGCCATGCCCTCTGCCTTTCAACGCATTACTGCATATAAGTATGTAGCTATTCTGAATAGCAGCATATTCGTATGCAAATATTTAGCAGGTTTGCGGTATTTTTTTGCATGTGTATTTAAATAGTTGCATACATGTATGCAAATTTTTTTTTTTTTGGTGGACTGAGGGGAATATTTCCAGATTTTAGAATTTTTTTTTAATGCAAGAGCGCATTTTTTTGGTGAAAAATGGAAGAGGCGAAGTGGAAAGAGGTGGAAGGCGGAAGGGACAAAAATTATTAGGCAGCAGCTCAAAAAGAAGGGGCGGAAACGAATGGGAAACTTTGTCCCCTTTTTTTTATTCGGCTTTTTCTTTATATTTAAAAAAAAACGCTATAATGTAAAAAAAAATCTAAAAATATTAACAGTTTTTCACGGAAATTAAAAAAAAAAACTTGCATACATGTATGCAACTATTTAGAATACTTGCACACATGTATGCAAGTACTGCATGTAAAAATATGAAGCGAAAATTTTGTCTGAAGAATGTTGCACACTTGTATGCAAGAATCTGTTTACCTTGCATACATGTATGCAAAAAAACAAACGCAAATTCAACATTTGAAATACTTGCACAGATGAATGCAAGTATTGCAAATATGTGCATGATTTGATGCAAATTACTGCATTTTTCGCTGTTTTATTGTATTTTTTTATTTTGATGCATTTTTTAATTTTTTTTACGAGCCGTTTTATGGGGGTGAGTACATGTTTAATTTAAATTCGAATTTTCGTGATTTTTTTTTGTTTTTAGTGTATTTTTGAAAAATAGGGACTAAATTTACATGAAAAGTAGGACCGAATGTGAGCCAAATTTTGAAACTTAATAGGGACCTGTGCCAAACGGACCCTAAATTCAAACTAAAAGTACCAAACGTGTTTAAATTCACCACGCTCACTTATCAATTCCAAAAACTAAGAAAATTGGAATCTAGCAATAAGTTGACATTCTGTATCCAACAAAAGTGGTTTCATCGTAAACGGAGGTCGTTTGCAAAATGACTATTTTTAAGGATAATATATTATATAATATATATATAAATTCCATAGTGACTATTTTGAATTTTAAACTGGACGTAACTTTCAATTTATAGTATGAAATTTGGAATTTTCACATTTGTTAGAAAGATATAATTAAATAGATTCCAACATTCCTGGTTTTACTGAAATCCGATTTATTTTGAATCCTACAAATTCAATAGAAGTTAGAAATCGAATTTTCAAACTACCGTGCCATTTCAGGCTCGTTTTATAATTAAAATAAAATTATATGTTCTAGCTTCGATTTAAAATAAATTTTTAGTCATTATTATTTAAAATAAATCATTTTAAATATTCAAAATCCAATAAAACAGCTCAAATAAAAATTTTAAATTGGTTCAGAAATTTCAGGTTGTTGCAATCTCCCCCACTTAAAATCTTTCCGTCCTCGAAAAGGAACGGAGCTGAATGTTGTTTAACTAACCAACTCAACTTTCATTCTGGCTTTCATTCTTCAACTTTTCAATTTCTAAGAATTTTCTAATTTTTGGCTAACACCCTTAATTTTCAAAAAAAATTCGCTATAACCTGCTTTATACGGGTTGATATTTAAAACCGCAATTTGCCTCATAGGGCCCTCATCATCCAAAAAGAAAAAGCCAAGGGGCTAGCCAATCGGCTCATAAAATCATTAGAACCCAAGTAAATAGTAAACATGTACCTATTTGTCGGGCATACAATTTTATTCCTCTTCTTGGCTTCCAAGCTATGACCTTTTCATTGTATATACTTGTACATATATCAATTTCAATCAATTTTCAATTCAGTTCAATATTTGATTCAATTTGGCTTAATTTACCTTTTATCTCTTATTGGATTGATCATGCCAATAATTTTATTAGTTAGATAATAATCACACAACACAATTAGCAATTAATTAGCTAATTAAATTTTCAAATGCATAACTTTAATATATATTCAAAAACCACATTTTTAAGGCCAAATCACAACAATAACCCTATCTAAATTTTGGTTCTCACACTAGTCAATTGGAAATATATAGATATCACACTTTCGAAGTTCGAACATAAATACTGATGATGTCCGGACATCACCAGAATTATCCTCGGGCGTCTAAAGTGTGATTCTATATCCATCCAGTATATTTGAGACTTCATACACATGCTATCTAGGCATGTATGCAAAATCTTCATATACCGATAGTCCAAATCAATTTAAAATAAAATATACAAATACGTATAATATGGTTTAAATTTTCAAAATTAATTTCGTTTTCATTTTTATTTTAAAAAATAACACTCTTTGAAACTCATTCAAGGATACCACTGATCCCATCTCTAATGAGTCATTCTCATTGGATATTACTAATCCAATCTGTGATGAATTCTTTCGCTTGGTTCTAATGTGTCTTGTTCTTGAGCTCTGTAAACCAGAGCTCTGATACCAAAATGAAACGACCCAAACTCACCCTTATGGGAAAGCCTGGATTGAGTTGAGAACATGACAAATCAGAACATAAACAACAAACACTTCATTGCTATTACAACAATTACATCAGAGTACAAGAACATAACAATTGCATCAAAGCTTTCCGAATATAGCTCTAGCTGTAAATCCAGGATCCTGTGAAAAGAAATATCTGCGAAAACCAAAACTACTAGCTGTCCATGAGCAAAATAGAGGCACCTAGAGTTTAGGTTAAAACAATAAACTCCGAGTCAGTCATGGAACTGGTGCGAGAACTAAAACAGTTATTAAATCTTTACTTTAAAAGTTGGGAAATCATGGGACCACGTCGTATAACATGGAATGGGTTTCCTCCCAAGAATACCAGTGCATAAAACAAATAGCGCAATGCATTTTGGAAAAATGAAGCTATTATAAGACTCAGGTCCCATCATACAATGCAATGCAAGCCGGAGGATAGAGTTTTCCCTTATAAAAGGCAAACATGCTTGGTACGTTCAAAACAAATCATTTTGATATTACAATAAGTGTATAGTATCAATCATAGACGGCATAGTACCCCATCCTACTATGTCGCCATACTAGTTCTGCAATTAAAATCGAAGTGTCACGTATATGAAATTGGATCCCATCTATGAGTCGAGGCAAGGGATGGCTCCTCACCGATTCGATACACTCTAGCAAATGTCTTAGGACTAGGTCCGGTCCACACAACTTTAGTGGATTGGTTATTCCTGAACAATACGTTTTCCGGTCCTATTTGACATATCACTTGGCTAGTAGTGACCAATATCTAGAGCCACTAGAGTCTCAATCCAAGGCACCTCGCAATCCATCATCAACATAAGTAAAAATGTGTAACAGCCCTGATTTTTGGGGTTAATTTTAAAATTTTATTTTAAGAAATTTTAATGAATGAATATATTTAAAATTATTTATTTTCAATAATAACGATGAAAAACTTATTTTATTTCGAGCGCGAACTTGAAATTTATATTAAATCCATTCCGAGCCTGAAAACGGCGCGGTAATTTCAGATTTGAAATTCCAACTTTGAAAATTATATAAAATAAAATATAAATCGGAATTGGACGAAATAAGAAACGCTAGGACCGTATTTAAAATATCTTTCCAAAGAGTTTCAGAAATTAAGATTCCAGTTTATAAATTGTAAGTTATGAGAAAATTAAATTTTCAGAAAAACGCTATAGGATTCGTATATATTATATATAAGGCCCGAAACGTAAAATTTTTGCAGAATAAGGAATTAGGACCCGAAACCATCTCCATTGGTTTCAGAATGTTGTTTACATATAAAAATGACTATAAGAACTTATATTTTTGAGTTTCAGAAAAATTCCACTATTTTTGGTATTTTTAAATATTAAAAATATACGCCTGAAAAATAGAATTTTTGCAAACGAACTCCGAATTCGACGAGACCAGTTTCTATGGATTCGGAATATTAAAATAAGGTTAAATTCTAAAATTTATAATTTTTGGAATTATTTTGTGGCCGGTATAATTTTTACAGTGAAAAATAGCATATTTTCAGACTTCGGAAATTTATAATAAATTCATACGGAATCGGAAAATTACGAAATCAGGTTCTTTGGGTTCGTAATGACCTGAAATAATTATGTTTAAAATTTGATTAATTTTGAAATCAGCATGTATTTATAAGAATTTTTGAATTGAAGAAAACAGTTGAAAATTTAGTAATTGGACACGTAATGATATTTGGGCCCAAACCAAAAGTAGACCCATAGTATATATTATCTTTTTCCTCAGAATTTAGGGCTGAAATTCGAAATGCACAGCAACCACTCTCTTTTCCATCATTTTTTCTCAATTTCCATGGCGGCTCCCTCTTCCTCTAAAATTCATAAAAAAATAAAATCTCTTCAAACCATAGCAAATTATATGTTTTCTCGAAGGTCTCGACGATACGAAACTAATTGTGTAGTCGGTTTTGTCAAACAGCGCTCGGATTCGCCGGAATCTCGTCTTAAAGCTCGCTGTTTTCGAAATTCAGAAACTCAAAACGTAAATCAAGAAATTCCCGTGAATCGAGAAAGAATTAGACGAAGTCACGAACACGGAAGTTCTTCGTCTACGCAAGACGAAGATGCTCAGAAAATTTCAGGCAGTTTGGAGGTGTAAGGCGGCCTGTGGGACCCGCGAGGCGAAATCCTTTCTAGGCGATTTCCCGATGATCGGAGAAGCTTTAGGGGCGGCTCTTTCTGGTGGTGGTGCGTCTCGCCAAGACGAAGACATTGGCGGTGGTCCCGTGGCGTCAGGTTGCCCGAGGCAGCGGCAAAGTGCGGTCAAAGTTCGGCGGTGAACAGTGTTTTTCGGTCAACGGGCTGAGGGTATTTTCCATTTTATTTTTAAATTATTTAATTAATTTTCAGAACTTTAAAATTGCATAACTCACTCATACGAAGTCGAAAATCGACGATTTCAGGTGCGTTGGGATCGTGGCGACGAGATGGACGCGTGGACACTAATTTTGTCCAATTCTGAGACAGTGAAATTTTTAGGTATTTTTCACGAATATTAATTAATTATTCAATTATGTCCAACTTTAATAAATCATAACTCTCTCGTACGAGGTCCGATTGACGAACCGTAAATTGCGTTGGACTCGCCTTTCCGAGCTCTTCGCGATGGCGCAGACCAGAGCTGAATCCGAGACAGTCAAATTTTCAGCAAAAATCAATGTGAGATTCTATTTTTAATTTAATTATTATTATTTTTTGTGTTATTTAAATAATTTAATGAGAAGTGAACTAGATCCGTGATGTATGACTACATGTTGATGCTTGGGTTTGGATTTGTGTTTGGATGATTGTCATATGAATTGCGTTGTTGGAATCTACACGAATGGATTTGATCTTTTTTTTATGTTGTTTTGACAATAAAAAAATTTAGATTTTGTGTTTTATGTTGTTTTGGGAATAAAAATTTGATCTTTTATTGTATGATGTGTTAAGAATAAAGATTAGATCTTTATTTAAAATTTATAAAGATAGGATTTTTATATTATAAAAGAAAGTTTAAATCTTTTAATTATATTTATAAATCAAGTTAGGATTTTTATAACACGTACGTAAAAAAAAAAAAAATCTTATTTTATTTAGATAAAAAAAAAAAACAAAGTTGGGATCTTGACACAAAAATGCGACACTACATCTTATGACGTTATTATATGCGATGACATGAAGACTTAATACCATATTGTATGTTGTCATTATTGTTTGTCAACATGAATGCTTAACATCAATCTACATGTTGCTCATTGAATGGTTTGGAATGGATTTGAACACCCCATATTATGTTATTTATCATTTTATTGATATGCAAGCGCGACACCATATTCTGTGTGTTATTAATTTTTGTATGCGGCCATGTGAATTGGAAGATGACCAAAATTTTAGTGCGGTCATGTAAATAGGAAAATAACCACATTTTAGTGCGTGAGTGTAAATAGCAAATTTGTATTATATTTTAGCACTTAAGTAAGAATAAGATTATTAAAATAGTCTTAGCGTCTTAAAAAAATTTAAGAAAATAAACTTATTTTCATAGTTAATGTCACAATAGGAATGCAACCTTATTTCCAACGTTTATGTAAAAATATGAGTGTTGTTATATATATATATATATATATTTTTTTAGCGCGTTAAGTGAAAGTAGAAAATAAATATATTTTCATTGTTTAAGTTAAAATAAGATTGATAACTTATTTTTAGCGCGTTAGGTAAATTTAGAAAATAATTATAATTTCATTGTTGTTAATAAAATAAGAATGCAAACTTAATTGCATTGTTTTTTTTATAAAATATAAATGCAACATTATTTGCATTGTTTTGATAAAGATGTGAATGCAAACATTATTTACACTGTTTTGATAAAATATAAATGCAAACTTTATTTGCATCGTTCTGTTAAAATATGAATGAAACTTTATTTTTATTGTTTTGATAAAAATATGAATGAAACTTTATTTTTATTTACATAAAAATATGAATGCAACTTTATTTTTATTATTATGTCAAAAACATGAATGCAAGTTTATTTTAAGCGTTTTTAAGTAAAATATGTAAATAAATATATTCGTAGCGTTTCTGATTAAAAATTTATATATGGATATTGCACATGAAAGTTGTACATGAAAGTGAATATATAATTAGCGTTATTGAGGAACTTGAAATATTTTCGTTATTTACTCAATTAATGGAATTAATGGACGATTTAATTAAGAAGATTGCACATTTAAAAAGGATGAAATAAAAAGTTTAAATTGGTAAGATTTCATTCCAATTATAATAATGAAGATTTGAATTGAAAAATCTCGTTTTTATGTTAACTTGTAAATTTAGAAGATTTGATTTTAAAATTTAACATAAATGGATTAATTGAGGAAGATTTCATTTAATATCAAAATGGTAAGTTTTGATATTACAATTGAAACATTTTGGGAATAGTTTTATGATATTAATATGGAAAGATTAATGTTTACTGAAATGAAAGGATAAGTAAAAGAATGAATGATATTTTAGAAATTAAATATTCTAAAATATGAAATGTTTTAAAATAATACTTTTAGGAGATAATTATAATTATAATTATTAATTGTACCTGGACACGAGGTTAGGTCACATTTATGGCGGAAGTCTGCCCGGAACCAACCGGCATATCCAGCAGCCATAAATGTTGGGCCTAATGTGAGAGGTCCAAGTGCGCAAATACAAATTTGGTCAAGACACGAGGTTAAGCCCAACCTGTGGTAGAAGTCTGCCCGGAACCAACCGGCATATCCAGCATCCACAAGTTGTAGGCCTAATGTGAGAGGTCTGGCCCGCTATTAAATAATAAAATGTAAAGATAAACATAATGAATGGATAAGGAAAATGAATTGGGCTATTCAGTCCATTTTAAAATAGTAACTCCATTTTAACCTGTATAAATTATGTTATATATTCTATAAAGGAAATCGAAGATGATTAATATTTTATTTAAGATTAAATGAAATACTCTGAAATAAATGATGTCTAATTATATATATTAAATGGGAAATTTATGAAATCTAAATTTGGGTTTATCGTGAATTATGTTTTAAATAACATTTATTCTTTAACCCGAATTTATGATAGAATTAATTCCCTAGAAATTGAATAATCATTTAATAATGACTTTGGAAGATTAAAGCTAAATAAAATTTTAATTAAATCTTTAATTTGATTGAAAAGGAATTGAGTAGTTAAGATCACTGAATTAAGAAAGTGATCGAAAATGGAAAATGAACCATAAAGCAATGAATATTTTCATGTTATAAATGAATAAATGAGTGAGAACATGAAATGGTTATATTATTTATATATTTTATATAAATAAAAGCAATGAAACTTTTATTTACATTTCGCATGTAAATAAAAAGATGAAAATAAGAATGAAACTTTTATTTACTTTTCACATGAAAATAAGAATGAAACTTTTATTTACTTTTCACATGTAAATAAAAAGATGAAAATAAGAATGAAACTTTTATTTACTTTTCACATGTAAATAAAAAGATGAAAATAAGAATGAAATTTTTATTTACATTTCACATGCGAATAAAAAGATATAAATATGAAATGAAACATGATTTAGAAGCATGAACCGCATATGAAAATTTAACATGTTTTAAAAAGCATGAAGTCGCATATGAAATGCATAATCAAGAAACCGCATATGAAATAAAAATTCATGTTTAGAGTAGTATTACTGCATATGAAATGAATGGACGATATATTTATATGCATGAAATGAATGGACAATATTTATATTCATGAAATGAATGGACGATATTTATGAAATGAATGGACGATATATATACATGAAATGAATGGACGATATTTATAAAAGAATAAATAACGATATAGAATGGTTTGCAAATTTATATATACGAGAATTATTTGGAAAGTCCGAGTTTACTCTCATTCCAAATAATGATACGACGTTCGAAGAGTTGAAGACGGTGATTGAAGACCGACGATCTTCACATCGAATGGGTGTGTTGCTATTGAGACCCATGATGGGAGTAGCTACCTTGAAGGGGCGACAGTAGTAGCCGTCCGGACGTAGTGTTGATTGCACGGATTTGACTTTCGCCCAGACCCAGGGCATAAGTTTATAAATGGAATGTATGTCTGACGTTGTAGTCCCTTATACTACATTCGTTGATCTCTCTTAATATATATCTGTTTGGTGGTTAACACCCTTCTCTGAGACATACGAGCTTAGAGGTTATATATTGGTAGAAATCAATGGTATAGTATGGACTGACAATGTGGCATACTAAGATGCATTGATCAAGGCTTTTGTTGAAAAGCAGGGCCTTGTGGTTGATGATCAAAGCATAGTCTATTTAGGCATAGCTTTGTGTATATCGTGACTTCGCGAGCCTCACACCCCGATATGAGTCAAAAACGGGATATGGACCGTAGGGAGTGCACACGTTTCTTTCTAGCTAGAGTGGTGTCAGCGACCTGCCAGCCCTGACATTTTACTTATGTGGATGATGGATTTTGAGGCGCCTCGTTTTTTTTTATAGGCCGTTGGTGGTCATACTATAGGTCCAAAGGGACCGGGAAACGTGTGTTCAGGCATAACTAATCCACTGCCCATTGGCGGGGACCGGCCCTACCGCTTCCAAGGGTTCACTACGGGGAATCCTGAGGCATTTGCTAGAGTGTCTCGAATCGGAGAGGATCTTGCCCCTAGCCTCGACTCATGATGGAATCCAAATTTCCAATACGCCCTTGCGGTTTTGATTGTAGAACTAGTATTGGCGACATGCTATATGGTAACCATGCCGTCTAGGATTGCTACTTATGATTCAAATCTTTTTTATTAAAAACATATATACACTAATAATAATATCAAATCCGTTTTATACGTATCAAGCATCTTTTGACCATTATAAGGTAAAACCCTATCCTCTGGTGTGCGTTGCATTGTGTGATGGGACCTGGGTCTTATAATGGTTTCATTTTTCCAAAAAGACATTGCGTTATTTCTCGATTTACTTTAGTTTATGCACCGGCAATCCATTGGAGTAAACCCGTTCCGCATTAGCGGCGTGGTCCTTGGATTTGCCTTATTACTATTAGTTAAACTAGTTAAGAATTCTCACACCAGTCCCATGACTGACTCGTAGTTTGTTTCACTTTGCAAACTCGGGTGCCCTTTTTTCCACACGGGCAGTCGAGTAGCTTTTTGCAGACATCTCTCTCTTTAGCAGGATCCTGGATCGAAGCCTAAAGCTGTGTCCAGAGCTTAGAAGTCTTCCGCTGTTTAATGTATTAAATCTGTTGTAATTTATCTTCCGCTGTAGTTTACTTTATTTGTACTCTGATATTCTGTACTCTGATGTTATATTATTATAATGTAATAAAAGTCTGTTGTTATTGTTCTGATGTATTGTATTCCCAAAGTTAACGTATGCGAGTTTTGAACGGTCTTGGTCGATTTTGTGATCGATTAAGGTCGGGCAAAATCCGTGTCGTTACAGGTGGTATCAGAGCTCTGGTTAGCTCAAATCTTTGGGGTACAACTCGTTAGAACTGAACAAAAGACTCATCAGAGAATTGGATTAGTAATATCCAATAAGAATACTCATTAGAGATAGGATCAGCAGTATCCTAGAATGAGAAAACTCATTAGAGATGGGGTTAGTAATGCCCTAGAATGAGTTCAGAGTGATAAGCTTATGATTAGCGTATTTTTGATTATATAATCTATTTCTGAAAATATGATTTTTAAATATATAAAAGAGCATGTATATTTGATAAGTTAGTCAACAAATGAAATTAATAAGAGAAATTAAAATTTAGTTAGTTAATTAAACAACTTTTAGCCCAGTTCCTTTTCGAGGACGAAAAGATTTTAAGTGGGGGCGACTGTAACAGCCCTGATTTTTGGGGTTAATTTTAAAATTTTATTTTAAGAAATTTTAATGAATGAATATATTTAAAATTATTTATTTTAAATAATAACGATGAAAAACTTATTTTATTTTGAGCGCGAACTTGAAATTTATATTAAATCCATTCCGAGCCTGAAAACGGCGCGGTAATTTCAGATTTGAAATTCCAACTTTGAAAATTATATAAAATAAAATATAAATCGGAATTGGACGAAACAAGAAACGCTAGGACCGTATTTAAAATATCTTTCCAAAGAGTTTCAGAAATTAAGATTCCAGTTTATAAATTGTAAGTTATGAGAAAATTAAATTTTCAGAAAAACGCTATAGGATTCGTATATATTATATATAAGGCCCGAAACGTAAAATTTTTGCAGAATAAGGAATTAGGACCCGAAACCATCTCCATTGGTTTCAGAATGTTGTTTACATATAAAAATGACTATAAGAAATTATATTTTTGAGTTTCGGAAAAATTCCACTATTTTTGGTATTTTTAAATATTAAAAATATACGCCTGAAAAATAGAATTTTTGCAAACGAACTACGAATTCGACGAGACCAGTTTCTATGGATTCGGAATATTAAAATAAGGTTAAATTCTAAAATTTATAATTTTTGGAATTATTTTGTGGCCGGTATAATTTTTACAGTGAAAAATAGCATATTTTCAGACTTCGGAAATTTATAATAAATTCATACGGAATCGGAAAATTACGAAATCAGGTTCGTTGGGTTCGTAATGACCTGAAATAATTATGTTTAAAATTTGATTAATTTTGAAATAAGCATGTATTTATAAGAATTTTTGAATTGAAGAAAACAGTTGAAAATTTAGTAATTGGACACGTAATGATATTTGGGCCCAAACCAAAAGTAGACCCATAGTATATATTATCTTTTTTCCTTTTTTCCTCAGAATTTAGGGCTGAAATTCGAAATGCACAGCAGCCACTCTCTTTTCCATCATTTTTTCTCAATTTCCATGGCGGCTCCCTCTTCCTCTAAAATTCATAAAAAAATAAAATCTCTTCAAACCATAGCAAATTATATGTTTTCTCGAAGGTCTCGACGATACGAAGCTAATTGTGTAGTCGGTTTTGTCAAACAGCGCTCGGATTCGCCGGAATCTCGTCTTAAAGCTCGCTGTTTTCGAAATTCAGAAACTCAAAACGTAAATCAAGAAATTCCCGTGAATCGAGAAAGAATTAGACGAAGTCACGAACACGGAAGTTCTTCGTCTACGCAAGACGAAGATGCTCAGAAAATTTCAGGCAGTTTGGAGGTGTAAGGCGGCCTGTGGGACCCGCGAGGCGAAATCCTTTCTAGGCGATTTCCCGATGATCGGAGAAGCTTTAGGGGCGGCTCTTTCTGGTGGTGGTGCGTCTCGCCAAGACGAAGACATTGGCGGTGGTCCCGTGGCGTCAGGTTGCCCGAGGCAGCGGCAAAGTGCGGTCAAAGTTCGGCGGTGAACAGTGTTTTTCGGTCAACGGGCTGAGGGTATTTTCCATTTTATTTTTAAATTATTTAATTAATTTCCAGAACTTTAAAATTGCATAACTCACTCATACGAAGTCAAAAATCGACGATTTCAGGTGCGTTGGGATCGTGGCGACGAGATGGACGTGTGGACACTAATTTTGTCCAATTCTGAGACAGTGAAATTTTTAGGTATTTTTCACGAATATTAATTAATTATTCAATTATGTCCAACTTTAATAAATCATAACTCTCTCGTACGAGGTCCGATTGACGAACCGTAAATTGCGTTGGACTCGTCTTTCCGAGCTCTCCGCGATGGCGCAGACCAGAGCTGAATCCGAGACAGTCAAATTTTCAGCAAAAATCAATGTGAGATTCTATTTTTAATTTAATTATTATTATTTTTTGTGTTATTTAAATAATTTAATGAGAAGTGAACTAGATCCGTGATGTATGACTACATGTTGATGCTTGGGTTTGGATTTGTGTTTGGATGATTGTCATATGAATTGCATTGTTGGAATCTACACGAATGGATTTGATCTTTTTTTTATGTTGTTTTGACAATAAAAAAATTTAGATTTTGTGTTTTATGTTGTTTTGGGAATAAAAATTTGATCTTTTATTGTATGATGTGTTAAGAATAAAGATTAGATCTTTATTTAAAATTTATAAAGATAGGATTTTTATATTATAAAAGAAAGTTTAAATCTTTTAATTATATTTATAAATCAAGTTAGGATTTTTATAACACGTACGTAAAAAAAAAAAAAAAATCTTATTTTATTTAGATGAAAAAAAAAAACAAAGTTGGGATCTTGACACAAAAATGCGACACTACATCTTATGATGTTATTATATGCGATGACATGAAGACTTAATACCATATTGTATGTTGTCATTATTGTTTGTCGACATGAATGCTTAACATCAATCTACATGTTGCTCATTGAATGGTTTGGAATGGATTTGAACACCCCATATTATGTTATTTATCATTTTATTGATATGCAAGCGCGACACCATATTCTGTGTGTTATTAATTTTTGTATGCGGCCATGTGAATTGGAAGATGACCAAAATTTTAGTGCGGTCATGTAAATAGGAAAATAACCACATTTTAGTGCGTGAGTGTAAATAGCAAATTTGTATTATATTTTAGCACTTAAGTAAGAATAAGATTATTAAAATAGTCTTAGCGTCTTAATAAAATTTAAGAAAATAAACTTATTTTCATAGTTAATGTCACAATAGGAATGCAACCTTATTTCCAACGTTTATGTAAAAATATGAGTGTTGTTATATATTTTATTTTTTTTTAGCGCGTTAAGTGAAAGTAGAAAATAAATATATTTTCATTGTTTAAGTTAAAATAAGATTGATAACTTATTTTTAGCGCGTTAGGTAAATTTAGAAAATAATTATAATTTCATTGTTGTTAATAAAATAAGAATGCAAACTTAATTGCATTGTTTTTTTTTATAAAATATAAATGCAACATTATTCGCATTGTTTTGATAAAGATGTGAATGCAAACATTATTTACACTGTTTTGATAAAATATAAATGCAAACTTTATTTGCATCGTTCTTTTAAAATATGAATGAAACTTTATTTTTATTGTTTTGATAAAAATATGAATGAAACTTTATTTTTATTTACATAAAAATATGAATGCAACTTTATTTTTATTGTTATGTCAAAAACATGAATGCAAGTTTATTTTAAGCGTTTTTAAGTAAAATATGTAAATAAATATATTCGTAGCGTTTCTGATTAAAAATTTATATATGGATATTGCACATGAAAGTTGTACATGAAAGTGAATATATAATTAGCGTTATTGAGGAACTTGAAATATTTTCGTTATTTACTCAATTAATGGAATTAATGGACGATTTAATTAAGAAGATTGCACATTTAAAAAGGATGAAATAAAAAGTTTAAATTGGTAAGATTTCATTCCAATTATAATAATGAAGATTTGAATTGAAAAATCTCGTTTTTATGTTAACTTGTAAATTTAGAAGATTTGATTTTAAAATTTAACATAAATGGATTAATTGAGGAAGATTTCATTTAATATCAAAATGGTAAGTTTTGATATTACAATTGAAACATTTTGGGAATAGTTTTATGATATTAATATGGAAAGATTAATGTTTACTGAAATGAAAGGATAAGTAAAAGAATGAATGATATTTTAGAAATTAAATATTCTAAAATATGAAATGTTTTAAAATAATACTTTTAGGAGATAATTATAATTATAATTATTAATTGTACCTGGACACGAGGTTAGGTCACATTTATGGCGGAAGTCTGCCCGGAACCAACCGGCATATCCAGCAGCCATAAATGTTGGGCCTAATGTGAGAGGTCCAAGTGCGCAAATACGAATTGGGTCAAGACACGAGGTTAAGCCCAACCTGTGGTAGAAGTCTGCCCGGAACCAACCGGCATATCCAACATCCACAAGTTGTAGGCCTAATGTGAGAGGTCTGGCCCGCTATTAAATAATAAAATGTAAAGATAAACATAATGAATGGATAAGGAAAATGAATTGGGCTATTCAGTCCATTTTAAAATAGTAACTCCATTTTAACCTGTATAAATTATGTTATATATTCTATAAAGGAAATCGAAGATGATTAATATTTTATTTAAGATTAAATGAAATACTCTGAAATAAATGATGTCTAATTATATATATTAAATGGGAAATTTATGAAATCTAAATTTGGGTTTATCGTGAATTATGTTTTAAATAACATTTATTCTTTAACCCGAATTTATGATAGAATTAATTCCCTAGAAATTGAATAATCATTTAATAATGACTTTGGAAGATTAAAACTAAATAAAATTTTAATTAAATCTTTAATTTGATTGAAAAGGAATTGAGTAGTTAAGATCACTGAATTAAGAAAGTGATCGAAAATGGAAAATGAACCATAAAGCAATGAATATTTTCATGTTATAAATGAATAAATGAATAAATGAATGAAAACATGAAATGGTTATATTATTTATATATTTTATATAAATAAAAGTAATGAAACTTTTATTTACATTTCGCATGTAAATAAAAAGATGAAAACAAGAATGAAACTTTTATTTACTTTTCACATGAAAATAAGAATGAAACTTTTATTTACTTTTCACATGTAAATAAAAAGATGAAAATAAGAATGAAACTTTTATTTACTTTTCACATGTAAATAAAAAGATGAAAATAAGAATGAAATTTTTATTTACATTTCACATGCGAATAAAAAGATATAAATATGAAATGAAACATGATTTAGAAGCATGAACCGCATATGAAAATTTAACATGTTTTAAAAAGCATGAAGTCGCATATGAAATGCATAATCAAGAAACCGCATATGAAATAAAAATTCATGTTTAGAGTAGTATTACTGCATATGAAATGAATGGACGATATATTTATATGCATGAAATGAATGGACAATATTTATATTCATGAAATGAATGGACGATATTTATGAAATGAATGGACGATATATATACATGAAATGAATGAACGATATTTATAAAAGAATAAATAACGATATAGAATGGTTTGCAAATTTATATATGCGAGAATTATTTGGAAAGTCTGAGTTTACTCTCATTCCAAATAATGATACGACGTTCGAAGAGTTGAAGACGGTGATTGAAGACCGACGATCTTCACATCGAATGGGTGTGTTGCTATTGAGACCCATGATGGGAGTAGCTACCTTGAAGGGGCGACAGTAGTAGCCGTCCGGACGTAGTGTTGATTGCACGGATTTGACTTTCGCCCAGACCCAGGGCATAAGTTTATAAATGGAATGTATGTCTGACGTTGTAGTCCCTTATACTACATTCGTTGATCTCTCTTAATATATATCTGTTTGGTGGTTAACACCCTTCTCTGAGACATACGAGCTTAGAGGTTATATATTGGTAGAAATCAATGGTATAGTATGGACTGACAATGTGGCATACTAAGATGCATTGATCAAGGCTTTTGTTGAAAAGCAGGGCCTTGTGGTTGATGATCAAAGCATAGTCTATTTAGGCATAGCTTTGTGTATATCGTGACTTCGCGAGCCTCACACCCCGGTATGAGTCAAAAACGGGATATGGACCGTAGGGAGTGCACACGTTTCTTTCTAGCTAGAGTGGTGTCAGCGACCTGCCAGCCCTGACATTTTACTTATGTGGATGATGGATTTTGAGGCGCCTCGTTTTTTTTTATAGGCCGTTGGTGGTCATACTATAGGTCCAAAGGGACCGGGAAACGTGTGTTCAGGCATAACTAATCCACTGCCCATTGGCGGGGACCGGCCCTACCGCTTCCAAGGGTTCACTGCGGGGAATCCTGAGGCATTTGCTAGAGTGTCTCGAATCGGAGAGGATCTTGCCCCTAGCCTCGACTCATGATGGAATCCAAATTTCCAATACGCCCTTGCGGTTTTGATTGTAGAACTAGTATTGGCGACATGCTATATGGTAACCATGCCGTCTAGGATTGTTACTTATGATTCAAATCTTTTTTATTAAAAACATATATACACTAATAATAATATCAAATCCGTTTTATACGTATCAAGCATCTTTTGACCATTATAAGGTAAAACCCTATCCTCTGGTGTGCGTTGCATTGTGTGATGGGACCTGGGTCTTATAATGGTTTCATTTTTCCAAAAAGACATTGCGTTATTTCTCGATTTACTTTAGTTTATGCACCGGCAATCCATTGGAGTAAACCCGTTCCGCATTAGCGGCGTGGTCCTTGGATTTGCCTTATTACTATTAGTTAAACTAGTTAAGAATTCTCACACCAGTCCCATAACTGACTCGTAGTTTGTTTCACTTTGCAAACTCGGGTGCCCTCTTTTCCACACGGGCAGTCGAGTAGCTTTTTGCAGACATCTCTCTCTTTAGCAGGATCCTGGATCGAAGCCTAAAGCTGTGTCCAGAGCTTAGAAGTCTTCCGCTGTTTAATGTATTAAATCTGTTGTAATTTATCTTCCGCTGTAGTTTACTTTATTTGTACTCTGATATTCTGTACTCTGATGTTATATTATTATAATGTAATAAAAGTCTGCTGTTATTGTTCTGATGTATTGTATTCCCAAAGTTAACGTGTGCGAGTTTTGAACGGTCTTGGTCGATTTTGTGATCGATTAAGGTCGGGCAAAATCCGTGTCGTTACAAAATGTCTAGGTTTCATACCATGACACCACTTCTAACTAGGAAAAAACGCAAGTTCTCCCTACGGTCGCGATCCCGTTTTTGACTCATACCAGGTGTGAGGCTCCCGAATTAACGCTATACACAAAGATATGCTATTTAAAGCCATGTTTTGATCATCAACCACAGGACTTTGATTTTCAACAGAAGCCTTGATCATTTGCATCTTAGCCTGCCACACTGACAATTCACACCATGCATCTAATGCCTATCAATATATAACCTCTAAGCTCATACGTCTCAGAGAAGGATGTTCAGCAAGAGAATAAATTATCTGCCACCAAATAGATATATATTTAATAGAAATCAATCAACACAGAATAAAATCCAATGTCAGACACACATCCATTTACAACTCTGTTCTGGGTCTGAACGAAACTGGAGGCACCTTATTCCTCGTCCCATATGTCAAATACAAGAGAGAGGTCCTCGCATATTTGGTCGATCCTCAAGTACGTCTGGACGATCACCACTTATTACCTTGCCTTAGGTGTACACCCCAATCAAGACATCAGTAATCATCCAAACGATGCGAAGAACTCCGATCTTCAACCACTGTCTTCATCGTCGACTTATTGCTGAATCAGTTATTCAAAATGGGTATAAACTCGTACTTTCCGAATAACTCGCGTATTTTATAATCAATAATCAAGTGCTTTAAAAACACATCATATGGCTTATCCCAACTCAGAATATTCTTTTATTCAAATATTCACATCTTTTGCGAAAGGTTCCCATTAATTTTATCAAAGATAAATTCTTTTAAATTTATTCGTTAATCTTCCTTTGGATATCAATTTCCAAAAGATTCATTTACCTTTTCATAATTTTAAACCAAATTAAGGTTCACAAACTAGTCGGGATTATCGAACCATACCGAAGTAATCATTTCTTTTATTATCCCAATCCCAACCTATTCATCCCATGGAGCAAATTGGTAATACTCCATATCTAACACCACGGTGTTACCGGTAAAATTAATTACCATTTCCAGTTCAAATCTAATTAAAGATTTAACTATCGTCTGGAGTAAAACTGGTGATACTCCATTCTCAATCATTTCCCAAATTTGATAATTTAAATTATCACTGTAACACCCCGAAATTTTAAATATTAAAATTAACAAATTTAAGAATACTTAATTGTTAAAATGAGAATTAAGGGAAACGGGTTACGCCATTGCATTCGTCTCGAAATTCTGCTTGGAATAGAGTCTAAGTTTTCAAAATCGGACTTCGTATGAAGAAGTTATGGCCCTCAGAACTTTCATAAATTTATATAAAACAATTCAGAAAATTAAATACCATGGCAGGTCGACCTGGCGGTCGACCTACCTCAGGCCAGGTCGACCAGGGGGTCGATCAGGGGGTCGTCCTCCCTATAGACAGGTCGACCTGGTAGTCGACCTTCCCCTCGGGCAAGATCTGAAACCTGACGTGTTTCTTTGTGTGACGATTTTCTGACTCATTAGGGCTTGTGTGGCAAATTCTGGTTGGTTCTCTTAGGTTTGAATGGCTTTGATTGGTCCTAGGTTAATCTAACAGCTTAGATTGATTTAAACTTCTATAAAAGAGTACTTAGACTCAAACCCTAAACCTAAACAAAATTTGTCTCTTGGTCGCCATGCTGCTGCTAGGACAGTTCTCCTTCCTAAAGCTTAGGATTTAGCTAGTCAGACTTCTAATTCAAAAGACGAACAAATCATTCTCTTTTCTAACCTATCTTTGTGAGTACTATTTCTTTCACAATATAATTAATAAATTAATTATGATGAGTTGTAATTGGATTATGAGAACATGTCTGTTGAATCACGTGATGTTGTTTAACTTTGTTATCCTATGTTGGTAGATCTATTTCATGTATAACTTGATTCATCTTATGCAAGTTTGGAAGGTTAAATCATATGTTAATTCATATGTGAATCTTATGCAAGTTTGGGATGTTAAATCATATGTTAATTCATATGTGAATCTTATGCAAGTTTGGGATGTTAAATCATATGTTAATTCATATGTGAATCTTATGCAGGTTTGGATGTTAAATCATATGTTAATTCATATGTGAATCTTATGCAAGTTTGGGATGCTAAATCATATGTTAATTCATATGTGAATCTTATGCAAGTTTGGATGTTAAAACATATGCTTATTTATATGTGAATTTTATGCAAGTTTGGGATGTTAAATTGTATGTTAGTTTGAATATGAATCTTATGCAAGTCTATATGTGAATTGTACTCAAGTTTATATGTGAATGAAGTATATACATATGCTAGTTTATATGCAAAAACATGTGATAAATTCATATGCAAGTTGTAGAAATTCATATGCAAGTTTAGGTGAAAAACTATATTCACATTTTTAGGTGAAAACTTATATTCACATATGCAAGTTTAGGTGAGACCCATAATTCATATATGCAAGTTCACAACTTCATGTGTTATATCTATATTTAAATCCATGGTAGTTTATGCAAGTTTATGTTCTATATGCCTATGCTAGTTATTGGCTATGCAAATTTATGTTATGGTTCCTATTTGCAAGTTAGATCTATTTTTATGTGCAATGCAAGTTGTGATATTCCTTTTTTTTATAAGTTAGACTATTTGCGAGTCTAACATATTTCATATTTGAACGTACGAATAGCGTGGGGACAATGGGAAAATATTAATTATGTAAATTGTGAATTGGCATAAAATGGCTTTAAAAGCATATAATTAAATTGAGGCATTAATTGGTATAATTTTTAAACCTAAAAAGTATGGACATAATTTAGGTGACAATTATGGACATAGATTAATTTGGAAATTATTGACAATTTGAATAAGGATAATTAATCCAAATTGGGGTGAAATAATGTGTAATAATAAATACCTAAGACACGAGGTTAGACTCGTTTGTGGTATAAGACTGCCCAGACCCGCCCGGCAAATCCAGCAACCACAAACGGTTGTCCAATGTGAGAGGTCAAAGGCATAAATTAAATGAGTAATAAACGCCTAAGACATGAGGTTAGACTCATTTGTGGTATAAGACTACCCGGACCCGCCCAGCACATCCAGCAACCACAAACGTCGGTCTAATGTGAGAGGTCGTAGGCAATAATTAAAAGATGCTTAAACACGAGGTTAAGTCTGGCTTGTGGTGGAAGTCTACCCGGAACCGCCCAGCATATCCAGCGGCCATAAGAAATCGACTTAATGTGAGAGGTCTGTGCATTAATAATTAATTAATGCTGATCAAAGACGAATATGAATGACAAACAGAAGTTTGGTTGAGTTGAGTAATTCTCCGAGTACCAATCTGATGTTGATTTCGATCTTCGGGGTTGATACTTAGGGAGTTATTCTTTTAACAAATGTATCTGTTAGCTAAGGTGTTATTGATCATAAAATAAGTATAAAAAAACATGTTATACTATATATATATGATACATAAAATATATAATTGGGTAGGGTTAAGACCAGCTTAACCCATAATATATTAATCTAATAAGTGAATAGGGTTAAGACAAACTTAACCAACATTGATTTGATAAGTGAATAGGGTTAAGACAAACTTAACCAATATTAATTTGATAAGTGGGTAAGGTTAAGACCAGCTTAACCAATAATATATAAGTGGGTAGGGTTAAGACCAGCTTAACCAATAATATATATTAATTTGATAAGTGGGTAAGGCTAAGACCAACTTAGCCAACAATATATAAGTGGATAGGTTTAAGACCAACTTAACCAATAATATATAAGTGGATAGGGTTAAGACCAACTTAACCAATAATATATATTGATCTGACAGGGTTAAGACAAAGCTTAACCAATAACACATGTTGGTTTGATAAGTGGGTAACATGGGTGACATGTGGGATATATTTTTAAACGCTTAACCAAGTTGAAACATGTAAGGAGACATGAATAAGAGGGGGTAAGTGGAAAATCCTAGTGGGGACCAAGCATAGGTGGAAAGCTTGTGTCAAACATGGGGACCCTTTTCAACCAGTAACTCATTTAGTATCTAAGTGAGCTCCATCTAGATCGAGGACGGGACACACTTACTGGGCTTGATTGTAAGAGGTCAAAACGGGTTAGCGGTGGCAACGCAAGTCCAACGGGGTCATGCGTGTGCGTGGGCCCAAGCTGGTAGGTAAGACGTTGTTGCATCTTGTAGGTATGAGTTGTGTATCTTTAGTGGTATCGGGTTGCCACTTTGGGAAGTGATACACCCCACTGTGGGACCAGCACGAGTATCTATGAGTTAGGGAGCCGATCTAATGGGGAAGGTAGTGGGTACGACTAGCGGAGATAGGAGCAGGTTGCACCTATGGAGACAGCTAGGAGTCCAACTATCATATTATGAATAAACGTTGTAATTAGAATAGGGAAGGGTAGTGGGTACAACTGGTGGAGATAGGAGCAGGCGACACCTATGAAGACAGTGAGGGGTACACGAAACTACCATTATGATTATTATGTTCAGTAGGCGGGATCAACTTTTGGGTTGACTAGTAATGGTGCAGTATAGTAATTATCTTTTAGTGATTAGGAGCGAGATTAACGCCAGAATATTCCTCTTGTTTGTTTTGTCTTCCTCACTTGTTTCACATTCATTCCTTGTTTTACCAGTTTATGCCTTATCCTAATTACTTTAATAATTATATTGTTAGAGTTATGGTACTCGCCAGACTTTATGTCTGACCCCCTTTGTTTTCGCCACTTTTCTTCCTTTCTCCTTCAGGTTCTCAGGGTGGGACTAGTACTAGTGGAGCTTGGTCTAGATCTTTCTCTCTCTTTAGGAAGTGCTTGGATTGCCGAAAGTAAAGTTCAGCTCATCTTTTTTATGGCTACATATGTTGGGGTTATTCTTTTTTACTTTATGTACTCAGAAAACAATTTGTCAAGATGGTTACTAAGTGTACTTGTTTTTCTGTTGGTTTACGATGTTGTTGTAATCAAACTATTTCTCCACTGCAATAAAAGCTGTTTTGAATTTTCCAAGTACCAATATATATATATATATATATATATATATCTTTCATATTATATTCTGTTCTATTCACCAATAATACTCCATGAAAGTTAATGCATTCCCTTTGAGAGTGACATTAATGGACGTGGGGTGTTACACGTGGTATCAGAGCTGAAGGTTAACATAACAGATAAGAGATTTTGAAAAACTATTTTTCAAAAACATTTTTATAAAGAAATACTTTCAAAAAAAAATATGTCTTAAGGAGAGTATTTTTAAGAGAAAAGTTTACTTTGAAAAACAAAACCCCCAAGAGCCATATATCTTTCCTTCGATTTTCCATTTTAAATCTCTTCCTCTTTCCTTTTCGAATTTCTTCCTCCATGTATAGATGCTTTTACTAAGGTATGTAAGAACTTCCATACGATGGGCAGAAAACCGCTTCATGGCACTAGGACGTTTGTCAACGCCAGAAGGAAGCGGAGGCCTTGTTGGTACCTTTAAGATAGACGATGGGAGGAAGGTTCAATTAGCTGCTTAGTTGATAATGGACGAAGCCTCATCTTGGTGGGAGGTCACGAATGAAGAATGTACAGGAGAGAGATGGATAGGATACACGATAAGAAAGTAGATCCAAAGAAAGGCGTAAGGATAACAAGGGGCCAAGAGTACGGGAAGGGCCACACTTGTGAAATACATGACTACATAAATAAAGACGTTAGACAGAAGAAGACTTATTGTTATCGTTACGGAGAAAACAGGATATCCTATTAGGATTGTCCAAAGAAGCAAAAGGCAAAGGTAAGGGCAAAGTACAGGATCTTCTGGAGGGCAGACGCGTTCCCTCACGGCTGGCATACCTGATAGAGGTAGAAATATCTTGGTTGAAAGTTTGGTTTTTTTGTTTGATCATCATGTTCGTACTTTGTTTGATTCTGGCGCTTCACACTCGTTTGTGTCTGCTTCGTTAGTTGAAACACTGCACCTAAATACTAGTCTAGTTATGGATCCCATAGTAGTCTCAAATCCTATTGGTGGTTCAACTCATCTTACAATGATTTGTCGGGATTTGAGTGTGTCTATCTTGGGCGTTGGGTTTGAATGCAACGTGTTCATTCTTGGCTTCATGGGCTACGGCTTGATTCTAGTCGTGCATTGGCTAGCCAGATACGGTGCCATCCTAGACTGTGAAAGAAGGGTAGTTAGGTTGTTGACTCATTGTGGAAAGATCATTGATATTTCTTGTGACCCTAGAGGTCCGGTGATGCTTAGCTACCTAGAATCTCTTGATGCGTCCAACGATGATTTGGAATTTGTTCATGTGGTTCATGAATATGGTGACGTCTTCGACGAAGTTCGGGGTTTACCCCTGAGGCGCAAGATAGAATTTCGTATACACCTAGTAGATAATGAAAAGCCAGTTGCATTACCAGTACGCACATGGCTCCGAGAGAGAGAGAAGAACTCAGTAAGCAGGTGAGAGAGTTGCTTGAGAAGGGGTTTATAAGAAGGAGCATTTCGGAATAGGGATAGTTGTGGATCCCGCATAGGTGTGGCAATCCAAGATAGGGAGATTCCTAAGAACGCAACAGAAGTAAGAAGCTTTTTAGAACTGGCAGACTATTATAAGAAGTTCATTAAGGACTTCGTGAAGATATCAGCTCCACTTACTCGGTTAACGAAGGAGAACTTAACTTTTGCTTGGGTTGTTGACTGTGACGATGCTTTCCAACGTTTAAAGAGGGTTTTGACGAGACCTCCAGTTTTAGTTTTGCCAGATGGAAGTAAGCCATTCACAGTATATACCGGTGCTTGCGGGACAGGGCTTGGAGCAGTTTTCGGTGCAAGAGCAAAAGGGGATATGCAAAAGGTGGCAAGTACGAGTATCGCTTATCATCCACAGACGGATGGACGGACAGAGAGGGGTGAATAGAATCCTTGAAGATCTTTTGAGGTTATGTATTCTAGATTTTGGAGGGACATGAGAATAGGCAACGAGCTTAGTGGTGTTCACGACATGTTTCATGTTCCACATTTGCGGAGGTGTTTACACGATACCATGGAAGTAGTGGAGTCGAACGTGCTTAGAGAGGTGGAAGTAGAGTGAGATGCCACGATTAAACGAGCTCCTACATGCATTCTTGGGTCGGAGATATTAAAGCTACGCAACAGAGAGGTCAAGTTGGTCAAAGTGCAATGGGGAAATGATCAATGAGACGCGACTAGAGAAACGGAAGACAAGATGCGTATGCTGTATGTTTTTAACTTCTCCTTTTCTACCGCTTTGTTTATGCTTATCCTATCGTTTAGTATGTCTTCGCGATTGTATCTTTGATCTTTAGTTAAGAAAAACCCTATGGTTGTAAACATATGTTTGAGACATGTTATGTTTGGTGGATGCAAATGGATGCAAGTGATTGCTAGTGGTTGCCCGTGGATGCGTGTACACACACATTAGGCACTAGATCGGCACAGTCACTATCATATTGCATATAAATATGTGTGCATATTTAAATTAATGGATGTATAATGGCTGTGTTATCATATGGATGCTGCATTTAGATGAATGGTCGTGCACGCATGTAGAAATAATATGTACCATTATGGTTCTTTGCATACATAATGGACGCATGGCACTATCATGATTTGCATTAAGGAGGTCAACTGGATCAATAGACCGCCTGATTTTCATTAAATAAGGAACATATACACACACTTTGCATATGTTCATACGACATTAGAAATCTTTTAAGGACAATGGATGCATGTGTCTGTTAATCGAGTAGATGGATGATTGGATGGTAGGATATACATTCTCCTTAACTTGGAGATTTCGGGGGCGAAATCCTTTAAGGAGGGGAGAATGTAACACCCAAAAATTTCAAATATTAAAATTAAAAAATTTAAGAATACTAAATTGTTAAAATGAGAATCAAGGGAAACGGGTTATGCCATTGCGTTCGTCTCGAAATTTTGCTTGGAATAAAGTCCAAGTTTTCGAAAATCGGACTTCGTATGAAGAAGTTATAGCCCTCAGAACTTTCAGAAATTTATATAAAACAATTCAGAAAATTAAATACCAAGGCAGGTCGACCTTGGGGTCGACCTACCCCAGGCCAGGTCGACCAGGGGGTCGACCTCCCCTTCGGGCCAGATCTGAAACCTGATGTGTTTCTTTGTGTGACGATTTTCAGACTCTTTAGGGCTTGTGTGGCAAGTTCTGGTTGGTTCTCTTAGGTTTGAATGGCTTTAATTGGCCCTAGGTTAATCTAACGGCTTAGGTTGATTTAAACTTCTATAAAAGAGTACCAAGACTCAAACCCTAAAGCTAAACTAAATTTGTCTCTTGGCCATCATGTTGCTGCTAGGATAGTTCTCCTTCCTAAAGCTTATGATTTAGCAAGTCAGAATTCAAATTCAAAAGACGAACAAATCATTCTCTTTTCTAACCTATCTTTGTGAGTAGTATTTCTTTCACAATATAATTAATAAATTAATTATGATGAGTTGTAATTGGATTATGAGAACATGTCTGTTGAATCACGTGATGTTGTTTAACTTTGTTATCTTATGTTGGTAGATCTATTTCATGTTTAACTTGATTCATCTTATGCAAGTTTGGGATGTTAAATCATATGTTAATTCATATGTGAATCTTATGCAAGTTTGGGATGTTAAATCATATATTAATTCATATGTGAATCTTATGCAAGTTTGGATGTTAAATCATATGTTAATTCATATGTGAATCTTATGCAAGTTTGGGATGTTAAATCATATGTTAATTCATATGTGAATCTTATGCAAGTTTGGATGTTAAAACATATGCTAATTCGTATGTGAATTTTATGCAAGTTTGGGATGTTAAATTGTATGTTAGTTTGAATATGAATCTTATGCAAGTCTATATGTGAATTGTATACAAGTTTATATGTGAATGAAGTATATACATATGCTAGTTTATATGCAAAAACATGTGATAAATTCATATGCATTTTGCAGAAATTCATATGCAAGTTTAGGTGAAAAACTATATTCACATTTTTAGGTGAAAACTTATATTCACATATGCAAGTTTAGGTGAGACCCATAGTTCATATATGCAAGTTCATAACTTCATGTTTTAGATCTATATTTAGATCCATGGTAGTTTATGCAAGTTTATGTTCTATATGCCTCTGCTAGTTATTAGCTATGCAAATTTATGTAATAGTTCATATTTGCAAGTTAGATCTATTTTTATGTGCTATGCAAGTTGTGTTGTTCCTTTTTCTTTATAAGTTAGACTATTTGCGAGTCTAACATATTTCATATTTGAACGTATGAATACCGTGGGAACAATGGAAAAATATTAATTATGTGAATTGTGAATTGGCATAAAATGCCTTTAAAAGCATACAATTAAATTGAGACAGTTATTGGTATAATTTTTATACCTAAAAAGTATGGACATAATTTAGGTAACAATTATGGACATAGATTAATTTGGAAATTATTGACAATTTGAATAGGGATAATTAATCCAAATTGGGGTGAAATAATGTGTAATAATAAATGCCTAAGACACGAGGTTAGACTCGTTTGTGGTATAAGACTGCCTGGACCCGCCCGACAAATCCAGCAACCACAAACGGTAGTCTAATGTGAGAGGTCAAGTCATAAATTAAATGAGTAATAAACGCGTTAAATGAGTAATAAACGCCTAAGACACGAGGTTAGACTCGTTTGTGGTATTAGATTTCCCGGACCCGCTTGGCACATCCAGCAACCACAAATGTCATTCTAATGTGAGAGATCGTAGGCAATAATTAAAAGATGCTTAGACACGAGGTTAAGTCTGGCTTGTGGTGGAAGTCTGCCCAGAAGCGCCCGGCATATCCAGCGGCCACAAGTAATCGACTTAATAGGTCTGTGCATTAATAATTAATTAATGCTGATCAAAGACGAATATGAATGACAAATAGAAGTTTGGTTGAGTTGAGTAATTCTCTGAGTACCAATCTGATGTTGATTTCGGTCTTCGGGGTTGATACATAGGGAGTTATTCTCTTAACCAATGTATTTGTAAACTAAGGTGTTATTGATCATAAATTAAGTAAAAATACATGTTATACGATATAAATATACATACATACATACATATATATATATATATATATATGATACATAAAATATATAAGTAGGTAGGGTTAAGACTAGCTTAACCAATAATGTGTTAATCTGATAAGTGAATAGGGTTAAGACAAACTTAACCAACATTGATTTGATAAGTGAATAGGGTTAAGACAAACTTAACCAATATTAATTTTATAAGTGGGTAAGGTTAAGACCAGCTTAACCAATAATATATAAGTGGGTAGGGTTAAGACCAGCTTAACCAATAATATATATTAATTTGATAAATGGGTAAGGCTAAGACCAACTTAGCCAACAATATATAAGTGGATAGGGTTAGGACCAACTTAACCAATAATATATAAGTGGATAGGGTTAAGACCAACTTAACCAATAATATATATATTGATCTGATGGGGTTAAGACAAGCTTAACCAATAACACATGTTGATTTTGATAAGTGGGTAACATGGGTGACATGTGGGATATAATTTTAAACACTTAACCAAGTTGAAACATGTAAGGAGACATGAATAAGAAGAGGTTAAGTGGAAAATCCTAGTGGGGACCAAGCATAGGTGGAAAGCTTGTGTCAAACGTAGGGACCCTTTTCAACCAGTAACCCATTTAGTATCTAAGTTAGTTCGATCGAGGATGGGACACGCTTACTGGGCTTGATTGTAAGTGGTCAAAACGGGTGAGCGGTGGCAACGCAAGTCCAACAGGGTCGTGTAGGTATAAGACGTGCATCTTTAGTGGTACCGGGTTGCCACTTGGGGAAGTGATACACCCCGCTGTGGGACCAGCATGGGTATCTACGAGTTAGGGAGCCGATTGAATGGGGAAGGTAGTGGGTACGTCCAGCGGAGATAGAAGCAGGCGACACCTATGGAGACAGCTAGGAGTCCAACTATCATATTATGAATAAACGTTGTAATTAGAATAGGGAAGGGTAGTGGGCACAACCGGTGGAGATGGGAGAAGGCGGCATCTATGAAGACAGCTAGGGGTACACGAAACTACCATTATGATTATTATGTTCAGTAGGTGTAATAACCCGGAAATTCGAGCCAATTTAAAATTTTCATTTTGGCAATTTTTAGTGAATTTGAGTAATTAAAATGAATTATTTTAAATAATACGACGAGAAATTTATTTTGAATAGAATTAAAACGTATGTATTTATTTGAATTGTCGTTAGAATATAAATATTTTATTTTAATTATAAAAGGAACTGAAAATGGCGCGGTAGTTCGAAAATTCGATTTCAAATTTCAAATCAACTTACGGGATTCAAAATAAACCGGATTTTAGTGAAACCAAAAATATTAGAATCTATATGAGAATATCTTTCCAACGTAACCGAAATATCAAAATTTCATAGCGGGGATAAAAAGTTATGCCCAGATGAAAATTCAGAATAGTCGCGGTGGAATTTTAGCCCTTAAAAATGAAAATTTTGCAAACGACCTTTGTTTTCGACGAATCCACTTTTGTTGGATCCGGGATGTCAGGTTATGGCTAGATTCCAAAATTCGTAATTTTCTGAATCAATATGTGAGCATGGCAAAGGAAAACGTGTTTTGATAGTTTCAGTCAATTACGATCGACCAGAAAATGGTCATTTTTCAAACTGTCTCGGAATTTGACGATTTTAGTTTTGTTAGAACCGTATCATCAATATGAAGCTAGAAAATATTTTCAGGAATTTTTAGAGTCCGTATGTGGCCCCGGTAAATTGAAATGCGTGTTCAAATTCGATATATAGATTTATATTTTGATTTTGATGAAAACTGATCGTAACGATCGAATCAGCTTACGATACATATCCCATTGTGTTCAAAATGGGGGTAATTAGCTAGGTACGACAGTGGGTGGGTTCGATTTCGAGTTCGAAATAAAAAGTTGCTTTTTGAAATTTAAAAATAATAAATATTATATATTTATTATTAAACCCCACCCCTCTCCTTTCTCCCCCGTTGACCAATTCATTTAGGAAAAAAAAAACCTAAAATTCGCGTCGTCCTCCCCTCTCTAGTTCTGCCGCCGCCGTCGAAGTGGCGTGCGCCTCCTCTCCCCCCAGCCCTCCTCTGTCCTCCGTGAATCCCCCCTCTCGCGCTCTCTCTCTCCTCTAAAACCCCTCCTCTCCGTCGCTAACCCCCTCCTTACGAATGCCTCTACAACCGAAGCCCTAAACCGCCTGCTCAGGACCACTGCCGCCAGCTTCAGGGGCCCGTGCCACCGCAACAGTCTCCCTCCATCTCCACGGGCAACATACCCCCCCTCAGTTCGTCGAAGACTGTAAGCCTTTCATTTTATTTTCATCTATATTTTTGTTTTTATTTTTATTTCTTTCATATTATATAAAGCATATGATATATTTTCAATTTAAAATTAATAATAATAGAATTTTTATATATTTAAATGATAAAGATTTAATTTTTAGATATAGAAATATTGGATTTTTCTTCATGTAAATGAAGTAGAAAGGTAGGATTTTTTATACATGATAAAAATTGGATTTTTATTTATTTGAATAACATATGAAAATATGACTTTTATTATGTGATGAAAATGTAAAGATAAAGATGAGATTTTTATCAAAGAAAAGAAATATAATTTTTATATTATAGAAATAATAAAAATATGATTTTTATATTATAGAAGATATAAAAATATGATTTTTATATTATAGAAATAATAAAAATATGATTTTTATAATATATAGATAATAAAATTTTGATTTTTAAATATGTAGTAGAGATATAAAAATACGATCTTTATATATAAAAATGTTATTTTTATATAGAGAATGGCGAGAGAAAAAAATGATTTTTATATACGAAGCAACGATATAAAAATATAATCTTTATATAGGAAGTAGCATTGTTAAAAAAATAATTTTTAACACAAACAGTGTTGAACAGATCTCGTTGGAAACAAGACGAAGTTTTCCTACATATGAAGAGTCGTGGCGTTTGGTTTAGCTCTCGGTGAGAAGTCCTCACTTTCATTTTAATTTCTAGTTTGAAATATATACTAGGATGCAAACGGTGCTTAGCAGCACCCGACACCCGTCGTCCACAGACCGTGGATGACTTGGTTGTTTGATTGATGTGTTGTGAAAAATTGATTGTGTGATGTGAGATGGAATGAATAAATATTTTATAGTTAAAAATATAATTTTTAACGTGTATATAAAATAAATATGAATAAATAAATCGACGATTTGTTTATGTACACCCATTTGACTGATATTGATTGGGACGATAAATTTTACACATCACCAAACTGCACAAATAAAAATCTGTGTTTGTTGATTTGAAACCCCACACGGGTGTTGGGATGATATTTGGCGTACACTAATCCCAATTATTTAGTTGTGACAGACTATGTAAGCGTTAATTATTTAGGTTTAATGCTTATGCAGTTGTGTGGTGCACTTTGGATGATGGTCATTATTTATCATTCTATTATATACATGTGTTGTAGGGAATCCATATAATTAATATTATATGGTAATTGATTGGGCCTCATTCCAATTTGGAAAATAAGGAATATTATAAACGAAAATTCATGTGTTATAGAATAAAAATTCATGTGTTGAATAGAGTAAAAATTCATGTGTTGAATAGAAAGAAAATTCATGTGTTCAATAGAAAGAAAATTCATGTGTTGAATAGAATATAAATTCATGTGTTGAATAGAATAAAATATTCATGTGTTGAATAAAAATATAAATTCATGTGTTGAATAGAATAAATATTCATGTGTTGAATAAAAATAAATATTCATGTGTTGAATAGAATAAAATATTCATGTGTTGAATAAAAATATAAATTCATGTGTTGAATAGAATAAATATTCATGTGTTGAGTAAAAATATATATTCATGTGTTGAAGAAAATATTCATTTGTTGAATAGAATAACGAAGTTATTGAAATATATAAAGCCGTGTTGATTAGATATGTGCCATTTTGACGCGAACGATATGTATATCGATTTTATTCATTTTTATGATGAATATAGAAAAGGAAGTGATTTCAAAATATAACGTTTTGAGAATATTATCATTTATAGATTAATGATATGGAATATTCAATTTCGATTAGAAATTGAATATGAAGTTGAAATCGTTTTTGAAAACGAATTTAAAACGATTTATAAAATACGTTTTAAAAGGAAATCGACGAAATATATACAATATATATATTATATATATAACGGCCTGAATAGAACGCTCCGCGCTGCGACAGTTCGTGAATTTCGACCATTTACTTCGAAAGGATATTACAGGAGATCCGACCGTCGGATTCTCCTAAAACTGGAACCGTTGGGTTCGTATCGAGCTTTCCATTGAATATAAGAGATTTGAAATCTAACGGTTGGATTTGGAATTATGTCCAAATCAAATTTGGAAAAGGTCGCCGTAAGTGCAGTTCGATGGCCGTTGATGGAAATCGACTGTACGGGCTTTAATAAAATTATTAAAAATAGTAATATTTTGTGTAAAATCATTATAAATGATTTGGGAAGAATTGGGATGAAAAATTCCATATTTGAAAAGATAAAAATAGATTTTTATCAAACTGAACTAGTTTTGAACAAGAATTATAATCCATTTATTTTTAAATAAATAAAGTGGATTTGAAATGGTTTTGAAAATAACCAGAATTTCCAATAATTGAATTGGAATGGATTTGAATCGAAATTGTCTTTGGAATATTTCGGTGTTGGATTTCGTGATTATACAGATATTGTTATGGAAATTTGAAAGATATACGTATATCGTTATTTCCAATACGATATTTGCTGGTCGTAGAATTTGATATTGAATATAAGCCGATATATTTTCTATTCAGAGCCTTGTATTTAATATCAAATGTGATTTGGGTTTGTTGTGAATGGTGTCTTCATTTACACTATTCTTAAACCCAGTTGAGAAAAATATTAAATCTTTTTATTTAAATTTAATGAAGTATACCAATTAAATGGTATTTAATTGGAATTGAATTTGAATTTATTTTTGGGTTTATCGTGAACCGTGTTTTAGATGACATTGGTTCTTTAACCCAGTTAAAGACAGGATATGTTTTCCCAAGTTAAACAATCATTAATATGATTTTTGGGAAGATTAAAACCAAGTGGAGTTTTAATGAATCTTTAATTAGATTGAGATGATCGAGAATGGAGTATCACCAGTTTTGCTCCAGGCGATAGTTAAATCTTTAATTAGATTTGAATGTGAAATGGTAATTGAATTTACCAATAACACCGTGGTGTTAGATATGAAGTATGACCAGTTTTACTTCATGGGATGAATAGGTTGGGATTGGGGAATTTAAAAGAAATGATTACTTCGGTAAGGCTCGTCAATCCCGACTAGTTTGG
The DNA here is from genome assembly GCA_030737875.1 of Allium sativum. NCBI lineage: Eukaryota > Viridiplantae > Streptophyta > Magnoliopsida > Asparagales > Amaryllidaceae > Allium > Allium sativum. Next base: position 574,720,243 of record CM060909.1, on the reverse strand, counting down.
ATAAACCATAATTTGGTTTAAATTAATATTTTTAAAAGAAGATTAAAGAATAAATTTAAAGAATTTATCTTTGATAAAATTAATGGGAACCTTTTCCAAAGTATAAGAATATTTGAATAAAAGAATATTCTTAATTGGAATGAGGCATACGTTGTGTTTGTGTAACACTTTCTTATTATATACGCGGGTTATTCAGAAAGACCGGGTTTATTCCATTCGGAATAACTGATTCGACGATGTGTCGATGATGAAGACGGTGGTCGAAGACTGGAGGTCTTCACATCGTTTGGGTGATTACTGATGATCTTGATTGGGCTGTACACCCAAGAGGAGGGAATCAGTTGGTGATCGTCCAAACGTACTTAGATATCGATGGACATGCGAGGTACAAGGTGCCTCCGGTTTCTTGAGACCCAGAACGAACTTGTAAATGGATTGTGTGTCTGACATTGGATTTTATTCTGTGTGATTGATTTCTATTAAATATATATCTGTTTGGTGACGGAGAATTTATTCTCTTTCTTAACGCCCTTCTCTGAGACGTACGAGCTTAGAGGTTATATATTGATGGATTTCAATCGAATGGAGTGAATTGCTGTGTGACATGCCTAAGTGGCAAATGATCAATGCTTTTGTTGAAAAGCAGAGTCTTGTGGTTGATGATCAAAGCACCGCCTGTGTAGCACAACTTTGTGTAGCATTAATTCACAAGCCTCACACCCCGTTTGTGAGCCAGAAACGGGGGAGGACATCAGGGAGGGTATGCGTTTCTTTCTAGCTAGGGTGGTGTCAGTGACCTTCCAGCCCTGACATTTATATTATTTTTACCTGTGTGGTTGTTGCTGTTGCGAGGCGCCTCAGATATATCAGTGACTATGTGGAGCCGATGGAGTCATTTGGCTCATTTACACCCCAAAGGGCAGGGAAACGCAGTGTTCATGCATTTTAATCCACATCGGTGGACCAGCCCTGACGATCTAAGGGTCACTCGAGCTCTGATCCTGAGGCTCGGGCTAGACAGTCTCGAATCGATGAGGACGATCCCTTGCCTCGGTTCACAGATGGAAATCCAACTTCCAATACGTGAATTTGCGGTTTTGTTTGTAGAACCTATATATGGCGACATAGTGGTATGAGGCACTTACGCCATCTATGATTGATACTTATGATTGAAATTGTTTTGACACTATACACTTATAGTAATAATAAAACATGAAATTTCACGTACCAAGCATTCTTGGCTATTATAAGGTAAAAATCCTATCCTCCGTCTTGCGCTGCATTGTGTGATGAGACCTGGGTCTTATAATAGCTTCATTGTTCTTTATTTAGCATTGCACTATTGTTTTATGCACTGGTATTCTTGGGAGGAAACTCGTTCCGTGTTATACAAGTGGTCCCTTGATTTGCCTTACTTTAAAACAAAGATAATAAATGTTTTAGTTCTCACACCAGTCACATAACTGACTTGGAGTTTATTGTTTTAACTTAAACTCTGGGTGCCCTTATTTTGACATGGGCAACTTGTAGTTTTGGTTTTGCAGGTTTATATTCACAGATCCTGATTTACAGCTAGAATTATACTCGGAAAGCTCTGTATCCGCGTATTCTTTTCAGTTGTGTTTTTGTATTATTTTTCCGCTGCTATGTATTTAAATGTAATTTGAATCTCTGATATTTATCGAATGTATATTATTTGTTTATACTTTGTATATTCTTGTATTCTTATGGAATTGTTGTAATAAGCAATGAAATGTTCTTCTGTTTGCGTTCTGATTCGTCTTGTCCTAAGTACAATCCGCGATTTCCTTCACGGGTAAGTTCGGGTCATTTCATTGTGGTATCAGAGCTTTGGTTTACAGAGCTCGGAGAACAAGACACGTTATAACCAAACGAAAGGATTCATCAGAAATTGGATTAGTAATATCCAATGGGAATGACTCGTTAGAGATAGGATCAGTAGTATCCTAGAACGAGTGTGAAGAGTATATTCTTAAAATTGAAAAAATAAATTCGTTTTGAAAATTTATACTTTATTATTCATATTTGAATGTTTATTTGTATTGAATTCGGACAATCCAATATATAAAGATTTTACATATACGTCTGATCCACGTGTATTCGAAGTTTTAATATACTGGATAGATATAGAATCACACTCTAGTCGCCCGGAGATGCATCTGATGATTGCTATAGTTCGAACATCATCAGAATTGTTATTTGAGTTTCAAAGGTGTGATATGTATATATTTCCAATGACTAGTGTGAGAACCAAAATTAGATAGGGCTTATTGTTGTGATTTGGCACCAAAAATGTGATTTTTTGACTATATATCAAAGTTATGAATTTGAAAAGCAAATCAACTAATTGATTGCTGATTGTGTTGTTTGATTAATTAAAATTTGAACCATTTAGCCAAATTGAACCAAATAGTGAATTGTATTGATAATTTGTCGCATTTGCTTGCATATACATGTACTTACATTGAACAGGTCATAGCAAGGAGGCTAGAGAAGAGGAATAAATTTGTTTGCCCGACAAATTGGTACATGTTTATTGTATTTCTTGGGTTTTTGATGATTTTATGAGCCGATTGGCTAGCAGCTTGGCTGTTTCTTTTTCTTTTGGGGTTGGTGAGGGCCATGGGAGGTTATTTGAAATATCCCGAAGCTCCCGGTGCAGGGGAGGTTATGGCGAAATTTTTTGAAAATTTAGGGTGTTAGCCAAATTTTGAAAAGTTCTTAGAAACTGAAAAGTTGAAGAACTTAAGCCATAATGAAAATAATGAAAGTTGAGTTGGTTTGTAAAACAACTTTCAGCTTCGTTCCTTTTCGGGGACGAAAAGTTTTAATTGGGGGAGATTGTAATAACCCGGAAATCCAAGCCAATTTAATATTTTTATTTTGGCAATTTTAGTGAATTTTGAGTATTTAAAATGAATTATTTTAAATAATACGATGAAGAATTTATTTTGAATAGAATTAAAACATATGTATTTATTTGAATCGTCGTTAGAGTATAAATAATTTATTTTAATTATAAAAGGAATTGAAAATGGCGCGGTAGTTCGAATATTCGATTTCAAATTTCAAATGAACGTACAGGATTCAAAATAAACCGGATTTTAGTGAAACCAAATATATTAGAATCTATTTGAGAATTCATAGCGGGGATAAAAAGTTATGCGCAGATGAAAATTCAGAATAGTCATTGTGGAATTTTAGCCCTTAAAAATGGAAATTTTGCAAACGACCTTCGTTTTCGACGGAACCACTTTCGTCGTATCTGGGATGTCAGGTTATGGCTAGATTCCAAAATTCGTAATTTTCTGAATCAATATGTGAGCGTGGCAAAGGAAAACGTGTTTTGACAGTTTCAGTCAATTTCGATCGGCCAGAAAGTGGTCATTTTTCAAACAGTCTCAGAATTTGATGAAATTAGTTTTATTAAAACTGTATCGTCAATATGAGGCTATAAAATATTTTTCGGGAATTTTTAGAGTCCGTATGCAGCCCCGGTAAACTGAAATGCGCGTTTAAATTCGATATATAGATTTATATTTTGATTCTGACAAAAACTGATCGTAACGATCGAATCATCTTACGATACATATTCCATTGTGTTCAGAATGGGGGTAATTAGCTGGGGACGACAGTCGGTGGGTTCGATTTCGAGTTCGAAATAAAAAGTTGCTTTTTGAAATAATAAAATATATTTATTTATTATTAAACCCCTCCCCTCTCCTTTCTCCCCCGTTGACCAATTCATTTCGGAAAAAAAAGAAAAAGAAACCTAAAACTCGCATCGTCCCCCACCCTCTCTAGTTCTGCCGCCACCGTCGAAGTGGTGTGCGCCTCCTCTCCCCCCAGCCCTCCTCTCTCCTCCGTGAATCCCCCCTCTCGTGCTCTCTCTCTCCTCTAAAACCCCTCCTCCCCGTCGCTAACCCCATCCCCATGAATGCCTCCACAAATGAAGCCCTAAATCGCCTGCTCAGGACCACCGCCGTCAGCTTCAGGGGCCCGCGCCACCGCAACAGTCTCCCTCCATCTCCACGCGCAGCAGACCCCCCTCTCTGAGTTCGTCGAAGACTGTAAACCTTTCATTTTATTTTCATCTATATTTTTGTTTTTATTTTTATTTCTTTCTATTATATAAAGCATAGGATATATTTTCAGTTTTAAAGTAATAATAATAGAATTTTTATATATTTAAATGATAAAGATTTAATTTTTAGATATAGATATATTGGATTTTTGTCCATGTAAATGAAGTAGAAAGGTAGGATTTTTATACATGATAAAAATTGGATTTTTATTTATTTGAATAACATATAAAAATATGATTTTTATTATGTGATGAAAATGTAAAGATAAAGATGAGATTTTTATCAAAGAAAAGAAATATGATTTTTATATTATAGAAATAATAAAAATATGATTTTTTATATTATATAAGATATAAAAATATGATTTTTATATTATAGAAATAATAAAAATATGATTTTTATAATATATAGATAATAAATATTTGATTTTTACATATGTAGTAGAGATATAAAAATACGATCTTTATATATAAAAATGTGAATTTTATATAGAGAATGGCGAGAGAAAAATATGATTTTTATATATGAAGCAACGATATAAAAATATAATCTTTATATAGGAAGTAGCGTTGTTAAAAATATAATTTTTAACACAAACAGTGTTGAACAGATCTCGTTGGAAACAAGACGAAGTTTTCCTACATATGAAGAGTCGTGGCGTTTGGTTTAGCTCTCGGTGAGAAGTCCTCACTTTTATTTTAATTTCTAGTTTGAAATATATACTAGGATGCAGACGGTGCTTAGCAGCACCCGACACCCGTCGTCCACAGACCATGGATGACTTGGTTGTTTGATTGATGTGTTGTGAAAAATTGATTGTGTGATGTGAGATGGAATGAATAAATATTTTATAGTTAAAAATATAATTTTTAACGTGTATATAAAATAAATATGAATAAACAAATCGAGGATTTGTTCATGTACACCCATTTGACTGATATTGATTGGGACGATAAATTTTACACATCGCCCAACTTCACAAATAAAAATCTATGTTTGTTGATTTGAAACCCCACACGGGTGTTGGGATGATATTTGATGTACACTAATCCCAATTGTTTAGTTGTATGTCAATCGATAGTTTGGCAAGCTATGTAAGCGTAAATTATTTATGTTTAATGCTTATGCAGTTGTGTGGTGCACTTTGGATGATGGATGATTATTTATCATTGCTATTATATACATGTATTGTAGGGAATCCATATAATTATCATTATATGGTAATTGATTGAGCCTCATTCCAATTTGGAAAAAAAGGAATATTATAAAAGAAAATTCATGTGTCAAATAGAAAAAAAATTCATGTGTTGAATAGAATAAAAATTCATGTGTTGAATAGAAAGAAAATTCATGTGTTGAATAGAAAGAAAATTCATGTATTGAATAGAATATAAATTCATGTGTTGAATAGAATAAAATATTCATGTGTTGAATAAAAATATAAATTCATATGTTGAATAGAAGAAATATTCATGTGTTGAATAAAAATAAATATTCATGTGTTGAATAGAATAAAATATTCATGTGTTGAATAAAAATATAAATTCATGTGTTGAATAGAATAAATATTCATGTGTTGAGTAAAAATATATATTCATGTGTTGAAGAAAATATTCATTTGTTGAATAGAATAACGAAGTTATTGAAATATATAAAGCCGTGTTGATTAGATATGCGCCATTTTGATGCGAACGATATGTATATCGATTTTATTCATTTTTATGATGAATATAGAAAAGGAAGTGATTTCCAAATATAACGTTTTGGGAATATTATCATTTATAGATTAATGATATGGAATATTCATTTTCGATTAGAAATTGAATATGAAGTTGAAATCGTTTTTGAAAACGAATTTAAAACGATTTATAAAATACGTTTTAAAAGGAAATCGACAAAATATATATAATATATATATATATAATGGTTTGAATATAACGCGCCGCACTGCGGCAGTTCGTGAATTTCGATCATTGACTTCGAATGGATATAACGGGAGATCCGACCGACGGATTCTCCTAAAACCGGAACCATTGGGTTCGTATCGAGCTTTCCAATGAATATAAGAGATTTGAAATCTAACGGTTGGATTTGGAATTATGTCCAAATCAAATTTGGAAAAGTTCGCTGTAAGTGCAGTTCGATGGCCGTTGACGGAAATCGACTGTACGGGCCTTGATAAAATTATTAAAAGTAGTAATAATTTGTGTAAAATCATAAGAAATTATTTGGGAAGAATTGGGATGAAAAATTCCATATTTGAAAAGATAAAAATAGATTTTTATCGAAATGAACTAGTTTTGAACTAGAATTATAATCCATTTATTTTTAAATAAATAAAGTGGATTTGAAATGGTTTTGAAAATAACCAGAATTGCCAATAATTGAATTGGAATGGATTTGAACCGAAATTGTCTTAGGAATATTTCGATGTTGGATTTCGTGATTATACAGATATTGTTATGGAAATTTGAAAGGTATACGTATATCGTTATTTCCAATACGATATTTGTTGGTCGTAGAATTTGATATTGAATATAAGCTGATATATTTTCTATTCAGAGCCTTGTATTTAATATCAAATGGGATTTGGGTTTGTTGTGGATGGTGTCTTCATTTACACTGTTCTTTAACCCAGTTGAGAAAAAGATTAAACCTTTTTATTTATATTTAACGAAATATAACAATTAAATGGTATTTAATTGGAATTGAAGTTGAATTGATTTTTGGGTTTATCATTAATCGTGTTTTAGATGACACTGGTTCTTTAATCCAGTTAAAGACAGGATATGTTTTCCCAAGTTAAACAATCATTAATATGATTTTTGGGAAGATTAAAATCAAGTGGAGTTTTAATAAATCTTTAATTGGATTGAGATGATCGAGAATGGAGTATCACCAGTTTTGCTCAAGACGATAGTTAAATCTTTAATTAGATTTGAACGTGAAATGGTAATTGAATTTACCGATAACACCGTGGTGTTAGATATGAAGTATGACCAGTTTTACTTCATGGGATGAATAGGTTGGGATTGGCGAATTTAAAACAAATGATTACTTTGGTAAGGTTCGTTAATCCCGACTACTTTGGATAAACCATAATTTGGTTTAAATTGATATTCAAAAGAAAATTAAAGAATAAATTAAAGAATTTATCTTTGATAAAATTAATGGGAACCTTTTCCAAAGTATAAGAATATTTGAATAAAAGAATATTCTGAATTGGAATGAGGCATACGTTGTGTTTGCATAACACTTGTTTATTATATACGCGGGTTATTCAGAAAGACTGGGTTTATCCGATTCTGAATAACTGATTCGACGATGTGTCGAGAATGAAGACGGTGGCCGAAGACCGGAGGTCTTCACATCGTTTGGGTGATTATTGATGATCTTGATTGGGATGTACACCCAAGAGGAGGGAATTAGTTGTTGATCGTCCAAACATACTTGGAGATCGATGGATATGCGAGGTACTAGGTGCCTCCGGTTTCATTCAGACCCAGAACGAACTTGTAAATGGACTGTGTGTCTGACATTGGATTTTATTCTGTGTGATTGATTTCTATTAAATATATATCTGTTTGGCGGCGGAGAATTTATTCTCTTGCTTAACGCCCTTCTCTGAGACGTACGAGCTCAGAGGTTATATATTGATGGATATCAATCGCATGGAGTGAATTGCCTGTGTGGCATGCCTAAGTGGCAAATGATCAAGGCTTTTATTGAAAAACAGAGTCTAGTGGTTGATGATCGAAGCACCGCCTGTGTGGCACAGCTTTGTATAGCGTTAATTCGCGAGCCTCACACCCCGGTTGTGGACCAGAAACGGGAGAGGACATCAGGGAGGGCATGCGTTTCTTTCTAGCTAGGGTGGTGTCAGTGACCTACCAGCCCTGACATTTATATTATTTTTACCTGTGTGGTTGTTGTTGTTGCGAGGCGCCTCAGATATATCGGTGACTATGTGGAGCCGATGGAGTCATTTGGCTCATTTACGCCCGAAAGGGCAGGGAAATGCAGTGTTCAGGCATTTTAATCCACATCGGTGGACCGGCCCTGACGATCTAAGGGTCACTCGAGCTCTGATCCTGAGGCTCGGGCTAGACAGTCTCGAATCGGTGAGGACGATCCCTTGCCTCGGTTCACAGATGGAAATCCAACTTCCAATACGTGAATTTGCGATTTTGATTGTAGAACCTATATATGGCGACATAGTGGTATGGGGCACTTATGCCGCCTATGATTGATACTTATGATTGAAATTGTTTTGACACTATACACTTATAGTAATAATAAAACATGAAATTTCACATACCAAGCATTCTTGGCTATTATAAGGTAAAAACCCTTTCCTCTGTCTTGCGTTGCATTGTGTGATGGGACCTGGGTCTTCTAATAGCTTCATTGTTCTTTATTTAGCATTGCGCTGTTGTTTTATGCACAGGTATTCTTGGGAGGAAACCCGTTCTGTGTTATACGACGTGGTCCCTTGATTTACCTTAGTTTAAAACAAAGATAATAACTGTTTTAGTTCTCACACCAATCACATGACTGACCTGGAGTTTATTGTTTTAACCTAAACTCTGGGTGCCCTTATTTTGACACGAGCAGCTAGTAGTTTTGGTTTTGTAGGTTTATATTCACAGGATCCTGATTTACAACTGGAATTATATTCGGAAAGCTCTGTATCCGCGTATTCTTTTCAGTTGTGTTTTTGTATTATTTTTCCGCTGCTATGTATTTAAATGTAACTTGAATCTCTGATATTTATCGAATGTATATTATTTGTTTATACTTTGTATATTCTTGTATTCTGATGGAATTGTTGTAATAAGCAATGAGATGTTCTTCTGTTTGCGTTCTGATTCGTCTTGTCCTCAGTACAATCCGCGATTTCCTTCAAGGGGAAGTTCGGGTCGTTTCATTGTGGTATCAGAGCTTTGGTTTACAGAGCTCGGAGAACAAGATACGTTAGAACCAAACGAAAGGATTCATCAGAAATTGGATTAGTATTATCCAATGGGAATGACTCGTTAGAGATAGGATCAGTAGTATCCTAGAACGAGTGTGAAGAGTATATTTTTAAAATTGAAAAAAAATAGTTTTGAAAATTTAAAATTCATTATTCGTATTTGAATATTTATTTGTATTGAATTTGGACAATCCAATATATAAAGATTTTACATATACCTCTGATCCACGTGTATTCGAAGTTTTAATATACTGGATAGATATAGAATCACACTCTAGTCGCCCGGAGATGAATATGATGATTGCTATAGTTCGAACATCATCAGAATTGTTATTTGAGTTTCGAAGGTGTGATATGTATATATTTCCAATTGACTGGTGTGAGAACCAAAATTAGATAGGGCCTATTGTTGTGATCTGGCACCAAAAATGTGATTTTTAAATATATATCAAAGTTATGAATTTGAAAAGCTAATCAACTAATTGATTGTTGATTGTGTTGTTTGATTATTGGTTGATTAATTAAAATTTGAACCATTTAGCCAAATTGAACCAAATAGTGAACTGTATTGAAAATTTGTCACATTTGCATGCATATACATGTACTTACGTTGAACAGGTCACGGCAAGGAGGCTAGAGAAGAGGAATAAAATTGTTTGCCCGACAAATAGATACATGTTTATTGTATTTCTTGGGTTTTTGATGATTTTATGAGCCGCTTGGCTAGCCGCTTGGTTGTTTCTTTTTCTTTTTGGATTGGTGAGGACCAAGGGAGGCTATTTGAAATATCCCGAAGCTCCCGGTGCAGGAGAGGTTATGGCGAAATTTTTCGAAAATTTAGGGTGTTAGCCAAATTTTGAAAAGTTACTAGAAACTGAAAAGTTGTAGAACTTAAGTCATAATGAAAATAATGAAAGTTGAGTTGGTTTGTAAAACAACTTTCAGCTTCGTTCCTTTTCGGGGACGAAATGTTTTAAGTGGGGGAGATTGTAATAACCTGGAAATCCGAGCCAATTTAAAAATTTTATTTTGGCAATTTTAGTGAATTTTGAGTATTTAAAATGAATTATTTTAAATAATACAACGAGAAATTTATTTTGAATAGAATTAAAACGTATGTATTTATTTGAATCGTCGTTAGAATATAAATATTTTCTTTTAATTATAAAAGGAATTGAAAATGGCGTGGTAGTTCGAATATTCGATTTCAAATTTCAAATGAACGCACTGGATTCAAAATAAATCAGATTTTAGCGAAACCAAAAATATTAGAATTTATTTGAGAATATGTTTCCAACAAAACTGAAAAATCAAAATTTCGTAGCGGGGATAAAAAGATATGCGCATATGAAAATTCAGAATAGTCGTTGTGGAATTTTAGCCCTTAAAAATGGAAATTTTGCAAATGACCTTCGTTTTCGACGAAACCACTTTTGTTCGATCCGGGATGTCAGGTTATGGCTATATTCCAAAATTCGTAATTTTATGAATCAATATGTGAGCGTGGCAAAGGAAAATGCGTTTTGACAGTTTTAGTCAATTTTGATCGACCAGAAAATGGTCATTTTTCAAACTGTCTCGGAATTTGACGAAATTAGTTTTGTTAGTACCGTATCATCAATATGAAGCTAGAAAATATTTTTCGGGAATTTTTAGAGTCTGTATGTGGCCCCGGTAAATTGAAATACGCGTTCAAATTCGATATATAGATTTATATTTTGATTTTGATGAAAACTGATTGTAACGATCGAATCAGCTTACGATACATATCCCATTGTGCTCATAATGGGGTTAATTAGCTAGGGGCGACAATCGGTGGGTTCGATTTCGAGTTCGAAATAAAATTTTGCTTTTTGAAATTTTAAAATAATAATAAAAAAAATTTATTATTAAACCCCTCTCCTTTCTCCCCCGTTGACCAATTCATTTAGGAAAAAAAAGAAAAAGAAACCTAAAATTCGCGTCGTCCCCCCTATCTAGTTATGCCGCCGCCGTCGAAGTGGTGTGCGCCTCCTCTCCCCCCAGCCCTCTTCTCTCCTCCGCGAATCCCCAATCTCGCGCTCTCTCTCCTCTAAAACCCCTCCTCCCCGTCGCTAACCCCCTCCCCATGATTGCCTCCACAACCGAAGCCCTAAACCGCCTGCTCAGGACCACCGCCGCCAGCTTCAAGGGCCGCGCCACCGCAGCAGTCTCCCTCCATCTACACGCGCAGTAGACCCCCCACCTCTCTCAGTTCGTCAAAGATTATAAGCCTTTCATTTTATTTTCATCTATATTTTTGTTTTTATTTTTATTTCTTTCTTATTTTATAAAGCATAGGATATATTTTTAGTTTTAAAATAATAATAATAATAGAATTTTTATATATTTAAATGATAAAGATTTAATTTTTAGATATAGAAATATTGGATTTTTCTTCATGTAAATGAAGTAGAAAGGTAGGAATTTTTATACATGATAAAAATTGGATTTTTATTTATTTGAATAACATATAAAAATATGATTTTATTATGTGATGAAAATGTAAAGATAAAATGAGATTTTTATCAAAGAAAAGAAATATGATTTTTATATAATAGAAATAATAAAAATATGATTTTTATATTATAGAAGATATAAAAATACGATTTTTATATTATAGAAATAATAAAAATACGATTTTTATAATATATAGATAAAAAAAGTTTGATTTTAACATATGTAGTAGAGATATAAAAATACGATCTTTATATATAAAAATGTGAATTTTATATTGAGAACGACGAGAGAAAAATATGATTTTTATATACGAAGCAACGACATAAAAATATAATCTTTGTATAGGAAGTAGCGTTGTTAAAAATATAATTTTTAACACAAACAGTGTTGAACAGATCTCGTTGGAAACAAGACGAAGTTTTCTTACATACGAAGAGTCGTGGCGTTTGGTTTAGCTCTCGGTGAGAACTCCTCACTTTTATTTTAATTTCTAGTTTGAAATATATACTAGGATGTAGTCTGTGCGTAGCAGCACCCGACACCCGCCGTCCACAGACCATGGATGACTTGGTTGTTTGATTGATGTGTTGTGAAAAATTGATTGTGTGATGTGAGATGGAATGAATAAATATTTTATAGTTAAAAATATAATTTTTAACGTGTATATAAAATATGAATAAACAAATCGACGATTTGTTTATGTACACCCATTTGACTGATATTGATTGGGACGATAAATTTTTCACATCGCCCAACTGCACAAATAAAAATCTGTGTTTGTTGATTTGAAACCCCACATGGGTGTTGGGATGATATTTGGTGTACGCTAATCCCAATTGTTTAGTTGTATGTCAATCGATAAGTTGACAGACTATGTAAGCGTTAATTATTTATGTTTAATGCTTATGCAGTTGTGTGGTGCACTTTGGATGATGGTTGATTATTTATCATTGCTATTATATACCTGTGTTGTAGGGAATCTATATAATTAATATTATATGGTAATTGATTGGGCCTCATTCCAATTTGAAAAATAAGGAATATTATAAAAGAAAATTCATGTGTTGAATAAAATAAAAATTCATGTGTTGAATAGAATAAAAATTCATATGTTAAATAGAAAGAAAATTCATGTGTTGAATAGAAAGAAAATTCATGTGTTGAATATAATATAAATTCATGTGTTGAATAGAATAAAATAATCATGTGTTGAATAAAAATATAAATTCATGTGTTGAATAGAATAAATATTCATGTGTTGAATAAAAATAAATATTCATGTGTTGAATAAAAATATAAATTCATGTGTTGAATAGAATAAATATTCATGTGTTGAGTAAAAATATATATTCATGTGTTGAATAGAATAAAATATTCATGTATTGAATAAAAATATAAATTCATGTGTTGAATAGAATAAATATTCATGTGTTGAGTAAAAATATATATTCATGTGTTGAAGAAAATATTCATTTGTTGAATAGAATAACGGAGTTATTGAAATATATAAAGTCGTGTTGATTAGATATGCGCCATTTTGACGCGAACGATATGTATACCGATTTTATTCATTTTTATGATGAATATAGAAAAGGAAGTGATTTCAAGATATAACGCTTTGAGAATATTATCATTTATAGATTAATGACATGGAATATTCAATTTCGATTAGAAATTGAATATGAAGTTGAAATCGTTTTTGAAAATGAATTTAAAACGGTTTATGAAATACGTTTTAAAAGGAAATCGACGAAATATATAATATATATATATATCATATATATAATGGCCTGAATAGAATGCGCCGCGCTGCGGCAGTTCGCGAATTTCGACCATTGACTTCGAATGGATATTACGGGAGATCCGACCGTCGGATTCTCCTAAAATCGAAACCGTTAGGTTCGTATCGAGCTTTCCAATGAATATAAAAGATTTGAAATCTAACGGTTGGATTTGGAATTATGTCCAAATCAAATTTGGAAAAGGTCGCTATAAGTGCAGTTCAATGGCCATTGATGGAAATCGACTGTACGGGTCTTGATAAAATTATTAAAAATAGTAATAATTTGTGTAAAATCATAAGAAATGATTTGGGAAGAATTGGGATGAAAAATTCCATATTTGAAAAGGAAAAAATAGTTTTTTTATCGAAATGAATTAGTTTTGAACTAGAATTATAATCCATTTATTTTTAAATAAATAAAGTGGATTTGTAATGGTTTTGAAAATAACCAGAATTTCCAATAATTGAATTGGAATGGATTTGAATCGAAATTGTCTTTGGAATATTTCGATGTTGGATTTCGTGATTATACAGACATTGTTATGGAAATTTGAAAGACATGCGTATATCATTATTTCCAATACGATATTTGTTGGTCGTAGAATTTGATATTGAATATAAGCTGATATATTTTCTATTCAGAGCCTTGTATTTAATATCAAATGGGATTTGGGTTTGTTGTGGATGGTGTCTTCATTTACACTGTTCTTAAACCCAGTTGAGAAAAAGATTAAATCTTTTTATTTAGATTTAATGAAGTATACCAATTAAATGATATTTAATTGGAATTGAATTTGAATTGATTTTTGGGTTTATCGTGAACTGTGTTTTAGATGACATTGGTTCTTTAACCTAGTTAAAGACAGGATATGTTTTCCTAAGCCAAACAATCATTAATATGATTTTTGGGAAGATTAAAACCAAGTGGAGTTATAATGAATCTTTAATTAGATTGAGATGATCGAGAATGGAGTATCACCAGTTTTGCTCCAGGCGATAGTTAAATCTTTAATTAGATTTGAAGGTGAAATGGTAATTGAATTTTCCGATAACACCGTGGTGTTAGATATGAAGTATGACCAGTTTTACTTCATAGGATGAATAGGTTAGGGATTGGGGAATTTGAAACAAATGATTACTTCGGTAAGGTTCGTTAATCCCGACTAGTTTTGATAAACCATAATTTGGTTTAATTGATAATCAAAAGAAGATTAAAGAATAAATTTAAAGAATTTATCTTTGATAAAATTAATGGGAACCTTTCCCGAAGTATAAGAATATTTGAATAAAAGAATATTCTGAATTGGAATGAGGCGTATGTTGTGTTTGTGTAACACTTGTTTATTATATACACGGGTTACTCATAAAGACCGGGTTTATCCCATTCTGAATATCTGATTCGACGATGTGTCGAGGATGAAGACGGTGGTCGAAGACCGGAGTTCTTCACATCGTTCGGGTGATTACTGATGATCTTGATTGGGCTGTACACCCAAGAGGAGGGAATCAGTTGGTGATCGTCCAAACGTACTTGGAAATTGATGGATATGCGTGGTACAAGGTGCCTCCGGTTTCATTCAGACCCAGAACGAACTTGTAAATGGACTGTGTGTCTGACATTGGATTTTATTCTGTGTAATTGATTTCTATTAAATATATATCTGTTTGGCGGCGGAGAATTTATTCTCTTGCTTAATGCCCTTCTCTGAGATGTACGAGCTCAGAGGTTATATATTGATTGATATCAATCGCATGGAGTGAATTGCCTGTGTGGCATGCCTAAGTGGCAAATGATCAAGGCTTTTGTTGAAAAGCAGAGTCTTGTGGTTGATGATCAAAGCACCGTCTGTGTGGCACAGCTTTGTGTAGCGTTAATTTGTGAGCCTCACACCCCGGTTGTGAACCAGAAATGGGATAGGACATCAGGGAGGGGATGCGTTTCTTTCTAGCTAGGGTGGTGTCAGTGACCTACCAGCCCTGACATTTATATTATTTTCACCTGTGTGGTTGTTGTTGTTGCGAGGCCCCTCAGATATATCAGTGAGTATGTGGAGCCGATGGAGTCATTTGGCTCATTTACGCCCGAAAGGGCGGGGAAACGCAGTGTTCAGGCATTTTAATCCACATCGGTGGATCGGCCCTGACGATCCAAGGGTCACTCGAGCTCTGATCCTGAGGCTCAGGCTAGACAGTCTTGAATCGGTGAGGACGATCCCTTGCCTCGGTTCACAGATGGAAATCCAACTTCCAGTACGTGACTTTGCGGTTTTGATTGTAGAACCTATATATAGCGACACAATGGTATGGGGTACTTATGCCATCTATGATTGATACTTATGATTGAAATTGTTTTGACACTATACACTTATAGTAATAATAAAACATGAAATTTCACGCACCAAGCATTCTTGGCTATTATAAGGTGAAACCCCTATCCTCCGGCTTCTGTTGCATTGTGTGATAGGACCTGGGTCTTATAATAGCTTCATTGTTCTTTATTTAGCATTGCGATGTTGTTTTATGCACTGGTATTCTTGGGAGGAAACTCGTTCCGTGTTATACGGCGTGGTCCCTTGATTTACCTTACTTTAAAACCAGGATAATATCTTTTTTAGTTCTCACACCAGTCGCATGACTGACCTGGAGTTTATTGTTTTAACAGAAACTCTGGGTGCCCTTATTTTGACACGGGCAGCTAGTAGTTTTGGTTTTGCAGATTTATATTCACAGGATCCTGATTCACGGCTGGAATTATACTCGGAAAGCTCTGTATCCGCGTATTCCTTTCAGTTGTGTTTTTGTATTATTTTTTCGCTGTTATGTATTTAAATGTAATTTGAATCTCTGATATTTATCGAATGTATATTATTTGTTTATACTCTGTATATTCTTGTATTCTGTTGGAATTGTTGTAATAAGCAATGAAATGTTCTCCTGTTTGCGTTCTGATTCGTCTTGTCCTCGGTACAATCCGCGATTTCCTTCACGGGGAAGTTCGGGTCGTTTCAGTAGGCGGGATCAACTTTTGGGGTGACTAGTAATGGTTTAGTATAGTAATTATCCTATACTGATTAGGAGCAAGATTAACTCCAAAATATTCCTCTTGTTTGTTTTGTCTTGCCCACTTGTTTCACAGTCATTCCTTGTTTTTCCAGTTTATGCCTTATCCTAATTACTTTAATAATTATATTGTTAAAGTTATGGTACTCGGCAGACTTTATGTCTGACCACCTTTGTTTTCGCCTCTTTTCTCCCTTTCCCCCCTAGGTTCTCAGGGTGGGACTAGTACTAGTGGAGCTTGATCTGGATCTTTCTCTCTCTTTTGGAAGTGCTTGGATTGCTGAAAGTAAAGTTCAGCTCATCTCTTTTATGGCTACTTATGTTGGGGTTATGCTTTTTACTTTATGAACTCAGAAAACAATTTGTCAAGATGGTTAATAAGTGTACATGGTTATTCTGTTGGTTTACGATGTTGTTGTAATCAAACTATTTCTCCGCTGCAATAAAAGTTTTTTTGAATTTTCCAAGTACCAATATATGTATCTGTCTTGTTATATTCTGTTCTATTCACCAATAATACTCCATGAAAGTTAATGCATTCCCTTTGAGAGTGACATTAATGGACGTGGGATGTTACAATCACTTTCACATTTCAATCTAATTAAAGATTCATTAAAACTTCACTTGGTTTTTATCTTCCTAAGAATAATTATTAATGATTAGCTAGCTTTGGAAACACAAATATGCCGCATCGACAATCTACACCGTACCATTGATTTCTGCTGATATAACCCCAAAGCTCATACGTCTCAGAGAAGGGTGTTAAGTAAGAGAATAAATTCTCTGCCACCAAACAGATATATATTTAGTAGAGATCAACAATACAGTTCGAAATACGATGCTAGACATGTAATCCTTCCATTAACTGGGTTAAAGAACCAATGTCATTTAAAACACAGTTCACGATAAACCCAAAATCATGTTCCATTAACTATGGAATCTTCACAAAAAATAGATCAATATATAACTGATATAAATTTCCATATTCGACTAATAATATAAATAGAATAACGACAAAGCCTTTTAAATTCCATATATATTAACAGTCTTCCTCCACAGAAGCTCACTTCGATTATTACCAAATCTAATTCCATTCCATTCCAATTTATTTTATTAAATTGGAAGACTTTACTTTGGAAAATTCCATTAAATCTTAATAAAAGATTTATATATTCCAAATCACATTTCACTGTTAATTGGGTTAATGAATGAATGTCGTTAAAAACACAGTTCACAATAAGCCCAATTCACATTCCATTTTATTCCAATTACTAAATATGACTGGAAACACCAACAATCCTAATTAAAAGATTTATTCTTTTCGCACGGGGTTTAAGAACAATGTTACTGAAGATACCATTCACGACAAACCCAAACTCCAATTTAATATCAAATATAAGGCTCTAAATAGAAATTATATCGGCTTATATTCAATATCAAATCCTGAAACCAACACATATCGTATGGGGAATAATGATATATATATATATATATATATCTCTTCCAAATTCCTCCACAATATCCATATAGTCATGGAATCTAATGTCGAAATATTCTGGAGATGATTTATATTCAAATCCATTCCAATTCATATATTGGAAAATTCTGGTTAGATTAAAACCATTCTCAAACCCAATTTATTTATTTAAAAACGTTGGATTAATTTTCTAGTTAATAACTAGTTCATTTTGATAAAAATATATTTTTGTCTTTAAAAAATTGGAATTTTTCATCCAAATCATTTATTATATTTTACACAAATTATTAATATTTTTAATAATTTGATCAAGGCCCGTATAGTCGGTTTCCAATTACAGCCACAGAACTGCATCCATAGCGACTTTTTCCAAATTTGATTTGGACATAATTCCAAATCCAACCATTAGATTTCAAATACCTTATATTCATTGAAAATCTCTTTTCGATACGAACCCAACGGTTCCGGTTTTAGGAGAATCCGACGGTCGGATCTCCCATAATGTCAATTCGAAGTCAACCGTCGAAATTCGCAAACGGCCGCGGCGCCGCGCTTTCTATTCAAGCCATTAATATATATATATATATATATAATATGTATTTCGTTCAAAACGTATTTTGTAAATTCGATTTAAAAATGATTCCTAGTTTCACTTCAATTTTAAATCAAAATTGAATACTCCTTATAATTATAATATTTAAATGATAATATTTTCCAAAATATCAGATTTTGAAATCATTTCCTTTTTCATTATTCATTATAAAAATGAATAAAATCGATGTAAATATCGTTCATGTTAAAATGGCGCAAATCTAATCAACATGGCTTCCAATATTTCAATATTTCCGTGTCCATCCCAAATCGAACATCAAAATCATATTTTAATCCTTTATAGGATATTATTTTAAAATATTCGTTATTTTAAAATATTTGTTCTTTTTGAATTGGAATCAGACACAGTCATTTACCATATAATGTTATTTAGATGGATTTCATACACACAAGTACTCAACAATAATGATACACAGTCAACCATCATCTAGAGTGCATTACACAACTGCATATGCATTAAATATAAATAATTAACGCTTACAACAGTCTGTTAACCAATCGATTGAAATACAACTAAACAATTGGGATTAGTGTATGCCAAATATCATCCCTATACCCGTATGGGGTTTCAACCAATAAATACTGAATCTTAGTTGTGCAGTTGGGCTATGTGCCAAAATTTTCATTCCAATCAATACCAGTTAAATGGGAGTACATAAACAAATCGTCCGATTTGTAAATGAATATTTATTTCAGGAGAATTTTATGCCATTCATATATACGTTAAAAGTTACATTTTTAACGATAAAATATTTATTTCAACACATGAATATTTTATATAATTAATCTATTTAATAAAAATGATATTTTTATTGTTCAAACATTTTATTCAACACATGAATATTTTATATACATTTACACATAAAATAATTATATTTTTAATGAACAATATTTATTTCATAAAATTTCGGCATTATAACGACGCGATATTAGAATCGGTGTAATGTCTATCATTACTCCTCTCCTAATACTGGCTCGCGCTATACACAATAATCAATCACATTCAATACACCACAATACAATCAATTTTCAACACAACCAAATTTCCATAATACAATCCAAACAAACAATCATGGTTTGTACAATAAATGGTGTCCGGGGCTACTAAGCCCCGTCTGCATCCTAGTATATTTTAATTGTAAAAAAATTAGGGTGAGGAGTTCTCACATTGATATCCAGTCCTCTGTTATTTTCTAACGCTCCGAATTGTTGTTCTGATTCCATAATTTGCAAACGAGCTCTAATCTTCACACCATATTTTATACTAGCTTAAACGCGCCATTCCAGACAACTTTCGCCTAATGTCCTTTCTTCCGAAAATGCTCCATTTCACCAGAAATCGCGAAAAGACATAAATCGGACAGTAGATTTTGGTTGCATTTTCTGAACAACTCCGCAATCCAAAGTACAACTTCCATATAGTTAAATCGAAGAGAAAATCATGCTCTTCGATTTTGGCACTGTGGAGTTTGGCCAGAAGCGCTCGGATTGGAAGATATGGAGGCGGGAAGGTAAGGGGCTTAAACGCATAAACAAAAAAATGTAAAAATCGGATTTTTAAAGGGAACGGGGCCCGCTGGTCGCAACTAGGGGCTGAGGGGCGGCACAGAGGGGGTCTGAAGCATTGGGGGTGGCGTGGCGTCGAGGTGATGGGATGTGGGTGGTTGGAGGCGGTGATTTCAGGGGGTTGCGGGTTTGGGGAATTCAGATTGGAGAGAGGAGAGGGGCGGAGGAGGGAGGAGGCATCGGAGGGGGTTGTGGAGGCGTTGGGGCGGCAGTCGGTGGCTGGGGGAGGGCGGCGACAGGCTGGAAGGGAGGCGATGCGGGTTCCTTCGATCGGTTTTTTTTCTTGACTTTGAACGAGAGAGAAGGGGGTTTATATAAAAATATATATTTAATTTAATTTAAATTTCGAAAAGTTAGTTTTTAATTCAAACTCCAAATCAAACCCAACGACTGTTGTCCCCAGCTAATTATCCCCATTCCGGACACAATGAGATATGTCCCGTAAGCCAATTCTATTGTTTTGATCCATTTTTGTTAAAATTAAAATATAAATTAATATAACGTTCAAAATTGATTTTAATATACATTTTAACTTACCCCGGGCCGCATACTGACTCCAAAAATTCTAGAAAAATAAATCTAGCTATGTTTTGACGATACAGTCATAACAAAACTAATTTTGTCGAATTTGGAGACCGTCTGAAAAATGGTCATTTTCTAGTTGATTAAATTCAAACTGAAAGTATCAAACGCGTTTAAATTCACCACGCTCACATATCAATTCAAAAATTATGAAAATTAGAATCTAGGAATAATTTGATATTATGGATCCTACAAAAGTGGATTCATCAAAAACGGAGGTCGTTTGCAAAATGGCTATTTTTAAGGGCGATGTATTTTATAAAATATATATAAATTCCATAGCGACTATTTTGAATTTTAAATTGGACATAACTTTTAGTTTGTATTATGAAATATGTGTTTTTCACATTCATTAGAAAGATATAATTAAATAGATTCCAACATTTCTGGTTTTACTGAAATTCGATTTATTTTTAATCATACACATTCAATTGAAGTTAGAAATCGAATTTTCAAACTACCGCGCCATTTCAGGCTCGTTTTATAATTAAAATTAATTTATACGTTCTAACTTCGATCTAAAATAAATAAAAAATTAGTCGTTAGTATTTAAAATAAATCATTTTAAAATTTCAAAATCCATTAAAATAACTAAAATAAAAATTTTAAATTGGTTTAGAAACTCCGGGTTGTTACAGCCATCCTTGACGGCTCCATGTGCCAATCGCTAAGCTCTAAGTTCTTCTCAAGCTCGTCCAACACACCTCTACCTCCAGCGTGTATGCAGAAGTGCTCAAATGCCAGCTTGAAATCAGGTATGTATAGCTTTATCTTTATCTAGAAGATCTTTCTTCCTGCTAAGGTTATGAAGAACAGGAGCTATTCTTAGATGGGTATGACTAGGGGTCCTAGGGTTGAGATGTTGGCCATTTGGGCTTCGCCAACGACGGACATGAGTTCCTTGGAGAGGGAGACTCCAATCTTGCCGATTTGGTTCTCTTGATGGAAGATGTAGCTGTAGGAGCGATCCTCAGCTCCTTTGTGGGTGCAGACAGTGTGGAGGAGCTGGTACTTGGCGAGTCGACGGTTGGAGGGTTTGTTGGTGAGGAGGATGGCGACGCCTCCTATGCGGAAGAGGCAGTTGGATACCAGCATGGATCGATCATTGCCGAAGTACCAATTTAAGGTTATGTTCTCCATGCTTACTACCAATGCGTACGAGTTATGGTTCACCTATAGACTCATATTGAATTTTGATTTAATACAGATAAAATAAATATATAGTCAACAAAATAGAAATAAACTTGTTGTAAGATGGAAATGGGGTGATGGGATTTTCGTAAGAATATAGAAGCAATTGTCAAATTATTAGAGCATCTCTAGTAGCTGGTGGTGATTCGCGGTGGGAAGGAGAATGAAAAGCGTGAGTTCTTCCCACTTCTCCCGCAGCGAACGGGAAGATTTTATTAAAAAAATAAAAAAGCTATAAACCGTGATCATTTCTGCGTTTATAACAAAAATTTTTTTGAAGTAAATCCACTAAAAAGGGGGTTTCGAACCCCGTTTAAAACATAAACGGGGTTTTGAACCCCTTTTTAATCGCCACTCAAAAAAGAAATGGGGATTTCCCCCGTTACTAGCGTCTCCCCCACGCTCAAACTCCTACTGCCGGGGCGTGGAGAGAAACGAAATAAATGGGGAAATCCCCATTTGAGCATCTTTAGCCACCACTAGAGATGCTCTTACTCGTGTACCAAATATTTATGTCTAAAATGACCATTGTAATGTATTTAATGTTGGTATGATACTTTAAAGGTTCATATGAGAGCTTTAAATTAAAGTTTTACTAGCATAAACAATAAATTATAGTTTTAAATGTTAGTATAAACGAATTATAGCCTTCATAAAAGACAGCAAGAAGAGGTCAAAATCCCCCAACTACAAGCCTCGAAGGCCTAAACCAACATCAGACAACCACCCAAGAGATGTAGATCTCCTTCGATGTCGAACAATCTACACAAGATGATACAAGCTTTACAACAAACATCCATGACTCTGGCTATCACTGCCAATCCTACCTTGAAACAATTGCTAATCGTATGGCTTGCTACGGCACACCATTTGTCAAGGGCTATTGATAACCCTGGTTCTAGCAAAAACTCCATACGCCTTTCATCGATACATATCTTGGCCTTTCATCGATATGCAGGGTACTCGACTAGTCATCTAGTCTTTTAGGTTTCCATGTAATACCCTTGCTTTGAGACTGCTAGAACCTACGACAACGATAATTCCTCGACCTTCAATATCTCTAATCGTCATTATCGACGACCATTCATAAGCACAAATCATCTTGAGCAGCCACTATCCACGAGCTCAAATCACCTTGAGTCGTCTTCACATTCGTTGCATTTCATCGATCAATAGACACCTCCCAACACTTCGAACATTTCTTCTTGAATTCACTTCGAAGCCACAACCGCCATCGAGCCAAACACATACGTCATTTGGTAAATATTTGATTCATAGCGTTTCAGCCCTTCCGCTATGAAAAACATACCTTAGCGTTTAATTCCCAACCATGGCGTTTGTTAAATGATGTAGTATCTTCTTGCCCGGTCCATCATAGACGACCCGACCCAACATGTTTTGAACGACCCAACTCAACATGTCTTGAACGACCTGACTCATCATGTCTTGAACGACCCAACACAACAGGTCTTGAACGACCTGACTCATCAAGTCTTGAAAGACACAACTCAACAGGTCTTGAACGACCCGACTCATCAGGTCTTGAACGACCCAACTCAATAGGTCTTGAACGACCCGACTCACCAGGTCTAGAACGACCCGAAGCCACTAACGACCCGAAGCCACAAACGACAGCCACCAATGCCCCCAATCCGTCAACGACCCGACCCAAGATTCTCATACCAAGTCCGACCAATTATTACCATGTCATCAACAGCCTGATCAAAACTTGAACAACCCGATCAATCAAGAAGGTCTACGAACGACCTAGCTCCACCATAGCCAAATGGCCTAAGTTTACCATAGCCGAACGACCTAACTTCACTATAGCCGAATGACCTAACTTCAAGTGACCCGACTCCATTGTTATCTCCATGACCCAGCTGGAACGACCCAAGCTAGGATGACTCGACTTCAATTATCCTTTCTTGCGCAATAAGACATGGCGACCCGGACTTCATGTCATTTTTCTGAATGATCCATCCATCAATGCTTCCACAATGAACATCCACACACGCAACTCATCCAAAATCGACCAATTTTTAAACCAAAATCAATAGCAATCATCAACACACATTAGTACAATAATAAATCATCATACAGCCATATGAATTCACCAAATCATAGTAAAACAATGAATGAATTGACAAATGTATCTAAACTTGCATAAACACATGAATTAGCATATGGATTTACCGATTTGAGTTACTAGATTAGGCTACGATGATTTGAATGGAAACATACTTACGATGATGTAGATCTAGGTGAAAACAACTTGAAATGATGAAAATAAGATCAAACAACCCATATACTCGATTGAATCCATGTGAGAGATGCTTATCACTCACCAAATCCACAAATTACCTTTAAAATGATGATATACAAATTCAGACAGCGAAGAACGATCTCCAAATCTCTTAATTTGATGCAAATTGCTCTCCCTTGATGTAGATCTAGCCTTCCTTGATGTAGATCTTCAATCTTATTATGTAGATCTAAGATTTTAATGGAGGAGCGATGTATTTGATTGAGCAAGGAGGATCACGAGCTCAATTAAATGAGAAATGAAGAAAGTAAACCATTCTACTTGCCTCTACCCCCTATTTATAGCCATCTAATCAGCCTACTAATGGGCCACGCCAAATCAGCCCACTAATGACTAGTTAACATGTCCAGAAATTGTGTAGCACCAAAACATCATTTCCTCCCAAACCATTGAACCAAATCTGTAATGTGACCACTCTACGGAATTGGCAACACCATCTCCTTTCCAAAGAAATCGATCTTAGCACCTGATTCGATCCCAGTCAAAAGCTATGCTCTGTACAAAACTAACAGGGGTAAAATGATGACAAATAAAATTGGTAAAAGTCATGGACATGTCTCACATCCCACATAAGTAGCATATCAAAATATGAGAATGATCCGACCCTCTGGGAATTAAATAAAAATATTTTACGATCCTCCGATACGTAAAATGCAGGTCGTTATAATTTAGTCCATTTTTCCAACACTTTATGGAGTGCTTGGATGAAGAGATGGTATTGTTATAACAAGCATTTTTGGCCAATATCCAATGATAATAATGCGTCCTCCACATGGAAGGATATTCTTTGGTTACAGACAAGTAGTAAACGATTATTAAATAAAATAATTGTGAATGGTAGCAGTACCTCTCTTTTGTCAGAACCTTGGCTCAACTGCAAATGTTTGGTGGATCTTATCGGTGTGAATAGGGTTCATATGATCGGCCATCCGGGTGATAAGGTAAGTCTGTTAATACAAAATTCGGTGTTGAATCCTCAACTTCACACAAGTACTCAGGAAGTTGCAGAAGAATTCCAAACCATTCAAGTTTATTCTGATCGTCAACAAGACATGTACGAATGATGCAATGGGGGATCTTTCTCATTCAACAAAGCATTTCATAAGGTGAGGGAGAACGGAACTTTTAAGCCTATTTACCAAATTATATGACATTCCAAGAATAGCAAGCTAATGAGTTTTGTTTCTTATCTTGCAGCGTTAGACCGGCTTAGCACAAGGAGTAGACTAAGTAGATTTGGCACTCTCTCAAACACCGCATGTCCTCTTTGTAATAACATGAGGAAACATTGCAGCACCTTTTCTTCTCTTGTGCATACTCGGTATTCGTCTGGGGATCTATTAAACTTAAGCTTGATTTACCTTCTGAACCTCTCTGCACTTTGGACGAGGAGGTCACACTTCTATTATCTACTTTTAACGTGTATGATCAGTTGCAGGGCATTGCTTTCGGAGCTTTCACCGTGTCTATCTACTCAATAAGGCAGGAGAGAAACGCCAGATTGTTTTTCAACCGTACAATGCATTCTCTAATAAGCTTGCTCAAATCGGGAAGGATATTCATTATTTGGTTTGAGGAAATGGATCCTCATCGAGGAGAACGATGAACAACTGTTTGCTGTTAAGTCGTTGAGGTATAGAGCTATTTGATTCTGGTTAAAGATGATTTTGTCATTGCAGATTTGAATTTCATGGGCTTTTGGCCTTTAGTAGGTTTCAGATTTGTTTATTGTATTTTATTTATATGTATCGATGATATGTACTATTAATATGCAGAACTTATATGTACTCTTTTCCCTTGCAAGGTACCCACTAGGGGGATTGCAAGGTTTTGATGAGGCATATAACAGAAGCATATGATTGGTTTTTCAATAAAGCGTACCAATTTTCAATATATATATATATATATATATATATACATATTAGAAAAAGGTAGTTCTCGATGCAACTATACAAATAAATCACATAACATGAACTATGTTTATCAACAATAATGACAAGGGTAATGTGTAAATAATTAGTTAAGATCCACTTGTATCAAAAATTTACCATATATTATATCATAAAATTCTTTTTGAATATTAATAAATCCACAACAAAATTTATAGTTTTTTGCAAAAAATAAAATAAAAATCAGTACTTTCTGCTATGCTATATAATTAAACAACTTCATAATTTTATATTTAACTTATTTAAACAAATTTTATTAAATAATATTTGCTAATTCATCGAATTAATTACTAACATATATTGAGTTTAACATACATATATATATATATGTATATATATATGTATATGTATATATATATATTTGTGTCAACAAAAATGATTTAAATAAAATCTAATATACATACAGCCGCGCCAGATCCTTACAATCCTTATCCAATTCTAATGTCGATTTTTCTTCTTTTGCTGCTCCTCCACCATCCGCCTACTCCCTACCTGATTCACACCCGCTAAATGCTCTAATTGTTGAGTACTCTGCTGTTGGTAAGTCTCTGAATCCTCCAGTTTTGGGTAAGACATTGGTAACAACTATGCTTGCGCAAGCTCCTGATGTTTGGCAACTGCTGCGGCCAGGTTCATCCCCTCCCGTGCCGAGTATTCCAATTTTACCTAGAGATTTGGATACGGGTGGATTTGTGAGTGGCACTGCATTGTCAATGGTTGGAGTTTTGTCTGCTAATCGTTCCAATATCCCTGTGCCTTGTGTTATCAGTGAGCTCCCATCTCCTATTCGGCTAAATTCCCCAACCAACCAATCCGCAAATCTTACTTCTCCTGGTCCTATAATTGATTCGACTAAGCGTGATAAATTTGCACCTAACCAGACCGATGCTTCTCCTAATCCAGCGGCTACTATGAACTGGACGTCGCTTTTTGCAGCACTTCCTCATGCTGCAGGGAACTACACTCCTGTTGATTTTGACAATGCGGATCTAGGTCCTTTTCCACCGGTGACAATCCACGTTGAAGTAGCAACTTCCGGAACGATCAACTTGTAGGTTTTTTCCATGACACAAAAGCCCCCAACTATCAACATATACAACACTTGTCGTAACTCCTGGCAAATCAATGCTTCCCTGAGACCAACGATTGTTGATGGTCTATACTATTTCAGGTTTTCCTCCTCTGATGAGCAACTACATGTCCTTGAAGCGGCTCCGTCAATTATTGATGGTGGACCCTTTATTGTAACTCACTGCAGTGTTTCGATTGATAGAGTTCGCGAACAAGTACTTTCTATTCCTGTACGGACACAGTTCACACACATACCCTCTGTTCTTCAACCACTTGGTCTAAATTGGCTCGCCTGTCATATTGGAAAGCTTAAGTGCTTTGATGCCAATACGGTAGCTATGAGGAACTTAGTTTATGCCAGGGCCCTGATTGAGATTACTCTGAACAAACCACTGCTTCTCAAATTAAAGTTTGCATTGATAATAGAGAACATCTTGTGGATGTGAAGTATAGATGGAAGCCGGATATTTGCACTACTTGCAAATCCTTTGGTTATTATTTTGATGTTTGTCAGCATAATGCTAATGTGAATCCCCAAGTCTAGACTCCTCTACCTAGACCTTCTGTCCAAGTGTGGGTTACTACTGGTAGGAAGTTTGATCATGTGGCGGATACACCAGTAATTACACCTGATCTTGTTGTTTCCCATGATCCTGAAGCTCCTATACTGCCTGATGTTCTCCCGGACCCTGA
This sequence comes from Allium sativum, assembly GCA_030737875.1. Taxonomy (NCBI): domain Eukaryota; kingdom Viridiplantae; phylum Streptophyta; class Magnoliopsida; order Asparagales; family Amaryllidaceae; genus Allium; species Allium sativum. Next base: position 574,692,374 of record CM060909.1, on the reverse strand, counting down.
TATTTCATGGGTTGAAGGGGAGCGTGCTTGGGTGCATGCCCCCTCTGGACTGCGTTATGATATTGCGTTATGATACTTTAAACTAAAATTAACTAAAAGTAACTAAAACTAATTTATACTTCATAATTTTCATTGTCGTATTAGTTTACAAATTGAAAGCATTGAAAAATATTATGTAGACGCTATCTAGTCAAGGCGTGCGCGTAGGCGGAAAAAGGCACAAGGCGCAGCTAAGTGGCTTTTTTGAAGTTTAAGGCAAACCTGTTAGTGAAGCGCAAAAAAAAAGGCAAAAAAGCCCAAAGCGCAAAAATCGCGCTTTTTCAATTTGAAGTGTTTTTTTTTTGTTTTAAACTTAGGTTGAATGTTTTTTTTTATTACTTATGTGAACCCCTTAGATAAATTTGGCCCCGTCCGATAAGTGTTGTATATGATCGTTATATGGATATTCGTTTTTACACAAAATGGAAACCTATATTCATCTAATACAATATTCGTTGGATTTGTCCTAGTATTGGACAAGTTACAAATATAATAACATAAGCACATTTTATAAATCATTTCAGTTTAAACGGTTAACAAAATTTCGATAGCACTTCCTTTTTGTTTCCTGTATACACGCATTTGTGTACGATACAGGGACCAAAGGGAAGTGCTGCCGAAATTTTGTTGAACTGTTTAACCTAAAATGATTTATAAAATATGCTTATGTTATTATATTTGTAATGGGAAGTAGGTAGACCGACCGTCAAAGTAAAAAAGAAATAAACAAAAAAACTGAAAACATTAAGTAGTTATAAATGGAATTATTCAAGATTTCAATTAATATAAAGTGTTTGATCGAATTTTCTAACATATTAATTGCAAATCGGGAAAATGTTAGATTATTTTCGTGATCGCAGTTGGATGTATCAAGCCCGAACCGGTAAGAAAGGGTCGATAAAGGAACATTTTTGTAATAGTGTCCAAGAATTTATTAGATTTGTTAAATCTAACAATCGAAGTAATGTGAACATTCATTGTCCGTGTAGTAAGTGCAGACATCTGAAGCATTGGAAGCCAGATGTAGCAGAAGTACATCTGTATAAATTTGGTTTTGTGTCGAATTATTTGTAACAACCCGAATTTTTAGCAACGTGTTAAGACAAGAATCAAGGCAGAATTAAATTATAAGATCTGAATCAGGATAAATGGGTTGCGCCATTGTATTCGTCTCGGAAAAATACGCGAAATAGAGTCCGAAATTTCGTAAATCGGAGTCCGTATGAAGAAGATATGGACGAACGAAGTTAGGCAGAAAAACCGAAAACAAGCCAGAATGCACTGGTGCACTTGTGAAGTGCGCCAGCACAAAAATACACTGGCGCACTTGGGAAGTGCGCCCGTATCGAGCCAGAAACCTGCACAGCCTTCTGGCTTGACCCTGGCTGGCCCGGTGCACCTGTTTTGGCCCTTGGTCTTGTTTTGGAGGCTTGTGACGATTTTTGAGGGCTGGGATCTATCCTAGGGTTAATCCTATGGCCTAAAACACTTGCCTAATCTATAAATAAGACCCTAACCTACCCTAAATCATCATTAATCTATCCTACAACTAAACTATGGCAAAATCAATCCTCTCATGGCCTCCACTCTCTTCATAAACTCCTAAATCAAATTTCTAAGAGATTTCCATGCATACAAGTGTATTTAGGCTTGTATGATCCTCTTTAGCTTGCATTAAAGTCTTGTTTCTCTATTGGCATCATAAAGGAGGAGTCTTGATCAAGTTTGCTTGCATTTTGGGGTTTTAATTTGTTGCATAAGGGGTTTCTTACATTTGCTATACTCATTTGAGTCCACATAAGCATTGTAAGCCCTTCCCTACTCTTAGATATTAACTATGAAGTTAAATGTTCATGTTGAAAGTTTGGGTTTGATTAATTAGAATGATGCATGCTATCATGTTATGCAAGTTTATGAAGTCATTATCTTGATCTTATGAGCTAAAAGCCACAACCTTTATGTTGAAATGTTGCATTATGCAACATGAGAATCTTCATAATCATTATGTCAACTTGCATATGAAGTCATAATCCTTATATGATGATATATGCGAGTTTCTAGCCATCGTTCCATGTCTTTTGTCACCATGATTCGCTTATGTACCAAGTTTGGGTTGATGCATGTTTTTGAGGCTTAAGAATGTAACATGCAAGCTAATGAACACATTTGTGCCTCATTTGCCACCATAATTAACTTGTGGCTTAATACCCATTTTTTTCATTCCTTTGCCAAGTCTCTTCTTTTAATCCATCACGTTGTTGCGAACGTATATGCTAGTTTAAAAAGCGTTGGGGTCACATTATGGGGAAACATAATGACATGAATATGACTTGGGTAAATGGGTATAAACATGACAACATGTAACGTTAAATATGACATGTGTTTATACTTGAAAACATGACTTGAAGTATAACATGGAAGTTGACATGTAAGTATGCATAAAAACATAAGCTTGGGAATTTACCTATTAAGTTAGGTCTACCCATTGGGAATTTACCTATTAAGTTAGGTCTACCCAATTGCTTGAAAACTTGACTATGAACATGACACTAGACTAAACATGAAAGTGGCCAACTCGAGGTTGGGTTGAGTTTGCAACGTAAAACTACCCGGAACCGACCGGCCTAACTAGTAGTTGCAAACAATAGGACCCAATGTGAGAAGTTGGTCATGTTGTGCTTGAACCCGAGGTTAGACCAAGTTGTGGTGTACAGCTACCCGGAACCGACCGGCTTAACTAGTAACCACAACAAAGTCTAATGTGAGAGGTTGGGGTGCATTAAGTAATTAATGCCACATGATAGGGTTAAGTTAATTTGATTAATGACTCTTAACCAAATATGACATGGGTAAATGGGTTAAGTAAATTGGTTAGGCTAATGATACTTAACAAAACATGACAAGGTTGGGTAGGTTAAGTGATTTGATTTGCCTAATGACGCTTAACCATTTTTATACGACTAGTGGAAGGGGATTAAGCTAAACAACACTTAATCAATCCAACATGATAATTTGGCGAGGTTAAGTAAGTTTTCTTAATGACACTTAACCATACAAGATGATTAGGGGATGGGGTTAAGTAATTTGCACCTAACTAATCCGACACGGTAATTAGATGGGGTTAAGTAATCCACACTTAACTAATCTAAACACGGTAATTCGATGGGGTTAAGTTAAACACTTAACCAATTTAAACTCGGTAATTCAATGAGGTTAAGTAACCAATACTTAACCAACTTACCGTGATAATTTAATGGGGTTAAGCAACTTATACTTAACCAATTATACATGATGATTTGATGGGGTTAAGTAACTTACACTTAACCAATCTAATACGCGGACCTGATAAGGTTAAGTCACAAGACCTTTTTAGAATATACTTAACCATTGTAGTACGATTAGAGGATGGGGTTAAGCCAACCTATACTTAACCAATCCGACTCGATAATTTGATGGGATTAAGATAATCTATGCTTAATCGATCTAGCAAGATAATCCGATAGGATTAAGGTAAGCTAGTACTTGACCAATTTGACTTGATAGGGTTAAGTCATGAGCCTCTGGGTACACTTAACCAACTTGTGGGACTAAGTCTTGAACTTAAATACTTAGCCAATCTTTGACGTGATTCGTGGGCGGGTTAAGTCATGGACTTGAATGATAACACTTAACCCAACAGACAAACCCTAGCTAGAAGAACTAGGTAGAAAACCGTGGTTAATCAAGGATAACGGGAAAGGAAGCTAAGTGGTAAACCTTAGTTAAGGGTAACTAAGTAATAATTCTTAGCTAAGGACATAGGACAAATTCTCAAAACGATGAGTAACCTGATACGGTAGGTCATCGCTTAGTATACGAGGGGGAGCAAGTTATCTGACTTGGATAAAAGCTCCAGCGCACTGGGTGCCGAAGTGGAAGCTTCGGGGGACGTGAGGATATTCTTGGGATCCCTCTGTGGGCTGCCAGGTAATTATACTAGGCCCATGAGAGGTTAAGGTCTGCGTTAGAAGGACCAAGAGTATGCCTTGGTTGCTATGCGAGCAACCTAAAGACTGGGATGGATTAGCGTGGAGTCGACGATTCTTGTTTTTGCCCTGGATAGCACATCGCCGACTACCTACCATCTTTAGTCAATCATGTACGTGCGGAAAGGCAGGGAACCCCCAACAGACCATGTGCTTGCTATCGAGTCATGGGTGAGGTTGGCCCGTAGGAAAGTGGGCTATAGTGGGGCCGGGGAGTGGTTCTTATACATGATTTTTCTTGGATTGCCTTTCAGTAGTTGAGGGAGGGGTCACGTGGGACCATAGCCACGGGTACAAAAACAGACCTTGATATCTGCATCGGCAGACGATTTAAAGCTCCCGACCGAGTTCCGTATTTCTTGATTTGCCCTGGCACGGAACTCGGATGGCACATTGGGGAACATGTACATCTAGACTTGGAAAACGATTCACGATACATACGTGGGATCAAGGGCGCGGTTGACGGGTGGCGTAATCCCTAGTGGTCCTAGGTGGCCAAAACCCAAACCGAGACACGGAAACGTTCATTAGGTAGCATAATCCCTAGCGGTCCTAGGTGGCATAAATCCTAATTGGACGCGCGATAGTTCATGGTAAGGAAACACAACTAGATCAAGGGTTGCAGTCCAAAACAACTTCAAGGATAAACCGTTTACATGGGAAAGCCCGTACATCCTACGGCAAAAGGACTGAACTTATACATGGAAAGAAACATATGAGTTGAGTAACCTATATATGCAGCATATTAGGTTGACATGGACCATTACACGACTTTTGAGTAAGGGTCATTCACGGATAACACGTAATACAGTTGGGGTACTATTACGGTAGGTGCAGAGCGGATATACAGGATAGATGCCATGGGACGTTATACGCGATAGATATCTTGGGATATTATACTTGATAGAAACCTGACAATGTGATACCTTGTTTTATCTTGACATCGTAGTTTATCACGACACCCTAGTGTATCTGAGTTCAGTAGTTCATCCTGTTATTTTGATTTAGCTTATCTATCTTGTTATCATGCTTATGTTCATCTCAGTTTCTCACGTCAGTTAACTTTACTAGTTTTTATACTAATAGTAGATAGGGCTTACTCAGTCTTTTTGACTGACCCGTTTTGTTTCGCCTCTTTTCTTCCGTTCCCCCCCCCCCCAGGTTACAAGGAGGAAACACTGCTGTTTAGTTCGGACTTCTTCTGCTTGAAGGTCATCATGGATGGCTTGGACTTTTCCTGGCTATGGCTACTTTACTGCTTTTTCTTGGGGAATAATTTATGAAAAAGTCTTTATGCTTCTTTATTATTGCAAGACAGGTTTTGATGTACTCTGATGTAAAAGGCTTTAGACCTTATTTATTCATGTTATGAAAGTTTGATTTTACTTCCGCTATTTTATATATGTTCTGTCTTGTAATATTTCTGTGCATATTTACCAATAATACTCCTCCAAACCTAGTGCATTCCCTTTGTGAGTGACCCTAGCGGAGGTGGGGTGTTACATTTGGTATCAGAGCAGAAGGTTACCAGATTGGGCAAAAGTTTTTAAAGACCTTCTGAAAACTATTTGAAAATCGTTTATAAAGAAGCATTTTTCAAGAAAGTTTTCTTTTAAAAAGAAAAGGCTATTCCCCAAAGGCCATTAGCATTATCCTTGTTTCCTTAATTAAATCTATTTTCCTTTCTTTCCTCCATCTGTAGTCACAGTGGTTTTAACTGCGACTAGTCTTTTCTATCTACGAAAGTACTTTCCATGCGATGGAGGTGGTTCTCGAGAGACCAATGGCCGCGTTATAAGAAAGGATAGTGAGAAAGAGGATGAAGGATGCGAGTTTAAGGATGAACAACTTGTTGGTATGGCTCAACCCAGAATGAGAGAGAAAGATGAACAATGAAACCCATGACGAGAGAGTACCTTTGGCATGGTGGAACGGGACGGATAGTTAAGTATCATGGGACAAGGACAAGATCATCGGGAGGGCAGTAGTATGCTCTCATTTCTAGAGTACCTCGGAAGGAGGGTAACGATCTCGTTAAAGGTTTAGCTTTTCTTCTCTACCATCCCGTTAGGACTTCGTTGTTCCTATCATTTAAGTCTGCTTCGATAGTTGAGTCTCTGCACCTTAAGTACTAGCGTAATAGAGAATCCCATTTTTGTCTCAAAGTCCTATTGGAGAATCAGTCCATTTATACATGACTTGTTTGGATTTGAGAATGTCTATGCCAAGTGTTGAGTTTGGAAATAATGCTTATGTTTATAAGCCATGGATGGATTCTAGGGATGAAGTGGTTATACAGTAGGGAATGCCACTCTCGGTTTTGATAGGAGGGTAGTTAGACCTTTTGACTAGCCTTGGTAATACCCTCGAAGTATCGTGTAACCTTTTTGAGGTTCTGTCATGACTAGTTACTTAGAATCCCTTGATGCCTTTATTGGAAATTTGAAGCCCGATCGAGTGGTGTTCGCCGATAAGATGAATGGTTTACTTCACTTATGCGTGGGTTATAGAAATCACCCTAGTAAGTGCGCTTGATAACCTGGTTGGCATCTGTTTACTTTCAAGAGAAAGTTCTTCTACGTGGAATACCTTGTGGTACGAGGTCCGAGATTCACTAGTGAATTTTGGAAAGCTTGCATGAGATCATGAGTACGCAGTCATGTTTGCGCCAAGTGTGCAAGTGGAACGAGAGGCGACGAAGAAATGAGTTCCAGCTCATGTTATGGAAACAGGAAATAGGAAGCTACGAAATCGCGAAGTTAAAAGACGGTCAAGGCACAATGGAATTAAGCTCGAGGAAATATGACTCTGATGGTCAAAGGCTATATACGCGCATGATATCTCTTTTGGGAGTATATCCTTGATCCCTGTTTTCTGTAGAGCTTACTTGTAGGCTATCTTTTGTGGACATCCTCTCGGTCCTATTTTCTGTTACAAACCCCGTAAGGAGTTTGTCTTGTTTTTCTTCTCGAACCTGTTCCAGGGAATCCTAGGTAGAACCCTATGGATGTAAACATGTATTTGAAACATGTTATGATTGATATGGTCGCAAGTGGTTGCAAGTGGTTGCTCGTGGATGCACGAATACACATTAGATACTAGCTCGACTCGGTCACATTTCATATTGCATATGCACGAGTATTTATACTTGTTTATGGATGAAATCGAATGTATTATCATGCGGTTGTTGCATATGAATGAATGATTGTGCACGCATATAGTACCTATATGGCTAGGACTATTTGCATACATGTTGGATTCATGGCACTATACATATTTTGTATTAGAAAGATTATTCAGGCCTGATCATTAGCATTAGCTAAGGAACACGTACACACACGTTTTGCATATATTCATACAGCATTAGAAATCATCTAAGGACAATGGTTGCTTGTGGATGATGTTGTGAGTAGACGAATGATGGATGGTAGGATACGTTCTTCCTAACTTGGAGATTTCGGGGACGAAATCCTTTAAGTTGGGGAGGATGTAACAACCCGAATTTTTAGCAACGTGTTAAGACAAGAATCAAGGCAGAATTAAATTATAAAATCTGAATCAGGATAAACGGGTTGCGCCATTGTGTTCGTCTCGGAAAAATACGCGAAATAGAGTCCGAAATTTCGTAAATCGGAGTCCGTATGAAGAAGATATGGACGAACGAAGTTAGGCAGAAAAAACGAAAACAAGCCAGAATGCACTGGCGCACTTGTGAAGTGCGCCAGCACAAAAATACACTGGCGCACTTGGGAAGTGCGCCCGTGTCGAGCCAGAAACCTGCACAGCCTTCTGGCTTGACCCTGGCTGGCCCGGTGCACCTGTTTTGGCCCTTGGTCTTGTTTTGGAGGCTTGTGACGATTTTTGAGGGCTGGGATCTATCCTAGGGTTAATCCTATGGCCTAAAACACTTGCCTAATCTATAAATAAGACCCTAACCTACCCTAAATCATCATTAATCTATCCTACAACTAAACTATGGCAAAATCAATCCTCTCATGGCCTCCACTCTCTTCATAAACTCCTAAATCAAATTTCTAAGAGATTTCCATGCATACAAGTGTATTTAGGCTTGTATGATCCTCTTTAGCTTGCATTAAAGTCTTGTTTCTCTATTGGCATCATAAAGGAGGAGTCTTGATCAAGTTTGCTTGCATTTTGGGGTTTTAATTTGTTGCATAAGGGGTTTCTTACATTTGCTATACTCATTTGAGTCCACATAAGCATTGTAAGCCCTTCCCTACTCTTAGATATTAACTATGAAGTTAAATGTTCATGTTGAAAGTTTGGGTTTGATTAATTAGAATGATGCATGCTATCATGTTATGCAAGTTTATGAAGTCATTATCTTGATCTTATGAGCTAAAAGCCACAACCTTTATGTTGAAATGTTGCATTATGCAACATGAGAATCTTCATAATCATTATGTCAACTTGCATATGAAGTCATAATCCTTATATGATGATATATGCGAGTTTCTAGCCATCGTTCCATGTCTTTTGTCACCATGATTCTCTTATGTACCAAGTTTGGGTTGATGCATGTTTTTGAGGCTTAAGAATGTAACATGCAAGCTAATGAACACATTTGTGCCTCATTTGCCACCATAATTAACTTGTGGCTTAATACCCATTTTTTTCATTCCTTTGCCAAGTCTCTTCTTTTAATCCATCACGTTGTTGCGAACGTATATGCTAGTTTAAAAAGCGTTGGGGTCACATTATGGGGAAACATAATGACATGAATATGACTTGGGTAAATGGGTATAAACATGACAACATGTAACGTTAAATATGACATGTGTTTATACTTGAAAACATGACTTGAAGTATAACATGGAAGTTGACATGTAAGTATGCATAAAAACATAAGCTTGGGAATTTACCTATTAAGTTAGGTCTACCCATTGGGAATTTACCTATTAAGTTAGGTCTACCCAATTGCTTGAAAACTTGACTATGAACATGACACTAGACTAAACATGAAAGTGGCCAACTCGAGGTTGGGTTGAGTTTGCAACGTAAAACTACCCGGAACCGACCAGCCTAACTAGTAGTTGCAAACAATAGGACCCAATGTGAGAAGTTGGTCATGTTGTGCTTGAACCCGAGGTTAGACCAAGTTGTGGTGTACAGCTACCCGGAACCGACCGGCTTAACTAGTAACCACAACAAAGTCTAATGTGAGAGGTTGGGGTGCATTAAGTAATTAATGCCACATGATAGGGTTAAGTTAATTTGATTAATGACTCTTAACCAAATATGACATGGGTAAATGGGTTAAGTAAATTGGTTAGGCTAATGATACTTAACAAAACATGACAAGGTTGGGTAGGTTAAGTGATTTGATTTGCCTAATGACGCTTAACCATTTTTATACGACTAGTGGAAGGGGATTAAGCTAAACAACACTTAATCAATCCAACATGATAATTTGGCGAGGTTAAGTAAGTTTTCTTAATGACACTTAACCATACAAGATGATTAGGGGATGGGGTTAAGTAATTTGCACCTAACTAATCCGACACGGTAATTAGATGGGGTTAAGTAATCCACACTTAACTAATCTAAACACGGTAATTCGATGGGGTTAAGTTAAACACTTAACCAATTTAAACTCGGTAATTCAATGAGGTTAAGTAACCAATACTTAACCAACTTACCGTGATAATTTAATGGGGTTAAGCAACTTATACTTAACCAATTATACATGATGATTTGATGGGGTTAAGTAACTTACACTTAACCAATCTAATACGCGGACCTGATAAGGTTAAGTCACAAGACCTTTTTAGAATATACTTAACCATTGTAGTACGATTAGAGGATGGGGTTAAGCCAACCTATACTTAACCAATCCGACTCGATAATTTGATGGGATTAAGATAATCTATGCTTAATCGATCTAGCAAGATAATCCGATAGGATTAAGGTAAGCTAGTACTTGACCAATTTGACTTGATAGGGTTAAGTCATGAGCCTCTGGGTACACTTAACCAACTTGTGGGACTAAGTCTTGAACTTAAATACTTAGCCAATCTTTGACGTGATTCGTGGGCGGGTTAAGTCATGGACTTGAATGATAACACTTAACCCAACAGACAAACCCTAGCTAGAAGAACTAGGTAGAAAACCGTGGTTAATCAAGGATAACGGGAAAGGAAGCTAAGTGGTAAACCTTAGTTAAGGGTAACTAAGTAATAATTCTTAGCTAAGGACATAGGACAAATTCTCAAAACGATGAGTAACCTGATACGGTAGGTCATCGCTTAGTATACGAGGGGGAGCAAGTTATCTGACTTGGATAAAAGCTCCAGCGCACTGGGTGCCGAAGTGGAAGCTTCGGGGGACGTGAGGATATTCTTGGGATCCCTCTGTGGGCTGCCAGGTAATTATACTAGGCCCATGAGAGGTTAAGGTCTGCGTTAGAAGGACCAAGAGTATGCCTTGGTTGCTATGCGAGCAACCTAAAGACTGGGATGGATTAGCGTGGAGTCGACGATTCTTGTTTTTGCCCTGGATAGCACATCGCCGACTACCTACCATCTTTAGTCAATCGTGTACGTGCGGAAAGGCAGGGAACCCCCAACAGACCATGTGCTTGCTATCGAGTCATGGGTGAGGTTGGCCCGTAGGAAAGTGGGCTATAGTGGGGCCGGGGAGTGGTTCTTATACATGATTTTTCTTGGATTGCCTTTCAGTAGTTGAGGGAGGGGTCACGTGGGACCATAGCCACGGGTACAAAAACAGACCTTGATATCTGCATCGGCAGACGATTTAAAGCTCCCGACCGAGTTCCGTATTTCTTGATTTGCCCTGGCACGGAACTCGGATGGCACATTGGGGAACATGTGCATCTAGACTTGGAAAACGATTCACGATACATACGTGGGATCAAGGGCGCGGTTGACGGGTGGCGTAATCCCTAGTGGTCCTAGGTGGCCAAAACCCAAACCGAGACACGGAAACGTTCATTAGGTAGCATAATCCCTAGCGGTCCTAGGTGGCATAAATCCTAATTGGACGCGCGATAGTTCATGGTAAGGAAACACAACTAGATCAAGGGTTGCAGTCCAAAACAACTTCAAGGATAAACCGTTTACATGGGAAAGCCCGTACATCCTACGGCAAAAGGACTGAACTTATACATGGAAAGAAACATATGAGTTGAGTAACCTATATATGCAGCATATTAGGTTGACATGGACCATTACACGACTTTTGAGTAAGGGTCATTCACGGATAACACGTAATACAGTTGGGGTACTAGTACGGTAGGTGCAGAGCGGATATACAGGATAGATGCCATGGGACGTTATACGCGATAGATATCTTGGGATATTATACTTGATAGAAACCTGACAATGTGATACCTTGTTTTATCTTGACATCGTAGTTTATCACGACACCCTAGTGTATCTGAGTTCAGTAGTTCATCCTGTTATTTTGATTTAGCTTATCTATCTTGTTATCATGCTTATGTTCATCTCAGTTTCTCACGTCAGTTAACTTTACTAGTTTTTATACTAATAGTAGATAGGGCTTACTCAGTCTTTTTGACTGACCCGTTTTGTTTCGCCTCTTTTCTTCCGTTCCCCCCCCCCCCCCCAGGTTACAAGGAGGAAACACTGCTGTTTAGTTCGGACTTCTTCTGCTTGAAGGTCATCATGGATGGCTTGGACTTTTCCTGGCTATGGCTACTTTACTGCTTTTTCTTGGGGAATAATTTATGAAAAAGTCTTTATGCTTCTTTATTATTGCAAGACAGGTTTTGATGTACTCTGATGTAAAAGGCTTTAGACCTTATTTATTCATGTTATGAAAGTTTGATTTTACTTCCGCTATTTTATATATGTTCTGTCTTGTAATATTTCTGTGCATATTTACCAATAATACTCCTCCAAACCTAGTGCATTCCCTTTGTGAGTGACCCTAGCGGAGGTGGGGTGTTACGTTTGGTATCAGAGCAGAAGGTTACCAGATTGGGCAAAAGTTTTTAAAGACCTTCTGAAAACTATTTGAAAATCGTTTATAAAGAAGCATTTTTCAAGAAAGTTTTCTTTTAAAAAGAAAAGGCTATTCCCCAAAGGCCATTAGCATTATCCTTGTTTCCTTAATTAAATCTATTTTCCTTTCTTTCCTCCATCTGTAGTCACAGTGGTTTTAACTGCGACTAGTCTTTTCTATCTACGAAAGTACTTTCCATGCGATGGAGGTGGTTCTCGAGAGACCAATGGCCGCGTTATAAGAAAGGATAGTGAGAAAGAGGATGAAGGATGCGAGTTTAAGGATGAACAACTTGTTGGTATGGCTCAACCCAGAATGAGAGAGAAAGATGAACAATGAAACCCATGACGAGAGAGTACCTTTGGCATGGTGGAACGGGACGGATAGTTAAGTATCATGGGACAAGGACAAGATCATCGGGAGGGCAGTAGTATGCTCTCATTTCTAGAGTACCTCGGAAGCAGGGTAACGATCTCGTTAAAGGTTTAGCTTTTCTTCTCTACCATCCCGTTAGGACTTCGTTGTTCCTATCATTTAAGTCTGCTTCGATAGTTGAGTCTCTGCACCTTAAGTACTAGCGTAATAGAGAATCCCATTTTTGTCTCAAAGTCCTATTGGAGAATCAGTCCATTTATACATGACTTGTTTGGATTTGAGAATGTCTATGCCAAGTGTTGAGTTTGGAAATAATGCTTATGTTTATAAGCCATGGATGGATTCTAGGGATGAAGTGGTTATACAGTAGGGGATGCCACTCTCGGTTTTGATAGGAGGGTAGTTAGACCTTTTGACTAGCCTTGGTAATACCCTCGAAGTATCGTGTAACCTTTTTGAGGTTCTGTCATGACTAGTTACTTAGAATCCCTTGCCTTTATTGGAAATTTGAAGCCCGATCGAGTGGTGTTCGCCGATAAGACGAATGGTTTACTTCACTTATGCGTGGGTTATAGAAATCACCCTAGTAAGTGCGCTTGATAACCTGGTTGGCATCTGTTTACTTTCAAGAGAAAGTTCTTCTACGTGGAATACCTTATGGTACGAGGTCCGAGATTCACTAGTGAATTTTGGAAAGCTTGCATGAGATCATGAGTACGCAGTCATGTTTGCGCCAAGTGTGCAAGTGGAACGAGAGGCGACGAAGAAATGAGTTCCAGCTCATGTTATGGAAACAGGAAATAGGAAGCTACGAAATCGCGAAGTTAAAAGACGGTCAAGGCACAATGGAATTAAGCTCGAGGAAATACGACTCTGATGGTCAAAGACTATATACGCGCATGATATCTCTTTTGGGAGTATATCCTTGATCCCTGTTTTCTGTAGAGCTTACTTGTAGGCTATCTTTTGTGGACATCCTCTCGGTCCTATTTTCTGTTACAAACCCCGTAAGGAGTTTGTCTTGTTTTTCTTCTCGACCCTGTTCCAGGGAATCCTAGGTAGAACCCTATGGATGTAAACATGTATTTGAAACATGTTATGATTGATATGGTCGCAAGTGGTTGCAAGTGGTTGCTCGTGGATGCACGAATACACATTAGATACTAGCTCGACTCGGTCACATTTCATATTGCATATGCATGAGTATTTATACTTGTTTATGGATGAAATCGAATGTATTATCATGCGGTTGTTGCATATGAATGAATGATTGTGCACGCATATAGTACCTATATGGCTAGGACTATTTGCATACATGTTGGATTCATGGCACTATACATATTTTGTATTAGAAAGATTATTCAGGCCTGATCATTAGCATTAGCTAAGGAACACGTACACACACGTTTTGCATATATTCAAACAGCATTAGAAATCATCTAAGGACAATGGTTGCTTGTGGATGATGTTGTGAGTAGACGAATGATGGATGGTAGGATACGTTCTTCCTAACTTGGAGATTTCGGGGACGAAATCCTTTAAGTTGGGGAGGATGTAACAACCCGAATTTTTAGCAACGTGTTAAGACAAGAATCAAGGCAGAATTAAATTATAAAATCTGAATCAGGATAAACGGGTTGCGCCATTGTGTTCGTCTCGGAAAAATACGCGAAATAGAGTCCGAAATTTCGTAAATCGGAGTCCGTATGAAGAAGATATGGACGAACGAAGTTAGGCAGAAAAAACGAAAACAAGCCAGAATGCACTGGCGCACTTGTGAAGTGCGCCAGCACAAAAATACACTGGCGCACTTGGGAAGTGCGCCCGTATCGAGCCAGAAACCTGCACAGCCTTCTGGCTTGACCCTGGCTGGCCCGGTGCACCTGTTTTGGCCCTTGGTCTTGTTTTGGAGGCTTGTGACGATTTTTGAGGGCTGGGATCTATCCTAGGGTTAATCCTATGGCCTAAAACACTTGCCTAATCTATAAATAAGACCCTAACCTACCCTAAATCATCATTAATCTATCCTACAACTAAACTATGGCAAAATCAATCCTCTCATGGCCTCCACTCTCTTCATAAACTCCTAAATCAAATTTCTAAGAGATTTCCATGCATACAAGTGTATTTAGGCTTGTATGATCCTCTTTAGCTTGCATTAAAGTCTTGTTTCTCTATTGGCATCATAAAGGAGGAGTCTTGATCAAGTTTGCTTGCATTTTGGGGTTTTAATTTGTTGCATAAGGGGTTTCTTACATTTGCTATACTCATTTGAGTCCACATAAGCATTGTAAGCCCTTCCCTACTCTTAGATATTAACTATGAAGTTAAATGTTCATGTTGAAAGTTTGGGTTTGATTAATTAGAATGATGCATGCTATCATGTTATGCAAGTTTATGAAGTCATTATCTTGATCTTATGAGCTAAAAGCCACAACCTTTATGTTGAAATGTTGCATTATGCAACATGAGAATCTTCATAATCATTATGTCAACTTGCATATGAAGTCATAATCCTTATATGATGATATATGCGAGTTTCTAGCCATCGTTCCATGTCTTTTGTCACCATGATTCGCTTATGTACCAAGTTTGGGTTGATGCATGTTTTTGAGGCTTAAGAATGTAACATGCAAGCTAATGAACACATTTGTGCCTCATTTGCCACCATAATTAACTTGTGGCTTAATACCAATTTTTTTCATTCCTTTGCCAAGTCTCTTCTTTTAATCCATCACGTTGTTGCGAACGTATATGCTAGTTTAAAAAGCGTTGGGGTCACATTATGGGGAAACATAATGACATGAATATGACTTGGGTAAATGGGTATAAACATGACAACATGTAACGTTAAATATGACATGTGTTTATACTTGAAAACATGACTTGAAGTATAACATGGAAGTTGACATGTAAGTATGCATAAAAACATAAGCTTGGGAATTTACCTATTAAGTTAGGTCTACCCATTGGGAATTTACCTATTAAGTTAGGTCTACCCAATTGCTTGAAAACTTGACTATGAACATGACACTAGACTAAACATGAAAGTGGCCAACTCGAGGTTGGGTTGAGTTTGCAACGTAAAACTACCCGGAACCGACCGGCCTAACTAGTAGTTGCAAACAATAGGACCCAATGTGAGAAGTTGGTCATGTTGTGCTTGAACCCGAGGTTAGACCAAGTTGTGGTGTACAGCTACCCGGAACCGACCGGCTTAACTAGTAACCACAACAAAGTCTAATGTGAGAGGTTGGGGTGCATTAAGTAATTAATGCCACATGATAGGGTTAAGTTAATTTGATTAATGACTCTTAACCAAATATGACATGGGTAAATGGGTTAAGTAAATTGGTTAGGCTAATGATACTTAACAAAACATGACAAGGTTGGGTAGGTTAAGTGATTTGATTTGCCTAATGACGCTTAACCATTTTTATACGACTAGTGGAAGGGGATTAAGCTAAACAACACTTAATCAATCCAACATGATAATTTGGCGAGGTTAAGTAAGTTTTCTTAATGACACTTAACCATACAAGATGATTAGGGGATGGGGTTAAGTAATTTGCACCTAACTAATCCGACACGGTAATTAGATGGGGTTAAGTAATCCACACTTAACTAATCTAAACACGGTAATTCGATGGGGTTAAGTTAAACACTTAACCAATTTAAACTCGGTAATTCAATGAGGTTAAGTAACCAATACTTAACCAACTTACCGTGATAATTTAATGGGGTTAAGCAACTTATACTTAACCAATTATACATGATGATTTGATGGGGTTAAGTAACTTACACTTAACCAATCTAATACGCGGACCTGATAAGGTTAAGTCACAAGACCTTTTTAGAATATACTTAACCATTGTAGTACGATTAGAGGATGGGGTTAAGCCAACCTATACTTAACCAATCCGACTCGATAATTTGATGGGATTAAGATAATCTATGCTTAATCGATCTAGCAAGATAATCCGATAGGATTAAGGTAAGCTAGTACTTGACCAATTTGACTTGATAGGGTTAAGTCATGAGCCTCTGGGTACACTTAACCAACTTGTGGGACTAAGTCTTGAACTTAAATACTTAGCCAATCTTTGACGTGATTCGTGGGCGGGTTAAGTCATGGACTTGAATGATAACACTTAACCCAACAGACAAACCCTAGCTAGAAGAACTAGGTAGAAAACCGTGGTTAATCAAGGATAACGGGAAAGGAAGCTAAGTGGTAAACCTTAGTTAAGGGTAACTAAGTAATAATTCTTAGCTAAGGACATAGGACAAATTCTCAAAACGATGAGTAACCTGATACGGTAGGTCATCGCTTAGTATACGAGGGGGAGCAAGTTATCTGACTTGGATAAAAGCTCCAGCGCACTGGGTGCCGAAGTGGAAGCTTCGGGGGACGTGAGGATATTCTTGGGATCCCTCTGTGGGCTGCCAGGTAATTATACTAGGCCCATGAGAGGTTAAGGTCTGCGTTAGAAGGACCAAGAGTATGCCTTGGTTGCTATGCGAGCAACCTAAAGACTGGGATGGATTAGCGTGGAGTCGACGATTCTTGTTTTTGCCCTGGATAGCACATCGCCGACTACCTACCATCTTTAGTCAATCGTGTACGTGCGGAAAGGCAGGGAACCCCCAACAGACCATGTGCTTGCTATCGAGTCATGGGTGAGGTTGGCCCGTAGGAAAGTGGGCTATAGTGGGGCCGGGGAGTGGTTCTTATACATGATTTTTCTTGGATTGCCTTTCAGTAGTTGAGGGAGGGGTCACGTGGGACCATAGCCACGGGTACAAAAACATACCTTGATATCTGCATCGGCAGACGATTTAAAGCTCCCGACCGAGTTCCGTATTTCTTGATTTGCCCTGGCACGGAACTCGGATGGCACATTGGGGAACATGTGCATCTAGACTTGGAAAACGATTCACGATACATACGTGGGATCAAGGGCGCGGTTGACGGGTGGCGTAATCCCTAGTGGTCCTAGGTGGCCAAAACCCAAACCGAGACACGGAAACGTTCATTAGGTAGCATAATCCCTAGCGGTCCTAGGTGGCATAAATCCTAATTGGACGCGCGATAGTTCATGGTAAGGAAACACAACTAGATCAAGGGTTGCAGTCCAAAACAACTTCAAGGATAAACCGTTTACATGGGAAAGCCCGTACATCCTACGGCAAAAGGACTGAACTTATACATGGAAAGAAACATATGAGTTGAGTAACCTATATATGCAGCATATTAGGTTGACATGGACCATTACACGACTTTTGAGTAAGGGTCATTCACGGATAACACGTAATACAGTTGGGGTACTAGTACGGTAGGTGCAGAGCGGATATACAGGATAGATGCCATGGGACGTTATACGCGATAGATATCTTGGGATATTATACTTGATAGAAACCTGACAATGTGATACCTTGTTTTATCTTGACATCGTAGTTTATCACGACACCCTAGTGTATCTGAGTTCAGTAGTTCATCCTGTTATTTTGATTTAGCTTATCTATCTTGTTATCATGCTTATGTTCATCTCAGTTTCTCACGTCAGTTAACTTTACTAGTTTTTATACTAATAGTAGATAGGGCTTACTCAGTCTTTTTGACTGACCCGTTTTGTTTCGCCTCTTTTCTTCCGTTCCCCCCCCCCAGGTTACAGGGAGGAAACACTGCTGTTTAGTTCGGACTTCTTCTGCTTGAAGGTCATCATGGATGGCTTGGACTTTTCCTGGCTATGGCTACTTTACTGCTTTTTCTTGGGGAATAATTTATGAAAAAGTCTTTATGCTTCTTTATTATTGCAAGACAGGTTTTGATGTACTCTGATGTAAAAGGCTTTAGACCTTATTTATTCATGTTATGAAAGTTTGATTTTACTTCCGCTATTTTATATATGTTCTGTCTTGTAATATTTCTGTGCATATTTACCAATAATACTCCTCCAAACCTAGTGCATTCCCTTTGTGAGTGACCCTAGCGGAGGTGGGGTGTTACATTTGGTATCAGAGCAGAAGGTTACCAGATTGGGCAAAAGTTTTTAAAGACCTTCTGAAAACTATTTGAAAATCGTTTATAAAGAAGCATTTTTCAAGAAAGTTTTCTTTTAAAAAGAAAAGGCTATTCCCCAAAGGCCATTAGCATTATCCTTGTTTCCTTAATTAAATCTATTTTCCTTTCTTTCCTCCATCTGTAGTCACAGTGGTTTTAACTGCGACTAGTCTTTTCTATCTACGAAAGTACTTTCCATGCGATGGAGGTGGTTCTCGAGAGACCAATGGCCGCGTTATAAGAAAGGATAGTGAGAAAGAGGATGAAGGATGCGAGTTTAAGGATGAACAACTTGTTGGTATGGCTCAACCCAGAATGAGAGAGAAAGATGAACAATGAAACCCATGACGAGAGAGTACCTTTGGCATGGTGGAACGGGACGGATAGTTAAGTATCATGGGACAAGGACAAGATCATCGGGAGGGCAGTAGTATGCTCTCATTTCTAGAGTACCTCGGAAGGAGGGTAACGATCTCGTTAAAGGTTTAGCTTTTCTTCTCTACCATCCCGTTAGGACTTCGTTGTTCCTATCATTTAAGTCTGCTTCGATAGTTGAGTCTCTGCACCTTAAGTACTAGCGTGATAGAGAATCCCATTTTTGTCTCAAAGTCCTATTGGAGAATCAGTCCATTTATACATGACTTGTTTGGATTTGAGAATGTCTATGCCAAGTGTTGAGTTTGGAAATAATGCTTATGTTTATAAGCCATGGATGGATTCTAGGGATGAAGTGGTTATACAGTAGGGGATGCCACTCTCGGTTTTGATAGGAGGGTAGTTAGACCTTTTGACTAGCCTTGGTAATACCCTCGAAGTATCGTGTAACCTTTTTGAGGTTCTGTCATGACTAGTTACTTAGAATCCCTTGATGCCTTTATTGGAAATTTGAAGCCCGATCGAGTGGTGTTCGCCGATAAGACGGATGGTTTACTTCACTTATGCGTGGGTTATAGAAATCACCCTAGTAAGTGCGCTTGATAACCTGGTTGGCATCTGTTTACTTTCAAGAGAAAGTTCTTCTATGTGGAATACCTTGTGGTACGAGGTCCGAGATTCACTAGTGAATTTTGGAAAGCTTGCATGAGATCATGAGTACGCAGTCATGTTTGCGCCAAGTGTGCAAGTGGAACGAGAGGCGACGAAGAAATGAGTTCCAGCTCATGTTATGGAAACAGGAAATAGGAAGCTACGAAATCGCGAAGTTAAAAGACGGTCAAGGCACAATGGAATTAAGCTCGAGGAAATACGACTCTGATGGTCAAAGACTATATACGCGCATGATATCTGTTTTGGGAGTATATCCTTGATCCCTGTTTTCTGTAGAGCTTACTTGTAGGCTATCTTTTGTGGACATCCTCTCGGTCCTATTTTCTGTTACAAACCCCGTAAGGAGTTTGTCTTGTTTTTCTTCTCGACCCTGTTCCAGGGAATCCTAGGTAGAACCCTATGGATGTAAACATGTATTTGAAACATGTTATGATTGATATGGTTGCAAGTGGTTGCTCGTGGATGCGCGAATACACATTAGATACTAGCTCGACTCGGTCACATTTCATATTGCATATGCACGAGTATTTATACTTGTTTATGGATGAAATCGAATGTATTATCATGCGGTTGTTGCATATGAATGAATGATTGTGCACGCATATAGTACCTATATGGCTAGGACTATTTGCATACATGTTGGATTCATGGCACTATACATATTTTGTATTAGAAAGATTATTCAGGCCTGATCATTAGCATTAGCTAAGGAACACGTACACACACGTTTTGCATATATTCATACAGCATTAGAAATCATCTAAGGACAATGGTTGCTTGTGGATGATGTTGTGAGTAGACGAATGATGGATGGTAGGATACATTCTTCCTAACTTGGAGATTTCGGGGACGAAATCCTTTAAGTTGGGGAGGATGTAACAACCCGAATTTTTAGCAACGTGTTAAGACAAGAATCAAGGCAGAATTAAATTATAAAATCTGAATCAGGATAAACGGGTTGCGCCATTGTGTTCGTCTCGGAAAAATACGCGAAATAGAGTCCGAAATTTCGTAAATCGGAGTCCGTATGAAGAAGATATGGACGAACGAAGTTAGGCAGAAAAAACGAAAACAAGCCAGAATGCACTGGCGCACTTGTGAAGTGCGCCAGCACAAAAATACACTGGCGCACTTGGGAAGTGCGCCCTTGTCGAGCCAGAAACCTGCACAGCCTTCTGGCTTGACCCTGGCTGGCCCGGTGCACCTGTTTTGGCCCTTGGTCTTGTTTTGGAGGCTTGTGACGATTTTTGAGGGCTGGGATCTATCCTAGGGTTAATCCTATGGCCTAAAACACTTGCCTAATCTATAAATAAGACCCTAACCTACCCTAAATCATCATTAATCTATCCTACAACTAAACTATGGCAAAATCAATCCTCTCATGGCCTCCACTCTCTTCATAAACTCCTAAATCAAATTTCTAAGAGATTTCCATGCATACAAGTGTATTTAGGCTTGTATGATCCTCTTTAGCTTGCATTAAAGTCTTGTTTCTCTATTGGCATCATAAAGGAGGAGTCTTGATCAAGTTTGCTTGCATTTTGGGGTTTTAATTTGTTGCATAAGGGGTTTCTTACATTTGCTATACTCATTTGAGTCCACATAAGCATTGTAAGCCCTTCCCTACTCTTAGATATTAACTATGAAGTTAAATGTTCATGTTGAAAGTTTGGGTTTGATTAATTAGAATGATGCATGCTATCATGTTATGCAAGTTTATGAAGTCATTATCTTGATCTTATGAGCTAAAAGCCACAACCTTTATGTTGAAATGTTGCATTATGCAACATGAGAATCTTCATAATCATTATGTCAACTTGCATATGAAGTCATAATCCTTATATGATGATATATGCGAGTTTCTAGCCATCATTCCATGTCTTTTGTCACCATGATTCGCTTATGTACCAAGTTTGGGTTGATGCATGTTTTTGAGGCTTAAGAATGTAACATGCAAGCTAATGAACACATTTGTGCCTCATTTGCCACCATAATTAACTTGTGGCTTAATACCCATTTTTGTCATTCCTTTGCCAAGTCTCTTCTTTTAATCCATCACGTTGTTGCGAACGTATATGCTAGTTTAAAAAGCGTTGGGGTCACATTATGGGGAAACATAATGACATGAATATGACTTGGGTAAATGGGTATAAACATGACAACATGTAACGTTAAATATGACATGTGTTTATACTTGAAAACATGACTTGAAGTATAACATGGAAGTTGACATGTAAGTATGCATAAAAACATAAGCTTGGGAATTTACCTATTAAGTTAGGTCTACCCATTGGGAATTTACCTATTAAGTTAGGTCTACCCAATTGCTTGAAAACTTGACTATGAACATGACACTAGACTAAACATGAAAGTGACCAACTCGAGGTTGGGTTGAGTTTGCAACGTAAAACTACCCGGAACCGACCGGCCTAACTAGTAGTTGCAAACAATAGGACCCAATGTGAGAAGTTGGTCATGTTGTGCTTGAACCCGAGGTTAGACCAAGTTGTGGTGTACAGCTACCCGGAACCGACCGGCTTAACTAGTAACCACAACAAAGTCTAATGTGAGAGGTTGGGGTGCATTAAGTAATTAATGCCACATGATAGGGTTAAGTTAATTTGATTAATGACTCTTAACCAAATATGACATGGGTAAATGGGTTAAGTAAATTGGTTAGGTTAATGATACTTAACAAAACATGACAAGGTTGGGTAGGTTAAGTGATTTGATTTGCCTAGTGACGCTTAACCATTTTTATACGACTAGTGGAAGGGGATTAAGCTAAACAACACTTAATCAATCCAACATGATAATTTGGCGAGGTTAAGTAAGTTTTCTTAATGACACTTAACCATACAAGATGATGAGGGGATGGGGTTAAGTAATTTGCACCTAACTAATCCGACACGGTAATTAGATGGGGTTAAGTAATCCACACTTAACTAATCTAAACACGGTAATTCGATGGGGTTAAGTTAAACACTTAACCAATTTAAACTCGGTAATTCAATGAGGTTAAGTAACCAATACTTAACCAACTTAACGTGATAATTTAATGGGGTTAAGCAACTTATACTTAACCAATTATACATGATGATTTGATGGGGTTAAGTAACTTACACTTAACCAATCTAATACGCGGACCTGATAAGGTTAAGTCACAAGACCTTTTTAGAATATACTTAACCATTGTAGTACGATTAGAGGATGGGGTTAAGCCAACCTATACTTAACCAATCCGACTCGATAATTTGATGGGATTAAGATAATCTATGCTTAATCGATCTAGCAAGATAATCCGATAGGATTAAGGTAAGCTAGTACTTGACCAATTTGACTTGATAGGGTTAAGTCATGAGCCTCTGGGTACACTTAACCAACTTGTGGGACTAAGTCTTGAACTTAAATACTTAGCCAATCTTTGACGTGATTCGTGGGCGGGTTAAGTCATGGACTTGAATGATAACACTTAACCCAACAGACAAACCCTAGCTAGAAGAACTAGGTAGAAAACCGTGGTTAATCAAGGATAACGGGAAAGGAAGCTAAGTGGTAAACCTTAGTTAAGGGTAACTAAGTAATAATTCTTAGCTAAGGACATAGGACAAATTCTTAAAACGATGAGTAACCTGATACGGTAGGTCATCGCTTAGTATACGAGGGGGAGCAAGTTATCTGACTTGGATAAAAGCTCCAGCGCACTGGGTGCCGAAGTGGAAGCTTCGGGGGACGTGAGGATATTCTTGGGATCCCTCTGTGGGCTGCCAGGTAATTATACTAGGCCCATGAGAGGTTAAGGTCTGCGTTAGAAGGACCAAGAGTATGCCTTGGTTGCTATGCGAGCAACCTAAAGACTGGGATGGATTAGCGTGGAGTCGACGATTCTTGTTTTTGCCCTGGATAGCACATCGCCGACTACCTACCATCTTTAGTCAATCGTGTACGTGCGGAAAGGCAGGGAACCCCCAACAGACCATGTGCTTGCTATCGAGTCATGGGTGAGGTTGGCCCGTAGGAAAGTGGGCTATAGTGGGGCCGGGGAGTGGTTCTTATACATGATTTTTCTTGGATTGCCTTTCAGTAGTTGAGGGAGGGGTCACGTGGGACCATAGCCACCGGTACAAAAACAGACCTTGATATCTGCATCGGCAGACGATTTAAAGCTCCCGACCGAGTTCCGTATTTCTTGATTTGCCCTGGCACGGAACTCGGATGGCACATTGGGGAACATGTGCATCTAGACTTGGAAAACGATTCACGATACATACGTGGGATCAAGGGCGCGGTTGACGGGTGGCGTAATCCCTAGTGGTCCCAGATGGCCAAAACCCAAACCGAGACACGGAAACGTTCATTAGGTAGCATAATCCCTAGCGGTCCTAGGTGGCATAAATCCTAATTGGACGCGCGATAGTTCATGGTAAGGAAACACAACTAGATCAAGGGTTGCAGTCCAAAACAACTTCAAGGATAAACCGTTTACATGGGAAAGCCCGTACATCCTACGGCAAAAGGACTGAACTTATACATGGAAAGAAACATATGAGTTGAGTAACCTATATATGCAGCATATTAGGTTGACATGGACCATTACACGACTTTTGAGTAAGGGTCATTCACGGATAACACGTAATACAGTTGGGGTACTAGTACGGTAGGTGCAGAGCGGATATACAGGATAGATGCCATGGGATGTTATACGCGATAGATATCTTGGGATATTATACTTGATAGAAACCTGACAATGTGATACCTTGTTTTATCTTGACATCGTAGTTTATCACGACACCCTAGTGTATCTGAGTTCAGTAGTTCATCCTGTTATTTTGATTTAGCTTATCTATCTTGTTATCATGCTTATGTTCATCTCAGTTTCTCACGTCAGTTAACTTTACTAGTTTTTATACTAATAGTAGATAGGGCTTACTCAGTCTTTTTGACTGACCCGTTTTGTTTCGCCTCTTTTCTTCCGTTCCCCCCCCCTAGGTTACAGGGAGGAAACACTGCTGTTTAGTTCGGACTTCTTCTGCTTGAAGGTCATCATGGATGGCTTGGACTTTTCCTGGCTATGGCTACTTTACTGCTTTTTCTTGGGGAATAATTTATGAAAAAGTCTTTATGCTTCTTTATTATTGCAAGACAGGTTTTGATGTACTCTGATGTAAAAGGCTTTAGACCTTATTTATTCATGTTATGAAAGTTTGATTTTACTTCCGCTATTTTATATATGTTCTGTCTTGTAATATTTCTGTGCATATTTACCAATAATACTCCTCCAAACCTAGTGCATTCCCTTTGTGAGTGACCCTAGCGGAGGTAGGGTGTTACATTTGGTATCAGAGCAGAAGGTTACCAGATTGGGCAAAAGTTTTTAAAGACCTTCTGAAAACTATTTGAAAATCGTTTATAAAGAAGCATTTTTCAAGAAAGTTTTCTTTTAAAAAGAAAAGGCTATTCCCCAAAGGCCATTAGCATTATCCTTGTTTCCTTAATTAAATCTATTTTCCTTTCTTTCCTCCATCTGTAGTCACAGTGGTTTTAACTGCGACTAGTCTTTTCTATCTACGAAAGTACTTTCCATGCGATGGAGGTGGTTCTCGAGAGACCAATGGCCGCGTTATAAGAAAGGATAGTGAGAAAGAGGATGAAGGATGCGAGTTTAAGGATGAACAACTTGTTGGTATGGCTCAACCCAGAATGAGAGAGAAAGATGAACAATGAAACCCATGACGAGAGAGTACCTTTGGCATGGTGGAACGGGACGGATAGTTAAGTATCATAGGACAAGGACAAGATCATCGGGAGGGCAGTAGTATGCTCTCATTTCTAGAGTACCTCGGAAGGAGGGTAACGATCTCGTTAAAGGTTTATCTTTTCTTCTCTACCATCCCGTTAGGACTTCGTTGTTCCTATCATTTAAGTCTGCTTCGATAGTTGAGTCTCTGCACCTTAAGTACTAGCGTAATAGAGAATCCCATTTTTGTCTCAAAGTCCTATTGGAGAATCGGTCCATTTATACATGACTTGTTTGGATTTGAGAATGTCTATGCCAAGTGTTGAGTTTGGAAATAATGCTTATGTTTATAAGCCATGGATGGATTCTAGGGATGAAGTGGTTATACAGTAGGGGATGCCACTCTCGGTTTTGATAGGAGGGTAGTTAGACCTTTTGACTAGCCTTGGTAATACCCTCGAAGTATCGTGTAACCTTTTTGAGGTTCTGTCATGACTAGTTACTTAGAATCCCTTGATGCCTTTATTGGAAATTTGAAGCCCGATCGAGTGGTGTTCGCCGATAAGACGGATGGTTTACTTCACTTATGCGTGGGTTATAGAAATCACCCTGGTAAGTGCGCTTGATAACCTGGTTGGCATCTGTTTACTTTCGAGAGAAATTTCTTCTACGTGGAATACCTTGTGGTACGAGGTCCGAGATTCACTAGTGAATTTTGGAAAGCTTGCATGAGATCATGAGTACGCAGTCATGTTTGCGCCAAGTGTGCAAGTGGAACGAGAGGCGACGAAGAAATGAGTTCCAGCTCATGTTATGGAAACAGGAAATAGGAAGCTACGAAATCGCGAAGTTAAAAGACGGTCAAGGCACAATGGAATTAAGCTCGAGGAAATACGACTCTGATGGTCAAAGACTATATACGCGCATGATATCTGTTTTGGGAGTATATCCTTGATCCCTGTTTTCTGTAGAGCTTACTTGTAGGCTATCTTTTGTGGACATCCTCTCGGTCCTATTTTCTGTTACAAACCCCGTAAGGAGTTTGTCTTGTTTTTCTTCTCGACCCTGTTCCAGGGAATCCTAGGTAGAACCCTATGGATGTAAACATGTATTTGAAACATGTTATGATTGATATGGTTGCAAGTGGTTGCAAGTGGTTGCTCGTGGATGCGCGAATACACATTAGATACTAGCTCGACTCGGTCACATTTCATATTGCATATGCACGAGTATTTATACTTGTTTATGGATGAAATCGAATGTATTATCATGCGGTTGTTGCATATGAATGAATGATTGTGCACGCATATAGTACCTATATGGCTAGGACTATTTGCATACATGTTGGATTCATGGCACTATACATATTTTGTATTAGAAAGATTATTCAGGCCTGATCATTAGCATTAGCTAAGGAACACGTACACACACGTTTTGCATATATTCATACAGCATTAGAAATCATCTAAGGACAATGGTTGCTTGTGGATGATGTTGTGAGTAGACGAATGATGGATGGTAGGATACATTCTTCCTAACTTGGAGATTTCGGGGACGAAATCCTTTAAGTTGGGGAGGATGTAACAACCCGAATTTTTAGCAACGTGTTAAGACAAGAATCAAGGCAGAATTAAATTATAAAATCTGAATCAGGATAAACGGGTTGCGCCATTGTGTTCGTCTCGGAAAAATACGCGAAATAGAGTCCGAAATTTCGTAAATCGGAGTCCGTATGAAGAAGATATGGACGAACGAAGTTAGGCAGAAAAAACGAAAACAAGCCAGAATGCACTGGCGCACTTGTGAAGTGCGCCAGCACAAAAATACACTGGCGCACTTGGGAAGTGCGCCCTTGTCGAGCCAGAAACCTGCACAGCCTTCTGGCTTGACCCTGGCTGGCCCGGTGCACCTGTTTTGGCCCTTGGTCTTGTTTTGGAGGCTTGTGACGATTTTTGAGGGCTGGGATCTATCCTAGGGTTAATCCTATGGCCTAAAACACTTGCCTAATCTATAAATAAGACCCTAACCTACCCTAAATCATCATTAATCTATCCTACAACTAAACTATGGCAAAATCAATCCTCTCATGGCCTCCACTCTCTTCATAAACTCCTAAATCAAATTTCTAAGAGATTTCCATGCATACAAGTGTATTTAGGCTTGTATGATCCTCTTTAGCTTGCATTAAAGTCTTGTTTCTCTATTGGCATCATAAAGGAGGAGTCTTGATCAAGTTTGCTTGCATTTTGGGGTTTTAATTTGTTGCATAAGGGGTTTCTTACATTTGCTATACTCATTTGAGTCCACATAAGCATTGTAAGCCCTTCCCTACTCTTAGATATTAACTATGAAGTTAAATGTTCATGTTGAAAGTTTGGGTTTGATTAATTAGAATGATGCATGCTATCATGTTATGCAAGTTTATGAAGTCATTATCTTGATCTTATGAGCTAAAAGCCACAACCTTTATGTTGAAATGTTGCATTATGCAACATGAGAATCTTCATAATCATTATGTCAACTTGCATATGAAGTCATAATCCTTATATGATGATATATGCGAGTTTCTAGCCATCATTCCATGTCTTTTGTCACCATGATTCGCTTATGTACCAAGTTTGGGTTGATGCATGTTTTTGAGGCTTAAGAATGTAACATGCAAGCTAATGAACACATTTGTGCCTCATTTGCCACCATAATTAACTTGTGGCTTAATACCCATTTTTGTCATTCCTTTGCCAAGTCTCTTCTTTTAATCCATCACGTTGTTGCGAACGTATATGCTAGTTTAAAAAGCGTTGGGGTCACATTATGGGGAAACATAATGACATGAATATGACTTGGGTAAATGGGTATAAACATGACAACATGTAACGTTAAATATGACATGTGTTTATACTTGAAAACATGACTTGAAGTATAACATGGAAGTTGACATGTAAGTATGCATAAAAACATAAGCTTGGGAATTTACCTATTAAGTTAGGTCTACCCATTGGGAATTTACCTATTAAGTTAGGTCTACCCAATTGCTTGAAAACTTGACTATGAACATGACACTAGACTAAACATGAAAGTGGCCAACTCGAGGTTGGGTTGAGTTTGCAACGTAAAACTACCCGGAACCGACCGGCCTAACTAGTAGTTGCAAACAATAGGACCCAATGTGAGAAGTTGGTCATGTTGTGCTTGAACCCGAGGTTAGACCAAGTTGTGGTGTAAAGCTACCCGGAACCGACCGGCTTAACTAGTAACCACAACAAAGTCTAATGTGAGAGGTTGGGGTGCATTAAGTAATTAATGCCACATGATAGGGTTAAGTTAATTTGATTAATGACTCTTAACCAAATATGACATGGGTAAATGGGTTAAGTAAATTGGTTAGGCTAATGATACTTAACAAAACATGACAAGGTTGGGTAGGTTAAGTGATTTGATTTGCCTAATGACGCTTAACCATTTTTATACGACTAGTGGACGGGGATTAAGCTAAACAACACTTAATCAATCCAACATGATAATTTGGCGAGGTTAAGTAAGTTTTCTTAATGACACTTAACCATACAAGATGATTAGGGGATGGGGTTAAGTAATTTGCACCTAACTAATCCGACACGGTAATTAGATGGGGTTAAGTAATCCACACTTAACTAATCTAAACACGGTAATTCGATGGGGTTAAGTTAAACACTTAACCAATTTAAACTCGGTAATTCAATGAGGTTAAGTAACCAATACTTAACCAACTTAACGTGATAATTTAATGGGGTTAAGCAACTTATACTTAACCAATTATACATGATGATTTGATGGGGTTAAGTAACTTACACTTAACCAATCTAATACGCGGACCTGATAAGGTTAAGTCACAAGACCTTTTTAGAATATACTTAACCATTGTAGTACGATTAGAGGATGGGGTTAAGCCAACCTATACTTAACCAATCCGACTCGATAATTTGATGGGATTAAGATAATCTATGCTTAATCGATCTAGCAAGATAATCCGATAGGATTAAGGTAAGCTAATACTTGACCAATTTGACTTGATAGGGTTAAGTCATGAGCCTCTGGGTACACTTAACCAACTTGTGGGACTAAGTCTTGAACTTAAATACTTAGCCAATCTTTGACGTGATTCGTGGGCGGGTTAAGTCATGGACTTGAATGATAACACTTAACCCAACAGACAAACCCTAGCTAGAAGAACTAGGTAGAAAACCGTGGTTAATCAAGGATAATGGGAAAGGAAGCTAAGTGGTAAACCTTAGTTAAGGGTAACTAAGTAATAATTCTTAGCTAAGGACATAGGACTAATTCTCAAAACGATGAGTAACCTGATATGGTAGGTCATCGCTTAGTATACGAGGGGGAGCAAGTTATCTGACTTGGATAAAAGCTCCAGCGCACTGGGTGCCGAAGTGGAAGCTTCGGGGGACGTGAGGATATTCTTGGGATCCCTCTGTGGGCTGCCAGGTAATTATACTAGGCCCATGAGAGGTTAAGGTCTGCGTTAGAAGGACCAAGAGTATGCCTTGGTTGCTATGCGAGCAACCTAAAGACTGGGATGGATTAGCGTGGAGTCGACGATTCTTGTTTTTGCCCTGGATAGCACATCGCCGACTACCTACCATCTTTAGTCAATCGTGTACGTGCGGAAAGGCAGGGAACCCCCAACAGACCATGTGCTTGCTATCGAGTCATGGGTGAGGTTGGCCCGTAGGAAAGTGGGCTATAGTGGGGCCGGGGAGTGGTTCTTATACATGATTTTTCTTGGATTGCCTTTCAGTAGTTGAGGGAGGGGTCACGTGGGACCATAGCCACGGGTACAAAAACAGACCTTGATATCTGCATCGGGAGACGATTTAAAGCTCCCGACCGAGTTCCGTATTTCTTGATTTGCCCTGGCACGGAACTCGGATGGCACATTGGGGAACATGTGCATCTAGACATGGAAAACGATTCACGATACATACGTGGGATCAAGGGCGCGGTTGACGGGTGGCGTAATCCCTAGTGGTCCTAGGTGGCCAAAACCCAAACCGAGACACGGAAACGTTCATTAGGTAGCATAATCCCTAGCGGTCCTAGGTGGCATAAATCCTAAGTGGACGCGCGATAGTTCATGGTAAGGAAACACAACTAGATCAAGGGTTGCAGTCCAAAACAACTTCAAGGATAAACCGTTTACATGGGAAAGCCCGTACAGCCTCCGGCAAAAGGACTGAACTTATACATGGAAAGAAACATATGAGTTAAGTAACCTATATATGCGGCATATTAGGTTGACATGGACCATTACACGACTTTTGAGTAAGGGTCATTCACGGATAACACGTAATATAGTTGAGGTACTAGTACGGTAGGTGCAGAGCGGATATACAGGATAGATGCCATGGGACGTTATACGCGATAGATATCTTGGGATATTATACTTGATAGAAACCTGACAATGTGATACCTTGTTTTATCTTGACATCGTAGTTTATCACGACACCCTAGTGTATCTGAGTTCAGTAGTTCATCCTGTTATTTTGATTTAGCTTATCTATCTTGTTATCATGCTTATGTTCATCTCAGTTTCTCATGTCAGTTAACTTTACTAGTTTTTATACTAATAGTAGATAGGGCTTACTAAGTCTTTTTGACTGACCCGTTTTGTTTCGCCTCTTTTCTTCCGTTCCCCCCCCC
Source organism: Allium sativum (assembly GCA_030737875.1). Lineage (NCBI taxonomy): Eukaryota > Viridiplantae > Streptophyta > Magnoliopsida > Asparagales > Amaryllidaceae > Allium > Allium sativum. The sequence continues at coordinate 574,661,392 of CM060909.1, read as the reverse complement.
CTAGGTTACAGGGAGGAAACACTGCTGTTTAGTTCGGACTTCTTCTGCTTGAAGGTCATCATGGATGGCTTGGACTTTTCCTGGCTATGGCTACTTTACTGCTTTTTCTTGGGGAATAATTTATGAAAAAGTCTTTATGCTTCTTTATTATTGCAAGACAGGTTTTGATGTACTCTGATGTAAAAGGCTTTAGACCTTATTTATTCATGTTATGAAAGTTTGATTTTACTTCCGCTATTTTATATATGTTCTGTCTTGTAATATTTCTGTGCATATTTACCAATAATACTCCTCCAAACCTAGTGCATTCCCTTTGTGAGTGACCCTAGCGGAGGTGGGGTGTTACATTATTACTTTTGGGATCGTCATGGAGAACTTGTTCAATCTACGTCTAACCCTGTAGTGGTAGAGGATGATAGTACAATGATGTGCGATAATACAATGACGAATCCGATAGAAAATATGGTGTAAGATGCAGCACGATCAATGTTTCCTAACAATGAGCAAGGCGACGATGAGAATGGAAATGTTGAAGAACCAAAGGCGGAAGTGAATTTTTTATATGATTTATTGAATTCTGCTAAGAGGCCGTTGTGGAAAGGGTGTATAAGCGAAATCGAATTGCTTGTTACCGCCAAATTCATCACTATGAAATCAAAATTCAATCTTACAGAAGCTGCATTTCCAGTAGATGTACAAAATGCAAAACGACATATGCCGCACAATAATTTGATGTGCGATAGTCAATATAAAGTGAAAAAACTTATGTTTGTTTTTGGACTACCGTATCATAAGATAGATACATGTGTTAAATGTTGCATGTTGTATTGGAAAGAAGACGCTCACCGTAGAAAATGCAAATTTTGCAACGAAGATAGATATAAACCGAGGAAAAAGAATGGAAAAGAAGTTCCATATAAAAGAATACATTATCTACCGATAACTCCTAGACTTCCACGACTATATGTATCTTCTGCTACAGCGTGTCATATGCGAATGCATGCATAGCGTGAGAATAGCAGAAGAAAGAACTATGATACATCCGTTTGATGGTGAAGCATGAAAACACTTTGATTGGACTTATCCTGAATTTGCTGCAGAGAGCCGTAACGTTAGGCTCGATTTATGCACAGATGAATATTCGCCATTTTCTCAGTTTGGCATTAAATATTCACCAAGGCCATCATTGTTATTCCTTATAACTTACCTCCATGAATGTGTATGAAAAATCCATATATGTTTCTAACGTTTGTAATCCCCAGTCCCGATGATCCGACACAAGAAATTGATGTTTATCTACAACATTTGATTGAAGAGTTGGAAAAACCGTGACATGAAGGAGTCGAAACATACGACATTTCGAGAAAAATAAATTTTCGTATGTTTGCTTGTGGTGAATTGATTGTTGATGAGTATTGGTGAATTGATAGGATGATAGTGGTGTGGTAGTGGTTATTGGATGCACTGTGATGATACCAGATTGGTTTTATTGTCATGTGGCTTGAGGGAAAGGAATTGCTGTGCAGTGCAAAAAATTTGTTTCAGATTTGCGACGGTTAGCGACGGCTTTTTGGTCGACGGCTAGTAACGTCCATTTTGCGACGGTTTACAACGACTTCCCGATAAAACAAACTACTTGCCACGTAAGGTGCCACATGACAATTTACCGTTGCAAGTCGTTGCTAAATGAGCGACGAAGCCGTCGCTCAACACGTTGCTATTTCTATTGGCGACGACTTAAATCGCAATGACTGGCGATGGCCTGCGACGACCGCCGACGGCTATTGGCCATCGCAATTTATTGTACGCCTTGTAGTGATTTAATTAGATACTCCAAAATCAGAGTTGTTTTTTCAGCAAGATGGTTATGTTGTGCGGGACTATATTGCCGATTTATAGTAATATAATATAAAGTTAGGGTCGGTCAACCGGTCTGATAGATGGCCACAAAAACAGAGTTGCTATGAAGCAAGATGAAGAAGTGGTGCATTTTTCCTTCATAAAAGCTACACAAGCCCTCATATTTTTCCGCATGTTCCGAGTTGAAACTACCACCAAGATGAGAAAAGGACATCATTAATCCCACATTACCAATAAAAAAGGAGCCACATTTTATAACCGCTATAAACACATAGAAAGTCATTACCTTTACTCTCAACTTCTCCCTTTTTTCTTTTTTAAAGATATTAATTTCTTCTAATGATTCTTACTTCATTTCGTGGAATATGAGATTGATTAATACATGTTAGTAAATGAGAGGAAGATGATAAACAAACATGACAATAAAGAACATGGATAATTTACAAAATACGTGTTGATACTCTTGTAGCATACACATGTTGTAATGAATAAAATTCTCCGTCTATTTTATACCTCGAATTTATGATTTTATTTTATAATTGTTTGTTTATTCTAAGAGTATCGTGATCAATTCTTCTGGCATTTCACTTTTGATATAATCCATACATATTGGACCATTTTTTGATCTGACCCTAGAATCTTGAATCTTTGGATTGTAATAGCGTCGTGCACTCAATCATGTTAAACATGGGCTACATTTTCTTTTTATTTTCATACTGCTATCAAATAATCTTTGCTTGTCCTCGTCGTCATCCTCATCATCAACGGTATAGCAGCACCAAATACTTACGTTGAACAGTAAGATAGTAATATAAAAACATAATTTTATGATACCACCGAATTAATGAAACAAAAATCACACAATGACAATCTAATTTCTACATGCAATCAACTAATTAATATTACAATCTCCTTAACTTCCAATCTTGCTAACCTTCGGCACCTCAACCGGAAAACCGGCAATCTCATCCATCCACGGGTTCTTCTCCTTCGCTGGATCAACGTTCCTCAAAGCCTTCCAAACCGCACTGTTACACTTAAAACCCGACCCGAATGCAATCTGCCAAGCCCTATTCCCTTTCCTTATCCTCCCTTTCGCCTCCGTATACGCCAACTCGTACCACAACGAACTGCTCGAAGTATTCCCAAACCTGAACAAAGTCATCCTCGACGGCTCCATGTGCCAGTCGCTGAGTTCTAAGTTCTTCTCAAGCTCGTCCAGCACAGCTCTGCCTCCAGCGTGTATGCAGAAGTGCTCAAACGCCAGCTTGAAATCAGGTATGTACGGCTTTATCTTCATCTGGAAGATCTTTCTTCCTACTAGGGTTACGAAGAACAGGAGCTGTTCTGAGATGGGTAGGACTAGGGGTCCTAGGGTTGTGATGTTGGCCTTTAGGGCTTCGCCGGCGACGGACATGAGGTCCTTGGAGAGGGAGACTCCGATCTCGCCGGTTTGGTCCTCTTGCTGGAAGACGCAGGTGTAGGAGCGGTCCTCAGCTCCTTTGTGGGTGCGGACGGTGTGGAGGAGCTGGTACTTGGAGAGTCGGCGGCAGGAGGGTTTGTTGGTGAGGAGGATGGCGGCGCCTCCCATGCGGAAGAGGCAGTTGGATACCAGCATGGATCGATCGTTGCCGAAGTACCAATTTAGGGTTATGTTCTCCGTGCTTACTACCAATGCGTACGAGTTACGGTTCACCTACAGATTCATAGTGAATTTCGATTTAATACCAGATAAAATAAACATATAGTCAAAAAAATTAAAAATAAACTTGTTCTAAGATGGAAATGGGGTGATGGGATCTTCGCAAGAATATAAGAGCAATTGTCAAATTATTTGTTGTGTACCAAATATTTTTGTCTGAAATGATCATTGCAATGATTTAGAGAAGTCTATATTCATCGGAAAATTTAATATTTTATGTATTTAATTTTGGTATGATACTTTGAAGCTTCATATATGAGTTTTAAAGTAAAGTTTCAAATGTTAGCATAAACAACAAATTATAGTTTTAAATGTTAGCATAAACAATAAATTATAGCCTTCATAAAAGACCAGCATGAAGAGGAATTTTATGCACAACTATAAGCATCCACAATTAAAACGGTGAAAACAAACCAATCAATAGGAAAAACACAAGTTTTAATGGTCTTGGAGTATAAAAATATAATGGCTTTTGAATCTGAGAATTCTAATTCTTGTATATGAATTACTATTCTGGATGAGTAGTTCTCTTCATGATCTTACTAATTTGGTTAAAGAAACAATCTACAAAAATAGAAGCTACCTATAAACTTAAAGTAATATAATATTGTACTTGGATTTTATTTCTACACAGCTTGTGGGTCCTATTGACATAAGTTATTTCACATACCAACCACACCCATTGATTTTAATTGCAATCTTTCCTTTTATATTTATTCTTACAAAAATACCAATGTTGGAATATTATATCTCCACCCTCAAATCAAATTTTGTCCAAGACCAAATATTGTGAATGGTTTATAAACTGTAGTGACATAAATGAAAAACACTTTTGCGAAAATTTTCAATTTCAAAACTTTTTTCCACCAAGTACTAAACGACCCTTTCAGCAAAAGAATAAATTTAGGATACATGCTATCTTGAAAACATTCATGAATACCCCAAACAAACCAACATTGAACTTAATCTGATTACCCCACAAATAAATATTTTATATACTTGGAATAGTAACCAATAATTCATACAACGATTTGTTCTGAAACGAAAAGCTAGGTTTTACATACATTGTTAATTTCGATATACTCTTTCATTAATCGATAATAATAAAAAATATTACAGTGTTTACAATTAGAGTTTTGGTTACCTATTCTCACTCTTCGGGTATGCGAACCATATAACAATTTCTTTACTCAGTTTGCACAAGGGGCCCAAATGAACGTGTGCAGTATTTTCTTCGAATTAATTTTAATTTCTACTTATATTGTTTCAGAGATGGTTTAGATATGTATACGTAGTAGCATCCTTAAGTTTAAAATTCTTGTTATATATCCAATATTTTCTATTATTTCTGCTTTATCCATTTCTTAAGCAGGTCTTTTCCTCCAAAAGTTACAAATTTATTGTTAGAAAATAACAACAGTAAAATGCTTTTTTTTTTTTTTCAAATATTATACGATTATTTGAAATATCCCAGTTTTCAGCAACTCAAACAAAACCCTTTGAAACAATGTTAGTACATAGAGTTATGCTAGAATGGCCTAATTTTTTTTTGTCAAAAACTAAAAAATAGGGGTAAATCCGGAATTTAAGGGGGTAAGCATTGAATTCAAGGGGTATTTTTGTAATTCAAGAGGTGTGCCTCTTATATTTTTTTTTTTTTTTTGATATATTTTGTGATAAAAACTTTTTTTTATCATAGAAGCATTTTTGTAGTACATACGGCCATCTTCTGTCTGGATGCTATATATAATACATGTAGATACTTATAAAAGTGGTTTAATACATGATAATTTTGAAAAGTCGCTTATTTGTTAAAAATCCCTTTCTTTTCCAATCCCGTTAAAGTGACTATTGGGTGTCTTCCTTCTGCGTAAGATTTTATGTACTTTGAGTCAACTCGAGGCATTTTTTAGAGACTTTTTTGTACTAATGAATTTTATGAAGTATAAATCAATGTTCTGGACCACCAATTTATGCATTTATTAATCGCGTTATCCCACTAAAACAACTAGTAGATGTGATGTAAAGAAGAGTCGTAAAACAGACTTGTACAAAACTTTAATTGAGCATCCAACCCCACTTAATTTGTTAGTTAAAACGTACTGTTTCATGTAAAACCTTTCAAGGTCATATATAAACCATCTGCTAAATATAATGTACCTGAAGAAGCTGCTTAGCCAAATCAATGGAAATCAATCCAGCACTGCAACCCATGCCACCAAGATTATAGCTAATAATATTCCCTCTAAGCTTGTAATGGTTGACAATCATAGCACTCAACGATGGTGTCGGGTTGAACAAACTGCAGTTGACAACCAAAATCCCGATATCCTTCGGCTTAATCCCAGTCTTCTGCAACAAATCATCGATGGCACCAAACATAACCATCTCAGCTTCTTTCCTTGCTTCCTTCATACAAGGATTCGGAGGAACTGCTAAAACAGCTTCCGGAAAGTACGTGTCCTGCCCAAGTCCGGAACGTTCCACAATCTTTCTCTGAAAGGACAAGTTGTCTTCAGTGAACGTTCCTGCTTGCATGGAGCGTTGCACGAACAGCTCTCTAGTGCATTTCCTTGCGTCTTCCGGCTTGTAGCACGAGTAGTCGAGCAAGTATACAGGGCGAGGTCGAGTCATGAAGTAGAAAGTTGAGAGGAAGACGATAAGAGTAGTAGCTAGAAGCACTGATATGAGATTTAGTCGAAGGGTTTCCCATAGTGAATACATATCGTCTGTAGATGTATGTGATAACTGCAGCGTAACCGTGGCCAGGAGTGGTACGAGGATGAGATATAGAGCGTTTGAGACAAGGTAATGGTAACCGAGTTTTACGTATTTGAGCTTTACAGATGCAAGAAAATCTGGAAGCTTGCTTCTTGTATATTGCTCGGTTTCTGACATTGTACTTTTCAGAAATGGTATTGGCAGTAGGATGAGAGGAAAAAAGGGAAACGAAGAGGGATTTAAATTGAGGAGAAGTTGGAGAAAGATGCAACTACCCAACGAACTTTTAATTGAGATGGTATTTATTATGCCAGCATTTTGTTTGTCTGTCTTAATGAACCTTCTAACTAATAATAAAACTTGTAGTATTTGTTTATTCTCCTACGTGTTTTCACTGCAACAAGTTGGGGTTATAGAGGACTTTTTTCTTTTCTTTTAACACCTTTATATCTTTTTTTGGTAATTCATCTTTGTTTCTGTCTTGTTGGTTTTATTATATGCTTGATTAATTTGGATAGACATCAATAGAAAATAGATAGATTTGACGATTCAGTTTCATTTTAGTGAAACATTTCATGCACAGCTAGCTGCTTTTTTTAACCTATCATTTCATAACTTCGTAAAGCACTTGTAATGCATAAAAGAAATGGCTAAGACCTGTAATATAGGTAGATGGTCAGTTGTCTACATTGACATAAATTCAATTGGATTTGAAACACGTGACGGGTGGAAATTTATCATATGTACGAAATTTTAAGATGTAGATGGCTGAAGTTCATTACACTTCATATTTCGAAAGTATTCATTGATTAGGACAGGTTACCTTTACGTGTTTTCCCCTATATTGTTGATCATTTAGGCATTATTTGCAAATAAACAAATGTTGCATTTAGGTCTGCAAGAATATGCGTGCATTTTTTTTAACTGAAAAAGGTAAATTAAAAGAATAAATTTTAAGAATCCGAGAAGAAGAAAATTTACGAAAGGGAAATGTGTTCCTTCTACAAAAAGAGCAACGATGAAAAAAGTAAAGCTACTATTTTGTTATTTTTTATGTTATTATTTTTAAATACAGAAGACATAATATAAAATACAAAATACGACATACGATATAAAAATTCATAGTTCATAGTTCATAATGCGAATGCAAAAATAAAAGAACAGAATAACAAATACAGAAAATAAAATAGAAAATAAACTATATGTTCTTTCTCAACTTGTTAACAAGAAATATTACAGTTTTTCTAAGTTGCTCGGGGTCGTCCAGTAAGACATGCAAAATAATTGAAACTTTTGCTATCATAATCAGTCAAACAAATCACGACCTTCCACTGTTCATAGTCGTCACCTTCCTGCTTCACTGCCATGCACATATCGAGAATCAGATTATGCGAAGAACCGCCAACAACTCTAGACGGATCACCAAATAACCGCTTTTTAGGCGCCCTGTGACTAGTGATCTCCTTAGTATTATCTCAAAGGTAGTCGCAATAAATCTGTGCATCAAACTGCATTTGACGGGTGATGCTCTGAAATAACGAACTGACATTTGTTAGTTCACATGCAGCCACAAAAAATAATATCCAACTGCTTAAAACAAAGAGGCAAGACATGTCTTAATTTACGATATCTCAATGTAACTGTATCCTGCCACTTGTTAGATCCACCGACCGTGTTCTATTCATCATTCCAGTAGCCAACCTGGAGACTACAGCAGCTTGTTTCACAGATTCCATTCACGTTTTAAATTGTCAAACTTGTTTCTTAATTCGTCCAGCATTGTAGTCTATGCCAGTTTGTTCGGAATAAAGGAGAGTTCTCTGGTACCACTGCGCAACACCACGAACACGCGTATAGATTTTTTGAAACAAACATCGATGATGCATTTGTACGATCGTCGTTTCAGTCGACGCTAGTGCGGATGAATGAAACAAGAACGAAAAAAGATGATTCAGGAATTTAAAATACATACATACATACATATATATATATATATATATATATATATATATATATATATATAGTAGATAAGAATATGAAAATAGCGAATATAATTTTTTTATATATATAAATTAGTCGAAGACAAAACTTGAAAAAATTCTTTATTTTGTCGATTGATGATTTATAAAATATAATTGGGTTGTATATATAGGGGATGAAATGATATGGCTGTTGGGATTTTACCCGTTTGCGTCTGACACAAACATATAAAATCCCAATGTTTCATTCAACTAGGCAGTTCAGTGGGGTTCACGCCCAATACATCAGAGGCAGACTCAAACCTGAATTGCTCATAATACGAAAAGATCGCTATCGAAGTCTCAACGTTCCAAATGAGATATTTGGACTGTTAAGACAACTATTAGAAAACAGTATGTTGAGACAATGCATTAGATAAAACAAACGTTACGTGCCGCTTCCTCCAAACGCTCATTTTTTTCATCCTTCTCCCACTTATTTATACACCTTCCATTTCACCACCACACCGCATCCTCCTCTATTTTCTGCGGTGCATTGTTATTCTCTTTTCTGGATTTTTTTTCCTTTTTTTTTGTGGGTTAATTTTATTTTAGTCTACAACATGTATTTTTCTATGATTTTTTTTTTTTTTGGGGTTTGTTAATGATACACCATTTTTATTAAGAGAGAGTCATTTTTTTTTAAAAAAAAATTTGTGTTAAGGGGAGGACAACCCAAATAGTCCCCCCCCTAACAATATAAAATAAAATTCCCAAAATGTCCTTTTTCCTACTGTGGTAAAAAATGTAATTACCAAGATGAAGATTAAACCCCAATTAGTTTCTAATCAACTTCTCAATTCAACAATGGATGATCCATCAATTCAAGATTCAAATATGATTCTTACGCAAGAAAGTGAACGTCACGTTGAATATATGGAAGAAATCAAGCAGGTGACAAATTTTTTTACCCATTTTTTTTAAAGGTTGCAGGGATATACTGTCGCATATCATCGTCGTGCGACTCTCCGACGTCGTATAATGATATTTTATACGACAGAACAGTTTCGTATAACAATATACAATGGAAAATTTAAGGTCGTAATTAAACGGTACATATATTTCGTTTAGATTAACTTTATACGACAATTGTCCGTCGTATAACCCTAAACGGTGGTATTCTGTCGTATTATTACAGTTTTGTAAAAAAATTAACGTATGAGCTGCTTTTGCAGAAACTAGCAACCACCAATAGACAAACTGATGATGGTGTCGACGTTCAGCTTGACATTGAGAATGGCATTGAGAATGACAATGAGGATGACAATGAGAATGACAATTGTAACATGGAGGTTGACATTGAGAATGACAGGTGTAACAGTGAGGATGATAATGAGAATGACAATTTTAACAATCAGGATGACAATGAGAATGACAATTGTAACAACGAGGATGACATGAGAATGGCAATTGTAACAACGAGGAATATCCCGATTTAACAACTCATTTCACTAAGGATATGGTAAGATAAACATATATTTCAATTAATTAATTGAAGTGCGTTTGAGTTTTTCTTGTTTTTTTTTCCTTTTTTTTTTTTTTTTTTTTTTGTGTGCAGATGTTTGATTCTAAAGAAATAGTACGAGATTGGTGCATAAAATGTGGCATTGCTGCAAACTGTGTTGTTGTGACAAGAAGAACTAGACTGAGAAATTTGCATGCAAATGGAAAAGGAGCGTTGATGTATCTTGTTTGCGAAAGAAGCCGGGAGTATATTGATCATAAGGGAAAGAATTATGTTCCGATATCGGGGAAAAAACGCAGACGGTTGGGAAGTAGAAAATGCGCATGTCCATTTAGTTTACATGCTCGATGTCAAGAAGACGGAAGATGGACATTGAAAGTTATTAATGGACAACATAATCATAGGATTCCAAACGTATTAACCGGACATCCTTTCGTGGCAAGGCTAAAAGATGAAGAATTTAAAACCATTGAAACAATGACGATTAGCAGTGTTAGGCCTCGAAATATTTTAAGTGCTATAAGAATTGACAACCTGGAGAACAAGTCGACCATAAGAACTATGTACAATGCTAAAGTGAAAATTAAACAACATAATACAGAAGGTCGGACGATTATGCAACAATTTATGAAATTGGCCTGCAGCCATTCTTATTCCGTTCAACATAGAGTTGATGAGAAAAGTAACGAAGTTACAGATTTATTCTTCAGTCATCTAAGATGCGTCCTTCTAGCGTAGTGTTTTCCTCAAATATTGTTTTTAGATTGCATGTTCAAAACGAATCGATACAAGCTATCGTGCTTTCATATGGTTTCTCAAACATCGACAGGAGCATCATTTACCGTTGCACTTTCTTTTCTTAGCCGAGAAACCATAGAATCATATATATGGGCTCTTCAGTGCATAAGACAGTGTTATTGAGAAAAAGATATTCCAAGTGTTATTATCACGGATGCCGAAATCGCACTTATAAATGCAGTAGCTAATGTATTTCCAACAACTCGACATATCCTATGTGCATGACATATTTCGAAGAAAGTTCAAGCAAACTGTAAACCCAACTTTGTGAAAAAGAAGCGAGCGTACTAGACGATGATGAAGGTAAAAAGGAGTATGAACATTTTTGGGAAGGTTGGACAAACATAATAAACTCACTTTCCGAAGAAGAGTATTGTCGCAATCTTAACTTGTTTCGTGTTGAATGGGATGGGAAGCAGAAAAAATCCGTCACGTATGTGATTAAAAATTGGTTAAATAAATATAAAGAAATGTTTGTTTTGGCTTTGGACCAACAAAATAAAACACTATGATAATGTGTCTACGAGCATTGCAGAAAGTGCACACGCCCGTTTGAAAATGTACTTTGACACGGCTGCTGGAAGTTTTGTGCAATGTTGGAATAGTGCACATCTGTATTCTAAAAATGAATTTGTCGGAATAGAAAATGCATTCGAAATAAGCACATCGAAGGCTATGCATCGATTTCAAAAAGAACCCATGTTGAAGGAGTTAATTGGGTGTGTCGCATAAAGCATTGGACTTGTTACTAGATGAATTACGAAGCATTTCAACTGTTGGTTTGACTGCTGACAATTGCGGTTGTGTTATGTGGCAAGTAAATGGTTTACCCTGTGGTCATATGCTCGCGGACTTTAGACACACGCACGGTTTCATACCTCTAACCGCTATAGATGCTTATTGGAAGCAATTATCCTGTACTTCCCTTATGTTACGTCGATCAACTCTAGATTTTTATGACTTGCCTAAAATCAAGGCCTTGAAGAGAAGGTACGATGAGTCCCCTAATAACGTTCGATTAGTTATGCAACAAGGTTTGAAAAAGCAAGCGTTTCCGCAGACAACCGATATTTTAGAACCTCCTGTGGCGACCATTCGAAAAGGTATACTGTCCAAAAAAGATAAATCAATTAAGCGAGATCCTTCTTATTACAAATATGTTGATGCTCAACTGTCATGTGGCTCGAATTTGACTCCGATTAGTCGGTATCTAAAAAAACTCGGTGTTTCTACTAAAAAGGGGTACGAGAACAAACCATTTGAGCACAAATGTTTGTCGTAAATTCCAAAACATATGGAACCATATATACTTGATATACAGGACATGCCAAGTGACGGAAATTGTGGATATTGGGTTGTTGTTGAACATCTAAATCTACATAATCGAAAAGTAGATAATCCGTGTAAGTTTGTTCGCGAGTCGATGTTTGACAACCTATCACAAAATTCGGAGATGTATAAAAGAATGTGGGATGAATGTGGTTTTGACAAAATTAAAAATAGAATACAAGATACAGATTTTGTTGGGGTTGATAAGTGGATGCAGATGCCAGAGTCAGGATTTATAATAGCAGAACCATTTGGCACCATGGTAGTGCTGATAAGTAAACAGATCTGTTGTACCTTTGTTTCGACTACAGTTCGTGTAAACCTTATAAATGAAAATAGAATGGTTGTTATGGGCTACGTAGACGGTTCGCATTTTGTTGGTCTAAAACTTACTTCAACAAGTCCATTGCCTCCTCCACCGCAATTTCAATACTTTGAGCAATTCTACAACATTAATGCACAAGATTGGGCCAGACGAATCAGTGACCAAATCAGCATGTACTGCGCGATTGCTAAAGACTTCGAAGATGAGGACAATAGTAAAACAGTAGATTCGTCTTCTTGCTAGTATCATGCGGTAATTGACTATCTTGTAACTATTGCTGCTTGTAATTGATGACTACGGTATTTGTGATTATGGTAATTTCTAATTGACTATGGTATTTTGTGACTATGGTATCTTCATGTTAATGATATCTCAATGGTTAATGTTCATGGTTACTGTGTTCATGGTTAATGTTTATGGTTAATGTTCATGGTTATATTCATGGTTAATGTTCATGGTTAACGTTTATGGTATATGAGACTCTTCTTAATGACAAATTTTATACGACAAATGAATGTCGTATAGGCCAAAACGAAAGGCTTAGTCCGTATTAATATATTTTATATGGAACATGTATGTCGTATAGTTGCAGGAAATATGACAGGAATGGCAGATAACATAATACGAAGAGTAAGTGGCGTATAATTTTTTTTTATACGATAGGTTCCTGTCGTATAGTTGCAGGAAAAAATGACAGAATCCCATATAACATAACACGACATATGCCTGTCGTATATAAAAAAAATTAATACGATAGAAATATATCGTGTTATGTTATATGGGATTACTGTAATTTTTTCCTGCAACTATACGACAGGAACCTGTCGTGTAAAAAAAATTTATATGATAGAAATATGTCGTGTTATGTTATATGGGATTACTGTCATTTTTTCCTGCAACTATACGATAGGAACCTGTCGTGTAAAAAAAATTTATATGATAGAAATATGTCGTGTTATGTTATATGAGATTACTGTCATTTTTCCTGCAACTATACGACATGAACCTGTCATATAAAAAATATTAATATGGACTAAGCATTTCGTTTTGGCCTATACGACATGCATTTGTCGTATAAAATTTGTCATTAAGAAGAGTCAACTTCAGACCATCAACAGAATCAGACCATTCTCAAGTTCGTAAATTCACACCATTCTCAAATCCACACCATTTTCATACCATCCACAAAATCAGATTCACAAATGATTACCATTCACACCATTTTCATACCATTCACAAATGATTACCATTCACAAATTCAAACAATTCACAAATTTTCAGAAGTCATAAAATTCATACCATTCACCAAAAAATCACCAGTCATAACAAGTCACAAAATCTTAACCATCGTACCGTACACATAATTAATTTCATACCAAAACACAATAAGTTAACCCACCACAAAACACTGTCACCTACGACAAGTACATAATTAACAAGTACATATTAACAAGTACACAGAATAATAGTGCAACTACTTCCTCTTCTTCACTGCTTTCTTTTTGATTGCCACCTTTTTGGTTGCTTTGCTCTACAGCGCCTTGCTAACACTTTGTTCCCCAGCTGCAATATCCTCTCCGTATAATTTCATTGGCTCTGGCCCCTCTATCTGTGCAATCTTCTCTAGTGTTTGCTTCTTCATTGTTTCATCAGGAGCTGAAGAGCTTATGAACTCAGTAATGTGTCGCAATCTCTTTTGCTGCATGACGACATATGAAAATGATTAACATCGAATTGGAAATTACGTAATCAAAATTGAAAATTAATACAACTTACAATACGACGAAGCTTTTCAGTTGCGTCACGTTCATTCCTTCGTTCAGTTAATCTGTTTTTAGGATTAGTCACGAGATAATGGAAAGTAGAACTATACCATTCCATGTAAGTGTCGGCACAATCCCAAGGACGTACAACTTTTGTAGACAGTAATCTCTCGTTCAACAAATGATTCGACCATTCTTCCCAACTACGATCTTGGATATTAGAGTATGATGCTTTATAAAATGTAGTAGACAGCTTGAACTTCTTACTATTGACAAAGAAAATAGTCGAAGGGATGGGTTGAAAGTAACCAAATTGACGAAGTGCCCTTTGCGGAAGATATAGATCAACGGTTTCAAAACAAACAATTGGACCATTGTACAAAGAACATCGCTTTAATTTGTAGATGTCACGCTTGCCTTGGTAACAGTCCCGCACAACATCACACTATGTTAAATCATCAATCTTCTCTCTCAAGTTAATTAAGTCGGACGCCAGTTTTTGAGCTTGATCAATTGCAAAGTAGAACGATGCTCTCGCATCTCACTCAACTGCCCCAACACATCTATTATGTCGCCTTAAAACAGGAAAGTGTTCATAAATCCATACCTACAATATGTCATCATTATGCATTAGTAATTACACGTAAAGGATAAACAAGAGGAATTACGGACACATACCTGCAGCAACGTCATACAACCACATAATCGCTGCACATCTTTTCTGCTACATTGACCTAAATTGTAGAACAACCAGCTCAAGTAAGTTGTGGCCCATGAATACGTATGCACTGAAGTTAAATCATCAAGACACTGTAAATATTGAACGGATACTTTGTTGCTCGACTTATCACCACACACTAATAAACCAATGGTATACAAGAGATACGCAGTTGCACATTGTTTTTTTCGATCATCAGAGTCGTCCTCTTTCAAACCTGCAAACGTCTTTCTCAACTGTAACAACGCGCATTCTACGTAACGGAGGATCGTAGAATATTTATTTCTTTTCCATATGAAGTCGTATGGTCATGTAACTTTGGGAAACAACCATTAGAGTCATCTCCTATGTTCATGATTTTTGTCGATTTTTAAATGACCGTTTTGCCCCTAGCTGATCTTGTTTTGGCCATAATTTTGACTGGAAAGGAATTTTGACCTGAAACCACTTCCATTAGATTCGTTTGATGGTTTACCTTTCCGTAAAGTGGTCATAATAGCCAAACGGACTCACTGTTTGGAAGATATGGCTGAAACAAGGTTTGGAAGGTGAAAAACTGCTTAACCGGGCCAAATAGGGTGATTAGTGAATGGGCCCATAACCCACTTCGGGATTAGGGTTATGGGGAGGCTGAAAAGAGTTAGAGATTCATTCCATTTCAGTTTTCTAGCCTCCACTTACCTCATAGAAACCCTAAAAATGGCCTCCAACCTTTAAATCACCTCCAAATCATCTTCTAATCAAGGATTAAGCTTAGCAACATCAAATCAAGGTAGAACTTCACCAAATCGACGTTTGAGCTGCTGTTTAGCATTGGGATTTGCACCAAATCAGAGATTTATTTCAGATCTAAGTTTTATTTGTGGCTAAGGTGAGTGATTTGCATAGTTCCTCACTAATTATGGCTAATTAAGGGTAACTAGTGTTAATTAGCGAATTTAAACATGATAAAATTCTGGAAAAATATTTATAAAATTAGAAATGATGTTTTAGACCTCTGATATGAATTTGGGTTAATTTGGTTAAGTTTTGCTAATCATATCATTAGTTTCACCTAAACATGCTTAAGGGAAAATATGGGATTTTGCTATGTTTAATCCATTTTAACCTATCATATAGTTGTTTTGGTGTTTGTGGTTGACTATACATGTTGCTATGACTGTATGATATGCTTTGTGATTGATTAGAATAGTTGGAATGGTCGAAAACTCCATCGAGTAGCGTAAACTGCTTGCTGGAAAAAGTGCAGGAAGACATCCGAACCGGATCGGATCGGTTAGGAGGACCCGATCCGCTCTCGCACTTCACACTTCGATCCACTTCCACTTCTCATGGCACACATCATCCGATCCGATCCGCCATGGTGCTCCGATCCAAACCGATGTGCTACTACTGGGCTTGGAGATTACGACCCGACCCGGGGTGCTTTAGAAGAGGCCGATCCGAACCGTGGCAAGCTGGAGACCCCGACCCGATCCGACAGGGATGATGACGACCCGATCCGATCCAGTGAAGAAGGAGCACTACGATCCGAACCGAATTGATGATTATAAGAGATCAAAACCGATTCGGTGATGACCAATAACCCGAGATGTAAAGGTAGTCCAAATGGAAGTTAGAGCTCAGGATCTAGTGGGGAACCAATGAGTTCACTTCATGGTTGGGCTTTGCTGCGGGACGTGTGCTAAGGAGTTGTCGACATTCATAACTTCGATTCACCACTGAAAATGGATGATGGGCTACTTATCAGTGCAGTAGAGTCACTATGACTCGAGGGGCAAGGTGATGGTAGCAAGACTACGTTATCAGTGCAGTAGGGTCACTATGACTCGAGGGGCAAAGTGATGTGTAGTAAGACTATGAGCCAGTGCAGTGGGGTCATTGTGACTCCATGGGGCAGAGTTGACATAGTAAAGGATTAGTAAGGCTATGAGTCAGTGCATTGGGGTCATTGCTACTCCATGGGGAAAAGTGGACACAGCGAAGGATTAGTGGCTATGTATCAGTGCAGTGAAGTCATTTATGACTTCATGGGGCAAAGTGATCATAGCAAAGTATGTTGGGTGATCGAAGTAGTGAATATCGTATGCTTTACGCACTGAGTGAGAGATGTGAGGATGGTTGCTATGCTTGATTGTTTGCCATCACTATGACATGCACACCCCCACCCCCGTTATCTTTACACTATTTGAAATGACACCTTAGAGTGTTGTACAGTATGTAGTGCTAACTCTTTGGTTGCAGGTCCAGGTTCAGGTATGGTTTATTCTACCTGTTATTGTTCTGTTTAGATGCTTATCGCTCATACCGGTCTTTATGTCTGACCCAGAGTTTTATGTCTCTTCTTATTACTCTGGGTGCTCACACGAGCATACTAGAGACAGGTTAGCTGGTGATGCGCGAGTAGCTGATTCGGAGGCGAGCAAGAGGCTTCCACGTATGATATATAGATATTCTCCCTGTGTCGTTGGTGGTCGCTACTTGGGCATTAGTAGTGTACCTCCCTTATCTTGTTTTTGCTTTTTGAGACAGTTTGAAAAGTTGTAATAATGTTGGCTTTGGATTATAAGCTGTATTTGGATTTTCCGCTGCTATGTTAATTTGTTTTCAGCTTATGCATTGTCTCACCTGTTTTATGTCAAGTATATTGTTATTATATTTTGTACCATGCACTCTGAGACATTTTACAGGTTCCTTGTTAGTTCATTTCCTTCTTTCCTTTCCTTCTGACGATCTGTCCCGTGCTGACTGGACATGTGTACAACGCACTTTTGGGGTAAATGTCGGTTGGTGCGGGGCGGGCCGCCACATTTGGTATCAGTGCTCTAGCTTGCGTAGTTAACATAGGGAAAGACACTTGGGAGAGATAGTACGTATATAAGAGTGTGTATTTGTGATTACTTTGGTTTTCAAAAGCTATATATATATGTATATACTATTAGTAGTATAAGAATGAAGTCGTACTGCACTAGCACCACTATGGGGTCGTTAATCGTTTCCTCTTTACAGATTGAACGATGAGCCGATACGCAAGAGGTGCTGGTAGAGGGACCAATAATGGGAATGCTCCTGACATGAGGACGATATTCACTTACTTCATGAGGGAGATGCTTAGGGATGTTCAAGGGGCAGTTCCCAATCCCGGAATTGGTGGTGGTCCAGTAGTGCAGGCGCCTACGGCCGATTTTGCCAAGTTGTGCAAGGATTACACTCTCCTTGGTGGGAAGCCATTCCACGGAACGGAGTCGGCCACAGATGTTCAGGATTGGTTGGATTGCTGTGATCGCATCTTCGACGACTTGGGTATCGAGGATGCGATGAAGAGAAGGCTAGCGTCTCGTCAGCTACAAAGGCGAGCGATGAATTGGTGGAATGCCATTAGAACAGCTACTCCAGAAGATCTGGTTACTTCGGATCAGTTCAAGGCTCGCTTTAGCGAGAAGTTCATTCCAACTGCCCAGAAGTTAGTGTTGTTTAAGAGATTCTTGGAACTCAAGCAAAATGGTAGGGCAGTCTCTGACTATATTGCTAAGTTCGACACTTTGTCGAAGTATGGACTATCTCTTATCGATACTCCTGAGAAGAAGAATGAGAAGTTCATTATTGGGTTGGATGGATACTTGGTGGAAAGGCTTATCAACCACATTGATGAGATTTTTGAATCGATTGTGGGGAAAGCTTTGAGATCAGAGAGTCTTTACCCTAAGTCAAAGACTGAGGCTGCATCTGCAGAAGGGCTGAAACCGCAAGCGGGCGGTGGAGGCAAGAATAACTCTCAGAACAAGAGGAAACAGAACCAATCTAAGGATGGCCAGAAAAAGAACAAGAAAGATGTTGAGTGCTTCAGCTGTGGTAAGAAGGGTCATTACGCTAAAGAATGTCGGGCCAAGCCAGCGGATAGGAAGTGCTACAACTGTGGCCAAGTGGGACATCATAAGGATAAGTGTCCACAACCTCTTAAAGAGAAACAGATTGTGAAAGCATATGCTATCGATGTTGTTGCTTCTTCGTCAAATGCCCCAACTGCGGTGGAGAAAGGAAAGAATGTCGTCATTCAAGGTATGCTTTCTATTTATGATGTACTAGTTCGAGTTTTGTTTGATACTGGGGCTTCCCGTTCCTTCATATCTAGTGACCTGGTGGATAGGTTGGGACTGGAACCCGAGATAGTTGATAAACCGTTGGTTGTGACGAACCCGATTGGTGGTTCGACTAACCTTAGTATGATTTGCAGAAATTTGGTCTTATCGAGTCATGGATGTATGTTTGTTTGCGATTGCTTTGTTTTGGGCTTTACTGGGTATGGCATTATATTGGGGGTCGATTGGCTCCAAAGATACGGGATGGTGGCAGACTGTGAGGGCTTTTTGGTGACAGTGAGGGGGGATGATGGGCGGAGGGTAGGGTTTGGTAGTCTACATAGTGATGGGGTAATGACTAGTTTTATAAATTCCCTCGACATTCCGCATGATGAGTTGTCAGATGTGCCCGTGGTTGGCCAGTATCCAGACGTCTTCGAGGAGGTGACCGGGCTTCCACCACACCGAGAGATTGAGTTCCGTATTGATTTAGTGAAAGATGCCAGACCTATAGTGATGCCACTTCGTCGTATGGCACCAAGGGAGCAGCGAGAGCTCGGGGTGCAAGTAAGCGATCTTTTGAAGAAGGGGTTTATTAGAAGAAGTGTCTCTGAGTGGGGAGCACCAGTTGTGTTTGCCACTGAGGCAGATGGTTCCCTTCGTTTGTGTGTGGACTATCGCGAGTTGAATAAGGTAAAGAGGAGGAATAAGTAACCTCTATCGCGGATAAATGATTTGTTTGATCAACTGGAAGGAGCAAGAGTGTTCTCCCAATTGGACCTCGCGACAAGGTTTCATCAACTCCGAGTAGCGGATGAGAGTGTTCCGAAAACAGCATTTAGGACGCCGTCTGGATTCTATGAGTGGTTGGTCATGCCATTTGGGTTGACCAATGCACCAGCCTACTTTGTGGATCTTATGAGTCGAGTATTCAGAGATCAGTTGAATAAGTTTGTTCTTGTGTTCGTGGATGATATCCTTGTTTACTCGAGAACAGAGGAGGAACACAAAGGACACTTGTGGATAGTGATGGAGGTGTTGAGGAAACACCAATTGAAAGCGAAATTCTCTAAGTATCACTTTTGGAGAAGGGAAGTGAGATTCTTGGGCCATGTTGTTTCAGAGAATGGTATTGCCGTGGACCCTGCGAAGGTGGCTACAGTGCAGGATTGGCCTACGCCCAAGAATGCAACAGATGTAAGAAGTTTCTTGGGGTTAGCTGGATATTATCGTAAGTTTATCCAGGACTTCTCCAAGACAGCGGCACCGTTGACTCAGTTGACTAAGAAGAATCAGGCCTTCGTCTGGGACAGAGTGTGTGAGAATGCATTCAAGAGTCTAAAGGAAAAGTTGACGCGTGCGCCAGTGCTAGTCATTCCTAAAGGGAATGAAGAGATGACGGTATACACGGATGCTTGTGGTACCGGACTAGTTGCTGTATTGATGCAAGGAGGTAGGGTTGTAGCTTATGCTAGTTGGCAACTAAAGCCACATGAGAAAAAGTACCCTACCCATGATTTGGAACTAGCAGCGATAGTGTTTGCGCTAAAGATGTGGAGACATTATCTCTTTGGAGAGAGATTTGAGTTGCTTACCGATCATAAATCGCTAAAGTATCTCTTCTCTCAGAAAGATCTGAATCTCCGCAGCAGAGATGGTTAGAGTTCTTGGCTTCGTATAATTTTGATATCGCATATACACCTGGGAAGGGCAATGCGGTAGCCGATGCCTTGAGTAGGAGACATGCCAGTTTAGGGGCTATGTTTCTTGAATGGAAACAACTGGAGTATATCGCAGGGTTTGATTTCAGACCAAAGTGCGAATTGGATCCAGAATTGCTAGCTAGTTTGGCGATCATACCACTTTGATAGAGCGGACTGGTTCCAGCCAGAGGGACGATCCTAATCTATTGGAAATCATCTCCAAGTTAGAGATGAATATTGACGGTAAGGAGATGAATTTGTATGGGCTTGATTGAGATGGATGACTTAGAAAGAATGGAAGACTAGTTGTACCCAACGTGAATGGTTTGAAAGATGAAGTGCTTAGAGAATGTCATCACTCAAAACTGTCTATACATCCCGGTGGTAATAAGATGTATCGAGACATGAAGCAGACTTACTACTGGGAAGGGATGAAAAGAGACGTTGGGAAGTTTATATCCAAATGCATGAATTGCCAGCTAGTTAAAGCCGAGCAAAAGAAGCCTAGTGGGTTGTTGCAACCATTGGAAATTCCTGAATGGAAATGGGAGCAAATCTCGATGGATTTCATTGATGGTTTACCAAGGACTAGTTCGGGACATGATAGCATTTGGGTAATTGTGGATCGATTGACCAAGAGTGCAAGATTTATACCAGTCAAATCGACCAGAACGGCAGCTAAGTTGGCAGAATTGTATATGAAGTCGGTAGTGAGATTTCATGGAGTACCTAAAAGCATTGTGAGTGACCGAGACCCGTTGTTCACTAGTGGGTTTTGGAAGAGCTTACAAGAGGCTTTTGGATCAGAATTACGTCTCAGTACCGCATATCATCTTCAGCCCGACGGTCAGACGGAGAGGGTGAATCGTATATTGGAAGATCTCTTGAGAGCTTGTATACTGGATTTTGGTGGATCATGGGATGACCATTTGCATCTAGTAGAGTTTGCATATAATAATAGGTACCAATCCAGTATCGGTATGACTCCATATGAAGCTTTGTACGGAAGACCGTGCAACTCACCATCATGTTGGATAGAGACTGGCGAGTAGTTTATGCTTGGACCAGATGTGGTGAGGGAAACTTCAGATAAGATTAAGATCATTCAACAACGAATGAAAGCTGCCCAAGATAGGCAGAAGAGTTATGCTGATAAGAGGAGAAGAAATTTAAAATTATCCGTTGGTGACTTGGTGTTTGTCAAGGTTTCTCCGTTGAAGAGCGTGATACGATTTGGTAGGAGAGGCAAGTTGGCACCAAGATTTGTTGGTCCATTCCCAGTTCTTGAACTAGTCGGGAATTTGGCATATAGAATTGGCTTACCCGAAAAGATGGCGGGAGTTCACTACGTATTTCATGTTTCCCAACTAAGAAAGTTCGTACATGACCCAGATATGACTATTTTACCTGATCAGTTAGAGGACTTCGAAGTAGAACCCGAGGCGGTTGGGAACCGCAAGCCAATTCGTATTGTCAAGCACGATACAAAGCAAGTTCGAAGGAAGTCGGTGAAGCTAGTCAAGGTTCAGTGGGGCGAGAACGAGAATGACTGTACTTGGGAGACAGAGGAGAGCATTAGGAAGACGTATCCAGAACTCTTTGCCGGGTAAGATTTATTTTGTAATTTAGTTATTCTGCATGCTAGGATAGACTTGTTTTATGACTGATAGGCATGCGAGACCCTTGTGTGTGTTTTGATTAGGAAATTTCGGGACGAAATTTCTTAAGGGGGGGGGGGGGGGGAATGTAACAACCCGCATTCTACGCATCGGAGAATCGTAGAATATTTATTTCTTTCCCATATGAAGTCGTATAGTCATGTAACTTTGGGAAACAACCATTAGAGTCATCTCCTATGTTCATGATTTTTGTCGATTTTTAAATGACCGTTTTGCCCCTAGCTGATCTTGTTTTGGCCATAACTTTTGACAGGAAAGGAATTTTGACCTAAAACCACCTCCATTAGATTCGTTTGATGGTTACCTTTCCGTAGAGTGGTCATAATAGCCAAAAAGACTCACCGTTTGGAAGATATGGCTGAAACAAGGTTTGGAAGGTGAAAAACTGCTTAACCGGGCCAAATAAGGTGATTAGTGAATTGGCCCATAACCCATTTCAGGATTAGGGTTATGGGGAGGCTGAAAAGAGTTAGAGATTCATTCCATTTCAGTTTTCTAGCCTCCACTTACCTCATAGAAACCCTAAAAATGGCCTCCAACCTCTAAATCACCTCCAAATCATCTTCTAATCAAGGATTAAGCTTAGCAACATCAAATCAAGGGAGAACTTCACCAAATCAACGTTAGAGCTGCTGTTTAGCATTGGGATTCGCACCAAATCAAAGATTTATTTCAGATCTAGCTTTTATTTGTGGCTAAGGTGAGTGATTTGCATAGTTCCTCACTAATTATGGCTAATTAAGGGTAATTAGTGTTAATTAGCGAATTTAAACATGATAAAATTCTGGAAAAATATTTATAAAATTAGAAATGATGTTTTAGACCTCTGATAGGAATTTGGTTTAATTTGGTTAAGTTTTGCTAATCATATCATTAGTTTCACCTAAACATGCTTAAGGGAAAATATGAGATTTTGGCTATGTTTAATCCATTTTAACCTATCATATAGTTGTTTTGGTGTTTGTGGTTGACTATACATGTTGCTATGACTGTATGGTATGCTTTGTGATTGATTAGAATAGTTGGAATGGTCGAAAACGCCGTCGAGTGGCGTAAACTGCTTGCTGGAAAAAGTGCAGGAAGACATCCGAACCGGATCGGATCAGTTAGGAGGACCCGATCCGCTCTCGCACTTCACACTTCGATCCACTTGCACTTCTCGTGGAACGCATCATCCGATCCGATCCGCCATGGTGCTCCGATCCGAACCGATGTACTACTACTGGGCTTGGAGATTACGACCCGACCCGGGGTGCTTTAGAAGAGGCCGATCCGAACCATGGCAAGCTGGAGACCCCGACCCGATCCGGTAGGGATGATGACGACCCGATCCGATCCAGTGAAGAAGGAGCACTAGGATCCGAACCGAACTGATGATTATGGGAGATCTGAACCGATCCGGTGATGACCAATAACCCGAGATGCAAAGGTAGTCCAAATGGAAGTTAGAGCTCAGGATCCAGTGGAGAACCAATGAGTTCACTTCATGGTTGGGCTTTGCTGCGGGACGTGTGCTAAGGAGTTGTCAACGTTCATAACTTCGATTCACCACTGAAAATGGAAGATGGGATACTTATCAGTGCAGTAGAGTCACTATGACTCGAGGGGCAAGGTGATGGTAGCAGGACTACATTATCAGTGCAGTAAGGTCACTATGACTCGAGGGGCAAAGTGATGCATAGTAAGACTATGAGCCAGTGCAGTGGGGTCATTGTGACTCCATGGGGCAGAGTGGACATAGTAAAGGATTAGTAAGGCTATGAGCCAGTGCAGTGGGGTCATTGCGACTCAATGGGGCAAAGTGGACATAGCGAAGGATTAGTGGCTATGTATCAGTGCAGTGAAGTCATTTACGACTTCATGGGGCAAAGTGATCATAGCAAAGTATGTTGGGTGATCGAAGTGGTAAATATCGTATGCTTTACGCACCGAGTGAGAGATGTGAGGATGGTTGCTATGCTTGATTGTTTGCCATCACTATGACATGCACACCCCCACCCCCGTTATCTTTACACTATTTGAAATGGCACCTTAGAGTGTTGTACAATATGTAGTGCTAACTCTTTGGTTGAAGGTTCAGGTTTAGTCCACCTGTTATTGTTCTGTTTAGATGCTTATCGCTCATACCAGGCTTTATGTCTGACCCAGAGTTTTATGTCTCTTCTTATTACTCTGGGTGCTCACACGAGCAGACTAGAGACAGATTAGCTGGTGATGCGCGAGTAGCTGATTCGGAGGCGAGAAGGAGGCTTCCACGTATGATATATAGATATTCTCCATGTGTCGTTGGTGGTCGCTACTTAGGCATTAGTAGTGTACCTCCCTTATCTTGATTTTGCTTTTTGAGACAGTTTGAAAAGTTGTAATAATGTTGGCTTTGGATTATAAGCTGTACTTGGATTTTCCACTGCTATGTTAGTTTGTTTTTAGCTTATGCACTATCTCACCTGTTTTATGTCAAGTATGTTGTTATTATATTTTGTACCATGTGCTGTGAGACATTTTATAGGTTCCTTGTTAGTTCATTTCCTTCTTTCCTTTCCTTCTGACGATCCGTCCCGTGTTAACTGGACATGTGTACAGCACACTTTTGGGGTAAATGTCGGTTGGTGCGGGGCGAGCCGCCACATCAACCATTCCAATCGTATCTTTTCCCCTCCCGTTATCATAATAGCCTCTGACCTATCAATCCCTAGATATTTTTCCAAGAGACCATAAATATTATCAGGACTTATAGTCCTAGAACCACCAAGAGATCCTGAAACAACTCGTCCTTCTGCTAGCAAACCGATAATGTGAACAACTTCGTCAATAGTTATCATCATTTCACCGAATGGAAGATGAAATGTATTTGTTTCTAGATAAAATCTTTCCACAAAAGCATTAATAACCACTCTGTCGAGTTTATCGTGAGAATGTAAAATTAGCTTATATAAACCTGACCCAATTACGACATCCCGCACAAACTTACACTCATCGTCTAACACCCACTGCCGATGTGATCCCACGTGATTGTGAATTCTTACAATTCTAGCTTCCCCTTTCGACGCCTTGCATAAGAATAAGTAAACTAACCAAGATATGCAAGTTATTTGTATCGTTTTACTAAATGTCCTTCGAAAGCAATATGTCCGTTATTTGTAGTCAAGTTAATCAAGATATAAAATGTATTTGTAATCAACATAATCAAGATATGCAATATGTCCATTATTTGTAATCAAGATAATCAAGACAAGCAATATGTCCGTTATTTGTAATCAAGATAATTGTGCTACTAATCAAGATAATCAAGATATGCAAGTTATTTGTAGATTTACCGTGGAATTCCATATTTTATGAGCAATATGTGCTTCGAAAGCAAAAAGAAGGGACAATTCAACGTCTTTTCCTTTGTGTTGAGTGGATGATTGTTTACTCTTTCTCTTCGTAATTTTTGAACTGCTTTCCTCTTACTCGTCATCGTGGGACTCTTGTTCCTTGCTACTCTCTTGTTCTTCATCATCGCTAGTTTCGTTTTCTACCTCATTGCTTTTTTCTTCTAAATCACTATTACTTTCTTCGTCACCGCTACCCTCATCATCATTACTTTCTTCGTCACCGCTACCCTCATCATCATTACCCTCCTCATCATTTCCCTCCTCATTACCCTCCTCATCATCATTACTTTCTTGATCATTGCTACCCTCCTCATCATTGGACTTATTAGGTTCTTCTTCCGTCACAATTTTTTTCCTTTTTGATTGTTCTTCTTTTTGCCGTTCGGTTTGAAGCCGTCATCGGCTTATGAAATGATGCCCCTGTCCCTTGTTTCCTGCATAAACAAAACATAAACCAAAAAACAAATATGTTAACCTCTTTTGCAGAAACATCAAACACAAATTACTGTTTGTACGGCACAGATTAACCGTATGGGCTAAAACGAAAATGAAGAATCGTATAAAAAATATTTATAAGACAACACATCATCGTATATAATTGGTGAAAAAATTAGAATAGTACAAAATCCTATACGATAGAGAGCCATCGTATAAATTCATACGGCAGGTAAATATCGCATAAAACATACACCTATGACATTTGTACGTCGAATGAACTAATTATGCAAATATAAAAGTTTTTGACAAATGTTGACATGTTGTTGTCGTATTGCTTACACTAAAACGGCATAAATAAGTCTTATAACTCCATACGATGGCTACTTGCCGACCGACAATGTCAAACTACACATACAGTACACCTACGTACCACCACCATCAACTCTCACCAAATACCCCTTCTTTACACTTGCCGTGAAAATCAAATTGGACACCACGCAGAGATTAGAACAAAAGATTTCTTACCTCTCCAGCTTCTTCTGCATAGGATTAGGATCAACAATGTCCTTCTTCCCCGTTCTCTTAGATCTTGGCATTGCTTGCGATATTAGGGTTTACGTTGGGTTTTGAACTCAGAAATTTGGGACGAGAAATTAGGGTTTATGCCAGGCGTTTTGAATTTTCGAATGGTAGCGTGAGGCAGGGTTACGTACGAGATATTAGGGTTTAGTATTATTGACTTGAGGGTAGTTTGCGAACAAGAAAAACAAATGGTAAAACACTCTGACCTCTCCTTAACAATTTACTTAATGTTGGTGTGCCCTTAAAATTTGACTTTCCCTTAACAAAAAATGGTGTGTCATTAACAATCCCTTTTTTTCTATGTTATGTAATTTTTAGTTTTCAGCATGTTGCACCAATCTCATAGACTTATGCATTGAATTTTTACCAAACAACAGACATTCTGTCAGCTTGGTTTATGAGTTGATGATAAATGCATTTAGACACTAAATGAATTTAATTTAATTGATCTCATATATATACAAAAAAAGAACAAATGAAACAACTTAAAGCTTTCTAGACTGAAATCAATTAATAAACATACACTGGAGAATAAAAATAAATAATTAGTTAAATATGAATCGATCAAATAAAATATTATTTTAAATACTTTCTTAAATACTCCGCTCAAATCACACTTTGCTTGGCCAAATGCATTCCTTTCAACTGAACTTTCTTGCTTAAGTGCTCCTTCAGGAGGAAATTACGCATTTAATGCTGTGAACAAAATCTGTAATCTTGTTGAGAAATCTGAGCAATATACAGCTCGTTTGCCATTACGCCAAAGGATAAAAATGTCTTTATATGATATCCTGCATGGTCTGCCTAGAATTTAACTATGTTGCATCAAGGGAGAAAAAAAGAAAACATAGTGCATGTTGCTACGAGTGCTCTGAATTATTTTTACTATCCAACAAGTGGGTTAAGCCCCGCAAGACAGGAATAAAACCCGTGACATTTCGCACCATGTCGAAATATCTTAATTACTTGGACAATGATGCTGGTGAATGATGTTTACTGTCTCAACTTTCATTTAGTGTATTGTCAACAAAACCTTGTCTTTTTTTTTTATGTGGTGATTGACTGCCGCATAAAATAACTTCGGTATTATGAAAAAAGTTAAAATTACTGTATTTATTATTTATATTTATGCTTGCCGAGGCACTTCATTTTACTATTGTTCCCTATGAACACTGTAGTATAACAGTTCCATGTTGGCCCCATTTTCCTCTATGTTTAAAAATATGTATTTGAATTCGTCTAAAACCTTCCGACTTAGCTTTTGATGTAGGAAGCAGTTGGCAGGAAAATTAATACCACACAAGTGCAAGAAATGCTAACTGTGTAGGAATCTTAAATTCCCAAGCATATATATGTATGACCATATATAATAAACACCTATGTACTCCTATATTATAAACACCTATGTACTCCTATACTATATTATATACTTTATTTGTTCCAGTTTTGGATTTCTAGTCAAACTTCTCAATAAGTTCATTTTTTAAAAACTGTCAATGACCATGGTAGCACCTGATTAAGAAGTGTAAGCTTATATATGCTCTTCACAATTAAACCATGAACTTTCTATTAATAATAATCATCGTCATGTGTTATTGTTAAACGTATATACCCAAATATACACATCCAACCTCATTACTTGATTATGACTCGGATGTCTTTCTTAATTTCGCTAAAGTTTGGTTTAGTGGTTGGGGTTTCCCAACAAATTACATCTTATTTGTACTACTATATTAATTAAAAGGTTGAGTATCTGTACTGGATGATGGCTTCACCTGGTCTTGGCTATTGCTGAGATGAGTCAATAGATGGAACTAGTAATGTTCCTTGGCTTGTTTAGGCCAACAAAGAGTGTCATTCTGCAACTGGAAATTGTATTTTCAAGTCAATTTTGTCACACCTATATTGTTTTAAATGGTTGATGTTGGCAAGTTGTTTATGAATTTTTTTTGCTACTAGAATCTAGTAGTAGATGCAACTACACACCTGCTTGCCATTTTTGACTTGTTGACAGAAAAAGGTATGCACAATTTTGTGACCATTTATAAAAGAAATAAATTATAAGATGTTTGGGGTTTACCTAAGTACCCTATGTTCTTTTTCAATAAGGTCATATATTTTATTACTACTTTCTAAATTTGCAAACTGCATATATGCATATCTTGAATACCAACAAAATGAAACACCAAACTAAAATTTCATTCAAATACTAACCAAGACATATATGAATATCTTGAATGCCAACTCCACCCCCTTCCTCTTCTCCCTCTATGAGACTACACTTACACAATTAAATATAGTGAATATTAGGCTCACGTCCATATTTTGAAACTTAATTAGGCTCACATCCGGTCATAAACTTAATATAAATTAGGTCCCTATTTTCAAAACTTATAAAATAATAATATAAAAAAATAAAAAAAATTCGTAAATTATTAATAAAATAAATTATGCATTATACAAAAAATTCAGTTCAAAAAACAACGAAAATAATGTCAGAAAGAAGAAAACAGCAAAATAACAGAAAAAACTGCAGTTAAATGCATAATATTATGCACCTTTTTGATTTTATTACATGCATATATGCAATTATTGCAGTTCTTCCAGTGGATAGATTTAACATAATTTTTCAGTTCATTTTTATTTGCATCCAAATGTGCAAATTTCTCAAAAAAATGCACACATGTGTGCAACATTTTTATAGGATAAAAAGTAGGGATCTAATTTATAAAAAAAAAAAAAAAAAGATTTGAAAATTTTAAACCCGCCCCTTATTTTATTACTTCCGCCTTTTTTTTTTTTTTTTAAAAAAAAAAGTGCGTTCCTTCATAAAAAAAAAAAATTCTAAAATATGGAAATAATTTCAGGATTCTACGGAAATAAAAAAAATAGATGCATACATTTATGCAATTATTACTGATAATTGCATATATGTATGCAACTTTTCCGTAAGCTGGTCGGTTTGAAAATTTGAAACTAAACCTGCACAAATGTGTGCAAATATTGGGTATATTTGCACACATGTAAGCATGTTTTTGTATGAATAAAAATCAACGAAGATGTATTTAGTGAAAAATATGCACGGATGTATGCAGGAAAGTGATATATGTGCATACTATTATGCATTTAACTGGAAATTTCGTTTTTTTTTGTTTTTTTGATTTTTGACGCCTTCTTTGATGGTTTTTTGTTCTGAATTTTTTAGTGTTTACATGTTTTATTTAAATACGAATTTACGTGATTTTTTTATATATTTTTTTATATTTTTTTGATGACTTTTCAGAAAATAGGGACCTAATTTACAATAAGTTTATGACCGGGTTTTTTTTATATTTTGAAACTTAATAGGGACCTCTAAAAAACGCACCCTTAAATATATGTACGCACACATACACATATACACAAATAAACACATACACATACATATGTGTGTGTGTCTATATGTATATATATATATGTATATGTATATATATATATATATGTATATATATATATATATATATGTATGTGTGTGTGTATGTGTGTGTGTACACATACCTTTACAGTTAAAACGCTTAGCGGTTTCATATCGGCGAAGTGGCAAAAATGTGTAACGAGGATAAAGCATGAAAATAACAAGGATATAGCGGAGGCACAAAAATGTTTATCAGATGTAAAACCAAATATTAGAAAATTAATTAATCGTCATGTTAGACCAAAAATTGGCTCTAACACCCAAATTAGCTATGAATTCAATGAAATAGAATCAAAAAGCAATAAAGAACACGCAATTTATAGTGGTTCGGCGTTAACGAGCCTACGTCCACTTTGTTTTCTTTTAATTGATGATTTAAATACAAATGCAGCAATGATTCTCACTCAACTTCACAATTACAACGCATAAACTCACTCAAATCTTTCAAAAATAGACTTTTAGAGATGATTTTGATCTGAATGTAGCTGTGAAATTCGGTTATGGAGGAAGTTAGAACTGAGAATTTGCCAAAAGATCTTTTCCACTGTCTCCAGATGGTGTATTTATAGGTGAAAAATCTCTTCGAAGTGGCTCCGGTTCGGAATTGCGTGGCACCCATCCCATACGAGTCAGGTTCGGAGGCTCCCAGATGATGACAGCGCATTGATTTAGTGGGAGATCGTGGGAGAAATTGGTCCGAGTCTTCAGGGAGCGTGCGTAGCAACGGTCACATTCTCAGAGAAAACGGTTCGGATCGGCTGCCTCCGATCCGATTTGATGAAGCCATCTGTTGTTTTCTGATGTTGCTGCCATACTCCTCCAATCCGACCCGCCGAGGCCATCTGTTGTTTTTTGATGTTGCTGACGCATCTCTCCGATCCGATGAGTCCACTCGCTATCTAATATTGTTGACGTGCTCCTCCGTTCCGAACCGATGAGTCCACTCGCTATCTAATATTGCTGACATGCTCTTCCGTTCCGAACCGATGAGTCCACTTGCTATCCTTTGATATTGCTGACGTATTACCTATCCGATCCGATGTAGTTTCTGCGTCTCTGATCTCTACTCACTTCCTGTGCTACTTTCCTCCGATCCGAACCGATTGGTGGCTTTTTCGCTGTTTGCTCTTTGTGTAGCCTAGTTCACAAAGTAGGCTAACATTTTGCCCCCTCGAAGTACACTCTTATCTGATATAAAGTGTGCATCGAAGCAGTCTACGAAACATCCTTTGAATTAGAACCATTAAATGATCACTTCCATTTACTTGTAGCGTCGCTTCATAAAGTCGTGGCTTTTGCTGCTTATATATACTCACAAACCATATAAATCACTTTCTTCATCTTCAAACAATTTTGAGAGCTTCTTTCAATGTCCAGCGATTCTTCCAAGTGAGCTCTTTCTTTGCTTTTCCTCAAATTTACTTGCGTGTCGAACCAGTGTATGTGGTCCTTCGGTTCAGATTCCGATCCGAATGGACTTCCTCCAGCAGTACACTCAGATGAGCCCTCCAGTCTCGCTTCACCATGGGCTAACAGGCCAAAATACACGAGTGGGCTTGGCTTCCAGTCCGAATGGGAATACGAGTGGTCACCTTAATTTTATATAAATCTGCCTCCTACCTTCTTCCTCTTCTCTTCTTTATTTGTTCTCGTCCAAGCAACTTAGCATTGATATCCTAGAACTTCAAAAAACTCTGAAATTATTTCGTTCTTCCATAAATTCAACAACTCGGTAGGTCAAAAGCTTCGATTACTTTACTGTAATCGATTTTGATTTAGATTTGTGGTAAAACTGGATGATTCGAACATGGTGTGCGTTTAATTCCAACGCCGCCGCCC
Source organism: Allium sativum (assembly GCA_030737875.1). NCBI lineage: Eukaryota > Viridiplantae > Streptophyta > Magnoliopsida > Asparagales > Amaryllidaceae > Allium > Allium sativum. Next base: position 574,629,542 of record CM060909.1, on the reverse strand, counting down.
TCTCCCCCTTCGCCGTCGTCGTTGGTGGCTCCTGTCACCTCCTCGAGGCGTTGAGAGGAAGAATTTTGGTTTTACAGTACACTTGAGCACGTAAGTGCTTGGACTTAGTTGGGATTTGTCAAATTGAGTTGTGTTCGGTACTGGTTAGGCGAGGTGGAAGATGAAGGAGATGAAGGAGAGGAGATGAACTAGGACCGGTTCGGGTAAAGAAGTGTTGGAGTGAGGGAAAGGTGCATATATGACCCGATCGGGTTGGAGCAGAAAAGGCAAAAGAAAGAAAACAAAACCCATCTGATCGGATCGGATGGTGTTTACAAGGCCGGGTCGGGTCGGAGTAGAAAGAGGCAAAAATAAAGGGAAAACAAAACTTACTTGTTCGGATCGGATGGTAATAAGGGACAAAGAGAAGAACGATTACTCAAGCTGATCCGATCCGCTCCGAAAGCCTACATCCGAGCCGATCCGGTTTAACTCACTGGGTAGGACGTCCGCTTCCAATCGAAACATGACTTTGCCCTCTGATCCGATCCCAATACAGATATCCAAACCGAACCAAAACAGCCTAACTTAACGTGCAAGAATTTTTTCAACTATCTTAATCAATGCTTGACATAGCCTTCAACTTGACGAACAGTTAGGATAGCGCCTTTCGAACATGACAAATATCAAGAATTGTTCTGAACATTACTGCTTTCTTGGACCTTTACATTATGCTTTCATGTATTTGCTATGCATTTTTATTACACGTAGCACACACTTTAGTTCACATACACATACGGGGGACACCGGCAACTTTACTCTAATTCTTGCTATTGTTTCTTCGATAGTCTAGTAATCATGGACGAAAGACGTTCATCTAGATTGGCAAAGAGGATGGAAGTTGCAGAAACTTCTGAGAGAGTTACCATTGATGACATATCTTCTTCTTCAGACCCTGAATGGGACGACGAGGGCCCAGATTATGAAGTAGGAGCGCATAACAATGAAACGCCTTCTGATAGCGAAGTTTCTCTGGGCTATGAGGAGGAAGGAGGGATTGGAGATAATCGAGCTCCTGACGAATTTGAGTCTGCCATTATCTTGAAATCACCCATAGACTCTGTTGAATCAACGATCGACGATGATAGACTTGTCCGCATATGTCTAAAGCACGGGATACTAAAAAGGGATACCCTGATGCCATCGAAAACTAACCGTCCTCACAATCCCCCAGAAGGATTTATGGAAATTACGCGACTGATGTGCATGGTCGGGGCTATTCCACCGTTTTCGCCTTTTGTTGTCGACTTTCTAAGACAGTTGCGGATTGCCCCCATGCAGCTACATCCCAACTCCTATGCTTACTTATATACCTTATATATAGCATACCGAGAGATTTTAGGTACAAAGCTCACTTTCGACGACGTTCACTTTTTTTATAATTTCAAGCATCGGACTCGAAAAACTCCTTCCTTCTCTTACTTCGAATCAATCCCGAAAAGGAAAATTATTTCAGCGCCGTTCAGCAGCAAGGCCGGCGATTTCAAGCTGGAATGGTTTTATATAAGGCAACAGCTGGGATGTGCTAGGAGATGGACAAAATCAAGTAAAACATTGGTTTTTTAGATCTCAACTTTGAATGTTCACGCCAACACATTAATCCGTTTTCTTTTTGTTTGCAGTTGATAATCCAAAACAAATATCGTGTCAAGTATACTTTGATTGGATGCATCGGCTCCTTAGTGGCGACCAAAAATTTCTGACCATCGATGAAGTCCTTAAGGATGAATACCTTCATCATCACGGGTTATTGTCCATTACCCGTAGCATAGGTCACGGGTCAGGTCCATATGTATACATCGCCCCAGTGGACATAATTCCTGAAATGGGCGAGGGATCGAAAGCCCAAGAATACCTCTTCGGACTTCGCCTTCTCTATCTTCAACTCAAGACGATGAGCTGGCCAACATAGCCGAAAAGCACCGAGAAGGGTACATCATCCCTGGGGATGCTATTTCTCCTGGGAAATCACTATCTCCTAAAGCACTGCCAACAGACGCTTCCCAAGGAGATGCCCCTACTACTGATGATCCTATATTTCAGGGCTTAGGAGATCTCCCCCTACCAGAATCTATCTATAGTTCAGAGGATTTTGGCACAAATCCTTTAGTTTTTACTTCTTCTAAGGAGACTACTCTTGTTAAGGCCAAAGAGCCCACTCACGCTGGCTTGGCTTCGGACTCGATTTTGTCGGGGGGAACACCACTTAGGATGCACTTAAAATAATAGCACCACACTTCACAGCACTTACTTCTCATGAGAATACTGATTCTGAATTCCACTTGCATTGTTGCGCAGGTACAATGTCTTGCCCTTATTATGACATCAGGAAAATACGTCGCAGCATGACTAGACCCCCTTCCGATGTCGAGCATGATCGCCGCGAAAGCCGGGGTAGAGAGGACAGGAGGCCCCATGATCCTTATCAGTTGCGCACCTCGCGCTCTCGCTCCCCTGTCCGGTCGGATCCAGAACGATACAAAAGCTACCAGGGTCGTCGAGGAGAAGACACATCGCAGCCAAAAGACCAAACTTCTCCTCAAGACAAACGCAGTAGGGAAAGGAGCCCGCCAAAAGATACCGACCCACGAGGCAAGCATAAGCTTTCTGGTAAGCGGCCTAGGAATGGTGATGAGGCCATCGTGCCCGCTAAACATAAGGATACTGAGTTAACATACTGCGCACCTCCACCATTGGATGCTGAAGCTAAAGTTAAACGGACATATTTGGAGAAGCAGTTCCCCGACCATTATTTTGAAAATCTGACTTTCTTACCTGCTCTCGAGCCTATTTCCTCGAGGTGGGCAGATGAGGCCAAAGCAAAAATTGACGCAGTCGAAAAACAATATTCGGAGATGTTCAAGTATTCACGTAACCTCTCCAGAATCATTCGAACTTTAATTACGGATATTGAATCAATGAAAAAGACTGTAGGTGCCGACGCAAAGGCCTTAAAAAACTTGGAGAAGGACCGCGAGGACACACAGGCCCAACTTGTAATCGCTCAACGAGACACTACCAACTTTAAACAGCGGTTTAAAGAGTTACAGAAGCGTTATTATGACTTACTAGAATCTCATAGCCAAGAGCGCTTAGAGTTGAAAAAGTAGGCAGAAGATGCTAAGTCGGATAGCGCCAAAATGCAACTTTCTTACAATGCTCTTGAGCGAGGAAAAGCCGAGTTAGCGAGAAGGAACACTGAATTGGAGAAGAGAGACGCTGACTTGGCTTCCAAGTTGATGGAGGCCGAGAACAGGGTTGCCCTAGCGGAGGGTAACGTGGAAAGTGTTATTAAGTCCGCCGAAGAGACCCACAAGCAGCTGTCAGAGGCCTTGGAGGATGTGCATGGTTTCGGCGAATTAATGATCGAATTCTTCGCGCATATAATTCGTCGCCGAAACATCTCTTGGATTGAAGATTATCCGACTACCTTGGTTCACGTATGGAGCCAAATTATTGAATGGGAGAAAGAGGAGCTCAAGCTAGATTCTGTCGATGAAGACAAGCTCATGGAAAAATATCTAAGAGATGATGAGCCGGCTCGTCTGGCCAAGGGGCGTCGTCTCATCGCCGCTGCTATGGAGGAGGAGAAGCGGATGGCCAAACAAAAGTATATCTCCGAGGATGGTTCTTCTTCTACTGCCGCTGAAACTTCTGAAGTTGAGGGATATGACCCCGAGAACCCGGAGATCCCTCAGGCATCTCTTTTATCCCCTATACCCGAGATGGCGTCAGAGACGACAGTCGCTCCAACTGAGAAATCATCGGAAGGTATTTCTACCTTTTCACCCCAATTCGTCAAAGCTGTCTCCACTTTTCATCACATAATCAGGCAATCGATGAAGGACCCTTTATTTTCTCCTGAGTTGATAACTGTTGCTTCTCATTCTGTAGGTGTTGAACCGTCCGAGAAGACAGACGTGCCTCGGGAACCACTGACGGAGCAAAATCCGCGGAGAAGGCTGAAGGAGAAAAGGATAAGGCTGCCTCAACAGAGTCAGGAGGGGGAGCTGAATTGTCCAAGGCTGATGCTCCTCATGATGACGAGACGATAGACGCCTTGAAGGACGATAGCGGTAGCGAGGGACATGAGGAAGACCCTGATGTGGCTATAGTCGGGGATTCAAAAAGCGCTGATGACATCACTTTAGCTGAAATGAAAGCCGAACAAGATAAACGTATGCAGCTAAAGGTTGAAGACCTGGACCCCGAAAGCCTTAAGCCTCTTGCAGTGATGGCTCCTGGATCAAGGTTAGTCGTTAAGCTTTCAACTAGATCTATTACAGAAGAGCTTGCTAAAAAATCTTCTCTTGATTCCAGCGTTCCATCTCCTGGGAAAAAATCAACTGATTCTAGCACTTCGGCTACAGGGAAGAAAAAGTTGAAACGCGTTATGACCGAAGCTGAAAAGGAAGCTAAGGCTGCTCAGAAAGCTGCCAAAAAATCCAAGTCTGATCCGAAGCCCAAATGATGAAGTGCTTCGTTTTATTTTGGCATTTGATTGGTTTGCAATTGTTGTAGCGAGTGCGGCCCTCGCATCTTCTGTTTTGCTTGTTTTCCTTGTACAAACTCACACGTATGTAAATAAAAATAGTTTATTTCCTGCAATGCCTGACAGTCGTTAGTTCAGTACTTAAGTAAAAATACAAAAGTATGTCATACTAAAGTTATATTATGTGGTCATAGTGGAGGGGAGTATGTGTGCACATGTATGCCCCCAGTCAATCTTGGATAACCGAACAAGTACTATTCAAGATTAAATTAAATTAAAAAATCCAAATGTCCCCGATTCTCTGATGGGGCCATATTCCTTTCGTCATTGATGCCTGTTCTTTCTGGCATCTTTATACTCTTCTGTCTCATATCCAGGTTAGAGTTTTCGTTGAGGCGGTCTCTCATCTGGGTGCACCTTAACGTCTCAGTGGACGTTGTCTTCCCGTCCTTTATACTCTCTCTCGATTCTTGAGAGTTAGAGTTAAGAATGTCGTCTTCCCATTCCTCTATGTCTTATCGTACAAACAGTCATTTTGTTTGTTCCTGCATATAGGTCGTCTCCAACTTTCCAAATCTTGATTTAACATTTCGTGTTTCATAGTCATAATAGAATAATTGTTGAAGATATAAATAATGCAGGAAAGTAAATGACACACGATATTTTTATAGTGGTTCGGCTAAGTCGTAGCCTACATCCACTTTATAATCTTTTGTTCACATAAACAGACTTTTTAAAGGCAAGTCGTGCCTTTTTACATAGCTTATGAAAACAAAAGAAATGACATTTCATATTTAGCTCAGATATCGTCGTAGGTGCTGAGAGTTCCAGGCTCTGGGAATCTCCTCACCGTCCACGGTCGTTAGCTTGAACGCTCCTGTATCAAGCTTTCGTTGGAAGGTGTATGGTCCTTCCCATTTTGGACCCAATTGGGTTGAAGGCGGGAAGACTCGCTTCAATACTAGGTCTCCTGGTTCAAAGGTTTTGAGGCAAACCTTCCGGTCATAATAACGTGATACTTGATGTCGATGTCTTGAGGCGCGCAAGTCGGCTTCATCTCTTTTTTCTTCAATCATATTAAGATATTCTAGGAGGAGCGCCTTATTCGTCATCGGGTCATAGTACGCAACTCGATGAGAAGCGACTTCCAATTCTACCGGGATCACCGCTTCAGACCCAAAAGAAAGTGAATAGGGAGTATGGCCGGTAGCCGTCTTAAAGGTCGTCCTGTAGGCCCATAAAGCTAATGGCAACTCATCTACCCATCTGGCTTTGGCCCGCTTCAGCCGCTTCTTTAGAATTGATTTAATGACTTTATTTACGGCTTCGACCTGTCCATTTGACTGCGGATGAGCTACTGTAGTGTATCGTTTATCAATCTTATATTTCCGGCAGAAGTTTTTGAACTCAATGCTGTCAAATTGTGTCCCATTATCGGTTATGATGGTCTTCGGAATCCCAAATCGACAAATAATGTTTCTGACCAAAAAACTGATCACCTTCCTTGCCATGATGGTTGTTAGAGGTTCAGCTTTCACCCATTTTGTGAAGTAGTCCACGGCAACGATCGCGTACTTAGCTCCTCCTCTGGCAATAGGTAGCACTTCAATAATGTCAATTCCCCACATGGCAAACGACCATGGGCTTACCATTGACCTGAGCTGAGTCGGGGGCGCTTTGGGAACTTTGGCATATCTTTGACATCTATCGCAGCGTCGTGAATAAGCAGCCGCGTCTTTGTTCACGGTGGGCCAGAAATACCCGTACCGTAACACATTCTTTGCTAGGGTTTGGCCCCCAATGTGATCTCCACACTCACCTTCATGCACCTCTTGCAGTACAAGTTTGATGTCATCGTGTGCGATACACTGTAGCAGGGGCATTGAAAACCCTTGACAATAAAGGACGTAGTCCTGTAAAACGTATCTTGTAGCCTTACGCCTTACAGCTCGCCTTTCGCTCTTTTTCAACGGGAGGGTTCCATTTTTGAGAAAATTCTTAATTGATGTCATCTTGGATTCTCTTTCTGGTTCAACTTCCAAGGCTAGCTCTGTTTCCATTAGATCGAAACTTGGTGAATCCAACAACTCTATTGGAACCATCTCGGATTCTTTGGGACTATCAGAACTTGCTAGCTTCGCCAATCGATCTGCTTTCTTATTTTCCGCTCTTGGAATGTATGTTATGCTATAATGCTCCAAACCTTCCAACAACTCCTTTACTTTCTTGAGATAAGTGATGAGTCGAGGTCCTTTAGCAGCAAATTCTTCCCGAACCTGACATACAACTATCTTGGAATCGCAATATATATTGTCTTCACTCCCAAATCTTTGGCGAGTTTCAGCCCGGCAATCAGGGCATCATACTCGGAATCATTGTTAGTAGCAGTAAACTCTAGCCATAATACATAGTAGATAGATCGTCCTTTAGGAGTTGTTAAAACAACTCCAGCGCCAGATTTTCTATCATTCTTGGCTCCGTCCGTATATAATTTCCACGGACTAAGCTCTAATTCTTGATCCAAAGCAACTACTTTGTTACCCACCGTTTCCTCTTCAGGAATTGTAAATTCTGCTATAAAATCAGCTAAGGCCTGCCCCCTTATTGTTCTTCGCAGCTGAAAGTTCAAATCAAACTGACTCAGCTCGATATTCCATTTAAGTAACCGCCCTGATGCTTCAGGTTTCTGCAACACTTGTCTCAAAGGTTGGTCGGTATACAAAACTATTGGGTATGCCTGAAAATAATGGCGGAGTTTGCGGGAAGCAATCAGGAGGCTATAAGCAAGCTTCTCTATCTTTGGGTAGTTACGTTCTACAGCAGCTAGTTTTTTGCTTATGTAATACACAGGTTTCTGGACTTTATACTCTTCACGTACTAGTGCTGCACTGACGGCGTGAGATGATACCGCCAAGTAGACGAACAAATCCTCATGTTGCACGGGCTTTGATAATATTGGAGGCTTTTCTAAGAAGTCTAACAGATTCTGGAACGCCTCCACACAGTCGGGAGTCCACTCAGTTGGATGATTTGCATTGACAGAGTGGCTCACGGAGTTGAGGAGTTTTTGAAGTAAATCAAAATTACACAGAAATGATGATATTATCCTGACAGTAAAACAACAAGAACTTCTTAATCATGGAATCCGTAAATTTTTGCATTAACACATAATACAAGCTGCATGGTAAAATGGTGTTGTGCGCCCAAGAAAAGATTGCCTATTCTTAATTCCAATTTAAAAAAAATAGCCACTTCTACGCTCAGACAAGATTTGTAACACAGTCTAGCTCTAAAACAACAACAGCAACCGAAATTTCTACCTTCTAGTACTATCTTACTTCTTAGCTATATCAAGAACAATTATTGGTAAAAAAAAACAGCTTACATTTCCACAAAAAACAGCTTTTATAAAGAACAATTATTTGTACATGTTCCTATTTGTACACAACCAGCAGTAAATACACATTTTGATAACACATTATCATCCACTTTCATTAGAACAAAAAAATTGCTGAGGATTATCTTTGATTCTACCATGTTCCATTAATAACCAAAGCACCAACAGTTCCTCAAAAACCTATCCATTTTATTTGATTTTGTGTGATGATTTAAAAATAGGATAGTACTTAACAGGGGATACATTTATTGCAACAAATTTTTGTATTCCAGCTAACATTTTCGAAAATTGATTTAAGATAACAAATTTTTCATGCTCTGGGGCCAATATTTATTAATCTGAAAGTAGGACATGGTATTAATTAGTATTGACACCACATTTGTAATCATACCATGTTGACAGAAGGGTATTTCATCCACCACTCATGTGAATGTCATATACGACGCTGCATCAAGTATATATCTTTAATAAAGTTCACATGTCAACTACTTTTGTTGTCGTATAATCATCATTTCATTCATATGTTGCTATCATACTAGCATTTGTTAATACCATTAGATTTCAATATCTGCGCTGTAGGGTATAACATTGTGCAGCAGATAGCAATAATAATTTTGATTCCGAGACCAGTCAAAAAGAGCCTGACTTCCCGACAATGCACATACAGATTAAAAGGAAACAAATGAGAGGTTTGAGAAGATATACCTAATGTTAATGGGTAAGTTAGATCATCAATATCGTGGAGGAATAACATGCAAGATAATCTTAATGATAAGATTAATCTGACTTATATAAATAAGATATCAAGATAAGGTTTATGCTACAGAAGGTTACCAAATAGATAAGGTTGTTAATATTTCAGTAATAAGCATAATCGGCAAATCTTCTGTATAAGCATACCATTTAATAACCTAGAGAAATTAACAAGAAAATTATCTTATATCAAGTAAACAATGCCAATATTAAGATTTATCAATTTACTAAGGCTGATAATAATATTATTAATCACAAACAAAATTATCTTGTCATCATAATCTTAATATAATGATGTTTGTGGATCGCATTATTTATGACACAATCTTAATATATTATCTTATTACCAAATTGATAACCTTAAACCTTGAAATTATCTTATCATCATAATTTTAATATCAAGATAATCTTGATATTAAGATTATAATCATATTAAGGCTGATAATAATATTATTATCTTGATATTAGGATAATAATATATTATCCTAATATAAGATTATCAGGTCTTGTTATTAAATATAAGATTATCTTGATGTTAAGATATTTGGTGGTTTATCTAAGTCCTTTTTATTGTAATTGTCGATGTAATCTAACTTTTATCATTGCAAACTACTGTTAATATATTGATATTAAGATTATCTTGAATTCATTAATGATACTGTAGTCTTTTCAGATTTATATACTGTAAAGCATTTCTCTATATCTTAAGATAATCTTGATACAGAGAAATCCTTTCATATCTCACATTTCTATATATGGACTTATCTATTTTTTGCGCAAATAAATGTAAACTTATAGATAATTTTAAAGTAAAATGGCCTAATATTAAGATACTGTTATGCCACAGCCTTCATTATTGATGGCAACAAAGCTAGCTGCCTAGGAGTCCTTGTTGTATTGGTTGATGGGAGTAAAGAAGAAAGAGGTAATGTACGAGGTAAGCAAGGTTGTCAATTGATAACACATGGGGTCTCAGCGCGCAAAACCATAAATCAAAATGCCATAAGCAAAATCTCCACAAAGTAAGAACAGATCACGAAAAATATGAACCAGATCACATAAACCCAAACTCAGTGACAAACCATATGGAAATTTATCATGAAAGTACTTTACTGTTTTAGTGTCTTAAATTTGATTATTTTTAGATTAGTTCGATAAACTGGAATGTCTGTGTTTTACAACAATTAAGTTGAATTGACAAAATTAATATCATTATCTCTAGCCTATTCGCAAACACCACTCCACACTGCTACTCACGGCAACATATTATTGCTGCTTTGTGGCCACATTGGGCTAGTGCTTGATGACAGCAAAGTGCTGCAAGAGCAACCTACCTTAGTAAGTCGACCATTAACAAATAATTTTCCAAACTCAGAAATAGCGTTCTACTTTCATTGTTGTCATTAAGGCCAGATGAACATTTTACAGCAGTATACTTTACATAGTTGAACATACAAATTAATCAAAATATTTTAAAATAATAATAGTACTAATAATAAATAGAAAATTTCTCTAACGCACCGCAACAGAAATTAAATGGCTTAACGAATTTCATATCAGTTTATACATCTGTGAAAAACACCCTGCTAATTGTGAGGCTAAATGACAAGTTGTATTAATGAAAATACTTTATTGAATCAAAATTTGGAATGGAAATAGTCCATGAACAATCCATCAATGCTCTCTTCTTTTATTATTAAGAACTTAATTTTTAATGGACTCTGTAATACATGTCATTCCACAGAAATGAAATTTACTATATATTGTGGTGACTAGTTTAACGGTTCACAGCTAAGCATAACAAAGAGAAATAAATATTTGATCAATTAGAGGAGTAAACGTAAATTTAAATAATACTCCTAATCTATCTTTTTAACATGACAATTTAACATATAAATATTCATGATCAAAATCAAAGTTTTAAAATAAGATTCAAAACTGTGAATTACTTACAAATTTCTCGGTAGCACATGGAATCACCTTCCCCGTTTTTCTACTTGTATGAGCCACTTTCCATACCATTGTGCGCGTGATCTTCCGTCCTGGATTCTCCGCTGCCTGCATTTGAAAATTTCATGAAATATATTTTTGTTATTGAAATATTAATATAGAAAAATCTTTTACATACCAATTCTTCATATACTTTAAGATAAGGTTTTCTTCCCAATGTATGGGTCAAAGTGCTTTTGCCTTTATTTCCGGAATTTGTCTTACATTGTTTCTTTTTCTTATCACTATATTCGATATCAACAAACCTCTGCCACCACACTTTATCAATGTCATCAGGACGACTGTTAAGTGCAACTTGTTTGGGTATGAGAGCTCCATCTTTTTTGAGGAATCTATTACGTACTGTTGACTTGAAAGTTCGATAACGTTGCGAAAATCTCTTCTCCAATATTGGTCTAGCTACCATAGGGTCGATATTCAAGTCAAACTCTTTCTGTTGGAACAAAAACAAAATTTTAGCATATATAGCATAAAAGCAAGTGTTTTTAAGCTATAATACTTGATAAATAGATCACATATTTTAATGCAGGTGTTTTTTAGTCAAGTTTATAAATGGCGATTCATTTGTTTGATAACGAGAATCATAGTAAAACCATTGATCACATAAATGCGCAGGCTTAATTATACATGTAACGTAATAGCTTAGCTATCAGTTTTATTCTGGAAACGACGGGTATTCATAATTATAAAGGTCGAAGGTATGCAGCCTTCAGTTTTTAGTGTATTCATAAAGGGTATTCATAATTAAAAGGGTATTCATAATTATCAGAATTTGAAACTAAGCTGCCCATTGTGCCGATGTTAGCTATGTATACGCCTTTGCGTAGAAATGACTGTGTTCCTGTTTCTTCATTAGTAATCTCTGAAATAGGGTAACTTGTAAGTTTCTGTGGAGAAATATAACCAGTGGTTTTCAATTACAAAATATATCTGGTAAATTCAAGTTAAGTCAGTTAATCAAACCATCAAATTCATAATCCTGAGGCTAAAAATTAATGATATGTTCCTGTGTCGTTATAGTTCATAAGCACAAGGATTAATTTTAGATAGCATTTCAAAATGATCATAAAGTTTGTTGCAATTTTCTAATCTAAACCTTCCAGCGGCGTTAACAAGAACTGAAACAAGAAAATGAAAATAGCTTGAAAACAAGTCTGAAAAGCAGAGTAAAAAAACTAGAAGGGATGAGTGATAGAAAAAGCAACCTAAAAACAAGTAAACTCAAACGAGAAATGGCAGGGGATAGATAACCAAATACCACTGTGATCATTTGTATAGGAGCCTGGAACCAATGAAGGAAAACTTTAGAACTAGAAATGCATGGAACAGTAATCAAATTGTGAGTAAATTTCAACTTCGCTTTCCATTTGCTTTAGTTATATAAGTTGAAATAAGAGTATCTAGTATATGAGTTTATGTTTTCTATGGGAGAAGTGTTATTATGTAGTTTTGAGGTAATAATTTAATCTGACCTTTGGTCATCTTTTATACTCAATTCAATGGATGTTGTAGGGTAATAAGGTAGAAATCAAATATGACCTTTAATCATCCCTTAAATTCAATTCAATGCATGATTAGGAAAATGGCTTCCTGTTAACTTCTTACTTTGGTAACTGTTTTTTATGCGCTAGTTGGACAACTAATATTAAGTGGGATGCAAACAGTAACCGATGAAATATGGGTATCAGTGAATTAAATAAGGCCATATAACTATTGTGCAATAGAAGAAATATAAGGAGACAACGTAGATGGGGAGAATATGCATTACAAATTGGTTCTCAGTACTGTAAAATGGGATGGTTCTGGTTTCAAAGTATTTGATGTTTGGGTATGATGGGCATAGATGCCAAACATAAAAATATTGGCCTAACTTTAACGTTATCAATTTCAGTTGTTTATAAACCAAGGCCGACAAAACTGATTTAAACTTAGTGCTCTTATACATCTTTCTATGGTATCAAATTTTCAGATTTTTACCAACATATTTGCAAGAATTACTGTGGGTTATTGTAATAACCCGGAAATTCTGAACCAGTTTAAAATTTTTATTTCGGCAATTTTAGCGAATTTTGAGTATTTAAAATGAATTATTTTAAATAATATCGACGAGAAATTTATTTTGAATATAATTCAAACGTATATATTATACGCGTCGTCGTTAGAATATAAATAATTATATATAATTATAAATAGAATTGAAAATGGCGCGGTAGTTTGATAATTCGATTTCAAACTTCAATTGAATGTACCGGGTGCAAAACAATCCGGATTTTAGTGAAACCAAAAACATTAGGATCTAATTGATAATATCTTTCCAACGAATCCAATAGATCAAAATTTCATAGCAGGAATCAAAAGATATGTCCAGTTGAAAATTCTGAATAGTCGCTATGGAATTCAGGCCCTTAAAAATGGGAATTTTGCAAACGACCTCGGATTTCGACGAAACCAGTTTTGTTGTGTCCGTGATGTCAAATTATTGCTAGGTTTCTAATTTCATAATTTTTCGAATCAATATGTGAGCGTGGCAAAGGAAAACGCGTTTGACCGGTTTCAGTTGATTTTAATCGACTGGAAATTGGCCATTTTTCAACGGTCTCAGAATTCGACGAAACTAGTTTTATTAGGACTGTATCGTCAATACGAAGTTAGAAAATATTTTTCTGGAATTTTTAGGGCTAGTATGTGACCCCGGTAATTTGAAATGTACGTTTAAAATTCAATATAGTGATTTAAATGTAAATTTAACGGAAATTGATTGTAACAGCCGAACCAGCCTACGATACATATACCATTGTGTTCGGAATGGGGGTAAAACGCTGTAGACGACAGGCGGTGGGCCTCGTTTCGAGGTCGTATGTGAAAGTCAACTTTTTGGCAAAATAAAATAAAATATATTATATCTTCCCCCCCTCTCCCTTTTTCTTTCTGCCCCCCCCCTCTTGTTATCATTTCAGAACGCAGAGAGAAAAAAAAAATGTTAGCCGCCGTTGCCCAGCCCTCCCCGCCACCGATTCCTCCGCCACCTCCTCCCCAGGCCAATGCGCCTCCGACCCCTCAAACTCCCACGCCCCGTCGCGAAACCCCAGGCCACCACCCAAATCCCGTCGCTCCCTCCTGACCCCCGCCTGCCACTCCCACCGCCGCCCTGAAACCGACTGCCGCCCCCTCCTCTTCTTCCCCCTCCCTTCTTCTTCCTCCTCCCCCTGGCTCTTCGTCGACCGAAACGCCCAGACCCCCCCCCCCCATGCACCGAAGAGCGCGACATGCCCCCCAAACGAACCACTGTAAGTTTTATTTTCAGTTTTTATTATTTTATTTATTTTAATTTACCTTTTAGTAATAGGTTTTATTTTATATAATAGCATAGAAATAAAAATTGGGTTTTTAAATATAAAAAAAAAGGGCCATAAAGTTTTGATTTTTATCATATGATTATTGGAGGTGAAAAGATTGAAATTTTTATAAATATGAAAGGATGAGATTTTTGATTAGAAAAGTTTGAATTTTTATATAGTATAGAGAATAAAAATATAATTTTTATAGTGTGTTCATGAAAGTAAAAATGCGATTTTTATATATTGAATAGCAAAGTAAAAATTTGATTTTTATATATTGAATAGCAAAGTAAAAATTCGATTTTTATCTATTGAATAGCAAAGTAAAAATTCGATTTTTATATATTGAATAGCAAAGTAAAAATTCGATTTTTATATATTGAATAGCAAAGTAAAAATTCGATTTTTATATATTGAATAGCAAAGTAAAAATTCGATTTTTATATATTGAATAGCAAAGTAAAAATTCGATTTTTATATATTGAATAGCAAAGTAAAAATTCGATTTTTATCTATTGAATAGCAAAGTAAAAATTCGATTTTTATATATTGAATAGCGAAGTAAAAAATTCGATTTTTACATATGTAGTGGCTACGAGCAACGAAGAGGACGAAAAGGCGAGAACGACGAAGATTTCTATAAATGAAGAGTCGTGCAATTGGATTAGCAATCTGTGAGAACTTCTCACTCTTCAATTTCTTTTCTAGTTATATATATATATACTAGGATGCAGACGGTGCTTAGTAGCACCCGACACAATCGTCCACAGACCATGGACTTGTTTGTTTGATTGCAAATTAGCTAGACTATTTGGTTTGAATTGAATGGTTTGGTGGAATGAATGGACTTGATTGATGTGTGAATGGCGTGGGCCTTCACTAGACCGGGGATAAGGCTAGGCCTTGTCCCGTTTCTAGTATCGTGCCGTTATGCCGCCGAAATTTTCTAAAATAAGTTAGAAAAATAAAAATATCATTTTATTTAAAGAATGAACTGAATAGAAATTCATATGTTGGAATAAAATGTTTTATCGTTAAAAATATAATTTTTAACGTGAATGTGAATAAATAAATATTCATTTACAAACCAGGCGGTTTGTTTATGTACACCTATTTGAAGGACATTGATTGGGCCGATAAATTTTACACATCGCCCAACTGCACAAATAAAATATGCGTTTGATTTTTTGAAACCCCACACGGGTGTTGGGATGAAATTTGAAGTTCACTCATCCTGATTGATTAAATATGTCGATCGATTGATTGACAGGCTGTTATAAGCGTTAGATATCTATATTTGATGCTTATACAGTGTAGTGCACTTTGGTTGATGGTTGATTATTTTTCAATGCTATTATATACATGTGTTGTATGAAAATCCATATAATTAATGTTATATGGTGATTGATTGGGTCTCATTCCAATTTAGAAAATAAAGAGCAATATAAAGTAAATGTTCATGTGTTGACTGTACTCATCCATTGAGATTAGTCATGTGTTGAACGAAATATTTTAATAATAAAATTTACTTCTTTATCAATATAAAGTAAATGTTCATGTGTTGACTGTACTCATCCGTTGAGATTAGTCATGTGTTGAACGAAATATTTGAAATAGAAATATTTTGATAATAAGAAATATTTGAAATGGAATATTTGAAAATAGAAATACGTTAAGCCGTGTTGATCAGATTGACGCCATTTTGACGTGAACGATATTTATATCGATTTTATTCATTTCGAAATAAATTGAATATATAACGATTTCGAAATGAATTGAATATATAACGATTTCGAAATGAATTGAATATATAACGATTTCGAAATGAATTGAATATATAACGATTTCGAAATGAATTGAGTGTATAACGATTTCGAAATGAATTGAATATATAACGATTTCGAAATGAATTGAATATATAACGATTTCGAAATGAATTGAATTGAAAACGATTTCGAAATGAATTGAATATAAAACGATTTCGAAATGAATTGAATTGAAAACGATTTCGAAATGAATTGAATTGAAAACAATTTCGAAATGAATTGAATTGAAAACAATTTCGAAATGAATTGAATTGAAAACGATTTCGAAATGAATTGAATTGAAAACGATTTCAAAATGAATTGAATAGAAAACGACTTTGGAATTGAATTAAATTGAAAATGAATTCAAATTGAATTGAAAGCGAATTGAAATGAATTCAAATTGAATTGAAATTTGAATTGAATAGAAATGAATTTTAAAACGAATTTATAAAGAAGAATTCAATTTTGCTTTGGATTGAAATGGAAGTTGAAATTGTTTTTGAAACGAATTTAAAACTATTTATATAATTCGTTTTAAATAGTAATCGACGAAATATATATTATATATATTATATATATATATAATATAATGGCCTAAATAGAGCGCGCCGCGCCGCGGCAGTTCGTGAATTCCGACCATTTATTTCAAACGGACATTACGGGAGATCCGACCGTCGGATTCTCCTAAAACCGGAACCGTTGGGTTCGTATCGAAAAGAGCTTTCTAACGAATATTAGAAATTTGAAATCTAACGGTTGGATTTGGAATTATGTCCAAATCAAATTTGAAAAAGGTCGCTGTAAGTGCAGTTCGATAGCCGTTGATGGAAATCGACTGTACGGGCCTTGATAAAATTATTAAAAATGTCAATAATTTGTGTAAAATCATAAGAAATGATTTAGAAAAATTGGGATGAAAAACTCCATGCTTGAAGAGATAAAAATAGATTTTTATCGAAGTAAACTAGTTTTGAACTAGAATTAAAATTCTATTTATTTTTAAATAAATAAATTGAATTCGAAAGGGTTTTAAAAATAACCAGAATTTCCAATGATTGCATTGGAGTGGATTTGAATCGAAATTGTCTTCGGAATATTTCGATGTTGGAATTCGTGATTACACGGATGTTGTTATGGAAATTTGAAAGATATATATTTATATCGTTATTTCCAATACGACATTTGTTAGTCGTAGAATTTGATATTGAATATAAGCCGATATATTTTCTATTCAGAGCCTTGTATTGAATATCAAATGTGATTTGGGTTTGTCGTGAATGGTGTCTTCATTAACACTGTTCTTGAGCCCAGTTGAGAAAAGATTAAATCTTTTTATTTAGATTTAATGACGTGTACCAATTAAATAATATTTAATTGGAATTGAATTGATATTGATTTTTGGGTTTATCGTGAACAGTGTTTTAAATAACACTCGTTCTTTAACCCGTTAATTAATGGAATGTGACTTTGGGTTTATCGTTAACCGTGTTTTAAATGACACGGATTCTTTAACCCAGTTAACGATTAAAACTAAGTGGAGTTTTAATGAATCTTTAATTCGATTGAAATGATCGAGAATGGAGTATCACCAGTTTTGCTCCAGGCGATAGTTAAATCTTTAGTTAGATTTGAACGTGAAATGGTAATTGAATTTACCGATAACACCGTGGTGTTAGATATGAAGTACTACCGGTTTTACTTCATGGGATGAATAGGTTGGGATTGGGAAATTAAAACAAATGATTACTTCGGTAAGGTTCGCTAATCCCGACTAGTTTTGAATTGAAATTCAAAAATAGATTAAAGAATAAATTCAAGAAATTTATCTTGGATAAAATTAATGGGAACCCTTCCCTATGAATGTGAAATTTAGAAACTAACTGTCGGTTAGCCAAGTAGAATGGTTTTCTGAATATTGATCTGATGTTGGTTTCGGCCTTCGGGGTTAATATTTGGGGAATTATTCTCTTGATTAATTTACGGTTAGTGACTAATGAATTGGAATGAGGCGTATGTTGTGTTTGTGTAACACTTATTTAAAATATACGCGAGTTATTCGGAAAGGCCGGGTTTATCCCATTCTGAATAACTGATACGACGATAAGTCGAAGATGAAGACGGTGGTCGAAGACCGGAAGTCTTCACGTCGTTAGGGTGATTACTGATGATCTTGATTGGGCTGTACACCCAAGAAGATGGAAACAGTTGGTGATCGTCCAGACGTACTTGGAGATCAATGGATATGCGGGGTACTAGGTGCCTCCGGTTTCGTTCAGACCCAGAACGGACTTGTAAATGGACTGTGTGTCTGACATTGGATTTTAGTCCGTGTGATTGATCTCTATTAAATATATATCTGTTTGGCGGCGGAGAATTTATTCTGTTGCTTAACGCCCTTCTCTGAGACGTACGAGCTCAGGGGTTATATATTGATGGATATCAAACGCATGGAGTGAATTGCCTGTGTGGCATGCCTAAGTGGCAATTGATCGAGGCTTCTGTTGAAAAGCAAAGTCTTGTGGTGATGATCAAAGCACGACTTTTGTGGCGTAGCTTTGTGTAACATTTACTTCGCGAGTTTCACACCCGGTATGAACCAAAAACGGGAGACGGACCTCAGGGAGGGCATGCGTTTCTTTCTAGCTAAAAGTGGCGTCAGTGGTTTTACACGCCCTGACGAGTGTGACTTATGTGGTTGTTGCTGTTGCGAGGCGCCTCGGTTAGATCGGACGATCCGGGTCCGATGGAGTCATTCGTTGGCTCGTTTGCGCCCCAAAGGGCGGGGAAACGTATTGTTCAGGAATTTTAATCCACATCGGTGGACCGGCCCTGACGATCCAAGGGTCACTCGAGCTCTGATCCTGAGACATGGTAGGCTAGATTGTCTCGAATCGGTTGAGGACTATCTTTTGCCTCGGTTCATAGACGGAAATCCAATTTCCAAATACGTGACATTTGCGGTTTTAATTGTAGAACTAGTATGGCGACATGATATATGGTACCCATGCCGCCTATGATTGATACTTATGATTTGAAGTTTTTTTATACACTATGCACTTATAATACTATCAAATGATTTGTTTTAAATGTACCAAGCATTCTTTGGCTGTTATAAGGGAAAACCCTATCCCCCGGCTTGCGTTGCATTATGTGATAGGACCTGGGTCTTATAACAGCTTCATTTTTCTTTATTTAGCATTGCGCTGTTGTTTTATGCATTGGTATTCTTGGGAGGAAACCCGTTCCGTGTTATACGGCGTGGTCCCTTGATTTACCGAACATTAAAAATAAAGATTAACTGTTTTAGTTCTCACACCAATCACATGACTGACCTGGAGTTTATTGTTTTAACCTAAACTCTGGGTGCCCTTATTTTGACACGGGCAGCTAGTAGTTTTGGTTTTGCAGATTTATATTCACAGGATCCTGGTTTACAGCTGGAACGATATCCGGAAAGCTTTGTATCCGTATATCTCTTCTAGTTGTGTATTGTATTATTTTCTGCTGCTATGTATTTAAATGTAATTTAAATCTCTGATATTTCTGTGTAATATTCATTTATACTCTGTATATTCTTGTATTCTGATGCATTGTTGTAATATACAATGAAATGTTCTTTTATATGCGTTTTGTTGTGGCTTGTTCTCGAACTATCCGCTCTTTCCTTTACGGGGAAGTTACGGGTTTTCACAGTTATAGTTTATAACAAAATACCCATAAACCAGTAAAAGGAATATATTACATGGGTTTGGGTTTGTAGAATGTAGGATTAGTTAACTAAACGATATATTTAAATATTGTATCCCTACGTTGTTATCGTTCAACCTGAGTTTATTTCATATCACTGGGTTGGACTGTTCATTTTGAACTAGTTTACTCGCACGTATGGTACCATCAGGTGCTTTATAGTAACAAAATGTCTAAATACTGGGATTCCAACCCATTATTAAATACAAATAGTTCCGAAGATCAATGGAAACCTGTATATTACTTCGCATCGTTGAGTGAGAATAAACACGACACTCATCAGCAACCTCGTTGAGTGAGAATAAACACAACACTCAGCAACCTTGGCAAATGACAAATAAATATACTGAATTATGGGCAACTCACAGCAAAAATTTCAGTATATATAGCAATGTTTGATTTATAGTGAAAGTTGCTACGTAGACTAAAGGATTCAAGCATTTGAAACTAAGCTGCCCATCTATTTTATCAGAATTTTTGAAAATGTGGTGAAAGTTGAAGAACACTCAGCAAGTGCAAGCACTGTTAAGACATCATGAGCATTCATATCAGCAGTAAAATTCTGTTGAATATTTGATAAGTAAATAAATAGAACATGAACCTAAAATGATAGATAACAATGTGTTCTTGCAGGTAGGTAATGTTGCCTAGCTTATTAGGTTTAATTCATACAGAAAATGTACATTTGCAGGTATGTAATATACTACAAAAATATCTGAATGATCTGTTGCTAGCATATCCACACATATCAGTAAACATGAACTAAGAATAGGCATTTAAATATAGTACAAATAAATAGCTACGTACCATTAGTGCCTTCCATACGTTATCTTTGAAAACTTTGTCTACATCATTCCATCCTTCGTATCCAACGGGAACGAGAGAGCGAATTCAAACGCCAGAACGAGAGGCCCACTTCTTCGCATTACTACCTTTTGCACCTTCCAAATCCACAAGTATTGAATACTTTTTATTTGAAGGAGGAGGAGGAACATCATCTTCCTCTATGTCATTTGTATGTAATGATGTGGGATTACAACTGCCTGACATCTACAATGCCAATACATTACAAACGGTGAATGTGTATAGACATATCTGCATTTTTTAAATAGAAAGTGCATAGACATATCTGCATTTTTTAAATAGAAAACAAAAATAATAAAAGAGCAGTAAGCAGAATACAAATATAAAAAAAAAACAGACCCAACCCCGATTACAATTTAAAAATACAGACCCAACCCCGATTACAATTAAAATACAAGTATAAAAAAAAACAGACCCACAAAAAAAGAGTAAGTGATAGCATTAATATGATGCATTCAAGACTAGTGTAATAACGTCAAAAATATTCAACAAAAAGAAGCATTCCCAAGCATATAATAACATCAATACACATAGAAACAAGTAAACCAATCAAGCATGTTTATTTCGCTCTAATACACTTCAACAATGTAGTTAAGTTAGGTTCCTCCTTTAAAATAGATTGAAAGCCAGTTGGCGTCTCATAATCATCTATGCTCTCTGTCATGCGCTTAGGAGAGTGTTGTATGATGGACAAATCCGCATCATGCATATCGCTAATGTAGAAGACTTGACTTGCTTCGGATGATAAAATGGCAGGTTCATCATATTCCCCACTACTGCTTTTCATTTTTTTTAGATTTACCATTAACAAATTAGAGTCGGTACAAATCTTACAACCACTTGATTTGTCTGCTACATTGATCCAATCACAGTAGAAAACTACATGTTGAGTTTCATAATAATCAACTTCAATAATCTCTTTGATAGCACCATACCACGTAGTATCGTCATCCATGGGATTTAAATCTTTCGCACTTGCAACAAATGTTGTAATCGCATTCATGCAAACACCGCTATTTTGCGTTGACAGTTTGTTATCATAATGTTGTGGAGAGAATACGTAACCATTGATTCTATACTTAAGGTGAGTTCTAGCTTCCCATTGCGGTCCATTAACATAACGCCATAACAATGAATCCATGCATTTTTCTTCAATTAGCTGTTAAATCGACTAAAATACATTAAACATCATTTTTATATATTATTAAACGAAGAAATAGGAACCATATCTGACAAACCTTATTGTGAAACCAATCAATAAATTCAGACTCACTTCCGCTTTTGTCTGCAGTCTTTTTTTGCCACGTTGAGCATTTTCTACGGACAAACGATACTCGCTACAAATTATAAGTAATATTTTTAATAAATATAATGTTATAACTTACGAAGTGCACAACGAGAATAATACAAACCTATAATAATCATCCAGATCTGGTATGTCAATTCTAAAAAGTATCCATCTTCGAATCTGCAAACGTTGTACGCCAGACAACTTGATAGTTTTGCCTTCCATAATTGAACGTTCGTATATATCATCGTCATTCTCATCCAAAAATGGAGCTTGCTTAGCACTATGATTACCCATACGTGGATTTGGCATATATTCCATTGCATATCTAATCGATTCGGAAACAAGATATGCTTCGGAAATTGATCCTTCCACATATCGCTTATTACTTGGTATATTCTTGCACTCTTTCATAGCTCTACTCAAGAAACAAAGAATATGTCATTTTATATATTTTTTAAAGATAAAATAAGTAATTTTATAAAGCTACAACGCACCTCTCAAACGGGTACATCCATATATAATTTATAGGTCCACAAAGTAATGCTTGATCGGCCAAATGCACCATTAGATGTATGCTTATATCAAAGAAGTCAGCAGGAAAGTAGTGGACCAACACACATAACGCCTCAGAAATCATATCTTTAGCAGCTTGAACATGATCTCGAACTAAAACCTTCGAACAAATAATTTTGAAGTATAAGCATACTTGCAAAATCGCACGTCTTAAGTCACGACACTTTGGATAGGCATGTTGAACAATGATTGGAAGAAAATATTGAATAATAATATGATAATCATATGATTTTCTAATGCTCAAAGCAGGTGGTTGAGTGCTAACTAAATTGCCTATCTTTGTTGAGAAGCATGATGGAAGCTTTGCATCTTTTAAGACCTTACAACATTGATTTTTGTAAGTCTTATCAAATGCAAACTTGGAATTATATTTCTTACCAAAAAGCAAGTTGATAAGATGCTCCGCTACGCACTTTTCAGTATGCATCACATCAATCGTATGTCGCACTTTATGACTACTCCAATACTCTAAGGTAAAAAGAATCGATTTCTTTTACCAAGCTGTTCTTTCTTCATCATCATTCTCATTTACAAAATGATCATCATCCTCATCATCAAATTCTTTACGTTTTATATTAATTTTTTTTTTACCCGGTACATATTTGATATGAGCAAGCTTTTCCAAAAGCATTGATCCTACCAATCGTGTGGGAGGTTCCTTATGCTCTACATCTCTATACCATCCATGTTTCAATTCTCTATATGGATGATTATGATTCAAAAATCTTCTATACTTTGTATAGGTAATCTTATTACCAATACGCTCTGACTCGGTCTCTGTAGCACAAATCGGACATGCTTTGTAACCATGTGTCACACAACCAGATAAATTTCCAAATGCTGGTAGGTCATGGATTCCCCATAAAAGCATTGCTCTCAAAGTAAATTGCTCTTTCTTATTCATGTCAAATGCAGGCACTCCTATCCAAAGATGCTTCAACTCATCTAGGAGAGGTTCTAAGTATACATCAATATCTTGGTTTGGTGCTTTAGGTCCAGGAATCAACAAACACAACATTTGAAACTCGGGTTTCATACATAATGAAGGAGGCAAATTATAGGAAAACATGTACATGGGCCAACATCTATAACTATTAGATTGAACTCCACTTGGATTAAATCCATCGGTTGCTATGCCAAGCCAAACATTTCTTCCATCTATAGCAAAATCCGACCATCTATTTTTAAGCGATCTCCATTCAGCTGAATCAATAGGATGACGCATAAAGTCCCAAGAAGGGTTTGCTTCACTATGCCATAACATTTTTTGAGCCATCCATGGTACGGTGTACAACCTAGTTAATCTAGGAATAACGGGAAAATATTTCAAAACCTTTCTTGGTTGTTTTGTGACTTCGATTTTTTTTCCGTGTTCTTTAACTTTAAATCTTGAAGTAATACAACACGGACATTCTAATGCATCCTCGTACCCCTTCCAAAATAATATGCAATCATTTTCACAAGCATGTATTCCTTTTACATTCATTCCTAGATCTTTTAACATTTTTTTCATTGTAGAATACTTATCGGGTAAGGTATTTTCCTTTGGAAGCCATAGTTTCAACCGCTTCAACAACTCAGTCATACTGTTTCCTGACCAATGAAATTCTTTTTTCAAGCCATGAAGCTCTATAAGAACACTTAATGTTGTAAGACCATCTTCACAAGACGAATACAATTTTTCACTTGCTTTTCTTTTGTATTCATTGTACTTCTCATGGTTTCCACCATAAGATGTTTGGGCACCGTGATATAAACCATACGCGTCATCAACAAGGTTTTCAAGACCGCCTTCTATAGGGTTTTCCTCTTGAAATTGATGAGCGATTGAATCTTCATTGACAACATGGAGTGTAGGATTGATCGTTGCTTCATTGTCATTTCGTTCTCCATGAAAAAACCATTCATCGTATGTTGGATCCATACCATAAAGAATTAAGTGCTTCTCAACTATTTCAAAAGGCAATTTTTTAGAATTTCTACACTTTATACATGGACAACTGCACACTTCAAAATCAGGCGGTGAATGAAGCTTCACGAAATTCATAAAATATCGAACACCTTGAATATATTCGGTAGTATTTCTATGTCGAATTCTAATCCACTCTCTTGAAGTAGGGTCTGACATTAGTCAAAGCTCGTGGATCACCTAATTTATTACGAAAATAATGATTATCAGTGTCATTTCTAATAATAACCGGAATAAAAATACATAATGAAATATATATGTCCAAATTATTGAAAAACATTATAAGTGGAATCTTGACATAGATTTTGGTAAACAAACCGAGTAATACATTACAACTTTACAATAACCTAAACAAACAATTGTAGATTTCCACATCTATTCTAGCTAAGCAACAGACAACTTGACATAGAAATACCCCCAAACAACTCATTGCATCTCACTTACAGCGCAACAGAGGCTTCACTTATCAACTAGAAGACGGAAACAACAAGTTGTAGCACCAAAAACTAAAGAAAAAAATAGCCAAAGAACACAAACACCCTATCATATAGCTTTTGTACTTAACCCCCGTCTAGCCAGTCACTTGGAGACAAAATTCTTTGATTGCTAGAAGAATGTATAAAGCTTACCAAAACAACACTGGCAAGTAAATTAAAATCAAAATCCTGGGCTGAAAAATGGTTAATTGATAAATGTTGTCAAATTAAACCAAGAATCTTAAAATTTACCAAAACAATTTTAAGGATATTAATAGATTTTTTACGTTAGACCAAACTCTGGATATTGAAGTAACATGGTGATGATGAAAAGAATACATGTATAAAGTTTTGTTACTACCTGGGCTGATAGTAGATTAGAAGTATTATTTGCTCTAATTAATATGAAAGTGTTGAACTTTACTATATATCATTCTTTATCAAAGGTTGCAGAATCATGGATGTATTTAATTAATTTACATATGGATTGCGTATTGAATGGATACTATTGTTTTACCTTAAATATATTTCCTTTGTACAAGATCTCACTTAAGAGGTCACCGTGGCACAGTATCAAGTAAATTTCATTTAATATTCTACAAAGAATCGTACTTTTTTAGTTGACAATGGCGATCATGTTTCTACATTAA
Source organism: Allium sativum (assembly GCA_030737875.1). Taxonomy (NCBI): domain Eukaryota; kingdom Viridiplantae; phylum Streptophyta; class Magnoliopsida; order Asparagales; family Amaryllidaceae; genus Allium; species Allium sativum. Next base: position 574,604,135 of record CM060909.1, on the reverse strand, counting down.
TCACACAACCATGAAATTAAAAATGAAATGAGTCTACTCTGAAAATAATAGTGTAGAAGCTGTTAGTTGAGCAGTCCACCACCTGGCAAAAATCGTACTTAACATATTGTCAAGTCGCTATTCTACGGTAAACAAGTATGAATCATCAGTCAAAACAATCAAATCTTAATATTAAAGCAAATTACATTTAACGCGTGCATCACACAAAACACTTGGTAGCTGATAACTGATAAGCGTTCACACAAGAGAAGCAAATTCCTAACAGATGTAAAATGCAAATACTGATTCATAATTTACTAACAAGTTCATAGCTTTCACGGATAGTTAATAAAAAAAAAGTACTGTTGCTAAAAATTATAGATCTACACTGTGGAGACGACCATTTTTGAGATTTCATCCAACAAAAACCTGGATTCAGCCGAGTAATCGATGGGCGAATAAGACCTAACAGTGATCCTTTGCCTTTTCTCATTCATGTATTCAGTTTGAGCAACGCTGACCCTGAAAAGATGAGGAATCCATGTCACGGCCTTCAGTTTCATTTGGTACAGAGACTAGCCGCCCTACATCACCGTTGCATCATGTGTTTCCGTACGTATAACGTCATCACATCAAATCATCATGTGTTTCCGTAATTATGAGTTCAACTTAAATAATTTTATACGTTATTTTTTGGTATAAAAGAGCAGGGGTCATGAAGCATGAACATAGAAATCAAAAGCACGAAGGAAAGTATCTTTGCCAAATGTTCCCTTGTGCACTAAAAGAACTCTCAACCCCACAAGAGCACACAAACATATTGCTTTTTATTCTTTAAATTTGAATTTTAGTATAATTTTCTTTTCTTTGATACAGGATTTGCTGTATCGAGAAGAAAGGTATTTTGGGATTAATGCCATAATCACACTTTTAACAGCATTCTGTAGCCAAATGCACGCTTTGTTCATCATTACAGCATTATATTCCATAACAGTGTGATATTTTTGACAATAAGGTATATTTGTAATATTGAAGTGCGTATGTCTAATAAATTAGAATGCAATTTTGTATTGAGATAAAAATCTACATTTTCATTCCTTATCACTTGAATCCTACTGTATATATCATGTCATTATTATAAGTAATGCTTTAATAACGTAAATAGCGTTCAAAATGTATACAATTTTTTATATAATACATTTAGGTTGCTGAGTTGTTTAATTTGCAATGAAAGGTTAAATATATCAGGTTTGTTTTGGTTGAGATTTTTTATGAATAGTGATCAATGTGAGTTCCATTTATCCTTTTTCTTAACCTGTCATATTTACTTGTACTCAATTATGCTGTAAACAAACTACACAGTGGTTTTCAATATATAAATTCACAAAGTTTAATATTCCCTCCACTTTCATCTTTTAAATATACCATTCACTTTCATATATCTATTCACATCAAATATATTCTCTTCCATTTATGAAGACTAATCAATTGGGATAACAACTTTCTCTCATTCGAATTCAAGACATTATAATCAAGAAAAGATAAGGAAAAATGAGTCAAGCAAAGTCAGAAGATTACAAGCTTAAAGACACGAAACCAAATCTGGGAGAAAAATGGCCTGGAAAAGGAGGAGGATATGGCCATGGAGGATGGATGGTTATCGGAGCAGACAAATATGCGAGCACCTACGACCTTGTCGAACAAATGCATTATTTATATGTGAGGGTTGTAAAAGCAAAAGATCTGCCTATCAATGCTTTGATGACAAGCTGTGATCCTTATGTTGAAGTTAAGCTTGGTAACTACAAGGGAACTACCAAGCATTTTGAGAAGAAAACCAATCTAGAATGGAATCAGGTTTGTCCAGTTTTATTTCACTATTTATTTTTATTTATATATTTTTACCCATTATGAAGTGAACTTAAATCAATAAACTTGCTAATAAGTTATATTATTACAAAGTAGTTCTGTTTGTTCATAACCTTACCTACTTTGTAGATTTTGAATAACAGAGATATTCTTCTAAGGAGTTGAAGGGTAATGAAATTTATTCATGATTTCAAATCAATAGGACGGTTCCGCATATGCATATGCAATTACACACATATATTTTAAGTCTTCCGATCTTGAGATCTTCCCAAAAAAGAGGGCCATTTAACAAGATATGAAGTGTCTTTAACAATAAACCCCAATAGCCAAATATCATGAATGTTAAAATTATGCCCATAAAACACATATTCTAGTTTGGAGCCGATAAAACGCATTCCAGCTAAAACCAAGACTAGTCGAATTTCTCTTACTTTGATGGTGTTAACTTGAAAATAAGATACCAAGACCAAGAAGTAAAACTTCATTATTATTACTCCATGTATGGATGCATGGATTCATACACAGCCTCTTCGGCCATTAAGCCTTTTATTTATCGAACCTCAAAACATAGACACAACGGTTTTTGTACATAAACACTTGCCTATGTTAATACCCCTGTATTTAAATAAATAAACATAGTGATAATTATACGTAAGTCAGTCCACACACATGAAAATACACACTACCAAAGGCACTCACAAAATTGAACAGCCGTAGCATACATTAATCATCGATGATAAGGATTATAATCAAAAATCGCATCCATTAATCATTTAAATTTATAATAAACAAATGATCTTCAAACCAAACGCTTGTTATAATAAAACGATGATAAAGATTATAATCATAAACCGCATCCATTAATCATCGATCAGAAATCGCAGTACCTTTGTTTTCCCTTACCTCCTCCGTGATAATCAACATGTAAAATCTTTGGAAAAAAGCTTCGCTTTCGATTACCAATCGATTCCGATTTGAGACGTTTTCCTTTCGATTCCCGCTTTGATATCACGTACGATGATTTCCCACTTCTATTTCGTGAAAATTTTGGGAAGAGGCGGCTGTGGTGAGGTAACGAGAGCGTGAGAACGGTTAAATGTTTAATGGTTTCCACGTTTTGCCCTCGGTTGTTATTTTCATTAAATTTCGTAACAGTCCAAAATAGTTATAATATAATCTTGCTCGTTTTATAACGACACTTTAAACGATTGTAACGAGTTTGTGCGTTGTTACGTTATAACGGAAAATGAGTGTTAGTACTGAAAAAATACTCTTGTTAGGAATTTCCTGTTATGGTGTAGTGGCAGTTGACCAGGCGTTGATATGTGGCACCCGCATTTTTTAATCCAAACGGCATTACGACGTAACAATACAATCCCAAGTCTGTGATAAAGCATGTATGCTCTTGATCTGGTATGTGCATGGGAATTTGATTGTACCCGGAATAAGCGTCCATAAAGGATAAAAGTTCGTGCCCGGCAGTTGAATCTACTAGTTGATCAATTCTGGGAAGAGGAAATCTATCCTTCGGGCAAGCCTTGTTTAAATCAGAAAAGTCGATGCATGTTCTCCACTTCCCATTTGACTTTTTGACTAGGACAGGATTCGATATCCAATCGGGATATTTCGAATCCTTAATGAATCCGTTACCTTTTAACTTCTCTACTTCTTCTTTCAAAGCTGTTGACCGCTTTGGGCCCAACATCCGTCTCTTCTGCTTGACTGGTGGGTGTTTTGGATTAATACACAAAGAGTGGCTCATAATGGTAGGCGAAATTCCACACATGTCAGTGTGAGTCCAGGCAAACACGCCCAGATTTGCCTTTAAAAAATCAGCCGATTCCCTCGCTCTAATTGGATCCAGTTGCGAGCCGATCTTTAGTACTTTTGTTGGATCCGCATGATCAATAGGTATATCAACTGTTATTTCGTTGGGAGTTTCCTTCTTGTCCCCAGGTTCTCTATCCTCTCTGGGATCTATGTCCTCGAGCACGTCTGAGGGCGACTCTTTTGGGGCAGGACCCCTTAGTTGCTATGCTGAGGCCTCCTCTGGAGGGGCGGAATCATCTTTAGCTTTATTGTTCAACCCCTTCATTAACATCTTTATTGTCACGTAAAAAGCTCGTACCGTAGCTTGGTCGCCCCTCATCGTCCCAACTCCTGAGTCAGTCGGGAATTTAAGCAGCAAGCACCAAGGCGTGATACATGCCCTAAATTTGGCAAGGGTCGGTCGGCCTAGGAAGGCATTGTAAGGTGACTCCAAATCCAGAACTACAAATGGCAAGATCCTTACTCTCTGGCGATCTCCCTGCCCTAGAGTAACTGGTAATTCCACAAAACCCATCGGAGCTGTAGATACTCCATTAAAGCCACATATCCATCCTTGACATGGTTTTAAGTCTTTTGCTTCGAGCCTCATTTGTTCGAAAGCTTTCTTGAAAAGGGTATTAACTGAGCTTCCGTTGTCCACTATTACTTTATGAACTAAGGCAGGGCCAATTGTCGTGGTAATCACTAATGGGTCGTTGGTTGGAGACTGAACTCCAAAATCATCTCTATTGCGGAATATGACATCGTCTGACATCGTTTTTTGCTGTTTTATTGGAGTGACATCTTCAAGACTACTGCATTCTCCTACTTCAAAATGCTTGGCGGCGTTGACGTACTGGTCCATTGCTTTAAGACTATGACCGACTAAATGAGGACCGCCTATAATAGAGTTAATGACAATCCTCTTACCTTTTTGCTGAGCTGTGGGTTTTGAAGCGGGATGGTCTTGGTTTGGGGCTTGTCCCCTTTGCCCCCTGTCCCTTGGGGAGGCCTTGTACTCATCCAACTTCCCATCTCGCAGCAATTTTTCGACGATATCCCTCAAATGACGGGACTCATTGGCGGAATGACCGTGTGTACCATGAAATAAGCAAAACTTTCCTGTTTCAATCTCTTTCTCTGTAGAATCTATGGGTGGTGGCTTTTTGTACTGCAATATGCTATATGTATCTAAATAAATGTTCTCCAACGTATCATTTAACGGCGTGTAATTTTCAAAAGTCTGGAATCCGGGTCTTTTATTAGAGCTATTCCCTCGGTTTCTGTTCCTTCTATTGTCGTTCCCATTTCTGTTGCTATTACCACCACTCTGTTTGCCAACATTTACTTCCACCTACCCTGAACTGTTACCAGATTGTTTCACAGCAAAGTTACTCTGGACATTGAGACGTTGAGAGGACCCCATTTGTCGTACTGACGGAGACAAGGGTTATCCTGTGGAATATAACACAGAAAACGGATAACAGCAGAACAAAATTAAATAAATACACCAGATAATGAACAATAGAATATACTGGATAATGAACAATAGAATATACTGGATAAAAGTAATCATCAGAGTTACATAGTATACAGGATCTTACTTAGTACAAATATAGTTCAGCTATACATAAATGTCTACAGCGGAAATAAACAAAATATGTACAATAGGAGCTGAACAGCAGAAAAAGAGATAAATGATAGAATCCATCTTCAGCTCCAACTGTCCAGAAAGAACCAGCTAAACCTGAAAACGAGGCTGCCCGTGTAGAAAAGGAGGCCCCCGAGTTTGAAAATGAAACAAACTACGAGTCAGTCATGGGACTGGTATGAGAAATCCACTCAACACGTATATAATTGGCTAATCACAGGACCACGCCACTTTCGTGGAACGGGTTTACTCCATTGGATTGCTTTAAAACAAATCTTTCTTTTAAAAAACGCAATGCATTTAATAAAAATGAAGCCATTATAAGACTCAGTGCCCATCACACAATGCAACGCAAACCGGAGGATAGAGTTTTACCTTATAACAGCCAAAATATGCTTGATACGAATAAAACAAAGGCAATTGATATTATTGCTAGTGTTTATATGTTTTGAAAACAATTTCAAATCATAACTATCAATCATAGACGGCATGGGTACCATATATCATGTCGCCATAGATATATACAATCAAAACCGCACGATGCCGTATTTGGAAATTTGATTTTCGTCATGAACCCAGGCAAAAGATAGTCCTTACCGAATTCGTGACTCTCTAGCCTGAGCCACAGGCAAGCGCGCATGCAAGCCTTTAGATCGTCAGGGCCGGTCCACCGATGTGGATTATTATGCCTGAACACTACGTCTCCCCGCCCTTTGGGGCGTAAACGAGCCAACGAATGACTCTATCGGACCTGGATCGTCCGATCAAACCGAGGCGCATCGCAACAGCAACAACCACACAGGTGAAAAGTATATAAATGTCAGCGCTGGTAGGTTACTGACACCACCCTAGCTAGAAAGAAACGCAGGCCCTCCCTGATGTCCTCTCCCGTTTCTGGTTCATACCGGGGTATGAGTCTCGCGAAATTGCGTTATACACAAAGCTACACCACACAGGCAGTGCTTTGATCATCACCACAAGACTTTGCTTTTCAACAGAAGCCCTGATCACTGCATCTTAGCATGCCACACAGGCAATTCATGCCATGCGACTGATGTCCATCGATATACAACCTCTGAGCTCGTGCGTTTCAGAGAAGGGCGTTAAGCAAAAGAATAAATTCTCCACCGCCAAGCAGATGTATATTTAATAGAGATCAATCAACACAGAATAAAATCCAATGTCAGACACACAGTCCATTTACAAGTCCGTTCTGGGTCTGAACGAAACCGGAGGCACTAAATACCTCGCAAACCCATCGATCACCACGTACGTCTGGACGATCACCACTCATTATCCATATTTCGGGATGCCTCCCAATCAGGACCTCGGTTACCATCCAAACGAGGTGAAGATCTCCGGTCTTCGACCACTGTCTTCATCTTCGAATTTCAATCTTCGGTCAATTATTTGAAATGAGAATTAACTCGGCCTTTTCAAATAATTCACGTATATTTTAGAATTTCAAATCAATTTATTTCAATGGTTAAATCATTCGACAACACCAATTTTGTTCTTTAATGTAATTTCCACACCAAACACATTCAACCATCAAATACCACATAAATCGAGCAAATTCAGTTTATTTCCATTCCATATCGTTTATGATATTTTATAACGATTTATTTCTATTTTATTTATTTTAAAATAGCCAATTTATTCAAAACGACGCTTCGGGCCATAACGCGGCCGTGGCGCTGTTTTTCTTCAGATTTGATTTACACATATCTGAAAATCTAACCGTTGGATCTTCACAAAATTTACATCATTAGAAAGGTCATTTCAAAACGAATCCAACGGTTCCAGTTTCGGGAAATTCCGACGGTCGGATCTCCCGGTATAATCGTTTGAAGTTTCGATTTCAAAATACGAACTACAGCGTCGTTATTCGATTAATTATAATTATATTTATATATATATATAAATATAATCGTTTCTGGCGCTGTTTTTCTTCAGATTTGAATTAAACATTCCAGACAATCCAACCGTTGGATTTTTACAAAGTTGGTGCCATTGGAAAGATATTTCCAAGGTGGACCCAACGGTTGCGGTTTCGGGAAAATCCAATGGTCGGATTTCCCGCACTAGTTGTTTGAAATCACGGTTTCAAAACACGAACTGCACGACCACTTTTCATTTTAATTTTATTTATATTTATATATTTATATAAATATAGTTCATTCAACAATTTCAATATCGTTTATACTTCAAATATTTCACTAACGCCTTTAAATTTTGGAAAATTTCGCCATAACCTCCTTTGTACGGGAGGGGCTGGGAAAATTCCCAAATAGCCACACGGGCGTCTCATATCAAAAAGAAAAAGAAAAAGCCAAGCGGCTAGCCAACATGCTCATAAAATCATCACCCAAACAAAACAGTAAATGTGTAGCTATTTGTCGGGCACAAAAATTTTATTCCTCTTCTCTAGCCCCTTTTCTATAACCTGTTCAAATGAATATGCATGTACAGATATACAGTTCTTATCACTTATCATTTTCTATTCAACTTCATATTTGATTCCATTTGGTTTAAAAACACCATTCATCCTAATGTTGCATGCATAGGCAAAAATCATATCATTAGCTAATTAATGAATATTTCGACTCATGCATATTGATTTGAACGAGTTGCTATTTTTAACACTTCACATTTCAACAATTCATATATACAATAAAAATGTGATTTTTATTGTAAAACAATTCATTTCAAAACACTATTATTTTATATAGTTTATATAGGTGATGAAGATAGGATTTTTATTATAAAACAATTCCTTTTAAAACGAGATTATTTTTCATAGTCCATATAGTTAATAAAAGGTGATTTTTATTATGAAACAATTTATTTCAAAATATGAATACCATTCAACACATGAATTTCAATTCAACGAATGAATATCGATTCAACACATGAAGGTTTTCTATAGTTTCTATATATAGATAAAAATGTGATTTTTATATTTAAAACACGAATATCATTCAACACATGAATTTCTAATCAACGAATGAATATCGATTCAACACACGAAGGTTTTCTATTCAATGAATAAATATGGTTTCAGCAAATGAAAATAATTCAAACACATGAATATTATTCAAAATTTCGGCAGCATAACGGCAGGGTAGTTAAAACCGGGACCGTCCCCAGTACGGCTCCTCGCTCTACCTTAAAACCTCGCGGTTTTTGACAATGGGGATCATGCATCTAATTCGCACGTAGGCGGCATGTATATATTTATTTCATTTCCACAAACTAATCTTATGTGGTTTCAACCAAATATTTTTCAACCACAAATGGGTATTTTTCAACCACAAATGGGTATTTTTCAACCACAATCAATCAATATCAACCACAAACATTCCCAAACAACCATTCGCTATCAATCAATTTTCACACCAATCACAACCAATAAATATCGTCCATGGTTTGTGGGCGAGGGGCGTATGTGTGTATATATATATATATATATATATATATATAGCAATTCACTTCTATTTCAACACATATATAATTTTTACAACGCATATATAACTTATACATCGAACGTACAACTTATACAACGCTTATACATGAGGTGTACAACGCTTATATAACCCATACATCGACTATATAATTTATACATCGTCGTTTTCCATATCGTTTATAAATTAGAAATCTCACATTGGGTTCCAGTCCACCAAAAATAGCTGAAGGCTCAGAAAAATATGCGATCTCTTCTAAAATGTAGAAGACGTCCACACGGTCACGATGTTTCCTGTTTCATCGAATTTCGTTAACGAACAAAAAAGATACGATTTTTCAAAGTTTGCAACGGTTTAAAATTGTTAACACAGTTGAAAATAAAACTGGCTGATACCTCTCTGAATTCTTCAAAACTAGGTTTCGAATTTTCTTCAAATCCGTGCAACTATATGACGATCGGCCTGTGCCATCTCGAAGAGCTAGGAGAGGCGCGCCTAAGCCTTGAACGGCGGCGAGCTCGGTGGTCGGAATCAGGCGCGGCGGCGAAGTGAAGGCGGCGACTTCTCGGCGTCCGTTCTCCCAAAATACACAATGTAAAAATCGAAACTAGGTATGGATTTGAAGATCTCGAGGAGCTCTACAAAATCTTCAACTGGAGGAGGGGCTAATTTTGCGTGTATTGATCGGAAAGTGGACGGGAAGTTTCGAACGCGTTTCCGTCGTTCGTCGGGGAGAGAGAAAACGATATTTTCCTTTTTTTTATTAAATTGATTGGCCGGGAGATTTTATAAGGGGTTTTCTGACGCGACCACCAATATAAACCCAACGACTGTCGTCCCTAGCGTTTTACCCCCATTTCGAACACAATGGGATATGTTTCGAAGGCCCATTCGAATGTTTCAGTCAGTTTTCCTTCAAATTTAAATATAAAACATTCAATGTTTAATTTGAACGTACATTTCAATTTGCCAGGGCCACAAACTGATTCGAAAAATTGCAGAAAAATAAATCTAGCTATGTTTTGACGATACGGTCCTAACAAAACTAGTTTCGTCGAATTCTGAGACCGTTTGCAAAAAGGCCCATTTTTGGTCGATCCAATTTAACTGTAATTGACCAAAACACGTTTTCTTTTGCCACGCTCACATACTACCTTCAAAAATTATGAAATTTTAAACCTAGCAATAACTTCACATCCCGGATCCAACAAAAGGGGTTTCGTCGAATTCCGAGGTCGTCTGTAAAATGGCCAATTTCCCGGGCTATATAAATTCCATAGCGACCTTTCTGAAAATTCATTCGGCCATAACTTTTGCTTTCCGCTATGAAAGTTCGATTTTTCATATTCGTTAGAAAGGTATTCACTAACAAATTTAAATATTTTTGGTTTCGCTAAAAATCCGTTTTGTTTTGCACCCGGTACAGTCCGACAAAGTTTGAATTCAATTTTTTGAAACTGCAGCGCCATTTCAGGCCTTGTTTATAATTATAATTAATTATATTAGTTTTCAATTGTCGATTCAAACTCACTTCTCATTGCTATTATTTAAAATATTTACTTTAAATATTTAAAATCCATTATTTTAGCCAATTTAAAAGTTTTAAATTAGTTCAGATTTTCTGGGTCGTTACAGACACCCTCCTTCGAGGCCCCTTCAGACTTTCTCTTTCGATTTGCCTTTGCTTCTTCTCGCCTTAAGCGAACATTAGCCTTTTCATAGAACAATTCTCTAGTAGGAGGTGGTTTTCCAGCTAAGTAATCCCCGAACTCTATGTTAGGATCTACCCCTTCTATCAAGGCCATTAGGTTAGTGGGCTCATGGGGATCACTAACTTCGGTGACGGCCAGGTTAAAGCGATCCAGATATGACTTCAAAGATTCTCCTGAGGCTTGTTTAATTCGTGACAATTCTATGACGGTCTTGGACTTTTGGGCATGGAGTCGAAACTGATTCATGAAGCGCTCACTCAATTCTGCAAAATTTGATACCGACCGAGGAGGGAGTCGGGTGAACCACATCAACGCTACATCTTCAAGATAGATTGGAAAAGCTTTGCATTTTACGGCGTTCGGAGCTGCTGCCGCATTCATGAACCATGCATATCTCATCAGATGCTACCCTGGGTCTGTTCTTCCTGAATATCGATCCATCTGAGGCAAGTTGTTAATGTCTGCACAATTGCCCCAATCTTCATTAGTATAGTGTCGGCTTTCGGACATTATCTTGCGCACCATTGCCCATACATCGACATTTGTTAATGTCTGCACAGGCTCTCTTGATCTGATGTTCGGATTACCTTTGGGTTCTTGGTCAGGGGATAATCTCCTGTTTCTGGCAGCAGCTGCTCTACGTTGCTCTCTGTATTCCCGGTCGACCTCAGGAGGTAGAGGTTGGAGAAGCTGTTGCTGCGTGGGGTTGGTAATATTAGAATCTCTGGGCAAGACATGGGATCCACGCATGGGTAGCAACATAGGCTGTTGTAGGCTCGGGTCATCAGGGCCCAATACACGAGCAGCGTCTTCTCGGGATCCCAAAGATCCAAAAGTCAATTGATCAAGGTTCTGAGTTCGTTCAAGCGGCCTCCTCTCGTGAGGGCGTTCCTCCTCCGAGGAAGACGAATCATCTATAGTAAGACGACATGTCGGGGAAGGAGACTTCTGCCTCCGGAGCTCCTGTAGTTCTCTACCCATAGTGATCATGTTTTCCTGCATGCGAAGGTTGTCATGCCTTTGGGCTTCCAATGCTTCTTTGGTACTCTGAAGCACGTCAAGAAAACGTGAAAAGTCTCCCTGCGTAATGGGTGCAGATGGATCAGGCTGAACATTAGTCATCGTGGCTGGAATCGGAGCATTGGAGGGAGCTCGAGTAGAAGTTCCAGCTCATTCTGATTCGGATCGGATCGGTTCATAGCAGCCTGGTCGGGGCGATTCGGATGGAGAGAGTGAGAGCCCCCGACACCATCAGTTCGGATCGGATCATCAGTTCGGATCGCTGTTAACACGATCCAGTTCGTTTCCTCCTGATTGCAATGATCTTCTCCAGAGCTTTGAGCGCGTGACCTTGTTAACACAATAGCTTGCTGATCTTCTCTGGAATCATTTCCCCTTGCACCTTGCACTTCTTTTCCTTTGTTCTTAGCCATAACACTTGATTCTTCAACAATTAGTCAACAAGTACTGAAAGATGTCAGAGAGAAGGGATTAACTTCTTTGAACTTGAAGGTCCAAATAGTAGAATGATAATCCCGAAAAGACTGGGAATTCGAAAGTTCTCAGTGAAAGCACCAAAATGTTAGACCAAAAATTGGCTCTAACACCCAAATTAGCTATGAGTTCAATGAAATAGAATCAGAAAGCAATAAAGAACACGCAATTTATAGTGGTTCGGCGTTAACAAGCCTACGTCCACTTTATTTTCTTTTAATTGATGATTTGAATACAAATGCAGCAATGATTCTCACTCAACTTCACAATTACAATGCATAAACTCACTCAAATCTTTCAAAAATAGACTTTTAGAGATGATTTTGATCTGAATGTAGCTATGAAATTCGGCTATGGAGGAAGTTAGAACTGAGAATTTGCCAAAATATCCTTTCCAATGTCTCCAGATGGTATATTTATAGGTGAAAAATCTCTTCGAAGTGGCTCAAGTTCGGAATTGCGTGGCACCCATCTCATACGAGTCGGGTTCGGAGGCTCCCAGATGATGACAACGCATTGATTTAGTGGGAGATCGTGGGATAAATAGTCATGCTTGGTCCGAGTCTTCAGGGAGCGTGCGTAGCAACGGTCACATTCTCAGAGAAAACGGTTCAGATCGGCTGCCTCCGATCCGATCCGATGAAGCCATCTGTTTTTTTCTGATGTTGCTGCCATACTCCTCCGATCCGACCCACCGAGGCCATATATTGTTTTCTGATGTTGCTGACGCATCTCTCCGATCCGAACCGATGAGTCCACTCGCTATCTAATATTCCTGACGTGCTCCTCCTTTCCGAACCAATGAGTCCACTCACTATCTAATATTGCTGACGTGCTCCTCCGTTCCGAACCGATGAGGCCACTTGCTATCCTTTGATATTGCTGACGTATTACCGATCCGATCCGATGTAATTTATGCGTCTCTGATATCTACTCACTTCCTGCGCTACTTTCCTCCGATCTGAACCGATTGGTGGCTTTTTCACTGTTTGCTCTTTGTGTAGCCTAGTTCACAAAGTAGGCTAACACATCATTTTCACGTTATATGTGTTCAAGAAACTATCATTAATTAATCTTATATAATAAAATCAAGGAGTATCATAGTTTTGCATGCTAAATTTAAGGAACGTAATTGATTGTTATCATATATTAGGCATTAATGCATTCAATTTAGCCATTTACGTTAACTTTACTTAATTTTTTTGAAATGAGAACTAGTCAAATTAAGTTTTATATATTAATACTGCTAAAGCGGAAGCTAAAAAGCGTTGATTTAGTGGATGCAGCGGAAAATAGTGGGGCTAAAAACGGATCTACTGTTCATCAACGCTAAACTGAAATAACGTATCGGTTGAATAACGCTAATGGGCTATAGCGGGGATATTACGGGGCTTTAACTGCATAGATACATACATTGATACACACACATATTTGTGTGTATATCTGCGTGTGTACACACTCTTGTGGATGACTTTATATTTCATATATTTTCATAGTCTTTCCTTCTAATTTTCTTTACTTTCTTGATTTTTGTCGATTGTAAAACCAGTGCAGTATAATTTAATTGACATATTTTCTTTATCCATCAAATTAAATTATTTTGAGAGCTTTTAGTTTTCTTTTCTAGTTATACCTCTATTACTCATACTGAAAATTGTTTTTGTACATCCAAAATTAAATTAGATAATAAATACAGTGATATATTACTGCAAGAACCATTGTGTATAGCCACGGCTATTTTCCATCATAAACTGTTGCCAGTCGACAAAAATACTCGTTGCTCCCGCTAACCTCGACCGAAGTTTCAACGTCAGCTTAGTGGATGGACATAGCGACTGCTTGTAGCAGCTTAGCCGATAATGATTGATAGACACATTGTAAGTATAATCTCTTTTTGACCAATAGGACATCGCTAGCCACTGATATTCATTATTTTCTTGGAACGAACAGGCCGTCGCTAATCGAAAACACGTATTATCAGTTTCAACTGTTTTTCAAACGTCTAATCGCATATGATATTCATCTCTCTATCTACATGATATGATTATAATTTCACAAGTGCAAACATCGCATACTATCATACATATCACAAGCAACCAAGTTTTTATGATAACAATCCATATGTATAGCCATCGATATTCCATCAAACGAAAAACTATAAGGACAATTTCTCATTTCCATTAAACAAAATGAACTCCAAACATCCACAAATTCATTAAATGTCTGCAACAACACAATCATCACACTAGTATAAAACTTATCAACACATATCGAATATATACAAACCCAAGCAATATAATATCTCGTGTACATCATCATCCATCAAAATAATCAAACATTCATTATAATAGTCAACCAACCATACCTAATCATCATCATCTACCACGTATGCTGCAATATGCTTATCTAGCAAGTCTGTTAGTCCACTCTTCCGTCATTCTTGCAAATATGCTATTTGAGCTCTCAATTGTGTTATCTTCTCCTGTGATTCCTATAGCTAGCTTGGGAACTCTACGCCCGTAATTTGTTTATAGCTAGTTATAAATAATTTATTCGTAAATAAAATTTGTACATATGTTAATGCAATAGCTAAATTCAATAAACAATATTATCCCTTGACTGCCATAACCTAGCATCTGTTTCGTATAGATCTATTGGTCAGAACATCAAAAATCTTATCCTCCTCAATGGTCAACTCCTCTTGACTAGTCGCATCTAGCATAAGAGCTTGCTTAATGTCAAATATTCTTGCAATCTAGCATAAACTTAATTTGGTTTTATCTTTATAAGACTTCATTTCTTACTCAAACTTCTTGATTTTAAATCAAATTATTTAAAACTTAACTTGCAAATCAAATTTAATCAATTATAGTTTATCAATTCGACTTTCATGCATTTCTAACTTTAAGTTCCAACTCCATTGACAAGTCGATTCATAAATTTTTAAATCAATTTATAAAACTTGTTCAAACAGTTGAGATCACTTATAAACCTGTAAAATTGCAAAACGTTCCTTTATAACTTCACAAAATTTGTGTATAAAATTTGCTTTAGTTTTAACACTCGAAATCTCGAATTATAAAATTTATTTATAAAATAAGAATTTCTCTATACAAATCATTTTATATTTTATTTCACAAAATATGATTATAAATATTGATTTATTTATAAAACTTATATTTTATATAACTTATATAAAATCTGATTCTGAATTTTACTTTTGTTATAAAAATAATTTTTTAACGTCAAAACTTAGTAATTTGCCTTATGGTAAATCAACGTCTTTAAAGTATTAAATTCAGGCCGTCTACCGCGAACCACTTAACCAATACCGTTTATTGATTAAATACATTTCAATATTGAATTTAATTCAACAATTATCTTGCAAATCAATTCTCAATGTTACTTATGTTAGACAGTTCATATGTGTATAATATGAAAGCAAGTAACATTTAAAACATTAAGAAATCTTGTTAGATCCCTCCAACCTGCCCCTCTGCATTACAACTGATATATCAACCCATCTATGCATATAAATCATATAATATAATCCAATTCATTTAAGATGAATCTTCCGCTTAAAAGCAGGTAGTATCAAAGGTATCCACTCCACAGACGAGAATATACAACCATAACTAGGGCTGTCAATGGATATCCGAAAAATCCGAAATCCATCCGCATCCGCATCCGAAAAACGGATAAATATCTGATATCTGGGAAATCAAATGCGGATGCAGATATAGGCATATCCGCATCCGAAAATTATCCGTCTGTTTTTTTTCACGATTGCAGCTTAAATTATGTGTATTTTAGCATAATTAAATATACTAATTTACTGTTTGGCAAAATTAATAGTCTACTAAATGCATGTTAATTGCTTAAAATTATATATTATCATCATATTTATTTATTTTTAGCACTTTAGTAATTAATTAGATTGAAAATGCTTCATATTAAGCTAAATAATTTCATTAATGTTCATTGATTTATCGATTGTTGACGGAGCGGATAGTTATCCGATATCCGTCCGTATCCGCGGATGCGGATATCCGATATCCGAAAATGGTTTCGGATGCAGATACGGATATGGCACTATCCGCATCCTAAACTATCCGTTGACAGCCCTAACCATAACCTACTAGGCAAACAGTAAATCATCCAAACAACCAATCACATAATTAAATATGAGAACAATAATGAATATTATTATACGGTACAACAATATTCCAAAAGTGTGAGTTTTAACTCGCCATTCATTCCAATCAACATTTTCACATTGTTTCATCTAATTTCATACAAACGTTTGAAATTAGATAAAATTTCAGGAATCTCCAAACAAATCCAATCCAACTTGTACACGTAGATATTGTGTATATAGTCCAATGCAACTTGTTTCGTCACATTTGGACCTAGTATGAAAGAGTTACAATCGTTACAAGTTTTATTCGAATTAAAATAAATTTACTAATTAACTAACTATGTCATTAACATCTAACTGACTTTAATGCTAATTATTCACATTATAATCGCGTAACAGTTTCTCTTCTAGATTTGTTATCGAACTACACATGCCACCAAGTATCCACCTCTCGCTCCTCCCCATCATCAGCCGAGCCACTGCGACTTCGACACCAAACTCCCCGCACCGAGAGCCACCTACAACCCGATACCGGGCCCATAACAGTCATACATCACACCAGAAAATGGGAAAAACCCATTTCAGTTCAATTCGAGAATTCTCCCTCCACCGTCGACTATAGTATCCTCTGACCAGTCCAGAAATGTCGAGCGCCTCCTTCTCCTCCTCTAACCTTTAGACACCTCAGGCCAACAAGCGATGTAGCGCTAACTACGATGAAAAATACGAAACAAGGGCAGTTTTGGTTTTGGCCAGATTCCAGTAGACTCCGAATCCTGATCGTCAAACGGCCAGTTCTAATGCGTTTGTATCGTTAATACGAACAACTTTTATTTGGGTGTTTTAGCTAATTATGGATGGATTGGATCGTGAAATTATGGTAACCGTTTCTAGGTTTTTAGCAAATGAATGAGAGCTAAGGTGCTTATATAGCATTCCTTCAAATTCTATTCATAGAATCCAAAATTTTCCAAAATCAAAATGAGACGTGCTCACCGTCGTCCGTTGTAACGTCCCGTATTTTTGGCAGTCAAATATTTAATTTAATTTATTATTTTATATATTTTATTTGAAATATTAATGTATTTTAATATTTAATTCGTTATTAAAAATGAAATTTGAACATTATTTATAATATAAATCGAGCTCGAAATCACGCGGTAGTTCGTAAAATGGAGTTTTGAACTTCAATTTGATATACAGGATCCGATATAAGTCGAATTTCCGTGAAACAAGAAACCTCAGAATCGTATTGGTTATAATTTTCATATGAAAGAGAAAAATCCAGATTTCGTGTTATAATTTGTTATTTATGGCCAAATCAAAATTTGAAATAGTCGTTATAGAAATCGTTATTTAAAATATAGACCTTTAAAATAGCCATTTTTCAAACAGACTCTGTTTTCGATCAAATCAGTTTCATTGGGACCGTAACGTTAAATTATTTTACAGTGTTGGATTGCATGGCAAACCGATGTCGTATGTGAGAATGGCAGCCATAAACGCCCGTTCATTTTCTATAGCGCGTAAATTAATTTATTTAATTTAATAAAGAGATATTTGAGTGTAACTTGAGCAGACGATCGAATTAAGCCACGAAACGTACTTCGTTGAGTTCGCATTGTCGATTAGAGTTAGGATAGGTATATAGTTTGTTATTTTTGAAAACTGGGTAATTTGGTGTCCAAAATGGTATTGCGATGCGTGAAAAAATAGCCTACCGGGAAAACAGTCTCAGAATATGACGAAACTGGTGCCATTGGGTTCGTATTAATTAATTATTATAGGATTTCAAGGTTTCAAGTTGACTTGATTTATTTAGTGATCGTGGAAAATTTAAACGCGTGTTTTCCGCTGATTTTATAAAGGAATTTTTCTCAAACGATGTCGGATTTCGACGAAACCTATCCCATTGGGTCCGGAATACTTTTTATGCTAGGATTAGCATTTTTATTAGAAAACAGAAGCTGATTGTGGTTAGTATCACTTGTTACTTCATGACAAAGTTTCGCTATATATTATTTAATAAATTGGGACACCCTATAAATACCTCTTATACAAGAAACCCTATTTCTGGTTCAATTTTTATCTCGTGGTCAATGAGCTATTGAGCCGCCACCCAAAGTTTCCACGGTCAGAAAATGCCCTTATTTCTCCATCAACTTTTGATCAAATAAACCATCAACTCAAAAACGCTCAACTAGAAAATGATTCAACTCAAAGAGCTTGACAAAGGGACCGGTTATGATTGGGGTTTACGAACGGTGGTGGGCGAAGTTCTTCTTGAAACTGTTGGTGTTCGTGGGGGGTTTGGCCAGTGACCGGAGGGTTTGTTTTCATCATGGTTCTGTCCGCAAGCAGGTGACGTGAAGGCGGTTGATTTGGCTATGTTCGATGATGCTTCGGTGGCGTTCAGAGCTGGCGGCGGCGGAGTATGGGTAGGACTGTGAGGGTTCGGTGTGAAGAGCAGTAAAGAACGGTTTTTGAAGGAAGAACAGTAACAATCCGCAAGTACAATTGAGTGATTTTCTTAGTTAAACTATAATTAAGGGATTATGGTTTTAATTCAAACATATGTAATGCAGGGTACTGATATGAAGAGGGGGCTGTTTCGGTGCAGAAGATTATATGGAAGGGAGGAGTTTTGGGACCGTCAAATTCATGTTTAAACGTAATTTGGCCTAAACTTAATTAAGGGAAGTTAAATGTTAATATCCAATTTTGAACAGGGACATAACGTCTTGACTTTGGAGTGGTCTGGACAAAAGGAAGGAAGCAGTAGAATTGAACAGAATGAAAAAGGTTTATCGAACGAAAATCATTTTAATAATTTAATGGTAAGTTAAGGGATGGGTTATAATTAATTTAAACATGTATACATTTAAAAGGTATAACGTGTGCAGGAAACATGAAGAGCGAAACCGAACAACAAAGGATTTATCAGACCCATTAGCCTCTAATCCAAAAGTAATTCAGTTAACTTAAACAATGAAGGAGTAATTTTGTAAATTTATTCGTGCACTAAAATAATCATAACTTGCTTACATATGGTCAGAACGGAATGAAATAAATTGCTTACAAACGTGGTGGCGAGCACTTCACTATGGAACTCAGTTGGATAGAAATGGAGATGATCAGAATTTACAATTTAATTAAACGACAGTTTAATTTATTTGTAACCGCATAGTTTCAGAAATAATGGAGATTAAGGTGAGTTAAACTCACTCAGTTTTTCCCATTTATATTTTATATAAATTGGGTTTTTATTTTGTGTGTTCTGTTTGCCAATGGTTGACTGTTTGCTAGTTATATATTTATTTGTTGGTTTAACCGACTAAAATTAAACCATTGTTTAATTTCAGTATTTATACCAAATCGTTATTCAAACATTGGTTCCAATAAAGGTAATTTACCTTGTTGGTCACGTTTATAAAATAAACGTGTTAATTGGTTGAATTGTTTGAATTGCTTGTGGTTGAGGTTAAATGGTCGTTATTTATTGTTATCAGTTAAGTGAAACTCAATGATTGATTTGAGATAACCATTTTGGGTACAGGGAAGAACAGGTTGGAGGGATCCAACAGGATTCCTCAATATATTATTTATTTCATATTATCAACATATTAACTGTCCTATTTGGGGTGATTGATTTGATGGTTGATTATTGACTGAATATTCAACATCTGTTTAGCTTAAACCAATACGCGATATTGGTTGAGTATTTGGCGATATATGGCCTATAAAATCCATCGTTTTATAAATGTTGATTTACCGTCAGGCAAATCGACGGAGATGAAGTTATAAAATTTATTTTATAACTGGAGATAGATTCTTAAATGTATTATTTTGAATAAAGGTTTATTTAAAGGAAATAAATATTTATTATTTATTATTTAAGTATATAATTAATTATAAGTTGATTTTATAAAGTAACTTCTGATGTTAATCAGATTTATAAACTCGTGAATAGAAATTTACCTAACCGTTAAGTGGAATAATTGTTTGTTAAGAATTAAGTAAAGGGAATTATTTAAATTAATTATATTATTAATTAATATAAAGTGAGAACTAATTGGAATCGGTTAATGGAATAGCCGCGTTTTAAGTTAATTTAATCAACCGTTTTATTTAGAATTGATTATTAAATTAGTGTGTTTGGAACAAAAATAGTTTTAATGAATATTGTTTTTAATAAGATCTTAAAAAGAGATATACTATTATTTTAGATAACGAAGAGACTAACTACTAATGTGGTTAATGATTGAGATAAATTATTATTGTAATTAATAATAATTTAGAGAATTACTTTTTATGGGAAACCATTTAAAAAGTAATCTAAGAGAAATGAAATCCAACTAAATGGTGAAAAGAGTTTATGAGCAAGTTTTTATTTTAAAACTGAATTTCATAACCAAGTTGTAAATGAAGTTTTTAAGCGAATACTATAGCTTAAAATGAGTGTTACCTAAATATTTGAAAAAAGGGAGATTGAGATAAAAGCTTTACAATAAACCAGGTTATATTAATGAGGTTTAAATTGTTAAAGCATCATTACTAAATAATGGGATCTAGTAAGGGGGAGAATTGAAATAAGAGTTTCAAAGGGGGAAATGACTAAATGGATTTGAAAGGGGATTGGTAAAACTGAAGTTGGCGAAAGAAATGGGTCGTAAGATTTGTTAACCAAATTCGAACTAAATGAGCTTGGTTAAAGAGGTCGAATTAAAAGTGATGCTTTATAAAGAAGTACTTAATTATTGAAATAAGAAAGAATGGGTATAACCGAGGAAAGAGATTTTCAAAGGAGATAAGGGATTTGATGAAACCGTATTTTGAATAAAATAGTGGAATGGAATTTTTGTTGGGATTGGAATGAAGTATCAGGTTTGGATTACAACTCGTATTCATCTTGAGATATGAACGTTGTTGATCAAGGTCTGAGAGGTAATTTAAATACCCCAACTTGAACAGCATCAGGATTATCTGAAGATGATATTAGTTGGTAATCGTAAAAAAAAGATTAGTGGTAATATATTATTTCCATTAGTGAAATAATAATGTAAAGTTTGGTGAAAATTAGGAATGTATATATATATATATATATATATATATATATATATATATATATATATAATGAGAATTCCAAAGTAAAAGGGAAACAAAAAGGAATTATGGGAAATTTAAAGGATATTTTTGGAATTAGAAAGTTAACATAAAGTGAGTTCTATTCTAGAAATATAAGTATGGTTTATTGTTTTTAAGTAATAAAATAAAGGATATTTTATAATGTTATTTTTGCGAGTAATAAGTTGATAAATTTCATAATATTAGATAATAACGTGGCTAATGTTTGAAAGTAAAAATAAACAACTAAATATGATATAAGATTTGTCCCCAGTAATAAGAATGAATTTGTTTAAGAATAATCTTATGTTAAATAAGAAGCGAAACTATATTTATAATATCGAAAGATTTAAGAGTTTTGAATTTACATTTGTTTAATTAAAAAGGCCAACTGATGCTGAATACTGAACCAGTGAACCCATTGGATTGTCATGACTGAAACACTGATTATTTTGACAGTTAATTCACCGACTATCAAATTTTTCCAATCCGATTGTTGGTACGGAAAGACCGAGATCAAATTTGTATTCGAATACCATTCCGACCAACAAATACGTGAAGATATCAGAAGATGATCGAGATGGAGTAATGAAGACCGTAGATCTTCATTCAACGGAAGAACCGCTAATAATCTTTGGTGAGCTCCCAGAGATAAGCTGTGGTTCTGTCGGGGTTGGAATCTACGGATTTGCAAGGATTACTCGCCAATAATCTACAGGGTGATTCCTTGGATGTAGTAGGAGGGTGCCTTCAGTTCATCCTGTTCCTGGATGACTTGTATGGACGGATGTCTAACAGAGTATTTCCAAAGGAATTACATACGTCGATTTTTTCAAACGTACATTAGTTGATGGCGGAGAAATGGTTTTTCACTAGCCAAATAACTAGAGTATTTTTGTGGACGTCAATTATTGATATATGGCAGTTCTGACGATGTGACATTCAAAGTGAATGGTGGCCAGGTGTTGTAAGGATAATTCAAAACTCAAGCCTCGTCAACCGGGAAATGACAAAATTCGGGCAGGCAGCATGGCTATGTGGGTCGCTCCCATTAGGGTGTATAATCACCTATCTAGAGAAATTCATTTTGTTTATTTAATCTTTTTTAGATGCTGTCCCTTTTCGGGAAACGGTGGTTTGAGCCCAACCGTTGGTGATATACATTCGATACACTCAAGCGAAATGAGTGGTCGGTCATGTGTGGACCGGGTTGCAAGATGTTCTTGTTGAACCCAGTGTATTAGCCTCTAGAGATACACTATCGGCAGGTGGTCCCATACCTTGTCATAGTCGGAATCCAATCTCCAATAAGCGCCCGCGGGTTTAATTGTATACTATATATGTGGAGTGTGAGATGCAAGCGTTCCGCTAGATTGATATTTACTTGTATTTAGACACTATTATAATATCAGAAAAGGTATTGATTTGAAAAATGTTTTGGGTTATCGTAAGGTAAAAACTGTCTGTGTTTATGTGTGGATTTGGTCTTACGATTATCCTTTCTTTCGAAAAGATTTTTGAACTTTAAAATCTAGTTGGATGATTCCCCTTAATACTATGCGATTTTTTTCTCACTCTGGTTCACCAGACTGACCCGGTGTTTTTTAAATGCTTGGGTTAGACCGGGGTGTACAGGTCCAGGTTATCAAATGCTGCTGTAACAACCCGCATTCTACGCATCGGAGGGTCGTAGAATATTTATTTCTATCCCATATGAAGTCGTATGGTCATGTAACTTTGGGAAACAACCATTAGAGTCATTTCCCATGTTCATGATTTTTGTCAATTTTTAAATGACCGTTTTGCCCGTAGCTGATCTTGTTTTGGTCATAACTTTTAATTGGAAAGGAATTTTGACCTGAAACCACTTCCATTAGATTCGTTTGATGGTTTACCTTTCCGTAGAGTGGTCACATGTGAAAAACGGACTTACCGTTTGAGAGATATGGCTGAAATAAGGTTTGGAAGGTGAAAAACTGCTTAACCGGGCCAAATAGGGTGATTAGTGAATGGGCCCATAACCCATTTCGGGATTAGGGTTATGGGGAGGCTGAAAAGGGTTAGAGATTCATTCCATTTCAGTTTTCTAGCCTCCACTTACCTCTTAGAAACCCTAAAAATGGCCTCCAACCTCTAAGTCACCTCCAAATCATCTTCTAATCAAGGATTATGCTTAGCAACATCAAATCAAGGGAGATCTACACCAAATCAACGTTAGAGCTGCTGTTTAGCATCGGGATTCGCACCAAATCATAGATTTATTTCAGATCTAAGTCTTATTTGAGGCTAAGGTGAGTGATTTGCATAGTTCCTCACTAATTATGGCTAATTAAGGGTAATTAGTGTTAATTAGCGAATTTAAACATGATAAAATTCTGGAAAAATATTTTTAAAATTCGAAATAATGTTTTAGACCTCTGATATGAATTTGGGTTAATTTAGTTTAGTTTTGCTAATCATATCATTAGTTTCACCTAAACATGCTTAAGGGGAAATATGGGGTTTTGGGTATGTTTGATCCATTTTAACCTATCATATTGATGTTTTGGTGTTTGAGGTCACTTCTACTTGTTGTTATGACTGTATGGTATGTTTTGTGATTGACTAGAATAGGTAGAATGGTCGAAAAAGCCGTCGAGTGGCATAAATTGCTTGCTGAAAGAAGTGCAGGAAGACATCCGAACCGGATCGGTAGGAGGACCCGTTCCGCTCTCACACTCCACACTTCGATTCACTTGTACTTCTCGTGGCACGCATCATCCAATCTGACCCGCCTGGTGTTCTCCGACCCGATCCGCCATGGTACCCCGACCCGAACCGATGTACTTCGACTAGGCTTGGAGACTACGACCCGACCCGAACCAATGTACTTCGACTAGGCTTAGAGACTACGACCCGACCCGGGTTGATTAGAAGGAGCCGATCCGAACCGTGGCAATTTGGAGGACTCCGACCCGAACCGATGATGGCGACTGGACGTGGAGACTCGATCCGATCCGCTAAGGTGATGATGACCCGATCCGATCCAGCGAAGAAGAAGCACTCCGATTCAAACCGAACCGATGACTAAGGGAAGATCCGAGCCGATCCAGTGATGACCAATAACCCGAGATGCAAAGGTAGTCCAAATGGAAGTCAGAGCTCAGGATCCAGTTGGGAACCAATGAGTTCACTTCATGGTTGGGCTTTGCTGCGGGACGTGTGCTAAGGAGTTGTCGACGTTCATAACTTCGATTCACCACTGAAAATGGATGAATGGCTACTTATCAGTGCAGTAGAGTCATTATGACTCGAGGGGCAAGGTGATGGTAGCAAGACTACGTTATCAGTGCAGTAGAGTCATTATGACTCGAGGGGCAAAGTGATGCGTAGTAAGACTATGAGCCAGTGCAGTGGGGTCATTGTGACTCCATGGGGCAGAGTGGACATAGTTTAGGATTAGTGAGGCTATGAGCCAGTGCAGTAGGATCATTGCGACTCCATGGGGCAAAGGGGACATAGCAAAGGATTAGTGGCTATGTATTAGTGCAGTGAAGTCATTTATGACTTCATAGGGCAAAGTGATCATAGCAAGGTATGTTGGGTGATCAAAGTGGTGAATATCGTATGCTTTATGCACTGGGTGAGAGATGTGAGGATGGTTGCTATGTTTGATTGTTTGCCATCACTATGACATGCACACCCCCACCCACGTTATCTATACACCGTTTGAAATGGCACCTTAGAGTGTTGTACAGTATGTAGTGCTAACTCTTTGGTTGCAGGTCCAGGTTCAGGTATGGTTTAGTCTACCTGTTATTGTTCTGTTTAGATGCTTATCGCTCATACCAGGCTTATCAACCACATCGATGAGACTTTTGAATCGATTGTGGGGAAAGCTTTGAGATCAGAGAGTCTTTACCCTAAGTCAAAGACTGAGGATGCATCTGCGGAAGGGCTGAAGCCGCAAGCAGGCGGTGGAGGCAAGAATAACTCTCAGAACAAGAGGAAGCAGAACCAATATAAGGATGACCAGAAAAAGAACAAGAAAGAAGTTGAGTGCTTCAGCTGTGGTAAGAAGGGCCATTATGCTAAAGAATGTCGGGCCAAGCCAGCGGATAGGAAGTGCTATAACTGTGGTCAAGTGGGGCATCATAAGGATAAGTGTCCGTAACCTCTTAAGGAGAAGCAGATTGTGAAAGCATATGCTATTGATGTTGTTCCTTCTTCGTCGAACGCCCCAACTGCGGCGGAGAAAGGAAAGAATGTTGTTATTCAAGGTATGCTTTCTATTTATGATGTACCGGTTCGAGTTTTGTTTGACACTGGGGCTTCCCGTTCCTTCATATCAAGTGACCTGGTAGATAGGTTCGGACTAGAACCCGAGATAGTCGATAGACCATTGGTTGTGACGAACCGATTGGTGGTTCGACTAGCCTTAGTATGATTTGCAGGAATTTGGTCTTATCGAATCATGGATGTATGTTTGTTTGTGATTGCTTTGTTTTGGGCTTTACTGGGTATGGCATTATATTGGGGGTCGATTGGCTCCAAAGATACGGGGTGGTGGTAGACTGTGAGGGCTTTTTGGTGACAGTTAGGGCGGATGATGGGCGGAGGGTAGTGTTTGGTAGTCTACCTAGTGATGGGGTAATGGCTAGTTTTATAAATTCTCTCGACATCCCGTAGGATGAGTTGTCAGATGTGCCCTTGGTTGGCCATTATCCGGATGTCTTCGAGGAGGTGACCGGGCTTCCACCACACCGAGAGATTGAGTTCCGTATTGATTTAGTGAAAGATGCTAGACCTATAGTGATGCCACTTCGTCGTATGGCACCAAGGGAGCAGCGAGAGCTCGGGGTGCAAGTCAACAATCTTTAGAAGAAGGGATTTATTAGAAGAAGTGTCTCCGAGTGGGGAGCACCAGTTGTGTTTGCCACTAAGGCAGATGGTTCCCTTCGTTTGTGTGTGGACTATCGCGAGTTGAATAAGGTAACGAGGAAGAATAAGTATCCTCTACCGCGGATAGATGATTTGTTTGATCAACTGGAAGGAGCAAGAGTGTTCTCCCAGTTGGACCTCACGACAAGATTTCATCAGCTCCGAGTAGCGGATGAGAGTGATCCGAAAACGGCATTTAGGACGCCGTCTGGATTCTATGAGTGGTTTGTCATGCCATTTGGGTTGACCAATGCACCAGCCTACTTTGTGGATCTTATGAATCGAGTATTCAGAGATCAGTTGAATAAGTTTGTTCTTGTGTTCATAGACGATATCCTTGTTTACTCAAGGACAGAGGAGGAACACAAGGGACACTTGAGGATAGCGATGGAGGTGTTGAGGAAACACCAATTGAAAGCAAAATTCTCTAAGTGTCACTTTTGGAGAAGGGAAGTGAGATTCTTGGGCCATGTTGTTTCAGAGAATGGTATTGCCGTGGACCCTGCAAAGGTGGCTACGGTACAGGATTGGCCTACGCCCAAGAATGCAACAGATGTAAGAAGTTTCTTGGGGTTAGCTGGATATTATCGTAAGTTTATCCAGGACTTCTCCAAGATAGCAGCACCATTGACTCAGTTGACTAAGAAGAATCGGGCCTTCGTCTGGGACGGAGTGTGTGAGAATACATTCAAGAGTCTAAAGGAAAGGTTGACGCGTGCGCCAGTGCTAGTCATTCCTAAAGGGAATGAAGAAATGACGGTATACACGGATGCTTGTGGTACCGGACTAGGTGCTGTGTTGATGCAAGTAGGTAGGGTTGTAGCTTATGCTAGTCGGCAGCTAAAGCCGCATGAGAAGAAGTATCCTACCCATGATTTGGAACTGGCAGTGATTGTGTTCGCATTAAAGATGTGGAGACACTATCTCTTGGGAGAAAGATTTGAGTTGTTTACCGATCATAAATCGTTAAAGTATCTCTTCTCTCAGAAGGATCTGAATCTCCATCAGCAGAGATGGTTAGAGTTCTTGGCTTCGTATGATTTTGATATCGCATATACACCTGGGAAAGGTAATGCGGTAGCCAATGCCTTGAGTAGGAGACATGCCAGTTTGGGGGCTATGTTTCTTGAATGGAAGCAACTGGAGTATATCGCGGGGTTTGATTTCAGACCAAATTGCGAATTGGATCCAGTTATGCTAGCTAGTTTGGAGATCAGACCCACTTTGATAGAGCGGATTGGTTCCAGCCAGAGGGACGATCCTAATCTATTGGAAATCATCTCCAAGTTAGAGATGGACATCGATGGTGAGGAGATGAATTTGTATGGGCTTGATCGAGATGGATGGCTTAGAAATAATGGAAGACTAGTTGTACCCAATGTGAATGGTTTGAAAGATGAAGTGCTTAGAGAATGTCACCACTCAAAACTGACTATACATCCCGGTGGTAATAAGATGTATCGAGACATGAAGCAGACTTACTACTGGGAAGGGATGAAAAGAGACGTTGGGAAGTTTATATCCAAATGCATGAATTGCCAGCTAGTTAAAGCCGAGCAAAAAAGAAGCCTAGTGGGTTGTTGCAACCATTAGAAATTCCCGAATGGAAATGGGAGCAAGTCTCGATGGATTTCATCGATGGTTTACCAAGAACTAGATCGGGACATGATAGCATTTGGGTAATTGTGGATCGATTGACTAAAAGTGCAAGATTTATACCAGTCAAATTGACCAGAACGGCAGCTAAGTTAGCAGAATTGTATATGAAGTGGGTAGTGAGATTTCATGGAGTACCTAAAAGCATTGTGAGTGACCGAGACCCGTTGTTTACTAGTGGGTTTTGGAAGAGCTTACAAGAGGCTCTAGGGTCAGAATTACATCTCAGTACAGCATATCATCCTCAGACCGACGGTCAGACGGAGAGGGTGAATCGTATTTTGGAAGATCTCTTGAGAGCATGTATATTGGATTTTGGTGGATAATGGGATGACCATTTGCATCTAGTAGAGTTTGCATATAATAATAGCTACCAATCCAGTATCGGTATGGCTCCATATGAAGCTTTGTACGGAAGACCGTGCAACTCACCATCATGTTGGATAGAGACTGGCGAGAAATTTATGCTTGGACCAGATGTGAGGGAAACTTCAAATAAGATTAAGACCATTCAACAACGAATGAAGGCTGCCCAAGATAGGCAGAAGAGCTATGCTGATAAGAGGAGAAGAGACTTAAAATTCTCCGTTGGTGACTTGGTGTTTGTCAAGATTTCTCCTTTGAAGAGCGTGATATGATTTGGCAGGAGAGGCAAATTGGCACCAAGATTTGTTGGCCCATTCCCTGTTCATGAACTAGTCGGGAATTTGGCGTATAGAGTTGACTTACCAGAGAAGATGGCGGGAGTTCACAACGTATTTCATGTTTCCCAATTAAGGAAGTTCGTTCACGACCCAGATATGACTATTTCACCTGATCAGTTAGAGGACTTCGAAGTAGAACCCGAGGCGGTTAGGAACTGCAAGCCGATCCGTATTGTCGAGCACGATACGAAGCAACTTCGAAGGAAGGCGGTGAGGCTAGTCAAGGTTTAATGGGGGCGAGAACGAGAATGACCGTACTTGGGAGACAAAGGAGAGCATTAGAAAGACGTATCCAGAACTCTTTGCCTGGTAAGATTTACTTTGTAATTTAGTTATTCCGCATGCTAGGATAGACTTGTTTTGCATGTTTGATAGGCATGCGGGACCATTTGTGTGTTTTGGTTAGGAAATTTCGGGGGCGAAATTTCTTAAGAGGGGGGGGGGGGGGGGAGGAGAACGTAACAACCCGCATTCTACGCATCGGAGGATCATAGAATATTTATTTCTTTCCCATATGAAGTCGTATGGTCATGTAACTTTGGGAAACAGCCATTAGTGTCATTTCCCATGTTCATGATTTTTGTTGATTTTTAAATGACCATTTTGCCCCTAGCTGATCTTGTTTTGGCCATAACTTTTGATTGGAAAGGAATTTTGACCTGAAACCACTTCCATTAGATTTGTTTGATGGTTTACCTTTCCGTAGAGTGGTCACATGTGAAAAACGGACTTACCGTTTGGGAGATATGGCTGAAATAAGGTTTGGAAGGTGAAAAACTGCTTAACCGGGCCAAATAGGATGATTAGTGAATGGTCCCGTAACCCATTTCGGGATTAGGGTTTTGGGAAGGCTGAAAAGGGTTAGAGATTCATTCCATTTCAGTTTTCTAGCCTCCACTTACCTCTTAGAAACCCTAAAAATGGCCTCCAACCTCTAAATCACCTCCAAATCATCTTCTAATCAAGGATTAAGCTTAGCAACATCAAATCAAGGGAGATCTACACCAAATCAACGTTATTGTTTAGCATCAGGATTCGCACCAAATCAGAGATTTATTTCAGATCTAAGTCTTATTTGTGGCTAAGGTGAGTAATCTGCATAGTTCCTCACTAATTATGGCTAATTAAGGGTAATTAGTGTTAATTAGCGAATTTAAACATGATAAAATTATGGAAAAATATTTATAAAATTCAGAATAATGTTTTAGACCTCTGATATGAATTTGGGTTAATTTGGTTAAGTTTTACTAATCATATCATTAGTTTCACCTAAACATGCTTAAGGGGAAATATGGGGTTTTGGGTATGGTTGATCCATTTTAACCTATCATATTGATGTTTTGGTGTTTGAGGTCACTTCTACTTGTTGTTATGACTGTATGGTATGTTTTGTGATTAATTAGAATATGTAGAATGGTCGAAAACGCCGTCGAGTGGCGTAAATTGCTTGCTGGAAGAAGTGCAGGAAGACATCCGAACCAGATCGGATCGGTAGGAGGACCCGATCCGCTCTCACACTCCACACTTCGATTCACTTGTACTTCTCGTGGCACGCATCATCCGATCCGACATGCTTGGTGTTCTCCGACCCGATCCGCCATGGTACCCCGACCCGAACCGATGTACTTCGACGAGGCTTGGAGACTACGACTCGACCCAGGTTGATTAGAAGGAGCCGATCCGAACCGTGGCAAATTGGAGGACTTCGACCCGAACCGATGATGGCAACTGGACGTGGAGACTCGATCCGATCCGCTGAGGTGATGATGACCCGATCCGATCCAGCGAAGAAGGAGCACTCCGATCCGAACCGAACTGATGACTAAGGGATGTTCCGAACCGATCCGGTGATGACCAATAACCCGAGATGCAAAGGTAGTCCAAATGGAAGTTAGAGCTCAGGATCCAGTTGGGAACCAATGAGTTCACTTCATGGTTGGGCTTTGCTGCGGGACATGTGCTAAGGAGTTGTCGACGTTCATAACTTCGATTCACCACTGAAAATGGATGATGGGCTACTTATCAGTGCAGTAGAGTCATTATGACTCGAGGGGCAAGGTGATGGTAGCAAGACTACGTTATCAATGCAGTAGAGTCATTATGACTCGAGGGGCAAAGTGATGCGTAGTAAGACTATGAGCCAGTGCAGTGGGGTCATTGTGACTCCATGGGGCAGAGTGGACATAGTAAAGGATTAGTGAGGCTATGAGCCAGTGCAGTGGGGTCTTTGCGACTCCATAGGGCAAAGTGGACATAGCAAAGGATTAGTGGCTATGTATCAGTGCAATGAAGCCATTTATGACTTCATGGGGCAAAGTGATCATAGCAAGGTATGTTGGGTGATCGAAGTGGTGAATATCGTATGCTTTATGCACTGGGTGAGAGATGTGAGGATGGTTGCTATGTTTGATTGTTTGCCATCACTATGACATGCACACCCCCACCCACGTTATCTATACACCGTTTGAAATGGCACCTTAGAGTGTTGTACAGTATGTAGTGCTAACTCTTTGGTTGCAGGTCCAGGTTCAGGTATGGTTTAGTCTACCTGTTATTGTTCTGTTTAGATGCTTATCGCTCATACCAGGTTTTATGTCTGACCCAGAGTTTTATGTCTCCTCTTATTACTCTGGGTGCTCACACGAGCAGACTAGAGACAGGTTAGCTGGTGATGCGCGAGTACCTGATTCGGAGGCGAGCAGGAGGCTTCCACGTATGATATATAGATATTCTCCCTGTGTCGTTGGTGGTCGCTACTTGGGCATTAGTAGTGTACCTCCTTTATCTTATTTTTTCTTTCGAGACAGTTTGAAAAGTTGTAATAATGTTAGCTTTGGATCATAAGCTGTACTTGGATTTTCCGCTGCTATGTTAGTTTGTTTTCAGCTTATGTACTGTCTCACATGTTTTATGTCAAGTTTGTTGTTATTATGTTTTGTTCCATGCGCTGTGAGACATTTTACAGGTTCCTTGTTAGTTCATTTCCTTCTTCCGTTTTCTTCTAACGATCCGTTCAGTGCTAACTGGACATGTGTACAGCGCACTTTTGGAGTAAATGTCGGTTGGTGCGGGGCGGGCCGTCACAGCTGCGAAGTCCAGAGACAAGCTGGAGGTGTTCAGACGTATGATATTATATAGCTACTTTTCCGCTATGTGTTGATTATGAGGACATGTTATTATAACTGTCCAAAGGTGTTGATGTACTCTGATATTGTAAGTATTTTTAAAGCTCTCATTAAAGGTTTATTTCTGTATTATATTTTGTTCTGCTGCGATGTGAGACTCTGTGTTGTGTTGTTTCTGCTTCTTCTTCTTCTACTCTAGTGTTTCTTTCTTTCTTATCTCACCCTCTAATTTCTTTCTAATAATGTTCCAGTGTTTTCGGTGTTTGGAAGGTCGGCATGAGTAACGATGAATGTATTTATGTCGATTGTCGAGGCCAAAAATCGTTGGGTCGTTACAGTGGTATCAGAGTGATTGGTTTAGTATTAACCTTGGCTCTGTGGCGTAACTCGATAAAGATTGGGTTAGTAATACCCTAGATCGAGATTGAGTGCGTATATATGAGAGCGTATTTCTAAATTCTATATACGAATGTTTTGTATTGTGTTGTTGATCGGTTCAAGTGTTGAGAAACATTGAACTGGCAATGGATACAGTATTGTTTTGAAAAGAGGGTAAATGATATAATTTTACCCAAATTATATTTTTGTATAGAAAGGAAATAATTTTATCTAACTATTGAGATATTAGTGTGTTTGATCGATTTGAAGGGAATTCAAATCGAATTGAAAATTTGAATTAGAAATTTAGCTGGTTAAGTGAAATTTAATAAAGCTAATTTGAAATTTGGAATATGAATGAATAAAAAAATCAAATAGAAATCAATCGGATATTTATCGATTGATGTTCAGACATGTGAAACCAAAATAAAATATTAATATTGAATGTAAATTCAATTTATTTGGTTGATTTGGTTGTGTATCGGTTGTTGATTGTGAATTGTTTGTTATTGGATGGTAGATTGTTTGAATAGAAATAATAAACAATTTAATGGAGCTAAATGAATTATAAAATAAAGAATAAATTCCAGTATAATTAAACTGAAATGAAACTGCATATGAATTGAAATTTAGATTTAACCCTGTATTTGATAATGAATTGATGCTGTCTGTTTGATTTTGGAATTAGTGTAGTTATACTTGTTGATTAGAGAAATATTACTTAAGAAATTCATGTATTTATTACTCATATGTGAATTGAGTTAAGCACAGGTGCTGATGGCTAGGCAGATTGATATGGGTTAAGTAAATCGCATATACATTGGGAAAATGTGTTCAATAACGCTCGTAAAAGGTACGCCTACGCAGAAATTTTAAATTTTGGGTTTTGATTTTTGTTTTCCGACCTTGTGGGTTGAGGTATATATATTATTTGTTCCTGCTATATCGCAGATGTCACTCCGTACATGGGAGACTCTACTGAATTTTCCGGGAATTTAATGTGTTAGTAAATTTTCGATATTTTATTGAAGATATTTATTTAAGATATTGAATTGATTTATAATAAATTGGATTTGTAAATTAATGGGTTTGTAACGTTCTTTCCTACCTTAGCAATTTTGATGACGAAATTATTTTGTGGGGGAAAGAATGTAGCGTCCAATATTTTTGGCAGTCAAATATTTAATTTAATTCATTATTTTAAATATCTTATTTGAAATATTAATGGATTTTAATATTTAATTCGTTATTAAAAACAAAATTCGAACGTTAAATTATTTATAATATAAATCGAGCTCGAAATCACGCGGCAGTTCGTAAAATGGATTTTTGAACTTCAATTTGATATACAGGATCCGATATAAGTCGAATTTCTGTGAAACAAGAAACCTTGGAATCGTATTGGTTATAATTTTCATATGAAAGAGAAAAATCCAGATTTCGTGTTATATTTTGTTATTTATGGCCAAATCAAAATTTGAAATAGTCGTTATGGAAATCGTTATTTAAAATATAGGCCTTTAAAATAGCCGTTTTTCAAACAGACTCCATTTTCGATGAAATCAGTTTCATTGGTACCGTAACGTTAAATTATTGTACGGTGTTGGATTGCATGGCAAACTGATATCGTATGTGAGCATGACAGCCATAAACGCCCGTTCATTTTCTATAGCGTGTAAATTAACTTATTTGATTTAATAAAGAGATATTTGAGTGTAACTTGAGCAGACGATCGGATTAAGCCACGAAACCAGTTCCGTTGGGTTCGCATTGTCAATTAGAGTCAGGATAGGTATATAGTTTGTTATTTTTGAAGACCGGGTAATTTGGTGTCCAAAATGGCATTGCGATGCGTGGAAAAATAGCCTACCGGGAAAACAGTCTCAGAATACGACGAAACTGGTGCCATTGGGTTCGTATTAATTAATTATTATAAGATTTCAAGGTTTCAAGTTGATTGGATTTATTTAGTGATCGTGGAAAATTTAAACGCGTGTTTTCCGCTGATTTTATAAAGGAATTTTTCTCAAACGATGTCGGATATCGACGAAACCTGTCCCATTGGGTTCGGAATATTTTTTATGTTAAGTTAGCATTTTTATCAGAAAACAGAAGCTGATTGTGGTTAGTTTCACTTGTTACTTCACGACAAAGTTTCGCTATATATTATTTAATAAATTGGGACACCCTATAAATACCTCTTATATAAGAAACCCTTATTCTGGTCAAAATTTTATCTCGTGGTCAATGAGCTGTTGAGCCGCCACCCAACGTTTCCATGATCAGAAAACGCCCTTATTTCTCCATCAACTTCTGATCAAATAAACCATCAAATCAAAACCTGTAACAACCCGGAAAATCTGAGCCAGTTTATTTTTTTTTTAATTTGGCTATTTTAGTAGATTTTAAATATTTTAAATATACTTATATATATATACTCCTCTCGTCCACAATCCATGGACGATATTTATTGATTGGGAATTGGCATGAAAAAATTGGTGAATAATGCGAATGGTTGATAGGATTGTTTGTGGTTGATATTGTTGGATTGTGGTTGAAAAATACTCGCTTGTGGTTGAAACAAATTTAGAATAGTTTATGGAAAAGAAAAAAAATATACTCGTATGCGTACGAACTAGATGTATGAAATCCCCATTTTAAAAAACCGCGAGTTTTTAAGGTAGAGCGAGGAGCCGTACATCGAGACGGTGCTGGTTTTAAATACCCTGCCATTATGCTGCCGAAATTTTCAATAATATTCATGTGTTAGAATTATTTTCATGTGTTGAAACTATATTCATGTGTTGAAACTATATTCATATGTTGAAACCATATTCATGTGTTGAATAGAAATTCATGTGTTGAATAAATTCTTTGAAAGATAAAAATTACATTTTATCACATATATAGACTATATAAAATATTCGTGTTTTAAATAAATTGTTTTAACGATAAAAATCACATTTTTATTATATATATAAACTATAGAAAACATTCATGTGTTGAATAAAGGACTAGAACGATAAAAATCATATTTTTATCGTATGTGTGAAGTCGGAAACATTCATGTGTTGAATATATGAATTGAACAATAAAATTTACATTTTTATTGTGAATATGAAGTGCTAAAAACATTCATGTGTTGAATAAATATTTTTGATGATAAAAATATCATTTTTATCATGCATACGACTCGCTAAAAATACACAAGTGTTAAAATAAATATTTGTTTGCTATGAATATTATTTTTAACATGTATATGAACTAAATAAAATAGTCATGCATTGAAATATATTTTTGTTCGCTAAAAATATCATTTTTATACAAAATATGAAGTGTTAAAAATAACCGCTTGTTCAAATAAATATGTGTGGGTTGAAAATATTATTTTTAACATGTGTAGAAAGTGTTAAAAATAACCATGTATAGAAATGAACCTTTGTTCACTAGAAATATTATTTTTAGCTTAGATTTGCACATATATATGCATGTGCTGAACAGGAAAATGGATTAGCGGTTGATTAAATAATTTATTTGCGTGCCCGACAAATAGGTAAACCTTAGTGAGTTGGATGCGCAATTTTATTATTATATCAACTTCTGTGAATGCCATTGGATGCGGAGTGCTGGTTGTTCTGTGTATAATAATAAACGTCGCCATAGGATAGTAACAATTAATTTTGAACTACACTACATGGCATACTTCTAAAAGATAGGCATACTTCATCAAATACCACATAAGCATTTGGAGCTTGTGTGACGAGGTTGAAGATTTACCATACGAGCGAGAGGCTTGTATGGCGATGATTGTATATTACAGGTTTAACTGATGACTGATATTGACTATATAAAATGTAATGGTAAATTGCAAGATTAATTAAAAAAACCCACACGGGTCTGGAGATGACAATAAACACGTCTCTCTGGTCATTAAGGCACAAAAACCATTTATAGGGTGACGAGAATTTATTCTCTGGAGTTATGATCTATACACACTCCCCTGTGGACACCGGAATATATCACTATAAAAATGTGCATGCTTTTTAGGATTTATTGGGTGCCTAATACGGCCCAATAAATTTCCAAACCCCTTCCCGTATAAAGGAGGTTATGGCGAAATTTTCTGAAATTTAAAGGCGTTAGTGAAATATTTGAAGTGAAAATGGTATTGAAATCGTCAAATAAATTATATATATATATATATTAAATAAAACGAATCGAGCCCCTGCAGTTCGCGTTTTGAAATGGTAACTTTAAACGAATATACCGAAAGATCCGACCATCGGATTTTCACGAAACTGGAACCGTTGGGTTCGCTTTGGAAATATCTTTCCAATGATATAAACTTTGTTGGGATCCAACTATTAGATTTTCAGATATGTGTAAAACAAATTTGAAGAAAAATAGCGCCATTGCCTTGGCATGACCTGAAACGTCGTTTAATTAAATAGGGCCATTTTTAAATAAATAAAAATGGAGAAATATCGTTATAAAATATTATAGACGATATGGAATGGAAATAAACCGATTGTACTTGGTTTGCTTGATATTTGATGGTTGAATGTGTTTGACATGAAAAATTATACTAATGAACTGAATTGTGGATGTCGAATATTTTGACCATGGACAGAATTGATTTGAATTCTAAATATACATGAATTATTTGAAAAGGCCGAGTTAATTCTCATTTCAAATAATTGATCGACGATTAGAAGTCGAATATATGAAGACGGTTCAAGACCGACGATCTTCACATCAGATGGATGGGGGCTACTAATGCTCATGATTGGAGTAGCTACCTTGAAGGGGCTGAAGTGGTAGCCATCCGGACGTATTTGTTGACTGTACGAATATGCGAGGAATATGATGCCTTCGGTTTCGTTCAGACCCAGAACGAGCTTGTAAATGGACTGTATGTCTGACATTGGATTTTGTTCTGTGCTGATTGATCTCTATTAAATATATATCTGTTTGGCAGCGGAGAATTTATTCTCTTTCTTAATGCCCTTCTCTGAGACGTACGAGCTCAGAGGTTATATATCGATAGAAATCAGTCGCATGGAGTGAATTGTTTGTGTGGCATGCCTGAATGGCAAATGATCAAGGCTTCTGTTGAAAAGCAAAGTCTTGTGGTTGATGATCAAAGCACGGCCTACGTGGCATAGCTTTGTGTATAGCTTTGATTCGCGAGCCTCACACCTCGGTATGAGTCAAAAAGGGGATAGTGACTGCAGGGAGGGCACGACGTTTATTTCTAGCTATGGGTGATGTCAATGACCTACCAGCCCTCACATTTATATTATTTTACCTGTGTGGTTGTTAAAATGCGAGGCGCCTTGGATATAGGTCCTATAGGACGGGAAACGTGTGTTCAGGAATAACTAATCCTCAAAAGTAGGAGAGGACCGGCCCTGAAGCTTCCAAGATCGTTGTGTGTGGTCCTGAGACATTTGCTAGAGTGTCTCAAATTGGAGAGGAGCTTGCCCCTTGCCTCGACTCATGATGGAATCCAATTTCCAGTACGAAATTACGGATTTGATTGTAACTTATATATGGCGACATAGTGGCATGGAACGCTCATGTCGTCTATGATTGATATTTATGATGGAAGTTACTTTTGAAACATATATGCACTAGTAATAATATCAAACGCTTTTTCTTTTATACGTATCAAGCATTTCTTGGCCATTATAAGGTAAAACTCTATCCTCCGGCTTGCGTTGCATTGTATGATAGGACCTGAGTCTTATAATGGCTTCATTTTTATAAAAGCATTGCAATGATTCAATAATTTACTTTATTTCATGCACTGGCAATCACTGGAGTAAACCCGTTCCGCGAAAGTGGCATGGTCCTATGATTTGCCTTATTATTGTTGTTTAATCAGTTACGTAGATTTCTCATACCAGTCCCAAGACTAACTCGTAGTTTGTTTCACCTTGCAAACTCGGGTGCCCTTATTTTCACATGGGCAGCCTAGTGATGAGTCGCAGGATATATTTTGGCTTTTGCACTACAGCAGGGAGTGCATCTTTTGGCTAGTATGGTGAGGACCTGGCTTCTCAGTATTTTGGCTATTAATATTCCGCCATTATTATCTATGTATATGATTCCGCTTATGGCGATGTAGACTGATATCTCTATTATGTCTCGCTTTATGTATATGTACCGCTTATGGCGATGTAGACTGATCATTTGCTTTTATACACTAAGTTGCATCCTACACCGTGCTACTCTAATGTTGTTACATGTTATGATTCCGCTGTCATATTGATGTAAATTATTTTGTTTTCTGTTTATGCTATTACCTGTACTCTGCTAATGATGATTAATGTGTTATATTCCAATGATTATCCTTAACACCGTCGTACGGGGTTTTGAGTTCGTCACAAAACCGCTCAACTAGAAAATGATTCAGCTCAAAAGAGCTTGACAAAGGGACCGACTATGATTGGGGTTTACGAACGGTAGTGGGCGAAGTTCTTCTTGAAACTGTTGGTGTTCGTGGGGGGTTTTGCCTGTGACCGGAGTGTTTGTTTTCGTCGTGGTTCAGTCCGCAAGTAGGTGACGTGAAGGCGCTCGATTACTCTATGTTCGATGATGCTCCGGTGGCCTGCAGAGCTGGCGGCGGCGGAGTATAGGTAGGACTGTGAGGGTTCGGTGTGAAGAGCAGTAAAGAATAGGTTTTGAAGGAAGAACAATAATAATCCGCAAGTATAATTGCGTGATTTTCTTAATTAAACTATAACTAAGGGATTAGGGTTTTAATTGAAACATACGTGATGCAGAGTACTGATATGAAGAGGGGGTTGTTTCAGTGCAGAAGATTATACGGAAGGGAGGAG
Source organism: Allium sativum (assembly GCA_030737875.1). Taxonomy (NCBI): domain Eukaryota; kingdom Viridiplantae; phylum Streptophyta; class Magnoliopsida; order Asparagales; family Amaryllidaceae; genus Allium; species Allium sativum. Next base: position 574,565,267 of record CM060909.1, on the reverse strand, counting down.
TTTTGGGATCGGCAAATTCATGTTTAAACGTAATTTGGCCTAAACTTAATTAAGGGAAGTTAAATGTTAATATCCAATTTTGAACAGGGACATAGCATCTTGACTTTGGAGTGGTCTGGACAAAAGGAAGGAAGCAGTAGAATTGAACACAAAGAAAAAGGTTTATCCAACGTAAATCATTTTAATAATTTAATGGTAAGTTAAGGGATGGGTTATAATTAATTTAAACATGTATACATTTAAAAGGTATAACGTGTGCAGGAAACATGAAGAACGAAACCGAACAACAAAGGATTTATCAGACCCATTAGCCTCTAATCCAAAAGTAATTTAGTTAACTTAAATAATGAAGGAATAATTTTGTAAATTTAATCGTGCACTAAAATAATTATAACTTGCTTACATATGGTCAGAATGAAATGAAATAATTTGCGTTACAATCGTGGTGGCGAGCACTTCACTATGGAACTTAGTTGGACAGAAAAGGAGATGATCAGAATTTACAATTTAATTGAACGACAATTTAATTTAATTGTAACCGCACAGTTTAAAAAATAATGGAGATTAAGGTGAGTTAAACTCGCTCAGTTTTTCCCATTTATATTTTATATAATTTGGGTATTTATTTTGTGTGTTCTGTTTGCCAATGGTTGACTGTTTGCTAGTTATATATTTATTTGTTGATTTAACCGACGAAATTAAACTATAGTTTAATTTCAGTATTTATACCAAATCATTATTCTAACGATTGGTTCCAATAAAGGTAACTTACCTTGTTGGTCACGTTTATAAAATAAACGTGTTAATTGGTTGAATTGTTTGAATTGCTTGTGGTTGAGGTTAAATGGTCGTTATTTATTGTTAACAGTTAAGTGAAACTTAATGATTGATTTGAGATAACCATTTTGGGTACAGGGAAGAACAGGTTGGAGGGATCCAACGGGATTCCTCAATACATTATTTATTTCATATTATCAACATATGAACTGTCCTGTTTAGGGTGATTGATTTGATGGTTGATTATTGACTGAATATTCAACATCTGTTTAGATTAAACCAATGGGTGATATTGGTTGAGTATTTGGTGATGGCCTATAAAATCCATCGTTTTATAAATGTTGATTTACCGTCAGGCAAATCGATGGAGATGAAGTTATATAATTTATTTTATAACTGGAGATAGATTCTTGAATGTATTATTTTGAATAAAGGTTTATCGAAAGGAAATAAATATTTATAATTTATTATTTAAGTATATAATTAATTATAAGTTGATTTTATAAAGTAACTTCTGATGTTAATCAGATTTATAAACTCGTGAATAGAAATTTACCTAACCGTTAAGTGGAATAATTGTTTGTTAAGAATTAAGTAAAGGGAATTATTTAAATTAATTACATTATTAATTAATATAAAGTGAGAACTAAATGGAATTGGTTAATGGAATAACCGCGTTTTAAGTTAATTTAATCAACCGTTTTAATTAGAATTGATTATTAAATTTGTGTGTTTGGAACAAAAATAGTTTTAATGAATATTGTTTTAAGTAAGATCTTAAAAAGAGATATACTATTATTTTAGATAACGAAGAGACTAACTACTAATGTGGTTAATGATTGAGATAAATTATTATTGCAATTAATAATAATTTAGAGAATTACTTTTTATGGGAAATCATTTAAAAAGTAATCTAAGAGAAATGAAATCCAACTAAATGGTGAAAAGAGTTTATGAGCAAGTTTTTATTTTAAAACTAAGTTTCATAATCAAGTTGTAAATGAAGTTTTTAAGCGAGTACTATAGCTTAAAATGAGTGTTACCTAAATATTTGAAAAAAGGGAGATTGAGATAAAAGGTTTACAATAAACCAGGTTATATTAACGAGGTTTAAAGTGTTAAAGCGTCATTACTAAATAATGGGATTTAGTAGGGGAGAATTGAAATAAGAGTTTCGAAGGGGGAAATGACTGAATGGATTTATAAGGGGATTGGTAAAACATAAGTTGGTGAAAGAAATGGGTCATAATATTTGTTTACCAAATTCGAAATAAATGAGCTTGGTTAAAGAGGTTGAATTAAAAGTGATGCTTTATAAAGTAGTACTTAATTATTGAATTAAGAAAGGATGGGTATAACCGAGGAAAGAGATTTTCAAAAGAGATAAGGGGGTTTTATGAAACCGTATTTTGAATAAAATAGTGGAATGAAATTTGTGTTGGGATTGGAATGAAGTATCAGGTTTGGATTACAACTCGTATTCATATTGAGATATGAACGTTGTTGATCAAGGTCTGAGAGGTAATTGAAATACCCCAACTTGAACAACATCAGGATTATCTGAAGATGATATTAGTTGGTAATCGTAAAAAAAAGGTTAGTGGTAATATATTATTTCCATTAGTGAAATAATAATGTAACGTTTGGTGAAAATTTGGGATGTATATATATAATGAGAATTCCAAAGTAAAAGGGAAACAAAAAGGAATTATGGGAAATTAAAAGGGTATTTTTGGAATTAGAAAGTAAACATAAAGTGATTTCTATTCTAGAAAGATAAGTATGGTTTATTGTTTTTAGGTAATAAAATAAAGGATATTTTGTAATATTTTTACGAGTAATAAGTTGATGAATTTCCCAATATTAGATAATAATGTGGCTAATGTTTGAAAGTGAAAATAGACAACTAAATATGATATATGATTTGTCCCCAGTAATAAGAATGAATTTGTTTAAGAATAATATTATGTTAAATAAGAAGCGAAACTATATTTATAATATCGAAAGATTTAAGAGTTTTGAATTTACATTTGTTTAATTAAAAAGGCCAAGTGATGCTGAATACTGAACCAGTGAACCCATTGGATTGTCATGACTGAAACACTGATTATTTTGATAGTTAATTCACCGACTATCAAATTTTTCCAATCCGATTGTTGGTACGGAAAGGCCGAGATCAAACTTGTATTTGAATACCATTCCGACCAACAAATACGTGAAGATATCGGAAGATGATCGAGATGGAGTAATGAAGACCGTAGATCTTCATAAAACGGAAGAACCGCTAATAATATTTGGTAAGCTCCCAGAGATAAGTTGTGGTTCTGTCGGGGTTGGAATCTACGGATTTGCAAGGATTACTCGCCACTAATCTACAGGGTGATTCCTTGGATGTAGTAGGAGGGTGCCTTCGGTTCATCCTGTTCCTGGATGACTTGTATGGACGGATGTCTAACAGATTATTTCCAAAGGAATTACATACGTCGATTTCTTCAAACGTACATTAGTTGATGGCGGAGAAATGGTTTTTCACTAGCCAAATAACTAGAGTATTTTTGTGGACGCCAATTATTGATATATGGCAGTTCTGACGATGTGACATTCAAAGTGAATGGTGGCCAGGTGATGTAAAGATAATTCAAAAATCAAGCCTCGTCAACCGGGAAATGACAAAAATCGGGAAGGCAGCATGGCTATGTAGGTCGCTCCCATTAGGGTGTATAATCACCTATCTAGAGAAATTCCTTTTTCTTCTTTAATTTATTTTCGATGTTGTCCCTTTTTGGGAAACGGTGGTTTGAGCCCAACCGTTGGTGATATACATTCGATAAACTCAAGCGAAATGAGTGGTCTGTCATGTGTAGGCCGGGTTGCAAGACATTCTTATTGAACCCAGTGTATTCACCACAAGAGATACACTTTCGGCTGGCAGTCTCATACCTTGTCATAGTCAGAATCCAATCTCCAATAAGCGCCCGCAGTTTTGATTGTATACTATATATGTGGAGCGTGAGATGCAAGCGTTCCGCTAGATTGATATTTACGTGTATTTAGAACTATTATAATATCAGAAAAGATATTGATTTCAAAAATGTTTTGGGTTATCGTAAAGTAAAAACCGTTCGTATTATGTGTGGATTTGGTCTTACGATTATCCTTTCTTTCGAAAAGATTTTTGAACTTTAAAATCTAGTTGGATGATTCCCCTTAATACTATGCGACTTTTTTCTCACTCTGGTTCACTAGACTGACCCGGTGTTTTGTAAATGCTCGGGTTAGACCGGGGTGTACAGGTCCAGGTTATCAGATGCTGCGAAGTCCAGAGACGAGCTGGAGGTGATCAGACGTATGATATTATATAGCTACTATTCCGCTATGTGTTGTTTATGAGGGTAGGTTATTATAACTGTCCAGAGGTGTTGATGTACTATGATATTGTAATTATTTTTAAAGCTCTCATTAAAGGTTTATTTCTGTATTATATTTTGTTCTGCTGCAATGTGAGACTCTGTGTTGTGTTGTTTCTTCTTCTTCTTTATCTTCTATTCTAATGTTTCTTTCTTTCTTATCTCACCCGCTAATTTCTTTCTAATAACGTTCCAGTGTTTTCGGTGTTTGGAAGGTCGGCATGAGTAACGGAAAATGTATTTATGCCGATTTTCGGGGCCAAAAATCGTTGGGTCGTTACATCCGTAGCTAATAACCCACCTTCCAAGCACAATGAAACTAACTTTCAAAGTTAATTCAATCATACTTAACTGTTATTCTTAAAATTAAAATATATATTATTATAATTTCAAATCGTTTATTGATACTTGTTTATATTTTGCATGATACAAAAAAACTTCGATTGATATGATACTTGAAATCTTAAAATAATTATCCATTTCGGATCCAATGAAACTTGCTTCATCAAAATCAGAGATCATTCCCAAATCATCTATTTTCACATATTAACAAAATTGAGTAATAATATTTTGATTTATAGTAATCTAATTCATTAATAATAAATTATCATTATCATTCTTCAAATAGAATTTTTACAAAGCTCCAATATAAAATTAATTAGATTTTAAATTCAAGATTCATAATTTCAAGTTAATTCAACATTCAAATTCCCTTTTAAACATATTCAAATCACTGAATTTCAAAAATAATCGTATTAATATTTAAATTAATTAAATATTTATGTATTAAACATTAAGGTTGTTACATTCACATTTACTCACTTAGTGCCTTGGATATATGATTGCGCTTGGCTCTTTGGTACTTAAATCCGCGTCACTCAAAGGGCTGGGAACTTGGTCGCACTAGCATCCAACCCAATATAAGGACCCGAACTTGGTCCAGGTGGATGTCATAAGTCTGCCGCACTAGGAAACAATCCTCTGCACTTAGGGATAAGGACCTGCACTTGGTCGAATGGACACCACACTCACTGCTTCTTTTTTACAAGTACTCGTTGAACCTTGCATCTCGATGATAAAAAGATTCACATGTTGCACACATTAGAGTCTACTGTCGAAAACCACTACAATGACCCCATAAGGAGTCCCTTTGGTTAGGACTAGCCTGGACAACCAAACCGTCATAGAACTTGCTTTTATCTTGTATCATCCAAGTAGTTCCCATCATCTTACCACAACATCTCGGAACATAGTTAGTTATTATTGTAGTCTTCCTTCATGAAGATAGAGTCGTTGTTGAATAGCAAGAAACCATCGATGTCAATTATCACCCACGTGTTAATCCGAATTGCGACAACCTGAAGTTTCTTCTATCCAAAGTTACTTTGATCCAATATGTAGATCTCTCCACTATGAGTCTAACACGAAAAAGGCATTCAAAACAGACATTGTATGCAAAAGTTATGCCTGTTTGAAGTTACTCTTATCAGAAATCCTTTTGAAAAATACAGATCTTACCCCTCCTCGGAGTCTTACTAATCCATGCCTTTACTTCGAAGTCTATCTGAAAAAACAATGGTCTGATCCCTCCTTGGTATCTTACCAATTTCTACCTCTACTCTTAAGTCCATCTAAAGAAAACTAATATGATTCCTCCTTTGGGTCTTACTGATCCCCGCCTTTACTTCGAAGTCCGTCTGAATAAAAAATGATTTGATCCATCCTTGAAGTTTGAATTTCCGATCACCATATCTCAAGCATACGAACTCCAAACGATTTAAAACATGACATGCAACCTCAGACCTTCCTTATCGCCTCCAACAATTTTCACGCAAATCTAGGGCCTTTGAAATTCAAGATTTTGGAACACCTAATCCAATTCTAAGTCGCCATTCAATTGGCGTTTGCATTCATTCACACATAGTTGCAGCCAAAGTGTGACATTTAATACACACTCAATCAATCATCACATCAAACCAAGGATAATCAAAGCATAGATAAGAAAAAATAGCATCGTGGTCATATGAATATATTGGGGAATCCAGTAGTCTTTGATATTCATAAGGTTACCCCATAGTCTTCGATTTTTAAAAATGAAATCCAGTTCAATCCAAATTCATATGTGCATGATGGTATATCGAAGCTTGATATTTCAATATTTTTCTAGTATTCTAGGAGATATTTATAAAGGAATAGTAATATATATATATATATATATATATATATATGAACACATAAGGGTACTTTATAGTCTTCGAGACAATTAGGGTACCTTATAGTCTTGATTTTGCAAATGAGATTTAAACTAATCAAAATTCATATATGTGCGATAATGGATTTGTAACAGCCCACATTTTACATATCGAAAGATCGTAAAATATTTTTATTTGATTCCCTGAGGGCTAGGTCATTCTCATATTTTAATATGTTGCTTATATGGATGTGAGACATATCCATAATTTTTACCAATTTTGTTTGTGACCATTTTGGCCCTGTCAGTCTTGTACAGGGGATAACTTTTGACTCAGGTCGAATCAGATGCTGAAACCTGTGCCATTGGAAAGGAAATGTGTAACACCCCGTATTTTATGTGAACGTATAAGTAACAAATCAGAGAATAATTAATTTTTAAAATAATAATCAAGGGAAACGGGTTGCGCCATTCCTTTCATCTCGAAATTCTGCTTGAAAATGAGTTCGAGTTTTCGAAAAACGGAGTCCGTATGACAAAGTTACGACCCTACGAAGTTTCAGGAATTTAAATAAAATAAAACAGCTCGAAAATAAAGCCAGAAATTCGAAATTCAAACCCAGAGAAGGCTGGCGGGAAAATTCCCGCCCATATACCCAGGTCGACTGGGGAGTCGACCCCCCCAACCAGGTCGACTAGGGAGTCGACTGGGGTGTCGACCTCCCCATGACCAGGTCGATTGGGGAGTCGACCTGGGGGTCGACCTGCTCCCGAAACCCAGTTTTTGAACCTGGTGCATTCTGATGTATCCGGTCAAGATTCGTCCGCCTAATCCTATATAAACAGCCCCTAGCCTCTTTTTCTCTACACAATTTCATTATGTCTATATTCTGCCTCTGTTCTAATTAAAAGTAAAAATGGCGTCGCTACTTTGCTGGAATCAAAATTTGGACTGATGCATCCTCTTCCAACCTGAATAGAATTAAAAGCTAAATCAAATCTCAAATCAAAGTTTAGAGCTACAACAACAATTAAAGAGGATTAATTCAACATTTCTGCATCAACAATAGTTTATTATCCTTTCTTAAAACCACGAAAGGCAAGTACAGTTATTTTCCGATATAAACTTTAATTATGGTTGTGGCATGATTATAAATCTGAATCTGAGGTTATGTATATTCTTGTCTGTCAGATCTATTTTTCTGTGACTATTCTGTACCTCTTTCTTCTTTCTGTTCTATAGCCAGGCTACTACGAGCCTACGCCGAATCTCATAAGAGATTAACGCACGAACGCTAAATTTTGGGACAAATAATGCGTAATTGGACATGAAACTGTTGCCTATGAGACTATTGCCTATGACTATGATTCATGACTATAAGACTATTGCCTATGACATTGAATAAGAAACTATTGTGATTAGTCGCCCATGACTATTGTGGTTAGTTGCCTATAACTATTGTAGTTAGTTTCTTATGACTATTCCCTTAATGATGTTAGATCTCATATTTAGTATGTAACTTTGCTAGTTTATTCCCATTCACTGTTATGAACATCGAGCCTATAGGGCCATTTCATGAGTATTTAGAGAACTTGTGGAAACATGTTATACGGGGATTGGGCGTAGCTTAATTAAGTAAATCTGGCATAGCAAATATGTTGGCATAATCTGAGTTGGCTTTAATAGAGAATGATTTACATGTGTATTAGTCTTGGACATAAATGGTGAACTAGAATATTAAATCTAGTTTTGACATGAACTGTAAATGGGAATATTAAGGCTAAAATTTGGGGCATATATTGTATTATGAATTATGACCTTGATTTAGGCATGTAAGTTTAGGCTAAATTGATGATTGGGCAAGATATGTAAATAGAGTTTTAGATATATATTATCTGCTAAATCTGTTATCTGCTAAATCTGTTAAATTTCCTAATCCGTTATCTGCTAAAACTGTTGAATTGCCTAAACTGCTAAATCTGTTATCTGCTAAATCGGTTGAATCGCTTAAACTGCTAGATCTGCTATATGTTGAATTGTCTGATCTGTTGAAACTAGATAATGGTAATCTGGGTATGGAAATTTGTAGGCTCGACCTAAGATTTAGTAGAACATGGAAATTTTGATTAATCTGTTATATCCTATGAAGAAGTTTAATCTGTTAAATAAACAGAATTAGTCTGATATCTGAAAAATCTGTATTGGAATGAATGGCTATGACACGAGGTTAGACTCTGTTTGCGGTAGAAGTCTGCCCGGAACCAACCGACTTAACCAGCGACCGCAAACTGTCAGTCTAATGTGAGAGGTCGTAGGCGTAACTAAAATATGCTTCGACACAAGGTTAGGTCTGGCTTATGGCAGAAGTCTGCCCGGAACCGCCCGACATATCCAGCGGCCACAAGCTACTGACCTAATGTGAGAGGTCTGTGCATTAATATTTAATTAATGCAAATCTGGGATAAATATGATGTCTAAAACGTGTTGGGTGGATAGGGTTAAACCAATTGGACTAATGAATTTAACAAACCCGTTTCGTGAATCTGTAGGCCCAATTACAAAGTTAGATAAATTTGTAAATCTGTTAAATCCGTATATCTGATCCGTTAGTCTGAAAACTTGTCTGATCTGTGAACTACTTGATCTGAACTCTGTATGTCTGAACTTGTAAACAAGTTAATCTGAAATCTGTTAGTCTGGGGACACAAGAATAGGATGGAAATTACTTGTGTCATCTGTTGTTTGGAATTCATATTAGTCAGTAACCCTTTCTGGTATCAAAACTTTGACCCAATAGTAGGTTGGGTCCGAGCACGCTTACTGAACTAATTATAAGTGGTTCATTCTGATAATGGCGAGGGGAGTTGATGGTGCGTTCCAACTGGGTCATGTGCGTGCATGGATCTCGGTCTGCCTCTGAGGTTGTAAGACGCCGTGACATTTGTAAATAGGTCTGTGCCAATTGGTTGTCACTTTAGGGAGTGATACACCCTACTGTGGGGCCGACACAGGGTATTTATGTATTAGGGAGCCGATCGCTTGGGGTAGGGTTTTAGGGTACACTTAGTTCTGTCTGTTTCTGTTGGTACCGTCTGTTTCTGTTGGGTGGCAACACCTGTTTGTTCTGCGTGGTACCGTCTGTTTGGGTGGTAAATGCCCATTTACTAGTGTACACCTAATTCTACACTCCGTTTCCGTAGGGATTAATCTGTTTCTGTTTCTGTACCTTCTGTTTGGGTGGTAAAGGCCCATTATTAGCATTCTATTTCTGTCTGTTTCTGTTGGGGTGGTAAAGGCTCATTACTAGCATTCTCTTCTGTGGAAATTATTCTGTTCCCGTTTCTGTTTCAGTTTAGACATTGGGGTGACACCTAATCCTGTTATACTAGTATTAGTGCAGAGAAATGAAAAGTAATATTATTCTGTTTCTTCTGTTTAACCTAAGTACATCTGCTGCTCCGGTTACTGTTAACTCTTATCCTGCTTATTTTCATGTCATAACTATTATTATCTGTTCATATGCTGAAAGTCACTGGACTTGCCAGACTTTATGTCTGACTTTTCTTGTTTTCGCCCCTTTTTCTTCCGTCCCCCCCCCCCCCCCCAGGTTTTCCAAGGAGGGAACACTTTAGCTTGATCCGGATTTCTTCTGCTTGAAGTACTTAGAGTGCTTGAAGTACGGCTTGACCCCTTATGGCAGCTTCTGTGGGGATTATGATTTTAAAGTTTTGTACTCTGATGATTTTCTGAACAAGACTGATATTTATGTACTTGAGTTTTTGGTAGAGATGTAACCAAACCGATTTCTGTTTTCCGCTGTAATAAAGTTATAATTTCTCAAGTGTTGTTTATCTGTCTTGAAATTTTCTGTTCTGTTTACTAAAATGCTCCACCAAAGTTAAGGCATTCCCTTTGTGAGCGTTCTTAACGGAGGTGGGGTGTTACACTTGGTATCAGAGCTGAAGGTTACCAGATTAGATAAAAGTTTTTGAAAACTATTTTCAAAAAGGTTTTAAGAGGAAGTATTTTCAAAAATAAAGTTTATTCTGAAAAACATAATCCCCAAAAAGCCATATATCTATCTTTTCAGTTCTCCATTTTAAATCTTTTTCTTTCATTCCAGCATGTCTGGGAATCTTAACTTTCCAGAGGGCGTGCCAATACCTGGCTGGTTCAGGAGGTACTTAGAGTCTAGGGCCAACGATGCAGGCCCAGCAGATATTCCACCTCCAGCTGCAGCGATTCCTCCTCCTCCCCCCCCCTCCTCGTACAATTGCTTTTTCAAAGATCTGTAAAGATTTTAGGGCCATGGGTGGAAAGGATTTCAAGAGAACTGAATCATTCGTAGAAGCGAGGAACTGGCTCAAAGAAACTGAGGATCTGTTCGTTATTTTCGAGGTGGACGATAGGCAGAAGGTACAATTGGCGGTATGGTTGCTCAAGGACGAAGCTTCCTATTAGTGGGAAGTCACTAACGCTGAGAGCCGGTTGAAACATGGATGGATTTCAGAGACAAAATTCCTCTCGCAAGCTGAACGAAGTCTACAACTGGAAAAGTTCTTATCTCTTAAGCAAGGAAGTATGACGGTCAAGGAATACGTCAACCAGTTCAACCAAATGGCTAGGTTCGGACTAGATTTAGTCAACACCCAGCATAAAAAGGCTCTCCGCTTTATTAAAGGATTGAACGAGCCACTGCACAGCCTAGCCATGACCCATGTACCCGTGGAAGCGACTTACGAGAGATTGGTGGATATGGCACTACTGCACGAGGAAGACAACGACAAGAAAGAGGCAAAGAAGGAAGAACCACAGAACAAGAAAGCATGGCCCAAAAAGGAAACACAAAAGAAGGGTGAAAAGTCTGAAGATAAGAAGGAGAAAAAGTGCTTTACTTGTGGAAGCTCGACACATCTGAACAAGGATTACAGAAAAAGAAAGGGCACTTGCTTCAACTATGGTGAGATGAGACACTTCACTAGGGACTGTCCGAAGAAACGAGGGCAAGGGCAGAGGGCAGGACAAACTTCTGGAAGCCAGGCGAACACTCTCGAGGCTAGTGGATAGGATAGAAATAGGAAAACTTTCTGTAGGAGGATTCATTTCTTTATCTGATTTTTGAGTTAAAACTCTTTTCTAATTCTGGCATTTCGATTCTATAATCGATACTCTGCACTTGAATACTAGTATTGTTTCTGATTCCGCTGTAGACTCAGACCCATAATGGTTATGACTCATCTAAGCATGGTAATTTGGGTATCTGTGTTGAGCGTTAAGTTGACCATGACGCATACATTCTGGGGTTTTTATCATGCTTAGTTTCCTAAGAATCATTTAGTAATCTGATCTGTACCGGTAATCTGTAAATATCTGAATATTTCTGGTAAGGTTGAGATTTCCAGTTTTGACATTGTCTAAAGAGGGTAATCCTCTGGGTGTCAGTCTGATGTTGATTTCGGTCTTCGGGGTTGATACTTAGGGGAACTTGTCTCTCAACCAAGGTCTAATGGAAACCAAGTTTTTGTTTATCTGCACTCGCTCCCATCACTCGACTGTATCCTATCAATCGAGTCTTCGACCTATAGATAGGAATCCTATGGATGTAAACATGTGTTTGAGACATGTTATGTTTGATGGTTGCAAGTGGATGCAAGTGGTTGCTTGTGGTTTCTCGTGGATGCATATACACACACTAGGCACTAGATCGGCTCGAAAACACTCTCATACTGCATATGGATGTGTGAGCATTTTCAATTTCGGTGGATGCAAAATGATTGACTCATCACATGGATGTTGCATATGAATGAATGGTTGTCACTCATATAAGAATAATATGTATCAAATAGGAAAATTGCATACATGTTGGACTCATGACACTGACATGGTTCGCATTAAGGAGGTCAACTGAATCAGTGGACCGCCTGATCCCTGCATTAGATAAGGAATATACACACACACTTTTGCATATGTTCATACAACATTAGAAGTTTTCTAAGGACAATGGATCCTTGTGGATGATGGTTGAGTAGATGGATGACTGGACGGTAGGACATATTCTTCCTAACTTGAAGATTTCGGGGATGAAATCCTTTAAGGAGGGAAGGATGTAACACCCCGTATTTTATGTGAACGTATAAGTAACAAATCAGAGAATAATTAATTTTTAAAATAAGAATAAAGGGAAACGGGTTGTGCCATTGCGTTCGTCTCGAAATTCTGCTTGAAAATGAGTCCGAGTTTTCGAAAAACGGAGTCCGTATGATCAAGTTATGACCCTCCGAAGTTTCAGGAATTTAAATAAAAGAAAACAGCTCAAAATAAAGCCAGAAATTCGAAATTCAAACCCAGAGAAGGCTGGCGGGAAAATTCCCGCCCATATACCCAGGTCGACTGGGGAGTCGACCCCCCCAACCAGGTCGACTGGGGAGTCGACCTGGGGGTCGACCTGCTCCCGAAACCCAGTTTTTGAACCTGGTTCGTTCTATTGTATCCGGTCTCATTTTCTGTCTAGATTCGTCCGCCTAATCCTATATAAACAGCCCCTAGCTTCATTTTCTCTACACAATTTCATTATGTCTATATTCTGCCTCTGTTCTAATTAAAAATAAAAATGGCGTCGCTACTTTGCTGGAATCAAAACTTGGACTGACGCATCTTCTTCCAACCTAAATAGAATTAAAAGCTAAATCAAATCTCAAATCAAAGTTTAGAGCTACAACAACAATTAAAGAGGAGTAATTCAACATTTCTGCATCAACAATAGTTTATTATCCTTTCTTAAAACCACGAAAGGCAAGTACAGTTATTTTCCGATATAAACTTTAATTATGGTTGTGGCATGATTATATATCTGAATATGAGGTTATGTATATTCTTATCTATCAGATCTGTTTTTCTGTGACTATTCTGTACCTCTTTCTTCTTTCTGTTCTATAGCCAGGCTACTACGAGCCTGCGCCGAATCTCATAAGAGATTAACGCATGAACGCTAAATTTTGGGACAAATGATGAATAATGCATAATTGGACATGAAACTATTGCATATAAGACTATTGCCTATGACTATGATTCATGACTATGAGACTATTGCCTATGACATTGAATAAGAAACTATTGTGATTAGTCACCTAAAACTATTGTGGTTAGTTGCCTATAACTATTGTAGTTAGTTTCTTATGCCTATTCCCTTAATGATGTTAGATCTCATATTTAGTATGTAACTTTGCTAGTTTATTCCCATTCACTGTTATGAACATCGAGCCTATAGGGCCATTTCATGAGTATTTAGAGAACTTGTGGAAACATGTTATACGGGGATTGGGCGTAGCTTAATTAAGTAAATCTGGCATAGCAAATATGTTGGCATAATCCGAGTTGGCTATAATAGAGAATGATTTACATGTGTATTAGTCTTGGACATAAATGGTGAACTAGAATATTAAATCTAGTTTTGACATGAACTGTAAATGGGAATATTAAGGCTAAAATTTGGAGCATATATTGTATTATGAATTATGACCTTGATTTAGGCATGTAAGTTTAGGCTAAATTGATGATTGGGCAAGATATGTAAATAGAGTTTTAGATATATATTATCTGCTAAATCTGTTATCTGCTAAATCTGTTAAATTGCCTAATCCGTTATCTGCTAAAACTATTGAATTGCCTAAACTGCTAAATTTATTATCTGCTAAATCTGTTGAATCGCTTAAACTGCTAGATCTGCTACATGTTGAATTGTCTGATTTGTTGAAACTAGATAATGGTAATCTGGGTATGGAAATCCGTAGGCTCGACCTAAGATTTAGTAGAACATGGAAATTTTAATTAATCTGTTATATCCTATGAAGAAGTTTAATCTGTTAAATAAACAGAATTAGTCTGATATCTGAAAAATCTGTATTGGAATGAATTGGCTATGACACGAGGTTAGACTCTGTTTGCGGTAGAAGCCTGCCCGGAACCAACCGGCTTAACCAGCGACCGTAAACTGTCATTCTAATCTGAGAGGTCGTAGGCATAACTAAAATATGCTTAGACACGAGGTTAGGTCTGGCTTGTGGCAGAATTCTTCCCGGAGCCGCCCGGCATATCCAGCGGCCATAAGCTACCGACCTAATGTGAGAGGTCTGTGCATTAATATTTAATTAGTGCAAATCTGGGATAAATATGATGTCTAAAACATGTTGGGTGGATAGGGTTAAACCAATTGGACTAATGAATTTAACAAACCCGTTTCGTGAATCTGTAGGCCCAATTACAAAGTTAGATAAATCTGTAAATCTATTAAATCTGTATATCTGATCCATTAGTCTGAAAACTTGTCTGATATGTGAACTAGTTGATTTGAACTCTGTATGTCTGAACTTGTAAACAAGTTAATCTGAAATCTGTTAGTCTGGGGACACAAGGATAGGAGGGAAATTACTTGTGTCATCTGTTGTTTGGAACCCATATTAGTCAGTAACCCTTTCTGGTATCAAAACTTTGACCCAACAGTAGGTAGGGTCCAGGCACGCTTACTGAACTAATTATAAGCGGTTCATTCTGATAATGGCGAGGGGTGTTGATGGTGCGTTCCAACCGGGTCATGTGCGTGCATGGATCCCGGTCTGCCTCTGAGGATGTAATACATCATGACATTTGTAAATAGGTATGTGCCAATTGGTTGTCACTTTAGGGAGTGATACACCCTACTGTGGGGCCGACACAGGGTATTTATGTATTAGGGAGCCGATCGCTTGGGGTAGGGTTTTAGGGTACACTTAGTTCTGTCTGTTTCTGTTGGTACCGTCTGTTCTGCGTGGTACCGTCTGTTCGGGTGGTCCACCTAATTCTACATTCCGTTTCCGTAGGGATTAATCTGTTTCTGTTTCTGTACCTTCTGTTCGGGTGGTAAAGGCCCATTATTAGCATTCTGTTTCTGTCTATTTCTGTTGGGGTGGTAAAGGCCCATTACTAGTATTCTCTTCTGTGGAAATTATTCTGTTCCCGTTTCTGTTTCAGTTTAGAAAATGGGGTGACACCTAATCCTGTTATACTAGTATTAGTGCAGAGAAATGAAAAGTAATATTATTCTGTTTCTTCTGTTTAACCTAAGTACATCTGCTGCTCCGGTTACTGTTAACTCTTATCCTGCTTATTTTCATGTCATAACTATTATTATCTGTTCATATGCTGAAAGTCACTGGACTTGCCAGACCTTATGTCTGACTTTTCTTGTTTTCGCCCCTTTTTCTTCCGTTCCCCCCCAGGTTTTCCAAGGAGGGAACACTTTAGTTTGATCCGGATTTCTTCTGCTTGAAGTACTTAGAGTGCTTAAAGTATGGCTTGACCCCTTATGGCAGCTTCTGTGGGGATTATGATTTTAAAGTTTTGTACTTTGATGAATTTCTGAACAAGACTGATATTTATGTACTTGAGTTTTTGGTAGAGATGTAACCAAACTGATTTCTGTTTTCTGCTGTAATAAAGTGATAATTTCTCAA
Source organism: Allium sativum (assembly GCA_030737875.1). Lineage (NCBI taxonomy): Eukaryota > Viridiplantae > Streptophyta > Magnoliopsida > Asparagales > Amaryllidaceae > Allium > Allium sativum. Next base: position 574,549,403 of record CM060909.1, on the reverse strand, counting down.
GTGTTGTTTATCTGTCTTGAAATTTTCTGCTCTGTTTACTAAAATGCTCCAACAAAGTTAAGGCATTCCCTTTGTGAGTGTCCTTAACGGAGGTGGGGTGTTACAAAATGATGACTCTCTTTCCTTAGGGTGGTCACATTAAAGACTTGGCTCAGCAGTTTGGGGTTTTAAGGTTTTTTCAGTTGGTTGTTCATGTTTTGTAAGCCATAATGGGCTGACTTGGGGAGGCCCATTAGTGGGTTGGTGGAAGCTATAAATATGGGGTGAGAGGTATGGAGAATAATTTACTTTCTCCATTCTCTCATTTGGTGGCCTTACGTTCCTCCTTCCTCTAACCGCTTTCCACCATTAAAATCGAGATCTAAGGAAGGGAATCCAAGGTCTACACCATTTGAAGCTAGTTCTACATCATTTGAGGTGCAATTCGAAGGATTTGGATCAAGTTCTTCACTGTCCAAAATCTATTTTTACCGTTTTTGCTTTGATGGAGAATTGTGAGTGATATGCATCTCTCACACAGATTCAAGCAAGTATATGAGTTGTATGCATATATTTCCGTCACTTTGAATTGATTTCTTCGAGGTCTACACTATGGTAAGTTTATTTTCATATGAGTGCCGTAGGAACTAATTTAGCAACTTAAAACTGGCAATTTTCATATATTTTTGTATGTTCATGCAAGGTAGATCTATAATTTAGTTCATATGTTCATTTATCATGTTTTTGGTGAAATTCAAATAATCATTGATCATAATTGTTGTTTACAAGTTGTTAGTGATTTGTAAAACATGCTTATGGTTGTATTGGATGAGTTGATTTCGTGGAAATTGTCAATTGGCAAAGTTTTGATCGAGTTTCGGGTTGAAAACGTGTTGGACCGGATCTGGAAAAGTTGGATTGGTCGGTCAAATAGTGTTCGGCTCGATCCTAAAGCAATGCGCTCCTGAACCCTAGTCATAGCGCAGTGGTGTTATTTGGCTCAGTGATGTTGTGACTTCGAAGTAAGTTCAAGTGGGAATATTCGAAGTGTTGAATGTGTTCATTGATCGGTTTAGAAAAACGAATGAGGTGGCAACTCAAAGATCGTGAGTTGGTGGATAAAGGTTTCTTGGGAAGGTTGCTTGAGCTATGAAAAGTCGTCATGTTGGATGACTAGATATACGAAGGCCGAGAGATTATCGTTGTCGTAAGTTCTAGCAGGCTCAAAGCAGGGGTACAATAGGGGCACCTAAAAGGCCGGTTGTAGGTCGAGTACCCTGGGTATCGTTGAAAGACCTAGTTTTCAAGGTTGGACATACATACATATCGTTGAATGGCATACGAAGTTTATGCTAGAACCGGAGTTACCGTTAGCCATTGACATATGGCAAGGTTTACCATCATACGATCAACGATGGTTTCGAAGCAGGATTGGCGGTGATAGCCAGAGTCAGTCATGGATGATCGGTTGCTCTGTTTGTACCGTTTCATGTAGATTATCCAACATCGAATGAGATGTTCCTTGGGTGCTTGTCTAATATTGGTTTCGGGCCTCTGGGATTGTGTCCGAGGGATGTTGAGCTTGATTAGTGTGATTTACATGAGATATGTGTAATTTGGATTTCACAAGTGCTTTGCCATGATTGAATGGGTGTTTTGGTTTCCATGGATGTATGGTTAAAATGTTATTATAAAGGCTATCACTGTTAGATGTGGGGATGTATTTTAGCTGTTTTATTGCTCACTAAGACAGTTGTCTAACTCAAGGTTTTATGTTTCCCTCTTATTACCTTGGGTTGTTCATCCGGTTGTGAATAGGTAGACTAGGTGACAGGTGATAGCTTAGTGGGGACGATGTTGCAGTTCGGAGGCGAGTAGGAGGCTGACGTACTATCTTTCTTACTATATAGTATTTGGATTTCCGCTGTTTGCTATTCTTCTCTGAGTGTTGTAGGGTGGCAAATTTGTATAAACACTACTGTTGTAATCCAAGTGTATGGATATTACTTTCTAGTTGTTATGAAAGTCTAGTGTTTTCTGCTTCACTAATAATACATGTTGTTCTATTATAGTTTATCCTTGTGATGTGAGTTCTACGACAGGGTTCGATGTTATTTTTACCTATGATGATCGTCTACAGCTGCCTGACACAACTTTCAACGCATTATTCCTCTTGTGTAGTGCAGGCATTGTAGGGGGGTCATCACATGATTAAAACATGATTTATCATTATTTATCTATTGAGGAGACGCTTAACAACTAATTCAACTTAACTAGCAAGAAATCCACTAATCAATCACCTTAATCAAAAGAGTTCCTTTAAACTTGAATGAACAACGATTGGAATGACATTGAATGTTATTGCAGTAGCTCTATTCCAAAATTTGAGGTTGATACATGCTAATGCCCTATTAATGAAGTAATTAATTAATGAAAATAGGCTATATCAATGATTCTGAGAGAAGGAAGCCACTAGAGATGGTTAGATCTATTTTGGAAGTTGTAAAATAACAAAGGAAATGTCTTCCCACCTCCTACAGCCCCTATTAACCATAATATCAAAATGAGACTTGGAATCATTTCCTTAATGAACTTAACCATGTGACGCCCTACCCTTAAACCTACATTAACAGTACAGAGTGGTACCATCTGCTAGTGTAGAGAATAAGGTTGTTTAGGAGCGCGACCAACCGAAAGCTTTGTCTTCAATAAGTATCAAATACATTAATTGGATGCTTTAATTTTTTTTCCAACCTAAAGTGGATTGATATACCTAATTCAGGTTTAGCACAAAACTACAGTAGCTAAGGATCTATCCAAAACAAAATAAAATAATACCATATACTATAGATCATGGAAAAGCAAACACATACACACACAAATACATACATAAATACCATAGAAGTACAACATACTAGAGTCACATTAGTGATTGGTTCTTATGAACCATATATACAAACGAGTTCCCATAAATGAATATATACATCAGAGTACGCAAATAGAACTACACCAAATCATGCACTAGTAGCACAAAAGATGATAGGATAGTTCAAGATAGAAGCATAGCAAAGGGGGAATCTACCGAATGTAACTAACTTCTAACAACTTGGTCTGACCGGAGTACATAAAGTACGCAGTGCAGTCAATCTTAAACAAGGTGATTAATGCATGATAAGTAAAGAATAATGTCTCATAAATGGTGACTCTTCTATGTAGAGATGTAACAACATAAGCTCATAACGATATTGTATACACGAGTAAAGTTCATCTAAATCAACGTGTAACGATCTCATGTATAAAGTAATAGCAACAACATATATAATTCTATCAACACCAAATTGCTTAATCACTAATGCTAAGCCATATGAAATCTCATATATAGAAACCAAGATTGGAAATCACCAAAATCTTGCCATAAATAGAACTCGTATAGGAGGTCAAAGCACCAAAATGTAACCACCATATTAAAATCACCAAATAGCTCATAGGTTATGTATATGACTCCAGCATTAACAAAATAGTGAAACCATTTAGAAGTCACAAATTTTGGAAATGATGTAAAAATGAATCCACATAACTTTTGGTAAGGATGAGCTATGTTGCATGTGCAATAACACCAAATGTCCAAATCTGTCAAGTATTATTTAATAAATGACCCATAGTCTAATACATGGCATACCAGCCTAATAAATGATCCACCAGTCTGATAAATGGCCCACCAGCCTAATAAAATCTCCATCGGTTTAGTATTGGAAACACCAATATAATGTGCCATAAAATTCCAAATAATAACTCGAACAGTGGCAATAGTGCGTCCAATATCACACTTTCTCACTTATTGGTTTATTACAAATCAACCAATTTCACACTTGTGAAGAGCATTAATTGAACAAGTCCAGGATTAATCGATATAATAAACCTATGCATCTCGTACCACATAGTTTACCATATCATCTAAATCACTTCCTCGTTCTATTAAAGAGTGCAAAAACGTGTGATTTCATGTAGAAAATATATACTTTGAGGAAACGAGTTTTAAAATGGTTTTTGAAAACAACTTAGAAAACATTTTCTTTAAAATCTCTTTGTAATACAGAGTGTATATTTATATATATAGCTATGTAAATCAATTTGTAAATACTTATTTTGAAATATGATTTTGAATTGAAAATTCTTTAGAAATTGGTTTATAAAGAACGTACACAAGTCAGCAAAATTCAACGATGATTTAACAAATCATCATATCAAAATTCACACAAAAACTCATTAAGTTGTGATAAGAATTGATGCTAATATCAGCTCTCCTATATGCAGGAAAAAGCCTTTCAAAATGGCTCAAAAACATTGCAGCAAAACCATTAGAAAATGGACTGGTAGCCAGAAGGAAACAAAGGAGCAACACATAGGAAAAATAGCTCGACTTGACACAAAGCCAGGTTGACCTATCTATGATTCAAGTCGACCCTAAGGTCGACCTGACCATGCTCATAGTCAACCTGTAGGTCAACCCTATAGGAGCTAGATCGACCTATAGAATGCATGTTCTACAGGGACCTCTGCCTAGTTCGTATTGATTTTCCAGCGAGATTTCAACAGGGGTTCAGATTGACTTAGAGCATGATTTTAAGCATAAGTTTAGATCAACACATGAACAACAACCTAGAATATTTTTGGCAAGAATTCTAGGTAAACTGAAGGAGAAACAAACCCACAAAGATCAACATAGACAACCGAGTTACTGTAAAACTAGTAAACTTATGATTTGTTTACATTAAACTAAAATTAACATCTAAAACAACAATTTGCAGGCATGCAAGACCTGCTTAGCTAGATGTGTGAGGTAAATGAATTATAGTGGTTTGGCACACAAAAATTGGAATTTTGGTTTTGAATTGGCTTGAGAATAGCTTTAGACACCTGAAAATTACTAAGATACAAGCATCCAAAGCAAAAGAAAAGGTTACAGTGATTTCTATTCAAACTTAGGGAAATTGATCAATAAATCTCTGATTTTGTTTGGATTACTTATTAAAACAATTTCATTAAGCTTTCTCTTTTTTACTTTGGCGGAAATTTGGCTTTGATTTGGTGATTTGAAAATGTGGATTTATTTTCATTTACAGAAAATTGGCAGAGGGGAAGAAGAAGAGAAATGATAGTACGTGCTTCACATTTTCCTCTTCCTAATTTCAAAATAAGCATTTGGGTTTTGTTTAGAACCCAAAACCAACCTATTAGCCTATATACGTTATGTTTACGCTTAATTATGCCATTTGCTTATGTTAAACATGTGTTTACACCATTTTAACACATCTAACACCAAATTGTTTACGTTTTAATGTTTCTGACCTTACAAAATTTTAATAACATGATTTAAAAACCAATTTGACTATTTTAAACATAATTACTAAATGCAAACACATAAAGTTTACATTTTTAATTAAAATACTTATTTTACATTACATTTGTTTAAATTTTACATTTTTAATATTAAAATTACACTAAGTTCACTGTTTTGTCAAAATAATTATACGAACCATATCAAAATATTTTAAACACTTAAATATTGATTCTTAATTAATGTTTCATTTATCATATTATTAATTGTAACTCAATTAAATTTTAAAACTACTCCTTTTACAACCAAAAGTTGCCCTTTAACGGAAAAGTTTAGGAAAAAGACCTAGTTAATCAAAAAAGCTTCGTTTGTTCTGGGGAACCGTGAATGGCAACAGGGCTACTTTTTCTCTCTGCCTCTCTCCTCTCTTCTTCGTCCCCTCCTCTCTTTACGTATTTTCTACACTAGATCTCCACAAATCCTCTTTCCCTCAACCTTGTTTTCGCGATGCGTGGTCACCCCTAACAAATTTGTTTTATCACCTCAGATCTAAGCTTTTTCCCCATGAAATTTTTTCTAAGCATCGAACACCCCCGTTTTGCTTTTGCCTCATCTCCTCAATCTTTTACTTTCTGTCGCCGATTATGATAACACCCCCATCCACTTTACTGTAGCTATTTCTTGGAACCACTAGCCTACTGCTCCTATGCTTGCGTAGTTTTGGTCTGCTAGTCATTCAACTGCTACATATGGAGTTATTGGATGTCGGTCACTAATATGGAGGTTCCAGGTTTGCAGTACCTCTCAGAAGGTTGAGCTGTCTCACATCTCGTCTCTTTGATTGTGAAGGTACGATTTAACTTTTTGAGTATTCAATGTAAGTTTGGTTCTCGTCTTGTTGATAGTTTGGTTATTGGAATTTCGCGATTGAGTTGATAAAAGTTTGATTTAGTGCTTGGTACATCCTTTGTGTTCTGATGCTTGGCACATACTCATGTTACTTGTGAAATGCTTGTCCTTTTCTTCTTGTTGTTTTTAGCGTGTCATGGTGTCTAATAGTAGTATGGTTGGGTCATCACCATCGTGAGGTGACAATATATGCGATGCTTTGCATGGAACTTTGCTGAAGCTCGTATGGTGGTGTGTATGCTTGATTATATTGCTTCTAGGTTGTGTGATGCTTGTCTTTCAGCAATTTTTAGCCGAGCATTTCGCAAAATGGTGTTCGAATGGTGTTTGTGTGTCTGGTGTACTGCACCATGTTTTGCCATCAGAAACATAGTGATGCAAAGTGAAGCTTACGACTCTCAATTTTGTTGTCATTTTCAGTGTGTTCCTTCTTTTTCCTTCCATGACCATGGCACCAATCTATTCGGCCGTTTAGTCATTTATCTCTTGAAACGAGTGCATGTTACTGCTTCTTTTGGAGTAGAGCTCAAGAAACCAGCTGGACACTGTTTGCTACTATTGGAAGCTGCACCTATAAACCCGCTAGACACTGTTTGCTAATGTTGGAAGTTGCACCTATGTATTGTGCTTACAGTGGTCTTGGAATGTCATTTGATGGATACCAAAGCTTATTTACTATCAGTCATGTACTGTTTTATATTGTATTCATATGTAAACACTACATTTTGTAGTATGTATATTGCTTAGTCTCCTTGCATAGTGAGTTAGGTCACAAGAAATATTGTAGCCTAAATAAATTTGACTAGTTCCTCTACTATAAGCCTGTTAGGTAGAGTGGACAGAACATTATAAACTCCGTAAGCGGTGGATGGTCCATCTTAAAAACCGATGTAGCTTATTGTTAAATACAATCACCTATACCATATTGTATTTTTTATTATTAGTTGTAATAAAAAGGTGTTTGCGGTCACCTTAAAAACTAGACGGCTTTGGCAAAAACAAATGCCATTTAACAATAATTTATAAATTATTACATTTAAGATATAAAATCCTATAACAAGTGTTTTTGTCACAAGTTTACATTATGAAGTTTCTAAAATATTATTTCCTTCATAATCAGATTTATTCAAAAAAAATATGTTTAGTTTAATTCTTTTTTCTCATTATTTAGATCCAAGTTACCAATGAACCAACATATCTACCAATTTTAACTCCAAAACCCATTGATTATTCAAATTAAATAATTATGTGAATTATCATCTCCAAATCTATATTTGTTTCTCAATTAAGAAATTATTATCAACATTATAATTTTCTTTAATAGTTAATCCCAAAACCATGGTTATTATAGGTCACGTATTTAAGATGCCTAAATCATATTAAACCCTAAAACAATCATAACTTCCAAACGGTAAGTCCGTTTTCTTGATATGAACACTCTACATAAAAGAAAATCATCATCTAGAATTAATGGAAGTGGTCTCAAATCCAAATTACTCACCTATCAAAAGGTGTGGATGAAACAAGACTTTATAGGGGTATAAAAGTCATTAAAAATTTGATAAAAACAATGAAGATAAGAAGTGACACTGACCGCCATTTTCCAAAATTTTGGAACCATACGACCTCCGTGAAAGTAATATAATTTTTTTTACGATCCTCCGATACGTGTATGAATTGGCTTGAGAATAGCTCCAGGCACCGGAATATTACAAACATGCAAAAAAGATGATAATTTTATAGTGATTTTCTTTTCAAATCTAAGGAAATTGAGAAATAAATCTCTAATTTTGTTTGGATTACCTGTTAAAACAATTTTAGCCAGCTTTCTCTTTATAATTTGGTGTAAAATTGGTTTTTATTTAGTTATATGGTGAGGTAGGTTTATTTTCTTAAAGTGGTAGAGAGCAAGAAGAAGAGAAATGATAGTGCATCCTTCTCATTTTCCTCTGCCTAACTTCCAGAACTTGCACTTGGGTTTGGGTTTGGGTTTGAACCCAAAACCAACCCATTAGACTAAGAATGTTATGTTTTGGATTAATTATGTCATTTACTTATATTGAGAAAGAGTCTACACTATTTTAAGACATTTAACACCAAATTGTTTATATTTTAATGATTTTAACTTTACAAAATTGTAAAAACATGTTTTAAAGACCATTTTAACTATTTTAAACACATTTCCTAAATGCAAACACATAAAATTTACATTGTTTATTAAAGTACTTATTTTACATTATATTTGTTTTTAACATTAATTACACCAAGTTCATTGTTTTGTCAAAAAAATTATACAAACCATATTAAAATATTTTAATCACTTAAATATCAATTCTTATTCAATATTTCACTTATTATATCTTTAATTGCAACTCAAATTAAATATTAAAAATGCCCCTTTTACAACAAAAATTTACCATTCAACAATAATTTACAAATTATTTCATTTAGGCACATAAAATCCTTTAACACATGTTTTTGTCACAAATTTATATTATAAAACTTTAGAACTTTATTTCCTTCGTAACTGGGTTTATTAAATAAATAAATGTTGAATTTATTTCTTTTATCTCATTATTTAGAACCAACCTATCAACAAACCAGAATATCTGCTCATTTTGACTCCAAAATTCATTGATTTTTCAGCATAAATAATTATGTGAATCATCATCTCCAAATTTATATTTATTTCTCAATTAACAAATTACAAACGACATTATAATTTTCTTACATAGGGAATCACAAAATCTGGGTTGTTATAGACTTCCCCTTATTCAAATTGCATCCTTGCAATTCCCAGAGAAGAGTCATACCCAACATAATTTATTTCATCTAGAAATAGAAAATAGATAAGCTTGATTTAAAATTACTCACCCTCGACGATAGCAGGAAGAAAATGGGATATATTCACTTTATGAATTCTCTAGTTTTCAACGTACAATCATTGGGATTAGCTGACCATTGAATCTTCATGAGTGGAACATCCTTATTTCGAAGGCACTTAACCTACGAAGCAAGCATTCGAACTGGATGTTGCATGATAGATAAATCGAAGTGATATCTCAGGTATTTCTAGAATATGGAGATCAACAATTGAATCTGAATCACTAGGACACTTCTGAAGCTGAGATGCATGTAATACGCTATGAATATCAAAAAACTGGGCTTGAAGTGGTACTCGATATGCAATAGGACCAAGGCTTTCAATAATTGGGGATGGTTCAATATATCTAGGAACTAACTTATCGGTCTAGCTGAAACGTACTACCCCTTCAAAGGAGAAGCACGAATATACACAAGATCACCAATGGATAATTCTAGAGGCTTCTTATGTTCATCTACATAGGATTTCTTCCTTCTTTCAACTGCTTTGATTCTCTGAACGATAAGATCGATCATTTTTGAAGCTTCGTGAATAAAATCGAGGCCTAAAGTCAAATTCTCCTTGGACTGCAACCAACAAGATGGTGATGGACGTAGCCTTTCGTATAAGGCATCAAAAGACGCCATAGCGATATTGGACTAGAAACTATTGTTGTAGTTGAACTCAATAAGAGGAATGTGGTTTTCCCATTTACTATCAAAATCAAGAATACATGCATGAAGAAGATACTCAAGAATATGACTTACCCGCTCAGCCTATCTATCAGACTAGGGGTGATTGGGTAAGCTGAAATTAATTTTCCAATGCTTACTGGAGATTTAGCCAGAATTCACTACTAAAGAGCCGATCTTTATCACAAACAATCGAACTAGAAATACTGTGAAGTCTTATAATTTCTTTAGTATAAATTTAAGATAGATGGGATGTTATCCTATTAGACTTAATAAGAGTAAAATGAGCTGACATTGCCAAACAATCCAGAATCACCTAAATTTTTCTGTGGCCCGAACTCGAACGGGGTAGACCATCGATCAAATCCATAGAAACGTTATCCTATTTCCATAATGGGACTTCAAGAGCCTGTAAAAGACCACTCGGATGCTGATGTTCAACTTTATTGAGTTGACAAGTCATGCAGTTGCGCATAACTTTCCATATCAAGTTTTATGTCTTCCCAATAATACGAACATCTCATATCGGCATACATCTTTCTACTACGAGGATGAATAGTATAATGAAAATGGTGCACTCATCAAGAATTCCCGGCTAGGATCAGCAACATTAGGCACGATTAATTGATTCTTCCGATGAACACTATCACGAAGAACAATGCTAAAATCCCTCAACTCATCATCATAGGATTCCAACTTACAAAGTTGGATGAGATGCATAAGATCTAGATCTTGCCTCCGAGCATCAGCAATTTGATCCAAAAAAGTAGGATGAGTGTAATGGCCCGAATTTCCGTACTATCTGAGTTGACTAAATACACCACACATTCAACCCAAATTGCATAGAAATACAAATCTTTATGAAATAAGAAGAAAAAGATAGAAGCAGAACAGAAACAACAACATAGAACCTCACAATCGCAATAGAATAAAATATAATATATAAATAATCACTTTTGAAATACAACTGTATTTGGACTTATGTACATCATCAGAGTACATCACAAATACAACACAACGGAATAAACTCTAAATATCTAACACTGAAGCCTTCTGCTCCAAGTTCCTTCAGATAAATCTGTAAAAATCCTAAACTATTTGACTACCCGTACAAATTTGGACACCCAAGAGATTAGGAAAAACATAGAAAAATACCTAAGTCGGTCATGGGACAAGTATGAGTAAACAATTTAAAACAGTTTGAGAAAATAAACGAGATCTCATAAGACCACGCCATGTAACATGGAACCGGTTTTACCATTATGAGCATCCAAAACGCTTGATTGAACTTTCAAAAAAATCCCTTTTCAAAGAAATGATAATTGTAAGACTTATCCACACATAAACACAGATGGTTTTTACCTTACGATAACACAAAATAATCTTTATATCAAAACTCTTTTGATATTATAATAGTGTATATCAACTTCAGCTAAATAATCATCTAGCAGAACGCTTGCATCTCAAGGGTGTTGATAAAAAGGAGTTGGTTTGCCACGTATACAGAATGAGAGAAGTGCTTAGAGGTGCGTTAGCGTTCACTATCATTGTTCACTTCGTTTTGTAAGAAAAGTTCGGATGCCATTGTAACTGGGACTTCGATAAAACCTTATGGAGTGCCATGGAAGCGGGGCAGAGATTGAGAAAGATCAAGGAATTAATATAATGGGAGAAACCTTCCTTTTTTTGATATAGGGGGATGGATAAAGTGGATAAAACAGTACATACATAGTATACAATCAAAACCGCGAGCACTTATTGGATAATGGATTTCCAACTATGACAAGGTATGGAACCACCTTCCGATAGTGTATCTCTAGAAGGGAATACACTAGGTTCAATAAGAACATCTTGTAACCCAGCCACACATGACCGACCACTCATTTCGCTTAGTATATCGAATGTATATCACCAACGGTTGCGATCAATAACCGTTTCCCGAAAGGGACAACATCGAATAGAATAAAGAATGAAATGAATTTCCTCTAGATAGGTGATAATATACCATAATTGGGAGCTACCCACTTAGCCATGCTGCCTGCCCGATTTTTGTCATTTCTCGGTTGTTGAGGCATGAGGCTTTGATTACTTACCTTTCATTTATAGCATAATCGCTCTGAATGTCACATTGTTAGATTCGTTAATCCTTAATTGATTTGCACAAATATATTAGGGATATTATGCTAAGAGAATACATTCTCCGCCACCATACATATTTATACAGACCAACATATGCGCTTATTGGAAATACTCTATCAGACATTCGTCCATACAACTTCGTTCTGGGAATAAATGAAACCGAAGGCAAAATTTCCATTAATACATCTTTGGAAAGTTCTACCTTGGTTTAACAGGAAAGCCCTTGCGCTTTACTCCGTCTTTGATTTGTCTTCATATAATCTGATTCACAACGTCACTGCCAATACAGAGTGGTTCTCGGATAATAATCCAACCGGTCTCTCCATTTTGACAACTATATTGGCCAATACTTTGATAGTCGGTTATTTAACCATCAAAGAAAAACAAACATTCATTCATAGCATCAAATAATCACTGAGGCCCTTAATTAGTATTTCATTAATTAAATTACTTCTCCATTTCCTTATTGATATTTGTTAACAAAATATTTTGAACCATCACCTTGGCCTCTTACGTTATTTTGAAAATATTTTATATATCACATTCATTTATTTTCTATACGTAGAAAATATCTTCTATTTATAATTGGAAATATTCCAATTACTTATCTCTTTCCCGAAATCATTTATATCTATACTTAGCGAATATCAATTATTATATTTCCAAAATTCCAATTACTTGGGTTAAAATGAGTGTTGTGTAAAACACCGTTACAACAACCCAAATACCGCATTCAACTAAATGTTATTCAAACATTTATCTTCGAGACTGAATCTTGCTATTTAACGGTTAATAATGAAATCAATCAATTTGGCCTATAATTACCTCTCAGACCTTGACTGAAAACATCCTTAACTTCAAAACAGACAAGACCACTTACCTTGAATAATTAACACCACCAAAACCAATTATTCATTTTTAAAACGTATATAAATTTCTCTTTCTATTACCTGATTATCAATTTCCTTTTTGTTTATAATATTCTATTTTAAGTTCGTTTCCTTATCGAATTCTATATATATATATATATATATATATATATATCGATATTTTGATTTCTAATTGTCAAATTTTCTTAAAATATTCTAACTCCTTAAATTTTCGGAAAAAATCACCAGCACCTCCTTTGTACTGATTAATAGCTTAAACTCCAACTCACCTCTCTAGGCCCTTTCCATTCAAAAAGAAAATCAAAAAGCCAAGCGGCTTGCCGATTTGGAGCATAAAAAAACAAATGGAATTTAAACGTTTACCTTTGCGTCGGGCACTCAAAATATAAACTTCGTTCTCTTCATTCCATACCTGTTCTACATATATACATCCATTCCAAATTTATTCCAACTCAATCCAATCATTTTTAACTCAATTCACTAATTTATTCTTTAATTAGCTCTTTTGCCTATTTCACTTTTTATTTGAACATATCACATTCATATGCAATTTTAATTTACTTATTAACCAATCGAATTCCATTTTCAACTCGAATTTCATATTCAATTTCAGATATAAATTCACAAATCTAATTTACTTATCCAAAGCCTAATTTTGATTCAAAATTTCGATTAACTACTTGTTCTTCACATTAGTTAGTCCTATTCAATGATTAAAAATCTGATTTTTGTTTCAAAAATCAGTTTACTTACTCCACTTGAGTTCATATTTATTTTATAACTCAAATCTGATTTTTCTAATGGAAATTTGGATTTTTATTTGCTTCAAATCCTTTTATTTATTTAAATAAACGATTATGGTCTAATAACGATTATGACACTGTTTTTCTGGAAATTTGATTTTGACATAACTCAAAATCTATAAGACGAAATCCATGTTTTTCTCTTCTATTAGAAAACTATTATCAAATCGGTCATGATGATTCTTGTTTCAAAGAATTCTGACTAAAGTTGAGTTCTATATACTCAATTGAAGTTCGAAACGCCAAATTATGAACTACCACGCTGCGGCGAGTTCGTTTTTAATTATATTTAAATATAAACATTAAAACTTCGTTTATAAATAAATTTCAACTCCATCCTTATAAATTAATCCAGTTTTCCAAATCCTATTTAATATTTCCGATTATTCTAAATTTTTGGTTATTTCATTACTCGGTTATAAAATTATTTATAACTCCATCTTCTATACTAAATTCCAGTTCCTTTATAAATTATTTATAAAAATTCAATATAATCGAATTCCAATTATAAATCCTTAAATTATCTCAATTCAGTTTTTATTTCGAATTCCAAAGTAAAATCTATCGTTCCCTTTTCGAGACGTTTTCCAATCCCTTTTTAAATTCATACTTGAATTTAAAATTCCAAATTTATCTAATGATAATTATATCACCTTATGTAAAAACATCGTTTATAAATTTTCTTTCCATGTTTTATATATACAAAACAAGTTCTCATTTCAAAACCCTTTTGAAATTCTATTCGTATTTGGAATATTTTATTATTATAACATATATATACATAAAATCCGTTTACTATTTAACATTGAATTTTAGTTTCTATCTAATACGATTCCGATATTTTTCTCTAGAAATAATTATTTTTATGAAATCGATATAATAAAATTCAAATCATAAATCCATACATATTTATTTTAATTCAATTTACATTCCAACCAGCGGAATAGATTTCATCATTTCTTTTTGAAACTAGTTTCAATTCCCTTTTTTAAATTCACATTTGAACTTACGTTCCCTAAATTATCGAATGATAATTTATTCTATTTCATCTATAAACACCATTTATGAATTCAGCACTTGTTTTTATTATTCAAAACAAGTTAATATTTTTATAGCCCATTCGAAATTCAAATTCTATTTAGAAAAATTGATTTTCCCTTTTAAATATCAAAATTCCTTTTTACGTTATTTGTATATATCAACATTCTAGGCCCAGTGACATTAAAACATCCACATCACCCAATTATCAATCATAGGTTTTCTAACACATCATATATGGCAATATATATGAAAAAAACAATAATATTTAAGTAATCTAGTTGGATCCCTCCAACCTATTTTCCTGCATCCATAGATGTTATCCAACATAATAATACCCATCCTGCTTTTTGGCAGGATATCGCGGTATAGAAGGTCATCCACTATAATATATTGTGGAGCGCATAAGGTCATCCTCTAATGATACTGCAGGCATCCGCTAATGGTACTGCGGGAAATATCCAACCACCAATACATACATAATAACCACAAACACCAAACCTAAATAACTAATATATTTATAATAGCCACAAAAATATTTAAATGCATCCAAGCAACCAACAAACAACATATAACAAGTATTAAAAATAAAAATTCGTTTATAATGAAATTATAAACGAAGAAGAGAGTCGTTTACTCACCTTGATTTTAATTGCAATCCATTCCGATTCCGATTTAAATCCTGATTATGCAATCCTCAACTAGGAATTACTCGACTGACTCCATTTGATAAATCTTGTATATATTTTAATATGACCTTCATTAGTTAACATGAATTTATTTATATACGTATATATAAAATTAATGAATTTCAGCATGAAATTATTTAAATGAATTACCTTAAATCACCATTTAAACTTCCTTCTTCCTCCATACTATACAACATGCAAGACACTATCATGCTGCCACCAAAACTCACCCTCACCCTTGCTGAAATCATGTAGCTGCTCCTCCACCGTTTCCCTTTTTGACCCCGTCTTGCAGCCACTTGGGTAATCAACCGACTTCTTTACCCAGGTCCATTAACTCAGCTCTTCTTCTCGTTGTTCTCCCCCCAGTTCATCTTAGTTTCCCTGTTTTATTCAATCCACTTCACCACTCCAGTCTCCTCTTTGAAAACGCCACAATATTAGTTCCCTTCTCAATATAGTATCACCACTCTGATCCGCTTCCTCATGAATCACTAATCGCGATTTCAAATGCTTTCACTGACCAAATCATGAGTTCCAGAAGCACTCGTTCGCACCCAAAAATAAACTGAATCGAAGCTTTTCCTTTATCGCGCCACAATCCATAATGAATTCTCTATCGGCCAACTCTTCGAATGTCAACCTTAACAAGCCACCAGCTTGGTCTCGCGTGCTTATCTTCATTGCTCACAAAACCCTTGCCTCAGATTCGATATCGAAATCGATTTATTTTTTTCCAATTGAAGCCGATTCGATTTCGTGACAGATTTTATAAAATTCTCGAACGAACTAAAATGAAGAGTATCGATTTGAATTTGCCCGAGAAGGAATGAAATAGAAACAAAAGGAAAGAGTGTGTATGGTTTTATCTGACTTCAAAAGATCAAAAGGGAAGCATTATATTTCTTCGATTTCCATTTGCTTGAAAGGAATTATAGTCTGAAAGGAAGTGAACTGAAAGAAAGCAAAAAAAAAAAAAAGTGGTAGTTGCGGTTTTATAGGTAACGAAGGGGACAAACCCTACCATACCGTTACATCGTTGTTTTACTTTGCAGTTAAGGAAGGGAACCAATTGTACGTGATAAGAAAGAAGAAGGAGCTAAGCTATGATAGGTTTGTGCATTGAAAATTTAGTGTGTCCTTCATTAGTTAGCTTAGGGTAGAAGAAATTAATAACGTTACCCTTAATTCAATTTGAGTTGATGTGGATTTATTTGATTTAGATTATCTTGTGCTTCTGAACTCCAATTGAAACACAACAACTGACGTTTCGAGGGTTTAACCACTATTCTGAACACATTAGAAAAAGCTCTGAAGTCTAATTTGATCGTATGGAGACCAATTTAGATCGTTATAAATTTAATTCAAAACAATTAATTCCTTGACAATAAATTATTATTATCGCCTTTTCTATATAAATAGAATTTCGATTAATCATTTGAATTAATTTGGCTCCGTTTTAGTTTCGAATTGAATTATTTTAGGTTCTCGTATTACAATAATTTTTTATAGTCAAAATAAATCGTTTTTTGATTATTAAATCGACAACTCAATATAAAATACTATTTATATATCAACTCAATATTTGAAATCATATTAAATGTTTAAAACAAATCGACCAAAAATCCAGGTCGTTATAATGAGATTCCAATGCTAAATAATAAAATGGAAGAATTTGATGTAGGAGCATGATCATAACTATCACTAAGAGATAATGCTTCCAGTAGTTCCACTCAGCTAGCATCATAGAAACAACGACTTGCTGCTTACGACCTAATGCTACTCGGTTCCCCTATTCAATTCTATAATGGATATTGAAATCATAAGAGGCGAGGAACTTGAGTCAATGTTGTTCCCACACATTAAGCTCTTTCTATGTGAATAGTTACTATAGAGATTTGCGATCGGTGAAAAGAATAAAGCTCTCGCCGAACAGATGTTGTCGCTAAATCTTTAAAGCAAAGACTATAGTGACCAACTCTAAATTGTGGGTGGCATACCGAATCTCATTCGAAGGCAATTTCCTGGAAGCCATAAGCAACCAGGCGCTCTCTGTGCACAAGAATGGCGCCGAGAACACATCGACTGGCATCGGTATAGCTAACAAGATCTTGATTACCTTTGGGAACCACTAAGATAGGAGCATGTGTGAGAAGTTCTTTCAATTTCCATACAAAAAAAAGCTTTACATTTATCAGACCAAATGAAACGAACACGCTTCCTTGTAAGACTAGTGAGAGGAAGAACAATGCAAGAGAAATCCTTAACTAATTGAATGGTATAACCCGCCAATCCAAGGATGCTATGAATCTCGAAATCATGTTCTAGTCTTTTCTAATTCTGAATAGCTTCTATCTTCGATGAATCAACTAAAATTCCATCAAAAGTTACAACTTGGCAATGGAAGTTCACTATTTTCCCTAGAAATGATACTTGGAGAATTCATCTTTAAGTTGATGCTGACGATGAGTGTTCAAGACAATTCAAAAGTGCTAAGAATGATCAAAATCGGATTTAGCATAAATGAGAATATCATCAATGAAAACCAAGATGAACTTATCGAGATATTCCTATAATACTTGATTCATGAGATCTACAAAGTAAGTAGGTGCGTTCGTCAAACCGAACGGCATAATGAGATACTCATAAGATCCATAAAGAATGTGGAATGTGGTAAGAGGAATGCTCTCCTCCGCAACTCATAGCTGCTGAAAACTAGTACTGAGATCAAGTTGAGAGAAAACCTTGACACCACATAACTAATCAAACATGTCATTCATCCTAGGCAACAGATTCTTATTCTTGACGGTTAACTCATAACACTTGCAGTAATCAATGCATATCCAAAGAGTACCATCATACTTCTTAATAAACACGGCAACGGCTCCCCAGTAGACAAATTAGAATGAATCAATTGTTTAGCTTTAAGCTCCAACATCTGCTTCTTGAGTTACTCATTTTCCTTCGTGGACATGCTTATGGGAGGACGATAAGAAGCTAAGCATCAGGAATGTGATCGATGCGGAACTTAATTTTCCCTTTGGTGGAAAACCCGAAATGTACTCAAATACATTAGTGAATTCACAAACAATTGGAATCCAAGATATATCATCATCATCTCTAGATTCGAGTGAAAATAAAGATTCTTCAAAATCAAGATCAATGTCTTGAAGAATAAGAGATAACTAATGAGTCGAACATGGTGCCTACGATATAGAATCCTTTTAGAACATAGGATTCAGGCTTCGTAGCCAATCCATACCAGAAATTATATCAAATCCAAGATAGCCACTAACGTGCAGATTCACACGAAAAGAAAAACCATACAGAACAGTCTCAACATTATCGCAAAGCATATTAAGTGTTACATATTCTCCAATAGGATTAGCAATCTTTAAAGAAGTCACAAGGCAAGACACTCTAAGGGAATATCATCTACAAGTTCTTTTGATATAGATGAGTGTGATGCACCCATATCGAAGAGAGCTTGAATAAAGAGATCATGAAGTAAGATAAAACCTTCAAGAAAAGAAAAGATTGTACATTTGGACAGAGAAGATCCACCAGAAGCATTTGTCACATTCAACTTTCCGGATTTTGGACCCTTGGGAGCTGTAGGACACAATGTAAACCAATGTCGCTCTTTCTTGCAATTGCGATACACGAGAGATATGAGACATTAGAAGAAATGATTACGAGATCCACAATTAAAACATGCCTTTTTGGTAGGAGGTGGTGCATTGAATGAGAACTAGAACCAACTTGCTTCTTCTTTTTATTGAGAAATGATTTGTATTTTTGGAAAGGGAACTCTTTCTTGTTTGGATTCTTTTAAATCTCGAACTCATTGACTATTATCCTTCTCTTTCTCGACTTGAAGCGTCGCGTCAACTAATTCCTTAAAAGAAATATTGAGTTGGAGCATCAAAGACTCCTTTACATACTTCTTCATTCCATACACAAAATTCAAGTTCTTTCTGTATGACGTACTAATATGCTTGATAACATACTTGGAAAAACTTCAAAAGAAGACACGTACTTGGAAACATAAGATTTTCCTTGTCTCAGCTCAAGGAAATGTTAAGAAACTAGAGTTTTATTTGATTCGGGAATGAATTTGAGTTTGACTCGATCCTTAAACCGTTTCCATGTAAGAGTGGATGCATCAACTTCAGCTATCAAGAGCTCATATCAATCCAATGCACGTTCTTGCAACATGCTAGATGTTACGAGAACACGATGGTGGTAGGAAAGATCCATAAGGAAAAAGATACGCTAGCATATGCGCAACCAAGCTTTAAGTTCCAAAATGGTTTCTTAGTCTTTTAACTTGCCTCTTAAATGCAAGAAGTTGGTATCATACACCCAAAAGCAGACTTGTATGGAGGAGATGGTCGAGCAGGAGCTAGAGGCTGAGTATTAAAAAATAGCTCCATGAACTATTTGGCATACATATAGACTCCTTCTGGACGTGGGCCGATGGACAGTCCAGCACCAGTGCGATCGCCGCTGGAATTTTCAACCATAAGTTGAAAGGATATGATAAGAACAAGATTATTCATAAGCGTAAGATATTATTAAATGAATTCAACATATGGAATACTATGGAATTAAAGTGCACCCCTAAATGTATTCCCAACTTATATCTACCCCCAAGGATACGAAAAGTTAAGGACCGATTAAGGATAACGATGAAAGTAGATTAAATCAACTCAAATATCATCCTTTAGTGTACTTTAGTAGGTATTTTGTTCTATGTTTATCATGCTGTTTTCTAAATTCGACTTCGATACCAAGCTGTGATGCCCTATTCCGAGATCCATACTAACAAAGAATGTTACAAAGTAATAGTGCAGAGAAAAGGGATATTTAAGAGTGATCATCCGTAAGATTTGTCTTAAACGAGTATCAAATATGTTGATTAAGTGCTCTCTTTTTTCTTACCTATAGTGGATCGACATACCCGACTCTGGTTTAACACAAAACTACGATGGCTAGGGATCGATCCACAATAAAATATAATAATACCGCATAACATAGACCACAGATAACAAACACACACATATATACAAATATAACAGAAGTACAATATACAAGAGTCGCATAAGTGATTAGCTCTTATGAACTATATATATAAATGAATACCCACAAAAGGATATATACATCAAAATACGTAAATAGAAGTACACCAAAACATGCACTAGTAGCATAAAAGAAGATAACATAGACCAGAACGGTAGCATAGCAAAGTGAAAATCTACTGAAAGTGTAACAATCCAAATTTTAGCGGGCCCGAATTTTCTGCAAAATGTTATATATCCAAGTTCACTGAAACCTGAGTTGGTTTGTTTGTTATCTTCCAGAAAGGAAAACATAAAATATATTAGAGTTTACAACAAAATATCTCATAGTGGAACAAATAAAATATAATAGTAAGTATATATTTACCCAGATAATGATATTGTCTAGCAAGTGTCTCTAAGCTAAATAATCCTTATCACCTGTCTAACCTTGGGGTTTGTTATAAAGAGGAGGTCAGAACAAAAGTTCTGGTGAATGGAAAAATGATACTTTCTATAAATAACACTACATATACCGTTTTATAACTGGTTTACCTTTATTAAGTTATTTGGGTATATTACACATTACACTTTTGATTTCACGCGTAAATCGTACCCATCTACTCCCAAGTAGATTAACCTAATAAATCATATATATGTAGCTATATGCCTAACGTATCGAGGTGCTCCCTATAGTACCCTCCCGAGTGGTCCCCATCGCCATACTGCGAAAACGTAAAAGACTTACATCACCATGCTGCGGAAGCGGACTAGACCATGCTGTTAAAGCGCACTATGTCGTCAACATTACGCCACGAGAGCATACTAAGCCATGTAACGAAGGTGAATAGACTCCTAGAGTTGCACTATAAAGGCATCCAATACCTGAGTTCTTCCAGTAACTCAGCCGAGGGCTTTCTATATCTGTCAAAATGGCTTCGTTAGACCCACAATACAGATATCAAATATTGGTCTATCTCTTTTAGTGGCTATGCCCCCCACCCGCCACCTAACTAATGAAAGACCATTCAAAGAGCTAAGTGACCACCCTAACAACCAATCTAAGCATCCAAGTGCTTCCTTATCTGATTACCCAATAGTAAAAAATCATTGGCCACTTGATTTAGTTCCAGTCTTTCCTGTACTCGCTCCAATTGAGGATGACAGAAACCCGATGACCTACTATCCTTTGTTGAGTCTTAACCACGAAGCCTCTCCGCCTACGAGCCGAGGAAGCCACTGAATAATCCTAAAATCATCCCAATCAATCTTTAGGATGCCCACAACGACAGATGTAGCCATGGCATACTCATTGGATGGAACCGTACAGACCACGCCTATATGGATATAGCTTCGTAAGGCCTGCCACAAAGGGCCATCACGGAGTATCCTCACGGTTTGTCGAAGTATTGCACTTCCTTCTGGTCCTGTCAAATAAGTTGGATGTGGTCCCACCGCATCTACGAACATCTACGATGATTTGCCCCGTTGGGCTCTTTATCCTCAGGAATGGTCCAAACGCATATCATTATATTAATTAGACCCTATGTCTAATTTATCATTATGCGTTTTGCTTTTTCCGTTTCATTGATTTACAATATTCATTAATTTAATCGAATATTATTTATTTATAAATCAACTTTACTAGTTACTAGAGAACCGCCTAGTCGTATGGCCAACATATAATCTCTTTAATCTTATCAAACTCCTATTCATTTATAATAAGCTTTATTTCTTTCTTTTCACTTTCCAAATTATAAACATTATGTTATAACTTTTCTTATACATTATTACACTGAACTATGCTTAATATATTCCGATTATAAGTTAACACTATTCCTTTATCTTTTTACAACCCCCTTTAGTTATGTTACCTTTTCTTCTTTTATCTTTATAATTTATTCTTTTTAGGAAGTTACGTCTATTCCCAATTGATTGGTAACTATATAAAATCTATTTTCAAAGTTTAAGGTAATGACTTCCATGGAAACCCATAATTGCAAGACATCTCTTTTAATTCCTTTTAGGTTATTGAATAGTGCGCAATACGGCTAAATCCCTATTTCGTCCTAATCCATGCCTTTATTTATTTTTATACTTGCAATTATGCTTTCTACTTCTTTTTCAAACCAAACTATGAAAATATATTCCCTTTTTTCTTAACTAATCAGTCTAGGCTACTTCTGGCTTCCTATTCTAGTTGATATACATTAATTCGTGTTTTCAACTTATTTTTCTTTTTCATAATTAGTAAATTTGGATACAATTATGTCTCTTTTTCGATCCCACCAATTTCTATATTAATTTCATTATAAATATGAAAGGTAATCTTTTCAACCAACATAGAAATTGTAACAACCCGGAAAATCAAAGCCAATTTAAAATTTTTATTTTAGCAATTTTAATGAATTTTGAATATTAAAATAATTTATTTTAAATAATAATGATTTAAAATTTATTTAAATCGAAGTTAGAACGTATATATTTATTTTAATTATATAACGAGCTTGAAATGGCGCGGTAGCTTGAAAATTCGATTTCAAATTTCAAATGAATGTAAAGGATTCAAAATAAATCGGATTTCAGTAAGACCAGAAGTATTTGAATATGTTTAATAATATCTTTCTAACGAATGTGAAAAATCCAGATTTCATACCGGGAATTGAAAGTTATGTCCAATTGAAAATTTAAAATAGTCACTATGGAATTTATTATAATATATAGCCCTTAAAAATAGCCATTTTGCAAACGACCTCCATTTTCGACGAAACCACTTTTGTTGGATCCGATTGTTAATTTATTGCTAGGTTTAAAATTACAGAATTTTTGGAATTAATATGCGTGCGGTGTAAATTAAAACGCGTTTGGTAATTTCGGTTTGAATTGGATTGACCAGAAAATGGCCATTTTTCAAACGGTCTCTAGATTCAACAAAATTAATTTTGTTGGGACAGTATCATCCAAACATAGCTGGATTCTTTTTTCTGGAATTTTTGGAATCAGTATGTGGCCCCAGAAAATTAAAATGTACGTTCAAATCTAAAATTAAATGTTTTATATTTTAATTTGAAGAAAAACCGACTGAAACATTCGAATGGGCTTACAAAATGTATTCCTTTGTGCCTGGAATGGAGGTATTTAGCTAGAGGCGATAGCCGTTGGGTTTGATTTGGAGTTCGGATGTAAAAACACCTTTTTAGAATTTAAATTAATTAAAATATATATTCAACTAATCAGAATATTCGTTTCATTATTTAATTTTCCAAAACGGCTCGATAACCCTCTAGTTCGATGACGGAAAGCAGCCTCCACCTTCTCTCCTTGATTTCTCCAAATCCACACTATAAAATTCGAAGCTCCTTTAGGGAATTTTGTAGAGCTCATCCTCCTCTTCAATTCCATACCTGATTTTCCAATTATCGTGGAGTATTTCTCGTGAATCGCGCCTCCAAAGTCCGTCTGTTCAAGCCGCCGCCGAGACCCCATGTCGTTGTCGCACTCGACCACACCACCACCCCCTGGCACGTGTTTCCAAGCTCTACCATATGGTGCAGGCTGATCCTCCTATAGCTACGTGGTTTGAACGCAAATCGAAGACCAAGTTTCAAACCACTTCTGGAAGCTTACGGCTGATATAAATTAAATTGTTTGTAGCAATTAAAAGCGTTGCGAAGTTGGATAATGGAATAAAAATTATATCTTTTCCATATGTTGTCGAAATCCAATGAAGAGAAATTGGGACCATGACATCGTGCGCTACATTCTAGAAGTGACCGGATTTTTTTTAGAGCTTTCTACAATTTTAGAAGGAGTGGAACCCAATGTGAGCAATCTAAATTCAAATAAAATGAATAAAAATATATTAGGTTGCAGACGGGGATTAGTAGCTCCTGACACCATCGTCCACAGACCATGGACGATTGGTTTGATAGTATTGTGGTGAAGAAATTGATTATGGTTGCAACAAAGTTAATTGTGTTTGTGGCGAATTCATTATATTGTGAAAATGAATTGTATTATGGAAATGAAAGTATTTTAATGCTGCAAGTCCTAGGATAGCAGAGGAGCCGTGTTGGACACAAAAATCAGATTTTCATTATATTAAATAGTTGTTGTGTTGAAATAAATTTTTTAAACAATAAAAATCACATTTTTATTGTATATATGAAGTTATAAAAATATTCATGTTGGAAGTAAATTGTTTGAACAATAAAAGTCAATTTTTTATTGTATGTATGAAGTTATAAAAATATTCATGTTGGAAATAAATTGTTTGAACAATAAAAATCACATTTTTACTGTATGTATGAAGTTATAAAAATATTCATGTTCGAAATAAATTGTTTGAACAATAAAAATCACATTTTTGTTGTATGTATGAAGTATATAAAATAGTCATATGTGGAATAAACTATTTGCATGATAAAAAAATTATTTTTAACATGTATATGAAACGTTAAAAAAGTCATGTGTTAAAATATATTTTTGTTCGCCAAAAATATTATTTTTATCACGTATATGAAGTGTTAAAAATGACCATGTGTTGAAATAAATATTTTTTTGCTATAAATATTATTTTTAACATGTATATGAGGCGTTAAAAATAGTCATGTGATAAAATATATTTTTGTTCGCCAAAAATATTATTTTTATCATGTATATGAAGTGTTAAAAATGATTGTGTGTTGAAAAAAATATGTGTTTGCTATAAATATTATTTTTAACATGTATATGAAGCGTTAAAAATAGTCATGTGTTAAAATATATTTTTATATGCAAAAATATTATTTTTATCACGTATATGAAGTGTTAAAAATGACTGTGTGTTGAAATAAATATTTGTTTGCTATAAATATTATTTTTGACAAGTATATGAAGCATTGAAAATATTTCTATGTTAAAATATATTTTTGTTCGCCAAAAATATTTTTTATCATGTATATGGTGTGAAAAATGACCATGTGTTGAAATAAATATTTCTTTGTTATAAATATTATTTTTAACATGCATATGAGCTAAATAAAATAGTCATGAGTCGAAATATATATATTTTTTTGCCAAAAATATTAATTTTCACATGTATGTGAAGTAATAAAAAATGACCCAGTGTTGAAATATATTTTTGTTTGCCAAAAATATTATTTTTAACATGCCAATGAAGTAATAAAAATAACCGTGTGTTGAAATATATTTTTATTAGTTAAAATTATTATTTTTATCACATGTATGAAGTGTCAAAAATAACCACGGGTTGAAATAAATGTTTGTTCATTAGAAATATTATTTTTAACATGTATACGAAGTGTTAAAAACAGTCATGTATAGAAATAATCATTTGTTCACTAAAAATACTATTTTTAGCGTAGATATGCATATATATACATACATGCATACAAACATATGCTGAACAGGAAAACGGGCTGTACTTTGGGTCAAGCCGGCTTTTGGACTGCAATAAAGAATTTAACCCACTTTCAAAAAAAATGCTGAACAGGAGAATGGATTAGCTGTTGAGTAAAAAATATTATTTACGTGCCCGACAAATAGGTAAACCTTAATGAGTTGGCTGTGCAACTTTATTTATTATATAAACTCATGTGAATGTCATTGGATGCGGTGTGCTGGTTATTCTTTGTGAGATTATAAACAACGCCATAGGCTAGTAACAATTAATTTTGAACTATACTACATGGCATACTTCGTGAAGATAGCATACTCTGTCATATTCCATATAGGCATTTGGTGCTTATATGACGAGGTTGAGATTACCATACAGGTAAGACCGTCGTATGGCGATGACCGAATTATAGGTTGAACTGAGGACTGATATGCACTAAATAAAATATAATGGTAAATTGCCAGATTAAATAAAAACCCCACACGGGTCTGGAGTTGACAATAATCACGTCTCTTTAGTTATTAGATACGGCACATGGATTATTTATTTTCCAACACTGGACGAGGTGATGAGATTTATCTCTAGATTAATTTTACACACTCCCTCAGGCATAGAATAGTTCACTAAAAATTGTACAAGCTGTTTCTGGATTTATTGGGTGCCTAATATGGCCCAATAAATTTCCAAACCCCTCCCCGTACAAGGGAGGTTATGGCGAAATTTTTCGAAGCATTAGCCAAAATTTTGAAGTAAAAACGGTTTGGAAATCATCGAATGAATTATATATATATAAACTAAATTAAACGAATAATGATGGTGCAGTTTGCATTTTGAAATCGTAACTTTAAACGATTATAGCGGGAGATCCGACCGTCGGATTTTCTCGAAACCGAAATTGTTGGGTTCGCTTTGGAAAGGTCTTTCCGATGATATAAAATTCGTTAAGATCCAATGGTTAGATTTTGTGAAATGTTAAATTCAAATTTGGATGAGAGCAGTGCCAGTGCCATCGAATGACCTAAAACGTCATTTGATGAAAATGGACTATTTTTATATATATAAAAATAGTGAAAAATTGTTATAAAATGTTATAAACGATATGGAATGGAAATAAACCTATTTTACTTGGTTTATTGTATATTTTGATGGTTAGATGTATTTGACATGAAATAATTATATTGAACTGACACGTGAATGCCAAATAATCTAACCAAGGAAAGAATTAGCTTGAATTCTGTATATACGTGGATTATTTGAAAAGGCCGAGTTAATTCTCATTTCAAATAATCGAACGACGACTAGAAGTCGAAGATATGAAGACGGTGCAGGACTGATAATCTTCACATCGAACGGGTGCCTACTGATGTCTTTGATTGGAGTTGCTGCCTTGAAAGGGTTACAATGGTAGTTGTCCGGACGTATTTGTTGATTGTTCGGATGTGCGAGGGCCTCTCTCCTGTATTGGACATACGGGATGAGGAATAAGGTGCCTCCGGTTTCATTCAGACCCAGAACGAACTAGTAAAATGGATGTGTGTCTAACATTGGATTTTATTCTGTGCTGATTGATTTCTATTAAATATATATCTATTTGGTGGCGGAGAATTTATGCTCTTGCTTAACATCCTTCTCTAAGACGTACGAGCTTGGAGGTTATATATCGATAGACATCAGTCGCATGGCGTGGAATGTCAATGTGGCATGCTAAGATGCAGTGATCAGGGCTTTTGTTGAAAAGCAGAGCCTTATGGTTGATGATCAAAACATGACTATAAATAGCATAGCTTTGTGTATAACGTTAATTCGCGAGCCTCACATCCTTGTATGAACCAAAAACGGGAGAGGACTTCAGGGAGGACATGCGTTTCCTTCTAGCTAGGAGTGAGGTCATAGTATGAAGCCCAGACATTTTTACTTATGTGGGTGATGGAAAGCGAGGCGCCTCGGTTATATCGGTCACTATGGGGCCGATGGATGGTATGTTGGATATACTAACCAGATTTATGGCCCAAAGGGCAGGGAAACACATTGTTTAGGGATTATTAATCTACTTAGGTGGATCGGCCATGGCGATCCAAGGGCTCACCTGAGTCTGGGTCCTGAGACATGGGCTAGATTGTCTCGAATTCGGTACGAACGATCCCTTGCCTTGGTTCATGATGGAAATCCAACTTCCAATACGACATCGTGCGATTTTGATTATAAAACTAGTATGGCGACATGATATATGGTACCCATGCCATCTATGATTGATACATTATGATGGAAATTGTTTTTGAAACATATGTGTAGTAGTAATAATATCAAATGATTTTTGATTTATACGTATCAAGCATATTTTGGCCATTATAAGGTAAAACTCTATCCTACGGTTTGCGTTGCATTGTGTGATGGGACTTGAGTCTTATAATGTCTTTGTTTTTATAAAAAAAACATTGCGTTGTTTAATGATTTACTTTATTTCATGCACTGGCAATCCAATGGAGTAAACCCGTTCCACGCTAGCGGCGTGGTCCTATTATTGAACTTATTATTAAATAGGTTAAGTAAGATTTCTCATACCGGTCCCATGACTGACTCGTAGTTTGTTTCACTTTGCAAACTCGGGTGCCCCTATTTCTACATGGACAGCCTTATATTCAGGTTTTAGCTGGTTTATTCTGGATAGCTATGGAGCTGAAGATGGATTCTATCATTTCTATTATGTTGTTCAGACTTTGTTATGTATATTATATTTGATTCCACTGTAGACATTTTATATAAAGATGAAACTGTATTTGTACTAAGTATGATCCTGTTATGCTGAGAAACTCTGATGATTATATTTGTTCCAGTGTAATTTGATGTACATTATCTGGTGTAATTCCATATTTATGTTCTATTGTTATTGTTTATGTGTTATATTCCACTGATTATCCTTGCTTCCATGGCACGGGAGTTTGGGGTCATCACAGTTGGTATCAGAGCTAATGGTTAAACTTAGCTCAGGAATATAACATATTAACGAACTCGTCAGAAATAGAATCAGTAGCATTCTAGGTCGAGTAACTCATTATAGATAGGATCAGTAATGTCCTAGAATGAGTATAGCAGAATAAAATACACCTTAATAAATGCATTTACATTTAAGTATATGTCTCTATGCTTTACAATACCTTTTCTGTTAGTCTGACTCTTTGTTTGCTATTTGCAGACATAGTAGAAAACGAGTGGCGGAAGTAGAAGTAATTCTATGGTTCAACAATCTAATGAGGAAATCGTGCTCCCACAGTCAAAAACAGGTCTAGAATCTCTAGTAAAGAAGTATCGAAATCTGGGTGGAGTACAATTCTTGGGCAAAGAATCTATTATTGAAGCAAAAGCATGGATGCGTTCTTATGAGAGAATTTTTAAAGGTTTAAAGCTAAGAGATGATCAGAAAAGATTACTGGCATCCTGGGCACTCAAAGACGAAGCTCTAATCTGGTGGGAAACGGTTAAAAAGGATAATCCAGAAGGCAATATTACTTGGTATAGATTTAAAGAAATTTTCAAACAAAGATTTATTCCTCCAGAAGTAACTGAGCAGTTATATAATGAGTTCTACCATCTGAAACAAGGAGACATGACCATTCAGGAGTATCAGAAGAAATTCAATGAACTTTCCCGTTTTGGCCCGAAGCTAATTGAAGATCCTTTGAGGAAGAATCTGAAATTTATTAACGGACTTCAAAGAAAGTACGAAGGTAGAGTAACTGCATATGTGAATCTTCATTTTTCTAAGAATATACAAATGGCTTATCGCTATGAGGATCTTGATATGCAAGGTGGTTTTGAAGAAGAAGAGGAAGGCAGTTCTAGCAACAAAAGGAAATTTGAAACTGATAGCCCTGAGGCAAGTACGAAGCCTGAGGTCAGTAAGAAGCCTAGAGCCAATAACAAAAGGGTTAAATCTAAGGAAGAACCGTTAACGACTGCCATATGCAATAACTGCAATAAGCAAGGGCATTTATTAAGGAACTGCAAATCTTCAAAGAAATGAATGAATGTTGGATCCAAATCCAGTAAGAAGGTTCAAGAGAGCAGAAAATGCCATAAGTGTTGCCAGGCTGGTCATATTGCGAAAAATTGCCAGCTATTAAAGAAATCTGAAATAGTCCATGTAAATGAAGTGGCATAAGCTCCAGCACCCTCAACTAGTAGTGACAGGCCAGATGTTTTGGAAGGCACTCTTACTATCAACAATATTCCAGTTAAGGTGTTGTTTGATACGGGTGCGTCACGAAGTTTTATTTCGAGTAATATGGTAAAGAAATTGGATTTAAAATTAAGAAAGCTTAAAGAACCCATCAGTGTCCATAATCTGATCGGGGGTTCCCTCAATCTTAGTTGGATTTGTGGGGTGCCTGTCCCTTATTCCCATGTCGATTCCTTCCATCTTGATCATCATGAATTTTACCAAATTTGATCTTATTTTAGGATTGGATTGGTTAACCAAATACGAAGCTGAAGTTAAATGCGCCAAGAAAATTGTTAAGGCTAAAATGAAATTCGAGGAGTATATAACCATACCGTGTGAAGGTCCAAATTCAGGTAGAAAAGAATTTTGGTCAGCTCTTGATGTTTCTCCTGCTCCTATAGAAAATATTCCTGTTATAAAAAATTATGCGGATGTGTTTGAAGAAGTTGATAGCTTACCCCGGCGTAGAGAAATTGATTTCAAGATCGATCTAATTCCAAATGTCAGGCCAGTAGTGCATGCAATTCGGAGGACGACCCTAAAGGAAAAAGAAGAGTTGGGCAATCAAACTCGACAGCTTTTATGGAAAGGTCTGATCAGGCCTAGTTTCTCTAATTGAGGAGCAACTGTGGTGTTTTTCCTGTAGTCAGACTGTACTCTCAGACTATGTATTGATTTTCGTGACCTCAACAAGCAGACTCTGAAGAATAAATATCCATTACCCCGCATTGATGATTATTGGATCGTTTGAATGGAACGCAGGTATTTTCAAGAATAGACCTAGCTACAGGCTTCCATCAGCTGCGCATTGCTAAAGAATGTGTTCCTTTGACAGCTTTCAGAGGTTCAGACTTATTCTATGAGTGGTTGGTAATGTCGTTCGGCTTATGTAATGCTCCAGCTTATTTTGTCGATTTAATGAACAGAGTATTCAGAGAAGTTTTGAATAAATTTGTATTGATTTTCGTCGATGATATTCTGATCTTCTCTAAGTCAGTCAGCGAGCATGCGAAACATTTGGAACAAGTGTTGGAGATTCCGAGAAAGAATGTCTTAAAAGCTAAATTTTCCAAATGTACATTCTGGCAAGAAGAATTGAAGTTCATTGGTCATGTTGTATCAAAGGAAGGAATTTCAGTAGATCCAAGCAAAATTACAGCTATTCAAGATTGGAAGCAGCCTAGTACACCCACAGAAGTCCGAAGTTTCCTAGGATTGGCTAGTTATTATCGGAAATTCGTTAAAGATTTTTCGAAGATATCTAGTCCATTGACACAGCTTACTAAGAAACATTCAAGGTTTAATTGGACTCCAGAATGTGAAGAAGCTTTCCAAGAGCTTAAACTAAGGTTGACTACTACTCCAGTGTTAACTATTATCGATGGCAATCAAGATTTGACAGTTTATACAGATGCTTCTTTTAAAGGAGCAGGTGCAATATTAATGCAAAGAGGCCAAGTAGTTGTTTATGCTAGCCGCCAGTCGAAACCACATGAGATGAGATATACTACTCATGATCTTGAGTTGTTAGCCATCGTGTTTGCTTTGAAAATATGGACGCGCTATCTATTAGGTGAGAAGTTCGAATTATTCACCGATCATAAGTCATTGAAATATTTGTTCACCCAGAAGGATTTAAATTTGAGGTAGCAGCGTTGGTTAGAATTTTTTGTAGCGTATGATCTACATATTCTGTATACTCCAGGGAAAGCCAATGTTGTAGCTGATACGCTCAGCAGAAAGAATGCGATCATTGTTAATCTTATCATTACACCTTCATTGATTGATAAGATCTCCGCTCTTCAGAAGGATGATCACTTCATTCAGAGGATCAGAGAGGGAATTCAGAAAGGCAAAACCTCGAGTTTCTAGATTGATAATAAGGGGGTTTTAAGGTTAAAAGGCCGAATTTGTGTACCGAATATTCCTGAGCTCAGAAGGGAAATACTAGATGAATGTCACAAGTCCAAGCTTAGTATCCATCCAGGAGTGAGTAAAATGTATAATGCTATAAAGCAAACTTTCTAGTGGAGATCTATGAAAAGAGACATTTCCATATATGTTAGCAGGTGTTCTACTTGCCAATAAGTCAAAAGCGATCAACAGAAACTCGCCCGATTGCTACAACCATTGGAGATCCTAGATTGGAAGTGGGACCAAATTTCCATGGATTTCATAGATGATTTGCCCCGAACCAAGAAATGAAATGACAGTATATGGGTGATCCTATATCGTTTCATGAAGACCGCCCATTTTATTCCTGTCGGATCGTCTAGAACAGCTCAAAGTCTGGCGCAGATTTATTTCAGAGAAATCGTTAGACTGCATGGAGTGCCCAGTAGCATAGTCAGTGGTAGAGACCCGAGTTTTTCTAGTAAATTCTGGGAAGCATTACAAGAAGAGCTTGGAACAAAGTTAAATCTTAGCACCGCATATCATCCTCAAACAGATGGCCAAACTTAGAGGGTGAATCGTATACTAGAAGATTTATTGCGGGCTTGTATTCTTGATTTTGGTGGGTCATGGGAAGATAACTTGCATTTGGCTGAGTTCTCATATAATAACAGCTACCAAGCGAACTTGGGAATGTCACCATTCGAAGCATTGTATGGCAGACCGTGTAGATCTCCTGCATGTTGGTAGAATCAGACAATCGACTAGTATTGGGTCCCGAGATGATTCGAGAAGCTTCGGATAAAGTCGATTTCACTAAGAAGCGACTGCAAATAGCTCAGAGCCGACAGAAGAGTAATGCAGACTTTAGAAGGAGAGATTTAGCATTTGCTGTTGGTGATTATGTATATTTGAGAGTTTCTCCAATGAGAGGAGTAGTCCGATTTGGGTAAACAGGGAAGTTGGCACCTAGATTTATTGGTCCATTTCCTATACGTGAAAGGATTGGAACTTTTTCATATAGGGTTCAATTGCCTGACTGGTTGCCCGGAGTGCATGATGTATTTCACGTGTCTCAACTTCGAAAGCATGTGCATGATCTAGACTTGGTCGTGGAAGAAGCAGCACAACAGGATTTGGATATTACTATAAAATTATTCATGAGAAGAGAGCCACTGAAAATTATTGGCAAAGAAACCAAGGTTCTGAGAAATAGGAAGGTTCACTTAGTCAAAGTGCAGTGGAGTGGAGATCCTCGAGACTGTACATGGGAGACGAGGATAACATTAAACAGGGTTATCCCCAGTGTAGAGTGGACATATCTGATTAGCACTGGTGCAAGGTACATTTACATTATTTTGCATTTCTGTTTGGTTTCCTACTTTACTATTGTTTCCTTTTCGGGGACGAAAAGTTTTAAGTGGGGGGAGACCACAACAACCCGGAAAATCAGAACCAATTTAAATTTTTCATTTTAGCAATTTTAATGAATTTTGTATGTTTGAACTGATTTATATTAAATAATAATGATTTAAAATTTATTTAAATCGAAGTTAGAACGTATATATTTATTTTAATTATATAACGAGCCTGAAATTGCGTAGTAGTTTGAAAATTCGATTTCAAATTTCAAATGAACGTATAGGATTCAAAATAAGTCGGATTTCAGTAAAACCAAAAATATTTGAATCTGTTTAATAATATCTTTCTAATAAATGTGAAAAATCCAGATTTCATAGCGGGAACTGAAAGTTATATCCAATTGAAAATTTAAAATAGTCGCTATGGAATTTAATATAAGTTAATATAATATATAGCCCTTAAAAATAGCCATTTTGCAAACGATCTCCGTTTTCGATGAAACCACTTTGGTTGGATCCGGAATGTCAATTTATTGCTAGGTTTAAAATTAAATAATTTTTGGAATTAATATGTGAGCGGTGTAAATTAAAACGCATTTGGTAATTTTGGTTTGAATTGGATTGACCAGAAAATGACCATTTTTCAAACGGTTTCCAAATTCAATGAAATTAATTTTGTTGGGACCGTATCATCCAAACATAGCTGAATTTATTTTTTTGCAATTTTTGGAATCAGTATATGGCCCTGGCAAATTAAAATGTACGTTGAAATCTAAAATTAAATGTTTTATATTTTAAGTTGAAGAAAAACTTACTGAAACAGTCGATGGGCTTACGAAACATATTCCATTGTGTCCGGAATTGGGGTATTTAGCTAGAAACGACAGTTGTTGGTTGGGTATTCAATTGTAATGTTGCAAGGCCTAGGATAGCAGAGGAGCCGTGCTGGACACGGTGCCGGTGCTACCTACCCTGCTGTTGTAATGCCGAATTTTTTTGAAATGACTATATAAAATAGTTGTTGTGTTGAAATAAATTGTTTGAACAATAAAAATCACATTTTTATTGTATGTACGAAGTTATAAAAATATTCATGTTGGAAATAAATTGTTCAAACAATAAAAATCACATTTTTAATGTATGTATGAAGTTATAAAAATATTCATGTTGGAAATAAATTGTTTGAACAATAAAAATCACAATTTTATTGTATGCATGAAGTTAAAAAAAATATTCATGTTGGAAATAAATTATTTGAACAATAAAAATCACATCTTTATTGTATGTATAAAGTATATAAAATATTCATATGTGGAGTAAGTTGTTTGAACGATAAAAATATTATTTTTAACATGTATATGAAGCACTAAAAATAGTTATGTGTTAAAATATATTTTTGTTCGCCAAAAATATTATTTTTATCACGTATATGAAGTGTTAAAAATGAAAATGTGTTGAAATAAATATTTGTTTGCTATAAATACTATTTTTAACATGTATATAAAGCGTTAAAAATAGTCATGTGTTAAAATATATTTTTGTTTGCCAAAAATATTATTTCTATCACATATATGAAGTGTTAAAAATAATCGTGTGTTGAAATAAATATTTGTTTGCTATAAATATTATTTTTAACATGTATATGAAGCGTTAAAAATAGTCATATGTTAAAATATATTTTTGTTCGCCAAAAATATTATTTTTATCACATATATGAAGTGTTAAAAATGACCGTGTGTTGAAATAAATATTTATTTGCTATAAATATTACTTTTAACGTGCATATGAAGCATTAAAAATAGTCATGTGTTAAAATATATTTTTGTTCGCCAAAAATATTATTTTTATCACATATATGAAGTGTTAAAAATGACTATGTGTTGAAATAAATATTTGTTTGCTATAAATATTATTTTTAACATGTATATGAGCTAAATAAAATAGTCATGAGTCAAAATTTATTTTTATTCACCAAAAATATTATTTTTAACATGTATATGAAGTAATAAAAATTGACCCGGTGTTGTTATTTCTATTACATCACTGGCATGTTAAAAATAATATTTTTGTCTGCCAAAAATATTATTTTTAACATGCCAGTGATGTAATAGAAATAACTATGTGTTGAATTATATTTTTATTAGTAAAAAATATTATTTTTATCACATGTATCAAGTGTTAAAAATAACCACAGGTTGAAATAAATGTTTGTTCGTTAGAAATATTATTTTTAACATGTATATGAAGTGTTAAAAATAGTCATGTACGGAAATAATCATTTGTTCGCTAAAAATATTATTTTTAGCATAGATATGCATATACACACACACACATATGCTAAACAGGAAAATGGATTAGCTGTTGAGTAAAAAATATTATTTGTGTGCCCGATAAATAGGTTAACATTAATGAGTTGGCTGCGCAATTTTATTTATTATAAACTCCTGTGAATGCCATTGGATGCGGTGTGCTGGTTATTCTGTGTGAGATTATAAACAACGCCATAGGATAGTAACAATTAATTTTGAACTACACTACATGGCATAATTCGTGAAGATAACATACTTAATCATATTCCATATAGGCATTTGGTGCTTATATGACGAGGTTGAGATTACCATATGAGCAAGACCCTCGTATGGCAATGACTGAATTACAGATTGAACTGAGGACTAATATGGACTAAATAAAATATTACGGTAAATTGCCAGATTAAATAAAAACCCCACACGGGTCTGGAGTTGACAATAATCACGTCTCTCTAGTTATTAGATACGGCACATGGGTTATTTATTTTCCAACACTGGATAAGGTGAAGAGATTTATCTCTGGAGTAATTTACACACTCCCTCGGGAATAGAATAGCTCACTAAAAATTGTGTATGTTATTTCTGGATTTATTGGGTGCCTAATACGGCCCAATAAATTTCCAAACCCCTCTCCGTACAAGAGAGGTTATGGCGAAATTTTTTAAAATTTAAAGGCGTTAGCCAAATTTTCGAAGTAAAAAAGGTTTGGAAATCATCGAATATATATAAATATAAACTAAATTAAACGAATAACGAAGCTGCAGTTCGCATTTTGAAATCGTAACTTTAAACGATTATAGCGGGAGATCCGACCATCGGATTTTCCTAAAACCGGAACCGTTGGGTTCGCTTTGGAAAAATCTTTCCAATGATATAAAATTCGTTAAGATCCAATGGTTAGATTTTTTGAAATGCTAAATTCAAATTTGGATGAGAGCAGTGCCAGTGCCATCGAATGACCTGAAACGTCGTTTGATGAAAATGGACTATTTTTATATTTATTAAAATAGTGAAAAATCGTTATAAAATATTATAAACGATATGGAATGGAAATAAACCAATTTTACTTGGATTATTGGATATTCTGATGGTTAGATGTATTTGACATGAAATAATTATATTGAACTGAAACGTGAGTGCCAAATAATCTAACCAAGGAAAGAATTAGCTTGAATTTTGTATATACGTGGATTATTTGAAAAGGCCGAGTTAATTCTCATTTCAAATAATCGAATGACGACTAGAAGTCGAAGATATGAAGACGGTGCAAGATCGATAATCTTCACATTGAATGGATGGCTACTGATGCCTTTGATTGGAGTTGCTGCCTTGAAAGTGTTACAGTGGTAGTTTTCCGGACGTATTTGTTGCTTGTTCGGATGTGCGAGGGCTCCTCTCCTGTATTGGACATACGGGACGAGGAATAAGGTGCCTCCGGTTTCGTTCAGACCCAGTACGAACTAGTAAATGGATGTGTGTCTGACATTGGATTTTATTCTGTGCTGATTGATTTCTATTAAATATATATATATATATGTTTGGTGGCGGAGAATTTATTCTCTTACTTAACACCCTTCTCTAAGACGTACGAGCTTAGAGGTTATATATCGATAGACATCAGTCGCATGGCGTGGAATGTCAATGGGGCATGCTGAGATGCAGTGATCTGGGCTTTTATTGAAAAGCAGAGCCTTGTGGTTGATGATCAAAGCACGGCTTTAAATAGCATAGCTTTGTGTATAGCGTTAATTTGCGAGCCTCACACCCCGGTATGAACCATAAACGGGAGAGGACTTCAGGGAGGACATGTGTTTCCTTCTAACTAGGAGTGGTGTCATGGTATGAAGCCCAGGCATTTTTACTTATATGGATGATGGAAAGTGAGGCGCCTTGGTTATATCGGTCACTACGGGTCCGTGGATGGTATGGTCGATATACTGACCAGATTTACGCCCCATAGGTCGGGGAAACGCATTGTTCAGGGATTATTAAACTACTTAGGTGGACCGGCACTGAAGATCCAAGGGCTCACCTGAGTCTGGGTCTTGAGACATGGGCTAGATTGTCTCGAAGTAGGTAAGGACGATCCTTTGCCTTGGTTCATGATGGAAATACAACTTCCAATATGACATCGTGTGGTTTTGATTGTAAAACTAGTATGCCGACATGATATATGGTACCCATGTCGTCTATGATTGATACATTATGATGGAATTTTTTTTTGAAACATATATGAACTTGTAATAATATTAAATGATTTTTGATTTATATGTATCAAGCATATTTTGGCCGTTATAAGGTAAAACTCTATCCTCCGGTTTGCTTAACTATATTTTCCTCTAATTCTTGAATCAGAAACCCTAAATCTAAAATATAATTTATTTCTTAAGAGTTTGGAGGGGAAAAGAAAACAGCAAAGCTCTAGTGCCCTCTCAGAAAATATGAGTTAGAAGCTAGGCCCTGTAGGTTTATTTATAGCTGCCCAGAAGAACCACGCCTGTTCAATTTAAGAAGATTAAATCAGAGCCATTCAAGAAAATAAAACACGTCATCTTGCCCAAAATGGGAGGACTCATGCTACACGTCGGTCGACCCTTGGGTCAACCCAGCCTAAAAATGTATCGACCCTTGTGTCGACCCACTTCTTGTATAGGTCGACCCATATATGATTTTTAAAATCGTATATCGAGTCTCCATGTTGCATGATTTTGGATGTGTTTAAATGTTTCCTTTAACGTTGTATTTCTTAACCGTTTTAATTGATTTTCAAATATTATTTCCTGTTTTGACACGCGTTCATATTTCAAATTTAAACACATAATCATTGTCCACATTAATAATTCTCTCTTTTTAAATTCTTGTGTGTTGAATTCTTTTAATCCCATGAACGTTATTTTTGATAATTATTTCTACCGTCTTAACACACATTTTATTTGGAAATTTCAAACGCATGTTATTAATACATGCATGTCTGTCTTAAATTAAAACATTAGTTAATTAGCGTCATTTAAACTTCTTTCTATTACAGGGTTTTATACCATTTATGGCACACAATTATTTTGCACATTACTTCTGTAATTTATGTCTAAATATATTTATGTGTATTCACATTCTAGAATTAGTTATCTACGTCCAATCCTTGACATTATTTTCAATGTTTCTCTTTCAATGTTATTTATGTCATTCGTTGTCAATTGAAGGAAATGTTGTTGTTTTAATATCAATTATTTTCCCTTCCTTGATTTATTCCTTTCTATCACATACAACTTTTCCTATTTTATTAATTAGCTAAGTTTGTAAACATGGTAACATTAAAAACCTTCTATTACATTCGAATTCAAGCGCACATTGTTTATACAGTTAATGTGCACATATATTTTCTTATTATTCTATAACTTACCATTTATTAACTTATATTCTTTTTATTTAATTCTATATATACCATTGTAATGTTATATTTGCATAATGGCATATTTCTATTCATTGCACATTTTATAACATGTGTTTGTTTTTGAATTTCAAACGCATATTATTAATATAATTATTTTAATAATTTAGTTATTAAAATGTGGGGTGTTACAAAAGGTGACTAACTTGTAACAACCCGGCTTGGTCTGAGTACATAAAATACACAGGTCCGTTTAGCTTAAACAAGGCGATTAGTGCATGATAAGTGAAGGATAATGTTTCATAAATAGTAAAAAAAAATCAATAGAGAAGTAACAACATAAGCTCATAACGACATTGTATACATGAGTAAAGTTTATCTAAATCAACGTATAAGGATCTCATGTATAAAGTAATAGCAATAACACATATAATTCCATCAACACCAAATTGCTTTAGCTCAAGGCTTAGCCATATGAAATCTCACATATTGAAACACCAAGATGGAAATTGCTAAAATCTCACCATATAGAACTCGTATTGGAGTTCAATGGACTAAAATGTAATCATCATATTATACTCACCAAAGGGCTCATGGGCTATGTATATAACACGAGCTTCAACTAAATGGTGAAAACATAACCACAAATTCTAGAAATAATTTAAAAATGGATCTATATCACCTGTGGTGAGCATAAGCTACACCGTATGTGCATCAACACTAAAT
This sequence comes from Allium sativum, assembly GCA_030737875.1. Lineage (NCBI taxonomy): Eukaryota > Viridiplantae > Streptophyta > Magnoliopsida > Asparagales > Amaryllidaceae > Allium > Allium sativum. Next base: position 574,509,709 of record CM060909.1, on the reverse strand, counting down.
TGCCAAAGCTTGTCAAATACTATTTAATAAATGACCCATCAGTCTAATGAATGTTCAACAACCTAATAAATGACCCCACTAGTTTGATAAATGGCCCACCAGCCTAATAAATGACCCACTGTCCTAGTATTGGTAACACCAACCTAATATGTCAAAAACTTTCTAAAGTAAACCGAACATTTCTAAAAGTGCGTCCCATACCGCACATTCTCACTTATTGGTTTACTTCCAATCAGGCAATTTCACAGTGGTCTAGAGAATCAATTGAACAAGTCCAGAATTAACCGATATAATAAACTTATGTGTCTATACCATATGGTTTACCATATCGTTTAAGTCACTCTCTCATTCTCTCAAAGAGTGCAAAAACTGTGATTTTATATAGAAAATATATATTTTGAGGACGGGTTTTAAAATGATTTTCGAAAGCAATTTAGAAATCATTTCCTTTATCCTTGCAACAAAGAGTGTATATATATAAATATATTCTGCAAATTAATTTATAAATATTTACTTTGAAATATGATTTAATTTGAAAATTATTTAGAAATCGATTTAAAAAACACGTGCACAAATCAGCTAAATTCAATAGAATTCAACATCATATTAAAATTCACACAAAAACTCATCAATTCGGGATACGAATTGATGATAATATCATTTGTCCTATATGTGGGAAGAAGCCTTTTTAAATGGCTCAAAAATGTTGCAGCATAACCATAGAAAACGCACCAATAGTTAGAAAACAAAGGAGCAATACACAAGAAAAATAGCTCGACATTGCACTAAGCCAGGTTGATCTATACTACGACCCAGGTTGACCCTAAGGTTGACCTAGCCATGCTCAGGGTCGGCCGGTAAGTCGATCCTACAGTAGCATGGGTCGACCTGTAGAACACAAGTTTTGCAAGGATCGTTGTCTTGTTCGTATAGATATTCCGGTGAGATTTCAACAGGTTTTCAGATTGAATTAGAGCACGATTTCAAGCATGCATTTAAATCGACACTCTAACAACTATTCGGAAATTTTCTAGCATGAATTAGAGGTAAATTGAAGGAGCAACAAACCCACAATGATCAATATGGGCAACTAAGTTAATATAAAACTAATAAATTCGATTTGCTTCCAGTATACTAACATTAACATCTTAAACAACAATTTACTAGCACATAAGACTTGCTTAGCTAGATGTGTGAAGTAAACTCATATTAGATTAGCATTTAGCGCAAAAAAATTGAAATTTAGGTTTTGAATTGGCTTGAGAATAGCTTCAGACACCTGAAAATTATTAAGATATAGACATGCAAAACAGAATAAAAAGCTATAGTGATTTCTTTTTGAACCTAAGAGAATTGAGAAATAAATCTCTGATTTTGTTTGGATTACCTATTAAAACAATTTCAATAAGCTTTCTCTTTTTACTTTGGTGGAAATTTTGCTTTGATTTGGTGATTTGGAAAGGTGGGTTTATTTTCTTTGGCAGAGAGTAAGAAGAAGAGAAATGATAGTACGTGCTTCTCATTTTCCTATACCTAAGTTCTAGAACATACATTTGAGCTTGGATTAGAACCAAAAACCAACCTATTACCTCTAAGTACATTATATTTGGGCTTAATTATCCAATTTACTTATATTTAACATGTGTTTACACCATTTTAACACATTTAATACCAATTTGTTTAAATTTTATAACATTTCTAACTTTACAAAATTGTAATAACATGTTTTATAAACCATTTAACCTTTTTTAAACATAATTCCTAAGCGTAAACACATAAAATTTACATTTTTTAATTAAAATACTTATTTTACATTACATTTGTTTAAAGTTTACATTTTTAACGTTAAAATTACACCAAGTTCATTATTTTGTCAAACAAATTGTACAAACCATATTAAAATATTTTAAACACTTAAATAACGATTCTTAATTAATGTTTACTTATTATATTCCTAATTATAGCTCAATTAAATTTAATATTATCCTTTTACAACAAAAATTTTCCATTTAACAGTAATTAACAAATTATTTAATTTAGACAAATAAAATCCTTTAACACATGTTTTTATCACAAACTTACATTATAAAGTTTATAAAATATTATTTCCTTTATAATTATATTCATTTAACAAATACATGTTGACTTTATTTCTTTTATCTCATTATATAGATCCAGCTTATTAGCAAACCAACATATTTACTCATTTTAACTCCAAAACCCATTGATTATTCAACTTAAATAATTATGTGAATTACCATCTCCAAATTTGTATTTATTTCTCAATTAAGAAAGTATAAACATCGCTATAACTTGCTTACATAGGTAATCCAAAAACTAGAGTTGTTACAAATCACATATTTCATATGCGTAAATCCCGTTAAACCCTAAAACATCCATAACTTCCAAACGGTAAATCTTTTTTGTTGGTATGCCCACTTTACAGAAAGGCATCCAAGATCAATGGAAGAGGTATCAAGCCCAAATTACTCACCTATCAAAATTTATGGACGATACAAGACCCTATATGGGGAATACAGTCATATAAAAATTCACAAAAAAAAAAATCATGAAAGTGAGAAATGACGTTGGGATCCATTTCCCAAATTTCAGAATCGTACGATCTCATGTGAAAGTAATATACATATTTTACGATCCTCCGACGCATAGAATACCAATCATTTAGTAAAGTCAAGAATGATCATTATTTTTCAATGAATAATCCTGATTAGAGAAATTGTCCTAATTTCATTTTGAAACAAAAGCTCAAATAGGAATTTGGTTCGACCCTCTTTTCAAGGGTTTCTAAACAATGCTTTGAATCAAAATAATGAACTTCAACAAAATTATATGTCTTCTTCTCAAAATGAAGCACAACAATCTTTTTCTCCTATAAATGATAAATGAATGATATCTCTTAATAGAAGTTGGCTAAGGCTTTAACTCAAAACCTTTGATCAAACACAAATTTGCAATTTTTTTTAATTTCATATATGCAAATTACGAGTCAATCGATCGTGAAACTTGAACTACAAATGAGTTAGTTGGTCATTTCTATAATTGAATAGGAATGAAGTGTATTCCCAAGTCAGCAAACTCCAAACTCAAAAAATATAAACTTTGGCTTGAGCCAAACTCATGTTGTTCAAGATAGCAACATCAACCAAATGAGCATTATCACCACACTATATTATGGTAAACTAATTGGCAACCAAGTTGTTGACCCGGACGAAACAAAAGTTCCTCTCAACGTATCGAAAACCACAAACGATTCTAATTTAAATATCGAGTCAAACATTTAGTATAATTTTAAATCTCATCCTTTATCAACTCAAGTAGATAGGCTAATGAATTGCGAGCTCTATTTCCTCATAGACTTTGTGCTAGAAAGATTCAAATGAAGGGAAAATATGTTAGAAATTTTCGAGCAAGTGAAAGCGACATTTCACTTTTGGATATCATTCAACAAGTTCCAACTTATACTATGTTTTTGAAGGGCCTGTGCAATAAAAAATGGTACACTCATGTGCAAAGAAAATCTTATTGGCAACTGGTCTAAGTGAAGCTTTTCCACAATCCATTGCTATCAAATACTCAGATCCTGGTTTTCCTACAATCTCATGTACGAATGGAGATAAGAATATTAACAAATTCTCAATAGACTTAAGTATGAGCATAAATTTCTCATACCTCGTGTATGAATAGCTAGGTCCAAGTGAGCTTTAACCAACGAAAGTCACGCTTCAATTTTCCAATCATCCAATTAAGAATCCAAAAAGAGAAAATTGAGGACGTGTTCATTTGAATTGGGAAAATAATATTTTCAATCAATTTCATCGTCCTTGAAAAACAAGCTATGAATAATCCTACGAGTCGGATCCCTTAGAGATTAGGATGACATTTCTTAGCCATCTTAACTGTTGTAATAACTTGTTAGAATAGTTGAATGAAATTTCGTTTGGTAGCATGACCCTCGATCTTAACCTCTTCAACATATAAAATCAATCCAACGAACCACTTGATGACATGTTCGAAATCATTGACATTAATGAAAACTTTGAAAATGAAATAACTGACTTTCACGATAAGCGTGAGGCTGAGTACGAGAAATTATTTCATAATAGTGCAAAAGAGTTCGAATACATGCTTCCATTTGAATCTCTCATGGTTAATTACGATACTCAACCGAGTTCTTGATTGAGAAACTCCAAATGTTAGAGCTCAAGCAACTTTCATCTCACCTTGAGTGTACGTAGCTTAAGTGAAAACGAAACTTGTCATGTCGTAATTTCTGCAGATTTGACCAAGAAGCATTTATTTTTACCTATCCTTTCAAAAAACAAAAAGCGCTCAGGTGGTCCATTTCTAATATTAAAGGAGTTATCCTTATGATTGTCCAACAGTACATTCAGTTAATCGATAAAGCTAAATTCATTTATGATGTGTAACGAAGGCTTAACCTTAAAAGGAATGAATTGATATAAGAGAAAATTCTCGAGCTTTTGACGTAGTATAATCTATCTCATATTTGATAGCTTATGGGTTAGCCCCATTCGTATCGTGTCCAAAGAATCTGGACATATCATTTTCATGAACTAACAAGATGAATTTATTATGTTTCGTAAAGTTGGTATGTTTGCATTGATTATCAAAAACTAAATTCTACATCACATAAAGGCCATTTCCCTCTTCCTTTCATTAGTATGATGCTTGAACGGCCATCCTACAATCAATTTTGTTGCTTTCTTAATGGTTATATTAGCTATAACTAAATTCCAATTGCTCCTAAAAATCAGGAAAAGAAGACTTTCACATGTCCTTTGGAAACTTCTATTTATCAACGCATGTCATTTAGGTCTTGTAATTCCCTTATGACTTTCAATGATGCATGGTAGGTACCTTCACCTATATAATCAAAAGTTTTTTAGAAGTTTTGATGGGCGACTTTATGATTTTTGGCGACTTTTTTGTTGAATGTCTACATCATCTCAAACTGGTTTTAAATTCATACGAAGAGAAGCATTTAAGTTTAAATTAGGAAATATGTCGCTTAATGTTCAAATATTAGCACAATCCTTAGAACTCATTAAGGTAGATGGATAAAAAATTGATGTCATTTCAAATTTCCCCATTTTCAAATGCATTAAGGACATTTGATCATTCCTCGCAAACATTAGTTCTTATAGACATTTCATGAAATTTTTTAGTAAAATCGCTCGATCTTTGACTACTCTTTTGGTTAAAGATGTTCCTTTTGATTTCAATTATGATTATGTCTCTTGTTTTGAATGTATCAAAAATGAACTAGTTTATGCCTTAATAATCTACTGACTTAATTAGGATCTTTTTTTCGAAATATGTTTGATACTTTGAACTTTAGAGTAGATGCTACTTCAAGACAACACATCAACAAAGTCATTCATGTTATCTACTGTGCTAATATGAATTTGGACGATGCTCTGCTCAACTACATAACCACTGGCAGGGTGCTTCAACCCATCGTATTCTCAATTGAAAAGTTAAGACCATATCCAATAGGCTCACACAATAAAATTTATGCTGACCATTCCACTCTAAGGTATATATTTTCCAAAAGAGATTTTAAAACTCATTTGATTCATTGGATCTTTTTACTTTAAAATTTTGATCTTACAATCAAAAATAAAAAAGGGTCCAATAATGTTATAGCCGATCACTTGTCTCGTCTTCCAAATGCATCTACCTCTTTCCTATTAATGAGAACTTTCCTGATGAATATTTTCTTTCAATTTCAATCAATCTTCAGTTCACTGTAATAGTGAACTATTTAGCTGCTAAAGATCCATACATGTTTAAGTAATGTCCAGACCAAATCATTCAGTAGTGTATCATGAATATCTACACTAGGAGAATTCTTTCGCTTTTGTCATGATCAAGCGTGTGGTGAACTTTTCAGTTCCATGAAAACAATTAAATGGTGGCTAAATGTGGTTTTTTGGATCACTCTACAGAAAGTTGCATTCGGCTGTTGTAAAACGTGCACAATAGCTGCTAAATGCTATAAATAAAATCACTACGAAACATGATGTCTTTGACCTTTATCCTTACAGTCGAAATATTTGATCTTGGGAATTGACTTTATGGGACCATTTCCTAAATCTTTCAAATATATGCACATTCTTCTTGTCATTGACTATGTCTCAAAATGGGTCGAAGCCATTCCATGTGAAATAAATAACCACAAAGTGCTTGTGAAAATTCATAAAGGAAAACATCTTTTTGAGGTTTGGCATGCCTTGCACAATAATAAATGATAATGGAACCCATTTTTGCACTTAATCTTTTCGACCTCCAAAGAAGAAATATGAGAGGAAAATTTTAACAAAAATAAGAAAGATTAGTCTTAAAATTTGATGAATGAACATTGGGCTTATAGAACTACTTTTAGAATTAATCTTGGAATGTTACCTTTTAGATTAGCAAATTGTAAAGCATATTACTTACTAGTTGAGCTGAACATAATGTGTTGTGGGCAATAAAGAACATAAACTTTGATTTTCAAAAGATTGGGGAAAATTGAAAATTACAACTTAATGAATTAGAAGAGATTAGAAATGAGTGTATGAAAATTCAATGAAAAACCCTATCTTTTTCATGACAAATTAACTATAATAAAAATATTTTTGCCAAATTGAAAACTTCTTTTATATCCAACTTCATTTATTCGCCGAAAAATTAAAATCGAGATGGACTGACCCGTACGTGGTATGAACATTTTTTTCATGTGGTGTTATGGAAATAGAAAAGCCTAAGGATGGATCAATTTTCAATGTAAGGGCCATCGCCTAAAATTTTACTTGCAAATGCCCAGTGAACGAGAGGAGCAACCCATGATTCTTTATGAGCCATACTACAATAATTAATAGATTTTAATCTTCTTTTGTAAATATCTATACATTCATCTTATTTTTGCTCATTATATCATGCATTGACTTTGGAGACAAAGTCAAATCCAAATGTGGGGGACTCTCATATTTATTTTCATTTCACATGGATTCTAAATTTCTTTCCTTTTTATAGAAAAAATGAAATCTAAAATTCATAAAAATTGCATATTTATTTACTTCTGAATGGGCATGATAAAGTAAGTATAAAAGATTAGTCATAGATCAAATTTTCAGAAAATTACTTATCTTAACGAGTTATTAAAAAAAATTACAAAAAATTTGGTGTAACACTCCTTTCTAAAAGTTAACACAAAGATCTTTTAGCACAGTGCTTAGTGGGTGGTGTTTCTTTCCAGGAGGTCAAGGGCTCGAATCCCGCTGTTGTCACATTGGCCTCTTTAAGGGGGGTAGTCTGTAAATTTGTAGCCACCACCAGTTTGGGTGAACGTTACATTGGCCTCTTTAAGGGGGTAGTCTGTAACACCCATTTCGATAATCTAACACAAATATTTTTTAGCAAAGTGGTTAGTGCGTGATGTTGCTTTCTAGAATAAAATATAATACAGAAATAAATCTTTATTGAGAGCTTGAAATAATACTTACAATTATTAGAGTACAGTGGACATTCAATACATCTGAACAGTTATAATAGCGTGTCATCGATTACAACACACAGTGGAAATAATTACTGCATACATACCATATGTCTGAACTTCTCCAGCTCGTCTTCAGAAGTTCGTAGAATCCTATCTTGAATCTGTAAAACTTGATCTAACACGAGCATTGCAAACGCCACAGATCAGTCTCGTGAACCAGCGTGAGAAAAACTCACTAAATTATTGGTATCATCCAACCGATTTTAAAGTTAAAAATCTTTTTGAAAGAAAAAGTTAATCGTAAGACCAATCCATACATAAATACGGACGTTTATTACCTTACAATAACCCAAGACATTTTGAAATCAAATCTACTCTGATATTATAATAATGTCTACATCAAATAAATAACCATCAAGTAGAACGCTTTCATCTCACGCTCTACATATGTATTGTATAATAAAAAACCATGGGCTCTTATTGGAGAATGGATTTCCAACTATAGCAAGGTATAAGACCACCTTTCTACAATATACCTCTAGAGAAAATACACTAGGTTCATTAAGAACACCTTGCAACCCTGACTAAACATGACTGGCCACTCATTTCGCTTGAGTGCTCTGAATAGCCGTTTTCCCGAGAGATACATAAACGAAAGAAGAACAAATGAAATTTCTCTAAATGGTGACAATACACCCTAATGGGAGCGATCCACATAGCAATGCAACCTACCCAATTTTATACCATTTCTCGGTTGATGAGGTTTGAGGTTATAATTAACTTTTTAGAACATCTGGCCATCATACACTTTGAATGCCACATCGTCAGATCCGCTAGAAAATCACTAATTGACGTCCACAAAAATACTCTGGGTGTTAAGCTAAAGAAGGTATCTTCTCCGCTACCAACAGAATTACATTTGAGAAAATCAACGTACGTGCCCTCTTTGAAAATACTCTATCCGACATCTATCCATTCGAGTCATCCAGGAACAGGATGAACCGAATGCACCCTCCTACCAATCCTAGGAATCACCCTATAGATCAATGGCCAGTAGCCCTTACAATCTGTAGATTTTAACCACAATAGGACCAAAGAATATCTTCGGGCGCGAATCCAGAGACTTTATATAGTTCTTCCATTTTATGAAGATCTATAGTCTTCAATTTCTCCATCTCAATCGGCATCGGACATCTTTAACGTTTACATATTCGTTGGTCGGAATAGTTTTCGAGTATAAATTCGATCCTTGTCTTTCTGTACCAACAATCATATAGGCCAGATTTGATAGTCAGTTATTTAACTATCAAATAATCAACCATTCATCCATTAAAGAAAAATGAATTTACTGATTAAATATTTAGCCTCTTTAGTTAATCGTTCGTTAATTAAAACTTCTCTATTATTCCAATATTTGGAATACTCATTTATCTTCTTATATCAATATAAGAATATTCAGTTATCATTTCACTTCTACTTATTAACTTCTCATTGTAAATTGGTAAGTGAATAAATCTATAAGTATACAATTCAGAAGGCCGAAACCAACATCGGATTCACACCTCGAAAGTTACTCGACTCAATCACTGTACAACAGATTCCAATTTCTTAAGAAAACCCACATCATATTCCTTAACATACTTAGTATACATTTTAAAACATCATATATACAAACCTTAATTCCATAAATAATCGTTGTAACATCCTTATAGGTTTATTTCAACTCATCTTAGTTTTATTCTAATAAAACTTCATTTCATCCAAGATATTCGTATATAAATGCCATTTGCAAATTCTTTACTATTAATATTCATTATCTATAAAGCGTATATAAAATTATATAGTAGAATCTATACTTTTATTCAAGTTAGTTCATCTTAATTCCAGTTAGAATTTATAAATTTAGAACCCTTCCTAACTTTCCTTCTAAAAATTCCCATTTTTGCACAACATTTGATTTAAACCCTTGTTCACCTTAATCATGAATAATATTTCTTAGTTCAAACCTATACTTGACTTATTTAGTCAACTTGATTTCACACTTGTAAATTTCAAGTTTCAGTTCTATTTATAACTTCTATTTGCAGAATTATTTCATATAATCTCATATATAATTTTATTTGCAAATAGAAAAATTCAAATCTATTTAAAATATCGGTTTCAAACACGAGTACCACTTCTCTTCCAAATTCACACCCAATCTATATTTTTCCAGATTCTCCAACGATAATAATTTCACTTCTTTATAAACGTCGCTTATAAAATCAACTTCTCGTCTTATTTGTTAAAAACAAATCTTTACTTTTCTATTTGAAAATAAAATTTCCTTTAAACACTTTTATATTTCAAATTCTGTTTTAAAATCCATTTATTATGTAGGGTATTCAAAAATATCCAAAATCAATGGCCAGTGTTACTTACACATCCAAACATACCATAAATATCAATGGTTATAAATCACATCATATGTCATCATATATGTGAAAACAAATAAAAGAAAATATAAATGTTGAGGAATCCAGTTGGATCCCTCTAACCTGTTTTTCTTCATCCACAAATGTTAGACAACATAAATAATACCAATTTTGCTTCAAGGCAGGATATCCTGGTGTAGAAGGTCATCCATTATATATATTGTGGGGCGCATAGGGTCTCATCCACATATATACATATACATATACATACATATATATATATATATATATGTATGTATGTATGTATATGTATGTATATGTATATGTATGTATGCATGTATGTGCGGGAATGGATCCAATCACCAACTATATATACATTATATATATAATACATATATATACACTATCATCCAATAAATAAATTGAACTATTAAAAATAGTTCCCGATAATTTATCCAAGTGAGTTTAACTCATCTCGATTTTCCATTACCGACTATCCAATTAAATGTCGTATCGTTGCGTCTATGAATTGTCCCGAATGAATCTATTTTGTACCTACAATTATTTATTTTATTTAACGATTAAGCTGTTATTAATTTAAATTAACTACTAAAATAAATAAACAAATTATTATATGTATTTTTTAAATTTTGTAAAATCTATACCTTGCTGCTAATGCACCACTGGACTAATCCAAGAAGCGCATCCTCAACAGCCCCAAATATATTGCAATTAGCCCAAAAACTATCCACACCACTTCGGAATTTCATCATACATTGCACCGACACTACCATCCCTTGACATTACAAACCACCATTTCCATGCTACTGTTGTTACATCATCCAAAAAAAACCTTAACACCATTGCAACCTCGGTCCAGTCACTCCTCCTTCCACCTCATCGTCATCGGCCAATACTTTACACCTCAATCACACTTGCTTTACTTTAATTGATCATCCTCTTTACAGTTTAGACAACTCCCCGTCCAAATGACAGTCCATTATCTTGTCATGCCTACATCCACCTTCCTCCAAAATATAGATCGCACTCCCTCAAATATTCAACTGTCGTACTCCAAAATATCACCCCAGTTTAACCATTAATACATTCGCACTCCAGATTGCAAACAAACTAGTATCGGCTTCTTCCAAATTGCAGTGGCCCTCTGTGGAATTGCATCATCCCTCACATCCCATCGCGCACTCAACAAGGTACGAATCCCCACATAAACTTAGCGGCAACCCCACAACAGACCCACATCTTCCCTAAATCGTGAATTATTTTGTGTTGAGCTTCAGTAATCCTCGCGGTCTTCGATCACGATTCCCATTTTGCGAGCGTCTCCAGCCGTGTTGAGCTTCAGATAACTCATGGCTTAAATCGCGATTTGGATTTCGATTATGTCTTCTTCTTTTTCAATTGAAACGGTGGATTTGGTTTTCGATTCACTAGAAAAAGGAATGAAGGAAATGGCTCGAGTTGTTTCATGGATTTAGATAGGAGAATTAGTGAAGGCTTTGGGTTTATTTATTGATGCGAGAAGCGAACCAACGTACTAAAGCCACTACATCGTGCTTTCCTTCGTAGCGAAGGGAGGGAACAAAAGGTAGGTGAAGTAAAAGAAGAAGAGATTGTATCTAGGTTATGCCTCCCGTGGGCATTATGTTGGATAGCTTAGGAAGGAAGGAACCATTTTGGTACAAGTGTGTGTGTGTATATAATTTGATTTGCACTTATGTGATTTTAATTTAATTCAAAATATCTTGTGATTTCAAACTCCTACTTAAACAGTTAAACGTAGCAACTAACATTCCTATAGTTAAACCACTATTCTATCTAAACACATTGGAACATATTTCGAAGCCTAATTCGATCGTATGGAGAATACATCAATTTAAATTAATGATTTAAAATTAAATTAAATATAATAATTTCTAGGCGTTTTCTGATTGTATGTTCAATCGATAAATCCAAATGCTATGAAATCCAAAATCTGATAATAATACACTATTATAGATTCGATGGAATTGGTTTCGTCAAATTCTGAGACTATCTGAAAAATTGTTATTTTAACGTATCAATAATATCGATTAAATAATTAATCGATTTCAAACACTTATGTTTATCAATAAAAAATTCTTATTTCTTAACTTAAATAGATAAACTTTGTATTGACCCCCATTTCAACTCAAACCAAATATTAAACAATTAAAGTTAAACGACCAGAAATGCGGGACTTTACAACATGAGTTAATCTTTTAAATCTTTAAAGTTTAATGATGCGAAGATAATTTTGCAAAATGCACTCTTTTAAAAAAAAATGTTAACAACTAGGGTTAGATATACACATTAATACACGTACACTCACCATGCTATGTACTATCTTTATGTAAACCCGCATGACAATACATGAATAGTATATCTAACCTCGGTTTTAAGTTAGGTGTATGTATATAATTTTTTTAAATAATTTACTGATTTGACTTGTTATATGAAAAGAAGTAAAGGTATCATTCTGTATATTTTGAGAACCAATTAAAGAAATTATGTCGTGCTTGCGCTATGATTAAACAAGGACAACCAGCGAAACTAGAGTCAAAATGTAATGGGAACTTAACTCTTATTGGTAGTTTTGACAAATAAATAACTAATGTTTCTTAATGATGATCGAAACTTATGTATAACTATTTCATGTAAATTTAAAAGTGAATTCTCCATTTTATAAATAAAAACATGCATTTGTATCTTTTAAATAATCTTGCATTAGGAACCTTGCATACTGCATTCGGATTTTGTAGGTAGTATTCATTGAAAATCTTTACGAGACACCACTCGTCCTACAGAGGACACCCTGTGGTTTAATGGTTTCTTGCATGTGCTTAATGCAATCGTGTTTCCTACGAATGAGAATTTGTCTTAGTTTTATTCTATTTGATGATGAATAAAAAGATAAGAGTGGGAGTATTTTATATGCATGTGAAAATGTATTTTTTTTAACCCTCATACCGAATATATTTTTACTTAAATAAATGTCATATTAGGATATTTTTACATGTTTTAAACCAAAAAACAAATATTTCTAAGTCATCATTTACTAATCTACAAAATGGTAAAATGATTATCTTATGTATGTATTAACTTGAAGAAAATTTACTTGCACAATCTATTTTTGTCTTGTAGGAATCTGGCTATAAATTAGAAATGGCTTCATGGATATGTGCGTGCACAAGTGTTCAAGACCAAAAAATATAAGAAAAGAAAAGAGTTCATGCTACATGGAAGAACCCACAAACCTATTTACTTATTGACCACATTAAAAAGCAAAACGAGTTAGTGGAGGATTAATTAAATATTAATGACAATTTAAAAGCTAAATAGCAAGGAAGGTATTTTCGCTAGCACCTTAAAAATGAATTAGGGTTTTATGCATGTATAAATAAGCCTCTTATGTTCATGTAGAGATCTTCACTCTCTTAAGTAAAATTGTAAGCACAAATGTTAGAAATAAAAGCTTTACTTTAATGGCTTATTAGCCCTGTTCTTACTTTCATATTTTTTTTTAATGCTTTCATTTTATGCTCTTTCATGCTTTCTTAATTTTAATTCATAAAGTAAGCTTCTTGTTCTCTTTTGTTCGAATTTTCTTTCTATTTATGTTTAAATCTTCTTGTGTTAATATGTATTCAAATATGAGTAGTTAAACCCATTTAATCTATTGGTACTCAAGTTGTCACTACTTATATAAATTAACCAAACGATTTTATTTATAATCTTTTCTTTTGTGCTTAATAGAAAGTTGGACATTTTTGTAAGTTTATTGTCTAACATTGGATTTGATAATCCATGTTGCTCAACACAAATAGGTTATGATTAATCACATATAAACATAACTTGCACTTTCATCGAAATATGATTTTGGTAATGAAAGTGAGACTAAAATAAAATTTTGATTTCTATATTACTAGTTCAATAGTAAATAAACTATGCTTAAGGTATATTTTATTTTCAATTTCTTATCATTTTCATGAGAGATTACAAGTGAGTTAGAAGTTGTACTAAAATTGATGGTTTAAGCTGGGTTAGTTAATAACATAATTAGGTCATACTTATAATAAATATATTCATTAATTACACAAATAAGTCATAATTATAATAAATACACCCACTAATTACATAAATGGTTAAAGAGATCATAAATTCATGTTGTGACATGAGAGGAGATTTTCCTCTAAATCGCTTGTTGATATCATAATTTAATCCTAAATTCATTTCTAATTTTTTAACAACTTTTGATTAACAACTAGTTTAGGCTCTTTGGTTTAGCTGTGCGGCTAAAGCTCTGCTAACGCCACGCAATATCCCTGGTATAGCATGTAGCACTCTTCGATCGCTATGTTATTTCAATTTAGCGTTGACAAATAGTAAATTCGTTTTAAGCCCGCTATTTCTCGTTAACCTTGCTAAATCAACGTTTTTTAGCATCAGCTTTAGCAATATTAATGCATAAATCTTGATTTGACTATTTCTTTTTTAAAAAAGAACAAAATAGTTATTGTACAGAGCTAATTTTGAGGCATAAGTGCATAATTTAAAGTAAAAATCTATTCTAGTCATCAAATTTAGTGTACATAACCAAGATATTCTCCAATTTTGTTATATTAAATTAACTAATATTAATTTTTCTTCTACGTAATGATATGAGGATGATAATTAATTAATTTCAAATATTTGGTTTTATATCTAATGAACTTTTTAGCACCTCCACTATATCCCTGTTATTTCCCCATTTTACTCCCATTAGAATTTTTTGCACCTCCACTTGCACAGGTTAAATCCGATTGTAATATTTAAAATTCATGTTTCTCTCATTGGATCGACCTTTACTCGCATACGTACTATAATTATACATTGTACACTTGCAGTATTTTAATTTTGTAGAAAATCATGTCGTTTTTTAATTGATGGAAATTCCACGTTCGAATTCATTTTACAAGAATTATAGTTCTTCATAAGGATCAATATTTGTATCTAGTGAATAACAGGTTATACGCTCACATCTAAACTTTCATTTAAACAATACCTTAATGACTCTTCTTTAGACTACTGGGCTGTAATCTAGAAATTTACCAATAATTCAAATTTGTAATTTTTTGTTTATATTCAAAGTTATGTTTTGAAAAAAAATTAGCTAATTTTTTTTTATTATTTGAAGTTAAAATACTAATGATTAAGTGCTTTCATTGAAATTAGGACAGATCTATTCCTAAAAAGTAGCATGAAAACGTGAATTCTAATCAAACTTGAATTTGAATTTGAAATTGAAATTTTAATTCGTTTAGAAATTCAAAATGTAAAAGAAGAACTTATTTTTCTTTTATGTATTTTGTAACGACCCGGATTTCTAGTTAGTTCATTTTGAATATTTAATATCGTTTTAAATATTATGTTGATAATATAAATGAATTTTTATATTAAGTTATCGATTTTTTAAAAATCGATTTCAATTTAATATCGAATATATTAAATTATCATAATACGAAATATAATTAAAATCGAAGTTAAAAACTGAATCAAAATAATTCAGATGATAAATAGAAATTTTATCTGACTATAAACGATAATAATAATTTATTATCGAGGAATTGATTTGTTTTTGAATTTAAATTATATTATATTATATTAATTTATTTTAGTTATTTTATATATACGTTCAAATTAAAATTCAGAATATATTCTGTTAAGCTCAGAATATCGTTATTACATTTAAATGCCAGTCTATACGCTAAAATAACGGTTCGTGATTTAAATTAATGGACCCCGAGATATTTGATTGTGGATAGGTTCGAAATCAAATCAATATCTGTTTAAAAAGAAACAAAATCTCAAAAAAAAATCAAATCACATTAATGTAATATACCTTGCGCAGTTGAAATTTTACTTAATGCCTAAGTATCCATCATATATAAAATCGCCCTGACCCCATTCCTTTTCCTCTTTATTTGATTCTATCTCGTTCATTTTATTTCTTCTGTTCGATTCAAAATAAAATGGCCATTCCCTTACCAGTATTAAAGTAAAGCCAATTCTTTTCCTAATTCTTCAATTCCAACTATAAAGCTTCGAAAAATGGCCCTCCCCGAATTAATTGAAATCAAATTAAAGTTCGAATTTGAATGAAGCCGAGGGTTTAGGAGCAACAAAGCATTTGCGTTCAAAGATCCGGGGTGTGATCGAATTCGAGTTCTTATTTAGGGCTCCACAGCAAATTAGGGTTAAGGTGGTGAAACCGATTGGATCTGAGGGTGACTTGTTGAACTACAAGGTGATCGAGGGGTTAGGGGTATGATGCGCGAGTTGTTTTTAAGGGTTACCGGGGGTTGCGATGTTGGATTTGGGAATCTCGACGTCGGCTTGTTTAAAGAGAATGAGGGCATCGCAATGGTTTTTGAGCACAAAGATGTCGCATCAGTTTCCATGATGCGAGCGTACTGGAATCGCGATCAGTATTTGGGGTGTTTTCGATCTGGTAACCATCGGATGAAGGGTGGATGACGTCGACAGTGGGATCGATCAATTCTAGGGTTGCAATTACTGTTTGTTTGGGGATTCGAGTAGATGATTGTGGCGAAACGCGACTGATAGGAGGCGTTGAACTCAGTCTTTGACAAATTTTGGGTGATATGGTTCACTTGAAATACTGCGCATTTTGGGAATCATGAAATTTGCTTTTGGTATCAATTCGTTTTTGTAATGCTGAGAGTCTACGATTTCCTGGATTTTGGGGAAGAAAAAGGTTTATCGGTTTTTAAATTGTATTTAACGAAATTAGGTTAGATATGTTAATTAGTTTAATTAAGTTATCAATTGATTAAAATAAATCCAAGGCTTATATAATTGTTATCTCATTAGTACGGGGCTCGATCATATCAAAAAAGCAGCATCGGATCGTATCGACAAATTATACGAGCTGAAATGGGTTAGAGATTTTCCGAATCAATAATGAAATTTAAATTAAATCAGACGTCATTCAGTGTAATTTAAAATTGGAGCGGATTGCAAATAAAAATCACGGTGAGTAAATCTCACTCACAGTTTTATTTAGAATTATTTTATCCGTTAAAATAATTGTTCGATGGTTGTTTGCTTGCATTAGAATATTACTGTGGCTATTATTTAATATATATTAGTTATTTAGGATTGGTGTTTGTGGTTATTATATATATATATTGGTGATTGGATAGTTCCCGCAGTACCATTAGCGGATGCCCACAGTATCATTAGCGGATGACCCTATACGCCCCACGCTATGATAGTGGATGACCTTCATGCCGAGATATCCTGCCTCGAAGCAGGATGGGTATTATTTATGTTGACTAACGTCTGTGGATGTAGGAAAACGGGTTGGA
Source organism: Allium sativum (assembly GCA_030737875.1). Taxonomy (NCBI): domain Eukaryota; kingdom Viridiplantae; phylum Streptophyta; class Magnoliopsida; order Asparagales; family Amaryllidaceae; genus Allium; species Allium sativum. The sequence continues at coordinate 574,492,367 of CM060909.1, read as the reverse complement.
GGGATCCAATTGGATTCCTCGAAAATATTATTGTTTGTTTGTTTCACATATGTTATCATATATGATGTGTTAGAAAACCCGTGATGGATGATTGGGTGTTTTGGGGGTGTTTAAATATCACTGGGCCTGAAGATATATCAAAGTATCGTGAATTTTAAATTTAAAAAGGGAATCTATTTTTCTAAAATAGATTTTGAAATTGGAATGGGTTAAGAAATTTATAAACGATGTTTATAAATTAAATAATACAGGGAATTGAAGTTGAATTTATAAACGTGTTTATAAATGAATTGGGAAAAATTATCATTTAGATAATTTGAGAAATGTAAGTACAAATGTGTTTTTAAAAAAAAGGGATATTTATTTTTTTCAAAGGAGAAAGGTGGAAAATTATCATTGGGTAATTTAAATATTTAAATTCAAATGGGAATTTAAAACGAGGATTGGGAATTATGTTAAAAAGGGAAACTAGGAAATTTATTCTGATATTCAAAATATAAATTGGATTAAAATAAATCCGTATGGATTTATGATGTAAATTCAATTCGATCGAATTTATTTAAATAAATATTTTCAGAAATATATTAGGATTATATTGAATAAAATATTAAATTTAAATATAGAAATAGATTCACTATTATAAATATAAGTAAAATCAATAAAATATTCCAGAATAGGAATTGGATTTCAAATGGAATTCGAAATGGAAAACTTGTTTTAATTTATAAAACAAGGAAGTTGGATTTACAAACGATGTTATAAATCTAGTAAAATAAATTATCATTAGATAAATTTTGAAGTTTAAACTCAAGAAAGAATTTAAAAAGTGAAATTGGAAAACGTGTTGAAAAAGAATAATTGATTATATTCCGGGACTTAGAATATAAACTGAATTGAGAAATCCCAAAGGAGTTATAATTGGAATTCGATTTTACCGAATTTTATAATTTATTTATAAAAGGAATTGGGATTTAAAATAACAAATCGAGTATAAATAAATGTATAACCGAGTAACGAAAAATGGACAATTATAGATAATCCAAAATATTAAGTTGAATTTGGAAAATTGGTTTAAAATATATTAAAGTTTATTAGAATTGAGTTAGAATTTATATATAAACGAAGTTTAAAACGTTCATATATTAAATATAATTAAAACGAGTTCGCCGCAGCGCGCAGTTCGTAAATTGGCAATTCGAACTTCAGTTGAGTATAAAGAACTTAAATTAAGTCGGAATTCTTTGAAACAAGAACCATAAGGACTAATTATATAATAGTTTTCAAATGAAAGAGAAAATGCTGAATTTCATTGTATATATTTTGAGTTATGTCAAAATCAAATTTTCGGAAAAACAGCGCCATAACCGTTTAAATACCATAACGGTTTATTTAAATAAATTAAAGGATTTTAAGCAAATAAAATCTGAATTTCTATTTAGAAAAATCCAGATTTGAGTTGTAAAATATATCTGAACTCAAGTGAAGTAATGAAATGATTTTTGAAACAAAAATCATATTTTGTTAATTATTAAATAGAATTAACTTGAAGAATAATTAGTTATTGAAGTTTTGAATTGAAATTGAGCTTTGGATAAGTAAATTTGGTTTATAAATTTATATTTGAAATCAAATATGCAATTTGAATCGAAAATGGAATTCAGTCTGTTTATAAGCAAGTTGATATTATATTTGAACATGTTATGTTCAAACAAAGAAGTGAAATAGGAAAAACAACTAATTAGAAAATAAATTGCGAATTGGGTTAAGATGAATGGATTAAGTGAAACCAAATGGGAATATTTGGAGGTGTTAAGCAGGTATAGAAATGAAGTGTATGAAGATTATAATTTGTTAGCCCGACAAAAAGGTACGTGTTTAAATTCCATATGAGGTTTTATGCGCGGTATCGGCAGGCCGCTTGGCTTTTTAATTTTTATTTTGAATGGAGAGGGACAGTGTGGCGGTTTGGGGATTTTCCCGATGCTCCCGGTACAAAGGAGGTTATGGCGAAATTTTCCGGAATTTTAAGGAGTTAGAATATTTTTAAGAAAATTGGATAACTAGAAATCAATATATCAATATATATAGAATCCGGTAAGGAAACGAACTTAAAAATAGAATATTATAAACAAAAAGGAAATCGAAAATCTAGTAATAGAAAAAAGATATATGCATGTATATATATACTTTATAAAAAATGAATAAGTGGTTTTTATGGTGTTGATGATTTGAGATAAGTGGTCTTGTTTGTTTTGAAGTTAAAGATGTTATTCAGGCAAGGTCTGAGAGGTAATTATACCACAACTTGATTGATTTCATTATTAACTGATAAACAGCAAGATTTAGTCCCCAAGAGAGATGTTTAAAGAGTTTAGTTGAATGCAGTGTTTTGGGTTGTTGTGAGAATGTTTTATACAACATTCGTTTTAACCCAAGTAAGTGGAAATTTGGAAATATAATAATAAATATTTCCTGAGTATAGAAATAAATAAATGGTCGTGGAAGAGATAAGTAATTGGAATATTTTCCAATTATTAATAGAAGATAGTTTCTAAGTATAGAAAATAAAAGATAGTGAAATATGGAAATGTTTTCCCAACATCGTAAGAGGCCAAGATGATTATTGAAAATATTTGGTTAACAAATATTTGTAAGGAAATGAAGAAGTGATTTAATTAATGAAATATTAATAATTAAGAGGCCCAGTGATTTGTTTGATGGTTGGAATGTTTGTTTATTTTTCTCCGATAGTTAAATAACCGACTATCGAAGTGTTTGCCAATATCGTTATCAATATGGAGAGACCGGTTGGATTATTATCCGAGAACCACTCTGTATTGGCAGTAGCGTCGCGAATCTGATTATATGAAGATAATCAAAGACGGAGTAAAGTGCAAGGACTTTTTCTATTAATAGAAATTGTGCCTTCGGTTTTGTTCAGTCCCAGAACGAACGTATATGTACGAGTGTCTAACAGAGTATTTCCAATGATCGCATATGTTGGTTTATATAAATGTATATGGTGGCAGAGAATTTATTCTCTTAGCATAATATCCAGAATATATTTGTGCAAATCAATTAGTGATTAACGGATCAGACAATGTGGCATTCAAAGTGATTGTGTTATCAATGAATGATCCGACTGGATTCCTCAAAAATATTATTGTTTGTTTGTTTCACAATTGTTACCATATATGATGTGTTAGAAAACCCGTGATGGATGATTGGTGTTTCGGGGTGTTTAAATATCACTGGGCCTGAGGATATATAAAAGTATCGTGAAAGGGAATTTTAAATTTAAAAGGGGAATATATTTTTCTAGAATATATTTTGAAATTGGAATGGGTTAAGAAATTTATAAACGACATTTATAAATTAAATATTGCAGGGAATTGAAGTTGAATTTATAAACGTGTTTATAAATGAATTGGGAAAAATTATCATTTAGATAATTTGAGAAATGTAAGTACAAGTGTGTTTTTAGAAAAAAGGGATATTTATTTTTTTTCAAAGGAGAAAGGTGGAAAATTATCATTGAGTAATTTAAATATTTAAATTCAAATGGGAATTTAAAACGAGGATTGGGAATTGTGTTAAAAAGGGAAACCAAGAAATTTATTCTGATATTCAGAATATAAATTGGATTAAAATAAATCTGTATGGATTTATGATGTGAATTCGATTAGATCGAATTAATTTGAATAAATATTTTCAGAAATATATTAGGATTATATTAAATAAAAGCTTAAATTTAAATATAGAAATAGATTCACTATTATATATATATATAAGTAAAATCAATAAAATATTCCAGAATAAGGATTAGATTTCAAATGGAATTTGAAATGGAAAACTTGTTTTAATTTATAAAACAAGGAAGTTGGATTTACAAATGATGTTATAAATCTAGTGAAATAAATTATCATTAGATAAATTTTGAAGTTTAAATTCAAGAAAAAATGTAAAAAGTGAAATTGGAAAACTTGTTGAAAATAGAATAATTGATTATATTCCGGGACATAGAATATAAACTGAATTGAGAAATTCCAAAGGAGTTATAATTGGAATTCGATTACACCGAATTTTATAATTTATTTGTAAAAGAAATTGGGATTTAAAATAACAAATCGAGTATAAATAAATGTATAACTGAGTAATGAAAAATCGACAATTATAGATAATCGAAAATATTAAGTTGAATTTGGAAAATTGGTTTAAAATATATTAAAGTATATTAGAATTGAGTTAGAATTTATATATAAACGAAGTTTAAAACGTTTATACATTAAATATAATTAAAACGAGCTCGTCGCAGCGCGGCAGTTCGTAAATTGGCGATTCAAACTTCAGTTGAATATATAGAACCCAAATTAAGTCGGAATTCTTTGATACAAGAACCGCAAGGACCAATTAGATAATAGTTTTCTGATGAAAGAGAAAATTCTGAATTTCATCGTATATATTTTGAGTTATGTCAAAATCAAATTTTCAGAAAAACAGCGCCATAACCGTTTAAAGACCAAAACGGTTTATTTAAATAAATTAAAGGATTTTAAGCAAATAAAATTCGAATTTCTATTTAGAAAAATCCATATTTGAGTTATAAAATATATATCTGAACTCAAGTGGAGTAATGAAATGATTTTTGAAACAAAAATCAGATTTTGTTAATTATTGAATAGAATTATCTAATTTGAAGAATAATTAGTTATTGAAGTTTTGAATTGAAATTAAGCTTTGGATAAGTAAATTGGGTTTATAAATTTATATTCGAAATCAAATATGCAAACTTGAATCGAAAATGGAATTCAATCTGTTTATAAGCAAGTTGATATTATATTTGAACATGTTATGTTCAAACAAAGAAGTGAAATAGGCAAAACAGCTAATTAGAAGATAAATTGGCGAATTGGCTTAAGACGAATGGATTGAGTGAAACCAAATGGGAATATTTGGAGGTGTTAAGCAGGTATGGAAATGAAGTGTATAAAGATTATAATTTGTGATCCCGACAAAAAGGTACATGTTTAAATTCCATATGAGGTTTTATGCGCCGTATAGGCAACCCGCTTGGCTTTTAAATTTTCTTTTTCAATGGAGAGGGCCTGTGTGGCGGTTTAGGGATTTTCCTGATGCTCCCGGTACAAAGGAGGTTATGGCGAAATTTTCCAAAAATTTAAGGAGTTATAATATTTTTAAGACATTTGGATAACTAGAAATCAATATATATAGAATCCAGTAAGGAAACGAACTTAAAAATAGAATATTATAAACAAAAAGGAAATCGAAAATCTGGTAATAGAAAAAAAAATACGTTTTAAAAAATGAATAAGTGGTTTTTATGGTGTTGATGATTTGAGTTAAGTGGTCTTGTTTGTCTTGAAGTTAAAGATGTTATTCAGGGAAGCTCTGAGTGGTAATTATACCCCAACTTGATTGATTTCATTATTAACTGATAAACAGCAAGATTCAGTCCCCAAGAGTGATGTTTAAAGAGTTTAGTTGAATGCAGTGTTTTGGGTTGTTGTGACAATGGTTTATACAACATTCATTTTAACCCAAGTAAGTGGAAATTTGGAAATATAATAATAAATATTTCCTGAGTATAGATATAAATGAATGGTCGTGGAAGAGATAAGTAATTGGAATATTTTTCAATTATTAATAGAAGATATTTTCTAAGTATAGAAAATAAAAGATAGCGAAATATGGAAATGTTTTCCCAATAGCGTAAGAGGCCAAGATGATTACTGAAAATATTTAGTTAACAAATATTTGTAAGGAAATGAAGAAGTGATTTAATTAATGAAATATTAATTAAGAGGCCCAGTGATTTGTTTGATGGTTGGAATGTTTGTTTATTTTTCTTCGATTTATAAATAACCGACTATCGAAGTGTTTGCCAATATCGTTGTCAACATGGAGAGACCGATTGGATTATTATCCGAGAACCACTCCGTATTTGCAGTAGCGTCGCGAATCTGATTATATGAAGATAATTAAAGACGGAGTAAAGTGCAAGGACTTTTCTATTAACAGAAATTGTGCCTTCAGTTTCGTTCAGTCCCAGAACGAACGTATATGGACAAGTATCTGGAAAAGTATTTCCAATGATTGCATATGTTGGTCTGTATAAATATATATATGGTGGCGGAGAATTTATTCTCTTAGCATAATATCCAGAATATATTTTTGCAAATCAATTAGTGATTAACGGATCTGACAATGTAGCATTCAAAGTGATTGTGTTACCAATGAATGATAAGAAATCGTAGCCTCAGGCCTCAACAACCAAGAAATGACAAAAATCGGGCAGGCATCATGGCTATGTGGGTCGCTCCCATTAGGGTGTATAATCACCTATCTAGAGAAATTCCTATTACTTCTTTAATTTATCGATGTTGTCCCTTTTCGGGAAACGGTTGCTGATCCCAACCGTTGGTGATATACATTCGATACACTCAAGCGAAATGAGTGGTCGGTCATGTGTGGGTCGGGTTGTAAGATGTTCTTGTTGAACCCAGTGTATTCCCCTCCAGAGATACACTATCGGAAGGTGGTTCCATACCTTGTCATGTTGGAAATCCAATCTCTAATAAGCGCCCTGCGGTTTTTGGTTTTATATTATATATGGAGCGTGAGATGCAAGCGTTCCGCTAGATTCTATTTATTTGATGTAGACATTATTATAATATCACTGGATTTGATATCAAAAATATTTTCGGTTATCGTAAGGTAAAAACCATCTGTGTTTATGTGTGGATTGGTCTTACTATTATCATTTCTTTTGAAAGGATTTTGAAAGTTAAACAAATGGTTGGAGTTTACTTACACCAGTCCCATGACTGACCCAGAGTTTATTTTGTTTATTTGTTTTCCCTAAACTCTTAGGTGCCCAAATTTGTATGGGCAGTAAAGTAGTCGGGATTTTTCAGATTCACTTGGAAGAGATTTAAGCAGGAGGCTTCACCTGTTAGCTATAGACTATCATATTTCCGCTATGTACTATGTGGTATCTGGAAACAGGTGTTTATAACTGTTCCAGGAATAACTGTTGTGCTCTGATGATGGTATGTATATAAAGTTACTGATTTGTATTTCAAAAAGTTATGTTATATAATATATTTTATTCGTTCCGCTGTGAGTTTGTGATCTTCGTTTTTTTCTATTCTAATATTTCTTTTTATTTCTCATCCTTTAACTTCTTTCTAATAATGATTCATATTTATGTGCAATTTGGGTTGGACGTGTGATGTATGTAGTCAACTCAGATAGTATGGATTTGCGGGTCATTACGTATTTTCTATGCAGGACAATAATGTCGGGCTTTTTAACGTGAAGGTCAGCCCACTAAAATTTTTCTCTCAAGGAAAATATTTAAAATTCTTTCATTCTCGGTCATTCATTGTCTTTCACCATGCGGAAAGCTCCATCATACCCTAATATTGTGCGGAAAATTAAATGTGCATGGATCAACTTCATCGTGCACGGGGTCTGTTTCTCTTCTTCTCCACTTCTGTTCGATCTTCATCTTCTTCAATTTTTTTGATCTTCATCATGCACATAATCGGGTGTTCATCGTCTGATTTAATATTCGCAGCTTCGGGATCAGGGTTTTTTTACCTTTTGATTCGCATTGGGTGATTAATGGATTCCTTGGACAGTAGCAGCAAGTTATGCTTTTTTTTCTTTTTCTTTTTGAGTATTTGTTATCTTGGAAAAAAAACCCGACTATTATTTGGGTTCTTTTCAGATTTTATATGTTATCCAGTTTGGTTAGGTTTTTTATTTTTCAGTTTTTTGATTAATTTTTGCAACTGTTTTTAGTATGTAATTCATATTGTTTGATCATGTATATCAAAACATTGTATTGTGTAATTCTATATGGTATCAGCTTTTTAATTGTTATGCTGCTAGTTTTAATGATCCAATAAACCATTGAAATATGTTTCTATATCTAGTACCATTTTTATTGTACTGTAGTATCTGTTTTATTGGAGTAATACTGCATTATATTCCGTTCAGGCATGTGGTATCAGTTTTATAGGTTTTCTAGTATCATTTTTATGTTAAAATATTATGAACAAATATGTTTTATTAGTTTATGTGTTTTACGGCGTCTGTTTTAATGTATTACTATAGTACATTTCTCTCGGTATCTGTTTTGTATTTTTTAAGATATCAGAAACATATATGCATGTATGAGTTATGTAATGTAGCTATCTTTTTTTAAAAAGTAATCATTTGCTGGTTGCATTTTCTTTATATAATCTATTTTTAGTGGTGATAATAGTCTTCTGGTGTTGTTTGTGTTCAACAATACTACCTTCAGTACTCGGTTGGCCATAGATTGTTCATTATAGGATTTGAAGAATGAAATATGTCGTTATCGGTCTCAGCTAACTCCGCCTTCAATTTATATTAGTTATTTGTTGAGAACAAAATTTTATCTGTTGATACTGATTCCGATCTTTAAAGTATAGTTTGTTTTCAACTACATAAAAAGAGTTCTTTTCTATCACAATTAAGCGGAAGGATTGTCAGCTGTAAAATATTGATGATTGTTCTCTTTCAACTTCACCCAATATTTCATCTACTGCATCCTTGTGTTCTAATATTATTGTACATTGAAAAAATTACTTAAAAGATATGATGAAGAGAGGATCTACTCTTTTCATTTCTGATTTTACCGGGTTTTGTTTTAAGGGTGCTATTGAGTTTAGGGAATTTTCGATGGCATATCAAATTCTAGCAGGATATGAATTCCTTTTTTTGTAAGAATAATTCTTTTAGAAACAGTTGTTTTCTTTTCTTCCTCTTTTACTGGATGTCAATTTAAAGTTCATGCCACTAGTGATTCTAAACCACTTAATATGTTTTTCATTCGGAATTTAGTTAGTGAGCATTCTTGTGGTGGTGGACTTAGAAATTTGAGCAATCGCTATTTTTCTAGCTCGCTTATTAAATCATTGATTATAGATGAAATTCATGATCAGCCAAGTAAGAAGCCTAAGGAAATCATAACTGATTTTCGTAGAGAATATAATATTGAATTGACTTACTCGTTTGCTTGTTCTACAAAACAACTTGCTTTGACTAAATTGTACGGTAATGACCCTATGTCTTACGATGACTTGAGATGGTATTTGGAGGCACTACAAAATCACAACCCATGTGGTTACGTTGACTTAGAGGTTAATGTCAGTACTAACCAGTTTGAGAGAGTGTTTATTGTCCTTGGTGCTTGTATACGTGGGTTTGAGTATTGCCGAGCCATGATTTTTTTAGACGCTACTCATTTAAAGGGATGACTAGGTGTTTTGATGGGAGCTACCGCAAAGAATAGTAATCTAGGTATAGTTTTGTTGTTTTTTGTATTCAGGTATTTTTCTGGTTCTTAGATATCAGTGTTAGGTGGCTTATGGTATCAGCTTATGTTATGTCCTATTTATTATTATTATTATTTAGTTTATATTAATCAGTTTTAGGTGTCTGTTAGTATCAGTTTTAATGATTTCTTGTTAAAATTTATTTTTCCAGTTTTTATGTAACAGTTTTATGTACTTGATAGTATCACTTTTACTAATTTTTTGTATTATTTCCAATTTTATGATATCAGTTTTAGGTACCTACTAGTATCAATTATTGTTTATAGGTATCGGTGTTTTAATTTGATTGTCTATTTACCTATGTTTTTTTATTTGTAGGTTTTTTCCCTTAGTTATGGATGCAGTCTCCATTGAAAATGTGGATAACTGGAGACGGTTTTTATGTCATTTGAAGGAAATGCTTGAAGAAACACATGATTTGGTTTTATATTAGATCATCATCAAGTGTTAGTTTTGGGTATTCGTGAAGTTTTCCCTAAGGCATTTCACAGTGTTTGTTATCTTCATATGGAATAAAACTTGCTTTCAGCTGTTAAGTCGAAGAATACAAATATTTCAATTATTGAATTATTTAAGTTGTGTTCAGTAGCTTCAAATTTACATGAATTTGAAGCTGCACGTTCTAAATTTTTGGACATTGGAGATATTGCAACCATGAACTTTTTGAAGGACAAACCGTTTGATAAGTGGGTTGGTTTGTTTTTTAAGGGTATATAATATGGAAAGTATAGTTCTATTGTGGCTAATAGTTTTAATAATTGGATTATAGAGGAAAGAGCATTGCTAATTACATCATGCTTAGATGAAATTCAAATTAAAATTATGGAACAAATGAATAAAAGGAGAGAGAAGTGTCATTTATGGACTACCATTCTTTGTCCATGCATGGGGAGTGTACGTTAAAAGGGTTAATTGATGGAGGTTTGGTTTGGTTGTTTACAAATCTTCAGAATTCATTTTTGAAGTCAAGTCCTCATTCTCTCATTGCATTGATCTTCAAAAACGGATTTATACTTGCAATCAATGGAAAGTTACCGTATTTCCTTGTGCTCATGCTATCAAGTGCATTACTAGATCAAAACTTTGTGTATATATGACTTTATTGAACATTATTTCACCGTAGATCCTTATCGATCTTCTCATGCTAATGCCGTGAATCCAGTTCTAAACTATGATAAGCCTATTGTCGATCCTTCATTGGAGAAGTCATTAAGCCTCCTAAAGACAAACACGGTGCTGGTAGACCTTCTACCAAACGAAAAGGTGGATTTTCATTTTATTCAAAATAAATAAAATCGGTGTGGTGTGTGTAAGTAATACGACCACAACAAGTGCAACTATCAAGCTTTGAAGAATTGACATTTTCTTACATTTGTATTAGAGATTGTACATATTTATACACTTTACGCATTCAAATTTGGAAATGTAATAAATTTGACAGTAGTTGTGAATATTCTTTGAATTTTTTTTTATATTGTCATGTTTTAGTTGATGCTTATGTTTTATATATACATACATACATATATATATATATAATGTGTTTGTTTTATTTTGCTTGATTTGTAGATATCAGTTATTAATTGTATTGGTATCATTTGTATCTCATATGTTGTAATATACAGTGTCAGGGTATCAGTTTTGAGTATCAGTTTTGATACTAAGATTCTGTTTGCATGAATGTGGTATCGGTTTTCCAAGCTAACTAGTACCAGTTTTGATATTGAGATTCTGTTTACATGAATATGGTACCGAGTTTGCAAGTTAACTCTTATCGGTTTTGATACTGAGATTCATGGTACCGATTTTGAAAGCATTGTGGTATCACTTTTGAAAGCATCCCGGTATCGAGTTTTTTTACTAAAATTCTATTTACATGAAAATGGTGTCATTTTGGTATCCAAATAGGTAAATATCAGTTTTTAGTAAGATTTGAAAGTCATAGGTACACGATTAGGCTTTATGTCCGGATGTCTTTTACATGCCATAGGTACTCGATTAGGCTTTGCGTTCAATTTTTTTTATGTGCCATAGGTACCAGCTCAGTTGAACATTAACTATTGTGTATGCATTGTTTTCCAAGGCATCCGATTAGGTTTTGCGTCCGGATGTCTTTTACATGCCATAGGTACTTGATTAGGTTTTGCGTCCTGATGTCTTTTACATGCCACAGATACCAACTCGGTTGAACAATACCTACAAGGCACAGATTTTTTTCCAAACCATCCGATTAGACTTTGCGTCCGGATGTCTTTTACGTGCCATATGCACCTGCTCGGTTGAACAATCCCTACTGGGAACAGATTGGTTTCTAATGTACCCGATTAGGCTTTGCGTCCAAATGTCTTTTACGTTCCATAACTATCCAATTAGGCTTTGTGTCTGAATGTGTATTACCTGCAATAGACACCTGCTCGGTTAAACAATCCTTACAGGGTACATATTGATTTTTAAAGTATCCGATTAGGCTTTGCGTCTGGATGTCTTTTACGTGTCATAGGTACCCAATTTGGTTTTGCATTTAAATATCTTTTACATGCCAGAAGGATCCAATTAAGCCTTATGTCTGGACGTCTTTTACGTGCCATAAGTACCCAATCAGGCTTTGTGTCCAGATGTCTTTTATGTGCCATAGGCACCCACTCGGTTGAACAATCCCTACTAGGTAAACAATCTCTACTAGGTGCATATTGGTTCCTAAAGTACCCATTAGGCTCTGCATCCGGATGCCTTTTACGTGCCATAGGTACCCGATTAGGCTTTGCGTCCGGATGTCTTTTACGTGCCATAGGTACTCGATTAGGCTTTGCATCCGGATATCTTCTATGGGCCATAAATACCCGATTAGGCTTTGTGTATGAATGTCTTTTACGTACCATAGGTACCCGCTCGGTTGAACAATCCCTATTGGGCACAAATTGGTTCATAAAGTACTCGATTAGGCCTTGCGTCCGGATGACTTTTACGTGCCTTAAATACCCGACTAAGCTTTGCGTCCTAAAATTTTTTAATGCCACCCGCTCGGTTGAACATTCCCTACTAGGTACATACTGGTCATTAAAGTACCTGATTAGGCTTTGCGTTTGGATGTCTTTACATATCATTATACCCGATTAGGTTTTGCGTCCGGATGTCTTTTATGTGGCATAGGTACCCGCTTGGTTGAACAATCCCTACTGGGTACAAACTGGTTACCGAAGTAACCAATTAGGCTTTGCATTCAGATTTCTTTTACCTGCCACAAGTACTCGATTAGACTTTACGTTCGGATGTCTTTTATGTGCCAAAGGCATTTGCTTGGTTGATCAATCTCTACTCAACACAGATTGGGTTCTAAAGTACTTGATTAGGCTTTGTGTCTGGATGTAATTTACGTGGCATAAGCACCCGATTATGCTTTGTGTCCGGATGTCTTTTACATGTCATAGGTACCCGCTCGGTTGAACAATCCCTACTAGGTACAGATTGGTTACTGAAACTGCTTTCGGATGTCTTTTATGTATCATAAGTACCTGATTAGGCTTTGCCTACGGATGCATAGGAACCTGCTCGGTTGAACAATCCTTACTTGGTACAAATTGATTTCTAAAGTACCCAATTAGGCTTTCCGTCCGGATGTCTTTTATGTGCTGTAGGTTCCCGATTAGGTTTTGCGTCCGGATGTCTTTTACTTGCCATAAGTACCTGATTAGGCTTTGCATCCGGACATCTTTTACGTGCCATAGGTACCCGCTCAGTTAGACAATCCCTGCTGGGTACAGATTGGTTACCGATGTACCCAATTAGGCTTTGTGTCCAGATGTGTTTTATGTGCCATAGGTACCCAATTCGGCTTTGTGTTCGGATGTCTTTTACATGCCATTAGTACATAATTAGGTTTTGCGTCCGGACGTCTTTTACGTGCCGTAAGTACTCGATTAGGCTTTGTGTCCAGATGCATTTTACGTTCTCTAAGTACTGCTCGGTTGAATAATCCCTACGTGATACATATTGGTCCCTAAAGTGTCTGATTAGACTTTGCGTCTAGATGTCTTTTACGTACCATAAGTGCCATATTAGGCTTTGTGCCCGAATATCTTTTGCATGCCATAAGAACCCGCTCGGTTGAACAATCCCTATTGGGTACAGATTGTTTCCTAAAGTACTCGATTAGGCTTTGCATATGAATGTCTTTTACATGCCTTAGGTACCAAATTAGTTTTTGCATCCGGATGTTTTTTGCGTGCCAAAGGTACTCGGTTAGGCTTTGCATCCTAATTTCTTCTGCGTGCCATAGGTACCTGCTCGGTTGAACAACCCCTATTAGGTACAGATTGGTTCATAAAGTATTAGATTAGGTTTTGCGTCCGGATGTCTTTTACGTGCCATAAGTGTCTGATTAGGCTTTGTATCTGGACGCTTTTTACGTGCAATAGGTACCTGCTCGGTTGAACAATCCCTACTGTATACAAATTGGTTACCGAAGTATCTGATTAGGCTTTGCATCTCGATGTCTTTTAGGTGTCGTAAGTACCCGATTAGGCTTTGCGTTCGAATGTCTTTTACGTACTATAGGCATCTGATCGGTTGAACAATCCCTACTGGGTATCGATTGGTTTCTAAAGTATCTTCGGATGTCTTTTACATGTCATAGGTACCCGATTAGACTCTGTGTCTGGATGCTTTTTACGTGTCACAGGTACTCGCTCGATTGAACAATCCTTACTGTGTACATATTAGTTACCGAAGTACCCGATTAAGCTTTGCGTCTGAATGTATCTTACGTGACAAAAATATCCGATTAGGGTTTGCGTCTGGATGTCTTTTACGTGCCATATGCACCTACTCGGTTAAACAATCCTTACTGGGTACAAATTGATTTCTAAAGTACCTAATTAGGCTTTACGTCCGGATGTCTTTTACTTATCGTGGGTGTAACACCCCGCGAATTCTATAACTGTGAAATTCACAAATTAAAGTATAATTAATTTGAAATCAAAGAACTAAGGGAAACGGGATACGCCATTGCGTTCGTCTCGGAAAAATACGCGAAATATAGTCCGAGTTTTCGAAAAACGGAGTCCGTATGAAGAAGATATGGCCTTCGGAAGTTTCTAATTCAAATTTAAATTCGAAAATGGGGCCCAATGGGCCAGGGTGGAAAAGCGCCGCCTGACACACCCAGGTCGACTGGGCTGTCGACCTGGTCTAACCAGGTCGACAGGGCTGTCGACCTGGTCTAACCAGGTCGACAGGGCTGTCGACAGGCATGTCGACCTGGTCCAGACCCAGGTCGAGCCCAGTCTAACCCGGCTGGCCTATTCTATGTTGGTCGACTTTCTGTGGTCTGCTTTGTCATTAGGGCTAGGTGGCAGGCTCTAATTGGTCTCTCTATCGAATGAATGGCTACGATCAATCCAAGCAACATCAATGGTCCTAATCAGTTCCTAACCTCTATAAAAACAACCCTAGACTAAACCCTAATCTATTCATTCAAAAATAAGAACAAAGCCGCCATGTTGCTGAGGAACGACTAGGAGTAGCCACCAAATTGGAGAGAGGATTAGGAGGCAAAATTCTAAGGCATAAAGCAACCTAAACAAATCAATTCAACAAAGGAATTTGCGTCTTCAAATCCCTAAATTAGAGAATTCGTCACACCATTGTAAGTAGAGTATTACTTTGGTATGAATAAACAATTGTGTTGGTTTGTATGCTTGAATTGTGGCAATAAAGTTATTCATATTTGTGCGTTCTTATCAATTTGAAATATTATATACGTTTGGATATTCTTGAATTATGTTATTCATGTTATAAAGAACTACATGCGGTAGTTCTATGCAAGTATACGTTTGGAATATTTCGCAAATTATGTAATCCATGTTGAAGCTACATGTATGTAGTTGATTTAAATTCATGCAAGTTTGGGGTTTTGCTACTATGCCATCATGATGTATATTTTTGTGCATAAATCAATTTGTAAGTAATTAAAACAAGTTTGGTTATTATAATCCATATGAAATTATGTTGAGAATTTGGCATCATGTATTAAGCCATGCTTTTGTACTAGAAAACCTATTTGCAAACTTATGAATATGGCTAGGCTATGAATGATATTTGGCATAATTGAAATCCATGATTAAGTCTATCTTGTTTACAAGAATTATATGATGACATATGTGGTACATAGTTAGGATTAGATTCAAAATCCCTTTTTGCAAGTTTACATGACTAAAGTAAGAATCATGATTTCATGTTAGAGATATTTATGTCATGCTTATGTTTGACATTATGCCATGCTTATGTTAGAAATATTTATGCCATGCTTATGTTTGACATTATGCCATGCTTATGTTAGAAAAATTTATGCCATGCTTATGTTTGACATTATGCATAAATAAAAGTATAGGTTCATGTTGTAGTTATGACTATGTGTCAATAATGATACCCAATTTAGACTCTTATCTCAACTACAAGTTCACATGCTTTGATTCATGTCACCTATGCTTTATGACCAAAGTATATGTCACTACTATGCAAGTACACCAGTTTCTATTTTGTATTCCCAACGTCATATTGCAAGTTCATACGCTCACCTTCCCCTTTTTGTGTATGTAATCACGCCATAAGCCTCCCCTTTTCGCATGGCTAAATTGGGCTTTAAAAGGCTAAGCCCAATATATATAATAAACGGACGTGTAAAACGGGGGAAATAACGTTGGGTTAAAATTACTAATGAATGAAAATATAAAATAGAAGGGCCCAAGTTCAAGTATGGGTTGGGCCCATGATTGGTGTAACCTTTACACCATTAACTTAATAATGGGCCGCAAATATTTACATATAAGAAATAAAGAAGAATGACAAAATATGTAAATGTAGAAAATACGATGTGTTTAACCCGAGGTTGGATTGAGTTGTGATGTAAACCTGCCCGGAACCGCCCGGCTGTCCAGTAGTCACAACAATACCTATCCAATGTGGGAGGTTAAACATGGAGCCCAATAAGGACCCGAGGTTAGACTGATTTGTGGCGTAAGACTGCCCGGAACCAACCGGCAACAGGCAGCCACAACAATACCTGTCTAATGTGAGAGGTCAGGGCCTTAATAAGACAATTAAGGCTGAGTCAGGATTGTTAGGATTAAGTGAACTAAAGACTTAATCAAAATGGAACATGCTAAACTAAACGGACTGGTGGGGTTAGGTTAGGGAAACACTTAACCAACTTAGCATGTTGGCTAGAGATAGAAAACCTAGTAACGGGGGACCCTTTTCAGCAGTAACCCTAGAAGGTGTATCAGGATACCCTGAAACTAGGCAGGGTGGGGCACGATTACTGGGCTGATTGTAAGAGGTCAAATCGATGGCGGTGGTGTAGCAGTGTAGGTTCTAACGGAGTGCGGGCGTGCACACACTCCGGCGTAGAAAAATAAGGCACTGGACACCAGTAGCATACCTGTGCACTCTAAGGTTGTGTCGGGCCGCCACCATGGGACTTGATACACCCCATGGTGGGACCAGCATAGGTAACTACGACATCGGGGGCCGTAAGACACATGTAACTATGCGAGTAGGAGCCGATCATCATAGAATGGATCACATCACCCTGGTTATGGGGTGCCAGTTGGAAACTAGTTTACATGGGTTCAGAGATTAACATGGGGTACGATAGTATATTCGACCCTAGACAACTTAACCAAGTTTATTGTGCTTGCCCACTTCCTGTTTATACTTATCATACCCAGTTCTTTATTCATAGACAAAATAGTACTAGACTTACTCAGGCTTTATGTCTGACTCTACTTTTCTTTCGTCTTCTTTCTTCCGTTCCCCCCCCCCCCAGGTCCTCAGGGAGGGAACACAACAGCTTGATCAGCCTTGACATCCAGCTTGAAGAAGAGAAATGTATTGCTTGGACTTTCCTGTTTTGAACTATGGCTTTGGACAATCCACTATGGGGCTTTTGCAGTTTATCTACGTTTTATTTATGCTTCTTTAAATAATGTACTCAAGACAGATTATGAAAGTGTTATGTTATGTTTTTGGAAAGGATGTTGTTGTAACACGTATTTGATTTTATGAAATAAAAGTTTGTTGTTCTTCCGCTGTTTACAAATATGTGTTCTTATATCTGTCTTGTATATCTGTGACTTGTACTTATAAACCTCCACCAAAATTAGGGCATTCCCTTTGAGAGTGACCCTAACGGAGGTGGGGTGTTTCACTTGGTATCAGAGCATAGGTTTACCAGATAAGATAAAAAGTTTTGAAAAATTATTTTCAAAAAGGAAATTTAAAGAAGCATTTTTAGAAGAAAAATATTATTTTATTTTAAAAGGCAAAGTCCACTCCCCAAAGCCATAGGTACTACCTCTTATCCTTCGTTTTGAATCTATCCTTTTTGTTTCAGCATGTCCGAAGATCTTAACTTGCCAGAAGGGGTGCCAATACCTGGTTGGTTTAGACGGTTCTTAGAAGCAAGGGCCACTCAGCCAGGTCCTACCGTCCCTCCTCCCCCAGCTGCAGGAAATCATCCAGCTGCAGCGGCACCTTTTCCTCCACCTCCTCCTCGGGGAAACACGTTTGCTAAGATATGTAAAGATTTTAAAGCTATGGGAGGAAGGGATTTCCATGGAACTGAGTCCTTCGTGGCAGCTAGAAATTGGCTGAAAGAAACGGAGGACCTATTCATCATCTTTGAGGTAGAAGATAGACAAAAAGTACAATTGGCGGTATGGCTATTGAAGGGCGAGGCTTCCTACTGGTGGGAAGTCACTAATGCTGAAAGACCAGTGGAGACATGGGAGGACTTTAGGGCAAGGTTTGAGACCAAATTTCTCTCAGATGCGGAAAGAAGTTTGCAGTTGGAAAATTTCTTATTTCTTAAGCAAGGGGACAAGACAGTCAGAGAGTATGTGAATCAGTTCGATGAGCTGGCTAGGTTTGGGCTTGACCTAGTCAACACCCCGCACAGAAAGGCTCTCTATTTCGTCAAAGGGTTAAATGAGCCATTACACAGTTTGGCCATGACCCATATACCCATGGGAGCCACGTATGAAAGATTGGTGCAAATGGCATTGCTGAATGAAGAGGATAAGGGCAAGAAGAAAGAGGGTTTGCAGCCTAAGAAGACAGACTTTAAGAAAGGCGGGAAAGGCAACAAAGAGAAGAGGAAGTGTAATTTCTGTGGCAAAGTGGGGCACTTAGTAAAGGACTGCCGGAAAAAGAAGGCCAAGGAGAATGGTGGGTGCTTTTCTTGCGGTGAGACAGGCCACAGGGCTAAGGACTGCCCAAAGAAACGTGGACAGGGGTAGAGGGCTGGATCCACCCCAGGGGCACAGGTTCATGTGCTAGAAGCGCCACCTCTGCAACAGCGAGGTATAAATACTTCTGTAGAAAGTGTAGTTTATCTTTATGGTCACCCCGTTCGCACTTTATTTGATTCTGGCGCATCACACTCCTTTATCTCGTCTGCTTTAGTAGAATCTCTGCACCTAAAAACTAGTATGGTAGAGGACCCCTTAATTGTTTCAAACCCAATTGGGGGCCCAGCTCATTTGTCTATGATCTGTTTGGGATTGAAAATTTCCATTCTAAGTGTAGAATTTCAATGTAGTGCCTTTGTTTTGGGCTTTTCGGGGTATGGTTTGATTTTGGGTATGGATTGGCTATCTAGTAATGGGGCCATCCTTGATTGTGAGAAAAGGGTTGTTAGGCTCCTAACCCAGCTCGGTAATACTTTGGAAATTTCTTGTAATCCCTCGTATGCGGTTATGCTTAGTTATCTTGAATCGCTAGATGCCTCTGTTGAAAATTTGAAATCAGTTAGAGTGGTCCGGGAATATCCGGATGTCTTCGAAGAGGTGAAGGGCTTGCCTCCGAAGCGGGAAATAGACTTCCGCATATATCTTGTGGATAATGCAAAGCCCGTTGCGTTGCCCGTTAGACATATGGCTCCACGAGAAAGGAAAGAGCTCAGTAAACAGATTAAAGAGCTTCTAGAAAAGGGGTTCATTAGGAGGAGCATTTCGGAATGGGGCGCTCCAGTGGTATTCGCTACAAAGGCGGATGGTTCACTCTGTCTATGTGTTGACTATAGGGAGCTCAACAAGCTAACGAAAAAGAATAGACACCCTCTCCCTAGAATTGACGATTTATTTGACCAGCTTGTAGGAGCGTCTGTTTTCTCCCAGCTCGATTTAGCAACCGGTTTTCATCAGCTAAGGGTGGCTGAAG
Organism: Allium sativum; assembly: GCA_030737875.1. Lineage (NCBI taxonomy): Eukaryota > Viridiplantae > Streptophyta > Magnoliopsida > Asparagales > Amaryllidaceae > Allium > Allium sativum. The sequence continues at coordinate 574,472,763 of CM060909.1, read as the reverse complement.
ATAGCATCGATAAAACGGCGTTCAGAACCCCAGACGGCTTCTTTGAATGGCTTGTCATGCCTTTCGGCTTGACAAATGCACCTGCTTACTTCGTGGACCTGATGAGTAGGGTATTTAGAGATTTCCTCAACAAATTCGTAGTGGTCTTCGTAGATGATATCCTTATCTTCTCAAAGAGTGAAGAGGAACATGCTCAACACTTAAGGGCAATCATGGAAACTTTGCGAGTCCATCAACTAAAAGCCAAATTCTCCAAATGCCACTTTTGGAGGGAAGAGGTGAGGTTCCTTGGGCACATAGTATTCGAACAAGGGTTAGCAGTGAACCCTGCTAAGGTAGTGGCGGTACAGGATTGGAAGACACCAAGGAATGCGACTGAGGTCCGAAGCTTTCTAGGACTAGCGGGTTTCTATCGAAAGTTTATAAGGGATTTTGCGAAAATCTCAGCTCCGCTCACGAAATTGACTAAGAAGAATCTAGTGTTCAATTGGGATTTGGATTGCGAGTTTGCTTTCCAACGACTGAAAAGGGCTCTTACAACAGCCCCAGTTTTGACGCTGCCAGATGGGAGCAAGATGTTCACTGTTTATACGGATGCATGTGGGACAGGGCTAGGCGTCGTCTTAATGCAAGAAGGAAGGGTAGTAGCTTATGGCGGAAGGCAGTTGAAAGCGCACGAAAAGAACTACCCAACCCACGATCTTGAGTTAGCCGCAATCGTCTTTGCACTCAAGTCTTGGCGACACTATCTCCTAGGTGAGAAGTTCGAACTTTACACTGACCATAAATCATTGAAATATCTTTTCTCGCAGAAAGATCTTAACTTGAGGCAACAAAGGTGGATGGAGTTTCTTGCCTCGTACGATTTCGAAATCTCCTACACTCCGGGCAAAGGCAACGTAGTGGCAGACGCGTTGAGCCGAAAGAAATTGACCCTAAGCCCGTTGTTTGTTGAAAGACAAAGCCTAGAGTTTATAGCCAGCTTCGACTTTAGGCCCTCCTCCGATTTCGTACCAGGCTTGCTAGCATCTCTCGAAGTGCGCCCAACTTTAGTAGATTCGGTAGGGGCAGCACAACGCGAAGACCCTCAGCTTGTGGAAATGATTGATAGGCTAATTAGGGGTGAGACTTCAAGTCACCTCAACAGATACTCCATCGACGATAAGGGTTTGCTAAGGCGAGACGGAAGACTATGCGTCCCACAAACAAAAGATTTAATAAAGAAGGTTCTAGAGGAAGCACATCACTCCAAGATGACGATACACCCAGGCGGAGATAAAATGTACAAAGACATAAAAAGGACTTTCTTCTGGAACGGCATGAAAAAGGACGTGGCAGAATTCGTTTCTAAGTGTATGGTGTGCCAACAGGTTAAGGCGGAACAGAAAAAGCCTGGCGGACTGCTACATCCTCTGGAGGTCCCGCAGTGGAAGTGGGATAGCATCTCAATGGACTTCATCGATGGGCTGCCTAGGTCTAGGAGAGGCAACACTAGCATTTGGGTAATAGTGGATAGGCTTACTAAAAGCGCCCACTTTTTACCTGTCAAAAGTAAGAGGACTGCCTCATCCATAGCATCACTTTACCTCAAGGAAATCGTTCGACTCCATGGAATACCATCTAGCATTGTTAGTGACCGAGACCCCATCTTCACCAGTGAGTTTTGGCGGAGTCTGCAAGAAGCAGTGGGAACGCAATCATGCTTAAGCACAGCCTATCATCCCCAAACCGATGGCCAAACAGAGAGAGTAAACAGAGTTTTGGAAGACCTTTTAAGGCTATGCGTCCTTGACTTCGGAGGGACATGGGAAGACCACCTTCCTTTGGTGGAATTTGCCTACAACAACAGCTATCAAGCAACCATCGGAATGGCGCCCTTCGAAGCTTTATATGGAAGACCGTGCCGATCGCCCACTTGTTGGTGGGAGTCCACGGATAAGCTCATACTTGGACCAGACATGATCCGAGAAACTTCAGAGAAGGTAGACTTAATACGAAGAAGGATGAAGACGGCCCAAGACAGACAAAAGTCCTATGCCGACAAGAGGAGGACCGACCTTGAATTTGAAGTTGGAGACAGTTTTTCTCAAGGTATCACCGCTAAGGAACGTTGTTCGTTTTGGAACCACAGGAAAACTGGCACCAAGGTTCGTAGGGCCATTCCCTATTATCGAGAAAATTGGGAAAATGGCCTATAGATTAGAGCTACCCGAGAAGTTGGCTGGAGTCCACAACGTTTTTCATGTTTCACATCTCCGAAAATGTCTACATGAGTCTGCTGAGGTGGTAGAGCCAAATATACTCGAAGAGGCCGAAGTGGAACACGAAGCAACCATAAGAAAAGTTCCAACCCGCATCTTAGGAACAGAAGTGAAGAAGCTACGCAACCGCGAAGTCAAGCTCGTCAAAGTTCAATGGAGCGACGCCGAGGGAGACGCGACTTGGGAAACTGAAGCTAGAATACGTACTGCCTACCCTTTTCTGTTCGAGGGTACATCCTTGATCTTTCTTTTTCCTTAAGTTGCGCTTTTATTTTAGGTATATTTCCTCGACCTTATCTTTTAGGTAGAAACCCTTTGGATGGAAACATGTAGTTGAAACATGTTATGGATGATGGTTGCAAGTGGTTGCAAGTGATTGCTAGTGGTTGCTCGTGGTTGCATATACACACACAATCGAGGTTTTAGATCGGCTCAGTCACTTCATATTGCATATGCATATATGTTTGCATTCGTATATGGTTGAACTTTAATGTGTTGTCATGTGGATGTTGCATTTGTATTGAATGATTGTGCACTCATGTAGAATCAAGAATAGGAAAATTTGCATACATAATGGATTCATGGCACTTACATAACTCGCATTAAGGAGGTCAACTGAATCAGTAGACCGCCTGATTTTGCATTAGATAAGTACATGTACACACACACTTCGCATATGATCATGAAGCATTAGAAATCTTTTAAGGACAATGGATGCTCGTGTTTGATGGATGAGTAGATGGATGATTGGATGTTAGGATATACATTTTCCTACACTTGAAGATTTCGGGGACGAAATCCTTTTAAGTGGGGGAGAATGTAACACCCCGCGAATTCTATAACTGTGAAATTCACAAATTAAAGTATAATTAATTTGAAATCAAAGAACTAAGGGAAACGGGATACGCCATTGCGTTCGTCTCGGAAAAATACGCGAAATAGAGTCCGAGTTTTCGAAAAACGGAGTCCGTATGAAGAAGATATGGCCTTCGGAAGTTTCTAATTCAAATTTAAATTCGAAAATGGGGCCCAATGGGCCAGGGTGGAAAAGCGCCGCCTGACACACCCAGGTCGACTGGGCTGTCGACCTGGTCTAACCAGGTCGACAGGGCTGTCGACAGGGCTGTCGACAGGCATGTCGACCTGGTCCAGACCCAGGTCGAGCCCAGTCTAACACGGCTGGCCTATTCTATGTTGGTCGACTTTCTGTGGTCTGCTTTGTCATTAGGGCTAGGTGGCAGGCTCTAATTGGTCTCTCTATCGAATGAATGGCTACGATCAATCCAAGCAACATCAATGGTCCTAATCAGTTCCTAACCTCTATAAAAACAACCCTAGACTAAACCCTAATCTATTCATTCAAAAATAAGAACAAAGCCGCCATGTTGCTGAGGAACGACTAGGAGTAGCCACCAAATTGGAGAGAGGATTAGGAGGCAAAATTCTAAGGCATAAAGCAACCTAAACAAATCAATTCAACAAAGGAATTTGCGTCTTCAAATCCCTAAATTAGAGAATTCGTCACACCATTGTAAGTAGAGTATTACTTTGGTATGAATAAACAATTGTGTTGGTTTGTATGCTTGAATTGTGGCAATAAAGTTATTCATATTTGTGCGTTCTTATCAATTTGAAATATTATATACGTTTGGATATTCTTGAATTATTTTATTCATGTTATAAAGAACTACATGCGGTAGTTCTATGCAAGTATACGTTTGGAATATTTCGCAAATTATGTAATCCATGTTGAAGCTACATGTATGTAGTTGATTTAAATTCATGCAAGTTTGGGGTTTTGCTACTATGCCATCATGATGTATATTTTTGTGCATAAATCAATTTGTAAGTAATTAAAACAAGTTTGGTTATTATAATCCATATGAAATTATGTTGAGAATTTGGCATCATGTATTAAGCCATGCTTTTGTACTAGAAAACCTATTTGCAAACTTATGAATATGGCTAGGCTATGAATGATATTTGGCATAATTGAAATCCATGATTAAGTCTATCTTGTTTACAAGAATTATATGATGACATATGTGGTACATAGTTAGGATTAGATTCAAAATCCCTTTTTGCAAGTTTACATGACTAAAGTAAGAATCATGATTTCATGTTAGAGATATTTATGTCATGCTTATGTTTGACATTATGCCATGCTTATGTTAGAAATATTTATGCCATGCTTATGTTTGACATTATGCCATGCTTATGTTAGAAAAATTTATGCCATGCTTATGTTTGACATTATGCATAAATAAAAGTATAGGTTCATGTTGTAGTTATGACTATGTGTCAATAATGATACCCAATTTAGACTCTTATCTCAACTACAAGTTCACATGCTTTGATTCATGTCACCTATGCTTTATGACCAAAGTATATGTCACTACTATGCAAGTACACCAGTTTCTATTTTGTATTCCCAACGTCATATTGCAAGTTCATACGCTCACCTTCCCCTTTTTGTGTATGTAATCACGCCATAAGCCTCCCCTTTTCGCATGGCTAAATTGGGCTTTAAAAGGCTAAGCCCAATATATATAATAAACGGACGTGTAAAACGGGGGAAATAACGTTGGGTTAAAATTACTAATGAATGAAAATATAAAATAGAAGGGCCCAAGTTCAAGTATGGGTTGGGCCCATGATTGGTGTAACCTTTACACCATTAACTTAATAATGGGCCGCAAATATTTACATATAAGAAATAAAGAAGAATGACAAAATATGTAAATGTAGAAAATACGATGTGTTTAACCCGAGGTTGGATTGAGTTGTGATGTAAACCTGCCCGGAACCGCCCGGCTGTCCAGTAGTCACAACAATACCTATCCAATGTGGGAGGTTAAACATGGAGCCCAATAAGGACCCGAGGTTAGACTGAGTTGTGGCGTAAGACTGCCCGGAACCAACCGACAACAGGCAGCCACAACAATACCTGTCTAATGTGAGAGGTCAGGGCCTTAATAAGACAATTAAGGCTGAGTCAGGATTGTTAGGATTAAGTGAACTAAAGACTTAATCAAAATGGAACATGCTAAACTAAACGGACTGGTGGGGTTAGGTTAGGGAAACACTTAACCAACTTAGCATGTTGGCTAGAGATAGAAAACCTAGTAACGGGGGACCCTTTTCAGCAGTAACCCTAGAAGGTGTATCAGGATACCCTGAAACTAGGCAGGGTGGGGCACGATTACTGGGCTGATTGTAAGAGGTCAAATCGATGGCGGTGGTGTAGCAGTGTAGGTTCTAACGGAGTGCGGGCGTGCACACACTCCGGCGTAGAAAAATAAGGCACTGGACACCAGTAGCATACCTGTGCACTCTAAGGTTGTGTCGGGCCGCCACCATGGGACTTGATACACCCCATGGTGGGACCAGCATAGGTAACTACGACATCGGGGGCCGTAAGACACATGTAACTATGCGAGTAGGAGCCGATCATCATAGAATGGATCACATCACCCTGGTTATGGGGTGCCAGTTGGAAACTAGTTTACATGGGTTCAGAGATTAACATGGGGTACGATAGTATATTCGACCCTAGACAACTTAACCAAGTTTATTGTGCTTGCCCACTTCCTGTTTATACTTATCATACCCAGTTCTTTATTCATAGACAAAATAGTACTAGACTTACTCAGGCTTTATGTCTGACTCTACTTTTCTTTCGTCTTCTTTCTTCCGTTCCCCCCCCCCCCCTAGGTCCTCAGGGAGGGAACACAGCAGCTTGATCAGCCTTGACATCCAGCTTGAAGAAGAGAAATGTATTGCTTGGACTTTCCTGTTTTGAACTATGGCTTTGGACAATCCACTATGGGGCTTTTGCAGTTTATCTACGTTTTATTTATGCTTCTTTAAATAATGTACTCAAGACAGATTATGAAAGTGTTATGTTATGTTTTTGGAAAGGATGTTGTTGTAACACGTATTTGATTTTATGAAATAAAAGTTTGTTGTTCTTCCGCTGTTTACAAATATGTGTTCTTATATCTGTCTTGTATATCTGTGACTTGTACTTATAAACCTCCACCAAAATTAGGGCATTCCCTTTGAGAGTGACCCTAACGGAGGTGGGGTGTTTCACTTGGTATCAGAGCATAGGTTTACCAGATAAGATAAAAAGTTTTGAAAAATTATTTTCAAAAAGGAAATTTAAAGAAGCATTTTTAGAAGAAAAATATTATTTTATTTTAAAAGGCAAAGTCCACTCCCCAAAGCCATAGGTACTAACTCTTATCCTTCGTTTTGAATCATCCTTTTTGTTTCAGCATGTCCGAAGATCTTAACTTGCCAGAAGGGGTGCCAATACCTGGTTGGTTTAGACGGTTCTTAGAAGCAAGGGCCACTCAGCCAGGTCCTACCGTCCCTCCTCCCCCAGCTGCAGGAAATCATCCAGCTGCAGCGGCACCTTTTCCTCCACCTCCTCCTCGGGGAAACACGTTTGCTAAGATATGTAAAGATTTTAAAGCTATGGGAGGAAGGGATTTCCATGGAACTGAGTCCTTCGTGGCAGCTAGAAATTGGCTGAAAGAAACGGAGGACCTATTCATCATCTTTGAGGTAGAAGATAGACAAAAAGTACAATTGGCGGTATGGCTATTGAAGGGCGAGGCTTCCTACTGGTGGGAAGTCACTAATGCTGAAAGACCAGTGGAGACATGGGAGGACTTTAGGGCAAGGTTTGAGACCAAATTTCTCTCAGATGCGGAAAGAAGTTTGCAGTTGGAAAATTTCTTATTTCTTAAGCAAGGGGACAAGACAGTCAGAGAGTATGTGAATCAGTTCGATGAGCTGGCTAGGTTTGGGCTTGACCTAGTCAACACCCCGCACAAGAAGGCTCTCCGTTTCGTCAAAGGGTTAAATGAGCCATTACACAGTTTGGCCATGACCCATATACCCATGGGAGCCACGTATGAAAGATTGGTGCAAATGGCATTGCTGAATGAAGAGGATAAGGGCAAGAAGAAAGAGGGTTTGCAGCCTAAGAAGACAGACTTTAAGAAAGGCGGGAAAGGCAACAAAGAGAAGAGGAAGTGTAATTTCTGTGGCAAAGTGGGGCACTTAGTAAAGGACTGCCGGAAAAAGAAGGCCAAGGAGAATGGTGGGTGCTTTTCTTGCGGTGAGACAGGCCACAGGGCTAAGGACTGCCCAAAGAAACGTGGACAGGGGCAGAGGGCTGGATCCACCCCAGGGGCACAGGTTCATGTGCTAGAAGCGCCACCTCTGCAACAGCGAGGTATAAATACTTCTGTAGAAAGTGTAGTTTATCTTTATGGTCACCCCGTTCGCACTTTATTTGATTCTGGCGCATCACACTCCTTTATCTCGTCTGCTTTAGTAGAATCTCTGCACCTAAAAACTAGTATGGTAGAGGACCCCTTAATTGTTTCAAACCCAATTGGGGGCCCAGCTCATTTGTCTATGATCTGTTTGGGATTGAAAATTTCCATTCTAAGTGTAGAATTTCAATGTAGTGCCTTTGTTTTGGGCTTTTCGGGGTATAGTTTGATTTTGGGTATGGATTGGCTATCCAGTAATGGGGCCATCCTTGATTGTGAGAAAAGGGTTGTTAGGCTCCTAACCTAGCTCGGTAATACTTTGGAAATTTCTTGTAATCCCTCGTATGCGGTTATGCTTAGTTATCTTGAATCGCTAGATGCCTCTGTTGAAAATTTGAAATCAGTTAGAGTGGTCCGGGAATATCCGGATGTCTTCGAAGAGGTGAAGGGCTTGCCTCCGAAGCGGGAAATAGACTTCCGCATATATCTTGTGGATAATGCAAAGCCCGTTGCGTTGCCCGTTAGACATATGGCTCCACGAGAAAGGAAAGAGCTCAGTAAACAGATTAAAGAGCTTCTAGAAAAGGGGTTCATTAGGAGGAGCATTTCGGAATGGGGCGCTCCAGTGGTGTTCGCTACAAAGGCGGATGGTTCACTCTGTCTATGTGTTGACTATAGGGAGCTCAACAAGCTAACGAAAAAGAATAGACACCCTCTCCCTAGAATTGACGATTTATTTGACCAGCTTGTAGGAGCGTCTGTTTTCTCCCAGCTCGATTTAGCAACCGGTTTTCATCAGCTAAGGGTGGCTGAAGATAGCATCGATAAAACGGCGTTCAGAACCCCAGACGGCTTCTTTGAATGGCTTGTCATGCCTTTCGGCTTGACAAATGCACCTGCTTACTTCGTGGACCTGATGAGTAGGGTATTTAGAGATTTCCTCAACAAATTCGTAGTGGTCTTCGTAGATGATATCCTTATCTTCTCAAAGAGTGAAGAGGAACATGCTCAACACTTAAGGGCAATCATGGAAACTTTGCGAGTCCATCAACTAAAAGCCAAATTCTCCAAATGCCACTTTTGGAGGGAAGAGGTGAGGTTCCTTGGGCACATAGTATCCGAACAAGGGTTAGCAGTGAACCCTGCTAAGGTAGTGGCGGTACAGGATTGGAAGACACCAAGGAATGCGACTGAGGTCCGAAGCTTTCTAGGACTAGCGGGTTTCTATCGAAAGTTTATAAGGGATTTTGCGAAAATCTCAGCTCCGCTCACGAAATTGACTAAGAAGAATCTAGTGTTCAATTGGGATTTGGATTGCGAGTTTGCTTTCCAACGACTGAAAAGGGCTCTTACAACAGCCCCAGTTTTGACGCTGCCAGATGGGAGCAAGATGTTCACTGTTTATACGGATGCATGTGGGACAGGGCTAGGCGTCGTCTTAATGCAAGAAGGAAGGGTAGTAGCTTATGGCGGAAGGCAGTTGAAAGCGCACGAAAAGAACTACCCAACCCACGATCTTGAGTTAGCCGCAATCGTCTTTGCACTCAAGTCTTGGCGACACTATCTCCTAGGTGAGAAGTTCGAACTTTACACTGACCATAAATCATTGAAATATCTTTTCTCGCAGAAAGATCTTAACTTGAGGCAACAAAGGTGGATGGAGTTTCTTGCCTCGTACGATTTCGAAATCTCCTACACTCCGGGCAAAGGCAACGTAGTGGCAGACGCGTTGAGCCGAAAGAAATTGACCCTAAGCCCGTTGTTTGTTGAAAGACAAAGCCTAGAGTTTATAGCCAGCTTCGACTTTAGGCCCTCCTCCGATTTCGTACCAGGCTTGCTAGCATCTCTCGAAGTGCGCCCAACTTTAGTAGATTCGGTAGGGGCAGCACAACGCGAAGACCCTCAGCTTGTGGAAATGATTGATAGGCTAATTAGGGGTGAGACTTCAAGTCACCTCAACAGATACTCCATCGACGATAAGGGTTTGCTAAGGCGAGACGGAAGACTATGCGTCCCACAAACAAAAGATTTATTAAAGAAGGTTCTAGAGGAAGCACATCACTCCAAGATGACGATACACCCAGGCGGAGATAAAATGTACAAAGACATAAAAAGGACTTTCTTCTGGAACGGCATGAAAAAGGACGTGGCTGAATTCGTTTCTAAGTGTATGGTGTGCCAACAGGTTAAGGCGGAACAGAAAAAGCCTGGCGGACTGCTACATCCTCTGGAGGTCCCGCAGTGGAAGTGGGATAGCATCTCAATGGACTTCATCGATGGGCTGCCTAGGTCTAGGAGAGGCAACACTAGCATTTGGGTAATAGTGGATAGGCTTACTAAAAGCGCCCACTTTTTACCTGTCAAAAGTAAGAGGACTGCCTCATCCATAGCATCACTTTACCTCAAGGAAATCGTTCGACTCCATGGAATACCATCTAGCATTGTTAGTGACCGAGACCCCATCTTCACCAGTGAGTTTTGGCGGAGTCTGCAAGAAGCAGTGGGAACGCAATTATGCTTAAGCACAGCCTATCATCCCCAAACCGATGGCCAAACAGAGAGAGTAAACAGAGTTTTGGAAGACCTTTTAAGGCTATGCGTCCTTGACTTCGGAGGGACATGGGAAGACCACCTTCCTTTGGTGGAATTTGCCTACAACAACAGCTATCAAGCAACCATCGGAATGGCGCCCTTCGAAGCTTTATATGGAAGACCGTGCCGATCGCCCACTTGTTGGTGGGAGTCCACGGATAAGCTCATACTTGGACCAGACATGATCCGAGAAACTTCAGAGAAGGTAGACTTAATACGAAGAAGGATGAAGACGGCCCAAGACAGACAAAAGTCCTATGCCGACAAGAGGAGGACCGACCTTGAATTTGAAGTTGGAGACAGTTTTTCTCAAGGTATCACCGCTAAGGAACGTTGTTCGTTTTGGAACCACAGGAAAACTGGCACCAAGGTTCGTAGGGCCATTCCCTATTATCGAGAAAATTGGGAAAATGGCCTATAGATTAGAGCTACCCGAGAAGTTGGCTGGAGTCCACAACGTTTTTCATGTTTCACATCTCCGAAAATGTCTACATGAGTCTGCTGAGGTGGTAGAGCCAAATATACTCGAAGAGGCCGAAGTGGAACACGAAGCAACCATAAGAAAAGTTCCAACCCGCATCTTAGGAACAGAAGTGAAGAAGCTACGCAACCGCGAAGTCAAGCTCGTCAAAGTTCAATGGAGCGACGCCGAGGGAGACGCGACTTGGGAAACTGAAGCTAGAATACGTACTGCCTACCCTTTTCTGTTCGAGGGTACATCCTTGATCTTTCTTTTTCCTTAAGTTGCGCTTTTATTTTAGGTATATTTCCTCGACCTTATCTTTTAGGTAGAAACCCTTTGGATGGAAACATGTAGTTGAAACATGTTATGGATGATGGTTGCAAGTGGTTGCAAGTGATTGCTAGTGGTTGCTCGTGGTTGCATATACACACACAATCGAGGTTTTAGATCGGCTCAGTCACTTCATATTGCATATGCATATATGTTTGCATTCGTATATGGTTGAACTTTAATGTGTTGTCATGTGGATGTTGCATTTGTATTGAATGATTGTGCACTCATGTAGAATCAAGAATAGGAAAATTTGCATACATAATGGATTCATGGCACTTACATAACTCGCATTAAGGAGGTCAACTGAATCAGTAGACCGCCTGATTTTGCATTAGATAAGTACATGTACACACACACTTCGCATATGATCATGAAGCATTAGAAATCTTTTAAGGACAATGGATGCTCGTGTTTGATGGATGAGTAGATGGATGATTGGATGTTAGGATATACATTTTCCTACACTTGAAGATTTCGGGGACGAAATCCTTTTAAGTGGGGGAGAATGTAACACCCCGCGAATTCTATAACTGTGAAATTCACAAATTAAAGTATAATTAATTTGAAATCAAAGAACTAAGGGAAACGGGATACGCCATTGCGTTCGTCTCGGAAAAATACGCGAAATAGAGTCCGAGTTTTCGAAAAACGGAGTCCGTATGAAGAAGATATGGCCTTCGGAAGTTTCTAATTCAAATTTAAATTCGAAAATGGGGCCCAATGGGCCAGGGTGGAAAAGCGCCGCCTAACACACCCAGGTCGACTGGGCTGTCGACCTGGTCTAACCAGGTCGACAGGGCTGTCGACAGGCATGTCGACCTGGTCCAGACCCAGGTCGAGCCCAGTCTAACCCGGCTGGCCTATTCTATGTTGGTCGACTTTCTGTGGTCTGCTTTGTCATTAGGGCTAGGTGGCAGGCTCTAATTGGTCTCTCTATCGAATGAATGGCTACGATCAATCCAAGCAACATCAATGGTCCTAATCAGTTCCTAACCTCTATAAAAACAACCCTAGACTAAACCCTAATCTATTCATTCAAAAATAAGAACAAAGCCGCCATGTTGCTGAGGAACGACTAGGAGTAGCCACCAAATTGGAGAGAGGATTAGGAGGCAAAATTCTAAGGCATAAAGCAACCTAAACAAATCAATTCAACAAAGGAATTTGCGTCTTCAAATCCCTAAATTAGAGAATTCGTCACACCATTGTAAGTAGAGTATTACTTTGGTATGAATAAACAATTGTGTTGGTTTGTATGCTTGAATTGTGGCAATAAAGTTATTCATATTTGTGCGTTCTTATCAATTTGAAATATTATATACGTTTGGATATTCTTGAATTATGTTATTCATGTTATAAAGAACTACATGCGGTAGTTCTATGCAAGTATACGTTTGGAATATTTCGCAAATTATGTAATCCATGTTGAAGCTACATGTATGTAGTTGATTTAAATTCATGCAAGTTTGGGGTTTTGCTACTATGCCATCATGATGTATATTTTTGTGCATAAATCAATTTGTAAGTAATTAAAACAAGTTTGGTTATTATAATCCATATGAAATTATGTTGAGAATTTGGCATCATGTATTAAGCCATGCTTTTGTACTAGAAAACCTATTTGCAAACTTATGAATATGGCTAGGCTATGAATGATATTTGGCATAATTGAAATCCATGATTAAGTCTATCTTGTTTACAAGAATTATATGATGACATATGTGGTACATAGTTAGGATTAGATTCAAAATCCATTTTTGCAAGTTTACATGACTAAAGTAAGAATCATGATTTCATGTTAGAGATATTTATGCCATGCTTATGTTTGACATTATGCCATGCTTATGTTAGAAATATTTATGCCATGCTTATGTTTGACATTATGCCATGCTTATGTTAGAAAAATTTATGCCATGCTTATGTTTGACATTATGCATAAATAAAAGTATAGGTTCATGTTGTAGTTATGACTATGTGTCAATAATGATACCCAATTTAGACTCTTATCTCAACTACAAGTTCACATGCTTTGATTCATGTCACCTATGCTTTATGACCAAAGTATATGTCACTACTATGCAAGTACACCAGTTTCTATTTTGTATTCCCAACGTCATATTGCAAGTTCATACGCTCACCTTCCCCTTTTTGTGTATGTAATCACGCCATAAGCCTCCCCTTTTCGCATGGCTAAATTGGGCTTTAAAAGGCTAAGCCCAATATATATAATAAACGGACGTGTAAAACGGGGGAAATAACGTTGGGTTAAAATTACTAATGAATGAAAATATAAAATAGAAGGGCCCAAGTTCAAGTATGGGTTGGGCCCATGATTGGTGTAACCTTTACACCATTAACTTAATAATGGGCCGCAAATATTTACATATAAGAAATAAAGAAGAATGACAAAATATGTAAATGTAGAAAATACGATGTGTTTAACCCGAGGTTGGATTGAGTTGTGATGTAAACCTGCCCGGAACCGCCCGGCTGTCCAGTAGTCACAACAATACCTATCCAATGTGGGAGGTTAAACATGGAGCCCAATAAGGACCCGAGGTTAGACTAAGTTGTGGCGTAAGACTGCCCGGAACCAACCGGCAACAGGCAGCCACAACAATACCTGTCTAATGTGAGAGGTCATGGCCTTAATAAGACAATTAAGGCTGAGTCAGGATTGATAGGATTAAGTGAACTAAAGACTTAATCAAAATGGAACATGCTAAACTAAACGGACTGGTGGGGTTAGGTTAGGGAAACACTTAACCAACTTAGCATGTTGGCTAGAGATAGAAAACCTAGTAACGGGGGACCCTTTTCAGCAGTAACCCTAGAAGGTGTATCAGGATACCCTGAAACTAGGCAGGGTGGGGTACGATTACTGGGCTGATTGTAAGAGGTCAAATCGACGGCGGTGGTGTAGCAGTGTAGGTTCTAACGGAGTGCGGGCGTGCACACACTCCGGCGCAGAAAAATAAGGCACTGGACACCAGTAGCATACCTGTCCACTCTAAGGTTGTGTCGGGCCGCCACCATGGGACTTGATACACCCCATGGTGGGACCAGCATAGGTAACTACGACATCGGGGGCCGTAAGACACATGTAACTATGCGAGTAGGAGCCGATCATCATAGAATGGATCACATCACCCTGGTTATGGGGTGCCAGTTGGAAACTAGTTTACATGGGTTCAGAGATTAACATGGGGTACGATAGTATATTCGACCCTAGACAACTTAACCAAGTTTATTGTGCTTGCCCACTTCCTATTTATACTTATCATACCCAGTTCTTTATTCATAGACAAAATAGTACTAGACTTACTCAGGCTTTATGTCTGACTCTACTTTTCTTTCGTCTTCTTTCTTCCGTTCCCCCCCCCCCCAGGTCCTCAGGGAGGGAACACAGCAGCTTGATCAGCCTTGACATCCAGCTTGAAGAAGAGAAATGTATTGCTTGGACTTTCCTGTTTTGAACTATGGCTTTGGACAATCCACTATGGGGCTTTTGCAGTTTATCTACGTTTTATTTATGCTTCTTTAAATAATGTACTCAAGACAGATTATGAAAGTGTTATGTTATGTTTTTGGAAAGGATGTTGTTGTAACACGTATTTGATTTTATGAAATAAAAGTTTGTTGTTCTTCCGCTGTTTACAAATATGTGTTCTTATATCTGTCTTGTATATCTGTGACTTGTACTTATAAACCTCCACCAAAATTAGGGCATTCCCTTTGAGAGTGGCCCTAACGGAGGTGGGGTGTTTCAGTGGGTACCCAATTAGGATTTGTGTTCGAATGTCTTTTACATGTCATAAGTACCTGATTAGGCTTTGCATCTATGCGTCTTTTATGTGTTATAGGTGCCCGCTCGGTTGAACAATCCATGCTGGGTATAGATTGGTTATTGAAGGCCCAGATTAGGCTTTGTGTCTGGATGTCTTTTACGTGTCATAGGTACCTAATTAGGCTTTGTGTTCGGATTTTTTTTATGTGTCATAGGTACCCGCTCGGTTAAACAATCCCTACTAGATACAGATTGGTTCGAAAAGTGCCTGATTAGGCTATGAGTCCGAATGTCTTTTACGTGCATAAGTACTCGATTAGGCTTTGCGTCCGGATGTCATTTACGTATCATAGGCACCTGCTCGGTTGAAAAATCCCTAATCGGTACAGATTGGTTTCTAAAGTACCTAATTAAGCTTTGCATCTGTTTTTCTTTTACATGCCACGAGTACCCGATTAGGCTTTGCGTCTGGATGTCTTTTACCTGCCATAGATACCCGCTCGATTGAATAATCCCTATTGGGTACAGATTAGTTCCCAAACGTGCCCAATCATATGTTGTTATATGCAATGTCAAGGTATCAGTCTTGGAAGCACACTGGTATCAATTTTTATACCGAGATTATGTTTTTATGAATAAGGTATCAGTTTTACAAATATAATGGTATCAATTTATTTATTTATTTTGAAATTCTGTTTACATGAATATGGTATCAATTTTATGAGCATTCTAGTATCAGTTTTCTTACCGAGATTATGTTTATATTATAAAGCTCATACCGAGCATATAACTGAGCACATAACCGAGATTATAACCAAGTCCATAACCAAGCTCATAACCGAGCATATAACCAAGCACATAATTGAGCCCATGACTTGGCACATAACCAAGCACATAACTAAAACTATAACCGAACTCATAACCGGTTACATAACAAATCATATAACAAAACACATAACCGAGACTATAACCAAACTCATAACCGAGCATATAACCGAGCCCATAATTGAACCCATAACCAAGCATATAATCAAGCCCATAACCAAGCTCATAACCGAGCACAAAGCTGAGCTCATAACCAGGTACATAAGCGAGACTATAACCGAACTCATAACCGATTACATAACCAATCCTATAAGCGAACACATAACTGAGCCCATAACCAAACACATAACTAAACCGGACACATAACGGAAACATAACCGGTCACGTAATCTAACACTTAACCAGGTACGTAATGGATCCTATAACTAGGCATATAATTGAGTCCATCAGGGGTAATAAGGTATAAGTTTTGAATTAAAATTTATATCATATGTGTTCATAAAGTTTTTGTATACAAAGAAAATAAAGCAAGTGTTGCCTTCGCAACCTATTCTACCTCCATTAGATTGCTCTTTCATAGTAGTGTAAGTGGTGGTCTGATCTAGTGATGGAAGTGCGTTAGATTTTATTTTTACATTGTAGCAGTTTTTTAGTATCAATTTTGCAATCACACTAGTATTTGTTTTGTCACTCCTTTTTTGTTTATGGCAATAGGGTATCTGTTTTGAACCAATATATGGTATCAATTTTTCACTGTTTTTCATGTTTGGTTATATTTGTAGTATATGGTATCAGTTTTGTGTCAAAATATGTGTCATTTTTTGAAATATAGTTTGTATTCATGGAGACAGGTATCTTTTTGATAAAAATGAGATATCAGTTTGATAGACACAACCATGTATACATCTCTTAAAGAAAAACAGTTCACAACACATGATACTATATGTTTTGATAGCATAAAACACAATTAACATAATATAGAAAACAGTTTACACCACATAGAAATGTTGATCATTTGCCAAATTTAACATCGTATACAACAGCTAACAATAAGTAGTTTTCAAACTAATATCATCATGTTTACATTTACAACAGCCCAACAAGTTCAACTACTGAATCTGATCATTTTTCCTCCAAATAAAGAATTGACATATAGTCTCCTAAGTCCCAACAATACCCTTTTTCTTCCAAAATTTCATAGATTAGACGCGCTTTGCATTTCAACATGTTATTTTTGGCAACCTTCAGGGGTAACTCTTTCCTATTTAATGATATTACAATTATCATAAAATAAATCCCACAGTCGAGCCTGTATGAAGGAAATTAATTTGTTAAATAGTGGTATTAATACTCGTGCGTGCTCCGTATCAAAATTAATATATGATAAGTCATAACCTTGTTGTGCACAGTCTGGTTGATGCCTTTCACTTGTACTTAGCTGCATATTTTAAACACTATTTTCCCCATAATTCCTGCAGTATTTGCTCGAGTTCAGCTCTTTGTTATATATATATATATATATATATATATATATATGAGTATTGAGTTTATTTTTATAAACATAGCAGTTTTAGCAATATTATAGCCTCTTTTTTAGGAACTATTTTATACCAATTTCATTGCAGCATTCAAACTGTCATTATTGTTTTTGTTTGATCTTTTAGGCCGATTGGAGTCAAAATGCGACCGCTGCATATTTGCATATGTTAAAGTCACAAGCATCCGGTGACTTTCACAATGCAGTGGGAAGTTGATGACCTTTGTATACTCGTTTCTCACCAATTTTTCGAAAACCGGAAGAGCTATTGTCTTTACAACTGATTTCATTTTGTAAATTAGTGCTTTCTGGCCACAAATATTATTTTCATTGTTCTTTAACATTTGTAAAAATATTGTGCACATGTGAATTGAAAACGTAATTATCGTTACCATCTATAGCAGTGCATAATTGTTTTCGGTTAAAGCACAATATTTCATGAACCAATCAATAATCTGTATTAACCATATACATGTTAATAAGAAGGCAAATTATATTGCAAAATGTAATGATGAATATAATCTAATATGGTTTACATGGTATATGTTTTAAGTAGTTGTACATATCAGTTTATTATTTGTTAAATATACACAGCAACATGATATCAGTTTTGAGCTTATATATGTATCGGTTTTTAAGTTGATTCAATTTACACAGGAAAATGATATCAGTTTTCAGCTTATTTATATATCAGCTTGTTTATAAATAGCAAAATGATATCAGTTTTCAGCTTATATATGTGTCAGTTTGTAATCTAATTCAATATAAATAGCAAAATGATATCAGCTTTTAGCTTATATATGTATCAGTTTGTAATTTAATTTAATATAAATAGCAATGAAGATGAGACATCTAATATAAATTACGGTATTTGTTCATCAGTGAAGTTTCCTTCCAGAACATTAAGAAGCATGTCTTTCGTTATGATACTACCGCCTAAAATATTGTCATCGGTTTTTGCAAGTTCCCTGTTTTGAACAAAAGAAAATTTGAATTAATTTCTAAACAAATCTCTACTAATTTCTATAATAAACTGTGTACTTACAAATTATTCGCTTTTGCAAGAGAGAAGAATATTTTAACCACAATTTGTTGTTCTCAATTCAGATATTTTACACTTTCGCAGTGTGACAGTTTCAAATCTACCTATGATGGTTCTAAAATAGCTATTAGCTTTCCAACTACAATTGGTACTTGCTCTTGGTTTTCTTTTGATTTCGCACTTTATTGTTCTACTTGCTGCTCTTGTTTTTTTAATTTGTTGTTTCTTTTTTAGGCTGCTCTTTGCTTTTTTTTCCTGCTTGTTTTCTTTGTTTTTTTTCTTTTCGAAATCGTTAGATAATCAAACGAAATTCTTTTTTTTTTTTTTTCCTTTTCCCTTTGTCTCTCTATTAATCTCTTTACATATGAAGACGGTTCATCTTTTGTTGGCTCTTTCCTTTCTTCTTGTTGAGTTGCTTTTGTATATAGCTCGTCGATAATTTGTGTGAGTTCAAGTTAAAGGTGGATGGTGTGAAGTCAAATGGCAAGTTTTTACTGACTTTTGGTTCATCTGCAAGTGTAAAGTTTTTTTCCACACTTTCATTATTTTCGTTTTCTTCATGTTCAACTTCCTCAACATGAATGTTGTCTTGGTTTTCATTCTCTGCATGCTCGTTCTCATTTCTTTCTTCTTCTTCTTCTTCGTCTTCTTCTTCGTCTTCTTCTTCTTCAATATCTCGAGAAGGTGAATCAATTTCAGTTTCTTCTGAATCAGGTTTTGGAAGTTTAGTCTCTTCAATTTTTGGTTTCTTGCCTTTCAACTGCTATCTCAAACTGGAAATCTCTCTCTGCTTATCTTCTAAAATATCTTTCATTTTTCAATTCTTTTTACAATTTTATGTTTTGTTTTTTTATTTCTCAAATATTAGTATTCAAAATTCTTATAGTGACTTCTTGCTCCAACGATCCCAATTTGTTTGTTCTTCTTCACGTTTTTTTTCCTTGTTTGATTTTCTTTTCTTTTCTTTGATCTTGAAGAGATTTCGTTACTGTTTCCAATAATTTTTATGCATAGGGACGTATGCTCACAATTTCTTACATCTTCAAAAACAAAATTGTTTTTTAGCAATATTATTGTTTAATAATAGAATACCAGTTTTGATATCAAGATGGTATAAGTTTGTATTTTTTTATATATCAATAAAACTGAAAACAAAAATTAACTAAAACGGGTACTAACAGAAGCCTAAAACAGATACCTAGAAACTGAAAAAAATAACTAAGAACAGAAATTAAACAAAACAGATACCACTGTTTTCCCAAAACAGATACCAACAAACTGGAACAGTAACTGAAAACAAAAAGTAAAACAGATACTAACAGAAGTCTACAAAAATCCTAGAAACTGAAAAAGTAAAAATTAAATAAAACAAATATATGTCGTTCTATGATGTCATCCATAAAGTCTTTGACAACAATTGACTTCAAGCCTCTTAGATCCCATTTTGCAAATCGTAGTTATGCATTGCTAACATTCCATCTTGGCTTCGTTAGCTTCATCCTCTCACACATTCCATACTATGTCAAAATAAATGAATAAAAATTGTAACAAGTTCACAAATGCTAAAAAAAAAATATGAATAAAAACGAATAAATTAACAATAGAAACATTACACATCCAAACATGTTTCTTGGATTATGAACGAATTTGTTAAAATTCTTTTCAATTGTCAAAGGCCAAGAAACTGTCTTCATTTTTTCAAAATCACATATGAACTGCAGAAGTCTCCATCTTAATTTTTGTTGGTTGTTGGGGAAGAAAAATTTAAGTAGAATATCCATGATGAGAAGAATAGGCAAGTCTTTATCATTTTGTTTCTTTTTTTATTTGCTTCTTCCTTTATTCCTCTTACTATCAAAATTCCAGTCATACAGGCTGATGACCCAAAATTCCATGACGCAATTTTTTTACAATTCGATAGTATCGTTTTGCTAATCATTATTCTAGTAGGTTGTATGTTGTTTTCAAGCATCAACATCCCAAAAATTAAGCAAATATCTTTGGTTATTATTATCATTTTATTTTTTTTGGGCCAAAGATAAAAGCTTCTTCTACTGAAGCACTTGTAGACTACATCAAAATTTTCTGTGTGTTTCTTGCACTCCTCCAAATCTATTTTTCCTTCATAGAAAATGTTGAAGAAGTCGAAAAATGAAGATCTTTTCAATAAATTAAGTTGCTTCTTGCTTAAAGCTTTCTTCTCCTTCATAAGTTGTATCGCTTTGTATACCGGTTGCAACCCACATCTATATGCAGTTTTTTTTTACTTTTGTTGTTGTTTTATCTTTTGCATCTTGTGGTGGTGGATTAACAAAATCATCATCCTAATATGTGTGTGAGTATATGTATATACAAGTGTTAAGTAGTTTTTAAAGAGTGTTTCAATATGAGTTGCAACACAATATCTCTTTTTAGCATTGCTAACTATTAGTTTTTAAAGAATATTTCAATATGAATTCAACATGGTATTTGTTTTTAGCATTTCTAACTATCAGTTTCAAAGAAAGTTTCTATGCAAATCACAACATGGTATATGGTTCTAGCGTTCGTAACTATCGTTTTCAAAGAATATTTCAATATGAATTCAATATAGTATCTGTTTTCAGCATTTCTAACTATTGGTTTTCAAAGCTCGTTTCTATGCAAATCACAATATGGCATCTGTTTTTAACATTCCTAACTATCAGTTTTTAAAGAATATTTCAATATGAATTGCAACATGTTAGTCATTTTTCACTAAGCATCAGGTAAATGAAAATGATAGATAAAACATTGTTACCAAATTTTCTTCTGCATTTCTAGCTTGTTCGCTCTTCTTTCCAGATTTTTTCTGATCTTTCATAGTACTTTTTCCATCTTTTCTGTTTTGGACCTTCTTTCTCTTTATTGAATTATTTTTTCTTTCATCTCCTTTTGGGTTTCTTCAGGTGGCTGTAGTATGGTTGAATCTACTAATATTTCTCTAGGTGTTTCTCTAGACATTTGAGTTAAGGTTGTTTGCACATGCGTTTCCACATTGGCCTCAACTTGTTGCTCGACGATTTGTAGAGTTTCAACATGCGACCCGATCAGATTTGTTTTTTTTTTTCGATTTGTACGGTTTCTGCATGCGTCTAAAGTTGATCAACTGCTATTTGAGATTGATTTGTGTTAATTCAGTTTGTGATTGTTCTGAAAGGCGATTTTCAGACGATACATTAGGGTTTTTAGCTGACTTTTTTTGATGTTTTGGAGAATATGAGAATTCAAGTTGTTCTGAAATCGAGCAGAGTAAGGATGAAAGAGACGAAAGTGTGTTTTTTGAGTGAAACGGTCCATGGATTGGGCTTTTGTCGTTCATAATTTTTTTAATGGTCTGTCCTTGTGGATAATTAATGGGGATTGTTAAAGGGACTCCATTTTTTGTTAAGGGAATGATAAATTTAAGGGGACTCCATCTTATTTTTTATTTGTTAAGGGGGGTTTGGAATATTAATAATAAAATAAAATATAGACTAAAGTACCCCGGCCTCATCATCCCTTAAACCCATCGATCAAAATTCAATCTCAGTTCGATCCAAACAAGCCATGAGGTAAAAAAAAAATTAAACGTTGATAAATCCCCTTTTTGAAATTTTAGATTTTGTTGAAAAAGATGAATACAATTTGCAGAAAGCGGATGAATTTCGTTCATTTGCGCGAAAGATTAATACAGTTCGTCATGGAAAGTTTGGATTTTGTTCGAGGGTGAATACAATGTGTTATGGTTTAGATCTTACAGTTTGATAAGAAAAACAACCTCGCTGTGAGATGATTTATCAAAAGTAATTACATTAAAACAGTGTACATATTCCAACATTAAAACAAATGTTTGTTAAGTGAATCTATGCTTATGTTCATGCTGTGTTAAGCGTATGTGTATGTTGTTATTATTATTTTTCATTTGTGGCTAGTGTGTTTTGTATGTGTTTATTTGTTGTTGTTGTATTTCATGCTTACTTTGATAGTGAAAACTAAAGTAAACAATTCCTGAATATGTTATTTTCATGTGTGCAGAACGTTTATGTTTCATGCATTATTATTTTTCTATGTGCAGAATTAAATTAGAGTTTATGTTTTAAGGTTGCATTAATGAAGAGTATAGAGTTAGTATTGGAAATTTTATTAATATGTTTAAGGGGAGACTAATTTATTTTAATCCCCCTTAACAATTTTAAAATAAACTGAAAATGGTACCCCCTTAACCAAAAGTGGAGTTCCTTTAACAATCTCCTAATTAATTTAAAAATTTTATCATTGTCAGTTTATTTCTTTTTCTATATCAGGAAAATAGGATAAAAAATAAAGTTATGGGTTTTTTTCAGCCGTAAGAACGATCTGATTAAATGTTATTGTAAAGTACAAAGCATCAGATTTAGGTATCAGTTTTACAGTGTGCATGATATTATAATTTGACTACCAGTTTTTAAAGCGTGTATAGTATCAGAATTTGACTATCTGTTTTTAAGTATCAGTTTTACAGTATATATGATACTAGTTTTACAGTATGTATTGTCCTTGAAAACAAAATTTTGATTGTTTGTCCTTGAACTTGAAAAAGTTATGATATTTGTCTTTCACAGTGAAATCTCCTTTCTCCTTTTTGTATCAGATCTAATTTGAATTATCACATGGGTTAGACGAGTAATCTCATAGTCTCATAGATCTAAGTGGATTGTGTCAAACTTTACCCTACAATATACAAGTTGAGGGATGGATCATAAATGATCTGCATCGATGTATACGTAACTCTTTTATGTTCTGATCTGTTTACCAGGTCTAACCCAATCAAACGACTTGGAGCAATATGATTAGACGTAAAAGAATTCAATAAAAATAGGGGAAACTTTTCAATTTGTTATGCAAACTGTCAAAAAGAATTCTCTTCTAAACCGCCTTTTCAAAAATTCATGGATTTCTGTATGATGAGCACTCAATCTTTTAAGGGTGCGTTCTTAACGAACGTGAGCGTGGCATTTGAGCGTGCCATTTGAGCGTGGTACTGTAGCGAAGGGGAATTGTGTTTTTAGCTACGAACGGGGTATTTGAGCGTGGTATTTTTAAAATAAGATTTAAATAGAGATGGTTTGACAAATTTGAATACAAATACAGTTTCTAATACAGATACAAGTACAGTTACAAATACAAACACAAATTAGTGCAGACCCGCAGCAACCAACCGATCTCTAATGGTATCTCGAACTAATGACATTTCTTGGGATCCTTCTGCTTGAACACGTTCCGTGCCTCTATTCGTCGTATTTCTCATACTATAATATTCCGTCAAGTAATTATCGGGTATTCGTTCAGGATCATCATCAAAAGCAATAAAATCTGGGTCACCACTATTGTATTTGCGTATGAAGTTGTGTAAGGCCATTGTAGACACCACAACTTTCACTTGAGTTTGAAACCGATATGTAGGCATCTTGTTGAGATTGGTAAATTTTTTCTTCCAAATGCCAAATGTTCGTTCTACGGCCATCCGTAAACTCGAATGGTAGTAATTAAATACTTCATTGGCCGACTTTGGTTGATTCATTGTATCACGGAAATGCGGAATATGATATCTCATATTTCGATATGGCGGTAAATATCCAGTCTGTAGTGGATAACCCGAATCAACTAAATAATACTGTCCAGCTGGAGGGTGAGGAAAGTTATAGTTTCTATCGTTTGTAACAGCATTAAAAATTCTGCTATCATGTGCAGTCCCTTCCCAACCAGCCATAACATACGTAAACTGTAAATCGAAACCACAAACCGCTAATATATTTTGAGTTGCAAACCCTTTTCTTCCAATATAAGGGATAATTTGATCAGCGGGTAAATGTGCAGATACGTGGGTACCGTCTATAGCGCCAATACAGTTTTTGAAATACGGGTAATACCGGGTGGAAGTTCTGATGTGATGTGAAACAGTATTAAATTGTTGTTCCGCTGGCTTTATTACATCAGCAGCGAGTAATTGAAAATCGTTTAGGACATCATGAAAACAAACGGAAATTGTGCTACCTGATCGTTGAAATCTTTCTTGTAGTTGTCTATTTGAAAGCCCAGTAGCCATTGTATAAATGAATATTCCAACCATTTTGACAACACAGATTTCTGGTCTGGAAGCGAGACCATGATGTTGCAGTTTCTCACATAATGCGTAGAAACAAAGCCTTTTCATCCGAAAATTATTTTGACAACGGCTTTGATGGCCATTCAAAATTTCGTTGATCCAAGATAAACCAGTGAACTCCGAAATATTAATCCGCGTCATATGATTTCTCCTTTCATTCTGAACCAGATAAACCCCGTAGAGCTCCATCAAATCGTCGTTCTCGGAGGATGAATCGGAGTTTGACATTAGTCGAATAAGTAGAAAGAGTTGAAGAAGTAGTATTGTGTAAGGTGTTAAGATAGAGGGGGTAATATATAGGGAGGAAGAGAAGTTGGAAATCAAGCCGTTGGCGTTGAACGCGTCGGACGCCAATGGCTTGATTTCCAACATCCAGCGGTCGTTCCATTTGGAGGTGGAAAAAAGTGCTCGCGTCCGACGCGTCGGACGCGAACACAAAGTTAAGCGTGCCAAAACTTTGCTGCGAACGCACCCTAAAGTTTAATTAGCCACAATCCTGTGTGTGATGGGATGCCAGATTTGTGCTCAAAAGAGAGTATATATCTTTAGTGTGTACCAAAAGCACCTCTATTTTTGCTAGTAGCTACCAGGCTATCGCCGATCAAACTGTGTTTGATCGGTAGGTAATCCGCCAACCACATTAAAACAAAAAACGATTGGTGGTAGCCTTTAGCAGAAATCCGAATGCTTTTAGCACTATAGATATCTTTATTGAGTTGGTTTATATGGAGACGTTTAGACCATCGCTCAAACGTAGTTCATTTAAGCTTTGGCTTACTTGGTCAATGCTAAGGCAACGTGGTCTTAGGACTATCAACAGATGTTTCAGATACAGACAGTACCATATCCGTATCTGTATCCGAAATTATTTTCGGATATCGGATATCCGTATCCGTTTAATTTTCGGATATCGGATATCTGTATCCACTAAACTTTCGGATACGGACGGATATCAGATATTTATCCGCTTTGCCAGTAATTAATAAATTTAAGAGCATAAATAAAAAGGTTTGAATCAACATAAAATAATTCTTATACTAATGTTCATAAAAAAACCAAAAAAAAAAAAAAAAAGTGATGATGAAACATTGTTTTATACTAATATCCATAAGCATATCCAAAAATATTCCAAAATTAAACACTAAAACTTACCATTTTCACTAAAAATGGACAAAAATTTATATCATAGTAACATTCAATAGATACAAAATAATCATAAACTCTATTTTCTATTTTGAGTTATATATATTACGTCAATTAGTCGAACGGATATTTTTCGGATACGGATACCACTATAACCATATCTGTATCCGGAAAACTTTTCGGATATCGGATATCCGTATCCGCTTTTCGGATAATACCGGATAACGGATATTTTTCATATTTTCGGATACGGATATCGGATTTTTCGGGTATTAATGGACAGCCCTACTTGGTCTCAAACTAAAACATTTCAAGTTTGGGCTTTGTGGAAATAACAAGATTAATTCAAAATTTCATGGTGTATTCGAATACATCAAAGAATTAGAAGCCCAGCAGACAGCAGGGAAGATATAAAAAAGCTTAGACGAAAACAGAGCAAAAAAAATGTAAAAGTGAAATTTTTATTTTTATTTTTAAAGTAAACATTTTATGGTTTATTCGGAAACGTTGGTACTTATTATTCTACAACCGTTTATTGGTAGTTTGGTTGTCTTCGACAAGCAAAAACAACAGACTATAAACAAAAAAAAACACATTTCCAACAAGTGGAGGCAGGCAGACTCGCATACAGACCTTATTACTATACAGCTGGGAAGTTCATGAATTGAATAGTTTCTCAAATAAGCTACAGTTGAAGTTTACAAAGCTCGTTAAACCTTAAAACAGTAGAACTTGTCTACACTGTAGACAACCAACTCAATGGTCAATTGATTACAGTATTAATGGACTCTTCGCATAAGCAAAACATTACGTACCATTAAGTAATGAAACTGTGTTACCAAAGTTTAGGTAGCAATAAATGTTATATGTTCCTTTTAGCACTTTAGGACTAGATTAAACCATGACAGAGATATGCCCATTTGAGCTTATGTCAAACTAACAAACAAATATATCTATATAATTTTCAAGAAATGGAGAATAGAGAACTTCAATCACAGTTTTGAAAGGACATAAATTTTAAATTTTACTCCTACAGCATTCAGTGTCGTTCACACTAAGTTTTAAAACTTGTTGACTTCAAACTAAAATCGATCACCATTTTTTTTTCTTTTTCGTATAAACTAATTCTATATTAAACTTACAGTTGTGTACAATATATAGACAGGCCCAAAACAGACTACTAATTTGCCATTTCAAGTACAGGAAACTTAAATGTATGATCCAACCTTACCACAGAGCACAAAGCCTTAACCCATTCGTGCAAACTGCCATGAGAATTGTTCTTCCTTACAGATTCCAAATGCTTAACAGCCTCTTTCGAAGCTCCTCGTTTTATCAAAACAGACCCAAGCAATTTAAACGTTGCATCGTTCGGTTGAACTCCATAAGCCAGCATCTGCTGAAAATTCATCACAGCATCTCTCATCCTCCCAACCGATGCATACAAACCTATGACACTATTATAGCTTAAGGTCTCATTTAAAAGTCCATGTGTTTTCATCTCTTCAGCCATTTTATAAGCTTCATCAAAGTGTCCTAGTTTCTTATACAGACATAACATCATTGCGTGCGAGAACTCATTTGCCTCCTTTCTTTGTTTCAAATCTGAGAACACCTCCTCTGCTTCTTTTACCATTGAATTTTCACAGTAAAGACTAATCATGCAATTAGAAGAGTATACATCGTGTTTGTCTCCCAATGCCTTGGCTATTTTGTACGTTTCTTGGGCCTCTTGCACGTAGCCGACTTTAGTATAGAGCTTGATCAAGGAGTTGCATAGAATGGAGTTTGGTTCAAGTCCTTCATCTTTCATTAGTTTAACGTACTTCATGGCTCTTGAAAAGTCTCCAATCTCGGTAAAACCATTTACCAAAACTGAATATACAACAAGATCAGGTTTTATTCTGAACCCAATCATTGATTTGAATATATCTTCTGCCTTTTCAAAATCACCCATTTTCAAAAAACTTGATATCACCATGGAGTAAGGGATACAATCACTCATCATACCTGCATCTTGCATTTTCTTAAGATAGCATGCTGCTTGGTGAGGCAGCTCTGCTGTTGATAAGATCTGAACAAGAGAACTGTAAGTGCATTGATCAGGTAATACGTTGTAACCCTCCATATCGTCGACCATGTCACAAGCTTTATGATATTCTTTGCACTTCCCATAAGCTTTTATCATCACGTTGAAAACAAGAACACTTAATTTTCGTTTGTACACACAACATCTAAATGCATTCTCAACTAAGCTTATATGACCTTTCTCTCCAAAAGCATCTATATTAGCAGAAAAGCACTCTGAACTCATCTTATCAGAAAATCTTTCAAACCAAGACCAAGATTTGTCAAGCAACTTAAGTCTGACATACATTCTGGTCAAAGCTGAGTGAGTATACTCATCAATCTCAAGTTGTTGCTCGTCCATCTCATTCACTAAGGTTTCCACCTCTGAAACCATGTCTCTGATAGAAAATGCATATAAAAGAGTTCGGTAACTCACATTATCTGGTGCTAAACCATTAGCTTTCATCTTCACAAAGCAAGTAGCTGCAGCATTTATATCATCACTCTTTATATAAATAGATATAAGGATATTGTATGTTCTCGTGTCGGGAAAACAATGAGTTTCTTCCATTATTTCCAACAATGAACTGATTTCTTCTAAACAACCATGATTGCCACAAATATGAATCATGGTATTGAAAGTAACTATATCTGGAGCAATGCCTTCCCTTAACATACAAGCAAAGGTATCTGAAGCTTTCTTCAGTTCTCCGGCCTTACCGTAAGTATCAATCAACATGTTGTATGTATATAAGCTATAGCACTTATGACGTTCTAAAGTACCATCATCAATAGCAACCGAAGACCATTTTTTGAAGAATTCTTCAGCCTTTTGAAACTCTTTTGCTTTCCTATAAGTTTGTATTATGATACCCATTGTTACTTCATCAGGCTCTATTCCTTGTTTGCACATTTCTCCTAACCAAATTAGGGACAGTTTGTTCATTCCACCTTTGGAATATGCATCAATTAAAGTCCCATATGTTGAATTTGTTGGTATGATTTCATTAGATTTCATTTCAATCCAAAGTGAATTTATAAGATTCCATCTCCTAGCTTTACCAAGAACCCTAAGCATGATATTATAATGAATTACATTAAGCTCGTAACATCCCTTTTCCTTGAACCAATCAAAAATCTCTACTGCTCTTTTCCAACTTGACTGTTCATTAAGAATGATAGACCTCTCTTTTTTGCTTAACGTTTTTTCCCATGGCTTCAATGCTTCGCTAACATCCCTGATAGTATTCAGCGATTTCAAAATTGAAGGAATTGAGCCGCCATAAGAAGAAACAACTTTTTTGGTTTTGGTGTCGATTTTTAATTTTGAGTCGTATCCGTTACATAGCTTTGATTGGAGAAGCAGATTGCCAAATAAAAATTGGTTACTTGGTTGTTTGTTGTTTTTGAAATTGAAGTCGGTGTTTTGAACAAGGAAGCTATTTGAAGATAAAAGCATTCTCAAAAGAAGAGCCTAGAGAAAGGATTTCTATATAGCTGGAACGCGAGGGAACAGGAGGATTGAATCAAGAATTTACTTCAAAATTGTAATCCTAAGATTTTGAAGAAGAAGGATACTCACCTCAAGCTGCAAAACCCTAGATTTTTTTCTGAAAAACCTTTCACTCTCGTCAATAATTTTGAATCTTATCATTTTGGCTATTATTTTACCGTACTAAATAAGCTTGTTCTGTTTAAAAGCATCTCATTTTCGCTGCTTATTCAGTTGTTCTCAATGTTCTCATCGACCAAGCTCAAGTGCTTAACCAAACAAGGAATCTGGGATTTGGCAGCTTACATTTTTGCCCTCTTGAACGCCTGGTTAGCTGAAAAAGCAATTTTGACACTTTGATCCAAATTAAAACTTTAGGTAATGTTTGGTTTATTTTGAGTTTTAATTTTTCAACGTTAATTTTAAAAATTGCAAAGATTTGAAGGGTGACTCAGGCGACGGATTAAAGACGGAGGGAATTATGTAGGGTACGGAGGATGGTAGAAGGATGAATTTGACATAGTTCTTTGGTTGTTTCTTAAAATACGGAAAATGATTAAAAAAAAAACAATTTTTATTTTATTTGTTAACTTCATTTTTGTAAAATAATCGTTTTTCACGATATGTGTGTGTTGTTCATACTTTTGTACGTATGAAAATCGAAAACTAAAATATTGATAGCATTGATCAATAGACCCGACCGATGACCATAATATAAGCAGTACAATAGGGCTTAAGACTCCGTTGTTGTCATTGGATATGTTTATTTCTCCGTCTTCATTTAAAAGTGCTAAAACGATTACGAAGCTAAGACCAGAAACAAAACCATTGTATCAGTTATTAATGGTACCATATAAGCTAGGGTTGCACCTCTCAATTCTAGCGTAGCTCTCGTTCCAAGTCTATCATAAAACAAAAGGAAAAAAGAACATACTGGGGGGGGGGGGGGGGGGGGTTATTAGCTATGAGGAAAAAAGAACATACTAACGGGGGGAGTTATTAGCTATCCAAATTTCTCTTTTTTCTCCTTTAATTTCTCACTTAAAGGCGACATACGGAGCTCCAACGCCTTATTGCCTTCCTTGGTGCCTGATATTTAGAGGTATTGCCTGGTTTAAATTGAGATATCGACTCGGTGCAAATTAGATTTAACCTAGCACTTGAGTTGCAACTTTCCCCCATATGTCAACAAGATAAGTAAAAGTAAAATTGAGATTTGAATTACTTCTGCAATATTTCCTTTTGAGCTCGGAATGATATATAGCATGCTTGAATCTCCTTGGATTTGTACCTATTGATGTTTGAAAGGCTATGTTGTGAGTGCAAGGGAATTCCTCTCCATATTAGGTAGAGTTCAACTCATTAGATTTTTTTTTTCTCGATGCGTTAAAAGCTTCATATTAGCTTAATTTTGTCATCTAGATGTTGCATCCGGTATAGATTTATGAATAGCCGCATCAGAACGCAACCCACTTTGACCGATTTCAAAGTTGTTGAATATTCTACGGAAACATCAATGAAATGTTTCTCATTATCTAGGTATGCTTCTACATGATTTTCATAACTATCTAGTTTTCATAAGTTAACATCCTGCTTTCAGTTTTTCGAATACTTTGTCGTTTTGATTGATTTTTATTGTATGATGCGACATTTGCCTTCCATTACTTCCCAAATTTGCAAGCAATTTTTCCTTTGTTGTTGTATGGTCTTGAATTCCTTTTTTCTCAAATGTGGTATATAATAATAGTGAGCACTATATAAGCGACATTATATCTTTTTAGTTTGTTTTTGAATTTTTGTTGAATTTATTAAATATTTCTTCTTATATTTTGCCACTTTTGATGCTGATTGAACTTGAGTGTAACGATCTGCGTTTTTGACCGTTCTAGTCGACAATAATTCACATATGTCGACCCAAACAAATCCAATATACAGATAGTTATTAGAGGTAAATACAAGAAAAAGAAAGAGAGAAGAAAAACAATCACAGAATCTCACATAATAAGGACAAAATATAATAAACAAATAACAGTTCATGAAGCTGTTAAAACATGCATTTGATTGTACCTTACAATAATTATTAGAGTTATACATACCTAGACAAAATACAATAATGCAGCAGAACAAAGATGATGATGTCGAAATATATAATAGATAATATGGATATGCAAAACTTCGTCTTCATCCTCTAATAAAATGTGGCCTTCGTTAACTAAAAACTCAGGTTGACCTGAGCATAAACGAAAAGACAAAAACACTCGAATCAAAACTAAAATATTCTTGTATCGATCAAATCAAAATCATATAATAATATGAGTGTCACGGCATCAGAGATACTTACGGTAATTCACATTTCATATCTAGTGTGTTCGTGAGTGTCATAGCTTAAGAGATGTTATGGGAATTTCCATCTCTCATGGATCCATTAAACTAGATATTATATAATATAATACAATATTATAATAGTGCCTATGATAAATATACTATTTAAAATAGCATAAGCGGGATTACCATTATTATCCTTACACTGTTTATACCGTTGTCGTACAATTTGCATATAACACACCAGTACGTCGGTGAATATGGATGCGCCGTGATACGACAACGTTTAAGAAAATCTTAGGGGGCTCGATCAGGATAATACGACAAGGCACACGAGGTAATACACAGGTAGGAATCTACCAGTTGCATGCGCAAATCGGTGGTAATGCATAGCTGCAACTATCGCCCGTCTCAAAACAACACACCCAAAATCAAAGATGCGCATCAAGTCAAACCAAATCGAGGAACTATAATAATCAAGGAAGAATTGTTGTCGGTAAGGGTAACCAACTCACTTGGTCAAGGTATATCTCATGTTTTAATCACTTTAATTATGAGCCGAAGATCAAGGATATCCATCATCATTCTCTCACTTCATTCCAGTAGCGTTCGCCAAACTATCCTACTTCATTTGAGATTCATCCACCACATACACAGCTGTTAAAGTGGTTCCCGGTATTGGCATAGATTATGATAATATCTGGCCCAGGTCTCTTTAACAACCAAGCGCTTACATTTTTCACACCAGTTGGCTCTTTTACATTTCAAAATGTTTCATACTTCATATCGAAATATCAAATTTTGCTTTAAAGTCATTTCATATCCAAAATATAATATACCTTCATATTTAGAATCTCTATTTAATCCGAATTTAGAATCTTGGAATAATTCCAATTTTAAAAAATTTAAATATTTAAAATAATTGAATTTGTTCATATATTAAATAGTTTAGACATATTTGAAACAATTTAAGAACTAAATAGTTAGTAAAAAAATTATATATAGTTGGGATTTAAAATAGTATTGATTAAACTTAGTTATATATATAGTTAAATATTAAAGTAGTTTATAAAATAAATAGTTATTGTTAAAGTAGTTTATTAATATAGTTAATGTATAAAAGTTAAAATAAAATAGTTTATAAAGTAAAATAGTCATTTTAGTAAAATTGTTTATATAATGGTTTAAAATATAATACTTTGAATTCGAATGGTTTCTTTCCAATCTTATATAAACTTGAAGTCACATTCCACTTTCATATCAAGTCGACTTTGTTCCAATATTTCAATTCGAATCAACTTCCATTTTAAATTCAATTCAATTCAAAAAATTCGATTCAAATATTTAACGTTTCCAATTAGCATTCTCATTCTGAATTATTTCAATTTATAACAATTTTGAGTTCACAATTCAAATATCACTTTAAGTTAAGTTAATTTCAATTAAATTTCAAAGATGGGTAAACAATTCAATTTCAATAGATTCAATTCATATTCAATTTCAATTTTTTTAAACTTCAGTTTACAACATTAAATAGTTTCCTTTAGCTTTTATATTTTGAAATTCAGAGTTCGAATTCAAAGGATATCAGTTAAAAAAAAAATCATTTATTTCCCTTAAAAAAATATTTAAACATTCAAAATTTAAAGCAAATTTTATTTAACAATCTGTGCCCATATATAATTTTCTATATTATAGTCAAATGATACTTAAATTTAATTTTAGTATTTCAAGAATGGATATATATCATTTCAATCCAAATTTGGAGTCATAGGTATTTACCATTTCAACATACATTCTTAATTGATTTCAATGATTAATCCCAGGTTTATTTGATGTCCGTAACATCTAGGGTAAAAGGTTGGGATTAATCAACGCAAACAACAGTCATACATAAATAAGGTGAATAACAGGGTGAATCACACAATTTAACATCGATATATCAAATATATCAATCCAAGGCATCCATCAAAATCAATCCATCCAAATAGTTCAATATCACATCATTTTACTAGTTATCCAGTATTTGATTTAATTGGCAACTAAATTTCAATTTTAACCTAATTGAAAATTTAGATTAGTAGTAAATTAAATTAAATTATCGATGCAAATCAACATAAATATGCATTTTTAACTATCAAACAACAACCAATGCAATCATGTCATAACATGATTTTAATCTAACTAACGATCAAATATTTTTGTTAAGCATGAGTGGGTTTAATCACTCACCTTTGATTTTGAACCCATTGAAAATTCAAATAAAGGCCCAAAATTTAACAGTATCCAAGTCTAATCAACCTCTCCATGTCATCTGGAATTTCGATACGGTCTCAAAGAAACATACCGCTAGTCAATTTGTGTGACAACACGAAAATTCATACTGTTTGAATAGAGTATAAACCACACAACTCTGATCCAAATGGATAAGAACTCTCGACCGTCCACTAGCGACCCAAATTTTCAACCTTCAAACATCGACAATTAATGTGTAGTACGACCGTATAGGGGCCTACGGGGAACTCTGCCAAAATATGGATACCCTCCCTTGTTGGTTGTCTCATGCGGTCGCCTATGGTCGCAGTTGGACCTCGTCCCGATCTGAAGATAACCGCTGTCGAAAGTCCAAATGTATGAATCCTAATCGTTAGTATTTTTCGGTAATAACACATCAGAATGTAGGTAAAAACACAGCGGAAAAAGATAACTTCCATATATTACAAGTTCAAAATACAACAGAGTCATACGAGAGAAGTACATGAACTAATACATGAGAATATTTTACAATGACGTATGTTCGACAAAATGATAGATGGAATCATTAAACATAAGAACAGGAAAGCAAAAGACTAAGGTCTTCAAAAGATAAATTCAAAAGATCAGCACCTCTATGATAAGCATCCATTACAAAATCCTAGCTCCACTAGCTAACTGAAAAACCCAAAACACTTCGAATTAGTCATGGGACTAGTGTAAGGAAAACAAAACAATTTTAAATCATTTTAAAGTAAGGCAATTCATAGGACCATATCATATAACACGGAATGAGCTTTCTCCATACGAATACCAGTCCATAAAACTCGCTATGCTCTTTAGAAAATGAAGCTATCATAAGCTCTCGCGCCACACACACTATGCAAACACACACTTGGGCGAGGTTTCACTTATGATAACCAAAATATGCTTGATATGTGAAATTTCTCTTATATTATTATTAGTGCATATAGTGAAAATCCCTTTCGTAAATAAACTTATCAACCTTAGCTAACATAGGTACCATAATATTATGCCAATCTCCTATGTATTTTACGAAGGTCTACAATAGAAAATCATATGGGCACGCAGTGGATGAGTTTCAATTTCCAATAAATGACCAAGGCTAAGGAACTTCCATACCAAGTGGGTTCGCCTCTAGCAAACGTCCCGAGAAGTAAACCCTCCTCTGCCAACACAAGGCCGTCGGTGTTGTTCATACCCATGCCTCACGAGTATGCAATTTCCCGATCGTTACCAACCTTCTCTACGAGATCCCGAATTTTCCAACAAAACCACAATAGTAAAATGTAAGGGCTCCATAATATAGCACTATCTTATAAATAGCCACATAGAAAACACCTGGGCTTCATACCATAGTGTTGCTTCAAAATGCTAGAAAGAAATAGTCATCCCCTAATGGCCACGAATCCCATAACTTTGCCGCATCTTTTGGTGTTTCGGTCATTTCCGGGATGTAAGGTTGATGAAGTCTTGATCCCACAAAGTACTGCTTTTCAGCAAAGACTTTGATCTACCTACCAACAGCACTTTGTATGCCACATTGTCATTTCATCACATATAATTGATAACACTAACCATATAACCTTTGAGCTCATATGTCTCAAAAAATGGTGTTAAGCTAAGGGATAAACCTCCCCTTCCACCAATAGAAATATGTTTAGTAAAGATCAACTACACCAGACTCAATACAATATCAGACATACATCCATATAATTTCGTTCTGGGTCTGAACGAAACCGAAGGCACCATATTCCTCGTCCAATAAAGAAGAGAGACCTTTACATATCCAGAATTCCTTCAAGTACGACTATTGCCACTTAACTGATATAAAATCCATCTGCAAATGGGAGCTAACCATTCGAGATGTTCAACTAGCAGTCCTTTCGATGTGAAGGGTCCCAGTCTTCACCATCGTCTTCGATTTCATTCGATTAGCTCCAACACGTCTTTTTTATCATTTGGAATGGTTTACGGATCCAAACACCATTCCTGGTCTTCCCGAATAATAAGCGCAAATTCAAAAGAACTTATATGGAACATATATGTGCCGAAGTCTCTTCCTTTCAAATTGGAAAACCATTCGCTTAACTTTTCGATCAAAATCTATAAGTGGCTGGGTTTTGGTCATAAAGGAGATGCAGCTAGCAACAATTGTCGTAAGTTGAAGTTGCTGCGTAAATTTCTGACAAAATGGAATATTGAAGTGTTTGGTAACATAAAAATCAAGATAACAACACTTGAAAAGGAAATCTTTGAGCTCAACATCCTGGAAGAAAGCAGAAGACTTAATGAGGAAGAGCAGGGGACATTGGAGACAAAGGAGAAGGAACTTCTTAAAGTTATGGACCAGGAGGAAGTGTACTGGAGACAAAGATCCAGAACTCAATGGCTGAAAGAAGGTGACAGCAATACAAGTTATTTTCATAAGGTAGCTAATGGCAGAAGAAGAACAAATATGATAAGCAGTATTTGGAAGGATGGAGAAGAGATAACTGATCAGCAAAAGTTGAGTGATACTTTTACTGATTACTACAAAAATATTTTTGGTGAGCGTATAGAGCATCGCAGTGCAGTTGATTGGAAAAAGCTTTACCCTACACACTTAAATCTAGATGATCTGGAGAATGCTTTCACTGAAGATGAAATTATGAGTGCATTGAATGAGATGCCGGGAGACAAAGCTCCCGAACCTGATGG
This sequence comes from Allium sativum, assembly GCA_030737875.1. Lineage (NCBI taxonomy): Eukaryota > Viridiplantae > Streptophyta > Magnoliopsida > Asparagales > Amaryllidaceae > Allium > Allium sativum. Next base: position 574,436,486 of record CM060909.1, on the reverse strand, counting down.
CTTTCCAAAATTTTTCCTTAAAAAATACTGGAGCGTGGTTAAAGAAGATATGCTGAAAATTTTCAAAGAATTTTATGATGGCTCGTTGAGACTTAATAAGTTGAGTTACGCTAATGTTGTTTTAATTCCTAAGAAAGAAGGAAATGTGTCTGCTGTGGATTTTCGACCTATTAGTCTCCTGAACAGCACTTACAAGCTTATCACAAAGGTGTTAGCAAACCGATTGAAAGGGAAGATGGATGTTTTGATCGACAAATCTCAATCTGCATTTATCCAAGGAAGGAACATTCTTGATGGAGCGGTGTTAGCTTCGGAGATCATCTCTTATTGTGATCGCTTTGATGTTCCATGTGCGATTATTAAGTTGGACTTTGCAAAGGCTTTCGACACATTTGACTGGAGATTTATGCTGGAAGTCTTAAAGACGAGGGGTTTCTGTAGCAGATGGATAAATTGGATTGCCATGATCCTTTCATCCAACAAATCCAACATATGTGTCAATGGAATTGCGGGCAGCACTATACACTCAAAGCGTGGTCTGAGGCAAGGAGACTCATTGTCTCCTCTTTTGTTTGACTTGGCGGCTGACGTTTTTTCCCTAATTCTGAAGTTTAGTTGTGAGAGTGGTATCATTGATAGCTTTGGCAACGAACACGTGGTGGGCGGTATTAACTCTTTACATTATGCTGATGATACTATCATTTTTAGTAAACCTGATTGTCAATTTATTGCAACTATTAAATTTTTGTTGTATGCATTTGAGAGCTTATCAGGTTTAAAAATTAATTTTCATAAAAGCAGTGTGTACACCTTAGGGTGCAGCGCTGAATGGACAAGTAAATGTGCAGAGATTCTTAACTGCAAGGCAGATTTTTTTCCATTGAACTATCTGGGTATGTGTATCAGACCAAAGAGGTTGATGAAGAAAGATTGGCGACGTCTTACCGAGAAGGTGGAAGTTCGACTTGTTAGATGGAAAGGCCAAACTCTTTCTAGAGCTGGACGCTTAATACTGGTGAATTCAGTGTTATCTTCCCTGCCTCTCTACTGGCTATCTTACTTTCGTTGTCCAGGATGGGTGATTGACAAAATTGATGCCATACGAAGAAATTTTTTCTGGACTGGAGATAAGGAAACAAAGAAGCTGAGCTGTTTAGTTTCTTGGGAACAAGTGTGTAAATCAAAAGAACAAGGAGGACTTGGAGTGCTAAATTTGAAGGAAATGAATGCCGCTCTTTTATGCAAGTGGCTTTGGGTTATGATGAGTGATAAACGAGCGCTCTGGAAGGAGTAGATAACTAACGCCTGCTACAATGGATGGTTTGATTGGAATTCAGACGTTTCACATTGCTCACCTTTCTGGCAAGGAGTCATGAAATACGCTCACTGGATCAAACTTGGCTCAATGGTAGAGGTGAAAAATGGGCTTAGAGTGTCATTTTGGTATGATTGTTGGATCCTACCGATTCCCCTGAAAGATGAGTACGCTGAACTTTTCGACATTTCACGACATGAACTTGCTTCAGTTGGAGACATGTATATTGCAGATGCCCCCGATTTTAGATGGAGACTTTCATTCAACAAATTTGTTACGGGTAATGCTCTTATTCAACTGTGCCATCTGTTCAAGTTGTTGGAAAATGTTCATTTGAGTGAAGGAAACGACGAATTCATATGGAAATTAGAAGGGGAAAAGAACCTTTTTCGTGTCAGAGGGGTGTACAAAATGATGAACTTTGCGGGTAGACGTTGGATGGGATTCGACCTTATGTGGAGCTTTAAAAGGGTACCGCTGAAAGTAAAATTACATATGTGGATTCTCATGCATGGGAGGTTAAACACAGTGAGCAGCTTACGTCACAAGGGTCTAGCTGTGGTTGATGGATGTGTTTTCTGTGAGGAGATGGAAGAAGATTATGTGCATTTGTTCTATAGCTGCGACTTTGCATTCTATGTATGGACGAAATGCATGGTTTTTCTGGCATTGGATCTACATTGGCGTGAATTCATCACTGATCAATTACATTTTTGGCAGAACATTTTTCCTGCACTTGAAAACACACCCTCCCGACACCTTTTTGCTTTGTTAATTTTTGCTTACACTTGGCTTTGTGGCATGAGCGTAACAATAGAAAGTTTAAATGCAAAATGAGATCGCCTAATAAAACCATATACGCCATCCTCGAATATGGTTTTTTATGGATAGGAGACAGTAGGGAAGTAAAATTTGTTGACACCATTGCCGCAAGAGTCCATGACCGTGCTTGCAGAAGGCGAACTGGCGACTAGCTGGGCATGTTGTTTTGGGCTGCTTTTTATGTTGTTGTTATGTATATATCTATGTTATGTGTTATGTGTATGGCTGTATGTTAAGCCTTTATCATTTTGGGGGGAAAATGTAATCTGGCGTTGTTATTTTTTTGGGCTAGATATGCATGTATATATGTTGTAAATATACGATGATGATGTACTGGACTGTATGAAGTTATATATGAAGGCGTGAATCAGTTGATTCACTACCTTTTGCTTCAAAAAAATTGTATCTTCCCAACTCGAATCAATTTCAAGTGATTTAAAATGATTTTACAATATTTTCCATATTTTTAAACAGTTTTATTTGACCTTTTTTAGAAAAGTCCAAATTTGATCTATAAATGGCAAATTCAGGATTTTTATTGAAAATTGATTTTGAAATATTTCAAAATATAATCATTCTTTTGAAATTGGAACCTCTTTTCATTTGGAAAAAAAACATTTTTTATTTTGGGAAAATTGGACGACCAGATCTCCCGATATATTGCTTAAAGTTAACAGTCAAAATTCGTGAACTACCGCGACTTGGATAGTCCTATTCTGGTTGTTTTGTGACTCGAACTCAAAATTCGACCGATTCACTTCCAATTGGTTTATTATTTGATTCAAAATACATATACAACCATTTGAATTTTTTTTTTCCAAATTTTCAAACTTAAAATCAAATATTTAAATTTATGAATATTATATTGTTATTTTAAATAATAAAATATTATTGTTTTTCACATCAAATAAATTTCAAATTTTTTAAAATTAAATTTCAAATCTAATTTATTTTCAAATTTAAATAATGTTCAAATTAAATTTCCAAATAACCACTCGTTCGATGGATCAAATAGGGATAGCCATGGAGAGTAGAAAACTAGATTTTCCAAACCTAATCCTAGAACGTTCCGATATTTTTTGAAAGAGACTTCGTAAATATATATGTTCCATACATTGTCATTCACCTAAGTGTTAATAACATTAACACTAAATTATTCAATGAATATCATTTCAAATAAGTGTTAATACACCCTAACACTTTCAATCAACAATCGAGTAACTTAGCCAATAACCAAATTAACATCCAATAACCCAATTAACATCCAATAACAACACAGGGTGTCATTAACTTAAGAATTCACACCATTAACAGATAAAGGTGATTTTTCTACACTTTCAACTAAGTGACCACATTGTTAACATATGAAAACAATGTCTTGACACTTTAAACTAAGTGTGAACATAATCAATACATAAAGGAGACATTTTTAACACTTAAATCTAAGTGTTTGCATAGTTAACATATGAAGTTAACATTTTTAACACTTTAAGGTAAGTGCTTACACTTTAACTATACCAAAGTGATATCATTATCACATTAAAGTGAACATTTCCACTTTTAACATACCAAAGGTGATGTTTCTAACTTCTATTCATACTTAACATACACAAAGGTGATGTTTTTAACTTCACACACCATGTATTCAAACTTAACATACTTGGTTATAACCAAATCAACTCAAGCTCAAACCAATCATCATCATATCCAAAGCAAACTTACACATAAATATATACTATTTTTAACACAAAAATGATAAATTTTTCCTTTACCATGGGTTCCACTCCTTCACTCTTTAACTGGTTGGACTTTAGCTTGTAAACCAACATGAGTTGAATCTTCTGAATTTAAAACTTGTAAAAAAAATGGATATTTATGTAGGATAGGCCTTGCTACTTTGAAGGATGGGGATCTAAGTGTTTTTAGGATGGGCAGATGTGATTTTTAGGTGGAATAGTGCAAGGTGGTCACGACCTAAGGGGGTTTTGGGATTAAAGCTTGCAAATGAGGGAAGGAGGTTGTTGTTTAGGAGAAGTAGATAGGAATTAAAGTGTTTTATGATTATAAATGTGGAGAGAAGAGGGGGAACAAAGGGAAAGTTGTGAGTTCAAGGAGAGGAGCCATTTTTTAATTTTTGGAGAAGAAGACGAAGTAAGAAGTGAAATGAAACGAAAGGTAGTGTGTTGTATTGTTAAGAGAAGGAGAAGTGTACACATTTTGTCAACTCAAAAGTTACTTTTAAAGAAAAAGAGACACCTCAAAAGCAAGAGAGAGGAAGGCACATGGATGTGTTTTTAAGTGGACGTTGAGTTGGCATATAAGGACAAAAATTGAATTAGTTAACTCAAGGGTTTAACTTGTTTAACTGAATTATTTCACTTCTTATCTAATAATGTTAATTAAAACACTTAACGAATTACTATAATAAAGTAAATTTGAAATAAAATAATAAATTTTAAAATATTATACTTCAAAATCCATTGAAATTATATTTCTAGTCCATTATTTAAAGTGACTAAAATACGGATCATTACAATCGCCTCTACTTAAAGAATTTCGTCCTCGAAATTGGACAAAGCAAAAGATAAGCTGAAAGAGAAAAGATGCCGAAAAATAAGCATACCCGATAAGAGTCAGGGAGAGATATCGATTCTGCACCTAGGATAAGATTTCCTCATGCTTTCCTCTATTTCCCAACTACAGTCCTTTGGGTCTCCGCTCCACTTGACTTTAACTAATTTGATCACCTTGTTTACGAGCTTTTGCTCTTTTCAATCGATAATCTTGATCGGTTCCCGCCTTACTGCCAAATTTGGAGTAATCTCCAAATCCTACTGAGTTGTTTCCTCAACGATTTGGTTTCTGGATCATGAATGTACTTTCTCAAATGGGATACATGAAAAACATCATGCACTCCGGACAACAAGTCTGGAAGCTGAAGACGATACGCTACTGGTCCAACTCTCTCTAAAATAGGGAATGGCCCAATATTCGAGGTGCTAATTTTCCGGTTTTCCCAAATCTGACGACTCCCTGCATTGGAGATGTTTTTAAGAATACTACATCACCAATGGAAACTCCAAATCTTGCCATCCTTTGTCGGCATAATTCTTCAGTTGACTTTGCATGGCTTTCATCCTTTTTCTAATGTGATCAACTTTTCTGAAGCTTCTATGATCATATCAGGGCCAAGAACTAATCGATCTCCTTTTTCTACCCAACAAGCCGGAGATTTACACGGTCGACCAAATATTGCTTCAAACGAAGCCATTTTAATGCTAACCTAAAAAAATTTATTGTAAGAAAATTCAACTAAGGTCAGATGGTCTTCCCAAGAACTACCAAAATCAAGGACACGGGCTCACAACAAATCCTCCAAGGTACGATTTAATCCCTTAGTTTACCCATCAGTCTATGGATGGTATGCGGTGCTAAAATTGAGCTTGGCTTCCAATGCCTTCTGAAAAGCTTCCCAAAAATGACAAGTGATGATCGGATCTCGATCTCTCACTATGCTACTCGATATACCATAGAGTCGAACAATCTCTTTAATATACAGATCTGTCAAAGTTATTGTTGTTCGGGTCGACTTAACTGGAATAAAATGAGATGTCTTAGTAAGCCGATAAACAATCACTTAGATTCCTTTATTTCCCCTTTTAGATCGTGGAAATACATGTTGGATCTAGATTAACCCTAGAGGGGAATGAATAGGTTTTATTGAATTTTATAGAGATATTAAAAGATATCACAACACAGATTACGGTAGAGAAAATAAACGCAGAGAGTAAATAACACAGATTTTACCCAGTTTTGGCAAACGCTGCCTACTGCTGCAATCCCCATGGTTTTTACTAGGTATTAAACAGAGACCCACATACAAAAACCTATAAACTCACGAACCCATCGCTAACCGCCTATACAGTTTTGTACACTCGCAAAACTTGCTACTATTCTAATCCTACGCTCAAACACTACATTGATTTCTATCTCCGAAACCAGATTTTCCCCTAACTATGAACCCGTAGCTAGTAAACCCTAACTATAAGCACTATAGGTAGTAAACCCTAGTTTTCAGACAAACTAGTAAACTCCTAGTTTAATAGACAAACTAGAAAAAAGATGATGATTACAAAAGTAAAACAAAATAGTATAAAACCAAAAATAAAAACCCTCCCTTCTAACTAAAGAATAAATCCAACCTGATATTTCTTTTATTCTGGCTTTTGAAAAACAATGCCGGCCGACCCCTAAATCAAATTACGGTTTTTCTGAAATCCGAAATTACAACTTCGAATCTGAAAGGAAGATGCTCTGTTGATTCCTTCTGGCTCTCTAATGCTTCTTGCTCATCGATTTAGGCTTTTGTTGTTGATCGAAAACGTGAGTTTTCTGAATTGATTTTTGATTTGCCTTCCAATTTTTGATACTTTGTTTTTGATCACTTTTTGTGAGTGATGATTTGTGTGTTATATAGGGTTTAGAAATCCTTAAAAAACTTTGATTTCACTAAATTGGTTTGATTGATTTTACTTGTGATTCCCCTTTTGGTTGCCTTGAAAAATTTAGTCGAGAATCCCTTGTTGCTTTAGTTCTGGAAACAAAATAAATTTGTTCTCCTTTGTCCTTGCGTGATTGTTGCCATGCATGATAAATTTGGAAAACACCTAAAGTTGTTTTCTTCAATTCTGTGGTATATAGCTGTGAATATGATCTTTGATTTCTGGAACGGTTTAAAGCCCGTGACTTGTTGCCTTGTATGATTCATTGAAAACTGGAAGGATTTGTTGAATACTTGCCCAAAATTGTGCATTCGAAAATTCATGGAAGTGATTTAAAAACTATGTAACAGTTTGTTCATTCATGGAAATAATTGAATGAAAAACTTGCCCAAAGACGAATTGTGTATTTCTGGAAAACAATAAAATTGTTTTCATTTGGCCCCTTGCGTGATTGCTGAATGACGACGAATACTGCTTGACTTTTGCCATCTGGAATCAATTAAAAAAGGTCTCCCTGCTTGTTCAATTTTCTGGAAAGAAATTGCAATTTTCTTTTTGGAAAAATCATTGATTATATTCTTGCCCCAAAATGTTGAATTTTCCCAATGATGACACTGTGATTTCTGGACACATTTAAACTGGTTGCTAATTATACGTTTCTAGAAAAATTTGAATTGTAAATTTATGTCTTTCCCAACAAAGATACATTCTAGAAAAACATTTGAAAATTTCTTGAGACTTTATGAAATGCAGAATTTATTTCTTTTGAAAAAATTATTCCTTTGGCTCTATGTATTCATGTGTACAACTGCCTCCTTGTATAATTATTGTTGCCAATTATGACATGTTGTGTTCATTTTATTGTGTGCATGGTTATCTGATTCATTGTTATATACTTGAACCTGTGCACATTCATTTCCTGCACTCTTGCTATTCCTGAAATTGTGTGCACCACTTTTCCTAGCCTGTTCCATATCTGTTGTTGCTACACCTCTTAGCTGTAGAACTTAGTTTTCTACTAGATCATGTATTAGTTGGCTTGCTTTTGAGCTGTTGCACTCCTTGTTTGTTGCACTTCTTGTTTTCTTATCACTTGATGCTTTTACAAGTTATTGTTGTTTGACCATGTCCATGATGAACCATTTTTGTTGAATCATTTTGCTGAACCATTTTGACATATACTTGGCACTGTGCATGCTGAACCATTTTGCTTCCTGTGTGAATTGCATATGTGCACTGCTGGTTCTTGACTCTTGTCTGTTTGTATGTGTACACTGTCTTGTGCTTGCATGGCTAGATTATGTGCATGTGTACATGGTTGAGTTATGTACATCTTGACTGTTCCACTGTGACTTGTTGAACTGCGCTAAACAAATGTATGTTGTTGTCCATTTTCACCATATATACATATATGTATATCTGCACATTTATGCATATATATATATATATATATGTATGTATAAATATTTAAGAAATTCTTTTTGTCAAGCTAAGATTGAATTTTGACCAGATTTGCCCCTGCATGCCTAAAATAAATATGTATATACATACATGTATGTGTATACATGTTTTGTGTATAGGCAGTTTATACATGTGAGCACTAGTGGAATTGTCTACCTGTGGTATTTACAGTGAATCACTTTGAATATCACAAGCAGTCTAGACATAGATGGATGTCCATATAAATCAGATCAAGTCATGAAATATGATGAGAAACACACCAAAATTCCAAGGTAAATAAATTTTAAAATAAAATTATATTTGCTAGAATTTAAAAATATTTTTATTCCTGTTTACTGCATGTGTTTTGTGATAGGTAAATAGAAGACTGGACTTACAGGGAAGCTGGCAGAAGACAAGTGTGACAGTGTCAGTGTATGTGTCAATGAATGTATGAGTGACTGGGAGAAATGTAGTGAGGCAACGTTGTATACGAAAGAGTGACTGTATAACAGAGTGAATGTAGTTGAACTGTAGTGAAGAGCAATGTATGTATATAAATGAAATTGAATAAATTGTATTATAACGAGATGTATAAATAGTGGAGTTATAAATTTGTACCATTGAAATAAAATATTATATTTAAATAAAGTATTGTTTGAATATTTAAATTCTTGTGCAGTAGTTTTCGATTTAAATATAAATATTTAATTTTGTCTGTGATGTAGTAGAACAGTACAAAAACACATTTATAATAATTAATATATGTTAGTTATCATCAAACAAAAATCATAGAATTGTTAGATACAACAATCTCCCCCTTTTGATGATGACAAACATATAATAAGGTTTTGAATATAATAAATGTGTTTGACAGTGAATTGTTGAACTCCCCCTATAAGTTTGTTGCTCTTACAAAAAAACTCCCCTAGATAAGTGCATGAGTGAAAAAAATAAATCGAATGAAATTTCAATATTAAAATATTTATTAATTATTCACTCATAAATCAGAATCTTAACCCATTCTTCCCCTTTTGTTATCATCAAAAGGATACAGAAATTAAAACAGTGATGAAAAATTGAACAGAAATATATGTTGGATCTAGATTAACAATAGAGGGAGATGAATAAGGTTTATTGAATTTTATTGAGAGATTAAAAATAATCACAATGCAGATAATAAAAGAGTAAGTAAATGCAGAATGTAAAGGACACAGATTTTACCCAGCTTTGGCAGACTCTATCTACTGCTGCATTCACTAAGGTTTCCACTAGGTAATAGAACAGATGTCGCTTACAATACCCTGTAAACTCGTAAACTCCTCGCTCTTATTCTATTCCTACGCTCAAAACCCTAGACTGATATATATCCCCTAGATCAGATTTCCTGGGGTTACAAACTCGTATCCCTAGTTTTTACAAACTCTAGTAAACTGCTAGTTGAAACCCTAACTAGATTCCCTAGTTTTTTACAGACACTAGAAATACTGATCAAATGGTATACAAAACAATGTAAAAAACATTTCAAAAATAAAAAAAATTAAAACCCTAGTCCTTAAAACAAAGAAGGCTTAGTCAAATTTGAGTATGCCTACCCATTTCCATTAGTTTGCATCAACACTTCTATGGCCCGACCCCTTTTTCTCTTGAGATAAAAAACGGCGGCTGTCGCTTAGAAAATGAAATAGGGTTTTTGTTTTTCCTCTAAATCAAATCGACTTTGTGAAAGCTTGCTCTGGAAAATTCTATGAAGCTCTAATTATTTGATGATCTTTAATGTTGTTCTTCGTCGATGATTTGGTTGCAGCTACGATTGAAAACAAGTGAGTAATTTCTGATATGAATCGATTTCTGCTCTTTGAATTTTTGGTTTCTATTTTCGATGCTCCCAAATGCCTGTGATGAATTGGTTGAATATATAAGAGTATAACATCTCTCTCTGATTTCAAAATAATGACTTGATATGGTTTGCGTGCTTTTCCTCTTTAGCTTGCATGATTTCTTGAAATTGTTGCCTTGCTAAAATGGATGATTCGACATTGAGCGATGCAATGAATTGCGTGATATCCCTTAGCTTTAAATGCCTTGGATATTGCATGCCTTTTGAATTATTCCTGGAATGTATTCTTGCTAAATTTTGATCACTGAAATTCTGGAAACAATTCGAACTAATTTGTCATTTCTTAAAATTCTTGTGTGATTTCCACCCTTTTGTTGCCTTGAAAGATTTGAATTGGCCTTAAATGTATTTGAGTGTGTTTCCTCTTTTGGTTTCCTTGATTGAATTTGAATTTGTTGCCTTGATAAAAGTTTCTCTACTTGGCATTGAATCATATATTTGAAAACTGGAAATGAATTCGTCCTTAAATAAATTCCTTGAATGCATCGCATGAAATCTGGTAAATGTCAAAACCTAGAAATAAGAAATCTTTCCATATATGCTCCATGTCTTATTCAGTACTGGAAACAATTGCAATGATTGTTGATTGAATTTTTGGCCTTGATTTTCTGAATGATTTCCACTTGAATTGTAAAATACTCGCCACATATGTACACCCTTAACTATTGCCATGACCATTCATGGAATTATTGATAGAACTTGCCACATATGTTTTGTGTGATTTCTTTGCATTGATTTTCCTTGCATGATCACTGATTGCTTGTTCATTGCTGAGCAGTTCATATTGGCTTGGTCATGTTTGTTTGATTTGAGCCATTCATGTTTGCTCGACCACTTTGAGTTATTTTCATGTGCATGTAGACCATATATGAGCATTAAGTCGAGTTGCTCCACGTGGCTACACCTCAGATGTTGTACATGCAGTCATTTAGAATAACTTTCATTTACCTGTAAAACTCTGACTAGATAGCCTCTGCACAGAGATATGTGTATATACATACACATGTATGTGTATACAAGTATCATGTGTATGCAGTATATATGTGAGCACTAGATGAATATATACATATCAAATCGAGTCGTGAAAAATGATGAGAAACACACCAAAAATTCTAAGGCAAATAAAATTTAAAAATAAATTTATATTTGCATGTGTTCAGTTTTATTTCTATTGTAGTGTACTGTGTGTGTTTCATGTAACAAGTAAGCAGATGGTGACTGGACTGACTGTGCTGATGTGAGGACGGAAGGCAACAAATGATGGTGTTCATATGGGTTAGTTAATGAAAGTATATGTGCATGTACAAGAGTGTGAATATGAGTTTGTATAAATATATAAAAAATTGTATATGAGTGGACAGATAACTGTAATGAGGATCACTGTACAAAAATAAATTAACTATGAATGTATTACTGAATTACAGTGTGTTGTACGAATAGTGGAGTTGTAAATCTATATACTGTTTGAATGTTGAAATAAAACATTATATTCAAATAAAATATTATATTCAAATAAAATATTGTTTGAATGTTTAATTCTTGTGCAGTAGTATTCCATTTAAATATAAATATTATATTCTTGTCTGTGATGTATATATGAAACAATACCATAACAAACACATTTATAATATTATATATTTAGTTGTTATCATCAAACAAAAATCATATAATTGTGTATACAACAACGTTATATACAACAACGTTATATACAACAATCTCCCTCTTTTGATGATGACAAAAAAATATTAAGATTTTGAATATAATAAATGTATTTGACAGTGAAGAACTGAACTCCCCCTATTTGAATGCTCCTCCTATAACTGTGCATGAATGAAAAAGAATGAAGAATGTAATTTTCAATATTAAAATATTTACTCATGAATCAAAATCTCAACATATTGTCCCCCTTTTGTTATCATCAAAAGGATACAAAAGATAAAATAATGATGAAAAATAGACTAAAATTATAATTTCAGCTTAAGAGGAAGAGCGGTCATCATAAATCTCAATAAATCAAACAAAAATCATAATATTCTAAGAACTAGTGGCATATTTCATATTGTAGTATGATGGATTTACGATGAATTTATAAAAATGGAGAGAGTTTTAAAAAAATTGATTCCAATTATTTTCAAAAGAATTTTGTAAATAAAACACAGAAACATTGATGAATTTAGACTACGATAAATTCAATTTAAGTGACAAAATCAAATAATTCCAAATCCCAATAGCTATCAATCAACAAATCATAAAATATTAACTCATTTCACAATATAGAAAATGGGTTGATAGGCTGGTTTTTACACACCAATGAGAGTTTCATATAAATTTTAATTTATTCAAATTATTTTCTTTTCTTTTTATTTAAAAGCACACTGACCACGCATAACTAGATCTTTGATTTTTAAATGAGGTTAGTTTCAACTTAAATATAAGTAATCTCATAACCATGCATAACCAGAGCTTGGATTTATAAATGAGGCTAGAGAAACACTTATGAATGTTATATTTTTATTATTTTCTATTTCAAAAGAAAAAAAAACTCCTTAGTATATAAAACCAATATGGATGATAGAAATGTGATAGGTACAAAAATGTTTTGTGAAATAAATTTCTAAATTAATCATATTGTGAAATATGCTCAATTGTACCGGGATTCTTGAAAATTTTCAATTATCACTAATTCTGAAAAAAACATAGTCCCATTTCTATCACAAATATTTTCACTATTTATTTAAGATGATTTAAAAAATATTAAACTCTCCACATTAATATAAAATCACGACGGATGGCAGAATGATGACAGATAAAGGAGATATTCGTGAAATTAACTGCCAATTCAAAGATATTATAAAAATTGTTCAATCATCATGAAAATAAAAAAGAATCTCCCCTTGTTGTGAAATATACTATAGTCACAATTCATTACAATTTCAAAATCTGATAATGATTTTGATGAATTATAAATACAGTTCAATTTCAGTATTGATTTCAATTTCTGAATGAATAATCAATAAATAATTTTAAAATTGAAAATCAATTACAAGATGGATTTAAAATGATTTATACAAGAGAAAGAGATTTAAAATATATATATAATGAGAATCAGATCAATAAAAAATTTCCCGCACTTCTAATTTGATACCACTTGTTGTCTCTGCTAACGAGGATTTTAAAATGCCACTAGTGGTTAACAAGGGTATCTCAGACAACATAATTTAATTACAAAATCATGCAGATAATTTTAACAATTCAGATCCATTTATCAGATCTACAAGCAAATTTAATCAACACAAGCAGTCAACAAAAACATTTTCAAAGGTGATTCCTTTTTATCAGAGCAACACAAACAAGCAAATTTAAGGCAGACTTGTCAAGAGTATTTTTCATAGATATTTCAGATGATCATAAAAGATGATTCATGATCCAAGATTTAAAAATACAGTTTATTTTAAATCTATTTGAAGGAATATGAAAATATCAGGATTCAATGAATCAATCACACCAGATTATAAATTTTAGATTCAAGATGTGTGTGAGATTCAAGAAATCAATAATTTCAAATGATTTTAAATGCATAATTATTTAAATCAAATAATCATGAAATGACAGTAAGTTTCAAGGACCGGATTTTTTTCAAAGAATTTTTCACAAATTTTTTTGATAAGTGCAAGAGAAATTTCAGAATATTTACATCAAGCTTGAGAAATTCACGATCAAGAAGTTAAAACGGTTTATTTGAAATCACTTGAATAACTGTAAGTTCTGAGATACAAAGAATCAATCACACAAGATTATTAATTTCAAAATGAAGAAGTGTGTGAGATTCAAAATATCAAAAATTTCAGATAATTTCAAACAAACAAATTCCAACCAAAAGGATCATGAATAATAATGAATTCCAAGATGTAATCAATGATTCAAGACAATTCAGAATATCCAAGCCAATCTGAAAACCAATGAAATTATCACAACTGAAAAATAGCAGTGTGATGTACTGAGTTTAATATTTCAAGATTTTCTAAAATGAATTAGAAGAAACTCAAAACAACAGAGGTGTGTGAAATTCCATTAAATTTTCAGATCTTCAAAATTTTAGAATTTAAACTAACAGTGTTCAAGATATAACAAGGATTCTTCAGCACTGTTAGGAATTCATGAATAAGAAAATAAATTTCAAATCAATTGCAGAAATTTAGAAATTTAAATTCAAGATCTGGAAATGATTAAAACATTAGAGTTTTATTCAAATAAAACAAATTTCCATAAAATCATGAATTCTGCAATTTGAAGTTGAAGGAAGCACAAGAGAAATTATATCAAAAAAATCAAAGAAAATATCCAGAAGGGGTAGAAGGAGGAATACACTAAGAAAAAGAAAAATATTTACAAGGATGAGTTTAGAGGTTATACCAGAAATCGATGTAAACTAGAATATCTAATTCATCAAATCTTGGGCTAAGGACATCTGAATGATATAGAGACATGGAACAACTTGAATTCAATTTACTTTTAGTAAAGCAGTTCCTCAACCTCCTCCAGTACCTAACAATTTAGGGGATCGAGTGGTCTAACAAAATTAGTAAAACCACTCATAATTGTATTCATATGTTTTGGTACACAAACCTGTCTCCATAACAATCCATTAGAATTTATCTTCGTACCTTTTGGAATCTAGATCTGTATGAATTTAGTCAAAGTTGTTTTATTTTTATTTGGGAACCAAGATCGTTTAAATGGTCTATTATAAAACAAATTCATGTCGTGTTTATGATTTAAAAATCCTTTGAATTTATCAGAGTTCAAATTTTTAAATCGATTCTTTTCAAAGCAGTTTGAAGGATTTTTAAAATCATTTGAATTCCACTTTTCAAAAACATTACTTTTCCCAAAGGCAAGACCTCTTTTATTTCAAGCAGAAAATTGGTTTTTCAACAACATATTCAAAGATTTTTCTCCTTTAGAAAATATAGTCAAAGTTGACTCAGATCGTTGAATTTCAAATTTAAGATCACTGTTCTCTTTTATTAAATCTGAACAGCGGTTATTAATGATCTTCCTTTCAGCTTCATATTATTTCATGTAACACCCCGCATTTTTAATATAACTAAAAATGTATATATATGCATAGATAGGTTAATAATGGTGATGTACAATGCAAATTAATTAATACATGAAAGAGAAGGAAAGATTAATTCAGTGACAGTGTACGTAATAGAGAAGATAATAAAATAAGGATACTTAATTTAAATATCGGAAATTAAGTAAAACGGACATCACCATTGCATTCGTCTCGAAATTCTGCTTGGAATAGAGTCCAAGTTTTCGAAAATCAGACTCCGTATGAAAGAGTTATGGCATGCGGAAGATTCAACAAAAATTCAAAAAAATACCCAGGCAGGTCGACCTGGGGGTCGACCTCCCCTCTGATTTTTCCAGATCTGGGCAGTGGCGATTTTTGATGTGCTGGACGGACCGGATGGCTTCTAGGGCGATCTAAGGGCTCTAAAACACTCTCTACACCTATAAAATAGTGCCTAGACCTAACCTAATTCATAAACAATTCCTTCTGACACCTCCATGCCGCCAAACTTCAACCAAACATGGCCGCCGCCCCCAAAACCCTAAACTAAATTTGCAAGTTCTTCATCAACTTTGGGGTTTAATCAAATCAAGAAGCAAAGTTCTTCATCAACAATTCATGCTCTTCACCAACAATTATATAAGAAGATTAAATCAGTGTTCTACATCAACAACAAATCGCTTATTTCTCTAAACCAGTCAATGTGAGTGGATTTGAACTATATTTGTTGTATAATGTTGCTTCTATCATTTACCATTCCCCATAATGAATATGATGTTAATTTAATAAGATCTGTTATTTTATTTATGCCTACGTTTGAGTTCTCTCCTTTTTATCATTTCCCTTTTTTATTTTTGGATCTAGGTTATCTCGAACCTAGACGAAATCTTATTATACAATACGCACGATTGGAATATGGTGATATTGGAATATAATCTGAAATTTTGGGGTTTTTGGCATAACAATTGTTATTGCATATATTGGGCATAATCTATTTTATGCAGTCGAGAAATATATTCTATAATGTTGAATTTACGTAAGTTCGACATAATTGTCACTGGATATGGAATTGGTATAATTCAATATTAACAACATGTAATTGGATAACATGGACTGGTGAAATTTATTTTTGACTTGAAAAGTAAGCCTAGAGGGTGGATTAGATTATATGTATAAACGTGGGAAAGTTGGGATATATATATATATTGGGAAAATGTTGATTATATGAAATTGGGTATAATTGAATATTGGAAAATTGGCATGTTTGGGTATGAATAATATGGAATTAGTGAATTTGGCTATAATTGGATAATTTGGGTAACATGAAAATTGGCTAACTATTATGTAATTGGTGTAGTGAATGGAAAATTGGAAATAGGCATAAAATGAAATGTAATTAAGTTGAATTTGGAACATATGACATGAATTTGGGGTTTGGGTGAAAGACGATTGTTAATGAACGCCTATGACACGAGGTTAGGCACGTTTGTGGTGTAAGATTGCCCGGAACCGCCCGGCAAATCTAGCAACCACAAGCGGACGTCCAATGTGAGAGGTCAACGGCAAGAACTAGAGGCGTAACGGTTTATGACACGAGGTTAGGCGCGTTTGTGGTGTAAGACTGCCCGGAACCGCCGACAAATCCAGCAGTCACGAACGGACGTCTAATGTGAGAGGTTATACATCGTTACGGCATTATAAATAAATTAAGAAATACTAACCATAATAAGACATGTGGATGACATGGGTATGGTTAGAGTTTTAAGTGGGTGATATAAATGACATGTAAAGCATGACTAATGTGGACTTAACCATTGTAAGACATGTGATGTAAAACATGACTAAGGTAAACTTAACCGTAGTATGACATGTGTAAGATATGGAAACTATAATAAAGTGGGTTAAGTGGGACACGGGTGACATGTGAAACAGAATTTAGATATGCTTAACCAAATGGGACCCATAACGGTATCATAAATTAATTGAATTGGGTAAAGTTTAAGTAACGGGTTAAGTAAAAGGAAGGGTTAAGTCAAATCTAAAATTAATGACACGGTAATGGGGGAAAGATAATTACCTATTATAAACTTGAGTTGCGGTGATGCAAAATTAAATAATAGGCAAACTTGTCATAGGGACAAGGGAAGGTTATGACTTAAGATGTAATACAAGACTTGAGGGGTGGGACGACTTATACTATGAAATAAGTTAATCTAAAATTAATGACAAGAAATGGGGAATGATAAATAACCTATTATGAATAAACTTGAATAAGGCAAGAAAGGATAATAGGTGGAAATTATAACTTATGGGACAAGATAAGTTATAGGAAACGATAAGGAAGACGAGATAACTTATATGTAAAGATATACTTAAATTAAGTGGTTTGGAAAGGAGAAATGTGAAATTAAAAATGATATAAGTTATATGAGTGGAAAAGAAGTAAATTAGAATCATATATGTTGGTTGGGTTGAGTAATTCTCTGGGCGCCAGTCTGATGTTGAGTTCGGTCTTCGGGGCTGGTGTTTAGAGGGTTATTCTCCTAATCAGTATGTATGTGGGATAAGGCATACTTAGCTATGAATTAAGTATAACATGTTGTTGTAACCCAAAAAGGGAATAATTTATGAGATTGGAAAATAACATGTTGTGGGCTTATTAATGGACTTAAGTGGGTTAAGTATAAATTGAATTAATAAGTAAGGGTAACTTGGTGAATACGAAAAAAAGGAAGCTAATGTGAATAACCAAGTTAAATGAGAAAGTTGATGAGGTGGCACAAGCGTGAGATAAATGGTTAGACTTAGGGTCTAATGACATATAAAACTAAGGCGCTTGAAGCAGTTCGTACATTGTAGGATGAATAACCCAATGAGGTAGATCATGATGGTGTCATAAGTCACAAAGAGAGCGCACGTTCGCTATTTTGGCGGCTCCAACGGACTGGAAGGGGAAGCACGCGGCTTCCTAAGACGTTAAAGGCGCTCCTGGTAGTCCTCTGTAGTGGTTTAGCTTCGGGCTAGGATTACAGAGGTTGGGTCTGCGCAGAACTACCAGGTGGGTGGGCCTTGACTGCACAAGTAGGGGGCAGTCAGCATGCTGTACGCGGTGGCATTAAGGGTGGTTCGGCGATTGCCTCAGGCGGAGGTGGAGGGTCAAGACCAAACGATAGCAAGATCGTCGGACGCCTGTCACCAGCAGCCTAAGGAGTGCAAAAAGACAAGAGCTAACCCCTAGAGATCGTAAACCTTTGCTATCAAGGGACGGGTGCGGGGAGACCCCACATGGAGGTTTAGATTGTTTGCTTGTTAGGGGTGGTTGCTTAGCTCGTGTGGTCTTTACTAGTTGAGGGAGGGGCTGAGGTGGGGCCATAGCCACAATAGAAAAACCAGACCCGAGGGATATCTGTACATTGGACACTCTTAGAGGCGGGCCCGTACAGGTATAGAAAAACTCCCAACCGAGTTCTGTGTTTTCTGGTGTAGCCCTGCCACGGAACTTGGGTGCACAAGTAGAGATTATGTGCAGTAGAAACACCGAGTACGGTTGATGATATGTACGTGGGAAAGTCTCGGTACAACCATGTCTGCTCTGGGTGGTGTATCGTAGACTAGAGGGCATTATTCGGTGATGGAACCAAACTCGATCGAATAGTTCGAGGACAACAGCCAGTACGCTTACGTAGCACAACGATAGTGGTTCTATGCGGATGTAGTGTTGTACGTTACTATGACATAGAATGAGAGACTGCGCATATTACTGTGGCGATACGGAGGAAACCGTGCGAGTGGGGTATCACGGGGTGTACCTCAGTTTGGGGGTAGCTACATATACACTATATTAGGTTAATCTACTAGGGGGTAGATGGGTGTGACGTGTGTGTTAGCTTTGAGTGCCAATAACACGTATAACCTAATAAATAAGAAAGTGTAATTAAACGGTATATGTAGGATTATTCAAGAAGTGTAGTTTAAATTCATTCACACAGAACTTATGTTCTGACCCCCTCCTCATAACATTCGCAGGTTAGACAAAGATTTATAGCTTTGGGAATACTGATTTAGCAGTATTATGATTAAGGTAAAGCTATGTTTTAAATATATTATATTTTACTCCTTCTGTTGTGAGGTGTTTTCCGAACTCTGATATATCTCTTTTCTCTGTCTTTTTCTGCAGGATACCATAGCAACCAACTCAGGTTTCGGTGGATTGGATTTTGAAAAAAAAATCTGTCCGTCGGAATCCGGGTCGTCAAATCTGGTATCAGAGCTTCGGTTTAGTGATCTTAGGGAGATATTGAGTGAATGTATTTGTATTTTCTAAAATATAAATATATTATATATAAACCTAAATCCATAAAGTAGCCTACTAGGTAGGGAAAGAGTTGGGATATTTAGTTCGTACACTAAAGTAATAAACATAGAAATTTTTGAGACCCTTAGGCGGTTTGGTTGGAAAGTGTACAATATGAATTGGTAATTGAGAAAGAAAGTATCCCATAGAATTAAAACTGGAATGTTATTTCAGAGTAGTGGGTTCGGAAGTGAAACCTTATAGATTGGAAAAGGTTAAGATGTGGAAAATGGATTAGGAATATATATAGTCGAGAGAATTGAATTTGCATAAGTGCCTAGTAAAGCTTAGTCGAGTTGAAGACCCGCTTTGAGTCTAACCCAATGATAAGCTTTTAAGAACTTGAATCTGTAAGAGAGTTTGTGGTATTTTTCCAAGTTTTGACCTTAAAAGTATTTTGATGTTTTTAGTGCATAATGGGTTTTAAAGTAAAGTGAGGTATATTGGGTAAAACAATGATTTCTTGTTTTAAAAGAATTCTCTCATGAAAAGGTGCATATTACGGAGCATAAATAGCTCGCTAGTTTTCATCTATGGAAAGAATTTTTGAAATCTCTATTCGGTTAATAATAAATTTTGATTATTGTTTTAAAAAGAACTTTTTGTTGGGTGAACAAAATAAGCGGTAGAGTGTAGGAATAGAATAGATGTCTACACCTTATAGCGAGTAGTTAAATTAACAATTGTAAATAGGAACAATGTAACCTTGATAGTTGTCCTTGTCTACTCCAGTTTCGTGATTTGAAGAAAATGTTTTGCATTTTATTTTGTGACATGTTTTTTTATGGTATGGCAAAAGCAAGTTTTTGAGGAAAAATAAATAAATAAAAGTTTTACCACTTTTAGTTTTTGGAAGGAGAACATAATAAAAAGGAAAGAAGGCCAAACCGTGTTTTTAAAAAAATGGAGTAGTTAAGGATTAAGGCCTAGAAAGAACGAGATAAAGTTAAAGCTATTAGAACCAACTGGGAATTGGTTGAGATGAGAAATTCTCTGAGTATCAATCTGATGTTGATTTCGATATTCGGGGTTGATACTTAGGGAGTTATTTTCTTGCTAATTTACAGTCAAGGATTAGATAATATTAAACTAATGGAAAATTTCCCGGAGAATGCATAAGCATTGAGAAACCTAGGTTTGTTGGTTGAGAAAAAGAAAAAGGATTGTTTCTTGGAAGAGAAGTATAAGCTAGTAATACACAGCATGGACTAGTGGTGACTACTAGGTAGCAAAGGGCAAGCAAGTGTATAAATCCTGTTGAGTGGACTCATGACATAAGTCCTAAGATTCTTGGCCCATAGTAGTAGCTGTATAGGATGCTGTTTGAGTTGAAAACGAAAAGGCTTATTTGAAAATAATAAACTTACGTAATTTGATTAAGTCAAATAAGCTAAGAAAGAAACTAGCCTAACTAAAAAGAAAACAACAGAATCAATCAAGCAGCAAAACGAGACGGGAAAAGAAAATGGAAATCTTAAGAAAAAGATGAATAAATATGAAATTTTTTCCAAGATAAGTGGAAAAAGAGAAGAAATTTTCTTATGTGATTGTGCTTGGATAGGAAAATAGGAAATCTTCATAGAATAGTCATATAAAAATCCAAGTACGATTAGAAAAGAAAAACGGAGGATGTGAATTTTTCCGTTTTATACCTTTTCGTAACATAAGAAATCGAATTTGGAAAATTAGATTTTTCTAAAATTCGAATTTAATGGTGGATGGTAGGGTTTTGGATGCGACAATTGGGTGAACTATGCTCTTATTCTATAAGAGTATGGGAAAACTTGGATGAAAAACGTTTTGATTTTTCAAGAATATTGCATTCATATAGAACTGCAAGTATATTTAGGATGTGAGCATCATGTTTTGAAAGAGTTTTTAAAATTTTGCATACATATAGGTGGATCCAAATTAGGCATACATGATTTGCTATGATGCAATTCACTTTGCACATGTGCACAATGTTGCAACAATTGGATGAACACTAATTGGATGTTGCGAGGGATTTTCTATTTTGCTCTTATCGAACTTCGGGGACGAAATTCCTTAAGGGTGGGAGAATGTAACACCCCGCATTTTTAATATAACTAAAAATGTATATATATGCATATATAGGTTAATAATGGTGATGTACAATGCAAATTAATTAATACATGAAAGAGAAGGAAAGATTAATTCAGTGACAGTGTACGTAACAGAGAAGATAATAAAATAAGGATACTTAATTTAAATATCGTAAATTAAGTAAAACGGACATCACCATTGCGTTCGTCTCGAAATTATGCTTGGAATAGAGTCCAAGTTTTCGAAAATCGGACACTATATGAAAGAGTTATGGCTTGCGGAAGATTCAACAAAAATTCAGAAAAATACCCAGGCAGATCGACCTGGGGGTCGACCTTAGTGTCGACCTCCCCCTGATTTTTCCAGATCTAGGCAGTGACGATTTTTGATGTGCTGGACGGACCGGATGGCTTCTAGGGCAATCTAAGGGCTCTAAAACACTCTTTACACCTATAAAATAGTGCCTAGACCTAACCTAATTCATAAACAATTCCTTCTGACACCTCCATGCCGCCAAACTTCAACCAAACATGGCCGCCGCCCCAAAACCCTAAACTAAATTTGCAAGTTCTTCATAAACTTTGGGGTTTAATCAAATCAAGAAGTAAAGTTCTTCATCAACAATTTATGCTCTTCACCAACAATTATATAAGAAGATTAAATCAGCGTTCTACATCAACAACAAATCGCTTATTTCTCTAAACCAGTCAATGTGAGTGGATTTGAACTATATTTGTTGTATAATGTTGCTTCTGTCGTTTACCATTCCCCATAATGAATATGATGTTTATTTAATAAGATCTGTTATTTTATTTATGCCTACGTTTGAGTTCTCTCCTTTTTATCCTTTCCCCTTTTTATTTTTGGATCTAGGTTATCTCGAACCTAGACGAAATGTTATTATACAATACACTTGATTGGAATATGGGGATATTGGAATATAATCTGAAATTTTGGGGTTTGTGGCATAACAATTGTTATTGCATATATTGGGCATAATCTATTTTATGCAGTCGAGGAATATAATCTATAATGTTGAATTTACGTAAGTTTGACATAATTGTCATTGGATATGGAATTGGTATAATTCAATATTAACAACATGTAATTGGATAACATGGATTGGTGAAATTTATTCGTGACTTGAAAAGTTAGCCTAGAGGGTGGATTAGATTATATGTATGAACGTGGGAATGTTGGGATATGTATATTGGGAAAATATTGATTATATGAAATTGGGTATAATTGGATATTGGAAAATTGGCATATTTGGGTATGAATAACATGGAATTAGTGAATTTGGCTATAACTGGATAATTTGGGTAACATGAAAATTGGCTAACTATTATGTAATTGGTGTAGTGAATGGAAAATTGGAAATAGGCATAAAAATGAAATGTAATTAAGTTGAATTTGGAACATATGACATGAATTTGGGTTTGGGTGAAAGACGATTGTTAATGAACGCCTATGACACAAGGTTAGGCGCGTTTGTGGTGTAAGATTGCCCGGAACCGCCCAGCAAATCCAGCAACCACAAGCGGACGTTTAATGTGAGAGGTCAACGGCAAGAACTAAAGGTGTAACGGTTTATGACACAAGGTTAGGCGCGTTTGTGGTGTAAGACTGCCCGGAATCGCCCGACAAATCAAGCAGCCACGAACGGGCGTCTAATGTGAGAGGTCATACATCGTTACGGCATTATAAATAAATTAAGAAATACTAACCATAATAAGACATGTGGGTGACATGGGTATGGTTAGAGGGTTAAGTGGGTGATATAAATGACATGTAAAGCATGACTAATATGGACTTAACCATTGTAAGACATGTGATGTAAAATTAATGACATAATAATGGGGGAAAGATAATTACCTATTATAAACTTGAGTTGCAGTGATGTAAAATTAAATAATAGGCAAACTTGTCATAGGGACAAGGGAAGGTTATGACTTAAGATGTAATACAAGACTTGAGGTGTGGGACGACTTATACTATGAAATAAGTTAATCTAAAATTAATGACAAGAAATGGGGAATGATAAATAACCTATTATGAATAAACTTGAATAAGGCAAGAAAGGATAATAGGTGGAAATTATAACTTATGGGACAAGATAAGTTGTAGGAAATGATAAGGAAGACGAGATAACTTATATGTAAAGATATACTTAAATTAAGTGGTTTGGAAAGGAGAAATGTGAAATTATAAATGATATAAGTTATACGAGTGGAAAAGAAGTAAATTAGAATCATATATGTTGGTTGGGTTGAGTAATTCTCTGGGCGCCAGTCTGATGTTGATTTCGGTCTTCGGGGCTGGTGTTTAGAGGGTTATTCTCCTAATCAGTATGTATGTGGGATAAGGCATACTTAACTATGAATTAAGTATAACATGTTGTTGTAACCCAGAAAGGGAATAATTTATGAGATTGGAAAATAACATGTTGTGGGATTATTAATGGACTTAAGTGGGTTAAGTATAAATTGAATTAATAAGCAAGGGTAACTTGGTGAATACGAAAAAAAGGAAGCTAATGTGAATAACCAAGTTAAATGAGAAATTTGACGAGGTGGCACAAGCGTGAGATAAATGGTTAGACTTAGGGTCTAATGACATATAAAACTAAGGCGCTTGAAACAGTCCGTACATTGTAGGATGAATAACCCAATGAGGTAGATCATGATGGTGTCATAAGGCACGAGGAGAGCGCACGTTCGCTATTTTGGCGGCCCCAACGGACTGGAAGGGGAAGAACGTGGCTTCCTGAGACATTAAAGGTGCTCCTGGAAGTCCTCTGTAGTGGCTTAGCTTCGGGCTAGGATTACAAAGGTTGGGTCTGCGCAGAACTACCAGGTGGGTGAGCCTTGACTGCAAAAGTAGGGGGCAGTCAGAACGCTGTACGCGGGGGCATTAAAGGTGGTTCGGCGATTGCCTCAGGCGGAGGTGGAGGGTCAAGACCAAACGATAGCAAGATCATCTGACGCCTGTCACCAACAGCCTAAGGAGTGCGAAAAGACAAGAGCTAACCCCTAGAGATTGTTAACCTTTGCTATCAAGGGACGGGTGCAGGGAGACCCCACATGGATGTTTAGATTGTATGCTTGTTAGGGGTGGTCGCTTAGCTCGT
This sequence comes from Allium sativum, assembly GCA_030737875.1. NCBI lineage: Eukaryota > Viridiplantae > Streptophyta > Magnoliopsida > Asparagales > Amaryllidaceae > Allium > Allium sativum. The sequence continues at coordinate 574,411,876 of CM060909.1, read as the reverse complement.
GTGGTCTTTACTAGTTGAGGGAGGGGCTGAGGTGGGGCCATAGCCACCATAGAAAAACCAGACCCGAGGGATATCTGTACATTGGACACTCTTAAAGGCGGGCCCGTACAGATATAGAAAAACTCCCGACCGAGTTCCGTGTTTTCTGGTGTAGCCCTGCCACGGAACTTGGGTGCATAAGTAGAGATTATGTACAGTAGAAACACCGAGTACGATTGATGATATGTACATGGGAAAGTCTAGGTACAACCATGTCTGCTCTGGGTGGTGTATCGTAGACTAGAGGGCATTATTCGGTGATGGAACCAAACTAGATCGAATAGTTCGAGGACAGCAGCCAGTACGCTTACGTAGCACAGCGATAGTGGTTCTATGCGGATGTAGTGTTGTACGTTACTATGGCATAGGATGAGGGACTACGCATATTACTGTGGCGATACGGAGGAAACCGTGCGAGTGGGGTATCACGGGGTGTACCTCAGTTTGGGGGTAGCTACATATACACTATATTAGGTTAATCTACTGGGGGTAGATGGGTGTGACGTGTGTGTAAGCTTTGAGTGCTAATAACACGTATAACGTAATAAATAAGAAAGTGTAATTGAACGGTATATGTAGGATTATTCAAGAAGTGTAGTTTAAATTCATTCACACAGAACTTATGCTCTGACCCCCTCCTCATAACATTCGCAGGTTAGACAGAGACTTATAGCTTTGGGAATACTGATTTAGCAGTATTGTGATTAAGGTAAAGCTATGTTTTAAATATATTATATTTTACTCCTTCCGATGTGAGGTGTTTTCCGAACTCTGATATATCTCTTTTCTCTGTCTTTTTCTGCAGGATTCCAGAGCAAACAATTCGGGTTTCGGTGGATTGGATTTTGAAAAAAAAATCGGTCCGTCGGAATCCGGGTTGTCACATTTCAAAACCAAATTTTCAGATTCAAGTAATTTAATTCTGGCTTGGGATTCCGAGATCTCAGATTCAAATCGTTTTTGTTTTTCAGACTCAAATTTCTTGGATTTTTCAATCTCGTTTTCAAGTTCTTTCAAACTCAAATCCGATTTAAACAAATTCTCCTTTTCAGCATTTTAGAATTTGGAATTTATATCAATCTTAAAAATTTCAAATTTGTTTTGTAGAAAATTGTTCAAACTAGATAACTCAATCTTGTTCTCATTTAAGATTAGAATTTCATTTTAAAACTTTTGAATATTTTTATTGAGATGAGCAAGATTGGTTTCCAATTTCAAACAATTTTTGCAATCTCAATTTGAAAATCTTTTAAAATATTCAAGTAGTGATTCCAAATCATCAATTTTGCTGGTCAACTCAAGATTTTTAGATTTCAGAGATTTGTTTTTAGATAGAAGTTTATCAATAGATTTGGTTTAATCAGTGCACATATAAACTAAATCTTCGTATGTGAGATTTTCTGTTTCAACGTCTATTGATTCTCCATCGCTTGATCTATCTGTTTCTCCTTTTAAGCATATATCTGAATTTGAGTTAACATTCTGGGATTTTGAGCTGTTGTCGTCTTTTCTTCCATGCAATGTATTGAGAGTTTCCCAGATTTCCTGTGCTGTTAAACAATGAGATGTATGAATAAATTGTTCAATACTAAGATAATCATATATGATATTCATAGCATGAGTATTGAAAACAAAATTTCTCTTATCTGACATATCAACCCCATTGATAATAATATCCCAACATTTGATATTAACATATTTTAAATAAAATTCCATTTTGGATTTCCAGTTTAAAAAAACTGTTCCATCAAAAATAGTTAGAGATGAACTGGACTGACTTTCACTAGGCTGACATCTAGGATGACCCATGATTCTAGAGTTAAAGAAAATACCTGCTTTGATACCACTTGTTGGATCTAGATTAACCCTAGAGGGAGGTGAATAGGGTTTATTGAATTTTATCAAGAGATTAAAAATAATCACAGCGCAAATAATAAAAGAGTAAGAAAATGCGGAATGTAAATGACATAGATTTTACCCAGCTTCGGCAGACTCAGTCTACTGCTGCATTCACTAAGGTTTCTACTAGGCAATAGAACAGACCCCACTTGCAATACCCTGTAAAATCGCGAACCCCTCGCTCCTATTCTAATTCTATGCTCAAAACCCTAGACCGATCTATATCTCCTAGATCAGATTTCCCGGGATTACAAACCCGTAACTCGTATCCCTAGTTTTTACAGGCTCTAGTAAACTACTAGTTAAAACCCTAACTAGATTCCCTAGTTTTTTATAGGCACTAGAAAAACTAATCAAATAGTATACAGAACAATGTAAAAATATTTCAAAAATAAAACATTTAAAACCCTAGTCCTTAAAATAAAGAAGGCTTAGTCAAATGTGAGGATGCCGGCCCATTTCCATTAGTTTGCATCTACACTTCTATGGCCCGATCCCTTTTTCTCTTGAGATAAAAAATGGTGGCTGTCGCTTAGAAAATGAATTATTGTTTTTGTTTTTCCTCCAAATCAAATCGACTTTGTGAAAGCTTGCTCTGGAAAAATCTCTGAAGCTCCAATTCTTTGATGATCTTTAACGTTGTTCTTCGTCGATGATTTGGTTGTGGTTGCAATCGAAAACAAGTGAGTAATTTATGATATGAATCGATTTCTGCTCTTTGAATTTATGGTTTTTATTTTCTATGCTCCCAAATGCCTGTGATGAATTGGTTGAATATATAGAAGTATAACATCTCTCTCTGATTTCGAAATAATGACTTGATATGGTTTGCATGTTTTCCTCTTTTGCTTGCGTGATTTCCTAAAATTGTTGCCTTCCTAAAACGGATGATTCGGCATTGAGTGATGCTATGACTTGCGTGATATCCCTTGGCTCTGAATGCCTTGGATGTTGCGTGCATTTTGAATGAATCCTGGAATGTATTCTTGCCAAATTTTGATCACTGAAATTTTGGAAACAATTAGAGCTAATTTGTCATTTCTAGAAAATTCTTGTGTGATTTCCACCCTTGTGTTGCCTTGAAAGATTTGAATTGGCCTTAAATGGATTTGAGTGTGTTTCCTCTTTTGGTTTCCTTGATTGAATTTGAATTTGTTGCCTTGATAGAAGTTTCTCTACTTGGCATTGAATCATATGTTTGAAAATTGGAAATGAATTCATCCTTAAATAAATTCCTTGAATGCATCGCATGATATCCAGTAAATGTCAAAACCTGGAAATAAGAAATCTTGTCATATGCTCCATGTCTTATTCAATGCTGGAAATAATTTGAATGGTTGTTGATTGAATTTGTGGCCTTGATTTTCTGAATAATTTCCACTCAATTTGTAAAATACTCGCCACATATGTACACCTTTAACTGTTATCGTGACCATTCATGGAATTTTTGATAGAACTTGCCATATATGTTTTGCGTGATTTCTTTGCACTGATTTTCCTTGCATGATCATTGAAAGTCTGGAAAGATACACTTGCCAAAACTGATTGCATGAGTTAAACATTCCCAAATACTTGATGAATTATAAGTTGAGTCGTAGCTGAAACATTTGCATGCTCTAACAAATTGTGTTGGCCAACATGTTGTTTCACTCATGAGTCTCTATGCCATGCTCGTTTATGCTGATCATGTCATGTAAAAATTCTTGTGACACATGGCTTTCTTTGGTCTGTTCCTTTATGCATGAACCCATGTACATGAACTTCTTTGAACCTGAATTGTGTCGAGTTGTGTTTGCTACTGCTTGAAAATAGCTGCCATTTGCATGCTTGAGTCTGAGTTGTTGCTTTGTCCATCCATGAGTTGTATTGTTGAGTATCATAGTGGACCAGAGCTTGGCATGCATCTGTTGCTTGTTCACTCCCACTTGCGTTGCTCCATTGTGAGCTAAAATGAAATAAGAACTTTTCTTGTACCATATATGTCATGCCATCCTGTTTTATTGCTTGTAGCCATGCTGTTACACTTGGCATTTATTGTTGAGTTGCCTCTATCACTTGAGTATGCTTTCTTCATTGTTTATCCATACTGCTTGTTCATTGCTGAGCAGTTCATATTTGCTTGATCATGTTTGTTTAAGTTGATCCATTCATTTTTGCTCGACCACTTTGAGTTGTTTTCATGTGCATGTAGACCATATATGAGCACTGAATCGAGTTGGTCCACGTGGCTACACCTCAGATGCTGTACATGGAGTCATTCAGAATAACTTTCCTATCCCTGTAAACTCTAATTAGATAGCCTCAGCACAGAGATATGTATATATATGTATACACATGTATGTGTATACATGTATAATGTGTATGCAGTATATATATGAGCACTAGATGAATATATACAAATCAAATCGAGTCGTGAAAAATGATGAGAAACACACCAAAAATTCTGAGGCAAATAAAATTTAAAAATAAATTTATATTTGCATGTGTTCAGTTTTATTTCTATTGCAGTGTACTCTGTGTGTGTTCCATGTGACAGGTAAGCAGATGTGATTGGACTGACTGTGCTGATGTGAGGACATAAGACAACAGATGATGATGTTCATATGTTTTAGTTAATGAAAGTACATGAGCATATACAAGAGTGTGAATATGAGTTTATATAAATATATATATGAAATTGTATATGAGTGAGCAGAGAATTGTAGTGAGGAGCACTATACAAAAATAAATTATGTAACGACCCGGAAAAAAAATTCGATGCTCGAATTTTCAACAATAATACATCATCCCGTATTACTTGTCAAAAATCCAAGTATCGAACCCCAGACTGTTAATAGAAAGAAGTTAGAGGATGAGAAATAGAAAGAAAGAAATTTAGAATAGAAGAAAGAAGAAGAACACATCAGAATCTCACAGCGGAACAAATAAATATAATATAACAAATCTCTTTATAAAAGAAACTGTATATATACACATACCATTTATCAGAGTACAACATACATCAAGCACACCATTTATCAGAGTACAACATACATCAATCACAACGGAAATACACTTATATAGCTAACGGTGAAGCCTCTTGCTTCCGGCTCCTAAAACTCCAAGCGAAACATAACCTGTAAATATACTCGGTCTGACCCAAGCATATTTGAAGGAAAGCAAAATTCACCCATATCAGTCTGGAATACTTTCAGTGATAAATTCGCAGCACAAACAACTTGTTTAACTTTGAAAAATCATTTTTATGAAACAAAAGAATAATAGTAAGACTAGCCCACACATAAACACGGACGATTTTTACCTTACTACAACCCAAAGCATTTTTGAAATCAATATCTTTTCTGATATTATGATAATGTCTATCAAACCACAAATAAATAATAATCTAGTAGAACGCTTGCATCTCACGCTTTACATACAATCTAAATCGCGGGCTCTTACTGGAGAATGGATTTCCTAGCGAGGTATGGGACCACCTTCCAACAATGTACCTCCGGAGATTAATACATTAGGGTTCAACAAGAACGTCTTGCAACCCCTCTACACATGATCGACCCCTTATTTCGCTTGAGAGTACCGAATATATCATTACCATGGTTGGGGGGCCAGCCAACCGAACCGATAGCATACATGTAAAATAAAAGGAACAACCGAAGGCATTTGATTTCTCCAGATCATGTAATGATATACACTTTTAATGGGTGCGACCTACATAGCTATGCTGCTGTAACAACCCGGAATTTTGGGAACCAATTTTATTTTTTAAGAAAACTTTGTTAGAAAATTGAAACGACCCGAACTTCCCCGGTGAGGAAAGCCCGGATTGAGTCGAGGACAAGCCACATCAGAACACAAACAGAAGAACATTTCATTGTTTATTACAACAATTCCATCAGAATACAAGAATATACAGAGTATGAATAAATATTACACATTATAAAATATCAGAGAATACAATACATTACACAACAACGGAAAATAATACAATACACAACTGAAGGAGATATACGGATACAAAGCTTTCCGGATATCATTCCAGCTGTAAACCAGGATCCTGGGAATATAAATCTGCAAAACCAAAACTACTAGCTGCCCATCTCAAAATAAGGGCATCCAGAGTTTAGGTTAAAACAATAAACTCCAGATCAGTCATGGGACTGGTGTGAGAACTAAAATAGTTACTATTCTTTATTTTAAAGTTCGGTAAATCAAGGGACCATGCCGTATAACACGGAACGGGTTTCCTCCCAAGAATACCAGTGCATAAAACAAACAGCGCAATGCTAAATAAAGAAAAATGAAGCTATTATAAGACCCAGGTCCCATCACACAATGCAACGCAAGCCGGAGGATAGGGTTTTTACCTTATAATAGCCAAGAATGCTTGATACGTTTAAAACAAATCTTTTGATACTAATAATAAGTGTATAGTGTATAAAACAACTTCAAATCATAAGTATCAATCATAGACGGCATAAGCGCCCCATCCCACTATGTCGCCATATATAGGATTACAAATAAAACCGCAAAATCACGTATTTGGAAATTGGATTTCCATCTGTGAACCGAGGCAAAAGATAGTCCTCACCGAATTCGAGACAATCTAGCCTACCATTCCTCAGGATACAGAGCTCGAGTGCACCTTGGATCGTCAGGGCCGGTCCACTCGATGTGGATTAAACTTAAACCCTGGACAATACGTCTCCCCGCCCTATGGGGCGCAAATGAGCCAACGAATGACTCCATCGGTTCGAGAACGACCGATATATCCGAGGCGCCTCGCAACAGCAACAACCACATAAGTCAAACTCGTCAGGGCATGTAAAACCACTGACGCCACTTCTAGCTAGAAAGAAACGCATGTCCTCCCTGAGGTCCTCTCCTGTTTCTGGTTCACAACCGGGGTGTGAGGCTCGCGAATTCACGTTACACAAAGCTATGACACACAGGTCGTGCTTTGATCATCAACCACATGACTTTGCTTTTCAACAGAAGCCTTGATCATTTGCCACTTAGGCATGCCACACAGGCAATTCACTCCATGCGTTTGATATCCATCAATATATAACCCCTGAGCTCGTACGTCTAAGAAAAGGGCGTTAAGCAAGAGAATAAATTCTCCGCCGCCAAGCAGATATATATTTAATAGAAATCAATCACACAGACTAAAATCCAATGTCAGACACACAGTCCATTTACAAGTTCGTTCTGGGTCTGAATGAAACCGGAGGCACCTAGTACCCTGTATATCCATCGATCTCCAAGTACGTCTGGACGATCACTAACTGATTCCCTCCTTTTGGGTGTACGGCCCAATCAAGATCATCAGTAATTATCCAAACGACGTGAAGACCTCCGGTCTTCGACCACCGTCTTCATCTTCGCACCACGTCGAATCAGTTATTCAGAATGGGATAAACCCGATCTTTCTAAATAACTCGCATATATAATAAACAAGTGTTACACAAACACAACATACGCCTCATTCCAATTCAGAATATTCTTTTATTCCAATATCCTTATACTTTGGGAAAGGTTCCCATTAATTTTATCAAAGATAAATTCTTTAAATTTATTCTTTAATCTTTTTTGAATGTCAATTCATACTAGTCGGGATTAGCGAACCACACCGGAGTAATCATTTATTTTATTTCCCAATCCCCACCTATTCATCCAATGAAGTAAAACTGGTAATACTTCATACCTAACACCACGGTGTTATCGGTAAATTCAATTACCATTTCACGTTCAAATCTAAGTAAAGATTTAACTATCGTCTGGAGTAAAACTGGCGATACTCCATTCTAACACCTTTCCAATCTAATTAAAGATTCACTAAAACTCCACTTAGTTTTAATCTTTAACTGGGTTAAAGAATCAGTGTCATTTAAAACACGGTTCACGATAAATCCAAAATCACCTTCCATTAATTATCTGGTTAAAGAACAAGTGTTATTTAAAACTCTGTTCACGATAAACCCAAAATCACATTCCATTAATTATCGGGTTAAAGAACAAGTGTTATTTAAAACACTGTTCACGATAAACCCAAAAATCAATACCAAATCAATTCCAATTAAATATCATTTAATTGGTACACTTCATTAAATCTAAATAAAAAGATTTAATCTTTTTTTCTCAACTAGGCTTAAGAACAGTGTTAATGAAGACACCATTCACGAAAAACCCAAATCACATTTGATATTAAATACAAGGCTCTGAATAGAAAATATATCGGCTTATATTCAATATCAAATTCTACGACCAACAAATATCGTATTGGAAATAACGATATATATATATATATATATATGTATATATATATATATCTTTCAAATTTCCATAACAACATCTGTATAATCACGAAATCCAACATCGAACTATTCCGAAGTTGATTTCGATTCAAATCCATTCCAATTCAATTATTGGAAATCCTAGTTATTTTCACAACCATTTCAAATTCACTTTATTTATTTCAAAAATAAATGAATTAAAATTCTAGTTCAAAACTAGTTCATTTCGATAAAAATCTATTTTTATCTTTTCAAATATGGAGTTTTTCATCCCAATTCTTCACAAATCATTTCTTATGATTTTACACAAATTATTACTATTTTTAATAATTTTATCAAGGCCCGTACATTCGATTTCCATCAACGGCCATCGAACTGCACTTACAGCGACCTTTTCCAAATTTGATTTGGACATAATTCCAAATCCAACCGTTAGATTTCAAATCTCTAATGTTCGTTAGAAAGCTCTTTTCGATACGAACCCAATGGTTCTGGTTTTAGGAGAATCCGACGGATGGATCTCCCGCAATGTCCATTCGAAGTCAATGGTCGAAATTCGCGAACTGCCGCGGCGCGGCGTGTTCTATTCAGGCCATTATATTATATATATAATATATATATAATATATACTTCATCGATTTCCTTTTAAAACGTATTTTATAAATCGTTTTAAATTCGTTTTCAAAACGATTTCAACTTCCCTTTCAAATTCAAATCAAAATTGAATTTTCCCTTACAAATTCGTTTTAAATTCATTTCAAATTGATTTCAATTCAAATCGATTTTTAATTCAATTTCAATTCGTTTTCAATTCAATTTGAATTTTAAATTAATTCAATTTCAATTCGAATTCAATTCTATTCAATTTCAATTCGAATTCAATTCTATTCGAATTTCAGATTATTTCAGTTTATTTTGAATTTCAAATCAATTTGATTTAATTCGAATTTCAATTCACTTTAATATTCATTTCAATTTGAATAAAATCGATATAAATATCGTTCACGTCAAAATGGCGCAAATCTAATCAACACGGCTTTATATATTTCTATTTTCAAATATTTCTATTTCAAATATTTCTATTTCAAATATTTCCATTTCAAATATTCCTATTTCAAATATTCCTATTTCGAATATATCTATTTTAAACATTTCTATTCAAATATTTCAAAATATTCGATAATTCTGAACTGGAATCAGGCACAGTTGTAACAACCCTGAAATCTAGGCCAGTTTAAAAAATTTATCGTGGCAATTTTAGCGAATTTTGATTATTTAAAATGAATTATTTTAAATAATATCGATGAGAAATATGTTTTGAATTGAATTCGAACGTATATATTTATTTGAATCGACGATAGAATATAAATATTTATTTATATTTATAAATAGAATTGAAAATGGCGCGGTAGTTCGATAATTCGATTTCAAACTTCAATTGAATGTACCGGGTGCAAAACAAACCGGATTTTAGTGAAACCAAAAATATTAGAATCTAATTGATAATATCTTTCCAACGAATCCGAAAAATCAAAATTTCATAGCGGGAATCAAAAGATATGTCCAGTTGAAAATTCTGAATAGTCGCTATGGAATTCAGGCCCTTAAAATGGAAATTTTGCACACGACCTCGGATTTCGACGAAACCACTTTTGTTGGATCCGTGACGTCAGGTTATTGCTAGATTCCAAATTTCATAATTTTTCGAATCAATATGTGAGTGTGGCAAAGGAAAACGCGTTTGACCAGTTTTAGTTGATTTTAATCGACTGGAAAATGGCCATTTTTCTAACGGTCTCAGAATTCGACGAAACTAGTTTTGTTAGGACCGTATCGTCAATATGAAGCTAGAAATATTTTTCGGGAATTTTTCGAGCTAGTATGTGGCCCCGGTAAATTGAAATGCGCGTTCAAATTCAATATATAGAGTTATATGTTGATTTTGACGAAAACCGATCGAAACGATCGAATCAGCTTGTGATACATATCCCATTGTGTTCGAAATGGGGGTATTACCTTAGGGACGACAGTCGGTAGGCTCAAAAAGGAGTTTGAATTTTTAAAGTAACTTTTAGAGAATAAAATTAAAATAATATTAAAATATATATATATACTCAACCCCACTCCCCTTATTCCTCTTCATTCAGAAAACTAATCGGAAAAAAAAACCTAAACTATCGACAGCCCCCCCCCCCGGTCGATCTCGATGCCGCCACCGCAACCAATACCCCCCTCCCTCCATCTTCTCCGTCGAAGCCTACCCTTCCCCCCCTCCACCTCGACCTCGCGATAGCCTCCCCCCCCGATCGACGCACCCATCCTCCCTCCACCGCCTGCAGCTCCGGCACGAGCCACGCCAGCGCCCCCCTAATCCAGAAACGACGTTGAACCCCTTCCTGCCGATTAAAAATGTAAGTTTTTATAAATAACTTTATATGTTTATATATATAAATGTGATAATTTGAATATATAAACATTGAATAGAAAAAAATGTGATTTTTAAAAATAAAAGTTTTGATTTTTAAAGTAAACAAAGTATAGATTTTTATGTAGTAGAAAGAATAGATTTTTATTGTATGTAAAGATTGGATTTTTATCGTAATAAAAATACAATCATTTCTATATAGTAGCGTCGATAAAAATATAATCTTTTCTATATAGTAGCGTCAATAAAAATACAATCTTTTCTATATAGTAGCATCGATAAAAATACAATCTTTTCTATATAGTAGCGTCGGTAAAAATATAATTTTTATCTATATAGTAGTAGTATAAAAATTCGATTTTTATATATTGAATAGCAAAGTAAAAATTCGATTTTTATATATTGAATAGCAAAGTAAAAATTCGATTTTTATATATTGAATAGCAAAGTAAAAATTCGATTTTTATATATTGAATAGCAAAGTAAAAATTCGATTTTTATATATTGAATAGCGAAGTAAAAATGTGATTTTTACATATGTAGAGAATACGGGCAAAGAAAGTGACAAGAGGCAAGAACAGCAAAGATTTCTACTCAAGAAGAGTCGTGGCGTTAGATTAACTATTCTGTGAGAACTTCTCACCTTTAATTTAATTTTTCTAGTTAAAAATATATATTAGGATGCAGACGGTGTTTAGTAGCACCCGACACCCGTCGTCCACAGACCATGGACGGCTTGTATGCTTGTTTGTTTGATTTTGCTATGTAGTTGATTGTGTGATGTGATGTGAAATGAAATAAAACATTTATATAGTTGAAATAAAATATTTTTATAGTTAGAAATATTTTATAGTTAAAAATAGAATTTTTAACATGTATATGAAATGAAATAAATTAATATAAACAAATCGAACGATTTGTTTATATACACCCATTGACTGATATTGATTGGGACGATAAATTTTACACATCGCCCTACTGCACAAATAAAATCTGTGTCTGATTGTTTGAAACCCCACACGGGTATTGGGATAAAATTCGGCATACACTAACCCCAATAATTAGTTGTATGTTGATCGATTGATTGACAGGCTGTTATAAGCGTTAGATATCTATATTTGATGCTTATACAGTGTAGTGCACTTTGGATGATGGTTGATTATTTATCGTTGCTATTATATACATGTGTTGTATGAAAATCCGTATAATTAACTTTATATGGTAATTGATTGGGCCTCATTCCAGATACGAAAAAGAAATATTTGAAATAAAATATTTGAAAATAGAAATATATGAAGCCGTGTTGATTAGATTGACGCCATTTTGACGTGAACGATATTTATATCGATTTTATTCATTTTTCAACGAATATTGAAATAGAATTGAAATTCGAATTAAATTGAAATAGAATTGAAATTCGAATTAAATTGAAATAGAATTGAAATTCGAATTAAATTGAAATAGAATTGAAATTCGAATTAAATTGAATAGATTTGAAATCGAATAGAATTGAAATTCGAATTAAACTGAATAGAAATGAATTCGAATTGAAATTGAATAGAAATGAATTCGAATTGAAATCAGGTAGAAATGAATTCGAATTGAAATTGAATTGAAAAACGAACTGAAATTGAATTAGAAATCAATTTGAATTGAAATCGATTTGTAATGAATTTAAAACGAATTTATATTGGAATATTCAATTTTGATTTGAAATTGAATATGAAATTTAAACCGTTTTGAAAATGAATTTAAAACGATTTATAAAATTCGTTTCGAAAGGAAATCGACGAAGTATATATTATATATATAATATATATAATATAATGGCCTGAATAGAACGCGCCGCGCCGCGGCAGTTCGCGAATTTCGACCATTGACTTCGAACGGATATTGCGGGAGATCCGACCGTCGGATTCTGCTAAAACCGGAACCGTTGGGTTCGTATCGAAAAGATCTTTCTACGGAATATTAGAAATTATAAATCTAATGGTTGGATTTGGAATTATGTCCAAATAAATTTGAAAAAGGTCGCTGTAAGTGCAGTTCGATGGCCGTTGATGGAAATCGACTGTACGGGTCTTAATAAAATTATTAAAAATAGTAATAATTTGTGTAAAATCATAAGAAATGATTTGTGAAGAATTGGGATGGAAAACTCCATATTTGAAAAGATAAAAATAGATTTTTATCGAAATGAACTAGTTTTGAACTAGAATTAAAATTCTATTTGTTTTTAAATAAATAAATTGGATTTGAAAAGGGTTTTAAAAATAACCAAAAATTCCAATGATTGCATGGGGATGGATTTGAATCGAAATTGTCTTCAGAATATTTCGATGTTGGATTTCGTGATTATACAGATGTTGTTATGGAAATTTGAAAGATATAGATATGTATATCGTTATTTCCAATATGATATATGTTGGTCGTAGAATTTGATATTGAATATAAGCCGATATATTTTCTATTCAGAGCCTTGTATTTAATATCAAATGTGATTTGGGTTTGTCGTGAATGGTGTCTTCATTAACACTGTTCTTAAGCCCAGTGGAGAAAATGATTAAATCTTTTACTTAGATTTAATGAAGTGTACCAGTTAAATAATATTTAATTGGAATTGAATTCGAATTGATTCTTGGGTTTATCGTGAATGGTGTTTTAAATAACACTCGTTCTTTAACCCGATAATTAATAGAATGCGATTTTGGGTTGTCGTGACCGGTATCTTCAATAATACTGTTCTTAGACCCAAAGGAGTTAAGAAAATCAGAAACTAACTGGGGATTAGTTAAGATGAATGGTTTCTGGGGTATTGATCTGATGTTGGTTTCGTCCTTCGGGGTTAATACTTAGGGAATTACTAACTTGCTAATTTACAGTTAGGGACTGATTGAAATATGATGTGATTATGGGTTTATCGTGAACCGTGTTTTAAATGACACTGATTCTTTAACCCAGTCACAGATTAAAACTAAGTGAAGTTTTAATGAATCTTTAATTAGATTGAAATAATCGAGAATGGAGTATCACCAGTTTTGCTCCTGGCGATTATTAAATCTCTAATTAGATTTGAACGTGAAATGGTAATTGAATTTACCGATAACACCGTGGTGTTTGATATGAAGTATTACCAGTTTTACTTCATGGGATGAATAGGTTGGGATTGGGAAATTAAAACAAATGATTACTTCGGTAAGGTTCGTTAATCCCGCTAGTTGAATCGAAATTCAAAAGAAGATTAGAGAATAAATTTTAATGATTTATCTTTGATAAAATTAATGGGAACCTTTCCCAATGAATGTGAAATTTAGAAACTAACTGTCGGTTAGCTAAGCAGAATGGTTTTCTGGATATTGATCTGATGTTGGTTTCGTCCTTCAGGGTTAATATTTGGGGAATTATTCTCTTGTTAATTTACGGTTAGTGACTGATGAATTGGAATGAGGCGTATGTTGTGTTTGTGTAACACTTATTTAAAATATACGCGAGTTATTCGGGAAGACCGGGTTTATCCCATTCTGAATTACTGATACGACGATAAGTCAAAGATGAAGACGGTGGTCGAAGACCGGAGGTCTTCACGTCGTTTGGGTGATTGTTGATGATTTTGATTGGGATGTACACCCAAGAAGATGGAAATAGTTGGTGATCGTCCAGACGTACTTGGAGATCGATGGATATGCGGGGTACTAGGTGCCTCCGGTTTCGTTCAGACCCAGAACGGACTTGTAAATGGACTGTGTGTCTGACATTGGATTTTAGTCTGTGTGATTGATTTCTATTAAATATATATATGTTTGGCGGCAGAGAATTTATTCTCTTGCTTAACGCCCTTCTCTGAGACGTATGAGCTCAGGGGTTATATACTGATGGATATCAAACGCATAGAGTGAATTGCCTATGTGGCATGCTAAGATGCAAATGATCAAGGCTTCTGTTGAAAAGCAAAGTCTTGTGGTTGATGATCAAAGCACCGCCTGTGTGGCATAGCTTTGTGTAACGTGAATTCGCGAGCCTCACACCCCGGTTGTGAACCAGAAACGGGAGAGGACCTCAGGGAGGGCATGCGTTTCCTTCTAGCTAGGGTGGTGTCAGTGACCTACCAGCCCTGACATTTATATACTTTTCACCTATGTGGTTGTTGCTGTTGCGAGGCGCCTCGGTTAGATCGGACGATCTGGGTCATATGGAGCCATTCGTTGGCTCATTTACGCCCCAAAGGGCGGGGAAACATAGTGTTCAGGCATTTTAATCCACATCGGTGGACCGGCCCTGTCGCTCCAAGGCTTGACTGAGTACTTGCCTGAGACATGGGCTAGATTGTCTCAAATCGGTAGAGGACGATCCCTGGCTTCGGTTCATAGATGGAAATCCAATTTCCACATACGTGACATTTGCGCTTTTATTTGTAGAGCCAAGTATGGCGACATGATATATGGTACCCATGTCGTCTATGATTGATACTTATGATTTGAAGTTGTTTTATACACTATTCACTTATAGTAGTATCAAATAATCTGTTTTTAAACGTATCAAGCATGCTTTGGCTATTATAAGGGAAAACCATATCCCCCGGCTTGCGTTGCATTGTGTGATAGGACCTGGGTCTTATAATAGCTTCATTTTTCTTTATTTAGCATTGCGCTGTTGTTTTATGCACTGGTGTTCTTGAGAGGAAACCTGTTCCGTGTTATACGGCGTGGTCCCTTGATTTACCTAACTTTAAATAAAGAATAATAATTGTTTTAGTTCTCACACCAGTCCCATGACTGACCTGGAGTTTATTGTTTTGACCTAAACTCTGGGTGCCCCTATTTTGACACGGGCAGCTAGTAGTTTTGGTTTTGCAGATTTATCTTCACAGGATCCTGGTTTACAGCTGGAATGATATCCGGAAAGCTTTGTATCCATATATCTCTTCTAGTTGTGTATTGTATTATTTTCCGCTGCTATGTATTTAAATGTAATTTAAATCTCTGATATTTCTGTGTAATATTTATTCATTTATACTCTGTATATTCTTGTAATCTGATGCATTGTTGTAATAAGCAATGAAATGTTCTTCCGTCTGCGTTCTATTTTGTCGTGTTCTTAAAACAATCCGTTCTTTCCCTTCTCTTCGGAGACCGGGGAAGTATGGGTCGTTTCAGAGTGGTATCAGAGCTTTGGTTTACAAAGCTAGAGAACAAGGCACATTAGAACCATACGAAAGAATTCATCAGATATTGGATTAGTAACATCCAATGGGAATGACTCGTTAGAGATGGGATCAGTAGTATCCTAGAACGAGTGTGAAGAGTATATTTTTAAAATGAAAACAATTTTTGTTTTAAAATTTAAATCAATCATTCGTATTTGATTATTCATTTATACTGATTTGGACAATCCAATATATAAATATTTTGCATATATGTCTTGCAAACGTGTGTTCGAAGTTTTAATGTATTGGATAGTTATAGAATCGCACTCTAGTGCCCGGGGACAATTCTAGTGACGGGGCACCATCGCTAGTATTTATTTTCGAGTTACGAAAGTGAGATTTCTATATATTTCCAATTAACTGGTGTGAGAACCGAAATTAGATAGGGCTTATTGTTGTGATTTGACATCAAAAATCTGATTTTTGACTACGTATCAAAATTATGAATTTGAAACGTTAATCCACTAATTGATTGATGTTTGTGTTGTTTGTTTATTTGTTTGATAATTTTGAACCATTACGCCTAATTGCATCAAATAATGAATTGTATTGAAATTTGTAGCATTTGCTTGCATATACTTGTACTTACATTGAACAGGTCATAGCAAAGAGGCTAGAGCAGAGAATAAAATTTGTTTGCCCGACAAATAGGTACATGTTTATCATAATTTACTGTTTTGTTTGGGTGATGATGATTTTATGAGCCGATTGGCTAGCCGCTTGGCTTTTTCTTTTTCTTTTTGAGATCAGAAGGCCTGTATGGCAATTTCGGGATTTTCCTGTAGCTCCCAGAGCAGGTGAGGTTATGGCGAAATTTTTCGAAAATTTAGGGTGTTAGCCAAATTTTTGAAAAATTTGAAAAGTTCTTAGAAACTGAAAAGTTGAAGAACTTAAGCCATAATAAAAATAATGAAAGTTGAGTTGGTATTTAAAACAACTTTCGGCTTCGTTCCTTTTCGGGGACGAAAAGTTTTAAGTGGGGGAGATTGTAACAACCCGGAAATCTGGGCCAGTTTAAAATTTTTATTTTGGCAATTTTAGCGAATTTTGATTATTTAAAATGAATTATTTTAAATAATATCGACGAGAAATCTATTTTGAATTGAATTCGAACGTATATATTTATTTGAATCGACGATAGAATATAAAAATTTATTTATATTTATAAATAGAATTGAAAATGGCGTGGTAGTTCGATAATTCGATTTCAAACTTCAATTGAATGTACCGGGTGCAAAACAAACCGAATTTTAGTGAAACCAAAAATATTAGAATCTAATTGATAATATCTTTCCAACGAATCCGAAAAATCAAAATTTCATAGCAGGAATCAAAAGATATGTCCAGTTGAAAATTCTGAATAGTCGCTATGGAATTCAGGCCCTTAAAAATGGAAATTTTGCAAACGACCTCGGATTTCGATGAAACCACTTTTGTTGGATCCGTGACGTCAGGTTATTGCTAGATTCCAAATTTCATAATTTTTCGAATCAATATGTGAGCGTGGCAAAGGAAAACGCGTTTGACCAGTTTTAGTTGATTTTAATCGACTGGAAAATGGCCATTTTTCTAACGGTCTCAGAATTCGACGAAACTAGTTTTGTTAGGACCGTATCGTCAATACGAAGCTATAAATTATTTTTTGGGAATTTTTCGAGCTAGTATGTGGCCCCGGTAAATTGAAATGCGCGTTCAAATTCAATATATAGAGTTATATGTTGATTTTGACGGAAACTGATCGAAACGATCGAATCAGCTTGTGATACATATCCCATTGTGTTCGAAATGGGGGTATTACCTTAGGGACGACAGTCGGTGGGCTCAAAAAGGAGTTTGAATTTTTAAAGTAACTTTTAGAGAATAAAATTAAAAAAATATATATATACTCAACCCCACTCCCCTTATTCCTCTTCATTCAGAAAACTAGTCGAAATAAAAAAAACCTAAACTATCGACAGCCCCCTCCCCCTCCCCCCCCCCCCCGTCGATCTCGATGCCGCCACCACAACCGATACCCCCCTCCCTCCATCTTCTCCGTCGAAGCCTACCCTTCCTCCCCCCCTCCACCTCGACCTCGCGACAACCTCCCCCCCCCCCCCGATCGACGCACCCATCCTCCCTCCACTGCCTGCAGCTCCGGCGCGAGCCACACCAGCGCCCCCCTAATCCAGAAACGACGTTGAACCCCTTCCTGCCGATTAAAAATGTGAGTTTTTATAAATAACTTTATATATTTATATATATAAATGTGATAATTTGAATATATAAACATTGAATAGAAAAAAATGTGATTTTTAAAAATAAAAGTTTTGATTTTTAAAGTAAACAAAGTATAGATTTTTATGTAGTAGAAAGAATAGATTTTTATTGTACGTAAAGATTGGATTTTTATCGTAAAAAAATACAATCTTTTCTATATAGTAGCGTCGATAAAAATACAATCTTTTCTATATAGTAGCGTCGATAAAAATACAATCTTTTCTATATAGTAGCGTCGATAAAAATACAATCTTTTCTATATAGTAGCGTTGATAAAAATACAATCTTTTCTATATAGTAGCGTCGATAAAAATATAATTTTTTATCTATATAGTAGTAGTATAAAAATTCGATTTTTATATATTGAATAGCAAAGTAAAAATTCGATTTTTATATATTGAATAGCAAAGTAAAAAATTCGATTTTTATATATTGAATAGCAAAGTAAAAATTCGATTTTTATATATCGAATAGCGAAGTAAAAATGTGATTTTTACATATGTAGAGAATACGGGCAAAGAAAGTGACAAGAGGCAAGAACAGCAAAGATTTCTACCCAAGAAGAGTCGTGGCGTTGGATTAACTATTCTGTGAGAACTTCTCACCTTTAATTTAATTTTTCTAGTTAAAAATATATACTAGGATGCAGACGGTGTTTAGTAGCACCCGACACACGTCGTCCACAGACCATGGACGGCTTTTATGCTTGTTTGTTTGATTTTGCTGTGTAGTTGATTGTGTGATGTGAAATGAAATAAAACATTTATATAGTTGAAATAAAATATTTTTATAGTTAGAAATATTTTATAGTTAAAAATAGAATTTTTAACATGTATATGAAATGAAATAAATTAATATAAACAAATCGAACGATTTGTTTATATACACCCATTGACTGATATTGGATGGGACGATAAATTTTACACATCGCCCAACTGCACAAATAAAATCTGTGTCTGATTGTTTGAAACCCCACACGGGTATTGGCATAAAATACGGCATACACTAATCCCAATAATTAGTTGTATGTCGATCGATTGATTGACGGGCTGTTATAAGCGTTAGATATCTATATTTGATGCTTATACAGTGTAGTGCACTTTGGATGATGGTTGATTATTTATCGTTGCTATTATATACATGTGTTGTATGAAAATCCGTATAATTAACTTTATATGGTAATTGATTGGGCCTCATTCCAAATTTGAAAAAGAAATATTTGAAATAGAATATTTGAAAATAGAAATATATGAAGCCGTGTTGATTAGATTGACACCATTTTGACGTGAACGATATTTATATCGATTTTATTCATTTTTCAACGAATATTGAAATAGAATTGAAATTCGAATTAAATTGAAATAGAAATGAAATTCGAATTAAATTGAAATAGAATTGAAATTCGAATTAAATTGAAATAGAATTGAAATTCGAATTAAATTGAATAGATTTGAAATCGAATAGAATTGAAATTCGAATTAAACTGAATAGAAATGAATTCGAATTGAAATTGAATAGAAATGAATTCGAATTGAAATCAGATAGAAATGAATTCGAATTGAAATTGAATTGAATTGAAAAACGAACTGAAATTGAATTAGAAATCAATTTGAATTGAAATCGATTTGAAATGAATTTAAAACGAATTTATATTGGAATATTCAATTTTGATTTGAAATTGAATATGAAATTTAAACCGTTTTGAAAACGAATTTAAAACGATTTATAAAATTCGTTTCGAAAGGAAATCGACGAAGTATATATTATATATATAATATATATATAATATAATGGCCTGAATAGAACGCGCCGCGCCGCGGCAGTTCGCGAATTTCGACCATTGACTTCGAACGGATATTGCGGGAGATCCGACCGTCGGATTCTCCTAAAACCGAAACCGTTGGGTTCGTATCGAAAAGAGCTTTCTAACGAATATTAGAAATTAGAAATCTAACGGTTGGATTTGGAATTATGTCCAAATCAAATTTGAAAAAGGTCGCTGTAAGTGCAGTTCGATGGTCATTGATGGAAATCGACTGTACGGGCCTTAATAAAATTATTAAAAATAGTAATAATTTGTGTAAAATCATAAGAAATGATTTGTGATGAATTGGGATGGAAAACTCCATATTTGAAAAGATAAAAATAGATTTTTATCGAAATGAACTAGTTTTGAACTAGAATTAAAATTCTATTTGTTTTTAAATAAATAAATTGGATTTGAAAAGGGTTTTAAAAATAACCAAAATTTCCAATGATTGCATGGGGATGGATTTGAATCGAAATTGTCTTCGGAATATTTCGATGTTGGATTTCGTGATTATACAAATGTTGTTATGGAAATTTGAAAGATATAGATATGTATATCGTTATTTCCAATATGATATCTGTTGGTCGTAGAATTTGATATTGAATATAAGCCGATATATTTTCTATTCAGAGCCTTGTATTTAATATCAAATGTGATTTGGGTTTGTCGTGAATGGTGTCTTCATTAACACTGTTCTTAAGCCCAGTGGAGAAAATGATTAAATCTTTTACTTAGATTTAATGAAGTGTACCAGTTAAATAATATTTAATTGGAATTGAATTCGAATTGATTCTTGGGTTTATCGTGAATGGTGTTTTAAATAACACTCGTTCTTTAACCCGATAATTAATAGAATGCGATTTTGGGTTGTCGTGACCGGTATCTTCAATAATACTGTTCTTAGACCCAAAGGAGTTAAGAAAATCAGAAACTAACTGGGGATTAGTTAAGATGAATGGTTTCTGGGGGTATTGATCTGATGTTGGTTTCGGCCTTCGGGGTTAATACTTAGGGAATTACTCACTTGCTAATTTACAGTTAGGGACTGATTGAAATGTGATGTGATTATGGGTTTATCGTGAACCGTGTTTTAAATGACACTGATTCTTTAACCCAGTCACAGATTAAAACTAAGTGAAGTTTTAATGAATCTTTAATTAGATTGAAATAATCGAGAATGTTGTATCACCAGTTTTGCTCCAGGCGATAGTTAAATCTCTAATTAGATTTGAACGTGAAATGGTAATTGAATTTACCGATAACACTGTGGTGTTAGATATGAAGTATTACCAGTTTTACTTCATGGGATAAATAGGTTGGGATTGGGAAATTAAAACAAATGATTACTTCGGTAAGGTTCGTTAATCCCGACTAGTTGAATCGAAATTCAAAAGAGGATAAGAGAATAAATTTTAAGGATTTATCTTTGATAAAATTAATGGGAACCTTTCCCTATGAATGTGAAATTTAGAAACTAACTGTCGGTTAGCTAAGCAGAATGGTTTTCTGGATATTGATCTGATGTTGGTTTCGGCCTTCGGGGTTAATATTTGGGGAATTATTCTCTTGTTAATTTACGGTTAGTGACTGATGAATTGGAACGAGGCGTATGTTGTGTTTGTGTAACAGTTATTTAAAATATACGCGAGTTATTCGGGAAGACCGGGTTTATCTCATTCTGAATAACTGATACGACGATAAGTCGAAGATGAAGATGGTGGTCGAAGACCGGAGGTCTTCACGTCGTTTGGGTGATTGCTGATGATCTTGATTGGGATGTACACCCAAGAAGATGGAAACAGTTGGTGATCGTCCAGACGTACTTGGAGATCGATGGATATGCGGGGTACTAGGTGCCTCCGGTTTCGTTCAGACCCAGAACGGACTTGTAAATGGACTGTGTGTCTGACATTGGATTTTAGTCTGTGTGATTGATTTCTATTAAATATATATATGTTTGGCGGCGGATAATTTATTCTCTTGCTTAACGCCCTTCTCTGAGACGTACGAGCTCAGGGGTTATATACTGATGGATATCAAACGCATAGAGTGAATTGCCTGTGTGGCATGCTAAGATGCAAATGATCAAGGCCTCTGTTGAAAAGCAAAGTCTTGTGGTTGATGATCAAAGCACCGCCTATGTGGCATAGCTTTTTGTAACGTGAATTCGCGAGCCTCACACCCCGGTTGTGAACCAGAAACGGGAGAGGACCTCAGGGAGGGCTGCGTTTCCTTCTAGCTAGGGTGGTGTCAATGACATACCAGCCCTGACATCTATATACTTTTCACCTATGTGGTTGTTGCTGTTGCGAGGCGCCTCGGTTAGATTGGACGATCCGGGTCCGATGGAGCCATTCGTTGGCTCATTTACGCCCCAAAGGGCGGGGAAACGTAGTGTTCAGGCATTTTAATCCACATCGGTGGACCGGCCCTGTCGTTCCAAGGCTTGACTGAGTACTTGCCTGAGACATGGGCTAGATTGTCTCGAATCGGTAGAGGACGATCCCTGGCCTCGATTCATAGATGGAAATCCAATTTCCAAATACGTGACATTTGCGGTTTTATTTGTAGAGCCTAGTATGGCGATATGATATATGGTACCCATGCCGTCTATGATTGATACTTATGATTTGAAGTTGTTTTATACACTATGCACTTATAGTAGTATCAAATAATCTGTTTTTAAACGTATCAAGCATGCTTTGGCTATTATAAGGGAAAACCCTATCCCCCGGCTTGCGTTGCATTGTGTGATAGGACCTGGGTCTTATAATAGCTTCATTTTTCTTTATTTAGCATTGCGCTGTTGTTTTATGCACTGGTGTTCTTGGGAGGAAACCCGTTCCGTGTTATACGGCGTGGTCCCTTGATTTACCTAACTTTAAATAAAGAATAATAACTGTTTTAGTTCTCACACCAGTCCCATAACTGACCTGGAGTTTATTGTTTTGACCTAAACTCTGGGTGCCCCTATTTTGACACGGGCAGCTAGTAGTTTTGGTTTTGCAGATTTATCTTCATAGGATCCTGGTTTACAGCTGGAATGATACCCGAAAAGCTTTGTATCCGTATATCTCTTCTAGTTGTGTATTGTATTATTTTCCACTGCTATGTATTTAAATGTAATTTAAATCTCTGATATTTCTGTGTAATATTTATTCATTTATACTCTGTATATTCTTGTAATCTGATGCATTATTGTAATAAGCAATGAAATGTTCTTCCGTCTGCGTTCTATTTTGTCGTTTTCTTAAAACAATCCGTTCTTTCCCTTCTCTTCGGAGACCGGGGAAGTACGGGTCGTTTCAACAGTCAATTACCATATAATGCGATTATATGGATTTCACACAACAAATGTGTATAACAACAATGAAAACAGCAATCCATCATGCAGAGTGCATTCTACACTGTATAAGCATTAAATATAAATATTCGACGCTTATACAGCCTGTCAATCAATCGATTGACATACAACTAATTATTGGGACTAGTGTATGCCATATTTCATCCCAATACCCGTGTGGGGTTTCAATCAATCAAACACATAATTCATCCGTGCAGTTGGGCGATGTGTAAAATTTATCGTCCCAATCAATATCAATCAAATCAGTGTATATAAACTAATCTCCGATTTGTTTATAAATATTTATTTTATATACACGTTAAAAATTCTATTTTTAACTATAAAATATTTTATTTCATTTCACATCACATCACACAATCAACTACACATCAAGATCATACAAACAAGCATACAAGCCGTCCATGGTCTGTGGACGACAGGTGTCGGGTGCTACTAAACACCGTCTGCATCCTAGTATATATTTTTAACTAGAAATTTAAATTAAAGGTGAGGAGTTCTCACAGAGGGTTCCACTCCGCCGTGCTTTGTTGTTGAACTGCTGAACCGTCTGGATCTGTTTGCAGTTCTTTTCACTCTGTTCAAATATAAAAATTGTAATTTTTATTCCATCATTCTAATAAATAAAATTCATATTTTTATTTTACTTCATATATATTTTTACAACGCTTGATTCTATATAAAAATTATATTTTTATATATATATCGACTTCTTATACAAAGATTGAATTTTTATTATCATAACTATATAAAAATTATATTTTTATATTTTTACTTTAACAAAAGCCATATGTTTAATACTCTACCTACGTAAAAATCATATTTCGTTCCTTGTTAAAAATCATAACTTTTTTGGTTATGAAAAATCTAATTTTTTTCTTCCTTCCAATGCTAATGTATAAAAAAAACTGACTTAAACCATGTTTTTAATTATCTAAACTAAATACTTGAAATAAATTAAAATAACTAACTTACAGCGTTCCAACGAAGGGGGGGAGGTTCACTGGTGGTGCTCGCCGTTTGCGGAGGAGGCGGTGGCCGTGGATCTGGGCGGCACGAGGGATGGTGGGCCAGGGCGTCGGGTGTGGGTGCGGTTGCTTAAATTAGGGGAAGAGAGAGTAGCGAGGAGAGAGAACCGAGATCGGTGCAAGGAGGAAGGGGGTGTCGGAGAAGAGGGTGGCGTCGTCGTCGGGGTTCGTGGGTGGCGCGAGGCTGGCGACTCAATTAGGGCGGATTGGATTGCGCGACGATGGTGGAGCGATGAAGATGGAGGAAGCGGCGGTGAGGCGGAGGGGGAACGCGAAGGAGGTGGGCGTCGGAGGTTCTGGTGCGGTGGTGGATGTCGATGGCCATCGCCATTTTTCTTTTTGATTTTAGAAAAAGTTACCGGGGGGGGGGGGGGTTGACTGAAAGAGGGAGAAACGTTGGGGGGTTATTATAATATAAATTTATTTATTTTATTCTATTTTAAATTCTGAAAAGCATCTTTTTATTTCGAACTCGAAATCGAACCCACCGACTGTCATCCATAACTAATTACCCCCATTCCGAACACAATGGAATTGGTATCGTAGGCTGATTCGACTGTTTCGATCAGTTTTCGTCAAAATCAAAATATAACTCTATATATTGAATTTGAACGTGCATTTCAATTTACCAAGGCCAAATATTAACTAGAAAAATTCCCGAAAAATATTTTCTAGCTTCGTATTGACGATACGGTCCTAACAAAACTAGTTTCGTCAAATTCTGAGATCGTTTGAAAAATGGCCATTTTCCAATCGATTAAAATCAACTGAAACTGGTCAAACGCGTTTTCCTTTGTCACGCTCACATATTGATTCGAAAAATTACGAAATTTGAAACCTAGCAATAACTAGACATCACGGATCCAACAAAAGTGGTTTCGTCGAAAATCGAGGTCGTTTGCAAAATGGCTATTTTTAAGGGCTAGAATTCCATAGCGACTATTCTGAAATTTCAACTGGACATATCTTTTTATCCCCGCTATGAAATTTCAATTTTTCGGATTCGTTGGAAAGATATTCTCGAATAGATTCAAATATTTTTGGTTTCACTAAAATCCGGTTTACTTTGCACCCGGTACATTCATTTGAAATTTGAAATTTGAAATTTGAAATCGAATTATCGAACTACCGCGCCATTTTCTATTCCTTTTATAATATAAATAAATATTTATATTCTATCGTCGAGCCATATAAATATATACGTTCTATTTCTATTCAAAATAAATTTCCCATCGATATTATTTAAAATAATCATTTTAAATATTCAAAATTCACTAAAATTGCCAAAATAAAATTTTTACAGTGGCTCGGATTTCCGGGTTATTACAAAAATGCATCAGAATTTAACAATAAAAAAAATTATGTTTTAAAATAAAAGTTAGTCTTTATTTAAATGTAAGAATATAAAAATGATTTACATTAAAAAGTTATTCTTTTTAATGTGAATGAACATATTTTGTTTAGCGCTAAAAGTTATTCTTTTTAATGAAAATGAACATATTTTGATTAGTGCTAAAAGTCTAACTTTTTAATGTCATGTAAAACATGAAATGTTTTACATAATTTTCTTTTTCTTTTTAACGTCACGTAGGAACTTTAATGACATTTATTAATTTATTGATTGAAAATAATGTGTAGGTTATAAATGAAAATATGCTAACGTGAAAATTCACAGTTTTGTTGTTTATAAAAAAGAATAAAAAGATTAAACTTTGATTGGAATATGTTTACATTAAACATTATGTTTTTAAGGTATAAAAAGATTAAAGTTTGATTAGATATGTTTACATTAAAAAAAATACATTTTTAATGTAAAAGAGATTCATTGTTTGAAAATGTGTTTAATGTAAATAAATCATTAAAAGAGATTCATTGTGTAATAAAAATGTTATAGGTAGAAAATGTACATTTATTAAATATTAACATGTACATGCAAATGATGTTATAAACTTTATAACAATTGGCATTAAACAATAGATCAAGCATTAATTACGTTCCCGTTTTCTCTCTCCTATGTTTTTCTTTTGAATTTTTGAATAAGTTCATTAAATACTGAAATGTTAATATTATATATCTGAAAATTAAAAAGTAATATATATTATATATCACAGTGTAGGGAAAGTTTTTCTACCTCACACCTCATTAATAATTTTAATTCTGAATTTCAAAAGTGTTTGGAAGAAATAAATGATAATGTTGAGAAACAATTAAGGGAGAAGTAAATGCCAATGGATTTGGCATAAATTCATGCGAATGCCTTTTCAAGATCAGGAAAGACAAATATATTTAACATAAATATGCATGCATTCATTCATCTCCCTCATATTTTAAACATTGTTGCCTCTCTTTACTTCTTCATTTTACACCCTTTTTAAGTCAAATTATCAAAACACATGCTACATTTTAATATATGCACTTACAAGTCTCTCTCTCCCCTTCCTTACTAATATATATATATATATATAAATGTTGCCTTCTCTTTATGTTTCATAATTTCCAATTTATTTTCACATAACACATGCACCTTCAATTTCTTTCTGTGCATTAGGTTATAAGCAATTTACTACTAGAAATAAATATATAAAGTAATTCATTCCGTTTGAAAGTTAGAATTCAATATTGGTAAGTTAATTTTCATAAGACTAAATTAAATACAATTGTTGACATTAATTAATTAAATGTTATATTGTATATTGGAATTTGCATTCCAATATAAGTAAAAAAACTTGGTTGGAACAATAATAGAAACTATATAAATGACATTTATTAGTGGTTCACAATATTTATTCAAACGGAGTCTAAGCGTTGCATGTAGGGAAAATAACAGATTTGCAATATTCAAGGAGCATAATTGCACTTTACCTTTTCAAATGTCATAATGTATAATTGATCTTTCCCCTTTAATATATCAAAACGTAAGCGTATGATAACAATTCTATTGAAATTAAAAGGGGAATTAAATAATTAAAAAGTATTAATATATATATACCCTTATATTACAAAACCTTAATTAGAATAGTAACCGCCATCTCCATCATTCTAGGGCTGAAAAGCTCCGATTTTCTCTTTTAAAATTCTTTCAATCCAATTATGAACAATCAAAATTTAATGAACGGAAAAGCAAGAGATAATTGAGATCTTCATAATCATATGGATAAGATCAAGTTTGGTGAAAGGAGTTGCTCGAATTTGGGCCCAAAGCCAACGTGTTTGATGCGAGTTTCAATAGCGAAGGGGACTTCGAATTGGGAACGATTCATGGTGGTAGGAGATGAAGCTCGGGGCTTCGACGTAGGCTATGTCGATCGGCGGTTAAGGCCTTCGATGGTGGTGCGTTTTGGAGCTTTCTACAATTTTAAACGAAGTAGAATCGAGGTGAGAATCTCTGATTTTCACAATTTAATTTATTTAATTAATTATTTTATTTCGTTAAAAAATTATCTCTGCGATCTGTGCTGTGATGTATTGTGCTGATTGTTCTGATGGATTGTATTGAATTTTATTGCGTTGTATTGTGTAGATCTGTCATTTTATTGCTTAGATCTGTATGGATCCGATATAAAACATTGTGTGGTAATTTAGATTAAACCAGAATTTTAATCTAATTAAAATATTGTCTTGTTTTGTGAATTTGATTAGGTTAATTTTTTTTATCCAATTTACAATATCAAATTTGTTATGATTTGTTATTGAATTTGTTAAAATATCATTTATTTGAAATGGTCATATTTAGCAAATCAAGAATCGTTAAATTATGTTAACATTAGAATTGTATATCATGTTGAGTACAGAGTTGTAATCAATTTGCCAAATCAAGACAAATTATTTTGTTGTCAGATTTATTTATTCACTTTTTTTTTAAATTATATTTTTGTTTACAAAATAAAAAGGCGAATTTAGAAAACATATTTTTATTTACATTTTATGTGTAAACAAAAAGACAAACTTATTTTATACATTTTTATTTATATCCTTTTTGTAAATAAAAAGGCAAATTTGTAAAATCACTTTTATTTATATTTCATTTGTAAATAAAAGAGCTGAAATGAAATTTAGTATTTTTATTGTAAATTCATTACAATAAGAAGAATAGGCATTAAAGATTTTGTTTTATTTATACTTTTGTTTAAATATAAATATTTTGCATTAAAGGCTATATCTTTATGTAGTACTATTTTGAATAAAAGTTTATGATAAAAGAACTTATTCTTTTGTTGTAACTTTGTAGAATCAAATGAAATGTTTTAGTGTCATTATATATTTAGACTTAAAGATATACATCTAGTGTTATATTTAAAAAAAAGATCATCTTATTTGTAACGTCAATAAAAAGATTTAACCTTTTATTTGGAAATTTGTTCAGTATAAAAAGATAAGATATTTAAAATTACATCTTATGTAATACCATTTTACGTAAAAGATTGTGTTTACATTTTATTTTGTCACATTAGATAATAGAAATATAGAATTACATTTTGTTGTAATTTTCTTTATTAAAAAAGATTAGAGATTAAAATTTTGCGTTTGTAATGTAGGATTGTTTTCAACAAAAAGAGATAGGAATTTAAGATTACATTTTAGTGTAATTTTATTTTACTTAATAAGTTTGGATACAATAAAAAGTATAGATTTGGAAATTATGTTTTTATTTCCAAATTGATTAAAATGATAAGAATAGATTCTTTAAAACCACTTTTTAGTGTCATTTTATATTCAGTAAAAAGGGTTGCAGTCTTAATTGCATTTCTTGATGCAAATAAAACTAAGATTAGAAAACCGCCCATTTGGAACCGATAGAGTCAAATCTATGTGAGAACTCTTTTCTCACTCAATTTTTATTTACATTATTATTTATTTTCATAAATGTATGTATATAAATGTCTGTGGTGAATGTTTGTGAATTATTTCTGTGGCATGCATGATATGTTGTGAATTGATGTTTGGATGTGATACAATGTTTGAATTTTGAAAATTGGTAACATGCTAATTAATGTTAATTTATTATTATTTATGATAATTCAAATATGTTACACTGCCATATACAAGTTGCCTTACTTGTATATGTTGATTGGGAAGATATTTTCACACATCGCCCAAGTGCACAAATAATATATTATTATTTGGATTTTGGTTGAATATCATTTGAATGTTGTGTGAATGTTATCTGAATGTTATTGGAATGTTATTTTGGTGATAAAGGAATGTCTGTCATTATTTCACAAATGCGTTGTATGAAATCCATTAATTAATGGTATTTGATTTGAGTCTCATTCCAATGCAGAATTTTCAAAAGTTATCAAGAATGGTTTTCAGTTAAGGAATTAAATGTGATTTTAATGCTCTTAAATATTATTTAATGTGCATGAAGCCGATTAAGTAGTCTTGCGCTATTTATACGGGAATGGTTATTTCCATGAATTTTATTTATTGTACAATAAATGAGGAAGGGTTGAAATTTGAAATTTAACATTTTGAATTTATTTTAATGTTATTATAATAAAAAGAACATGCTTAACCCGAGGTTAGAATGAGTTGCGGAATAAGACTGCCCGGACCCGCCCGGCACATCCAGCAACCGCAACAATATATCTAATGTGAGAGGTTAATGCAGTAATAAATAATTAATTAATATTGGAAGTTTGAAATTCAAAAATTATACAGTTTGAAAATATTATTATAATATTATTTTAATATTATAAGAATATGGAAATTTCAATCTTTATTGGAAATTGAAATACAAGTAGGAATTATTTTAAATGCTTTTAAATAAAAATTAATTAAATAATATATATATTATTTTTAAAATGGATAGGATGTGTCGCGCAGTGACAGTTCGCAAAATTCAACCATTGACTTTGGATGGACGTAACAGAAAATTCGACCGTCGGATTCTTCTGAACACGGAACCTATGGGTTCGTATCGAAAAGAGCTTTCTAACGTATACTTACATTTTAAAATTCAACGGTTAGATCTATATAAATGTTAAAATCAAATTTTTAGAGAATCAGCGCCAGTACAGTTAAATGACCCGAAACGTCGTTTAACTAAAAGGCCTATTTTTAATATTTAAAAATAAGGAAAAATTATGTAAAATCATAATAAATGATTTAAAAAAGAATGTTAAGAGGAAATTCCAATTTTTGAAGATAAAAGGTATTTTTTATCAAATGGGGTATTATTTATTTTATTAAATAAATAAAAGAAATTAAAAATGGTTTTAATAACCAAGTCTTTCAAGAATATATTCTGGAATGGATTTGAATGGAAATTATCGTCGGATTAACTCAATATTAGATTCCGTGATTATACGGATATTATTTTGGAAATTTGGAAGATATTAAATATCGTTATTTCCAATATAATATTCGTTGATTTTAGAATTGGATATTGAATATAATCGATATAATTCCCATTCAAAGCTTTATATTTAATATCAAGTTAGATTTTGGGTTTGTCGTGAATAGTGTCTTAAATAACATTATTCTTAAATCCATTTGAGTAAAGGAAAATCTTTTTATTAAGATTTAAATGAGATTTCCAATTATTAAATATAATTGAAATAAAAAGGAAATTGATTATGGGTTGTTTGCGTACAATGTTTTGAAGGGCATTAGTTCTTGAAACTCAAATCAATAGTGAAATTTTGATTTGTTATTAATTAATCCTTTAGTTAAGATTAAATGAAATTTTCTAAAAGAAGAAATGCCTAATATTATATATTAAATTGGGAATTAATGAAACATGAAATGGGGTCTCTCGTGAACTATGTTTTAAATAACATCGGTCCTTAAACCCGGATTAAAGATAAGATTAATTCCAGAAAAGTGATTAGTCATTTAAAAATGATTTTAGAAGACTAAAACTTAATAAATTTTAAAATAAATCTTTAATTAGATTGAAGGTGAATAAAGGGAGATTAAAGAATAACTTGAAAGATTTATCTTTTATAAAATTTATGGGAACCTTTCCCTAATAATGTGAATACTTTATTAAAAGGATATTCTGAATTGGAATGAGGTGTTGATGTGGTTTATATATAGCACCTAATTTTAAATCACGCGAGTTATTCGGAAAGACCGGGTTTAACCCATTCTGAATAATGAATACGGCGACTAACAGTCGAAGAGTTGAAGACGGTACAAGACCGACGATCTTCACATCGAATGGATGAGTTACCATTGACGCCCATGATTGGAGTAGCTACCTTGAAGGGGCTACAATGGTGGCCGTCCAGACGTACTTGTTGATTGTTCGGATATGCGAGGAATAGGTGCCTCCGGTTTCGTTCAAACCCAGAACGGACTTGTAAATGGATGTGTGTCCGACGTTGAAATTCACTTCATGTATTTAAATTGATTTCTATTTGATATATAATTGTCTGGTGGTGGAGAATTTATTCTCTTGCTTAACACCCTCTTATATATCGATGGTTGTCGATCGCATTGCGTGAATTGTCAATGTGACACGCCAAGATGCAAATGATCAAGGCTTTTGTTGAAAAGCAGGCCTTGTGGTTGATGATCAAAGCACAGCTTGAATAAGCATAGCTTTGTGTATTACATAGCTTCACGAGCCTCACAACCCGGTTGAGTCTAAAACGGAGCAAGGGAACGCATGGAGAGCAGCACGTTTCTTTCTAGCTAGAAGTAGTGTCAGTGCTTAAACTGGCTGATATTTTACTTATGTGGATGATGGAATGAGGCGCCTCGGATGTTAGGTCTTATAGGACCGGGAAACGTGTGTTCAGGAATAACTAATCCACAAAGTTGTATGTGTGGACCGGCCCTGCTGCTTTCCAAGGGTTCACTGCGGGGGATCCTGAGACATTAGCTATAGTGTCTCGAATCGGTAAGGAGATCGTTCCTAGCTTTGACTCATGATGGAAACCCAATTTCCAATACGACACCGTACGGTTTTGATTGTAGAACTAGTTTGGCGACATAGTAGGATGGGTTACTATGCCATCTATGATTGATACATTATGATTGAAGTGTTTTTTTTTGAAACATATACACACTAATAATAATATCAAATCTGTTTTTAACGTATCAAGCATTTTTGACCATTATAAGGTAAAACTCTATCCTCCGGTTTGCGTTGCATTGTATGATGGGACTTGAGTCTTATAATGGTTTCATTTTTCCAAAAAGCATTGCGTTGTTTAACGATTTACCTTTAATTTACGCACCAGCGGTCCATTGGAATAAAACCCGTTCCGCGTTAGCGGCGTGGTCCTTGGATTTGCCTTATTGCTATTAGTTATATTAGTTAAGAATTCTCACACCAGTCCCATGACTGACTCATAGTTTGTTTCACTTTGCAAACTCGGGTGCCCTCTTTTCCACATGGGCAGTCGAGTAGCTTTTTGCAGATGTTTATCTCTTGAACAGGGTTCTGGATCGAAGCCTAAAGTTGTGTCCAGAACATAGAAGTCTTCCGCTGTTTATTGTATTTAATTTATTGAAATTTATCTTCCGCTGTAATTTTATTCGATGTACTCTGATATTCTGTACTCTGATGTAACATTATTATGATGTTTTATAAAAGTCTGCTGTTATTGTTCTGATGTTGTTGTATTCCCAGAGTTAACGTGTTCGGGTTTTGAACGGTCTTAGTCGATTTTGCGATCGATTGGGTCCGGGCGAAACCCGAGCCGTTACAGTTGGTATCAGAGCTCTGGTTAGCTCAAATCTTTGGGGTACAACTCGTTGGAACTAAACAAAAGACTCATTAGAGATTGGATTAGTAATATCCAATAAGAATACTCATTAGAGATAGCATCAGCAGTATCCTAGAATGAGAAAACTCATTAGAGATGGGGTTAGCAATGCCCTAGAATGAGTTGAGAGTGCCAAGTTTGTAAATAACGTATTTGTGATTATATATATAATCCAATCTTAGAAAGTATGATTTTTATATATATAAAAGTATATCAATATTTGATAAGTCAATCAACAAATAAAATTATTGAAACCAATAAAAGAAGGAAAATTTAGTTGATAAATAAAACAACTTTTAGCATCGTTCCTTTTCGAGGACAAAAAGATTTTAAGTGGGGGAGATTGTAACAACCCGGAATTTTGGGAACCAAATTAAAATTTTATTTTAAGGAAACTTTGTTAGAAAATGCATCAGAATTTAACAATAGAAAAAATATGTTTTAAAATAAAAGTTAGTCTTTATTTAAATGTAAGAATATAAAAATAATTTACATTAAAAAGTTATTCTTTTTAATGTGAATGAACATATTTTGTTTAGCGCTAAAAGTTATTCTTTTTAATGAAAATGAACATATTTTGATTAGTGCTAAA
Source organism: Allium sativum (assembly GCA_030737875.1). Lineage (NCBI taxonomy): Eukaryota > Viridiplantae > Streptophyta > Magnoliopsida > Asparagales > Amaryllidaceae > Allium > Allium sativum. The sequence continues at coordinate 574,378,247 of CM060909.1, read as the reverse complement.
AGTCTAACTTTTTTATGTCATGTAAAACATGAAATGTTTTACATAATTTTTTTTCTTTTTAATGTCACGTAGGAACTTTAATGACATTTATTAATTTATTGATTGAAAATAATGTGTAGGTTATAAATGAAAATATGCTAACGTGAAAATTCACAGTTTTGTTGTTTATAAAAAAGAATAAAAAGATTAAACTTTGATTGGAATATGTTTACATTAAACATTATGTTTTTAAGGTACAAAAAGATTAAAGTTTGATTAGATATGTTTACATTAAAAAAAATACATTTTTAATGTAAAAGAGATTCAATGTTTGAAAATGTGTTTAATGTAAATAAATCATTAAAAGAGATTCATTGTGTAATAAAAATGTTATAGGTAGAAAATGTATATTTATTAAATATTAACATGCACATGCAAACGAAGTTATAAACTTTCTAACAATTGGCATTAAACAATAGATCAAGCATTAATTACATTCCCGTTTTCTCTCTCCTATGTTTTTCTTTTGAATTTTTGAATAAGTTCATTAAATACTAAAATGTTAATATTATATATTTGAAAATTGAAAAGTAATATATGTTAAGAAAGAAAATTTTATCATTGTTCTAAACTGAGGTTCACAGTGTAAGTTTTTCTACCTCACACCTCATTAATAATTTTAATTTTGAATTTCAAAAGTGTTTGGAAGAAATAAATGATAATGTTGAGAAACAATTAAGGGAGAAGTGAATGCCAATGGATTTGGCATAAATTCATGCGCATGCCTTTTCAAGATCAGGAAAGACAAATATATTTAACATAAATATGCTTGCATTCATTCATCTCCCTCATATTTTAAACATTGTTGCCTCTCTTTACTTCTTCATTTTACACCCTTTTTAAGTCAAATTATCAAAACGCATGCTACATTTTAATATATGCACTTACAAGTCTCTCTCTCTCTCTTCCTTACTAATATATATATATATATATATATATATATATGTATGCTGCCTTCTCTTTATGTTTCATAATTTCCAATTTATTTTCACATAACACATGCACCTTCAATTTCTTTCTGTGCATTAGGTTATAAGTAATTTACTGCTAGAAATAAATATATATAGTAATTCATTTCGTTTGAAAGTTAGAATTCAATATTGGTAAGTTAATTTTAATAAGACTAAACTAAATACAATTATTGACATTAATTAATTAAATATTATATTGTATATTGGAATTTGCATTCCAATATAAGTAAAAAAAAAACTTGGTTAGAACAATAATAGAAACTGTATAAATGACATTTATTAGTGGTTCACAATATTTATTCAAACGGAGTCTAAGCGTTGCATGTAGGGAAATTAATTGATTTGCAATATCCAAGGAGCATAATTGCACTTTACCTTTTCATATGTCATAATGTATAATTGATCTTTCCCCTTTAATATATCAAAACGTAAGCGTATGATAACAATTCTATTGAAATTAAAAGGGGAATTAAATAATTAAAAAGTATTAATATATATACCCTTATATTACAAAACCTTAATCAGAATAGTAACCGCCGTCTCCATCATTCTAGGGCTGAAAAGCTCCGATTTTCTCTTTTAAAATTCTTTCAATCCAATCATGAATAATCCAAATTTAATGAACGGAAAAGCAAGAGCTAAACGAGATCTTCATAATCATACGGAAAAGACCAAGTTTGGTGAAAGGAGTTGCTCGAATTTGGGCCCAAAGCCAATGTGTTCGAGGCGAGTTTCAATAGCGAAGGGGACTTCGAATTGGGAACGATTCATGGTGGTAGGAGATGAAGCTCGGGGCTTCGACATAGGCTATGTCGATCGGTGGTTAAGGCCTTTGGTGGTGGTGCGTTTTGGAGCTTTCTACAATTTTAAACGAAGTAGAATCGAGGTGAGAATATCTGATTTTCACAATTTAATTTATTTAATTAATTATTTTATTTCGTTAAAAAATTATCTGTGTGATCTGTGCTGTGATGTATTATGCTGATTGTTCTGATGAATTGTATTGTGTTGTATTGTGTAGATCTGTCATTTTATTGCTTAGATCTGTATGGATCCGATATAAAACATCGCGTTGGTAATTTAGATTAAACCAGAATTTTAATCTAATTAAAATATTGTTTTGTTTTGTGAATTTGATTAGGTTAATTTTTTTTTAATCCAATTTACAATATCAAATTTGCTATGATTTGTTATTGAATTTGTTGAAATGTCATTTATTTGAAATGGTCATGTTTAGCAAATCAAGAATCGTTTATGTTAACATTAGAATTATGTAACATGTTGAGTACAGAGTTGTAATCAATTTGCCAAATCAAGACAAATTATTTCGTTGTCAGATTTATTTATTCACTTTTTTTTTAAATTATATTTTTGTTTACAAAATAAAAAGGCGAATTTGGAAAACATATTTTTATTTACATTTTATGTGTAAACAAAAAGACAAACTTATTTTATACATTTTTATTTATATCCTTTTTGTAAATAAAAAGGCAAATTTGTAAAATCACTTTTATTTACATTTCATTTGTAAATAAAAGAGCTGAAATGAAATTTAGTATTTTTATTGTAAATTCATTACAATAAGAAGAATGGGCATTAAAGATTTTGTTTTATTTATACTTTTGTTTAAATATAAAGATTTTACATTAAAGGCTATATCTTTATGTAGTACTATTTTGAATAAAAGTTTATGATAAAAGAACTTATTCTTTTGTTGTAACTTTGTAGAATCAAATGAAATGTTTTAGTGTCATTATATATTTAGACTTAAAGATATATGTCTAGTGTTATATTAAATAAAAAGATCATCTTATTTGTAACGTCAATAAAAAGATTTAACCTTTTATTTGGAAATTTGTTCAGTATAAAAAGATAAGACATTTAAAATTACATTTTATGTAATACCATTTTACGTAAAAGATTGTGTTTAGATTTTATCTTGTCACATTAGATAATAGAAATATAGAATTACATTTTGTTGTAATTTTATTTATTTAAAAAGATTAGAGATTAAAATTTTGCATTTGTAATGTTGGATTGTTTTCAACAAAAAGAGATAGGAATTTAAGATTACATCTTAGCGTAATTTTATTTTACTTAATAAGTTTGGATACAATAAAAAGTATAGATTTGGAAATTATGTTTTTATTTCCAAATTGATTAAAATGATAAGAATAGATTCTTTAAAACCACTTTTTAGTGTCATTTTATATTCAGTAAAAAGGGTTGCAGTCTTAATTGCATTTCTTGATGAAAATAAAACTAAGATTAGAAAACCGCTCATTTGGAACCGATAATGTCAAATCTATGTGAGAACTCTTTTCTCACTCAATTTTTATTTACAGTTATTATTTATTTTCATAAATGTATGTATATAAATGTCTGTGGTGAATGTTTGTGAATTATTTCTGTGGCATGCATGATATGTTGTGAATTGATGTTTGGATGTGATACAATGTTTGAATTTTGAAAATAGGTAACATGCTAATTAAAATTAATTTATTATTATTTATGATAATTCAAATATGTTACACTGCCATATACAAGTTGCCTGACTTGTATATATTGATTGGGCTGATATTTTCACACATCGCCCAAGTGCACAAATAATATATTATTATTTGGATTTTGTTTGAATGTCATTTGAATGTTGTGTGAATGTTATCTGAATGTTATTGGAATGTTATTTTGGTGATAAAGGAATGTCTATCATTATTTCACAAATGCGTTGTATGAAATCCATTAATTAATTGTATTTGATTTGAGTCTCATTCCAATGCAGAATTTTCAAAAGTTATCAAAAATGGTTTTCAGTTAAGGAATTAAATGTGATTTTAATGCTCTTAAATATTATTTAATATGCATGAAGCCGATTAAGTAGTCTTGCACTATTTATACGGTAATGGTTATTTCCGTGAATTTTGTTTATTGTAAAATAAATGAGGAAGGGTTGAAATTTGAAATTTGAAATTTGAAATTTGAAATTTAACATTTTGAATTTATTTTAATGTTATTATAATAAAATGAACATGCTTAACCCGAGGTTAGAATGAGCTGCGGTATAAGACTGCCTGGACCCGCCCGACACATCCATCAACTGCAACAATATATCTTATGTGAAAGGTTAATGCAGTAATAAATAAATAATTAATATTGGAAGTTTGAAATTCAAAAATTATACATTTTGAAAATATTATTATAATATTATTTTAATATTATAAGAATATGGAAATTTCAATCTTTATTGAAAATTGAAATACAAGTAGGAATTATTTTAAATGCTTTTAAATTAAAATTAATTAAATAATATATATATATTATTTTTAAAATGGTTTGAATAGGATGTGTCGCGCAGTGACCGTTCGCGAATTTCAACCATTGACTTTGGATGGACGTAACAAAAAATTCGACCGTCGGATTCTTCTGAACTCGGAACCTATGGATTCGTATCAAAAAGAGCTTTCTAACGTATACTTACATTTTAAAATTCAACGGTTAGATCTATATAAATGTTAAAATCAAATTTTTAGAGAATCAGCGCCAATACAGTTAAATGACCCGAAACGTCGTTTAACTAAAAAGGCATATTTTTAATATTTAAAAATAGGGAAAAATTATGTAAAATCATAATAAATGATTTAAAAAAAGAATGTTAAGAGGAAATTCCTATTTTTGAAGATAAAAGGTATTTTTTATCAAATGGGGTATTATTTATTTTATTAAATAAATAAAAGAAATTAAAAATGGTTTTAATAACCAAGTCTTTCAAGAATATATTCTGGAATGGATTTGAATGGAAATTATCGTCGGATTAACTCAGTATTAGATTCCGTGATTATACGGATATTATTTTGGAAATTTGGAAGATATCAAATATTGTTATTTCTAATATAATATTCGTTGATTTTAGAATTGGATATTGAATATAATCGATATAATTCCCATTCAAAGCTTTATATTTAATATCAAGTTAGATTTTGGATTTGTCGTGAATAGTGTCTTAAATAACATTTGTCTTAAATCCATTTGAGTAAAGGAAAATCTTTTTATTAAGATTTAAATGAGATTTCCAATTATTAAATATAATTGAAATAAAAAGGAAATTGATTATGGGTTGTTTGTGTACAATGTTTTGAAGGGCATTAGTTCTTGAAACTCAAATCAATAGTGAAATTTTGATTTGTTATTAATTAATCCTTTAGTTAAGATTAAATGAAATTTTCTAAAAGAAGAAATGCCTAATATTATATATTAAATTGGGAATTAATGAAACATGAAATGGGGTCTCTCGTGAACTATGTTTTAAATAATATCGGTTCTTAAACCCGGGTTAAAGATAAGATTAATTCCAGAAAAGTCATTAGTCATTTAAAAATGATTTTAGAAGACTAAAACTTTGTAACAACCCGCATTCTACGCATCGGGGGATCTTAGAATATTTATTTCTTTCCCATATGAAGTCGTATGGTCATGTACCTTTGGGAAACATCCATTAGAGTTATTTCTCATGCTAATGATTTTTGTCGATTTTTAAATGACCATATTGCCCCTAGCTGATCTTGTTTTGGCCATAACTTTTGATTGGAAAGGAATTTTGACCTGAAACCACTTCCATTAGATTCGTTTGATGGTTTACCTTTCCGTAGAGTGGTCATAATAGCCAAACGGACTTACCGTTTGGGAGATATGGCTGAAATAAGGTTTGGGAGGTGAAAAACTGCTTAACCGGGCCAAACAGGGTGATTAGTGGATAGGCCCATAACTCATTCCGGGATTAGGGTTATGGGGAGGCTGAAATGAAGTAGAGAATCATTCAATTTCAGTTTTCTAGCCTCCACTTATCACCAAGGAACCCTAAAAATGGCCTCCAACCTCTAAATCACCTCCAAATCATCTTTTGGCCAAGGATTAAGCTTAGCAACATCTAATCAAGGGAGATCTACACCAAATCAATATAGGAGCTGCTGTTTAGCATTGGAATTCACATCTAATCGGAGATTTGTTTCAGATCTTAGTTTATTTGCGGCTAAGGTGAGTGATTTGCATAGTTTTGCACTAATTATGGCTAATTAGGGGTGATTAGTGTTAATTAGCGAATTTAAACATGATAAAATTCGGGAAAAATATTTATAAAATCCGAAATGGTGTTTTAGACCTCTGATATGAATTTGGGTTAATTTGGTTAAGTTTTGTTAATTCTATCATTAGTTTCACCTAAACATGCTTAAGGGGAAATATGGGGTTTTGGGTGTGTTTGATCCATTTTAACCTATCATGTTGATGTTTTGATGTTTGTGGTTGATTATGCATGTTGCTATGACTGTATGATATGCTTTGTGATTGATTTCAATAGTTAGAATGGTCGACAACGTCGTCGAATGGCGTAAACACTTGCTGGAAAAGCTTCAGGAAACAGTGCAGGACCGGATCGGATATGGGGGCTCGGATCGGATATGTTGAACTGGGCAAGGGATTCGATCGGATCGGAACCTGACACTTGAGAAAATTGGCAAAAAGTAAGGCTACGCTAACTGAACTGGGATCGGATCGGATAAAGGAGAAGCGATCGGATCGGATAAAGAAGGAGGGATTGGATCGGAGCACGTGAAGAATGAGGAAGCGGATCGGAGCGGAAGCACGAACTGGAGGGGAGATGGCACCCGACCCGACCTGAAGAAAGACACCCGACCAGAACCGACGCGATGGAGTGGACCCGACCCGAACCGCTACAAAGGAAGACCCGAACTGACGCAACGCAGGGGACCCGACCCGAACCGATAACTTGAAGAGAATTCGACCCGACCCAGTATTGACCAATAACCCGAGATGCAAAGGTAGTCCAATATGGGAAGTTAGAGCTTAGGATCCAGTTGGGAACCGATGAGTTCACTTCATGGTTGGGCTTTGCTGCGGGACGTGTGCTAAGGAGTTGTCGACGTTCATAACTTCGATTCACCATTGAAAGGAATGATGGGCTACTTACCAGTGCAGTAGAGTCATTATGACTCGAGGGACAAGGTGATGGTAGCAAGACTACGTTATCAGTGCAGTAGAGTCATTATGACTTGAGGGGCAAGGTGATGCGTAGTAAGACTATGAGCCAGCGCAGACGGGGTGAATAACTCCATGGGGCAAGTAGACATAGTAAAGGATTGGTAAGGCTATGAGCCAGCGCAGATGGGGTGAATAACTCCATGGGGCAAATGGACATAGCGAAGAATTAGTGGCTACGTTATCAGTGCAGTGAAGCCATGTATGACTTCATGGGGCAAAGTGATCGTAGCAAGGATGGGTGATCGAAGTGGTGAATATCGTATGCTTTACGCACTGAGTGAGAGATGTGAGAATGGTTGCTATGTTTGATTGTTTGCCATCACTATGACATGCACACCCCCACCTCCGTATCTTTACACCGTTTGATATGGCACCTTAGAGTGTTGTACAGTATGTAGTGCTAACTCCTTGGTTGCAGGTTCAGGTATGTTTTAGTCTACCTGTTATTATTCACTTTAGATGCTTTTCGCTCATACCAGGCTTTATGTCTGACCCAGAGTTTTATGTCTCCTCTTATTACTCTGGGTGCTCACACGAGCAGACTAGAGACAGGTTAGCTGGTGATGCGCGAGTAGCTGATTCGGAGGCGAGCAGGAGGCTTCCACGTATGATATATATATATATATATATATATATATATATATATATATATATATATATTCTCGCTGTGTCATTGGTGGTCGCTACTTGGGCATTAATAGTGTACCTCCTTTATCTTGCTTTTGCTTTGAGACAGTTTGAAAAGTTGTAATAAGCTGTATTTTGGATTTCCGCTGCTATGATGCTTAGTTTTGGTTTTCAGCTTATGCACTGTCTCTCCTGTTTTATGTCAAGTATGTTATTATTATATTTTGTTCTATGCACTGTGAGACATTCTACAGGTTCTTTGTATGTTCATTTCCTTCTTCCTTTTCCTTCTGACGACCCGTTCCGTGCTAACTGGACATGTGTACAGCGCACCTTTGTAGTAAATGTCGGTTGGTGCGGGGCGAGCCATCGCACTTGGTATCAGAGCTCTAGGTTGCGTAGTTAACCTAGGGAAAGACACTAGGGAGAGATAGTACGTATAAAAGAGCGTGTATTTGTGATTAGTTTGGTTTTCAAAAGCTATATATGTATATACTATTAGTAGTATAAGAATGAAGTCGCACTGCACTAGCACCCCTATGGGATCGTTAATCATTTCCCTTTTACAGATTGACGATGAGCCGATATGCTAGAGGTGCTGGTAGAGGAGCCAATAATGGGAATGCCGCCGACATGAGGGCGATGTTTACTAACCTCATGAGAGACATGCTTAGAGAAGTGCAAGGGGCAATTCCCAATCTCGGAGTTGGTGCTGGCCCAGTAGTGCAGGCGCCTAGGGTCGATTTCGCCAAGTTGTGCAAGGATTACACTAACCTTGGTGGGAAGTCGTTCCATGGGACGGAGTCGGCCACAGATGTTCAAGACTGGATGGATAGTTGTGATCGTATCTTCGATGATTTGGGTCTTGAGGATGCGATGAAGAGAAGGCTAGCGTCTCGTCAGCTGCAAGGGCGAGCGATGAATTGGTGGAATGCCATTAGAATAGTTACTCCAAAGGATCAGGTTACTTGGGATCAGTTCAAGGCACGCTTTAGCGAGAAGTTCATTCCAGCGGCCCAGAAGTCAGTGTTGTTCAAGAGATTCTTGGAACTCAAGCAGGGTGGAAGGGCAGTTTCTGACTATATTGCTGAGTTCGACACCTTGTCAAAGTATGGACTATCTCTTATCGACACTCCTGAGAAGAAGAATGAGAAGTTCATTACTGGTTTGGATGGATACTTGGGGGAAAGGCTTATCAATCACATCGATGAGACTTTTGAATCGATTGTGGGGAAAGCTTTGAGATCAGAGAGTCTTTACCCTAAGTCAAAGACTGAGGCTGCATCTGCAAATGGGCCAAAGCCGCAAGCAGGCGGTGGAGGCAAGAATAACTCTCAGAATAAGAGGAAGCAGGACCAATCTAAGGGTGGACAGAAAAAGAACAAGAAGGATGTTGAGTGCTTCAGCTGTGGTAAGAAGGGCCATTATGCTAAAGATTGTCGGGCCAAGCCAGCGGATAAGAAGTGCTTCAACTGTGGTCAAGTGGGATATTTCAAGGATAAGTGTCTGCAACCTCTTAAGGAGAAGCAGATTGTGAAAGCATATGCTATTGATGTTGTTCCTTCTTCGTCGAATGCCCCAACTGCGGCGGAGAAAGGAAAGGATGTTGTTATTCAAGGTATGCTTTCTATTTATGATGTACAAGTTCGAGTTTTGTTTGATACTGGGGCTTCCCGTTCCTTCATATCTAGTGACCTGGTAGATAGGTTGGGACTGGAACCCGAGATAGTCGATAGACTATTGGTTGTGACGAACCCGATTGGTGGTTCGACTAGCCTTAGTATGATTTGCAAGAATTTGGTCTTATCGAGTCATGGATGTATGTTTGTTTGTGATTGCTTTGTTTTGGGCTTTACTGGGTATGGCATTATATTGGGAGTCGATTGGCTCCAAAGATACGGGGTGGTGGTAGACTGTGAGGGCTTTTTGGTGATAGTGAGGGCCGATGATGGGCGGAGGGTAGTGTTTGGTAGTCTACCTAGTGATGGGGTTATGGCTAGTTTTGTAAATTCCCTCGACATCCCGCAGGATGAGTTGTCAGATGTGCCCGTGGTTGGCCAGTATCCGGACGTCTTCGAGGAGGTGACCGGGCTTCCACCACACCGAGAGATTGAGTTCCGTATTGATTTAGTGAAAGATGCCAGATCTATAGTGATTCCACTTCGTCGTATGGCACCAAGGGAGCAGCGAGAGCTCGGGGTGCAAGTCAGCAATCTTTTGAAGAAGGGATTTATTAGAAGAAGTGTCTCCGAGTGGGGAGCACCAGTTGTATTTGCCACTAAGGCAGATGGTTCCCTTCGTTTGTGTGTGGACTATCGCGAGTTGAATAAGGTAACGAGGAAGAATAAGTATCCTCTACCGCGGATAGATGATTTGTTTGATCAACTGGAAGGAGCAAGAGTGTTCTCCCAGTTGGACCTCGCGACAAGATTTCATCAGCTTCGAGTAGCAGATGAGAGTGTTCCGAAAACGACATTTAGGACGCCGTCTGGATCTTATGAGTGATTGGTCATGCCATTTGGGTTGACCATTGCACCAGCCTACTTTGTGGATCTTATGAATCGAGTATTCAGAGATCAGTTGAATAAGTTTGTTCTTGTGTTCGTAGATGATATCCTTGTTTATTCAAGGACAGAGGAGGAACACAAGGGACACTTGAGGATAGTGATGGAGGTGTTGAGGAAACACCAATTGAAAGCGAAATTCTCTAAGTGTCATTTTTGGAGAAGGGAAGTGAGATTCTTGGGCCATGTTGTTTCAAAGAGTGGTATTGCCATCGACCCTGCGAAGGTGGCTACGGTACAGGATTGGCCTACGCCCAAGAATGCAACAGATGTAAGAAATTTCTTGGGATTAGTTGGATATTATCGTAAGTTTATCCAGGACTTCTCCAAGATAGCAGCACCGTTGACTCAGTTGACTAAGAAGAATCAGTCCTTCGTCTGGGACAGAGTGTGTGAGAATGCATTCAAGAGTCTAAAAGAGAAGTTAACGCGTGTGCCAGTGTTAGTCATTCCTAAAGGGAATGAAGAGATGATGGTATACACGGATGCTTGTGGTACCGGACTATGTGCTGTATTGATGCAGGGAGGTAGGGTTGTAGCTTATGCTAGTCGACAGCTAAAGCCGCATGAGAAGAAGTATCCTACCCATGATTTGGAATTGGCAGCGATTGTGTTCGCATTGAAGATGTGGAGACACTATCTCTTGGGAGAAAGATTTGAGTTGTTTACCGATCATAAATTGTTAAAGTATCTCTTCTCTCAGAAAGATCTGAATCTCCGTCGGTAGAGATGGTTAGAGTTCTTAGCTTCGTATGATTTTGATATCGCATATACACCTGGGAAAGGTAATGCGGTAACCGATGCCTTGAGTAGGAGACATGCCAGTTTAGGGGCAATGTTTCTTGAGTGGAAGCAACTGGAGTATATCACGGGGTTTGATTTCAGACCAAGGTGCGAATTGGATCCAGTCATGCTATCTAGTTTAGCGATCAGACCCACTTTGATAGAGCGGATTGGTTCCAGCCAGAGGGATGATTCTAATCTATTGGAAATCATCTCCAAGTTAGAGATGGACATCGACGGTGAGGAGATGAATGTGTATGGGCTTGATCGAGATGGATGGCTTAGAAAGAATGGAAGATTAGTTGTACCCAACGTAAATGGTTTGAGAGATGAAGTGCTTAGAGAATGTCATCACTCAAAACTAACTATACATCCCGGTGGTAATAAGATGTATCGAGACATGAAGCAGACTTACTACTGGGAAGGGATGAAAAGAGACGTTGGGAAGTTTATATCCAAATGCATTAATTGCCAGCTAGTTAAAGCCGAGCAAAAGAATCCTAGTGGGTTGTTGCAACCATTAGAAATTCCCGAATGGAAATGGGAGCAAGTCTCGATGGATTTCATCGATGGTTTACCGAGGACTAGATCGGGATACGATAGCATTTGGGTAATTGTGGATCGATTGACTAAAAGTGCAAGATTTATACCAGTCAAATCGACCAGAACGGCGGCTAAGTTAGCAGAATTGTATATGAAGTAGGTAGTGAGATTTCATGGAGTACCTAAAAGCATTGTGAGTGACCGAGACCCGTTGTTCACTAGTGGGTTTTGGAAGAGCTTACAAGAGGCTCTAGGGTCGGAATTACATCTCAGTACCGCATATCATCCTCAGACCGACGGTCAGACGGAGAGGGTGAATCATATATTGGAAGATCTCTTGAGAGCTTGTATATTGGATTTTTGTGGATCATGGGAAGACCATTTGCATCTAGTAGAGTTTGCATATAATAATAGCTACCAATCCAGTATCGGTATGGATCCATATGAAGCTTTGTACGGAAGACCGTGCAACTCACTATCATGTTGGATAGAGACTGGCGAGAAGTTTGTGCTTGGACCAGATGTGGTGAGGGAAACTTCAGACAAGATTAAGGTCATTCAACAACGAATGAAAGCTGCCCAAGATAGGCAGAAGAGCTATGCTGATAAGAGGAGAAGAGACTTAAAATTCTCCGTTGGTGACTTGGTGTTCGTGAAGATTTCTCCGTTGAAAAGCGTGATACGATTTGGCAGGAGAGGCAAGTTAGCACCAAGATTTGTTGGTCCATTCCCTGTTCTTGAACTAGTCGGGAATTTGGCATATAGAGTTGGCTTACCAGAGAAGATGGCGGGAGTTCACAATGTATTTCATGTTTCCCAACTAAGGAAGTTCGTTCACGACCCAGGTATGACTATTTCACCTGATCAGTTAGAGGACTTCGAAGTAGAACCCGAGGCGATTGGGAACCGCAAGCCGATTCGTATTGTGGAGCATGATACGAAGCAACTTCGAAGGAAGGCGGTGAAGCTAGTCAAGGTTCAGTGGGGCGAGGACGAGAATGATTGTACTTGGGAGACAGAGGAGAGCATGAGAAAGACGTATCCAGAACTCTTTGCCTGGTAAGATTTACTTCGTAATTTAGTTATTCCGCATGCTAGGATAGACTTGTTTTACTTGTTTTGCATGTTTGATTATTGTTTTATGATTGATAGGCATGCGGGACCCTTTTGTGTGTTTTGGTTAGGGAATTTCGGGGGCGAAATTTCTTAAGGGGGGGAGAATGTAACAACCCGCATTCTACGCATCGGGGGATCGTAGAATATTTATTTCTTTCCCATATGAAGTTGTATGGTCATGTACCTTTGGGAAACATCCATTAGAGTCATTTCCCATGCTCATGATTTTTGTCGATTTTTAAATGACCATTTTGCCCCTAGCTGATGTTGTTTTGGCCATAACTTTTGATTGAAAAGGAATTTTGACCTGAAACCACTTCCATTAGATTTGTTTGATGGTTTACCTTTCCGTAGAGTGGTCATAATAGCCAAACGGACTTACCGTTTGGGAGATATGGCTGAAATAAGGTTTGGGAGGTGAAAAACTGCTTAACCGGACCAAATAGGGTGATTAATGGATAGGCCCATAACCCATTTCGGGATTAGAGTTATGGGGAGGCTGAAATGAAGTAGAGAATCATTCCATTTCAGTTTTCTAGCCTCCACTTATCACCAAGGAACCCTAAAAATGGCCTCCAACCTCTAAATCACCTCCAAATCATCTTTTGGCCAAGGATTAAGCTTAGCAACATCTAATCAAGGGAGATCTACACCAAATCAATATAGGAGCTGCTGTTTAGCATTGGAATTCACATCTAATCGGAGATTTGTTTCAGATCTTAGTTTATTTGTGGCTAAGGTGAGTGATTTGCATAGTTTTGCACTAATTATGGCTAATTAGGGGTGATTAGTGTTAATTAGCGAATTTAAACATGATAAAATTCGGGAAAAATATTTATAAAATCCGAAATGGTGTTTTAGACCTCTGATATGAATTTGGGTTAATTTGGTTAAGTTTTGCTAATCCTATCATTAGTTTCACCTAAACATGCTTAAGGGGAAATATGGGGTTTTGGGAATGTTTGATACATTTTAACCTATCATGTTGATGTTTTGATGTTTGTGGTTGATTATGCATGTTGCTATGACTGTATGATATGCTTTGTGATTGATTTCAATAGTTAGAATGGTCGAAAACGTCGTCGAATGGCGTAAACACTTGCTGGAAAAGCTTCAGGAAACAGTGCAGGATCGAATCGGATCGAATATGGGGGCTCGGATCGGATATGTTGAACTGGGCAAGGGATTCGATCGGATCGGAACCTGACACTTGAGAAAATTGGCAAAAAGGAAGGCCACGCTAACTGAACTGGGATCGGATCGGATAAAGGAGAAGCGATCGGATCGGATAAAGAAGGAGGGATCGGATCGGAGCACGTGAAAAATGAGGAAGCGGATCGAAGCGGAAGCACGAACTGGAGGGGAGATGGCACCCGACCCGACCCGAGGTGGGACACCCGACCCGACCTGAAGAAAGACACCCAACCCGAACCTACGCGATGGAGTGGACCCGACCCGAACCGCTACAGAGGAAGACCCGAACTGACGCAACGCAGGGGACCCGACCCGAACCGATAACTTGAAGAGAATCCGACCCGACCCAGTATTGACCAATAACCCGAGATGCAAAGGTAGTCCAATATGGGAAGTTAGAGCTCAGGATCCAGTTGGGAACTGATGAGTTCACTTCATGGTTGGGCTTTGCTACGGGACGTGTGCTAAGGACTTGTCGACGTTCATAACTTCGATTCACCATTGAAAGGAATGATGGGCTACTTATCAGTGCAGTAGAGTCATTATGACTCGAGGGCAAGGTGATGGTAGCAAGACTACGTTATCAGTGCAGTAGAGTCATTATGACTTGAGGGGCAAGGTGATGCGTAGTAAGACTATGAGCTAGCGCAGATGGGGTGAATAACTCCATGGGCCAAGTGGACATAGTAAAGGATTGGTAAGGCTATGAGCCAGCGCAGATGGGGTGAATAACTCCATGGGGCAAGTGGACATAGCGAAGAATTAGTGGCTACGTTATCAGTGCAGTGAAGCCATGTATGACTTCATGGGGCAAAGTGATCGTAGCAAGGATGGGTGATCGAAGTGGTGAATATTGTATGCTTTACGCACTGAGTGAGAGATGTGAGAATGGTTGCTATGTTTGATTGTTTTCCATCACTATGACATGCACACCCCACCTCCGTATCTTTACACCGTTTGATATGGAACCTTAGAGTGTTGTACAGTATGTAGTGCTAACTCCTTGGTTGCAGGTCCAGGTTCAGGTATGTTTTAGTCTACCTGTTATTATTCACTTTAGATGCAAATCGCTCATACCAGGCTTTATGTCTGACCCAGAGTTTTATGTCTCCTCTTATTACTCTGGGTGCTCACACGAGCAGACTAGAGACAGGTTAGCTGGTGATGCGCGAGTAGCTGATTCGGAGGCGGGCAGGAGGCTTCCACGTATGATATATATATATATATATATATATATATTCTCCCTGTGTCATTGGTGGTCGCTACTTGGGCATTAATAGTGTACCTCCTTTATCTTGCTTTTGCTTTGAGACAGTTTGAAAAGTTGTAATAAGCTGTATTTTGGATTTCCGCTGCTATGATGCTTAGTTTTGGTTTTCAGCTTATGCACTGTCTCTCCTATTTTATGTCAAGTATGTTATTATTATATTTTGTTCTATGCGCTTTGAGACATTCTACAGGTTCTTTGTATGTTCATTTCCTACTTCCTTTTCCGTCTGACGATCCGTTCCGTGCTAACTGGACATGTGTACAGCGCACCTTTGGAGTAAATGTCGGTTGGTGCGGGGCGGGCCGTCACAAACTTAATAAAGTTTAAAATAAATCTTTAATTAGATTGAAGGTGAATAAAGGAAGATTAAAGAATAAGTTGAAAGATTTATCTTTGATAAAATTTATGGGAACCTTTCCCTAATAATGTGAATACTTTATTAAAAATATATTCTGAATTGGAATGAGGCGTTGATGTGGTTTATATATAGCACCTAATTTTAAATCACGCGAGTTATTCGGAAAGACCGGGTTTAACCCATTCTGAATAATGAATATGGCGACTAACAGTCGAAGAGTTGAAGACGGTACAAGACCGACGATATTCACGTCGAATGGATGAGTTACCATTGACGCCCATGATTGGAGTAGCTACCTTGAAGGGGCTACAATGGTGGCCGTCCAGATGTACTTGTTGATTATTCGGATATGCGAGGAATAGGTGCCTCCGGTTTCGTTCAGACCCATAACGGACTTGTAAATGGATGTGTGTCCGACGTTGAAATTCACTTCATGTATTTGAATTGATTTCTATTAGATATATAATTGTTTGGTGGCGGAGAATTTATTCTCTTGCTTAACACCCTCTTATATATTGATGGTTGTCGATCGCATGGCGTGAATTGTCAATGTGGCCTGCCAAGATGCAAATGATCAAGGCTTTTGTTGAAAAGCAGGCCTTGTGGTTGATGATCAAAGCACAACTTGAATAAGCATAGCTCTGTGTATTACGTAGCTTCACGAACCTCACAACCCGGTTGAGTCTAAAATAGAGCAAGGGAACGAGGGAGAGCAGCACGTTTTTTTCTAGCTAGAAGTAGTGTCAGTGCTTAAACTGGCTGATATTCTACTTATGTGGATGATGGAATGAGCGCCTCGGATGTTAGGTCCTATGGGACCAGGAAACGTGTGTTTAGGAATAACTAATCCACAAAGCTGTATGTGTGGACCGGCCCTGCAGCTTTCCAAGGGTTCACTGCAGGGGATCCTGAGACATTAGCTAGAGTGTCTCGAATCGGTAAGAAGATCGTTCCTAGCCTTGACTCATGATGGAAACCTAATTTCCAATACGACACCGTGCGGTTTTGATTGTAGAACTAGTATGGCGACATAGTAGGATGGGGTACTATGCCGTCTATGATTGATACATTATGATTGAAGTGTTTTTTTTGAAACATATACACACTAATAATAATATCAAATCCGTTTTTAACGTATCAAGCATTTTTGACCATTATAAGGTAAAACTCTATCCTCCGGTTTGCGTTGCATTGTGTGATGGGACTTGAGTCTTATAATGGTTTCATTTTTTCAAAAAGCATTGCGTTGTTTAACGATTTACCTTTAATTTATGCACCAGCAATCCATTGGAATAAAACCCGTTCCGCGTTAGCGGCGTGGTCCTTGGATTTTCCTTATTGCTATTAGTTATATTAGTTAAGAATTCTCACACCAGTCCCATGACTGACTCGTAGTTTGTTTCACTTTGCAAACTCGGGTACCCTCTTTTCCACACGGGCAGTCGAGTAGCTTTTTGCAGATGTTTATCTCTTGAACTGGGTTCTGGATCGAAGCCTAAAGCTGTGTCCAGAGCATAGAAGTCTTCCACTGTTTATTGTCTTTAATTTATTGAAATTTATCTTCCGCTGTAATTTTATTCGATGTACTCTGATATTCTGTACTCTGATGCAACATTATTATGATGTTTTATAAAAGTCTGCTATTATTATTTTGATGTTGTTGTATTCCCAGAGTTAACATGTTCGGGTTTTGAACGGTCTTAGTCGATTTTGCGATCGGTTGGGTCCGGGCGAAACCCGAGCCGTTACAGCTGCCTACCCGATTTCGTGCCATTTCCCGGTTGATGAGGCTCAAGGTTACCTTTATTTCAATAATCAGCACATCTTTGAATACGACATCGTCATATCCGTCAAATCACTAATTGACGTCCACAAATACACTTTCGGTGTTAAGCAAGAGAATTTCTCTTCCACCAAACTTGGTATATTTGTAAAAATCAATTTACATGATTTTTTAAGGAAATACTCTGTCAGACATCCGTCCATACAAGTCATCCAGGAACAGGATGAACCGAAGGCACCCTCCTACCGCATCCTAGGTATCACCCTATAGATCACTAGCGAGTAATCCTTGCAAACCCGAAGATTCCAATCACGATAGAATCACAAGTCATCATAACTCTGGTAGCTAGCCAGAGAAATTTAACCAACAGTTCTTCCGCTTATGAAGATCTACGGTCTTCAATGCTTCGTCTCGACCATCTTCTGATATCTTCAACGTTACGTATTTGTTGGTCGGAATGGTTTTCGAATATAAATTCGATCCCAGTCTTTCCGTACCAACAATCGATAAAAGCCAAATTTTGATAGTCAGTTATTTAACTATCAAATCATAACAATGTATCTAGGTGAATTGCAGCTCAGGTCCTTTATGTAAAATATTTCATTAAACCATTCCATCGATTCTCCAAATTGATTCATAAATTCTATCGTATCAAAGCTTTTCTGGTTACGTTACTTTGAAAACATTACTCAATGCTCATTTTATCAACTTCTCTTTTTATTCCCTTGTTTGGAAATATTACCATACTTTATAAATCCTCTTTTATTTTCCTTAATCGTGGAAACACCGTTTAACTTACTCAAACCCTTTTCGATTCTTCTTTGATTTGAAATCATTGTTATAGTTTTACAATTTCACTTTCGATTTCCTTTACCCTTTGGGCATATCGTTATTTTCTATTTAATCAAATGACAAATGATTAATTACCAAAATCTCCTTCTTATTTCCGTTAAACATTTCACTTAATTCAACTCTTATGTGAACGCTTATTTTAAAATCATCATCTTAGTGAAACCCTTTTTACAACTTTGTTTATATGATTTGAATCAAATCCTTTCCATACTAATCCATTCCATAACTTTTATTTCGTTTAAGAAAAGAATTTCAATCGTGGAGTACTCACTTTAGTTATTATAAACAAAAGTAGTTATATTCCCGATTTAAATAAAACTAGCATAGTTATTCCATTTTAAAGGTTTATTTAAATAAATGATAAATTTTATTAATTGCGAATAACTTGATAATCACTTTGCTACCCATTACAAACTAATATTATCTCTTGATAATAGTGAAGCCGTTCAAGTTGGGGTATTCTAATTACCTCTCAGACCTTGATCGACAACGTACTTATCTTAAGATAATACAGGTTAGAAATACCCAAATCTGATACGTCCTTCCCATTTCCATTTATTATAGGTTCCATTTCCTTATATTTGAAAACCCACTTTTCATGTCTATTCCCTTTACTTAATTAAGTAAACTTCTAATCGAAACATTTGCATTGGCTTGCAATCACATTTACGAATCTTGTTTATACGATTTGAAATAAATTCAAATCCTTTTATGCTAATCTATTTCATAACTTTCACTTTGGAAATTTCTTTTCGATCACATTTCTTCTATTATCTTAAATATCGCTATGGCTTGCTTTTCCTTCAAAACTTCTGCTTATAATACTTTGGATTTTTAACAAAAATCTCTTTATAACCTTTTACATTAAAATCTTACTATACTTGATTCCTTCTATAAAAAGGAATTTCAAATAATTCGAGCAATAGCTTTGTATAATAATTTACTTCATTATTAATCAGATAAGGTGGTTTATTTCAATAATTAATCATTCATTAATTAACTTCATTATTAAATACAGTAAAAATCGTCGATTCCATTATTAAATAAGGAAGGATAATTAAATCATTTAAAAAGGTTTTAAATAACAATTTACTTAATTAATAAATAAACAATTCGATGATCACTTAAAATTTTAGTTAATCGATGATTAACTAAATTCTACAACATTCGTTAAGTTAACGAATATTTTGAAAACCCGTGTCTGGATTAATTTAAATCAAATTTAATCCAATCATCAATTTCAAATTAAACGGTTGATCTTTGGCAACCGTACATATCAGTTAACTGTTAACTGATTTCGGTTATCATTTTCTTCTTAAATTAATTAATTATCTTAATTAATTTAAAACATCAGTTAATTGTTTTATAAAAACAATTATTCCCTTTCTACTAACTCGTAGGTTAGTTTCTGACTGCAGTTTATGAATGACATCGAGTTCTTATTATAAAATATTAATAATATCTATTAAAACATAATTATATACATATAAGGATAATTATAAACTTCTTTTCATTTTTAAATATAAAATAAACTCAACACTTTAATTCAGTTATAAAATATATTTTTATAACGAAAAAACTGCGTCAATCCGCCTGACGGCAAACCGAATTCATAAACGGTAGATTTTTAGGCTATCACCGCCAACCACTTAATCAATGCTATCGATTGATTAAAATCACAACAACGATCACATCCATTCAACCATCAACATTCAAATAGGTTTTAGTGTCATTTGCGGTTCATCCAGTTCATGTGTAAACAATATAAAAATAAATGATACATATGATATTTTGAGGAACCCGATCGGATCCCTCCAACCTGCTCATCCCTGCATCATGGATTATTATAACATTTCACAATAGTATATAAATTTAAATAAATAAATTAACGACTATAATATAATTAACAACAACTATTTAATCAGCCATAATCAACCAATGCAGCCAATCAATCAATATATATATTCAATGGTATTTTAATTATGTGGATTTGTCACATCATAGCAGTCCACAAAAGTGCGAGAATTAACTCACCAATTTTGTATTTTGGTTGACGATGAATTCAGGTCATTTCACAAACATTGAAAATTAATGAGATTCTAATTGCTTCCGATTCATTCTGGATCAACTCACCAGCATAGCCTTTGTCTCTATGATTTCATAGACTTTGTTTTGCTTTGATCTAATAAAGTATGGAACGATTATTAACTTATTAGTTTGAACGTTTTAATCCGTTATTAGCGATATAAATCGAAAATACTATTACCGCTTAATAATGTTTTGAACTAACTCGCTTTCCGGAACCGTGGAATACGCTTCAAGTCTTCCAGATTACTCCATCAATCTTCCCATTCTTTCTTTTGGTTCTTCCTATGCCCAAAACCCGCACACAACGTTATAACCCACCAAACCTCTTCCCATTGCAAACGTTTTAGCATAACATAATTCGACATTCTTTTTTTTACTTTTTATATTATAGGGCCGAAGTCCCATAACAGAAAATACCACAACCTCCTACTGTTAGAAGACATAATATGTCACTAAACTGCTTTCCATGACCGCACATTTTTCCTTCCACCACCTGTGTTTATCTCCTACAAATTTTTCATGAACCCAATGCCAGCTTGATCCCCCATTCGAACGCTGTCTTTCCACGTTAACTTCCTTGCTTGAAATTTTTTTTCCATTTAAAGCCAAAAGGCCCATCAGGATCTCGAAGCCCGCTTTCACCTTTGCTTTGCTTTTCAGTTCCATGCAAAATATCTTCCCAGGAAAAACACAAATCAAATCTCCATCCTTCCTTCTTTCCTTTTCTATTATAGGCACCATCCTCTTCTGGCCAAATCCCTCCCTCACTTTTCACGTGTAGCCATGCATGCGAAGTGCCACACTCCAGTTCCTTTCCAGGCACTTCGCATTATATATATATATATTTGGTAATCAAGTGAAAAGCCCACAACAGTTCACTACCACGTCACCACCCTTTTCTTCCCACGCATCCTACCTTCCTTTCAGTATTTCTCCTACTCCTCCATCAGTAAGCCATTTCCGCAGCTTCTTGCTTCCCATTCTCCTTCCTTTTTCCCGAACCATGGCCATCAACAAACACCATCAGTCCGCCTCCTATCGAGACCATCCTCTTCCGTTCTTCGACAAGCACCGCTCCACCTGCCTTCACGTTGATCTGTAGCAGCCCCATCAGAGAACCCAACTACTCACACTTCTCACACAACGCTGCGGCCTCCGGCGACGCTACCAACCTCGACCAAACTCCTATGACATCATTACTTCACCATCCCCTCTCAAGCCCAGCAAGACAGATTTCATGAGGAATAACGTGAAGAGTTCATTCACATAAATAGATTCCTGTGTTTTAAAAGTTAAGTTTGAGTCATTATAGAAAAGAGGCATACGGCTGTTGATTTTCATTTTATGGAAGGAGAGATGCGTTTATTGGGATGCTGAGAAATGGTTTTGCTCGGTTCCTAGTTGGGAAAAGAAAATTGAAATAGAACAAAAGGATACAGATATATATATACAGGAGGGAAGAAGAGACAAGAACGCTGTCTCTTTCAATGCACAGAGTGTGGTCGGCAAGGTTACTGAAGTGTCATTTTCATTTATAAATACTTGTTGGCCACATGCTAAATGCTGAAGAAAATAAACAACGGCAGAAATTTCTCTCCTTACATTTACAAATGGGCACATGACTTTCTGGCGGTGTACTTAGATTAAGCTTGAATCACTTTTAGGTGGATGTGTATATTTGGGTAGGCTATATTAGCAATGTACGGTACATTTTTATTTTATTTGTAATTAAGTTTGGTTTTAGATTTTGGCTAAAAATGTCTTAAGGAATGTGCCTGAAGAATCAGCTTTGCAGAGATTTGAACAAGACATGGTAGTGTACAGCTGTATTGAGATAAGAATCAGAGATAGGATGAGATTTATCACGTTCTTTTCCTGAATTAGCCGAGATTTTCCAGATCTTTGCATGCGCACGGATCTTGAGACAAAGTTAGCACATGGTTTGAGTCGAAATCATCAGTGTATGTAACACCCCAAATTTTCTATTAAAGGTATATTAACAAATTTAAGTATAATTAATCCTTAATGAAAGAATTTAGGGAAACGGGATATGCCATTGCGCTCGTCTCGGAATTCTGCCTGAGTCAGAGTCCGAGTTTGCGTGAATCGGACTCCGTATGAAGGAGTTATGACCTCCGGAAGTTTCAGAATTAAAATTCAAACGGTTCAAAATCCAGTTCAAATTTCGAATTCAGACCCAAACTGGGCTGGGCGGGAAAATTCCCGCCCAGGCACCAGGTCGACCTGGGGCTCGACCTGGGTGACCAGGTCGACCATAGGGTCGACCTGGGGGTCGACCTGCCCAGTCGACCTGGTTTGGCCCTGGCTGGCCTGGTCGGGTTCTGGTCGATTTCTGAGGCTTGGCTGTGTCACTAGGGCTGACTTGTCACATTTTGGTTGGCTCAAATCAATCTGAAATTCTATATAGACAACTTAAGACTCCAACCTAAATTCACATAAGAAATTAGAGACGGAGCCGCCATTCTGTCGGTAGAAAACTGAGAGGAGCCTCCACTTGTAGAAAAGATTAGAGACGAGCCAAATTAAAGTTAAAACAATAATCAAATCAATGTTAGTCTTCCCAAATGAAAGCAATTCAAATTCAGAAATCAGAAATCAGAAATCAGAAAACAAGACTGTCGTTCGTTGTAAGTATTGTGATTTTTCCAATGTGAATAAAAGTTAGGATTTGATTCGATGTAAAATGGAAATGGAATGGTGTTATTGTGTAACAACGATGTTAATTCACATCTATGTATTGAAATGATTGTGGTATTATGATGTTTGTGGTATAGTTGAGTTGATATTGATCTTATTGTACATTAAGAATCACATGCAAGTTGTATAGTTCATGTTGTAATCGACACCTATATGTTTATGTGATTATATAGGTTATACATGATTAAGACTTCATGTATATATATATATATATGCTAAAACCTCTATGCCTAAATAATTAAGTTTATATACATGCTTATATGTCTATACAAAGGTTGCAAGTTAATAATTGTATACATGCCAAGATCCACTTTAATACATGTTGTAGTTGGACATATGATTGGATCTAGTTCACTCGTGCGATGAAATTATATATATATATACTTTACAAACATGTCATATTCTTGTCATATGCTAGTTCGATGTTATCCCTAGATCTAAACATGTTTAGGCTTATGTTGTCTAAATCATATGCTAATTTATGTGACACCTATTTGGTTAGATCCCTATTTCAATGCAAGTTCACATATATGAAAGTTGATTTAGGCTATGTTGTAAATTCACATGTATGTTAATTAGTCTATGTTGCAAGTTCACACCTATGACATTCATGTTGACTATTTTGCAACTTCACACCTATGATGTTCATATTGACTATGCTAAAAATGCCAAGTTTACACCTATGTCATGTTTATGTTAGTGAACTGCTTTATGCCAATTTTGTGTACGCTAAATTAGGCTAAGTTTTTAGCCTAATATTATATGTTAAAAACCAAGCGAACGTAAAATTAGGCTAAGATTGTTAGCCTAATATTTAGACAGGGTAACGTTGGGAAAATTGGTAAAAATATATGAAATTGGCATGTTTGTCACATGCCAAAATTGGTGGCATTTAAATGGTATAAATCCTTATACCAAAAATGTTAAACTTGGAAAGTGGGCCACAACATTTAATTGTTGACAAATTTACATATATTAAGTAATAAAGACAAATATGTAAATTTAGAAAATACGAATATGCTTAACACGAGGTTGGATTGAGTTGTGATGTAAACCTGCCCGGACCCGGCCGGCTGTCCAGTAGTCACAACAATACCTATCCAATGTGGGTGGTTAAGCATTGAGCCCAATAAAGACCCGAGGTTAGACTGAGTTACGGTGTAAATCTGCCCGGAACCGACCGGCACATCCAGTAACCGTAACAATACCTGTCTAATGTGAGTGGTCGGTGCTTTAAAAAGCTAAGGATAGACTGTCAGGATGGTAGGGTTAAGTTAACTAAAACACTTAACCAATTCAACATGTTAATTAAATTGATGGGTGGGGTTAGGTAAATACAGACACTTAACCACTTAACATGTTTGACTAGAAAACCCTAGTAACGGGGACCCATTTCAGCAGTAACCCAATTAGGTATCATGGTACCCTGAAACTAGGCAGGGTGGGGCAAGATTACTGGGCTGATTGTAAGCAGTCAAAAGCGACGGCGGTGGGTGCAACAGTGTGGGTTCTAACGGAGTGCGGGCGTGCACACACTTCGGAGCAGACAAACAGGGCACTGGGGGCACCGGTAGTATAACCTATGCATTTCTAGTATTGTGTCGGGCCGCCACCATGGGACTTGATACACCCCATGGTGGGACCAGCATAGGTATCTACATACTTTGGGGGCCGTAAGACACAGATGATTATGCGAGTAGGAGCCGATCTTTAGAAAAAGGGGATCACTTTACCTCCTGCATGGGGTGCCAGTTAAGACAATACAAGTAGGTGCAGAGATATAGTGTGGGGTGCGATAGTATATTCGTTTCAAAACTGCTTTATCTTAGTTTATGATACTTTCCTGTTTCCAGTTTATACCTATCATGCCCTTATTCTTATTCTCATACTGAAATGTCACTAGACTTACCAGGCTTTATGTCTAACCCTATTTTCTTTCGTCTTCTTTTCCTCCGTCCCCCCCCCCCCGGGTCCACAGGGAGGAAACAACACAGCTTAGTCAGACTCTTTGCAAGCTTCAAGATAGTAGATGTATGGTTTGGACTCTCTCTCCTTGGCTATAGCTGTTGGACACAATCATGGGGATTTGTGCATTTTTTATTATGTTTTATGCTTCTTTATTTAATAACCAAGACAGAAATGATGATGTAATGTTTTGGAAGTTGTTATGAGACAATTATGGAAATGTTTTGTATGACCAAGTATTTTATGAAATAAAAAGTCTGTTGTTTTTCCGCTGCTTATATATATGTGTTTATATCTGTCTTGTGTTTTATCTGTGACTTTTACTTACAAACCTCCACCAAAGTTAAGGCATTCCCTTTGTGAGTGACCTTAATGGAGGGTCGGGTGTTTCACTTGGTATCGGAGCATAGATTTACCAGACTATATAAAAGTTTTTGAAACTATTTTCAAAAAGAAGTTTAAAGATCAAGAAAAAGCATTGTTTTTAAAAGGCATAATTCCCCAAAGCCATATGCACTATCTCTCTATCCTCTTGTCTTGAATACTTTCCTTTTTGTTCCAGCATGTCTGGAGATCTTAACCTTCCGGAAGGAGTACCGATCCCTGGCTGGTTTCGAAGGTACCTAGAGGCTAGGGCCAGTGGTGCGGGCCCAGCAGACATTCCTCCTCCCACAGTGGCATTGGTACCTCCTCCTCGTGGAAATACTTTTGCTAAGATATGTAGAGACTTCAAAGCTATGGGTGGAAAGGACTTTTATGGAACTGAATCCTTTGTGGTACAAGGAACTGGCTGAAGGAGACCGAAGATTTGTTTGTTATCTTCGAAGTTGACGACATGCAAAAGATACAGCTAGCAGTGTGGTTGCTTAAAGATGAAGCTTCCTATTAGTGGGAAGTTACCCATGCTGAAAGGCCAGTGGAGACTTGGGAAGATTTCAGGATAAGGTTTGAGATGAAATTCCTCTCCCAAGCTGAAAGAAGCCTGCAAATGGAGAAGTTCCTAACTCTTAAACAAGGAAGTATGACGATCAAGGAGTATGTCAATCAGTTTATTCAGCTGGCCAGATTTGGGCTGGATTTAGTAAACACCCAACACAAGAAGGCCCTTGCTTCTTCAAAGGTCTGAATGAGCCTCTACACAGCCTTGCTATGACCCATATACCCATGGGAGCGACCTATGAAAGCTTGGTGGACATGGCGCTGCTACACGAGGAAGATAAAGGCAAGAAAGAGACAAAGGCGAAAGTGCCTCAAGAAAAGAAAGAAGGTCTACAAGCTAAGAAAACAGACTTCAAGAAGGCGGGAAGAACAACAAATCTCATGAAAAGAGAAAGTGCAATTTCTGTGGCATCGTGGGACATATAGCAAAAGACTGCAGAAAGAAGAAGGCGAAGATGAATGGTGGTTGTTTCCATTGTGGTGAGACTGGGCACTTGGCTAAGGACTGCCCAAAGAAGCGAGGGCAGGGACAAAGGACTGAATCCACCTCAGGGGGGCAGGTTCACGCGCTGACGGCACCTCCACAGGAACGAGGTAGAAATATTTCTGTAGAAAGCTTAGTTTATCTGTAAGATCATCCAGTTCGCACTCTCTTTGATTCTGGTGCATCACACTCCTTTATTTCATCTTCTTTAGTATAATCTCTACACCTAGACACTAGTATGGTAGAAGATCCCTTGGTTGTTTCAAATCCAATTGGGGGATCGGCTTATTTGTCGATGGTTTGCTTGGATTTGAAAATCTCTATTCTAAGTGTTGAATTTAGATGTAGTGCCTTTGTTTTGGGCTTCTCAGGATATGGATTGATCTTAGGCATGGACTGGTTATCCAGTAACGGTGCCATTCTTGATTGTGAGAAAAGAGTGGTTAGGCTCTTGACTTGGCTCGGTAACACTCTAGAAATTTCTTGTAATCCCTTGAATGTTGTTATGCTTAGTTATCTAGAGTCGCTTGACGCTTCTGTTGAGAATTTGCAGTTGGT
Organism: Allium sativum; assembly: GCA_030737875.1. Classification (NCBI taxonomy): domain Eukaryota; kingdom Viridiplantae; phylum Streptophyta; class Magnoliopsida; order Asparagales; family Amaryllidaceae; genus Allium; species Allium sativum. The sequence continues at coordinate 574,351,341 of CM060909.1, read as the reverse complement.
TAGAGTGGTCCGGGAATATCCGGATGTCTTTGAAGAGGTGAAAGGCTTACATCCGAAGCGGGAAATAGACTTCCGCATATATCTTGTTGATAATGCAAAGCCCGTAGCTCTGCCTGTTAGACACATGGCTCCAAAGGAGAGGAAGGAGCTCAGTAAGCAAGTTAAGGAGCTTCTCGAGAAGGGGTTTATAAGGAGAACTATCTCGGAATGGGGTGCTCCAGTGGTGTTCTCCACCAAAGCAGATGGTTCACTATGTCTTTGTGTGGACTATAGGGAGCTAAACAAGCTGACTAAAAAGAATAGACATCCGCTTCCCAGAATAGGCGATTTGTTTGATCAGCTTGTAGGTGCGTCGGTCTTCTCCCAACTTGATCTAGCTATTGGGTTCCATCAGCTAAGGGTAGCTGAAGATAGTATTGATAAAATGGCGTTCAGAACCCCATACGGTTTCTACGAGTGGATTGTCATGCCTTTCGGTTTGACAAACACACCCGCTTATTTCGTGGACCTAATGAGCAGGGTATTCAGAGAATTCCTCAATAAGTTCGTGGTGGTCCTCGTAGACGATATTTTGATCTTCTCAAAGAATGAGGAAGAGCATGCTCAGCATCTGAAGGAAATCATGGAAACTCTTCGAGTTCATCAGCTAAAAGCCAAATTCTCCAAATGCCACTTTTGGAGAGAAGAGGTCAGATTTCTTGGACATATAGTGTCCAAAGAGGGGTTAGCTGTAGACCCCGCGAAAGTGGTGGCAGTGCAAGATTGGAAGACACCAAGAAATGCAACCGAAGTCCGAAGCTTCCTTGGGCTAGCAGGTTTTTACCGAAAGTTCCTTAGGGATTTCGCGAAAATCTCAGCTCCACTCACAAAGCTAACAAAGAAGAATCAGCCATTCGCTTAGGATTTAGACTGTGATATTGCCTTCCAACGCTTAAAAAGGGCTCTTACAACAGCCCCAGTTCTGACTTTGCCTGATGGAAGCAAGAAGTTCACAGTATATATGGATGCTTGTGGTACGGGGCTAGGCGTTATTCTAATGCAGGAAGGGAGGGCAGTAGGTTATGGTGGAAGACAATTGAATGTTCGTGAAAAGAACTACCCAACCCACGATCTTGAGTTGGCCGCCATCGTCTTTGCGCTTAAGTCTTGGCGCCATTATCTCCTAGGTGAGAAGTTTGAATTATATACTGACCATAAATCGTTGAAGTATCTCTTCTCGCAGAAAGATCTTAATTTAAGGCAGCAAAGATGGATGGAATTCCTTGCCTCATATGATTTTGAAATTTCCTATACTCCTGACAAAGGCAACGTAGTAGCAGACACGTTGAGCCGAAAGAAACTGACCTTAAGCCCTCTCTTTGTGGAAAGGCAAAGATTGGAGTATATAGCCAGTTTTGACTTTATGCCATCCTTTGATTTTGGACCTGGTTTATTGGCATCCCTAGAAGTACGGCCCACTCTTTTAGACTCAACAAGGGCCGCACAACGTGAAGACCCTCAGCTTGTTGATGTGATTGATAAGCTAATTAGGGGTGAAACTTCCAGTCACCTCAATAGGTACTCCATCGATGATAAGGGTTGGCTGAGGCGAGATGGAAGACTGTGTGTCCCACAAGCAAGGGAGTTGGTAAAGAAGGTTCTCGAGGAAGCACATCATTCCAAGATGACAATACACCCAAGCGGGGACCAGATGTACAAGGACGTAAAGAGAGTTTTCTTTTGGGACGGCATGAAGAAGGACGTGGCAGATATCGTTTCTAAGTGCATGATATGCCAAAAGGTCAAGGCGGAGCAGAAGAAACCTGGAGGACTGCTTCATCCTCTAGAAGTCCCGCAATGGAAGTGGGATAGCATTTAAATGGACTTCATTGATGGGTTGCCTAGGTCAAGAAGGGGCAACACTAGCATTTGGGTAATACTGGTCAGGCTCACTAAAAGCGCCCACTTTATTCCCATCAAAAGTAGAAGGACTGCCTCGTCTCTAGCTTCTCTTTATCTCAAGGAAATAGTTCAACTCCATGGGATACCCTCCAGCATAGTGAGTGACAGAGAGCCCATCTTTACAAGCGAATTTTGGCGGAGTCTGCAAGAAGCTGTAGGCACACAGTTATGTTTGAGCACGGCCTATCACCCCCAAACTGATGGTCAGACAGAAAGGGTGAATAGAGTATTAGAAGATCTTTTGAGACTATGCATTCATGACTTCGGAGGGACATGGGAGGATCATCTTCCTTTAGTGGAATTCGCCTACAACAACAGCTACCAAGCCACCATCGGTATGGCGCCCTTCGAAGCTTTGTATGGAGGACCGTGCCGATCACCAACTTGTTGGCGGGAATCTACTGAAAAACTTATACTTGGACCGGACATGATTAGAGAGACCTCAGAAAAAGTGGACCTGATACGAAGGAGAATGAAGACAGCCCAAGACAGACAGAAATCCTACGCCGACAAAGGAAGGACTGACCTTGAATTTGAGGTTGGGGACAGGGTTTTCCTTAAGGTATCCCCTTTTAAGGAACGTCGTTCGCTTTGGATCCACAGGAAAGCTAGCACCAAGATTTGTAGGACCGTTCCCTATCATCGAGAAGATTGGGAAAATGGCTTATAGAGTAGAGCTGCCTGAAAGATTGGCTGGAATTCACAACGTCTTTCACGTTTCTCATCTCCGAAAATGTCTACATGAATCTGCGGAAGTGGTGGAGCCGAGCATTCTAGAAGAAGCCGAAGTAGAACGCGAAGCAACTGTAAGGAGAGTTCCAACTCGAATCGTAGGAACTGAAGTGAAAAAGCTATGCAACCGCGAAGTCAAGCTCGTCAAAGTTCGGTGGAGCGACGCCGAGGAAGACGCGACTTGGGAAACTGAGGACAAAATACGTGCAGCCTACCCTTTTCTTTTTGAGGGTATATCTTTGATCTCTCTCTTTTTCCTTAAGTTGTGCTTGTATCTATCTTTTTAGGTATGATCTCCTCGATATTATCCTTTATCCTTAGGTAGAAACCCCTTTGGATGTAAACATGTTTACATGTTATGGTTGATGGCTGCAAGTGGTTGCAAGTGGTTGCTAGTGGTTGCTCGTGGATGCATACACACACAACCTAGGTTTTAGATCGGCTCGGTCACTTCATATTGCATATGCATATATGTATTCATATTTGTATGTGGTTGAAACTTAATATGTTGTCATATGGATGTCGCATTTGTATGGATGGTTGCGCACTCATGTAGAATTATGAATAGGAAATTTTTTTTGCAAACATAATGGATTCATGGCACTTACATGATTTGAATTAAAGAGGTCAACTGAATCAGTAGACCGCCTTATTTTGCATTAGATAAGGACATGTACACACACACACTGTGCATGTGATCATGAAGCATTAGTAGTCTTTTAAGGACTATGGACGCCTGTGTTTGATGGTTGAGTAGATGGAAGATTGGATGTTAGGATGTACGTTCTCCTAGACTTGAAGATTTCGGGGACGAAATCCTTTTAAGGAGGGGAGAATGTAACACCCCGAATTTTCTGTTAATGGTATATTAACAAATTTAAGTATAATTAATCCTTAATGAAAGAATTTAGGGATACGGGTTACGCCATTGCGCTCGTCTCGGAATTCTGCCTGAGTTAGAGTCCGAGTTTGCGTGAATCGGACTCCGTATGAAGGAGTTATGACCTCCGGAAGTTTCAGAATTCAAATTAAAAATTCAAACGGTTCAAAATCCAGTTCAAATTTCGAATTCAGACCCAAACTGGGTTGGGCGGGAAAATTCCCGCCCAGGCACTAGGTCGACCTGGGGGTCGATCTGGGTGACCATGTCGACCATAGGGTCGACCTAGTTTGGCCCTGGCTGGCCTGGTCGGGTTCTGGTCGATTTCTGAGGCTTGGCTGTGTCACTAGGGCTGACTTGTCACATTTTGGTTGGCTCCTCTCGAAGTGAATGATCTAGATTCATCTATGATCATTTGACGGCTCAAATCAATCTGAAATTCTGTATAAACAACTTAAGACTCCAACCTAAATTCACATAAGAAATTAGAGACAGAGCCGCCATGCTGTCGGTAGAAAACTGAGAGGAGCCTCCACCTGTAGAAAAGCTTAGAGACGAGCCAAATTAAAGTTAAAACAATAATCAAATCAACGTTAGTCTTCCCAAAGGAAAGCAATTCAAATTCAGAACTCAGAAATCAGAAAACAAGACTGTCCTTCGTTGTAAGTATAGTGATTTTTCCGATGTGAATAAAAGTTAGGATTTGATTCGATGTAAAATGGAAATGGAATGGTGTTATTGTGTAACAACGATGTTAATTCACATCTATGTATTGAAATGATTGTGGTATTGTGATGTTTGTGGTATAGTTGAGTTGACATTGATCCTATTGTACATTTAGAATCACATGCAAGTTGTATAGTTCATGTTGTAATCGACACCTATATGTTTATGTGATTATATAGGTTATACGTGATTAAGATTTCATGTGTATATATATATATATATATATATATATATATATGCTAAAACCTCTATTCCTAAATAATTAAGTTTATATACATGCTTATATGTCTATACAAAGGTTGCAAGTTAATAATTGGATCCATGCCAAGATCCACTTTAATACATGTTTCATGTTGTAGTTGGACATATGATTGGATCTAGTTCACTCGTGCGATGAAATTATATATATATACTTTATAAACATGTCATATTCTTGTCATATGCCAGTTCGATGTTATCCCTAGATCTAAACATGTTTAGGCTTATGTTGTCTAAATCATATGCTAATTTATGTGACACCTGTTTGGTTAGATCCCTATTTCAATGCAAGTTCACATATATGAAAGATGATTTAGGCTATGTTGTAAATTCACATGTATGTTAATTAGTCTATGTTGCCAGTTCACACCTATGACATTCATGTTGACTATTTTGCAAGTTCACACCTATGATGTTCATATTGGCTATGCCAAAAATGCCAAGTTTACACCTATGTCATGTTTATGTTAGTGAACTGCTTTATGCCAATTTTGTGTACGCTAAATTAGGCTAAGTTTTTAGCCTAATATTATATGTTAAAAACCAAGTGAACGTAAAATTAGGCTAAGATTGTTAGCCTAATATTAAAACGGGGTAACGTTGGGAAAATTGGTAAAAATATATGAAATTGGCATGTTTGTCACATGCAAAATTGGTGGCATTTAAACGGTATAAATCCTTATACCAAAAATGTTAAACTTGGAAAGTGGGCCACAACATTTAATTATTGACAAATTTACATATATTAATTAACAAAGACAAATATGTAAATTTAGAAAATACGAATATGCTTAACACGAGGTTGGATTGAGTTGTGATGTAAACCTGCCCGGACCCGCCCGGCTGTCCAGTAGTCACAACAATACCTATCTAATGTGGGTGGTTAAGCATTGAGCCCAATAAAGACCCGAGGTTAGACTGAGTTACGGTGTAAATCTACCCGGAACCAACCGGCACATCCAGTAACCGTAACAATACCTGTCTAATGTGAGTGGTCGGTGCTTTAAAAAGCTAAGGACAGACTGTCAGGATGGTAGGGTTAAGTTAACTAAAACACTTAACCAATTCAACATGTTAATTAAATTGATGGGTGGGGTTAGGTAAATACAGACACTTAACCACTTAACATGTTTGACTAGAAAACCCTAGTATCGGAGACCCATTTCAGCAGTAACCCAATTAGATATCATGGTACCCTGAAACTAGGCAGGGTGGGGCATGATTACTGGGCTGATTGTAAGCGGTCAAAAGCAACAGCGGTGGGTGCAACAGTGTGGGTTCTAACGGAGTGCGGGCATGCACACACTTCGGAGAAAACAAACAGGGCACTGGGGGCACCAGTAGTATAACCTATGCATTTCTAGTATTGTGTCGGGCCGCCACCATGGGACTTGATACACCCCATGGTGGGACCAGCATAGGTATCTACAATATTTGGGGGCCGTAAGACACAGATGATTATGCGAGTAGGAGCCGATCTTTAGAAAAAGGAAATCACTTTACCTCCTGCATGGGGTGCCAGTTAAGACAATACAAGTAGATGCAGAGATATAGTGTGGGGTGCGATAGTATATTCGTTTCAAAACTGCTTTATCTTAGTTTATGATACTTTCCTGTTTCCAGTTTATACCTACATGCCCTTATTCTTATTCTCATACTGAAGAGTCACTAGACTTACCAGGCTTTATGTCTGACCCTATTTTCTTTCGTCTTCTTTTCTTCCGTCCCCCACCCCCCCCCCCCCCCCAGGTCCACAGGGAGGAAACAACTCAGCTTAGTCAGACTCTTTGCAAGCTTCAAGATAGTAGATGTACGGTTTGGACTCTCTCTCCTTGGCTATGGCTGTTGGACACAATCATGGGGATTTATGCAGTTTTTATTATGTTTTATGCTTCTTTATTTAATAACCAAGACAGAAATGATGATGTAATGTTTTGGAAGTTGTTATGAGACAATTATGGAAATGTTTTGTATGAACAAGTATTTTATGAAATAAAAAGTCTGTTGTTTTTCCGCTGCTTATATATGTGTTTATATCTGTCTTGTGTTTTATCTGTGACTTTTACTTACAAACCTCCACCAAAGTTAAGGCATTCCCTTTGTGAGTGACCTTAATGGAGGGTGGGGTGTTTCAGTGTATCTATGCGCAGACATATTCTTTTCTTATTATTATTTATTATTAAAGATACAACATCTTGTAGCTGCAATTGTTGAATGCGAAGGCGAATGTCATTGGTTTGATAATGAAGTGTAGGGATAGGACAAAGATCATGTAGAGTGTAGTCAAGATTTGAAACAAATTTTCTTTTCGTAAGGCCTATCAAATATTTTCTGATGCATGAAATTTCTTTTCTCTTTTTTTTTTAGTTAGCGATAAAGTTTAAATTTAAGGACAATGCGTCCCTCATCTTGAACCAGCATAATCGCAAATACAACATTTTCCAACTATTTTGGAATTTAAATATTATTTATCAATATAAATAACATATTCAAAAAAATAAAATGGTTAAATTCAAATCAATATTTTAAATAATAAAATAAATTAAATAATTGGATAGAAAATACGGGACGTTACATTCCTTCCTCCTTTAAAAAATTTCGTCCCCGAAATTACTAAGGTAGAAGAAATACTGTAAATCCATTATCATTACAAAAATATTTAATGAAAACTCAGTTTTATTTTCAAACTAACCCAATTGGTTTTAACCCAATTTATTTAAAATAACAAAAAAATATTCTAACACCTTAAATTCTTGAAATATTTTGGCAGAGTCTCCCCTGTACGGAGGGACATCTGCAATATTGCAGGTTCAAGAAATATATATACATCGACCAACACCGTTGGAAAAATTCAAAATCAAAACTCAAAACCCAAATAAAACCAAAATTTCATATTTTGCATAGGTGTACCTTTTTGCGAGCGTTACTATGCAATAAGCGATAAATATACTTGTGCTTGCTTAATTAACATGCCAACTGGATTCAAAATACTCCAGAATTTTCTTGGATTAACTCTGTACCTGGTCTCAACTTCATTGAACTTCATTAGTTCTCAAAACAATGTCAGTCAGATCCAAATATCCACATTATCCATATCATTTATATCATCTATATCATTCATTCCAACCAATTGGAAATAACCATACCACTTTATCTAATTCTAGTAGATTTAATTATAGCTATGTCTTAGTAATCCATTTATTTATTTAAATATCCATTCAATTTCATTATCCTTGGATTAATTTATTGAACTTATTTATTTCCGATTGGTTTTCAATCAACTGTTGGAGAATTTAATACAAACCATCCAATATATAACAAACAACCAAGGCATAACAATTCAACCAAACCATTTTGATTCACATAAATATTTCTCGTTTGCTTTTACTTTGGTTTCACATCAATTGATTTATATTGGCTTAATTTCCATCCAATTATCATTTACTCGATTTCACAAGTGATATCTCTTTTTATTATATTAATCTATTCTAGTTCAATATTCCAATTTGAATTCTTATTCAAGTTATTCAAACAAATCCACATTATAATCATTTGAGTAAAATATACATATAAAAATATAATCCGACCAAAACTTTATAAAAATAATTTTATAATAAATTACAAATATGCGCTCTTATATATATACACACAAACTCAATCTAGGGATTTAATAACCCCATCTCTATTGAGTTACACCACAGAGCCAAGGTTATCACGGAACCAATAGCTCTGATACCAAATGTAACGGCCCGAAAAAAATTCGATGCTCAAATTTTCAACAATAATACATCATCCTGTATTACTTGTCAAAAATCCAAGTATCGAACCCCAGACTGTTAATAGAAAGAAGTTAGAGGATAAGAAATAGAAAGAAAGAAATTTAGAATAGAAGAAAGAAGAAGAACACATCAGAATCCCACAGTGGAACGAATAAATATAATATAACAAATCTCTTTATAAAAGAAACTGTATATATATACATACCATTTATCAGAGTACAACATACGTCAATCACAACGAAAATACACTTATATAGCTAACGGTGAAGCCTCCTGCTTCCAGCCCCTAAAACTCCAAGCAAAACTTGACCTATAAATATACTCGGTCTGACCCGAGCACATTTGAAGCAAATCAAAATTCACCCGGATCAGTCTGGAATATTTTCAGTGGTAAATTCACAGCACAAAAAACTTGTTTAACTTTCAAAATCCTTTTTATGGAACAAAGAAATAATAGTATGACCAGCCCACACATATACACGGACGGTTTTTACCTTATTATAACCCAAAGCATTTTTGAAATCAATATCTTTTCTGATATTATGATAATGTCTATCAAACCACAAATAAATAATAATCTAGTAGAACACTTGCATCTCACGCTCTATATATATAGTATACAATCAAAATCACGGGCTCTTACTAGAGAATGGATTTCCTGGCAAGGTATGGGACCACCGTCTGACAATGTACCTCTGGAGATGAATACATTGGGGTTTGACAATAACGTCTTGCAACCTGGCTACACATGAACGGCCCCTCATTTCACTCGAGAGTACCGAATATATCATTACCACGGTTGGGGCCCAGCCAACCGAACCGATAGCATACATGTAAAATAAAAGGAACAACCGAAGGCATTTGATTTCTCCAGATCAGGTAATGATATACCCTTTTAATGGGTGCAACCCACATAGCCATGCTGCCTACCCTATTTCGTGCCATTTCCCGGTTGATGAGGCTCGAGGTTACGTTTATCTCAATAATCACCACATCTTTGAATGCCACATCGTCAGATCCATCAAATCACTAATTGACGTCCATAAATACACTCTGCATGTTAAGCAAGAGAATTTATCCGCCACCAAACTTGGTATATTTGTAAAAATCAATTTACATGATTTTTAAGGAAATACTCTGTCAGACATCCGTCCATACAAGTCATCTAGGAACAGGATGAACCGAAGGCACCTTTCTACCGCATCCTAGGTATCACCCTGTAGATCAGCAGCGAGTAGCCTTTGCAAACCCGAAGATTCCAATCACGATAGAATCACAAGTCATCATAACTCTGGTAGCTAGCCAGAGAAATTTAACCAGCAGTTCTTCCGCTTATGAAGATCAACGGTCTTCAATGCTTCTTCACGACCATCTTCTGATATCTTCAACGTTACATATTTGCTGGTCGGAATGGTTTTCGAATATAAATTCGATCCCTGTCTTTCCGTACCAACAATTGATAAAAGCCAGATTTTGATAGTCAGTTATTTGACTATCAAATCATAACAATGTATCTAGGTGAATTGCTTCTCAGGTCCTTTATGTAAAATATTTCATTAAACCATTCCATCGATTCTCCAAATTGATTCATAAATTCTATCGTATCAAAGCTTTTCTGGTTACGTTACTTTGAAAACATTACTCAATGCTCATTTTATCAACTTCTCTTTTTATTCCCTTGTTTGGAAATATTACCATACTTTATAAATCCTCTTTTATTTTCCTTAATCGTGGAAACACCGTTTAACTTACTCAAACCCCTTTTCGATTCTTCTTTGATTTGAAATCATTGTTATAGTTCTATAATTCCACTTTCCATTTCCTTTACCCTTTGGGCATATCGTTATTTTCTATTTAATCAAATGATTAATTGCCAAAATCTCTTTCTTATTTTCGTTAAACATTTAACTTAATTCAGCTCTTATGTAAATGCTTATTTTAAAATCATCGTCTTGGTGAAACCCTTTTTACAACTTTGTTTATATGATTTGAATCAAATCCTTTCCATATTAATCCATTCCATAACTTTTATTTCGTTTAAGAAAAGAATTTCAATCGTGGAGTACTCGCTTTAGTTATTATAAACAAAAGTAGTTATATTCCCGATTTAACTAAAACTAGCATAGTTAATCCATTTTAAAGGTTTATTTGAATAAATGATAAATTTTATTAATTGCGAATAACTTGATAATCACTTTCCTACCCATTACAAACTAATATTATCTCTTGATAATAGTGAAGCCGTTGAAGTTGGGGTATTCTAATTACCTCTCAGACCTTGATCGACAACGTACTTATCTTAAGATAATGCAGGTTTGAAATACCCAAATCTGATACATCCTTCCCATTTCCATTTATTATAAGTTCCATTTCCTTATGTTTGAAAACCCTTTTTTCATGTCCATTCCCTTTACTTAATTAAGTAAACTTCTAATCGAAAGATTTGCACTGGCTTGCAACCACATTTACGAATCTTGTTTATACAATTTGAAATAAATTCAAATCCTTTATGCTAATCTATTTCATAACTTTCACTTTGGAAATTTCTTTTCGATCACGTTTCTTCTATTATCTTAAATATCGCTATGGCTTGTTTTTCCTTCAAAACTTCTACTTATAATACTTTACATTTTTAACAAAAATCTCTTTATAACCTTTTACATTAAAATCTTACTATACTTGATTCCTTCTATAAAAAGGAATTTCAAATAATTCGAGCAATAACATTGTTATAATAATTTACTTCATTGTTAATCAGATAAGGTGGTTTATTTCAATAATTAATCATTCATTAATTAACTTCGTTATTAAATACAGTAAAAATCGTTGATTCCATTATTAAATAAGGTAGGATAATTAAATCATTTAAAAAGGTTTTAAATAACAATTTACTTAATTAATAAATAAACAATTCGATGATCACTTAAAATTTTAGTTAATCGATGATTAACTAACTTGTACAACATTCGTTAAGTTAACGAATATTTTGAAAACCCTTGTCTGGATTAATTTAAATCAAATTTAATCCAATCATCAATTTCAAATTAAATGGTTGATCTTTGCCAACCGTACATATCAGTTAACTGTTAACTGATTTCCGTTATCATTTTCTTCTTAAATTAATTAAATATCTTAATTAATTTAAAACATCAGTTAATTGTTTTATAAAAACAATTATTCCCTTTCTACTAACTCGTAGGTTAGTTTCTGATTGCAGTTTATGAATGACATCGAGATCTTATAATAAAAAATTAATAATATCTATTAAAACATAATTATATACATATAAGGATAATTATAAACTTCTTTTCATTTTTAAATATAAAATAAACTCAACACTTTAATTCAGTTATAAAATATATTTTTGTAATGAAAAAACTGCGTCAATCCACCTGACGGCAAACCGAAGTCATAAACGGCAAATTTTTACGCCATCACTGCCAACCACTTAATCAATACCGTCGATTGGTTAAAATCACAACAACGATCACATACATTCAACCATCAACATTCAAACAGGTTTCAATGTCATTTGGGGTTCATCCAGTTCATGTGTAAACAATACAAAAATAAACAATACACGTGATATTTTGAGGAATCCGGTCAGATCCCTCCAACCCGCTCTTCCCTGCATCACGGGTTATTATAACATTTCATGATAGTATATAAATTTAAATAAATAAATTAACGACTATAATATAATTAATATCAACTATTTAATCAACCATAAGCAACCAATGCAGCCAATCAATATATATATATATATATATATATATATATATTTTCAACGGTATTTTAATTATGTGGATTTGTCATATCATAGCAGTCCAAAAAAGTGTGAGAATTAAATCACCAATTTTGTATTTTGGTTGACGATGAATTCAGGTCGTTTCACGAACGTTGAAAATTAATGAGATTCCAACTGCTTCTGATTCATTCCAGATCAACTCACCAACGTAGCCATTGTCTCTATGATTTCAATAAACTTTGTTTTGATTTGATCTAATAAAGTATGGAACGGTTATTAACTTATCAGTTTGATCGTTAATCTGTTATTAGCGATATAAATCAAAAAAACATTTACCGCTTAATTATGTTTTGAACTAACCCGCTTTCCGGAACCGTGGAATACGCTTCAAGTCTTCCAGATTACTCCATCAATCTTCCCATTCTTTCTTTTGGTTCTTCCTACGCCCAAAACCTGCACACAAAGTTATAGCCCACCAAACCTTTTCCCATTGCAAACGCTTCAGCATAACATAATTCAACATTCTTTTTTTTCTTCTTTTTTTTTTTTCTTTTTTTGTTATAGGGCCGAGGTCCCATAGCAGAAAATACCACAACCTCCTACTGTTAGAAGACAGAATGCGCCGCTAAACTCCCTTCCATGACTGCACATTTTTCCTTCCACCCCCTGTGTTTATCTTCCACTAATTTTTCGTGAACCCAATGCCAGCTTGATCTCCCATCCGAACACTGTCTTTCCACGTTAACTTCCATGCTTCAATTTCTTTTTCCATTTAAAGCCTGAAGGCCCATCATGATCTCGAAGCCCACTTTCACATTTGCTTTGCTTTTCAGTTCCATGCGAAATATCTTCACAGGAAAAACACAAATCAAATCTCCATCCTTCCTTCTTTCCTTTTCTATTATAGGCACCATCCTTTTCTAGCCAAATCCCTTCTTCACTTTTCACGTGTAGCCATGCATGTGAAGTGCCACACTCCAGTTCCTTTCCAGGCACTTCACATTATATATATATATATATATATATATATATATATATATATATATATATATATATATATATATATATATATTCGGTAATCAAGTGAAAAGCCCACAACAGTTCACTACCACCTCACTGCCCTTTCCTTCCCACGCATCCCACCTTCCTTTCAGTATATCTCCTACTCCTCCATCAGTAAGCCATTTCCGCAGCTTCTTGCTTCCCCTTCTCCTTCCTTTTGCCTGAACCATGGCCATCAACAAACACCATCAGTCTACCTCCTATCGAGACCATCCTCTTCTGTTTTTTGACAAGCACCGCTCCACCTGCCTTCACGTTGATCTGTAGCAACCCCATCAGAGAACCCAACTGCTCACACTTCTCACATAATGTTGCGGCCTCCGGCGACGCTACCAACCTCGACCAAACTCCTACGACATCATTACTTCACCATCCCCTCTCGAGCCCAGCAAGACAGACTTCATGAGAAATAACTTGAAGAGTTCGTTCACATAAATAGATTCCTATGTTTAAAAAGTTAAGTTTGAGTTATTATAGAAGAGAGGCATACGACTGTTGATTTTCATTTTGTGGAAGGAGAGTTGCGTTTATTGGGTTGCTGAGAAATGGTTTTGCTCGGTTCCTAGTTAGGAAAAGAAAATTGAAATAGAACAAAAGGATACAGATAAATATATACAGGAGGGAAGAAGAGATAAGAACGCTGTCTCTTTCAATGCAGAGAGCGTGGTCGGCAAGGTTACTGAAATGTCATTTTCATTTATAAATACTTGTCAGACACATGCTAAAGGCTGAAGAAAATAAACAACGGCTGAAATTTCTCTCCTTACATTTGCAGATGGGCACATGACTTTCTGACGGTGTACTTAGATTAAGGTTGAATCACTTTTAGGTGGACGTGTATATTTGGGTAGGCTATATTAGCAATGTACGGTACATTTTTATTTTATTTGTAATTAAGTTTGGTTTTAGATTTTGGCTAAAAAAATGTCTTAAGGCATGTGCCTGAAGAATCAGCTATGCAGTGATTTGAACAAGACATGGCGGTGTACAGCTGTATTGAGATAAGAATCAGAGATAGGATGAGATTTGTCACGTTCTTTTCCTGAACAGCCGAGATTTTCCAAATCTTTGCATGCTCAAGGATCTTGAGACAAAGTTAGCACATGGTTTGAGCCGAAATCATCAGTGTATCTATGCGCAGACATATGTTTTCTTATTATTATTTATTATTAAAGATATAACATCTTGTAGCTGCAATTGTTGAATGCGAAGGCGAATGTCATTGGTTTGATAATGAAGTGCAGGATAGGACAAAGATCATTTAGAGTGTAGTCAAGATTTGAAACAAATATTCTTTTTGTAAGGCCTGTCAAATATTTTCTGATGCATGAAATTTCTTTTCTCTTTTTTTTTTCAGTCAGCGACAAAATTTAAATTTAAGGGCAATGCATCCCTCATCTTGAACCAGCATAATCGCAAATACAACATTTTCCAACTATTTTGGAATAAAAATATTATTTATCAATATAAATAACATATTCAAAAAAATAAAATGGTTAAATTCAATTATTTAAATTCAAATTAACATTTTAAATAATAAAATAAATTAAATAATTGGCCAGAAAATACGGTACGTTACAAATTAACTATGAACGTATTACTGAAATACAGTGTGTTGTACGAATAGTGGAGTTGTAAATCTGTACTATTTGAATGTTGAAATAAAATATATATTCAAATAAAATACTATTTTAATGTTTAATTCTTGTGCAGTAGTATTCCATTTAAATACAAATATTATATTCCTGTTTGTGATGTATATATGAAACAGTACAATAACAAACACATTTATAATAATATATATTTGGTTGTTATCATCAAACAAAAATCATATAATTGTGTATACAGCAACGTTATATACAACAATATATAATTGGCTTAAGAGAGGGAATGATCATCATATATCTCATTTAATCAAACAAAAATCATAATATTCTAAGAACTAGAAGCAAATTTCACATTGTAGAATGATGGATTTACGATGAAGTTTATAAAAATGGAGAGAGTTTTGAAAATATGGATTCTAGTTATTTTCAAATAAAATTTTAAAATTAGCACAAACATAGTGATGGATTTGGACTACGATTATAAATTCAACTTAAGTGACAAAATCAAATAATCTCAAATCCCAGTGACTATCAATGAACAAATCATAATATATCATGAAAAATTAACACATTTCACAAATTAGAAAATGGATTGATAGGCCAGTTTATACACATCAAGTAGGATTTCATATAAATTTTATTTATTTTCATTTCTTTTCATTTTAAGAGTGCACTGACCACGCATAACCAGAGCTTTTATTTTTAAATGATCTCAGTTGTAGCTTAAAATATAAGTAATCTCATAACTATGCATGATCAAAGCTTGGATTTTTAAATGAGGTTAGAGATACACTTATGTATAATATTTTTATCATTTTCCTCTTCTAAAATATATAAAACCAACATGTATGAAAGAAATATGGTAGGTACATAAATGATTGTGAAATATATTTCTAAATTAATCACATTATGAAATATGCTCAACTGTACTGGGATCTTTGAAAATTTTCAATTATCTCTATTTCTGAAAGATAATACAGTCACATTTCCATCACTAATTTTGACACTATATATTTAATATGATTTAAAAATATCGAACTCTCCACATTAATATAAAATGATGATGGATGACAGAATGATGATAGACTAAGAAGATATTCGTGAAATAAGTTCCAATTCAAAGATATTATAAAAATTGTTCAATCATCATGAAAATTTAAATAAAATTTCCTCTTTTTGTGAAGTATATTGTAGTCACAACTCATCTCAATTTCAAAATCTGATAGTAATTTTGATGAATTCTAAATATAGTTCAATTTTGGTTATTGAATTCAATTTTGTAATGAATAATCAATAAATGATTTTAAAATTGTAAAATCAATTATAAGAGGGAACTGAAATATTTATACAAGATAAGAGGGATTTAAAAAATATATACCGGATGAGAATCAGATCAATCAAAAATAATTTCATCACTTCTAAACTGATACCACTTGTTATCTCCATTAATGAGGATTTTAATACTACATTGGTGGCTAACAGAGGTATCTTCAACAACAATATCCAATCACCAAGCCCAAACATGCAAATTAATCACATAAAATCCATTTATTAGAGCAACAACCAATATTTACCAAAACAAGCAGTCATCAAAACATTTTCAGAAAGATTCCTTTTATCAGAGCAGCACAATAATCAATTTCAAAGCAGACTTGTCAAGTGAGTTTTTCACAGTTGTTTCTAACAAGCACAAAGGATGATTCATGTTCCAAGATTAAAAGAACAATTTATTTGAATCACTTGAAGGAATGTGAAGATCTCAAGATTCAATGAATCGATCACACCAGATTATAAATTTCAAATCCTAGATGTGTGCGAGATTCAAGAAATCAACAATTTTAGATGATTTCAAACAATCAAATATTCAAGCCAAATGATCATGAAATAATAGTGACTTTCAAGACCAGATTTTCAAAGAATTTTTCACAGTTATTTATGACAAGCACAAACGAAATTTTTAGAATATTTACATCAAGCTTAAGAGATATTCATGATCCAAAAAAAATTATTTGAGACCACTTGAAGAAATGTGTAAATTTTGAGATTCAATGAATCAATCACACAAGACTATTAATTTCAAATCTAAGAAGTGTGTGAGATTCAAAATACGAAAAATTTTAAATTTCAATAATCAAATATCCAAGTCAAATGATCATGAATGATAATGAATTTCAAGATGTAACACAATGATTCAAGCCAAATGTTTTTCAATTCAGAAATAATCAAGCCAATCGAAAAACCAATGTAATTATCGCAACTGAAAAATAGTAGTGTGTTATAATGAGTATGAATTTTCTAGTCTGTCCAAATTGAATTAGAAAAAAACTCAAAAAAGCAAGAGTGTGTGAAATATCGTTAGTTTTTCAGATCTTTACAAATTTAGAATTCAAATTAAAGGTGTTCAAGATATAACAAGAATGCTTCAGCACTGTTAGGAATTCAGACATCAGAAAAGAATTAAACTTCAAAATAATTACAGAGAAATTACAAATTTGAATTCAAGATCTGGAAATTATTAAAACATGAGAGTTATATACAAGTGAAGCAAATTTCCAGAAAATCAAGAATTCTGTGATTTGACATTAAGAAGCTCAAGAAAAAAATGTGGCAGTGACAAATCAAATCAATAAAAAATAGAAGGGGTAGAAGGAGGAATAAAATAGAGAATATAAATAGAGATGAGTTTAGAGATCATGCCTGATTTTCAATAGACGTTGTGGATCTCAAACTCAACAAACTTGGCCAAGGAACTCTGAATAATTCAAAGATGTGGAACAGCTAGAAATCAATTTCTCTTTCGCAACGTAGTTCCTCGGCTGTCATTCGATACCTAAGCATTTAGAGGATTGAGTGTCTAACAAAATTTGTAAAACCACTCACAGTTTTGTTCACAACTTTAGGTACCTAGACTTGTTTATATAAAAGTCCATTCAAATCTATCTATGTTCCTTTGGGAATCCAAATCTGTTTGAATTTAGTCAACATTGATTTTGTAGATTTAGGGAACCTCATTTGTTTAAATGTATTGTTATTAAACCAACATTTATTTTGATTATTATTGGCATTTCCACAATACAAGCAATTTGAGGAAATTGAGAATTTTTGAGAAGTTTGTTTTTCAGTTGAAATTCAAAATCCAAGTCCTTTTTGTTTTGTGGAATTATTTTTCAATGGAGAATTCAAAGAACTTTGACTATTTGAAAACTTCTTAAATTTCAGCTCAAAAACATTGGCTTTGGATTTCAACAAGTTATTCTCATTTATAAGCTTTTCAATTTTTGCCATAGACTACAAAATCTCTGATTCAAAATGATTACTCTTCTCAATTTCAAGTTTTCCAAATCCGTTGAGTTTTTCGATTTCTTTTTCCAAATCATGATTTATCTCAGAAATCTCTATCTTACTGTTTTTTAAAGATATATTTTCATTTTCAAGGAACTTGGAAATCTCTTTTATTTTAATTAATTATTTTTGAAAAGTTGTGCATTTATTGCATTTGAGATTTCTGATTCTATCGGTTTCAATCTTAAGCTCTTTTAGAATTGTTTCAGTTTTCAAGAAACTTCCTTTCTCAAAAAAATTATATTTGGAATTCTCAGTTGTCTTAATTTTGTCCAACTCCTTTTGGAAACCAATATTTTTATGAATTAGCTCATTTTCACGATTATTCAAAAACAAAATTATGTTTTCAAGCAAATTAAAATTTTCATTAAGATGAGCAAATTCCTTTTCTAAATTTGAATAATTTTTGCAATTGGAGTTTTTAGTTTTCTTAACATTTTCTCATTCAAAGACATCAATTTTTCTATTCAACTCAAGATTTCAAATTTCAGATTTAAGATATTTATTTTTCAGTCTGAGACTCTCAACAGATTTTGTTAAATCAGTACAAAGATGAATTAAATCTTCCTGTGAAAAGTTTCCTGTTGAGTCTCCATCGCTATCACCATCTGTTGAGTCTTCTTTTGGAGAATGGTATTTTGATGACAATAACATGACTTCAATTATCATTATTAATTGATTTTAAAATATATACCAACATCTCTACCTAGAATATATATATATACACACACACATATATATGTAGGGTTTTTATACAGGACTTAAATACTGAAGATTATACAGTTTTTGAGTTTTAAGAGATTCAACATTTAGGAGAGATTCAAGAATCATGAGTTATCAAGATTTCAAGAGTTCAAGAAAAATATAGTAATTGAGTCTAGTTTATACGTAAGACTCTCAATAGCACTCCAGGATCAAATTCTGATTTTCAAATTTCAAATTATGATTTTCAAATTTTGAATTTCAAATTTCAAATTCTATTTTCAAAATTCAAATCCTGATTTCAAATTAGTTTCTAAATGATTTCAAACTATTATCTTACTTGTGATTTCAAACATATATAATGGTTTATAATATATACAGTTTTATAAGTTTTAAATCTTATAACTTTATAAAAATGTTTATATAATATATTACTTTGGTTCCATATGATTTTACACTTTAGAATATTCATTTAAATTATTAAGTTTTGATTCAAGAATTTTCAGAATAATAAATATGTTTAAACACTTGAAAAATAGTTTAAAAAAATCAAAATATAAGACATATGTCGACGTGCATTTTTGGCTATGTCGACATACAACTGTAATAATTTCAATTTTCAAAGGAATGTCTTTTCACTATTGGTAACATTTCTGAAACTTTGCAACCACTGAGACATTATAAAGAGGAATGATTTCGATTTTTTTAACCATTATTCTTCTACATCTCCACCCCTTTACATACCACCATTAATATACTTCATTTTCTTGATTTCTACACTTATACTTTGCCGATTTCTACTCAAATTATATCAACCCTCTTCCCTTCTCAATCTCTATCAAATACTCTCTGAATTGAAGTGATACTAAAGAGTTCTAGGATTGTTGTAATCATTTGGGAAGTGTTTGGGAAAGGGTATGTTCCTAGTAACCCTGAAATCAAGGAAAGGGAGCGGTGTTAACCTTGTAGAAGGGAAATCAAGGGTGTTTGGAGCGGTGTTAACCTTGTAGCCGTGAAATCAAGGGGTTGTACTTGGATATTGATAATAATAAAACTCTACGCAATCCAGCATTGCATGAGACTGGACGTAGGAGTAATCCGAACCAGTATAAAATCCGGTGTGTTCTTTCCTTTTCTACATTTTATATTTGTATATTTATGTGTATGTGTTTGATTTTGTGTTTGTGATCAAGTCTAGTGTAACACCCCGTATTTCTGTTAACACTAATGTTCACAAATTAAAGAATAACTAATCTCAGATGTGATAATTAAGGGAAATGGGTTGTGCCATTGTGTTCGTCTCAGAATTCTGGTTGAGGTAGAGTCCGAGTTTGCGTGAATTGGACTTCGTATGAAGAAGTTATGGCCATCGGAAGTTTCAGAAAATTCAAAACAGATTTCAGAAAATTCAAATTTCGGAGCCAGATGGTTTAGGCGGGAAAATTCCCGCCAGGGCCAGGTCGACCATAGGGTTGACCTGCCCCACCCCCCCAACCCCCGGGGGCAGAATTGAATTATGACCAGTTAATGACTAGACGCTGACTCATTAGGGTTTCTGATATGCTCTGATTGGCCGGGATTAATTCTGGGTTGATCGGATGGCTTAAACTAATCCTAAACTCTATAAAAACACATCTAGACTCAAACCCTAAAATCAAAACAAAATTAGATTCATGGCCTCCATGCCGTCACCTAGCAACTCAGCATAGTCACCATCAATTAGAGAGGAAGAAAGCTAGTCTAAATCTATCCTTTTCAACTTTAACAACGAATCTTCTTCAAAAGAAAGCTTTTACAACTTCAGAACTTAGAACTCAAGACCTTCTTTGAGTTGTGAGTTCGATAATTTTAATAAAATAATTAGTAATTTAATTGGATTAAGTTATGATGTGGATTATATGGATTTGATGTGAATTATTGACTGCATGTTATAATTATGTTGTAAAATTGCGATGTTGTCATACAAGTTGTAAACTCTATGATGTTATATTGTGATGTTATCATCCATGTTGTAAAGTTATGATGATATCACCTATGTTGTAATTCTATATAATCAAATCATCATTTTGTTCATATGCTAGTTGGTTATGTTGATTTATATGATAAATCATAAGTATGTATGCAAGTTTAGATATTGATTTGGATGTGGATCATATGCAAGTTAGTAAATTTTATGCATAACCTTACATGTTTCATGACACCTATTTTATGTGAGTTGGATCTAAAAGTTAGGCTATGACATGTGTGAGTTATATGCTAAATCCTACATGCTAGTTTACATGTTTAGATGTAAGTTTTCACCATCGTTATGTTGCATAAATCACATATGTAAGTTTATATGAATACATGTGTTTGAATAGGAATCATGTTGTGCAAGTTTACACCTTTAGATGTAGATCTATGACATGCATGATTTATGCAAGTTTATGACTATTGCCTAAACAAGTTCACACCTTTAGAATTGGATCTATGACATATGTAGTTTATGCAAGTTGTAACTTTGGCCTACGCAAGTTTTAGATGTAGAACATCATTCACACATGCAAGTTCACCCCTATGTTTAGATCTAAGTTTTATTATATGTATGTTGTGATGTTTTCTCTTTATTCTATGAGTTAGACTATTCGAGTCTAACGCATATTTTGTGTTAAACGAACGAACGTACAACGTGGGGTAAAGGGGATAATATAAAAGATTTAATTGGCATAAATGCCTTAAATGGCATAAAATAAATTTATGGTGAAATTGGTATGATTTTACATACCATAAATAGATGGACATAATTGAGTCAATTATGGCCATAGTTAAATTTGGAATTAATTGATAATTTGAATAGGGAAAGTAATTCAAATTGGGGGATGATTAATTAGGAGTAATTAATCGTCTAAGACACGAGGTTAAGCTCTTTTGTGGTGTAAGACTGCCCGGACCCGCCTGACAAATCCAGCTGCCACAAATGCCAGTCTAATGTGAGAGGTCTTAGGCATAAACAAAACGCGTAACAATTGTAAAGACACGAGGTTAGGCTCTTTTGTGGTGTAAGACTGCCCGGACCCGCCCGGCAAATCCAGCTGCCATAAATGTCAGTCTAATGTGAGAGGTCTTTATGAGGTTACAGTCTTAATGAATTAAGAAACACTTAACCAGATAAACATGTAGTGGGACATGAGGGGGTTAAGTGGGTGCCTTGGGTGGCATGTGGAATCTAATGGGTGCCTTGGGTGATATTGGAAATACGATTAGAAACACTTAACCAAAGTTGAAACATGTAAGTGAACATGAATAAGAAGTGGGTTAAGTGGGATGTACTAGAGGGGACCAAGCTTAGGTGGATAGCTTGTGTCAAGTAATGGTGGCCCGTTTGAACCAGTAACCCATACGTATCTTTGTGGACTCGACCCAAGTCGAGGACGGGACACGCATACTGGGCTTGACTGTAAGAGGCCAAATCGGGTTAGCGGTGGCAACGCAAGTCCAACGGGTTCATATGCGTGTGTGGACCCGGGTTGGTAGGTAAGACGTTGTTGCATCGTGTAGATATAAGCTGTGCATTATTTGTGGTATCAGGTTGCCATTTTGGGGAGTGATACACCCCACTGTGGGGCCAGCACGGGTATCTACGAGTTAGGGAGCCGATCGCTTGGGGGTAGTGGGTACACCTAGTGGAGATAGGGGCAGGCGGCACCTATGTAGGCAGCTAGGGGTGCACGAAACTACTAATATCATTATTAAGTTTTGTAGGCAGAATCAACCTTAGGGTGACTAGTGGTGGTGCAGTATAGTAGTGGTGGTGCAGTATAGTAATTATCTTATAGCGGTTAGGGTGCGCTTTAACGATATCGTTGTTCATCTTGTTTCCTTGTTTACTCTGTCATACTCAATAGTTCATAGTCATTTCCCTATTTTCCAACTTATGCCTTAGCCTAGTTATATTGGTAATTATATTGTTAAAGTTATCGCACTCGCCAGACTTTATGTCTGACCCCCTTTGTTTCCTCCTCTTTTCTTCCTTTCCCCCCTTAGGTGCTCAGGTTGAAACTAGCCCCAGTAGAGCTTGATTTTGGACAACTGTATTTCTTGCTTTTAGAAGATTGCTTGGATTGCTGAAGTAAAGTTCAGCTTCTCTTATTTATGGCTATTTTGTATTGGGGATTATGTCTTTCAATTTATGTACTTTGATTTAGTCAAGATGGATATTATGTACTTGACTCTGGTTTTGATGATGTAATCAAACTTATGTATTTTCCGCTGCAATGAAATAAAGTTTTTAATTTTTCAAGTACTGTTTGTATCTGTCTTGTTGTTAAGTTTCTGTTCTATACTCACTTAAAACGCTCCATAGAAGTTAATGCATTCCCTTTGTGAGTGACATTAATGGACGTGGGGTGTTACACGTGGTATCAGAGCTGAAGGTTACCAGAACAAATATGAATTTTGAAAAACTATTTTTCAAAACCACTTTTATAAAGAAGTACCTTCAAAAGTCTGTTTTAAGGAAATTATTTTCAAGAGAAAAGTATATTTTAGAAAGCATAACCCCAAGAGCCATATATCCTTCCTTCGGTTCTTTTATATTGAATCTTTCCTTTTTCGTTTCAGTATGTCTGGAATTCTCGAGATACCCGAGGGAATAACGATACCAGGATGGTTTAGGAGGTATTTGGAGACTAGGGCCACCAGTACAGGTCCAGTAAATGCTCCTCCTCCTCCTCCTCGTGTCGATACTTTCGCGAAGATATGTAAGGACTTTAGGGCAATGGGTGGAAAACCTTTTCATGGGACGGAGACATTTGTTGAGGCTCGAAATTGGCTAAAGGAGGTGGAAGAATTGTTTGGAATCTTTGAAGTGGATGATGGAAGAAAGGTCCAGTTAGCTGCCTGGATAATGAAGGATGAGGCCTCGTTTTGGTGGGAAGTCACTAATGGAGAACGTCCAGTTGATACTTGGCCAGATTTCAGGTGGAGGTTTGAGGCGAAGTTTCTCTCACGGGCTGAAGAGAATCTATATATGGAAAGGTTTTTGGCGCTGAAGCAAGGGAATCTATCGGTGAAAGAATACGTCAACAAGTTCAATCAGTTGGCGAGATTTGGCTTGGACTTGGTGAATACACCAGAAAAGAAGGCCCTGAGATTTGTTAAGGGTTTGAACGAGCCACTTCATGGGTTAGCTATGACCCACATCCCTATGGGGGCTACCTTAGAGAGATTAGTTGACATGGTGCTTATGCATGAAGAGGAGAAGGGCGCCAATGCTAATAAGGCACCTGAGAAGAAAGGGGATCAAAAGAAGCCGCAACAGCAACAATAGAACAAGAAAGGTGGCAAAGGCAACAATGCTAAGGGGAAGAAAAGATGCTTTAACTGTGAGACACCCGACCATCTAAGCCAAGATTGTAGGAAGAAAAAGAAGACTGGTTGTTTCCACTGTGGCGAAGCGGGACATCTTATTAAGGACTGCCCAAAGAAAGGGCAGAGGGCAGGGTCTACCTCGGGAGGACAGGTGCAGGCTCTTATTGCACTAGGACAGGCAAGGGGACAAGTTCAGGCTCTCGTGGTCCCACCGCTGCAAGAACGAGGTAGAGCAATTTCCGTTGAAAGTTTAGTTTTTCTGTTTGATCATCCTGTCCGTACTTTATTCGATTTTGGCGAATCACATTCGTTTATCTCTACATCATTAGTTGAAACACTGCACCTAGATACTAGTCTTGCTACTGATCCCTTAGTAGTCTCAAATCCTATTGGTGGTTCGTCTCATCTTTCTACGATTTGTCGGGATTTGAGAGTGTTTATTTTGGGCGTTGAGTTTGAATGCAACGCCTTTGTTCTTGGCTTCATGGGCTACGGCTTGATTCTAGGTATGGATTGGCTAACTAGATGCGGGGCGATCCTAGATTGTGAAAGAAGGGTAGTTAGATTGTTGACTCGTTGTGGGAAGACCCTTGATATTTCTTGTGACCCTAGAGGTCCAGTAATGCTTAGCTACCTAGAATCCCTTGACGCATCCGATGATGACTTACATTCTATTCCCATAGTCAGTGAATATGTCGATGTCTTCGATGAGGTGAGGGGTTTACCCCCAAAACGTGAGATAGACTTTTGGATATATCTAGTAGATAATGCAAAGCCAGTTGCATTGCCAGTGTGCCACATGGCTCCGAGAGAGAGAAGAGAACTCAGTAAGCAAGTGAAAGAATTGCTTGAGAAAGAGTTCATCAGACGTAGTATATCGGAGTGGGGTGCTCCAGTAGTATTTGTCACGAAGGCGGATGGGTCCCTTAGACTTTGTGTGGACTATAGAGAACTTAATAAACTTACTAAGAAGAATAGGCACCCACTGCCGAGGATTGACTATCTCTTCAATTAGTTAGTTGGCGCCTCAGTATTTTCGCAGTTGGACTTAGCCACTGGTTTGCATCAGTTGAGAGTGGCTGAGGATAGCATAGACAAGACTACCTTTAGGACTCCAGACGGTTTCTTCGAGTGGCTTGTGATGCCCTTTGGTTTGACAAACGCCCCCGCATACTTTGTTGACTTGATGAGTAGGGTGTTTAGGGAGTACCTTAATAAATTCGTGGTAGTCTTTGTGGATGACATCCTGATCTTTACTAAGAGCGAGGAAGAGCATGCCCTACATCTTAGGGAAGTGTTGGAGAATCTTCGAGTGCATAGCCTTAAAGCTAAATTTTCTAAATGTCACTTTTGGAGGAAGGAAGTGCGATTCTTAGGGCACGTGGTTTCCAAAGAAGGGATAGCTGTGGATCCTGCGAAGGTAGTGGTCATCCAAGATTGGAAGGTCCCTAAAAATGCTACCGAGGTGAGGAGTTTCTTAGGGTTGGCTAGCTACTATAGGAAGTTTATCAAAGACTTCGCAAAAATATCATCCCCATTAACACACTTAACGAAGAAGAACCTAGTTTTCACATGGGACGTAGATTGTGATGATGCGTTCCAACGTTTGAAGAGAGCTTTGACCACAGCCCCAGTCTTAGTGTTGCCAAATAGGAGTAAGCCATTTACCGTTTATACCGATGCTTGTGGGACAGGACTAGACGAGATCTTAATGCAAGAGGGAAGGGTAATAGCATATGGTGGAAGGCAGTTGAGAGTGCATGAGAGAAATTACCCTACACATGACCTAGATTTGGCCGCTATTGTCTTCGCACTTAAGTCTTGGCGTCATTATCTTCTTGGCGAGAAATTCGAATTGTTCACTGACCACAAATCGCTAAAATATTTGTTCTCTCAGAAGGACTTGAACTTGAGGCAGCAAAGGTGGATGGAATTCTTAGCATCCTATTTCGAGATAGCATATACCCTTGGCAAGGGTAACGTGGTGGCTGACGCCTTAAGTAGAAAAAGGTTATCCTTGAGTCCGTTGTTTGTTGAGCGGCAAAGTTTAGAGTTCATCTCTATGTTTGACTTTAGACCTTCCGTTGACTTTGTACCCGGTTTGCTAGCATCCTTAGAGGTCAGACCCACGCTTTTGGGACGGATTGGCAAGGCACAGCGAGATGACCCACAGTTGGTTGAGTTAGTAGAGAAGCTCAAAGGAGGGGAGTCATCGAGCCATCTCCGTAGGTATACCCTAGATGATAAGGGTTGGTTGCGTAGGGATAGTGACTTTGTGTACCATGGGACGAGAATTTTAAAAAGGCCATTCTTGATGATGCACATCGTTCGAAGATGACCATTCATCCCGACGGGGATAAGATGTACATGGACATGAGACGAGTTTACTTTTGGGCCAGCATGAAGAAGGATGTGGCCGAGTATGTCGCTCTATGCTTGGTGTGCCAACAAGTAAAAGCAGAGAAAAAGAAGCCCGGTGGATTGCTTCACCCATTGGAGGTCCCACAATGGAAGTGGGAAAGCGTCTTGATGGATTTTATTGATGGGTTACCGAGATCGAGGAAAGGTAATACGGGGATTTGGGTCGTGGTAGACAGACTTACTAATAGCGCCCATTTCATTCCCGTGAAGAGTAAGAGGACTGCTTCATGGTTAGCCTCCGTATACATTCGAGAGATAGTTCATTTGCATGGTGTTCCATCTAGCATAGTGAGCGACCGCGATCCTATTTTTACTAGCGAATTTTGGAAAAGCTTGCAAGAGGCGGTAGGGACTCAGTTATGTTTGAGCACCGCATATCATCCTCAGACGGACTGCCAGACCGAGAGGGTGAATCGTATTCTAGAGGACCTATTGAGGTTATGTGTCTTATATTTCGGAGGTACATGGGAGGAACATCTTCCGTTGGTAGAGTTCGCATATAATAACAGCTTTCAGTCTAGCATTGGCATGGCACCGTTCGAGGCTCTTTATGGACAGCCGTGTCGTTCGCCTACATTTTGGTGGGAGTCTACAGATAAGATCTTGCTTGGGCCCGATATGATTAGAGAGACTTCGGAAATGATCGATTTGATTCGAAGGGGGATGAAGATGGTGCAAGATAGGCAGAAATATTATGCGGATAAGAGGAGGTCAGATCTTGAGTTTGATATTGGGGACATGGTCTTTGTCAAGGTGTCTCCATTACGGAACGTCGTTCGTTTTGGGTCCATTGGGAAGTTAGCACCAAGGTTCGTAGGGTCGTTTCCTATTAAGGAAAGGATTGGGCAGATAGCGTATAGAGTGGAGTTGCCCGAGAGACTTAGTGGTGTACACGATGTATTCCATGTATCACATTTGAGGAAGTGCTTGCACGAGACCGCAGAGGTGGTAGAGCCGAGCTTGCTTAAAGAGGTGGAGATAGAGCGCGATGTGACGATTCGACGAGCTCCTACGTGCATTCTTGGGTCGGAAATTAAGAAGTTGAGGAATCGAGAGGTCAGTATAGTCAAAGTGCAATGGGGAGACGATGAGAGCAACGCTACTTGGGAGACGGAAGAGAAGATGCATTCATTGTACCCTTTTCTTTTCGAGGGTATGTCTTTTAATTTCTCCTTTATCGCTTAGCTTGAACTTATCTTATCTTTAGTATGTCCTCTCGCTAGTATCTTTGACCTTTAGATAGGGTAGTCCTATGGTTGAAACACGTGTTTGAGACATGTTATGTATGATGGATGCATGTGGATGCAAGTGTTTGCTAGTGGTTGCTCGTGGATGCATATAAACACACTTTAGGCACTAGATCAGCTCATTCACTTCATATTGCATATAAATGTGTGTACATATTTAAGTAATGGATGTATATTAGTTGTACCATCATATGGATGTTGCATTTTGGTGAATGGTTGTGCACATATGTAGAAATAATATGTATCAATAGGGCTCTTCGCATACATAATGGACGCATGGCACTATCATGATTTGCATTAAGGAGGTCAACTGAATCAGTAGACCGCCTGATTTCGCATTAGATAAGGAACATATACACACACTTCTTGCATATGTTCATATAGCATTAGGAATTTTATAAGGACAATGGATGCCTTTGTTTGATGGTTGAGTAGATGGTTGTTTGGATCGTAGGATATGCATTCTCCTTAACTTGGAGATTTCGGGGGCGAAATCCTTTGAGGAGGAGAGAATGTAACACCCCGTATTTCTGTTAACACTAATGTTCACAAATTAAAGAATAACTAATCTCAGATGTGAGAATTAAGGGAAATGGGTTGCGCCATTATGTTCGTCTCGGAATTCTGGTTGAGATAGAGTCCGAGTTTGCATGAATTGGACTTCGTATGAAGAAGTTATGGCCATCGGAAGTTTCAGAAAATTCAAAACATATTTCAGAAAATTCAAATTTCGGAGTCAAATGGGTTAGGCGGGAAAATTCCCGCCAGGGCCAGGTCGACCATAGGGTCGACTTGCCCCAACCAGGGCGACCATAGGGTTGACCTGCCCCCCCCCCCCCCCGGTCAGAATTGAATTATGACTTGTTAATGACTAGACGCTGACTCGTTAGGGTTTCTGATATGCTCTGATTGGCCGGGATTAATTCTGGGTTGATCGGACGACTTAAACTAATCCTAAACTCTATAAAAACACCTCTAGACTCAAACCCTAAAATCAAAACAAAATTAGATTCATGGCCTCCATGCCGTCACCTAGCAACTCAGCTTAGCCGCCACCAATTAGAGAGGAAGAAAGCAAGTCTAAATCAACCCTTTTCAACTTTAACAACGAATCTTCTTCAAAGGAAAGCTTTTACAACTTCATAATTCAGAACTCAAGACCTTCTTTGAGTTGTGAGTTCGAAAATTTTAATAAAATAATTAGTAATTTAATTGGATTAAGTTATGATGTGGATTATATGGATTTGATGTGGATTATTGACTGCATGTTATAATTATGTTGTAAAATTGCGATGTTGTCATACAAGTTGTAAACTCTATGATGTTATGTTATGATGTTATCATCCATGTTGTAAAGTTATGATGCTATCACCTATGTTGTAATTCTATATAATCAAATCATCATGTTGTTCAAATGCTAGTTGGTTATGTTGATTTATATGATAAATCATAAGTATGTATGCAAGTTTAGATATTGATTTGGATGTGGATCATATGCAAGTTAGTAAATTTTATGCATAACCTTACATGTTTCATGACACCTATTTTATATGAATTGGATCTAAAAGTTAGGCTATGACATGTGTGAGTTATATGATAAATCCTACATGCTAGTTTGCATGTTTAGATGTAAGTTTTCACCATCGTTATGTTGCATAAATCACATATGCAAGTTTATATGAATACATGTGTTTGAATAGGAATCATGTTGTGCAAGTTTACACCTTTAGATGTAGATCTATGACATACATGATTTATGCAAGTTTATGACTATTGCCTAAACAAGTTCACACCTTTAGAATTGGATCTATGACATATGTAGTTTATGCAAGTTGTAACTTTGGCCTACGCAAGTTTTAGATGTAGAACATCATTCACACATGCAAGTTCACCCCTATGTTTAGATCTAAGTTTTATTATATGTATGTTGTGATGTTTTCTCTTTATTCCAAGAGCTAGACTATTCGAGACTAACGTATATTTTGCGTTAAATGAATGAACGTACAACGTGGGGTAAAGGGGATAATATAAAAGATTTAATTGGCATAAATGCCTTAAATGGCATAAAATAAATTTATGGTTAAATTGGTATGATTTTACATACCATAAATAGATGGACATAATTGAGTCAATTATGGCCATAGTTAAATTTGGAATTA
This sequence comes from Allium sativum, assembly GCA_030737875.1. NCBI lineage: Eukaryota > Viridiplantae > Streptophyta > Magnoliopsida > Asparagales > Amaryllidaceae > Allium > Allium sativum. The sequence continues at coordinate 574,321,388 of CM060909.1, read as the reverse complement.
ATTGATAATTTGAATAGGGAAAGTAATTCAAATTGGGGGATGATTAATTAGGAGTAATTAATCATCTAAGATACAAGGTTTGGCTCTTTTGTGGTGTAAGACTGCCCGGACCCGCCCGGCAAATCCAACTGCCACAAATGCCAGTCTAATGTGAGAGGTCTTAGGCATAAACTAAATGTGTAACAGTTGTAAAGACACGAGGTTAGGCTCTTTTGTGGTGTAAGACTGCCCGGACCCGCCCAGCAAATCCAACTGCCACAAATGCCAGTCTAATGTGAGAGGTCTTTATGATGTTACAGTCTTAATGAATTAAGAAACACTTAACCAGATAAACATGTAGTGGGACATGAGGGGGTTAAGTGGGTGCCTTGGGTGGCATGTGGAATCTAGTGGGTGCCTTGGGTGGCATTGGAAATACGATTAGAAACACTTAACCAAAATTGAAACATGTAAGTGAACATGAATAAGAAGTGGGTTAAGTGGGATGTACTAGAGGGGACCAAGCTTAGGTGGATAGCTTGTGTCAAGTAATGGGGGCCCGTTTCAACCAGTAACCCATACATATCTTTGTGGGCTCGACCCAAGTCGAGGACGGGACACGCATACTGGGCTTGACTATAAGAGGCCAAACCGGGTTAGCGGTGGAAACGCAAGTCCAACGGGTTCATATGCGTGTGTGGACCCGGGCTGGTAGGTAAGACGTTGTTGCATCATGTAGGTATAAGCCGTGCATTATTTGTGGTATCGGGTTGCCACTTTGGGGAGTGATATACCCACTGTAGGGCCAGCACGGGTATCTACGAGTTAGGGAGCCGATTGCTTGGAGGTAGTGGGTACACCTAGTGGAGATAGGGGTAGGCGGCACCTATGTAGGCAGCTAGGGGTGCACGAAACTACCAATATCATTATTAAGTTCTGTAGGCAGAATCAACCTTAGGGTGACTAGTGGTGGTGCAGTATAGTAGTGGTGGTGCAGTATAATAATTGTCTTATAGCGGTTAGGGTGCGCTTTAACGATATCGTTGTTCATCTTGTTTCCTTGTTTACTCTGTCATACTCAATAGTTCATATTCATTTCCCTATTTTCCAACGTATGCCTTAGCCTAGTTGTATTGGTAATTATATTGTTAAAGTTATCGCACTCGCCAGACTTTATGTCTGACCCCCTTTGTTTCCTCCTCTTTTCTTCCTTTCCCCCCTAGGTGCTCAGGTTGGAACTAGCACCAGTGGAGCTTGATTTTGGACAGTTGTATTTCTTGCTTTTAGAAGATTGCTTGGATCGCTGAAGTAAAGTTCATCTTCTCTTATTTATGGCTATTTTGTATTGGGGATTATGTCTTTCAATTTATGTACTTTGATTTAGTCAAGATGGATATTATGTACTTGACTTTGGTTTTGATGATGTAATCAAACTTATGTATTTTCCGCTGCAATGAAATAAAGTTTTTAATTTTTTAAGTATTGTTTATATCTGTCTTGTTGTTAAGTTTCTGTTCTATACTCACTTAAAACGCTTCATAGAAGTTAATGCATTCCCTTTGTGAGTGACATTAATGGACGTGGGGTGTTACATCTGGTGTGATAATCATTGTGTGATTCATATGGTAGATAAAACAAGTTTAAGATTTTCATGAATTCCTTATAAATACTATTCACCCCCCTCTAGTGTTTGTTTTTCCTTAAGATCCGCATTCCGCATTTCCTAACAATTGGTATCACAACATAGGTTTTCAAAAGATCACTATCTGAATTTTGGAAATATTTAATGGCAAATTTTGAAATGATTTGTAACACTATTTTAAAATCATGCATTACATTAGTATTAGATGAGTCGACGTTCAATTTTATTGAAAAATCAAGTTATCATAATATGATTTCTTGAAAAGATTAAATAGATATATCACAGAATCATCATGATGTTATTATTTCAAATTAAAATTAGTTATTTTAACAAGTCACTTGATTCTTTGAAAAGTTATGTTGTTTTGCAGGAAAAGAAGTTATGACTATTAGTCAAAGGACACCAAGATTTTCATTCGTCGACCAAGAAGAAAAAAGAAGAAAGATACAAGGCTTCGTTTATCAATCATGAAGAAAAAGAAGAATATTGGCAATCTACAATGAAATGGGTACCTGGTCAACCAAAAACTATTTTTTCTTCTTCAGTGTGATTCAATACTGTACTTCTCTTCAAACTCTCGGCAATGCCTCTAGTTTCATGCGAATCCGTCATGAAATGGTCAAGTTAAGATCTAATGTAATTTTGATGCACAAAGGGAAAAAGAAACCAAAACTGTCCCAGGTATTTCTTATATTTCACCCAGATATTTGTACTGTTTCATCTTAACTCCTTTTTCCAGATTGTAGTCCTTGTTCTTACAGTCGTTTTGATGGGTAGATCATCAAATTACAATCAAAATTGAGTGAGATGTGGCAGTTAGAAGTTGGCTATTCAAAATAAAAAATTATATAAGGGATTTTCGGTTTTCCTCTCACTGATTCGGCCTGTTGCACCATAATACCATTCAAATTCTTCAACAAACTGTTATTTAATCATAGCCCTTGCTTTCCTCTTCGATTTTCCGTTTGTTTCATTCAATTCCGTTAAGAAATCAAGAAGTTATTCCCTCCGAAAGATTATTTGTAAGTGGAAAAATGGGAAGAAGAAGAAGAGAGTTTTTTGAAAAGTCATGACTTTTGGGCCTATTTATAATAGTTGAATTGTCCATTCATTCAAATTAAAATTCAAATCCAAATTCAAATTTTTAACACCAAGATGGTTAAACTACTAAATCAATATCTTTCTCATATGATCTTCAAACTCAACAAATGAATATACTATGCTGATCAGAAAAACAAGCCCATCACAGTAGAGTAAATCTCGTTGTCAAATTCTGAAAGATGTGAATGTGTGGTTCATGACAAAGGAATAATAACAAAATGGATCATTGCAAAAAGAGGTACGCTTTACAATAATTTCATAGTTATCATTATATTTAGCAATATACATATATGCACATAGCTAGGTATAAAAATTTATCTCTTTTATAATTTTAGATAATTTGGTACACCAAAGTATACTTACCAATATAACAATCAAGTTAAAATCTTTTCTTATTCTAAATTTAAATTTCATTACTATTTGTTTTGGATTTGAAAAATTGAAAGGTCATCTTTTTAATAAAATGTCTATTCAAAAATTATCAATTTTATTTATCTACTTATGTTTCATATATTTTGTTTCATATATATATATTGAAATTATATAAATCAATAAAATTATATAGTATATAGATATATGCTTGAAATAATTTAAAACTTTTCAAACATTTAATATTGTTATAAAATATTTAAACTTATATATCTTTTATTCGTTGTTTAAAAATACATAGTCTAACTTATATATATATATATATATATTTATATAGATATTTTTCACCTATGATTACATAAAGAATTGCGTTACATAGTAAATTGAATAATAATTTTGATTATCTTATTTTATTATATTTATAAAACTTGAATATTTAAATTTTTATATATAAAACATATTTTTATAGTTTACTCTATAGTATAAGATTTGATCAATAAACTAATTTTGTTATGATTATAGATTTTACATTATAATAATTTTTCTGATTTTAAGTTTTAACACATTAATGGTTCTTTACAAAATTAATATGTTTTGATTTCTAAAGTTTAAATTTAAAAATAATTTATATCAAAAGATTGATGTATATCTCATAATAAATTTTAAGTCCTTTTCGAATTAATTTTTATACATACAGTTACGAATATATGTTTATATCAAAAAGTTTACTTCATATGATAAAATCTTATATTCCCTATAAAATGAACTTCAATATTTACTATATTATTTTTAAAAGAAGAACCCTACTAAGATTATTTAACTCCATATTTCTCATAGAATTATTCTAAATATTTTATTATCCATCATGAATAAATTTTTAATTACCATTAAGCTCTTAAACTAGTTCATTAGTATCATTAACCTAAGTCTAGAAATTAATGTATGTTACCTTTGTTTAATTAAAACAATTTATAATATATATGTATATGCATAATAGTTAGATAGTACTTTGAATATCTTTACCGAAATAGATATCATCACCAAATCATTCTGCATATTATCATTACATATCTTATTTCATATCATACATCATTATTATAAAAAATTACAGTGCATCTCAAATTAAAATCATTCACATCACAAGTTGCATTTCATATTGCTTTGCATATGATATACATTTTTTACTGCAGTATAACCAACATTATACACATATTACATTACATGTTAACTTTTAACTCCACACATAACAAATATATTGTATGGGAAGTTGTTGTCTTAGAAATATATAGGATTATTAATACATAACATATTTACTTTGACTAGATTAACTTGTTTGACTTATTTGGCTTGATTAATTTGCTTGACTTGATTAACATGGTTGGATTTGATGTGTTTGTGTGTCTAGGTTATACACATGTAGGTATTAAATAATATAACTATACGCATCTTTCTCACATTTTTTTACATATAGTTTTTCTAGCATTATATTAAGGGGGAGCTTTATAATTTCTAAAATTAGTTGAGGTTTCAAGAAGTGTTTATTGACATATATTATTTAATTTGGTTGATTTGGTTTAGATTAATTGTTTGAATTGCTTATTTGGATTGATTGTTTGAATTGCTTATTTGGATTGATTGTTTTGATTAGTTGGATTGCTTAGTTTATTATCCTTCTATTTAGTTTATTAGACTAGTATAGTCATAATTTTAGGCGAAGCTATAATATTTTAAGTTTGGAATCATAGATTTAGAGAGAAATATAAGGTTATTCAGGGAGTACTATATAGTTATAGTCATTAGGATCAGATATAGCATAGATTTAAGGGGAGCATTATCTAGTTTAGTCTAGTTTAATATAGTCTAATTTAGTACGATATAGTTTAGTTTACGTAGGATAGATTTTGATAATGACAAAGTGGGAGAAATTATAAAATAAGGATTAGTTAGGCTTAGTTTAAGAGGAAGTATGTAGGATTTATATAAGAATCATGGAGAAAGGGGGAGTATTCGAAGCATCAGATCAATAGGTAATAACATGCGTGAATATTTTATAAATCAAGGTTGTCATCATCAAAAAGGGGGAGATTGTTGGAGAATGGAGTTTTGATAACAACCTTATTTCAATTATCATTATTAATTGATTATAAAATATATACTAACATCTCTATCTAGAATATATATATATATATATATATATATGCACATATATACGCATGGTTTATATACAGGACTTAAATACTGAAGACTGTACAGTTTTTGAGTTTCAAGAGATTCAGGATTCAGGAGAGATTCAAGACTCATGAGTTATCAAGTTATCAAGATTACAAGAGTTCAAGAAAAATATAGTAATTGAGTCTAGTTTATATGCAAGACTCTAAATAACACTCCAGGTTCAAATTCTAATTTTCAAATTTCAAATTCTATTTTCAAAATTCAAATCCTGATTTCAAATTATTTTCTAAATGATTTCAAAAACATATATATGTATGTTTTTATATATATAAGTTTATCATATGTACAGTTTTATAAGTTTTAAATTTTATAACTTTATAAATATGTTTACATAATATATTACTATGGTTCCGTATGATTTTACACTATATAATATTCATTTAAATTATTAAGTTTTGATTCAAGAATTTTCAGAGTAATATATATGTTTAAATGCTTGAAAAATAGTTTTTAAAAAGGGTAATTAATTTATAAGGACAAAAGGCTACTATAATTTATCCATAAGGACAACCGCCTAATATTTTATCCAAAAGGACAATACACTACAGTACTGGTGCTTCAATCTTCACTCCCGTTCGATTTTCTACCCCATCGTGCTTCCAACCGATGTCTTCTTATTCGATACCTCCACCCAAATTCGGCATCGGCCATGTCTCTCAATCTCGCTCAATCATCTTCAGAATCTCGCTCAATTTCGTACATCAATTTATCAATCTCTCCCAATCTCGCTCAATTTCGTATCACGAAAACTTGAAATTGGAAAATCAAAAATCACAAAAACACGAAATCATCTTGAGTAGCAACCGATTAAAAATCACAACATTTCATATAATTGAACGACGCACAAAAATCATACGAAACAACAATTTTTTTTCACGTTAATATTAAAGCAGTTTTTAGGTATCATTTTGCTATTTTTTAAGGTATCATTTTTCCTGTTTTAACTGTGTTATGTGTTTTTTTCATTTGATTTTGTTGCTGTGTTAATTTTGTAGTTATATTGTTACATCAATATTGTAACTCAGTCGAACTTATTTCATTTTAACCAATCAAACTCTAGTGTAAACATTTTTTGCAACAGTTTTTCTTTAAGAAATTGCATCAGTTTTTAGGTATCATTTTTATAATTTTTTAAGTATCATTTCTACAGTATTAACTGTGTTATGGTTTTATTTCATATGATTTTGGTGTTGTGTTGATTTTTTAGTTGTATTGTTGTCTCAACTTTGTAACTCAGTCGAATTTATTTCATTTTAATCAATCAAACTGTGGTGTCAACATATTTTGCGTTAGTTTTTCTTTAAAACAGTGAAGCAGTTTTTAGTTATCATTTTTATATTTTTTTAGGTATCAGTTTTACAGTATTAATTATGTTACAGTATTTAGGTATCAGTTTTATATATTTTTAGGTATCAGTTTTCTTGTTTTAACTGTGTTATGTTTTATTTCATGTGATTTTGTTGCTATGTTAATTTTTTAGTTGTATTGTTGCTTCAAATTTGTAAACCAGTCGAATTTATTTCATTTTAATCAATCAAACTATGGTGTAAACATTTTTTGCGTTAGTTTTTATTTAAAACAATGCAACAGTTTTTAGGTATCAGTTTTATATTTTTTATAGGTATCACTTTCACAGTAATAACTGAGTTACAGTTTTTAGGTATCAGTTTTATATTTTTTTAAATATCAGTTTTTCTGTAATAACTATGATGTGTTTTTTTTTCATGAAATTTTGTTGTTGTTGTAATTTTGTGGTTGTACTGTTGTATTAGCTTTGTAAGTCAGTCGAACATATTTCAATTTAATTAATCAAATTGTGGTGTAAACATTGTTTTGCATTAGTATTTCTTCAAGAAATTGCATCAGTATTTGGGTATCATTTTTATAATTTTTTAGGTATCATTTCTACAGTATTAACTGTGTTATATTTTTTTTCATGTGATTTTGATACCCATCAACTCAATTCAATTCTAACAAAAATGATACTTATTCTCAACAATATCCACTGATATTAATTCATCACTTGTTACACCAAAATATTATATTGAAGTTACACCGAATATATTGAAGTTACACAAAATATCATATGTTTTACAACTGTATTTCACCAAAAATTGGTAACCAAGTACTGTGAAGAAGTAAAATAGGAAAAACTGATAAGCTTGATGCTTGTTATGGCCATATTCTTTGCAAACACAGCGTCTATTTTGCTTGTCTTGGAAATATACAAATGCTCCTCTTTTTTTTTTCTTTTTTTTTTTTTTTTTTTTTTTTTGAGGATGGTCTCTCAGCTCCACATATATCCTACGTCAATACTTGAATCAACAGTAAGAAGACCGTTTTGATCACTAGAAGAGGAAAATCATTCAAAAGATTCAATTAGCAAAGCAAATAAACGAAAACTGAGACGTACAAACTGTTGTAATTAAATAAAAAATATGAACTGATGTACACTCATACTCATGAAATGATAACAGAAGTAAAACTAAAACTGATACCCACCGAGTCACGAAACTGATAACTAAAAACTGTAGGCAAGAAATGAACCCAAAAATGATACTTACAGGAACGTAAAACTGATACCCAGTAGCTGAAACAAGAAACTGGATCTGAATACACAGTAACTGATGTACAACTAGGGTTTCACGATAGTGGCGACTGACGACGAATCTTGGGCGCGCTGACGAGGAGTGGGGGCGCGATGTAGGGTTTCACGGCATAGTCGATGGCGAGTGGTGGCTCAAGCAACGACAGTGAGTGTTGTGGCAACGGCGAAGGATCAGTGACGTTGTGTAAATTGATCGTCGGAGGCAACTAGGGTTTTAATTTCCGCCATTATTTATTACGGAATAGGATTTTATTTTTTGCGATGAAATTTTAGGGAATATGAGCTTAACAGTGTAATGTCCTTTTGAATAAAATATTAATAAGTTTGTCCTTGGGGATAAATTTTTAATGGGCTGTCCTTGGGGTTAAAAAAGCCTTAAGAATTGTCCTTCTAATCATTTTCCTGTTTTAAAAAATCAAAATATAAGACATATTTTGACATATATTTTTGGCTAGGTTGACATACAACTATCATAATTTCAATTTTCAAAGGAAGTGTCTTTTCATTGTTCGTAACATTTCTGAAATGTTGCAACCATTGAAACACTATAAAAGGGGCTGATTTCGAATTTTTTAATCATTCTTCTTCTCCATCTTCACCCCTTTACATATACATCATTTTCTTGATTTCTACACTTATACTTTGTCGATTTCTACTCAAATTATATCAAACTTCTTCTATTCTCAATCTCTATCAAATACTCTCTGAATTGAAGTGCTATTGAAGAATTTTAGGGCTGTTGTAATCATTTGGGAAGTGTTTGGGAATGGGTGTGTTCCTTATAGCCCTGAAATCAAGGAAAGGGAGCGGTGTTAACCTTGTAGCCGTGAAATAAAAGGTTTTGGAACGGTGTTAACCTTGTGCCATGAAATCAAGGAGTTGTACTTAGATATTGATAATAATAAAACTCTGCGCAATCCAGCGTTGCATGGGACTGGACATAGGAGTAATCCGAATCAATATAAAATCTGGTGCATTCTTTCCTTTGCTGCATATTATATTTGTTTGTTTCTATGTTTGTGTTTGATTCTGTATTTATGATCATCTCTGATGTGATAATCATTGTGTGATTCATATAGTAGATCAAATATGTTTAAGATTTTCATAAATTCCTTATAAATACTATTCACTGCCACTAGTGTTTATTTTGCCTTAAGATCCGCATTCCCTAACATCTTCATCAGTGACTTTTGTTAAGCACACATCTGAGTTTGAGTTACCAATTGAGGGTTTTGAGCAGTTGTTTTAATTTCATCCATGCTTCGAATTGGGAGTAATCCAAATATGTTGCACAGTTAAACAAAGTATATAAGATTAAGCTGATTATTATTATGATAAGAATAGAGAATATGCATAACACGAGCATTGGTAATTCTAATCTTCTTATCTAGCATATCACCCACATTTTCAATAACATTCCAATAATCAGAATTAACAGTTTTTAAATAGAATTCGATTTTTGATTTCCATAATAAAAAATCTATCACATTGAAAATAATTGGAAAATTACCAGACCGACTCGTTATTCTGACAAATAGAGAACACCATTACTCTAGAGTTAATCAAAATACCAAGCTCTGATACCACTTGTTGGATATAGATTAACCTTAGAGGGGGGTGAATAGGGTTTACTGAATTTTATCGGGATATTAAAAGAGATCACATCATAGATTGCAGTAGATAAAATAAATGCAGAAAGTAAATAACACATATTTTACCCAGCTTCGGCAAACCCTATCTACTGCGGCACTCCCTGAGGTTTGTACTAGGTATTAAATAGACACCAGCATAAAAAACCTATAAACTCGCGAACCCCTCACTAATTGCCTATACAGTTTTGTACACTTGCAAAACATGTTGTTGATCTAATCCTATGCTCAAAACCCTGCACTGAATTCTGTCCCCAAAACTAGATTTTCCCTAACTACAAATGTAAGGAAAAGGAATTCCGCTCGATCCGAATCAGTCGCTAAACCGACCAAGACCGTTCGAAACCCCTGATTGTTTTGAGAACACGACAAAATAGAACGCAGATGGAAGAACATTTCAATGTTTATTACAACAATTCATCAGAATACACGAATATACAGAGTATAAATGAATAAATATTACACGGAAAATATCAGAGATTACAATACATTACATAGCAGCGGAAAATAATACAAAACACAACTGAAGGAGATATACGGATACAAAGCTTTCCGGATATCATTCCAGCTGTAAACCAGGATCCTGTGAATATAAATCTACAAAACCAAAACTACTAGCTGCCCGTGTCAAAATAAGGGCACCCTGAGTTTAGGTTAAAATAAGAAACTCCAGGTCAGTCATGGGACTGGTGTGAGAACTAAAACAGTTATTAATCTTTATTTTTAAAGTTAGGTAAATCAAGGGACCACGCGGTTTCCTCCCAAGAACACCAGTGCATAAAACAAACAGCGCAATGCTAAATAAAGAAAAATGAAGCTATTATAAGACCCAGGTCCCATCACACAATGCAACGCAAGCCGGAGGATAGGGTTTTTACCTTATAATAGCCAAAGAATGCTTGATACGTTTAAAACAGATTATTTTGATAGTACTATAAGTGTATAGTGTCAAAAACAATTTCAATCATAAGTATTAATCATAGGAAGCATGAATGCCCCATACCAGTATGTCGCCATATGTAGGTTTACAACTAAAATTGCAATGTCGTATTGGAAATTGGATTTCCATCTGTGAACCGAGGCAAAAGATAGTCCTCTACCGATTCGAAACGCTCTAGCCCGTGTCTCAGGACCCAGACACTGGTGAGTCCTTGGAGCGACAGGGCCGGTCCACCGATATGGAGTAAAATTCCTGAACACTGCGTTTCCCCACCCTTTGGGGTGTCAATGAGCCAACGAATGACTCCATCGGTCCCGGATCGACCGATATAAACGAGGCGCCTCCAATTCCAACAACCACATGAGTCAAACTCGTCAGCCAGTTCAAGCACTGACGCCACTCCTAGCTAGAAAGAAACGCATGCCCTCCCTGAGGTCCTTCTCCCGTTTTTGGTTCACACCGGGGTGTGAGGCTCGCGAATTAATGCTACACAAAGCTACGCCATAAAGGCCGTGCTTTGATCATCAACCACAAGACTCTGCTTTTCAACAAAAGCCTTGATCATTTGCATCTTAGCGTGCCACGCAGGCAAACCACTCCATGCAACCGATATCCATCAATCACACAAAATGATATCCAATGTCAGACACACAGTCCATTTACAAGTCCGTTCTGGGTTTGAACGAAACCGGAGGCACCTTGTACCTCGCATCTCCATCGATCTCCAAGTACGTCTGGACAATCACCAACTGATTCCCTCCTCTCGGGTGTACGGCCCAATCAAGATCATCAGTAATCACCCAAACGACGTGAAGACCTCCGGTCTTCAACCACCGTCTTCATCTTCGACATATCGTTGTAATAGTTATTCAGAATGGGATAAACCCGGTCTTTCTGAATAACTCGCGTATATAATAAATACGTGTTAGACAAACACAACATACGCCTCATTCCAGTTCATCAGTCACTAACCGTAACTTAATCAAGAGAATAATTCCCCAAATATTAACCCCGAAGGCCGAAACCAACATCCGATCAATACCCAGGAAATCATTCTGCTTAGCTAACCGACAGTTAGTTTCTAAATTTCACATTCTTAGGGAAAGGTTTCCATTAATTTTATCAAAGATAAATCCTTTAAATTTATTCTTTAATCTACTTTTGAATATCAATTCAAACTAGTCGGGATTAGCGAACCACACCGAAGTGATCATTTATTTTATTTCCCAATCCCAACTTATTCATCCCATGAAGTAAAACTGGTAATACTTCATATCTAACACCACGGTGTTATCGGTAAATTCAATTACCATTTCACGTTCAAATCTAATTAAAGATTTAACTATCACCTGGAGAAAAACTGGTGATACTCCATTCTCGATCTTTTCAATCTAATTAAAGATTCACTAAAACTCCATTTAGTTTTAATCTTTAACTGGGTTAAAGAATCAGTGTTATTTAAAACACGGTTCACGATAAACCCAAAATCACATCCCATTAATTATCGGGTTAAAGAACAAGTGTTATTTAAAACACTGTCCACGATAAACCCAAAAATCAATATCAATTCAATTCCAATTAAATATTATTTAATTGGTACACTTCATTAAATCTAAATAAAAAGATTTAATCTTTTTCACAACTGGGTTTAAGAACAGTGTTAATGAAGACACCATTCACGACAAATCCAAATCACATTTGATATTAAATACAAGGCTCTGAATAGAAAATATATCGGCTTATATTCAATATCAAATTCTACGACCAACAAATATTGAAACGACCCGAACTTCCCCGGTGAGGAAAGCCCGGATTGAGTCGAGGACAAGCCATAAAAGAACGCAGATAGAAGAACATTTCATTGTTTATTACAACAATTCCATCAGAATACAAGAATATACAGAGTGTGAATAAATGTTACACAGAAAATAACAGAGATTTAAATTACATTTAAATACATCGCAGCGGAAAATAATACAAAACACAAATAGAAGGAGATATACGGATACAAAGCTTTCTGGATATCGTTCCAGCTGTAAACCAGGATCCTGTGAATACAAATCTGCAAAACCAAAACTACTAGCTGCCCGTGTCAAAATAAAGGCACCCAGAGTTTAGGTTAAAACAATAAACTCCAGGTCAGTCATGGGACTAGTGTGAGAACTAAAACAGTCATTAATCCTTATTTTAAAGTTACGTAAATCAAGGGACCACGCTGTATAACACGGAACGGGTTTCCTCCCAAGAACACGAGTGCATAAAACAACAACGCAATGCTAAATAAAGAAAAATGAAGCTATTATAAGACCCAGGTCCCATCACACAATGCAACACAAACCGGAGGATAGGGTTTTCCCTTATAATAGCCAAAGCATGCTTGATACGTTTAAAACAAGTCATTTGATACTATAATAAGTGTATAGTGTTTAAAAAAATTTCAATCATAAGTATTAATCATAGATGGCATGGGTACCATATATCATGTCGCCATACTAGGCTCTACAATCAAAACCGCAAAGTCACGTATTTGGAAATTTGATTTCTATCTATGAACCGAGGCCAGGGATCGTCCTCTACTGATTCGAGACAATCTAGCCTACCATGTCTCAGGAACAACCGCAACTGCACCTTGGATCGTCAGGGCCGGTCCATCGATATGGATTAAAATGCCTATACACTACGTTTCCCCGCCCTATGGGGCGCAAATGAGCCAACGAATGACTCCATCTGACCCGGATCATCCGATCAAACCGAGGCGCCTCGGAACAGCAACAACCACATAAGTCAAACTCGTCAGGGCGTGTAAAACCCCAAACACCACTTCTAGCTAGAAAGAAACGCATGTCCTCCCTGAAGTCCTCTCCCGTTTCTGGTTCACAACCTGGGTGTGAGGCTCGCGAATTCACGTTACACAAAGCTATGCCACACAGGCGGTGCTTTGATCATCAACCATAAGACTTTGCTTTTCAACAGAAGCCTCGATCTATTGCCACTTAGGCATGCCACACAGGCAATTCACTCCATGCGTTTGATATCCATCAATATATATCCCCTGAGCTCGTACGCCTCAGAGAAGGGCGTTAAGCAAGAGAATAAATTCTCCGCCGCCAAGCAGATATATATTTAATAGAAATCAATCACACAGACTAAAATCCAATGTCAAACAGACAGTCCATTTACACGTTCGTTCTGGGTCTGAACGAAGCCGGAGGCACCTAGTACCCCGCATATCCATCGATCTCCAAGTGCGTCTGGATAACCACTAACTGATTCCCTCCTCTTGGGTGTACGGCCCAATCAAGATCATAAGTAATCACACAGATGACGTAAAGACCTCCGGTCTTCAACCACCGTCTTCATCCTCGACACCACGTTGAATCAGTTATTCAGAATGGGATAAACCCGGTCTTTTTGAACAACTCGCGTATATAATAAACACGTGTTTCACAAACATAACATACCCTCATTCCAATTCAGAATATTCTTTTATTCAAATATTCTTATACTTTGGGAAAGGTTCCCATTAATTTTATCAAAGATAAATTCTTTAAATTTATTCTTTAATCTCCTTTGAATATCAATTCAAACTAGTCGGGATTAGCGAACCACACCGAAGTAATCATTTATTTTAATTTCTCAATCCCAACCTATTCATCCCATGAAGTAAAACTGGTAATACTTCATATCTAACACCACGGTGTTATCGGTAAATTCAATTACCATTTCAGGTTCAAATCTAATTAAAGATTTAACTATCGCCTGGAGCAAAACTGGTGATATTCCATTCTCGACCATTTCAATCTAATTAAAGATTCATTAAAACTCCACTTAGTTTTTATCTTTAACTGGGTTAAAGAATCAGTGTCATTTAAAACACGGTTCACGATAAACCCAAAATCACATTCCATTAATTATTGGGTTAAAGAACAAGTGTTATTTAAAACACTATTCACGATAAACCCAAAAATCAATACCAATTCAATTCCAATTAAATATTATTTAATTGGTACACTTCATTAAATCTAAATAAAAAGATTTAATCTTTTTCTCAACTGGGCTTAAGAACAGTGTTAATGAAGACACCATTCACGACAAACCCAAATCACATTTGATATTAAATACAAGGCTCTGAATAGAAAATATATCGGCTTATATTCAATATCAAATTCTAAGACCAACAAATATCGTATGGGAAATAATGATATAAATATATCTTTCAAATTTCCATAACAATATCTGTATAATCACGAAATCCAACATCGAAATATTCCAAAGACAATTTCGATTCAAATCCACTCCAATTCAATTATTGGAAATTCTGGTTATATTTCAAAACCATTTCAAATTCACTTTATTTATTTAAAAATAAATAGAATTATAATTCTAGTTCAAAGCTAGTTCATTTCGATAAAAATCTATTTTTATCTTTTCAAATATGGAGTTTTTCATCCCAATTCTTCACAAATCATTTCTTATGATTTTACACAAATTATTACTATTTTTAATAATTTTATCAAGGCCCGAACAGTCGATTTCCATCAACGGCCATCGAACTGCACTTACAGCGACCTTTTCCAAATTTGATTGGGACATAATTCCAAATCCAACTGTTAGATTTCAAATCACTTATATTCGTTAGAAAGCTTTTTTCGATACGAACCCAACGGTCCCGGTTTTAGGAGAATCCGACGGTCGGATCTCCCGCAACGTCCATTCGAAGTCAATGGTCGAAATTCGCGCACTACCGCGGCGCGTTCTATTCAGGCCATTATATATATATATATATAATATATTATATACATTTTGTCGATTTCCTTTTAAAACGTATTTTATAAATCGTTTTCAAATTGATTTCAATTCAAATCGATCTTTGGTTCAATTTCAATACGTTTTAAATTCAATTAAAAAATGATTTCAATTCTATTTCAATCTAATTCGAATTTCAATTCATTTCAATTTAATTCGAATTTCAATTCTATTCAATTCAATTTCAATTCGATTATTGAAATCACTTTTCAATATTCATTTAAAAATGAATAAAATCGATATAAATATCGTTCACGTCAAAATGGCGTCAATCTAATCAACACGGCTTCATATATTTCAATTTTCAATTATTTTATTTCAAATATTTCTTTTTCAAATATTCCTATTTCAAAACTGGAATGAGGCCTAATCAATCACCATATAATGTTAATTATATGGATTTTCTACAACACATGTATAAATCAACAATGACAAATAATCAACCATCATCCAAAGTGCATTCTACACTGTATAAGCATCAAATATAAATATTTAACGTTTATAACAGTCTGTCAATCAATCGATCGACATACAACTAATTATTGGGATTAGTGTATGTCATATATCATCCCAATACCCGTGTGGGGTTTCAAACAATCAAACACAGATTTTATTTGTGCAGTTGGGCGATGTGTAAAATTTATCGTCCCAATCAATATCAGTCAAATGTGTGTGTATATCGTTCGATTTGTTTATATTATTTCATTTTAAATACACGTTAAAAATTCTATTTTCAACTATAAAATATTTTTAACTATATAAATATTTTATTTCATTTCACATCACATCACACAATCCACTACACATCAAAATCAAACAAACAAGTATACAAGCCGTCCATGGTCTGTGGACGACGGGTGTCAGGTGCTACTAAACACCGTCTGCATCCTAGTATATATTTATATAACTAGAAATAAATTAAAGGTGAGGAGTTCTCACCGAGGGATCCACTCCACCATTTCATTTCTGAATCCCTGAACCGTCTGAATTCTTTTTTGATATTCAATCTGTTCCATCTCACTTCTTTTCACGATGTTCATATATAAATAAAAATCACACTTTTATTTCACTATATATAATAAAAATCAGATTTTTATTTCGCTACATAAATAAAGATAATATTTTTATATTCTCTATTATATAATAATTATATTTTTAACCTTTCTATATTATAAAAATTATATTTTTGCTTCATCAAAATCATACCTTTGCTCTTATAAAAATCGTGTCTTTAAACACCGACATTATCGGTTAAAACTGAAGATAAATGTAAATAGATAAATAAATAATAAATAAATAAAAACTTACTTTTCATAGTAGAAAATCAAATTTTTTTTTGCTGAAAGGAGGGGGGTCCACGGCTGAGGGTGTCGCGGGGTAGGAGGCGGCAGGGGTATGGTGGTCGGTGTAGGCAGTGGAGGTCGGAGGCGATCTCGGTTGGGGGGGTTAGCGGTTTCGGATTGGGTTTTGGGATAAGGGGCTACGGGTTTCATTAGAAAAGGAGAGAGAAGGAGAGCAAAGGAAGTGGGAGGAGGAAGAAGAGAGGGGGGTCGCTCGGTGGTCGGCGCGCCACCTGGGGGGGCCGCAATGAGGTGGCGGCGGCGGTTCCCCCCGTCGCTCCTCTCTTTCCCTCTTACTCTTTTTTTTATTTTAATTTGAAAACGATTTCCAACGGGGGGGCCTGAAAGGTAATACGGGAGAGGGAGTTTTCTTTTTTATTTATTTAATTAATTAAATTCCAAAAAGGTACTTTTTTTCGACCTCGAAACGGGACCCACCGCCTGTCGTCCATAGCTAATTACCCTCATTCTGAACACAATGGGATATGTATCGCAAGATGATTCGATCGTTTTGATCAGTTTTCGTCAAAATCAACATATAACTCTATATATTGAATTTGAACGCGCATTTCAATTTACTGGGGCCACATACTAACTCTAAAAATTCCCGAAAAATATTTTCTAGCTTCGTATTGACGATACGGTCCTAATAAAACTAGTTTCGTCAAATTCTGAGACCGTTTGAAAAATGGCCATTTTCCAATCGATTAAAATCAACTACAACTGGTCAAACGAGTTTTCTTTTGTCACACTCACATATTGAATTCAAAAATTATGAAAATTGGAATCTAGCAATAACTTGACATCACGGATCCAACAAAAGTGGTTTCGTCGAAATCCGAGGTAGTTTGCAAAATTTCCATTTTTAAGGGCCAGAATTCCATAGCGACTATTCTAAAAATTCATTTGGACATAACTTTTGATTCCCACTATGAAATTTTGATTTTTCGGATTCGTTGGAAAGATATTCTCAAATAGATTCTATTATTTTTTGTTTCGCTAAAATCCGGTTTATTTTGAATCCTGTACATTCATTTGAATTTTGAAATCGAATTATCGAACTACCGCACCATTTTCAATTCCTTTTATAATTATAAATAATTATTTATATTCTAACGATGATCTATATAATATATACGTTCGAATTCCATTCAAAGTAAATTTTTTCGTCGTTATTATTTAAAATAATCTATTTTAAATATTCAAAATTCGCTAAAATTGCTAAAATAAATTTTTTAAATTGACTCAGATTTCCGGGTTATTACAATCTCCCCCACTTAAAACTTTTCGTCCCCGAAAAGGAACGAAGCCGAAAGTTGTTTTACAAACCAACTCAACTTCCATTATTTTCACTACGGCTTAAGTCCTTCAACTTTTCGGTTTCTAAGAACTTTTCAAATTTTTCAAAAATTTGGCTAACACCCTAAATTTTCGAAAAATTTCGCCTTAACCTCCCCTGCACCAGGGACTTCGGGATATTTCATATAGCCTCCCATGGCCTTCTTCAATCCAAAAGAAAAAGAAAAAGCCAAGCGGCTCACAAAATCATCATCACCCAAACAAAACAGTAAATTATAGTAAACATGTACCTATTTGTCCGGCAAACAATTTTATTCTTCTGCTCTAGCCTCCTTGCTATGACCTGTTCAATGTAAGTACAATTATATGCAAGCAAATGCGACTAATTTTCAATACAATTCACTATTTGGTTCAATTTGGCTAAACGGTTCAACATTCAATTAATCAAACTATAATCAAACAACACAACCAACAATCAATTAGTTGATTAGTTTTACAAATTCATAACTTTGATACATAGTCTAAAAAATCAGATTTTTGATGCCAATTCACAACAATAAGCCCTATCTAATTTTGGTTCTCACACCAGTCTAATGGAAATATATAGACATCTCACTTTCGTCACTCGAACATAAATTCTGATGATGTTTCGAACCACCATCAGAATATCCATGGGCGACTAGAGTGTGATTCTATATCTACCCAATATATTAAAACTTTGAATACACGCGGATCAGACGTATACGCAAAATCTTTATATATCGGATGGTCCAAATCAATTTAAAATAAATTATTCAAATACGTATAATACAATTTAAATTTCAAAACAAAATTTGGTTTTCTTTTTATTTTTCAAAAATATACTATTCACACTCGTTCTAGGATACTACTGATCCCATCTCTAACGAGTCACTCTCATTGGATATTACTAATCCAATATCCAATGAATTCTTTCGTATGGTTCTAATGTGTCTTGTTCTCTAAGCTTTGTAAACCAAAGCTCTGATACCAAAATGAAATGACCTGAACTTCCCCGGTGAGGAAAGCCCGGATTGAGTCGAGGACAAGCCACAAAAGAACGCAGACGGAAGAACATTTCATTGTTTATTACAACAATTCCATCAGAATACAAGAATATACAGAGTATGAATAAATGTTACACAGAAAATAACATAGATTTAAATTACATTTAAATACATCGCAGCGGAAAATAATACAAAACACAACTAGAAGGAGATATACGGATACAAAGCTTTCCGGATATCATTCCAGCTGTAAACCAGGATCCTGTGAATATAAATCTACAAAACCAAAACTACTAGCTGCCCGTGTCAAAATAAGGGCACCCAGAGTTTAGGTTAAAACAATAAACTCCAGGTCAGTCATGGGACTGGTGTGAGAACTAAAACAGTTATTAATCCTTACTTTAAAGTTAGGTAAATCAACGGACCACGCCGTATAACACAGAACGGGTTTCCTTCCAAGAACAGCAGTGCATAAAACAACAGCGCAATGCTAAATAAAGAAAAATGAAGCTATTATAAGACCCAGGTCCCATTACACAATGCAACACAAACCGGAGGATAGGGTTTTCCCTTATAATAGCCAAAGCATGCTTGATACATTTAAAACAAGTCATTTGATACTATAATAAGTGTATAGTGTTTAAAACAATTTCAATCATAAGTATCAATCATAGACGGCATGGGTACCATATATCATGTCGCCATACTAGACTCTAAAATCAAAACCGCAAAGTCACGTATTTGGAAATTGGATTTCCATCTATGAACCGAGGCCAGGGATCGTCCTCTACTGATTCGAGACAATCTAGCCTACCATGTCTCAGGAACAGCTGCAACTCCACCTTGGATCGTCAGGGCCGGTCCACCGATGTGGATTAAAATGCCTGAACACTACGTTTCCCCGCCCTATTGGGCGCAAATGAGCCAACGAATGACTCCATCGGACCCGGATCGTCCGATCAAACCGAGGCGCCTCGCAACAGCAACAACCACATAAGTCAAACTTATCAGGGCGTGTAAAACCAATGACGCCACTTCTAGCTAGAAAGAAACGCATGTCGTCCCTGAAGTCCTCTCCCGTTTCTGGTTCACAACCTGGGTGTGAGGCTCGCGAATTCACGTTACACAAAGCTATGCCACACAGGCAGTGCTTTGATCATCAACCACAAGACTTTGCTTTTCAACAGAAGCCTCGATCTATTGCCACTTAGGCATGCCACACAGGCAATTCACTCCATGCGTTTGATATCCATCAATATATATCCCCTGAGCTCATACATCTCAGAGAAAGGCGTTAAGCAAGAGAATAAATTCTCCGCCGCCAAACAGATATATATTTAATAGAAATCAATCACACAAACTAAAATCCAATGTCAGACACACAGTCCATTTACACGTTCGTTCTGGGTCTGAACGAAACCGGAGGCACCTAGTACCCCGCATATCCATCGATCTCCAAGTGCGTCTGGACAACCACTAACTGATTCCCTCCTCTTGGGTGTACGGCCCAATCAAGATCCTCAGTAATCACCCAGACGACGTGAAGACCTCCGGTCTTCAACCACCGTCTTCATCTTCGACACCACGTCGAATCAGTTATTCAGAATGGGATAAACCCGGTCTTTCTGAACAACTCGCGTATATAATAAACACGTGTTTCACAAACACAACATACCCTCATTCCAATTCAGAATATTCTTTTATTCAAATATTCTTATACTTTGGGAAAGGTTCCCATTAATTTTATCAAAGATAAATTCTTTAAATTTATTCTTTAATCTCCTTTGAATATCAATTCAAACTAGTCGGGATTAGCGAACCACACCGAAGTAATCATTTATTTTAATTTCTTAATCCCAACCTAATCATCCCATGAAGTAAAACTAGTAATACTTCATATCTAACACCACGGTATTATCGGTAAATTCAATTACCATTTCACGTTCAAATCTAATTAAAGATTTAACTATCGCCTGGAGCAAAACTGGTGATATTCCATTCTCGACCATTTCAATCTAATTAAAGATTCATTAAAACTCCACTTAGTTTTAATCTTTAACTGGGTTAAAGAATCAGTGTCATTTAAAACATGGTTCACGATAAACCCAAAATCACATTCCATTAATTGTTGGGTTAAAGAACAAGTGTTATTTAAAACACTGTTCACGATAAACCCAAAAATCAATACCAATTCAATTCCAATTAAATATTATTTAATTGGTACACTTCATTAAATCTAAATAAAAAGATTTAATCTTTTTCTCAACTGGGTTTAAGAACAGTGTTAATGAAGACACCATTCACGACAAACCCAAATCACATTTGATATTAAATACAAGGCTCTGAATAGAAAATATATTGGCTTATATTCAATATCAAATTCTACGACCAACAAATATCGTATGGGAAATAACGATATAAATATATCTTTCAAATTTCCATAACAATATCTGTATAATCATGAAATCCAACATCGAAATATTCCAAAGACAATTTCGATTCAAATCCACTCCAATTCAATTATTGGAAATTCTGGTTATATTTCAAAACCATTTCAAATTCACTTTATTTATTTAAAAATAAATAGAATTATAATTCTAGTTCAAAGCTAGTTCATTTCGATAAAAATCTATTTTTATCTTTTCAAATATGGAGTTTTTCATCCCAATTCTTCACAAATCATTTCTTATGATTTCACACAAATTATTACTATTTTTAATAATTTTATCAAGGCCCATACGGTTGATTTCCATCAACGGCCATCGAACTGCACTTACAGCGACCTTTTCCAAATTTGATTTGGACATAATTACAAATCCAACCGTTAGATTTCAAATCACTTATATTCGTTAGAAAGATCTTTTCGATAAAAACCCAATGGTCCCGATTTTAGGAGAATCCGACGGTCGGATCTCCCGCAACGTCCATTCAAAGTCAATGGTCGAAATTCGCGAACTGCCACGGCGCAGCGCGTTCTATTCAGACCATTATAAATATATAATATATATATATTATATACACTTCGTCGATTTCTTTTTAAAACATATTTTATAAATTGTTTTCAAATTGATTTCAATTCAAATCGATCTTCAGTTCAATTTCAATATGTTTTAAATTCAATTCAAAAACGATTTCAATTCTATTTCAATCTAATTCGAATTTCAATTCATATCAATTTAATTCGAATTTCAATTCTATTCAATTCAATTTCAATTCGATTATTGAAATCACTTTTCAATATTCATTTAAAAATGAATAAAATCGATATAAATATCGTTCACGTCAAAATGGCGTCAATCTAATCAACACGGCCTCATATTTTTCAATTTTCAATTATTTTATTTCAAATAATTCTTTTTCAAATATTCCTATTTCAAAACTGGAATGAGGCCCAATCAATCACCATATAATGTTAATTATATGGATTTTCTACAACACATGTATAAATCAACAATGACAAATAATCAACCATCATCCAAAGTGCATTCTACACTGTATAAGCATCAAATATAAATATTTAACGCTTATAACAGTCTGTCAATCAATCGATCGACATACAACTAATTATTGGGATTAGTGTATGTCATATATCATCCCAATACCCATGTGGGGTTTCAAACAATCAAACACAGATTTTATTTATGCAGTTGGGCAATGTGTAAAATTTATCGTCCCAATCAATATCAGTCAAATGTGTGTATATAAACAAATCGTTCGATTTGTTTATATTATTTCATTTTAAATACACGTTAAAAATTCTATTTTCAACTATAAAATATTTTTAACTATATAAATATTTCATTTCACATCACATCACACAATCCACTACACATCAAAATCAAACAAACAAGCATACAAGCCGTCCATGGTCTGTGGACGATGGGTGTCGGGTGCTACTAAACACCGTCTGCATCCTAGTATATATTTATATAACTAGAAATAAATTAAAGGTGAGGAGTTCTCACCGAGGGATCCACTCCACCAATTCATTTCTGAATCCCTGAACCGTCTGAATTCCTTTTTGATATTCAATCCGTTCCATCTCACTTCTTTTCACGTTGTTCATATATAAATAAAAATCACACTTTTATTTCACTATATATATAATAAAAATCAGATTTTTATTTCACTACATAAATAAAGATAATATTTTTATATTCTCTATTATATAAAAATTATATTTTTAACCTTTCTATATTATAAAAATTATATTTTTACTTCATCAAAATCAAACCTTTGCTCTTATAAAAATCGTGTCTTTAAACACCGACATTATCGGTTAAAACTGAAGATAAATGTAAATAGATAAATAAATAATAAATAAATAAAAACTTACTTTTCATAGCAGAAAATCGATTTTTTTTTGCTGAAGGGGGGGGGGTCCACGGCTGAGGGTGTCGCGGGGTAGGAGGCGGCAGGGGTATGGTGGTCGGTGTAGGCAGTGGAGGTCGGAGGCGATCTCGGTTGGGGGGGTTAGCGGTTTCGGATTGGGTTTTGGGATAAGGGGCTACGGGTTTCATTAGAAAAGGAGAGTGAAGGAGAACAGAGGAAGTGGGAGGAGGAAGAAGAGAAGGGGGTCGCTCGGTGGTCGGCGCGCCACCTGGGGGGCCGCGATGAGGCGGCGGCGGCGGTTCCCCCCGTCGCTCCTCTCTTTCCCTCTTTCTCTTTTTTTATTTTAATTTGAAAACGATTTCCAATGGGGGGTCTAAAAGGTAATAGGGTAGAGGGAGTTTTCTTTTTTATTTATTTAATTAATTAAATTCCAAAAAGGTACTTTTTTTCGACCTCGAAAAGGGACCCACCGCTTGTCGTCCATTGCTAATTACCCTCATTCCGAACACAATGGGATATGTATCGCAAGCTGATTCGATCGTTTCGACCAGTTTTTGTCAAAATCAACATATAACTCTATATATTGAATTTGAACTCACATTTCAATTTACTGGGGCCACATACTGACTCTAAAAATTCCCGAAAAATATTTTCTATCTTCGTATTGACGATACGGTCCTAACAAAACTAGTTTCGTCAAATTCTGAGACCGTTTGAAAAATGGCCATTTTCCAGTCGATTAAAATCAACTGAAACTGGTCAAACGCGTTTTCCTTTGCCACGCTTACATATTGAATTCAAAAATTATGAAAATTGGAATCTAGCAACTTGACATCACGGATCCAACAATAGTGGTTTCGTCGAAATCCGAGGTCGTTTGCAAAATTTCCATTTTTAAGGGCCAGAATTCCATAGCGACTATTCCGAAATTCATTTGGACATAACTTTGGATTCCCGCTATGAAATTTTGATTTTTCGGATTCGTTGGAAAGATATTCTCAAATAGATTCTATTATTTTTGGTTTTGCTAAAATCCGGTTTATTTTGAATCCTGTACATTCATTTGAATTTTGAAATCGAATTATCGAACTACCGCACTATTTTCAATTCCTTTTATAATTATAAATAATTATTTATATTCTAACGACGATCTATATAATATATGCGTTCGAATTCCATTCAAAGTAAATTTTTTCATCGTTATTATTTAAAATAATTTATTTTAAATATTCAAAATTCGCTAAAATTGCCAAAATAAAAATTTTAAATTGGCTCAGATTTCCGGGTTATTACAAATATCGTATTGGAAATAACGATATGTGTATATATATATATATCTTTCAAATTTGCATAACAACATCTGTATAATCACTAAATCCAACATCGAAATATTCCAAAGACAATTTCGATTTAAATCCATTCCAATTCAATTATTGGAAATTCTGGTTACTTTCAAAACCCTTTTCAAATCCAATTTATTTATTTTAAAAATAAATAAATTATTATTCTAGTTCAAAACTAGTTCATTTCGATAAAAATCTATTTTTATCTTTTCAAATATGGAGTTTTTCATCCCAATTTTTAACAAATCATTTCTTATGATTTTACACCAATTATTGATATTTTTAATAATTTTATCAAGGCCCGTACAGTCGATTTCCATCAACGGCCATCGAACTGCACTTACAACGACCTTTTCCAGATTTGATTTGGACATAATTCCAAATCCAACCGTTAGATTTCTAATTTCTAATATTCGTTAGAAAACTCTTTTCGACACGAACTCAACGGTTCTGGTTTTAGGAGAATCCGACGGCCGGATCTCCCGCAATGTCTATTCGAAGTCAACGGTCGAAATTCGCGAACTGCCGCGGCACGTTCTATTCAGGCCATTATATATATATGTATATATATATATATATATATATATATAATATATAATTTTTATATATATTTCGTCGATTTTCTTTTAAAACGTATTCTATAAATCGTTTTAAATTCGTTTTCGAAAAGATTTCAACTTCATTTCAAATTGATTTTTATTCAAATCGATTTTTAATTCACTTTCAGTTCGTTTTCAATTCGATTCAATTTCTATTCGATTTTGAATTTATTTCAAATCGATTTCTATTCAATTTCAATTCAATTCAATTTGATTTCAATTCTAATTCAATTCTATTCAATTTTAATTCGAAATCAATTTTATTCAATTTTAATTCGAATTTCAAATCATTTCAATTAATTTCGAATTTCAATTCTATTCAATTTCAAATCTATCAAATTATTCATTGAAAAATGAATAAAATCGATATAAATATCGTTCACGTCAAAATGGCGTCAATCTAATCAACACGGCTTCATATATTTCTATTTTCAAATATTCTATTTCAAATATTTCTTTTTCAAATATTTCTATTCAAATATTTATTTTCAAATGTTTCTATTTCGAATATTTCTATTTCAAATATTTCTATTTCAAATATTTCTATTTCAAAACTGGAATGAGGCCCAATCAATTATCATATAATGTTGATTATATGGGTTTTCTACAACACATGTATATATCAACAATGACAAATAATCAACCATCATCCAAAGTGCACCACACAACTGCATAAGCATTAAATATAAATAATTAACGCTTACACAGTCTGTCGACCAATCGATCGACATACAGCCAAATAATTGGGATTAGTGTACGCCAAATATCATCCCAATACCTGTGGGGGGTTTCAAACAATCAAACACAGATTTTATTTGTGTAGTTGAGCGATGTGTAAAATTTATCATCCCAATCAATATCAATCAAATCAGTGTATATAAACAAATCTCCGATTTGTTTATAAATATTTATTTTATATACACGTTAAAAATTCTATTTTTAACTATAAAATATTTCTAACTATATAATATTTTATTTCATTTCACATTACACAATCAACTACACATCAAAATCTAACAAACATACAAGCCGTCCATGGTCTGTGGACAACGGGTGTCGGGTGCTACTAAACACCGTCTGCATTCTAGTATATAATTTTAACTAGAAATAAATTAAAGGTGAGGAGTTCTCACCGACTAGCTAAACTAACTGCCATGACTCTTCATATGTAGGAAATCTTCGCCGTTCTCGCCTTTTGTCACTTTCGTTGCCCGTAGCCACTACATATTTAAAATCACATTTTTATTTCGTTGCTATGTATATAAAAATCACATTTTTATATTGCTACTATATAGATAAAAATTCTATTTTTACAACGATGCTCATATAATAAAGATCACATTTTTATCACGCTATCCTCTATATAAAAATTATATTTTTATATTTTTCCTTCATATATAAAGATCGAATTTTTATATCATCGCTATAACAATCACATTTTCATTTCAACATACATATAACAAAAATCAGATTTTTATTTCGCTACATATATAAAGATGACATTTTTATATTCTCTATTATATAATAATCATATTTTTAATATTTCTACTTTATAAAAATCACATTTTTAATATTTCTACTTTATAAAAATCCCATTTTTAATATTTCTACTTTATAAAAATCACATTTTTAATATTTCTACTTTATAAACCAAAATCTCCTCTTTTACATCGCAAAAATATAATCTTGTACTCTATATAAAAAAAAAATCGTTTATATAAAGAAAAATCAAATCTTTTATAGAAAGAAAAGTCAAATCTTTTATACAATAGTATATAAATTTCTGTTTTTTTCCTATACATAAAATCAAATTTTAACAACGTTTTAATATATAGATAAATAAAATAAAAGGAAAGGAAATAAAATAAATAAGTAAAACTTACAGCGTTGAAGGGGGCAGAAGTGGTGGTCGTCGCCGGTGGTGGAGCAAGGGGGGCGGCGCCTTAGGTTTTCTCGATTCAGGGTAAGTGGGGGGGTCGGCTTTCAATCAGAAGTGGAGAGAGGAGCGAACGGGAGGAGGAGAAGGGGAATCGAAGGGAGGGGGAGAACGACGGCGGGTGGCGCTGGCGAAGAGTGGGGCACGACGGCGTCGATCGCCTGGGGTAGGAGCAGTAACGCGTTTTTTTTATTTCTACGTTGACTGGGTAATGGGAAAGGAGGGAGATGAGGGGCAGGTTAAGTGCAATAAGGGGTTAACCAAGTCAAAGAATATATTTTTAATTTTAATTTTCAATTCAAAAAGTTACATTTTATTTCGAATTCGAAACGAAACCCACCGCCTGTCGTCCATAGCTAATTACCCCCATTCCGAACACAATGGGATATGTATTGTAAGCTGATTCGATCAGTTTTCGTCAAAATCAACATATAACTCTATATATTGAATTTGAACGCGCATTTCAATTTACCGGGCCCACGTACTAACTCGAAAAATTCCCGAAAAATATTTTCTAGCTTCGTATTGACGATACGGTCCTAACAAAACTAATTTCATCAAATTCTGAGACCGTTTGAAAAATGGCCATTTTCAAGTCGATTAAAATCAACTTAAACTGGTCAAACGCGTTTTCCTTTGCCACGCTCACATATTGATTCGAAAAATTACGAAATTTGAAACCTAGCGATAACTTGACATCACGGATCCAACAAAAGTGGTTTCGTCGAATTCTGAGGTCGTTTGCAAAATGGCTATTTTCAAGGGCCGAAATTCCATAGCGACTATTCTGAAATTTCAACTGGGCATAACTTTTTATCCCCGCTATGAAATTCCAATCTTTCAGATTCATTGGAAAGATATTCTCAATTAGATTCTAATATTTTTGGTTTCACTAAAATCTGGTTTATTTTGAGTCCTGTACATTCATTTGAAATCGAATTATCGAACTACCGCGCCATTTTCAATTCCTTTTATAATTTAAAATAATTATTTATATTCTAACGACGATCTATATAATATATACGTTCGAATTCTATTCAAAATAAATTTTTCATCGTTATTATTTAAAATAATTCATTTTAAACATTAAAAATTCAATAAAATTGCCAAAATAAAAATTTTAAATTGGCTCAGATTTCCGGGTTATTACATTCTCCCCCACTTAAAACTTTTTGTCCCCGAAAAGGAACGAAGCCGAAAGTTGTTTAACAAATCAACTCAACTTTCACTATTTTCACTACGGCTTAAGTTTTTCAACTTTTCAGTTTCTAAAAACTTTTCAAATTTTTCAAAAATTTGGCTAACACCCTAAATTTTCGAAAAATTTCGCCATAACCTCCCCTGCACCGGGGACTTCGGGATATTTCATATAGCCTCCCATGGCCTTCTTCAACTCAAAAGAAAAAGAAAAGGCCAATCGGCTCATAAAATCACCCAAAACTCAAGGAATACAATAAACATGTACCTATTTGTCGGGCAAACAATTTTATTCCTCTTCTCTAGCCTCCTTGCTATGACCTGTTCAATGTAAGTACATGTACATGCAAGCAAATGCGACTAATTCTCAACACAACTGACTATTTGATTCAATTTGGTTATAGGTTCAACATTTAATTAATCAAACTATAATCAAACAACACAACCAGCAATCAATTAGTTGATTAGCTTTTGAAATTCATAACTTTGATATATAGTCAAAAATCACATTTTTGATGCCAAATCACAACAATAAGTCCTATCTAATTTTGGTTGTCACACCAGTCAATAGGAAATATATAAATATCACACCTTCGAAACTCGAATATTAATACTGATGATGCACGTGCTATCATCAGTACCATCTCCGGGCGACTAGAGTGTGATTCTATATCTATCCAGTATATTAAAACTTCGAATACATGTGGATCAGACGTATACGCAAAATCTTTATATACTGCATTGTCCAAATTCAATATAAAATAAATAATCAAATACGAATAGTTGATTTAAATTTTCAAAATAAAATTTGTTTTCACTTTCAAAAATATACTCTTCACACTCGTTCTAGGATACTACTGATCCCATCTCTAACGAGTCATTCCCGTTGGATATTACTAATCCAATTTCTGATGAATTCTTTCGTATGGTTCTAATGTGTCTTGTTCTCTGAGCTTTGTAAACCAAAGCTATGATACCAAATGTAAGGAAAAGGAATTCCGCTCGATCCGAATCAGTCGCTAAACCGACCAAGACCGTTCAAAACCCCTGATTGTTTTGAGAACACGACAAAATAGAACGCAGACGGAAGAACATTTCAATGTTTATTACAACAATTCATCAGAATACACAAATATACAGAGTATAAATGAATAAATATTACACAGAAAATATCAGAGATTACAATACATTACATAGCAGCGGAAAATAATACAAAACACAACTGAAGGAGATATAAGGATACAAAACTTTCCGGATATCGTTCCAGCTGTAAACCAGGATCCTGTGAATATAAATCTGCAAAACCAAAACTACTAGCTGCCTGTGTCAAAATAAGGGCACCCAGAGTTTAGGTTAAAACAATAAACTCCAGGTTAGTCATGGGACTGGTGTGAGAACTAAAACAGATATTAATCTTTATTTTTAAAGTTAGGTAAATCATGGGACCACGCCGTATAACACGGAACGAGTTTCCTCCCAAGAACACCAGTGCATAAAACAAACAGCGCAATGCAAAATAAAGAAAAATGAAGCTATTATAAGACCCAGGTCCCATCACACAATGCAACGCAAGCCGGAGGATAGGGTTTTTACCTTATAATAGCCAAAGAACGCTTGATACGTTTAAAACAGATTATTATGATAGTACTATAAGTGTATAGTGTCAAAAACAATTTCAATCACAAGTATCAATCATAGGAGGCATGAATGTCCCATACCACTATGTCTCCATATATTGGTTTACAACTAAAATCGCAATGTCGTATTGGAAATTGGATTTCCATCTGTGAACCGAGGCAAAAGATAGTCCTCTACCGATTCGAGACGCTCTAGCCCGTGTCTCAGGACCCAGACACAGGTGAGTCCTTGGAGCGACAGGGCCGGTCCACCGATGTGGATTAAAATTCCTGAACACTGCGTTTCCCCACCCTTTGGGGTGTCAATGAGCCAACGAATGACTCCATCGGTCCTGGATCGACCGATATAACCGAGGCGCCTCCAATTCCAACAACCATGTAACGACCCTGAATTTTGGGGCCAAGTTAAAATTTATTTTAAGTGATTTTAAATGAGTTTTGATATTTAAAATAATCTAT
This sequence comes from Allium sativum, assembly GCA_030737875.1. Taxonomy (NCBI): domain Eukaryota; kingdom Viridiplantae; phylum Streptophyta; class Magnoliopsida; order Asparagales; family Amaryllidaceae; genus Allium; species Allium sativum. Next base: position 574,290,895 of record CM060909.1, on the reverse strand, counting down.
TTTAAATAATAAGGATCACAAATTTGGTTCAAATCGAAATTAGAATGAATAAATTAATTTTAAATATAAAAAGAGCTAGAAATGGCGCGGTAGTCTGAAAAGTCAAACTTGAACTTTGACTAACCATACAGGATGCAAAATTTAACGGATTTTAGTAAAATCAAAAATATTAGAATCTATTTAAAATATCTTTTCAACGAATCCGAAAAATCGAAATTTCATAGCGGAAATCAAAAGTTATGGCTAATTCAATTTTTAGAAAGGTCGGTGGGTAATTTGCATAGGACAAAAATGCTACTTTTCACATATGTAGGAATTTGAACTTGAAACCACTTCCATTGGTTTCAGAATGACGTTTCTGCATTGAAAAACAGTAAACACTTATATGTTTCGAGTTTCAGAAAATATTTGTTTAAAAATGTATTTTTAATATTAAAAATATTCGCCTTGAAAATAGCCATTTTTCAAAAAGTCTCAGAATCGAACGAAATAAATTTTGTTGGGTTCGTATCATCAAAACAAAGCTAAAAATGATTTTTTGGTAATTTTTAGAATTAATATATAATTATAATTGATTTTTCAGCATAAATGGGCAAATTTTTGATTTTAAAAATTCATTAAAAATTCAAACGGTCTCAGAATTGAACGAAACGAATTTTGTTGTGATCGTATCGGCATAAGAAAGCCAAAAATAATTTTTCCGGATTTTTCTGACTTCGTATGTGGCCCCGGCAAAATTATATTTACGTTCGAATTTAAAATAAAGGATTTATTTGAAAATAAAAGAAAACCATACTGTAACTTCAGAATTGGACCATGGGAATAGCGCCATCGCATTCAGAAGACGTCAAAACATTAAGTTCGATAGTCGTTGAGCGCGAATCGGAGGTCGTATGTGAAAACGGTATTTTCTTGAATTAAATAATTAATTAAATAATTAAAATAAAACCCTAAATACTAGTATATATACCCGTATACAGTACGTATACTCCTTCTTCTTCCTCTCATTATGAAGCCGCCGAACCCATAGAGCATCAAATTTCAAACTCACTTTTCTCCCTCATCTCTCGACGGAATTCAGCATACCATATACCGATTCGAAGCTCTTTCCGAGACCTTTAATTTGGTACCAATCTCCGCCGCGCCCGTGACCTGTGCCGCCGCCAGCCTCCACCCGAAGTTCCGCCGGTCGCAGCCACGCCGGGCCCACCACGCTCGACCGAACTCCACCCTCTTCTGGCCGTGCAAAGATCTCTCCAAGGCGGTCATTCTCCAAAAAACCGCACCCAAAACCGTTCAGTAAATCAAAAGTTATCGGGATTTGAAGTTTTGAACAAATTCTGAAATTGAGGTATGCTTCAGATTTTGTAACGCTTTTAAGCGTGGCAGAAACAGTTGTTAAAAGTCTGTTTGATTTAAAATATCAATAACTTTTTCATATAAACACCGATTCTGAAAATTTCAGATCCGGTGGAACCGTGACTTCGAATACGACTTTAATACAAAGCAATTGGGAACAAACTCTAATCTAATTGAGGTGAGAATCCTATTTATTTTATTTAAGTAATTATGTTTTAATTATGGGTGTTCGCATTCATAATCATATATGTATGTGAATCTGCTAAGATATAAACTGTATGTGAATCTGCTATGACTTAATCTGTATGCGTATGCTAGGACAAAACCCACTGTATGTTGAGATGTTACAATATAAAATTAAATATATTAAAATCGTTCATGTATGTTGTGAGACATGTTGATATGTCAAAAATTAAATATACTAAAATCGTTCATGTATGTTGTGTGACATGTTTATTTGTTAAAATTTAATATATCAAAATTGTTCATGTATGTTAAATTGACACTTTTGTCAATATCAAAATAAGAGAATGAACACCGTATGTAAATTGACACTTTTGTCAATATCAAAATAAGGAAATGAACGCCGTATGTAAATTGACACTTTTGTCAATATCAAAATAAGAAAATGAACACCGTATGTAAATTGACACTTTTGTCAATATCAAAATAAGGAAATGAACGCCGTATGTAAATTGACACTTTTGTCAATATCAAAATAAGAAAATGAACACCGTATGTAAATTGACACTTTTGTCAATATCAAAATAAGAAAATGAACACCGTATGTAAATTGACACTTTTGTCAATATCAAAATAAGAAAATGAACACCGTATGTAAATTGACACTTTTGTCAATATCAAAATAAGAAAATTAGCACCGTATGTTGAATGAACAAATTTGTGTTATAATAGAATACAAGCACCATATGTTGAATGAACAAATTTGTGTATTTATAAAATAGAATTGGTCGTTATATGTGAATGATTATATTTTGTTCATTTATAAAATAAGAAAGCACTATATGTTAAAGAATTATATTTTGTGTCATTAACAAAATAGAATAATTCGCTATGTTAAAAAATTATATTTTGTGTCATTAACAAAATAGAATTTGTCGCTATGTTAAAAAATTATATTTTGTGTCATTAACAAAATAGAATTTGTCGCTATGTAAAAAAATTATATTTTGTGTCATTAACAAAATAGAATTTGTCGCTATGTTAAAAAAAATTATATTTTGTGTCATTAACAAAATAGAATTTGTCGCTATGTTAAAGAATTATATTTTGTGTCATTAACAAAATAGAATTTGTCGCTATGTGAAACGAACCATTTTTTGTTCGTTAATAAAAATAGAGTTAGTCGCTATATGTAATGAATATATTTTGTTCATTAGTAACAATAAGCAAGCACCGTATGTTGAATGAATATATTTTGTTCATTAGTAACAATAAGCAAGCACCGTATGTTGAATGAATATATTTTGTTCACTATTAAAAATAAAAATAGCATAGTATGTTAATGAACTATATTTTGTCCATTATATAAAATAGAAGATGGCACTATATAAAAATAGCATATTTGTCATGTTATAAAATAGAAAAAATGCATTGTATGCATAGCATATTATTTTTGTCAAAATAGAAAAAAATGCATTGTATGCATAGCATATTATTTTTGTCAAAATAGAAAAAAATGCATTGTATGCATAGCATATTATTTTTGTTAAAATAGTAAAAATGCATTGTATGCATAACATATTATTTTTGTTAAAATAGTAAAAATGCATTGTATGCATAGCATATTATTTTTGTCAAAATAGAAAAAAATTGCATTGTATGCATAGCATATTATTTTTGTCAAAATAGAAAATACATTGTATGCATATTATTTTTGTCATGTTAGAAAAATAGATAAGTGCATTGTATGAAAATATTATTTTGTCATGTTATAAAATAGAAAAAATGCATTGTATGCATAGCATATTATTTTTGTCAAAATAGAAAAAAATGCATTGTATGCATAGCATATTATTTTTGTTAAAATAGTAAAAATGCATTGTATGCATAGCATATTATTTTTGTTAAAATAGTAAAAATGCATTGTATGCATAGCATATTATTTTTGTCAAAATAGAAAAAAATTGCATTGTATGCATAGCATATTATTTTTGTCAAAATAGAAAATACATTGTATGCATATTATTTTTGTCATGTTAGAAAAATAGATAAGTGCATTGTATGAAAATATTATTTTGTCATGTTAGAGAAATAGAAATGCATTGTATGAATATATTATTTTGTCATGCATTGCATAAAATAATATTTTGTCATGTTAGAGAAATAGAAATGCATTGTATGAATATATTATTCTGTCATGCATTGCATAAAATATTATTTTGTCATGTTAGAGAAATAGAAATGCATTGTATGAAACTATTATTTTGTTACGTTAGAAAATAATAAACGCATTGTAGGTAAAAGAATATTTTTGTTATGTTAAAATAAGACATGCATTGTATGAAAAATAATATTTTGTCATGTCAACAATATAGAAAATGCATGTCATGTAAATATACATTATTTATAATGTTTATTAAAAGAGAATTTGCATTGTAAGATAATAAGCATTATTTATAATGTAAATAAAAAGAGAATTCACCCCGTAGGAAGAATTAACTTTTATTTTATGTTAAATAAGAGAAATGAAACTATATGCAAGAATTAACATCATTTTTAATGTTAAGCAAGAGAAATGAAACTGTATGAAAAGAATTAACATTATTTTTTTTATGTAAAAGATAAAGAAATAATATTGGGAAATCTATATTTTCTAATAATATATTTTCAATGTTATAAAAAGGAAAATGAAGCGTGAGTAAATTTAACATCATTCACAATGTTAAATAAAAGGAAAATTTCACCGTATGATAGTTACACTATTTTATAACGTTAAGATTTAAAGAACTTGACCGTAGGAAGTTTATACATTATTTATAATGTAAAATAAAAAGAGAATTTGCATTGTAAGAACATATTCATTTTCTTTTATGCATAATAAAAGGGAATTTACTCCATAAGAAAGTGTTCATTATTCATAATGAAATTGTTCATGAAGAAATATATAAAGAGATGAATGGAATGGTATGTTATAATTTACATTTTTTAAATGTAAATTATAAAATATAAAAATAAGCAATAATGAAATAAAAGAAGAATTATCGTCTAATCCTAAACTACATTATCATGTAAGTAGAAAAGTGGGAGATAAGAGAAATGTAAGCTGTATGTAAGGACGATAAGTTAAACGAATTATTTATATATATTTATATATATATATATATATAATTAAAATATAACGAATCGAGCGCAGTAGTTCGCGTTTTGAAATCGAACTTTTAAACGATTATACCGGAAGATCCGACCGTCGGATTTTCCCAAAACTGAAACCGTTAGGACCGTCGTGGAAAAATCTTTCCGACGATATATGCTACGCTAAAATTCAGCGGTTAGATTTTGAGGAAAGTGAAAAACACAATTGATTGAAAACAGCGCCAAGGTCGCCCTTGACCTGAAGCGTCGTTAAATAAGGAATTAATTATATTAAAATAATTAAGGCAAGAATTAATCGTTATAAAATAAAATAACGATATGAAATATGTTTTTCTCAAAATATATGAATGCGAGATTATTTGGGAAGTCCGGGTTAATCCCATTCCAAATGATCGTACGATTTCAAGAATTCAAGTATGAAGACGGCGTATGAAGACCGTAAATCTCCCCTCGAATGGACAACGATCAAGACTCTGAATTGGTTTGATCCCAATTCAAGGGTCGGGATAATTGCCCAAACGTACGTGTTGATTTCACGGGTTTGACCCTAGTTCAGACCTAGAGCATGGGTATAAATGGATAGTGTGTCTGACATCGTACCCCACAAAATATTATGTTGTTGATATTAAGTTAATATATAAACGATTGGTGGTAGAGAATTTATTCTCTACTTAACACCCGTTTATATAGTGACGGAAGATCAATAGTACGGTATGGAGTGACAGTGTGGCATACTAAGATGCAATGATCAGGGTTTCTTGTTGAAAAGCAGAACCTTGTGGTATGAAGAACATGACTTCACGAGCCTCACAAACCGGTAGAGTCTAAAAAGGGGGAAGGGAACGCAGGGAAAGTAGCACGTTTCTTTCTAGTTAGTAGTCATTTTACTTTTGGAGGATGATGAAATGAGGCGCCTCGGATAGGTCCTATAGGACCGGGGAACGTGTACTTAGGAATAACTAATCCTCTAAGCTGTATGTGAGGACCGGCCCTGCCATTTCCAAGGGTTAACTGCGGGTAATCCTGGGGCATTAACTAGAGTGTCTCGAATCGGTAAGGAGTCCTCCCTAGCCTGGACTCATGATGGAAACCCAAATTTCCAATACGACCCCGACGGATTTGATTTGTATTACTATTATTGGAGGCATAATATATGGTACCTATGCTTCCTAGGATTAATACATTGCTTTAAATTGTTTTAAAACATATACACACTAATAATAGTATTAGTTACGTATTTGGCGTATTTAGCATGTTTAACCACCATAAGGTAAAACTCTATCCTCTTGGTGTGCGTTGCATTGTGTGATGGGACCTGAGTCTTATGGTGGTTCCATTTTTCAAAAAGACATTGCGTTTTGTTACGTTTTACTTATCTGTATTGACACTATAGTTATGCACGACAATCCATTGGTACAACCCGTTCCGCGTTAGCGGCGTGGTCTTTGGATTTGCCTTATTAGTATAAGTTATTTAAGAATTCTCACACCAGTCCTTGTTTAGCATGCCGGGAATAGGATGCAGCATGATGGGGGGTTCTCGCTTCGCGGATTGATGACATTATATTTTTCCGCTGCTATAATGTTATTACTCTATGAATCTCCTTTGCTATATTGTATCTGTGTTCTGTTTTATTGTATTTATGTTGTATTCCAAAAATGATTTCCCTCGCTTTCACTCGTGGAAGTTTTGGGGCTGTCACAGTTGGTATCAGAGCTTTGGTTTACAAAGCGGAGTACAACATATCTATAATAATTCGTTTACGTAGAATCACTATATTCTATGGCGAACAGTTCATGAGATACATAATAGCCAGTCACTTTATCGTCATCTTTTCATTCATCCTTCGATCTTTTAGAATCACCTTTTCTGTTGTTTTGACTCTTTCCTTGATCATACGTTCGAAGAAGACTAAGTGAAGTGGCGATGCTCAATTGGCGCATGTTTACGAAGGAGCGAAAGGACCAACTTCTTCGGTAGAAAGCCTGATGTTATAGACGGTACCATCTCTGTTAAAAACATTCTCTGTGTTTATTCTTCCTCTTTTCCTCTTCTATTTTTCTTTTCCCTTTTCGGGGACGAAAAGTTTTTAAGTGGGGGAGACTGTAACGACCCTGAATTTTGGGGCCAAGTTAAAATTTATTTTAAGTGATTTTAAATGAGTTTTGATATTTAAAATAATCTATTTTAAATAATAAGGATCACAAATTTGGTTCAAATCGAAATTAGAATGAATAAATTAATTTTAAATATAAAAAGAGCTAGAAATGGCGCGGTAGTCTGAAAAGTCAAACTTGAACTTTGACTAACCATACAGGATGCAAAATTTAACGGATTTTAGTAAAATCAAAAATATTAGAATCTATTTAAAAATATCTTTTCAACGAATCCGAAAAATCGAAATTTCATAGCGGAAATCAAAAGTTATGGCTAATTCAATTTTTAGAAAGGTCGGTGGGTAATTTGCATAGGACAAAAATGCTACTTTTCACATATGTAGGAATTTGAACTTGAAACCACTTCCATTGGTTTCAGAATGACGTTTCTGCATTGAAAAACAGTAAACACTTATATGTTTCGAGTTTCAGAAAATATTTGTTTAAAAATGTATTTTTAATATTAAAAATATTCGCCTTGAAAATAGCCATTTTTCAAAAAGTCTCAGAATCGAACGAAATAAATTTTGTTGGGTTCGTATCATCAAAACAAAGCTAAAAATGATTTTTTGGTAATTTTTAGAATTAATATATAATTATAATTGATTTTTCAGCATAAACGGGCAAATTTTTGATTTTAAAAATTCATTAAAAATTCAAACGGTCTCAGAATTGAACGAAACGAATTTTGTTGTGATCGTATCGGCATAAGAAAGCCAAAAATAATTTTTCCGGATTTTTCTGACTTCGTATGTGGCCCCGGCAAAATTATATTTACGTTCGAATTTAAAATAAAGGATTTATTTGAAAATAAAAGAAAACCATACTGTAACTTCAGAATTGGACCATGGGAATAGCGCCATCGCGTTCAGAAGACGTCAAAACATTAAGTTCGATAGTCGTTGAGCGCGAATCGGAGGTCGTATGTGAAAACGGTATTTTCTTGAATTAAATAATTAATTAAATAATTAAAATAAAACCCTAAATACTAGTATATATACCCGTATACAGTACGTATACTCCTTCTTCTTCCTCTCGTTATGAAGCCGCCGAACCCATAGAGCATCAAATTTCAAACTCACTTTTCTCCCTCATCTCTCGACGGAATTCAGCATACCATATACCGATTCGAAGCTCTTTCCGAGACCTTTAATTTGGTACCAATCTCCGCCGCGCCCGTGACCTGTGCCGCCGCCAGCCTCCACCCGAAGTTCCGCCGGTCGCAGCCACGCCGGGCCCACCACGCTCGACCGAACTCCACCCTCTTCTGGCCGTGCAAAGATCTCTCCAAGGCGGTCATTCTCCAAAAAACCGCACCCAAAACCGTTCAGTAAATCAAAAGTTATCGGGATTTGAAGTTTTGAACAAATTCTGAAATTGAGGTATGCTTCAGATTTTGTAACGCTTTTAAGCGTGGCAGAAACAGTTGTTAAAAGTCTGTTTGATTTAAAACATCAATAACTTTTTCATATAAACACCGATTCTGAAAATTTCAGATCCGGTGGAACCGTGACTTCGAATACGACTTTAATACAGAGCAATTGGGAACAAACTCTAATCTAATTGAGGTGAGAATCCTATTTATTTTATTTAAGTAATTATGTTTTAATTATGGGTGTTCGCATTCATAATCATATATGTATGTGAATCTGCTAAGATATAAACTGTATGTGAATCTGCTATGACTTAATCTGTATGCGTATGCTAGGACAAAACCCACTGTATGTTGAGATGTTACAATATAAAATTAAATATATTAAAATCGTTCATGTATGTTGTGTGACATGTTGATATGTCAAAAATTAAATATACTAAAATCGTTCATGTATGTTGTGTGACATGTTTATTTGTTAAAATTTAATATATCAAAATTGTTCATGTATGTTAAATTGACACTTTTGTCAATATCAAAATAAGAGAATGAACACCGTATGTAAATTGACACTTTTGTCAATATCAAAATAAGGAAATGAACGCCGTATGTAAATTGACACTTTTGTCAATATCAAAATAAGAAAATGAACACCGTATGTAAATTGACACTTTTGTCAATATCAAAATAAGGAAATGAACGCCGTATGTAAATTGACACTTTTGTCAATATCAAAATAAGAAAATGAACACCGTATGTAAATTGACACTTTTGTCAATATCAAAATAAGAAAATGAACACCGTATGTAAATTGACACTTTTGTCAATATCAAAATAAGAAAATGAACACCGTATGTAAATTGACACTTTTGTCAATATCAAAATAAGAAAATTAGCACCGTATGTTGAATGAACAAATTTGTGTTATAATAGAATACAAGCACCGTATGTTGAATGAACAAATTTGTGTATTTATAAAATAGAATTGGTCGTTATATGTGAATGATTATATTTTGTTCATTTATAAAATAAGAAAGCACTATATGTTAAAGAATTATATTTTGTGTCATTAACAAAATAGAATTTGTCGCTATGTTAAAAAATTATATTTTGTGTCATTAACAAAATAGAATTTGTCGCTATGTTAAAAAATTATATTTTGTGTCATTAACAAAATAGAATTTGTTGCTATGTAAAAAAATTATATTTTGTGTCATTAACAAAATAGAATTTGTCGCTATGTTAAAAAAAAATTATATTTTGTGTCATTAACAAAATAGAATTTGTCGCTATGTTAAAGAATTATATTTTGTGTCATTAACAAAATAGAATTTGTCGCTATGTGAAACGAACCATTTTTTGTTCGTTAATAAAAATAGAGTTAGTCGCTATATGTAATGAATATATTTTGTTCATTAGTAACAATAAGCAAGCACCGTATGTTGAATGAATATATTTTGTTCATTAATAACAATAAGCAAGCACCGTATGTTGAATGAATATATTTTGTTCACTATTAAAAATAAAAATAGCATAGTATGTTAATGAACTATATTTTGTCCATTATATAAAATAGAAGATGGCACTATATAAAAATAGCATATTTGTCATGTTATAAAATAGAAAAAATGCATTGTATGCATAGCATATTATTTTTGTCAAAATAGAAAAAAATGCATTGTATGCATAGCATATTATTTTTGTCAAAATAGAAAAAAATGCATTGTATGCATAGCATATTATTTTTGTTAAAATAGTAAAAATGCATTGTATGCATAACATATTATTTTTGTTAAAATAGTAAAAATGCATTGTATGCATAGCATATTATTTTTGTCAAAATAGAAAAAAATTGCATTGTATGCATAGCATATTATTTTTGTCAAAATAGAAAATACATTGTATGCATATTATTTTTGTCATGTTAGAAAAATAGATAAGTGCATTGTATGAAAATATTATTTTGTCATGTTATAAAATAGAAAAAATGCATTGTATGCATAGCATATTATTTTTGTCAAAATAGAAAAAAATGCATTGTATGCATAGCATATTATTTTTGTTAAAATAGTAAAAATGCATTGTATGCATAGCATATTATTTTTGTTAAAATAGTAAAAATGCATTGTATGCATAGCATATTATTTTTGTCAAAATAGAAAAAAATTGCATTGTATGCATAGCATATTATTTTTGTCAAAATAGAAAATACATTGTATGCATATTATTTTTGTCATGTTAGAAAAATAGATAAGTGCATTGTATGAAAATATTATTTTGTCATGTTAGAGAAATAGAAATGCATTGTATGAATATATTATTTTGTCATGCATTGCATAAAATAATATTTTGTCATGTTAGAGAAATAGAAATGCATTGTATGAATATATTATTCTGTCATGCATTGCATAAAATATTATTTTGTCATGTTAGAGAAATAGAAATGCATTGTATGAAACTATTATTTTGTTACGTTAGAAAATAATAAACGCATTGTAGGTAAAAGAATATTTTTGTTATGTTAAAATAAGACATGCATTGTATGAAAAATAATATTTTGTCATGTCAACAATATAGAAAATGCATGTCATGTAAATATACATTATTTATAATGTTTATTAAAAGAGAATTTGCATTGTAAGATAATAAGCATTATTTATAATGTAAATAAAAAGAGAATTCACCCCGTAGGAAGAATTAACTTTTATTTTATGTTAAATAAGAGAAATGAAACTATATGCAAGAATTAACATTATTTTTAATGTTAAGCAAGAGAAATGAAACTGTATGAAAAGAATTAACATTATTTTTTTTATGTAAAAGATAAAGAAATAATATTGGGAAATCTATATTTTCTAATAATATATTTTCAATGTTATAAAAAGGAAAATGAAGCGTGAGTAAATTTAACATCATTCACAATGTTAAATAAAAGGAAAATTTCACCGTATGATAGTTACACTATTTTATAACGTTAAGATTTAAAGAACTTGACCGTAGGAAGTTTATACATTATTTATAATGTAAAATAAAAAGAGAATTTGCATTGTAAGAACATATTCATTTTCTTTTATGCATAATAAAAGGGAATTTACTCCATAAGAAAGTGTTCATTATTCATAATGAAATTGTTCATGAAGAAATATATAAAGAGATGAATGGAATGGTATGTTATAATTTACATTTTTTAAATGTAAATTATAAAATATAAAAATAAGCAATAATGAAATAAAAGAAGAATTATCGTCTAATCCTAAACTACATTATCATGTAAGTAGAAAAGTGGGAGATAAGAGAAATGTAAGCTGTATGTAAGGACGATAAGTTAAACGAATTATTTATATATATTTATATATATATATATAATTAAAATATAACGAATCGAGCGCAGTAGTTCGCGTTTTGAAATCGAACTTTTAAACGATTACACCGGAAGATCCGACCGTCGGATTTTCCCAAAACTGAAACCGTTAGGACTGTCGTGGAAAAATCTTTCCGACGATATATGCTACGCTAAAATTCAGCGGTTAGATTTTGAGGAAAGTGAAAAACACAATTGATTGAAAACAGCGCCAAGGTCGCCCTTGACCTGAAGCGTCGTTAAATAAGGAATTAATTATATTAAAATAATTAAGGCAAGAATTAATCGTTATAAAATAAAATAACGATATGAAATATGTTTTTCTCAAAATATATGAATGCGAGATTATTTGGGAAGTCCGGGTTAATCCCATTCCAAATGATCGTACGATTTCAAGAATTCAAGTATGAAGACGGCGTATGAAGACCGTAAATCTCCCCTCGAATGGACAACGATCAAGACTCTGAATTGGTTTGATCCCAATTCAAGGGTCGGGATAATTGCCCAAACGTACGTGTTGATTTCACGGGTTTGACCCTAGTTCAGACCTAGAGCATGGGTATAAATGGATAGTGTGTCTGACATCGTACCCCACAAAATATTATGTTGTTGATATTAAGTTAATATATAAACGATTGGTGGTAGAGAATTTATTCTCTACTTAACACCCGTTTATATAGTGACGGAAGATCAATAGTACGGTATGGAGTGACGGTGTGGCATACTAAGATGCAATGATCAGGGTTTCTTGTTGAAAAGCAGAACCTTGTGGTATGAAGAACATGACTTCACGAGCCTCACAAACCGGTAGAGTCTAAAAAGGGGGAAGGGAACGCAGGGAAAGTAGCACGTTTCTTTCTAGTTAGTAGTCATTTTACTTTTGGAGGATGATGAAATGAGGCGCCTCGGATAGGTCCTATAGGACCGGGGAACGTGTACTTAGGAATAACTAATCCTCTAAGCTGTATGTGAGGACCGGCCCTGCCATTTCCAAGGGTTAACTGCGGGTAATCCTGGGGCATTAACTAGAGTGTCTCGAATCGGTAAGGAGTCCTCCCTAGCCTGGACTCATGATGGAAACCCAAATTTCCAATACGACCCCGACGGATTTGATTTGTATTACTAGTATTGGAGGCATAATATATGGTACCTATGCTTCCTAGGATTAATACATTGCTTTAAATTGTTTTAAAACATATACACACTAATAATAGTATTAGTTACGTATTTGGCGTATTTAGCATGTTTAACCACCATAAGGTAAAACTCTATCCTCTTGGTGTGCGTTGCATTGTGTGATGGGACCTGAGTCTTATGGTGGTTCCATTTTTCAAAAAGACATTGCGTTTTGTTACGTTTTACTTATCTGTATTGACACTATAGTTATGCACGACAATCCATTGGTACAACCCGTTCCGCGTTAGCGGCGTGGTCTTTGGATTTGCCTTATTAGTATAAGTTATTTAAGAATTCTCACACCAGTCCCACGACTGACCCATAGTTTGTTTCACCTTTTTGCAAACTTGGGTGCCCTCTCTTCTACACGGGCAGCCAAGTAGACAGGTTCATTCTTTGCTTGGAGCTTTTCTTTGAAGCTGCTTATTTTCTCTCTCTTGGATTCTGCTTGGGAGAAGAGGTGATGACTTGGAGCTTGAAGACTTTTTTTGTTTCTATTGGCATCTTTCCTTTTCTTTTTAGACATCAAACTTATTTCTTTTCTGCAAACTTGTTGTAATAGCTTAGATTCTGTGACTGTGGATTTTCTGTGATTGATGACATTAAATTTTTCCGCTGCTATAATGTTATTACTCTATGAATCTCCTTTGCTATATTGTATCTGTGTTCTGTTTTATTGTATTTATGTTGTATTCCAAAAATGATTTCCCTCGCTTTCACTCGTGGAAGTTTTGGGGCTGTCACAAACCACATGAGTCAAACTCGTCAGCCAGTTCAAGCACTGACGCCACTCCTAGTTAGAAAGAAACGCATGCCCTCCCTGAGGTCCTTCTCCCGTTTTTGGTTCACACCGGGGTGTGAGGCTCGCGAATTAACGCTACACAAAGCTACGCCACAAAGGCCGTGCTTTGATCATCAACCACAAGACTCTGCTTTTCAACAAAAGCCTTGATCATTTGCATCTTAGCATGCCAAACAGACAAACCACTCCATGCAATCGATATCCATCAATCACACAGAATGATATCCAATGTCAGACACACAGTCCATTTACAAGTCCGTTCTGGGTCTGAACGAAACCGAAGGCACCTTGTACCTCGCATCTCCATCGATCTCCAAGTACGTCTGGACAATCACCAACTGATTCCCTCCTCTCTGGTGTACGACCCAATCAAGATCATTAGTAATCACCCAAATGACGTGAAGACCTCCGGTCTTCAACCACCGTCTTCATCTTCGACATATCGTTGTAACAGTTATTCAGAATGGGATAAACCCGGTCTTTCTGAATAACTCGCGTATATAATAAATACGTGTTACACAAACACAACATATGCCTCATTCCAGTTCATCAGTCACTAACCGTAAATTAATCAAGAGAATAATTCCCCAAATATTAACCCTGAAGGCCAAAACCAACATCAGATCAATACCCAGGAAACCATTCTGCTTAGCTAACCAACAGTTAGTTTCTAAATTTCACATTCTTAGGGAAAGGTTTCCATTAATTTTATCAAAGATAAATCCTTTAAATTTATTCTTTAATCTACTTTTGAATATCAATTCAAACTAGTCGGGATTAGCGAACCACACCGAAGTGATCATTTATTTTATTTCCCAATCCCAATCTATTCATCCCATGAAGTAAAACTGGTAATACTTCATATCTAACACCAGGGTGATATCGGTAAATTCAATTACCATTTCACGTTCAAATCTAATTAAAGATTTAACTATCGCCTGGAGCAAAACTGGTGATACTCCATTCTCAATCTTTTCAATCTAATTAAAGATTCATTAAAACTCCACTTAGTTTTAATCTTTAACCGGGTTAAAGAATCAGTGTCATTTAAAACACGGTTCACGATAAACCGAAAATCACATCCCATTAATTATCGGGTTAAAGAACAAATGTTATTTAAAACACTATCCACGATAAACCCAAAAATCAATATCAATTCAATTAAATTAAATATTATTTAATTGGTACACTTCATTAAATCTAAATAAAAAGATTTAATCTTTTTCTCAACTGGGTTTAAGAACAGTGTTAATGAAGACACCATTCACGACAAACCCAAATCACATTTGATATTAAATACAAGGCTCTGAATAGAAAATATATCGGCTTATATTCAATATCAAATTCTACGACCAACAAATATCATATTGGAAATAACGATATGTATATATATATCTTTCAAATTTCCATAACAATATCTGTATAATCACTAAATCCAACATCGAAATATTCCAAAGACAATTTCGATTTAAATCCATTCCAATTCAATTATTGGAAATTCTGGTTACTTTCAAAACCCTTTTCAAATCCAATTTATTTATTTTAAAAATAAATAAATTATTATTCTAGTTCAAAACTAGTTCATTTCGATAAAAATCTATTTTTATCTTTTTAAATATGGAGTTTTTCATCCCAATTTTTCACATATCATTTCTTACGATTTTACACAAATTATTGATATTTTTAATAATTTTATCAAGGCCCGTACAGTCGATTTCCATCAACGGCCATCGAACTGCACTTACAGCGACCTTTTCCAAATTTGATTTGGACATAATTCCAAATCCAACTATTAGATTTTTTATTTCTAATATTCGTTAGAAAACTCTTTTCGATACGAACCCAACGGTTCCGGTTTAAGGAGAATCCGACGGTCGGATATCCCGCAATGTCTATTCGAAGTCAACGGTCGAAATTCGCGAACTGCCGCGGCGCGGCGCGTTCTATTCAGGCCATTATATATATATATAATATATATATATATATTATATATTTCCGATTTCCTTTTAAAACATATTTCGTAAATCGTTTTAAATTCGTTTTCGAAAAGATTTCAACTTCATTTCAAATTGATTTTTATTCAAATCGATTTTTAATTCAATTTCAGTTCGTTTTCAATTCGATTCAATTTCTATTCGATTTTGAATTTATTTCAAATCGATTTCTATTCAATTTGAATTCATTTCAATTTGATTTCAATTTGAATTCAATTCTATTCAATTTTAATTCAAATTCAATTCTATTCAATTTTAATTCGAATTTCAAATCATTTCAATTTATTTCGAATTTCAATTCTATTAAATTTCAAATCTATTCAATTATTCATTGAAAAATGAATAAAATCGATATAAATATCGTTCACGTCAAAATGGCGTCAATCTAATCAACACGGCTTCGTATATTTCTATTTTCAAATATTCTATTTCAAATATTTCTTTTTCAAATATTTCTATTCAAATATTTCTTTTCAAATGTTTCTATTTCAAATATTTCTATTTCAAAACTGGAATGAGGCCCAATCAATTACCATATAATGTTGATTATATGGGTTTTCTACAACACATGTATATATCAATAATGACAAATAATCAACCATCATCCAAAGTGCACCACACAACTGCATAAGCATTAAAAATAAATAATTAACGCTTACACAGTCTGTCGACCAATCGATCGACATACAGCCAAATAATTGGGATTAGTGTACGCCAAATATCATCCCAATACCCGTGTGGGGTTTCAAGCAATCAAACACAGATTTTATTTGTGCAGTTGGGCGATGTGTAAAATTTATCGTCCCAATCAATATCAATCAAATCAGTGTATATAAACAAATCTCCGATTTGTTTATAAATATTTATTTTATATACACGTTAAAAATTTTATTTTTAACTATAAAATATTTCTAACTATATAATATTTTATTTCATTTCACATTACACAATCAACTACACATCAAAATCTAACAAACATACAAGCCGTCCATGGTCTGTGGACGACGGGTGTCGGGTGCTACTAAACACCGTCTGCATTCTAGTATATAATTTTAACTAGAAATAAATTAAAGGTGAGGAGTTCTCACCGACTAGCTAAACTAACTGCCATGACTCTTCATATGTAGGAAATCTTCGCCGTTCTCGCCTTTTGTCACTTTCGTTGCCCGTTGCCACTACATATTTAAAATCACATTTTTATTTCGTTGCTATGTATATAAAAATCACATTTTTATATTGCTACTATATAGATAAAAATTCTATTTTTACAACGATGCTCATATAATAAAGATCACATTTTTATCACGCTATCCTCTATATAAAAATTATATTTTTATATTTTTCCTTCATATATAAAGATCGAATTTTTATATCATCGTTATAACAATCACATTTTCATTTCAACATACATATAACAAAAATCAGATTTTTATTTCGCTACATATATAAAGATGACATTTTTATATTCTCTATTATATAATAATCATATTTTTAATATTTCTACTTTATAAAAATCACATTTTTAATATTTCTACTTTATAAAAATCGCATTTTTAATATTTCTACTTTATAAAAATCACATTTTTAATATTTCTACTTTATAAACCAAAATCTCCTCTTTTACATCGCAAAAATATAATCTTTTACTCTATATAAAAAAAATTAAATCGTTTATATAAAGAAAAATCAAATCTTTTATAGAAAGAAAAGTCAAATCTTTTATACAATAATATATAAATTTCAGTTTTTTTTCCTATACATAAAATCAATTTTTAACAACGTTTTAATATATAGATAAATAAAATAAATAAAAAAGGGAATAAAATAAATAAGTAAAACTTACTGCGTTGAAGGGGGCAGAAGTGGTGGTCGTCGCCGGTGGTGGAGCAAGGGGGCGACGCCTTAGGGTTTCTCGATTTAGGGTAAGTGGGGGGCATCGGCTTTCAATCGGAAGTGGAGAGAGGAGCGAACGGGAGGAGGAGAAGGGGAATCGAAGGGAGAGGGGGGAGAACGACGGCGGGTGGCGCTGGCGAAGGGTGGGGCACGACGGCGTCGATCGCCTAGGGTAGGAGCAGTGACGCATTTTTTTTTATTTCTTCGTTGACTGGGTAATGGGAAAGGAGGGAGATGAGGGGCGGGTTAAGTGCAATATGGGGTTAACCAAGTCAAAGAATATATTTTTAATTTTAATTTTCAATTCAAAAAGTTACTTTTTATTTCGAATTCGAAACGAAACCCACCGCCTGTCGTTCATAGCTAATTACCCCCATTCCGAACACAATGGGATATGTATCGTAAGCTGATTCGATCGTTTCGATCAGTTTTCGTCAAAATCAACATATAACTCTATATATTGAATTTGAACGCGCATTTCAGTTTACCAGGCCCACGTACTAACTCGAAAAATTCTCGAAAAATATTTTCTAGCTTCGTATTGATGATACGGTCCTAACAAAACTAATTTCGTCAAATTCTGAGACCGTTTGAAAAATGGTCATTTTCTAGTCGATTAAAATCAACTGAAACTGGTCAAACGCGTTTTCCTTTGCCACGCTCACATATTGATTCGAAAAATTACGAAATTTGAAACCTAGTGATAACTTGATATCACGGATCCAACAAAAGTGGTTTCGTCGAATTCTGAGGTCGTTTGCAAAATGGCTATTTTCAAGGGCCGAAATTCCATAGCGACTATTCTGAAATTTCAACTGGGCATAACTTTTTATCCCCGCTATGAAATTCCAATCTTTCGGATTCGTTGGAAAGATATTCTCAATTAGATTCTAATATTTTTGGTTTCACTAAAATCCAGTTTATTTTGAATCCTGTACGTTCATTTGAAATCGAATTATCGAACTACCACCCCATTTTCAATTCCTTTTATAATTTAAAATAATTATTTATATTCTAACGACGATCTATATAATATGTACATTCGAATTCTATTCAAAATAAATTTTTCATCGTTATTATTTAAAATAATTCATTTTAAATATTAAAAATTCAATAAAATTGCCAAAATAAAAAAAATTAATTGGCTCGGATTTCCGGGTTATTACAATAAACCTGTAGCTAGTAAACCCTAACTATAAGACCTATAGCTAGTAAACCCTAGTTTTACAGACAAACTAGTAAACTCCTAATTTTATAGACAAAGTAGAAAAAAGATAATGATTACAAAAGTAAAACAAAACAATATAAAACAAAAACTAAAAACCCTCCCTTATAACTAAAGAATAAAGTCGACATCATATTTCTTTTATTCTGGCTTTTGAAAAACAATGTCGGCCGACCTCTAAATCAAATTAGGTTTTTTCTGAAATCCCAAATCGTAACTTCAAATCTGAAAGGATGATACTCTGATGAATTTTTCTGGCTCTCTAATGCTTCTTGCTCACCGATTTGGGCTTTTGTTGTTGATCGAAATTGTGAGTTTTCTGAATTGATTTTTGATTTGCTTTCCAATTGTTGATACTTGGTTTTCAATCACTTTTTTCCAGTGATGATTTGTGTGTTATATAGGGTTCAGAAATCCCTAAAAAACTCCGATTTCACTAAATTGGCTTGACTAATTTTGTGCATGATTCCCCTTTTGGTTGCCTTGATAAATTTGGCCGAGAATCCCTTGTTGGTTTAATTCTAGAAACAAAATAAATTTGTTCTCCTTTGCCCTCGCATAATTGTAGCAATGCTTGATAAATCTGGAAAACACCTAGAGTTGTTTTCTTCGATTCTATGGTATGTAGCTGCGAATATGATCTTAGATTTCTGGAATGTTTTAAAACCCGTGACTTATTGCCTTGTATGATTCATTGAAAACTAGAAGGGTTTATTGAATACTTGCCCAAAATTGTGCATTCGAAAATTCATGGATGTGATTTAAAAACTATGAAACAATATGTTCATTCATGGAAATAATCTAATGAAAAACTTGCCTAAAGATGAATTATGTATTTCTGGAAAACAATAAAATTGTTTTCATTTGGTTTTTTGCGTGATTGCTGAATGTCTATGAATACTGCTTGACTTTTGCCATTTCTGGAATTATTAAAAAAAAGGTCTCCTTGCTTGTTTGATTTTCTCGAAAGAAAATGCGATTTTCTTTTTGGCAAAATCATCGATTATATTCTTGCACAAAAATGTTGAATTTTTCCAAAGATGACATTGTGATTTCTGGAAACATTTAAACTGGTTGCCAATTATATGTTTCTGGAATAATTTGAATTGTAAATTTGTCACTTACCCAACAAAGATACTTTCTGGAAAAACATTTGAAAATTTCTTAAGATAGTATGAAATGTAGAATTTATTTCTTTCAAAAAAATATTCCTTTGGCTCTATGTATTCGTGTACACATCTGCCTCATTGTATACATGTTGTTGCCAATTGTGACATGATGTGTTCATTTTATTGTGTGCACAGTTATATGATTCACTGTTGTATACTTGAACCTATGCACATTCATTTCCTGCACTCTTGCTATTCCTGAAATTGTATGCACCACTTTTTCTTGTCTTTTCCATATCTGTTCTTGCTACACCTCTTAGTTGTAAAACTTAGTGTTTTACTTGATCATGTATTAGCTGGCTTGCTTTTTTGTTGTTGCACTTCTTGTTTGCTGCACTTCTTGTTTTCTTATCACTTGATGCTTTTACAAGTTATTGTTGTTTGACCATGTCCACGTTGAACCATATTTGTTGAAACATTATGACATGTACTTGGTACTATGCATGCTGAACCATTTTGCTTCTTGTGTGAATTGCATATGTGCGCTGCTGGTTCTTGACTCTTGCATGTTTGTATGTGTACCTCTGTGTACACTATCTTGTGTTTACACGGCTTGATTATGTGCATGTGTACATGGTTGAGCTGTGTACATCTTGGTTGGTCCACTATGACTTGTTGAACTGTGTTGAACCAAATATATGCAGATGTCCATTTTCACCATATATACATATATGTAGATATGCACATATGTGCATATATAAATACATACACACACACACATATATATATATATATATATATATATATTTGTAGAAATATTTCATAAATGCTTTTTGTCAAGCTAAGATTGAATTTTGACCAGATTTTGCACTGCATACCTAAAAAATGTGTATATACATATATGTTTTGTGTACAGGCAGTTTATACATGTGAGCACTAGAGGAATTGTTTACCTTGTGGTATTTAAAACGAATCACTGTGAATATCACAAGTAGTCTAGACACGGATGGATGTCCATATAAATCAGATCAAGTCATGAAATATGATGAGAAACATACTAAAATTCCGAGGCAAATAAATTTTAAAATAAACTTATATTTGCTAGAATTTAAAAATATTTTTGTTCCTGTTTACTGTGTGTGTTTTTGTGATAGGCAAACAGAAGACTGGACTTACAGTGAAGCTGGCAGAAGACAAGTGTGATAGTGTCAGCGTATGTGTCAATAAATGTATGACTGACTGAGAGAAATGTAGTGAGGCAACATCGCATATGAAAGAGTGACTGTATAACAAAGTGAATGTAGTTGAACTATAGTGAGGAGCAATGTATATAAATGAAATTGAATATATTGTACTACAGTGAGATGCACAAATAGTGGAGTTATAAATTTGTTCTGTTGAAATATTGAAATAAAATATTATACTTAAATAAAATACTATTTGAATATTTAAATTCGTGTGCAGTAGTATTTTATTTGAATATAAATATTTAATTTTGTCTGTGATGTAGTAGAACAGTACAATTGTAAACTCATTTATAATAATAAATATATGTTTGTTATCATCAAACAAAAATCATAGAATTGTTAGATACAACAACCCATCGATAAAATCCATCGAAACTTAGTCCCGCTTTCATTTTAGGGCTTCTAAGGGTTGAAGTAATCATGTCTTCTTCTTTTGATCACTCTTAATTTGTTGGTAGGTAGCACATCTGCTAACATAAATAGAGATATCTCTCTTCATTGTTCTCCACCAAAATGTACGCTTCAAGTCACAATACATTTTATTTACTCAAGGGTGGATGGCAAATTTTGACTTATGGTATTCCTCCAGTACTTCTCTTTTGAGCTCCTTAATATCTGGAACGCAAATTCTTCCTCCTAACCTTAAAATCCCTTTATTGTCTATTTCAAAACTTGATCTTCTACTTTGTTATATATCCCCAAAGATCATCTAAAGAAATCCATCTTCCTCTTGCTTACTAGATATTTTTTCAATTAGAGCAGGGGTGACAACAAGATATCCCAGGAAAATATGTTTTCGATTTAAAGCATCGGCTACCACATTGGATTTTCCAGCTGTATACTGAATATCTACTTCGTAAGACTCCAGAAATTCTAACCATCTTTGTTGCCTCGGGTTTAGATCATTCTGAGTGTAGAGATACTTCAAAGACTTGTGGTCGGTGAATAACTCATATTTCTCACCCAATAGATTATGCCTCCATATCTTTAAGGAGAATACTATTGCTAGCAACTCTAGATCATGGATGGGGCAGCTCTTCTCATGCGGTCGTAATTGTATACTTGCATAGGTAATCATTATGCCATTCTACATTAGAACCGCAGCAACACCATCGCCACTCTCATATGTATACACAGTCAGTCCTTGATTTCCATCTATAGTGGCTGACACTAGAGCAACGGTAAGCCTCTTCTTTAACTCTTGTAATGCTAGCTTCACATTTTGGAGTCCAAATAAACTTTTTATTCTTCATAGTCAGCTTCGTTAGAGGATTAGCTAATATAGAAAAATCTTGCACAAATTTATAGTAATACCGAGCCAATCCTAAAAACTTCGAACCTCAATTAGCGTTCGGGGTTGCTTCTGATCCAAAATTGCAGAAATCTTACTTAGATCCACAACAATCCTATCTTTTGACACTACATGGCCAAGGAATTTCACCTTCTCATCCCAAAAGTGTCACTTCGATGGTTTTGCAAACAGGACGTTCTTCCTTAATATTTCCAGCATAGCTCTAACATGTTCAGCATGCTCTTCTTCTTTTTTGGAGTACATTAGAATGTAATCGATGAACATTATTACGAACTTATTCAACATTTCCCGAAATACCCTTGTCATTAGGTCTACAAAGCACGCAAGGGCGTTGGTTAGTCCAAAAGGCATAACTAACCACTTATAGAAGACATCG
This sequence comes from Allium sativum, assembly GCA_030737875.1. Taxonomy (NCBI): domain Eukaryota; kingdom Viridiplantae; phylum Streptophyta; class Magnoliopsida; order Asparagales; family Amaryllidaceae; genus Allium; species Allium sativum. The sequence goes on along the minus strand of CM060909.1, from coordinate 574,268,177 downwards.
GGCCCTCAGAAAGCTGTGAGATGGATAAAATCCTCGGCAATCCTCAACTGATGATATCCTTGGGCTAAGTCTATCTTGGAAAAGTATTTGGCACCATGCAGTTGATTAAATAAATCATCAATTCTGGGTAATGGAAATTTATTCTTGAAGGTCTGCCTATTTAGGTCTTGGTAATCCACGTACAACCTTAGCGATCTATCTGACTTTGCGACAAATACGACGGTTGCTCCCTAGTTTGAAGGACTAGGGCGAATAAAACCTTTTTCCAAAATCTCTTTGGTTTTCTTAACTAGATCCTTTCTTTCCTTCGGAGACATAAGCCGACTAGCATGCACAACATGCCTCACATTCGTCATTAGATCCATTCTGAACTCAGTTTCTCGATGTGGAGGTAAAGTTCTTACTTCTTCGAAAACATCAGGAAATTCCTTTACAATAGGAATGGTGTTCATATTAGTGCTAGAAAATCCAAGGGTGTACATTAAACTGTCCCTTTTTGGACTTGGATCATCGCAAGGGATGTCAACACGATATCCAAACTTTCCTTCTATTGATGCAATCCTTTCTGCACAACCTAACTTAACATCATATTTATGCAACCAATTCATACCAAGAAAAACCTCAGATTCTTTAAAACCGAGGACAAAAAGATCAATGGGAAATTTGTGAGGTGGATAAGAAATAGGAATTTTATTATAAACTGAACAAAGAGTCGCAGTTCCTCCTACAGGATTTTTGACACAAATGGAATTCTCAATAAATATAACATCATGTTTCAATTTGTGTACCGTACGTTGAGAAATAAAGTTGTGCGATGCGCCAATGTCAAATAAAACTCTAACTAGTTTATCATAAATGAAATTATTACCTTCCATGACTTGTTTCCCTTTGTCTGGCCTAGAAGTGAAGGGTTCATCTTTAAAAGCATAAACTTTGGTGACTGCAAATGGCAATTGTAGCAAGTGATAACATTCTGACTTTTTAGATTTGTCCTGGATTATAGCAGTTATAACATTCTGACTTTTTAGATTTGTCAGACTTGCCTTCTTTCTTCGGCTTCGTACATGTATTTGCATAGTGGCCCTTCTCGTGGCAATTGTAGCAAGTGATGTCCTTTACCTTTTCTTTTGAAGTTTCCTTCTTATTTTTCTTGGAATAGGGCTTCTTGCCTTTGAACTTTCTTTTCTTTCCATCCTGGTTATTATTCTTTTCTTCCTCAGACTCCTACTGATCCAAAGTATCGTATCTATATCCTATGTCAATAATGTCCACATAGGATTTCTTTATATGCGCCATCATTTCTCTTTTACAATGCTTATCCAGCCCCTTGATAAACTTCTCATTCTTCTTAATAGATGTTGTAACGACCCGTATTTTTGGCAGTTAAATATTTTATTTAATTTATTATTTCAAATATTATATTTGTAATATTAATGGATTTTAATATTTAATTCGTTATTTAAAACGAAGTTTTAACGTTAATTTTATTTATAATACAAATCGAGCTCGAAATAGTGTGGCAGTTCATAATATGGAGTTTTGAACTTCAACTGGATATACAGAATCCATTTTTAGTCGGATTTCTGTGAAACGAGAAACGTTAGAACCGTATTGTTGATAATTTTCATATAAAAGAGAAAAATTCAGATTTTGTGTTATAATTTGTTAGTTATTGCCAAATTAAATTTTAAAATAATAGCTGTGGAAAATCGTTATTAAAATATACGCGTTAAAATAGCCGTTTTGCAAACGGTCCCCGATTTCGACGAAATCAGTTTCATTGGAACCGTATCATTAAATTATTGTACGGTGTTGAATGGCGTGGCAAACCGATGTTGTATGTGACCACGGCAGCCATAAACGCTCGTTTAATTTCTATAGCGCATAATTAAATTAATAAAGGATTTTTTGGGTATAACTTGAACAGACGATCGAGTTAGGCCGCGAAACCAATTCCGTTGAGTTTGTATCGTCGATTAGAGTCAGGATAGGTATATAGTTTGTTATTTTTGGAGACCATGTAATTTGGTGTTCCAAATGGCATTGCGGTGCGCATAAAAATAGCTTACCGGGGAAACTGTCTCAGAATGCGACGAAACTGGTGCCGTTGGGTTCGTATTAATTAATTATTTTAGGATTTCAAAGTTTCAAGTTGATTAGATTTATCTAGTTAAACGCATGTTTATTTCTGGTTTTGTAAAGGAATTTTTTTCAAACGATGTCGAAATTCGATGAAACTTGTCTCATTCGGTCCGGAATACTTTTTTATACTAAGATTAGTTTTGTATCAGTAAACGAAAGTCATTTGTGGTGGTTTCTGCATGTTACTTCGCGGTGAAGTTTTGATGATATTATTATATTATATTACTCTCCTATATAAACCTTGGTGAGTCCAATACCCTAACATACTATCTCCGTGGTCAACAAAAACTAACGAGCCGCCACCAACATAAATTGAATGACTAAGATCTCGTATTATTCCTCTCGAATTTCCTATCAAATCTTCCACCAAAATCGAAAGTTTCCAACTGAAATACTCTTCATCTCAACAAGATCCAGATGTTGAACGGTCGCGATGGATTTCTGATCACTGGGATGGTCGGATTCCGATCAAATAGGTGCTGGGTTCGAAACATTTGTGGTGGCTACAGGCGACATCGGTTATGGTGTGATGCAGGGCGGAGGACTGGAGTCGGGTACGCATGATGTCATGGTGGGTGGGAGCTTTAACGTGGCGTTTTGTTTGGTCGATGCTGAAGGGAATGAAGGAAATGGATACTGGGAGTTACGGTTGCAAACCAAGGCATGATGTATCGGTTCGAACGTGAAGCACAAGGGCGGTGTTGCCTACAAACAGAGGACAGGACGCAAGCAGGAGGGATAATCAAGTGCGAAGAGAGAGTGGCCTGGTATCGAGAGTTAACCCAACAAAATCAATGGAAATAAGTAGTGTAGAACCCTACTGATCGAACGATAGGAGAAACAACAATGAAAGGGTTGGCAGTTATTATATAAAGATTTGAACAAGGACCTGGGGAAGTCTTCAACAAATCAGAACTGCCTTTTTGTCGAAATAATTTAACAAACAAGATGTCGTTGGAGTCGCATTGACGAGAACTACAGCATGGAACATAACTGGACAAAATTGGATCAAGTGGAATTTTTAGTTAAATTAAACGACTGTTTAATTTAGTTAAAATAAGTTGTTGACAACAGAATCAACTCAAGGTGAGTTAAACTCACTCAGTATTTTTCCCATTTATATTTTATATAAATTGGGTTTTTATTTTGTGTGCTCTGTTTGCTAATGGTTGACTGTTTGCTAGTAATATATTTATTTGTTGACTTAACTGATGAAATTAAACTGTTGTTTAATTTCAGTAAAATACCAAATCGTTATTTTAACGATTGGTCCCAATATAGGTAACTTACCTTATTGGTCATTTTTATCAATAAACGTGTTTAATGGTTTGGATTATTTGATCTGTTTGAATTGTTTGATCTATTTGAATTATTTTAAACTGTGTGGAGATAACCATTTGTATACAGGGAAGAACAAGTTGGAGGGATCCAACCGGATTCCTCAAATATATTATTTATTTTCACATTATCATATATGAACTATCATGATTGGGTTATTGATTTAGTAGTGATCATTGACTGAAAAGTCAACATGTGTTGTGTTTTAACCAATGAGCTATATTGGTTGAGTAATCGATAGTAAATGGCCAAAAAGTAAATCGTTTTCTTTATATTAATTCACCGTCAAGTGAGTCGATAGAGATGAAGTTATAAATTTTAATTTATAACTGGAGATAGATTTTGGGATATATTATTTTGAATAAAACTTTATTAAAAGGAAATAAACATTTATTTTTACAATTAATTATAAATTGATTTACAAAGTAAATTCTGAGATTAATCAGATTTATAAATATGGGAATAGACATTAACCTTAATGGTTAAAATTTGGAAAAAATTAGTTATTGAGAATTAATTAAATGGAGTTATTTAAAGTGAGAAATAATTGGAATCAGGTAATCGTGCCTTGAGTTGTCTAAGTCCACCATTGTAACTGAAATTGATTATTAATTTAATTTTGTTTTGAGTTAATATAATAGAATAGTTAAATGAATATTATTTAATAAGATTTTTATAAAGGATTTACTATTTATTTTAGTAAATAAAGAAATTTAACTACTGAAGTAGTTAATGATTGAAATAAATTATTATTTTAGTTAATAATAATTTACTAATTACTGTTAATGGAAATTCATCAAAAAGTAATCGAGGTTGAAAGGAAATCTAATGAAATGGTGAAAGGAGTTACGAACAGGTTTTGTCAAAAACCTTAGTTTTATAACAAAGTTATAAAAGGAAATTTTAAGCGAATATTATAGCTTAAAATAAATGTTACTTAATTATTTGAATTAAGTAAAAGGAAATTTAGACAAAAGAGTTTTATGATAAACCGGAGTCATAGAGAAGGGATTTGAGATGTTGGGTCGTTAATTCTAAATTAATGTTATGTAAAAATGGGATTTGGTAAAAGTGGGAACTGAAATGAGAATCTCAAAGCGAGAAATGGTTAGATGGATTTGAAAAGAAATTGATGAAAGCGAATCTGGTAGTAGAAGTGGATCATAGGATTTGTAAACAAATCCGAATTATAAAAATGAAATTGTTTTTAAAGGTAAAGGTTAAAAAGTGGTGTTTTATAAAGTTCTTAATTATTGAATTAAGAAAAATGGGTATAGTCGAGAAAGAGTGTTCAAAAGAGGTAAGCAGGTTTTATGAAACCATATTTTGAATAAAATAGTTCAATGGTATTTGTATTGGGATTAGAATGAAACATTGGTGTTGGGATTACGACTGGTATCCATATGAAGATATGAACGTTGTTGATCAAGGTCTGAGAGGTAATTAAAATACCCCAACTTGAACGACTTCAGGATTATCTGAGGATGATATAAGTTGTAATGGTGAAAGAGGTTAATAAAATGTATTATTTCATTAGAGAAATAATGACGCAACATTTTTGACAAAGATTTGGAAAATATATATAAAATAATGATTTCAAAGTAAAAGGAGAAAAAGGGAGATTGCGTAAAATTATAACGAGATCCGCAAGGTTAAAAGGAAATGTAAAGTTGATGTTGACACACTTTTTGGTAAAAACTGTCACACTGAATATCTGGATAACATCGCGCTCGGATATGGAGAACATCGTCAGAAGACAGGCAGTGATTTGGTCAAAGTCGCATCACGAACAAAGAAAGGCCCGAAACTCCTATCAGATGACCTTTTTTGGGCCCGAAAACAGCGATTATGGAGCTAAACTTAAAATCTCATGTAGATCTTTGAATTAGCTTCAGTTTGAGCTTTGGTTTGGCTCAATCGGACTTACAGTTTGAAAGTTATGCTCATTTCCGTAAACTGGTGTAATCTGGCAATTTCCTGGATAAAGCAACGAAGCGTCACACAATCGGAGTATCGCTCATGCACCCTCGGATCGCCCCTCATTGGATCGCCCCCCTCGGCTCGTGGTATACCTTCAGATCGCGACCCACTCTCAGTACACATGGAGACCACGATCCGATCGCCAACACTTCACTCCAGCTCGCAACCAGACCCGGATCGTGATAGCCATGTCACGATCCAACCCATGACCACGAACCGATCTCCAGACCTGCAGATACACGCACTGTTTTGACCTATTCTTAAGGCTACACCTGCTCCTACTTTTCCGGATCGGGTGCCACGTACCCCATCATGAACCGGTCTTTCCAGAAGCTCTCCTACAGCTATAAATACACCATTTGAAGGCATTTTCTAGGATCTTTTGGCTCTAACTCCTCACAGCTTCCAACATTGCTCTCTGCAAAGCAATTTCAGTAGCAAAGGAGCCAAGTTCCACATTATAACACGAGGATTTCGTGTATGATCTTATGATTTCTTACTCTTTTTCATTGTAAACACCAGGATTTCGTGTATAAACCGAGAGAATTGTACGTGTAACTTCTTAGGATTTAAGAAGAGATAAAGTGGACGTAGGCTTGGTTTGAGCCGAACCACTATAAAAACTTCGTGTGTCTCCTCTTTATTTACTTTTTTCTGCACTCTGTGATTTGTGATCTGCATTTGGGTGTTAGGCCCAGATTTTGGTCTAACATTTTGGCGCGCCAGGAGGGGGGCACACGACAACCTCAATTTCTAGCTTGAAAGGAGACTCAATGGCAAACAAAAGAAAGAAGACTGGAACTTCCGCTCATGTTGATGATGCTGACGCTGAAGACACAAGGAACGAGGCAAGCCAGGAAGCTTCCTCTCATGGAGATCCTTCTGCATAATTGACCAGAGAAGAGATGGACGGAGTTCTCACTGAACTGAGAGATCAGATGGCACAACAAGATGATCTGCTCCAGAAACAATAGGAAATGATCAACCAATTCTTCGCTCGGATGGATGGAAGGCCGAGCAACGCTCAAGTCATTGGAAATGAGGCCACAGAAGCGGCTCGGGCATCACATGGACTCGGGGGCAACCCCCTCGTTATTGGAAATGCACAGCGACCGACTTCAGCTCCAGATCGAATGGATACCGGAGCGCAAACTCTCACTCAACTGCAGCAGGGATCGGCTCGTGACAAGCCACCAGCACCGGGTCGGATCGCCCCTCCTCAGTTCGCTCCCCACGAACCACGATCCGGTGTTCACCAACCAGCCTCACGAACTAACCCCATCGAACCGGATCGGGTCGCCACCCTCGATCCGCGAGACGCGATCCCCAGGCAACAGCTCACCAACAGCTTCCATCCTCTCCTGCATTCAATGCTTGGGGCACCAACTCTGATTTTGGTAGTTTGCAACAGCTTTTTGAAGGCAATCGACTCGCAGCCTCTCGAAAGGCCGCACCTATCAGAATGACGTGGATGACGTCAATCACAACTCATTCACTCAGGAAATCAGGAAATCCCGCAATCCCCTGGATTTCAAACTCCCACAACTGGAGCCATACAACGGCAGGACGGATCCTACTGTGCACCTGATGCGCTACAAACGACATATGGAAGTTCATTCGGCATCGGAAAACGTCATGGCTAAATGTTTCCCCTCTTTCTGAAGGATATAGTAGCCATGTGGATTCGATAGCTAGAAATGGAATTGATCAACAGCCGGAACATGTTGGTCGCACGCTTCCTTGAACAGTTTCGGGTCCACATCGCACGACCCAAGAACGTCATGTCACTCACCACAATCAAGCAGAGGCCTAGAGAAACTCTGCGTTCCTTTCTGGAAAGATTCAATGTTGCAGCAGCATCAATTGATTACCCCGAACAATCGACGGTACTGATGGCAGCGGTATCCCACGTTCTGGACAACACGAAATTCAAGAAATCTTTGTACCGAGACCCACCACGGAATCTCAGCGAGTTTTACCTTGAATCGGATAGATTTCTGCGTGAGGAAGACGCAACTTCCGAGAAGAAAGTTCTCAATGTCAACATGCTTAAAGACGGAGAACTGTCTGATTCTGGAAATGGCAAAGGAAAAGTCATCGTCAAGAATGATCGCAACACTCATCCCCAGAGAGGGCCCAGATATGAAAAGTATACTGAGCTCATTGCTTCACTTTCTGACATCTACATGGACACAAACGGTGTTATCTCCTACCCAAATCATCCTAGGAGGGAGCCATCGCAAAGAGAACGAGATTCTAGAAAGCACTGGTTATTCCACGTTATGGACGGACATGACACGAATGAGTGCATACATCTTCGTGATTTGATTGAGGAACGGGTTAGACGTGGACAGCTGCCCGAGTATGTGAAACCATCAACAACACCTCCTGCTTCCCGGAGAGGGAATGACCCTGGATCGAATTCTCGTAGGCTCATCATCAACTGATATGGATGAGATTAGCTTTCATTTTCTGCATTTCTTAGGATTTAACATTTGTTTTTGCTTTTATTAGGTTTTCCGATTGGTTGAAGGAGTACACACGTACGGGTTTAGGATGTAGCCCCAAAGCGTGCTCTAGACTCGGTGTCAAACCAATCAGGATTTGATTTGGTTTTGCATTTTGATTTGAATAAGGACTTTCCAAGCATGGATTATGTTTGGAGAATTTAAGTATCTTGTCAGGATATGGCAGGATCCTCAACTTCGGTTAAAGTATGGCTTATACTTATTATGGAACTCTAGGTATAGATTATGCCTAGGGACGGACTATCTTGTCAGGCTGTGGCAAGCGTAGCTCTACTTCAGGTCTGGGTATGGTTTATACTCACTTTAGAATCTTAAGTATGGATTATACTTAGGAACTGCAAACGGTCTTGTCAGGATGTGACAATAGAAATCGGGTATGGATTATACTCGGTTTGAACTCCAGGGTATGGATTATGCCCTGTAAACGGTTTTGTCAGGATGTGACAAAAGAAATCTGGTATGGATTATACTCGATTTGGACTTCTGGGTATGGATTATGCCTGGAAATGTTGGCCCTTGCCAGGATTTGGCAGGATGGCTCAAACGACCGTTGATTATGGTTTATGCTCATTAGACGCCGAAGCATGGTTTATGCTCAGAAAATTTGAACAATATTGCCAGGATTTGGCACGTTTGTTTTTCCTTTATCTCTTTACAGGTATGGATTATATCTGTAGCGGGCAGACCCGGCAAGGTCATTGCATTATCGAATTTCTATGGCTTATAAATTTCCCGGACTATCCAGAACACATCTTCCTTCAACCAGCAAGATATGTTCTTGGGGGCAAACTTGTTGACACACTTTTTGGTAAAAACTGTCACACTGAATATCTGGATAACATCGCGCTCGGATATGGAGAACATCGTCAGAAGACAGGCAGCGATTTGGTCAAAGTCGCATCACGAACAAAGAAAGGCCCGAAACTCCTATCAGATGACCTTTTTTGGGCCCGAAAACAGCGATTATGGAGCTAATCTCAAAAGTTCTTGTAGATCTCTGAATTAGCTTCAGTTTGAGCTTTGGTTTGGCTCAATCGGACTTACGGTTTGAAAGTTATGCCCATTTCCGTAAACTGGTGTAATCTGGCAATTTCCTGGATAAAGCAACGAAGCGTCACACAATCGGAGTATCGCTCGTGCACCCTCGGATCGCCCCTCATTGGATCGCCTCCCTCGGCTCGTGGTATACCTTCAGATCGCGACCCACTCTTAGTACACATGGAGACCACGACCCGATCGCCAACACTTCACTCCAGCTCGCAACCAGACCCGGATCGTGATAGCCATATCACGATCCGACCCATGACCACGAACCGATCTCCAGACCTGCAGATACATGCACTGTTTTGACCTATTCTTAAGGCTACTCCTGCTCCTACTTTTCCGGATCGGGTGCCACGTACCCCATCACGAACCGGTCTTCCTAGAAGCTCTCATACAGCTATAAATACACCATTTAAAGGCATTTTCAAGGATCTTTTGGCTCTAGCTCCTCACAGCTTCCACCATTGCTCTCTACAAAGCAATTTCAGCAGCAATGGAGCCAAGTTCCATATTCCCCTTTTCATTGTAAACACGAGGATTTCGTGTATAAACTGAGAGAATTGTACGTGTAACTTCTTAGGATTTAAGAAGAGATAAAGTGGACGTAGGCTTGGTTTGAGATGAACCACTATAAAAACTTCGTGTGTCTCCTCTTTATTTACTTTTTTCTGCACTCTGTGATTTGTGATCTGCATTTGGGTGTTAGGCCCAGATTTTGGTCTAACATTTTGGCGCGCCAGGAAGGGGGGCACACGACAACCTCAATTTCTAGCTTGAAAGGAGACTCAATGGCGAACAAAAGCAAGAAGACTGGAACTTCCGCTCATGCTGATGATGCTGACACTGAAGACACAAGGAACGAGGCAAGCCAGGAAGCTTCCTCTCATGGAGATCCTTCTACATACTTGACCAGAGAAGAGATGGACGAAGTTCTCACTGAACTGAGAGATCAGTTGGCACGGCAAGATGATCTCCTCCAGAAACAACAGGAATTATCAACCAATTCTTCGCTCGGATGGATGGAAGGCCGAGCAATGCTCAAGTCATTGGAAATGAAGCCACAGAAGTGGCTCGGGCATCACATGGACTCGGGGGCAACCCCCTCGTTATTGGGAATGCACAGCGACCGACTTCAGCTCCAGATCGGATGGATACCGGAGCGCAAACTCTCACTCAACTACAGCAGGGATCGGGTCGTGACAGACCACCAGCACCGGGTCGGATCACCCCTCCTCATTTCGCTCCCCACGAACCACGATCCCGCATTCCCCAACCTGCCTCACAAACTGACCCCATCGAACAGGATCGGGTCGCCACCCTCGATCCGCGAGCCGCGATCCCCAGGCAACAGCTCACCAACAGCTTCCATCCTCTCCTACATTCAATGCTTGGGGCACCAACTCTGATTTTGGTAGTTTGCAACAGCTTTTTGAAGGCAATCGACTCGCAGATCTAATTCAATGCCTCTCGAGAGGCCGCACCTATCAGAATGACGTGGATGACGTCAATCACAACCCATTCACTCAGGAAATCAGGAAATCCCGCAATCCCCTGGATTTCAAACTCCCACAACTGGAGCCATACAACGGCAGGACGGATCCTACTGTGCACCTGATGCGCTACAAACGACATATGGAAGTTCAATCGGCATCGGAAAACGTCATGGCTAAATGTTTCCCCTCTTTCTGAAGGATATAGTCGCCATGTGGATTCGACAGCTAGAAACGGAATCGATCAACAGCTGGAACATGTTGGTCGCTTGTAACAACCCGAATTTTAATAACATGTTGAAACTAGAAATTAGGGTATAATTAAATTTTAAAATAAGAATCAAGGGAAACGGGTTGCGCAATTGTGTTCATCTCGAAATTCTGCTTGGAAACGAGTCCGAGTTTTCGAAAAACGGAGTCCGTATGACCAAGTTATGGCCCTCCGAAGTTTCAGGAATTTTCAGAATAAAGCCAGAAATTCGAAATTCAAACCCAGAGAAGGCTGGCGGGAAAATTCCCGCACATATACCCACGTTGACTGGGGAGTCGACCCCCCCCCCCCAACCAGTTCGACTGGGGAGTCGACCTGGGGGTCGACCTGCCTCCCGAACCTATTTCCTGAGCCAGATGCATTCTGATGTATTTAGACTTGTTTCGTGACCAGATTCGTCTGCCTAACCCTATATAAGCAGCCCCCTAGCCTCATTCTCTCTACACCATTTCATTCTGTCCTTATGCTACCTCTGTGAAAATCAAAATGTTAATATTTAAATTAAAAGAGACTACTTCTTCTTCGTCAAGACAACATCTAGGAATTGCGAATTAGGGGTTTTCAACTAGAACAAGACTAAACAAATAGAGATTCAACAACTGCAATAACCGCTTCCAGAATCAAACCTCTGCACTCTAATTCTTGATCCACGCTCTGTAAGTTCTAGTTACTTTGAGATTGAAACTTGTTAAATTTAATATGGACATGGAATAAAATGAAATTGGACTTAAGCTTGATTATCTATTTGGATCTGTTCTTGTCTCTTCTTGAATCTATGATTTCGGGTTATTTCTTATCGACTGAATCATGCCCATTCATGTTGTTGGACCTAGTTTATTATTCAAACGCTAGATTGTAAAATGAATTCTTGGATCTTGACTTGATGATAAGACTTTTTAATTCAGTTTTCACCCTATCCTCTCTTGAATCTTGAATTTGGGAATATTGCTATGAAAATTAATTTGGGCCTATTCATGTTGTAAATCAAATATTATCATGCCTATGGCATTGAAACTATTGTTAATGGCCAAAGACTATGCCTATGTCTATAACTGAGAACATAAGACTATTGCCTATGACTATAACAAGGACAATTGTGGCTAATCACCTATGACTCGTGACAATGAATAACTACCTATGATTATGAACAGAAGACTATTGTCTATGACCATGACCTTGGAACTATTATAGTTAATTGCCTATGAGTATTTAGGGTAGTTGCCTAGAACTATTTTGGATAATTCATGACTATTGTGATTAATCGCTTATGATTCACTACGACTATGACTATTGTGGCCAATTGACTATTACAGTTGATTGTTCACAACACTATAGTTGAAAACCATGTTATACCCCAAGACCATTGATCCATTATCCTATTATTTGGCTTGCTTTTGCATGCCTATTCTTTTATGTCAATTTTTATCATGACTATCACCTTATTATGCTAGATTTGAAAGCCTATTATTCTCTATATGCCAGTGGTGTTGTAACCAATTATCCCAAGCTATATCATGCCAGATTTATCACCTTGTGCTCGTTCTTTTGCCTATCATAGTTGGGATATTATTCCCTTTTATTTTGGACCTGGATCTACTTGTAATTTAGATCGATTTACGTTTACATGCGATGGGGATACGAATTGGGTAGGTTAGGCAAACATGAATTGGTTATGAATATGAATCATGAACTTGATAATAGGCATAAGTGGAAACCTGAAAACTTGACATGAAACTCGCTCAGAAACTCGACACGAACTTGACATGAAAATTGAACATGGACATGACACTTAGAATGAACTTGAAAATGGCCAACTCGAGGTTGGGTTGAGTTTGAAGTGTAATTCTGCCCGAAACCGCCCGGCAAATCCAGTTACTGCAAACAATAGGATCCAATGTGGGTAGTTGGTTATATCGCACTTGAAAACCCGAGGTCAGACTGAGTTGTGGTGTAATTCTGCCCAGAACCGCCCGGCATATCCAGTGACCACAACAACAGGTCTGATGTGAGAGGTTGGGTGCATTAATGAATTAATGCCACTTGATAAGGTTAAGTCATGAACCGCTTGAATATACTTAACCAATTTGACACGATGATTCGATAGGGTTAAGTCATGAACCGCTTGAATATACTTAACCAATTTGACACGATGATTTGATAGGGTTAAGTCATGAACCGCTTGAATATACTTAACCAATTTGACACGATGATTTGATAGGGTTAAGTCATGAACCGCTTGAATATACTTAACCAATTTGACACGATGATTTGATAGGGTTAAGTCATGAACCGCTTGAATATACTTAACCAACTTGACACATGATTTATAGGGCTAAGTCATGAACTTGAACGACAACACTTAGCCAATTTGACATGACATGTAGACGGGTTAAGTCACGAACTTAAATGACCACACTTAACCAACTTGACATGCTAGACTGATGAGGTTAAGTCTCGAATTTAAATAACAACACTTAACCTGTTGGACGGATACCCTAGTTACGCGGTCCATTTCAGCAGTAACCCACTAGATGTATCATGGTACCCTGGAACTAAGCAGGGTGGGGCACGATTACTGGGCTGATTGTAAGCGACCAGAACGACGGCTGAGTTGGTGCACCATTGTAGGTTCAGGCGGACTATAGTCGTGCACGTAGTCCAGAGTTGAAAAAGCAGGCATTGGGCACCAGTAGGTTTACACTGTGCGTGCTTGATTCGTGTCGGTGTTTGGCACCCTAGGGCTTGATACACCCTATGGTGGACCTAGCACAGGTGACTACTGTTTGCGAACAAATTATACAATTGTAAACAACTGTAAAATCTGTTCGGCTTTCCTAAACAACAAGGATTGTTGTAGAGGGTGTCGAACTCTGGGACCAAAAATATTTTAATTAATAAATCCAATCAAGTTATTCCAAGATTTTGATTGATTGAAAACACAAAAAATAACAGCAATTAAATAAAGAAGAGAGATTTATCTAATACGAGAAAGCAATTAGGGGATAATGACATAGATCAGATTCACACTCATCAATAGCCAACAAATAAATATAGATCTAATTCATGTTTCTGTCACAAACACGAATCAACGATAAAAAGATTCATAGAAACAAATAAGTAAATAACGACAAGCATAACCTATGCAGGAGCTGAGCTCTTAAACAACCATAGACTATCAGGACAGATTCACAAATTAATTTCTAAAAACCTAAAATTAGATCTAAATCTGATAATTGTTAGATCGAACACGAATATACCCTGTGAAGGAGCATAGCTCTTAAACGACACAGAATATGAAGGTTCAGATCTAACCCTTGATTCAGATCTAGATCTACATATATAAAGTCCTCATCTATTGGCTATGTGATTCATGTTGAATCATATCTATTAGCGTCATCACCCCCTAATCAAGGGGATTAGCTAGACATAGCTAAAGAAGAAGAAAAACAGAAATTAAATAACATGAACATAAATAAAATTAAAACTAAATAGAACAGAGGAAGAAGAGTTTTATTCCAAGAAAAAGATTACAGAATAAAACTAAGTGTGTTACAATGAATGAGATAGAGTGTATTTATAGCTGATATGACAAAGGCTACTTGGCAAATTCCATAATGTGGGACTAAAGAACTAGCCCAACTAACACATAAGCTAGTGTGAACACAACTGTAGAGTGAGAGGCCATGCAAATGAGCTAATGTGAACGCAGTATGAGTCTTTATTGAGCCAAATCTACCCAACTGAACTCTATTTGCAACCGTTCTTCAAGCTTTAAACTCTTCAAGCTTTAGTAATTTCAACTTCACTCTTTTTAAGCAAATTCTTCATGCTTTATCCATCAAATGCTCTAAACCAAGCTTTTTATCAACAATCTGAAAACACAGCTATAAATACACAATATTAATTTTTTAAATAGAAAACTAGATAAATAAGCGGATAAAATATACACATTTATGTGTATATCAACTACATTTCGTGATTGGGTCGTATGACACAGACACATGAACGAGCTAGGACTTGTTGGGAGCCGATCGATTAATAGATCGTTACGTGGAAAAAGGGTGTTGTTCGTTAGGTAGCATAATCCCTAGTGGTCCTAGGTGGCATAAATCCTAATCGAATCTAGAAAACGTTCAATAGGTAGCATAATCCCTAGTGGTCCTAGGTGGCATAAATCCTAGTTGAACACGCGATAGTTCATGATAAGGAAACCTAGTCAGAACAAGGGTGGCAGTCCAAACGATTTCAAGAATGGTGGCACTACGTTGAAGTAGTATAGAATTACGTGATGAAACCCATACGATATACGGCAAGGGATTGTACATATACATGGAAAGGATGACACGGGTTGGGTTATTAGTACAGGAGATAAAGGCCCATTTCTGTTTCTGTTTCTGTTAGGGAGGTAAAAGCCCATTACTATTTCTGTAAAGATCACCATGTTTCTGTTTCCATTTCTGTTTAGGCATTAGGATAACACCTAATCTTGTTATACTAGTATTGGTGCAGAGAATGTTGAACATGCGATGCTATAGGTAGTGTATCTTGTTACCTTAGTTTATCTTGTTAGCGTAGTTTATCTTGTTATCTTAGTTTAACTTGCCTATCTTGTCATCATCCTTATGTTTACTTTCAGTTTATACATGTCATGTTACCTTTACTTGTTTCTATGCTGAAAGTTACTAGGACTTACCAGTCTGTATGACTGACCCATTTTGTTTCGCCTCTTTTTCTTCCGTTCCCCCCCCCCCCAA
Source organism: Allium sativum (assembly GCA_030737875.1). Taxonomy (NCBI): domain Eukaryota; kingdom Viridiplantae; phylum Streptophyta; class Magnoliopsida; order Asparagales; family Amaryllidaceae; genus Allium; species Allium sativum. Next base: position 574,252,630 of record CM060909.1, on the reverse strand, counting down.
GGTTCTCAGGGAGGAAAACACTACTACTTAGTTTGGACTTCTGTCTGCTTCAAGATCATCATATATGGCTTGGATCTTTCTTGGCTATGGCTGCTTTACTGTTTTACTTGGGGAATGATTTATGACTATGGTTTTATGCTTCTTTACTATTGCAAGACAGATTTCGATGTAATGGATTTAATGGCATTTTGATGTAAAAAGGCTTTAGACCTTTCTAGATTTTAAAGCAATGAAATTTGGTTCTTCTTCCGCTGTTTTATATGTTCTGTCTTGTAATATTTCTGTGTATGCTTACCTAGATAATGCTCCACTAAAGCTAGTGCATTCCCTTTGTGAGTGACCCTAGTGGAGGTGGGGTGTTACATTTGGTATCAGAGCAGAAGGTTACCAGACTGGGCAAAAGATTTTAAACCTTTTGAAATTATTTTCAAAACCATTTACAAAGAAGCATTTTTGAAGAAAAGTTTTATTTTTAAAGGCTATTCCCCAAAGGCCATTAGCATTATCCTTTGTTTCCTTGTTTGAATCCCTTTTCCTTTCTTTCCTCCATCTGTAGTCACATTAGTTCCATCTGCGACTAATCTTATTTCAAGCTTTGTGGGGTTGCCGTGCGATGGAGGTAATTCTCGAGAGACCTGTTAACACGTTAAATAAGAGGGGATAAGAGTGGTTAAGGCGAATGAGGCTCATAACAAGAAGGTAGAAATGTTTCTATAGGAAAGCCTAGTTTATCTTTCTATCCTGTCCATACCCTTTTTATTATGGTACATCGCATCCTTTTTTATTTCTGCTTCGATAATTGAGTCTCTGCACCTTAGTACTAGTGTAGTAGAGGATCCCATTTTTGTTTCTTCTCAAATCCTATTGGGGAATCCGCTCATTTATTCATGACTTGTTTGGATTTGAGAATGTCTATGCTAAGCGTTGAGTTTAGAAGAAATGCTTATGTTTTTTTTGGGCTACGGGTCGATTTTAGGGATGGAATGGTTATCCAGTAATGGTGCCATTCTTGAGTATGAAAAGAGGGTAGTTAAACTCTTGACTTGTCATGGTAATACCCTCGAAGTCTAGTGTAACCTTGAGGATTCTGCCATGCTTAGTTACCTAGAGTCTCTTGATACATTTGTTGATCTCGAGTAGTGTTCGCCACTAAGGTGGATGGTTCATTTCGCTTATGCATGAGTTATAGGAAATCACCTTAGTAAGTACATTTGGCAACATGGCTGGCATCTGTTTATATGCAAGAGATAATTCTTCTGCGTGGAATACCCTATAGTGAGTAAACGAGATCCAGGATTCACTAGTGAATTTTGGAGAGCTTGCATGAAACCATGAGTACGTAGTTATGTTTGAGCCAAGTATACTAGAAGGAGGATAAGGGAAAGTGGGACGAGAGGCAACAGTGAAATGATTTCCAACTCATATTTTGGAAACAAGAATTAAGAAACTACGAAATTGTGAAGTTAAAGACGGTCAAAGCACAATGGAGTTAAGCTCAAGGAAAGGTGACTTAGAAGATTAAAGGCTAGACACACGCATCATATCTCTTTTTAAGAGTATATCCTTGATCCCTCTTTTCCTGTAGAGCTTACTTGCATGCTATCTTTTAAACATATCCTCTCGGTCCTATTCTCCATTCTATTTCTATTGCAAACCCCAAAGGGAGTATGACTCATTTGTTAGTAATACATGTTGGGGCTTGAGGGTGTCCGTTGGGTTGACCAAACTTTTTGGGCTTTATAGGATATGGGTTGGTTTTAGGAAGGGATTTCTTGCGACCTAAAAAGGATTTTATCATGCTTGGTTTCCAAGAATCATATATATTGGTCTTGGGCTGAAAGTTTTTCTTTACTTGCTTCTATCATTCGGCTATACATTTAGGTAGGAACTAATGGATGTAAACATGTGTTTGAGACATGTTATGGTTGATGGTTGCAAGTGGTTGCTAGTTGTTGCTCGTGGATGCATGAACACACATTAGGCACTAGATCGGCTCAGTCACATCTCATATTGCATATGCATGAGTGTTTATACTTGTTTATGGATGAGATTGAATGTGTTAACATATGGATGTTGCATATGGATGGATGTTTGTGCACACATATAGTGTTTATGTGACTAGGACTATTTGCATACATGTTGGATTCATGGCACTAAACATATTTTGCATTAAGAAGATCAATCAGGCCTGATCATTTGCATTAGATAAGGAACATATACACACACTTTCTGCAAATGATCATACAGCATTAGAAATCTCTTAAGGACAATGGATGCCTGTGATTGATAATTGAGTAGATGGATGATTGTATGGTAGGACACATTCTTCTTAACTTGAAGATTTCGGGGACGAAATCCTTTAAGGAAGGGAGAATGTAACAACCCGAATTTTAATAACATGTTGAAACTAGAAATTAGGGTATAATTAAATTTTAAAATAAGAATCAAGGGAAACGGGTTGCGCCATTGCGTTCGTCTCGAAATTCTACTTGGAAACGAGTCCGAATTTTTGAAAAACGGAGTCCATATGACCCAGTTATGGCCCTCCGAAGTTTCAGGAATTTTCAGAATAAAGCCAGAAATTCGAAATTCAAACCCAGAGAAGGCTGGCGGGAAAATTCCGGCCCATATACCCAGGTCGACTGGGGAGTCGACTGGGGTGTCGACCTCCCCATGACCAGGTCGACTGGGGAGTCGACCTGGGGGGCGACCTGCCTCCCGAACCTATTTCCTGAGCCAGATGCATTAGGATGTATTTAGACTTGTTTCGTGACCAGATTCGTCTGCCTAACCCTATATAAGCAGCCCCCTAGCCTCATTCTCTCTACACCATTTCATTCTGTCCTTATGCTACCTCTGTGAAAATCAAAATGATAATATTTAAATTAAAAGAGACTACTCCTTATTCGTCAAGACAACATCTAGGAATTGCGAATTGGGGTTTTTCAACTAGAACAAGACTAAACAAATAGAGATTCAACAACTGCAATAACCGTTTCCAGAATCAAATCTCTGCACTCTAATTCTCGATCCATGCTCTGTAAGTTCTAGTTACTTTGAGATTGAAACTTGTTAAATTTAATATGGACATGGAATAAAATGAAATTGGACTTAAGCTTGATTATCTATTTGGATATGTTCTTGTCTCTTCTTGAATCTATGATTTCGGGTTATTTCTTATCGACTGAATCATGCCCATTCATGTTGTTGGACCTAGTTTATTATTCAAACGCTAGATTGTAAAATGAATTCTTGGATCTTGACTTGATGATAAGACTTTTTAATTCAGTTTTCACCCTATCCTCTCTTGAATCTTGAATTTGGGAATATTGCTATGAAAATTAATTTGGGCCTATTCATGTTGTAAATCAAATATTATCATGCATATGGCATTGAAACTATTGTTAATGGCCAAAGACTATGCCTATGTCTATAACTGAGAACATAAGACTATTTCCTATGACTATGACAAGGACAATTGTGGCTAATCACCTATGACTCGTGACTATGAATTACTGCCTATAATTATGAACAGAAGACTATTGTCTATGACCATGACCTTGGAACTATTATAGTTAATTGCCTATGACTATTTAGGGTAGTTGCCTAGAACTATTTTGGATAATTCATGACTATTGTGATTAATCGCTTATGATTCACTACGACTATGACTATTGTGGCCAATTGACTATTATAGTTGATTGTTCACAACACTATAGTTGAAAACCATGTTGTACACCAAGACCATTGATCCATTATCCTTGTATTTGGCTTGCTTTTGCATGCCTATTCTTTTATGTCAATTTTTATCATGACTATCACCTTATTATGCTAGATTTGAAAGCCTATTATTCTCTATATGCCAGTGATGTTGTAACCAATTATCCCAAGCTATATCATGCCAGATTTATCACCTTGTGCTCGTTCTTTTGCCTATCATAGTTGGGATATTATTCCCTTTTATTTTGGACCTGGATCTACTTGTAATTTAGATCGATTTATGTTTACATGCGATGGGGATACGAATTGGGTAGGTTAGGCAAACATGAATTGGTTATGAATATGAATCATGAACTTGATAATAGGCATAAGTGGAAACCTGAAAACTTGATATGAGAACTTGACATGAAACTCGCTCAGAAACTCAACACGAACTTGAAATGAAAATTGAACATGGACATGACACTTAGAATGAACTTGAAAATGGCCAACTCGAGGTTGGGTTGAGTTTGTAGTGTAATTCTGCCCGGAACCGCCCGGCAAATCCAGTTACTGCAAACAATAGGATCCAATGTGGGTAGTTGGTCATATCGCACTTGAAAACCCGAGGTCAGACTGAGTTGTGGTGTAATTCTGCCCGGAACCGCCCGGCATATCCAGTGACCACAACAATAGGACTGATGTGAGAGGTTGGGTGCATTAATGAATTAATGCCACTTGATAAGGTTAAGTCATGAACCGCTTGAATATACTTAACCAATTTGACACGATGATTCGATAGGGTTAAGTCATGAACCGTTTGAATATACTTAACCAATTTGACACGATGATTTGATAGGGTTAAGTCATGAACCGCTTGAATATACTTAACCAATTTGACACGATGATTTGATAGGGTTAAGTCATGAACCGCTTGAATATACTTAACCAATTTGACACGATGATTTGATAGGTTTAAGTCATGAACCGCTTGAATATACTTAACCAACTTGACACATGATTTGTAGGGCTAAGTCATGAACTTGAACGACGACACTTAGCCAATTTGACATGACATGTAGACGGGTTAAGTCACGAACTTAAATGACCACACTTAACCAACTTGACATGCTAGAATGATGAGGTTAAGTCTCGAATTTAAATGACAACACTTAACCTGCTGGATGGAAACCCTAGTTACGCGGTCCTTTTCAGCAGTAACCCAGTAGATGTATCATGGTACCCTAGAACTAGGCAGGGTGGGGCACGATTACTGGGCTGATTGTAAGCGACGAGAACGACGGCTGAGTAGGTGCGCTATTGTAGGTTCAGGCGGACTATGGTCGTGCACGTAGTCCGGAGTTGAAAAAGCAGGCATTGGGCACAAGTAGGTTTACATTGTGCGTGCTTGATTCGTGTCGGTGGTTGGCACCCTAGGGCTTGATACACCCTATGGTGGACCTAGCACAGGTGACTACATTTCGTGATTGGGCTGTATGGCACAGACACATGAACGAGCTAGGACTTGTAGGGAGCCGATCGATTAATAGATCGTTACGTGGAAAAAGGGTGTTGTTCGTTAGGTAGCATAATTCCTAGTGGTCCTAGGTGGCATAAATCCTAATCGAGTCTAGAAAACGTTCAATAGGTAGCATAATCCCTAGTGGTCCTAGGTGGCATAAATCCTAGTTGAACACGCGATAGTTCATGATAAGGAAACCTACTCAGAATAAGGGTGGCAGTCCAAACGATTTCAAGAATGGTGGCACTACGTTGAAGTAGTGTAGAATTACGTGATGAAACCCATACGATATACGGCAAGGGATTGTACATATACATGGAAAGGATGACACGGGTTGGGTTACTAGTACATGTGATAAAGGCCCATTTCTATTTCTATTTCTGTTAGGGTGGTAAAAGCCCATTACTATTTCTGTAAAGATCACCCTGTTTCTGTTTCCGTTTCTGTTTAGGCATTAGGATAACACCTAATCTTGTTATACTAGTATTGGTGCAGAGAATGTTGAACATGTGATGCTATAGGTAGTGTATCTTGTTACCTTAGTTTATCTTGTTAGCGTAGTTTATCTTGTTATCTTAGTTTAACTTGCCTATCTTGTCATCATCCTTATGTTTACTTTCAGTTTATACATGTCATGTTACCTTTACTTGTTTCTATGCTGAAAGTTACTAGGACTTACCAGTCTGTATGACTGACCCGTTTTGTTTCGCCTCTTTTTCTTCCGTTCCCCCCCCCCAGGTTCTCAGGGAGGAAAACACTACTACTTAGTTTGGACTTCTTTCTGCTTCAAGATTATCATATATGGCTTGGACATTTCTTGGCTATGGCTGCTTTACTGTTTTACTTGGGGAATGATTTATGACTATGGTTTTATGCTTCTTTACTATTGCAAGACAGATTTCGATGTAATGGATTTAATGGCATTTTGATGTAAAAAGGCTTTAGACCTTTCTAGATTTTAAAGCAATGAAATTTGGTTCTTCTTCCGCTGTTTTATATGTTCTGTCTTGTAATATTTCTGTGTATGCTTACCTAGATAATGCTCCAACAAAGCTAGTGCATTCCCTTTGTGAGTGACCCTAATGGAGGTGGGGTGTTACATCGCTCGCTTCCTTGAACAGTTTCGGGTCCACATCGCACGACCCAAGAACGTCATGTCACTCACCACAATCAAGCAGATGCCTAGAGAAACTTTGTGTTCCTTTCTTGGAAGATTTAACGTTGCAGCAGCATCAGTTGATCACCTCGAACAATCGATGGTACTGATGGCAGCGGTATCCCGCGTTCTGGACAACACGGAATTCAAGAAATCTTTGTACCGAGACCCACCACGGAATCTCAACAAGTTTTACCTTGAATCGGATATATTTCTGCGTGAGGAAGACGCAACTTCCGAGAAGAAAGTTCTCGATATCAACATGCTTAAAGACGGAGAAATGTCTGATTCTGGAAATGGCAAAGGAAAAGCCGTCATCAGGAATGATCGCAACACTCATCCCCAGAGATGGCCCAGACATGAAAAGTATACTGAGCTCATTGTTTCACTTTCTGACATCTACATGGACACAAACGGTGTTATCTCCTACCCAAAGCCTCCCAGGAGGGAGCCATCGCAAAGAGAACAAGATTCTGGAAAGCACTGCTTATTCCACGATATGGACGGACATGACATGAATGAGTGCAGACATCTTCGTGATTTGATTGAGGAACGGGTTAGACGTGGAGAGCTGCCCGAGTATGTGAAACCATCAACAACACCTCCTGCTTCCCGGAGAGGGAATGACCCTGGATCGAGTTCTCATGGGCTCATTATCAACTGATCTGGATGAGATTAGCTTTCATTTTTTGCATTTCCTAGGCTTTAAGTTTTGTTTTTGCTTTCATTAGGTTTTCCGATTGGTTGAATCGGAGTACACACGTACGGGGTTAGGATGTAGCCCCAAAGCGTGCTCTAGAATCGGTGTCAAACCAATTAGGATTTGATTTGGTTTTGCATTTTGAATTGAATAAGGACATTCCAAGCATGGATTATGTTTGGAAAATTTAAGTATCTTGTCAGGATATGGCAGGATCCTCAACTTCGGGTAAAGTATGGCTTATACTTATTATGGAACTCTAGGTATGGATTATGCCTAGGGACGGACTATCTTGTCAGGCTGTGGCAAGCGTAGCTCTACTTCAGGTCTGAGTATGGTTTATACTCACTTTAGAATCTTAAGTATGGATTATACTTAGGAACTGCAAACGGTCTTGTCACGATGTGACAATAGAAATCGGGTATGGATTATACTCGGTTTGAACTCCAGGGTATAGATTATGCCCTGTAAATGGTTTTGTCAGGATGTGACAAAAGAAATCGGGCATGGATTATACTCGATTTGGACTTCTAGGTATGGATTATGCCTGGAAATGTTGGCCCTTGCCAGGATTTGGCAGGATGACTCAAACGACCCTTGATTATGGTTTATGCTCATTAGACGCCGAAGCATGGTTTATGCTCAGAAAATTTGAACAATATCGCCAGGATTTGGCATGTTTGTTTTTCCTTTATCTCTTTACAGGTATGGATTATATCTGTAGCAGGCAGACCCGGCAAGGTCATGGAATTATCGAATTTCTATGGCTTATAGATTTCCTGGACTATCCAGAACACATCTTCCTTCAACCAGCAAGATATGTTCTGGGCAGAAAACTTGTTGACACGGTTTTTGGTAAAAACTATCACACTGAATATCTGGATAACATCGCGCTCGGATATGGAGAACATCGTCAGAAGACAGGCAACGATTTGGTCAAAGTCGCATCACGAACAAAGAAAGGCCCGAAACTCCTATTAGATGACCTTTTTTGGGCCCGAAAACAGCGATTACGAAGCTAAGCTCAGTAACTCTTGTAAATCTCTGAATTAGCTTCAGTTTGAGCTTTGGTTTGGCTCAATCGGACTTACGGTTTGAAAGTTATGCCCGTTTCCATAAACTGGTGTAATTTGGCAACTTCCTGGATAAAGCAACGAAGCGTCACACGATCGGAGTATGCCTCATGCACCCTCGGATCGCCCCTCATCGGATCGCCCCCTCGGCTCGTGGTATACCTTCAGATCGCGACCCACTCTTAGTACACATGGAGACCACGACCCAATCGCCAACACTTCACTCCAGCTCGCAACCAGACCCAGATCGTGATAGCCATATCACGATCCGACCCATGATCACGAACCGATCTCCAGACCTACAGATACGTGCACTGTTTTGACCTATTCTTAAGGCTACTCCTGCTCCTACTTTTCTGGATCGGGTGCCACGTACCCCATCACGAACCGGTCTCCCCAGAAGCTCTCCTACAGCTATAAATACACCATTTGAAGGCATATTCAAGGATCTTTTGGCTCTAACTCCTCACAGCTTCCACCATTGCTCTCTACAAAGCAATTTCAGCAGCAAAGGAGCCAAGTTCCACATTATAACACGAGGATTTAGTGTATAATCTTATGATTTCTTACCCGTTTTCATTGTAAACATGAGGATTTCGTATATAAACCGAGAGAATTGTACGTGTAACTTCTTAGGATTTAAGAAGAGATAAAGTGGACGTAGGCTTGGTTTGAGCCGAACCACTATAAAAACTTCGTGTGTCTCCTCTTTGTTTACTTTTTTCTGCACTCTGTGATCTGCATTTTGGTGTTAGGCCTAGAAACATTTTGGCGCGCCGGGAAGGGGGGCACACGACAACCTCAATTTCTAGCTTGAAAGGAGACTCGATGGCGAACAAAAGGAAGAAGACTGGAACTTCCGCCCATGATGATGATGTTAACGCTGAAGACACAAAGAACGAGGCAAGCCAGGAAGCTTCCTCTCATGGAGATCCTTCTGCATACTTGACCAGAGAAGAGATGGATGGAGTTCTCACTGAACTGAGAGATCAGATGGCACGACAAGATGATCTCCTCCAGAAACAACAGGAAATGATCAACCAATTCTTCGCTCGGATGGATGGAAGGCCGAGCATTGCTCAAGTCATTGGAAATGAAGCCACAGAAGAGGCTCGGGCATCACATGGACTCGGGGGCAACCCCTTCGTTATTGGAAATGCACAGCGACCGACTTCAGCTCCAGATCGAATGGATACCGGAGCGCAAACTCTCACTCAACTACAACAGGGATCGGCTCGTGACAGGCCACCAGCACCGGGTCGGATCGACCCTCCTCAGTTTGCTCCACACGAACCATGATCTGGCGTTCACCAACCTGCCTCACGAACTGACCCCATCGAACCGGATCGGGTCGCCACCCTCGATCCGCGATCCACGAGCCGCGATTCCCAGGCAACAGCTCACCAATAGCTTCCATCCTCTCCTACATTCAACGCTTGGGGCACCAACTCTGATTTTGGTAGTTTGCTACAGCTTTTTGAAGGCAATCGAGTCGCTGATCTGATTCAATGCCTCTCGAGAGGCCGCACCTATCAGAGTGACGTGGATGACGTCAATCACAACCCATTCACTCAGGAAATCAGGAATTCCCGCAATCACCCGGATTTCAAACTCCCAAAACTAGAGCCATACAACGGCAGGACGGATCCTATTGTGCACCTGATGCGCTACAAACGACATATGGAAGTTCAATCGGCATCGGAAAATGTCATGGTTAAATGTTTTCCCCTCTTTCTGACTGATGTTGCAGCCATGTGGATTCGGCAGCTAGAAACGGAATCGATCAACAGCTGGAACATGTTGGTCGCTCGCTTACTTGAACAGTTTCGGGTCCACATCGCACGACCCAAGAACGTCATGTCACTCACCACAATCAAGTAGAGGCCTAGAGAAACTTTGCATTCCTTTCTGGAAAGATTCAACTTTGCAACAGCATCAGTTGATCGCCCCGAACAATCGATGGTACTGAGGGCAGCGGTATCCCGCGTTCTGGACAACACGGAATTCAAGAAATTTTTGTACCAAGACCCACCACAGAATCTCAGCGAGTTTTACCTTGAATCGGATAGATTTCTGCGTGAGGAAGACGCAACTTCCGAGAAGAAAGTTCTCGATATCAACATGCTTAAAGACGGAGAATTGTCTGATTCTGGAAATGGCAAAGGAAAAGCCGCCGTCAAGAATGATCGCAACACTCATCCCCGGAGAGGGCCCGAATATGAAAAGTATACTGAGCTCATTGCTTCACTTTCTGACATCTACATGGACACAAACGGTGTTATCTCCTACCCAAAGCCTCCCAGGAGGGAGCCATTGCAAAGAGAACGAGATTCTGGAAAGCACTGCTTATTCCACGATGTGGACGGACATGACACGAATGAGTGCAGACATCTCCGTGATTTGATTGAGGAACGGGTTAGACTTGGAGAGCTGCCCGAGTATGTGAAACCATTAACAACACCTCCTTCTTCCCGGAGAGGGAATGACCCTGGATCGAGTTCACGTGGGCTCATCATCAACTGATCTGGATGAGATTAGCTTTCATTTTCTGCATTTCTTAGGCTTTAAGATTTGTTTTTGCTTTCATTAGGTTGTCCGATTGGTTGAATCGGAATACACACGTACAGGGTTAGGATGTAGCCCCAAAGCGTGCTCTGGACTAAGTGTCAAACCAATCAGGATTTGATTTGGTTTTGCATTTTGAATTGAATAAGGACTTTCCAAGCATGGATTTTGTTTGGAGAATTTAAGTATCTTGTCAGGATATGGCAGGATCCTCAACTTCGGTTAAAGTATGGCTTATACTTATTATGGAACTCTAGGTATGGATTATGCCTAGGGACGGACTATCTTGTCAGGCTGTGGCAAGCGTAGCTCTACTTCAGGTCTGAGTATGGTTTATACTCACTTTAGAATCTTAAGTATGGATTATACTTAGGAACATCAAACGGTCTTGTCAGGATGTGACAAAAGAAATCGGGTATGGATTATACTCGGTTTGAACTCCAGGGTATGGATTATGCCCTGCAAACGGTCTTGTCGGGATGGGACAAAAGAAATCGGGTATGGATTATACTCGATTTGGACTTCTGGGTATGGATTATGCCTGGAAATGTTGTCCCTTGCCAGGATTTGGCAGGATGACTCAAACGTCCCTTGAGTATGGTTTATGCTCATTAGACGCCGAAGCATGGTTTATGCTCAGAAAATTTGAACAATATCGACAGGATTTGGCACGTTTGTTTTTCCTTTATCTCTTTACAGGTATGGATTATATCTGTAGCTGGCAGACCCGGCAAGGTCATGGCATAATCGAATTTCTATGGCTTATAGATTTCCTGGACTATCCAGAACACATCTTCCTTCAACTAGCAAGATATGTTCTGGGGGGCAAACTTGTTGACACGCTTTTTGGTAAAAACTTTCACACTGAATATCTGGATAACATCGCACTCGGATATGGAGAACATCGTCGGAAGACAGGCAGCGATTTGGTCAAAGTCGCATCACGAACAAAGAAAGGCCCGAAACTCCTATCAGATGACCTTTTTTGGGCCCGAAAACAACAATTACGAAGCAAAGCTAGGTATATTTTGTAGATCTTTGAATTAGCTTCAGTTTGAGCTTTGGTTTGGCTCAATCGGACTTACGGTTTGAAAGTTATGCTTGTTTCCGTAAACTGGTGTAATCTTGCAATTTCCTGGATAAAGCAACGAAGCGTCACACGATCGGAGTATGGCTCATGCACCCTCGGATCTCCCCCCTCGGCTCGTGGTATACCTTTAGATCGCGACCTACTCTTAGTACACATGGAGACCACGACCCGATCGCCAACACTTCACTCCAGCTCGCAACCAGACCCGGATCGTGATAGCCATATCACGATCTGACCCATGACCATGAACCAATCTCCAGACCTGTAGATACACGCACTGTTTTGACCTATTCTTTAGTCTACTCCTGCTCCTACTTTTCCGGATCGGGTGCCACGTACCCCATCACGAACCGGTCTTCCCAGAAGCTCTCCTACAGCTATAAATACACCATTTGAAGGCATTTTCAAGGATCTTTTGGCTCTAACTCCTCACAGCTTCCACCATTGCTCTCTACAAAGCAATTTCAGCGGCAAAGGAGCCCAAGTTCCACATTATAACACAAGGATTTCGTGTATAATCTTATGATTTATTACCCCTTTTCATTGGAAACACGAGGATTTCGTGTAAAAACCGAGAGAATTGTACGTGTAACTTCTTAGGATTTAAGAAGAGATAAAGTGGACGTAGGCTTGGTTTGAGCCGAACCACTATAAAAACTTCGTGTGTCTCCTCTTTATTTACTTTTTTTTGCACTCTGTGATTTGTGATCTGCATTTGGGTGTTAGGCCCAGATTTTGGTCAAACAGTTGAGTATTGAAATAGATTTATTCTATAAAAATAAGCGTTGTTTATTATTGTCAAGTAATAGATAAAAGATATCTCGTAACGTTGTTTTACGAGTAATGAGTTAAAATGATCTCCTAATATTATAATAACGTGGCTAATGTTTGAAAGTGAAAATAGAAACAAAATATGATTTAGGATTTTGTTAGGTATTAAAATCGAATTTGTTTAAAGAATAAATCTTATGTATAATCAGAAGCGTAAACTATATTTTTAATATCGAAGTATTTAAGGGTTTTAAATATACATTTGTTATAAATTAAAAGGCCAAGTGAGACCGAATACTGAACCAGTGAACTCACTGGATCGTCATGATTGAAACACTGTTTATTTTGATAGTTAAATCACCGACTATCAAATCTGTCCAATACGATTGTTGGTACAGAAAGACCGGGATCGAATTTATATTCGAAAACCATTCCGACCAACAAATACGTGACAATATTAGAAGATGATCGAGATGGAGCATTGAAGACCCTAGATTTTTGTAAATGGAAGAACTGCTAATAATCTAGAGATGTACTGTGGTTCTGTTGTGGTTGGAATCTACAGGTTGCAAGGACTTCTCGTTACTGACCCATGGGGTGATTCCTATATTGGATGCATTATGAGAGTACCTTCGGTTCATCCTGTTCTTGGATGACTTGTATGGACGAATGTCTGACAGAGTATTTCCTGAAACCACGTACGTTGATTTTTTTACAAATATACCGAATGGTGGCAAAGAGGGGCACTTCTTTTATACCCAGAGTATATTTGTTGACATCAATTAGTGACTTGACGGATCTGACGATGTGGCATTCAAAGTGAATGGTGACCAGATGTTCCAAAAGAGGAATTTAAACCTTAAGCCTCATCAACCGGGGAATGATAGAAATCGGCCAGGCAACATGGCTATGTGGGTCGCTCCCATTAGGGTGTATAATCGCCTATCTAGAGAAAATCTATTTGCTTCTTTAATCTATTTCGATGATGTCCCTTTTCGGGAAACGGTGGGTCGCACCTAACCGTTAGTGATATACATTTGATACACTCAAGCGAAATGAGTAGTCGGTCATGTGAGGGCCGGGTTGCAAGACGTTCTTGTTGAACCCAGTATATTCGCCTCTAGAGATACACTATCAGCAGGTGGTCCCATACCTTGTCATAGTCGAAATCCAACTTCCAATAAGTGCCCGCGGTTTTGATTGTATACTATATATGTGGAGCGTGAGATGCAAGCGTTCTACTAGATTCTATTTACTTGTATTTAGACATTATTATAATACCAGGCAAGATATTGGTTTAAAAATGTTTTGGGTTATCGTAAGGTAAAAACCGTCCGTATTTATGTGGGATTTGGTCTTACGATTATCCTTTTCTTTGAAGGATTTTAACTTTAAAATCAGGTTGAGTGATACCCTTAATACTGCGCGAGTTTTTCTCACTCTGGTTCACCAGACTGACCCGGTGTTTTGTAAATGCTCGGGTTAACCCGGGGTGTACAGGTTTAGGTTATCAGATGCTGCGAAGTCCAGAGACGAGCTGGAGGTGTTCAGGCGTATGATATTATATAGTTACTATTCCAATGTATGTTGTGTATAGGGCAGATTATTATAACTGCCCAGTGATGTTGATGTAATCTGATATTGTAAGTTTTATTTAAAGCTATCAATAAAGTTATTTCTGTATTATATTTTGTTCTGCTGCGATATGAGACTCTGTGGTGTGTTGGTTCTTCTTCTCCTTCTATTCTAATATTTCTTTCTTTCTTACCTCATCCTCTAACTTCTTTCTTCTAGTAATCCATTTTCCATACATTTTGGGTTGGACTGGTGTGGTTTGGTCAGCTCAAAAGGTACCGGAAATTTGGGTCGCTACAGATGTACTTATCAACTCTGGGGCGAAATGAGAAAGCACATTGAACTGATTTAGATACTCTTCAAAGCTCATATCTCCTTGTTTTAAATCGACAAATTTTTCGTACATTTTGGAAATTCCTGCAGCTAGCATATATCACTCTTCAAAGACCTCCTTAAATCTTTCCCATGAAATATAATCTTCGTGTTCCCTTGTGTGATGGTTTCCCACCAAACTAAAGCTCCATTTTCTAACGCTAAGTTAGTTATAACCCTTTTTTTCTCATCGCTTAGGTGCAAACCCTTGAAAATTCTTTCACATGACTTCATCCAAGCTTGTGCTTCAATAACAGACTCGTTTTCTTTTAATGTTTTGCCTCCAAGTTTGGCAAAGTTCTTGTAGGGATCTGGCAAGTCTCTTTGAATTTGTACTTTCCCCTGAACTTCATTAACAATAATTGGGCCACTACCATTGGTAGTGTTATTGCTTTGTACCCTACGTCATCCTCCACAGTTGCTCATTTCTTACCAATTTGCTATAGTAAGAAAGCTCAAATTAGGGCATATGAATGAATTTTTTTAGGTAAAAGCAATAAATATAGATAGAAAATAAAGGAGTATAGGTTTTCTTTACTCAGATTTGTACTCATTCTAGGGAATTACTAACCTCATCTCTAATGAATTATCCAATGGTTATACCCACAGACCTAACCTTTAGATCTGATACCAAACTATGACAACCCAAAAATTCATACCATTTTAATTGAGTATAAACCACACAACTCTGATTCAAATGGATAATAACTCTCGACCATCCACTAGCGACCCAGATTTTCGACCTTTGAACATCGACAATTAATGTATCTAAAGATAATCAATATCGAAAGTCCAAATGTCTAAATCCTAATCATTAGTGTTTATGGGTAATAACACATCAAAATATAGGTAAAAACACAGCGGAAAAAAATAACTTCCATATATTACAAGTTCAAAATACAACAGTCATATGAGAGAAGTACATGAACTGATACATGAAAATATTTTACAACTACATATGTCCAATATACATGGACTAATTAAACATAAGAACGGGAAAGAAAAAGAATAAGGTCTTCAAAAGATAAATCCAAAAATCAGCACCTTCATGATAAGCATCTATTCCAAAATCCTAGCTCCAGTAGCTAACTGAAAAACCCAAAACACTAGGTTGCCCGTGTGGAAAATACGGACACCCAACGTTTAGGCGAAGAAAACAATAAACTCCGGATCAGTCATGGCACTGATGTGAGGATTTTTTTTTAATCATTTTAAAGTAAGGCAATTCATAGGAACATGCCATATAACACGGAATATGTTTTCTCCATATGAATACCAGTGCATAAAACTCGCAATGCTCTTTAGACAATGAAGCTATCATAAGCTCTCACGCCACACACACTATGCAAACGCACACTTGGGCGAGATTTCACTTATAATAACAAAAATATGCTTTATATTTAAAATTTCCCTAATATTATTATTAGTGCATAGTGTGAAAATCACTTTCGTAAATAAACTTATCAATCTTAGCCGACATAGGTACCATAATATTATGCCGACCTCCTACGCGTTTTACGTAGGATCTGCAATAGAAAATCGTATGGGCACATAGTGGATGAGTTTGGATTTCCAACAAATGTCTAAGGCTTAGGAACTTCCTTACCAAATGGGTACGCCTCTAGCAAACATCCTGAGAAGTTAACCCTTCTCTTCCAATACAAGGTCATCGGTGTTGTTCAAAGCCATGACACACGAGTACGCCATTTCCTGGTTGTTATCAATCTTTTCTACGAGTCCCGAATTTTTCAACAAGACCAATACCAGGGCTCCATACCATAGCACTACCTCATAAATATCCACATAGCAAACACCCGGACTCCATACCGTAGTGTTGCTTCAAAAAGCTAGAAAGAAATGGTCATCCCTAAGGGTCGCAAACCCCATAATCGTGCCGCATATTTTCCTGTTTCACTCATTTCCAGGATGTGAGGTTGACGAAGCCTCGTTCCCACAAAGTCCTTCTTTTCAACAAAGACTTTTATTTATCTACGAACAACACTTTGTATGCCACATTTTCATTTCATCACATATAATTGATAATCACTAAACATATAACCTTTGAGCTCATACATCTTAAAGAAGGGTGTTAAGCTAAGGTATAAGCCTCCCCGCCACCAATAGAAATATGTTTAGTAAAGATCAACTACACATGAATCGATACAATGTCAGACATACATCCATACACGTCTGTTCTGGGTCTGAATGAAACCAAAGGCACCTTATTTCTCGTCCAATAAAAAAGAGAGGCCCTTGCATATCTGGAATTCTTTCAAGTACGTCCGGATCACAACCACTTAACTAATATAAAATCCTTCTACAAATCGAAGCTAACCATTCAAGACATTCAGCAAGCAGTCCTTTCGATGTGAAGAGCCCTGGTCTTTACCATCGTCTTCAATTTCATTCGATTTGCTCTAACACATCGTTTTTATTATTCAGAATGGTTTACGGACCCAAAAACCATTCCTGGTCTTTCCGAATAATAAGTGCAAATTCAAAAGAATTTATATGGAACATATATGTGCCTAAGATTCTTCCTTTCAAATTGGAAAATCATGCGCTTCACTTTTAGATCAAAATCTATAAGTTTCACAAATTTTCAAATAAAATTGTATCTTCCCAACTAAAATCAGTTTCAAGTGATTTAAAATGATTTTACAATATTTTTAAACAATTTTATTTGACCTCTTTCATAAAAGTCCAAATTTGACCTATAAACGGCAAATTCAGGATTTTTATTGAAAACTGATTTTGACTTGTTTCAAAATCTAACCATTGGATCTTAGAATTTTCTTTTGAAATTGAAATCTCTTTTAATTTGGAACCAAACATTTTATTTTCGGAAAATCCGACGGTCGGATCTCCCGGTATATTATTTTAAAGTTAACGGTCAAAATTCGCGAACTGTTGCGGCGTAACTAGTTATGTTCTGACGGTTTTGTGACTCGGACTCAAAATCCATCTGATTCACTTCCAATTGGTTTATTTTTTGATTCAAAATACATATACAACCATTTGAAAATAATTTTTCAAAATTTCAAACTTAGGATCAAATATTTAAATTTGTGAATATTATATTATTATTTTAAATAATAAAATATTATTATTTTTCACATCAAATAAATTTCAAATCTTTTTCAAATTGATTTCAAATCTTTTTCAAATTATATTTCAAATCTAATTTGTTTACACATTTAAATAAAGTTCAAATTAAATTTCGAATTAACTATCCCTTTCGTTGGATCAGATAGGGATAGACAAAAAGAGAGAGTAGGAAATTAGATTTTCCAAACTCAAGCCTATATATCATCCTTTCGGTCATCCTAGAACGTTCCAGTATTTCTCGAAAGAGACTTCGTAAATATATATGTCCCATACATGTGTCATTCACTTTAAGTGTTAGTTACATTAACACTTAATTATCCAATGAATATCATTTCAAATAAGTGTTAATACACCTTACCACTTTCAACCAACAATCCAATAACTTAGCCAATAACCAAATTAACATTCAGTAACCCAATTAACATCCAATGACCAAATTAACATCCAATAACAACACAAGGTGTCATTAACTTAAGAATTCACACCATTAACACATAAAGGTGATTTTTCTACACTTTCAACTAAGTGTCCACATTATTAACATACGAAAATAACGCCTTAATACATTAAACTAAGTGTCTACACAATCAGTACATAAAGGCGACGTTTTTAACACTTAAATCTAAGTGTTTACATAGTTAACATATGAAGACTGTATTTTTAACACATTAAGGTAAGTGCTTGCAGTTTAACTATACCAAAGTGATATCTTTATCACTTTAAAGTAAACATATCCACTTTAACATACCAAAGGTGATGTTTTTAACTTCGTACACTATGTATTCATACTTAACATACACAAAGGTGATGTTTTTAACTTCACACACTATGTATTCACACTTAACATACTTAGTTATAACCAAACCAACCCTAGCTCAAACCAATCATCATCATATCCAAAGCAAACTTACATATAAGCAATATATACTATTTTTAACACAAAAATGTTAATTTTCCCCTCACCGTGGGTTTCACTCCTTCACTCTTTAAGTGGAAGGATTTTAGCTTGAAACCCAATAAAAGTTTACTCTTTTGAATTTAAAACTTGTAAAAGTTTGATTTTTATGTAGGACAGGCCTTGCTAGTTTTACGAAGGATGGATATAAGTGTTTTTAGGATGGGAAGATATGATTTTTAGGTGGAATGGTGCAAGGTGGTCACGGCCTTGGGGGTATTTGGGCTTAAATCTTGCAAATGATATAAGGAGGTTCCTATTTTGGAGAAGAAGCGTGGAATTAAAGTGTTTTGGAGTTTGAAAAGTGGAGAGAAGAGGGGAACAAGGGGAAAGTTGTGAGTTCAAGGAGAGGAGCCATTTTTGAGTTTTTAGAGAAGAAGAAGAAGGAAGAAGTGAAATGAAAGGTGGTATGTTGTTTTGTAAAGAGAAGAAGAAGCATACAACATTTTGACAACTCAAAAGTTACTTTTAAAGGAAAAGAGACACCTCAAAAGCAAGAGAGTGGGAGGCACATGGATGTGTTTTTAAGAGGATGTTGATTTGGCATATCAGGACAAAAATTGAATTGTTTTGTTACTTAACTTAAGGGTTTAAATTGTTTAACTTAATTATTTCACTTCTTAGCTAATAATGTTAATTAAAACACTTAACCAATTACTATAATAAACTAAATTCGAAATCAAATAATATATTTGAAAATATTTCAAAATCCATTGAGATTATATTTCAAGTTCATTATTTAAAGTGATTGAAAATACGGGTCATTACAATCTGAGTTTGTATGCAAATGTTATACATGTTTTTAGATTTGAATTTAGAATGTATAAAATAATAAAAATAAACCTCACCTAATCCCTATTCGCCACGTCAGTATCCCTCCTACATCACACCTGCCTGTCCATTACAATTATGAACGCAAGCAAAAGAACCCATAACTGTCAAAAATTTTAACACCCCATTCTCCTTGCTCCGACCACCATTTGACTCGACCACCGCCATTCTAAAGCTAACGCTGAACTGCACCTCTGCCGTAAGACTACCCCCTCCATTCAACCAACATGGTCGCGTCGCCCCAAGCAAGTTCATGGGTTTCGGCCCTAGAGATGAATATTTCAGTCAATTTCGACCACCATAAATCAAATCGAACTCACTGCTGGTTTCATATGCTCGAGCACCACAACTTTTGTTTAGACACCTTTCACAAAAAAAGAGATGATTTATAATGCATATAGTCATGAAAAAGTTGATTCATAACGTCCGTGCCCATGATTATCAGGTGCGTTGTTAATGTCGTTATAAGATTTTATTACGAGAATAATCATTATATAATACATGCGTCTTGTAAGGAGCTTAGCCGTTGTACTATAAATATATTGTAACGATCCATGTCGTTGTTATATACATATTTTACCATGACATTACTCTTTATAATACGCGCGTCTTGTAACGAGCTTAGCCATTGTAATATAAATATATTGTAACCATCCATGTCGTTGAATATTTTACCACGACACTACCCATATAGTACACGTGCCTTGTAACGAGCAGATTTGTTGTATTATAAATATGTTATAACGTTCCATACCATTGTAATCTACATATTTTACCACGACACTACCCGTTAAAATATTAAGATTTTGTCATGATAAAGTTCATTGTAACATTTGATTTTTGTTACAAGCGTAGATGTTGCAATACCATTTTTTCCACCATGTGCAGACTTTAGCACAACTATATCAGTTGTAATGATGAATATTGCAACTACATTAACCCTGGCAGTATATAAATAGTGAACCATATATATATATAGCTGACACAAAGAATTCACATGAAATAAAATATACAATTCAGAAACAAGTAAAACAAAACTATCGAAACAACAACTGATTATATAGCAACATAAATTTTCATAGAGTTCAAAGTATGATACATAACATCAATACAACATAGTTCCAACATAAACAAAAACTAAATAAAAGTGAGTCAAAGTGCAACTTTAACACTTATGATGAAAATTCTATAAATCTCGTAGACGACACTCGGACCAATAATAAAGCCACCATCAATTATGTCAAAAAGTTTATAGTTACCATTTTAGGGAGCTTTGTAAATTGGTGCTTCCGGATTATACACTTGCTCCACCTATACAACCTTTTCGTCTTGTGATACCGTTCTATGATGACATATTTTTTGTTTCCCTAGATGTCCTTTTGCTACCTCTATAGAATTGTCAGACAACAATACAACCGATTGCCTTTCCCTTAATGAGGATGCAACACCGTCATTAGTGTGAAGTCCCAAGCTAGCTCTTGCATTGTTATGATGGCTCTCATGATGGTTTTCTATATTGGATGCAACATCGGCTCTAAGTGCCAGATTTCCTCCAAATTGACTCATAAATTGCATCAAACTTTGCTGCATACTTAGCATAGTAGAATTCACTAATTTGAGATCATTACTAGTTGATTTTGTTTTTTCCTCCATGTTCATTCTCCACTTTCTATTTTCCTCCTCCTCGAACTTAGTTATCGCTTTTGAGGCTTGTACAACCTTCACTTGCTTTAGAGTTTCCCTAGGGCTAATCGCACTACAATAACTCTTTCTTATTTCATCTCTTAAAACTTCAACAATTGGATCTTTTTCAATAGCTCTTTCTTTTTTCATCTCTTAAAACATTAGCAATTGGATCTTTTTCAAAATCTTCAAAACTTCAACTTCCATCATCATCATCATCATTGAAACTAGCTCTCGCCTTTTGTCTTTCTTCTGCTGCTTCTACCAACATCTACAAACGTATAAAAATTTAAATTAGATCATTTTCATTTTTTTTCAAAAATTTTATATAAAACCAACTAAAAAATAGGTGTTGCTTCCATACTGAACATGATTTTACATATGTGTTGATGTTGTTTGCGAAGAAAACTAAAAAAAATAGGTTTTAATAGCCAATTATAATTCAGTAGGTTTTAATGACCTTCATTTCTGCCATAATTAAAAAAGGACACATTATTATCGTTATTATTGTTTTAGAAAAAAACTAGTTAAAAGATTTTACTTACATATTTCTTCGCTGCGTAAGGAATAACCATCCCAATTATTTTACTTGTATGTGCAACTTTCCAGGCCATGACACATGTAACTTTCTCTTGTGAATTCTCCGCTTCCTAAGCAAACAAACATAAACAAATTGTTAAAATATATTATATGTTAGTAATGTTCATGAAAGACTAGTTACATACTAGCTATTCATATAATTTACAATAAGTTTTTCTTCCCAAGGTATGAGTCATCATACATTTGCTTTTATTGTTAGCATTTATTTTCTACTGTTTCTTCTTCTTGTCCGTGCACTCGATGTCAACAAAACTTTTCCACCAAACCTTATCAATGTCATCGGGACGTTTCTCATAGGCAACTTGTTTGGGTATGAGCTTCCCATCTTATTTAAGGTAGGTTTTACGCACTTTCGATTTCATTGATCTATAATATTGCGGAAAAGGTTTCTGTAATATTGGTCTAGCAACCTTGGAATCGATATTCAACTCAAACTCCCTTTACATGCGTACAAGGATCATATTAATTAGCATATATAGATAATGCAATGTAATGCTTTGAAAATAGAAATGATTAATGAAGTGAACTGGTGCATAAATCATAACTGAGCTAACAATGCAATAATAACTTGGTTTACTTCATTACTATCAGATTTGCAACAAACTCATAATTGAACAGAAAGTTCAATGCACAATAACGCTAAAAAATGGCAGCACAAGTTATATGAAATAATATGATCTTTAACACTGTTAATATTAAATTCAAAAACTGTAATTATTTTGGTGATTCTTTTGCATTTGGTTTCATCAGTTACCTCGGTCATGCTCAGTTCATATTATCTAATATTAATATCAATATAATTGGTGTTGGGTGCTCTTAATGACCAACTAAATGCAAACTAATACCATACGGTGTTAACTCTATTACTAGGGGTGAGCATTCGGTCGGTTCGGTTGGTTTGGTGGTGCAAAAACTCAAACCGAATTGAAACCGAAAATTTTCCAAACCGAATTAATTTCGGTTAATTTGGTCGGTAGCCGATTTAACCGAACTTGAAGGATGTATTATAATTATAATGGTGGATTCAGTAAAAGTAAAACAAAAATACATGTTTGAAGAAATTTTATGTAGTGTAATTTATGTTTATGATAAAATTTGATCTATTTGCAATAAATACGTTTATATTATATAACTAAACTAATTATTTAAAGTACTACAATACTGTAAAATTAGATAATAAATTAAAAGTTCGGTTAATTCGGTTAAACCAATAACCAAAAAAAATTATTTTACAAACTGAGTTCAAACCGATTTAGTTTTAAAACCAAATCGTACTGAACGAAATGAACTGGTTTGGTCGATTAATTCGGTTTGAACCGAATATTGCTCACCCCTATCTATTACCATCCAGAGCCATGACTACTGCCTTCCATTTCAACTTTACATGCACCTACACAATCAAATCTACACATGCACATGCAACTTGTTGTTTTTAAAATTTCCAGAGAATAAGAAAAATAATGAAAGAAAATGTGGGGATATTTGTTTATAGAGAAGAAAATTGGAATGCTATGCTTGGTAAAGGAGGGGGAAATGAACGTAGGTTTGTGTATTTCCATTTTTTAATCCAATACCCTCTATTTTCATGTGTCTGTTCCTCCTTACAGAGAAGAAAAGAATGGTCCTATGTGCATGTCCTATCATGTACATGTAAGCTACTTAAGAGCTCAGAAATAAAAAGATAGGGAATAAAAAAGAGGCATAGTGAAGAAGTGAAAGGGGTATGTTGAACTTGTACATGCATTGTGTGTGTACATATATTGCAGGTATGTTTATTATATAGGCAAAGTCTACTTCTACGCTAAGAAAATGATAGAATTAGCAAACAAGTGCAAATGCAAGTAGAATGGAGACAACGAAGAATGGTGTGGACATGGACATGTACGCACATCGATACTGCCAATTTTTTATGTAGAGAGATAAAGTTAACTACTACTGGTTTATCAATTTCAGCACTCTTTTGGGCAGCTTCACTAACATTAGAAACACTCTTAGACAACCTGTTCATTTCAACATCTACCATTTACCTAGCTGAAATCTTTTGGACACGTCTAAATTCCAACACTCTTTTGGGCATGTCTGGATTCATGACGTTATTTTGCACTGCCACCAGTCCTTGCATTCCCGAATGCCTACAGTGCCTCACTACTATATATATATACACACACACACACACAATTACTATGTATCGCTCATTATAACTAATTTTCCTATTAATGAAGATTAAACGAATATGTGTAATCATGCGTAAATGTTGATATATAGAAATTAGATTGAAAGTGCAACAAGTATAAAAGATTGAAATCGTCCCTAGAAATCGAGATGTCAAACCTTGATATATACCAGCATGACTTTATTATACTTTTATTTGTTTATTTTGTATTATAGTTTATTTTTGTAAGCTCCTATATCCTATGACAGCATAGAATTGATTTCACTAAAAAAAATTACATTTCCTTTTTGTTTTACTTATAGTTAAAGGTTATGCTGGCGAGATAATGGCAGTAAAATCATACAGTTTGTTGCACATTGAAATATGAGTTCATCCTCTCATATCTTCTTCCTGGTCAGATATACAATTTCAGAAAATCCCCTGCTTTTAGTTCACATAGTCGGGAAATTGATGGACTCTAAGAAATAGTAAATATGAACAGAGGTGAAATTTTTTCTCATTTATGAAATTAATTTCCTGATCATCAAGAATGGATTTTTTGAAAATATAATCGACAATTTGAAATTGTTTATGCTACTTGCATTAACATATAATGAGTTGATGAAAGGCTTTATAGAATAAAGCAGCAACAACTTATTGATGTCACCAAATTTGGCAATGGATTACCAGTTTTAATTCCCTACATTTATTAATTTTTATCCAAGTATATTTCATATTTTAGGCATTATCAACGTGGAAGATAGGAAGCAAAAACAGGATGATCTCTACCATGTACGTTGGAACCTTCATAAATCTTCAAGGTAAAACTCATGTTTCGATCGTAACTTATTTATATTATTTAACTATTCAATCTTAGACATTAGCGTTCGGGCTTAAGATTATATTACTTTCTATATTATTGTTTCTACCTTGATTCTTCAAGTGTTTTTGTGTAGTTGAGCGCTTTTTTTGTTTTTGTTGTCTATTTAACAATGTCATCAGAAACCAACCTCATTATCACTAATGGCATCACCTGGAGACACATATCATCCTCACCAAACAACTTAAACCACTGCCACTTACGGCACTTCACCTCCTCCATCACTTCATCCCTTCAAACTTCTCACTTGAACCACCTGCTTGGATCTCTAGGCGGTAACAAATCGACCAACAACCTAACACGCGAACTACCTGTAGCTAATAACCATAATAGTACCATAAGCTTCACTTTCCTTCCAATATCGCACAAAATTCACTACATCAATCACTTTCCCCAATCTACCCATTCATCCCCCAACCAAACTCCAACTATGCCATCATATGCAACTTTGCACTTAAGCATTTACAACAACATATACCACAAGCTATCAACATGCATTGGCGAAATTGCCTCGCTAACAAACTTGTAAACCCATAACAACTACTCTTAAACAATCGCCTACCTTATATTATCAACATAACCATGACCAAACAACCTCCTACACCCACTAACTACTGCAAATCTTCCTCACAATAACTCAACAATTAATCCTCTACTAATTGACACTTCTAAAACTTCTCCATTTATCCTCCACTTCATAACACAATATCGTCGACAACATACTTTATCACCACATTCCCAAACATTTGCAACTAATCTCCTTCCTGCTCAAACATTCTTTCATTGTGCAAACCACAAAACCAAATTCCACCCTTCTACAGCATACCAAACACACTCTTCGGTCCATCCCTGGACAAAACTTTTAACCACTTCAAGTCCCCACCCGTCATCTTCAACTAGAAACCCTCTGGAAATAACTCCATCGCAATCGCCTTCCACCTCCAATACCCAAATCCAAATAGAACACCTCCACCCCCATTCAAAAACTCCACCACTGTGAAAATGTAATCCATAGCGATTCAAATCCTTAGTCGATCTGATCTTCTCTCTTTTGACAAACTCCCCAAATCAGCACATGTCGCCTTCATCTTCTCTCGCCAAATCAGCTGCAAACTCCTTCAATACCTCGACCTCAAAGTCAACCAAAACTACCTTTCAACTCATGAATAGCTACTGTCATATCACAAACCACCATTGCAACACCCTGTAAAAGACATAAATATTAACAATAAATAAAATAAACAATTTAATAATAAAATAAGGCTAAAATTTAAGATTTTGCATCTTTATGAATTTGGCCATGAAAATCTTTTATTTGGATTCATGGCGAAAAATTGAATCGTTTTCATATATATTATGCTGAAAACGGTTAATGTATGAAGAAGATACAAGCAAATGAAATTGGACAACAAAACGCAATATATATATATAATTAGATGATATATATATATATATATATATGTGTGTGTGTGTGTGTGTTTGTTTCCATATTTAAATAACTAAGGGAGAATTTGAAATTCAAACCGAGGATAAGATTATGAGGACAGAGAATATTGTAAGTAAGGAAAGAGATTAAGAAAATAAAGCAATGTATTATTTAATTAGATACCTCAATGCCACATAGATTCATTAGGCGTTTCAGCGACCACAAGGTCGACCTCCCCCTAGAAGGGGTGTCGACTGCCGGTCAACCGCCCAGGTCGACCGCCTAACGGCTGAGGAGCCCAATGAATCTATGTTTGGTTAGGGTTTTCTAAAGGGATATATATATGGCCTGGATTACAATTGAATAATCTAACGGCCTACGCTCAAAAGAGCGATTATATATAGGCCCTCATATTACACAACAAAACTCTAGCCGCTCTCTTATCTCAACCACCATGCCATCCTTCTGACATTGCTAAATTCCAAAAAAGTTTAGGAATTTCTCTTCTATTCCTCTAACCATTGTTCTTATCTTCTCTCTAATTTAAATTCATATAGGTTTTTGTATGAATTGTGTAATTTAGTATATATATATATATAAGATTTAAAAGATGTTTCTCACAGATATATTAGGAGGATGGGAGCAAGTTTTTCGCGAAGATTAAGCACATATCTAGATCTACTACAGAAATCCTACTTATTCATCCTTAGATCTGTGAGCGGAATATTGTTTTCTTAGGCGTATTCTATTTTTCTAACAGATTAACATGTTGATAGTTGTGCCTAGAAGGAACTGGAAATCGATAACATCAATAAAAAAACCTCAAAATCCTGTATTTTATATTTGCATAAGAATTTTCATGTTATTTGGATTTGTGGATTTTTGATCTTAATGTTGGATTGAGGATGAAAGGGGTGTTGTTTTTGTTTCTACTTTGTGTAATCCACCCTTATGTAAACATTTGATTATAACCTAAAAAGGTTTAAATTTGGATATTCCATGATTTGATTAGGTTTGGATTCTATTTTGAATCCAATCGTGTTCATACTTGAAATATATCAAATCTAAACATTTTATGTGCAAACCACCAAAAAGGAATGAATTAGATAAAGTGGAACTTATAAACGTATATGTATATATTATATGTAACAACCCTGAACTTTGGGGCCAATTTAAAATTTTTATTTTAAGTTATTTTAATGAGTTTTTGATATTTAAAATAATTTATTTTAAATAATAAAGATTAAAAAAATTATTTTATTTGAAGTAAAACTTAAAATTTATATTAATTCTATTCCGAGCCCGAAATGGCACGGTAATTTCAAAATTCGTTTTTCAACTTTGGAAAAATATATAAAATTCATTATAAGTCAAAATTAGACGAAACAAGAAACGCTAGAACCGTATTGATGATATCTTTATAATGAATTTAATAAATTTAGATTTCAGTTTGTAATTTGTAAGTTATGTCAAAATTAAAATTTAGAAAGGTCGCTATGAAATATATATATATATATATATATATATATATATATATATATATATATATATATATATAAAGGTCAAAAATGCTACTTTTTGCATACGAAGGAATTTGGACTCGAAACCACTTCCATTGAGTTCAGAATGATGTTTCTGCATTTAAAAAGTATAAACACTTATATATTTCGAGTTTCAGAAATTATTTGTTTAAAAATGTATTTTTAATATTTAATATATACGCCTGGAAAATAGTCATTTTACAAACGACCTCCGTTTTCGACGAAACCACTTTTGTTGGATTCGTAATGTCAAATTATTGCTAAGTTTAATTTTCCAGAATTTTTAGAATTTATTTGTGACTGTGGAAAAAGAAAATGTGTTTTGTCAATTTCGGTCAATTTTAATCGACTTGAAAAAGGCCATTTTTCAAATAGGCTCAGAATTCGACAAAATTGATTTTGTTAGGACCGTATCGTCGAAACAAAGCCAGAAATAATTTTTCTGGATTTTTCTGAGTTCGTATGTGGACCCGGTAAAATTAAAAAGTGCGTTCGATTTAATATTAAAGATTTATTTTAAAAATATGCTATAAACTTCAGAATTAGACTTCGGCACTAGCGCCATTGCGTTCATAAGGCGTCAAAACATATTGTTCGACAGTCGTTGGGCTCCGTTTGGAGATCGGACGGAAAAACCCTGATTTTGGAATTAATTAAATAAAAAAAGAGAAAATATGCTCAAATACAGTATAAATACGGGGCCAGTACGTCTTCTTCCTCTTCTCGTTTCAGCCGCCACCATAACCCATAACCCTTCGCATTTTCAAGCTTCGATTTCTCCTCCTCCGCTCAAAATTAGACCACCCCGCTGTGGAGTATTTTGTAGAGCCTTCTCTTCTCTTCGAGTCCATACCAAAATCTCCCCGCCCCGTTGCCTGTAGCCGCCGCACCAGCCCTCCAAACCCGCCGTTGTCACCCCCCCCCCCCCAGCGCCACCACAGGCGATCGCACTTCCCCCTCTCGTAGCTCTCTGACATCGCGCCAACCCCGCTGAAAGTTATTGCGTAAATCTCCAGAAAATTCGAATCAAAGATTTGAACAAAACTGAAAATTAAGGTATGAAATTCAATCAGATTTGCGACGCTTATTTCTATTGCAATTGCAGTAGTAAAAAGTAATTGATAATTTATTCATACGAACTCCAAACTGAAAATTTTCAGATCCGAGAGAACCATGACTTCGAATACGACTTTTAAAAAGCGATTGGGACAAATTCTGAACACGTTTGAATTTCTAATACTGATCCAATCAAGGTGAGATTCTATTTTAAATAATTAAATCAAGTTAATTATTATTTTTTAATTATCTAAATCAGTTGAATTGTCGATGAACTAGATCTGCGAAGTGATAAGTTTCTGATTGATTGATTTGTTATTTTGTTATATATGATGCTAGATCTGATCGTCAAAATTTTAGATCTGTGTATGGTAGTACATTAGAACCAATTATTTGTTTAAATATTTGGTCGAATCATGTTTGTTGATATTCAGTGAATCATGAAAAATAAAAATATCACCTTGTTCATGTTTTGGATTAAACTAGAATTTTCTATTCAATATCACTCTGTTGTATTTGGTTGGACTAGATATTTTTAGTTAATAAAATATTATGCTGTTGTTGTTAAATTGAAATATAACGGTATGGTAAAGATTGGATTTTTATTTAAAGAAGAAAAATATGTGAACGGTCTGAAAATGATGTACCTTTTTATTTAAAATTAAAAAGGGAAAAGATGACGGTATGAAAAAAAATTACTAAAAGAAATTACATTTATTTTAATGTAATTAAGTATGTTTTTACATTGTAAATAAAATTACATTTTTATATGTAATTAAAGAATAAGAATTTGCATTGTAAATTGAAAAACAAGATTTGACATGTAATATTAATTACATTTTCATTGTAATTAAAAAGTAGAATTTGGCGATGTAATTAAAATTACATTTTTAATGTAATTCAAAAAGGTGGAATTTTTCATTGTAATTTAAATTACATGTTTTAATGTAATTAAAAATTAGGATTTTTCATTGCAAACTAAAAGACAAGAATTGACATGTAATTAAAAGATAAGATATTGACATGTAATTAAAAGATAAGATTTTGACATGTAATTAAAAAATAAGATTTTGACATGTAATTAAAAGATAAGATTTTAACATGTAATAAAAAGATAAGATTTTGACATGTAATTAAAAGATAAGATTTTGACATGTAATGTTAATTACATTTTTTTTGGGTAATTAAGAGATAAGATTTTGACACGGTAATGTTAATTACATTTTTAATGTAATTAAAAGGGAGACTTTTACATTGTAATCAAAATTACATTTTTAATGTAAAAAAGAAAAGTTTACATTTTAATGTGAATAGGATTAAAGAGAAAAGTTTACATTTTTAATGTGAATAGGATTAAAGAGAAAAGTTTGCATTTTTAATGTGAATAAGATTAAAGAGAAAAGTTTACATTTTTAATGTGAATAGGATTAAAGAGAAAAGTTTACATTTTTAATGTGAATAGGATTAAAAAGAAAAGTTACATTTTTAATGTAAATTAGATTAAAGAGTCAAGTTACATTTTATAATGTAAATTAGATTAAAAAAGGGAAAAAAATTACATTTTTCATGTAATTAGATTAAAAGTGAAAAATTGTATTTTTATGTAACTAGATAAAGGGGAAATTTTACATTTTTGTTAGGAATTGTAATGACACAAAAATACTCATTTTTGTTAAATTATAAATGACGTAAAATTCATTTTCGTTGTAATAGAAATGAAACACAAAAATACCTATTTTTGTTGTAATTGGAATGATACACGAAAAATACATTTTTGTGTGAATTGAAGGGTAAAAGAAAATATACATTGTTATGTTTAGGATGTGTGTGAATTAAAATAAAATAAACATTAGTGTGTGTTATGTTATATATCAAAATGTTATGAAACCAAGTGTTCTTTACTTGTTAGGATAATCACAATAATGAAATGAACGAAGGAATTATATTTATATAATTATATATATATAAATCAAAATTAAACGAATCGAGCGTGGTAGTTCGCATTTTGGAATCATGCCTTTAAACGATTATACCGAAATATCCGACCGTCGGGTTTTCCTAAAACTTAAACCGTTAGGTTCACCTTGGGAAGGTCTTTCCAACGATATAAACTTCGTCAGAATCCAATGGTTAGATTTCAAGAAATGTGTAAATCAAATTTAGTTGAAAACAGCGCCAGGGTCGCCCATTGACCCGAAGCGTCGTTAAATAAATTTAGTTATTTTTATATATAAAAATAGCGATAAATCATTATTAAATACTAATAACGATATGAAATGGTTTTAAAGTATATATATGCGAGAATCATTTGAAAAGTCCGAGTTCAATCTCATTTCAAATGATTATACGTCGATCTAAGTCGAAGAGTTGAAGACGGTGATTGAAGACCGACGATCTTCACATAGAATGGATGTGTTGCTACTGAGGCCCATGATTGGAGTAGCTACCTTGAAGGGGAGTCAGGGGTAGCCGTCCAGACGTATTGTTGATTGTTCGGATATGCGAGGTATGAGGTGCCTCCGGTTTCGTTCAGACCCAGAACGGACTTGTAAATGGATGTGTGTCTGACATTGGATTTCATTCCATGAGAATTGGTTTCTATTTAATATATATCTGTTGGTGGCGGAGAATTTATTCTCTTGCTTAACACCCTTCTCTAAGACGCATGAGCTCAGAGGTTATACATTAGTAGTTATCGATCGCATGGTGTGGACTGTCAATGTGGCATGCTAAGATGCAAATGATCAAGGCTTTTATTAAAAAGCAGGCCTTGTGGTTGATGATCAAAGCACGACCTGTTTAGGCGTAGCTTTGTGTATAGCGTGACTTTGCGAGCCTCACCCCCCGGTATGAGTCAAAAACGGAGCAAGGGAACGCAGGGAGGGCAGCGCGTTTCTTTCTAGCTAGAAGTGGTGTTTGGGTTTTTACATGGCCCGACATTTTACTTATGTGGATGATGGAATGAGGCGCCTCGGATGTTAGGTCCTATAGGACCGGGAAACGTGTGTTCAGGAATAACTAATCCACAAACCGCAAGTGTGGACCGGCCCTGCAGCTATCCAAGGGTCACTCGAGCTTTGATCCTGAGACGTTAGCTAGAGTGTCTCGAATCGGTAAGGAGATCGTTCCTAGCCTTGACTCATGATGGAAACCCAATTCCCAATACGACCCTACGGACTTGATTGTATTACTAGTATGGAGGCATAGTATATGGTAGCTATGCTTCCTAGGATTGATACATTTACTTTGAAATGTTTTTGAAACATATATACACTAATAATAATATCAAACCCATTTTTATCGTATCAAGCATTTTTGACCATTATAAGGTAAAAATCTATCCTCCGGTTTGCGTTGCATTGTGTGATGGGACTTGAATCTTATAATGGTTTCATTTTTCCAAAAAGCATTGCATTGTTTAACGATTTACTTTTAATTATGCACTGGCAATCCAATGGAGTAAACTCGTTCCGCGTTAGCGGCGTGGTCCTATGATTAGCCTAATTATCAGATTAGTTAAGTTAGATTTCTCATACCAGTCCCATGACTGACCTGTAGTTTGTTTCACTTTGCAAACTCGGGTGCCCTCTTTTCCACACGGGTAGTTGAGTAGCTTTTTGCAGATATTTATCTCTTGAGCAGGATTCTGGATCGAAGCCTAAAGTTGTGTCCAGAGCATAGTTGTCTTCCGCTGCCTTAGTTATTTTATTTCCGCTGTATTGTATTTATTGTAATTTAAATCTTCCACTGTATTTTATTCAATGTACTCTGATATGTTCTGTACTATGATGTTACATTATTGTAATGTTTATAAAAGTCTATTGTTATTGTTCTGATGTTGTTGTATTCCCAGAGTTAACGTATTGGGGTTTTGAACAGTCTTAGTCGATTTTACGATCGATTGGGTCCGGGCGAAATCCGGACCGTTACATTATATGTGTACGTTATACTCTATTCTTGATCCAGTATTGAAATCATTTCAATAAGCCTAAGATGCAAGTTGAAATTTGTATGTATGTATATTTTACATTCGCTATTATTTGTTATTTTGTTATTATGCCATCATGCCTAAATTGTAGCAGTAAACATATGGAAAATTAACTTGTATACCTTAAGTTAGAACAAATTGACAATTGTTGTCTCGCTAGGAAGTTATCTCATTCATACGAACATTAGCGTTATTTAAATGTTATAATTATTATACTTATATAAACGTAATCATCGTAATTAACATTGTACTTAACGTAATAAATGCGATTATGATGGAATTCGAATTTGAAATGTCCCTATATATATAATATTGATTGGTTATGTGTGCACACAGAATTGTTTTACATGTATAAATAGGGACACATATGCACGAGGTTAGTTTCCATTTGTGGTATAAGCCTGCCCGGAACCGACCGACAAATCCAGCAACCACAAGTAGGCCCAACTAATGTGAGAGGTCTGGGTGCCATGGGCCATTAAAACTAAGTACACTAGATACAAGGTTAAACTAACTTGTAGTAGAGGCCTGCCCGGAACCGCCCGACATATCCATCATTTACAGGTATATGGTTTAATGTGAGAGGTCTAGTGTGTATATATAACTATACATATAAGTCTATTGTGTGTGAAAATAGGAAGGTTTACTACACCTTGAGAAGGTCTTAAGTGGCTGGCTCTCTTCCTGTCTAATTTGGATCTTAAGTGGCTAGGACTTGGATCCCTCCCAAGGTTCATTCCTTGGAGAGGTACCAAAGTCCTAGGATCCACCCTTATTAGATTCGAAGTAAGTATTTGGGCCCTCCTCCTCTAAAAGTGGTTAGGCATAAGCGGTAACGGAGTAGGGTAGTTCACGGGAGATGTCCACTTCTTTTAGAAGCTTGTAAGGCCTCAACTAGGGACGAAATTAGTATATAAAAGATACGTGGCCATTGCATGCTCACCAACTATCTAAGGGAAGTCATAAGTGACATAGGTGTTCTACCGTAATATCAGTTAAGTGGTAATGTTCGCAATACTACTTCTCATTTTACAATTGAGACTATAGACTTAAGAACGTTAACGTACTAGGACAGTGTCTTAAAAGGTTAGGGTCTGCCTCAAGGTTATAAGTGATCATAAGAATCCACCTTTAATAGTGCCATAACTGGCCGAGAATGCCCACCTCATTGGATCTTTACCCTAAAAACACTAATGAGCGATTGACTTGGAAATCCACCTCATTGGTTAGGCACTTGATGTTTGTGTGAATGTTGTGTGTTGCGTAGACATATCTTGACATATGTAACCTGCTAAAAAATATAGGGTATGGACTTTAAGTAAACACCATATTTTAATCACACAGAACTTTAGGTTCTGACCTCTCTCCTTAACATATCTAACAGCTCGGTAGATGGGGTAAATATTATGGACAATGTTATGATGGGAGCTGAAGACGAAGGCATAGTCATTATGCTATTATTAGTAGTTAATGATGTACTTCTTATTGCAACATTTGAGAATGAGTTTATTGATGTACCCATTGAACAAATGTAATCTTGACATTTGTGTTGAAATTCTGTGATTTTTAATAAAGTGGTACATCTTATTTCAGTATTATATTCTCTCTTTCCGCTGTGTGAGATTTCCATTTGAATTGTATGTATATATGTTATCTGTGAAAACGTAATTCCTTATAGGAACCAACGACCTATTTAGAATGGTTCTAAGTTTCGACGGTCCTTTTCTGGGTCGAAATTTAGGCCCATTCCGGGCGGGTTGTTACATTTGGTATCGGAGCATAGGTTACTCGGTTATAAGTGAATTATTCGTATGAGAGGCATATTTGTAATTTGAAAAAGGGTTTTCAAACTATATATATGTATGTATAATAATTACCCCAATAAGAATACGCATTTACACTAGGCAACCTTATCGTTTTCTTCCCTTTTCAGCTTAAATACTACCTCAGGAGTATCCACTAAAGTATTCTTCCTTTTCTTTTCAGATAGTAGAATGGCTGAAAATCCTACTGAGCAGGGTAACCAGGAAGACCCCAATACTTGCCAGAATGATTCCAGCTGTACCTCTTTACTTTGGAGCAGGCCCCTATTGCTAATCCTTCCCCAGCGGCACCTACAGCCCCTACCGCTGAGGTAACCTTTGACTTTTCTCATTTCTGCAAGACTTTTGCGAACCTTGGAGGGAAATCGTTTGCTAGGAAGGAGAGTTTTACAAATACCTAGTCTTGGATAATGGACTGTGAAAGAATTTTCAAAGCTACTGGCTGGCCAGATGAAGTGAAAAGGAGAATTGCGGCCCGACACTTGAAAGACGAGGTCCTTGAATGGTGGAACTTAGTATCTGTAGGGAACGAGGGCTGGATATTTACCTGAGTTAAATTCAAAACCCATTTCGAAGCAAAGTTTTTGCCAAGGGCAGAAATGACTATCCAGTTAGAGAAATTTATCCACCTTAAGAAAGGAAGCTTGAGCTTGCAAGAGTATGTAGCCAAATTTATCGAATTATGTAAGTTTGGGAGAGGTTTGGTAGACACCCCCATGAACAAAGCCTTGAGGTTTGTTAAAGCGTTAAACTCCCCGCTGAAGGAAACTTTATTAGCTCAAGTAACATTTGGGGCAACTTTGGAAACCTTAGTAGAGACAGCTATCCTATGTACGGCGGAAAGCTCTAAGGAAGATAAAGAAGGTGAGAAAGGAGAAGGAAGTTCCAACAAAAATAAGAAAAAGGAATGGTGGAAAAACAAGAAGAAAGGGGACAAATTCAAAAAGGAAGCAAAGACTTGTACGAGGTGCAACCACAAAGGCCATGAGGCCAAGGATTGTAAGACCTCGCTGGCGAAGAAGGAATTCAAAGGAAAGTATTTCAACTACCATAAATACGGACGCATGTCTAAGGACTACCCAAAGCCCAAAGTTATCAAAAGTAACCAGAATTATACAACAGAGGCAGCACCAATTCAAAGCCGACCCCCAAAAG
Source organism: Allium sativum (assembly GCA_030737875.1). Lineage (NCBI taxonomy): Eukaryota > Viridiplantae > Streptophyta > Magnoliopsida > Asparagales > Amaryllidaceae > Allium > Allium sativum. The sequence continues at coordinate 574,216,909 of CM060909.1, read as the reverse complement.
ACCAAGGGCGACCCGCACTTGAAGGTATAACTTCTGTTTTAGGAAATTCAGTATACACCTTGTTCGATTCACCTTGTTCGATTCCGGAGTGACTCATTCTTTTATCTCTAAGAGACTAGTTAATCTGTTGAACCTTCGCATCTCTATCTCTAAGAGTCTAATAGAGGTGGCTGGCCCTATCGGAGGATCTAAGTATCTTGAATTGTTTTTCAAAAACTTAGTATTGGAGGTCGACAATGTCAAGTTCCTTTGCAAAGCATATGCGTTGGATTTTATGAGGCATGACCTTATCCTAAGTATGGATTGGCTATCATTTTATGGGGCCATCCTAGATTGCGACAAGAGAATCGTTTGTCTTAGGAGACGAGGAGGATGTGGCCTAAATATTCCTTGTAATGTTAGGAACAAGGATAATGCCTTGTTATATTACTTATCTCCTAGTTCTGAAGGACCATCTTCGGTCCCTATAGTTTGTGAGTTCTTGGATGTTTTTTGACGAAGTCATGGGACTTCCACCCTATAGAGAAATCTCTTTTCGTCCTGACCTAGACAAGGATGCTAGACCTGTAGCACTACCCTTGAGGTATATAGCGCCTAAGGAAAGAAGGGGGTTGGATAAGCAGATTTTAGAATTATTACAAAAAGGTTACATTCAACGAAGTACCTCAGATTGGGTTGCATCTGTTGTGTTTTCCACCAAAGTAGACGGATCTTTAAGACTTTGTGTGGATTATAGGGAACTTAATAAGTTGACCAAGAAAAATAGATACCTGTTACCTAGAATCGATGACCTTCTTGACCACTTGGGAGGAGCCCGAGTATTTACCCAATTAGACCTTGCTACTGAATTTCACCAGTTAAGAATTGCGGAGGACAGTAAGGACAAAACTGTATGACACCGAATGGATTGTTCCAATGGGGAGTTATGCCCTTCGGACTAATGAATGCACCCGTCTTCCTTGTTGACCTCATGAGTAGAGTGTTTGGGGAAGCTCTAAATAAGATTGTGGTAGTCTTCGTAGATGATATCCTTATATTTTCAAAAGACTGCGAAGAGTACGAAAATCACCAAAGACAAGTTTCGGGGATATTAAGGAAGAACCAGTTGAAAGAAAAATTCTCGAAGTGCCATTATTAGAGGGAAGAAGTTAGATTTTTAGGACATATTGTGTCAAGTAAAGGAGTCCCCGTAAAGATCAAGGCAATCAAAGAATGGAAGATACCTCGAAATGCTAAGGAAGTGAGAAGCTTCCTTGGATTGGCCGGATATTATCGGAAATTCATTAAGGACTTTGCAAAGATTGCTACTCCTTTAACCCAATTAACAAATAAGAATTTTGTGTTTTCTTGGAGTGATAAATGCGATACAGCCTTTAAGAAATTAAAGGAAGTATTAACTAGCATGCCAGTCCTAATTATACATGATGGTTCAAAATTGTTTATAGCTTACAAATGATGCGTGTGGGACCGGTTCAGGAGCGCTCCTTATGCAAGAAGGAAGAGCAGTTTCTTACGTTAGTAGACAACTCAAAGATCCAGAGAAGAGATACCCAGTTCATGACCTTGAGTTAGCCGCAATATTGTTCACCCTTAAAATGCGGAGGCATTATCTTTTAGGTGAGAAATTTAAACTCTTTACTGACCATAAATCCCTAAAGTATTTATTTTCTCAACATGATCTAAACTTGAGACAACGACGGTGGATGGAATATATCCTCATTTGATTTCATGATTCAGTATACCCCGGGAAAAGGGAATGTTGTTGCAGATGCTTTAAGTAGGAAACATGCGATCTTGAATGCAATGACAGAATGGAAGCAGTTAGAGTTTCTTTCTAATTTTAACTTGCAACCCTCACCAACCACTTCTCTTGGTGCTATGATAATTGGACATACTCTAAAAGAGAGTATTCGAGGTACACAAGACCTTGACGAAGAGTTAAGAAGCATAAAGAAGAAAGTGGGAAAGAACGAGACCTTTCCCTATTCGGTTAGATATTCGATCGGCGATGATGGAAGTTTACTTTGGGATGGACGACTTTACATGCCTAAGGATGAAGGGTTGAGGAAAGAAATTCTAGAGGAGTGCCATAAGTCAAAAATGACCATGCACCCCAGTGGGGATAAAATGTACAAAGATATCAAGAGGAATTTCCATTGGGAAGGAATGAAGAGAGATGTAGCTGAGTTCGTGGCTAAATGTTTGAGGTGCCAAAAAGTGAATGCGGGGCACGGGATGCCTGGAGGGTTATTACTACCTTTATAGATCCTTATGTGGAAGTAGGAACACATTTCCATGGACTTCGTAGAAGCCAAAAGGGTAGTGAGGCCATTTGGATTTTGGTAGATCGTTTAACCAAAAGAGCCCATTTTATACCAGTCAAGAAGACAAGGACTACAGCCTCGTTAACCCAATCATATGTCAAAAAGATAGTCATACTACATGGTATCCCATCGAGTATTGTGAGTGATAAAGACCCCTTGTTCACAAGCGAATTTTGGAGAAGCCTATAAGCAGCATTGGGAACAACCCTCAATCTAAGCATTGTCTATCATCCGCAGACTGATGGCCAAATGGAAAGAGTTAATCAGATCTTGGAATACTTTCTTAGAGCTTGCATCATCGATTTTCGAGGAGTTTGAGAGAAGCACCTACCATTCGTAGAATTCACTTATAATAATAGTTTTCAAACGATGATTGATATGATCCCTTTTGAAGCGCTTTATGGGAGGCCATGCAAATCGCCAACTTGTTGGTGGGAAACTACTGACAAGGTTCTACTCGGACCAGACTTCGTCCGTGATTCCACGGAAAATATATCCTTGATTAGGCAGAGGACGAAGGTAGCCCAAGACCATCAGAAATCATATGCAAATAAGCGAAGGAGGGAACTTGAGTTTAATGCTGGAGATTTGGTATTTGTAAAAGTATCCCCTCTCAAGAAGACTGTTCGGTTTGGAAAGACAGGGAAGTTGGCTCCCATATTTATTAGGCCTTTTCGTGTCAGCGAGAAGATAGGATCTTTGGCTTATCGGGTGGATCTCCTAGGCATCTATCGGGAATCCATAATGTTTTTCATGTATCTCATCCAAGGAAATGCCTTCATGATTCTGCTATCAGACTCGAGCTTGATGAAATTGGAGACAAAGAAAAACTCAAGTTAGAGTCCAGGGTGCTCTGTGCCACTACAAGGATTGTAGAGTATGGAATCAAGAGACTCCGCAACAAAACCGTTTGCCTTGTCCGAGTACGATGGGGAAATGATCCCGCAGAAAGGACATGGGAGACCGAGGATAAGATGAAACAGACTCACCCAGAGCTTTTATCGGGTAATTTTCCCTTAAAATTACGTTTATTGATGCATCGTGATTGCTAGATTTAATGTTAGGAAATGTATGCAACACCATTTCACAAGCGCACTCATATAAAACTACATGCATAATTAGGATGTTCACATACATATTGTGTCACTTATTACACCTACAAGCTAGGATAAAGTTCACTTTAGTGGGTATGCGGTTCATAATCACTACGAGTCATGGATGAATTAAAAATAACTTGGATGTACAACATGGATGTTTCAAGCGAGCTGTGTTTTTCGCCCCTTTAAACAGATTTCGAGATGAAATCTGTTTTAAGGGGGAGGAGAGAATGTAACACCCGTAAAAGACATAAATATTAACAAAAAATAAAAATAAATAATTTAATAATAATAAGGTTAGAAATTGAGATTTTGCAGCTTTAATACTTTGGCTATGTAAGTCTTTTATTTGGAATCGTGGCAAAATTCTAAATCATTTTCATATATAATATGCTGAAAACGGTCAATGTATGAAGAAGAAACAAGCAAATGAAATTGGACAATAAAATGCAGAATATATATATATAATTAGATGAGTGATGTATATGCCTAAAATATATTTAAATAAACAAGGGAGAATTTGAAATTCAAACTGAGGATATGATTATGGGGATAGAGAATATTATAAGGAAAGTTAAGAAAATAAAGCAATGTATTATTTAATAAGACACCTCAGCACCACATAAATTCATTGGGCGTTTCGGCGACCAGGATGTCGAACGCCCCCTAGGAGGGGTGTCGACCGTCGATCGACTGCCCCGGTCGAACGCCTAGCAGCTGAGGAGCCCAACGAATCGATGTTTGGTTAGGGTTTTATAAAGGGATATATATAAATATATGGCTAGGATTACATCTGAATAATCTAACAGTCTGCGCTCACATGAGCAACTATATATAGGCCCTCATATTACACAACGAAACCCTAGCCACTCCCTTATCTCTACCTCTATGCCATCCTTCTGCCATTGCTAAATTCCATAAATGGTTAGGAATTTCTCTTTTATTTCTCTAACCTTTATTCTTTTCTCTAATCTAAATTCATATAGGTTTTAATATGAATTCTAGAATTTAGTGTGTATATATATATATATAAGATTCTAAAAGATGTTTCTTACATATATATTGGGAGGATTAGAGCACGTTTGTCACAAAGATTAAAGCGCAGATCTATATCTACTACAGAAATCCTATTTGTCCTTCCTTAGATCTGTGAGTGGAATATTGTGTTCTTAGGCATATTTTATTTTTCTAATAGATTAATATGTTGATAGCTATGTTAACAGGGTTTAGCTTTTGTTATTCCATGATTTGATTAGGTTTGGATTCTATTTTGAATCCAAACGAATTCATACTTGAAATATATCAAATATAAACATTTTTATATGTAAACCACCAAAAAGGGGTGAATTAGATAAAGTGGAACTTATAAACATACATGTACATATTATATGTGTATGTTATACTCTACTCTTGATCCAGTATCAAAATTATTCCAACAAGCCTATGATGCAAGTTGAAATTTGTATGTATGTATGTATATTTTACATTCATTGCTATCTGTTATTTTGTTATTATGCCATCATGCCTAAATTGTAGTGGTAAACATATGGAAAATTAACTTGTATACCTTAAGTTAGGACAAATTGACAATTGCTATCTCGTTAGAAAGTTATCTCGTTCATACAAACATTAGTGTTATTTAAGCATTAAGCGTTACAATTATTATACTTATATAAACGTAATCATCGTAATTAATGTTATATTAACGTAATAAGTGCGATTAGGGTGGAATAAGTGGTAACGGATTAGGGTAGTTCATGGGAAATGTCAACTTCTCTAGAAGCTTGTAAGGCCTCAACTAGGGACAGAATTGGTATATAAAAGATGTGTGGCCATTACATGCTCACTAACTATCTAAGGGAAGTCTTTAGCGACATAGGTGTTCTACTGTAATATCAGTTAAGTAGCAACGTTCGCAATACTACTTCTGATATTATAATTGAGAGTATAGACTTAAGAAAATTATCGTCCTAGGATGGGGTCTTAAGAGGTAAGGGTCCGCCTAGGGTTATAAGAGATCATAAGAATCCACCTTTAATAGAGCCATAAGTGACCGAGAATTCCCGCCTCGTTGGGTCTTTACCCTTAAAACACTAATGAGAAATTGACTTGGAAATCCACCTCATTGGTTAAACACTTGGTGTTTGTGTGAATGTTGTGTGCTGCGTATACATATCTTGAAACATGTAACCTACTAAAAAACATAGGGTATGGGCTTTTAGTAAACACCACATTTTAGTCACATAGAACTTTATGCTCTAACCCCTTTCCTTGACTATCCAACAGGTCAGTGGATGGGGTAAAGTTTATGGATGAAGTCATGATGGGAGCTGAAGACGAAGTCATTATGTTATTATTAGTAGTTATTACTGTACTTCTTATGAAAACATTTGAGAATGAGTTTATTGATGTACCCATGGAACATATGTAATCTTAGCTATTGTGTTGAAATTCAGTGATTTTTAATAAAGTGGTACATCTTCTTTCAGTGTTATATTTTCTCTTTCCGCTGTGTGAGATTTCCATTTGAAGTGCATGTATATACGTTATCTATGCAAATGTAATTCCTTACAGGAACAAACAACCCGTTTAGATTGGTTCTAAGTTTTGATGGGCCTTTTCTAGGTCGAAATTTAGGCCCATTCCAGGCAGGTTGTTACAACCATCTCCTATAACCGAACAACATTCACAAACTACGCCTATCAACACAGTCCGAGCACAAATAGTTACCACACAACTCTAAGACAAAGTTCCACAAGCCAGTTAACTCTTATTCAAAATTGAGTTCGAATTAGTCGCACATAGAATTTTTTATGGTGCGGTTCTTTTACGAAATTTTGTTTTGGAAAATTGATTGCCACCACTTGCGATTGTCGTCGCTTTCTTAGTAATTTGTATATTGTTGCTATATTCATGTTATATCAGTTAAAAATTTGTTCATACAAGTTATTAGCTGTATCTGAACACATATGTTTTCTTTTGTAAACATTTTGTATATGCTGGTGGAATAATGAGACGAGGAAGCTCTCAAATTATTCTCAGCTGCAGATCTAGTTATCTTGGGGGCAATAATAAACAAACAGTGAATAAGTCAATTGGAATGTGCAAGAAATTTTACATGAAAAGGAAAAGGAAAGTACGGAACTTCATCGTTCAGAATTAGTAAATACTGAATTAAGTATAAAATGTAAAATGATAGTTAAACAAAGTACCATTAATGCTTTTCATAAATTATCCTTATAGACGACATCTACATCATTCCACTCTACGTAGCCAACGGGAATAAGAGAACAGATCAAGACAACATAACGGGAAGACCACTTTTTTACATCATTACCTTTAGCGTCTTCCAGATCAACAAATATTGAGTACTTTCTACTTGATGGGGGACGAGGAACATCTAAGTCTGCTATGTTGTATGTTTTCAGTGATCCGGTACTACAACCTTCTACCATTCTGTAATTCACAGTTTATACTCAATTAATTAGATATCCCTTAAACTAACACAGAAGCCTGATTCTATTTTATGCTAAATAAATAAGCAAGTAGGATGACTGAGAATTACTTACCATTATAAAATCAACTTAAAATTGCCGGAAAAAATCCTATATTGATTTTTATTTTTTTGTTTCGATTTTATTCAATCTAACATACAGGGGCCTTTCACATATTTTTTCATTTAATAGAAAGAATAATAAAAAAAACATAACATTGTAAACAATGGAAATGCATCCTTAATTAAGCATGCTAAAGTTGACTTAGTATATAATGACTTATGATTTGTGTGGAAGAAATAAAGTGATTACATGCTTCAACGCAAATCGCACAGTACGAATTTAACTAGTGACTTCATTTAGCTAGTGAAATACAGTACAATACGAATTCGAACATCACATTGCGCAAAATAGAATGTAAGAAACAACATTAAAATTCACACACTCCAACACATATTGTAAAGGAACACAACGACAAATTACTGCTAATTGTAGTGGATCAATATTTAGCAATAGTATGGACATCAGTGTTGAAGTCCATAGTAAGAACATCATCAGCAATCCCACATTCAAGTAGTGCTTTCTAAATCACAACCTTACGACTAAAACAACATGATAACTAATAAAAAACCTAAAACTCAATCATGTGTATCTATTTCGATTCAATACACTTCAACAATCTTGCAAATTTAGGTTGCTCCTTCAGAATGGATTGGAAGTCTGTTGATATCTCGAAATCTATGCTATCAGTCATGCATTTAGGTGAATGTTATACAATGAACCAATCAGGATTATGTATGTCTATTATGTAAAAGACTTGACTTGCTTTAAATGAAATAATAGACAGTTCATCATATTCTCCTTTACTACCTTTGAATTTACTTAGATTTACAATTGATAAATTGGAGTCGGTGCAAATCTTACAACCATTTGTTTCATCTACGATGTTGATCAAATCATAATAAAATGCTACAAGTTGAGATATGTAATAATCAACTGTGAGATTTAAATCTTTTGCACTTGCAACAAATATTCTCCTTAATAATATCATAACATGTAGTATCATCATCTGTGGGATTTAAATCTTTTGCACTTGCAACAAATGTAGCCGTATCAACATGTACTTAATAAATACAATATTTTTTTTAGTATATTTATATTAAGTTACACAATTCAAGCGTATTCTATAAATTTCCCTCCCTACCAAAAAATCTACCAATTCTTTTTGGAGCATGAAATTCCATTTTTTGTGTTAAAAAAGGGGTCGTTGCGATTACGGGTTGGATGTCTAATTGTCCAGGCGGTAATGATTGTAATAACATTCATGGAAACACCACTTTTTTGCGATGAAAGGGTATTGTTATAATGTTTAGGAGAGAATACATATCCATTGATCCTATACTTAAGGTGGATTTTTGCTTCCTATTTTGGCCCACTAACATAATGCCATAACATTGAGTTCATGAATTTTTCTTCGATTAGCTGTTAAACTAACCAAAATACATTGTAATTATTTTTATTATTAAATATGTGTGTATATATATACAATTTAGAAATAACGTTTGAAACCTTATTATGCAACTAGTCGATAAATTCAGATTGTACAACCACTTCTGCCTTTGTTTGAAGTCTTTTTGTTACAACCCGCAGTACACCACGGTTGCTCAAAACCAAAAATTTACATTGTACAAGCACCCGATTGACATGAAGCGATCGTCAAGGGAAAGAAATAGTAGAAAAGAAGGGAAAGACAAGGGAAAAGAAGGAAATGGAAGTGGAGAGAATGAAGAGAATAAAATATAAACACAATCACAGAACCTGTCATATGTATCACAACGCATCTGATAAAATATAATAATCAAATAACACATATAAAACAGGCGAGACTGTTATAACTATATAAACCAGATAATCAGAGTATACATGCTCATACATCTATATATAACAATAACAGAGTTTATACGAGAGACGAATAAACTCAGCTGATGTATTATCCATAATAGAACACATAACAATGTCAATGCTTCAGAGTGCTACATAGTGGAAATAAACAGATGTAATACAAGTATAAATATATAAATCATTGCCTCCTGCGAATACACCTGCGTAGTTCTAAACAATACCTGCACCTATCACTTGGTCTGCTCATATATACCCTGCCACTTCATAGTATAAAAGTTTGGTGTGAGCGATAAAAAAATCTCAAAGTAATATAAAAGTCGTAATAGTATATATGACATGGAGGGTATGGAGAATCATACATGTTATGCCCCTTCATCGACAGAGTTAGCACATAACAATCGATATATACTATACTGCGATAAACATCAAATAAAACTAGTGTGATAAATGTCTAAATACTGAGAGGTGATAAATAGTAAACAAACATAGCACCCATCAATCATCCTCACATTCACTCACTCAGTGTGTAAAGCATACGATACTCAATACTTTGGTCACCAAATCCATTGGTGCCATGGCAGGACCAACTGCCCTGGTGTTCACCAAACTGTTGTTGTGTTCAACTGCCCGGGTCTATAATCGATAACCTTACCCAACCCACACTGCTCTGGCTTTAGCGTTAAGGCCAATCGGTCCACACTGCTCTGCCTCTGATTCATCGGCATGCAACATCTCTCAAAGGTGCACCAAAATCATGAATATCGATAACTCCTTTGCATACGATCTCCATAGCAGAATTCAACTCTAGACTGTCCTAAGACTCCCCGCTGAAGTCAACCGACAAGTGGACAATTCCCAGCAAACTGCACGGCTGCGAGACATCATCGATTGCCCTCCAGGTCATAACATCTACGTGACATCACATCCTCAAATGACAGTCATCTTAAAACAGCTTAACGTCGCCTTTTTTGTGTCTTGGAGAAAGCAATCCATTGCAGCAGCCTTGTCTCCATCATAAAATCACCATCCTGGAATAAAAGCACCAAGCCAGAACTACTGATCGAGAAGCCATCATGTCGAAATCACTATCAAACGAGCCCCACTCCTTGAGTTCACATTGTCATTGATATCAAGCTGGCCACACCAATAGTAATCAGTATCGACCACTTCATAATGATTGATTACGACTACTCATATCACGTATTTGACCAAAATTAGTTAAATATCCATCCAAGGAAAACGTCCGACATTCGTTACGAAATCCAGCTTGTCGCTAAGGAGAAACGCCACCATGAAGAACTCCTTGCTTGAGGCCACCATCGCGTTATCTTTCTCTTAGGCCAACCCAACTGTGATTTGACCTAGTCTTACCGAATCCAGATCGACATAGTCGATCTAGACTTGGTCACTATATCCGAATCAACATAGTCGATCCAGACTTTGTCACTTGCCCAATCCGGGATTGTTCCAACCGACTGTAAAATGAATATGTCGATCCAGACTTAGTCGAACTAGAACTCTGTCCTTTGACTTATTTGCCATATCCAAGTCTTCAGATCTGTTATCGAGCTCCAATGATGTTCTATAGTCAAATCCATCCATGCACTCTGAAGCTCCTTTGAGAATATATCTTGCTCTTTCGAGTCTACAATCCTTGTGAATTCAATCGATATAGACCAACGTGTATGTTTGATCGATAAACACCCCAAACTCTCACGAATGAAATATTTCCTAATACTAGGTTGCCTACAAATGATGTTTTTGTCTATACTAAGCAAACAATTCAACCATACAACCAATAGTCAAAAAAAATCCTAAACTAGCATATGAGCATCCATAACAACCATGATAGATCAAACAGTACCTATCTACAGTAATAAAAGTGATATGAATGTTCAAATAGTTTAAATCTAGCTATATGGTCAAAAAAGTGCGCAATAGCGCATAAACAACTAAATAGCGTGCACAATAACGCAACTGGATAAAATGTCCTAATCATGATCAAAACTACTCAAATCACTTTCTAACATTTCTATTTATCACTTACTAGGCTTAACTATTTTCAATATTACGTTTTGGAAACATAAATCAATTTATAACACCAAAATTGTACTCTACGAACAGTTATGATCCAATGAGAGATAATATCACTCACTATAGCCAAATCGGCCCAAACCAGCTCCAACATATAAAACTCGCTAGTACGAATCCAACTGGAAGAAACACATCCAATTCCGACCTCGTACGCAAAAATTATTAAAGATATAAGTTTGCGGATTTTCTAATTCAATTTGATAATTAAACATGTGATTAATTTAAGTTAATACCTCATTAAACTCTTCTTCCCCAAATATAATACACGGTTGTTTCCCTGTATCTTTGTCTTGCACCATCATACAGTGATATAGAGAAATACTTGATGAAACCTGAATCCGATTGCGCCATTAACTTTCTCTTTGCATCCTCTACATGCTAGTTCCAAATTCGAATACCTTGGCATCCCCATGAAAATCTTGATATCCCTAAAATCACCCTTGGCCAAGCTATAGGTCACGACTAAAATAGTCGTCGAGTTGGCTAACTCTCCAAGGAGAGGTGCGCCTCGATACCAACAATGTAATGACGGCCTCCATTTGCCCCCAACATGACCCATACTCACAGGGATCTCGAACCCTAGATCAGTCTAAGAAAAAAGTTGATCGCAAAATAATAAGCGTGTGGCTCAAAACCTATACAGTTGTGAAGAGAATTTAATAGCAAGTTCAACGAAATCATTCTCGTGATTTTAGGATTAGTATTTTGAGAGGAAAGGATTTTTTGAAGATAGGATGGAGGCAGACATTGTAAACCAGTGGAACAGTAACGACAAGTATAAAGAATAAGTTGTAGGGTCGGGTTAAAATATTTAGCCTTTGAATAATAATATTTTTATTTGTTTTTATCCCTTTTTGTCTAATTCCAATTCAAACAGCAATCAATTAGCGCTTTATTTCCATATGATCGAAAGACAAGTCCGTTTACCATGAGAATTGACAGCATGTGTCATTGTAACGATATAGTTTCGATGGCACAAGTCTCGTCGAATTCTGAGACTATTGTCCAGAATGATAATTTTACGCGTATTTCGAGATCGATATAACCGCCAACTGGTCCGAACTTGAAATATAGCAATCCTTATACTTTTGCTAATGTAACGTACCATACGAACTCAACAAAACTATTCTCGAGTCCCGATTCGATCATTTGTGAAAAATCACCATTTGGAACCATTAAGCGTATAATTAGCAGTCAATATTTAAATAAAATGTTTAAATATCTAATTATTAAAATACGGGTCGTTACACATTTCTTACAACGATGAGCATCTTCTAATGACAATCGATACTCACTACAAAACCATTCGTAACATTTAAAAAAAATGTGTTGCAATGCATAAAATAAGCTAAATACATACCTATAATTATCATCTCGATTTGGTATGTCGATTTGAAAAAGTATCCATCTTCGGATTTGTATATGTTGTACATAAGATAACCTGATAGTTTTTCCCTCAATGATAGAACATTGATATGTATCACAGTCAATTTCATCAAAAAATGATACTTGTGAAGAACTGTGGATATTTGACTGAGCTCCACTAGGATTAAACCAATTAGTAGCAATGTCGAGCCAAACATTTCATCCATTTGTTGCAAACTCTGGCCATCTATTTTCAAGCGATCTCCATTCAGCCTAGTCAGTAGGATGGAACATCGAGTTCCAACAAGGTTTTTCTTAGGTATGCCATAACATTTTTCGGGCTATCCATGGTATGGTGTACAACATTGTTAATCTAGGTGTTAGTAGAAAATATTTCAAAACTTTTCTTGGTTGTTTTGTGACTTCCACTTATTTTCCTTTTTCTTTTATTTTAGATCTAGAAGTATGGAAACGAGGACATTCCAGTGCATCCTCGTACTCTTTACAAAATAATATGCAATCATTTTCACAAGCATGTATTCCTTTTGTGTTCATTCCCAAATCTTTTTTTCATTATTTTCATTGTAGGGTACTTTTCAGGTAGTATATTTTCTTTAGGAAGCCATTGTTTCAACTACTTCAATAATTCTATCATACTATTTCCAGACCAATTGAATTCCTTTTTCAAGTTATGGAGCTCTATGATGACGTTTAATGTTGTAAGACCATCTTTGCAACAAGGATATAGTTTTTCATTGGCTTTGATTTTTTTATTCAGGGTATTCTTCCCCTGATTGTCACCATAAGTTGTATGCTCACTACCACGTAATCCATATGAATCTTCAATCTAGTCCCCAAGATCACTTTCTATATGATTTTTCTGTCTACATTAATGAGAGGTGTTAGTCTTACTAACATTATTAGGCGCATGATTGATTACTACTTCAGTATGGTACTCACTCTATGAAAAAACCACTTATCATATTTTGGATCCATACCAAAAATAATTAAGTGTTTTTCAACTATTTCAAAAGCCAACTTCTAAGAAGTTCTACACTTTATAAAAGGGTAACAACATACACTAAAATTAGGGGATGAATGTTGCTCCATGAAATTCATTAAAGATCGAACACTTTGTATAAATTCATCTTTGTTTCCATGTCGAATTTTAGTCCAATCTCTTGAAGACGCCTTAGACATTAGAAAATACTCTTGGTTTTCCTAGATAATCAAAAACATAAAAAAAAAAATGAATACATAACTGAAATTATGTAGATAAAATAGTAATGATTATTAATGCCATTTTAATTCTCTCTATTTCTACAGTAGTGATTATTTATGCTATTACAGATTTACCAAGGTTATTAATATTTGGCTCATCTTTATTTCAATGTGTCAACATTTTATGAGTTTTTTGACAATGAAGGAGTTTTCCTAAAAAAGATCTTTGGTACATACAAGTTATTGATATTCATGATCTGATGATTTTGTAAATCCAAAAGAATTACATGAATGGAAGGACAGTTAAAGATTGATAGGAGCAAATTAAATTTATCGATATGTTGCATTATCATAATTCCTCCAAAACATCCAATTATAGGGACGAAGGCTCGTTCAATTCCTTTATTCCCTATATTGATCTAAAGAAGGTAAGATTAGGAGATTCAACTATAGTTTCTTGAAGCAATGTCATGTCTGTTCATATTAAAATAAGCATAAACTAGTCACATTCAAATACCTTTCTAAGAAGAAGGCGAAAGGAGAAACAAAAATAGCTCCAATCAAATTTCTATAAGCAAGAAGGGAAAATACAAAAATCCCTCTTGTTAGCACCACTTTCGACAATAAGAAAATGATGTAATATTTTTAAATAGGATAAGAAAACCATTCACATAAATAAATGGTCAGATTATTTTTAAATGAATGGTCATTAACGCAACCAGTAAACATTAATTATGTACTTACATGTTATATTCATTGATTAGAAACCTATTCAGCCCAACTACTTTTTCAGCTATCCTCATTAAACTTCTCACTTTTCCCAGTCCTACCTTCCCAATATCAAACACTCACTTTCACTCAGGCTGCAACATTTCTAACCCTCAGTCGGAACTCATCAGGTTTAGATAAACAATATGAGATGACACAGATTATAGCAAGGGAGAGGTAACTTTAATATTGTACATAAGCAAACACAAATATTAAATAACTTTAGTAAATCATCATCATTTCAGCATGCATTCCTATTCGTTCAAACCTTTACATAACAACATAATTTTCACCCTTGATAGTTCACAAGTATTTTGTCAAATATGTTTCTTATGCAGTAATTTCAACATCCTCATGCAGTAATATGCTAGTATATGAAGTTGGGTAAACCTATGTTTTCTATGCTCATTGATAAGGATGATGCTAGAAGACCGAAAAAATTACAGTGAAATTCACCGCATCTTGGAATATGCGGCAGAAAATCAGCGAAATTCGGGGAGAACAAAGAATCCAGAGCTATTGTTGCTACCGCGTTTTATCACTTACGAAATGCCGGTTAAAGGAGCATTACGCATTGATAATATTCCAAACACAACATTCTGAAATATTTTGAGTAGATATATGATTCTCGATACTACAATAAAAGGGTGATTCAATTTGCATGGGTAATCAAATGATGAAATTGGCAGACCTTTCACATATTAACAAAAAAAGGTGAATTCAATTTCAATCAGATATGAAATTACTTAACTTTCAACCGATGATCGATATTCAACCGATGCTCGACAAGACAACTATGGTTCAAAGGATACTTCAGATTCGATATATAGCTAGGTTTTGATCTGAAATTTGGGCAGTGAGGGAATAGACTAATTCGAAACTGGAATTCGTGATTGGATTGATAAGAACGAATAAACCCTAGCATTATGAGCCACGTGTAGAGATAAAAAAATTAAGTTCTAAACTTTCCCTTATTTGTTTATCTAATTTGCATGAGCATTAGCTTCTATCACAAAAGTAACCGTGATAATGATTTAAAAATGAAACTATTCGTTGTTGATTTATAACGGATTTAACCATTGTAACACCAAACAAAATTTCATTGAAAAATTGTTGATTTGATGTTGTGTTCGGGAATCGTCGCACGAATCAAAAAGCCACAAATTTAGCTTTAGGATTATTATTTTTCAGTATTAGCCATGATTTTCTATTATTCGAGCACTATTTCGAAAAAATAAACTTGCCGCTGATTCGTATCGTCGAAATCTTCATTTACATATTTTTCTGAATTTTTCCAAGCAGATTAAATTTTTGATCACAATTTTTATTTTTCTAATCATCATTAAAAGGAGATTAGCGTTCGGATTTAATGATTAGGGTTGAGAAAGTAAATTAGAGGCTGCTACTAGGGTTTGTGGTAGATCAACAAGTATGTGGGTTTGGTTACATAAACTCATTTGGCCCTAAAGACTGCACAAGTTCATAAAATAGAACTCATTTCCAATTCTAAACGATACTATAACTTTTTATATATCAAAAGTGAAGTTTTCATTAATTTAAAATGCAGTGGAACAAGTCTCAAGTTCTAATTCCATTATATTTATTAGTAAACTTTCAAAATCAAGTTATTTTATTTTAAATTCTATAAATTGATTTTTACGGGTTTCGAGTCGCACATTCAAACGACAAATCCGATTGCTTCGAAAATTGAAATCTTTCACTAGTTTAATATTTTGGACCCGATGAAATTAGTTTCATCGCATTTTGAGATTGTTTACAAAATGGCTATTTTAACAAGTTAATTAGTACATAATATTTTCAAATTTTCATTTATTCACTTTTAAATTAAATTTCAAAGTTCATTAACTTCATTCAAGTCCAATTAGAGTTTATAATAAATTTAGAAAAATCAATTTCACTTATTCTAATTTCTAATTTTTATCATTTACAAAATTCAATTTGAATTTCATTTATAAATTGATCAGGCCAATTTCTTTCAAATACTTCAATATTTAGTTCCAATTTCAATATTTATAAATACAAATCAAATCTTAATTTCATTGATAATCGATACAAGTTATTATCATCATAATCAATTAAAATTCATTACTTAATCAATTTAATTAAATTCACATCACAAAACTTACATAATTAATCATTAGATCTTATTTCTAACCATAATAATAATCAAAATCATATTAAATTCAATAATTTAAGTAATAGAAAAATACAGGTTGTTGCATTGAGTTTTCCTTAGCAATATACCAAATGTATCTTAAGCATGCATGATCAAAAAATTAATGATTTCCATTTTTTTAGCTCTAAATTGAATACTAAACAAACTGTATCGATATTGTTGTTTCATTTTTGCATCATCTCTAGTTGGTAACCTAATAATTATAGCTAAATATACACATTAAGCCACTTTTCAATAGTTAGTTTTATTCCAAATGACAAAAACCTAATCTACTTTCGTTTCACCTCTATTTATACATTCTTAAATTTTTCTAAAAGTGATTTTTTTTCTTCTTCTTTAAAACAGACCTTCTAAATCCATTTGTCCTTGTTTAAGCTGGGGCAGATTATAACTTTAAAAATAGTTGTTTTGAATATTGATGATGTGGGCTTCTACTGAGTATTCCAATTACGATTTTGTATTATGCAATTTATTATTACACTTATACTTCGAAATTTATAAGCATTGCTCCAAGCTAAAATCTTTATAAAGAAGAAAATATTAATCTATAGATTTCATGGATTAGAACATAAACTAATCTAATTACAATCCTTAAATTTCCTTTATAAGAGTTTGATACAAACTTTTGTATAGTAACAATTAAATTTTCAAGTATTTGGATTAATGGTTTCC
This sequence comes from Allium sativum, assembly GCA_030737875.1. Taxonomy (NCBI): domain Eukaryota; kingdom Viridiplantae; phylum Streptophyta; class Magnoliopsida; order Asparagales; family Amaryllidaceae; genus Allium; species Allium sativum. The sequence continues at coordinate 574,199,775 of CM060909.1, read as the reverse complement.
CATTTATGTTGTCCAACATTTTTTGTTTTAAACATATACCCAGCTTTATACCCAGGAAACTTGAACTAAACATACAGGGCACATACTGACTCAGATTGACTTGAAATTTTGGGGGAAAACTCACACGATATAAAAGAAGGCTCACAAAAAGTTTCATACAATTTGGAGTTAACCTCATAGGTCAATACCGACCCATACTCCATGGGTCGGATATGACCCATCTATAGTGGGCTGCACATCCTGAGACCCATATGTTAGGTCCCTTACATCATGTAAAAGATATCCCCAAAGTTTTGTGTCGATCAGATAAGTATTGAGTGAGTTATGGACGAAGCATTGTTGAATTATGCTAGTTTCGCGAACAGAATCCGAACATTGTGAATTGACCAGAATGGATTTAAATTTGTATGAGAGGTCACTCTACTCATCTATAATACATATGTGAATTTTCAGATCTTTTGTTTAAGGCATAAGGAAGTTATGGATTGATCTTCCACCTCAAATATGAATAAACCCAAAAATTGGCTAACTCTATGGACCGGTACCGACCCATCATGGATCGATACTGAACCATGTAGTTAATGTAATTTTCTACACTGTTTTGAGGAATAAGTCAGCATGTAATTTCAAGGCTTCCTTCAAATGGTCTTAGCCCAGCTAAATCCCAAACACCTATAAATACAACATGCTCTCCAACTGAAAAAGGGGATCCAATCTTTGCCATACCAAGATGTTACCAAAGCTCTATCAGAGTTGGTCTTTAGCTCTAATAGCCATTGCTCATCTTCAACAACAAGACTTCATCTCCAGTAGCCATTACTCTTCTCCTACAATAGAACTTGTGACACCCCACATCTGTTAATGTTACTCTTTATTAGAATGCATTAAGTTCCGCGAAGCGTTATAGGTAAACAGATACAGAAACATCACAAGACAGATATAAAATAACAGCGGAATTTAAAACTTTATTAAATAGGAATCACCGTGGTCCAAAACCCAGTTACATTATAAGTCTGAAATATAGAAAACCCATTACATCAACTTAAAACTTATGTCTTGCACTAAAATCATCAGAGTACAATGATATATAAAAAAAGCATAGTCACCAAAATATAGCCATATCAGAGAAGACAGGAAATCAAAATGGTACATCTAAGCAGCTCCAAGCAGAATGAAAGAGAGAATCCAAATCAAGCCTGAGTATTCCTACCATGAGAACCTTGGGGGGGGGACGAAAGAGAGAGAAGAGGAAATAAAATAGGTCAGACATAAAGTTTGGCGAGTCTAATTACTTTTAGCATATAAATAAGTAAAAGCATCATGACGGGCATACAAACTGGATGTGAGAGACAACAGTATCATAAGACAAGCATAACAGAATGAGCAGGATAAGCAGGATAAACAGAACAAAATAAATTGTGCTTCTCTAATGCTTTTCTCTGCACCAATACTAGTATAACAGAAACAAGATGATCCCTACAGAAACAGATGGTAGACTTAGGTGTACTTCTAGTGACGGGTTTTACCCCCAACAATAATAATAGACAGCCCAACAGAAATGACAGATGTTACACCCAATGATAATAATGGGCTTCTAAACAAGCAAGACTAGATGTACCCTAATTACTACCCCAATCTATCGGCTCCCTACCCTATAGATATCCCGTGCTGGCCCCACAGTAGGATGTATCACTTCCTAAAGTGGCAACCTGTTTATTTTCGAGAGGCATAGGCATCTACTTATGTCACATCGTCTTAATTTTCCCGAGCAAGCCGGACACACGCACGCACATGACTCCGTTGGATCCCGCGCTGTCAACACCTCATCCTATATGAACCTCTTGCAATCAGCTCAGTATGCGTGCCCTGACCCCCGACCTAGTTCAGGGTTTCCCGTTTGATACCAAGATGGGTTACTGACTAATACGGGTCCCACACAACAGATGATACAAGCTACCCCTTGGGCTTGCATCCCCACTACTAGGATTTTTGCAGGTTATGCCTCAAAGTTTAACAAGGTTGCATAACCCCAACATGTAATACAGGTTAAGTTTGTCGGGCCTATATAACCCCCCATAGATTTAACAAGATTAACTTAACCCCCACCGATTCAAGCAAGTTTACTTAACCCCTACTCAATTTGAAAGGTTCATGTAACCCCTACAGATTTAAACATGTTAAGTATTTTAGGTTAGCAAGTTATTATCATATTTCCATTTATGACTATTAATGGACTAGAACTCTCACATTAATTGTACCACTTGTGGATCCTGGATATGCCGGGCGGTTCCGGGCAGACTTCTACCACAAGTCGGACTTAACCTCGTGTCTTAGCACCGTTACGTGTACATTTATGCACTCTACCCCTCACATTAGATTAACCACTTGTGGAAACTGGATTTACTGAGCGGTTCCGGGCAGACTTCTACCACAAGTTAATCTAACCTCGTGTCTAAGTGCGGTTACAGTTTCTAATTATTGTAAATGTAGGCATGTTCATTATTAAACAATTTTTCATGTTTATCCAAGGTTGTCCCAAATCCTAGTCTGATTCACGAAACAAGTAAGGCCCCAAATTAAAGTTTTAGATCAAGGTATAAATTATGCCCCAAATCCCAACCATGTTTTACAATATAAGTTATGCCCCAATTTTAACATTCTCAACCGTTCTCAATTTCATGTGTTCGCATATTTCAGCGATAGGCCTAGGCTCGAAGGTAGCCTGGCTATAAAAATAAAAAGGGAAGGAGGGAGAGAAGAGAACAGAAATAGGCATAAATCAAAACAGGCATATGATGACTGAAATAAGCATATTAACAGGTTAGGCATATGGTGACATGGTTAGGCATACTAACAGAATAGGCATAATAAATATAGGCATGTAAGAACTAAACAGAGGACCATGCGTACAAGTAATGGCAGATCTATTTAGTTAAGATTCAGATTATTAACAGGCATGGGCTTAGATCCAAACTTATAAATATGTAAAGATTACTTATTAAATGTTTATATCTAAAAATAACATGAACTCACAGGGACTGGATCTAAAGAACAGAGAAGTGATTGTTGATGTCGTAGCAGAGATTCTTGAATACGTATAACTTGTTGTTGTAGAAGAATAGGCTAGTTCAATTTGAGTTGGGACAGCACCTCGTTGACTCCATTGTTTTTGGTGAATAAAACAATGGAAATGGGGTCCTATTTACAGCATAAAGTCAACAAATATCATTCAAAAACGCGTCCAAGTGCAGGTGAGAATCTGCCCCAGATCTGGCTGGGGTCCACCCAGGGGTCGACAGCTATGGGGAATAGGGTCGACCCCTAACGGGTAGATTTCCCCCTTGTTCTCGCTCTTTGATTTTGATTTCTGGACTATTTATTTATATATTTTGCTTATATGTATACAAAATTCAAACCTTAATATCTTCTTCATACGATGTCCGTATTACGGAAACTTGGGGTCTATCTTAAGCAGAATTCCAAGATGAACGCAATGGTGCAGTCGTTTCCCTTAATTCCTAATATTTAATTAAGTATTCTTTAGTTTATCATTGTTGTGTTCTTTAAAATTATAGGGTGTTACATTCTCCCCTACTTAAAGGATTTCGTCCCCGAAATCTCCAAGTTAAGAAGAATGTATATCCTAACATATATCCTTAAATCATCCATCTACTCATCCACCAATCACAGACATCCATTGTCCTTAAAATATTTCTAATGCTTATGAACATATGCACAGGTGTGTGCATATGTCCCTATACTAATGCGCAAAATCAAGCGGTCTACTGATTCAGTTGACCTCCTTAATGCAATGTATGTTAGTGCCATGAATCCAACATGTATGAAAATAATCCTAATATATCATGTAAATGCTATATGCATGCATAACCATTCATCTAAATGCAACATCCATATGATGGTACACCCATTTCCATCCATAAAAAGAAGAAAAATGCATATGCATCCATATGCAGTACGAAGTGATTGAGCCGATCTAGTGCCTAGTGTGTGTATATGCATCCACGAGTAACCACTAGCAAACACTTGCATCCACTTGCATCAATCAACATAACATGTCTCAAACACATGTTTACATCCATGGGTTTCCTACCTAAAGGTCGAAGATTAGATCGATAGGATATACTTAAATGACTGAAGCAAGTATAAATAAAAAGCTTTGGAAAAGAAGTTAAGAATATACCCTTGAAAAGAAAAGGGTACGAAGCGTGAATCTTGTCTTCAGTCTCCCAAGTTGCATTCTCGGGGTCTTCTCCCCATTGAACTTTCATCAACTTGACCTCTCGGTTGCATAACTTCTTAACTCTGATCCAAGAATACGTGTAGGAACTCGTCTAACTGTTGCTTCCCATTCCCCCTTTACTTCCTTAAGCATGCTCGGCTCCACTACTTCTGCGGTATCATGCAAGCACTTCCGTAAATGGGAAATGTGGAAAACATCATGAACACCAGTCAGTCTCTCTGGTAACTTCACTCTATAAGCCATTTGATCAATCCTTTCTATTATGGGAAATGGCCCTACAAATCTTGGCGCCAATTTCCCTATAGATCCAAAATGAACCACATTCATTAAAGGTGATAATACCTTGATGAAAACCATATCTCCCACCTCAAACTCAATATCAGTTCTTCTCTTATATGCGTAGGACGTCTGCCTGTCCTGAGCTGTCTTCATGCATCTGCGAATAAGATCAATCTTTTCTGAAGTTTCCCTAATCATCTCAAGTAGAAGCCTTTCTGTAGACTCCTACCAACAAGTTGGTGATCTACAGGGTCGTCCGTACAATGCCTCAAAGGGTGCCATGTCAAAACTAGCCTGATAACTGTTATTGTAGGCGAACTCTACAAAGGAAGATGCTCTTCCCATGTCTTTCCGAAGTCTAGGATACACAGTCTTAACAGATCCTCAAGGACCCTATTCACCCTTTATGTCTGTCCATCGTTCTGAGGGTGATAGGCGGTGCTCAAACATAATTGTGTACCTATTGCCTCTTGCAAGTTCCTCCAAAACTCGCTGGTGGATATAGGGTCACGATCACGCACAATACTGGAGGGTACTCCATGTAGATGGACTATCTCATGAAGATAAACTACTGCCAACCACGCTGCCATCCTTTTACCCTTAACACGAATGAAATGAGCGCTCTTAGTAAGCCTGTCAACTATAACCCAAATACTGGTGTTGCCTTTCCTCGATCTAGGCAAACCATCAATGAAATCCATAGAGACGCTCTCCCACTTCCACTGTGGGACCTCTAAAAGATGAAGTAAACCACCGGGCTTCCTTTGCTCAGCTTTGACTTGCTGAAAAATAAAACATCGAGAAACAAACTGTGATGGCCCGCCCCGGACCAGCTGACATTTCCCTCAAAATGTGTTGTGCTGACGTCCAACTAGTACAGGACGGTCGCCAAAGAAAGGAAAAGAAAGGAAAAGAAAGGAATTTGTACTAACAAGGAACCTGTAGAATGTCTCACAGCGCATGGAATAAAATATAATAATAACATACTTTGACATAAAACAGGCGAGACAGTGCATGAGCTGAAAACTAAACATCATAGCAGCGGAAAATCCAAATACAGCTTATGTTCCACATCATCATTATTACAACTTTTGAAAACTGCCTCTAAAGCAAATAAGGAAGGTACACTACTAATGCCCAAAGTAGTGACCAGCAGTGACACAGGGAGAATATCAATATATATCATACGTAGGAGCCTCCTGCTCGTCTTCGGTACAGCTACTCGTGCATACCACCTAACCTGTCTCTAGTCTTCCCATTTAAGAGCACCCAGAGTAATAACAAGAGACATAAAACTCTGGGTCAGACAAATGTCTGATATGAGCAATAAGCAGTAAAACAGAATAATAACAGGTATACTAAACCATACCTGAACCTGGACCTGCAACCAAAGAGTTAGCACAACATACCGTACAATACTCTAAGGTGCCACTAACATATGGTGTAAGGAATACGGGAGTGGGGGTGTGCATGACATAGTGATGGCAAACAATCAATCATAGCAACCATCCTCACATCTCTCACTTAGTGCGTAAAGCATACGATATCTACCACTTCGATCACCCTATTCCTTTGCTATGATCACTCTGGCCCATGGAGTCGTAATGACACCACTGCACTGATCCATAGCCACTAATCCTTTGTTATGTCCACTCCGCCCTATGGAGTCATGATGGCTCCACTGCACTGGCTCATAGCCTTGCTACGATCACTCTGCCCCATGAAGTCATGACAACTTCATTGCACTGGTCCGTAGCCAATATCCGTCTTTCCGTGGTGAGTCAAAGCTATAGATGTTGATAACCCCATAGCACACGTCCCGCAGCAAAGTCCAATCATGAAGTCAACTCGTTGGTTCCCATCTGGATCCTGATTTCTACTTCCCATTTGGACTACCTTTGCATCTCGGGTTTTGGTCTCCTCCAGATCGGTTCGGGTCTACTCCTCCTATCCGGTTCGGTTCCGGTCTCCTCCTCCTATCTGGTTCGGTTCGGGCCTTCCTTCTATCCAGTTCGGTTTGGGTCTCTTCCTCCTATCCGGTTCGGTTTGGGTCTCCTCCACCTATCCGGTTCAGTTCGGGTCTCCTCCACCTATCCGGTTCGGGTCTCCTCCTCCTATCCGGTTCGGTTCGGGTTTCCTTCTCTCCTTCTCCTATCCGGTTCGGTTCGGGTGTCTTCCTCCTATCCGGATCGGTTCGGGTGTCTTTCTCCTATCCAGATCGGTTCGGGTGTCTTTCTCCAATCCGGATCGGATCGGGTGTCTTTCTCCTATCCGGATCGGATCGGGTGTCTTGCTCCTATCCGGATCGGATCGGGTGTCTTGCTCCTATCCGGATCGGATCGGGTGTTCCTCCTAACCGGTTCTGAAAATCTGCAACTTTTTCCAGTAAGCTACTTTTGCCAAACGACGGCGTTTTCAACCATTCTAACCTTTCTATGACATCACAAAACATTCCAAACAGCGGTAACAACATATAGAATCAATCAAAAACATTAAAACATCATTCACATGAAATATTTTAGATCAAATATACGCAAAAAGCATGATTTTCCCCTTAATCCCCTTAATCATGACTTAACCATACAACTAGTAAAACATGTCCAAATTAACCCAAATTTTTATCAGAGCCCTAAAATAATATTTTACAAATTTTTCCAAATTTTTCTGAGCCATAATTTCGCTAATTATTACTACTCACCCCTAATTAGCCGTAATTAGAGAAAAACAATGCAAATCACTCACCTTTGCCACAATTAAAATTTTCAGAACTGAAACTTCGCTGATTTGGGCGAATACTGATGTCTACTAGCAGCTCTAACACTGATTTGGTGAAGATCTTCCTTGATTTGGCGTTGCTAAGCTTAATCCTTGATTAGAGAGCGATTTTGGATGATTTTAGAAGGTAAAGGCCATGGCTAGGGTTAAGGAATAGTTTTAGACGGCTGAAAAAATGAAATAAAATTTGTTTCCCTACTATTCTCGGCCTCCCCATAACCCTAATCCCGAAATGGGTTATGGGCCCTCTTGCTAATCACCCTAATTAGGCCCGGTTAAGCTGTTTTTCATCTTCTAAACCTTATTTCGGCCATATCTCCCAAACGGTGAGTCTGTTTGGCTAATGTGACCACTCTACGGAATTGTAAACCATCATCCGAAGCCAATGGAAGTGATTTTAGGTCAAAACTCCTTTCCAATCAAAAGTTATGGCTGAAACAAGATCAACTAGGGGCAAAACGGTCATTTAAAAATTGGCAGAAATCATGAACATGGGAAATGGCCCCAATAGTCGTTTCCCAAAGTTACACGACCATACGACTTCATATGAAAAAGAAATAAATATTCTACGATCTTCCGATGCGTAGAACGCGGGTCGTTACATTCCCCCCCCCCCCCCCCCTTAAGAAATTTCGTCCCCGAAATTCCTTAACCCAAAACATACAAAGGATCCCGCATGCCTACCAATCATTAACTAAACAATCAAGCATACAAAACAACACAACAAGCTTACCCTAGCATGCGGTATACTAACAAGTGAGTACTATACCGATATAAAAACCTTACCAGGCAAAGAGTTCTGGATACTTCCTCCTTATGTCCTCCTCTGTTTCCCAAGTACAGTCTTCCTCATCATCACCCCACTGAACTTTGGCTAGTCTCACTGCCTTCCTTTGAAGCTGCTTCGTATCGTTCCCAACAATACGCATAGGCCTGCGGTTCCCAACCGCCTCGGGTTCAACCTCGATATCATCTAACTGATCCAGTGAAATAGCCACACTAGGGTCGTGCACAAACTTCCTTAGCCGGGAAACATGAAATACATTGTGAAATCTTGCCATCTTCTCTGGTAATTCAACTTTATATGCCAAATTCCCAATTTGCTCAAGAACTAGGAATGGACCAACAAATCTTGGTGTTAATTTGCCTCTCCTGCCAAATCGAATCACGCTCTTCAATGGAGAAATCTTGACAAACACCAAGTCGCCAATGGAGAATTTTAAATCTCTTCTCTTATCAGCATAACTCTTCTGCCTATCTTGGGCAGCCCTCATTCGCTGTTGAATAATCTTGATCTTGTCTGAAGTTTCTCTTATCACATCTGGTCCAAGCACAAACTTCTCACCAGCTTCTAACCAACATGATGGTGAGTTACACGGTCTTCCATACAAAGCTTCAAATGGAGCCATACCAATACTGGATTGATAACTGTTATTATATGCAAACTCTACTAGATGTAAGTGGTCATCCCATGATCCACCAAAATCCAATAAACAAGCTTGCAAGAGATCTTCTAACACTCGATTCACCCTCTCTGTCTGTCCATCGGTTTGAGGATGATACGCGGTACTGTGATGTAATTCTAATCCTAACGCCTCTTGTAAGCTCTTCCAAAACCCACTAGTAAACAACGGGTCTCGGTCACTCACAATGCTTTTAGGTACTCCATGAAATCTCACTACCCATTTCATATATAGCTCGGCTAACTTAGTTGCCGTTCTATTCGACTTGACGGGTATAAATCTTGCACTCTTGGTCAATCAGTCCACAATCACCCAAATTCTATCATGGCCCAACCTAGTTCTTGGTAACCCATCAATGAAATCCATTGAGACTTGTTCCCATTTCCATTCTGGAACTTCTAATGGTTGCAACAAACCACTAGGCTTCTTTTACTCAGCTTTAACTAGCTGGCAATTCATGCATTTGGATATAAACTTCCCAATGTCTCTTTTCATTCCTTCCCAGTAATAGGCCTGCTTCATGTCTCGATACATTTTGTTACCACCGGGGCGTATAGTCAGTTTTGAGTGATGACATTCTCTAAGCACTTCATCTCTCTATCCCTTGACATTGGGCACAACTAGTCTTCCGTTCTTTCCAAGCCATCCATCTCGATCAAGCTCATACTTGTTTATCTCTTCGTCGATTCCCATCTCTAACTTTGAGATGATTTCCAATAGGTTTGGATCGTCCCTCTGACTGGAACCAGTCCGCTCAATCAATGTGGGTCTGATCGTCAAACTCGTTAACATAGCTGGATCTAATTCACACTTTGGTCTGAAATCGTACCCTGCGATATACTCCAGTTGCTTCCACTCAAGGAACATAGCCCCTAAACTGGCATGTCTTCTACTCAATGCATCAGCTACCGCATTGCACTTTCCTGGTGTATATGCGATATCGAAATCGTAGGAAGCCAAGAACTCTAACCATCTTTGCTGTCAGAGATTTAGATCCTTCTGAGAGAAAAGATACTTTAACGACTTATGGTCAGTAAACAACTCGAATCTTTCTCCCAAGAGATAATGTCTCCACATCTTCAACGCGAACACGATCGCTGCTAATTCTAAATCATGGGTAGGGTATCTTCTCTCGTGCGGTTTCAATTGCCAACTTGCATAAACTACAACCCTACGTCCTTGCATCAGTACAACACCTAGTCCGGTATCACATGCATCTGTATATACTGTCATCTCATCATTCCCCTTAGGAATGACTAACACTGGTGCACATGTCAACTTTTCCTTTAGACTCTTGAATGCATCCTCGCACTTTTCGTCCTAGACGAAAGTTTGATTCTTCTTGGTCAACTGAGTCAACGGTGCTGCTATCTTGGAGAAGTCTTGGATAAACTTACGATAATATCCAGCTAACCCCAAGAAACTTCTTACATCTGTTGCATTCTTGGGCGTAGACCGATCTTGTACCGTAGCCACCTTCGCAGGGTCCACGGCAATACCATTCTCTGAAACAACATGGCCCAAGAATCTCACTTCCCTCCTCCAGAAGTGACACTTAGAAAACTTTGCTTTCAATTGGTGTTTTCTCAACACCTCCATCACTATCCTCAAATGTTCCTTGTGTTCTTCCTATGTCCTCGAATAAACAAGTATATCGTCCACGAACACAAGAATGAACTAATTCAACTGATCTCTGAATACCCTATTCATAAGATCCACAGAATATGCTGGTGCATTGGTCAACCCGAATGGCATGACCAACCACTCATAAAATCCAGACGGCGTCCAAAAAGCCGTTTTGGCTATACTCTCAGCTTCCACTCTAATCTGATGAAAACCTATCGTGAGATCCAACTGGGAGAACACTCTCGCACCACTCAACTGATCAAAAAAATCATCTATCCGTGGTAGAGGATATTTATTCTTCCTCGTCACCTTATTCAATTCGCGGTAGTCCACACACAATCGAAGGGAACCATCAGCCTTGGTAGCAAACACAACTGGTGCTCCCCACTCAGAAACACTTCTTCTGATAAACCCCTTCTTCAAGAGATCGCTCACTTGCACCCCGAGCTCTCGTTGCTCCCTTGGTGCCATACAGCGAAGTGGCATCACTATAGGTCTGGCATCTTTCACCAAATCAATATGGAACTCAATCTCTCGGTGTGGTGGAAGTCCGGTCACTTCCTCGAAGACGTCCGGATACTGGCCAGCCACGGGCACATTTGACAACTCATCATTCGGGATGTCGAGGGAATTTAGAAAACTAGCCATTACCCCATCACTAGGTAGACCACCAAACACTACCCTCCGCCCATCATCCGCTCTAACTGTCACCAAAAAGCCCTCACGGTCTACCACCACCCCGTATCTTTTGAGCCAATCAACTCCCAAAATAATGCCAAACCCAGTAAAGCCCAAAACAAAGCAATCACAAACATACATCTATGACTCGATAAGACCACATTACGACAAATCATACAAAGGCTAGTCGAACCACCAATTGGGTTCGTCACTGCTAAAGGTCTATCGACTATCTCGGGTTCCAATCCCAACCAATCTACCAGGTCACTAGATATGAAAGAACGGGAAGCTCTGGTATCAAACAATACTCGAACAAGTACATCATAAACAGAAAGCATACCTTGAATAACAACATTCTTTCCTTTCTCCACCGCGGTTGGGGCATTCGACGAAGAAGGAATAGCATTGATAGCATATTCTTTCACAATCTGCTTTTCCTTAGGGGGTTGCAGACACTTATCCTTGTGATGTCCCACTTGGCCACAGTTGAAGCACTTCCTATCTGCTTTTCCTTAGGGGGTTGCATATACTTCTTACCACAGCTGAAGCACTCAACATCTTTCTTATTCTTATTCTTTTGGCCATCCTTGGTCTGATTCTGCTTTCTCTTATTCTGTGAACCATTCTTGTCTCCACCGCTTGCTTGCGGCTTTGGCTCCTCTACAGATGCAACCTCAGTCTTCGACTTAGGGTATAGACTCTCTGATCTCAAAGCTTTCCCCACAATCGATTCAAACATCTCATCGATGTGGTTAATAAGCCTTTCCCCCAAGTACTCATCCAAACCAGTTATGAACTTCTCGTTCTTTTTCTCGGCAGTATCGATAAGGGATAATCCATACTTCGACAAAGTATCGAACTCTGCAATATATTCCGAGACTGCCCTACCATTCTGCTTGAGCTCCAAAAACTACCTAAACAATTCTGATTTCTGAGCAGCTGGGATAAATTTATCACTGGATCGGGCCTTAAACTGATCCCAAGTAACTTGATCCTCTGGAGCAGCCGCCTTAATAGCATTCCACCAATTCATCACCCGTCCGTGCAGCTGAAGGGATGCTAGCTTTCTCTTCACCGCATCATCGATACCCAAGTCTTCGAAGATACGCTCACAGCTATCCAACCAATCTTGAACATCCGTGGCCGATTCCGTTCCGTGGAACGGCTTTCCACCAAGACTAGTGTAATCCTTGCATAACTTGGCGAAATCGGCCCTAGGCGCCTGCACTGCTGCCCCACCACCATTTGCAGCATTGAGAACCGCTCCTTGCACATTTCTAAGCATCTCTCTCATGAAGTCAGTGAACATAGTCCTAATGTTAGAAGCATTCCCATTATTGGCTCCTCTACCAGCACCTCTCGTATATCGGCTCATCGTTCAATATGTAAAGAGAAACGATTAACCATCCTCTTTGTGGTGTCAGTGCAGTGCGACTTCATCCTTAGCTATACTAAGAGTGTATATATATATCTTTTGAAAACCAAAATAATCACAAATACGCGCTCTCATATACGTATTATCTCTCCTCGGTGTCTATCCCTAGGTTAACTGCGCAACCTAGAGCTCTGATACCAAATGTGACGGTCCGCCCCGGACCAGCTGACATTTCCCTCGAAATGCGCTGTGCTGACGTCCAACTAGTACGGGACGGTCGCCAAAGAAAGGAAAAGAAAGGAATTTGAACTAACAAGGAACCTGTAGAATGTCTCACAGCGCATGGAATAAAATATAATAATAACATACTTTGACATAAAACAGGCGAGACAGTGCATAAGCTGAAAACTAAACATCTTAGCAGCGGAAAATCTAAATACGGCTTATGTTCCACATCATCATTATTACAACTTTTGAAAACTGCCTCTAAAGCAAATAAGGAAGGTACACTACTAATGCCCAAAGTAGTGACCAGCAGCGACACAGGGAGAATGTCTATTCATATCATACGTGGGAGCCTCCTGCTCGTCTCCGTTACGGCTACTCGTGCATACCACCTAACCTGTCTCTAGTTTGCCCATTTAAGAGCACCCAGAGTAATAAGAAGAGACATAAAACTCTAGGTCAGACAAAAGTCTGATATGAGCGATAAGCAGCAAAACAGAATAATAACAGGTATACTAAACCATACCTGAACCTGCAACCAAAGAGTTAGCACAACATACCGTACAATACTCTAAGGTGCCACTAACATATGGTGTAAGGAATATGGGGGTGGGGTTGTGCATGACATAGTGATGGCAAACAATCAATCATAGCAACCATCCTCACATCTCTCTCTCTCTCACTCAGTGCGTAAATCATACGATATCCACCACTTTGATCACCCTATTCCTTGCTATGATCACTCTGCCCCATGAAGTCGTAATGACACCACTGCACTGATCCGTAGCCACTAATCTTTTGCTATGTCCACTTTGCCTTATGGAGTCATGATGGCTCCACTGCAATGGCCCATAGCCCAACTTCACTGCACTGATCCGTAGCCAATATCCGTCTTTCCGTGGTGAGTCAAAGCTATAGACGTCGATAACCCCTTAGCACATGTCCTGCAGCAAAGTCCAATCATGAAGTCAACTCGTTGGTTCCCATCTGGATCTTGAGTTCTACTTCCCATTTGGACTACCTTTGCATCTCGGGTTTTGGTCTCCTCCGGATCGGTTCGGGTCTCCTCCTCCTATCCGGTTCGTTTCGGGTCTCCTCCTCATATCCGGTTCAGTTCGGGTCTTCCTCCTATCCGGTTCGGTTCGGGTCTCTTCCTCCTATCCGGTTCGGTTCGGGTCTCCTCCTCCTATCAGGTTCGGTTCGGGTCTCCTCCTCCTACCTGGTTTGGTTCAGGTCTCCTTCTCCTATTCGGTTCGGTTTGGGTGTCTTCCTCCTATTCGGATCCGTTTGGGTTTCTCCTATCCGGATCGGTTCGGGTGTCTTTCTCCTATCCGGATTGGATCGCGTGTCTTTCTCCTATCCGGATCGGATCGGGTGTCTTGCTCCTATCTGGATCGGATCAGGTGTCTTGCTCCTATCCGGATCAGATCGTGTGTTCCTCCTAACCGGTTCTGAAAATCTGCAACTTTTTCCAGCAAGCTATTTTCGCCAAACGACGGCGTTTTCAACCATTCTAACCTTTCTATGACATCACAAAACATTCCAAACAGCGGTAACAACATATAGAATCAATCAAAAACATTAAAACATCATTCACATGAAATATTTTAGATCAAACATACGTCAAAAAGCATGATTTTCCCCTTAATCCCCTTAATTATGACTTAACCATACAATTAGTAAAACATGTCCAAATTAACCCAAATTTTTTTCAGAACCCTGAAATAATATTTAAGAATTTTACAAATTTTTCCAGATTTTTCTGAGCCATAATTTCGCTAATTATTACTAATCACCCCTAGTTAGTCGTAATTAGTGAAAAACAATGCAAATCACTCACCTTTGCCACAATTAAAATTTTCAGAACTGAAACTTCGCTGATTTGGGCGAATACGGATGTCTAACAGCGGCTCTAACACTGATTTGGTGAAGATCTTCCTTGATTTGGCGTTGCTAAGCTTAATCCTTGATTAGAGAGCGATTTTGGATGATTTTAGAAGGTAGAGGCCATGGCTAGGGTTAAGGAATAGTTTTAGACGGCTGAAAAATGAAATAAAATTCGTTTCCCTACTGTTCTCAGCCTCCCCACAACCCTAATCCCGAAATGGGTTATGGGCTGTCTTGCGAATCACTCTAATTAGGCCTGGTTAAGCTGTTTTTCACCTTCTAAACCTTGTTTCAGCCATATCTCCCAAACGGTGAGTCCGTTTGGCTAATGTGGCCATTCTACGGAATTGTAAACCATCATCCAAAGCCAATGGAAGTGGCTTCAGGTCAAAACTCCTTTCCAATCAAAAGTTATGGCCGAAACAAGATCAGCTAGGGGCAAAACGGTCATTTATAAATCGGCAAAAATGATGAACATGGGAAATGACCCCAATAGTCGATCCCCAAAGTTACATGACCATACGACTTTATACGAAAAAAGACATAAATATTCTACGATCTTCCGATGCATAGAACGCGGGTCATTACACAAACTCTGCTACATCTTTCTTCATCCCAGCCCAAAAGAAAACCTTCTTCATATCTTTGTACATCTTATCACCGCTGGGATGAATAGTCATCCTAAAATGATTGGCTTCCTCAAGGACTGTCTTTAACAAACTCCCAACTCGGGGAACACAAAGCCTTCCATCTCGTCGCAACCACCCCATATCATCCGTGGAATATCTACTGAGGTGACTGGAAGTCTCCGCTCTACTAAGCTTATCCAAGATGTCTGCTATCTGTGGGTCCCTATGCAGTTAAAGCCCCGCAAAATCCCCGCTATAGCCCATAGCGTTTTTCAACCGCTATGTTATTTCTATTTAGCGCTGATGAACAGTAGTTCTGCTTCAAGCCCCGCTATTTTCAGTTGCACCCACGCTTTTTAGCACCCGCTTTAGCAATATTAATATACGAAGCTTGATTTGACTAGTTCTCTTTTAAAACAAATTCATAAAGTTAGTGTACAGAGATAATTTAAACATATAAGTGTCTAACATATGGCAGAAATCTATTATAGAAATCAATTCTAATGTGTGTAACCATGATATTGTTTGATTTTATTATATAAGTTTAATAGATATTACTTTATTCTACACAAATGATGTGAGAATGATAGTTAATTAATTTTAAAATAGTTATTTTCACATCTAATGTACCTTCTTGTACTTTCGCTATAACCCCGCTATTTCCCCGCTTTATCCCGCTACACCTTTTTGCACCTCCACCGCTATAGAACCGCTAAGCGCTTTAACTGCACAGGTGGGTCCTCTCGCTGCGAAGTTCCTATCTAATCCAAAAGAGTAGATCACACCTCTAACGATCCCAGTAAACCAGTAGTGAACTCGACAGAGGGTCTGAAATCAAAAGTCGATATATACTCCAAGCTCTGCCTCTCTACAAATAGAGGACTCAAAGTCATCCTATGCCTATTCAGTGCATCTGCCACCACATTACCCTTGCCAGGGGTATAAGCAGTCTCAAAATCATAGGACTCTAGGAACTCCATCCATCTCTGTTGCCTAAAATTGAGATCCTTCTGCGAGAACAAGTACTTGAGAGATTTATGATTGGTGTACAACTCGAACTTCTTTCTAAGTAGATAATGGCGCCAAGTCTTAAGCGTGAATACTATGATAGCTAACTCTAAGTCATGGGTAGGGTAGTTCTTTTCATGTACTCCTAACTGCCTACCTCCATAACATACTATCCTTCCCTCTTGCATCAGAACTACACCAAGCCCTGTACCACATGCATCAGTATATATTGTGAACACTTTGTTCCCATCAGGCAAAGTCAAGACTGGGGCTGTTGTCAGAGCCCTCTTCAATCGCTGAAAAGCACCCTCATAGTTTATACCCCAAGAAAATGCCAGATTCTTCTTCGTTAGTCTGGTGAGTGGGACTGATATCCTTGCGAAGTCCTTAATGAACTTCCTATAATAGCCTGCATACTTTGGAATCTGCCAATCTTGAACTGTAACTACTTTCGCGGGATCTACCGCTATCCCATCCTTAAAGACCACATGCCCTAGAAATCTCACTTCCTTTCTCCAAAAATGGCATTTGGAGAATTTTGCCTTTAGATGATGCGTTTAGAGAGTTTTCAAAACCTCACATAAATGTAGGGCATGCTCTTCCTCGCTCTTTGAGAAAATCAAGATGTCATCAACAAAGACCAAAACAAGTTTATTTAGAAACTCCCGAAACACCCTACTCACCAGATCCACAAAATAGGCGGGTGCATTCGTCAAACCAAAAGGCATGACGAGCCATTCAAAGTAACCATATGGAGTTCTAAAATTGGGCTTGTCTATGCTGTCCTCGGCCACCCTCAACTGATGGAACCCCATGGCCAAGTTTAACTGGGAGAAAACAGATGCACCAACAAGCTGGTCAAACAGATCATCTATCCTCAGAAGTGGGTGCCTATTTTTCTTAGTGAGTTTATTCAATTCCCTGTAATCCACACATAAGCGAAGCGAACCATCCGCCTTAGTTGAGAATACCACCGGAGCGCCCCATTCAGATATGCTTTGCCTAATAAACCCTTTCTCAAGTAGCTCCCCTACCTGCTTGCTGAACCCCCTACTTTATCTCGAGCCATGTTGCGCACAGGCAATGCAATTGGCTTTGCATTGTCCACCAAATATATATGAAAATCATTCTTGTGCCTCGGAGGTAAGCCCTGGACTTCCTCAAAAACATCAGGACACTCAAAAACTACTGGTGCAGATCGTAGATCATCGATAGATGCATTAAGTGATTCTAGGAAACTAAGCATGACATACCCCTAAGTGTCACAAGAAATCTCAAGGGTCCTCGATGGCAAGTCAAAAGTCTAACGACCCTCCTCTCACAGTCTAGAATTGCACCATACATGGCTAGTTAACCCATCCCAAGAATCAAACCATAGCTCATGAAACGAAGCACGTATGCGTCGCACTCAAACTCGATGCCCAACATAGATATTATCAAAGCCCGAAAAATCATAGACAAATGAGTCGTACCTCCAATGGGGTTTGAGACAACAACGGAATCCAAAACCATACTATTACTAAGGTGTAGAGACTCAACCACAAAATCAGATATAAAAGAATGTGAAACGCCAGAATTAAAAAGAGTTCTAACAGGATGATTGGAAAGAGAAATCAAACCTTCAACATAAACTTTCCTACCTCTATCTGGTACACTAGCCATGAGAGCTTGCACCTACCCTCCAGAAGATCCTGCCCTTTGGCTCTGTCCTTGCTTCTTCGGGCACACCCTAGTGTAGTGTCCGACTTTGGCATATTTGAAACAAGCGTTATTCCTTCTTCTGCATTGCTTGACTAAATGACCCAAGCTCTCATGACATTTCTTCTTGCCTTTATTTGAACTTTATCTATTTTCCCTTCCTGGGCCACCATTTTTCTCATCCTTAGGCTGTGCTCCTTAGCCCTAACTCCCTTATTCTCTTTTTTACCATCCTTGTGTAACATGTTAACAAGTCTCTCGAAAGCTATCTCCGTCGCACATAAATCCTTATGAAGCTTGAGAGGAAATTATCCATAGGTGAAACAACTACGGCTACAGATGGAGGTTAGGCACTTCCTTTCCCATCGTCATGTGCCGTAGTTTTAACATGCCCACGGAACCATGCCGCAATGGGGACACCCTTCAGGAAGAACTGGTTCCCCAAACACGTTGAAAAGAAAAAGGAAAAGGGACTTAAGCGGAGAATCGAGAGATAGTTTACATGGCTTTGGGAAATATGTTTTTCAAAAACAGATTTTTCTTTTGAAAAATGCTTTCTTTTTAAACTTTTTTGAAAATAATTTTATAAATCTTTTTTCCGATCTAGTAACCTTCATCTCTGATACCAAATGTGACACCCCACGTACATTAATGTCACTCTTTATAAGAATGCATTAAGTTTCGTGAAGCATTATAGGTAAACAGAAACAAAAACATCACAAGACAAATATAAAATAACAGGGGAATTTAAAACTTTATTAAATAGAAATCATCGTGGTCCAAAACCTAGTTACATCATAAGTCTGAAATACAGAAAACCCATTACATCAACTTAAAACTTCTTCTTGTACTAAAATCATCAAAGTACAATAATATATGAGAAAGCATAGTCCCCAAAATATAGCCATATCAGAGAAGACAGGAAATCAAAACGGTACATCTAAGCAGCTCCAAGCGGAATGAAAGAGAGAATCCAAATCAAGCCTGAGTATTCTGACCCTGAGATCCTGGAGGGGGGAATGAAAGAGAGAGAAGAGGAAACAAAGTGGGTCAGAAATAAAGTCTAGCGAGTCCAGTCACTTTTAGCATATAAATAAGTAAAAGCATCGTTACAGGCATATAAACTAGATGAGAGAGATAATAGTATCATAAGATAGGTATAACAGAATGAGCAGGAGAAAAGGATAAACAGAACATTATATATTGCGCTTCTCTACTACTTTTCTCTGCACCAATACTAGTATAACAGAAACAAGATGATCCCTAAAGAAATAGATGGAAGACTTAGGTGTACTTGTAGTTACGGGTGTTACCCCCAACAATAATAATAGATAGCCCAACAGAAATGACAGGTGTTACCCCCAATGATAATAATGGCTTCTTAACAAGCAAGACTAAATGTACCCTAATTACTACTCCAATCAATTGACTCCATGTCCTGTAGATATCATGTGCTGGCCCCACAGTAGGATGTATCACTTCCTAAAGTGGCAACCCGTTCATTTTCGAGAGGCATAGGCATCTGTTTATGTCACATCGTCTTAATTTTCCCGAGCAAGCCAGACCCATGCACACACATGACTCCGTTGGATGTCGCGCTGTCAACACCTCCACCTATATGAACCTCTTGCAATTAACTCAGTATGCATGCCCTGACTCCGACCTAGTTCGGGGTTCGCCGTTTGAAACCAAGGTGGGTTACTGACTGATACGGGTCCCACATAACAGATGATACAAGCTACCCCTTGGGCTTGCATCCCCACCACTAGAATTTTTGATAGGTTATGCCTAACAGTTTAACAAGGTTGCATAACCCCAACACGTAATACCGGTTAATTTTGTCGGGTCTATATAACCCCTCATAGATTTAACAAGATTAACTTAACCCCCACTGATTCAAGCAAGTTTACTTAACCCCTACTCAATTCGACAGGTTCACGTAAGCCCCCATAGATTTAAACAGTTTAAGTATTTCAGGCTAACAATTTATTATCATATTTCCATTTATGGCTATTAATGGACTAGACCTCTCACATTAAGTCTACCACTTGTGGATGCCGGATATGCCAGGCGATTCCGGGAAGACTTCTACCATAAGTCGGACTTAACCTCATGTCTTAGCACCATTACATGTACATTTATGCACTCAACCCCTCACATTTGATTAACCACTTGTGGACGTTGGATTTGCCGGGCGGTTCCGAGCAGACTTCTACCACAAGTGTAATCTAACCTCATGTCTAAGTGCGGTTACAGTTTCTAATTACTGTAAATCTAGGCATGTTCATTATTAAACAATTTTTCATGTTTATCCAAGGTTATTTGCTAAATCCCAGTTTGATTCACGATACAAGTTATGCCCCAAATTAAAGTTTTAGATCAAGGTATAAATTATGCCCCAAATCCTAATCATGTTTTACAATATAAGTTATTCCCCAATTTTAACATTCTCAACCGTTCCCAATTTCGTGCGTTCGCATATTTCAGTGATAGGCCTAGGCTCGAAGGTAGCCCGACTATAAAAATAAAAAGGGAAGGAGGGAGAAAAGAGAACAAAAACAGGCATAAAATCAAAGCAGGCATATGATGACAGAATTAAGCATATTAATAGGATAGGCATATGGTGACATGATTAGGCATACTAACAGAATAGGCATAATAAAGATAGGCATGTAAGAACTAAACAGAGGATCAAGTGTACAAGTAATGGCAGATATGTTTAGTTATAATTCAGGTTATTAACAGGAACAGGCTTAGATCCAAACTTATAAACATGTCAAGATTACTTATTAAATGTTTATATCTAAAAATAACATGAACTAACAGGGACTGGATCTAAAGAATAGAGAAGTGATTGTTGATGTCGTAACAGAGATTCTTGAATACATATAACTTGTTGTTGCAGAAGAATAGGCTAGTTCAACTTGAGTTGGGGCAGCACCTCATTGTCTCCATTGTTTTTGGCGAATAAAACAATGGAAACGAGGTCCTATTATAACCTAAAGTCAACGAATCTCGTTCAAAAACGCGTGCAAGTGCAGGGGAAGAATCTGCCCCAGATCTGGCTGGGGTCAACACCTCCATGTAGAGGTCGACCCATGGGTCGACACCCATGAGGAATGGGGTCGACCCCTAACAGGCCGATTTCCCTCCTGTTCTCGCTCTTTGATTTTGATCTATATTGTTCATATACATATATATACATATATATATATATATATTGAATACAAACTTCAAACCTTAATATCTTATTTACACAATGTCCATTTTACGCAAACTTGGGGTTTATCTTTAGCAGAATTCCGAGACGAACGCAATGGCGTAGTCTATTTCCCTTAATTCCTAATATTTAATTAAGTATTTTTATTTTTTCATTATTGCGTTCAGCAAAATTACGGGGTGATACAGAACTTCTCCAGAGATAGCAAATCTAGGTCACCTATGTTGGTTATTGTGATTCTCCGATAACCAGTAGTACTAATGATAATCAGTTAATCTCTACTTTGAGTAACTTTGTTATCATCCATAATATATTGTATTTGGCATGGCAAGGATCATAATAAAAGATATTCAAAGTGGATGTAGGTGTTAATAATGGCTAAACCACTGTATAAATTGTGTCTCTCTCTCTCTTTACTCTCTGTTTCTTACCTTTTTTCCATTTATTTTTATATGTTCTATAATGTTTCACCGTAAACAGGTGGTATTTTCGCTAAAATCTAGTGTTAGTGCCATTTGTGGCATTAACACGTACTTTTATTTGATTTTATTTACCCATAGTGTTCACCTTCTAAGTATTTACAAAATAATTTCACAATGCAAACAATACCTAGATCTTTGAAATTCTTAGCACCAAGTCACCTAATTTCTTTTATTTACATAAAATTTTCAAGGAAACTTAGAAATATTTTCCTTTTGAAATGAACTAAGTATACATTTCTTCTAGTTTTGAATTGCATTTGTTGTAATATAATGTTTTTGAAGACACGACATGATAATAGCTAGGATGACTACTTATGTCATTTCTTGTCTTCCAGCTAAAGAGAGTAACTAGGTTGACCAACTACAATCCATTTCATCAAATGTCATATAACCTTGTACAATCTTTAGCACTAATTTGATTCATACTAATTGGCGAACTTGTATATCTTACTAAAAGGGGCCCTCTTAAAATTTAAGTATGCTCAACTTTTTATTTTTAATGTGACTTCTTTGTTGAAGTATATTTTACTTTTCCATTTATCAATTTCTAAGTCAACATACTTTTTTAGCTTTTCAAATATTTTTGCTATGGTATTAGCACTTTTCTCATCTAAATTTGAAAATCATAATAAGTCATTAACATATAATATACGTGTTATACATTGTTCTATTCTATTAATACCATTTATGTTTCCATTAATATGTCTGATCTTCCTTTGTTAAGAAAGGGACTCAATTCCTTGGTTAATAAGTAAGGAGAAAGATGATATTGTTATTTATTCCCTTATTGACATGAAAAAATCAAAAGCGGAACCATTTATAGTTATTGATTAAGCAACATTATCAATGCATTGTCTAGCCAATGCACTAAATTTATCATTGAAACCAAGTTGTTTTGTAAAGACTTGCAAATCCGTACCATTTGAATTGACCGAATACAACTCATGTCCAACCCAAATTGCACAAAAATATGAATCATTAATAGAAATAAATTATGATATGAGAAATAGAAAGATAGAAAATTAGAATAGAAGAAAATAGATAGAATTGAACAACAACACAAAATCTTACAATTGCAGCGGAATAAAATATAATATACATAAATCGCTTTTGAAATACAAACTGTACTTTCACTTATATACATCATCAGAGTACATCTAATATACAACACAGCGAAATAAAATCTAAATATTTAACACTGAAGCCTCTTGCTCCAAGCTTCCCCAGACAAATCTGTAAAATCCTGAACTACTTGACCGGCCTTACAATTTTCGGCACCCAAGAGTTTAGGGAAAAAATAGAAAATAAACTCTGGGTCGGTTATGGGACAGGTATGAGTAAACGATTTTAAAACAGCTTGAGAAAATAAAATAATATCTCATAAGACCATGCTGTATAACACGGAAACGGGTTTTTCCCTTATGAGAATCTAAAACACTTGATTTAACTTTCAAAAATCCTTTTGAAAGAAAAGATAATCGTAAGACCGATCCACAAATAAATACATATGATTTTTACCTTATGATAACCCAGAACAATCTTTATATCAAAATTCTTTTGATATTATAATAGTGTCTATCAACCATAAATAAATAGCATTCTAGCAGGACGCTTTCATCTCACGCTCTACACACATAATATACAATCAAAACCGCGAGCGCTTATTGGATAACGAATTTCCAACTATGACAATGTATGGAACAACCTTCCGATAGTGTATCTCTAGAGGGGAATACACTGGGTTCAACAAGAACTTCTTGTAATCTGGCCACACATAACCAACCACTCATTTCGCTTGAGTGTCAGCCTAGCGTAATAGGAAAAAAGAAAAAAAAATATCCTATAAACACTGGTTCGGTTCAAGCGTACCTATTATACAAGGGGATTTTTGGGGTTTGAGTGGCATGTGTAGGTACGTTCGTTCATTATATATATAAACAAAATGAAATGATACATCCTTATCTATTCTATTCACCTTCTCTCTCCCCTCTTCTTTATATTGCCTACCTGCCCTTCTTCTTCTCAAAATGGCCGAGATCGTGTGTGTGTATGTGTGTGTGTTAACGAAGATGTCCCGACTAGAAACTCGCCTCTCTCCCACAGTTGATCACCCTAACTCCTCCACCTCCGCATTAGGACAACCCAAACTCCATCGGCATCCGCCTCCTGCCCAGTGTCTCCAACTACATGTCGTCCGACTCCTCCTCATCTCCCTCTATCTGTTGCCACACTCAAACCCGTTACCAACCTTTTCCCTGTTCGGCCTCCTCCCTGTCCATGCAATCACCTCCACCACCAACGAACGTTTCCTAGCCTTCATCCTCCTTCTACCACACCCTTTTTTCGTTACTTCGCTTAAGCCGACACAACCTTCGCACACCCTCTGCTATGTCACAACCCCCCCTTTGAAACGTCCAAGCTAGTCTGTGCTCCGACCTCCCTGTCCACCCAACTTCACACCATCCTTCTTGCACCATGAAACAACCACCTCGTTGTCAGCTAACGCTTCTTATGCCTGAAGCCTCCATGCGCCTAGCCTAACCATTGTCACTACCACATCTCGATCGCACCCTATAAACCAACTCTTGAGATGGTAATAATCCAATTTTTTTTTTGAAATTGGGTAAAATTTTATTATGGGCTTTTGGCGGCCCAAAGGAGATACTGCTGCAAACAAAACACGCAACAGCATAATCAGTACGACAAGTACAAAACCGACAGTAAGGACTATTTCCTCTTACAAACTCAAATTGCCATAAACAAACAACCCCAATTCACTCAAGAATGGCGAATGGCGGCGGCTTCCCCATAGCTCACGAATTCATGGCGGCCTTAGGTTTTCACCTTCATTCCGTGATACCCGCCTCTCCGATGGACCCACAGCTCCAGTATCAGATGGTGGTGCTCCCCTTCCTGACGTACGGTTATCCTTGCGACATTTAATGATCAATTTCACTTCTTCCTCGTTTAGCTTACTGATTTCTTGTACTAACCTTCGTTTGTTGTGAAAAATTCTTCTGTTACGCTCTTTCCATAACCACGAACTTGCAGATATAATGCTAATGCTGTATTCTTTTATTTCTGCATCTATCTTCGACCAATTGCTAATCAGGCAATTCAAGATATGCTGAAGCTTGTTTGTTCTATCTCTGATGTTGTATT
The DNA here is from genome assembly GCA_030737875.1 of Allium sativum. Taxonomy (NCBI): domain Eukaryota; kingdom Viridiplantae; phylum Streptophyta; class Magnoliopsida; order Asparagales; family Amaryllidaceae; genus Allium; species Allium sativum. The sequence goes on along the minus strand of CM060909.1, from coordinate 574,175,007 downwards.
TGCTTTGGATACGGTTAATTAAATTTGTTGAAAATTCGCATTCAAAGAATAAGTGATGGTGATTTTCTTCACTTTTCTCACACAGAGGACAAATGTTGTCAGATATGATGCCCCATTTTAGTAACCTGTCTCTTGTAGGTAGACAATGCAGTAAGATTTTGTATATGTTATGTGCCAATTTAGGTGAAATTACTCTGTTCCAAACTATGCATTTCCAATCTACGGTAGGCTCTGTATTTCTACATACATTCCATGCACTTTTCATACTGAATTTTTTGTCTGGTGTCCAGTTCCATAATAATCCATATATATATATATATATATATATATATATATATATATATATATATCCTGTTGCGCATTGGTGCAATTTATCTTAGACGTTTTTGCAAATTGAGGTGATATGGAAAGGAGTGGATGTTTTTTATAGGCACGAGAAAGTATAGTATTGAACGTGTTGTTATTTTGAAAACTCTTGATTTTGATGTCCTATCACGAGTATCTATGTGATTCGCATCTGTGCAATTTGTAATCGCCATCCAAAACCACATAAGGTGAGAATCTCTCATGATTATTATTCATATGCTTGAAATTAACATTACATGAAATGATAATAATATTATATTAATTTTGCATTTGTTTAGTTGATAAATGCTTGAATTGTTAGTTAAAATTGCTTGACTGGCTAGTTGTTAATTTCATAATTTTAATTGTTAAATTGTTAGTTGTAATTTCATAAGTTGTTGGTTGATAATGATTTGAATTATTAGTTGATAATTTCTTGAACTATTGATTTAAATCACATGAAATGATAGTTTATATGAAGTAAATGTTGATAATTGCACGCAATAATAGTGCTTGATTTATGTGTAATAATAGTTGTGATCGTTGTATGTTTGTTATTTTGGTTTTATCACCCCTATGACATCTGCAAGTTCTCGACATCATAAACAATATAAGAAATTTGGATATTGGTTGAAATGACATATACCCAGATTTTTTATGTAATAAATTGATTTGGAAATTTAATCGAAATTTTTAAAATTTAAGTTTAAAATTTAGAAATTTAAGCTTGAATATATGATTTATTAAAAGAAATTATTTAGCGGGAGATTGAAATTTAATTTTGATTTAATGATCTAATTTAAGATTTATTTAATTTGTTCAATGGGTAAAATGAGACTTAATGAAAAATTAAATGTAAAGGTCTAATATTATTAATTTGAACTCTAAAGGTTGAACTGTTTAGTTGAATTCGGTATTGGATCAAGTTGAACCAAACTGGATTAGATTATGGAAATGCTTAAATTAATGTTATTTTACATCAATTATTCTATTTTACCATTCAATTAACTATTTATATCTTACTTTTTTTAATAATAAAAGTAATTAATATTATAACTTATTTTAGCTATTTATATTGTGTATATAATTGAAATATTTATATTCTATTAAATTTAAGTATTTTATTTCATAATTAATTTAATTTAAAACGTTAAATTATATTTAATTTATCTAACTTAATTATAATAATTTTAATTGAAATATTTTATATTTAACTATTTATAATTATATTAATTAAAATATTGTATTCTATATCAATTTGTTATTTTATTTATAATTATTTCATATTTAACTATTTTATTTAAATTACTTTATATATTAAATTCTACAATTTTAGCCATATAATTTGTTGATCTAAAGTCTATTTCTAAACCGAGCAACTGAGTCCAAATTAATCAAAAACAAATATTGTAAATGAGATAAGTGTGATATGAAAATCTAAATCGAATTGAAGTTTCAAAAATTGAATCTACTTGAAATATGGAAATTGGAAATGGAAGTCTAATCCAATAAATGAAGTTGAATTAGGATCTGATGTCAGAATTTTGAATATTGAATTGATTTTTGGAAAACGACAACGAAGACGATAGTTGAAACAAACCAATTAATAAGATGAAATATGATGTTATGATCCTGAAAATATTCCAATGTTACTTGTATATATCACCAACATTTCATTTAAGTTAATTTACTTTCATAAGAATATTAATTATGACTCGAGTGTTTTGTTTTACTTACACTGGGGTCAGACCAAGTATTTCGGTTTTCGAAGAAATTCATTTTTGGTGACGAAGATGGAGTCGAAGACCTTATTTAGTACTATAAAAATATTGCTTATTTTGTATGGAAAATTGTATGATGATGTGTATTGTGTACAAGTGAAATCAAATGTAAATAGCTTCATGAACCGTTTTATGTACTTATGATATTTGTTTATTATATTTTAATCCTTCCGCTGAAAGATTCTGTATTAGTTTTTTTAATTCTATTTCTTTAGAACAAACCCGTTGACAATATATATTTTGAATGGTTTAAATTGGCATGTGTGGTTTATTGTCTATTTATAACCATTCGAAATGGAAGGTTGTTACAAAGTAAGATCGCGTTTTGATGATTTATCTTTTGTTCTTTGGTTCGTAGAAGGTCTACCTTTCCTTATCGCAACAACTAGGGGTTCTAAGCTTTTTGTTGTTGATGGAAAATCTAATAACTTCAATTTGCTTTGCAACATAACTCGCTCATTGTCTGATGCACTCTCATATCTATTTTGAAGGGTATTAATTTCAGGTGACTCATGAAACTCAATAGTCGAATGGTGTACAGCCGGAAGTGTGCATATTAATTATTTTTGAAATGCATCAATCCTGCTAAGAGGGATAAAATCGTATGTTAATTTGAACTCAGCAATCAAATGCAAACAAGGTAAGCCATTAATTTTCTATAAAATACATCGACAACTTTCAATAGTCGAACCAACCTGACAAACTTATGCTCAATTCATGTAGTAGCAAATCCAGATCGTAATGTGATGCAAATCCAATGAGTTCTTTGAACATTGGCTTTTGATGGAAACGATGCATTGATCTTGTAGCATTTGATTCAGATGCATGTTCAATTTGCAGCTATTTCATTTTCTACGCACAAATGTGCACTCGTCCAATATTGTACAAAACTATATGTTGTAGAATCAAAATATAATTTCAATGATTGATGTGCACTTTCCACAACACTAGTGGAGACATTATCGTAATGTTTATACTTGCTAGTCCATGCAATCACAAACATTTCTGTATACTTATTCAACCAATTTTTAAGCACGTATGTTACCGAATTTTTATGCTTGGAATATCACTCTTCTCGGAATGATTTTAAGTTTCGTTCATATTCTTCGATAGTCAAAGAGCTGATTATATTACTCCAACCATTAAAAAAATAGTTGATATTCCTTTTTACCATGCTCGTCTTCCACTATAATTTCCTTCTACCCAATCATTCCTCTTTTACTATTAATGAACTTCGTTTAGCAATTTGCTTGAACATTTTTAGAAATATGACATGCACATAGGATATGTTGGGCAAGCGGAATTACAGACAACATAGCTTTAATAAGAGTGACATCAGCATCCGTTCTAATAACATTTAGATGCTCATTTTCTCTGTAAAGACTCCTAACACATTAAAGAGCCCAAATATGCGACTCCTTGGTTTTCCGAATAATAAAAGCAAGTGCAACTGTGAATGTATTTCCTATTGACGTATGTGACACCATGTGAAAACAAAGTAGCTTATAACAATTAGTTTTGAAAGTATAATCCAAGAATAAAATTTAGCGAAAGCATTTAGCAAGATAAATGCACCTTGGATAACTAAAAATAGATCGGAGATATGGTTCATGTCTGGATCAACTCTATGAAACACAGAATAATGACATTCAATTAATAGTTACATAAACTGTTGCATGGCTTCTCCCTTCGATATTCAGCAATTTAAATTTTACTTTTGCATTGTAAACATTTCTAATAGTCGACTGATTTTCAAGATTCTCTTAATTGTGGATAATATTTGCCATAGTCTAGCTCCACAATTAGTCGTACTTTCAACATTTTTCAACTCATTATCTTTCAACTTCACTACATAAGCATGACCGATTAGGTAGGTAGGAAGATTGTGGTTATGACGACCATTTTTTACCGTCAACATCCACCTTTCATTAAATTTTCATGTAACACTTAGCTCAAACAAACAACCAAATTTTTTACTTCCATATCTTCTTCGTTTTTGTTAGGATTTTGATTCTTAGCTTTGTGGGTACAATATTCACCACTCCTCTCACATAGCAGTAACATTCATGAATCTCTTCCATTGGTTATAACATTTTGAAACCTTGTACGTTTAATGGCAATGATACAATTGACTTAGTCCTCATTCACACACCATTCTCTTAGTTCCCCATCCCAATCAAACATTGGCAATATTTATGAACATAATGTGTAACAAACAAGAATTTTCGACCCCGAAAATCAACACTAAACACCATGTCGACTATTCAAATATCGAAAATATCGGATCATTAACAGAAAGAAGTTAGAGTGTGAGAAATAGAAAGAAGGAAAATGAGACTAGAAGAAGAAGAAGAACACAATAGAACATAATCAGAGTAAATGTGAATCTCACAGCGGAACGAATAAAATATATTATATAGCATAACTTTGAAATGCAAAACTGTATCTGTACTTACGTGCAGAGTACATCACATACATATCATAGCGGAAACACACTCCATATATATTAATGCTGAAGCCTCCTGCTCCAAGCTCTTCCATGGGTATCTGTAAAATCCCGACTACTTGACTGCCCGTACAAATTTGGGCACCTAAGAGATTAGGGAAAACAAAACAAAATCAACTCTGGGTTAGTCATGAGACTGATGTGAGTAAACTTCAACCATGCAGTTTAACTTTTCAAAATCCTTTTCAAAAGAAAAGATAATCGTAAGACCAATCCACACATAAACACAGATGGTTTTTACCTTACGATAACCCAAAACATTTTTGTTTTGAAAATCATATCTGTTTTATATTATAATAATGACTAAATACAAATAAATATCAATCTAGCAGAGCGCTTGCATCTCACGCTCTACATATTGAAAATGCGTGTACGTGGATCGTGTAATATGATATATAATAGACAAGTATGAGATAATAATGAATCACAGACACAACAACGGAAAATGCAGTAAAATAGAAAAATCACTCCAGGGATTTTTATACTGGTTCGGAGCACCGTCCTACATCCAGTCCCAGACTTCTATCTGGATTTTCACTAAACAACAACCTCACTTCACCCGGAGGAACATGTATACAATACCCGAGCAGACGAACGGGATTTCATGCCTCTAATAACACTGAGAACTTCAACACTTGCCTCTTATAACAACGAGGACTTCAAAAGAGATGAATATAATTGTTGTTGACGATATATGTTCTCAATAACACAATTTTGTCGCTTGTAGTACATACTTCCTATAATATTATCCTCAAATAGTATATTTGTGTATACGAAGATTTGGAAGTGGATATCGTATTGAATCAAAAGAATATTATATAAATTCTAGGATTCAAACGATATATTGAAGAATATGAGCACTTTAGCACTTAGAGAGTAAGAAATTGGGATCAAGAGAATAAAGATTAAATAAAAAGAATTTGGTTATTTGGAATGATGAAACCATGATGTTTAATAAGGGATAAGATGTTGTAACCATTTGTGAAAAGTTACAAACAATGGTTATGACCATCGGTGAAGTGAAAGAGAAACAACTCTTGAAGAAATGGAAGTGTCTATACGAAAGGTTGCTTCTGTTTAAAAACGGTCGGCAGGTTAAAAAGAACCGGTAGACAGGAATTTGAATATATATACGTTATATGTATATGTGTGCACGTTTATTGTGCAAACTGGGTAAAAACGGTCGACTGGTCCATTTCTGGGCGGTCGACCGGTTATGCCCAGTTTGCACAATCAATGTGCATATATATACATATTTGTGTGTATACATATATATCGATTATTTGAGGATAGATTTTAACATGAATAAGACTTCTAAATAATCAACTTCTAAAGTAAAATACCATATGTAGATCTTCCTCTCTTGAAATCAATGAATATCTTCTTTTTGTCGATCACGGCTATTCTTTTTGTCAGAAATCAAAACTCCATAAAATTCTTGACTCAACATTCTCCCCCTTTTTGATTGATGACAACCTATTTCTGAATCTCCCCTTGTATATGATCTCCCCCTGTATATCTATATATTTTCCTGCATATATTCTGTTAGCACAGTTTTCTCGCCCTTTGTCATCGACAAAAAGGATTTGTTAAAAGTAAAATGATAACAGAGAGCATTACAAGCAACATAGATTACTACCATAGAACAAGAGTCATCAAGAGTCAAAACATAAGATCATAACACAAGTTTTGTACGAATTAAACTACGGCACTATTTAGATACAAGTGTCGGATAATGTCTTAAAGCAAAATAAAATTCTAAGTACGTAGAAAGAGATAAAAGGGATAAACTAAGAAGACTTATTCCGACTCCGTCTTGCCTTCTTCTTCTTGTTCAGCAAGTTGAGATTTCCCGCATCCATGCCCTTGACTAGTTCCCGAGCTTGGACCCTCATCCAAAGATGTCCAATTAAATGAAGGAGGAGCTAGACATTTTCCGGGATCTTGAGCTTGCATAGATGAAGATGATGCCCCACATGATATTGCTTCCCATAAAGATCCGAAGAAAGTCTTAATTTTGTTAAAACGCTTTTCGTTCTTTGTATCCATTTGTTTAAGTCGTGCTTCGAGAAGGAATTGGTTGCGAGCAATAGTTTCAAGACTCTCCTTTGTTGAGGAAGATGATCGTAGAAGTTTAACTTCCTCAGGTTTTGGGCGAGATGGTTGTGATGAAGCTGTTTCATGTCCTTTTTCTTTCCATTGTTCGAAAGGCATAATATTGAAAAATGGATTGGGAATTTTCATTCTTTTAATTGATGCTTTACTAATGCATTTAGGCTTTGAAACAGTCGATTTATGAGGTTTGATGCCACAATCAAGTAATAGACGCATGATGTATTCATTGTAAAATAGATGCGGTCTAGAACTCTTATTAACTTGCAATATCTCGTCAAATATCATACCTATCTAGTTGATGCAAACATCTCCGTAGATTGCATATAAAGCTTTGAAATTTTCCTTATACACGACATCAAAATTTCCTATTCTCGGAAAAAGAGTGTGATGAAGAACTCTCGTAGTAGGTCGTAAACCAATTGACTTTGTACTATCCTTATCATCTTCAATGAATTGATGACTAACACGATTACGGACATGGATATTACAAAAATTACTTGAGAATTTTTCACCTATGAAGGAAGAACCAAGAACCTTTTCCATTCTTTCACACGAGATAAAGACTTGTTTGCCATATACTACAAACTAAAGGCATTGAGTGGGATTATCGGGTTTGTATTTCTCAAGATTTAGGTTAGCATAGAATAACTTGATCATAAGATGGTTAATTTCCACATTGTTTTGATCAAAGTCAATTAGGTTTTCAATATCGGCACGCTTTGCTAAGGGAAGAATACAGTAACTAGAGAAATCTGAGAATTTAAAAACGAACCCGGATGAATTTTAAAATCCTTCATCTCATTCCACCTTTTGGGACAAGTATACAACATCCGAGCAGACGAACGAGATTTCACGCCTCTAATAACACTGAGGACTTCAACACTTGCCTCTTACAACACCGAGGACTTCAACAGAGATGAATATAATTGTTGTTGACGATATGTGTTCTCAATAACACAATTTTTTAGCTTGTAGTACATGCTTCCTATAATCTTATCCTCAAATAGTATATTTGTGTATACGAAGATTTGGAAGTGGATATCATATTGAATCAAAAGAATATTATATAAATTCTAGGATTCAAACGATATATTAAAGAATATGAGCACTTTAGCACTTAGAGAGTAAGAAATTGGGATCAAGAGAATAAAGATTAAATCAAAAGAATTTGGTTATTTGGAATGATGAAATCATGATGTTTATATATGGGATAAACTATTGTAACCATTTGTGAAAAGTTACAAACAATGGTCATGATCATCGGTGAAGTGAAAGAGAAACAACTCTTGAAGAAATGGAAGTGTCTATACGAAAGGTTGCTTTTGTTTAAAAACGGTCAACAGGTTAAAAAGAACCGATAGACAGGAATTTGAATATATATACGTTATGTGTATATGTGTGCACGTTTATTGTGCAAACTGGGTGAAAATGGCGATTGGTCCATTTCTAGGCGGTCGACCGGTTATGCCCAGTTTGCACAATCAATGTGCATATATATACATATTTGTGTGTGTGTGTGTGTGTATATATATTGATTATTTGAGGATAGATTTTAACATGAATAAGACTTCTAAAGTAAAATACTATATGTAGATCTTCCTCTCTTGAAATCAATGAATATCTTCTTTTTGTCGATCACGCCTATTCTTTTTGTCAGAAATCAAAACTCCTTAAATTCTTGACTCAACACATATATATATTATACAATCAAAAACTGCAGGCTCTTATTGGGTAATGGATTTCCAACTATGACAAGGTATGGAACCACCGTCCGATCAGTATACTCTAGAGGGGATACACTGGAGTTCAACAAGAACATATTGCAACTCAGCTACACATGACCGACCATTCATTTCGCTTGAATGTTTCGAACATATTGTCACCTTACGGTTGGTATACCAACATAACCGTTCCCAAGAGATACAGAAATGAAAAGAAGTAACAAATATGAATATTCTTTAGATGGTGACAATATACCCTAATTGGGTGCGACCCACTTAGCCATGTTGTCTGCCCGATTTTTGTCATTTCCTGGTAGATAAGGCTTAAGGTCATAACGTATCTGTTAACAGATCACACCTTCATTTACTTTGAATGCCACATCGTCATACCCGCCAAATCACAAATTGATTTCCCCAAAAATACCACGGGTATAAAGCTAAGAGAAACGAATTTCTCCGCTACCAGACGTAAATACGTTTGAAGAGATCAACTTACGCGATTTACTGGACATACTCTATCAGACATTCGTCCATTCAAGTTGTCCTATGTTTGGATAAACCGAAGGCACTATTTTGTAAATTTATCTTAGGCAATTTATACCTAGGATCACTAGAATAACCCTTGCATAAACTATGTCTTCAATTAACTTCATCACATTTGAAGTGGTTTTCAGATAATAAATCTGACCTCGGTCTCTCCGTATTGACAATGGAAAAGGGTCAAAACTTTGATAGCCAGTTACTTAACTATCAAAGGAAAACATCTATACAAACAACGATCTTATCTCCAAATGGAAATTATATCGATCAACCATCATTCAACACTGCCCCCCTTTAAATAGATTTATCAATAATAATTTCATTTCTCAATTTCCCCTAAATATCATTACCCATATATTTTCCCAACACGCTTAGCCTCTCACGATTTCTTGGAAAACGTTTCCATATGTTCACAACTTCTTATTTTTCGTATTTCGAAAATATATGTTTTAACATTGGAAAACATTTCCATATCCTATTCACACATCACTATTTTTCCACATCCATCAGTCCCTAATCGTAAACTAGTAAGAGAACAACTTTGTAAGTATCGACCCCGAAGGCCGAAACCAACATTAGATCGACACTTAGAAAAGCCGTTCAACTTAACTAGTCTCCAGTCAGTTTCTAATTCCCTTAATTCCATTTCTTAATTTCTTATCAAATCATCTCGTACGAAACTCTTGAATTTGGCTTACGAATCCACTTCTTTATTGGTAATCATTTGATTATAATGATAACGTTATAATCTCTGTTTCTAAAACATTTATCTTTAAAATATAACTTTTATTCATTTATTTTAATAATTAATTAATTAATAAGATAAATAAATAAATAAATCATGATAAAAATCGGAAAGTAAATACTACTTCCCTGAATTCGATATAATCGAATTTCAACTTATAACTCCTTTTCGAATAATCTATATTCGATTAACATTCCGAACTTAAGAATAAACTCACCGTTTCAGGTCAACTCGGTTTCTAAATTCACTTTTGAATTTATCACTTCCAGCATTTACCAATTTCCTTTTATCACCATTTCAATTTGCAAACCATTTGCTTTTAAAACATTATTCACTTCAAACGTGACTATTAATTCTTTAAAGAAAATATGGACTTGTTATACCCAATAAATCTTGATTTAAATAGTAAATACCAATTATATGTTAAAATTCCATCTATCGGGCTATCTATAAATTCATATTCCTATTTCACTTCAAAAACTCCGTTTATAGGTCAATTTCTCGTTTATTATATATTAAGTTTATAAATTAATCTTGTTTGCACTTACGATTATAAATTGATTGGTTCCAAATCAAATATTGATTATTTTTCCAACTTCTAAATTATATAAAATATAATTCATAAAAATAAATTATATTTATAACATTAGACATCGTCGAATTCAGATTACAAATCCTTATGTATTTATTTCAATTCTCTTTACATTTCGAACATTGAAATAATTTCATCGTTTTTCTTTTAAAACGATTTCCCTTTTCTTTTTAAATATATTCATTTTCTTGAATTTATATTTATATTTATATTTTCAAACTATTTAATAATAATTATTCAACAATAATTATTTTATCCTACTTAAATATCGTTAATAAGTCAAACTAATTGTTTTATTATAATCTAAAACAGGTTATTACTTTCCAACCCAAATCGAAATTCAATTCTAATTAAAAATAGAATTTCCCTTTTTAAAACCCAAATTCTTGCCCAATATTTTTGAATATATTTCATGGTATTTAAATACCAATTAGTTTAGATCAATGTTGTCCAAACACCCCAAATACACAATAATCAACCATAGATTATTTGTCACATCATATAATGTAATATATGAAAAACATCAATACAATTGTTGAGGAATCCAATTGGATCCCTCTAACCGGTTCCCTGCATCCACAGATGTTAATCAACAACAATTTCATAAATTTCATATCAATATGAAATTTTATAATAAATAGAACCAGTATTCAACGAATAACTTATATATATAAAGATATGTACTACTCAACCAATTAATTAGCAAATCATCCAAACAACCATTACACACAGCATTCAATCATTTTTATCAATATCAAATAATGTTTATAAGATTATAAAACTGGATAGAGCTAGTAAGTTTACTCATCCTGGTCGTTAATCGTCAAATAACGATTAACGTTCGGTTTATTCAGTCGAGCGTTTTATTCTGCCATAAATCATAACGATCTCCAAATAGCTCTAAACCAGTTCTGGTACATAGCTTGCTATCTTACGATTCCAATGGTACCCAGTTTTCGCAATTCTGTTGACTAACGAATAAGTTATGATTTTTCCCGGTTAACATGCTATTTGAATTAGAATTAAATTTTAATATATAATATTCCGGGGCCTACCTTAATTTATTCAGCCCAAACCCATACTGCGCATGACCCGTTACCCTCCTACCTACCTTCTTCTCCAAGCCGATTCCTGATGCTCCAACTTTTGCACAACTCGTGCATGTTTATTTGTGATACTGAGCACCACTCCATTTTGGGCCTTTATATATATTTTTCTCCTTTTTTTTCTTTTTCTTTTTTCTTTTTTCTTTGGACCTTATTTTAAATTCAGCCCAACATCCCACTTGGAGAGCCTAGACTTGCGTACCCCTATATCCTTCTTTCACAAAATATTTGCGAGCTCTTGTACATATCTATTCCTCAATTACAAACTTCAACCTCCAAGTCTTCCTTCATTTCCTCACGGTTTTCAGAACAAACAACACCACTGGCTTTCTATTCAATGTCTCCATCCCCTTACATCCTTCATGAACAACTCGCGCCTCACACTAAAATCGTGTCATATTGCTGTTCACCACTCTCCTGTACTAATGGTGCGAACCATTTTCTCACAAACTTTGTCCAAAATTTGCAAACACATGCGGTATCTCCTTAGAAACTCTCCATCCCCATATTGATGCTGCAACACTCATGCCTTTATTAGACATGCGTCGCCCCTATCTCATAGTCACTGTGAGTGAAGAATATCAAACCATTGTTGTCTTGAATCACTCACAACTTCAACGCAAGCTTCTATTTCTCCCTCTTGACCAAAATATAACACCCAATTCGCTAATGGATGCTTAAATCTCACGATAATAAGAACCCTAGCTCAAGCTATTGAGAATACAGCGAAAAAAAAGTCGCACTAAAACCAGAAACAAAAATACCATAGTGAAACTCTGTCTGCCAGGATCCTTGAAGCAAAAGAAAGAAACGATAAGGTCGAGGTGTATTTATAAATGAAGAAAACTAGGTATGATCGATATCTCCATCTTTAGGCCTGCTCGACTATTTAATTTACTTGGGGATGAAGTATTAGTCTCCTACTGCCATGAATTGTTTACGTCGTTGAAAGGAAGTGGTGTATTGTTTACATCGTTGAAAAGAGAGAATAGCTGCAAAGGGGGAGTGTTGTACATTTGTAGGGGTTTGTCCTTCGTCCCCCGTTGATGTTTTGGTGTCCTTTTCTTAGGGTAGCATCTTGCGTGATTTCTAGGTGTTTGTACAAGGCTTGAGGGGCACAACATTGTATTTAATTGGCGAGGTTCTTAGAAAAACAAATTCTGTACCTCCATGTTTAGGCTTTAGGTATGTTCTGATATGTTGATTGGAAATATAGGTTAGTAGACTATGAGATGCTTGAGTCTATATTTAGATGCAGGCATCTGTTGTGTACATCATAGAGAAAAGAAAAGAAAAACCGCATGTTTACGCTAACAAAACATGATTTATCCAAAAGAATTACTTACTGAAAACAAGCTTAAATCGTTTTGCATCTGAAGTAGTTCTATGAATTATTTAATGGACTGAGCAGAGTCCAAAGTGATTGCTTTAAATTTATTCTTAATCTTTAAGATAAAGACATCAACGATTGCCTCAAGTGTAAGTTTGAATGAATGCAGTTTAAATGGTCCAAAATATGTGAATAAATACAAACCATGCAGTTATATCCCTTCTGCAAAATTACATTTCATAAAGTTTGCAATATTTCATTCATGTTATATATATGTGCGCATATAAGTTATAAAATATGGGTACTCTGTTATACTACTTCATTCATATACGAACAGTAATGAAAAAAATAAAAATTCCGTTGTGTTGAGGAATGCGCTATGATTGCAGAAATGTACTAGAATACGCAAGTCAACTTATTTTGTGAAACCCAAAAATACCGATTTAGGGTGCAAAATACGTTAAAAGAAAAATAACTTATTTTCCAAATTAAAAATTATGGAAAAATTCTATAAATTAAATTAATAATAGTCTTGAAAATCTTATCCCAATTTGAAATAAATAATTTATTATAATTAAATAATCGTTATGATTTATAAATAATTCCATAGCGACTATTTGAAAATTTGATTTGGACATAAATTACAATATATAAGACGAAATCTTGATTTTCCACTTCCATTAGGAAAATATAGCTTAACTGATTCAAACATTTCTTATTTCAAAGAAATCCGACTTATAACGAATCCTGTATAGTCCTTTAAAGTTCAAAACTCAATATTACGAACTACTGCGACATTACGAGCTCTTTTTAAATTATACTATAATTAATACGTTCAACTATCGTTTAAATAATATATTCGTTATTATCATTCAATCCTGAACTGAATAAAATCTTTAAATTATCCAATTTACCCAATATTGCCAATTCAGCTATTTCCGGCCATTTCAGAAATTAAATTTATTATCCCATTATTTCCATTAATTATATAATCAAATTTATTTAATTCCAACCATTTATATTATCAAACTAATATATTTAAATACATTAATTAATTAATTACTATATCGCTAAAAACCCAGGATGTTACATTCCTTCCCCATTGAAAGAATTTCGTCCCCGAAATTATCAAGGTATAAAAAATGTTACAAACCCTATTAACTAGGTTAAAATCTTATGTTTACATCTTAACTTTAATTTCTACTGAACCAATAAATTTTAATCAAAATATTAATTCATTCTTATTAACGAAAATTTTCAAAAATTCTGAAAATTTTCTAACAGCTTAAATTTCGGAAAAATCTCGCCAGCGTCTCCTTTGCACAGCTCAATGGTACAACTACAACTTGCCTCCCTAGGCCTTCTCCAATCCAAAAGAAAATCAAACAGCCAAGCGGCTTGCCAAACAGGCTAATAAAAATCTCACACTCGTATAAAATATAAACTTGTACCGTTTTGTCGAGCATTCAACTCTATTTCTTCCATTTGCTATCAATTTGAGCTTATACCAATGCATTCCCAATTGATTTCAATCAATTCATCCTCAAATCCAATCATTCTCGTATATCCAAACCGAATTCCATTTCAAATTCAAATTCTTACTCAATCATTTCATAACCAAGTTTGGTTCCATTCCAAAATCTTATTTCACAAATTCCATTACTACACCAAGTTAAATTCTATTCCAATACGATTTCCAATTAACTGGTTTCAATTCAATCCAATTTTTATTCAATTAATTTTTTAATTTTGCTTCAAATTTATTTACTTTTACCATTTCAATTTCTTTAACTTTAAAAGTTAAATTTAATTTCAAAATTCAAATTCCTGGGTTTTATTTCAAATCAGTTTGAGATCATATGTATTTACATATAATAATGGCAATTCAAAACATTTATATTTTTGACAACCTACTTCCTCAAAATAATTCAAAACAAAATCTTTGGTAGTAATCCGTCACTTAGAAACTCGAAAATGAATACTGATGATGCTGCAGTCATTATCAGAATTATTTTCCAGCTATCGAAATGAGTTTAATACAATATCATTTCAAAACCATTTTAAACACTTTTATTTTGAAATCTTTTCAAAATATCTTCACACTGCTTGGGAAAACATTTACAAATCTCCCAAGATCTTAAAATTTCCATATATTTTGAATCCAAAATTCATTTACACATCTTTTCCCCAGTTTCAAAAGTTTTTAATCCTAATTCTATTTTAAATTCAGATTTAATCCATCTGATTATATATATAACGTTTATACGAATTCTGATTGGTTACTTATAACCATCGCAATTACAATCTTATTCGATTATAATAACAACCAACACATCCAATCTTCTATAATAATTATAAAATATATAGTTCTTCTATATCAAAATATAATTTGAGTAAAATTATTTCATTTACCCTTTTTCCAAAACATACTATGTCGGTTCATCGTATTTAAGTGTTTAGAAACCCTATCGACTTTGTGGTGCCCCACGGTCGACAAGAATTCATAAGTCACTCAACCAATAAATCTCCACAATATAAAACATTTTTATACAATTTACAAATACGCTCTCGTATATATACACTCAACTCAATCTAGGGTATTATTAACCCCTTCTTTACTGAGTTACGGCACAGAGCCAAGGTAATTACTTAACCTTTGGCTCTGATACCACTGTAACGAACAGGAATTTTCGACCCCAAAAATCAAGACTAAACACCATGTTGACTACTCAAATATCGAAAATACCGGATCATTAATGGAAAGAAGTTAGAGCATGAGAAATAAAAAGAAGGAAAATTAGAATATAAGAAGAAGAACACAACAGAACAGAATCAGAGTAAATACAAATCTCACGGCAGAACGAATAAAATATAATATATAGCATAACTTTGAAATGCGAAACTGTATTTGTATTTACATGTATCATCAGAGTACATCACATACATAACACAGCGGAAATAAACTCTCTATATATTAATGTTGAAGCCTCCTGCTCCAAGCTCTTCCAAGGGTATCTGTAAAATCCTAACTACTTGACTTCCCATACAAATTTGGGAACCCAAGAGATTAGGGAAAACAAAACAAAATAAACTCTGGGCCAGTCATGAGACTGATGTGAGTAAACTCCAACCATGCGGTTTAACTTTCCAAAATCCTTTTCAAAAGAAAAGATAATCGTAAGACCAATCAACACATAAACACGGATGGTTTTTACCTTACGATAACCCAAAACATTTTTTTTTTGGAAAATCATATCTTTTCTGATATTATAATAATGTCTAAATACAAATAAATATCAATCTAGCAGAACACTTGCATCTCACGCTCTACATATATATTATACAATCAAAAACTGCGGGCTCTTATTGGGTAATGGATTTCCAAATATGACAAGGTATGGAACCACCTTCCGATCAGTGTAATCTAGAGGGGACACACTGGAGTTCAAGAAGAACATCTTGCAACTCAGCCACACATGACCGACCATTCATTTCGCTTGAATGTTCCGAATATACTGCCATCTTATGGTTGGTATACCAACGTAACCGTTCCCGGAAGATACATAAATGAAAAGAAGTAACAAATATGAATATTCTCTAGATGGTGACAATATACCCTAATTTGGTGCGACCCACTTAGTCATGCTGCCTGCTCGATTTTTGTCATTTCCCGGTTGATGAGGCTTGAGGTCATAATGTATCTTTTAACAGATCACACCTTCATTTACTTTGAATGCCACATCGTCATACCCGCTAAATCACAAATTTATTTCCCCAAAAATACCACGGGTATAAAGCTAAGAGAAACGAATTTCTCTACCACCAAACATAAATACATTTGAAGAGATCAACTTATGCGATCTATTGGACATACTCTGTCAGACATTCGTCCATTCAGGTTTTCCTGGGTCTGGACAAACCGAAGTCATTATTCTGTTCCATCTTAGGAAATTTATACCTAGGATCGCCAGAACAACCCTTGAATAAACTCCTTCTTCAATTAACTTCATCACATTTGATTCGCAACGCTAGTGTCCATACAAAGTGGTTTTTAGATAATAAATCAGATCCCGATCTCTCCGTATTGACAACGGAAAATGGTCAAAACTTTGATAGCCGGTTATTTAACTATCAAAGGAAAACATCTATACAAACAACGATCTTATCTCCAAATGGAAATTATATCGATCAACCATCATTCAACACGGACCCCATTTAAATAAATTTATCAATAATAATTTCATTTCCAAATTTCTCATAAATATCTTCACCCATATATTTTCCCAACTTGCTTAGACTCTCACGATTTCTTGGAAAACATTTCCAAATGTTCACAACTTCCTATTTCTCGTATTTCGAAAATATATGTTTTAACATTGGAAAATATTTCCATATCCTATTCACACATCACTTTATTTCCGCATCCATCAGTCCCTAACCATAAACTAGTAAGAGAACAACTTTGTAAGTATCAACCCCGAAGGCCGAAACCAACATCAGATCGACACTCAGAAAAGCCGTTCAACTTAACTAGTCTTCAGTCAGTTTCTAATTCCCTTAATTCCATTTCTTAATTTCTTACGAAACTCTTGGATTTGGCTTACGAATCCACTTCTTTAATGGTAATCATTTGATTATAATGATGGCGTTATAATCACTATTTCTAAAACATTTAACTTTAAAATATAACTTTTATTCATTAATTTTAATAATTAATTAATTAATTAATAAGATAAATAAATAAATCTTGATAAAAATCTGAAAGTAAATATTACTTCCAGTATAATCGAATTTCAACTTATAACTCCTTTTCGAATAATCTATATTCAATTAATGTTCCGAAGTTCGGAATAAACTCACCATTTCAGGTCAACTCCGTTTCTAAATTCACTTTTGAATTTATCACTTCCAGCATTTACCAATTTCCTTTTATCACCATTTCAATTTGCAAACCGTTGCTTTTAAAATATTATTCACTTTAAACGTGACTATTAATTCTTTAAAGAAAATCTGGACTTGTTATACCCAATAAATCTTGATTTAAACACTAAATACCAATTATATGTTAAAATTCCATTTATCGGGCTATTTATAAATTCATATTCCTATTTCACTTCACAAACTCCGTTTATAGGTCAATTTCTCATTTATTATATATTAAGTTTATAAATTAATCTCGTTTGCACTTTCGATTATAAATTGATTGGTTCCAAATCAAATATTGATTATTTTTCCAACTTCTAAATTATGTAAAAAATAATTCATAAAAATAAATTATATTTATAACATTCGACATCATTGAATTCAGATTACAAATCCTTATGTATTTTCAATTCTCTTTACATTTCGAACATTGAAATAATTTCATCGTTTATCTTTCAAAACGATTTCCCTTTTCTTTTTAAATATATTCATTTTTTTGAATTTATATTTTCAAACTATTTAATAATAATTATTCAACAATAATTATTTTATCCTACTTAAGTATCGTTAATAAGTTAAACTAATTGTTTTATTATAATCTAAAATAGGTTATTACTTTCCAACCCAAATCGAAATTCAATTCTAATTAAAAATAGAATTTCCCTTTTTAAAACCCAAATTCTTGCCCAATATTTTCGAATATATTTCACGGTATTTAAATACCAATTAGTTTAGGTCAATGTTGTCCAAACACCCCAAACACACAATAATCAACCATAGATTATTTGTCACATCATATAATGTAATATATGAAAAACATCAATGCAATTGTTGAGGAATCCAATTGGATCCCTCCAACTGGTTCTCTGCATCCACAGATGTTAATCAACACTAATTTCATAAATTTCATATTAATATGAAATGTTATAATAAATAGAACTATTATTCAACGAATAACTTATATATATAAAGATATGTATCACTCAACCAATTAATTAGAAAATCATCCAGGTTTATAAAATTATAAAACTGAACAGAGTTAGTGAGTTAACTCACCTTGGTCGTTAATCGTTAAATAACGATTAACGTTCGGTTGATTCAATCGAGCATTTTATTTTACTATAAATCATAACGATCTCTAAATAGCTCCAAACCAGTTCTGGTACGTAGCCTGCGATCTTACGATTCCAACGGTACCCAGTTTTCGCAATTCTGTTGACTAACGAATAAGTTATGATTTTTCCCAGTTAGCATGCTATTTAAATTAGAATTAAATTTCAATACATAATTTTCTGGGGCCTCACCTTAATTTATTCGGCCCAAACCCGTACTGCGCATGAGCCGTTACCCTCCTACCTACCTTCTTCTCCAAGCTGATTCCTGATGCTCCAACTTTTGCACAACTCGTGCATGTTTCTTTGGTGATACTGAGCACCACTCCATTCTGGGCATATATATATATATATATGTATATATATATATGTATGTATGTGTTCCTTTTTTTTTTCTTTTTTCTTTGGGCCTTGTTTTAAATTCAGCCCAACATCCCACTTGGAGAGCCCAGACCTGCGTACCCCTATATCCTTCTTCCATAAAATATTTGCGAGCTCCTCTACATATCTATTCCTCATTTCCAAACTTCAACCTCCAAGTCTTCCTTCATTTCCTCACGGTTTTCAGAACAAAAAACACCATTAGCCATCCATTCAACGTCTCCATGCCCTTACAACCTTCGCGAACAACTCGCGCCTCACACTAAAATCGCGTCATGCTGCTGTTCACCACTCTCATGTCCTAATGGTGCAAACCATTTTCTCACAGACTTTGTCCAAAATTAGCAAACATGTGCGATATCTCCTTAGAAACTATCCATCCCCATACTGATGCTGCAGCACTCACGCCTTTATTAGAGATGTGTCCCTCCCGTCTCATAGTCGCTGTGAGTGAAGAATATCGAACCATTATTGTCTCGAATCACTCACAACTTCGACGCAAGCTGCTATTTCTCCCTCTTGACCAAAATATAACACCCAATTCGCTAATGGATGCTTAAGTCTTGCGATAATAAGAACCCTAGCTCAAGCTGTTGAGAATCAACGAAAAAAAAAAGTCGCACTAAAACCATAAACAAAAATACCATAGTGAAACTCTGTCTGCCAGGATCCCACAGAAATCAAATGTTGAGATTTTTTGAAGTGTATGGGTTTTGTTTTAAAATTTTATCTTTATTGGTGCCTTAAGAACTCACGGCAGTTCCTTGAAGCAAAAGAAAGAAACGATGAGTCCGAGGTGTATTTATAAACGAAGGAAAATTGGATATGATCGATATCTCCATCTTTAGGCCTGTGCAAAGTTCGGCTACCTAATTTACTTAGGGATGAAGCATTAGTCTACTACTGCCATGAATTGTTTGCATCGTTGAAAGGAAGTGGTGTATTGTTTACATCGTTGAAAAGGGAGAATAACTGCAAAAGGGGAGTGTTGTACATTTGTAGGGGTTTGTCCTTTGTCCTCCGTTGATGTTTTGGTGTCCTTTTCTTAGGGTAGCTTCTTGCATGATTTCTAGGTGTCTGTACAAGGCTTGATGGATATGACATTGTATTTAATTGGCTAGATTCTTAGAAAAACGAAATCTGGTACCTCTACGTTTAGGCTTTAGGTATGTTCTGATATGTTGATTGAAAATGTAGGTTAGTATACTATGAGATGCTTGAATCTATATTTAGGTGCAGGCATGTGTTGTGAACATCACAAAGAAAAGAAAAGAAAAATTGCATGTTTATGCTAACAAAACAGAATTTATCCAAAAGAATTACTTACCGAAAACAAACTTAAATCATTCTACATCTAAAGTAGTTCTATGAAGTATTTAATGGACTGAGCAGAGTCCAAAGTGATTGCTTTAAGTTTATTCTTAATCTTTAAGATAAAGACATAAACTATTGCCTCAAGTGTAAGTTTGAATGAATGCAGTTTAAATGGTCCAAAATATGTGAATAAATGCAAACCACACAGTTATATCCCTTCTGCGAAATTACATTTCATAAGAGTTTGCAATATTTCGTTCATGTCATATATATATATATATATATATATATATGCGCATATTTCAGTTATAAAATATGGGTACTCTGTTATACTATTTCATTCATATACGAACGGTAACGACAAAAATAAAAATTCCCTTGTGCTGCACAATGCGCTACGATCCTAAAAATGTACTAGAATATGCAAGTCAACTTATTTTGTGAAACCCAAAAATACCGATTTATGGTGCAAAATACGTTAAACGAAAAATAACTTATTTTCCAAATTAAAAATCATGGAAAAATTCTATAAATTAAATTAATAATACGTCTTAAAATCTTATCCCAAATTGAAATAAATAATTTATTATAATTAAAGAATCCTTATGGTTTATAGACGATTCCATAGCGACTACTTGAAAATTTGATTTGGACATAAATTACAATATATAAGACAAAATCTCGATTTTCCACTTCCATTAGAAAAATATAGCTTAATAGGTTTTCTTGTTTCAAAGAAATCCGACTTATAACGAATCTTGTATAGTCCTTTAAAGTTCAAAACTCAATATTACGAACTACCGCGGCGTTACGAGCTTGTTTTAGATTATATTATAATTAATACGTTCAACTGTCGTTTAAATAATATATTTGTTATTGTCATTCAATCCTGAACTGAATTAAATCTTTAAATTATCCAATTTACCCAATATTGCCAGTTCAATTATTTCCGGCCATTTCGGAAATTAAATTTATTATCCCATTATTTCCATTAATTATGTAATCAAATTTATTTAATTCCAGCCATTTATATCATCAAACTAATATATTTAAAATAATTAAATTAATTAATTATTAAATCCTTAAAAATCCGGTATGTTACATAATGCATTTGGTTTTTTAACATATCAACATTGGAAATTTTTGAGTTATAAATTCGACAATAAAGCATGCCTTATCAGTAGCCAAATACTCAGTTAAATCCGGAAATTCAGCATGTCATCAAGAATCTCATCATCTTGCACATCATTTTGAATTTGGTCATCAATCTATAATGAAATAGCGGTAATAATAATAACTATTCAGCCTAAGCGAATAATATGATTTCGTAGGCAATACAAACCATATAACATAAAGCGGTCATACACACCATTTTTAAAACTAAAAAACGACAACCTTCTGCATTTAATTATTGATAATATAAACTTCATTATCGGTCGTATCAAGTAGCCTTTAGTAGCGAAAGTACACACTTCATTAATCGGCTATAAGACATGGTGTACATCTACCGATTAATATTAATATCTATGTTGTATTGTATCTGAACGAATAAAATTTGTTGATCATTCTAAGCGCGTGAATATGTCCATCTCAATTATGGATTTCGATTATAAATATTCGATCAAAATTTTCGATTATTCATTTATTTTAAATTAAACCATCAAATTTCAATACGATATTATGTTAACTTACTTGATCCGGTGCCTTCTGATCAACCACACAACCTTCTTGTGTCTTCATTACGTTAACTATTTCCATTTTTATTTCATATCCCATATTGAATTTATTCATTAATTAGGGTTTAAGTTTTAAGGCTTATATTAAGGAGGTTTATATGGTTAATATTGAATTTTTTTTATTTTAAAAAAAAGGTTAATTTATTTTAGGGAATTTTTATTTGTATCCACTAAATTTGTTAGTTGATCCACATAGTTGACTTTAGTAAGCTTATCCACCTATCTATTTGTAAGTTAATCCATGGTGGATTAACTAACAAAATCTTCCTCTTGCGGTTCAGATTTGACAGGCAACATTCATCTGCTACCATGTTCGATCAAACACAACGGCCCGAGCGAAATCTTGCATTATTTCAAGCCTAAAAACACCGATGTCATTATGGATGGGTTTACTGTTAAAGAAGCTTAATTTAGAGGAAGGAAGCTGCAAGGAGCTGAAATGAGAAGGTTGTAGCGGGTATGTTTTGGATAAAAAAGACAATGAAGATGCAAAAAAATGGTGATACAGAAGATTTGATCCAGTGGAAATCTAAAGTTGAATTTGGTAATATCACGTACTGGAATCAAGACAATATCCGGTCGTCATGCGACCCACTTCTGAAATGCTTTCATTGGTTCTCATGCTCTACACAAGCCCATTACCCTTGAAGAAACAACTTTTGTTTCCGAGAATGTAAAAGAAACCTAACTGCATGAACATGCTACAACAGTGATTTTGGCATACGGGGAAAATTTATATGTAACAGTGTTTTTACATCAAAACAACGAACATTGCACGGTATACTCATTACTTCGTAAATTTATACTGCCACATCGGTTTGTTTGGGTTTTCTCAAAAAATGAAAGGACCCCACAATATTGCTTCTCATCCAACTTGTTAGATAATAAAGAAATCAAACACAACGTCTATACCATGTTGCTTTGCGGTTTGAAAGATACATAATAAGATATTAAGAGTGATAGCTGTAACTTGCAGTGCTTTAAATGCAACATTTACTGAAAGAAAAGGGAAAATGTTGAACCAAATGGCAAAATAAAAACAAAATTCAGAAGTCACAAACTACTTCGATTTTGATTTTGATACTATTAAGAGGATTATATACATAACAGAGAAATAACATGAAATAATTAACAAATATGAAAGGATTGTATCCCTTATGTATAGATTATAATTTTGATAAAAGAAAGAAACGTAAGAAAACAATAAAGTATACGATGTGGATTAACTAATCAAATTTTAAATTTTAAAAAATAGTTAATATCCCTATAAATTAGGGTGGATTAGCTAACAAATACCGTGAATGAAAATAAAATTGCCCTTTATTTTATCCTCTTCCGCAATAATTGTAGAGTAAATTAAAAAGGATTTTTTTTTTCCAATTCGGCCATCTTTTAAAAACTTATCGCTCAATTAGCCTAATTTTAAAACTTATTACACCTGTAGCCTACTTTATAGTTTATATCACATCAGCTAAAATCGTTATTTACGGGAGCGACATTTGGGATGACGCTGGGAGCGGCATTTCGGAAATTCCCTTACCGCACTTTAGCAGTTTCCCAAAAGCCGCTGCGTTAAATAACGGTTTTAGCTGATGTGACATAAACCAGGCTACGACTGTAATAAGCTTTAAAACTAGACTAAATGAGTGATAAGTTTTTAAAATGTGACCGAATTGAAAAAAAAATCCAATTAAAAAAGTAACCAAAAAGTGGAGTGGCTCTACCGTTTGCTTTGAGATGGTAACGGTGACGTGATAGTTACTAGCGCTAAATTTACGTTCTTTCCAGCAAATAAAACATTAAACGTTCCCTTTGCTTTTTCACTAGCCAATTTAGCTCGCAATTCTTATAATTATTCAGGGTTTTTTTTTTTTTTTTTCTTGGGGTCGATGATGGCTAGTAATGGCGTCGATCTTGCAGACGTACCATCAATGGATCTCATGAATGAGCTTCTCCGACGCCTGAAGTGCCGATCCAAACCCGACAAGCGTCTGATTCTCATAGGTCTGATCCAGTATGCTTTTTCTACTTGCTATCAATTGGAATGTTCTCACATGTTCACGCAGAATCTAGTCGATTTAAGCGTTGAGCATTGTGTTCCAGTGAATTCTGTAATTTTTTTATCATCAACTTCAGGGACGGAACCAGGAATCCGCTCAGCGGGGGGCGGATTCGAAGGGGGGGCCAATTTTTTTTTTTTTATACCAGTTTACCCTGGATTTATCATAATTTCAACCAATAATGTTTCATATTGTTAAGTTTTAGACAAAAATATTGCATAAATACTAATAAAAATGCCTTAAAAATGGTTACTTTGGTACCAAAGGGGTAATTTTTTTTTTCCTTATAATTTTAAAATCAAGGGGGGGGGGGGGGCGCCGCCCCCACTTGCCCCCCCCCCCCCCATGGTTCCGTCCCTGATCAACTTAGTTGGGTACCTTGCGATACTATATCTTGGATAATTCATAATCTTTTGTAGTCGCGGGTATTCGTCCTTTACATGTCATTGACCGTTTTTAAGTTGGTCGTTTTTTGAGTTTGCTGGGTCTGTAAAGTACTAACATTCTTTGACATAGAAGATATTAATGAAAGCTTATGACTATAAATTATTTCTTTTGCAACGGCATCAAGTATGGACCACCTTTCCTGAATTTTCAATTTTCAGTTATTATTTTTGTACAAAACTGTTTTTTTTTTTTTTTTTTTTTACAGACATTTGGTTAATTTCTTTGTTGAAGAGACTTAAAGTAACAAGGGCATTTTTGTATATGATCAAACAGGGCATGATTAGATTGCACAAAAGAAATTAAAGGAATTTTTACTGGAAAAATATAATTGAAAGGTAGAACTACAATCAAGGGCCTTGTGTGCTCAACCAGATGCCTTGTGTAGTTGTGTTACATTTTTTTTCATTCTATAATCCAATAAACCAGTCATTACATGAACTAAAGTAATTCCTAGGATGGAATTTTATATACATGTATACATACATATGCATATAGGCACACACACATATGTGTGTGTGTGTATCGTTTAATTAATATATACATATATAACAATAATAATAATAGTAAGAAGAAAAAGCCATTCAATCATAGTGAAATAATAAAACCTAACAAAGAGCTAAACTTTGCACTTGCAATGTTGCACCACTAAGTGTTGATAGCAAAAGAAGCTTGATAGTCTATCTATTTCAAACAATGACCTTGTTATAATGGTGCATGTTCAGAAGTGATGTTCGTAGTATGCATCCCATAACTAATTATACACAAAATTACCCTAAGTGTTTTTTTGCAGTTTCTTAAAATACTAGCATTCCTGTGCACAAAATAATCTAGGATCATACACATGCATACCGATGAATAGCATTCCCATGCACAATTAATTTTGAAATGTACACAAGCTTATTGGTAAATTCGTTTCTTTTTATTATGATAGTAACACTCAAAAGCTTACATGAGTGACATATTTAATCATCAAATTTCAAAGCACATAATCAAGTGTATCCAAGATATGTATGAAGACTCATAGAAAAGTATACTTCATGTGTGAAAATATAAGTGTGTTTACGGTAAAATTAGGGCTACATGAAGGGTTAGTTAAACGTTAGTTTTGGATGAAACCACATAACAAAAATCAAGATGCTACACCATGGTGCATGATCTTTGCAGATAATACCATGCCAATATACACCTCAAAAGAGAAAGTTGAACAAAAATTTAAAAGAAGAAGAAGAAATGCACAAGAATCAAAAGGCTTAAAATTTCATATTGCTAAAACAAAACTTATATCATTCAATTTTTGTAAATAAGAAATAAGTATCAATACGATATGTTTGAAACATCAAATGATTTATAGAAATGTTAGGTTCAAAAGCTTAGTATCAATAGTACTTGAAAATGGAGAGATAAATAAGGGTATATCATATTAGACTAACATAGGATGGTTACAGTGGAGACTTTATTTTGGTGATTAGAAAATAAAAAACAAACCAAAAGAAAAATTACATTGGAAAATTATCAAACCAACCCTAATGTATAGGGTAATGCAATTTTCCTTAGAAGAAAAACAGTAAAATAAGTTAAATGTAGGAAAAGTAAAACCTTAAGGGTATGATATGAATCACAAGAAAAAATAAGATGTAACAAACCCTTTTTTGGGGATGATTCAAGTTGACAATAAACTACACGTGTCTAACTTGAGCCATTCCAAAGTGATGAATTATCAATGGAGTTTGATACAAGAAACCGAGAATAAGAAGGGAATGAACTAAACAAAACATAGAATCTTACAACAAAACGATAAAATGTAATAATAACATAAACAGTTCATTAAACTATAAAATAATATACTTTTAATTTTAGTTGCAATAATATTAGAGTTATACAAATGTGATATACCGTAGCAAAAATAAAATAGTAGTATATATGATCTTCAAAACTCCATCTTCTTCTTCGAGTAACGAGTATCTTCGATAACTGAAACAACTCGGTGACCAGAGCATAATGGAAGACAACACTCGAGTTAGGACTATATGTTCTTGCGTGAGTAAATTCAAATAAGGAAATAAATGTATGGTAATTACAGGGTCAGTGTATGTGAAATCTAATTACTTAATTATTCAAATTAATAGTCCTTTCGAAAATAATTATTTCAAGTTAAGTTCTAGTTTATTCGATTTCATATCTTATTATATTTCTATATTTGGGATTTTATACAAATTGTTTAAATATTGTCAATTCAAGATTCAATATTACGAACAATCATATCAAGAGATAGGAAATCGGACTGAGATCTCTCTTCCAGTAACAAGGTGAGCTGGTCAAGCCTTATTGAAATAAATAAATTAATCGAAGCACATTCTCGATGGCCTATACTAAGGTTCTAAATGAATCAAAGTTTTAAATCTTGGATATTGGTCACGATTCATTTTGAAGATTTTAGTGACTTGGTATTGTATCGGGGGAAATCTCAGATGAGATGAGTGCCCGAGCGTTGATCGAATATTGATCTTGAAGATTAAAGTTCATCTCAGGATCATATTGGAATATATTTTATGTTAAAAATTAATTTGATCACACAATAATATTTACAGTCACTAAAAAATATAGAACATTAAGCTTACTTGATTTGTAAATGAAACAATAACACATCAACATAATTTACAACAAAAAACATAGAACCAATGTAATATTTACTAAACTACTGAATAAAGTGCAAAAAAAGGATGTTGTCCAATTCATAGGCCAATATAGACAAGTCTGCAAGAAGCTATAAACGTACTTAACATAACACAAGGCAAGAAGCTACAAATGCATACAACAAAATTAATTTTCAATCCATTCAAAAGGTTTAATAAAATTTACTTATAGGAAACAATTATAAACTTCAAAATGATAACAAACCAGACTTCACTGCAAGTAAAACATAATTTCATGACAAGTGAAACTTCATTAATAACAAAAAACCTAATGTTGAGAATTGGAAGTGAAGTTTAGTTTTTTCTAGAACATGGAGTTCCATTTTTCTTTAAAGGAGGGAATTCGATTATTCGATGAGGGAAATCGATCTTTTGAGGAGAGAAATCGAATAACGAAGCAAAGCCCTGTATCAATTAATGATGGACTGAGAATTAGATGAGCTTTATTTTTTGCCAAAAAAAGAAAACCGGTTGATATTTCGGAATATTGTTTCGCTCTAAATATCAGATGATATTTGTAAATAGCGGTTGTTATATTCGAAACGAGATATTAACCAATATCTCTATTTTGTTTTGTTTTAGCCCTCAACCGAGACCTCGGTCAAGCCGCCGATATATCGACGGAGATGGCCGAGATTTAAAACACTGAAATGGACCTTTGAATCAAATACCATATCAAATTATAGGAGATCGTATCGCTGGTAAGTCAGCTGTTACCCGACGTTGCAATATTTAGACAATATTCATAAGCACTTCGTAAGTCTTAATGTCGTTTATTTTTCAAAATCATTGAAAATTATTTCAAATTCAATAGAGTTACATTCTCTAATAGTATTTCAAAAATCTCGTTTTGTTTATAAACATCTTTATAAACTAATCATGTAACTTCGTAAATATTTGAGTTCAAATATACTTGTTGTAGCAAACGTCGTCGTTTAGTTTAAACTGTTCAATGATATCATTTCAGACACTTTATATTTCGAATATCGGTTGGAAATCATTTAAAATTCACATTTACAATAAATTCAAACTCACTTTAATTAAAATTTCCATGTTAATTTTGGATTATACAAATTAATATTTCATTTCTAGTTGGAAATAGATTAATAATTTAAATCTAATTTTCAAAGTAATTCAGACTCGGGTTGGCGGAGGAGCTCATGTTAGCAAAAGTTGGTGGTTGGGTCGCACATGGGAGGAGCCAGACTGGGGTTGAGGGTGAGGAAAGGTCGGACTCGGGTGTAGTTGCGAGAGAGTCTAGTCGCGTGGAGGAGGAAATATGCTATGGAAGGGGAGGAGGCAAAGGTCGGAGGTGGTGGGAAGATAATGGGTTTCATATATATATATATATATATATATATATATATATATATATTATATAAACAACTCATTCTGGTTCGGAGGTGGTGGGAAGATAATGGGTTTCATATATATATATATATATATATTATATAAACAACTCATTCTGGTTTAGCTTTAGGTTTAGAAGAAGAGACCCAACAACAATAAAATGATATGAACAGCAGTTTCGAAAGCTCCACCACCTTTTTTTTAAAGTGATATATGAAGCTTAAGCGTCAGATTAAGAAAGAGAAAAAAACGGAAGAAGTGGTAGGCAATGAAAAATAAACGCATGCTTTTATATAAATGAGGCCAAAAAGAAAGGTGGAGATGAATAGCGTGAAACCGAGAAACCGATGAATAAAGTGAACAGTTATAAAATGAAATTATAAATATCAGTTTATATCCATTATTCTCGAACCACTAAATGCAAAACTAGGTGATGAAT
Source organism: Allium sativum (assembly GCA_030737875.1). Classification (NCBI taxonomy): domain Eukaryota; kingdom Viridiplantae; phylum Streptophyta; class Magnoliopsida; order Asparagales; family Amaryllidaceae; genus Allium; species Allium sativum. Next base: position 574,145,771 of record CM060909.1, on the reverse strand, counting down.
ACCAATTCAAACACTCGTTTTAATTTTTTCGTTGATTGTGTATGAAGGGCATAATTAACCGGTTTAAAATTCAAAACTACTCTACAATCCAAACTGAGTGTCAAACCACATGGAATAAACCGTCATTGTGTTCAGTATGTCGATATGAACATGATGACACATAGAAAATTTATAATTTGTTGTTCATGTGAAATTTCATTATTACGTTATGTTAGCTATCACCATCGTAAATCAATTGTATAAATCGATTTAAACGGAACTAGCGAAATCAAAATTCAATGGAACGAACTCGACGTTTTAGTTATAAAATTTTTTAGAGTCATTTTATGTAAAATATTTATATTATGAAAATCAATATTATATTGATCATTGTCAACCGATTTTAACTTTAATAATCTGAAATTGAACAAATTTTCGTGTTTAACAATTTTTTTTTTTTATATTAAACTAGACACATGTAATCTAAATTCAAATTCAAATTTTAAAGTTTAAGTTTAACGTTAAAAATCGTTTTCATATCCTTTACGGCTATTATTTAACGGCCGTAAAATATCATTGCAAAAACCAAATTTAATCTTTGTATAAAATTATACTTAACCTTAAAATGAAAATGTATAATTTATTTTTCTTAAAATATCATTTAATTTCACTGATTTAATGCAAAGACGTAAGTTACAATTTATTTGCGGTTTTTAATTAAACATTATAATCAACTTAATTTCAATTTTATTGAGCAAACAAGATTATCAATTATGTTAAGAAATCATAAACCTTTATTTCAAACATAAAATTTCATATACTTTAATATTTTAAAATTGATCAAAATTATTGTTCGTTACAATAGATTTTCAAATGAGAAAGTGAGAGATGTTAGCAGTGTCATCTTTATATAAGCAAATTAGGGAAAAAAATTAGATACAGATACAAAGAAGACAGAGAGACGCACCTGTGTAAATAGAAGATAATATTTACATATAAGGAAACAAGCACTGTTATCACGTCGACGACAAGTCGACCAGTCGGTCGATCAAGTTCGACGACAGTCAATTTGTTCAATTCGACGAGAGTGGGCTTAAGCCGGCCCAAAAACCTTAATTTCTCCGATCGACATCGATAAAACCCAAGACGAGATCGATATTTGTACCAAACGAGATTGATAACATCAATAGCAAAAAAAGCCCTAATTGCTTCTCCTCACACCTCGTCGGCTCCTTGTTGAATTTTATGATCTATTATGGATATTATTGGTATTATTATGATCTATTATGGATATTTGTGGGTATTATTATGTTGTGACTAGGATCTATTATGAATATTTGTTGAATTTGAACCTATTATTATGTTATCTTTGTTGAATTTGAATTTATTATAAATTTATAATTATATCTAATTATATTATATATTTATGTCTAATAAATGTATGTATATAAAAGACTTGTCGACTAGTCATGACTAGTCGGGCGATTTGTCGACTAGTCTTCTAGACGGTAGTGGCTCGACTTGGCGTCGTGATAACCTTGGAAACAAGGCAAAAAGGAAAACCTAACTTAACTTGGCGACGAAGTATTAATAATTGTATAAAAAAGCAACAAAAAATACGATGTGAGATAGAAATTTGTGGATAACAAAAATTCATGTGGCCAATCTTGATTTGGACTAAAACAAATTATGACAATGACGATGATTTACTAGTTGAAAAAGTCGCTACGCTGGAGTATGCTGGAAAATGTAAATATCAACTTTGAAGTTTATACAAGGAAACATCTAAAATTAATTTGAATGTGTGTTTGCAATGACAATGATAATGATAGAAGCATAACAATTAGGAAAAATTTCCAAGCTATTTCAAAGCATTGGTTGTTTCCAAATGTTTTCGACTTGCCCTTTCCATAGGTCGGATACATGGAGGCAAAAGGACATGTGTGTGTTAGTTAAGTTCATGGCTTTACAGGTCCTCCTGGATCCGGGAAAGGTACACAATCACCTATTATAAAAGATGAATATTGCTTGTGTCATTTGGCCACTGGTGATATGTTAAGATCAGCTGTTGCTGCTAAGACTCCTTTAGGTATCAAGGCTAAAGAAGCTATGGATAAGGTATGCATTTAATGCTTTTACTATGAAAAACTAAACTGTTAATGGTTAATTACCTATTTTACAAACAATAATTTAGGGTGAGCTTGTTTCTGATGACTTGGTAGTTGGAATTATCGATGAAGCTATGAAAAAACCTTCATGTCAAAAGGGATTCATACTTGATGGATTTCCTCGAACAGTTGCTCAAGCAGAAAAGGTATCAAGTCTAGTATTAAATACTAACTAGCGTTATTTGTATGTGATCCTATCTATTCATTTTAATATTATTGCATTGCTGTTTTGGATGCAGTTAGACGAAATGTTACAGAGGCAAGGTGTTAAAATTGACAAGGTGCTCAATTTTGCAATAGATGACAAAATATTGGAGGAGAGGATTACTGGACGATGGATCCATCCATCTAGTGGAAGATCCTACCATACAAAATTCGCACCTCCAAAAGTTCCGGGAAAAGATGATGTGAGACAGTCTTCATCTATATTATTTATTTCATTTACAGTGTAGGCTTTGGTGCATGTGCACACAGAATGAACTTACAGAACAAGTGAAGATAGGTATTTCAATTTTGATTGAAATTTAATTGGTATAGGCCAGTTACCAGTTTTCAACTTTTCTAGTTCGATTCAGTGACAGCCATTTCCTTTCCGACAGTTCCACTCTTTTATCTGTATTTTTGTGGACTAACACCATATTTCTCATAACCAGCCTGTTTAAAAATAGCTTACTGGTTGCTTGTTCTACATTAATGGTCTAAATCGCTTTGGATCCATTTGTTACAACCCATTTAGATTAAACTCGCTCCTAAAAACCTTGTTTGTAAGGGGGATGATGCTCAAGTGGTTATATTGATAACTTTCATATTTAGTCAAAATATATCCATTACAATTTTTATACTTATTTTGTAATCATGTAGTCAACAATAGTGTTGGCTAGAGTTCTTCCAAGAATGGTGCACATGCATATAATAAAGATCAGTCCTAAATAATTCATCAATATTGGAAAACCGAATATTTGCATGAGATGTAGTTATATACCTATGTTATGAAAATCATGCTCAAGTGGCACTCAATTTATGTTTCAAATAAATTGTCGACAGTTTATGTTTTGACGATGTGGTATAGTAATGTGACACTCAGTGGTGCTAAATTGTGCGTTGCGTTGTTTCAAAGTGCAAATTAAGCAATATAGCTTTATCGCAGATAATAATTGTATTATGAAAGTTGATTATCAGGTACACAAAATTTAACCCCATTTATGTATATTATAGAGGTATCAGCCATTTTGTTTTCTGTTATAAAAATAATTTTTAGTCCTATAGCTCGATGCTTAAAATCATAGTTTTAAGATTTTTAACTTAATGTCAAAAGATACCTTTTTGCAAGATTGTCAAAATCAGATTCAAATCGTAAATCGTAACTTTTAAATTTTAAATCGAAACGGGATTTAGATGGAAACAGTAGATTTAAAAGATCCATACTTTAAGGTTCACACACACACACACACACACACACACACACACACACACATATATATATACATACTTTGAAATTGGCATTTATGTTTGAACTTCTACATCTAAACTTAAAATTTCATTTTTTTTTTTAAATTTTGTTCCATTTTTATTTTGATTAGGAAAACTTAAAACTGAAGTTGTTGACTCAAATATGTGTATTGAATGTACCAATATGCACTGAACGAAAGTGGTTTCAACTGAGTTGAATCGAAATATAAATCGGATTGTAAAGGGAAAGATTCAATTTAAAACGGGATTTAAATTGTAGGATTTTAGGATTTTTGACAACAATGCTGAGCTTTAAAAATGAAGTGATGCTTAAGCAGCAAGCATCCCCGGCAGTTCTGCGCCTCGCCTTGTTTATTTTCTACTTCAGCTAGCTATGTGTAACTGTACATCTTGAGTTTATTAATTTTAAATAAGTAGTTTCCAGGTCAGTTTAACTGTACATCTTGAGTTTATTAGTTTTAACTTTTAAGTACGTAGTTTCCAGGCCAGTTTAACTATTAAGTGAATCCCATATTTTATGTTCATCCACCCTGTTTCTCATGGCAGAACTACGATATGATTAGTTTCAATGCATTTTAATCTTTCATCTATCAGATTGTAGCATGAGACAATGTGCCATTATTATGAACTCCCAGATTTGTCCAAGCATGCGTTGACTCTTTAAAAAAAAAAAACCAGCATTGAAATTTCGGCCATGGTAAACATCAAGACTTCCAACATTAAGTAACAAAAAGGAACAATGTACATCTACCTACATATTATACTGTATATATGAAAGTTGAGTTTAAGTTGGTGTGACCTTCCGTTTCCGGTTTTCTCAAAAAATCTAATTTAATTAACATATTGTCACTAATTATGCGAAAAGTTTTCGTATTGTCATTAATTCCTTAAAAAATAATAGTGGACGCGTTGATGTTTATTATTAACTTTCTATTATATTGTTTCCTCCAGTCAATCGTTGGCCGTGTTAAATAAGAAAGATCCTTCAAAAAAAAAAAAAAAAAATTTAATCAATTACAGAAACTCATTTTCATTATTTTCTTCATTCAGCGATACGTAATATCCCCCCCCCCCCCAAATCGTTGTCTTTTTGTGCCATTATTTTAAATCTTATGATACTATGATAAGACGTGACATTGAACATCTAACTAAGAAACTCAAAAGAACTACAAAAATTAATATGCTGTTGGTATTTTACTCTGATAAGCGGAGTATGTTTCAATAGATGATACTCATACGTTATTGGGTGATTTTTTTTTCATATGCTTCCATACATTCTTTATCATATTTGTTCCGCGGTATGTATTTGCGATTTTCAAGTATTATGCATCATGTCCAAAAAGAGAAAGAAAATGCTAAACATTTTGGACATTGAATCAGTCTTTAGAATATTCCTACTAAATCAACTCATTTATTATTATGAATTGACGTATGATTTTGTATAGCACTTAGGTTAATATTCATATATTGCACAATAACTTTCACTAATCATTTTTAATTGTTTTGATTTTGATGTGCCAATTCAGCTTCAAATTGATTATTGTTCCAAATCAATATGACATTTATGTTAATATTAATTTCATATTATAGCAAGGAAATTTCAAATTGTTCTTATTGTAGCCATGTACGTACATCATTTTAACATGATGTGAATGTGAAATTGACGAGATTCCCAAATTAGGTGCAGTTTTTTTTTTTTAAAGATAAAATGATACCTTACAACATTCAAAGAAAAATAATAAATGAAGAGAGGGAGAGAACTTTTAGTATCAATAAGGACAACAAACTTTGTTTTATTGGTATTTACTTACTAGCTAATTTATCAAGATAAATGAAATATAAACTTGTGCATATAAAATTTTTGTGTTAAATTTATTTTCAAATAAAAAATTTAACTTTTCTCCATTTTAGTGTAAATATGGTACTCACATTGAAATTGTTATTTTTAGGACGAATGCTAGGATAAAGGTTTCACGCATGATTTATTTATTTACAAATCTTATATTTTTAACTTATTCAACATGAAATGACCTACATGTATATTTTGGTGTTAAAATCATATGTTTTTATTTATTTATTTATTTTAATGTTGCAAAATCTTATAATTTTTAAGTGTGAATCTTCGTTGCTATTATTAATCAACAACAACTAAGCCATTAATCCCAAACAATTTAGAGTTGGCTAAAGATGGAACCCAAACCAAATGATAAAGTCAATTTAAGGGTAAAAATAATAACAATAGACTTAAAGGTAATAACATAAATAACGATAACATAAATAATTAAACAAAAATAATAGTAATAGTAATGAATAAAAAAACCAAAAAAGAAAAGAAAAACAAGGTAGCTATGATGATGATAGTTTAGAAGTAATGCATACCGAAGGCCAACACTACGCTTTATGCCCCTATTCTTTAGTCCTCTATTCATAATACTCTCCCCAAACTAGCCTAAACTCAAGCTCCTAGTACTTGGATCGCTAACTTTCATGCAATCCCGTCTGACATCAGCTTTTCAGATGTATATTAATTTCTCAAGTTTTTTTTACTACTTCCTCCCATATCATCATTGGTCGACTTCTACATTTCTTCGATCTTTCAGTACAGTCTATAATTCTAACGTGCGGTGCATCATGAGATCTCCAGACCATCTTAAGCGGTGCTGGACTAACTTGTTTTCAATTGGTGCAACTCCAAGTATATAATGAATATCATCATTTCTAATTCAGTCTCATCTGGTATGCTCACAACCATGGTTATTACGGCGGTAAGTCGAGTCGAGTCGACAGAGGTCCAACTAGTCGACTAGTGGACTAGTCGTAGACTAGTCGTAGACCAGTCGAGATTAGTCGATGAATAAATAAATAAATTCATATGTGCATAATTATAAATTTCTAACTAATACATATTTCCATCCAATATCCGCTGATTTAGCTTTTCGCTTTGGATCCTTGGAGGGATCATAAGATTCAATACTTGATGTTGGTATTTCTGCAGCCATCTGCACACAAAAAAAAAAAAAACGGCAGTTAATTAAAAATCGCAGTAGCAAAAAAACAGTAGCTTAAAATAAAACCAGCAGGTCATTAAAAAGACAACAGAAAAAAAAAGACAGTAGCTCAAAAAAACAGCAGGTCATTAAAAAAAATAACATCTCAGGCTTCAAAAATAATTTTCGAACAGCTCAGGCTTATTAAAAAAGTCAGTAGCCATCTCCATTCTCCACTAATTTTTTTTTGTTCCAGAAAAAGCAGCGCTAGGAAAAAAAAGAAGAAGAAGCAACGAGTGGAATGGACTGGAGTACCTGAGTCGATTTAGAGTAGAGAGGAGGCGGCTGCAGTAGGAACAGAAGCGGCGGCAGAGGGAGAAGCAAGGCGGTGGCTCCAGTCCAGATGCGAAGCGGCGACAGGCTAGGGTTTATTGATTTATCGCGTTTCTTCAATTCACTGCGGTTTTTCTTTTTTTCAAAAGATGGAATAACGTAGTCGACTGCTGCTGACTTGTGTTTTTTTCCCCTCTTTGAATTGGGCCCAATTTGAAAATTGAAACCAGTCAGCTCAAGTCGACCGACTAATCGCCTGACTAGTCGACTAGTCGCTCCAAGTCGTGCCCGACGCCCGACATATTAACAAATTTCATGTCGAGCATGCAAGTCGGTGACTACTGACCGACTGACCGACTAGTCGACGACTAGTCGCGACTAGTCGGTCGCCGTAATAACAGTGCTCACAGCTTCATCGTAGCATACATATCCGTGTTACACTTATCTTCTGGATGTGTTTTTTTAGTAGACTAACATTCTGCACCATGTAACATCGCAAGCTCGATAGTCGATCCGTAGAACATTCCTTTAAAGCTTTTGAACAATTTTCCTATCATAAAGAACGTCAGATGCTAGTCGTCATTTCATCCATCCCGCTCGAATTCTAAAACTAACACCTTCATCAGTTTCACCATCGAGCTGCAATATAGCTCCTAAATATCAAAATTATTCCTTTATGAGCACTACTTGTTCGGTCAGGTGACCTCTCTATCCTTTGACCTAGCACCACTGAACTCGCACTTCATATACTATGTTTTAGTTCTACTAAGGTTGAAATCTTTCTCCATGACTCCAGTTGACTATTAACTCCTATCCTAGTTTCATCAATCAGCACAACATCATCAACAAAAATCTTACACTAAGGAATCTCATATTGTAAACCCTTCGTGACATCATCCATCACTAAAGCAAAAATATAAGGGCTCAAAACCAACACTTGATGTAATCCTATAACGACGACAACAACAACAACAACAAAGCCATATATCCCAAACAAGTTGGAGTTGGCTAGATATGGAACCCAAAATTAAAATAAAATAAAATAAATAATAATGATCATAATATATATAAAAAGGGTTTAAAATAACCAAACAGATAAAAAGTCGTCTGAGAAAGTTTTTTTTTAAATAATGATAATAATAATAAAAAGTAAAAAGGTTCAATAAAAGTGAAATAAAGTCTAAAATAGTAATAAAAAGGTAAAAATGTTCAATAAAAGTGAAATAAAGTCTAAAATAATTAAACATATTAAAAAAAATCAAAGGTTCTGGTACATGGTTTGCCAATTTCCATGCACTCCTATCAACTATCAGCTCTTCAGATAAACTCCAATTACTTAAATCTCTCTTTAGTATCTCCTCCCATGTCATTTTAGGTCGACCTTTATCTCTCTTTGGGCCTTCGGCGCGGCCTATTATTCCAACACACAGGTGCATCGTATGGTTTACGTTGGATATGTCCAAGCCATCTCATGCAGTGTTGGACTAACTTCTTTTCAATAGGTGCAACACCAAGTTTTTCCCGAATATCCTCATTTCTAATTCGATCTCGTCTGGTATGCCCACAGCTCCAGCGCAGCATCCGCATCTCTGCTACACTTATCTTCTGGACGTGTTGCCTCTTAGTAGGCCAACATTCTGCACCATATAACATTGCAGGCTTGATTGCTGTTCTATAGAACTTTCCTTTAAGCTTTTGAGGAATCTTCCTATCACAGAGAATGCCAAATGCTAGTCGCCATTTCATAAATTCTTCTTAAATTCTAAAACTAACATCCTTATCGATCTCCCCATCAAACTGCAACATAGATCCTAAGTATCGAAACGATTCCTTCTTGGGTACTACTCTACCGGCCAGGGTAACCTCTTCGTCATCTGACCTGGCACCGCTAAACCCACACTTCATATACTCTGTTTTAGTTCTGGTAAGCCTGAAACCCTTTGATTTCAAGGTCTCCCTCTACAACTCCAGTTGTCGAATAACACCTATTCTACTTTCATCAATCAGCACAACATCATCGGCAAATAGCATTCACCAAGGAATCTCCCTTTGTATATCTTTTGTGATTTCATTCATCACTAGAGCAAAAATATAGGGGCTCAAAGCCGAACCTTGATGTAACCCTATGTTAATTGGAAAGTCTCTGGTCTCACCATCGCATGCCCTGACACTAGTCACAACCCCCTAGTACATATCCTTGATAAGGGCAATATACTTTAATAACACTCTTTTCCTTGATGTAATCCTATGTTAATGGGAAAATCAATGGATTTACCATCGCATGCTTTGACACTAGTCACAACCTCATCGTACATATACTTAATAATGGTAGTACACTTTGTTGGGACCCTCTTCCTTTCCAACACCCACCACACAACCTTTCTCGATGTTTTATCATAAGCTTTCTTCAAATTGATAAATATTATTTGTAGATCTTTTTTTCCTCCTTAAATCTCTTCATAAGTTGTCTTATCAGGAAAATCGCCTTTGTTGTTGACCTTTCAGGCATAAACCAAATTGAATTTTTGAAATACTTGTCAACCTTCTCAATTGATGTTCGAGTATTCTCTCCCAAAGCTTCATTGTATGACTCATAAATTTAATTCCTCTAAAGTTTGTGCAAGTTTGAATATCTCCTTTATTCTTGAAGATGGAAACTAAAATGCTTCTCCTCTACTTATTTGGAATCTTGTTTGATTTGAAAATATCATCGAACAACTTAATTAGTCAGGTTATCCCTGCATCTTCAAGGCATTCCCATACCTCAATGGGGATGTCATCAGACCCTACCAACTTGTCGGTTTTCATTCGTTTCAGCGTCTTCTTTATCTCAGACTCTTGAAGTCTTTGAACAAATGTCTACTGGTGTCATTATAAAAGTCTTTCAATTCGATTGAAGAACTATCATTTTCTTCGTTGAAAAGCGGAAAAGCCTATCGAAATTTTCTCTTCATCTATTTTTTATTTCGTCATCCTTTATCAGAAGTCTATCATTCTCATTCTTGATGCATTTAACTGGGGTGGAGTCTCTTGTCTTCCTCTCGCGGAGCTTGACTATCCTGTAGACGTTTCTTTCACCCTCTTTCGTGCTATGCTCTTGATAAACATCTTTGTAAGCCTGACCCCTTGCCTCATTCACTGTTCTCTTTACGGTCTTCTTTGCAATTTTGTACTTTTGCATCTTGTCCTCACTCTTATGATGATGTAGACATTTTGTAGTATTCCTTTTCTTTGATAGCCTTTTGCACATCACTGTTCCATCACCATGAATCTTTAGACCGATGCTTATTTCCTTTTGTTACCCCAAACACCTCAGTAGCCGTTAGAAATGAATTTGTAAATTAAGATTATTTATTAGATCATTTTTTAAAGTGATATTAACAGTATTTTATATCTATGATGAATGTTTTGAATTTGTAAATAAAGTGCATGTGTAAGATCCTATTTTTAAGCAATATGACGATATAATAATATTTGTAGATTGGCATTTTGAGTTGGTAAATGAAATTTATTTGTAAGACCCTATGTTTTAGCAATATTAAGATTTATAATGTATATTAGGGTATTTTTGGTAGTTCATATTGATACAAAAAAAATGCGACACCATAGGTGTTACAAATATTAATAAAGATTTATTAAATGGATTAGAGAATATTAGCTAACTAATTTTATTTACTCGATTTAATTTTAATATATATGTTTAATTAATATAAATCTATAGACATAGCGCAAAATACTTGTTCAGTAGAACTTATTAGCTATAGAAATTTGAAAAGGTAAGTATTTGAATGTAAAATGGTTGGTAGGCCCATCAAACTAGTTAGGTCGGGGCATAAATGGTTCAGATAGAATATGATCCCATCCCTTCAAGACAAACAAACCCAACATGTTTGGCTCGTTGAATCAACGGGCAACCTGACCCAACCCGTTAATAAAAGGGCCAACCTGACCCGACCAGTTTAACAAAAACTTTTGCACCATAAGCAACAAAACGAATGAAACACTGCATTATATTATCGATGCTGCTTTAAAAAAAAATCAAAACCGCCAGTAAATAAAAAATGCATTATATTATCTAAAAAACTGCACCAAAAAATAAAAAATTGAAGAGCAACCTAAAACAACATATTTGAAATCGACTTACAAAGCATAGCTTAAAACAGCTACATGTCATAAACTAAACCAAAATAGCCAAAAGCGGAAGCATTTCTACATCATTCATGTCATACATAAGCAGTTCTACATCATACGTATCATGCAAAGTGTTGAAATTTGTGATACGCAAATCACAATTGTGGACAACATTTTATCTATACAGATTTTGTGGAGAGATTTGTTGCTATATTTGTGGGATATTCAAGGAAAAGATTATTTGGTGCTTATCCAAATAATTTTTGATATATATGAAGATAATTTGGGTGCCAAGTTTACTTGAAGGTTAAGAAAACTTGAGTATGAAGCATTTCACTCTATAAAGGCCTAGGTAACGTTCTTTATTAGGTGTGAAAAATATGTCATTGTTCTTCATTATTTTTCTTCTCAAATTGTTTAGCCATTAGATATTCTTTACCTATTTCTCAATAAGGTTATTGATTCAAGTTGTGTTTGTTTGTAACGATAGTTGAAATCGGTTGTAAACAATTTTTTTGGTGAATTAATAATGAGGGTGGTTGGGTGGAATATCGTGTGTTCATATTTCTGATATTTGTTTGTGTTGTTTATTTTCAATCAAATTTATCTCTAAGTGATTGAGTGAAAAAATCATATTTTTCTTGGTATTTTGTCAAACTTCCGCTGCGCAGTTTCCCCAACAGTTGGTATCAGAGCTCAGATCATCGCATAGATTGGAGTGTATATTGGATTGAAAATTGTAGATGTCGGAGATGATGACGTTTTCGAAGATGGCTATTTTGAATGGAAAGAATTGGGGGTATATGGAAGCCAGAGATGAAGGAGGTTCTATATCTCAATGATTTGCATAATCCTATTGATGGAGATGGGGAGAAGCCCTTGGATATGGATAAGGGAAAGTGGAAGAAAAATAGACAAAAAGGCGATTGCGTTAATTCACCAATATTTGGATGATTTGTTATTTCACCATATTGCTAGTTGTCCGCGAAGGCGTTGTGGACAAATTAATATCTTTGTATGAGTCAAAGAGTGCTACATGTAAGGCTTTTCTAGTTCAAAGGTTGGTGCAACTTCGATTGGATGAGGAGAAGTCTGTTGCAGAGCATTTGAACGAATTTTAAGATGTGATCAATCAAGTGACAAATTCGAAGGTCAATTTTGATGATAGTTGCAGACTTTTTTGTTGATGAGTTCTCTTTCAGAAAGCTGGGAGACTTTGGTTGTTTAATTGAGTAATTCCAATGTTAATGGAACTATCTCTTTGGAAACAGTGTGAAGCAGTCTTTTGAATGAGGAGCTAAGAAGAAAAGGGTTGGAGTTGAAATCGGTTCAAATTGAGGCGATGATAGCAAGGGACTCGAAGGATACGATTTGGAAGAAAAGGGGAGCCAAGGGTAAAGATGCAATCACTTATTTCCATTGCAAGACGGAATGTCACATGCCCAATGATTGCTATTCATATATACGAGATATGAAGAAGAAGAAGACGCAAGGAAATAGCGATGAGGCATAGACAGACTTTGCTGAAGGTACCGAAAGCGATTCTTCATGTGATGTCCTATTTAGTGTTGTGGAGCCTTAGAAGATGAATTCAGGAGCCAGTTTTCACATATGTTGAAATGTGAAAAGTTTTATTCGTATGAGAAGAGTGTTGACATGATAAAGACGGCCAATGGAGTAGAGCTACCAGTTTGTGGGGTTAGACCAGTTAGGTTTCAGATGCATGATGGAGTGGTGAGAGAAGTGGCAGGTGTGAGGCACATACCCACTTGTTCATATAACTTCATATCTCTCTGTCAGTTAGATCGCCGCGGTTGTACTTATGAGACTCGTGGTGGAGTTTTGAGAGTGAAGAAGGGTGGTCGTGTGATGGTGCGAGGAGTTTTGGAGGAGGGAAACCTATATAGTTTGGTCGGTTCGGTGGTCGACAGTGGAAGACGGGTGACGGTTGAAGAACCTAGTCTACAATAAGATGGAGATGTTAATATAGTCACTGTTGATGGTCCTAAGGTGGAGGATCATGGTATCGACAAGGGTCTGGATGTTGATGATGCTCGAGGGATCCCGAAGATGAAGAGATCATGTCAAGCGAAAAACGGATGTCGAGTTGTGAAATCCACAAAGACGAAATGAAGGTCTTTGTGGTATTACAAACGCTTTTGAAGATCGCTATTGACATGGTGCACGTATGAGGGAGGTGTACCATTAGTGGGCGATGGTGGAGGTTTGTAATGATGTTAATTGAGAAAAGAATGTTTAAAGTGAGAGTTAAGTTGGCTGATTTTGAATGAAGGAGATGTTGTGATTTGATATCAAGGTGGAGTGTTGAAATTTGTGATATGCAAATCACAATTGTGGACAACAAATTATCTATGTAGATTTTGTGGAGAGATTTGTTGCTATATTTGTGGGATATTTAAGGTAGTGATTATTTGGTGCTTATCCAAATAGTTTTTTGATATATATATAAAGATAATTTGGGTGCCAAGTTTACTTGAAGGTTAAGAAAACTTAAGTATGAAGCGATTCACTCTATAAAAGGCTTAGGTAACATCTTCATTAGGTGTGAAAAATTTGCCATTGTTCTTCGTTATCTTTCTCCTCAAATTGTTTAGCCATTAGATATTCTCTACCTATTTCTCAATAAGGTTGTTGGTTCAAGTTGCGTTTGTTTATAACGATAGTTGAGATTGGTTGTAAACAAAATTTTTTGGTGAATTAATAAAGATGGTGGTTGGGTGGAATATCGTGTGTTCATTTTTCCGATATTTGTTTGTGTTGTTTATTTTCAATCAAATTTATTTCCAAGTGATTGGGTGAAAAAGATCTTATTTTTCTTGGTGTTTTGTCAAGCTTCCGCTGTGCAGTTTCCCCAACAAATGATTGGGTGAAAAACAGCCACATGTCATAAACTGAACCAAAATAGCCAAATGCGGAAGCATTTCTACATCATTCATGTCATACATAAGCAGTTTCTACATCATACGTATCATGCAAAGGACAACCTAAGGCAGACTAAAATTGAAGCACAACCTAAAACAGAAAATAAGCAGAATATCATGTTTAAGTGCACACTGATGTGCACGTTTGGAATGCATGGTAATAGGCTGGATGGATTCGACAGATTAGCTTGGGCAAGCTGAAGTGCTAAAATCCCCTGTAGCAACAAGATTATAGTAATGAAACTTGTATCATAAACTGAGATGCTGAAAAAACATAATTTCTTTTGCAATCTTGGTTGGGAAAAAATAAACTTATGTCATAAACAAGTGTTGAAATTACCTATAGCAACAAGACTGAAATACTTGTGTTATTAACAAATTTCACTGCATGATGTAGTGAAAAATGCATGTTGAACAGCTTAAGTACATGCTATTTGTTTGTATGATTGTTAACCTAGATAGCCAATAAACAAGTTCATCGACTACAGTGTATGGTAAGCGCATAAAGAAAGTCTGAAGTGTATAGTGTATGATTCAATGAGTAACCATAGTCAATAAGAGATGCAGATCATACTATCACTACATGGACACAAATTGTTTAACATGGTTCTTGAGCATGAAATTTGTAATAATTAGAGCAAAAGAAACAAGTTGATTCACATCTCCATTTGTCTAAGCAGCACTTGTGCTTTTTTCGTTATCATGGCTGTAAACATTGTAGAACTTATGACATGGTTAAAGAGTTTGTAGTGAATCTTTAGCAACATCAACAATGAATGATGTTCAGCGACTTTGCCTTGATGTGGGCTTAGCTCAATAAGTAATGATATTTTATAAGTGATACATATACACTATGTGAACACGATTGTATGTTTCTTCAGTAATGACATAATAGTAATACACTCCACAGTTATGTTAGCAACAGACCATGGTCGCAACTCACAAGTTAAACATGGAATACAAACCAAAAACTGACGGTATCAAAAATAATAAAATAATAATAAATAAAGAGTTAACTAAACTAAAAAGTCCACGGACTATAGTCACATATTATATGCTATGCCTGTACTAAACCTTTTTTCTTTTCTTTTCTTTTCATGACAATTGATCAACATAAAGATATATGTTATCACTTAAATTTTAGCATATGATTCGCATGGTGGAACCCTTACAAAAAAATATTGAAAACTCTCTCGCATGTTGAACTTTGTAAGGGTGAATTATGATTAGTTCCAGTTTAAAGTAACAAATATTCTGCTTGCTTTAGAAGTGAACAGTCCAGTTTCTTAAGATGCAATCATGTTCATAGTGTGATAGGTAGATAGCACCATCACATATAACTTACAAGAAAGAAAACTCAAGGACAACAGCAATTATGACGTAGTTTGTATTTTTAGTCAAATAAAGGGCAGAAAAGATAATTTGAATGATTTTGTGATTATTCTTCAGATAAATTTATCCAGCCTTTATTTTGTAACATGTAAAAGAAAATTGAAAGTAACTTGATTATAGTGGAAATTGTTTCTTCATAAACAAGCAAAATGGTAACAGATAAACCGTTGGTATGTTATATGGATACTGGTATGAGTTTCTTTTACAAATAGAAATTAGAATTACATACGGTAATATAGATTAAGAGAAGAGTTGCTAGAGTAACTTCTTAATTTGTCATACCATGGCCTAATTTACATCTTATAATCTATTGCAAGAGTTATACAAGCATTTCCTATGAAATTCCAGGAAATACTTTAGAAGCTACACTCACCAAATCAAATCTTGTTGATTAGTGTACTACCATGTTATTTAATGACAAAAAACAGGTCTTTAGTTCAACTACACTAGAAATATTTTCCAATACACAAAAACCGTAATTGAGTACCAAAATGCGAATAAAAGGTTTTCTTTTTCTTTACAACCAACGTTTATGACATCAAGTCGAACTTTATGCATATAATTGTACAATAGAGTAAATCACCTTGATTTCTTCTCCTTCGTTTTACAAATACAGTAAACAGTGCTACAGTTTCAAGAACAAGCCATCACTGTAAAGAAAGGTTTAAAAAGCACTACATCAGGCATTGAAGTTGCCATGAATCCTAATTATCTATGGACTACACTATAGTTTATAGACTTTTTGGTTTACTTACTTTTGAAAAAAAAAAGTTTATTTTTAGTACCCAAAATCCTAGTTATCTTTTCATTAAAAAAACTTATATACCCCCTCCCCCTTTCACCGTGACAATGAACGATCACTTAAAGCCTATGATGAAATTTGGGATTGAAAGGATCTCCAACCACCTAACGTTTTGTTTTGTTGAACTGGCTTTTGCACGAATTTTGTAAATTCCTTCTCTTTCATGCACATGATCCTAATTTCTCCCCAAATTGCAACCCAACAAAAGTCGTCACTTTCATATGCAAAAAATCAATTACTCTTATAGAAAATCAACATTTGTAATCGAACAAGGCGATGCAAATATCAATGGTTGTAAAGTCGAACTTGTAGAAAGCAGAGTAGGCACAACCAAATCAAACAACAGAAGAAGAAATTCTATCTGGACAATTGGAGAAAACACATTTTTTTCTATTGTGGTTTGATGATAAATTAAAAGTAGGGTTATCTTGTTTAGCAGATTTGAAGATGAACCAGGGTAGGATTGGTAAGCAGGTTTGGTCGATCGCAGACCTTTTCTTTGTTTCTTATAAGAAGGTTAGGTTAGAACTTAGAAAACAAAGATAAATTAATGGGTTAGGCCCAATCTTTCTAATATTAGAGTTAATTGGTTGAGTAAATGAGTTAGGGACACTTTTGATAGGCCTAATGGTTAGTATGAATTAATACAACATTGTGACTAATTTAAAAAATCCTAGACTATGTAATGATATTTTTACACTAAGATATTATAAGAGAACTAAGAGATGAAGAGAAATAATGCTAAATTTAACGGGAGCCTTTAAAATTCTTTACTATCATTAAATAGATATATCGAAAAGCTAGTTGTGGTCCTTGGTTTTTAATTCCCTCATTTTCTCATAATGTGCCGTCCGCTTCATACAATTATATATTCATGTAGAATTGTTATTTATCATTTTGTGTGAGTGTGTATGTATATATTATATAAAACATTTGTCCTTTCATGTGCCATACTCTACTTATTCAGCTATCTATAAAATAAAATAAAAGGTAGTCCGGTAAAATAATTTATTGTATTAAATAACAAGTTCAATATGTTTATCAAACAAATTGATAGTTACTTGTTTCAATATAAAATTTAGTTATATAATCAATTCAAGGGAAATGTTAACATGTGTCCCGAAAGCCCATGTTAAGTTTGTTATATTATCTAAAGAGCCCACTGAATTTCACATATTTACTTATAGGGTATCTTGAAACAAATTCTTGTCTTTTGGTAAATGAATGGCATCCTTAACATATGCCCTTATGACACACGTTAACACAACCCTTAATTTAATTACATAGACTTAAATGCAAAATATCATAATACAACTAATGGAAACTTTGTAGGTATAATGAAAATACAGGTATCTTGACTAAAAACACATGGAATGAACTAATAAAACATAATGAGTTAATTTTAAAATTATAACTTGCAACATCTGAAAAAAGTATGTTCGGAATAAAAATTGGTTGAAATCTTCTAGAATTAATGAGAGCATGGGAACTTCCTCTGCCTTATGTATTTATTTGATAATTTGTTATGCTAAATGATATATATATATATGTATGTATTTTATAATTTTTACTGTGTTATTCGAATCTAGAATTAAAATATTCCTTCCATTTATCAATAAAAACGTGGTATTCCTGTCAAAATGATTATTTTTGAATATGTTAAACGGATTAGGAACAATAGCTTATTAATTCTATTCAAATAATTTAAATATGCCATTTTGATTGATTAATATATATGGGCATAATGTAAAATAATTAATAAAAACTCTATCTGTAGAAATTAAGAAGAAAAAAGTTTTTGAATGTAAAATGAGTATGAACCAATAAAACACTTTGACTAATGTTAAAACCACACAATAGAATTAATTGTAGTCTTTAAAATTCTTTCACTTTACCATTATTTTATAAATACATTTAATAGATCTAATGAAGATTGAGCTTGGTTTCTCATTCCATCATTTTCGTCTTTTCTCAATATTGTTTACTTTGAAATTAACTGCATTTGTGTTAGGGAAGTAATTTTTTACTATAATTAGTAATGTATTAGTGTATAACATGCAACAGTATGTTACATACTTTTGTCTCTTTCTTAGTTTTGTTTTAATTTTTATGGTCATTAATTTATTTTCCTTCCTTTTTATATGAGGTGGTTAGATTTATTAATAAATTGGTATCGTAAAATCTTAATTGTTTAGTAAAATCTATTACAGGTAAAATGACTACATTTTTCTTAGTCTTAGCTTTTGTATATGATGTTATTTTTATTTGATTTTTGTTCTTTTATACGATAATGATGTCTCGTTTAGTTATTTTATTTATAGGGCATAACTTTTTATTAATACATAGATACAAAACCATCTTCAAAAAATTTGCATTACCTAGCAGTGGTATATTTGATATCATTTCCATTCTTACAAAATAAGCATATAAGAGAATCAAGTTGTATGAAAACATGTGATAAAATCACATTCAAATAATAAAGTTCATGTCTTGTTCTAGGAAAATATATAAATGTACAAATAGCTCTCACCTTTTTGCTGTAGTTGAAAACTTTATTTTTTTTTAAATATTTGTATGTA
The DNA here is from genome assembly GCA_030737875.1 of Allium sativum. Taxonomy (NCBI): domain Eukaryota; kingdom Viridiplantae; phylum Streptophyta; class Magnoliopsida; order Asparagales; family Amaryllidaceae; genus Allium; species Allium sativum. The sequence continues at coordinate 574,126,988 of CM060909.1, read as the reverse complement.
TTGCTTTATAAAATTATCATTCTTATTTATAATGTTTTATGCGATCTTACTATGATAAACTTATTATTAAATCTAATATTATCCATCTTAATTAGTTTATGGTTTTATTTAATAAAGTTTCATAAGCAACACATGTTTTCCATTGATGCATGGCTATCAACGTTTTTTGGAGACCTCATGAAACCATGAGATAATTTTTTCTACGAAGTGCACTTTCTGCTATGTTATTTTAGAATTTATGTGGTGTAAAAATGTTTGTGGATAATTATTCATTAGAGATGTACTTATTCATAGTGTTTGTAAGTAGAAAAAATTAAAACTAAATGGAATATATCAAACTATAGTGTCATTCAACTGATAAGAATTAAGAAGAATTACTTGCTTCAAAATTAAGTTTGAACTCAGACCATAAAATAATTATAATAGTTATGTTTTTTGATTGAAAAATCAACTGCATATTGATTCTTCATATCATTTGATTTTTTAGTGGACCAAAATTACTTTTCCAATGTTAAGGACTACTAGCATAAGTGAAGTGATATGGCGTTTCAGGTTCTAAAATTCATTAATCTGAATCCCCTATACATCGAATTAAGTGCTCTGCTTGGATACATTACCACTCTTTATTCAAAAAACAATAATTTTGATTTTACATAATTACATTTTTTCCAACGAATGATTTCACTTAATCATATGGTGTAGTTTTACTAGCAATATTTACATATTTTCTTACAAAATAAGATCATTCTAAAGTGGTTGAAATCATTGAACCAAGGGTACACATTTTGGGAGCCGTTTTTTTTTTTTTTTTTTTTTTTTTTTGAAACATGGTATAGCAAAGCTGATACAACAAGTAGTGAAGTACACTAAATTGTTAGTTCATAATTTATGGTGCTATAGAATGCACTTTGATTTCTCCTATTTATAACATGTTTAAAAATTACCAACAAAAATATTTATTGCGCTTCACGATTCCATTAGTGGTGCTTTGGCCTATAATATTATACTTATTGTTAGAAGTTTTTCAATATTCCTCAGATAAAAGTTAAATTTATCTTCCTTCCTAATTCTAGAATTTTTTTATTTGGATGTATTAACAATCAATTCATTCAATTAGAAATAAGTTGAAATCATGAGAATGTGCTTTAAAGAATCTCCATGTCGATTTATGTAAAAGAGTGAAATAATATATTTTAAAATTTTAGTTATTGCTTTTAAATATTCGTATCACTCGCGGAGTGTTGTTTAAGAAAATCTTGCTATTAATGAATATTTGGATAAAATTAGCGTTACTAAATTATTTTTGAAATTTTTGGCTGAAATTGATGAGTGATGGTAACGTGATTTCGGACGTTGTTGAATTTCATTAGCAAAGTTTTAGTGTTCGGTTGAAAACAGCCCATGAATTTGAGTTAGTAGAATTATGTCTTATTACTTATTAAATGACAAAATTAATAGCTATTATAAAGAGTAAATTTTAAATGGATATATTTGAATTAAGTGGTATTAATTAATATGAACAAAATGACCGTCTCTAGTAATACCATGGTTTCGCATGATCAATAAACATAGGTAATTAAGTACCTGCCAAATTTGAAGACCGACTAGTGTAGCTTTAGCATCTATGGTTCCATTTTCAAAAACAATATTAAGTTCGACTAATTTTATGCTTTTAATTTAAACCTAAATTCGTGGATTATAAAAAATGTATTAAATAAACTTAATAGAGAAAGTGTTATCTCTTGGTCTGGTTATTGATGATATTATTAATAATATCATATTTTCTCTTTTTTGACACTCGATTGTAATTGATTCGTTTAATTAGCATCAAAGAATATTAATTCTGGAATGATATATAATTAGCCATCTAACTCGGAATGAAATCAAACCAGAAAAATATAACTAATAATTAACGAGATTCAAGCGTGTTTCATTCTTCATTTAGCTTTAACTCAAATTTAATAATAAATTAATCTATCATAATTTACTAACCCATATTAAAAAAAGTGTATTCGTCCTCACATGGTACCTTATTTTATATTGATTAGGATTGAGTTTTTTTTTATACATATCAATAATTATGAGAAGTTAACATCATTTATTTCTTATTATAAATTATGGTAAATAGATTCACAATTTTATATTTTGATTAGTATAAAATACTATTAATTCCGGTTAATTGTCATGGTTGACTCTCTAATTCAATTTCAATAGAAATTGCAATCGAATTAAATAATATTACCATCTATTTAACAAGAAGAATCAATTGTCAATGGTTCAATTTGGAAGGTTGGCATAATTAGTAATACAATGCTCTAGAGCTAGAAATGACTTATAGTTGATGTTAGTGTTTGTTGTTCAATTCAAGCATATCCAAGTATAATTTATAATTTATGCACTTTTAAGTTGTTCAAGCATATTTATCAAATAAGCTTGATTAATAGTTTTCAAGAAAATACCAATTCGAAAAAAATTTACAGTTCAAAAGCATATGTTAAACCTTCGTGCAACCTAAAAATGCAGTAACGTCATTTGAAAAATTAAGTGAGCCCCATGTACGTAGCATGGGTTCAGACTTGAAACGTGGAACAATGTGAATATATATATATATATATATATATATATATATATATATATATATATATATGCACTGCTTTTTCATATACAAGTGCACATGACCACGGTAGAAGGGTACATTGTTCTTTACGCTAGATATTTGGGAATTTTTTTTCTCACAATTTTTCATGGACAAATCTTATTGTGGGTTGGTATTGATATTTGAGGAAGTCAAAATATGCTTTATTTGTACAAGTTGATGTAACCAGTTTGATTATGTTTTAAAAAGCTTTTCAGTAATTTTCTATCCTTCCTCAATATTTCCATAAAGTATGACCATCATTTGCCAAGAAAAAGGGGAGCTGCATATTGTAAAGTTGTACCCAAGTTATTATGAAACATAAACTGAATGTATTTCAACAGTTTTCACATCAAAGGAGAACAAAACGTAGCTGCATTTTATTCACAGCCTCTTTCATGCCATTCTAGTTGCAATTCAATAGTTTTTTTTTTCTAGTTTTGTTGAAGATTATTATTTCTATTTATTAGCCTCTTCGTAGATTAAGTACTGATCCTTTTCTCATGCGACACATATTTCAAAATATAATAGTTACATATTTTTCATTGCATTGATTGTTTGGGGGTTCATTTTGATTATGAAACACTTTAGACCCACTAAAAGATTGAATTTGATTGAATCAGTGCTCTAATTTGAATGAAGAGTTGGGAATGAAGCACTTCTCTGTTCTTTTTTATTTGCTAAAATAATGTTGACAAAATATATAGGGAACTGCCACGACTTGATAATCGTGGTCCACATATGATTGCTGTTCATTAATTTACTCATTTAAAGTATGTCAGTGTGTTATTACATGATACAATAGTCAAAACATATCCGTAATTTTAAATTGGATAAGTTGGCATAAACAAGGTATTATAAACGAATTCATGATTAAAGGTAATGCCTTGGTCATGATTCTTTTTGTCACTCTTGCATACATTGTGCATTATCTGTTTGTTTATCTCCTTATTCAGCTTTGATAGATAACATTTGGAAAATAGAAATAAAGTTCTTTAATTGTATCTTTTTTGATTATTTGTCTTGTTGCGCTGTTTTGCGCAGGTTACTGGAGAACCTTTGATTCAGAGGAAGGATGACAATGCTTATGTTCTCCAGTCAAGACTTGAAGCTTTCCACAAGCAAACAAAACCGGTTTGTTCTTCATTTCAGTTTTGTTTCAATCTATGTTGTAAAAATCCTTTTAGGCTAGCACTATCGTCTAGGTTTTTTTGTCTAATCCACCTAGATGAGACTTGCAACATTTTTTAGCCATAGAAACAAATTTATAGGCACCATCTAGGCATCAACTTAGGTTTACGCCCTATTATAAACATCAAAATGCATGTTTCAATCGATATTGTTTCCATTGTTTCTTCCAAATCCAGTCAAATCTCTGGTATCCAATTGTGGATCAGCTAATACCAAATAAAATACAAAATTTTTATCCAAAATGCACGAGTTTATCAAAAGCACGTAGCTCCAATTAATCCTTAATTAATCCCTAATCCATGCTTACAGCATAACGTTCGTCTAGCGATTTTTACAACTTTGGTTTTAATATTCAATATTTTAAACCAATTCATTGGCTGTTGGTTTCTAATAACATTTTCTGCACCTGATAATGGTAATTGGTAAAATTAATTTGAGGATTTTGCTCAAGTGTATGCATTTGCTGTGTCTGGCTGATACCTAACAAGGATGTATTACATGATGTATATGAGGTTATTCTTATCGTAATTTTCATGAATAGTTAATTAGTTCATCATTTCAATGCATATATATATATATATATATGTATGTATATGTGTGTGTGTGTGTGTGTGTGTGTGGATGCGCGTGTGCGAGGAGGGTCCAAATTAGGGGCGACAGTTAGACCCGATCGTTTGGACCCAGACTCGATTCGACTGGTCTCGGTTCTGGGAAGGTTGGGTTTTGTCGGGTCAAACTACACATTTGATAACACTTGAAACACATATCTCAATGCTTTGGGGTCTGTTTGATCGGGTTTTTACTGTATTTTTCATCACCTAGACCCGACCAGAGATCTATCGGGTTCGGTTTGGATCAATTTGGTTTTTCGATTCTCGGTTTTAATTGTCATCCCTAGTTCAAATAGTGTAGCATTCTATTGTGACAACCTGGAAGTTTCACGAGAATGGATACCAATGCACCAAACTGCGCCGTGAATTCAGGACCTGAAAATTGAGGAATCAGGAGAAAGAAGATAGAAGGTGAGAAGAAAGAGAAAGAAACAATGTTTAGAATAGAAAAAAGAAAACGACTAAACTGAACAACACAATACAACAACAACAACAAAGTCATATATCCCAAACAAGTTGGGGTTGGCTAGATATATAACCCAAAATTAAAATAAAATAAAATTAATAATAATGATAATATATATATATATATATATATATATATACACACAACAACAACAAAGCCATATATCCCAAACAAATTGAGGTTGGCTAGATATGGAACCCAAAATTAAATTAAAATAAAATTAATAATGATGATAATAACATATATATATATATATATAAAGGGTTTAAAATAACCAATCAAATAAAAAGTCGTCCGATAAAGTTTTTTTTTAAATAATAATAATAATAAGTAAAAATGTTCAATAAAATTGAAATAAAATCTAAAATAGTAAATAAAAAGTAAAAAGGTTCAGTAAACGTGAAAAAAAACACTATGGTTCTGGTACATGGATTGCCAATTTCCATGCACTCCTATCAACTATCAGCTCTTTCGATAAACTCCAGTTACTTAAATCTCTCTTTATTATCTCCTCCCATGTCATTTTAGGTCGACCTCTACCTCTTTTTGGGCCTTCGGCGCGACCTAGAATTCCAGCGCGTACATGTGCATCGTATGGTCTACGTTGGATATGTCCAAACCATCTCAAGCGGTATTGGACTAACTTCTCTTCAATAGGTGCAACTCCAAATTTTTCTCGAATATCCTCATTTCTAATCCGATCTCGTCTGGTATGCCCACAGCTCCAACGCAGCATTCGCATTTCTGCTATACTTATCTTCTGGACGTGTTGCCTCTTAGTAGGCCAACATTCTGCACCATATAACATTGCAGGTCTGATTGCTGTCCTATAGAACTTTCCTTTAAGGTTCTGAGGAATCTTCCGATCACAGAGAATGCCAGATGCTAGTCGCCATTTCTCCGATCCTGCTTGAATTCTAAAACTAACATCCTTATCAATCTCTCCATCAAACTGCAACATAGATCCTAAGTATCGAAACGATTCCTTTTTGGGTACTACTCTACCGGCCAGGGTAACATCTCCGTCATCTGACCTGACACTGCTAAACTCACACTTCATATACTCTGTTTTAGTTCTGCTAAGCCTGAAACCCTTTGATTCCAAGGTCTCCCTCCACAACTCCAGTTGTCGATTAACCCCTATTCTACTTTCATCAATCAGCACAACATCATCGGCAAAAAGCATACACCAGGGAATCTCCCTTTGTATATCTTTTGTGATTTCATCCATCACTAATGCAAAAATATAGGGGCTCAAAGCCGAACCTTGATGTAACCCTATGTTAATTGGAAAGTCTCTGGTCTCACCATCGCATGCCCTAACACTAGCCACAACCCCCTCGTACATATCCTTAATAAGGGTAATATATTTTGATGGCACTCTCTTCCTTTCTAGCGCCCACCACATAACTCTTCTCGGTACTCTGTCATAAGCTTTCTCCAGGTCAATAAAAACCATGTGGAGATCTTTCTTTTGCTCCCTGTATCTCTTCATAAGTTGCCTAACCAAGAAAATCGCCTCAGTGGTTGACCTTCTCGGCATAAAACCAAATTGATTCCTAGAGACACTTGTCAACCTCCTCAAACGCTGCTCGCAAACTCTCTCCCAAAGCTTCATTGTATGTCTCATAAGCTTAATTCCTCTATAGTTTGTGCAACTTTGAATATCTCCTTTATTCTTGAAGATTGGAACTAAAATGCTTCTCCTCCACTCATCTGGCATATTGTTTGATTTGAAAATATTGTTGAACAACTTAGTTAGCCATCTTATCCCTGCTTCTCCAAAGCATCTCCACACCTCAATAGGAATATTATCAGGCCCTACCGACTTGCCTGATTTCATACGTTTCAACGCTCCCTTTACCTCAGCTTCTTGAAATCTCCGCACAAAATGTCTATTGGTGCTATCGGCTAAGTCTTCCAACTCGATCGAAGAGCTATCACTTTCTTCGTTGAAAAGCTTATCAAAGTATTCTCTCCACCTATTCTTTATCTCATCTTTCTTCACCAAAAGTCTATCATTTTCATCCTTAATGCATTTAACCTGATTGAAGTCCCTTGTCCTCCTCTCGCGTAGTCTAGCTATTCTGTAAACGTCTTTTTCGTCCTCCTTTGTACTTAGCCTTTGATACAAATCTTCGTACGTTCGTTACATGCGTTTTTTTTAAAGGAAAATAACCAAACATATAAAAAGTCATCTGATAAAGGTTTTTTTTTTAAATAATAATTATAAGTAAAAATGTTCAATAAAAGTGAATTAAAGTCTAAAATAGTAATAAAAAGGTTCAATAAAAATGAAATAAAGTCTAAAATAATTAAACAGATTAAAAAAACCATAAGGTTCTGGTACATGAATTGCTAACTTCCATGCACTCCTATCAACTATCAGCTCTTTAGATAAATTCCAATTACTTGAATCTCTCTTTATTATCTCCTTCCATGTCATTTTAGGTCGACCTCTAACTCTCTTTGGGCCTTCGGCGCGACCTATAATTCCAATGTGCACAGGTGCATCGTATGATCTACGTTGGATATGTCCAAACCATCTCAAGCGGTGTTGGACTAACTTTTCTTCAATAGGTGCAACTCCAAGTTTTTCCCGAATATCCTTATTTCTAATCCGATCTCATTTGATATCCCCATAGCTCCAGCGCAACATCCGCATCTCTGCTACACTTATCTTCTAATGTGGACGTGTTGCCTCTTAGTAGGCCAACATTCTGCACCATATAACATTGCAGACATGATTGCTGTCCTATAGAACTTTCATTTAAGCTTTTGAGGAATTTTCTTATAACAGAGAATGTCAGATGCTAGTCGCTATTTCACCCATCCTGCTTGAATTCTAAATCTAACATCCTTATCAATCTCCCCATCAAACTGCAACATAGATTCTAAGTATCGAAACAATTCCTTCTTGGGTACTACTCTACCGGCCAGGGTAACCTCTCCGTCATTTGACCTGACGCCGCTAAACTCACACTTCATATACTCTGTTTTAGTTCTGCTAAGCCTGAAACCCTTTGATTCCAAGGTCTCCCTCCACAACTCCAGTTGTCGATTAACCCCTATTCTACTTTTATCAATTAGCACAACATCATCGGCAAAGAGCATACACCAAGGAATCTCCCTTTATGTATCTTTTGTGATTTCATCCATCACTAGTGCAAAAATATAGGGGTTCAAAGCTGAACCTTGATGTAACCATATGTTAATTAGAAAGTCTCTGGTCTCACCATCGCATGCCCTAACACTAGTCACAACCCCCTCGTACATATCCTTAATAAGGGTAATATATTTTGATGGCACTCTCTTCCTTTCTAGCGCCCACCACATAACTCTTCTCGGTACTCTGTCATAAGCTTTCTCCAGGTCAATAAAAACCATGTGGAGATCTTTCTTCTACTCCCTGTATCTCTCTATAAGTTGCCTAACCAAGAAAATCGCCTCAGTGGTTGACCTTCTCGGCATAAAACCAAATTGATTCCTAGAGACACTTGTCAACCTCCTCAAACGCTGCTCGCAAACTCTCTCCCAAAGCTTCATTGTATGACTCATAAGCTTAATTCCTCTATAGTCTGTGCAACTTTGAATATCTCATTTATTTTTGAAGATTGGAACTAAAATGCTTCTCCTTCACTCATCTGGCATTTTGTTTGATTTGAAAATTTTATTAAACAACTTAGTTAGCCATGTTATCCCTGAATCTCCAAAGTATCCCCACACCTCAATAAGAATGTCATCAGGCCCTACCGACTTGCCTGATTTCATCCGTTTCAACGTCCCCTTTACCTCAGCTTCTTGAAATCTCCGCACAAAATGTCTATTGGTGCTATCGGCAAAGTCTTCCAACTCGATCGAAGAGCTATCACTTTATACATAAAAGAGAAATAATAAAATCTCACAGGTCTTCCAACACAATAACAGATCAAAATCTCGTAGCGAAAATAATAAAATATAATGTAATGTTACTTTATACATAAAAGAGAAATTTGTATATATACCAATGTCTTAAAACGCAGAAGATGTACGTGAGGTGAGGCGTAAGCCCCGAAGCGTTGAGGCGTAAGCCTTTCGGTAAAAAAAAGCGCAACACATATACTTAATTTTTAATATGGAACAACATTAAGCGTCAAGTAGTAAGTAAAAACCATAAAGCATTCGAAACAATTCAAATAAAATACAATCATCCTGGCACATTTAATATAAACTACAAAAGATCAAATGATATCTTCCTCCTCATCCATAAGCATGTTGCAATCCAAGTTGTCATCATCACTAGCATCAAAAAGATCTCGCGTCCGTGGTTCGAATAAAGGACCATAATCATCCACATCATCATTCTCAATTCTTACGCTCTTTCTTTTTCGATCATTGCCTATAAGGTTAGCAATATAAGTTAATTCTATATTTTAGAACTAACAATTTGTTTGTTCCTATTTTTTTTAATACTCGTACCACCACTGTTATTGCGCTTTCTTTTGTATGCAATACTAGGAGGAGGTGAAGGATTAGATTCTCTTGGTGATGGTGGATTTTTTGAAAATATAAGCAGGTACGATATTTTGAAAACAAACAGGTAAGACCATTTTTACACGTACGCCTCAGCCAATTAAGGCTCTTTGCGCTTTTCATGCCTCAATTGGTTGAGGCTTAAGTCTCAGAGGTAAAACGCCTCATGAGATGCTCCTCAACGCGTTTTTGCCCACGCCTTTCCTCAAGACGCGCTTCAAATGCGTTGTTTAACACACTGATATATACATACATAAATAATCAGAGTGCAAAACAAGTAAATCAACCTGGATAATTATAATAACTTGTCATCACAATTGCTGATGTATACAACAACACAACATAGTGGAATAACAACATCAAGAACAACATAGTACAGTGGAAAAATAGACAACTCAATATATACACAATATTTTATATATAGTTTATTTAACCAACATGACTATAAACTTATCGATGTATGAAATTAAGACATTTCGAATGTAAAACAGTAGTGAAAAAACCTATGGAAATCTCACCGTTTATGTCCTCAAAATATCATATTTCATTTGGATTTCTTGCTTCTCAGCCTAAGTTTTTGAATTTGCTCTTTTAATTCTTGAACTGCTTCATCATCAACCACAAGATTTACCGACCTGCAAATGTTGTAATGGAAATCAATATTCAAGCAATATAGTAAATCACAATCTAATTTATTGTATCAAACCTACGTCAAATTTTTATATATTTTGGAATCAAATCGGGTCTTAAATCTTTTAAAGTCCATTCTTCCGCCAATAGATCAGAGGTATTGTATTCAATCTTCGGCTCTATCGGATTTAGTTTTTCACAAAACCAAAACTGCAGTGAATATATATAGAAATAAATGAATATATGATTAATAGTGCAAATTACACTATTCGATATGTAAAGCAATTTGAATACCAATAGAGCTGTGGTGCATGCAGTGACTTTTCTTGGCTTATGGTTGTGAACACGTATTTGTTTCATTAGATGCTCTTCTATGGTAGTAGGCCAAGAAATGTCTTTCATCTTTGCGAAGTTGACTATCGATGACAACAATTTTTTTGCAAAACATTCATGCTCAAGTTTAGGAAGGTGCATAAAAGATACACGATAATCAATCTAGCAACATCTTTATGATCTTCTTCGTCATTTTTGTCCATCGATTTTTCAAGCGCAATTTGAATGCTCTTTTTATTAATTTTATCTTTTTGTATTTGGAAGCATCTTCCTAAGAATGCACACTTATCTTTTTCTAGACTTGCATTTTCAATATGTTTAGATGGGTCAATTCTTATTTCTGCTAAGGGCAAGCCGAAAATGACAGCAATATCTTTTTCTTTAAATACCAATTTTTTTTCTTTGAAAACAAATATATCTTTTTCTTGTCAAATATACTTATAATTGCATAAAAAACATAGCTTTTTTCAACACATCCATTACAACGATTTTTTTCTAAAATACCAAATTGAAAAAAATTCCAGAACCGTAGTTTTTTTTTACACATTCTTATGCACATCCCTGGGCTTTAAAACATCCATTGGTTTCAAAAAGGATTTTAAAGAATTCCTGTAAATGACTGCTTTGGATTGCTTTGTGTTCATGAAACCCTTTGGTTTTGACACCTTGTTCGCCTAAAAAATAATAAAATAAAACAAATTACTTGGCATATAAATTAAAACGGAATTTATTTTGGATATACGATCTAAACAAGGAAAAAATGCTTAGATATTATCATTAAACTTTGACTGATATTTGCCATCATTTCATTATCGTCTCTTCTACCCGTTTATCACTTATTCTCCACTACTTGAGTCATCATCTATTCAAGTGTTAACGTAAACACATAATTATTGAGTCATCACCCGTTCAAGTGGTAATATAAACACATAATTACTGATATATCTGGACAATCACTAATAAACCATAGATAGAGAGTTCTGTTGACATTGATGGCAGTTTCTCAAGTCTTGAAGATCTTTGCATGACTCCGCACTTTTTGCATGATTTGTTAATTTAGATGTCGAGCGGCTTTTTGCATGACTTGTTAATGTTGATCTTTGCATGGCTCCGCGCTTTTGCATGACTTGTTAATGCAGATATCTTTGAATAAACTAGAGCCGCTTGATATCTGTATTAACAAGTCATGCAAAAGCGCAGAGACATGCAAAGATCTCTAAGAATAGGGAAACTGCCTTCAGTGTCGACGGAATTTTCTATTCATGGTTTGCTAGTAATTGTCTTGATATATCAGTAATTATATGTTTACGTTAACACTTGAACATGTGATGACTCAATAATTATGTGTTTACATTACATAATGACTCAAGTAATAGAGAATCAAGTGATAAACGGGTAGAAGAGACGCTAAATGAAATGATAACAAATATCAATCAAAATTTAATGGTAATATCTCAAGCATTTTTTTTCTTGTTTAGATCGTATATTCAAAACAAATTTCATTTTAATTTATATGCCAAGTAATTTGTTTTATTATTTTTTAGCGAATAAGGTGTCAAAACCAAAAGGCTTCACGAACACAAAGCACTCACTTATAGGAATTATTTAAAATCATTCGTGAAACTAAAGGATGTTTTAAAGCCCAAGAATGTCCATAAGAATGTGTTGAAAGATCTACCGTTCTGGGATTTTATCAATTTGGTACTTGAGAAAAAAATCGTTGTGCTGGATGAGTTGAAAAACATTACGTTTTTTTAATGCAATAATAAGTAGCTTTGACGAGGAAAAAGATGTACCATTTTTCAAAAAAAGGAGAGTTGGTATTTGAAGCAAAAGATATTGCTGCCATTTTCAGCTTGCTCTTAGCAAGATTAAGAACTGACATATCTAAACATTGAAAATGCAATTATAGGGAAAGATGAGTGTGCATTCTTAGGAAGATGCTTCGAAGAACAAAAAGATAAAATTAATAAAAAGAGCATTCAAATTGCATTTGTAAAATCGATGAATAAAAATGACGAAGAAAATCATAAAGATGTTGCTAGATTGATTATTGTGTATCCTTTATGCGTCTTCTTCCTAAGCTGGAGCTTGAATGCTTTGCAAAAAAGTTTGTTGTCATCGATAGTCAACTTCACAAAGATGAAAGACATTTCTTGGTCTGCTATCATAGAAGAGCATCTAATGAAACAAATGCATGTTCACAGCCATAAGCCAAGAAAAGTCATTGCATACACCACACCTCTGTTGATTTTCAAATTGCTTTATAAATCGAATTATATAGTTTGCATTATTAATTATGTATTCATTTATTTATATATATATTCACAGCAGTTTTGGTTTTATGAAAAACTAAATCCGGTAGAGCCGAAGATTGAACACAATACCTCTGATCCATTGGCTGGAAAATGGGTTTTAAAAGATTTAAGACCCGATTTAATTCCAAAGTATATAAAAATTGATGTAGATTTAATACAATAAATTAAAATGTGATTTACTTTATTGCTTGATTATTGATTTTCATTGCAATAATTGTAGGTCGGTAGATCTTTTGTGGTTGATGATGAATTAGTTCAAGGATTAAGAGAACAAATTCGGAAGCTTGAGGCTGAGAAGCAAGAAATCCAAAAAAATATGATATTTTGAGGATACAAACGGTGATATTTTCATAGGTTTTTCACTACTGTTTTACATTCGAAATGTTTTAGTTTTATACATAGATAAGTTTATAGTCATGTTGGTTAATAAACTTTGATTATTTTCACTATTGTATTACTCGAAAATTCTTGATGGACATCATTGTGCTTTAAAAGAGATGACAATGATTATTTTCATTGTTGTATCAGTCCAATCTTTCCGAGAGGGAGAAAAGTAAAACATAGGTCAAGATTAAAATGTATCAAATCGCTAACATTTAGCCACCATATCCACTACAAACTGCGTTGTTATTTTCAAATTATGGGAGTTCATCGATTTTCTTTATCATTTTTTTTCATCGATTTTTCAAACGCAATTTGAATGCTCTTTTTATTAATTTTATATTTTTGTCTTTGGAAGCATCTTCCTAAGAATTCACACTTATCTTTATCTATTATTGCATTTTCAATATGTTTAGATATGTCAATTCTTAATCCTACTAAGAGCAAGTCGAAAATGACAGCAATATCTTTTGCTTCAAATACCAACTTTTATTATTTGAAAAATGGTACATCTTTTTCCTTGTCAAAGCTACTTATAATTGCATCAAAAAACGTAGCGTTTTTCAATACATCCAACACAACTATTTTTTTTCTCTAGTACCAAATTGATAAAATTCCAGAACGGTAGATCTTTTAACACACTCTTATGGACATCCTTGGAATTTAAAACATCCATTAGTTTCACGAATGATTTTAAAAAAATTCCTATAAGTGAGTGCTTTGGATTAATTTGTGTTTATGAAGGCTTTTGGTTTTGACACCTTGTTCGCTAAAAAATAATAAAATAAAACAAATTACTTGGCATATAAATTAAAACGGATTTTATTTTGTATATACGATCTAAATAAGAAAAAAAATGCTTGAGATATTATCGTTAAACTTTGACTGATATTTGTTATTATTTCATTTAGCGTCTTTTCTACTCGTTTATCACTTGATTTTCCACTACTTGAGTCATCATCTGTTCAAGTGGTAACGTAAACGCATAATTATTGAGTTATCAGCTGTTCAAGTGGTAACGTAAACACGTAATTACTGATATATCAAGACAATCACTAACAAATCATGGATAGAAAGTTCTGTCGACATTGATGGCAGTTTCTCGGTTCTTGAAGATTTTTGCATGGCTCTGCGCTTTTGCATGACTTGATAATGCAGATATCAAGCGACTCTAATTTATACAAAGATGTTGATCCGTTCACAAGATGCTGATATTCCCTTCTATTCAGTAGAATGAATAAGAAAAAAAAATCTTTTTAGTTGATTGCTTTTTGAAATAGTTTTTCAATCATACAATTTCCTTCATAATTGATTTTTTTTCGTTTTCTTATTCATTGTTTTCAGTTGTATTAATATAATTAGAACTATTCAGTTTTTTCAAACGCAACAGTAATTTTCATTTCTATTCAGTATTTTCTAGGTCAAGCTAAACGTTTATTATTTGGTGTTGATTATATTTCCACTTAAGATAATTTTCCATAATTGAAAGATAATATATTGTAAGAAGTAAAAAGTGTTTGGTAATTTCTATAAGTTATTTCCATAATTGAAAAATAATATAAAATATTGTACAAAGTAAAAAGTGTTTGGTAATCCTACAAGTAATTTTTGAACATAAATATAATAACCATCAACTTGCCGATGAGATCAGGTTCGTCAAATCCGATCTTTTTATAAAATACAATCGAAGAACACGCTTCGATAATTCTTATATAGTTAAATCATTCATTTCGAAATAGTGAAGTACACGCTTCATATATATGTACGTCCAATGCCACTGAAACCGAAGAAGACAATGCTTCAAATACATCCCAATAATAGTCTGAAATCAATAGGAATACTAAAGAAATCAAACCAAAGCAATCAACGATCAAAAACAATCAAAATAGTGAAATCTGGGTCATTGTGTCGAATCAAATTTATCAATGTATTGACTCAGTGAGTCGACTTAATTTAGTCAATGTGTCGACTCGCAGTGCCTCCCCAGTATGTGCCTCTCCAATAGGTAATTACATTACATTAGCAATTAGGTAATTAGCCACTTAGACAAGGTTTGTGAGTTGCAAAAACTCACCTTTGCACTTCCTTAGTTTGCTAAATCCCTTGCTTGACTTTGCTTTGCCTTGCTTGCACCTTAAAACCCCTAAAACTCACAAAACAGAAAATATGCGTTTATCTCAGCTGAAACAATAGCGACAAATTTGAAAAGTTAGGTCAACTGTCACTTACAAAATCGAATGTCGCGAGCTGCTAAATAGCTGAAGATAAAGTTGCTGCTCTCAAAATGGAGTAGAAGATGCTAGGGAAAGGAAGAAATTTGAATCGGCAATGCTAGAATGAGGTAGAGCGGTAGAGTATGTTGGTTTAAATGGATTTTTGATTTTGAATTTTTTTCCTTAAAACCCTAACTGAAACATGAATTAAACTAGTGTAAGTGAAACATGAATGCGCTAGACGATTCAGAATTTACCCAAATTCTTTAAAATCAGTCTGTAAAAATATCAGATCTTTATTTTTGACATTTTGGGGTTAAAATCACCGATCGGTTTAAAGTTGAAATTCAAACGCGAAATAAATTACATGTTTTTCAAAGAATTTAAAACAGGGGTTTAATCAAATTATTAAAAGTTATAGGGTACCTATACGAGTATTGTTTCCATTGGTTTCGCATGGTATCAGACCCTGAATTTTTTTTATTTATATACTGTGGAGCTCAACGTGACGAGGCAGACAAGATGATGAAATAATACCAGTGCTGCGAATGTCGGATCAAAATTGATTATGGATGCTAGTTGGACTATAAAAATTTACGATGAATGACAAATCACGATAGTTCGAGCTAGAGACAACGAAATTGGACGGAACAAATTGCACCGTTGGAATCAAATTTTTTTTTAATCAGTCCATGTAAAAATATCCGAATCTTTATTTTTGACATTTTGGGGTAAAGTTGCTGACCGGTTTAACGTCGAAATTCAAATGCGAAATAAATTACATATTTTTAACAAATAAAATTCCTTCGGACTCTACTAATTAGACACATTCACCGTTTTAAGTTATTTTTCAAAAATTTACACATTTAAATCATTTCGTATCTTTCTCAATATTTTAATAATTGTTCTCCTGCACAAGGATCAGAGTTATCCTTCCGAAGCATTGTACCCATCTAGTTGTGTTACTATAGGAAAAACAAGACTAGTCTTGCTAAGACCGAATGCACCACTTTCGGCATGTCACGCAATTGAAAAGATTTTGTTAAAAAAGGGAGTTCGACTACACCCTATGGGTTTTGCCAACCTTATTGGTCATCCCTCCTATCTTTTGTTTTAGTCATATCCGCTGATGAGGCTACGTCCGATGTTCCAGCTTACGCGCCTCCACCTAAAATAGATCATGGAATCCCACATGGATTCCCACACCAGAACGGTCTCGGAATCCCACATGGATTCCCACACCACAATGTCGAATTCATAATTAAAATAGTCAAGAAAAAGAAGAAAAGGAGTCCGATTGAGGTATGAGGTCACCTTATCTTTGATAGAAAGGCCGATTTAGGTGAGTCCTAGTCACTAGACGAAATGCCGAACTAGGCACGCGGTCGCTTAGGCTTTCCCCTAAGTTGCTGACTTAGACGATCAACCTTTGTGTTGATATTTTCATCAATTTTCGTATTAATACCTCCATCGACTTCGTGTCCCTTCGACACCCAAACTATCGCGCTTTGTAATGAGATACCTCCACCGACTTTGTGTCCCGTTCATCTGGTGCCTCACCTGATATTCTGTTGGAGGATACCGGAATGGATCAGCATTTTGTATAAATTATAGCCGCTTGATATCTGCATTAACAAGTCATGCAAAACGTAGAACCATGCAAAAATCTTTAAGAACCGAGAAACTGGCATTAATGTTGATAGAACTTTCTATCCATGGTTTGCTAGTGATTGTCTTGATATATCAATAATTATGTGTTTACGTTACCACTTGAACATGTGATGACTCAATAATTATGTGTTTACATTAACAGTTGAACAGATGATGACTTAAGTAATGGAGAATCAAGTGATAAACGTTTATAAGAGACACTAAATGAAATCATAACTAATATCAGTCTAAATTTAACAGTAATATCTCAAGCATTTTTTTGTTTTGTTTAGATCGTATATCCAAAATAAATTCTATTTTAATTTATATGTCAAATAATTTGTTTTATTTTATTATTTTTTAGGCGAATAAAGCGTCAAACCAAAAGGCTTCATGAACATAAAGCAATCCAAAGTACTCACTTACAGGAATTTTTTAAAATCATTCATAAAATTAATGGATGTTTAAAAGCCCAAGGATGTCCATAAGAATGTATTAAAAGATCTACCATTCTAGAATTTTATCGATTTGATACTAAGGAAAAAAATTGTTGTGATGAATATGTTGAAAAACAATACGTTTTTCAAAGCAATTATAAGTAGCTTTAACAAGGAAAAAGATGTACTTGTTTTCAAAGAAGAAAGTTGTTATTTGAAGCAAAAGATATTGCTGCCATTTTCGGCTTGCCCTTAGCAGGATTATGAATTGACATATCTAAATATATTGAAAATGCAAGTATAGGGAAAGATAAGCGTGCATTCTTAGGAAGATGCTTCCAAGGACAAAAAGATAAAATTAATAAAAAAAAGCATTAAAATTGCGCTTGAAAAATTGATGGATAAAAACGACGAAGAAGATCATAAATATGTTCTAGATCGATTATTGTGTATCTTTTATGCATCTTCTTCCTAAGCACGAGCAATGCTTTGCAAAAAAGTTTGTTGTCATCGATAGTCAATTTCGCATAGATGAAAGACGTTTCTTGGCCTGCTACCATAGTAGAGCATCTAATGAAACAAATAAATGCTCCCAGACATAAGCCAAGAAAAGTCACTGCATGCACCATAAATTTATTGATATTCAAATTGCTTTATATAACAAATAGTTTAGTTTGCACTATTAATAATATATTCATTTATTTTAATATATATTCACTGCGATTTTGGTTTTGTGAAAAATTAAATCCGATAGAACCGAAGATTGAACACAATACCTCTGATCCATTGACGGGAAAATGGGCTTTGAAATTTTTTAGACCCGATTTGATTCCAAAATATATAAAAGTTGATGTAGATTTAATACAATAAATTAAACTGTGATTTAATTTATTACTTTAATATTGATTTCCATTGCAACATTTGTAGGTTGGTAGATCTTCTGTGGTTGATGATGAAGCAGTTCAAGGATTAAAAGAGCAAATTCGAAAGCTTGAGGCTGAAAAGCAAGAAATCCAAATAAAATATGTTATTTTGAGGGCACAAACGGCGAGATTTTCATAGGTTTTTTTCACTACTATTTTACATTCGAAATGTCTTAGTTTTATATATAGATAAGTTTATAGTCATGTTGGTTAAATAAACTATGATTATTTTCACTACTGTATTACTCGAAAATCCTAGATGGACATAATTGTGCTTCAAAAGAGATGACAATAATTATTTCCACTGTGGTCTCAATCCACTACATCTTTCCGAGAGAGAGAAAAGTAAAACAAAGGTCAAGATTAAAAAGTATCAAATCGTTAATATTTAGCCACCATATCCACTACAAACTACGTTGTTATTTTCAAATTATGGCAGTTCAATACCTTTCTCTCCCATGCTCAAATCAATCACTAGCTCACTACCAACTCGGTTCTTCCAACCGTTGAAAGCACTCATCACCTTCTTATTTTTATTTTTATTTCCAGGATAACTTGCATTCCATACCCCCATTTCATTTTCCGTCATCGAAATAATCAAACCCGTTTCTATCATGTTAACTTTCTCATCCGTACTGTTTACACTACAAACCCCATCATTCTCCAAAACCATTGATGCCAATACTCCATAAACATCATGTTTTATTGTAATGGTTTTATTTCCTTTTATGACCTTTTAATGATTCCTCCTTAAGGCTAAAGGATTTGTCTAATATTTCAGAAAGATGTAGTGGATTGAGACAATAGTGGTAATAGACATTGTCATCTCTTTTAAAGCATAATTATGTTCGTCTAGGATTTTCGTGTAATACAGTAGTGAAAATAATCGTAGTTTATTTAACCAATATGACTATAAACTTATAGAAGAATAAAACTGAGACATTTCGAATGTAAAACGGTAGTGAAAAAAACCTATGGAATTCTCACCGTTTGTGTCCTCAAAGTATCATATTTCATTTGGATTTCTTGTTTCTCAGCCTCAAGCTTTCAGATTTGCTCTCTTAATCCTTGAACTGTTTCATCATCAACCACAGAAGATCTACCGACCTACAGATGTTGCAATGAAAATCAATATTTCAAGCAATAAAGTAAATAACAGTTTAATTTATTGTATTAAAACTACATCAACTTTTATATATTTTGGAATCAAATCGGATTTTAAATATTTTGAAGCCCTGGTTGTCAGCACATATTTGTTTCATTAGATAATCTTCTATGGTAGCATGCCAAGAAATGTTTGTCATCTTTGCGAAGTTGACTATCGATAACAACAAACTTTTTTGCAAATCATTTATGCTCGAGTTTAGGAAAAACGTGCATAAAAGATACGCAATAATCAATCTGGCAACATCTTTATGATCTTCTTCGTCATTTTTGTCCATTGATTTTTGAAGCGTAATTTGAATGCTCTTTTTATTAATTTTATCTTTTTGTCCTTTGAAGTATCTTTCTAAAAATGCACACTCATCTTTTTCTAGACTTGCATTTTCAATATGTTTAGATGTGTCAATTCTTATTTCTGCTAAGGACAAGTCGAACATGGCAGCAATATATTTTGCTTTAAATACCAACTC
This sequence comes from Allium sativum, assembly GCA_030737875.1. Classification (NCBI taxonomy): domain Eukaryota; kingdom Viridiplantae; phylum Streptophyta; class Magnoliopsida; order Asparagales; family Amaryllidaceae; genus Allium; species Allium sativum. The sequence goes on along the minus strand of CM060909.1, from coordinate 574,107,054 downwards.
TTCTTCGTTGAAAACATATACATCTTTTTCTTGTCAAAACTACTTATAATTGCATCAAAAAACGTAGTGTTTTTCAACACATCCAACACAATGATTTTTTCTCAAGTACCAAATTGATAAAATTGCAGAATGGTATTTTTTTAACACATTCTTATGGACATCCTTGGGCTTTAAAACATCCATCAGTTTAACGAATGATTTTAAATAATTCTTGTGAGTGTTTTGGATTGCTTTGTGTTCATGGAGCCTTTAGGTTTTGACACCTTATTCGCTTAAGATATAATAAAATAAAACAAATTACTTGGCATATAAATTAAAATGAAATTTATTTTGGATATGCGATCTAAACAAGAAAGAATGCTTGAGATATTACTGTTGAATTTTGACTGATATTTGTTATCATTTAGCGTCTTTTCTAGCCGTTTATCACTTGATTCTCCATTACTTGAGTAATCATCTGTTCAAGTGGTAACGTAAAAACGTAACTATTGAGTCATCACCTGTTCAAGTGGTAACGTAAGTACATAATTACTGATATATCAAGACAATCGCCAATAAACCATGGATTTAAAGTACTGTCGACATGGATGACAGTTTTCCGGTTCTTGAAGATCTTTGCATGGCTCTGCGCTTTTGGATGATTTGTTAATGCAGATATCAAACGTCTCTAATTTATACAAAGAAGCCGATCTGTTCACAAGATGCTGATATTCCCTTCTATTCAGTAGAATGAATAAGCAAAAAATAAATAATTTTTTTGATTGCTTATTGAAATAGTTTTTCAAGTATACCATTTCCTTCATAATTGATTTTTTTTTTTCTTTTTCTTATTCATTGCTTTCAATTGTATTAATATATTTAAAACTATTCAGTTTTTTCAAACTCTACAGTAATTTTCATTTCTACTCGGTATTTTCTCATTCAAGCTAAATGTTTATTATTTGGTGCTGATTATATTTCCACTTAAGGTAATTTTCCATAGTTGAAAAATAACATTAAATATTGTACAATGTAAAAAGTGTTTGGTGATTCCTACAAGTAATTTTCTATAATTGAAATATAATATAAAATATTGTGCAAATTAAAAAGTGTGTGCGAATTCCTACAAGTAATTTTTGAACATAAATATGATAACCATCAACTTGCCGATAAGATCAGGTTCATCAAATTAGATCTTTTTATAAATTACAATCGAAGAACACGCTTCGATAATTCATATACAATTAAATCATTCATTTCGAAATAGTGAAGTACACGCTTCATATTTATTTATGTACGTCTAATGCCACTGAAACCAATGAAGACAATGCTTCAAAAACATCCCAATAATAGTTTGAAATCAATAGGAATACTAAGGAAATCAAACCAAAGCAATCAGCGATAAAAAATGATCAAAATAGTGAAATCTGGGTCATTGTGTTGACTCAAATTTATCGATGTGTTGACACAATGAGTCGACTCAATTTGGTCAATGTGTCGACTCGCAATGCCTCTTCAATATACGCCTCTCGAACATGTAATTACATTACATTAGTAATTAGGTAATTAGCCGCTTAGACAAGGTTTGTGAGTTGCAAAAAGTCACCTTTGCACTTCCTTAGTTTGCTAATTTCCTTGCTTGACCTTGCTTTGCCTTGCTTGCACCTTAAAACCCCTAAAACTCACAAAACAGAAAATATGTATTTATCTCAGCTGAAACAATAGCGACGAATTTGAAAAGTTAAGCCAACTGTCACTAACAAAATTGGATGTCGCGAGCTACTAAATAGTCGAAGATAAAGCTGTTGCTCTCAAAATGGAGTCAAATATGTTAGGGCAAGGAAGAAATTTGAATTGGCAATGCTAGAATTGAGGTAAACCGGTAGAGTATGCTGATTTAAATGAATTTTTGATTTTGAATTTTTTTCTTTAAAACCCTAACCGAAACATGAATTAAACTGGTGTAAGTGAAACATGAATGCGCTAGATGATTCAGAATTTACCTAAATTCTTTAAAATCAGTCTACGAAAAAATATCATATCTTTATTTTTGACATTTTAAGGTAAAATCGCTGACTGGTTTTACGTCGAAATTCAAACGCGAAATAAATTACATATATTTCAAAGAATTTAAAACAAGGGTTTAATCAAATTAATAAAAGTTGCAGGGTACCTGTACACATAATGTTTCCACTGGTTTCTCATTGTATCAGACGCTGAAAATTTCTAATTTATATACTGTGGAGCTCAGCATGACGAGACAGATAAGATGATGAAATTATATCAGTGCTGCGACCGTTGGATCAAAATCCCATTATAGACGCCAGTTGGACTATAAAAATTTACTACGAACGACAAATTGCTATGGTTCAAGCTAGAGACAACGAAATTGGACGGAACAGAATCAAAGAATTTTTTAAAATCGGTCTATGTAAAAATATCCAAATCTTTATTTTTGACATTTTGTGGTAAAATCGCTGACCGGTTCAACGTCAAAATTCAAATGCAAAATAAATTACATATTTTTTCAACAAATAGAATTCCTTTGGACTTTACTAATTAGACGCATTCACAGTTCAAGTTATTTTTCAGAAATTTGCACATTTAAATTATTTCATGTCTTTCTCAATATTTTAAAATTTGTTCTCCTGCACAAGGATCAGAGTTATCCTTTCAAAGCATAGTACCTGTCTAATCGTGGTACTATGGGTTTTGTCAACCGAATGCACCACTTTTGGCATGCCACACAAATGAAAAGATTTTGTTAAAAAATGGAGTTCAACTACACCCTATGGGTTTTGTCAACCCTACTGGCCATGCCTCATATTTTTTGTTTTAGTCATTACCGCTGATAAGGCTACGTTCGATGTTCCAGCTTACGCGCCGCCACCCAAAATAGATCATGGAATCCCATATGGATCCGCACACCACAATGGTCTCGGAATCCCACATGAATTCCCACACCACAATAGCGAATTAGTAATTAAAATAGTCAAGAAGAAGAATAAAATGAGTCCGATTGAGGTATGAGGTCACCTTATCTTTGATAGAATGACCGAATTAGGTGTGAGTCCACCTAGTCACTAGACGAAACGTTGAACTAGGCACGTGGTCGCCTAGGCTTTCCCCTAAGTTGCTGACTTAGACCATCGGCCTTCGTGTCAATATTTTCATCAATCTTCGTATTGATACCTCCACCGACTTCGTGTCCCTTCGAACTATCGCGATTTGTAATGAGATACTCCACCGACTTTGTGTCCCGTTCATCAGGCACCTGACCCGATATTTTGTTGGAGAATATCGGAATGGATCAACATATTTGTATAAATTAGAGCCGCTTGATATCTGCATTAACAAGTCATGCAAAAGCGCAGAGCCATGCAAAGATCTTCAAGAACCGGGAAACTGCCATCAATGTCGACAGAAATTTCTATCCATGGTTTGCTAGTGATTGTTTTGATATATCAGTAATTATGTGTTTACTTTACCACTTGAACATGTGATAACTCAATAATTATGTGTTTACGTTACCACTTGAACAAATGATGACTCAAGTAATGGAGAATCAAGTGATAAACGAGTAGAAAAGACGCTAAATGAAATGATAACAAATATCAGTTAAAATTTAACGGTAATATCGCAAGCATTTTCTTCTTTGGATCGTGTATCAAAAATAAATTCCATTTTAATTTATATGCCAAGTGATTTGTTTTATTTTATTATTTTAGGTTAACAAGTTGTCAAAACCAAAAGGCTTCATTAACTCAAAACAATCCAAAGCACTCACTTACAAGAATTCTTTAAAATAATTCGTGAAACTAATGGATGTTTTAAAGCCCAAGGATGTCCATAAGAATGTGTTGAAAGATCTACCATTATGGAATTTTATCAAATTGGTACTTGAGAAAAAAATCGTTGTGCTGGATATGTTGAAAAACGCTACGTTTTTTGAAGCAATTATAAGTAGCTTTGACAAAGAAAAAGATGTACTTGTTTTTGAAGAAGAAGATTTGGTACTTGAAACAAAAGATATTGCTGCCATTTTCGACTTGCTCTTAGGAAGATGCTTCCAAGGACAAAAAAATAAAATCAGTAAAAAGTGCATTCAAATTGCATTTGAAAAATCGATGGACAAAAATGAAAAAGAAGATCATAAAGATATTGCTAGATTGATTATTGTGTATCTTTTATGCACCTTATTCCGAAGCTCGAGCATGAATTTTCTGCAAAAAAGTTTGTTGGCATCGATAGTCAACTTCGCAAAGATGAAAGACGTTTCTTGGCCTGCTACCATAGTAGTGCATCTAATGAAACAAATACGTGCTCACAACCATAAGCCAAGAAATGTCATTGCATGCACCACAGCTCTATTGGTATTCAAATTGCTTTATATATCGAATAGTATAGTTTGCACTATTAATAATATATTCATTTATTTCTATATATATTCACTGTAGTTTTGGTTTTATGAAAAACTAAATCCGATAGAGCCGAAGATTGAATACAATACCTCTGATCCATTGGCACGAAAATGAGTTTTGAAAGATTTTAAGACCCGATTTAATTCCAAAATATATAAAAGATGATGTAGGTTTAATACAATAAATTAAACTGTGATTTAATTTTTTGCTCGAATATTGATTTCCATTGCAACATTTGTAGGTCGGTAGATCTTTCGTGGTTTATGATGAAGTAGTTCACCAATTAAGAGAGCAAATTTGGAAGTTTGAGGCTGAGAAGCATGAAATTCTAATGAAATATGATATTTTGAGGACATAAAAGGTGAGATTTCCATGGTTTTTTTTTCACTACTGTTTTACATTTGAAATGTCTTAGTTTATACATAGATAAGTTTATAGTCATGTTGGTTGAATAAACTATGATTATTTTCACTACTGTATTACTCGAAAATCCTAGATGGACGTTATTGCGTTTTAAAAGAGATGTCAATGATTATTTCCACTGTTGTCTCAATCCACTACATCTTTCTGAGAGGGAGAAAAGTAAAACAAAGGTCAAGATTAAAAAGTATCAAATTGTTAATATTCAGCCACCATATCCACTACAAACTACGTTGTTATTTTCAAATTATTGCAGTTCAATATCTTTCTCTCCCATGCTCAAATCAGTCACTACCAACTCAGTTCTTCCAACCGCTGAAAGCGCTCGTCATCTTTTTATTTTTATTTCCAGGACAACTCGCATTCCATACCCCTGTTTTATTTTCCATCAATGAAACAATCAAATCCGTTTTTACCATGTTAACTTTCTCATCCGTACTGTTTACACTTCAAATCCCATCATTCTCCAAAACCATTGATGTCAATACTCCATAAACATCATTGGTCTACAAATCAATAATGAGTCAATGACTCAACCATCAAAACTCTGAAAAGATATTACCAGTTTTCATGTCTTATTGTAATGGTTTTATTTCCTTTTATGACCTTTTAATGTTTCCTCCTTGAGGCTAAAGGATTTGTCTAATATTTCAGAGAGATGTAGTGGATTGAAACAACAGCGAAAATAGTCATTGTCATCTTTTTTAAAGCATAATGATGTTCGTCTAGGATTTTCGTGTAATACTGCTGTGAAAATAATTATAGTTTATTTAACCAACACGACTATAAACTTATCGGTGTATGAAACTCAGACATTTCAAATGTAAAACAGTAGTGAATAAAACCTATGGAAATCTCATCGTTTGTGTCCTCAAAATATCATATTTCATTTGGATTTCTTGCTTCTTAGCTTCAAGCCTTCAAATTTGCTCTTTTAATCTTTGAACTACTTCATCATCAACCATAGAAGATCTACAAATGTTGCAATGAAAATCAATATTCAAGAAATAAAGTAAATCATAGTTTAATTTATTGTATGAAACCTACATCAACTTTTATATATTTTGGAATCAAATCGGGTCTTAAATCTTTTAAAGCCAATTTTCACGCCAGGTATTGTATTCAATATTCGGCTCTATCGGATTTAGTTTTTCACAAAATTGAAACTGCAGTGAATATATATAGAAATAAGTGAATATATTATTAAGAGAGCAAACTATATTATTCGATATATTAAGAAATTTGAATACCAATAGAGCTGTGCTGCATGCAGTGAATTTTCTTGGCTTATGGTTGTGAGCACGTGTTTGTTTCATTAGATGCTCTTCTATGGTAGCAGGTCAAGAAATATTTTTCATCTCTGCGAAGTTAACTATTGATGACATCAAACTTTTTTTGCAAAGCATTAATGCTCGAGCTTATGAAGTTGCATAAAAGATACTCAATAATCAATCTAGCAACATCTTTATGATCTACTTCGTCATTTTTGTTTATCGATTTTTCAAGCGCAATTTAAATGCTTTTTTATCAATTTTATCTTTTTGTCCTTTAAAGCATCTTCCTAAGAATGCAAACTCATCTTTCATTAGACTTGCATTTTCAATATGTATAAATTCTTATTTCTGCTAAGGGCAAGCCGAAAATGGCAGCAATATCTTTTGCTTCAAATACCAACTCTTCTTCTTTGAAAACAAATACATAATTTCTTTGTCAAAACTACTTATAATTGCATCAAAAAAACGTAGTGTTTTTCAACACATCCAACACAATGATTTTTTTTATCAAGTACCAAATTGATAAATTCCAGAATGGTAATTCTTTTAACACATTCTTATGGACATTCTTAGGCATTAAAACATCCATTAGTTTCACGATTGATTTTAAAAAATTCTTGTAAGTTAGTGCTTTGGATTGCTTTGTGTTCATGAAGCCTTTTGGTTTTAACACCTTGTTCGTCTAAGAATAATAAAATAAAACAAATTACTTGGCATATAAATTAAAATGAAATTTATTTGGATATACAATCTAAACAAGAAAAAATTGGGTGAGATATTATCGTTAAACTTTGACTGATATTTGTTGTCATTTCATTTAGCGTCTTTTCTACTCGTTTACCACTTGATTCTCCACTACTTGAGTCGTCATATGTTCAAGTGGTAACGTAAACACGTAATTATTGAGTCATTACATGTTCAAGTGGTAATGTAAACACACAATTATTGATGTATCAAGACAATCACCAATAAACCATGGACAGAAAGTTTTGTCAACATTGATGGCGGTTTCCCGGTTCTTGAAGATTTTTGCATGGCTCTGCGCTTTTGAATGACTTGTTAATGTAGATATCAAGCAGCTCTAATTTATACAAAGATGCTGATCCGTTCACAGGATGCTGATATTCCCTTCTATTCAGTAGGATAAGCAAAAAAATATTTAGTTGCTTGCTTATTGAAATAGTTTTTCAATCATGTCATTTCATTCATAATTGATTTTTTTTCGTTTTCTTATTCATTGTTTCAATTGTATTAATATAAATAGAACTATTGAGTTTTTTCAAGCTCAACAGTAATTTTTTTTCAACTCAGTATTTTCTAGGTCAAGCTAAATGTTTATTATTTGGTGCTTATTATATTTCCACTTAAGGTAATTTTCTATAATTGAAAATAATATAAAATATTGTAAAAAGTAAAAAGTGTTTGGTGATTCCTACAAGTAATTTTCCATAATTGAAATATAATATAAAATATTGTACAAAGTAAAAAGTGTTTGGTAATTCCTACATGTAATTTTTGAACATAAATATGATAACCATTTACTAACCGATAAGATCAGATTCATCAAATCGGATCTTTTTATAAATTACAGTTGAAGAACACGCTTCGATAATTCATATATAGTTAAATCATTCATCTCGAAATAGTGAAGTACACACTTCATATTTATGTACATCACGAATGAAGACAATGCTTCAAATACATCCCAATAATAGTTTGAAATCAATAGGAATACTAAGGAAATCAGAATAGTGAAATCTGGGTCGTTGTGTCGACTCAAATTTATCAATGTGTCGACTCAATGAGTCGACTCAATTTAGTCAATGTGTCGGCTCACAATGCCTCTCCAATATGTGCCTCTCCAACACATAATTACATTACATTAATAATTAGGTAATTAGCCGCTTGACAAGGTTTGTGAGTTGCATAAATTCACCTTTGCACTTCCTTAGTTTGCTAAATTCCTTGCTTGACCTTGCTTTGCCTTGCTTGCACCTTAAAACCCCTAAAAACTCACAAAACAGAAAATACGTATTTATCTCAGCTGAAACAATAGCGACGAATTTGAAAAGTTAGGTCAACTGTCACTAACAAAATCGAATGTCACGAGCTGCTAAATAGCCGAAGATAAAGCTGTTGCTCTCAAAATGGAGTCGAAGATGATAAGGTAAGGAAGAAATTTGAATCGACAATGCTAGAATTAAGGTAGGCAGTAGAGTTTGCTGATTTAAATGGATTTTTGATTTTGAACTTTTTTCCTTAAAACCCTAACCGAAACATGAATTAAACTGGTGTAAGTGAAACATGAATGTGCTAGACGATTCAGAATTTACCCAAATTCTTTAAAATCAGTCCACGTAAAAATATCAAATCTTTATTTTTGACATTTTGGGGTAAAATTGCTGACCGGTTTAACGTCAAAATTCAAACGTGAAATAAATTACCTATTTTTCAAAGAATTTAAAACAACGGTTTAATCAAATTAATAAAAGTTACCGGGTACCTATACACATAATGTTTCCATTGGTTTCACATTGTATCAGACGCTGAAATTTTCTAATTTATATACTATGGAGCTCAGCGTGACGAGACGGACAAGATGATGAAATAATATCAGTGCTGCGACTATCGGATCAAAATCTCATTATGGACGCCAGTTGGACTGTAAAAATTTACGATGAACGACAAATCGCGATAGTTCGAGCTAGAGAGAACGAAATTGGACGGAACAGATTGCACCGTTGGAATCATAGAATTTTTTAAAATCAGTCTATGTAAAAATATCCAGATCTTTACTTTTGATATTTTGAGGTAAAATCGCTGACCGATTTAACGTCAAAATTCAAACGCGAAATAAATTACATATTTTTCAACAAATAAAAATCCTTCGGACTCTACTAATTAGACGCATTCATTCAAGTTATTTTTTCAGAAATTTACACATTTAAATCATTTCATATCTTTCTCAATATTTTAAACTTTGTTTTACTGCACAAGGATCGATGTTATCTTTCCGAAGCATTGTACCCGTCTAGTCGTGGTACTATAGTAAAAACATGACTGGTCTTGCTAAGACCGAATGCACCACTTTCGGCATGCTACACAACTGAAAAGATTTTGTTGAAAAAGGAGTTCGACTACACCCTGTGGGTTTTGCCAACCTTACTGGTCATGCCTCCTATATTTTGTTTTAGTCATTACCGCTAATGAGGCTACGTCCGATGTTCCTGCTTACGCGTTGCCTCCCAAAATAGGTCATGGAATCCTACATGGATTCCCATACCACAATGGTCTCGGAATCCCACATGGATTCTCACACCACAATGGCAAATTCATAATTAAAACAGTCAAGAAGAAGAAAAGGAGTTCGATTGAGGCGTGAGGTCACCTTATCTTTGATAGAAAGGCCGATTTAGGTGTGAGTCCATCTAGTCATTAGACGAAACGCCGAATTAGGCACGCGGTCGCCTAGGCTTTCCCCTAAGTTGCTGACTTAGACCATCGACCTTAGTGTCGATATTTTCATCAATCTTCGTATTGATACCTTCGTCGACTTCGTGTCCCTTCGACACCCGAACTATCGCGATTTGTAATGAGATACCTCCACCGACTTTGTGTCCCGTTCATCAGGCGTCTCACTCGGTATTCTGTTGGAGAATACCGAATGCAAAAATTTAGAGTGCGCAAAATGTAATTTGTGCATTTCAAACTGTTGGAGATGTTCTTAAAGCTTCATTTGATTCCAAACATGTGGCATAAAAAACTGTGAGCGTACAAATGAGGTCTGATGAAAGAGTGGTGCAATGAATTCTTACTCTTTGTGCGTCCAATACGTGGGCATGTTAACATAGTGCTTAAGGTACCAGCTGAGAATTTATAATTACTTGGTTTCCCTTATTGAGCACAAATAACTAATTTTGAAATGACTTGAATTGCGTATGAACTTTAGGATTTTGGCTTCTATAACAATAAATCTTGTCAGAAACTCGTGCATAAATATACCTGCAAATATCCATGGCTTTTATGTTATATCATAAATTTCGTCAAAATATTATTAGTGTGGGATATGGTCCGTAGTAGTCATATAGAAACCAAGTTCTCCAAATGTGATATGAAAGCCCCATAAAACTCAGTGCATGGTCTGTCTTAACTTATTTCAAGCACAATGAACTTAAAACAAGGTAATTTATACTTCATACATTACTTTCATTTGTTTCTGCTGATGAACATCTTTTCCAATATTCATCTATTTATATATCTAATCATATTCTGTGCAAAAAAAAAATTCTATATCATACTTGCTAAGTTCTAAATTATTCACAGGTCATTGAGTATTATGCCCGTAAAGGAGTAGTTGCCGAAGTGCATGCGGAGAAGCCGCCCAAAGAAGTTACAGCTGAGGTTCAGAAGGCTCTTTCTTGAAAATTCAGATATAGTTTAGAATCTTAGATAATCTTCTCGGGTTTCGTTCTTTTGTTTGCTGTAGCTTCTCAGCGTTTTGCTGTCAATTTTTTCTGTGCTAAACATGAATCATCAATGTGAGGTTTGAGTCATGTTCTTGCTGCCACCGAACATCAACCTTTAAGCTCTTCAGTTTAATTTATTTGTCTCACATCCTACGTTTGTTGGCTCTCTTTTCCCAACAGGAAGACGCATTTACCCATTACGCGCCTTATTCGTTGTGTTAGCAGTTAGGTATAATATTGATTTTCATATTATAAGTGCTCAAATGTATTATTTGCATATTACAACCTGAAGTTGGAATTTTTGTTATAGTATGTACTGTTTGCATAACATAATCTAAAAAATGCACGAGTAGAACTTACCGTAATAGCAGTTCACGCTAGTTTAACGTGAGTTTAGTGATTTTATTGTTTCATTGAAAGAGTATTGCTTCCTTTATGGCGTTGAAAACTCTATGACGTTGGAAGGGGATGAGCAACTACTTCCCAAGATGAAACATACCGACCTACACAATACCGCATTAGCAATTATAGAGCAACAACAAACTCAACATTGATTGGGAATGTCCATTTTGCAAGATTGAAAACCTTCTAATCAACAAAGGCTACCGTCTAAAAAGCCATTCAAAAATATTCGTGTCTAGCTCAAGAGCCAACTGTTACCAGCAAAGTACTAAGTATTTTCCAGATGCTTCAAACATCCATTCGTACATGCATCATGGGTGCGGGTTTGGACACGGAGGGGGGTGGTGTATTGCACCACCCACTAAAGATGCTCCCTTGAGTTTCAAACCCTTAATATCTACAATATATACATATAACACAAAATGTAGGACTATTCCTTTATTCGTAAGCAATAAATGCCTCATTTATTATTGTCTAACGATACCCCACATGAATTGAGTATCTGTACGATTGTTCTTATCCTAACGAAACTCTTGTTGCATTGGGTAAAGTAGTGTGAAGACCTTCGCACTACCTTAAACTTTCCTAGTGAATATCTATTTGTCTTATTGGCGGAATCAATAGAATTAATATGTGTTTGAACTGTAAGCCATTTGTGTAAGTTAGTAAAATAGATATCATGCGACAATGTTTTTAATCTGTCTTGGTTCTATATTTGTTTCCGTTTTTGCGATGAACACCCGCTTGGTCTCATGAATACTTAAGAGAATTTGGCCTTGTAATTCTCTATGAAACAACGTCTTCGTGCAGGTGATTTTATATAGCGTATTTCATAGTACTCCACTTTGTTCTTTATAATTCTACAGTATAAACATCATTAAAAGTTATGTTTATCTTATTCTGGGGCGGTTTGTGGACTGACTTATCTTAGGAATGGGTGTGACTTTTTCAAGTGTCGCTAAGCTTTTACCTTAATTTTGTTGTCCTTTTGAACCCATATCTTGGGATCTTCAGCCAACTAGGTAGTGTTTCTATAAAGAAAAACTTCTATTTTATAGGTCTTAAGTGCATTTCCATCGATAAGGTTTAAACTTTCTCCATAGGCAAACCTTTTGTTTGCGGATCAACAATGTTATCTTTAAATCTTATATAATCTATAATGATAACCTTGCTAGAGAGTTGTCTTGCAGTTGTAATATCTCTAGATTTATCGTTGTATAGTTTACTATTAGCTTTTTCAATAGCGGATTAACTATCATAATGTACAGATATTTAGGGCATGGGCTTGTCCCATCTTGGAATGCCTTCCAAAAAACACCGAGGTCAACTTGCTTCTTTAGCAGATAATCTAGAGCAATAAATTTTGATTTCATTATTGACGTAGCTATACATGTATTGTAACAACGTTGTTTTCTACGCTATAATTATTCGCATATAAAATACAACTAAGGAGCTTAAACTGAAATAATGATGTTTACTAGTGAAGATGTTAGAGCTGACAATTAGAACCGAGAACCGAAAACCCGAACCGAAAAGACCCGAACCCGAACCGAACCCAATGGGTCTCGGGTCGGGTCTAGATGATGAAAAATACCATCAAGACCCGATCAAACCCGACCCGCATAGACCCGACCCGAAAGATCCGACCAAAAAACATTGAAATATATGTATTTTTAGTGTTATCATTCAATCGGACCTGAACCGATACGACCCGAGCTTCAACCCGACCCGACCCGACCCGAAGCTTGGGTCGGGTCCAGATTTTTGAAATGTATAGTTTAGACCCAATAAAACCTGACCCGCCTAGAACCGAGACCCGTCGCCGGGTCGGGTCTGGGTCCATCGGGTCGGGTCTAATTGCCACCCTAGAAGATGTATCTATTTTAGTGAATGTTGGGTTAACAAATAAAATACACGAATTACGGTAATAAAACTTGAAAATAATAATAATAATAATAAAAGATAAAAGAAGGTAAAAATAAATGGGTAGGCCGACTCCTCCTTTTCGGAGAGATAGGTTTGGTTGCTTTTGTTTTAAGGCCAGCTTCACTTTCCCTCTTCCATGTCTACTGTCTCGTTCCTCTAATAAATCAAAAACCAGGGTTTAATTTTAATTTCAAACCATTGCTTCTTCTTGTACTCGGATCAAATGAATTCGCTGCTCAACTCAATAACTTTGAGAGGTCCCCAAAAATTTTCAACAATTTATTTATTTATCATTTACGCAAATCCTGAGTCCTCTACTCATGGGTTATTCCTTTCCAACCTCCAGGATCCCTTCTTCACTAATATAAAAATATCAGTATAAATTAAATCCATTTTTAACTTGTATATAAGAAGATATATAAGTCTTCTTTTGCTAATATCAGAGTTAAATTAAATAGCAAAAGATATTTCATTAATTAGAAATCGTTAATCGCTACACAGCCAAAACTAGAATAAATCAATTTGTTTTCTCTTATAAAAATCATTCTAAAAAATAAATAACTTGAGAATATCTTAATCATAAATTAACAGGGTATGAACTAATATAGGTTTGTGACATTTTTGCCACAACCTGAAATTGTCTCAAAACTATTAGAAATCCCATTATGCATCAAAACTGGTTTATAATATTAATTAAGAAGCTCAACACCTTCCATCTGGTAATCTCTTTAGTTAATAAAGTAATATTTGGATCTTTTATTGTCATAAAACTTTAGTAGTGTGTATCTACATTTCAGGCACTTAGGCATAAAGCTGCCTTCACCAGAAATGCTATCCTTTTAAATCAGGCCTTTTGTACTTCGAGACCAGGCAAGACTATTACATTACGCCCGCCCGCCCGCCCGCCCGCCCGCCAAACTACCTTTTCCCATCAAAATATTAAACTTCAGGTGTTACGCTATCCCTCTTTTATTCATTTAGAATTCAAAATATATCATGAATATCGTATATGTGTGTCCTTTTAAGTAAGTTGTACTCTACACAACAACGTATATACTATTTGTGTGAATATAACTGTCATCATAGCACACTTGCGTTGAAATATACATATTCAGTATGAGTCTGGTCATACCTAATCTTCCATTTTTATAAATGTGAATATATATATATATATATCTTTAGTGGGAAATTGCCTTAGCTAATTTTAATGGGATTATTTGCAAATTACCCGAACCTATAACATATTAGATACTTAGCAAACAGTGATTCAAAGCTAGGATTTATCACAATACTCAAGTCATTTGGTTCCAGATTCTATCACTATTAATAAATACTCATTTCACCATTTTAACAAATAATAATCAAGTCTGATAGCACAGGCCAAAAATGCATTTCTCCTTATATAACAAATCTGGTTTTAACTTCAAAGCCTTGGTAAAACACATATCAACTTATAACTTATATCAAGCAGTGGACTTCTTGTTAAAATCACTTTACTTAGAAAATATGTAAAGGCCATACCAATATCAAAAGGATGAGGGTACTCCTTCCTGCGATTCACACTTTATATAATAGCCTATACCCTATTCACATGAGTATAGCTATTACAATAGCACATTTTTACTAGAAAATGTACATACATAAATACATACATACATACATACATACATACATATATATATATATATATATATATTGTGTCCGTACTCACTCATACATCATTCCCGTGTTCCTGATTTATACATGTATATAAAAAATAATATGCCCGGTTTCAGAATGCTTTATTATTCTTATATTCAGATTATTTTGACTCACAACATTTTAAACCTTGCATTTCAGATGATTATAAGCCTAAGAATACTTCTTTATATTCCCAAATGCATTTTAATTTCCAGAATTATTCTATAGTTAAAAGCATTAGACCACAAGCACTACACTTTAGTGTAAACAGTAAAATTCACATCTGATAACTCATTACATAAACAATCAATATATATTGTGTAACGACCAGCCTTATCGACCGTTTCAAGTCGATAATTAAACCAACTTAAACCGCTCGAAATGAGAAATGTTTATTTAGCTTATGAATCTCGGTAGATTCAGCATTTCAATTATTGCTAGAAAAGGGGTTCCTGGTCTCTTATTCTAAATACCCGAATCTGGGTTGATTCGGAACTCCTATTGCTGCCAGGACAAGATTCCAGTTTTTCTATTCTTAATACCCCGAATCTGGGTTGGTTCGGAACATCTACTATGATCAGAAGTAAATTTTTGGTCTCCTACTAGAATATCCAAGTCGGGATTGGCACAGAAGCCCCATCGTCACCAGAACCGGATTCCTGAACTTCTATCCTTAATACCCTAATCCGGGTCGTAAGATTTAAGTTCTTAATCCAAAAGGGAAGGGATCAATTACCAATACCTAGGACGGTGGCATAGTTCTACTACTTAAAGACCTTCAAGCAAAGATAATGATCTTCCATCGAGCTCAGGGAGATTTCCTTAACTCATATATACATTAGGATATTATTCATTATGTCAAGCACATATGCGATACAAGTCACCACACTACACTAGAATGTAAACTCAAGGGAGAGCTCAAGTTAGTATCCCAAGGTTCCTTGATAAAACCATGGGACAATGGTTACACTTTTCTTGAACATCCCACAAAGGGAAGTCTCCTGAGAATACCCATCACACTGGTAGACTTATACTAATACAGAAAATGTAAATATGTTTTTTATCTTATCATGCATTCGTTATCATGATATGATTGACTTCAACAAAGAGCAAGCACTGAGTCATGTGTATCTTACAAGCTAACACCTAATAGAGTGTGTTAAGTTTGTGCAGAATGATGTAATAAGCCTTAAGGAGAAAGCGTTCACAGCCAAGGAAAGACATCGCATATCAGGTGATATTTATACAGTCTACAACCTTGTTTACAGAATTGTTTTACAAGATTACCACATACACATAACTACCACATTAAGTGTTTTACATTCAAGACACACGTATCCCATCTTACATTCGACACACAAAACAAGATCCCTAATAATTAGGCCTTTTAATCAGAGCCAGGATGCTTTAGGGCATACTCCAAAGATGCATAGTCTACCTTCGTTTTCGTCAATTCAGTTTATAATTCATCAACCCGATAATGACTTCATCCTTCTCTTTAAGTTGATATGTCAAAAGGGATATTTGTTTATCCTGATTTTTATCATCACCTTCTAAAGGTAGTACATTTCTTTCCATTTTGAGGTAGTAATATCTTTATAAAGGCTTCTTGGTCTTGTAAGTGCCAACGAAGCTTCTCCAGCCTGAAGGAAACAGGAAGCTCACAATCCAAAGACAATAGCACACTAGAAGTATATAGGAAAATAAGAATCATACCTGAGACGATGAAACTTTAGGAACTAATATATGCTCAGCTTCTTGTCTCAAGTTTGAAGAATTACCATCCTTAGAAGTAATTTCAGTCAAACCTAAGTTAAAGGGAACATTTAAAGGATCTGAATCTACCTCCGTGGAAGCAGAGACATCCCCAGCGAAAGGAAGAGTAACACCTTTGAGGCTAAGATTGGTATCATCATCCCAGTCGTAACCCGATTATGTAGACTCAGTTTCCTCTATATCCGAGTCAAAGTCATCCGGAAAGTCCTCAATATATAAGAAGTTTTCAGGCTTGGACTTTCCTTTCTGCGGGACTTTAATCTTTCGTCTGGCTAATTCAATCCTCTCTTTGCCTTTACCCCGGACATAAGGATGGATGGAAGGAAAGTCTATCTCAGGAAATCTTTTGTAATTATCGGAAAATTCTAGAGAAAGGGCATCCGCATAGTATTCCAATACCATTCTTGGAAAATGATCTTTAAAGAATTCAAAGATTTTGTTCTTGGTCTCATAATGATGCGCTTGGTAGCGGAGAGCTTGTGGTGAACTCGGGAAAGCTGAACGTCTTTTTCCTCCAACCTTTTATTATGATTAGCTACCATCCTAGTCTTCTCATCTTCAACCTCATGCTTAAACAATTGAATCGCCAGCACTTGATCATCTAAAAGGAGCTTAGCTTTCTTCTCATTTTCCAACTCTGACCTAACCCTTTCAAGGGACAGCTCCGGTTCTGCACACTCTTTCATATGATCCTTTATCAAAATTTCGAGTTTGTTAGATAAGACTTCCTTCTCCTCCTTAAGGGATGAAGCTTCCATGCAAAGAGTGATATGCTTTTCCAAAAGTGAGTGTTAAAATCCAAATTAGATCTAAACACCAAAGGTGCGAAAATTCCACTTCACCAATCGGTAAGAAAAGAGGCCACAATTACAACAAAAATAAAGAGACACAAATTTTATAGTGGTTCGATCTTAGGAATGATCTACGTCCATTTAATAACAATTTCCATTATCAATTCAAGAGTTACAAGTCTAGGATCGCTCAAAAGTACATTCATATTGTTCATTACACAATAGCATCGCTTTAATCAACACAAACCAGCGGAGAAATAAGTGAATTCCACAATGTACAAGGAGAATGGTGGAGAATCTTCAATCTCTAAGATGCTTGATCACTTTTGGTTGATTTCATGATGAACTTCATGTTTGATCTTCAATTGGAGGTGTTAAAAGAGATGGAAATCACTTAGAAATGCTTAGGAAATAATTGGACAGCCATTTGGGGTCATAAAATTCAGTCCCCCAAATGAAGGAAGGAGGGGGGTATTTATAGGTGAGATTCAGGCCAGATGGCAATTCTGTAATTATTCTGAACCCTCTTTAGGTCGTCGGGCGAGCTAAAAGGTTCCAAAGGGATGTTTTGCGGTCCATAGTGTGGCAGCATGAGCTAAAAGGATGGAGCGACCCAAAACTAGTGGATAGGAAGCAACACGACCCCAAGCTACTAGGAAAAAGGTAGAGCGGTCTAAAGATTCCCGATATGAAGCTGCACGTGCTAAGGCAATGCAGAGCGGGCTAAAGCTTTCGGCAGGCTAAAGAGGTATGACGACCGTAGAGTTTAAGGAAGCTTTAGCGAGTTAAATGCTTGACGGGCTAAAGGATTTGAAGTGTTAAGGACTTATAACGAGCTAAGAACAGGGCGACCCAAAGAAGCTTAGCGACCCAGACCATGTGAACTGGCTAGAGCACTATAACGACCTAAATGCTAGTAATGGGCTAAACCAATGAAAAGTTCTGCTGCGACCTAAAGGCTTATAACGACCTAAACATATTTATTACCTTTGATCCATGTTTTATGGATTAACATTTGCCCCTCGAAGCTTGTATTTATTGAAAATAATGCAGGCTTCGATTTTAACAGTTCTGACATGTGTTAGGTCGTGTTAATCCTTAGATCGCGCTATATTTTAGATCGTTGCATGCTTTAGGCCGTACGGTTTTGTGAATCGCTATCGGGCCTTAAATTTGAACTCGGCCCGTTTGCTTTTTACCCGTATATATTCCTTGACTTAGCCTGTCATTCCCTTTTATATCTCCCTTCTAGCTTGTTAATGGCGGATATCTGAGGTCCAATGTCAACCAACGCTCTGAAGCAATCTTCGATTCAGGGTATCATTGATTCTTCCAGCAATTTCAGCTTCAACAAATTCGATCTCTTTAACGATTCTACTTCCAACCAATTCAAATCCCAAACCAATGATCAAGCTATTCAAATTCAAAGCTCCAGGATTCAGGTTTTATTTCGATTTTAAACTTCGAATTGGTTTCAAGGATAGTTGTTTATTTTTTTTGGTCTTGGATCAAATTGGATGTTGTTGATAGTTATGGAATTTGCAAATTCTTGTAATTTGATCATATCTTTGTTGATAAATGATGAGCATGCTGGAATGATGATTTTATATGACTTTATTGCTTGCCAATGACCCTAATTTGCAAATCCATGCCTTATTAATTCTTTAATAGCTGAAGCGCCTTTGTTGATTGTTTTGGATCGTTGTACTTTAGCAGCTTATAGGGAATACCTTTGATTAGGTCGCTATAATCACCTTAGGCCTTAGGTCGTGATCTCGTTCTAAGTCGTTATAATAACTCAAAGCCTTGGGTCGTGTTTTTTAATTTCAAACTTTGGGTCGTTGTTTCCATCCATAGTTTTGGGTCTTTTTTAACTTAAAGCTTTAGGTCGGTACAATGGACTTAAGCTTGGGTCGCAAACTGACCTAGGCTCGCAGAACGACCTAAGCTTTTGAGGATCTTAGACGACCTAAGCTTTTAACACCCGAATTTAAACCTTAGATCTTTGTGCTCTTTGTAGTTCGGTTTCTCAACATGACTTTGAACTTGTTTTCCATCCGTGATTCACTTATAAACAAGGTCGTTTTTTTGTAGAGTGACCACTAGGAAAAAAACACGTGCTCATACTGAAGGTACATCATCTGCTCCAATTGATACTTCTACGAAAGTAGCAGCCCCCCAGCCTTTTCCAAATCCTGTTCCATTTAGTAACCTGCCGACAAAAAGACATTCTACCACGCTTGACTAGGAGCACTTTGAACAATTATGTAGTCAAATTGGGATTCCTATCACAGATGCACTCTTGCCAGATAAGGGTGTATTTGTAGATCAACCCCCGACAGGATATGTAACTGTGAATCGCTATATGCTAGTAGGCGGTGGTGTTCCTCCTTTTAACCCTTTCGTAGAAACAATTCTGAACCACCTAGCCACTTCCCCTTTCCAACTTCATCCAAATGGCTATACCATCGTATTAGGACTTTATATCCTTTTTATGCAAGTTAAGGAGCGTGAACCGACTTTTCCAAAGATTTGCTATCTTTGCTCATTTAGGAAAAGGAAAGACACCTCAAATATCCTACATGTTGAGGGTGCAAGGAATCGTAGACTTATAACCTTTCTACCACAAAGTGTTTCAGGGTATTTAGCTCAGTTTTTCTTCGTTCCTTGTCCTGAAACCTTTCGCGGGAATTGGACAGAAGGAGGTAAACACACTCTGTGGGTAGTTTTATCTCCCTTTATTTAATTAATAGTTCCTGTTAACTTTTCCTTTTAACTTCAGTTGTCCCAATCCCAATTAAGGATAACAAGGCATCTGCCCCACTCAAGGTCGTATTTGAATCCTTGAAAGCAGTCGACGTGGCTAGGAAAAGTAGGAAAGTTTTAGTTACTGAAGCAACTCTCCGTCAATATGAATTACTCCATCCTTTGAGGAAGTTTCCTTCTAAAGTTGGGCCTTCAACTCCTATACCTAATCCCGCAGAACCTGACACTGGCACTTCCAGTGGTGATAATGAGACTCAGGACCAAACTGTTGATCCTACTCTGAAAAAGTGTTCTGAACCTTTTGGTGGTAGTATGTCTCCATAAAAAATGGCTCTTGACAAGGATGAAACTCTTAACCAATGTAAAGGTAAGATCTTTTTACCTCTATTGACCCGAGTGGAAAAGAAGGCGCTATCCTAATCCTGTATCAGAAACTAAGCAGGCTAGGAGAGATGGGAAATAAGGTGACACTCTAGGTTCTGCTCATGAAACCGGGCATGCTGGGGAAGGTGAAACCATACTGGAGATGAACCCAGATACTAAAACCATGATTGAGGATCCTTTTATTGAGAATGTAACATAAGAGGGTTCTGCAGGTACATTTGACAATATAGGTGATCTCATCTCTGCTAAATACCTTAGCCAGGGCGATATCGTTTCCCAGCCTCTTGGTCCTCAAACCATAGAAACCGGAATAAAGGATGCTGCCACTACTCGGCAAGGAAAATATCTCATATCTCTAGGAATCTGCTTAGAACCAACTAAGAAAACCGGTTCGTCAAATAGCAATGCCTTAGAAAATGTGTCTAATATGCATATGTGTATACTCTAAAGTTCCTTTACTGCTTTTACAGTTTTCCCCAGTACTTTGTAGTCTAAGTACTGAAATTCGCTCTTATCTTATTTCAAGTCCAGATATGCATGGGAAACGTTCGTCGGACTTCAGATCAGATTTCAGAAGGAAAAGAAAAACAATCAATCCAAAGCATCTGTTACAATCTGATCCTTTGCGACCATCACATCATTCCAAACAACCTCACCCTCCTCCTCCTTCGAAGTCTTCTTTCAAACCTTCGCATGTTTCAGAACTGGATTTGACTGATGAATAAAGGAGGAAGATACGTGAGGAAGAGGATGAGGAAAGAAGAATACATGCTTGGCTTAGGGAAAATTCTCCGCATGAAGAGGGCCGCGGGGAGAAGCGAGGAAAGGATAATCAAGAGCAAGGTGGCTCACACAAACATCCTCGATTGGAGAAGATTCCTATTATATCCCGATCGGTTCCATCTTATGGTCCCCCTGGTCCTCCTGTTGAAATCCATTCGATCATTCATAAGCCTCGTTACGAACCTGAACCAGCAAATGTTCCTTTCTCCGAATGATTCCCGGATTAGAATTTGAAAGGGCTTATGTTTGATCGTGGTGTAAATCCGATTGATGCTGATGACATAGCAGATGAAATAGACATCGTGATAAGGCAAATGCATACCCAGCTCGACAATGCTAAGATCCAACTTGACACGAAGCTAGGTATTGTCAGGGACAATGCTAGGAAGAAACTATGCATATGGAATAAATTTGGCGACGATCTTCAAAAGCGCAATGAAATTAATTTCGGTAAGATCACACCTTCAGAGAGTGATAAAGCTAACTGGGAGAAAGTCTTAGATTCTCGTGATGCTACCATTGCTTCTGTTAATAAAAGAATTGTAGAACTTGAAGGATTGGATACCGAGAATAAGAAGCTCAGGGAAGAACTTGAAGCCGCTAAACAAAAGGAAATGGAAGCCTTGACCGCCAAGCGCAATGTAGAGGTTACATTATCTGTGGAAAAGTATTTCTCCACACAATACCGGAACGAGGCTACTCAAATTAGAGAAACTATTGATTCCTTGAGGTCTTCCAATCACACTTTATTAGCCAAGGTTGAATCTCTTGTGAAAGATAAGAAAATTGATGAAGAAACTCATCAAAAGGCTATGGATGCGGCTGAGGTCAACATATTCCGGTTTTAGGTTTACGGTGTCATGAATCGCGGGAGTTTGCATTATTTAGGAGACACTTTTCCAACCACTTTAGCACTTGTTTGGGAACAAGTACTTGAAATCAACGGTGATGATCGCAGCAAGGATGATCTTATTAATGAACTTTTAGATGATATATCCAGGAAGGCTCTAGCTGAGGGAAAAACCCAGTTAGTGAATGACAGGGCTGGTGAGAGATGGTTCAGAGTCCAACTAACATTGCTTATCTCGTCGATTCTGCGACTATTGAGGCTTGTAGTTCACAGATTCATGTGACTGCTCCCGTTACCTTAACAGAGAAAGACGTAGGTACTAAAGAGCATATTGTTACAGAGAACATTACAGAGGAACATGATGGGGACAATGAAGGTGATGATGAAAATGTAGACAACTGGAGAATTGAGCAGAGAGATGTCTAGGAAAACCTTCTAGATGCAGGTAAAATCGAAATTGACTATACCGTGTCATACTTAGAATCCATTTTTGATTTTCCTGGGTCTTTTGCCTCTTATGCTCATTGCTTCCATAATCTAGGTTTAATTTCACCCTTATCTTCTCCTGCTATAGGCAAAGCAACGACATTTGAAGCCGCTATAACTGACTCACCCCTGATGACTATTCCCCTTGCTTCCGTTATCACTCCCCCTCCCCTAGTGATACATCCTTACTTGTCATTACAGTTCCTTGATCACAATATGCTAAAATCGGTGCGCTCTCCGACTTAGAAGATGTCGATTACATTCTCAGTGATGATCTTGAAGCCACGGGTACAGATGAAAGCCCGAAAAATGTCACTAAGGGTAAAGGAAAGAAAGCTACCAAGTCCTCATCATCTAAGAAGCACAAGATGAAGAAGAAACATGTTGTCCACGATACAAAAGCTATCACTTTATCTTCTCAAGAAAATCCAAGCAATGTGGCAGAGACTCCTCCCCCCAACAAACCAGCTCTATGGTCAAGTGAAAAGAAGAAGTAGTACTCAGGACAAGTTTACTTTTCTTCTTGACTGTTCTCTTTTATATGTTGTATTCAAGCCGGTTGTATATGCGGGTGCCGGTCCCTGCTTGCTGCTTTATGATACTATATATTTGAAACTTCTATGTTAGATTCGTGACTTTGTGGCTCGTGATTTGTGATTATGTTATCTGGTTCTGTGTTGCTGAAATGAGATTGTTTTATGCCTTCTGTACTTAAGCTTTTATTTTTAACTTTGTTGTACCTTCTTGTTCTGCATTCCACATCTGTTTTCTTCTCATGCTTACAATATGCCATAAGTCATTTGTTATTGTAATGTTTGGTATTAAAATGATCTCGTGATATGTTTTGTAAACTGGTTTTTTAGTTGTAGCCACGAACCATTACTAGCTGGACTTACTTGACCAACTTTATTGAATTACCTTGATTCTGACCGGGGAAACCTTTGAGACTTCTTTTCCGTGAATAGCCACCTTTGTGCCTATCACAATATTAAAGTTTTTAAGTTTGCCTTGGACATTTCAAGGTTCAACTTTGTTGGCCGAAGTAATCCTTGCAAATGCTAAACCTTTAATATAAGATTATGACGGGTTTGTGGTATGTTTAAGTGAGCATTATTAAATTTCTTTAATGCGGTGGTAATGCCCCCATACCACAATCTGTCAGAAACTTTGAAGGTTGGGCATTACATTTTGCAATCAACTTCATTTGGAATCTTTTGGTCATGTGTTCTTGGTATTTTAGAATTTCCTGGCATGACCATGATAAAAGGTTTCCGCTTTTAGTCGATCCAGCCCTTACCTTTTTGTGAGTATGAATTTCTATTTTCATGCCCCTGCTTGAGAGGTCTTATATTTTTGTATATTCAATCATGATTCTCGCTAGCTTAGCAATCCAAGCCCTTCGGAGGTTAGCTTCGAACATACGCCTCCAGAGAGGTCTTGTTTTTCATGCCTCTGTAGAGGTATTTGTAAACCCGTTATTCGTTGTGACTGGATGATTTAGCCACTTGTAGAACTTGTAAGGCGACTTCGAAAAGGTCTTTGGGTCCGTCACTAACCGAGTTTGGAAGACCCGGCTTATGGTCGGATTCCCCCGAAGGGGTCTTTAAATTCCGTCAGTAACTAGATTTGGAAGATCCTGAATCAATAACTAGGTTTGGAAAATCCAATATCTGATCGGATGCCCCCGAAGAGGTCTTTAAAATCCCAGGATATGTCGTAATCAGACCATGTATAAATGGTATTGACGATCGACTGGGTGCCCCTCGGGGAGGTCTTTTGTTTGGAAGGCCCAGTGTTTGTCGCATTCGGACCATGTATCAATTGTACCGGCGATTAACTGGGTGCCCCTCGGGGAGGTCTTTGGTTTAGAGTTGCATCATTTCACGGGGCGGACGCTAGTTCATTTATTGGGTTTTACCATGATTTGTTAGAACTAGGGTCCTGGACCTTGCAATTAAGAAGGTGCCCCTTTGGTGAAATTCACAACTTCATTTGTAGTTCGAACGCCGCATCATTTAACCATTCAATTCCTGGTACCCCTTATTTACAATGTTGTGCTCCACACCTTTGTATTTGCTGCGATGTTTTAAGTATTGAGCAATGAGCATTTGAGCTGTCCCCATCGGGACGTGCTATAATGGTCACCAAGGTTCATTAGGTCATGAATGTGTCGACGTTCTTTTAGGGGACCTGCAATCAAAATCGAATTTAAGCAACTTGTAAACAAGAGTTTGCAATTGTACGATTTAGGCAAGTAAAACAATTTCTTTCATTAGTATGTACAAAACTTGTAACAATGTTGCATGGTATTTATAATGCATGATGTTTACAACTTGTAAAACGAAAGAATAATTAAACAAAATAATGATGAAGATGTATGCTATTCCATGCTCTCGGAAGTTGGATCCCATCTGTCGTCTTCAACTCGAATGTGCCATCTGAGAATTTTTGGCTTATCATATACGACCCTTCCCAATTGGGTCTGAATACTCCACTTCCTGTCATGATTCATTTTAGAGCAAGGTCCCTAACTTGGAAGGTTCTCCATCTAACTTTAGCATTAAAATGACGAGCTGTCCCTCTTTGATGCGCAACGATCCTGAGTTCTGCTTCTTTTCTTTTTTATTCAAGCAAATCAAGTGCTTCGAGCTGCAGTTTTTCATTCTTCTCTTGGTTGAAGTGGATTCTTCGGTGAATGGGAACTTCCAACTCCACCAGAATCATAGCCTCGGATCCAAATGCGAGTGAGAATGGAGTGTTCCCAGTTGCAGTTTTGTGAGTCAAACAATATGCCTATAATGGAAGAGGAAGCTCGTCTACCCAACCACTTTTATCTTTTTCAAGACGCTTCTTGATGGTTGATTTCAAAATTTTATCGATTGCTTTGACTTGCTCGTTGGACTACGGGTGAGCGACGACTGCAAAACTCTTTTTAATCTTATATTTAGCACATAAATCTAGGAATTCACTGCTCTCGAATTGAGTTCCGTTGTCAGTGATTATTTTCTAAGGGACTACGAATCGGCAAATAATGTTCTTTAAAACAAAGTTGATCACCTTCTTCGAGGTAATAGTTGCTAATGGTTCAGCTTTGGCTCATTTAGTGAAGCAGTCCACTGCCACGATTGCATATTTCATATTTGACTTAGTTGTAGGCAATGCCCCAATCAAATCTATGCCCAGACGGCGAATGACCATGGACTAACCATCTGAGTCAATTCAGTAGGAAGTGCTCTCGGAATCTTTGCAAATATTTGGCATCTATCACACTTCTTTACATAGGTCATTGCACCCAGGTTTACATCGGGCCAGAAGTAGCCATATCACAGAATTTTCTTGGCTAGTGTTTGACCGCCTGTGTGACCTCCGCATTCCCCTTCATGTAATTCTGCCAAGATTGCTCTGGACTCCTCTTTCGTTACACATCGCAATGGTGGAATGGAGAATCCTCGCCTGTACAACCTTCCATCCTAGATAAGGTATAACAGAGCTTTGCGCAGTATCTTCCTTTGTTTTTTTGTCTCTTTGGGGAGTGTTCCATTGAGGATGTATTCCTTGATTGGAGTCATCTAGGACATGGGTTCTTCTACAGTTTCCAAAATTCAGTCAACATCTGCTTCTGCGATGGCGGGGGTTGAAAGGACTTCGATGGGAATTAAACCTAGCAATTCTGCATCTGAGGAACTGGCATACTTGGCGAGAGAGTCTGCCTTTGAATATTCCTCCCTTGGAATATGAGATATAGTGTAGTGATCAAGGTCATTGAGAAGTTCCATGGCTTTGATAAGATAAGAAGGAAGATTTCCAAGTTTGGTCTGGAATTCCTTCAGGACTTGACATACCACTAGCTGCGAGTCACTGAAAATTTGTAAAGTTCTCAGATTCAATTCTTTTGCCAATTTTAGACATGCGATTAAAGCTTCATATTCAGCCTCATTATTGGTTGATGAAATTCCAATCTTAAGGCGTAGCAGTTTCTAGGATGATTCCTGCCCCTGAACAATAATCATTTCGGGATCCATCGATGTATAACTTCCAAGTAGCCACGGTCTCTGCTGTTTCCTCGTTTTCCTCTCCCCTATCCATGAACTCGGCAATGAAATCCACTAAGTCTTTCCCATTAATAGCCTTTCGAGGGTGATAAGTGATATCATATTGACTGAGCTCTATGTTCCACTTTAATAACCTTCCCGAAGTTTCTGTACGAAAGAGAACCTGTGTTAGCGGTTGATTAGTGAGAACCCTTATATGATGGGATTGGAAATACGGCCTTAGCTTTTTTGTGGCGATAAGCAAAAAATATGCAAGTTTTTCTAACTTTGGGTAGTTTAACTCTTCCCCAGCGAGTCTCTTACTGGTGTAATAAATTGGCCATTGAACCTTGGCATCCTCCCGGACAAGCGTGGCGCTTAAGACATGTGATGAGACGACCAAATATAGGAACAAATCCTCTCCGTCTTTGGGTTTAGAGAGCATCGGCGGTGACTCCATGTGCTTAATCAACTCTTCAAAGGCTGTTTCGCATTCTGAAGTCCATTGGAACTCCTTCCTTCTTTTCTTCAAGGCATCGAAGAGTGGAATGCACCGATCTGTCGCCTTAGAGATGAATCAGTTAAGTGCCGCTACTTTCCCATTCAGGCTTTGAAGTTCTTTCGTTGTCCTCAGAGCGCGCATTTCTTGAAAGGTGGTGACTTGAGAGGGATTCGCTTCAATGCCCCTAGCATTGACCATGAACCCGAGAAATTTTCCGGACGAGGCCCCAAATGAGCATTTAAGAGGATTTAGTTTCATGCCATATTTTCTGAGAATTTCAAACATCTCAGCTAGATTCTCCAGATGATCGTCGGCTTTCTTGGATTTTACCAGCATATCATTTACATAGACCTCCATAGTGTTCCCGATTTGGGATTTGAACATGGAATTCACAAGGCGCTGGTACGTTGCTCCTGCATTTTTTAGTCCAAATGGCATAACTTTACAGCAGTACAAACCTCTGTCTGTTATGAAACTTGTGTTCTCTTCATCTGGCTTATGCATCATAATATGATTATACCCGGAATATGCGTCCATAAAGGATAACAGTTCATGCCACGCAGTTGCATTGACAAGTTGATCAATTCTAGGTAATGGGAAACTGTCTTTGGGACACGCCTTATTGAGGTCTGAATAGTCTATGCATACTCTCCATTTACCATTGGACTTCTTAACAAGGACCGGATTGAAAACCCAATCGGGATATGTCGATTCTCTTATAAAGTTATTTTTGAACAACCTATCTACTTCTTCTTTTAATGCCATAGATCTTTCAGGTCCTTGAATTTGTCTTTTTTGTTTTACAGGAGCCAAACGGGGATTAATATTCAATTTATGAACAATTACATCAGGTGATATTCCGCACATGTCGGAATGCGTCCAAGCGAAAACATCTAAATTTGCTTCCAAAAACAATATCAAATCCTTCTACAACTTTAGGCCCAGTTGAGAACCTATTTTCAAGACTCGATCGGGATCTTTATCGTGCACTGGAATAGAGATGGTGCCGCTCTGTTTCCCCTCACACCGGCTTTCCTTGGATCAATTTCCTTCTGAGCTCCTATGTTCACCAGTATAAGGGCCCCACCCTAATTGCTATAAGGGGGAGTCATGGATGCGGAGCAGAGGCTCTACATCCTTCTTCACTTCCTTCTTCCTTGCTTCAGCAAGCTCATCCAGATAGCACTCCTTTGCAACCTGTTGGTCGCCTTTTACTACGCCAACTCCGTTTTCGGTAGGAAATTTCTTCGTTAGGCACCATGGAGCCATTGTTATTCTAAATGCTGTGAGGTTCGGTCTTCCAAGGAAAGAATTATATGCAGACAGCTCATCAATTATGACAAAATCTTTCCTTAATGCAGCCTTCTGATTCCCTTCTCCGAGCTGAACGAGTAAGATGATGATGCCAATTGGCTGAACGTCTTGTCTAGTAAACCCATGGATTTTATTCTGGCAAGCTTTCACATCGTCCATGGAAAGGTTCATCTTATTAAATGCATTGATGAAAAGGACATTGACGGATGCCCCACTGTCGACCAAGACTCTTCTGACAATGGCCGAACCCAAGTCGATGGTTATCACCATTGGACCTACCGTTGGTATTAGCAACCCGTCTGAGTCTCGATCTTTGAATACAATATCATCCGATGGAATCTTTGGCATCTTTGCCAAAAAGGCTTCATTCATGATCTTGAGTTCTTCTCCTTTTGGAGGGCTCTTCATCTCATTAGTGTATTTCACGATGTCCCCCAGCTTATTCCGGCTGGGTGAGGACCACCTGAAATGGTATTGATGATCAGCCTTGGAATGACAGGGACTGAAGCATTCTCATTCTGCTTAGGTTGCCTCGTAGATTTTCCCTGGCCTTGAGTAGTTTGAGTGTTCTGCGGGTTCTTTGCATACTGCTTAAGTCTGTTCTACCTTATCAATTCCTCAATTAAGTTTTTTTAGGTGTCGGCATTCATTTGTATTGTGACCTGGTTGGTTATGAAACCGACAAAACCTTCCTGATTTAATAGCAGCATCACTGACCTTTACTTGCTTCGGTGTTGGGTACTCCTCAATATCCTTAGTTGCCATGAAGATGTTCTCCACCGTGTCATTCAAAGGAGTCAGTTCTGAATTTTTAAAGAAGCAAAATTTCTTGTTGGCACGATTATCCTTTCCATCATCCCCCTTTTCCGACTACCGGGATTTTTCTGGCCATCTTCTGCATTATTCTTTTTCTTCCCAGGTTGTACACTGCTTTTAGGAACATCCATAGCATAGGATGGATCTTCATCCACACCTATATATTCCTCAGCTCTGTCAAGCAGTTTCTCAAGCATACTTGGTTTCTTCTTCCTAATCCATCGTCCAAGCTTAGTTTTCTTTTTTATGGATCCCTTCAAAGCCATTAAAGCCAAACGAGGCTCATAATTGCCAACCTCCGCTGTGGCAGTGTTGAAGTGGGTTAGAAAAGCTCTGATGGGCTCTCCTGGTCTTTGTTCAAGTTTATTCAACTCCATGACATCCCGCACTTTCATAGCTTAGAGTTTGAATTGCTCTCTGAATAGCTTGGCCAAGGTAGCAAAATCATCTACAGACTTGGGTGGTAATTTTATGAACCAAAATGAGGCCACCCCTTCAAGGTAAGTTGGAAAGTACAAGCATTTCAACTCGTCTGTGGCATGCACCCCATCAATGTGTCGATTATATTTGAACATAAACACATTGGGATCACCAGTCCCATTGTAAGCTTGCACCGTCGGGGGTTTGAACTTATTTGGATATGAACCATCTTGATCCTCTCTATGAGTGGGGTTTTGGTAAGAGCAAACCCCCACTCCTTCTCATCGTCTTGCTTTCTCAAGCTCTTTTCCATGATTTTGCGGACCATTTCCGATATGCGCTCCTCTTCATTAAGCTGGTCCATGGGGCAGACGCCGTTATCCTTGTCGGATGTTTGCCTTAGCAAACGTTCTCGGTTCGGATTCCGGGGCCTTGGGCTTCCCGCTTGGAGAGATGCCCCTTTGGTGATTCCAAGCGCTTGTTGAGAGGCCACTTTATTGGAGCGGTAGCACATAGGTGGTTTAGCTTCCTTATATTGAGGATCATTAGGATTTGTAACCTCGTGGATAGAATTTCCTCGACTTGGACTTGAGGAGGAAGAACCCGCATTTTCCTTATAATTTGTTTGAGCACATTTAGCACGAGCGGCCTGCATGGCGAACACGGACTCAAACTTCTTTATTATGACATTGTTTGCAATGTCCATTTGGCTTGTTAAACCCGCAAAAACTTCATCCAACCCTCTTCTCGTTATGGTCATTCCAGCCTTAGAAGTTTCTCCAACTTCGAATTGGTTAGTGGGTGGAGTATTTTCGCTGCTGGCGGTGTTGTCAATCTCTTCGATTGTTTTACTAGCAGTCTTCTTCGATGGTCTACCCATGATTTCGGACAAGGACTTGAATTTGGAAGCAAATTCGTCGATTGGTTTAGACTGTAGTCTTGTAGGATCTATAGTGGAATCTCAATGCAAGGCCTTCCACCTTGTGAGAGAGTGTGAGAATAGGATTTGCGAATGTATCCCCACAGTGGGCGCCAAATGTTAAAATCCAAATTAGATCTCAATACCAAAGGTGCGAAAATTGCACTTCACCAATCGGTAAGAAAAGAGGCTACAATCACAACAAAAATAAAGAGACACAAATTATATAGTGATTCGATTTTAGGAATGATCTACGTCCACTTTAATAATAATTTCCATTATCAATTCAAGAGTTACAAGTCTAGGGTCACTCAAAAGTACATTCATATTGTTCATTACACAATAACATCACTTTAATCAACACAAATCAACGGAGAAATAAGTGAAATGGTGGAGAATCTTCAATCTCTAAGATGCTTGATCACTATTGGTTGATTTCATGATGAACTTCATGTTTGATCTTCAATTGGAGGTGTTAAGAGAGATGGAAATCACTTAGAAATGCTTAGGAAATAATTGGGCAGCCCTTTTTGGGTCATAAAGTTCAGTCCCCCAAATGAAGGAAGGAGGGGGGTATTTATAGGTGAGATTCAGGCCAAGTGGCAATTATCTAATTATTCTGAACCCTCTTTAGGTCGTCGAGCGAGCTAAAAGGTTCCAAAGGGATGTTTTGCGATCCATAGCGTGGTGGCACGAGCTGAAAGGACATAGGGACCCAAAACTAGCGGATAGGAAGCAACACGACCCAAAGCTAACAGGAAAAGGCAGAGCGGTCTAAAGCTTCCCGATATGAAGCGACACGTGTTAAGGTAATGTAGAGCGGGCTAAAGCTTTCAGCGGGCTAAAGAGGTATGACGACCGTAGAGTTTAAGGAAGCTTTAGCGGGTTAAATTCTTGGCGGGCTAAAGGATTTGAAGTGTTAAGGACTTATAACGAGCTAAGAACAGGGTGACCCAAAGAGGCTTAGCGACCTAGACCGTGTGAACTGGCTATAGCACTGTAACGATCTAAATACTTGTAATGGGCTAAACCAATGTTCTGCTGCGACCTAAAGGCTTATAATGACCTAAACATATTTATTACCTTTGATCCATATTTTATGGATTAATAGTGAGAACCGTCTCTTAGAAACCTAAAAAGAAAATAAGGGTCAGAACTCGCGTAAAGGAAAAAATGGAGAACAATAAGGTCATACCAATAATTGCTGCACAATAAATGATTGTGGAGTGCTTTTTGATGCCGGAAGAGTAGATAGGATCGAGAAGTTAGTCACTTCGTCAGAAAAAAGGGCAGACCTTACAATTTTATCAAAACTTGTAATTTCTGGAGGAGGTTTAGATGAACCAGCACGTCCAGAGTGGGAACCCTTCATTAACTCTTGCTCCATCAAATTTAGAAATCCAGGGGTATCCTGAACATGGATACAATGAAGAAAGTCGCTACTCAAAGTCGCAGTTGAAAGGGGAGTAGTGCTAGGAGTCTCCCCAACAGAGGGAATAGCCAAAACAGTAGTATGATACTCGTTAAGATTAACAAAACTAATTTCATGGAAAGCAGAAGGAGTTGATAACTTGTCTTTATGCTTCTTAGAAGCTGGTTCCTAAACAGTAGAAACAAACATTTTTTTAGCTGCAATATCAGATTGAGACAGGGCCTCTAAGGCAGACCTTCCATCAAATGAATGGGAAGCTGGTTATAGTAACTGTGGATTAATGCATATTAGATACAATTAAGATTTTGGAATTATATTCGAAGGTAGTAATTACCTGAAGTTTCGAGGGATAAAGGGGACAAGCTGGTAAATACATCAAAACCCGAAAAAAGACACATAGATCCAGGAAATTGCAAATGGGGCCTTCCCAGAATTCTTTGCCCAGAAGGAAGAAACCCATACTTATGGAAGTTGCTCAACATCAATAGGAGGGATCACTTTCCCAATTTCTTATAAACCTTAAACATATTGCTCATAATTCGAATTTCCTCACTACTTAAGTCTTTCTAGTAGGCACAGAGGCTGAGGTAAGATTAAAGATTAAGACAAGACGTAAGAAAGAAGGTAACAAGAATTGAGAAAGACAATTTACCTAAAGTACCAAAAGTACCCGCAATGCCCGAGGGACATCAAATAAAAAAGAATTGTGTATCCCAATCTGTAAGTTGTTTAAGAGTATCACTAATTAGTTTCATAGAGAGGTTGCATGATAAACATGCATATTGGTCCTTTCGACTGCAGATCATTGCAGCAAAACGTACAGGTGTCGAGGATTAAGGGAAGTTGTCCTAACTCCAATGCTAGAAGTTCAAGGCACAAAAGACATGTATATGCATTTGGAGTCAGTTGGATAGAAGCAGCTTCAAACAGTGTAGGAATTTTGCAATGAAGTCTGGAAATGGGAATAATCTACCATGCCAGATATGGATGGCAGAATAAGCAAAGAATCCATCTGGAGGATTTTGAATAGTATCTCTCCTAGAAGCAGGAATAGTATCAATTCCCATCATACCAAAGTTGTCGAGGATGGCCCTTACTTCATCCTGAGAATGAAAACAAGAATGCTGCGAAAGGCTTTCCATTTGGAATTCACAACGAAGGTTACTTAAGCTCAACACAGGAAGGTGAAAGAATAGAAAAAAAGAAAGAGGATTTTTATGTTGAAAAGGCCCTTAAATATCAGCCGTACATACGGGCACGAATCCACAAATCAGATTAAAGGATACCAAAAGGCGGGAAGTCAAAATGCCCAAGAAAAATCAAAATTTGACTTGAAAAGTCGAAAATACCCCTCCACAAGGGGGGGAGGAGGGGGGATGTTACTACCAAAATTAACCCCGAGACAAGCTGACGGTGAAGGGGTGTCGGACCATCACAAGTATAAAGGAGTAATCCGTAAGCAAAGGCTAGGTACAGGATAAAACCGAAAGCATAAGGGTGGCATTCAGAATAACGAGAAGCTGACAGCATCATCAAAGAAGATACCCACATATCCGATTTAAAGAAAGAGTGACGACAGGGTAGTTCCGGAATGAAGGGAAACTAACAAGAAGTCACCCAAAACCGGAAGCTAATGAAGAGAAAGACCACGGATCCTGCAACCCGAAACCCGGAAGGGCGAAAGGGCTATCAGAATTAACTTGCTTAATGCTAATACATTAAGAATCGAGAGCACCAAAAGCACGGAGCTCCAAACATGAGGAAACTATTTGGAAGACAACTACCGGAACCCCAGTTTAATGATCACCGGGAGGCCACTTTAGCAAACAACCAATAAAGCACCGGCACTTCAGGGATCTACCTAAGGGAAAGTCAAAGCTTCTAAAAGGGACGAGCTATCCACACTAATTTACTTAATGTTGATACCGACAGGGGTGGCGGGTCCCGTAACCATACATTTGAAGCATGAAGGCAAGCTTCACGAAGAACTAGTAGCAAGACTTAAAGCTCATGACCAGGAGCCTATAGCCGAAAGACAAAAGCCTTTCCTAAAAGCTATCCATACCAATAGGCTTCCGCTGACCCAATAACAAAAGGGGCACCAATTTGTTTAAAAATAAGACACTAAGGGTCTTATTTTCAAGGATGAATTCTCATTTCTCATTCTTGTACTCTTTTCTTCTAGAGTAAACCCTGATTTCTAAATCGATTTGGGGATTTATAATGTAATTACTTATGTTCCCCAAATCAAAGATCAATAAAGAGTGGATCAGCACTAAGCACATTTCTTATGAGCTACTTATGAGTTTTCTTAGTTATTCCTACACAACATACCTTTTGCCTCCTACATCACAATTTCCTACTCAAATTTCAACCCTTCCGTAAAGTTATTACAAAACCCCTTCCTACAAGCCATTTAGCCTTCTATCGAGTGTTGTGATTAAGGAACCGTTGTGCCAAGATAACTGTTAGTTCTTAAATTGCTTAAGTGTGATGCTCACCCCTTTGAGGGAAGAGTAATTAATCTTTTGACTTTAGACCTTGGTATCTAGGAAACGGTGAATTAACTCAAGCTCGTGGAAACTAAACAACCCCGTTTTCCCCTTAGGTCCACTTTCGTAGACCTATCTCCGGTGTTGATGAAAAAATATCGCTAACATAGTTCTTTTTTAGCACTCCTTCAATACTTTTCTTAGCTTCCTTTACTAACTGCAAAAATACTTAAGGCTGTCTAATTATAAAATGAGACACATGAAGATGCATAAAAGAAAATAGGGTCATGGTGGAGAATGGAATTTTGATGACAACAACCTTATTTTAATTTTAATTGATTATAAAATATATACTTACATCTCTATCTAAATATTATATATACATGCAGGAGTTGTACACAAGAATTAATACTAAAGATTGTACGGTTTTAGAGATTCAAGAGAGTCAGAATTCAGAGAAGATTTAAAACTCATGAGTAATCAAGATATCAAGAGTTCAAGATAAATATAGTAATAGATCTAGTTTATATGTAAGATTCTGAGTAGCACTCCAGGTTCAAATTCAAATTCTGATTTTCAAATTCAAATGCTGTTTCTGATTTTCAAATTTCAAATTCTATTTTCAAAATTCTAATTCTAATTAAGTTTTTCTACCTTACTTTTGATTTTAAACTTGAGTTTTAAAGTTTATAAGTTTATACATATTTATATAATTATATACTTTTATATTTATATAGTTTTTAAACTTCATAATTTTATAAATATTTATATTTATGACTTCATATGATTTTCTACTTTATAATACTTATTTATATCACTATGTTTTAATTCAAAATTTTCCAGAATTATATATATATTAAAACACTTGAAAAATATTCAAATTTCAAATTTTCAAATTTTCAAACACATATGTCGACATACATATGTAGGGATGTCGACATACAACTGTCATATTTTCAGTTTTGAAAGGAAGTGTCTTTTCGCCATTTGTAATGTTCCAGAAGCGTTGCAACATTTCAAATCTTATAAATAGGGGTTGATTTCGGAATTTTTTATTCATTCTTCTTCTCTATCTTCATCCCTTTTCATTCCTCCATTATTATTTCATATTTTTATGATTTCTACACTTATACTCTGCTGATTTCTATTCCAAATACAAACAACTTCTTCTCTTCTCACTCTCTACTCATTGCTCTCTTAATCAAAGTGCTATTGAAGAGTTATAGTGCTATTGTAATCATTTGGGATAGTTTTGGAAATAGTGTGTTCCTTGTAGCCGTGAAATCAAGGAAAGGAAACAATGTTAACCTTGTAGCCAGGAAATCAAGGGTGGTGGAAATGGTGTTACCTTGTAGGTGTGAAATCAAGGGGATTGTACTGAGATTTTTATCTAGTAATATAATTTTCCGCAATCTTGCGTTGCATGGGACTGGTCATGGGAGCCATCTGAACCAGTATAAAATCCAGTGTGTTCTTTCCTTTTCTGCATTTTATTTCTGTTTATCTCCGTGTTTACGTTTGATTCTATGTCTGTGATTATCTCTATGGTGTGTTATTCATATAGTAGATCATATTAGTTTTAGATTTTTTCTTAAATTCCTTGAAAACACTATTCACCCTCCTCTAGTGTTAGTTTTGCCTTAAGATCCATTTCGCATTCCATAACAATTGGTATCGGAGAAAGTTTTTCAAAAAGTTCATAATTTGATTTTTGAAAATATTAAAAGGCAAGTTTTGAAATGATTTATAACACTAGTTTAAATTCATGCCTTGCATCAGTATTAGATAAGTCCGCATTCAATTTTGTTGGAAAAATCAAGTTATCATGATATGATTTCTTGAAAAGTTTAAATGAATATATCACTGTTGACATGCCTTTTTGTCAAAGCAGTCATAGGTAAGGTATTTGGTGAGCGATGTGCTCAAGCGTCAAAAAGCACAAAGTAGTTGGGTCGAAGTCGCATCGCAAACACACTGAAACCCAAAGCCTCTATCAGATGGCCTCTGTCGGGCCCAATGGACTCTTACTCAAGCCGCACTCCGAGCCGAAGGAGAGCCGTCCAGCGGGTCCGGGTGCAGCACCGGTGGGGGTCCGGGGCCCCCACAGTCTCGGTGGCGATCGACCTAGCCGGTTAGGTCGAAACTGTGGGCACCGCCCGATTCATCCGATTTTCTCCATGCCGGAATCTAAGATTCCTTCACTCCGAACCAGCAAAACCGCGGATTCCTTCACTTCGTATCCAGGAGCTTTAATGCATTAAAACGACGAGATTCTAGAACCAAGAAGATCGCCTCTTTCCCCTCCTCAAATTTCGCACCTCCGGTGGGGTTCGAAATTTCGAATCCCCTGATGAGGGGTCGAAATTTGGAGCCCACCAGGGGGTTCGAAATTTCGAACCCCCTGAAGAGGGTTGAAATTTCGAGCCCCTCCAAGGGGTTCGAAATTTCGAGCCCGCGCCTGGGGTCTCGAATTTCCTGCATATGACCTTGTTTGGGTGCGAAAATGGCTCTTGTGGGTCCCACTACTGACCTACTCCCACCTAACCTCCTTCCTATAAATACCCCAAGCCTTGGCCTTCATTTGGATCCTTCTCCCTTGGAATTTTTGGACCTTAAGAGCTCCAAAAACTCATTAATGGCTTCCAACAGCTCCACCATGGCCACGTGAGATGGGATACAGACCTAAAACATGACATGCATGTTTTCCTTCAACACTTGTAGACTAGCAAGCCTTGCTACATCGCCTCTAGACCTCTTGGACATTAAAAGCTTACCTTGCCCATAGTTGACCAAGTCAACTCCCTTCAACGAAGAAGGACAACTCATTCATAGTTCATCATACATATAGCTTTGTACACAAATATTGTAACATCTCTTGTAATCGATCAAAGAAATGATGAATGAGAATTATAAAGTGGACGTAGGCGTTAGTGCCAAACCATTATAAAAGCTGTGTCTCCCTGCATTTACATTATTTACTGTTTATCCTGATAATTGTTTACACACACATATTGGGTGTTGGCGTGCGACAATTTTGCTGGTCAACATTTTGGCGCGCCAGAAAGGGGACGCACAGCTTCGACCTCTACATCGAGTTAACTATTCGGATTTGTCTTCAAACCTCTACTTCAACTTCAACCTTACTCACTTTACATCATGGTTAAGCTCAAGA
The DNA here is from genome assembly GCA_030737875.1 of Allium sativum. Taxonomy (NCBI): domain Eukaryota; kingdom Viridiplantae; phylum Streptophyta; class Magnoliopsida; order Asparagales; family Amaryllidaceae; genus Allium; species Allium sativum. The sequence continues at coordinate 574,069,552 of CM060909.1, read as the reverse complement.
AGCTCCCAGCTGCCACTGAAGCTCATGCTGAAGATGAAGTAAGTCATGAACTTTCTTCGAATGAAGTTCATCGAACTATGTCACCGAGAAGACGTCGATGGAATGATTGAGAACCTCGCTACTGATTTGGGCGCTCGACTCGAGCGATAGGAAGACGCCTTCAATACCTTCCTCGCTCGCATTGAAGATAGAATAAGGAGCGTTTCAAGGCCGACTGCCCAGGCTGACATTATTGGAACTAGCACCAATATTCCTCCACCCACGACTCGAGGCGCGGGGGCAACCCCGCCTACTAACCAACAGGCCGACGCTGCCCCTCAGAACGGCGCCGATCCTGCTACACTCGGGGGCACCCCAAACCCCGATGTCACTCCTTCCAATGGTGTCGGTCCCGCTACAAGCGGGGGCACCCCTAATCCCGACGTCGATCCAGCCTGTGACGCTACGTCTGAGGCTCGTACTACTAGTAGTGACAAAACTAGAGAACATTCTGCAAATGAGGAACTCTCGGATTTGGTTACTCGAGAAGACTTAGCGGAATTGGCTAGAGGATTGATCGCATGTCTGGATCAACAAGCAGAAGTTATGAACACGTTCGTCACTCGGATTGAGTGTAGATTACGTGGTTTTGGAAGGTCAAATGACCAAACAGATGTCATTGGAACAAGTGCTCATGTTCCGCAGTTTGTAACTCGGGACATGAGGGCAACCTCACACGCCCCACAACAGGACGATGACGATTCTCGGATCAGCGCCGCTCCCTCGACACGCGGGGGCACCCCCATTCCTGATAGAAGCGTAATCCTACAAGTTATGGATACCTGAGCTACGATCTCAAGTAAAGGAAAACCCCGCAACAAGATTGATAGACAACGTAGGTTCCCGAACTACTCGGAGCTTACTCACACTCTCGAGGAGATCAACCAAGAGGTTCACCCTATCGCTCCTTTCAAAAAGCCTCCCGCTCGGGAGCCCTCTCAACAAGAAAGAGATTCTATCCGACACTGCATATTTCATGACATCGCTGGTCATGACACAAATGAGTGTCTTCATCTTAAGAATGCTATCGAAGAGCGTGTTAGAAATGGAGAATTGGAACGATTCGTTCAAACTCGGGCTAAGATGCCAGGACAGGTACAACCACCAACTGCTATTCAAGATAGGCCCGAGCCTCACGCTCGGGGCCCCGATTCAAACTAAACCTCTCACTAGATCTGATGTCTGCGGTCCAAGCCTCCCTAACATCGGTATCTTACGGCTTTTCTATCTTCTAGTCTTATTATGGTTCCCTATGGCTCTCAAATAAGGCGCTCCTCACTCACGGCTTTCTCAATCTGGCTCTACAGGCTCAAGTATTTGGGCTTTGGCCCATGGCGTTGAATTTAAGGACCTTAGTCCTTTAGATATATCCTTCCTTTTGGGTATTAATGAAGAGTTTACTTTTCTTGGCCTCTTGCCTTACTTCGATGAGGTCGCCTTGACCCTACTTGCCAAGGTTATCTCGCTCAGGCGAGATTTCCTTGATTGCGACCTGCCGAGGTTATCTCGCTCAGGCGAGATTTCCTTGATTGCGACTTTCCAAGGTTATCTCGCTCAGGCGAGATTTCCTTGATTGCAACCTGTGGAGGTTATCTCGCTCAAGCGATATTTCCTTGATTGCGACTTGCCGAGGTTATCTCGCTCAGGCGAGATATCCTTGATTGCGACTTGCCAAGGTTATCTCGCTCAGGCGAGCTTTCCTTGATTGCGACTTGCAGAGGTCATCTCGCTCACATGAGATTTCCTTGATTGCGACCTGCCGAGGTTATCTCACTCAGGCGAGATTTCCTTGATTGCGACCTGTCGAGGTCATCTCGCTCACACAAGATTTCCTTGATTGCGACTTGCCAAGGTTCTCGCTCAGGCGAGATTTCCTTGATTGCGACTTGCCAAGTTTATCTCGCTCACATGAGATTTCCTTGATTGCGACCTGCCGAGGTCATCTTGCTCACACGAGATTTCCTTGATTGCGAACTACCAAGGTCATCTCGCTCAGGCGAGATCTCCTTGATTGCTACTTGCCAAGGTCGTCTCGCTCAAGCGAGATCTCCTTGATTGCTACTTGCCGAGGTCATCTCACCAATGTGAGATTTCCTGGAATGCTACTTGCCAATGTCATCTCACCAATGAGAGATTTCCTTGAATACTACTTGCCAAGGCTATCTCACCAACGTAAGATCGCCTTGAATGCAGTCTACCAAATGAAAAAGATGACATGTGGGAGCCTTGTCGGCAACACGACAAGACCGCTCACATATATTTGTTCATGTACCTTTTCTATGCAGGTTACTGGGATCCTCTAGTCTCTCGGATATTCTGGCTGTTCTGACTTTCTATTAATACGAGATTCCTCTCCTTAGTACGATCCCAAGCGATCGTCGGACTTCTCTCCTTAATACAATCCCAAGCGATCACGATCTTCCACTAATATGATCCGAGGAGATCATAGATATCTGGCTCATCAGCTTTGGTTTTTTGGATAATACGATCCGGCGTGGTCGTGGCTCTTCCGTCTTATGAATATAGAAGCTCACTCCGAACTTCTCCAAGCTCTGGTTTCTGGATTTCTCTTCTCCTCGCAAAACACATCTTCCTTAGACCAAGCAAGATATGTTTTGGAGGGAAAATGTTGACATGACTTTTTGTCAAAGCAGTCACACGTCAGGTATTTGGTGAGCGATGAGCTCAAGCGTCAAAAAGCACAAAGTAGTTGGGTCGAAGTCGCGTCGCAAACACAATGAAGCCCAAAGCCTCTATCAGATGGCCCCTGTCGGGCCCAATGGACTCTTAGTCAAGCCGCACTCCGAGCCAAAGGCAAGCCGTCCAACGGGTCCGGGCGCAGCGCCGGTGGGGTCCGGGGCCCCACAGTCCCGGTGGCGATCGACCTAACCGGTTATGTCGAAACTGTGGGCACCGCCCGATTCATCCGATTTTCTCTATCCCGGAAGCTCAGATTCCTTCACTCCGGACCAGCAAAACCGCGGATTCCTTCACTACGTATCCAGGAGCTTCAATGCACTAAAACGACGAGATTCCAGCACCAAGAAGATCGCCTCTTTCCCCTCCTTAAATTTCGTACCCTCGGTGGGGTTCGAAATTTCGTACCCCTCGCGGGGTACGAAATTTCGAATCCCCTGATGAGGGGTCGAAATTTCGAGCCCCCCAGGGGGTTCGAAATTTCAAACCCCCTGAAGAGGGTCGAAATTTTGAGTCCCTCCAAGGAGTTCGAAATTTCGAACCCCTCCCCTTGAAGGGGTTCGAAATTTCGAGCCCGCGCCCGGGGGCTCGAATTTCCTGCATATGACCTTGTTTGGGAGTGAAAATGGCTCTTTGGGTCCCGCTGCTCACATACTCCCACCTAACCTCCTTCCTATAAATACCCCAAGCCTTGGCCTTCATTTGGATCCTTCTCCCTTGGAATTTTTGGACCTTAAGAGCTCCAAAAACTCATTAATGGCTTCCAACACCTCCACCATGGCCAGGGGAGATGGGATAAAGACCTAAAACATGACATGCATGTTTTCCTTCAACACTTGAAGACTAGCAAGCCTTGCTACACCGCCTCTAGACCTCTTGGACATTAAAAGCTTACCTTGCCCATAGTTGACCAAGTCAACTCCCTTCAACGAAGAAGAAGGACAACTCATTCAAAGTTCATCATACATATAGCTTTGTACATAAATATTGTAACATCTCTTGTAATCGATCAAAGAAATGATGAATGAGAATTATAAAGTGGACGTACGCGTTAGTTCCGAACCACTATAAAAGCTGTGTCTCCCCCATTTACATTATTTACTGCTTATCCTGATAATTGTTCACACACATATTGGGTGTTGGCGTGCGATAATTTTGCTCGTCAACAATCACATAATCATCATGATGTTATTATCTCAAATTACAATTATTTATTTTGAAAGGTCACTTGATTCTTTAAATAGGTATGTTGTTTTGCAGGAAAGAAGTTATATGTGATGACTGTTGGCCAAAAGATACCAAAATGAACGTTCATCAATCAAAAAAAGAAGAGTTTATGAAAGGATATGACTTTTGGGCTTATAGTAGTTGAAGTGTCCAATTATTCAAAATTCAAATTCAAAATTTTGACGCTAAGTTGGTTAAACTACTAAATCATCGATCTCATCGTCAAACTCTGAAAGATGTAAACGTATGGTTCATGACAATGGAAGAAATGAAGATAGATGTTATAACTGCAACAAACTAGGGCATACAAAGAGAATGTATCTATATTTAGATAAATCAAATCAACAAGACAGACGATAGTAATTCATCAAAGAAAAGAAAGAGGGTATACGCAGCAACTTTATACGATTCAGATTCATCATCAATCGATGAAGAGCCAGAAACCGAAAATTCAATAATGTGTTTCACATCAATTCAGAATTCAGAAAATGTCGAAAAAATGGATCTAAAAACTGGGCACGCCTTAATTAATTGTTAATTTTTTTGGTTGAATGGATGTTTTGTTTGCTTTGCTTTGTTTTAAATTTAAAATTTAAACATTAAAATTCAAACTTGAAATTTAAAATTCAAATTTGAATTTTGAAATTCAAAATAATAGTAATAAATAATAATTAGTAAAATAATAAAATAAATTTTGGATGTTTGTTAGGATTAACATTAATTCAGGAAATAAAACCTGAAGTATAGATCGATAATGTAATCAAAATAACATGTCTTTTGAATTTCTATATGTATGTCGACATACACAGAAGGGCATGCCGACATATGAACCAATAAATTCAAATTTTCAACTTTCAAACTTCCCTCCATCATTTCAATAAGAAAATGCCAATTCAAACTCTAGTTATTAACTTTGTTTGTCTACTTATTTTCTTATATCTTGTTTCAATATATATATATATATATATATATTAAAAGTATATAAATTAATAAAATTACATAGACATGTTATGGTATACAAAGTTAATATAATTTTTTTTGATATTGTTAAAAAATATAAATTTATTTATCTTTTATATAGTTTAAACATGCATAGTTTAATTTATATATTATTCATATGATTTCATAACAATTTGGGTTGCATTATCACAAATACCATTTGTAACATAATACTTATTTTGATTTCTTATTAAGATTTATAAAAGCTTGAATATTTGACCTAGTTTTTTGGTATAATAATAATATATATATGATTTTATGTCTTAAATATGTAGTTTAAATATAAGAAGTTATAGTTTAATTTATATCCAGATTTCATAATTTTGTTATGACTATAGATTTTTTTTAAAGTTTTAACATATAAATGGTTCCTTAGAAAATTAATATATTTTAATTTCTAAAAAGTTTAAATTTAAAATTGATTTATATCAAAAGATTGATTTATATTTCATAATAAATTAAATTTTAAGTCCTTTTTAAAAATCATTTTATATAGACACACACACACACACACAATTATGAATATAAGTTTATATAAAAACAGTTTACTTTATATGATACAATTCGATATTCTCTTTAAAAGATCTTCAATTTTTAATATATTAAAGAAGCACCCTACTAAGATTGTTTAACTCCACATTTCTCATAGAATTATTCCAAAAAAATTATTATCTATTATGAATACCATAAAACTTTCATCTTTACTATCCTTTAAATTTCTTTCATAAGTATCATTAACGTAAGTCTAGAAATTAGTATATATTACCTTGTTTAATTCAAATAATGTGACGACCCCAAAACCCCGTACTATGGTGTCAAGGGTAATCTTTGGAATATAACACATAAACAGATAATAGCAGAACAGAAATAAATGAATACACCAGATAATGAACAATAATACACTGGATAAACAATAATCATCAGAGTTACACAGTATACAGGATCATACTTAGTACAAATACAATTCAGCTATACATAAATGTCTACAGCGAAAAACAAAACATAATGTACAATAGGAGCTGAACAACATAAAAAGAGATAAATGATAGAATCTATCTTTAGCTCCAGCTATCCAGAAAGAGCCAGCTAAAACCTGAACACAAGGCTGCCCGTGTAGAAAAAGGGGCACCCGAGTTTGCAAGTGAAACAAACTACGAGTCAGTTATGGGACTGGTATGAGAAATCTACTTAACACATTATAATCTGGCTAATCACAGGACCACACTACTTTCGCGGAACGGGTTTACTCCATTGGATTTCCAGTGCATTAAAACAATTAAATCTTTTAAACATCGCAATGCTTTTTATAAAAATGAAGCCGATATAAGACTCAAGTCCCATCACACAATGCAACGGAAACCGGAGGATAGAGTACTACCTTATATCGACCAAAATATGCTTGATACGAGCAAAACAAATCATTTGATAATCAGACTCCAACTGTAAAATAGTAAGAGAACGATTCCATAGGTATTAACCCCGAAGGCCGAAACCAACATCAGACCAATACCTAGGAAACCACCCATCTTAGCTTGTTCGCAGTTAGTTTCTAACTTTATACACAATCATAAATATCAATCATAGACGGCATGGGTACCATATATCATGTCGCCATATATATATACAATCAAAACCGCATAATCACGTATTTGGAGATTGGATTTCCGTCATGAACCAAGGCAAAGGATAGTCCTTACCGACTTCGAGACGCTCTAGCCCGTGTCTCAGGCAAGCGCGTAGGCAAGCCTTGGATCGTCAGGGCCGGTCCACCGATGTGGATTATTATGCCTGAACACTACGTTTCCCCGCCCTTTGGGGCGTAAATGAGCCAACGAATGACTCCATCGGTCCCGGATCGACCGATATAACCGAGACGCCTCGCAACAGCAACAACCACATAGGTGAAAATAATATAAATGTCAGCCGGTTTAAGCACCGACACCACCTCTAGCTAGAAGGAAACGCATGCCCTCCCTGAGGTCCTTCTCCCGTTTCTGGTTCATACCGGGGTGTGAGGCTCACGAATTAACGTTATACACAAAGCTACGCCACACATGCGGTGCTTTGATCATCAACCACAAGACTTTTCTTTTCAACAGAAGCCTTGATCACTGCATCTCAGCATTCCACATAGGCAATTCACACCATGTAACTGATGGCTATCAATCACACAGAACAAATTCCAATGTCAGACACACAGTCCATTTGCAAGTCCGTTCTGGGTCTGAACGAAACCGGAGGCACTATATACCTCGCATATCCATCGATTTCCATGTACGTCTGGACGATCACCACTCATTATCCATATTTCGGGATGCCTCCCAATCAGGACGTCGGTTACCATCCAAACGAGGCGAAAATTTCCGGTCTTCGACCACCGTCTTTATCTTCGATTTCTTATCGTCGATTCAGTTATTCAGAATGGGATAAACCCGGTCTTTCTGAACAACTCGCGTATATAATAAACCAGTGCTACTCAAACACAACATACGCTTTATTCCAATTCATTAGTCACTAACCGTCGATCAGTAAGAGAACGATTTCCCAAATATTAACCCCGAAGGCCGAAACCAACATCAAATCAAAACCCAGGAAACCACTCGACTTAGCCAACCTTCAGCTAGTTTCTAAATTTCACATCCATATCATTTATAATATTTTATAATGATTTATCGCTATTTTTATTTATTTTAAAATAGCCAATTTATTCAAACGACGCTTCAGGCCATAACGCGGCCGTGGCGCTGTTTTTCTTTAGATTTGATTTATATATATCTAAAAATCTAACCGTTGGATCCTCACAAAATTTACATCATTAGAAAGATCTTTTCAAAACGAATCCAACGGTTCCAGTTTTGGGAAAATCCGACGGCCGGATCTCTCGGTACAATCGTTTGAAGTTTCGATTTCAAAATACGAACTGCAGCGTCGTTATTCGATTTAATTTAATTATATATATATATATATATATATAATCGATTCTGGCACTGTTTTCCTTCAGATTTGAATTAAACATTCCAGACAATCCAACCGTTGGATCTTTGCAAAGTTGGTGTCGTTGGAAAGATATTTCCAAAGCGAACCTAACGGTTTCGGTTTCGGGAAAATCCGATGGTCGAATCTCCTGCACTAATTGTTCGAAATCACGGTTTCAAAACACGAACTGCAGCTTCATTATTCGATTTATTTTAATTATATTTATATGTATACATATAAATATAATCGATTCTTCGATTTCAAAACCATATTCATTTAATATCTTTGATAAAAATGATATTTTTATCAAACTAACTTCTATTTCAACACTTCACTATTTTTAACAATTCATGTATATGATAAAAATATGATTTTTATTGTTAAACAATTTATTTCAAAACACGACTATTTTATATAGTTCATATAGATGGTAAAAACATGAATTTTATTATAAAACAAATTCTTTCAAAATACGGCTATTTTATATAGTTCATATAGATGATAAAAATATGATTTTTATTATAAAATAATTTCTTTCAAAACACGGCTATTTTATATAGTTCATATAGATGATAAAAATATGATTTTTATTATAAAACAATTTATTTCAAAACACGACTATTTTATATAGTTCATATAGATGATAAAAATATGATTTTTATTATAAAACAATTTATTTCAAAACACGAATACCATTCAACACATGAATTTCCATTCAACGAATGAATTTCTATTCAACACATGAAGGTTTTCTACAGTTTATATATAGATAAAAAGGTGATTTTTATATTTAAAACACGAATACCATTCAACACATGAATTTCTATTCAACGAATGAATTTCTATTCAACACATGAAGGGTTTCTATAGTTTATATATATAGATAAAAAGGTGATTTTTATTGCAAAACAATTTATTTCAAAACACGAATGTCGTTCAATAGATGAATTTCTATTCAACACACGAATATAGTTTCAACACATGAAAATAATTCTAACACATGAATATTATTCCAAATTTCGGCAGCATAACGGCAGGGTAGTTAAAACCGGGGCTGTCCCTAGTACGGCTCCTCGCTCTACCTTAAAGCCTCGCAGCTTTTGACAATGGGGATTCATGCATCTAGTTCGCACGCAGGCGGCATGTATATTTTTTTCCATTTCCACAAACTAATCCTATGTGGTTTCAACCAAATAATTCTCAACCACAAATGGGTATTTTTCAACCACTATCAATCAGTTTCAACCACAAACAATTCTAATCAACCATTCGTTATCAACCAATTTTCACATCAATCACCAGCAATAAATATCGTCCATGGTTTGTGGACGAGGGGCGTGTGTATATATATATATATATTATATAAGAATTTCACTTCTATTTCAACACAAATATAATTTTTACAACGCATATATAACTTATTTATCAAACGTACAACCTATACAACGCTTATACATGAGGTGTACAACGCTTATACAAGTCATACATCGACTATATAATTTATACATCGTCGTTTTCCATATCGTTTATAATATAGAAATCTCACATTGGGTTCCACTCCACCAAAAATAGCTGAAGGCTCAGAAAAATATGCGGTCTCTTCTAGAATGTAGAAGACGTCCACACGAGTCCACTGTCTCTTGTTTCACTGAATTTCGTCAAGAAATGAAAAAGATACGATTTTTACAGTGAAATCAAAAACCGTAGCACTTTAAACTGCTATAATATAGTTTAAATTTAAATAGCCGTACCTTTTCTGAAATGGTTCCAAACTAGGTTTGGATTTTTCGATCAATCCGTGTAACGGTTCCACGATCGGGTTGCGCGAGGTCGAAGGGGGAGGAGCGGCGCCTGCTCGCCGGAAGTGGGGCCCACTTCGGTGGTCGGAGGCAGCCACAGCGGAGGTCCAAAGGTCGGAACTTCACGAGGGTGATTCTCTCGATTCTCTCAATGATAATTAGCAAACTTTATATGGATTTGAAGAGAATTCCAAGCTCTACAAAATCCATAACATGAGCCCCGAATTTTATTGAGTAGATTTGGAGAAAAAGAGAAGAGAAGGTGGGGAACCTTTTCCGTTATGCGCGCCTGAAGGAAATACGGGGAGAGAGGAAATTATGGCCAATAGAATTTTTTTATTTTATTTTATAATTTTTAAATTCTCAAAAATACCCCTTGTCTCACACGAACACCAATCCAAACCCAATGACTGTCATCCTTAGCTAAATACCCCCATTCCGAACACAATGGGATATGTTTCGTAGGCCCATTCGACAGTTTCAGTCAGTTTTCCTTCAATTTAAAATATATAACATTCAATATTCGATTTGAACGTACATTTCAATTTGCCAGGGCCACAAACTGATTCGAAAAATTCCAGAAAAATAAATCTAGCTATGTTTTGACGATACGGTCCCAACAAAACTAGTTTCGTCGAATTCTGAGGCCGTTTGTAAAATGGCCCTTTTCTGGTCGATCCAATTTAACTGTAATTGACCAAAACACATTTTCCTTTTCCATGCTCACATATTAACTTCAAAAATTATGAAATTTGAAACCTAGCAATAGTTTAACATCCCGGATCCAACAAAAGTTGTTTCGTGGAATTCCGAGGTCGTTTGCAAAATGGCCAATTTCTGGTCGATCCAATTTAATAGAAATCGACCAAACACATTTTCCTTTGCCCCGCTCACATACTAGCTTCAAAAATTATGAAATTTGAAACCTAGCAATAGCTTGACATCTTGGATCCAACAAAAGTGGTTTCGTCGAATTCTGAGGTTGTATGCAAAATGTCTATTTTCAAGGGCTATATAAATTCTATAGCGACCTTTCTGAAAATTCATTTGGCCATAACTTTTGATTCTCACTACGAAACTTCAATTTTTCAGATTCGTTAGAAAGATATTCACTAACAGATTTAAATATTTTTGGTTTCACTCAAATCCGTTTTGTTTTGCACCCGGTACAATCAGTCAAAGTTTGAATTCAAATTTTGAAACTACGGCGCCATTTCAGGCCTTGTTTATAATTAGAAATAATTATATTCATTTTCAGTGTCGATTCAAACTTACTTTTCATTGCTATTATTCAAAATATTTATTTTAAATATTTAAAATCCACTAAAATAGCCAATTTAAATTTTTTAAATTGGTTCAGATTTTTCGGGTCGTTACAATCTCCCCCACTTAAAACTTTTCATCCTCGAAAAGGAACAAAGTCGAAAGTGGTTTGATTAATCAACACTACGTTCAATCTGGCTTCCATTCTCCAACTTTTTAGTTTTTGAGAATTTTCAAATTCTTCAAAAATTTGGCTAACACCCGGAATTTTCGAAAACTTTCGCCATAACCTCCTTTGTACGGGGAGGGGTTTGGAAATTTATTGGGCCGTATTAGGTACCCAATAAATCCTATAAAGCATACACATATTTATAGTGATATATTCTGGTGTTTACAGGGGTGCGTGTATAGATAATAACTCCAGAGAATAAATTCTCGTCACCCTGTCAAAGCCTGAGGGAGTGTGTATTTTTAATTGCTCCAGAGAATAAATTCTCGTCACCTCGTCCCGTGTGGGAAATAAATAATCCATGTGCCGTATCTAATAACTAGAGAGACGTGATTATTGTCAACTCCAGACCCGTGTGAGGTTTTTTTTAATCTGGCAATTTACCGTTACATTTTATATGGTCCATATCAGTCATCAGTTCAAACTGTAAAATATAGTCATCGCCATACAAGTCTCTCGCTCGTATGGTAAATCTTCCACCTCGTCACACAAGCTCCAAATGCTTATGTGGTATATGCTAAAGTATGCCTATCTTCGAGAAGTATGCCATGTAGTGTAGTTCAAAATTATTTGTTATTATCCTATGGCAACGTTTATTAATTACACACAGAATAACCAGCACTCCGCATCCAATGGCACTCACAGGTGTTGATATAATAATATTTCGCATCCAACTCATTAAGGTTTACCTATTTGTTGGGCACGCAAATAATTTCTTTACTCATCAGCTATCCATTTACCTGTTCAAACATATATAATGCACATGTATATATTCCTATCTATTTTTATATCAGTTCAATGTGTGATTTATTCGAATAAATTCTACCATTATTCTCTTATTGATTAAATTAACTACCATTTTAATAATTTAATTAATCAAATCTACTATCACACAATGAAAACAACAAGCAATTTGTTTTTAACTTTTCAAAAATATACTAATCAACTCATGCATTCTCTTTAAGTTAACCAGACTATAGAATTAAAAGTGCACATCCCAGGAAAGAAAATAACTACAAAGTAGAGAACAACTGGAAATTTCAAAATAGGCTAAATGTACCTTGCACCGGAGTCAATCAGAGATATCTACTCGACACTTAGGATAGGCTTTCTGAATGCTCTCCTTAGTTTCCCAAGTACAATCTCGCGGATCTCCACTCCATTGCACTTTGACTAAGTTAAACTTCTTGTTCCTCAGTTCTTTGGTTTCTTTGCCAATGATCTTTAGCGGCTCTCTTCTCACAGCCAATTCTGAAGTAATTTCAATATCTTGCTGTGCGGCCTCGTCCACAACCAAGTCTGGGTCATGAACATGCTTTCGAAGTTGAGATATGTGAAATACATCATGCACCCCAGGCAACCAATCAGGCAATTGAACCCTATAAGTGAGAGTTCAAACCCGTTCAAGAATAGGAAACGGACTAATGAATTTAGGCGCCAACTTCCCAGTTTTACCGAACCCGATAACTCCTCTCATCGGCGATACTTTCAAATATACATAGTCGCCAACAACAAATGATATATCTCTTCTTCTCTTATCGGCATAGCTCTTTTGTCGGCTTTGAGTGGCGAGTAATCGTTTCTTAACAAAATCGACCTTGTCGGCAGCTTCTCGGATCATATCAGGCCCCAACACAAGTCTATTACCGGGTTTGACCCAACAAGCAGGGGATCGGCATGGTCTACCATATAATGCTTCGAATGGTGACATTGTCAGGCTCGCCTGGTAGCTGTTGTTATACGAGAACTCCGGTAAATGTAAATGCTCTTCCCATGATCCACCAAAGTCTAGAACACAAGCCCGCAATAGATCTTCTAAAATACGATTCACCCTCTCAGTTTGACCATTTGTCTGAGGATTATAGGCGGTGCTTAGATTCAACTTCGTTCCCAGTTCTACTTGAAATGCCTCCCAGAATTTGCTAGTGAATATTGGATCTCTATCACTCACTATACAGATCGGTACTCCGTGTAGTCTAACAATCTCTTTGAAATATATCTGCGCCAGACTCTGAGCAGTTCTGTTTGATCTAACAGGTATGAAATGGGCGGTCTTCATGAAGCGATCTACGATCACCCAAATACTGTCATTTCCTTTTCTGTTTCTGGGAAAACCATCTATGAAGTCGATGGAAATATGTTCCCACTTCCAACCTGGAACGTCCAGCGGTTGCAATAATCCAGTCAGCTTCTGTTGGTCGCTTTTGACTAGTTGGCAAGTAGGGCATCGGCTAACATATAAAGAAATGTCTCTCTTCATCAACTTCCACCAGAAAGTGCGTTTGATGTCATTATACATTTTGCTTACTCCTGGATGGATACTAAGTTTTGACTTGTGGCACTCATACAGTACTTCCTTTCGGAGCTCAGAGATGTTGGGAACACAGATTCGAACTTTTAGCCTTAAAACCCCCTCATTATCCACTTGAAAACTCAAGGGCTCGCCTTTCTGAATTATCTCTTTGATCTTCTGAATGAAGTGATCATCCTTCTGAAGAGCAGATATTTTATCCATCAATGAAGTTGTGATAATAAAACTGGCGATCATTACATTCTTTCGGCTTAGCGCATCGGCCACGACATTGGCTTTCCCTGGAGTGTATAGAATCTCAAAATCGTATGTTGCAAGGAATTCTAGCCAACGTTGCTGCCTCAGATTCAAGTCTTTCTGGGTGAACAAATACTTTAACGACTGATAATCTGTAAACAGTTCGGATTTCTCGCCCAGAAGATAGCGTCTCCGGATTTTCAAAGCAAATACGATAGCCAACAACTCAAGATCAAGAGTGACGTAGTTCTTTTCATGTGGCTTCAGCTGGCGGCTTGCATAAGCAACAACTTGACCTCTTTGCATTAATACTGCGCCAAGGCCTTCTCTAGAGGAATCTGTCCAGACTTTTAAATCCTGATTGCCGTCGATAATCGTTAACACTGGAGCCATTGTTAATCTTAACTTCAGCTCTTCAAAAGCCTCCTCACATTCAGGAGTCCACTTGAATTTTGAGTGCTTCTTTGTAATCTTCGTTAAGTGACTAGATATCTTCAAAAAATCTTTAACGAACTTCCGGTAATAACTAGCCAATCCAAGAAAACTGCTGACTTCTGTAGGAGTACTAGGCTGTTTCCAGTTTTGAATAGCTGTGATTTTACTTGAATCCACAGCAATTCCATCTTTCGATACGACGTGGCCGAGAAATTTCACTTCATCTTGCCAGAATATACATTTGGAAAGTTTAGCTTTCAATACATTCTTTCTCAGAATTTCTAGAACTTGATCCAAATGTTTTTCATGTTCGGCCTTTGATTTAGAGAAGATTAGAATATCGTCAATAAAAACCAGAATAAACTTATTCAAAACTCCTCTGAACACTCGATTCATCAAATCGACGAAGTAGGCTGGAGTGTTACATAAGCCGAACGACATTACTAACCACTCATAGAATAGGTCTGGACCTCTGAATGCTGTCATAGGAACACATTCTTCGGCAATACGAAGCTGATGGAAACCTGTAGCTAGGTCCATCCTTGAAAATACTTGTGCTCCATTCAAACGATCCAATAAATCATCGATTCGTGGCAATGTATATTTGTTCTTTATTGTCTGTTTGTTCAAATCACGATAATCCACACATAGTTGCAGAGTACCGTCAGATTTTGGGACAAATACCACTGCTGCTCCCCAATCAGAGAAACTAGGCCTGATCAGACCCTTCCATACGAGCTGTCATGTTTGATTGTCTAGTTCTTCTTTCTCCTTTAGGGTCATCCTCCGAATGGCGTGCACTACTGGCCTTGCATTCGGGATTAAAGCAATTTTGAAATCAATTTCCCTCTGCGGAGGTAAGCTAACAACTTCTTCAAACACGTCCGCATAATTCTTTACGACAGGAATATCTTTGATGAGGCCGAGAATATTCTCTGTGACTACATGGATATTTTCTATTTGATCAGGAGAAACATCCAAAGCTGCCCAAAAGTCTTTTCTATTTGAATTCTGACCTTCACAGGGAATGGTTATATAATCACCTGATTTAATCTTCGCCTTAACGACCCTGTCGGCGCATTTAATCTCAGCTTCATATTTGGTCAACCAGTCTAACCCCAAGATAAGATCAAATTCTGTAAAATTCATGATGACCGCGATGGTAGGGAACTGATAACGAGAAAAAGAAACCAGCACTAAACAAACCCAACTGAGATCGAGGGAACCCCCAACCGGATTATGGACAGTCAATGGTTCTTTGAGCTTCTTCAAATTTAAATCTAGCTTCTTAACCGCATTCTTTGCAACAAAGCTTCGCGACGCGCCAGTGTCAAATAGTGCTTTAACCGGAATATCTTTGACAGTTAGCGTGCCTTCTAAAACATCTGGCCTCTCCTGACTAGCTG
This sequence comes from Allium sativum, assembly GCA_030737875.1. Taxonomy (NCBI): domain Eukaryota; kingdom Viridiplantae; phylum Streptophyta; class Magnoliopsida; order Asparagales; family Amaryllidaceae; genus Allium; species Allium sativum. Next base: position 574,053,934 of record CM060909.1, on the reverse strand, counting down.
AGGGTGATGGAGTTTCTGCCACTACATTTACCTGAGCCTCTTTGATCTTTTTTAACAGCCAGTATTCTCGCTTTATATGCCCGGCCTGATGACAAAGATTGCACTCTCGAGTCACATGAAACTTGCTCTTAGATTTAGACTCATGCTCTTTTCGTTTCTTTAAGGGTCCGCAGTTTATCGACAAATGCCCTTTCTGATCGCAGTTATTGCATACGGCGGTCGTTACTGGTTCATTCTCAGATCTGGCCCTTTTCCGATTGACTTTAGGCTTCTTACTAACCTCAGACATCGTACTGGCCTCCAGACGATCAGTTTCAGACTCATCTTTATTACTAGAAGTGACTTCCTCTTCGTATCGTAACATGCTTTTCTTGTCGAGATCCTCATACTGGTAAGCCATGTATATCATTTCAGAAAACGGAAGCTTCACATTCCTCATTACTCTATTTTGATATTTTCTTTGCAGGCCATGAATAAATCTCAAATTCTTCCTCTTAGGATCTTGAATCAGATGAGGGGAAAAATGAGAGAGTTCATTGAATTTCTTATGATATTCGGGAATGGTCATATCTCCTTGTATCAGATAAGAGAATTCATCACATAGCCGCTCAATTGCTTCAGGAGGCGTAAATCTTTCCAAAAAAATCACTTTGAATCTATCCCAGGTGATATCACCTTCTGGATTATCCTTTACAACTGAATCCCACCAGAACAGAGCTTCGTCTTTAAGTGCCCAGGAGGCCAGTAATCTTTTCTGGTCATCTGTCAGCTTTAATCCTTCAAAGATTTTCTCAGCCGAACGAATCCAAGCTGGTGTTTTCATAATAGATTCTTCGCCCGAGAACGGTTTTCCACCCAAATTTCTATATTTCATATATAGAGCTTCTATATCCGGGTCAGTATCACTTCTTCTGTTTCTGGTACTCATTTTCTAGTACGTCTGCAAATGGCAGACAAAGTGTTTGTTCAACAGAAAGAATATTTTAAAATATAGAGACAAATACTTCAAATGTAAATGTGTCTATTGGGGGTGTATTTCATTCTGCTTTACTCATACTAGGACATTACTGATCCTATCTGTAATGAGTTACCCATCCTAGAACACTACTGGTTCTATTTCTGACGAGTTCGTTAATATGTTATATTCCAGCACTAAGCTTAACCAAAGCTCTGATACCACGCTGTGACGACCCCAAAACCCCGTACCACGGTGTCAAGGGTAATCTTTGGAATATAACACATAAACAGATAATAGCAGAACAGAAATAAATAAATACACCAGATAATGAACAATAATACACTGGATAAACAATAATCATCAAAGTTACACAGTATACAGGATCATACTTAGTACAAATACAGTTCTGCTATACATAAATGTCTACAGCGGAAAACAAAACATAATGTGCAATAGGAGCTGAACAGCATAAAAAGAGATAAATGATAGAACCTGTCTTCAGCTCCAGCTATCCAGAAAGAGCCAGCTAAAACCTGAACACAAGGCTGCCTGTGTAGAAAAAGGGGCACTCGAGTTTGCAAGTGAAACAAACTACGAGTCAGTCATGGGACGGGTATGAGAAATCTACTTAACACATTATAATCTGGCTAATCACAGGACCATGCCACTTTCACGGAACGGGTTTACTCCATTGGATTTCCAGTGCATTAAAACAATTAAATCTTTTAAACATCGCAATGCTTTTTATAAAAATGAAGCCGATATAAGACTCAAGTCCCATCACACAATGCAACGCAAACCGGAGGATAAAGTTTTACCTTATATCGACCAAAATATGCTTGATACGAGCAAAACAAATCATTTGATAATCAGACTCCAACTGTAAAATAGTAAGAGAACGATTCCATCGGTATTAACCCCGAAGGCCGAAACCAACATTAGACCAATACCCAGGAAACCACCCATCTTAGCTCGTTCGCAGTTAGTTTCTAACTTTATACACAATCATAAATATCAATCATAGACGGCATGGGTACCATATATCATGTCGCCATATATATATATATATATATATATATATATATATATATATATATATACAATCAAAACCGCACAATCACGTATTTGGAGATTGGATTTCCGTCATGAACCAAGGCAAAGGATAGTCCTTACCAACTTCGAGATGCTCTAGCCCGTGTCTCAGGCAAGCGCGCAGGCAAGCCTTGGATCGTCAGGGCCGGTCCACCGATGTGAATTATTATGCCTGAACACTACGTTTCCCCGCCCTTTGGGGCATAAATGAGCAAACGAATGACTCCATCGGTCCCGGATCGACCGATATAACAGAGGCGCCTCGCAACAGCAACAACCACATAGGTGAAAATAATATAAATGTCAGCAAGTTTAAGCACCGACACCACCTCTAGATAGAAGGAAACGCATGCCCTCCCTGAGGTCCTTCTCCCGTTTCTGGTTCATACCGGGGTGTGAGGCTCGCGAATTAACGTTATACACAAAGCTGTGCCACACAGGCGGTGCTTTGATCATCAACCACAAGACTTTGCTTTTCAACAGAAGCCTTGATCACTGCATCTCAGCATGCCACACAGGCAATTCACACCTTGTAACCGATGGCTATCAATCACACAGAACAAATTCCAATGTCAGACACACAGTCCATTTGCAAGTCCGTTCCGGGTAAAACCGGAGGCACTATATACCTCGCATATCCATCGATTTCCACGTACATCTGGACGATCACCACTCATTATCCATATTTTGGGATGCCTCCCAATCAGGACATCGGTTACCATCCAAACAAGGCGAAAATTTCCGGTCTTCGACCACCGTCTTTATCTTTGATTTCTTATCGTCGATTCAGTTATTCAGAATGGGATAAACCCGGTCTTTCTGAACAACTCGCGTATATAATAAACTAGTGCTACTCAAACACAACATACGCTTTATTCCAATTCATTAGTCACTAACCGTCAATCAGTAAGAGAACGTTTTCCCAAATATTAACCCCAAAGGCCGAAACCAAGATCAGATCAAAACCTAGGAAACCACTCGACTTAGCCAACCTTCAGCTAGTTTCTAAATTTCACATCCATATCGTTTATAATATTTTATAATGATTTATCGCTATTTTTATTTATTTTAAAATAGCCAATTTATTCAAACGACGCTTCGGGCCATAACGCGGCCGTGGCGCTGTTTTTCTTTAGATTTGATTTACACATATCTGAAAATCTAACCGTTGGATCCTCACAAAATTTACATCATTAGAAAGATCTTTTCAAATGAATCCAACGGTTCCAGTTTTGGGAAAATCCGACAGTCGGATCTCCCGGTACAATCGTTTGAAGTTTCGATTTCAAAATACGAACTGCAGCGTCGTTATTCGATTTAATTTAATTATATATATATATATATAATCGATTCTGGCGCTGTTTTCCTTCAGATTTGAATTAAAAATTCCAGATAATCCAACTGTTGGATCTTTGCAAAGTTGGTGTCGTTGGAAAGATATTTCCAAAGCGAACCCAACGGTTTCGGTTTCGGGAAAATCCGATGGTCGGATCTCCCGCACTAATTGTTTGAAATCACGGTTTCAAAACACGAACTGCAGCTTCATTATTCGATTTATTTTAATTATATTTATATGTATACATATAAATATAATGGATTCTTCGATTTCAAAACCATATTCATTTCATATCTTTGATAAAAATGATATTTTTATCAAACTAACTTCTATTTCGACACTTCACTATTTTTAACAATTCATGTATATGATAAAAATATGATTTTTATTGTTAAACAATTTATTTCAAAACACGACTATTTTATATAGTTCATATAGATGGTAAAAAGATGATTTTTATTATAAAACAATTTCTTTCAAAACACGGCTATTTTATATAGTTCATATAGATGATAAAAATATGATTTTTATTATAAAACAATTTCTTTCAAAACACGGCTATTTTATATAGTTCATATATATGATAAAAATATGATTTTTATTATAAAACAATTTATTTCAAAAAACGAATACCATTCCACACATGAATTTCCATTCAACGAATGAATTTCTATTCAACACATGAAGGTTTTCTATAGTTTATATATATAGATAAAAAGGTGATTTTAATATTTAAAACACGAATACCATCCAACACATGAATTTCTATTCAACGAATGAATTTCTATTCAACACATGAAGGGTTTCTATAATTTATATATATAGATAAAAAGGTGATTTTTATTGCAAAACAATTTATTTCAAAACACGAATGTCGTTCAATAGATGAATTTCTATTCAACACACGAATATAGTATCAACACATGAAAATAATTCTAACACATGAATATTATTCAAAATTTCGGCAGCATAACGACAGAGTAGTTAAAACCGGGGCCGTCCCTAGTACGGCTCCTCGCTCTACCTTAAAGCCTCGCAGCTTTTGACAACGGGGATTCATGTATCTAGTTCGCACGCAGGCGGCATGTATTTTTTTTTCCATTTCCACAAACTAATCCTATGTGGTTTAAACTAAATAATTCTCAACCACAAATGGGTATTTTTCTACCACTATCAATCAATTTCAACCACAAACAATTCTAATCAACCATTCGTTATCAAACAATTTTCACATCAATCACTACCAATAAATATCGTCCATGGTTTGTGGACGAGGGGCGTATATATATTTTATATAAGCATTTCACTTCTATTTCAACACATATATAATTTTTACAACGCATATATAACTTATTTATCGAAGTACAACCTATACAACGCTTATACATGAGGTGTACAATGCTTATACAAGTCAAACATCGACTATATAATTTATACATCGTCGTTTTCCATATCGTTTATAATATAGAAATCTCACATTGGGTTCCACTCCACCAAAAATAGCAGAAGGCTCAGAAAAATATGCGGTCTCTTCTAGAATGTAGAAGACGTCCACATGAGTCCACTATCTCTTGTTTCACTGAATTTCGTCAAGAAACGAAAAAGATACGATTTTTACAGTGAAATCAAAAACCGTAGCGCTTTAAACTGCTATAATATAGTTTAAATTAAAATAGCCGTACCTTTTCTGAAATGGTTCCAAACTAGGTTTGGATTTTTCGATCAATCCGTGTAACGGTTCCACGATCGGGTTGCGCGAGGTCGAAGGGGGAGGAGCGGCGCCTGCTCGCCGGAAGTGGGGCCCACTTCGGTGGTCGGAGGCAGCCACGACGGAGGTCCAAAGGTCGGAACTTCACGAGGGTGATTCTCTCGATTCTCTCAATGATAATTAGCAAACTTTATATGGATTTGAAGAGAATTCCAAGCTCTACAAAATCCATAACATGAGCCCCGAATTTTATTGAGTAGATTTGGAGAAAAAGAGGAGATAAGGTGGGGAACCTTTTCCATCGTGCACGCCTGAAGGAAATACAGGGAGAGAGAAAATGATGGCCAATAGAATTTTTTATTTTATTTTATAATTTTTAAATTCTCAAAAATACCCCTTGTCTCACATGAACACCAATCCAAACCCAACGACTGTCGTCCTTAGCTAAATACCCCCATTCCGAACACAATGGGATATGTTTCGTAGGCCCATTCGACAGTTTCAGTCAGTTTTCCTTCAATTTAAAATATATAACATTCAATATTCGATTTGAACGTACATTTCAATTTGCCAGGGCCACAAACTGATTCGAAAAATTCCAGAAAAATAAATCTAGCTATGTTTTGACGATACGGTCCCAACAAAACTAGTTTCGTCGAATTCTGAGACCGTTTGTAAAATGGCCCTTTTCTGGTCGATCCAATTTAACTGTAATTGACCAAAACACATTTTCCTTTGGCACGCTCACATATTAACTTCAAAAATTATGAAATTTGAAACCTAGCAATAGTTTAACATCCCAGATCCAAAAAAAGTGGTTTCGTCGATTTCCGAGGTCGTTTGCAAAATGGCCAATTTCTGGCCGATCCAATTTAATAGAAATCGACCAAACACATTTTCCTTTGCCCCGCTCACATACTAGCTTCAAAAATTATGAAATTTGAAACCTAGCAATAGCTTGACATCCCAGATCCAACAAAGTGGTTTCGTCGAATTCTGAGGTTGTATGCAAAATGTCTATTTTCAAGGGCTATATAAATTCTATAGCGACCTTTCTGAAAATTCATTTGGCCATAACTTTTGATTGTCGCTACAAAACTTCAATTTTTCAGATTCGTTAGAAAGATATTCACTAACAGATTTAAATATTTTTGGTTTCACCTAAATCCGTTTTGTTTTGCACCCGGTACGGTCAGTCAAAGTTTGAATTCAAATTTTGAAACTACCGCGCCATTTCAGGCCTTGTTTATAATTAGAAATAATTATATTTATTTTCAATGTCGATTCAAACTTACTTTTCATTGTTATTAGTTAAAATATTTATTTAAAATCCACTAAAATAACCAATTAAATTTTTTTAAATTGGTTCAGATTTTCCGGATCGTTACAAATAATGTATAACATATATGTATATATGAATAATAATTAGACAATACTTTGAATATATTTATCTAAATAGATATAATTACCAAATCATTCTACAGACTTTACACATCTTATTTCATATCATACACCATTATTATAAATTACAGTGTATCTCATATAAAAATTATTCACATCACAAGTTGCATTTCATTCAATATATCACTTTATATAGTTCTACATATGACACACTGCATTACATGTTAATTTTGTCCCCACACAAAGTAAGTATACAGTATGAGAAGTTTTTATCTAATTAGAAATATAGGATTATTAATCAAATTCATAACAAATTTACTGTATCTTGATTAATTTGATTGAATTGATTTGCTTGACTGGAATGATTGACTTATTTGGGTTGTTTGATTTGTTTGACTTGGCATGGTTAAATTTCATTAGTGGTTGATAGGTTTGTTAGAAAAATACTTATGCATTTGTATTTGATAGGAGCTATACAGGTTTCTAGAAAAAATAGAAGTTACAAGAAATGTTTGGCTTTATGTTTTGATGTTTTATGGCAAAAAACTTAAATTGGTTGATTGTTTGTATTAAATTACTTGAATATTGACTTACCATTACTTGACTTATATTACTTTAAGTTGTATCATGACTTTAAGGATATCTTACCAAAATTGTTTTTTAGTCTAGATTAAAGTCTTATGGAACTTAGAGTTTAGGCTAGGTTTAGTCGTGTATTAGATGAAGGGGGAGTTTTATAGTTTCTAGGATTAGTTGAAGTCTCAAGAAGTATTTTTGAATAGACTTGAATTGTTTGCTTGTTTTAATTGCTTGTATGGGTTGATTTTCTTGTTTGAATTGCGTAACGGCAATGAATTTCGCTCGATCTGAATCGATCGTTAAACCGACAAAGACCGTTCGAAACCCCTGATTGTTTTGAGAACAGGACAAATCAGAACGCAGACGGAAGAACATTTCATTGTTATTACAACAATTCCATCAGATACAAGAATATACAGAGCATAAATGAATAAAATACATTCGGATAATATCAGAGATTTAAATTACATTTAAATACATCGCAGCGGAAAATAATACAAAAGCACAACTAGAAGTAATGCACGGATACAGAGCTTTCCGAGCATCGTTCCAACTGTAAATCAGGATCCTGTGAATATAAATCTGCAAAACCAAAACTACAAGTTGCCCGTGTGGAAAATAGGGGCACCCAGAGTTTAGGTTAAAACAATAAACTCCAGGTCAGTCATGTGACTGGTGTGAGAATTAAAACAGTTATTTAAAACTTTACTTTAAAAGAGATTAATTCAAGGGACCACGCCGTATAACACGGAACGGGTTTCCTCCCAAGAATACCAGTGCATATAACAAAACAGTGCAATGCTCTTTGGAAAAATGAAGCTATTATAAGACCCAGGTCCCATCACACAATGCAACGCAAGCCGGAGGATAGGGTTTTCCCTTATAATAGCCAAACATGCTTGGTACGTCAAAACAAATCGTTTGATACTATTCTAAGTGTATAGTGTCAAAACAATTTTCAATCATAAATATCAATCATAGGCGGCATGGGTACCATCTATCATGTCGCCATATAGTTCTACAATTAAAACCGCAATATCACGTATTGGAAATTGGATTTCCGTCATGAGTCGAGGCAAGGGGCAAGCTCCTCTCTGATTCGAGACACTCTAGCAAATGTCCCAGGACCCCACTATGATCCTTGAATCTTCAGGATCGGTCCTCTCTTACTTTTGAGGATTGGCAATTCCTGAACACACGTTTCCCGGTCCTTATAGACCTATATCCGAGGCGCCTCGCATTCCAACAACCACACAGGTGAAAAGTATATAAATGTCAGGGCTGGTAGGTCACTGACACCACCCTAGCTAGAAAGAAACGTCGTGCTCTCCCTGCGGTCACTATCCCGTTTTTGACTCATACCGAGGTGTGAGGCTCGCGAATTCACGTTATACACAAAGCTACGCCACACAGGCCGTGCTTTGATCATCAACCACAAGACTTTGCTTTTCAACAGAAGCCCTGATCAATTGCCACTTACGCGTGCCACACTGGCAATTCACTCCATGCGACTGATGTCCATCGATATACAACCTCTGAGCTCGTACGTCTCAGAGAAGGGCGTTAAGCAAGAGAATAAATTCTCTGCCGCCAAACAGATGTATATTTAATAGAGATCAATCAACACAGAATAAAATCCAATGTCAGACACACAATCCATTTACAAGTTCATTCTGGGTCTGAACGAAACCGGAGGCACTTTCCTCGCATATCCATCCATCTCCAAGTACGTCTGGACGATCACCAACTGATTCCCTCATCTAGGGTGTACAGCCCAATCAAGATAGTCTGTAATCACCCAAACGATGAGAAGACTTCCGGTCTTCGACCACTGTCTTCATCTTCGACATCTCGTCAAATCGGTTATTCAGAATGGGTATAACCCGGTCTTCCTGAATAACCCACGTATATAATAAACAAATGTTACACAAACACAACGAACGCCTCATTCCAATTCAGAATATTCTTTTATTCATGAAATCACATTCTTAGGGAAAGGTTCCCATTAATTTTATCCAAGATAAATTCTTCTAAATTTATTCTTTAATCTTCCTTTGGATATCATTTCAAACTAGTCGGGATTAGCGAACCACACCGAAGTAATTATTTATTTTATTTTCCAATCCCAACCTATTCATCCCATGGAGCAAAACTGGTAATACTCCATTTCTAACACCACGGTGTTATCGGTAAAATTAATTACCATTTCACGTTCAAATCTAATTACAGATTTAACTATCGCTTTGGAGCAAAACTGGTGATACTCCACTCTCGATCACTTTTCAGATTTGATAATTTAAATTATCAATTCACATTTTAATCTAATTAAAGATTCATTAAAACTCCACTTAGTTTTAATCCTTTCAAAAATCAATATCCTGCCTTTAACAGGGTTAAAGATACAATGTCATCTAAAACACGATTCACAACAAACCCAAATCACATTTGATATTAAATACAGGGCTCTGAATAGAAAATATACCGGCTTATATTCAATATCAAATTCTGAAACCAACAAATATCGTATTGGAAGTAACGATATAAAATATATCTTTCAAATTCCCATAACAATATCTGTATAGTGACGAAATCCAACATCAAAATATTCCGAAGATAATTTCGATTCAACTCCAGTCCAATCCACGTTTTGGGAATATTGATTGTTTTAAAAATCACTTTCAAATTCAATTTATTTATTTCAAAAATAAATTGATTTTAATTCTAGTTCAAAACTAGTTCATTTCGATAAAAATCTATTTTTATCTTTTCAAATATGGAATTTTTCAGCTTAGTTTTTCCCAAATCATTTCTTATGATTCTACACAAATTATTGATATTTTTAATAATTTTACCAAGGCCCGTACGGTCGATTTCCATGAACGGCCATCGAACTGCACTTACAACGACCTTTTCCAAATTTGATTTTGACATAATTCCAAATCCAACTGTTAGATTTCAAATTTCTAATATTCATTGGAAAGCTCTTTTCGATACGAACCCAACGGTTCCGGTTTTAGGAGAATCCGACGGTCGGATCTCCCGCAACGTCAATTCGAAGTCAATGGTCGAAATTCGCGAACTGCCGCGGTGCGACGCGTTCTATTCAGGCCATTATATATATAATGTATATATATTATATATATTTCGTCGATTTCCTTTTAAAACGAATTTTATAAATAGTTCTAAATTCGTTTCAAAAACAATTTCAACTTCATCTTCAATCTCAAATCGATTTGATTTCAATTCAATTCGAATTCATTTCAATTTTTATTTAATTCGAATTCAAATTTGTTTCAATTCAAATTCTAATTCGTTTTAATTCAATTCAATTTGAATTTACCTTCTATTTACTTCAATTCGAATTCATTTCAAATTGATTTCAATTCAATTTCAGTTCGTTTTAAATTTCATTCAAAACAATTTCAATTCGTTTTTAATTCAATTTCAATTTAATTCAGTTTGAATTCATTTCTATTTAATTCGAATTCAAATTCACTTTCTATTCAATTTGAATTCAAATTCACTTTCTATTCAATTCGAATCGAATTCATTTTCTATTCAATTCGAATTCATTTCAAATTGATTCAATAAAATTTCAATTTGAATTTTAATCTAATTTAATTTGAATTTCATTTCAAAATATTAAATTTTGAAATCACTTTTCAATATTCATTGTAAAACGAATAAAATCGATATAAATATCGTTCACGTCAAAATAGCGCAACTCTAATCAACACGGCTTTATATATTTCAATAAATTCGTTATTCTATTCAACAAATGAATATATATATTCCATTCAACACATGAATCTATATTTCTTTCAACACACGACTAATCTCAACACATGAGTACTGTCAACACATCACTATTTTTGCTATGTATAATATTTTATAAAATTATGGTATCTATCATTTGATTTTTAAATCAGACTCCACCGTGAAGTAGTTCTAATTTTAATTATGATGAAGATGTAAATTTTATTATTAAAATATTTTACTCAACACATGAATAGTTTCAACACATGAATTTTCTTTTATGATATTCATTATTTTCCCGATTGGAATGAGGCCCAATCAATCACCGTATAATGTTAATTATATGGATTCCATACAACACATGTATATAATAGCAATGATAAACAATCACTCATCATCCAAGGTGCACCACACAACTGTATAAGCATCAAATATAAATAATCAACGCTTACACAGTCTGTCGACCCATCGATCGACATACAATTAAATAATTGGGATTAGTGTACCCAAATATCATCCCAACACCCGTGTGGGGTTTCAAATCAACAAACACAGATTTTTATTTGTGCAGTTGGGCAATGTGTAAAATTTACCATCCCAATCAATATCAGTCAAATCAGTGTATATAAACAAATCAGCCGATTGGTTTATAAATATTCATTTATTCACATTCACGTTAAAAATTATATTTTTAACGATAATTAATTTCAACACATTACATTTTATTATCGATTTCACATCAACAACCCAAACTAATTTCACAACACATCAATCAAACAAACAAGCCATCCATGATCTGTGGACGACGGGTGTCGGATGCTGCTAAGCACCGTCAGCATCCTAGTATATATATATAACTAGAAAAAGAGATTGAAGAGTGAGAAATTCTCACCAATAGCTATTCCAACTCCATGACATTTCATTTATAGAAATCTTCGACGTTCTCGCCTTTTTGTCACCTTCGTTGCCCGTATTCTCTACATATGTAAAAATCGAATTTTTTACTTCGCTATTCAATATATAAAAATCGAATTTTTGCTTCGCTATTCAATATATAAAAATCGAATTTTTTACTTCGCTATTCAATATATAAAAATCGAATCTTTACTTCGTTATTCAATATATAAAAATCTCGCCTTTTCAAATATAAAGATTTTATTTTTTTATTTCTTTATTTTATAGAAATTATATTTTCAATACACTACTTACATAAAAATAGTATTTTTATATCTTCTACTATATAAAGGTCATATTTTTGATTCACTACATATATAAAGATCCAATTTTTAACACTTCTATAATGTAAAAATCATATTTTTATCCTTCTACAATATAAAAGATTATATTTTTATACTTCTACAATATAAAAGATTTTATTTTTAATATTCCTCCTTCATTGTAAAAATCACATCTTTATGGGATAAAAATCCTAACTTTTCTATTTCTTTTCTTTAAAAAAATTCTATCTTACTAGAAAGTAAATGCAATGCGAAAAAGAAAAACAAACTGAAAATAAACAAAGCTAAAATATAAAAAGAACGCTCACTGTATTGTAATCGGAGGAGGGCTTGGCGGTTTGCTGCTGCGCTGGAGGGGGAGGAGAAGAAGAGGAGGGCGGAAGGGTGGGTGGACTGGTGGCGTCGGGAGGTCGTGCGCGGGTGCTTCGTCGATAGGAGGAGGGGATTTAGGGTTGGACGGCGAAAAGGGGGGGGGAAGGGCTGGAGCGATGCGGCGAGGGGGGGGGGCGACCTTGGTGGTCGGCGCCGCCACCTGGGGGAAGCGCGGCTCCTCCCTGTCCTTCTCTCCCTTTTTTTCCATTTTATAAATGAACCGGTTTTGAAAGGGGGGGGGGGGGCTGAATGAATAAGGAGAGGGAAGGGAGAGAGGAATTTTATTTTTAATTATTTTAATTTCATAAAGTTGACTTTTTATTTCGACCTCGAAACGAGGCCCACCGCCTGTTGTCCATAGCTAATTACCCCCATTCCGAACACAATGGGATATGTTTTGTAGGTTGATTCGATCATTTCGGTCAGTTTTCATCAAAATCAACATATAATTCTATATATTGAATTTGAACTCGCATTTCAATTTATCGGGGTCACATACTAACTAGAAAAATTCCAGAAAAATATTTTCTAGCTTCGTATTGATGATACGGTCCTAACAAAACTAGTTTCGTCGAATTCTGAGACCATTGGAAAAATGGGCATTTTCCAGTCGATTAAAATCAACTAAAACTGGTCAAACGTGTTTTCCTTTGCCACGCTCACATATTGATTCGAAAAATTATGAAATTTGGAATCTAGCAATAACTTGACATCACGGACCCAACAAAAGTGGTTTCGTAGAAATCCGAGGTCGTTTGCAAAATGTCTATTTTTAAGGGCCCGAATTCCATAGCGACTATTCAGAATTTTCAACTGGACATATCTTTTGATTCCCGCTATGAAATCTCAATTTTTCGGATTCGTTGGAAAGATATTCTCAATTAGATCCCATTATTTTTGGTTTCACTAAAATCCGGATTGTTTTGCACCCGGTACATTCATTTGAAGTTTGAAATCGAATTATCGAACTACCGCGCCATTTTCAATTCTATTTATAATTATATATATAATTATTTATATTCTAACGACAACGTATATAATATATACGTTCGATTTCTATTCAAAATAAATTTCTCATCGATATTATTTAAAATAATCTATTTTAAATGTTCAAAATTCATTAAAATTGCCAAAATAAAAAGTTTAAACTGGCCTAGATTTTCGGGTTGTTACAATCTCCCCCACTTAAAACTTTTCGTCCCCGAAAAGGAACAAAGTCGAAAGTGGTTTGATTAATCAGCTCTACGTTCGATCTGGCTTCCATTCTCCAACTTTTCAGTTTCTGAGAATTTTCAAGTTCTTCAAAAATTTGGCTAACACCCGGAATTTTCGAAAAATTTCGCCATAACCTCCCCTGCACCGGGAGCCACGGGAAAATCCCGAAATTGCCATATAGGCCTTCTGATCTCAAAAAGAAAAAGAAAAAGCCAAGCGGCTAGCCAATCGGCTCATAAAATCATCATCACCCAAACAAGACAGTAAATTATGGTAAACATGTGCCTATTTGTCGGGCAAACAAATTTTATTCTTCTGCTCTAGCCTCCTTGCTATGACCTATTCAATGTAAGTACATGTATATGCAAGCAAATACAACCAATTTTCAATACAATTCAACATTTGATTCAATTAGGCTAAATGGTTCAAAATTATTAAACAAATAAACAAACAACACAAACATCAATCAATTAGTGGATTAGAGTTTCAAATTCATAATTTTGATATATATGCAGAAAATCATGTTTTTGATGCCAATTCACAACAATGTATTCTAGCTATATTAGTTTTGGTTCTCACACCAGTCTAATGGAAATATATAGAAATCACACCTTCGAAACACGAACATAAATATTGATGATGCCATGGTCATTATCAACATCATCTCTGGGCGACTAGAGCATGATTCTATATCTATCCAGTATATTAAAACTTCGACTATACGTTCACGACGCGTATACGCGATGTAACGTCCCAGATTTTTAGCTATTATATAATGAATATTTAAATTAGTTTTAAATATCTAATTGGGAATATAAATGAATTTTATATTGAATTTATCTATTAAATAATCGACATAGGATATAATTTTGAATATATCGAGTTATTAACAAGCAATTTAATTCACAGTTAAAACTGAATTGAAAAACAGTTCAGTTGATTAATATAAGATTCTGTTTGAATTAAAACAGTAATAATAATTTATTTTCGTTAAATTTTATTATCTGAAATCGATTTATATATTAAATCAAAATTAATTTAACCGTTAATTTAAATTGTTTTCTGTTCTATACAGTTGAATTAAAATTCCGGAATCAGTCTCGTGGAGTTCAAAATAACGTCATAATCCGAGAACATCAGTCGTTACGGTTAAATAGCGGTTCAGGGTTTCAAGTTAGGGGCGACGAGATATTTTGGTTTTAATATAAATAAAATTCAAATCAAATCCTTTCAATCCTTATCAGCCGACCTACCCTTGTTCTGTCATACAGCTTGTTTTCCTTCATCGAGCTGTGAAAATTATCTCACTATTTCGAAATCTAAGAAACAACAATTTAATGGCCTGTCTACTCTCGCACATATAAATAACCATTCACCTTCACAATTTTCCCTACTCCTGAACTCACGAAATAAGTCTGAGTTTTCGCCTTCCTTTTCTTTCCTTCTGTGTTTCAATTCTTCAAAATCGAAATCCAAAAAAAATGGGAAATTCGCGGTCGAATCTGAAGTTTGAGACTGAGCTTGAATCGCTTTTGAATCATGAAGGAGTTGCGATTTAGGGTTATTCCCTGAAGCTCGAAATCCATTCGAGCTCCTTAAGAACCGGCGATGCGATGTGAACAAAAGGCAGGCCGAACTCGAGAATCATGGGTAGGGCTCAACGGATTAGGGTCGACAGTATTTGGGAGTACGGTGTTGAGTACAACAGGGTAGTGCGATGGGGTTTAGCTACGATAACTGGAGGGCGACAGTTGAAGAGGAGAAGTCGATCAGTGGGTTTCGAAGCTGATGGGTTTTCTGGCAGTCCGACAACAGTGAGGAAGGAGTACAGTTTGGGAATGGAGATTGTATGTGAACTGTTCGATGAATTGTCTGAGTATGAATGAGGCAATTTTTGGGGTATTTTCGGTAGGAGTGATCGTTGGTTGTGGAGTCGTTTCATGTTGGCTTCGTAGTTGTCCGGGAAATAAGGTATACACCTTCTCGAAATTTTCTTTTATACATAAAAGGATTTATTTATGTTATTAATAAATTTAATATAGGTAAATGTTTAATCGTAAAAATTAAAATAAATAATCGTAGGTTCAAGATAAATGATTTGAATAGATTCGAAACTGAGAAGACGCAGCATTTTACCGGATATTCAGTAAAGGAAGAATGAGGTGAGTAAATCTCACTCACCTTTAGAATTATTTTTATTTCATTAAAAATAATTGTTTGTTGCTTGTGTGAATGTTTTCTGGTTGTTTTATATATATTAGTTATTTAGGCTATATATATATATATATATATATTGGGTTGATTGATTGGTTGGATTCCCGCAGTCTCATTAGCGGATGCCCGTGGTACCATTAGCGGATGATTACCCTATACGCCCCACGCTATGATTAGTGGATGACCTTCTATACCGCGATATTCTGCCACGAAGCAGAATGGGTATTATTATGTGCTAACATCTGTGGATGCAGGAAAACAGGTTGGAGGAATCCAACTGGATTCCTCAAAAATATATTATCTGTTTGTTTGTTTGCTTGATTTCATATATATTCATATATGACGGGCTATAAATCAAATGATTGAAATTTGAATGGTTTGATGGTTTTAAATATCACTGGGCTAAGTGTAAATTTATTTAAAATATCTAAAAGGGATATCTGAGATTTAAAAGGGGAATTCTATTTTTCTAAAATAGAATTTGAATATTTAAATAGATTTGAAATATTTACTTGTTTTAAAGGAATAAAAACAAGTAGTTCTTTTATAAACGAAGTTTATAAATGACGTGAAAAGAATTATCATTGGATAATTCAGAAAATAAAAAGTACAAGGATGAATTTGAAAAAGGAAATGAACTTAAAAATAAAACAGTATAAACAAAAGGAAATCAATTTTTCCAAAGTAGAATATATTTATTTCAAAGGGAAATTTAAATCGAGTCTTGTTTAAGAAGATATAAACGAGTAAAATAAATAGGGTTTGTAAATAGAAGGTGAGAAAATTATCACTTGGATAATTTGAAATATTTAAATTCAAATGTGAATTTAAAAATATAAATGGGGAAGATCGTTTAAAGAAATAAACGATGGAATTTATTCTGATAACAGAATATAAATTGAATTAAATAAATCCGTAAGGATTTATGATTTTGAATTCGATTAATTTGAAAAAAAAAATTAATAGAATTTGAATATTTAAATTCAACAAGGAATTTAAATGGAAATTGAATACAGAATTTGAATTCAAAAGAATTCAAATAGAATTTGAATTTAAAGGAGTTAAAATAGAATTTGAATTCAAGGGAATTCAAATGGATTTGGATAAAGAAGATTCAAATGGGATTTAAATAATGGGATTTAAATAAAGAAGGTTTAAATATAAGAATTCAAATAAAACTCAATTGGAGTTTAAATAGAATTCAAAAAGAATTTGAATAAGAGGAATTCGAAGAGAATTTAAAATGTATTTGGAATCCGAATAAAATAAAAAAAAGAAGAAGTTTGAATATTTGAATTTCAAATAGAATTAAAAATGGAGTTGAATATTTGGAATTCAAAAAGAAGTTTAAATGGAATTTGAATATATGAATTCCAAAGAAGGAATTCAAAATGTAAAGTGATTTAAATAAGGTATTTGAATTCAAGAGGATAAATAAGGTATTTGAATTCAAGAGACTTAAATAAAGAAATTTCAAATGGAATTTTGAATAAAAGGAGTTGAATTGGGATTTGAATATAGAATTCAAATATAGTTGAATTGGAATTTTAATATAGAATTCAAATAGAGTTGAATGGGAAATTTAATATAGGATCCAAGTTGAAGTTGAATTTAAGTTAAACGAAGTTTAAAAGGTTTATATATAGTAAATATAAATAAAACGAACTCGCCGCAGCACTTCAGTTCGAAAATGGCGAGTCGAACTTCAATTGGGTATATCGAAGTCAAATTGAGTTGGAATTCCTTGAAACAAGAATCGTCAGTACCAGTTAACTAATAGTTTTCAAATGGAAGAGAAAAATCTGGATTTCGTCGAATAGATTTTGAGTTATGTCAAAATCAAAATTTTAAAAGTGCAGCGCCAGAAACCATTAAAACCATAATGGATTTTATATAATAAATATAGGGATTTTTAAGCAAATAAAAATCCGAATTTCCATTTAAAAACCTGGTCTTGAGTTAGAACATAAAGGTGAACTCAAGTGAAGTAAGAAAAGTGATTTTTGAAACAATAATCATATTTTTGATTATTGAATAGAATTAACAAAGTCAAAGAAGAATTAGTTAATCGAGTGGTGAATTGAAGTCGAACTTTGAAAATTGAATTTTTGAATTATAAAAATATATTTGAAATCAAATATAGAACTTAAATTAAAATTTGAATTCAATTAGTTGATAAGTAAGTTGAAATATATTTGAAACGTGTTATATGCATATATACAAGCGAAATGGGCAAAGAGTTAGTTAAAGAGTTACTTTAACGAATTGAGTCAAAACGAGTGTATGAAGTTGAAATGAATTGTACAGGTATAGATATACCGGAGACAGTTATGGGATAAAGTGATGAAGGTATATAATTAGTGTGCTCGACAATAAGGTACATGTTTAATTCATATATGAGATTTTATGCGCCGTATCGGCAAGCCGTTTGGCTTTTTCTTTTTCTTTTTGAGATGAGAAGTTACCGGGAGGCTATTTGAAATTTCCCGATGCTCCCGATACAGGGGAGGTTATGGCGAAATTTTTCGGAAATTTAAGGAGTTAGAATATTTTTAAGATATTTTGATAGTTAGAAATCATTGTATCGACGTATAGAATTCGATAGGTAAGTAAATATAAAAAAATCGAATATTATAAACAAAAAGGGAAATCTATAAATTAGAAATAGAAAGCGAACTTTATACATGTTTTAAAAATGAATAATTGGATTGTATAGTGTGTTTATTCGAGGTAAGTGGTTTTGCCGTTTTGAAGTTGAGGATGTTTTCAGTTAAGGTCTGAGAGGTAATTTTACCCCAACTTGATTGATTTCATTTTTAATGGATAAATAACAAGATCCAGTCTCGAAGAGAAGTGTTTGAAAAAGAGTTAGTTGAATAAAATATTTTGGGTTGTTGTAACGATGTTTTACACAACATTCGTTTTAAACCCAAGTGATGGAATTTTGGAAATATAACAAGTAAATATTTCCTGAGTATAATTAAAATAGTCGGGATAGAGATAAGTGATTGGAATTGTTTCCAATTGCAAATAGAGATATTTTCTAATATATAGAAAATAAAAGAAGTTGATATTGGGAAATGCTTTCCAAATAGCGTAAAGGGCCAATATGGTTATTGAAAATATTTGGTTAACAAATATTGATAAGGAAATGGAGAAGATATTTAATTAATGAAATATTAATTAAAGAGCCCAGTGATTTGTTTGATATGTTTGGATGAACACTTGTTTTTATTCGATAGTTAAATCACAGATTTTCGAAGTTTTTGACCATCGTTGTCAATATGGAGAGACCGGTTGGATTATTATCCGAAGAACCACTCCGTATCGGCATTAGCGTTGCGAACCAAGTATGCTGAATATATTGAAGACGGAGTAAAGTGCAAGGACTTTTTCTATTAAATAGAAATTGTGCCTTCGGTTTCGTTCAGTCCCAGAACGAACGTAAATGGACAAATGTCTGACAAAGTATTTCCAATGATCAAAAGGGTTGGTCTGTATAAATATATATGGTTGCAACGGATTTATTCCCTTAGCATAACGTCCAGAATATTTGTGCAAACTCAACTAGTGATTAACGGATCTGACAATGTGGCATTCAAAGTGATTGTGCTATCAATGAATGGTAAGTATTCGTAGCCTCAGGCCTCAACAACCGGGAAAGGACAAAAATCGGGCAGGCAACATGGCTATGTGGGTCGCACCCATTAGGATGTATAATCACCTATCTAGAGATTCGTTTAATTCCTTATTCTATTCGATGCTGTCCCAGTTGGGAGACGGTTGCTGATCCCAACCGTTGGTGATATACATTCGATACACTCAAGCAAAATGAGTGGTCGGTCATGTGTGGGCCGGGTTACAAGATGTTCTTGTTGAACCGAGTGTATTCCTCTCTAGAGATACACTAGCGGAAGGTGGTTCCATACCTTGTCATGTTGGAAATCCAATCTCCAATAAGTGCCATGCGGTTTTTTTGATTTTATACTATGTATGTGGAGCGTGAGATGCAAGCGTTCTGCTATTTGGTTATTTACTTGATGTAGACATTATTATAATATCACTGGATTTTCATATTAAAGTGTTTTGGGTTATAGTAAGGTAAAAACCGTCCATGTTTATGTGTGGGCTGGTCTTACTATTATCTTTTCTTTTGAAAGGATTTTAAAGGTTAAACCAATGATTTGAGTTTACTCACACCAGTCCCATGACTGACCCGGAGTTTATTTTGTTTTGTTTTCCCTAAACTCTTGGGTGCCCAAAATTTGTACGGGCAGTCAAGTAGTCGGGATTTCACAGATTCAATTGGAGGAGCTAGAAGCAGGAGGCTTCACCAGTTAGCTGTAGATTATCGTATTTCCGCTGTGTACTATGTTGTATCTGGAAACAGGTGTTTATAACTGTTCCAGAAATGACTGTTGTGCTCTGATGATGGTATGTATATAAAGTTACTGATTTGTATTTTAAAAGTTATGTTATATAATATATTTTATTCGTTCCGCTGTGAGTTTGTGATCTTCGTTTTTCTTCTATTCTAATATTTCTTTCTTTCTAAATTCTCACCCTCTAACTTCTTTCTAATAATGATTCGTATTTCTGTGCAATTTGGGTTGGACGTGTGGTATATTTAGTCAACTCAGATAGTACGGATTTGCGGGTCGTTACACGCGAAATCTTTATATACTCGATTGTCCAAATTCAATATAAATAAATATTCAGATACGTTTAAAACGATTTAAATTTCAAAACAAAATTGTTTTCATTTGAAAAATATACTCTTCACACTCGTTCTAGGATACTACTGATCCTATCTCTAACGAGTAATACTAATTGGATATTACTAATCCAATATCTGATGAATTCTTTCGTATGGTTCTAATGTGTCTTGTTCTCGAGCTCTGTAAACCAAAGCTCTGATACCAACTGTAACGGCAATGAATTTTGCTCGATCTGAATCGATCGTTAAACCGACAAAGACTGTTCGAAACCCCTGATCGTTTTGAGAACAGGACAAATCAGAACGCAGACGGAAGAACATTTCATTGTTATTACAACAATTCCATCAGATACAAGAATATACAGAGCATAAATGAATAAAATACATTCGGATAATATCAGAGATTTAAATTACATTTAAATACATCGCAGCGGAAAATAATACAAAAGCACAACTAGAAGTAATGCACGGATACAAAGCTTTCCGAGCATCATTCCAGCTGTAAATCAGGATCCTGTGAATATAAATCTGCAAAACCAAAACTACAAGCTGCCCATATGGAAAATAGGGGCACCCAGAGTTTAGGTTAAAATAATAAACTCCAGGTCACTCATGTGACTGGTGTGAGAATTAAAACAGTTATTTAAAACTTTACTTTAAAAGAGAGTAATTCAAGGGACCACGCCGTATAACACGGAACGGGTTTCCTCCCAAGAATACTAGTGCATATAACAAAACAGCGCAATGCTCTTTGGAAAAATGAAGCTATTATAAGACCCAGGTCCCATCACACAATGCAACTCAAGCCGGAGGATAGGGTTTTCCCTTATAATAGCCAAACATGCTTGGTACGTCAAAACAAATCATTTGATACTATTATAAGTGTATAGTGTCAAAACAATTTTCAATCATAAATATCAATCATAGGCGGCATGGGTACCATCTATCATGTCGCCATATAGTTCTATAATTAAAACTGCAATATCACGTATTGGAAATTGGATTTCCGTCATGAGTCGAGGCAAGGGGCAAGCACCTCTCCGATTCGAGACACTCTAGCAAATGTCCCAGGACCCCACTATGATCCTTGGATCTTCAGGGCCGGTCCTCTCTTACTTTTGAGGATTGGCAATTCCTGAACACACGTTTCCCGGTCCTTACAGAACTATATCCGAGGCGCCTCGCATTCCAACAACCACACAGGTGAAAAGTATATAAATGTCAGGGCTGGTAGGTCACTGACACCACCCTAGCTAGAAAGAAACGTCGTGCTCTCCCTGCAGTCACTATCCCGTTTTTGACTCATATCGAGGTGTGAGGCTCGCGAATTCACGTTATACACAAAGCTACGCCACACAGGCCGTGCTTTGATCATCAACCACAAGACTTTGCTTTTCAACAGAAGCCCTGATCAATTGCCACTTACGCGTGCCACACTGGCAATTCACTCCATGCGACTGATGTCCATCGATATACAACCTCTGAGCTCGTACGTCTCAGAGAAGGGCGTTAAGCAAGAGAATAAATTCTCTGCCGCCAAATAGATGTATATTTAATAGAGATCAATCAATACAAAATAAAATCCAATGTCAGACACACAATCCATTTACAAGTTCGTTCTGGGTCTTAACGAAACCGGAGGCACTTTCCTCGCATATCCATCCATCTCCAAGTACGTCTGGACGATCACCAACTGATTCCCTCATCTTGGGTGTACAACCCAATCAAGATAGTCAGTAATCACCCAAACGATGTGAAGACTTCCGGTCTTCGACCACCGTCTTCATCTTCGACATCTCGTCGAATCGGTTATTCAGAATGGGTATAACCCGGCCTTCCTGAATAACCCACGTATATAATAAACAAATGTTACACAAACACAACGAACGCCTCATTCCAATTCAGAATATCCTTTTATTCATGAAATCACATTCTTAGGGAAGGGTTCCCATTAATTTTATCTAAGATAAATTCTTCTAAATTTATTCTTTAATCTTCCTTTGGATATCATTTCAAACTAGTCGGGATTAGCGAACCACACTGAAGTAATTATTTATTTTATTTTCCAATCCCAACCTATTCATCCCATGGAGCAAAACTGGTAATACTCCATACCTAACACCACGGTGTTATCGGTAAAATTAATTACCATTTCACGTTCAAATCTAATTACAGATTTAACTATCGCTTTGGAGCAAAACTGGTGATACTCCACTCTCGATCACTTTTCAGATTTGATAATTTAAATTATCAATTCACATTTTAATCTAATTAAAGATTCATTAAAACTCCACTTAGTTTTAATCCTTTCAAAAATCAATATCCTGCCTTTAACAGGGTTAAAGAACCAATGTCATCTAAAACACGATTCACAACAAACCCAAATCACATTTGATATTAAATACAAGGCTCTGAATAGAAAATATACCGGCTTATATTCAATATCAAATTCTGAAACCAACAAATATCGTATTGGAAGTAACGATATAAAATATATCTTTCAAATTCCCATAACAATATCTGTATAGTGACGAAATCCAACATCGAAATATTCCGAAGATAAGTTCGATTCAACTCCAGTCCAATCCACGTATTGGGAATATTGATTGCTTTTAAAATCACTTTCAAATTCAATTTATTTATTTCAAAAATAAATTGATTTTAATTCTAGTTCAAAACTAGTTCATTTCGATAAAAATCTATTTTTATCTTTTCAAATATGGAATTTTTCATCCCAATTTTTCCCAAATCATTTCTTATGATTTTACACAAATTATTGATATTTTTAATAATTTTACCAAGGCTCGTACAGTCGATTTCCATCAACGGCCATCGAACTGCACTTACAGCGACCTTTTCCAAATTTGATTTGGACATAATTCCAAATCCAACCGTTAGATTTCAAATTTCTAATATTCATTGGAAAGCTCTTTTCGATACGAACCCAACGGTTCCGGTTTTAAGAGAATCCGACGGTCGGATCTCCCGCAACGTCAATTCGAAGTCAATGGTCGAAATTCGCGAACTGCCGCGGTGCGGCGCGTTCTATTCAGGCCATTATATATATAATGTATATATATTATATATATTTCGTCGATTTCCTTTTAAAACGAATTTTATAAATAGTTCTAAATTCGTTTCAAAAACAATTTCAACTTAATCTTCAATTTTAAATCGATTTGATTTCAATTCAATTTGAATTCATTTCAATTTTTATTTAATTCGAATTCAAATTCGTTTCAATTCAATTCAAATTCTAATTCGTTTTAATTCAATTCAATTTGAATTTACCTTCTATCTACTTCAATTCGAATTCATTTCAAATTGAAACGATTTCAATTCGTTTTTAATTCAATTTCAATTTAATTCAATTTGAATTCATTTCTATTTAATTCGAATTCAAATTCACTTTCTATTCAATTTGAATTCAAATTCACTTTCTATTCAATTCAAATCGAATTCATTTTCTATTCGATTCGAATTCATTTCAAATTGATTCAATAAAATTTCAATTTGAATTTTAATCTAATTTAATTTGAATTTCATTTCAAAATATTAAATTTTGAAATCACTTTTCAATATTCATTGTAAAACGAATAAAATCGATATAAATATCGTTCACGTCAAAATAGCGCAACTCTAATCAACACGGCTTTATATATTTCAATAAATTCGTTATTCTATTCAACAAATGAATATATATATATTCCATTCAACACATGAATCTATATTTCTTTCAACACACGACTAATCTCAACACATGAGTACTGTCAACACATCACTATTATTGTTATGTAAAATATTTTATAAAATTATGGTATCTATCGTTTGATTTTTAAATCAGACTCCACCGTGAAGTAGTTCTAATTTTAATTATGATGAAGATGTAAATTTTATTATTAAAATATTTTACTCAACACATAAATAGTTTCAACACATGAATTTTCTTTTATGATATTCATTATTTTCCCGATTGGAATGAGGCCCATTCAATCACCGTATAATGTTAATTATATGGATTCCATACAACACATGTATATAATAGCAATGATAAACAATCACTCATCATCCAAGGTGCACCACACAACTGTATAAGCATCAAATATAAATAATCAATGCTTACATAGTCTGTCGACCCATCGATCGACATACAATTAAATAATTGGGATTAGTGTACCCAAATATCATCCCAACACCCGTGTGGGGTTTCAAATCAACAAACACAGATTTTTATTTGTGCAGTTGGGCGATATGTAAAATTTATCATCCCAATCAATATCAGTCAAATCAGTGTATATAAACAAATCGGCCGATTTGTTTATAAATATTCATTTATTCACATTCACGTTAAAAATTATATTTTTAACGATAATTAATTTCAACACATTACATTTTATTATCGATTTCACATCAACAACCCAAACTAATTTCACAACACATCAATCAAACAAACAAGCCGTCCATGATCTGTGGACGACGGGTGTCGGGTGCTGCTAAGCACCGTCTGCATCCTAGTATATATATATATATAACTAGAAAAAGAGATTGAAGAGTGAGAAATTCTCACCAATAGCTATTCCAACTCCACGACATTTCATTTATAGAAATCTTCGACGTTCTCGCCTTTTTGTCACCTTCGTTGCCCGTATTCTCTACATATGTAAAAATCGAATTTTTACTTCGCTATTCAATATTTAAAAATCGAATTTTTACTTCGCTATTCAATATATAAAAATCGAATTTTTACTTCGCTATTCAATATATAAAAATCGAATCTTTACTTCGCTATTCAATATATAAAAATCAAAATTTTACTTCGCTATTCAATATATAAAAATCTCGCCTTTTCAAATATAAAGATTTTTTTATAGAAATTATATTTTCAATACACTACTTACATAAAAATAATATTTTTATATCTTCTACTATATAAAGGTCATATTTTTGATTCACTACATATATAAAGATCCAATTTTTAACACTTCTATAATGTAAAAATCATATTTTTATCCTTCTATAATATAAAAGATTATATTTTTATACTTCTACAATATAAAAGATTATATTTTTAATATTCCTCCTTCATTGTAAAAATCACATCTTTATGGGATAAAAATCCTAACTTTTCTATTTCTTTTCTTTAAAAAAAATTCTATCTTACTAGAAAGTAAATGCAATGCGAAAAAGAAAAACAAACTGAAAATAAACAAAGCTAAAATATAAAAAGAACGCTCACTGTATTGTAATCGGAGGAGGGCTTGGCGGTTTGCTGCTGCGCTGGAGGGGAAGGAGAAGAAGAGGAGGGCGGAAGGGGGGGGGGGTGGACTGGTGGCGTCGGGGTCTGGGAGGTCGGGCACGGGTGCTCCGTCGATGGGAGGAGTGGATTTAGGGTTGGATGGCGGAAAGCGGGGGGGGGGGGGGGGAGGTCTGGAGCGATTCGGCGAGGGGGGGGGGCGACCTTGGTGGTCGGCGCCGCCACCTGGGGGGAGCGCGGCTCCTCCCCGTCCTTCTCTTTTTTTTTTTTTTTCATTTTATAAATGAATCGGTTTTGAAAGGGGGGGGGGGCTGAATGAATAAGGAGAGGGAAGGTATAGAGGAATTTTATATTTAATTATTTTAATTTCAAAAAGTTGACTTTTTATTTCGACCTCGAAACGAGGCCCACCGCCTGTTGTCCATAGCTAATTACCCCCATTCCGAACACAATAGGATATGTATCGTAGGTTGATTCGATCATTTCGATCAGTTTTCGTCAAAATCAACATATAACTCTATATATTGAATTTGAACACGCATTTCAATTTACCGGGGTCACATACTAACTAGAAAAATTCCAGAAAAATATTTTCTAGCTTCGTATTGACGATATGGTCCTAACAAAACTAGTTTCATCGAATTCTGAGACCGTTGGGAAAATGGCCATTTTCCAGTCGATTAAAATAAACTGAAACTGGTCAAACGTGTTTTCCTTTGCCACGCTCACGTATTGATTCGAAAAATTATAAAATTTGGAATATAGTAATAACTTGACATCACGGACCCAACAAAAGTTGTTTCGTCAAAATCCGAGGTTGTTTGCAAAATGTCTATTTTTAAGGGCCTGAATTCCATAGCGACTATTCAGAATTTCAACTGGACATATCTTTTGATTCCCGCTATGAAATCTCAATTTTTCGGATTTGTTGGAAAGATATTCTCAATTAGATCCCATTATTTTTGGTTTCACTAAAATCCGGATTGTTTTGCACCCGGTACATTCATTTGAAGTTTGAAATCGAATTATCGAACTACCGCGCCATTTTCAATTCTATTTATAATTATATATATAATTATTTATATTCTAACGACGACGTATATAATATATACATTCGATTTCTATTCAAAATAAATTTCTCATCGATATTATTTAAAATAATCTATTTTAATTGTTCAAAATTCATTAAAATTGCCAAAATAAAAAGCTTAAACTGGCCCAGATTTCCGGGTTGTTACAAATTGATTATAAATACTGGTTGGTTTACTTAGTTTTATTTTATTAGACTAGTATAGCTATAATTTTAGGGGGAGTTATAATATTTTAGATTTAGAACCATAGATTTAGAGGGAAATATAAGGTTATTCAATTCATGGAGTATTATATAGTCATTTATAGCATAGGTTTAGGGATTAGTATTAGAATGGTTATAATAGAATAAAGATATAATATAGGTATAAATTTAGGGGGAGTTATGTAGATTTGTACTTTCTTATAGAATTAAGTATTACAATAATAAAATATATAGATAAAATATAGGTTATAAATTTAGGGGGGGGGGGGGTATTGTTAGAGTTTCTTTTTGATAATGCCAAAGGGGGAGAAATTATAAAATATAAACTTAGTAAATAGAATATATAAGATTCATCGTAACATGGGGAGTATTAGAAGGATCAGCATCAACAGGT
Organism: Allium sativum; assembly: GCA_030737875.1. Classification (NCBI taxonomy): domain Eukaryota; kingdom Viridiplantae; phylum Streptophyta; class Magnoliopsida; order Asparagales; family Amaryllidaceae; genus Allium; species Allium sativum. Next base: position 574,026,406 of record CM060909.1, on the reverse strand, counting down.
AAGAATATTTTATAAAATAAGGTAGTCATCATCAAAAAGGGGGAGATTGTTGGAGAATGGAGTTTTGATGACAACAACCTTCTTTCAAAATTAACTGATTATAAATTATATGCTAACATCTCTGTATAGACTATATATATATACACACACACACACATGCAGGAGTTGTATACATGAATTACTAAAGACTGTACAGTTTGAGAGACTTAAGAGATTCAGAATTCAAATAAGATCCAAGACTCATGGGTAATCAATATATCAAGAGTTCAAGATAGATATAATAATATAGCTAGTTTATATGTAAGACTATGAATAGCACTCCAGGTTCAAATTCAAATTCTGATTTTCAAATTCGAATTCTGTTTCTGATTTTCAATTTTCAATTTTTATTTTCAAAATTCAAATTCTTATTTTAATTAAGTTTTTCTATCTTACTTTTGATTTTAAACTTGAGTTTTAAAGTTTATAAGTTTGTATATATTTATATAGTTATATACTTTTATATTTATATAGTTTTTAAACTTTATAAATTTATTAATATTAATATTTATGTTTTCATATGATTTTTTACTTTATAATACTTATTTATGTCACTATATTTAATTCAAGAATTTCCAGAGTTATATATATATATTAAAACACTTGAAAAATATTCAAATTTCAAATTTTCAAACACATATGTCAACATACATATGTGGGGATGTCGACATACAACTGTCATATTTTCAGTTTTGAAAGGAAGTATCTTTTCACCATTTGTAACGTTCCAAAAGCGTTGCAACCTTTCAAATCTTAAAAATAGAGGTTGATTTCAGATTTTTTTTATTCATTCTTCTTCTCAATCTTTATCCCTTTTCATTCTTCCATTATTATTTCATATTTTTATGACTTTAACACTTATACTCTACCGATTTCCAAATACATAAAACTTCTTCTTTTCTCACTCTCTACTCATTACTCTTTGAATCAAAGTGCTATTGAAGAGTTATAGGGATGTTGTAATCATTTGGGATTGTTTTGGTATAGTTTTGGAAATGGTGTGTTCCTTATAGCTGTGAAATTAAGGAAAGGAAATAGTGTTAACCTTGTAGCCGGAAAATCAAGAGTGGTGGAAACAGTGTTAACCTTGTAGCCGTGAAATCAAGGGGATTGTACTAAGATTTTGATTTAGTAACAAAACTCTGTGCAATCTAGCGTTGCGTGGGATAGGACGTAGGAGCAATCCGAACCTGTATAAAATCCTGTGTGTTCTTTCCTTTTCTGCATTTTATTTCTGTTATTTTTGTATTTGTTTTTTTATTCTGTGTCTGTGATTATCTATGTGGCGTGTTATTCATATAATAGATCATATTAGTTTTAGATTTTCTTAAGTTCCTTAAAGACACTATTCAACCCCCTCTAGTATTAGTTTTGCCTTAAGATCCATTCCACATTCCATAACAATTCAGACATGTTGTCTGGTATGAGTAAATTCACTTAATGCATGGCCTTAAAGCTATCAAGCTAGCAAAGATGATGCTACATTATTCAAGTATACTGTCAGTTTATCCTTGTGTATATTCAAGTGCCTTATAAGTGTTGTTTGTGAGCACGAATCAGGGTATTTAATGTCATTATTTTATGTATATGAATACCAGATTCAACCTATAAATCACCCCAAACAAAATCATGCATCAGCAGTTCCAAACGTCATTCTATAATATTTTTATTATATATATTAAAATGTATACATCATTATACAAGGTTAGTGGCAACTTCCTTATACATTGCTTAAGTGTCACATAAAGATATCATTTATGAGCATTTATTAATGTTATCTTTCATCAACACTTATGCAATATCATTCGAAATTGTTATATAATGTCTCAGCACATCATAAATAAACATTCATTGGAAATCAATACATTGTACATCCATTCAGAAGACTACCCTTCCAGCCTACACCATTGCCCCTCTTTCCAGCAATATGCCTTCTAACTTGTATGCACTAGTCTACTATGAATATGTTGTTATTTTTATCATGCCATCATTACATTTGACTCATGTGTCATTAAGGAACTGTATATGTGTGTATCATGGCATCTCTTTTAATACTTGGAGATTCATCTATTATTTATTCCATGTAAAATTGATAAGTGATTCAACCTAAAATTCAACACAAGTATTATTCAGAGATATTACTTGTCCATTCAGCAAGCTTGAATCTGCATATACAGGGTTTCTTTTATTTAAACTATCAACATACAAGACGACCCATTCATGTATAACCAACATACAATTCATCATATAAATTTGCACAAGAATTCAACCCCAACAGGTATATAAAACATCAATCTGAAGATAGATTATTTCCACATTTCCCACCCTTTTCGGCATTTTCAATTACAAAATTTTGGGCCTATGTCTATCATGAATTGGTTTATGAGCTCATTTTTCATTCCTAACCAGGTCATACTCTAACTTGACTCTTATGTGCACATTGATTGGGTCATATCATTCCCCTAACCACTTAGATCTCTAGGCTTAAACAAGCCATGTGCAAACCTGCATAATATCCATAGCGCTTGACTGCTTAATGTAGCCTTTCCCGGACCTGATTTTCCTTTAGTTCATTACTAAGTGTTTTCCGTTGCCTTTTCCCCTTATTTAAAACATACTTCCCTCTAATTATCAATTTATTCACAGCAATAGGGTATATCCAACTGCAAATCACTTCACTTCATATCAAAGGAATGCAATAACCAATCACCCAATATACTTATGTAAACATCCAACATGTATATACAATAGAAATACAATCCCTAATACTTAACATGCATATGTAACATCCAACATGTACATACATCAAACATTTAATAATCTATATAAATTTATATTGCTAATTAATATAACCATGGGTGTTTTGGGAAGAGGCATACCCTAAAGCCTTTCTCCATTCATTTGTGCTTTAATTAAGCCTCTTATATTATTTTAGGCTCAGCCAAATCACAATATCAAATTTAAGGAGATTCAATGAAGCAAATATGAGCTCAGTGCATTATATTATCCGTTGCACCCCTGGCTTCCTCTTAAATGTAGAACATAAGCAGTGTACTCTACACTGCTATCCTATTCTTAATCTAGCACATACTATATTACAAATAGCAATATTATAAAACACTTTCTAATATCCACACCAAACAAAGATTGTTTGAACATGGGTTTCTACATCATATTTTTCATGTGTGTAACGTCCCGCATTTTTAACGGCTGAATAATTAATTTATTTAATTATTAAATATCGATTTGGTGATATCGATAACTTGAATTAAATCATATTTACATTTAATTAATATAAATAATAGAATAACATATTTATTTGCGAAATGGTCGAAATATAGCTGAATTCTCAATATTGCGTGAATTGGGTAATATGAGAGATTTGGGTAAGTTCAGATTCGATTTTTAATAACGAATCTGTTCACGAAACGACGATGAAACGTATAATTTATATTATAATTATAATCGAGCTCGAAATGGCGCGGCAGTTCGTAATTTGGCGATTCGAACTTTAAACGAGTATATAGAAGCCGTTTTAACTCGGATTTCTGTGAAACAAGAAACGTTAGGACCTGGTGAACTATAATTTTCTAGTGGAAGAGAAAAATCAGGATTTTATCGTGTATATTTTGATTTATGTCCAAATCAGATTTTAGAAAAGTCGCTGTGGAATTCCTTTATAATTTATAACGATTTATTTTATTATAAAAGGATTTTCAATATAAATCGAATATCGATATAACTGGGAATTTTGAAATATCAAGTTATAAATCCCAATGGAGCTGTGGTATTCCACTGTGAATATATAGGATAATATCTATTTTTAAATATTTAATTTAAATGTTTTTAAATATTTTTATATATTTTAATGGGTTTTTTAGAGCCTTAAAAATAGCCTGTTTTTGCAAACGACCTCGGAATTCGATGAAACTAATTTTGTTGGATCCGCAGTGTTAAATTATTGCTAGAATTCAGTTTTCGTGATTTTTGAAATCATTATGTGGCCGTACGAGATTTTAATGTGAAATACAATCGATAAATTGACCTTTAAAAATACGCTGTATGAGCAAACGAAGTCGAATTCGACGAAACCAGTTTTGTTGGGTCCGCAACGTCGAACTATAGCTACATGTCCATTTCCGTGATTTTTGGGTATTGTATGTGATCGCAGGGATTTTTAGAGTACGAATGAAAGCAACGATTCATTAAAAACAAATATAAAATTCGAATAAAAAAATATAAAACCTATCCTATATAATACCTTTACCATCCTTAACCCTAAACTTCTTCATACGGTAGTCAAGTGGCGTCGCCACCATTTTCTCTTCACAGTAAACCAAATTCGTGACTTTTAAAAATCCACAAAAATCCATAGAAAAATCAATAAATCACAAATCTTTTATATTTAGATTCGTATGGAGTTTCTCTTCAACCTCATACCCATGTTGTTGGGTTCGATCAGTTTTTTCCGATGGGGTACTGTACGACGAGAGTTAGGGTTGGGTTATTTGGGGGTTGTGGTGCATCGATTGAGTTTATAATGCTATATTTGGGTTTAACTTGAGATTTAGCTCGGTTTGGGAAAGTTTGGTGAAATTCCTTTACAAACAAGTTCGGTGTTTTTACTGAGTGCGTGGGGCTTTGCCTGAGAACGGAAATCACCAAGGCGTGCGAGTTTGGGTATGGGATGAAAGAGACTGTTGAGAGATGAAGGTTGGTGATTTTAGTGTGGAAATCGATGAAGTAAAGGAAGGGATATGAGAGGGATTGAATTCGAAAATGGCCGGCTTAGTTGCCTGGAGCTTTCGTTGTGTTGGAGGAAGAAGGCAGGAGGAGCAGATGGGTTTTAAGGAAGGTAATGGGCCAAATGGTTTTGGTAAAGCCCGTTCTTGATTTTAATCTAAGTTAATTCTATTTTAAATAGCGTGTTAAGTAAAACATACATAACTTCTACATACAGTATCAGAATTTCGGACGGTTTGATCCATTGGGATCGTATGGACGAGAGATCCGCCATGGAACTGGCCAGGAGTGAATTCGAGCTCGTTTGGATTTATGGCGGAATTAAATGCCGGAATCGAATCAATGTCCAATTATCGTTATTTAACGATAACCGTCCAATGTGAGTAACTCTCACTAACTCTGTTCAGCTTATATTTTTATAACGTATTTTTAAAACTGATAACATTGGTTGTTTTGCTGTGTGTTGATTGTTTGGTTGAACTACTAGTTGATTGGTTGAACATTATCGATAATGATATATATATAAATCGTATCGAAATATTGATTCTGGCTATCAGAATATTTTATATTCGTGTTATTTATGTTGACTGACATCTGTGGATGCAGGGAAGTAGGTTGGAGGGACCCAACTGGGTTCCTTAACACTTATTTTACTATTTGTTATATATTGTGATATGTGATGGGATTAAAATCTGTTTTTGTTTTGGTGTTGATTGTGGTTATTTGGTAACTTTAAAATACCAAAGGAAATACTGGTGTGTAAAAAGGGAAATTTCGAACTATAATTTGAAAATATATTTATATAAAATCAAAGGATTTTATATAAAAAGAGAGTTTCAAAATGTACATGGAAAGTAAAAGTACTCATATAAAATCCAAGTATTTTATAAAAAGAAATAAAAGGAAAATATTTGTAAAAACATTTACAAGTAAGAATAAAAGTCAGACATATGTAAAACATTTTCAAATGGGGTTGGAAAGAGGAATATTTGTAAACCATTACAAATAGAATTAAAAGAGAAAATATTTGTAAAATACTTACGAATAGATTAAATTGAAAATAAGATTTTTGAAATAAATAAAGTTGTAAAAGGAAATATGTAGTCAGAAAATAAATGGAGTTATATATAAAAGAAATATTTATATGAAATAAATATAGACATATAGAAAGGTAAATAATTGTAATTAAATAGAGTTAGTCGAATAGAGTTAATCGAATATTAGTTATTCGAATAAAGAGTTGACCAGATAAAGTAAATTGAATTTAGTTAACCGAAATAGAATTTAATTGAATATTGGGTATTCATTCAGAGTTTATTAAATATGGTCGTTTGAGATAGAGTTGGTCAAACATAGTTATTCAGGATGAGTACCATTTCGTACGACTGCTAGCGTAATTCGAAGGGCTGCAGATAGCCTACGGCGGTCGGATGTTTTCCTGAGGGAATCAGGCGTAACCATTGTGATCGCTGTGATCTAGAGTCAAGCAAATGGTGTTAAATCAAATACTAGTTAATTGATGGAAGTAATTAAGTTGAGTTAGTCAGATTTAGTTAAATGAGTCAAGTTAGTCAAGTTAAGTTAAATTAGTCCAGTTAGGGTTAATCAGTTAGAGTTAACCAGTTATGGTCAACCAATTGGAGTTAGTCGATTGGAGCCAAATCGAATTAGAGTATTCGAATGGAGTTAATCAGGTTCGAGTTAGTCGAATATTGGTAAATTGAATAGAGTTAGTAAGAAGGAATAAATCGAATAGCACTTATTCGATGTAGAGTTATCGAATATAGTTTATTCGAGAAGCGAGTTAAATCGAATACAAGTTATTCGAAGAGATAGTTAATTGAATATAGCTTATTCGCAAGAGAGATTATCGAATACAGTTTTATTCGAAAGAAAGATAAATCGAATATGGTTATTCAAAAGGAAGTTGTTAAAGATTTCGAAGATGAACTTTGTCTATTTCGAGGTTGGAAATGTTGGTCAGTTAAGGTCTGAGAGGTAATTATACCCCAACTTGATTGACTTCAGTTTTAACTAAGAAATGGATAAGGTTCGATAGTGGGAGTTGGATAGGTAAATTGAATTAATGACCGTAATGGTTAAGTGTTGGCATAACGATGTTTAAATTAACATCTGTTTAAATCCAGTAAAGGGGATTTAGAAATGTTTGCCAAATAAGGATCAGAAATGTTTTCTAATATAGGAAATAAGAAATGGAAGTAAAGATGGTGATGTTTTCGAAATGATTTATAAATTATATTTTCTAATTTTAGAGAATAAGAATATATGAATATATAGAAATGGGAAATGGCTGAATTAAAGATGATTTAATCTAAAGAAAAAAACCTTTGAATGATGATTGGTCGATAGAATTTCCATCTGGAAATAGTATCGTTGGTTGCACACCTGTTTTTGTTTGATAGTTAAATCACCGACTATCGAAGTTTTTGACCATTTTTACGTCGTCAATACGGAGAGACCGAGATCAGATTCATTATCTGAAAACCACTCTGTATGGACGTTAGCGTTGCGATCAAATATTGAAGACAGAGTTATGCAAGGACTATCCTGTTTACAGAATAGTGCCTTCGGTTTGTTCAATCCCAGGACAAACGTGAATGGACGAATGTCTGACAGAGTATATCTAACGGATCGCGTAAGTTGATCTCTTCAAACGTACTTCTGTTTGGTGGCGGAGGAATTCGTTCCTCTTAGCATTATACCCGTGGTATTTTTGGGGAAATCAATTTGTGATTTGGCGGGTATGACGATGTGGCATTCAAAGTGAATGGTGGTCAGGTGTCCAAAGATACGTAATGACCTCAAGCCTCATCAACCAGGGAATGACAGAAATTGGGCAGGCAACATGGCTATGTGGGTCGCTCCCAGTAGGGTGTATATTACCTATCTAGAGAAAATCCATTTCATTCTATTGTCTATTTCGATGCTGTCCCTTTTTGGGAAGACAGTGGGTAGCTCCCAACCGTTGGTGATATACATTCGATACACTCAAGCGAAATGAGTGGTCGGTCATGTGAGGGCCGGGTTGCAAGACGTTCTTGTTGAACCCAGTGTATTCGCCTCTAGAGATACACTATCGGCAGGTGGTCCCATACCTTGTCATAGTTGGAAATCCAATCTCCAATAAGTGCCCGCGGTTTTGTTTGTATACTATATATGTGGAACGTGAGATACAAGCGTTCTGCTAGATTCTAATTACTTGTGATTAGACATTATTATAATATCAGAAAAGTATCGATTTCCAAAACTGTTTTGGATTATCGTAAGGTAAAAACCGTCCGTGTTTATGTGTGGATTGGTCTTACGATTATCTTTTTGTTTGAAAAGGATTTTGCAAAGCTAAACAAATGATTTGAGTTACTCACACCTGTCCCATGACCGACCCAGAGTTTATTTTGTTTTTTTCCCCTAAACTCTTGGGTGCCCAAATTTGTACGGGCAGTCAAGTAGTTCAGGTCTTTACAGATATACTTGGAGGAGTTTGAAGCAGGAGGCTTCAGGATTATATGGCTATTGTTATTTCCGCTGTGTGTAAGTGTTGTACTCTGAAAATGTTGTTGCATATATATACCGTTTTTATTTCAAAGTTAGGTTATATATTATATTTTATTCGTTCCACTGTGAGATTCGTATTACTCTGATTCTGTTCTATGGTGATCTTCTTCTTCTTCTATTCTAATTTTCTATCTTATCTATTCTCACCCTCTAACTTCTTTCTATTAATGATCAGGCATTTTCGATGTTCGAATAGTCATCATGGCAGTTTTGTGTTGATTTTCGAAGTCGAAAACCCCGGGTCGTTACAATGTGTCTATCAGATATTATGAAATATAGTTTTAGGGATTTTAATACTACAATGTCACACATTCATTTGCACAAAACATCTACTCATCTCAGACATCGTGCAACCAAACATATTAATTTATCCAGCACCTTCTAATACAGCCCTAAATCAAATAAACATGGTAACGATTAAAACAATTAAGAATGCCTATAGTTTAGGTCTTACTGCCATTCACTAAGTGAAATTATTCACCTAGTTTTTTCAGCTCCTATCCTTTAAACCTTCGATTCAGCCCCGATCCTCCAAATAGTTGTTGCCCTTCTCCCTCTCGATCCATTCCTAGTTTTGGTTGCGAGAGAATAGCTTCCAATTTCCCCAATCTCGACTTGCAAGGGATTCATCCATTTTTTTTTCTAAAATGAATAACGAATGATTTTGGGGCTGGCTTATTACTCAGCCATACTATTAGGGTTTCCTTCCTTACCAAATTTCTACTTTACCCGTAGGCAGTATTAGCTCCATAATACTTAATCCAATTTTCCAATTATACATATACTTGTTATCTTCCATTCAATCACCTACATTTTATTGCTAAAGGGTTTGATTATAATATTAAGCACATTTAATCTATGTGTAAATTGAAGTTATTAGGTATACCCTCCTTTTAAGAATTGTGTCCCGCAATTCGGTCATACTTATCTCTAGTATCATTAAAAACAAATCAATATCACAACTAATTTAAACCCATTTCCCAAACCAACTCCCTGGCTTGTACATTTGTATATATTGCATTTATATATAACAAAAAACATTCATCATCATGCATATTCTTTGAAACAACAAACAAACTTTGTACTAAACTTAAACATCCAAACTTAATGCAGACAACTTCATATAACACTTAATTTTTGGATACTTAACTTTCAGGTTCAACATTTTGATTTTTTTTAACCTAGGTTTCTCACACCTTAATTTGTAAACTCAGCATATATATATTTACACTAACGCAAGAATTAGTCTAAGAATACATATCTATGTATTTCAATTTAAGAGAAATATATATATGCAACCATTTAAATTCAAAAAATCATTTTAAGCACAAATATTCCAAAATGAGTTATAATAGTGCACACTTGTATATACTTGTAGATGTTAAGCCTCCTTTTATTTTAATGGTTAAATTAAAGCTTAGATAATCTAAGTTCTAAAAGTCAGATAAGGATGCACAACATTTTATTCTCATACACGTATATGCATAAGTTAAACTTAAGCATATTATGGTGAATACAATTAATAAGCAAACCATCCTTTGATTCCAAGGAAACAATAGTGTAACACCCCGTAATTTGAACAATGCTAAAGGTGATAAATTAAAGAATAATTAATTAAATATTCAGAATTAAGTGAAACGGACATAACCATTGCGTTCGTCTCAGAATTCTAGTCAAAATAGACACCTGGTTTGCGTAAAACGGACACTGTATGAAGAAGTTATCAAGGTTTAAAGTTTGTATACGTATAAGAAGAATATATATGAATAAAATAAGTTCAGAAATTCAAAACAGTTCAAATTCGAGCAGAAAAAGGGGAGAAGGAAATTTCCCGCCCATGGGTGTCGACCCCATCAAGGGGTGTCGACCCATGGGTCAACCCCATAAGGGGGTGTCGATCCTTGGGTCGACACACCAAAGGGGAGGGGGGTCGACCCCCCTACAGATCCAAGGCAGAATTCCATTTTCTTAACGTAGACTCCTTTCTTGACCAGATTCATTGATTCAAGGCTATAAATAAGACCGTATACCCATTGTTTTCTTCACTCAAAAACAATGGAGGACTAGATGTTGCCTCTGCCCAGATTAAATCAAGCCTTGTCAGCAATCAAGTCATTCAAGTTTAAAGATCTGCGATTCAATATCTGCAATCTTTCTTCTATTTTCAAGACACAATCACAGTGAATCTACATTAATTTTAGATCTAAATACTTAAAAGTTAATCTTGACATGACTATAACTTGGATCTAAGCCTGTGACTATTTGAATCATATCAGATCTACTATAACCTGTGTATCTAAGTTATCCTGACATGACTATGAATTGGATCTAAGCATATGCCTGTTTATCATGTCAGATCTTCCATTATTTGTATATCTAATTCACTAATTAGATCTCATCATTCCTGTTTATGACCATGACACTATGCCTAAACAATTCTATTATCACATATTCATCAAATCTTTTCTTTATGCCTATCTTATCATTATCCCCAACTTCGCCACTGTATGTTTATTAGTTGCTATGCCTATTTTACCGTCATATGTCAATCCTGTTATTATGATTACTTCTGTTCTCTTCCCTCCTTCTTTTCCCATTTTATTTTATAGCCAGGCTACCTTCGAGCCTAGGCATGCCGCTGAAATATGAGAATGCGTTCAATTGAGAACGAGGGGAAAATGTTAAAATTGGGGCATAACTTGTATTGGGAAATTTGGGCATAACTTGAATGAAATATATGAATGTGGATTTGGGACATAAACCAAAATTTTGATTAAAGACCTTAATTTGGGGCATATGGCTCATTATGAACATGACTTGGGAAAGGAGCATCAAAACCTACAATGACATAGGAATAATTGGTTAATAATGGAAATGCCTAGAATGAAAATAATCAGAAACTATAACCGCGCTTAGACACGAGGTTAGATTACACTTATGGTGGAAGTCTTCCCTCACAGCATATCACAGAACCACAAGCGGTGAATTTAATGTGAGAGATCTAAGTGCATAAACACGAATCATGCTAAGACACGAGGTTAAGCCCGACTTGTGGAAGAAGTCTACTTGGAACCAACCGACATATCCAGCATCCACAAGTTGTAGGCTTAATGTGAGAGGTCTAGCGCATTATAACCATAAACGAATAAATGGTAATGAATACTTAACCTGGTTGACTCCATAGAGATTGAATGAACATGTTAATTTGATTGGGGGTTAAGTAAACTTGTTTGAAACAGTGGGAGGGTTAAGTATATCTTGGAGTGGTGGGTAATATATATAGGCCCACAAACTTAACCTGTAGGGTTATGTAATCTTTTATCTAGTATGACATAACCTATGGAAAACCTAGTGGGGATGCAAGCGTGGGGGAAGCTTGTACCATCTTATGTGGGGATCCGTTTCAGTCAGTAACCCATATATAGGTATCAAACGAGTATTCCGAACTAGGTCCGAGTCGAGGCACGCTTACTGGGATGAATGTAAGAGATACAAACGAAGGGATGGTGTGGGTGGAGCGTTCCGACAGGGTCATGTGTGTGCATGTGTCCGGCAGAGGAGGTTTAGACGCCGTGACATCAGTAGATATGTTTGTGCACATCCTGAAAACGAAGGGTTGCCACTTTAGGAAGTGATAAATCCTACTTTCGGGCCAGCACAGGGTATCTACGGAGAAGGGAGTCGATCGATTGTGGTAGTAATTATGGTACATCTAGATTCTGGTATGTTTAGGAGCCTGTTATTACTCTTAGGGGTAACTCCGGTATGCTGGGCTGCCTGTTGATTGTATGGGGTTAAACCTCTAACTAGAAGTACACCTAAGTCTACCATCTTATAGTTTTTGGAATTATCTCCTTTTGGTTATACTAATGTTGGTGTAGAGAAAGAGAAAGTACTAGAGAAGCCCAGCACATTCTATCATGTTTACCTTGTCATACCTGCCTTTTTATGATGTTATCTCTCTTATCCACTTTATATGCCTATCATGATACTTTTACTTATATGCTAAAAGTAACTAGACTAGCCAGACTTTATGTAACAACCTGGATTTTTTGAACCAATTTAAAATTATTATTTTAGCTATTTTAATGGATTTTGAATATTTAAAATGAATTATTTTAAATAATATCGACTAAAATTTTATTTAAATCGAAGTTAGAATGTATAAATTTATTTTAATTATAAAATGAGCCTGAAATGGCGCGGTAGTTTGAAAATTCGATTTTGAATTTCAAATGAATGTACATAATTCAAAATAAATCGAATTTCTGTAAAACCAGAAACATTTGAATCTGTTTTATAATATCTTTCTAATGAATGTAAGAAACTGAAATTTCGCTTTATTAATTGAAAGTTATAGTCAGTTTATAGTTTAAAATAGTCCTTATGGAATTTAATTAAATTTTAAATATATACAGCCCTTAAAAATAGCCATTTTGCAAATGACCTCCGTTTTTGATGAAACGAGTTTTATTGGATTCGGAATGTCAAATTATTGTTAGGTTTCAAATTTCATAATTTTTGGAATTAATATGTGAGCATGGTGAATTTAAATATCTGTTCAGTTTTAATTGTGAATTTAGTCAATTGGAAAAAAACCATTTTTCAAACGGTCCCCAAATTCGATGAAACTAGTTTTGTCAGGATCGTATCGCCAAAACACAGCTAGATTTTTTTTTCTGGAATTTTTGGAGTCAGTATGTGGCCCCGGTAAATTAAAATACACGTTAAAAATTCAATATATTGATTTATATTTTAATTTTTATAATATCTGATTGAAACGATCGAATTGGCTTACGAAACATATCCCATTGTGTCCGACATGGGGGTATTTGGCTGATTTTGGGGTTCGTGGTGTTAAACAAGTAATTATTGAATTAAATATTATTTAAATATATTATTACATATAATCCTTAGACCAAGTCAAACCCTAAAAATAAAATCTCGTGGTCAACCAGAAAATGCCGCTCCTCTTCTTTCATTCAGAAAGAAACCCATCACCCCTACCTGTCGCAACCCACGCCGTCGCCCGCCCCCACTGCGCCGTCGCTCCACTGCCACCGTCGCCACGTCGCACTGCCACCCCTCCTCTCTCTCCCTTCCTCCTTCTAAAACACTCCCCCGCTGCTGTGGACCCTCACTTCCCCACGGCGGCCACCTCCGCCACCCTAAGCCATGTCAGGCACCGCTGCCACCCCTGGCCATCCAACTCCGGCCGTGGGCCCCCCATTGTCCAAACATCCCCTTTTTACAAAAATCCAGTTTTTACAAATAATACCCTAACTTTTTTCCTCAATAACTCCCAAACCGTGCACTTTTAGCCGAAACTCCACAATGCCAAAATCGAAGAGCACAATTCTCTCTTCGATTTAAGTATTTGACACTCGAAGTTTGGAGTTCAGAGCCGTTCAGAAAACGCGTCCAAAGTCAACAGACCAAATGATGTCTTTTCGCGATTTCCGACGAATTGGCGCATTTTGGAATAAGGCCCACTAGGCAAAAGTTGTCCAGAATGGCGTGCTTGTGCAAAGAGAAAAGGTTTAGTAAAGATTGGAGCTCATATGCAAATTTTGGAATCAGAACAACAAATTTGGACGATGGAGAATGAAAAACAGAGACCGCATGATCGGATTCTTCAGTAGAAGTGTCGAGGTGATTGGTTTAGCTTAGGTGAGAACTCCTTCTCAGTAAATTATATTTTACCATGTTATCGTATTCATGTATAAAAATATATCGAATTGCCAGTGTAGATGTTCATTAGTTTTAATCATTATAAATTGTATACCGTGCCTGTTGGCTCACCTCCCTCGTCCACAGACCATGGATGATTTAAATTGACTGTATTGTGTTTTGGTTTTGATGTTGTGATGATTAACATATTAAAAATTATGTTAACATTGATGTGGTAATTGAAATTAAATTATAAATATTTATTTATAATTTAAATAGTGAAAGATTAGTAAATCAGAAAAATAATTCAAATCGAATTGGAACTAGTTAAATAAATTAACCAGCGATTAATTTGAATAGACTATTGTTGTTTGAAAACCCCATACAGGTCTGGGGATGGTAATTTATTCACATCTCCCCTGAATTTAATTATATGTCAATCGATGGGTTGACAGACTGTGATGAGTGTTATTTATTTATTTTAATGCTTATACAGAGGTAGAATGCACTCTGGATGATGTGTGGATGTTTAATGATTATTTATCATTATTGTGAATACATGCGATGTATGGAAATCCATATAAATATATTTATATGGTAATTGATTGAGTCCGATTCCAATTCAGAAATAACGAATAGTTTTAAAATATTATACAATATAGTTTTAAAATATTATCCAGTATAGTTTTATAATATTATTCAGTATAGTTTTGGAATAATATTCATTATAGTTTTAAAATAATGTGCAGTAAAGGATCAAAATATGAATTTTGATGTCCGATTTTGGATAGACACAAAAATATTGAAATATGAAGCTGGGTTAAGTATAGAACGCCATTTTAACCCGAACGGGTTTATCGATCGATTTTATTCATTTTAAAATAATATCGAAAAGAATTGATTTCAAAATCTGATATTTGGAAAATATTATCATTTTAATATTATAATGATATGGAATATTCAATTTTAATTTAAAATTGAAAATGACGTTAAAATCGTTTTAAAACGAAATTATAATATTTTATAAAATACATTTTAAAAAGGAAATCGATGATATATATATATTATATATATTTAATGGCCTGAATAGAACGCGCCGCGCAGCGACCGTTCGCGAATTTCGACCATTAACTTCTAATTGATGTAACGGGAGATCGGACCGTCGGATTCTCCTAAAATCGGAACCATTGGGTTCGTATCTAAAAGAGCTTTCCAATAAATATAAGAGATTTGAAACCTAATAGCTAGATTTGGAAATATGTCCAAATCTTTAGAAAAGGTCGTTATGAATGCAGTTCGGTGGCCGTTATTGGAAACCGACTGAAATGACGGTATTAAAATCATTAAAAATATGAAACAATTGTGTAAAATCATAATAAATGATTTGGAAAGAATTTAGATGGAAAATTCTAGTTTTGGAAAGATAAAAATATATTTTTATCGAAAAGAACTAGTTATTAACTAGAATAATAATCCAATGTTTTTTAATAAATAAATTGGATTTGAAATGGTTTTTATATAACCAGAATTTTCCAATGTATGAATTGGAATGGAATTAATATTCAGAATATTTCAATATTGGATTACGTGATTATACAGATATTGTTGAGGAATTTGGAAGATATAAATATCGTTATTCCCAATACGATATTTGTTGGTTTCAGAATTTGATATTGAATATAAGCCGCTAAAATTTCTATTCAGAGCCTTGTATTTAATTTGAAATTGGATTTTGGGTTGGTCGTGAATGGTGTCTTAAATAACACTTTTCTTAAACCCTGTTGAGAAAAGAATAAATCTTTTAATTAAGATTAATGAAGTTTACCAATTAATTAATATTTAATTGGAATTGAATTGAAATTGGATTTTTAGGTTTATCGTGAACGGTGTTTCAAACAACACTTGTTCTTTAACCAATTAATAGTGAAGAGATGATTTGAAAATTATAAATCTTTTTATTAATATTTAATGGAAATTTTCGAAAGTAAAGTTTTCCAATTTAATATATTAAATTGGAATTGGATGGAATTCAATTTGGTAATAATCGAGATGAGCTTTTGTGAATGAAGGCCGTTACTATATATGGAATTTAAAAGACCTTGCTGCTATTCCATTTATATTATTAGTCTGATGCGGGAAATTATATCCATTGTAGAGTGTTATGATTTCCATGTAGATTCCATTTTGATGGAAAGATAATTTTCGGTTTATTGTGAACGATGTTTTAAAGGACATTCGTTCTTTAACCCAATTAAAGACGAGATTTATTTCCTAAATTTGAATAATAATTAAACAATGATTTTTGGAAATTAAAACTAAGCAGAGTTTTAATGAATTTTTACATATATTGAAAAGTTAATATGGTAATTAAATTTGCTAAATTTGAGAAGTGATCGAGAATGAAGTACCACCAGTTTTACTCCAGGCAATAGTTAAATCTTTAATTAGATTTGAACGTGAAATGGTAATTAATTTTACCGATAATACAGTGGGTGTTGGATATGGAGTACTGCTAGTTTAGCTCCATGGGATGAATAGGTTGTGATTGAGATTAATAAATTAATGATTACTTCGATAAGGTTCGCTAATCCCGACTAGTTAACAAACCTTAATTTGGTTTAAGTGGTGAAAAGATAAAATCAAATCTTTTGAATTGATAGCAAAAGGAGGATTAAAGAAATAAATTTAAAAGAATATATCTTTGATAAAATTAATGGGAACCTTTCCCTAAAGATGTGAATATTTGAATAAAAGAATATTCTGAATTGGAATGAAGCGTATGATGTGTTTTTATATCACTTGATTATTGATTATAAAATAAGCGAGTTATTCGAAAAGACTGGGTTTAACCCATTCTGAATAATTAATATGATGACTAAAAGTCAACGATGAAGATGGTGGTTGAAGACCAGAGTTCTTCACATTGTTTGGACGATTACTGATGTCTTGATTGGGCAGTACATCCAAGACAAGGTAATAAGTGGTGATCGTCCAGAAGTACGTGGAGAACGACCGGATATGCGAGGACCACTCTCCTGTATTGGACATATGGGACGAGGAATAAGGTGCCTCCGGTTTCGTTTAGACCCAGAACGGATGTGTGTCTGACATTGGATTTCATTCTTTGTTGGTTGATTTATATTAAATTTATATATCTGTTTGGTGGCGGAGAATTTATTCTCTTGCTTAACACCCTTCTCTGAGACTTACGAGCTTAGAGGTTATATATTGATAGACATCAGTCGCATGGCGTGAATTGTCAGTGTAGCCTGCTGAGATGCAAATGATCAAGGCTTTTGTTGAAAAGCAGAGTCTTATGGTTGATGATCAAAGCACAACTTTATTTAGCATAGCTTTGTGTTGTAGTGTTAATTCGTGAGACTCACACCCTAATATGAGTCTAAAACGGGATCAGGGACGCAGAGAGTGCACGAAGTTTCTTTCTAGCTAGGAGTGGTGTCATGGTATGGAGCCCAGACATTTTTACTTATATGGATGATGGATTGCGAAGCGCCTCGGATATTGGTCGCTACTAGCCAAGTGATAGGTCCTATAGGATCGAGAAACGTGTGTTCAGTGTAACGGCCCGAATTTTCGTACTCTTTGAGTCGACTAATAACACCACTTGTCTAACCCAAATTGCACAGAAATACGAATCATTATTAGAAAGAAGTTGGAGGATGAGAAATAGAAATAAATAAATATTAGAATAGAAGAAAACGAAAATCACAAACTCACAGTGGAACGAATAAAATATATAAGATAACATAAACTTTGAAATGCAATTCGGTAACTTCATATACATACCATCATCAGAGCACAACAACTATTTCTGGAATAGTTCTAAACACCTATTTCCAGATACGAACATAATACACAGCGAAAAAATACGATAATCTATAGCTAACTAGTGAAGCCTCTTGCTTTAAACTCCTCCAGGTGAATCTGTAAAATCCCGACTACTTGACTGCCGGTACAAATTTAGGCACCCAAGAGTTTAGGGAAAACAAACAAAATAAACTCTGGGTCGGTCATGGGACTGGTGTGAGTAAGCTCCAACCATTAGTTTAACTTTTAAAAATCCTTTCGAAAGAAAAGATAATCGTACGAACGATCCACCCAAAAACACGGATGGTTTTTACCGTACGATAACCCAAATATTTTTGATATCAAATCTAGTGATATTATAATAGTGTCTGCATCAAATAAATAGAATCTAGTGGAAAGCTTGTGTAACAACCCGTATTTCGATAACATGTTAAAACGAGAATCAAGGCAGAATTTAATTTTAAATTCTGAATCAAGTAAAACGGGCTATGCCATTGCGTTCGTCTCGGAAAAATACGTGAAATAGAGTCCGAAATTTTGTAAATCGGAGTCCGTATGACCCGGTTAAGGCCCAAAGAAGTTTTCGGGAAATTTGAATTTCGAAACATGTAGAAATGGGGCCAGGCGGGAAAATTCCCGCCCAGACAAGTCGACCGGGCTGTCGACAGGGCTGTCGACTTGCAAGTCGACAGGCAAGTCGACAGGGCTGTCGACTTGCCCTGTCGGCTGATTCTGGTCTGGTGCACCTATTTTCTATCTTGGCTAGGTTTTTGGGCCTGGTTTGAAATCTGACGGTTCAGTTTGGTCCTAGGGTTAATCTAAGGGCCTAAAAATATCCTAATCTCTATAAAAAGACCCTAAACCTAACCTAAATCCCTAAAAATCAAACCTAGCAACTAAGTGCTGCCAAAATCAATTTTGATCATGGCCTCCATCTCCAATCCCTAGAGCCTATGCATTAAAATCGGGTTCAAATCAAAAGGTGCAAGCTTGCTACACCAAATAGAGGCCAAATCAACGTTGCTATGCGAGTTTCATGACGGATCTTCATCAAAGGAGCCACCTTTCTTCGTCAAAACGATTCATGCTCCTAGTCCTCTTTCCACGCTGTGTAAGTTCTAGCTACTTGTAGATTTAAACGATGATCTTGATGTGACATGGGATAAAATGCAAAGTAACATGAGTATGTTAGCCTATGGGAACCTAGTTTGCCCCTTTTTCATGAACATATGACTTTGGGTTATGTTGTAGCGACTAAACCATGCTATTCATGTTACATTGGACCTAGTTTGCCATGCAAGATTGGACCTTTGCTTGTGGTATGTTAGCATGCACACTTGAAACCACTTTGACTCATGAAACATGTGCATGAATGTGACTTTGAGGCTATGCAAGTATATGAACCCGAAGTCCCTTCTGATAATATGCAAGTTTACTTTTTTTTTTATCACATGAGTAACATGGGCATGTTCATCCCTTCATGATAGGTTTATGACATGAACACTTATGCAAGTAATCCCCTTGAGATACTATGCATGTTTGTGGCCAAATTTCCTTGTGATAGAATGCATGTTTGTGGCCAAATCACCTTATGACACTATGCATGTTTTTTGCCAAGGTTGTGCATGTGGAAGCCAATCCCTTTTTGGCATCATGCATGTTTTGAGGCCAATATGTGACGTAGTATCCTTACTATGTTGACTCGCTTTTGCTTGCGTTGGAAAACACGACTTTGGGGTAGTTAGATAAACATGAACATGACGCGAAATCTTGACTTGAATATGACATGAAAACTTGACTTGAGGTTACATGTGAACACGACATGTAAGTTGAACCAAAATGGGGGCATGACACGTGGGGTAAACTTGGGACTGGAAATTAGACACGTATGGGTTGTAAGCGTAATATAACACTAGAACAAACATGGAAGTGGCCAACTCGAGGTTGGGTTGAGTTTGTAGCATAAATCTACCCGGACCCGCCCGGCTTAACTAGTAGCTACAAACAATAGGATCCAATGTGAGAAGTTGGTCATGTCGCGCTTAAGACCCGAGGTTAGACTAGGTTGTGGTGTAAATCTACCCGGACCCGCCCGGCTTAACTAGTAACCACAACAAGGTCTAATGTGAGAGGTTGAGGGTGCATTAATTAAATTAATGCCACATGATAAGGTTAAGTAAATTTGACTAATGACACTTAACCGATATGACACGAATGGGTAGGTTAAGTGGGACCGGACTTGATTTCTTAATGACACTTAACCATGCAAGATGATTAGGGGATGAGGTTAAGTAATTTACACTTAACTAATCCGACTTGGTAATTAGATGGGGTTAATTAATTAAGACTTAACTAATCTAACCACGGTAATTAGATGGGGTTAAGTAATCCACACTTAACTAATCTAAACACGGTAATTCGATGGGGTTAAGTTAAACACTTAACCAATTCAAACTTGGAAATTCAATGAGGTTAAGTAACCAATACTTAACCAACTTAACGTGATAATTTAATGGGGTTAGGAAACTTATACTTAACCAATTATACATGATGATTTGATGGGGTTAAGTAACCTACACTTAACCAATCTAATACGCGGACCTGATGGGGTTAAGTCACGAGACCTTTTTTAGAATATACTTAACCATTGTAGTACGATTAGAGGATGGGGTTAAGCCCACCTATACTTAACCAATCCGACTCGATAATTTGATGGGATTAAGATAATCTATGCTTAATCGATTTAGCAAGATAATCCGATAGGATTAAGGTAAGCTAGTACTTGACCAATTTGACTTGATAGGGTTAAGTCATGAGCCTATGGGTACACTTAACCAACTTGTAGGGCTAAGTCTTGAACTTAAATACTTAGCCAATCTTGACGTGATTCGTGGGCGGGTTAAGGCATGGACTTGAATGATAACACTTAACCCAATAAGACAAACCCTAGTTAGAGGAACTAGGTAGAGAATCGCGGTTAATCAAGGATAACGGGAAAGGAAGCTAAGTGGTAAACCTTAGTTAAGGGTATCTAAGTAATAATTCTTAGCTAAGGACATAGGATTAATTCACAAAGCGATGAGTAACCTGATACGGTAGGTCATCGCTTAGTATACGAGGAGGAGCAAGTTATCTGGCTTGGATAAAAGCTCCAGCGCACTGGGTGCCGAAGCGGAAGCTTCGGGGGACGTGAGGATACTCTTGGGATCCCTCTGTGGGCTGCCAGGTAATTATACTAGGCTCATGAGAGGTTAAGGTCTGCGTTAGAAGGACCAAGAGTATGCCTTGGTTGCTATGCGAGCGACCTAAAGACTGGGATGGATTAGCGTGGAGTCGACGATTCTTGGTTTTTGCCCTGGATAGCACATCGCCGACTACCTACCATCTTTAGTCAATCGTGTACGTACGGAAAGGCAGGGAACCCCCAACAGACCATGTTCTTGCTATCGAGTCATGGGTGAGGTTGGCCCGTAGGAAAGTGGGCTATAGTGGGGCCGGGGAGTGGTTCTTATACATGATTTTTCTTGGATTGCCTTTCAGTAGTTGAGGGAGGGGTCACGTGGGACCATAGCCACGGGTACAAAAACAGACCTTGATATCTGCATCGGCAGACGATTTAAAGCTCCCGACCGAGTTCCGTATTTCTTGATTTGCCCTGGCACGGAACTCGGATGGCACATTGGGGAACATGTGCATCTAGACATGGAAAATGATTCACGATACATACGTGGGATCAAGGGCGCGGTTGACGGGTGGCGTAATCCCTAGTGGTCCTAGGTGGCCAAGACCCAAACCGAGACACGAAAACGTTCATTAGGTAGCGTAATCCCTAGCGGTCCTAGGTGGCATAAATCCTAAGTGGACGCGCGATAGTTCATGGTAAGGAAACACAACTAGATCAAGGGTTGCAGTCCAAAACAACTTCAAGGATAAAACGTTTACATGGAAAAGCCCGTATGGCCTACGGCTAAGGACTGAACTTATACATGGAAAGAAACATACGAGTTGGGAAAACCTACATATGCTATATGTTAGGATGACATGGACCATTTCATGACATGGGGCAAGGGACATTCATGGTTAACACATGACGCGTGGAGGGATACTAGTACGAGAGTGCAGAGCAGATATACATGTTAGAACCAGGGAAAATATACATAATAGATACCGTGGGATATTAGAGGCGGTAGATACCTTGGGATAGTATACTTGATAGAAACCTGACGATGTGATACCTTGATTTATCATGACACCGTGGTTTATCACGATACCTTAGTTTAGCTTGCTACAGTAGTTCAGCCTGTTACCCTGGTTTAGTTTATCTATCTTGTAGTCATCCTTATGTTTACTTTCAGTTTATGCATGTCATGTTACCTTTACCTGTTTTTATACTGGAAGTAGATAGGACTTACCAGTCTTTATGACTGACCCCGTTTTCTTTCGCCTCTTTGTCTTCCGTTTCCCCCCAGGTTTCAGGGAGGAAATGATGTTGTTTAGTTCGGACTTCTTCTGTTGAAGGTCATCATGTATGGCTTGATGTATAGCTTGGTCTTCTCTTGGCTATGGCTGCCTTACCGCTTTACTTTGGGGAATAATTTATGAAAAGGTTTTTATGCTTCTTTATTATTGCAAGACAGGTTTTGATGTACTCTGATGTAAAAGGCTTTAGACCTTAATTATTAATGTTTATGAAAGTTCGATTTTACTTCCGCTATTTTATATGTTCTGTCTTGTGATATTTCTGTGCATGTTTACCAATAATGCCCCTCTAAAGCTAGTGCATTCCTTTGCGAGTGACCCTAGCGGAGGCGGGGAGTTACATTTGGTATCAGAGCAGAAGGTTACCAGTCTGGGCAAAAGTTTTTAAAACCTTCTGAAAACTATTTGAGAAACCGTTTACAAAGAAGCATTTTTCAAGAAAAGTTTTTAAAGGCTACTCCCCAAAAGCCATTAGCACCATCCTTTGATTCCTTGATTGAATCTCGTTTCCTTTCTTTCCTCCATCTGTGGTCACAGTAGTTCTAACTGTGACTAATCTTTGTCTAGCCACGTAGGTGTTTCCCGTACGATGGAGGTGGTTCTCGAGAGACTTGTTACTGAAGTTACAAGAAAGGATAATAAGAGTAAGGGTAAAGGATACCAGCTTAAGGATAAGCAACTGTTGTTATGGCTTAGTCCATCGAGGAGGACAAGGACAAGATCAGCGGAGAGGGAAATAGTACGCTCTCATTTGTAGGATACCTAAAAGAAATGGTGCCGTTTCTGGTAAAGGTTTAGTCATTCTTTTCTATCATCCCGTCCAGACTTTGTCTTGATCATTGTATCACTTAAGTCTGCTTGGATAGTTGAGTCTCTGCACCTTAGTACTAGCATGGTAGAGGATCCCAGTTTTGTCCCAAAAATCTGGTTGGAGAGTTGGTCCATTCCTTCATGACTTGTTGGATTTGAGAATGACATGTCTCAACTACGGATAAATTCTAAGGATAAAGTGGTCACCCAATAAGGGGTGCCATTCTCGGTTTTGGAAAGAGGGTAGTTAGACTCTCGACTCATCTTGGTGATACCCTCGAAGTCTCGTGTAACTTTTTTTTTGGGTTCTGTCATAGTTAGTTACCTAGAATCCCGGGATGCAGTTGTTGGTAATCCGCTCGAATAGAATTCAATGCTAAGGCGGATGATTCGTTTCGATTATGC
This sequence comes from Allium sativum, assembly GCA_030737875.1. Taxonomy (NCBI): domain Eukaryota; kingdom Viridiplantae; phylum Streptophyta; class Magnoliopsida; order Asparagales; family Amaryllidaceae; genus Allium; species Allium sativum. The sequence goes on along the minus strand of CM060909.1, from coordinate 574,002,856 downwards.
ATGAGTTATGGGAATCACCTTAGTAAGAACCCTTGGCAACATGGATTGGCATCGGAAAACGAGATCCAGAATTCACTAGTGAATTTTGGAGAGCTTGTATGAGTACGCAGGCATGTGTGAGCCGAGCATACTAGGGGAAGAATAAGTGAAAGTGAAACGAGAGGCGACAGTGAAATGAGTTCCACTCACACCTTGGAAATAGGAAGCAAGGAACTACGAAATCATGAAGTCAAAGGCGGTCAAGGCACGATGGAATTAAGCTCATGGAAATGCGGCTTGGACGCGCGCGTCACGTCTCTTTTTAAGAGTATATCTTTGATCCTTGGTTCACCTGTAAAGCTTACCTGCATGCTATCGCTTGGTGGATATCCTCTCGGTCCTGTTTCTGTTACAAACCCTGTAAGGAATTTGTCTTGTCTATCTTCTCGATCTTATCTTGGGAACCTTAGGCAGAACGCTATGGATGTAAACATGTATTTGAGACATGTTATGATTGATATGGTTGCAAGTGGTTGCAAGTGGTTGCTCGTGGATGCGCAAATACACGTTAGATACTAGATTGACGAGATCACGTTTCATGTTGCATATGCACGAGTATTTATACTTGTTTATGGATGAAATCGAATGTGTTATCATGCGGTTGTTTCATATGAATGAATGATTGTGCACACATATAGTATCTATATGACTAGGACTATTTGCATACATGTTGGATTCATGGCACTACGCATATTTTTGCATTAGAAAGATTATTCAGGCCTGATCATTAGCATTAGCTAAGGAACATGTACACACACGTTTTGCATATATTCATACAGCATTAGAAATCATCTAAGGACAATGGTTGCTTGTGGATGATGTTTTGAGTAGATGGATGATGGATGGTAGGATATGTTCTTCCTAACTTAGAGATTTCGGGGACGAAATCCTAAAAGGTGGGGAGAATGTAACAACCCGTATTTCGATAACATGTTAAAACGAGAATCAAGGCAGAATTTAATTTTAAATTCTGAATCAAGTAAAACGGGCTATGCCATTGCGTTCGTCTCGGAAAAATACGCGAAATAGAGTCCGAAATTTTGTAAATCGGAGTCCGTATGACCCGGTTAAGGCCCAAAGAAGTTTTCGGGAAATTTGAATTTCGAAACATGCAGAAATGGGGCCAGGCGGGAAAATTCCCGCCCAGACAAGTCGACTGGGCTGTCGACAGGGCTGTCGACTTGCAAGTCGACAGGCATGTCGACAGGCAAGTCGACAGGGCTGTCGACTTGCCCTGTCGGCTGATTCTGGTCTGGTGCACCTATTTTCTATCTTGGCTAGGTTTTTGGGCCTGGTTTGAAATCTGACGGTTCAGGTTGGTCCTAGGGTTAATCTAAGGGCCTAAAACTATCCTAATCTCTATAAAAAGACCCTAAACCTAACCTAAATCACTAAAAATCAAACCTAGCAACTAAGTGCTGCCAAAATCAATTTTGATCATGGCCTCCATCTCCAATCCCTAGAGCCTATGCATTCAAATCGGGTTCAAATCAAAAGGTGCAAGCTTGCTACACCAAATAGAGGCCAAATCAACATTGCTATGCGAGTTTCATGACGGATCTTCATCAAAGGAGCCACCTTTCTTCGTCAAAACGATTCATGCTCCTAGTCCTCTTGCCACGCTATGTAAGTTCTAGCTACTTGTAGATTTAAACGATGATCTTGATGTGACATGGGATAAAATGCAAAGTAACATGAGTATGTTAGCTTATGGGAACCTAGTTTGCCCCTTTTTCATGAACATATGACTTTGGGTTATGTTGTAGCGACTAAACCATGCTATTCATGTTACATTGGACCTAGTTTGCCATGCAAGATTGGACCTTTGCTTGTGGTATGTTAGCATGCACACTTGAAACCACTTTGACTCATGAAACATGTGCATGAATGTGACTTTGAGGCTATGCAAGTATATGAACCCGAAGTCCCTTATGATAATATGCAAGTTTACTTTTTTTTTAATCACATGAGTAACATGGGCATGTTCATCCCTTCATGATAGGTTTATGACATGAACACTTATGCAAGTAATCCCCTTGAGATACTATGCATGTTTGTGGCCAAATTTCCTTGTGATAGAATGCATGTTTGTGGCCAAATCACCTTATGACACTATGCATGTTTTTTTCCAAGGTTGTGCATGTGGAAGCCAATCCCTTTTTGGCATCATGCATGTTTTGAGGCCAATATGTGACGTAGTATCCTTATTATGTTGACTCGCTTTTGCTTGCGTTGGAAAACACGACTTTGGGGTAGTTAGATAAACATGAACATGACGCGAAATCTTGACTTGAATATGACATGAAAACTTGACTTGAGGTTACATGTGAACACGACATGTAAGTTGAACCAAAATGGGGGCATGACACGTGGGGTAAATTTGGGACTGGAAATTAGACACGTATGGGTTGTAAGCGTAATATAACACTAGACCAAACATGGTAGTGGCCAACTCGAGGTTGGGTTGAGTTTGTAGCATAAATCTACCCGGACCCGCCCGGCTTAACTAGTAGCTACAAACAATAGGATCCAATGTGAGAAGTTGGTCATGTTGCGCTTAAGACCCGAGGTTAGACTAGGTTGTGGTGTAAATCTACCCGGACCCGCCCGGCTTAACTAGTAACCACAACAAGGTCTAATGTGATAGGTTGAGGGTGCATTAATTAAATTAATGCCACATGATAAGGTTAAGTAAATTTGACTAATGACACTTAACCGATATGACACGAATGGGTAGGTTAAGTGGGACTGGACTTGATTTCTTAATGACACTTAACCATGCAAGATGATTAGGGGATGAGGTTAAGTAATTTACACTTAACTAATCCGACTTGGTAATTAGATGGGGTTAAGTAATTAAGACTTAACTAATCTAACCACGGTAATTAGATGGGGTTAAGTAATCCACACTTAACTAATCTAAACACGGTAATTCGATGGGGTTAAGTTAAACACTTAACCAATTCAAACTTGGAAATTCAATGAGGTTAAGTAACCAATACTTAACCAACTTAACGTGATAATTTAATGGGGTTAGGCAACTTATACTTAACCAATTATACATGATGATTTGATGGGGTTAAGTAACCTACACTTAACCAATCTAATACGCGGACCTGATGGGGTTAAGTCACGAGACCTTTTTTAGAATATACTTAACCATTGTAGTACGATTAGAGGATGGGGTTAAGCCCACCTATACTTAACCAATCCGACTCGATAATTTGATGGGATTAAGATAATCTATGCTTAATCGATTTAGCAAGATAATCCGATAGGATTAAGGTAAGCTAGTACTTGACCAATTTGATTTGATAGGGTTAAGTCATGAGCCTCTGGGTACACTTAACCAACTTGTAGGGCTAAGTCTTGAACTTAAATACTTAGCCAATCTTGACGTGATTCGTGGGCGGGTAAAGGCATGGACTTGAATGATAACACTTAACCCAATAAGACAAACCCTAGTTAGAGGAACTAGGTAGAGAATCATGGTTAATCAAGGATAACGGGAAAGGAAGCTAAGTGGTAAACCTTAGTTAAGGGTATCTAAGTAATAATTCTTAGCTAAGGACATAGGATTAATTCACAAAGCGATGAGTAACCTGATACGGTAGGTCATCGCTTAGTATACGAGGAGGAGCAAGTTATCTGGCTTGGATAAAAGCTCCAGCGCACTGGGTGCCGAAGCGGAAGCTTCGGGGGACGTGAGGATACTCTTGGGATCCCTCTGTGGGCTGCCAGGTAATTATACTAGGCTCATGAGAGGTTAAGGTCTGCGTTAAAAGGACCAAGAGTATGCCTTGGTTGCTATGCGAGCGACCTAAAGACTGGGATGGATTAGCGTGGAGTCGACGATTCTTGGTTTTTGCCCTGGATAGCACATTGCCGACTACCTACCATCTTTAGTCAATCGTGTACGTACGGAAAGGCAGGGAATCCCCAACAGACCATGTTCTTGCTATCGAGTCATGGGTGAGGTTGGCCCGTAGGAAAGTGGGCTATAGTGGGGCCGGGGAGTGGTTCTTATACATGATTTTTCTTGGATTGCCTTTCAGTAGTTGAGGGAGGGGTCACGGGGGGCCATAGCCACGGGTACAAAAACAGACCTTGATATCTGCATCGGCAGACGATTTAAAGCTCCCGACCGAGTTCCGTATTTCTTGATTTGCCCTGGCACGGAACTCGGATGGCACATTGGGGAACATGTGCATCTAGACATGGAAAATGATTCACGATACATACGTGGGATCAAGGGCGCGGTTGACGGGTGGCGTAATCCCTAGTGGTCCTAGGTGGCCAAGACCCAAACCGAGACACGAAAACGTTCATTAGGTAGCGTAATCCCTAGCGGTCCTAGGTGGCATAAATCCTAAGTGGACGCGCGATAGTTCATGGTAAGGAAACACAACTAGATCAAGGGTTGCAGTCCAAAACAACTTCAAGGATAAAATGTTTACATGGAAAAGCCCGTATGGCCTACGGAAAAGGACTGAACTTATACATGGAAAGAAACATATGTGTTGGGAAAACCTACATATGCTATATGTTAGGATGACATGGACCATTTCATGACATGGGGCAAGGGACATTCATGGTTAACACATGACGCGGGGAGGGATACTAGTACGAGAGGTGCAGAGCAGATATACATGTTAGAACCAGGGAAAATATACATAATAGATACCGTGGGATATTAGACGGGGTAGATACCTTGGGATAGTATACTTGATAGAAACCTGACGATGTGATACCTTGATTTATCATGACACCGTGGTTTATCACGATACCTTAGTTTAGCTTGCTACAGTAGTTCAGCCTGTTGCCCTGGTTTAGTTTATCTATCTTGTAGTCATCCTTATGTTTACTTTCAGTTTATGCATGTCATGTTACCTTTACCTGTTTTTATACTGGAAGTAGATAGGACTTACCAGTCTTTATGACTGACCCCGTTTTCTTTCGCCTCTTTGTCTTCCGTTTCCCCCCTAGGTTTCAGGGAGGAAATGATGTTGTTTAGTTCGGACTTCTTCTGTTGAAGGTCATCATGTATGGCTTGATGTATAGCTTGGTCTTCTCTTGGCTATGGCTGCCTCACCGCTTTACTTTGGGGAATAATTTATGAAAAGGTTTTTATGCTTCTTTATTATTGCAAGACAGGTTTTGATGTACTCTGATGTAAAAGGCTTTAGACCTTAATTATTAATGTTTATGAAAGTTCGATTTTACTTCCGCTATTTTATATGTTCTGTCTTGTGATATTTCTGTGCATGTTTACCAATAATGCCCCTCTAAAGCTAGTGCATTCCTTTGCGAGTGACCCTAGCGGAGGCGGGGTGTTACAATTGGTATCAGAGCAGAAGGTTACCAGTCTGGGCAAAAGTTTTTAAAACCTTCTGAAAACTATTTGAGAAACCGTTTACAAAGAAGCATTTTTCAAGAAAAGTTTTTAAAGGCTACTCCCCAAAAGCCATTAGCACCATCCTTTGATTCCTTGATTGAATCTCATTTCCTTTCTTTCCTCCATCTGTGGTCACAGTAGTTCTAACTGTGACTAATCTTTGTCTAGCCACGTAGGTGTTTCCCGTACGATGGAGGTGGTTCTCGAGAGACTTGTTACTGAAGTTACAAGAAAGGATAATAAGAGTAAGGGTAAAGGATACCAGCTTAAGGATAAGCAACTGTTGTTATGGCTTAGTCCATCGAGGAGGACAAGGACAAGATCAGCGGAGAGGGAAATAGTACGCTCTCATTTCTAGGATACCTAAAAGAAATGGTGCCGTTTCTGGTAAAGGTTTAGTCGTTCTTTTATATCATCCCGTCCAGACTTTGTCTTGATCATTGTATCACTTAAGTCTGCTTGGATAGTTGAGTCTCTGCACCTTAGTACTAGCATGGTAGAGGATCCCAGTTTTGTCCCAAAAATCTGGTTGGAGAGTTGGTCCATTCCTTCATGACTTGTTGGATTTGAGAATGACATGTCTCAACTACGAATAGATTCTAAGGATAAAGTGGTCACCCAATAAGGGGTGCCATTCTCGGTTTTGGAAAGAGGGTAGTTAGACTCTCGACTCATCTTGGTGATACCCTCGAAGTCTCGTGTAACTTTTTTTTTGGGTTCTGTCATAGTTAGTTACCTAGAATCCCGGGATGCAGTTGTTGGTAATCCGCTCGAATAGAATTCACTGCTAAGGCGGATGGTTCGTTTCGATTATGCATGAGTTATGGGAATCACCTTAGTAAGAACCCTTGGCAACATGGATTGGCATCGGAAAACGAGATCCAGAATTCACTAGTGAATTTTGGAGAGCTTGTATGAGTACGCAGACATGTGTGAGCCGAGCATACTAGGGGAAGAATAAGTGAAAGTGAAACGAGAGGCGACAGTGAAATGAGTTCCACTCACACCTTGGAAATAGGAAGCAAGGAACTACGAAATCATGAAGTCAAAGGCGGTCAAGGCACGATGGAATTAAGCTCATGGAAATGCAGCTTGGATGCGCGCGTCACGTCTCTTTTTAAGAGTATATCTTTGATCCTTGGTTCACCTGTAAAGCTTACCTGCATGCTATCGCTTGGTGGATATCCTCTCGGTCCTGTTTCTGTTACAAACCCTGTAAGGAATTTGTCTTGTCTATCTTCTCGATCTTATCTTGGGAACCTTAGGTAGAACGCTATGGATGTAAACATGTATTTGAGACATGTTATGATTGATATGGTTGCAAGTGGTTGCAAGTGGTTGCTCGTGGATGCGCAAATACACGTTAGATACTAGATTGACGAGATCACGTTTCATGTTGCATATGCACGAGTATTTATACTTGTTTATGGATGAAATCGAATGTGTTATCATGCGGTTGTTGCATATGAATGAATGATTGTGCACACATATAGTATCTATATGACTAGGACTATTTGCATACATGTTGGATTCATGGCACTATGCATATTTTTGCATTAGAAAGATTATTCAGGCCTGATCATTAGCATTAGCTAAGGAACATGTACACACACGTTTTGCATATATTCATACAGCATTGGAAATCATCTAAGGACAATGGTTGCTTGTGGATGATGTTTTGAGTAGATGGATGATGGATGGTAGGATATGTTCTTCCTAACTTAGAGATTTCGGGGACGAAATCCTAAAAGGTGGGGAGAATGTAACAACCCGTATTTCGATAACATGTTAAAACGAGAATCAAGGCAGAATTTAATTTTAAATTCTGAATCAAGTAAAACGGGCTATGCCATTGCGTTCGTCTCGGAAAAATACGCGAAATAGAGTCCGAAATTTTGTAAATCGGAGTCCGTATGACCCGGTTAAGGCCCAAAGAAGTTTTCGGGAAATTTGAATTTCGAAACATGCAGAAATGGGGCCAGGCGGGAAAATTCCCGCCCAGACAAGTCGACTGGGCTGTCGACAGGGCTGTCGACTTGCAAGTCGACAGGCAAGTCGACAGGGCTGTCGACTTGCCCTGTCGGCTGATTCTGATCTGGTGCACCTATTTTCTATCTTGGCTAGGTTTTTGGGCCTGGTTTGAAATCTGACGGTTCAGGTTGGTCCTAGGGTTAATCTAAGGGCCTAAAACTATCCTAATCTCTATAAAAAGACCCTAAACCTAACCTAAATCCCTAAAAATCAAACCTAGCAACTAAGTGCTGCCAAAATCAATTTTGATCATGGCCTCCATCTCCAATCCCTAGAGCCTATGCATTCAAATCGGGTTCAAATCAAAAGGTGCAAGCTTGCTACACCAAATAGAGGCCAAATCAACGTTGCTATGCGAGTTTCATGACGGATCTTCATCAAAGGAGCCACCTTTCTTCGTCAAAACGATTCATGCTCCTAGTCCTCTTGCCACGCTATGTAAGTTCTAGCTACTTGTAGATTTAAACGATGATCTTGATGTGACATGGGATAAAATGCAAAGTAACATGAGTATGTTAGCCTATGGGAACCTAGTTTGCCCCTTTTTCATGAACATATGACTTTGGGTTATGTTGTAGCGACTAAACCATGTTATTCATGTTACATTGGACCTAGTTTGCCATGCAAGATTGGACCTTTGCTTGTGGTATGTTAGCATGCACACTTGAAACCACTTTGACTCATGAAACATGTGCATGAATGTGACTTTGAGGCTATGCAAGTATATGAACCCGAAGTCCCATATGATAATATGCATGTTTACTTTTTTTTTTAATCACATGAGTAACATGGGCATGTTCATCCCTTCATGATAGGTTTATGACATGAACACTTATGCAAGTAATCCCCTTGAGATACTATGCATGTTTGTGGCCAAATTTCTTGTGATAGAATGCATGTTTGTGGCCAAATCACCTTATGACACTATGCATGTTTTTTGCCAAGGTTGTGCATGTGGAAGCCAATCCTTTTTTGGCATCATGCATGTTTTGAGGCCAATATGTGACGTAGTATCCTTACTATGTTGACTCGCTTTTGCTTGCGTTGGAAAACACGACTTTGGGGTAGTTAGATAAACATGAACATGACGCGAAATCTTGACTTGAATATGACATGAAAACTTGACTTGAGGTTACATGTGAACACGACATGTAAGTTGAACCAAAATGGGGGCATGACACGTGGGGTAAACTTGGGACTGGAAATTAGACACGTATGGGTTGTAAGCGTAATATAACACTAGACCAAACATGGAAGTGGCCAACTCGAGGTTGGGTTGAGTTTGTAGCATAAATCTACCCGGACCCGCCCGGCTTAACTAGTAGCTACAAACAATAGGATCCAATGTGAGAAGTTGGTCATGTCGCGCTTAAGACCCGAGGTTAGACTAGGTTGTGGTGTAAATCTACCCGGACCCGCCCGGCTTAACTAGTAACCACAACAAGGTCTAATGTGATAGGTTGAGGGTGCATTAATTAAATTAATGCCACATGATAAGGTTAAGTAAATTTGACTAATGACACTTAACCGATATGACACGAATGGGTAGGTTAAGTGGGACCGGACTTGATTTCTTAATGACACTTAACCATGCAAGATGATTAGGGGATGAGGTTAAGTAATTTACACTTAACTAATCCGACTTGGTAATTAGATGGGGTTAAGTAATTAAGACTTAACTAATCTAACCACGGTAATTAGATGGGGTTAAGTAATCCACACTTAACTAATCTAAACACGGTAATTCGATGGGGTTAAGTTAAACACTTAACCAATTCAAACTTGGAAATTCAATGAGGTTAAGTAACCAATACTTAACCAACTTAACGTGATAATATAATGGGGTTAGGCAACTTATACTTAACCAATTATACATGATGATTTGATGGGGTTAAGTAACCTACACTTAACCAATCTAATACGCGGACCTGATGGGGTTAAGTCACGAGACCTTTTTTAGAATATACTTAACCATTGTAGTACGATTAGAGGATGGGGTTAAGCCCACCTATACTTAACCAATCCGACTCGATAATTTGATGGGATTAAGATAATCTATGCTTAATCGATTTAGCAAGATAATCCGATAGGATTAAGGTAAGCTAGTACTTGACCAATTTGACTTGATAGGGTTAAGTCATGAGCCTCTGGGTACACTTAACCAACTTGTAGGGCTAAGTCTTGAACTTAAATACTTAGCCAATCTTGACGTGATTCGTGGGCGGGTTAAGGCATGGACTTGAATGATAACACTTAACCCAATAAGACAAACCCTAGTTAGAGGAACTAGGTAGAGAATCGTGGTTAATCAAGGATAACGGGAAAGGAAGCTAAGTGGTAAACCTTAGTTAAGGGTATCTAAGTAATAATTCTTAGCTAAGGACATAGGATTAATTCACAAAGCGATGAGTAACCTGATACGGTAGGTCATCGCTTAGTATACGAGGAGGAGCAAGTTATCTGGCTTGGATAAAAGCTCCAGTGCACTGGGTGCCGAAGCGGAAGCTTCGGGGGACGTGAGGATACTCTTGGGATCCCTCTGTGGGCTGCCAGGTAATTATACTAGGCTCATGAGAGGTTAAGGTCTGCGTTAGAAGGACCAAGAGTATGCCTTGGTTGCTATGCGAGTGACCTAAAGACTGGGATGGATTAGCGTGGAGTCGACGATTCTTGGTTTTTGCCCTGGATAGCACATCGCCGACTACCTACCATCTTTAGTCAATCGTGTACGTACGGAAAGGCAGGGAACCCCCAACAGACCATGTTCTTGCTATCGAGTCATGGGTGAGGTTGGCCCGTAGGAAAGTGGGCTATAGCGGGGCCGGGGAGTGGTTCTTATACATGATTTTTCTTGGATTGCCTTTCAGTAGTTGAGGGAGGGGTCACGTGGGACCATAGCCACGGGTACAAAAACAGACCTTGATATCTGCATCGGCAGACGATTTAAAGCTCCCGACCGAGTTCCGTATTTCTTGATTTGCCCTGGCACGGAACTCGGATGGCACATTGGGGAACATGTGCATCTAGACATGGAAAATGATTCACGATACATACGTGGGATCAAGGGCGCGGTTGACGGGTGGCGTAATCCCTAGTGGTCCTAGGTGGCCAAGACCCAAACCGAGACACGAAAACGTTCATTAGGTAGCGTAATCCCTAGCGGTCCTAGGTGGCATAAATCCTAAGTGGACGCGCGATAGTTCATGGTAAGGAAACACAACTAGATCAAGGGTTGTAGTCTAAAACAACTTCAAGGATAAAACGTTTACATGGAAAAGCCCGTATGGCCTACGGCAAAGGACTGAACTTATACATGGAAAGAAACATACGAGTTGGGAAAACCTACATATGCTATATGTTAGGATGACATGGACCATTTCATGACATGGGGCAAGGGACATTCATGGTTAACACATGACGCGGGGAGGGATACTAGTACGAGAGGTGCAGAGCAGATATACATGTTAGAACCAGGGAAAATATACATAATAGATACCGTGGGATATTAGACGGGGTAGATACCTTGGGATAGTATACTTGATAGAAACCTGACGATGTGATACCTTGATTTATCACGACACCATGGTTTATCACGATACCTTAGTTTATCTTGCTACAGTAGTTCTGCCTGTTACCCTGGTTTAGTTTATCTATCTTGTAGTCATCCTTATGTTTACTTTCAGTTTATGCATGTCATGTTACCTTTACCTGTTTTTATACTGGAAGTAGATAGGACTTACCAGTCTTTATGACTGACCCCGTTTTCTTTCGCCTCTTTGTCTTCCGTTTCCCCCCCAGGTTTCAGGGAGGAAATGATGTTGTTTAGTTCGGACTTCTTCTGTTGAAGGTCATCATGTATGGCTTGATGTATAGCTTGGTCTTCTCTTGGCTATGGCTGCCTCACCGCTTTACTTTGGGGAATAATTTATGAAAAGGTTTTTATGCTTCTTTATTATTGCAAGACAGGTTTTGATGTACTCTGATGTAAAAGGCTTTAGACCTTAATTATTAATGTTTATGAAAGTTCGATTTTACTTCCGCTATTTTATATGTTCTGTCTTGTGATATTTCTGTGCATGTTTACCAATAATGCCCCTCTAAAGCTAGTGCATTCCTTTGCGAGTGACCCTAGCGGAGGCGGGGTGTTACAGCTTGCATCTCACGCTCCATATATAATATAAAATCAAAAACCGTAGGGCGCTTATTGGAGATTGGATTTCCAACATGACAAAGTATGGAACCACCTTTCGATAGTGTATCTCTAGAGGGGAATACACTGGGTTCAATAAGAACGTCTTGTAACCCGACCCACACACGGCTGGCCACTCATTTAACTTGAGTGTACCGATCATATTATCACCAACGGTTGTGATCGACAACCGTTACCGAAAGCATATAGAAGCGAATAGAATAAGAAGCAATTGAATTTTCTCTAGATTAGGTGATAATACCCCTAATGGGAATGACCCACATGGCCATGTTGCCTGCCCGATTTCTATCATTTTCCGGTTGATGAGGTTTGAGGTCACGATTATCTTTCAGCACAATCTTGCCATCATTTACTTTGAATGACACATCATCATACATTCGTCCATATAAGTTGTCCTAGGACTGGAAAAACTGAAGGCACTATTCTATTAATCCATCTTAGGCAATTTCTACCTAGGATTAGCATAACAGCCCTTGCATTTTACTCCGTCTTTAATTATCTTCAGCATGAGTTGATTCATAATGCTTATACCAATACGGAGTGGTTTTCAGATATTAAATCTGATCCCGGTCTCTCCGTTTCGACAACAGAGGTATAAAATAACTAAACCTTTGATAGCCGGTGATTTAACTATCAAAGGAACATCCATACAATCAACGGTCCTATTTCCAAATGGAAATTCCATCGATCAAGCATCAACAATACTGGCCCCTTTAAATCAATTCCTTATTATATTATCATTTCCAATTTCCAATTCCCATCTTTCGTATCCTCCCATAGCTCTATTTTCTCTCTCAATTCTTGGGAAAAAAAACATTTCCAATATCCAGATTTCTTTATTAAAGAAAACATCTCTTATTCCAGTTAGAAAACATTTCTAAATACTCGTGAATCCTTATTTTCTATATTCAGAAAATATACTTTATTAATATCAGAAAATATTTCCATATTCCCTTTCTTAATTCTTCGTTGACCAATTCATTTCATTTTCTATGCATACAAAATATCTCTCATTTTATTTGGGGGAAAACATTTCCAAATCCTTTAAATTAACGCGATGTTATAAAAACATTGTTATTATAACTCAAACCATTTATCATTTATTTACTAACCATATCGATAACCAATCTTCACTACTGAACCTTAACCATTCCTCCATCGATCATGAAGTCAATCAAGTTGGGGTATAATTACCTCTCATACCTAAATTAAACAACATTCTCAAATTTGAAATAGTCAAAGCTCACAACTTCAAAACAAACATCGCTTACACGACTCTCAGATTCAATCTAAGAATTCACTTCTTTTATGGAAATTACTGATTATAACGGTAGCGTTATAATCACTGTTTACAAATATTTGATTTACAAAACATTTTTTATAATGGCAGCGTTAAAATCGCTATTTAGATTTATAAAACATTTATTGTAACGGTAGCGTTATAATCGTTGTTTAGATTTACAAAACATTTATTATAACGGTAGCATTATAATTGATGTTTTCAAATATTTGGTATATAAAAATATAACTTGTACTTATTGATTTCAATGAATAAATTAATAAGTAAAAAAATTAAATTTGGTTCAAATGGAAAGTAAATATAACTACTTCCCTAAATTCGATATAATCGAATTCCAATAAATAACTCTCTCTCTCTCTCTCTCTCTCGAATAATCTATATTCGATTTATATTCCAAACTTTGGAATTTATCTACCATTTCAGGTTAATTCAAATTCAATATTCACTTTGGAATTTATCCTTTCCAAATCATTACCAAATTCCTTTATAACCATTCTAGCCTACAAAACATTTTTTGTATTCCAAATTTTGGAATAAAACTCATTGTTTCTTTTAAAACAGTTATCCATTTCCCTTTCTCATTCACGTTCCAATTTGGATTCATATTTCAAATCTAAATTCCTTTATAGATATTTTATTTGCAAATTATTTGCTTTAAACTATTATTCGCTTTAATCATGAATGTATTCCTTTTATATGTAATCAAGTCAGTTTGGTTTCGTACTTTAAAATAATATCTTAAATCAAAATTCTATTCATAACTTCCATTCAGATTTTTACATACCAATCTCACTTGTATTGCAATCTTTTAAAATTTCCTTTATCATTTGTTAAGTTCAAATCTCATTTCAAATATTGGAAAACTGGTTTCCACTTTTTTTATATAAATTCAAAGTTGAATTTATTTTCCAATTTATTTCCAAAATAAATATTTTACCAAATTTATAAATATCGTTTATAAATTAATCTTCTCAATTTATCTGTTTAAAAGAAACAAATTTCTATTTAAAAGCTCCTTTAAAACCTTATAACGATTCTACATTCGATTATCAAATATCGATTTTGAACCAAGTATTAATTATACAATGATAATCCATAAATATTGTGTAATAATTTAATTACTCGATTTATTCGTTAAAACAAGTTTACATTTTCAAATCTATTTAAAAATCAAATTTCCATTTTGGAAATACTTTCTTTTTAAATCTTAAATTCCTATTTTATATTCAAAAATAATTTACGGTATTTAAAATACCAAATTTCTAGGGCCAGTGATATTTAAACACAACAAGATCAATCACAGTTAATATATCATAGCATATGTCACAATCAATGCAAATATAACAATATAAATGTTGAGGAATCCAGTTGGATCCCTCCAACCTGTTTCCCTACATCCACAGATGTTAATCAACATCAATTTCACATAAGTATGAAATATCATGGTAAACAGAACTAATAATCGATCAATGATATAACTATATTAATCATTTCAACCAATTTTGTTAGCCATTCATCCAACAAACATCACACAGTATAAAATTACTATAAATAAATTTAATACTCGTTTCTATAAAAATATAAAGATGTCAGAGTTAGTGAGTTTACTCACCTCAGTACGCAGTTGACAATTCTGCTTTGGTTCCCGCTTAAAATCAAACGAGTGTTTGATTTTATCACGAAATTTCAGTAGCTCCATTCTCAACCACATTAGTTCTACAACATACATTTCATCATTATGATTCCAATGTGACCAGTTCCGTCCAATTCTGTTACCATACAAATTAAATAGTTTTGTTAAAAGTTTTATCACCAAATAAATTAACTATTTACTTAAATCCTTAATATAAACCATATTATTAAAACCCTTTTTTTATTACCTACTAATCTACTTCCCTCAACCACGTTCAACCCCGTATCTTTGAACCAGTCATTACCGAAAAACGTCCTCCATTAAACTCCTTCCTTTAACACCATACATCAACCTGTTGCATTTCAAAAAATTTGATTTACTTCTTCTTTGCCATCAAACAAACGCCATCCCATGTTTAAAAGTAAACTTCTACCCAAACAACCACAAAACTATTTATTCCATTTAACTTTCTCCATGCACCGCTCGCAACTCCACCCTTAAAACATGCGTGCCCTCTCTGTATATCACCATTATCATGCTTCCACTTCCTTACTCCTCCCTGTAAAAAAGTGGCGAACACACAAGAACCCATCTTGACAATTGATCCCCAAACCAACATGCTCCTTAAACTTTTCTTTCCTGCCTAATTTCAAATGCTACCAGTAAAGAGACCCAACCCAACCACTTACGAACACAACACCACAGCGTCTTCCCTTACTGTCAATAACCCGCTGCTCATGATATTTCTCCTTCATTTCCAAAACCGTGACTTGCATCCCTTTAATTACATTCTCCTTCTTACAAAAATGAAACCTCTTGCTACTCCTCCCCTCAACACAGCGACCTCATCTCCTTCCATCTCGACACCACACCGCTAATCCCGCAACCCCACTGCAGAAAATGATCATACCCTCATCTTTCGCGGTAAACCCTGGTCTCTATTCATCCCCCAAAGAACCGTGTTCATCCCACCACCATGGTTGAAACTCACAACATAACACCACTCGAATCACACCACGACTTGACATCTGGCCCACCGCAACCCAGAAACCCCATGGCGGCCACTCCGCTCTCTGTCCCCCACTCCTCCGCTGGCTACAGATGGCCATAGCCGCTGCAGAAAATGAATTCGAGCTGCTCGAATTAGTTTCGCATTCCACGATTAAAATACGGAATGAATCCCTCAAATCTCAAATTTAAAACAGTCTATTTTTGTATTTTTTTTTCGCTGAAGTATTTGGGAAGAGCGGTTTCGATTTGTGGAAGCCTCAATTTTAATGAGGAGGAGGAAACAGTGGCTTTTTTTGTAAACGGTGGGTTCGAATGAAATAAAAGGGACGAAGGTATTTCTCTAATTTTATAAATGTTGGTTTCCAATGTGAAAATGGGTAGCCGCATTCCTTGATCCTGACAAAGTAACATGGCCAAACCCTTTTTAATAAATGATCGGATGAAATATGAGTACTATTTTGTCAGGAATAGGATTTTGCAGTATATTTTATATATACGGAAAGGGTTTGGACTTTGTTTTCGAATCGAAATATAAACATGAAGATGTTGTGTCTAGGTTTGGAAAGAGATAGATTAGGAAGTCAAGCCGAAATTGTTGAATATATCGTGTAGAGATTATTGAAGTGATTCGAAATGATGTGCAGATTTGCTTGGGCTCGTCCTTAGGATAAGGATTCGCTGATACCCTTTTGGGATTTCATGCGATTTAGATAGGATTTTGAAGGCGTTGTGCTGGGATTTGCACTGCATAAGGATTTAGTCAACATTCAGCTATATTTCATAAGATTTTGTAAATGAATTACTTATGTTATAATAGCAATCCTATTTCATAAAATATAAAATATCCCGCCGTCTCAAACACCAATCAAAACGCTGCGATCGATGTGTAAGGGTTTAACTATATTTTTACCACATTGGAACAAGTTACAAGGTTTAATTAGAACGTTTGAAGAAGATATAAATTTAATTAAATAAATTATTATTATCGTATATATTCAAACAAAATATCAAATAGTTCCAAAATAAACATATTTTGATTTTAAACTCTATATTTCAAATTTAAAATGATGTTCGGATTATCTAAAATTGATTAATTTATAAAATAAATCGTTATTATTTATTAACAATTCCACAACGACTATTTGAAAATTTCCGAATTTTACACTTCCATTAGAAAAATATAGTCAAACAGATCTGAATGTTTCTAGTTTCAAAGAAATATGATATATAACAAATCTTGTATATTCAGTTGAAGTTGAAAACGTAATATTACGAATTACCGTGACTTTATGAGCTCGATTATAATTATATTACAAATTATACGTTAAAAATTTGTTTAATTAAATAAATTCCTTATAAAAATCGCTTTATATTTCAAATAAAATATTTAAAACCAATTTAAATATTCAGAGTTAAATAGCTCAAAATCCGGGTCATTACATTCCTTCCCCTTAAAATAATTTTATCCTCGAAATTGCTAAGCAGTAAAAATGCTATAACTCTAACTCCTCATAGCCTACTTAGTTGAAATTTTATATTCCATATCTTTATAACCCAGTTCTTACATTCCGTATCTTCATAACCCAGTTCTTACATTCCTATCTTCATTACCCAGTTCTTACCCGACCTTCAAATTCTTATACCAATACTTGACCATTCATAATTCTTTCCAAATGATCTATCCACCATTTTTGGACAATCCATCGTAACTTTCTTGTCTTCAATCCATATGCTCTTCTGTATATCCACACCCATTCCAATTGATTTTAAATCCATTTATCAGTTTCACTATTCCACTTGAAATTTTATTAACCAATTCTGATTTTCTTATTTCAATTACAATTAACAACTCGATTTTAAATTATTAAAAATTTCTTGAAAATTTTCTAACTCTTTAAATTTTCGAAAAATTTCGCCAGCATCTCCTTTGCACGGCTCAATCGGTACAACCACAAATCGCCTTTCTAGGCCTTCTCCAATCCAAAAGAAAATCAAAAAGCCAAGCGGCTTGCCCTATATGCTCATAAAATTATCAAACCCAAGTAATATTATAAACATGTACATTTTTGTCGAACATAATTCTATCTCTTGCATTTGCTTCCATTCAATATCTGCTCAGCATACATATATCCATTACTAGTTGGTTTTAAATCAATCCAACTTCTAGTTTTTAACACTCTAATAAACTTCTGATTAGTTCGCTTCCATTCTATCAGTTCGAATCTGATTTCTGTTTAAGTCAATCCACTTATTATACTTGAATGCAAATTTATCACAATTCAATTTTAATTAACAATATCCAATATATATATATATATATTCAACTTGCTTATTCATAAATTGAATTCATATTAGTAATTCGAATCTCAACATTTTTCTTTATTTAATTTTACTCAGAATTATTTTTAATATAATCCAATTTTGTTTAACTTAAGTTAAATTTCAATTCATTCGATACATTTTTACCATTTCAATCTATTCAACTTATACAAGTTAAATTTTAATTCCAGAATTCAAATTCGTTTGAAATCATATATATTTATACATATTTATAAACAACTCAATTCAAAACATTTAAATTTCTAAAACATCTTGTCCTTTTTAAACAAATTTTTTATTCCCAAATTACTATGGTAGCAATCCGTTACTCAGAACTTGAAAATGAATACTGATGATGTCACGACCCATCATCAGAATTATTTTCTCGCCATAGAAGTGATTTTATTGCTTAATCACTTTCAAAAACCATTTAAAATCATTCTTATTCAAAAATACTTTAAAGTAATGTTATATTACTTTATAATGTTTCAGAAAATATTTTCTGACACCCGGAATTTAAATTCCAATTCTGGTTTGAACATAATCTTGGTTTGTTCCATTCGTACACATTATCCATGTACAAATTATATTGGGTTATATGTAACCATTTCAGTATTTCATAATTCCATCTGATTTATGATGACAACCAACCAAATTGATAATTTTCAGAAAATTATTCCTTTTATATCAAAAATAGCTTTTGGGCAAAATTATTTTATTTACCCAGTTTGAAACAATAATGTATCGAATTGTTTTGTTTGAGAGTATAGAAACACCTTTCGATGCAGTTGTACATCCTGTATCGACCAGAATTCATAAACCACTCAATAAACCAACCAACACAATATAAAACCATTTTATATCAAACCTACAAATACGCGCTCATATATATACACTCAAACTCAATCTAGGGTATTACTAACCCATCTCTATTGAGTTATGCCATAGAGCCAAGGTTACTATTCAACCTTCAGTTCTGATACCAAAAGCAACGGCCCGAATTTCCGTACTCATTGAGTCGACTAATAACACCACTCGTCCAACCCAAATTGCACAGAAATACAAATCATTATTAGAAAGAAGTTGGAGGATGAGAAATAGAAAGAAAGAAATATTAGAATAGAAGAAAACGAAGATCACAAACTCACAACGGAACGAATAAAATATATTAGATAACATAAATTTTGAAATACAATTCAGTAACTTTATATACATACCATCATCGGAGCACGACAGCTATTTATGGAACAGTTATAAACACCTGTTTCCAGATACGAACATAATACATAGCGGAAAAATATGATAGTCTATAACTAACTGGTGAAGCTTCCTGCTTCAAACTCCTCCAAGTGAATCTGTAAAATCCCGACTACTTGACTGCCCGTACAAATTTGGGGCACCCATGAGTTTAGGGAAAACAAACAAAATAAACTCTGGGTCAATCACGGGACTGGTGTGAGTAAACCCCAACCATTGGTTTAACTTTTAAAAACCCTTTCGAAAAAGAGGATAATCTTAAGACCGATCCACACATAAACACAGATGGTTTTTACCATACGATAACCCAAAATATTTTTGATGTCAAATCCAGTGATACTATAATAATGTCTACATCAAATAAATAGAATCTAGCGGAACGCTTGCATCTCACGTGTGACGACCCCATTTCCCGTACAGACGGAGACATGGTAATCTTTGGAATATAATACAGAAACAAATAATAGCAGAACAGAATTAAATAAATACACCAGATAATGTACAATAGAATACATTGGATAAACGTAATCATCAGAGTTACACAGTATACAGGATCATACTTAGTACAAATACAGTTCAGCTATACATAAATGTCTACAGCGGAAACAAACAAAATATGTACAATAGGAGCTGAACAACATAAAAAGAGATAAATAATAGAATCCATCTTCAGCTCCAGCTATCCCGAAAGAACCAGCTAAACCTGAATACAAGGCTGCCCGTGTAGATAAAGGGGCACCCGAGTTTGAAAGTGAAACAAACTACGAGTCATTCATGGGACTGGTATGAGAAATCTATTCAACACATTTAATATATGGCTAATCACAGGACCACGCCACTTTCGTGGAACGGGTTTACTCCATTGGATTGCCAGTGCTTTAAAAACAAATCTTTCTTTTAAAACATCGCAATGCTTTTTATAAAATGAAGCCATTATAAGACTCAGTTCCCATCACACAATGCAACGCAAACCGGAGGATAAAGTTTTACTTTATAATGGCCAAAATATGATTGATACGAATTAAACAAAAGCATTTGATATTATTGCTAGTGTTTATATGTTTCAAAAACAATTTGAATCATAACTATCAATCATAGGCGACATGGGTACCATATATCATGTCGCCATATATATATACAATCAAAACCGCACAATCACGTATTTGGAAATCGGATTTCCGTCATGAACCAAGGCAAAAGATAGTCCTTACCGACTTCGAGACAATCTAGCCCATGTCTCCGGAACAACCACAACTGCCCCTGGGAGCGATAGGGCCAGTCCACACGGAGTGGATTATAGTGCCTGAACAATACGTTTCTCCGCCCTTTGGGGCGTAAATGAGCCAACAAATGACTCCATCGGACCCGGATCGTCCGATCAAACCGAGGCGCCTCGCAACAGTAACAACCACATAAGTCAAACACGTCAGGGCGTGTAAAACCACTGATGCCACTTCTAGCTAGAAAGAAACGCATGTCCTCCCTGAGGTCCTCTCCCGTTTCTAGTTCATAACGGGGTGTGAGGCTCGCGATTTCACATTATACACAAAGCTACGCCACACAGGCGGTGCTTTGATCATCTCCACAAGACCTTGCTTTTCAACAGAAGCCCTGTTCATTAGCCACTTAGGCATGCCACACTAGCAATTCATGCCATGCGACTGATGTCCATCGATATACAACCTCTGAGCTCATGCGTTTCAGAGAAGGGCGTTAAGCAAAAGAATAAATTCTCCGCTGCCAAACAGATGTACATTTAACAGAGATCAATCAACACAAAATAAAATCCAATGTCAGACGCACAGTCCATTTACAAGTCCGTTCTGGGTCTGAACGAAACCGGAGGCACTATATACCTCGCAAACCCATCGATCACCACGTACGTTTGGACGATCACCACTCATTATCCATATTTCGGGATGCCTCCCAATCAGGACCTCGGTTACCATCCAAACGAGGTGAAGATCTCCGGTCTTCGACCACCGTCTTCATCTTCGATTTCTTATCGTCGATTCAGTTATTCAGAATGGGATAAACTCGGTCTTTCTGAGCAACTCGCGTATATAATAAACAAGTGCAACACTAATATATACACGCATCATTTCAATTCATTAGTCACTAACCGTCAATCAGTAAGAGAACGATTTCCCAAATATTAACCCCGTAGGCCGAAACCAACATCAGATCAACACCCAGGAAACCATTCGACTTAGCCAACCTTCAGTTAATTTCTAAATCACATCCATATCGTTTATAATATTTTATAACGATTTATCGCTATTTTTATTTATTTTAAAATAGCCAATTTATTCAAAACGACGCTTCGGGCCATAGCGCGGCCGTGGCGCTGTTTTTCTTCAGATTTGATTTACACATATCTGAAAATCTAACCGTTGGATCTTCACAAAATTTACATCATTAGAAAGATCTTTTCAAAATGAATCCAACGGTTCCAGTTTCGGGAAAATTCGACAGTAGGATCTCCCGGTACAATTGTTTGAAGTTTCGATTTCAAAATACGATTTTCAGCGTCGTTATTCGATTAAATATAATTATATTTATATATATATAAATATAATCGATTCTGGCGCTGTTTTTCTTCAGATTTGAATTAAACATTCCAGACAATCCAACCGTTGGATTTTTACAAAGTTGGTGCCGTTGGAAAGATATTTCCAAAGCGAACCCAACGGTTGTGATTTCAGGAAATTCCGATGGTCGGATCTCCCGTACTAATCGTTTGAAATCACGGTTTCAAAATACGAACTGCAGCGTCGTTATTCGATATATTTTAATTCTATTTATATATATATATATCGATCCTTCGATTTCAAAGCTATATTCTTTTCATACATTTGATAAAAATGATATTTTTATCTAACTGTCTTCTATTTCAACACTTCACTATTTTTAACAATCCATTTAAATAATAAAAATGTGATTTTTATTGTAAAACAATTCATTTCAAAACTCTATTATTTTATATAGTTCATATAGGTAATAAAAATAGGATTTTTATTATAAAACAATTTCTTTCAAAACGGGATTATTTTATACATTTCATATAGATGATAAAAATGTGATTTTTATTATAAAACAATTTATTTCAAAATATGAATACCATTCAACACATGAATTTCAATTCAACGAATGAATATCGATTCAACACATGAAGGTTTTCTATAGTTTATATATATATAGATAAAAATGTGATTTTTATATTTAAAACATGAACACCATTCAACACATGAATTTCTATCCAACGAATGAATATCGATTCAACACATGAAGGTTTTCTATTCAACAAATAAATATAGTTTCAACAAATGAAAATAATTCAAACACATGAATATTATTCAAAATTTCGGCAGCATAACGGCAGGGTAGTTAAAACTGGGACCGTCCCTAGTACGGCTCCTCGCTCTGCCTTAAAACCTCGCGGTTTTTGACAATGGGGATCATGCATCTAGTTCGCACGCAGACGGCATGTATATATTTATTTCATTTCCACAAACTAATCCTATGTGGTTTCAACCAAATATTTCTCAACCACAAATGGGTATTTTTCAACCACAATCAATCAATATCAACCACAAACAATTCCAATCAACCATTCGCTATCAATCAATTTTCACACCAATCACAACCAATAAATATCGCCCATGGTTTGTGGACGAGGGGCGTGTATATATATATATATATATATATATATATATATATATATATAGCAATTCACTTCTATTTCGACACATATATAATTTTTACAACGCATATATAACTTATACATCGAATGTACAACTTATACAACGCTTATACATGAGGTGTACAACGCTGATATAACTCATACATCGATCATATAATTTATACATCGTCGTTTTCCATATCGTTTATAAATTAGAAGTCTCACATTGGGTTCCACTCCACCAAAAATAGCAGAAGGCTCAGAAAAATATGTGGTCTCTTCTAGAATGTAGAAGACGTCCACACGATTCCACTGTCTCTTGTTTCACTGAATTTCATCAAGAAACGAAAAAGATATGATTTTTACAGTGAAATCAAAAACCGTAGCGCTTTAAACTGCTATAATATAGTTAAAATAAAAATAGTCGTATACCTTTCTGAAACGTTCAAAACTAGGTTACGCGATTTCGTGAAATCCGTGAATCGATAGCTCGATCGGGCTACGCAGTGTCGAAGGGGGAGGAGAGAGCTTCTCGGCGCTAGTGGTGGGGTCCAGTTCGACGCTGGCAGGAGGGTGCGGTGGCGGTTGGAAGTCGCGGATTTTGAGGCGTTGGATCTCGACGATGGCGCAGCTACAGGGGTCGAATCAGGTTTGGATGTGGAGAGGGGATCGAGACCTTCAAAAAGTTCAACTGGAGGGGGTGGCGAAAACGCCTGTGGCGGCGGCGATCGGTCCTGGAAGGTTTGGAGCCTCTTCTTCGATCGGGGAGAGAGAAAATTACGTTTTTTTTTTAAAAAAAAATTATGATTGGCCGTTGGGTTTTAAAGGGGTTTTCTGACATGACCACCAATCTAAACCCAACGACTGTCGTCCCTAGCGTTTTTCCCCCATTCCGAACACAATGAGATATGTTTCGTAGGCCCATTCGACTGTTTCAGTTAGTTTTTCTTCAATTTAAAATATATAACACTCGATATTCAATTTGAACGTACATTTCAATTTGCCAGAGCCACAAACTGATTTGAAAAATTCCAGAAAAATAAATTTAGCTATGTTTTGACAATACAGTCCCAACAAAACTAGTTTCGTCGAATTCTGAGACCGTTTGCAAAAAGGCCCATTTCTGGTCGATCCAATTTAACTGTAATTGACCAAAACACGTTTTCCTTCGCCACGCTCACATACTAGCTTCAAAAATTATGAAATTTGAAATCCAGCAATAACTTTACATCCCGGATCCAACAAAAGTGGTTTCATCGAATTCCGAGGTCGTATGCAAAATGGCCAATTTCACGGGCTATATAAATTCCATAGCGACCTTTCTAAAAATTCATTTGGCCATAACTTTTGCTTTCCGCTATGAAAATTCGATTTTTCAGATTTGTTAGAAAGGTATTCACTAACAGATTTAAATATTTTTGGTTTCGCTCAAATCCGTTTTGTTTTTCACCCGGTACAGTCCGACAAAGTTTGAATTCAATTTTTGAAACTACAGCGCCATTTTAGGCCTTGTTTATAATTAGAATTAATTATATTCATTTTCAAACGTCGATTCAAACTCCCTTTTCATTGCTATTATTCAAAATATTTATTTTAAATATTTAAAATCCATTATTTTAGCCAATTTAAAAATTTTAAATTGGTTCAGATTTTCTGGGTCGTTACAATCTCCCCCACTTAAAGCTTTTCGTCCCCGAAAAGGAACAAAGTCGAAAGTGGTTTGATTAATCAACTCTACGTTCGATCTGGCTTCCATTCTCCAACTTTTTAGTTTCTGAGAATTTTCAAATTCTTCAAAAATTTGGCTAACACCCGGAATTTT
Organism: Allium sativum; assembly: GCA_030737875.1. Taxonomy (NCBI): domain Eukaryota; kingdom Viridiplantae; phylum Streptophyta; class Magnoliopsida; order Asparagales; family Amaryllidaceae; genus Allium; species Allium sativum. Next base: position 573,978,157 of record CM060909.1, on the reverse strand, counting down.
CGAAAAATTTCGCCATAACCTCCTTTGTACGGGGAGAGGTTTGGAAATTTATTGGGCCGTATTAGGTACCCAATAAATCCTAATAAGCATACACATATTTATAGTGATATATTCTAGTGTTTACAGGGGAGCGTGTATTGATAATAACTCCAGAGAATAAATTCTTGTCACCCTGTCAAAGCCTGAGGGAGTGTGTATTTTAAATGCTCCAGAGGATAAATCCTCGTCACCTCGTCCCGTGTGGGAAATAAATAGTCCATGTGTCATATCTAATAACTAGAGAGACGTGATTATTGTCAACTCCAGACCCGTGTGGGTTTTTTTATTAATCTGGCAATTTTATCGTTACAATTTAAATAGTCCATATCAGTCATTAGTTCAACCTGTAAAATATAGTCATCGCCATACAAGCCTCTCGCTCGTATGGTAAATCTTCCACCTCGTCACACAAGCTCCAAATGCTTATGTGGTATATGATGAAGTATGCCTATCTTCCAGAAGTATGCCATGTAATGTAGTTCAAAATTAATTGTTACTATCCTATGGCGACGTTTATTTTTACACACAGAATAACCAGCACTCCGCATCCAATGGCATTCATAGGAGTTGATATAATAATATTTCGCATCCAACTCATTAAGGTTTACCTATTTGTCGGGCACGCAAATAAAATCTTTACTCAATAGCTATCCATTTACCTGTTCAAACATATATAATACACATGTACATATATTTCTATTTATTTTCTAATCAGTTCAATGTGTGATTTAATCGAATGAATTCTACCATTCATTCTATTATTGATTAAATTAACTATTGTTCCAATACTTCAATTAATCAAATTTATCATCACACAACACAAACAACAATCAAATTGTTTTTAACTTTTCAAAATCATACAAATCAATTTCTATATTCTTTTAAAATCATTCAGACTACATAATTAAAAGTGCACATCCATGAAAAGAAAATAACAATAGAGTAGAGAACTAATTGGTAATGCAAAGTATGGTAAATGTACCTTGCACTGGAGTCAATCAGAGATATCCACTCGACATCTAGGATAGGCTTTCTGAATGCTCTCCTCAGTTTCCCAAGTACAATCTCGCAGATCTCCACTCCATTGCACTTTGACTAAGTGAACCTTCTTGTTCCTCAGTTCTTTGGTCTCTTTGCCGATGATCTTTAGCGGCTCTCGTCTCACAGCTAATTCTGGAGTAATTTCAATATCCTGTTGAGCTGCTTCTTCCACGAGCAAGTCTGGATCATGAACGTGCTTTCGAAGTTGAGATATATGAAATACATCATGCACTCCAGGCAACCAATCAGGCAATTTAACCCTATAAGCGAGAGTTCCGATCCGTTCCAAAATAGGAAACGGACCAATGAATTTAGGTGCCAACTTTCCAGTCTTACCAAACCGGATAACTCCTCTCATCGGCGATACTTTCAAATATACATAGTCGCCAACAGCATAGGATATATCTCTTCTTCTTCTATCAGCATAGCTCTTTTGTCGGCTTTGAGCGGCGAGTAATCGCTTCTTAATAAAATCGACTTTGTCGGCAGCTTCTCGGATCATATCTAGTCCCAACACAAGTCTATTACAGGGTTCGACCCAACAAGCAGGAGATTGGCACGGTCTACCATACAATGCTTCGAATGGCGACATTGTCAGGCTCGCCTGGTAGCTGTTGTTATAAGAGAATTCAGCCAAATGCAGATGGTCTTCCCATGATCCACCAAAATCTAGAACACACGCCCGCAATAGATCTTCTAAAATTCGATTCACTCTCTCAGTTTGACCGTCTGTCTGAGGATGATAAGCGGTGCTCAAGTTCAGCTTCGTTCCCAGCTCGACTTGAAATGCCTCCCAGAATTTGCTAGTAAATATTCTATCTCTATCACTGACTATACTGAGCGGCACTCCATGAAGTCTAACAATTTCCTTGAAGTATATCTGCGCCAGACTCTGAGCAGTTCTGTTTGATATGACAGGTATGAAATGGGCGGTCTTCGTGAAGCGATCTACGATCACCCAAATACTGTCATTTTCTTTTCTGGTTCTGGGCAAACAATCTATAAGTCCATGGAAATATGTTCCAACTTCCAACCAGGAACGTCTAGCGATTGTAACAATCCAGCCAGTTTCTGTTGGTCGCTCTTGACTAGCTGGCAAGTAGGGCATCGGCTAACATATAAAGAAATGTCCCTCTTCGTCGACTTCCACTAGAAAGTGCGTTTGATGTCATTATACATTTTGCTTACTCCCGGATGGATACTAAGTTTTGACTTGTGGCATTCATCCAGTACTTCCTTGCGGAGCTCAGCAATGTTAGGGACACAGATTCGATCCTTCAGCCTTAGAATCTCATCATTATCAACTTGAAAACTCGAGGGTTCGCCTTTCTGAATTATCTCCCTGATCTTCTGAATGAAGTGATCATCCTTCTGAAGAGCAGATATTTTATCTATCAATGAAGTCGTGATAATAAAGCTGGCGATCATCTCATTCTTTCGGCTTAACGCATCGGCCACGACATTGGCTTTCCCTGGAGTGTATATAATCTCAAAATCGTATGCTGCAAGAAACTCCATCCAACGCTGCTACCTCAAATTCAAGTCTTTCTGGGTGAACAGATACTTTAACGACTGGTGATCTGTAAACAGTACAAATCTCTCACCCAGAAGATAGTGCCTCTAGATTTTCAAAGCGAATACTATCGCCAATAACTCAAGATCATGAGTGACGTAGTTTTTCTCGTGCGGCTTCAGCTGATGGCTAGCATAAGCAATCACTTGACCCCTTTGCATTAACACTGCGCCAAGGCCTTCTCTAGAAGCATCAGTCCAGACTTTCAAATCCTGATTGCCATCGATGATGGTTAACGCTGGAGCAGTCGTTAGTCTTAACTTTAGCTCTTCAAAAGCCTCCTCACTTTCTGGAGTCCACTTGAATTTAGAGTGCTTCTTTGTAAGCTTCGTTAAATGACCAGATATCTTCGAAAAGTTTTTAATGAACTTCCGGTAATAGCTAGCCAATCCGAGAAAACTACGGACTTCAGTGGGGGTACTGGGCTGTTTCCAATTCTGAATAGCTGTGATTTTACTTGGATCCACAGCAATTCCTTTTTTCGATACGACATGGCCCAGAAATTTCACTTCATCTTGCCAGAATATACATTTGGATAGTTTGGCTTTTAATACATTCCTTCTGAGGATTTCCAAAACCTATTCCAAATGCTTTTCGTGTTTGGCCTTTGATTTAGAGAAGATTAGAATATCGTCAATGAAAACCAGGACAAATTTATTCAAAACCCCTCTGAACACTCTATTCATCAGATCGATGAAGTAAGCAGGAGTGTTACATAAGCCGAACGACATTACTAACCACTCGTAGAATAAGTTGGGACCTCTGAATGCTGTCATTTGAACACACTCTTCGGCAATTCGAAGTTGATGGAAGCCTATAGCTAGTTCCATTCGTGAAAATACTTGTGCTCCATTCAGACGATCCAATGAATCATCGATCCACGACAATGGATATTTGTTCTTTATGGTCTGTTTGTTCAAATCATGATAATCGACATATAGTCGTAGAGTACCGTCAGATTTTGGGACAAACACCACTGCTGCTCCCCAATCAGAGAAACTAGGCCAGATCAGACCCTTCCATACTAGCTGTCGTGTTTGATTGTCAAATTCCTCTTTCTCTTTCAAGGACTTTCTTCGAATAGCGTGAACTACCGGCCTTGCATTAGGAATCAAAGCGATCTTGAAATCTATTTCTCTCTACAGAGGTAAGCGAACAACTTCTTCAAACACATCCGCATAATTTTTGACAACAGGAATATCTTTGATGAGGTCAGGAATATTCTCTGTGACTTCTGGGATATTTTCTATTTGAGCTGGAGAAACATCCAAAGCTGCCCAGAAGTCCTTTCTATTTGAAGTCGGACCTTCACATGGTACGGTTATATAATTACCTGATTGGGCCTTTGCTTTAACCACTCTCTCGGCGCATCTAACCTCAGCTTCATATTTGGTTAGCCAATCCAACCCCAATATAAGATCAAACTCCTTAAAATTCATGACGATGGAGATAGTAGGGAATTTATAGCAGGAAAAAGAGACAGGTACTGCACAAACCCAACTGAGATCGATGGAACCCCCAACCGGATTTTGGACAGTCATTGGTTCTTTGAGCTTCCTCAATTTCAAATCCAACTTCTTAGCTGCATTCTTTGAAATAAAGCTTCGTGACGCGCCGGTGTCAAACAGTACTTTAACTGGAATATTTTTGACATTAAGCGTGCCTTCTAAAACATCAGACCTTCCCTGACTATCTGAGGGTGCTGAGGTTTCTGCCACTTCATTTACCTGAGCCTCCTTGGTTGCCTTTAACAGCTGGCAATCCTGCTTTACATGGCCAAACCGATGGAAAATGCTACATTCTCTGGTCTCTTGAAACTTGTTCTTTGACTTAGGTTCACTCTTCTTTAGTTTCTTTAAAGATCTGCATTTTCCTTGCAAATGCCCTTGCTTATGGCAGTTATTTCATACAGCGGTCGTTACTAGTTCTTTCTCTGATCTGGCCCTTTTTCGATTGGCTTTGGGCGCCTTACTGACCTCAGACATTGTACTAGCCTCAGGACGATCAGTTTCAGATTCAATTTTATTACTAGAGCTGACTTCTTCTTCGTATTGTAACATACCTTTCTTGTCTAGATCTTTGTACTGATAAGCCATTTATATCATTTCAGAAAAGGGGAGCTTCACGTTCCTCATTACACTGTTCTGATATTTTCTTTGAAGCCCGTTGATAAACCTCAAATTCTTCCTCTTTGGATTTTCAATTAGATGAGGGGAAAAGTGAGAAAGTTCATTGAATTTCTTATGATATTCGGGAATGGTCATATCTCCTTGTATCAAATATGAAAATTCATCACATAGTCGCTCAATTGCTTCTGGAGGAGTAAATCTTTCCAGGAAAATCACTTTGAATCTATCCCAGGTGATATCACCGTCTGGATTATCCTTAATAACAGAATCCCACCAGAACAAGGCTTCGTCTTTGAGTGCCCAGGAGGCCAATAATCTTTTCTGGTCATCCCTCAGCTTTATTCCTTCGAAGATTTTCTCAGCCGAACGAATCCAAGCTTGTGTTCTCATAATAGATTCTTCACCCGAGAACGGCTTTCCACCCAGATTTCTATATTTCATATATAGGGCTTCAATATCCGGGTCAGTATCACTTCTTCTGTTTCTAGCACTCATTTTCTAGTTCTTCTACAAATAGCAGATCAAGTGTCAGGTCAACAGAAAAGATATTTCAAAATATAGAGACAAATACTTGAATGTAAATGTGTCTATCTAGGTGTTATTTCATTCTGCTACTTATACTAGGATATTACTGATCCTATCTGTAATGAGTTACCCGTCCTAGAATACTACTGGTTCTATTTCTGACGAGTTCGTTAATATGTTATATTCCAGAACTAAGCTTAACCAAAGCTCTGATACCACGTTGTGACGACCCCATTTCCCGTACAGACGGGGGCAAGGGTAATCTTTGGAATATAACACAGAAACAAATAATAGCAGAACAGAATTAAATAAATACACCAGATAATGTACAATAGAATACATTGGATAAACGTAATCATCAGAGTTACACAGTATACAGGATCATACTTAGTACAAATACAGTTCAGCTATACATAAATGTCTACAGCGGAAACAAACAAAATATGTACAATAGGAGCTGAACAACATAAAAAGAGATAAATAATAGAATCCATCTTCAGCTCCAGCTATCCCGAAAGAACAAGCTAAACCTGGATACAAGGCTGCCCATGTAGAAAAAGGGGCGCCCGAGTTTGAAAGTGAAACAAACTACGAGTCAATCACGGGACTGGTATGAGAAATCTATTCAACACATTTAATATATGGCTAATCACAGGACCACGCCACTTTCGTGGAACGGGTTTACTCCATTGGATTGCTAGTTCTTTAAAAACAAATCTTTCTTTTAAAACATCGCAATGCTTTTTATAAAATGAAGCCATTATAAGACTCAGTTCCCATCACACAATGCATCGCAAACCGGAGGATAGAGTTTTACCTTATAATGGCCAAAATATGATTGATACGAATAAAACAAAAGCATTTGATATTATTACTAGTGTTTATATGTTTCAAAAACAATTTGAATCATAACTATCAATCATAGGCGGCATATGTACCATATATCATGTCGCCATATATATATATACAATCAAAACCGCACAGTCACGTATTTGGAAATTGGATTTCCGTCATGAACCAAGGCAAAAATAGTCCTTACCGACTTCGAGACAATCTAGCCCATGTCTCCGGAACAGCCGCAACTACCCCTTGGAGCGATAGGGCCGATCCACACGGAGTGGATTATAGTGCCTGAACAATATGTTTCTCCGCCCTTTGGGGCGTAAATGAGCCAACAAATGACTCCATCGGACCCGGATCGTCCGATCAAACCGAGGCGCCTCGCAACAGTAACAACCACATAAGTCAAACTAGTCAGGGCGTGTAAAACCACTAACGCCACTTCTAGCTAGAAAGAAACGCATGTCCTCCCTGAGGTCCTCTCCCGTTTCTGGTTCATACCGGGGTGTGAGGCTCGCGATTTCATGTTATACACAAAGCTACGCCACACAGGCGGTGCTTTGATCATCTCCACAAGACCTTGCTTTTCAACAGAAGCCCTGTTCATTTGCCACTTAGGCATGCCACACTAGCAATTCATGCCATGCGACTGATGTCCATCGATATACAACCTCTGAGCTCGTGCGTTTCAGAGAAGGGCGTTAAGCAAAAGAATAAATTCTCCGCCGCCAAACAGATGTATATTTAACAGAGATCAATCAACACGGAATAAAATCCAATGTCAGACACACAGTCCATTTACAAGTCCGTTCTGGGTCTGAACGAAACCGGAGGCACTATATACCTCGCAAACCCATCGATCACCACGTATGTCTGGACGATCACCACTCATTATCCATATTTCGGGATGCCTCCCAATCAGGACCTCGGTTACCATCCAAACAAGGTGAAGATCTCCGGTCTTCGACCACCGTCTTCATCTTCGATTTCTTATCGTCGATTCAGTTATTCAGAATGGGATAAACCCGGTCTTTCTGAGCAACTCGCGTATATAATAAACAAGTGCAACACTAACATATACACGCATCATTTCAATTCATTAGTCACTAACCGTCAATCAATAAGAGAACGATTTCCCAAATATTAACCCCGAAGGCCGAAACCAACATCAGATCAACACCTAGGAAACCATTCGACTTAGCCAACCTTCAGTTAATTTCTAAATCACATCCATATCGTTTATAATATTTTATAACGATTTATCGCTATTTTTATTTATTTTAAAATAGCCAATTTATTCAAAACGACGCTTCGGGCCATAGCGCGGCCGTGGCGCTGTTTTTCTTTAGATTTGATTTACACATATCTGAAAATCTAACCGTTGGATCTTCACAAAATTTACATCATTAGAAATATCTTTTCAAAACGAATCCAACGGTTCCAGTTTCGGGAAAATCCGACGGTCGGATCTCTCGGTACAATCGTTTGAAGTTTCGATTTCAAAATACGAACTGCAGCGTCGTTATTCGATTGAATATAATTATATAATTATATATATATATATATATATATATATAATCGATTCTGGCGCTGTTTTTCTTCAGATTTGAATTATACATTCCAGACAATCCAACCGTTGGATTTTTACAAAGTTGGTGCCGTTGGAAAGATATTTCCAAAGCGAACCCAACGGTTGTGATTTCAGGAAAATCCGATGGTCAGATCTCCCATACTACTCGTTTGAAATCACGGTTTCAAAATACGAACTGCAGCGTCGTTATTCGATATATTTTAATTCTATATATATATATATATATATATATATATATCGATCCTTCGATTTCAAAGCTATATTCTTTTCATCCATTTGATAAAAATGATATTTTTATCTAACTGTCTTTTATTTCAACACTTCACTATTTTTAACAATCCATTTACATAATAAAAATGTGAATTTTATTGTAAAACAATTCATTTCAAAACTCTATTATTTTATATAGTTCATATAGGTAATAAAAATAGGATTTTTATTATAAAATAATTTATTTCAAAACGGGATTATTTTATACATTTCATATAGATGATAAAAATGTGATTTTTATTATAAAACAATTTATTTCAAAATATGAATACCATTCAACACATGAGTTTCAATTCAACGAATGAATATCGATTCAACACATGAAGGTTTTCTATAGTTTATATATATAGAGATAAAAATGTGATTTTTATATTAAAAACACGAACACCATTCAACACATTAATTTCTATCCAACGAATGAATATCGACTCAACACATGAAGGTTTTCTATCCAACGAATAAATATAGTTTCAACAAATGAAAATAATTCAAACACATGAATATTATTCAAAATTTCGGCAGCATAACGGCATGGTAGTTAAAACCGGGACGGTCCCTAGTACGACTCCTCACTCTACCTTAAAACCTCGCGGTTTTTGACAATGGGGATCATGCATCTAGTTCGCACGCAGGCGGCATGTATATATTTATTTCATTTCCACAAACTAATCCTATTTGGTTTCAACCAAATATTTCTCAACCACAAATGGGTATTTTTCAACCACAAACAATTCCAATCAACCATTCGCTATCAATCAATTTTCACACCAATCACAACCAATAAATATCGTCCATGGTTTGTGGACGAGGGGCATATATATATAGCAATTCACTTCTATTTCAACACATATATAATTTTTACAACGCATATATAACTTATACATCGAACGTACAACTTATACAACCCTTATACATGAGGTGTACAACGCTGATATAACTCATACATCGATCATATAATTTATGCATCGTCGTTTTCCATATCGTTTATAAATTAGAAATCTCACATTGGGTTCCACTCCACCAAAATTAGCAGAAGGCTCAGAAAAATATGCGGTCTCTTCTAGAATGTAGAAGACGTCCACACGAGTCCACTGTCTCTTGTTTCACTGAATTTCGTCAAGAAAGGAAAAAGATATGATTTTTACAGTGAAATCAAAAACCGTAGCGCTTTAAACTGCTATAATATAGTTAAAATAAAAATAGCCGTATACCTTTCTGAAACGTTCAAAACTAGGTCACGCGATTTCGTGAAATCCGTGAATCGATAGCTCAATCGGGCTACGCTCGAAGGGGGAGGAGAGAGCTTCTCGGCGCTGGTGGTGGGGTCCAGTTCGACGCTGGCAGGAGGGTGCGGCGGCGGTTGGAAGTCGCGGACTTTGTGGCGTTGGATCTCGACGATGGCGCAACTACAGGGGTCGAATCAGGTATGGATGTGGAGAGGGGATCGAGACCTTCAAAAAGTTCAACTGGAGGGGGTGGCGAAAACGCTTGTGGCGGCGGCGATCGGTCCTGGAAGGTTTGGAGCCTCTTCCGCCTTCGATCGGGGAGAGAGAAAATTAGTTTTTTTTTTAAATAAATAAATTATGATTGGCCGGTGGGTTTTAAAAGGGTTTTCTGACACGACCACCAATCTAAACCCAACGACAGTCGTCCCTAGCGTTTTGCCCCCATTCCGAACACAATGAGATATGTTTCGTAGGCCCATTCGACTGTTTCAGTCAGTTTTTCTTTAATTTAAAATATATAACATTCAATATTCAATTTGAACGTACATTTCAATTTGCCAGAGCCACAACTGATTCGAAAAATTCCAAAAAAATAAATTTAGCTATGTTTTGACGATACGGTCCCAACATAACTAGTTTCATCGAATTCTGAGACCGTTTGCAAAAAGGCCCATTTCTGGTCGATCTAATTTAACTATAATTGACCAAAACACGTTTTCCTTTGCCACGCTCACATACTAGCTTCAAAAATTATGAAATTTGAAACCTAGCAATAACTTCACATCCCGGATCCAACAAAAGTGGTTTCGTCGAATTTCGAGGTCGTATGCAAAATGGCCAATTTCACGGGCTATATAAATTCCATAGCGACCTTTCTGAAAATTCATTTGGCCATAACTTTTGCTTTCCGCTATGAAAATTCGATTTTTCAGATTTGTTAGAAAGGTATTTACTAACATATTTATATATTTTTGGTTTCATCCAAATCCGTTTTGTTTTGCACCCGGTACAGTCCGACAAAATTTGAATTCAATTTTTGAAACTGCAGCGCCATTTCAGGCCTTGTTTATAATTAGAATTAATTATATTCATTTTCAAACGTCGATTCAAACTCCCTTTTCATTGCTATTATTTAAAATATTTATTTTAAATATTTAAAACAGGAAAATGGGCTGAAGGAAGTTTTATTCAAATTATTTGGGCCTACGGACGCGGCTCTTTTTTTTTCATCTGAAGGAAGCGGTCGTTAAACTTTTGTCCAAGGAAAAAGACTTAGCAACATTTAAATTTTTTCTTCTGTTTAATTTGGTTGTGATCTTCTTCATCACCGACTTCTCGATTCAAGACGACACTCACTCTAATTTTGTATTCGATTTCTCCATTGTCAATCGATTATCGTCTTCTTTCATTGCTACAGATCTCCATTGGCGATTTCTATTTTCATTAAACAATTAGGTAAATTCAGGTATGCTTCTTTGATTTCTTTCGAGTATTTCTGTTTTTTATTGCGTATAATTGTTGTCGATTAATAATCGATTTTTTGGTCATCTAGGTTATACAGCTTGTTCTTCTTCCAGTAATTGATATCGAATTTGGATTTATTTCAATGGAGAAGTAAGATTTTAATGTTTATTTTTGCATTTCTTCAACAATGTTTATTGTTTTATAGTTTGATGATGTTCCGTCGTTCTAGTGAATATTATATGTGGTTTGTTATTTTATGCTATGTTTATATAGCATTACTGCAGTATTCACATTTAGACTATAATCTTGCCAGTGATATGTTTATTTATCATATGGTTTTTTAGTTAGTGTATTCTTGTTTAATCCAGCCGCAATATTGGTTCTATTTTGTTATGATATGTAAATTTAACATTTGCTGTTACTGTTTTATTCGTTTAAGTATTTTAATTGGATTTTTTTTGGTAGTTCTGATACTATCAATAATGAAGCAAATAGTTTGCTTGTTATCTTTGAATACAATGAGAATTGTTATTCTACTCGTCTGACCACGACCTCTTCTTTATTTGGTGTTAAAAGTGAAATATGTGATGTTTGGCCACATCTTAATCGGTTTTCTATTGAGATTTCTTATGTTCTTGAGAATAAGACTATAGTTATTGACACTGATTCAGACTTGCTTAGCATTTTATGTCTTCTAACTTTTAAGAAGAGTCAATATTTCAAGTTTACGGTTAAGGAGAATGTTGGTGTTATGGAATCTGATAGTAATGGCTGTGGTTTGGGTTCTGAAAGCATACAAAGCACTTCGATTGGTAGTAATTCTGGAACAAATTGCGAGTCACATGCCGATTCATCTCATTATTTGAAAGATATGTTAAAAAAAGGTTCTCAGAAAAATATTGCGGATTTTCTTGGTTTTTGTTTTAATGGAGCTGAGGATTTTAGAGAGTTTTTAATGGCGTATCAAATAAAATATGGTTATGCTTTGATTTTTGTTAGAAATGCTCCGGATAGAATTTCGGTAAATTGTTCTTGGATTAATGATGGTTGCAAGTTTTATGTTAATGCTTCTTCGGATCCGGGCTTGCTCTCTCGATTTTTTATTAGAACTTATAATTTTAATCATTCGTGTGGAGCGGGTCTTAGAGATGTTAATAAAGTAACTATTTCAAGTAGATTTGTTAAATCTTTGATTTTGGATCAAATTCGGGATGCTCCTATGAAGAAGTCAAAGGATATCATTGCGGAATTTAGAAGAGAGTATAATTTCAATTTATCATACTATTATGCTTATAGCGGAAAACAGTTAGCATTGAAAGAGATATATGGGGATGATGCGATGTCATATAATGATTTATGTTGGTATTCGGAGGCATTGCAACAGTATAATCCTGGTAGTTATGTATCTATGGATGTTGATTCTTCAACCAATCAGTTTGAGAGAATTTGTCTTGCTTTTGGTGCTTGCTTGCTTGGTTTTAAACACTGCAGACCATTAATATTTTTAGATGCTGCTCATTTGAAGGGAAGACCTGGAGTTTTGTTAGCTGCTACTTCTAAAAATGCTAATCAAGGTACGAGTTTAATTTTACTTTTGTTTTCTTTTTCTTGGTTCTTTTTATACCTATGATACATGAAACTATCATTTTTATGCACATTAACTAATTTTAATGCAACAATGCTTACACTAGATTTGTTTGCTTCATTTATCAATGGTTCCACTGGAAGTGTTTGTAGTATTAATGTTTAGACAGTAAGGTACTAAAAGACTAATATATAATATATGATATATTCATATATCATTTTGATTCTAATTCAATTGTGTTTGCCAGACATTACTATCATATTTCTGATGCTTAATGAGGCTCATGTATTTTTGTTGTGGAAGGTCATTAATTAATTATTTTGCAGGTTTCTTTCCTCTTGCTATGGGTATTGTTTCACATGAAAACGAATCTAACTGGTCTTGGTTTTTGTCCCATTTGAAAGAAATGCTAAATGAAGACCGATCTCTAGTTTTTATGTCTGATCGTCATTGGGGTCTCTTATTAGGTGTTCCTAAAGTATTTCCTTCTTCATATCATAGCTACTGTTTGCTTCACATGGAACAAAATATTGGTAGTGTTGTGAAGGCAGCTAAAGGTGATTCTTCTATTGTAGAGTTATTCAAACTTTGTGCTAGAGCTTCTAATATGTATGATTTTGAGCGATATCTTTCTAAATTTAAGAACATTGGGGGTATGGCTGCTGAAAATTTTCTACAAGATAAACCTTTTGATCACTGGGCAGATTTGTTTTTTCAAGGAAAGCGGTATGGTGAATATACTTCAAATGTTGCAGAAAGCTTCAACTCTTGGATTTTGGAAGATAGAGTAATGCCGATAACTTCTTGTTTGGATGGTATTCGAGTGAAAGTTATGGAGCAAATGGCTAGGCGAAGGGAGGAATGTCGTTTGTGGACAACGACTCTTTGTCCTGTTATGGAGGAACGCTAGTCTAAGTTAGTCGATGTTGGTTTTGGCTGGGATGTTTACAAGTCTTCAGACTTTGTGTTCGAAGTAAAATCCCCTAAATCTCATTTTGTTGATCTCGAAAATCATTTATGTAGCTGTAATCAATGGAGAATTACCGGATTTCCATGTGCTCATGCAATCAAATGTATTAATAAGTCAAGGTTATCAGTTTACGACTATGTGGAGCACTACTTTACTGTTGACGCTTTTCGATCTTCATATGCTGAAGCCATTAATCCAATTCCTAATTTTGATAAGCCAGTTATTGCTGAAAATGATGTTATTATTAGGCCTCCTAAAGAAGTTCGCGGAGCTGGTAGACCTTCTACAAAGAGACGTGGTGGCTATGGCTATTCTCAGAATAAAAGAAATAAATGTAGCCAATGTAATTCTACAGGCCACAACAAAAGAAACTGTGAGGCTTCTTCTATACGTTGATGTTTAATACTGTTTTTTTCCACAATGACCAATTTTTATACTGTAATGATACATATAGTTATCATTTTTTTTATTATGCAATTCATATATGTAAACTGTTTGACTATATGACTATTATGATAATGTTGTTTGAGTGATTGATTTATGTTAGATTTGCTTTTGGCTTCTGTGTATGTTTAGTGGATGTATTATTGTTTGTCATTTAATAATGCTATCTGTAATTTTTTTTAATTTTAATGTTGCTTAGTTTCTGTATGCTGTTTATAATATTGTATGTTTGACAGTGATATGGCGATTTTGATTTTTGTTATACGTTTGTATTGCTATAATATTGTAGGATGGTTATAATTATGTATAATGGTTATATTACATAATGTTTATGATGCCATTTGTATTATGTTTGGTTATAACATTGTTCGTCAATTTCTGCTAATTATAATAGTGGTTGATGGTTATTTATGTTTAGCATGCATTTTGTCATTTTGTTAGTTGACAGTATTATTTAAACAGACAATTTACGCTATCTGCATATAGCACTGTGCTTTTGAGAATAAGATAATTTATATTTTTTAATGTTTAAAGCTATTACAACTGTTATTGTACTAATTAATGTTTAGATTTCATCGACAGCAAAAAATAGAAAATATTTTTAAATAATGATAGTTTCATATATCATTTTGATATTCTGTAATGTTGGAAAACTTTTGAGACAACATCATATCATTTTGATATCATTACACACAATTTAACAGCATCTTACTGCATGCAAAACAACAATATTGCAATTTGATGATGAAATGAAACATATCAAACTTTCAACGTTACCGTACTACAAATGATGTTATCAGCCCATATTATTACAGACTAAACAGTTAGCATAAGTCTATTGTGCTTTCTAGAAATATAGCAAGGAAACTTATAAGAAAATTACAAGTAAACTTCAATATATCAAATCTAATTGCAATTAAAAATCAATCTTTTTTGCTCTGCTACTGGTTTCATTTGTTCCTTTTCCGCCGTTGTAGATGATTTGAAATACTGTATCCGCTTTGAGTCGGTCGATCTCTTCCTTTTCATACATCTGCGGAAGATTTCCACTGTCAAGCAATTTAATGTTTGTCATTACAAACCAAGCACAGTCATTCCTACAAATGGCAAGAAAAGCATTTAGTAACAATCAATTATTGAGCTTTTTTTAAGACAGTTTACAAAATAGTTGAGTGTTGCCGCGTGGATGGTTATGATATCACTGTTACAAAGGTATTACTTAATACTTTTCGTATGCTTTATGTGAATGAAAACTGGAAACCACTAAATCTATATTTTAGGAATGACTAAATACTTACGAGGATGGTTCTTGCCGCGGGGATGGTTCTTGTATTAGTGTTTTTTTCCCGAAACTTTTATTCAAGATTCCCTTTTCCTGCCATTTTTTCTCAAATAGCCCTTCAATCTTCTTTCTCTGTATAAGTAGAAAATAATTAAATTATGATAGTTGAATGTAGCATTATTTAGTTTTTGTCCATCAAGATACTAATTATTTTACCTGATCAATAGCGTGCCTGTAGCTTGGATTTGACATCCTTGTAGATCTAGTTAGAGGTTTATTTGAATCATAATGGGTCCATTGCATTGTGACATAGTTCAATTTCAAAAGCGTCCAATGGTTGATATGATGCAACGGAAAGAATATGTTGTCGGTATACTCATTCAGAACAATACTTTCTATCATAGGAAGAACTAGTTTGTGTATCACATTATCCAAATCATTGCTTATTGCATTCTGCATATTAATTTTTTTTAGCATAATTTTTAAAGAACTTAACCTTACTTTTAAAAAAGGTTTGCCTTACCGTCATTATAGTGGAGAAGGTATAACTGTGCTCATACAACTCTTGATTTTGAACATACCAGTCAATTATCTGATAGAATAAAGAAAATAATAAGCTGTGTTGGTAGCTTTATACAAAAATGATAAGTTTTATATCATTTACAAAATATTTGTCTATCTTTGTTTTCGGCTGTTCATTCAATATGAATATAAGCATAATACGTATGTTGCTAATTTTCCAGGTGTGGTAGTGGCATTATATCAAAATGATACATTTATGTATCATTTCAAATACACCTGTTTATTTTCAATTTTTCCTGTTAATCATATCCCAGCTATTATCATAGCATGCAAGGCTTTTTTTTTGCATGTACAGTTTATATATACTATGTATTGTTGAGGCTTTATATCAAAATGATAAGTTTATATATATCATTTTGAACATACGTGTACATTGTCTATTTTTCCATCCTATTAAATGTGAATATAAGTTATACACAAATAAAAAGAAAAATACCTGGCCATCTGTGTACAATTCCAGCAAAATAGATTCAAGCATAGATTTTACAATTGTAATCCCACCCCTTTTACCATCATCTGATATGAAAACCACCGAGCTGCATTTTACGTAAACACAAAATAAGTTAGTAGGTATTATTTCGATGAAATTGTAATGAAAAACTATTAATGATAATATAATTACTTACTTCTCATTCTGATTTGTTTCAAAATACGAAAGAACTATGCTTTTCTTGCTTTCTTCAAGAAGATTTAGAAGCTTGCTTTTTTTGACATTTAAACTAGTTTGATAGTTTTCTCTTTTTGGCAAGTATGCATCAATATCTACTAGTTTGACTGTATTGTCCGTACCGGTGTCATTTTCTTCATTGCTTTCTTCTTCAATGTTTTCTTCATCGCTTTCTTCTTCAATGTTTGATACATCTTTCAACTCGCTGTCAATTTCTTCTTCGATACTAATTTTATTTTCATCTTCCTTTTCCAGATCGGTTTTTTCTACATTTTCTTCATGTTCATTTTTCCTTTCATCAACTTTTCCCTCAGCTTCTGATTTCTTTCGAGCAGCCCTTGTTGTCACCCTATTAACCAATGAGCTTGGGGCTATTTCTATTTTTGACTTTAATTTTTCCTTCTCTCTCCTTTCTGCTTCTTTCCTTTTTTCCTGTAGAATTAGCATTTGTTGTGTGATTTTCAGATCAAATGTGGGACCTTCGAAATCAATTTCATTTTGCTTATTTACATTTTGGCTTTCATCTTCTTCTTCTGTGCTGCTGGTTGTTTTTGATTTCAATTTCTCAATTTCTTTTTTCAATCCTACAATCAACTCTTTCTCTTTTATTCTTTCAACTCTTTCATTTTTCAGCTCTTCTTCAGTTTTTCTTAGTTTACTTTCCAGTTGTTGTATATACTGCTGAAGAGAGGCAATTTGATTATTATCATCATCATTTTCCATTTCAGATCTGTGTGGAGCATGTTGAACTTGCAATTTTTCTTGTTGCAGTAAAGTCATCTCATTTTCAGTAATTTGTCTCAAGTTCTCAAAAATCTGTTCAAAAACATTAATAAAGTATCTAAATGATTACATATAAATTTACAGGACAAAAATGTGAATTGAATATTACCTTTTCATCATCCATTCTGGTTAATGTATCATTTGTGACAATGTTCTTTAGACAGCTTATATCCCATTTCACAAACCTTGGGAAATTATTGTTGCATTTTGCCTTTTCTTCAATTAAATTAACATGTTCACAAAGAAAATACTGCAAAAGTAAAAATAAAAGCATTTGAGAAAATTATATGTTTGGGTATGCAGGAAAATAAAATATGCAGTGTAACTGTGAAAGTTAATTAAATGCTATTTTCAACTATCATTTTAATTTACAAACAAAAAGGTATGTGTTATATAATAAGGTAGAAGATAGAAATTTTATATCTATGTTAATAAACCAATTGTAGCTAAAAACAGAAGGTTATATAAAATGATATGTGAAATTATCATTACATATTTCAATGTAACATCTGAACAAAAACATTGACAGAGAAAGCAAATTCTGATGTTTAATTAACAAAATTTAAAACCTTTGAAAAAAAGAAGGTTTCAATGATCAAAGTTGAGTTAAAAAGTAACATAAAATAATGATATGTAGATCTATCATTTCAATGTAACTGGTTTAAGTGTACTTAGAGAAGCAATTAAGTTAATAACATAGGGTGTTGCCTGAATAATGCATTAATAAAAAAGGGTATCTCTTACCAAAATTAGCATGGAACATCCGGACATTTGACGTGGCTTGGACTTGAACACTTTTAGTGAACGTAACAGTGAACATTGTATTGTTAATGGCCATGATACATCAAACATTTTTTCTTCATCAATTAAGTACTGTAGATAACCCCAAGGTAAATACATTTGGTTATCTGGAAAAAAGAAAGTTATCATTGCTAGAATTATTATTAGTTTTGGTAAATCAGTTTGATATTGATAATTTTCATTTTCAAAAACAAAGTTAATTCTAGCAATGGTATGTATTTTAGTAATATGATCAACTATTCCAAAATTCCTTACAACAAATTCTTTACAGTAGTCAGATAGGTGTTGAAAAGAAGATTTTGGTAGAGGAAATAAGTTTTTTCCATGTATTGGCAAACCAAACAGCAATGCAATATCTTCAGTCATAATTTTTAAACTTTTTTTCCCAATTTTGAAATCTTCATTCTCATCAGAAAATGTACTAATAAGAATATCCACAGTCAAAGTTGATTTTCTACATTCTTTCAAAGTTACGTAACCTTCATATATAGAAAAAATGAACTGATGAAATGGTGTTTGTTTAATGAAATCTAATTGATCTGCTGTAAAACCTTTGCCTTTTTTAATTTTTTCCATTGTTTTGATCATGGCCATTAAACTACAACGATACTGATTTGTATCAACTTCTTTCTTTTTCTTTGTCCTTTCTCTTTTTTTTGTATTTTTAGCTGCAGTATTCTGTGCATACACAAATGTTTAAATGTTAATATAACATCACAAATTCAGCATAATAGACAAATTCACCAAAACATTATAAATGATATATAAAACTATCATTTTAATACTATTAAAAGTAACAGTAAATAACATATTGTTATTGATACCAGTAAGTAACAATAAAACAAGAGTAAGTAACAGTATGATAACTGTAAATTGTTAGTGAACATGGATAAAAATGATATATTAAGCTATCATAATTAACATTATCAATATTCTAAGCAATTTAAGAATAAAATGTCATATGAAATTATCATTACTTATAGGACAATCATGTTACTAGAAATGGTACCATTACAAAAATGCTATATGGAACTGTCATTTTATTTATATCTTAATTCATCCGAAATCACAATTACTAAAAATGCTATATGGAACTGTCATTACTTATAGGACATCAAGCCTTTATTTCACGTTTAAACCAATTCAATGACTAAAAATACATGGCACACACAACAACAGCAATAACAAGGCAAAACTAAGTAAAAAAAAAGGTCAAATCCAAAGGATAAAAATGATATATTAAGCTATTATAATTAACATTATCAATATTCTAAGCAATTTAAGAATAAAATGTCATATGAAATTATCATTACTTATAGGACAATCATGTTACTAGAAATGGTACCATTACAAAAATGCTATATGGAACTGTCATTTTATTTATATCTTAATTCATCCGAAATCACAATTACTAAAAATGCTATATGGAACTGTCATTACTTATAGGACATCAAGCCTTTATTTCACATTTAAACCAATTCAATGACTAAAAATACATGGCACACACAACAACAGTAATAACAAGGCAAAACTAAGTAAAAAAAAAGGTCAAAACCAAAGATCGTGCAAACCATTCCTCTATAACTATCTTCTTTCACAAATCTTAATCATGCATTAGATAACAAATTAAAATGCAAAGTGATATCTATAACTATCATTATATTTTGTTTGAATGCAAAATGATATGCTAAAAGGCAAAGTGATATCTATAACTATCATTATATTTTGCTGGAATGCAAAATGATATGCTAAAAGGCAAAGTGATATCTGTAACTATCATTATATTTTGCTGGAATGTAAAATGATATGCTAAAAGGCAAAGTGATATCTATCTATAACTATCATTATATTTCACTGGAATGCAAAATGATATGCTAAAAGGCAAAGTGATATCTATAACTATCATTATGTTTTGCTGGAATGTAAAATGATATGCTAAGAGGCAAAGTGATATCTATAACTATCATTATATTTCGCTGGAATGCAAAATGATATGCTAAGGGGCAAAGTGATATCTATAACCATCATTATATTTCACTGGAATGCAAAATGATATACTAAAAGGCAAAGTGATATCTATAACTATCATTATGTTTTGCTGGAATGTAAAATGATATGCTAAGAGGCAAAGTGATATCTATAACTATCATTATATTTCGCTGGAATGCAAAATGATATGCTAAGGGGCAAAGTGATATCTATAACCATCATTATATTTTGCTGGAATGCAAAATGATATGCTAAAAGGCAAAGTGATATCTATAACTATCATTATGTTTTGCTGGAATGTAAAATGATATGCTAAGAGGCAAAGTGATATCTATAACTATCATTATATTTCGCTGGAATGCAAAATGATATGCTAAGGGGCAAAGTGATATCTATAACCATCATTATATTTTGCTGGAATGCCAAATGATATGCTAAGAGGCAAAGTGATATCTATAACCATCATTATATTTCGCTGGAATGCAAAATGATATGCTAAGAGGTAAAGTGATATCTATAAATATCATTATATTTCGCTGGAATGCAAAATGATATGCTAAGGGGCAAAGTGATATTTATAACTATCATTATATTTTGCTGGAATGCCAAATGATATGCTAAGAGGCAAAGTGATATCTATAACTATCATTATATTTCGCTGGAATGCAAAATGATATGCTAAGAGGCAAAGTGATATCTATAAATATCATTATATTTCGCTGGAATGCAAAATGATATGCTAAGGGGCAAAGTGATATCTATAACCATCATTATATTTCGCTGGAATGCAAAATGACATTATATTTCACTGGAATGCAAGATGACATGCTAAGAGGCAAAGTGATATCTATAACCATCATTATATTTTGCTGAAATGCAAAATGACATGCTAAAAGGTAAAGTGATATCTATAACCATCATTATATTTTTCTGGAATGCAAAATGATATGCTAAAAGGTAAAGTGATATCTATAACTATCATTATATTTTATTGGAATGCAAAATGACATGCTAAGAGGCAAACTGATATCTATAATCATCATTACATTTCGCTGGAATGCAAAATGATATGCTAAGAGGCAAAGTGATATCTATAACTATCATTATATTTTGTAATTCATGTATCAGGATTTTCTCGTTCTCATTTAGACGAAACATACAAAATTACAACAAAATCTAATACCTTCAAAACCCTAGGACGCTTCCTTGAACGCACAGTACCTTCTTCATCGGCGATTTGCAGTGCGAGTTGCTTAACTGCTCTTGATTTTGCAACTCTACCCTTTGATTTCCCACTTTTTGGAGATTTTTCCTTCGACTGAGGAGTTGATGATGCTCGATTCGGGGATCTTGCCTTGAATACCCAATCGCCTATCGGCAAATTAGAAGTCGAAGTTGAAGAATCTGTTTCAGTTGTCGACATTACTGATTTTAGGGATTGATTTTTTTTTTTGGATCGAATATACTGATGATTTTTTGATCGAGACAAAACCCTAGAACGAATGAAAAGGGGAACGGTTTGTTAGTGGGGTTAGTGGGGTGAAGCGCGCGTCCTTGAAACCAAAAATAAAAAGTTCCGTCCGTAATTTAAAATGCGGGTCTAAGTTTTTCCTTTAAACTAAAACGCTGTATTTAAAATCCCTTATTTTAGCCAATTAAAATTTTTTAAATTGGTTCAGATTTTCTGGGTCGTTACATCACGCTCCATATATAATATAAAATCGAAAACCATAGGGTGCTTATTGGAGATTGGATTTCCAATATGACAAGGTATGGAACCACCTTTAGATAATGTATCTCTAGAAGGGAATACACTGGGTTCAACAAGAACGTCTTGCAACCCAGCCCACACATGGCTAGCCATTCATTCAACTTGAGTGTATCGAGCATATTATCACCAACGGTTGTGATCAGCAACCGTTACCGAAAGCATACAACAACGAATAAAATAAGAAGCAAATGAATTTTATCTAGATCAGGTGATAATACCCCTAATGGGAATGACCTACATGGCCATGCTGCCTGCCCGATTTCTGTCATTTTCCGGTTGATGAGGTTTGAGGACATGATTATCTTTCAGCACATCTTGACATTATTTACTTTGAATGTCATGTCGTCAGACATTTGTCTATATACGTTGTCCAGGGACTGGACAAACCGAAGGCACTATTCTATTAATCCATCTTGGGCAATTTCTACCTAGGATTAACAGAACAACCCTTGCATTTTACTCCATCTTTAATTATCTTCAGTATGAGTTGGTTCGTAACGCTTATACCAATACGGAGTGGTTTTCAGATATTAAATCTGATCCCGGTCTCTTGGTATCGACAATGGAGGTATAAAATAACTTAAACTTTGATAGCTGGTGATTTAACTATCAAAGGAACATCCATTCAATCAACGGTCCTATTTCCAAATGGAAATTCTATCGATCAAGCATCAACAATACCGGCCCCTTTAAATCAGTTCCTTATAATATTATCATTTCCAATTCCCATTTTCCATCTTTCGTATCCTTTCATAGCTCTATTTTCCCTCTTGATTCTTAGAAAAAACATTTCCAATATCCAAATTTCTTTATACGAGAAAATATCTCTTATTCTAGTTAGAAAACATTTCTAAATATTCACGAATCCTTATTTTCTATATTTAGAAAATATACTTTATTAATATCAGAAAATATTTCCATATTCCCATTCTTAATTCTTCGTTGACCAATTCATTTCATTTTCTATGCATAGAAAATATCTCTCATTTTATTTAGGGGAAAACATTTCCAAATCCTTTAAATTAATGCGATGTCATAAATCATCGTTATTATAACTAAAACCATTTATCATTTATTTACTAACCATATTGCTAACCAATCTTCACTACCTAGCCTTAACCATTCCTCTATCAATCATGAAGTCAATCAAGTTGGGGTATAATTATCTCTCAGACCTTAATTGAACAACATTCTCAACTTTGAAATAGTCAAAGCTCACAACTTCAAAACAAACATCACTTACGCGACTCTCAGATTCAATCTAAGAATTCACTTCTTTTACGGAAAAATATTGATTATAACGGTAGTGTTATAATCGTTGTTTACGAATATTTGATTTACAAAACATTTATTTTAACGACAGCGTTAAAATAGCTGTTTAGATTTATAAAACATTTATTATAATAGTAGCGTTATAATCGCTGTTTAGATTTACAAAACATTTATTATAACGGTAGCGTTATAATTGCTGTTTTCAAATATTTGGTATATAAAAATATAACTTGTACTTATTAATTTCAATAAATAAATTAATAAGTAAAAAAATTAAATTTGGTTCAAACGAAAAGTAAAAATAATTACTTCCCTAAATTCGATGTAACAACCCGAATTTTAATAACGTGTTAAGACAAGAATCGAGGCAGAATTAAATTTTAAAATAAGAATCAAGAGAAACGGGTTGTGCTGTTGCGTTCGTCTCGGAATTCTGGTTGGAAACGAGTCCGAAATTTCGTAAATTGGAGTCTGTATGACCGAGATATGGCCTCTAGAAGTTTCACGAAAAATCATAAAACGAAAACAGATTTTCAAATTTCGAATTTAGCCCCAAACAGACTGGGCGGGAAAATTTCCCGCCTAGCCCCAGGTCGACTGGGGAGTCGACCTCCCCAGGACCAGGTCGACTGGGGAGTCGACCTGGGTGTCGACCTCCTTGGTCGGGCCAGGTTGGCCGGGTGCACCTGCTTGCTCCTTTGGGTCTGTTCTGTTGGCCTGTGACGAGATTGGATGGTTCAGATCTAAACTAGGGTTAATCTAAGGGTCTAAACTAGTCCTAACTTCTATAAAAACACCGTAAGACCTAGCCTAATTCACTACAAACCATCCTAACAACGAAGTGCTACCCAAATGTCTCTTGATCATGGCCTCCATCTTCAACTTCAAAGGCTTAAGCATGCAAACTAGAGTCAAGTCAAAGGAGCAAGCTTTCTACATCAAATCAAGGAAGTAGAGCATCATCTCAACACCGTTCTTCGACAAATGCTTGCTCATAAATCTCTAGCCATGCTTTGTAAGTTCTAGCTACTTTTAGATCTAAACGGTAGTTCTAATGTTGACATGGAATAAAATGAGATGAAACCTAAGTATGTTAGTCTATGTGAATCTAGTCTTGCCCCTCTCTTGAACCTATGACTTTGGGCTATTTTTTAGTGATTAAATCATGCCACTCATGTTGTGTTTGACCTAGTTTATCATGCAAGATTGAATCTTGACTTGTGGAATGTTGGCATGAACCCTTAGAACAATTTGACATGTGGAACATTCATATGAACTTGACTTGGGGCTTATGCATGTAAAAGAACCTGAACCCCTCATGACCATTTACATACCTATGATGATGAACCTAGTGTTATGCTATCATACATGTTTGAGGCCAATCCCTATATGCTATCATACATGTTTGAGGCCAATCCCTTTATGCTATCATACATGTTTGAGGCCAATATGTTGTCATATTATTCCTACTATGTTGACTCGCTTTCACTTGCGTTGGGAATACGCCTTGGGTAGTTTAGGCAAACTTGAGATGGGCTATGAAACTTAACATTAATTAAGTAATGGGACAATGGGCATAAGTGGAAAACGTGGACTTTGTCGTGGCCTAAATTTGACATGAACATGACAAGTAGGAAAACATGAAATTGGCCAACTCGAGGTTGGGTTGAGTTTGTAGCATAAATCTGCCCGGAACCGCCCGGCAAACCCAGTAGCTACAGACAATATGACCCAATGTGAGTAGTTGGTCATATCGCGCTTAAAACCCGAGGTTAGACTAGGTTGTGGTGTAAAGCTTCCCGGACCCGCCCGGCGTAACCAGTAACCACAACAAAGTCTAATGTGAGAGGTTGGGGTGCATTAATTTACTTAATGCCACATGATAAGGTTAAGTTAGTTTGACTAATGGAACTTAACCGATATGACATGAATGGGTAGGTTAAGTAAGACCGGACTTGATTACTTAAAGGCACTTAACCATATAACACGATTAGCGGATGGGTTAGTTTAACCTAAATGGGTTGATAACACCCGATTGGGATAACGCGATGCGTGGTAGGGTTAAGTAAACCCACAAGAATGATACTTAACCATTATAAATATGACTAGTGGATGGGGTTAAGTTAACCTACACTTAACCAATCCGACTCGGTAACTTGATGGGGTTAAGTTAACTTACACTTAACCAATCTGACTTAATGATTTGATAGGGTTAAGTCACGAACCTCTTAAATATGCTTAACCAATCCGACTTGATAATTTAATGGGGTTAAGTTAACCTATACTTAACCAATCCGACTCGATAATTTAACGGGGTTAAGTTAACCTACACTTAACCAATTTTACTCGATGATTTGATGTGGTTAAGACAACCTATACTTAACCAATCTGACGCGGTAGCTTGATGAGGTTAAGCTAACCTACACTTAACCAATTTTACTCGATGATTTGATGAGGTTAAGACAACCTATACTTAACCAATCTGACGCGGTAGCTTGATGAGGTTAAGATAACCTATACTTAACCAATCTGACACGGTAATTTGATAGGGTTAAGTTAAGCTATACTTAACCAATCTGACACGATAATCAAGGGTTAAGTCATGAACTTCTTGATATACTTAACCAACTTGATACATGGTTTGTAGGGCTAAGTCTTGAACTTGAAAACTTAGCCAATTTTGACATGATTCGTAGGCGGGGTAAGTCATGAACTCGAATGACAACACTTAACCCATTAGACAAAACCCTAGTTCATGGGACTAAGTGGAAAATCGTAGTTAATAAGGATAACGGGAAGGGAAACTAAGTGATAAACCTTAGTTAAGGATAACAAAGTAATAATTCTTAGTCAAGAGAATTGGACCAGTTCACAAATAGATGAGTAACCTGATATGGTAGGTCATCGTTTAAACAAACACACGAGGAGGAGCGAATGTTTATCTGACTTAGATAAAGGCTCCAGCGAACGGGGTGATGAAGCGGTAGCTTCGACGAACGTGAGGGTATTCTTGGTATCCCTCTGTGATGTTGCAGATGATCCGCCTGGGCTCACAGAGGTTAAGGTCTACGGTAGAAGAACCAAGGGTATGCCTTGGTTGCTGTGCGAGCAACCTAAAGACGGGTGGATTAGCGTGGAGTTGGCGATACTTAGTTTAGCCCTGTGATAGCACGTCGTCGACTACCTACCATCTTTAGTCAATCGTGTACGTATGCGGAAAGGCAGAGAACTCCCAACAGACCACATACTTGCTATCTAGTTATGGGTGAGGTTGGCCAATAGGAAAGTGGGGGCATGGATGGCCGGAGTATAGTTCTCGTGCATGATTTTCTTGGATTGCCTTTCAGTAGTTGAGGGAGGGGGCACGTGGGACCACAACCACCGATAGAAAAACAGACCTTGATATCTGCATCGGCAGATAACCTAAAGCTCCCGACCGAGTCCTGTATTTCTTGATTAGCCCTGTCACGGGACTCGAATGGCACATTGAGATACATGTGCATCTAGACATGGAAAAACGATTCACGATACATACGTGGGAAAAAGGGCGTGGTTGACGGGTAGCGTAATCCCTAGCGGTCCTAGGTGGCTTAAACCCAAACCGAGTTACGAAAACGTTTAGTAAGTAGCGTAATCCCTAGCGGTCCTAGGTGGCTTAAACCCAAACCGAGTTACGAAAACGTTTAGTAGGTAGCATAATCCCTAGTGGTCCTAGGTGGCATAAATCCTAGCTGAACATTCGAGAATTCATGGTAAGAAAATACAGCTAGATCAAGGGTGACAGTCCAAACGATTTCAAGGATAATGGAACTACGTTGAAGTAGTATAGAACTACGTGAGGAAGCCTGTAGGATTTACGGCAAAGGACTAAACATATACATGGAAAGTAACATATGAGTTGGGAAAACCTACATTAGGTTGACATGGACCATTTCATGACATTGGGCAAGGGACATTTTGTAGCTAACACATGACACGGG
Organism: Allium sativum; assembly: GCA_030737875.1. Classification (NCBI taxonomy): domain Eukaryota; kingdom Viridiplantae; phylum Streptophyta; class Magnoliopsida; order Asparagales; family Amaryllidaceae; genus Allium; species Allium sativum. Next base: position 573,951,333 of record CM060909.1, on the reverse strand, counting down.
TTGGGATACTAGTACGGAAGGTGCAGGGCAAATATACTTGATAGAACCTTGGGCTGTTATACTCGATAGAACCTTGGGATGTTATACTCGATAGAACCTTGGGATGTTATACTTGATTCATAGTGACCGTAGTTTATCTTGATACAGTAGTTCATCCTGTTACCTTGGTTTAGCTTGTCTATCTTGTCATCATCCTTATGTTTACTTTCAGTTTATGCATGTCATGTTACCTTTACCTGTTTTTATGCTGGAAGTAGATAGGACTTACCAGTCTTTATGACTGACCCCGTTTTCTTTCGCCTCTTTGTCTTCCGTTCCCCCCTCGGTTTTTAGGGAGGTAATACTGTTATTTAGCTCGGACTTCTTCTGCTTCAAGGTCATCATGTATGGCTTGGATTTTTCTTGGCTATGGCTGCTTTACCATTTTACTTGGGGAATTTTTTATGACTGTTGTTTTATGCTTCTTTAACTATTGCAAGACAGGTTTTCAATGTAATGGCTTTTAAAGGCATTTTGATGTAAAAAGCTTTATACCTTATAATTTTATGAGGTAATGAAATTTGGTTTTTCTTCCGCTGTTTTATATGTTCTGTCTTGTAATATTTCTGTGCATGTTTACCTAGACAATGCCCCTCCAAAGCTAGTGCATTCTCTTGTGAGTGACCCTGGTGGAGGTTGGGTGTTACATTTGGTATCAGAGTAGAAGGTTACCAGACTGGGCAAAAGTTTTAAAACCTTCTGAAAAATATTTGAAAACCGTTTACAAAGAAGCATTTTTCAAGGAAAGTTTTATTTTTAAAGGCTATTCCCCAAAGGCCATTAGCATTATCCTTTGTTTCCTTGATTGAATCTCTTTTCCTTTCTTTCCTCCACCTGTAGTCACAGTGGTTTGAACTGCGACTAATCCTTTTCTAACTACGTCAGTGTTTTCGGTACGATGGAGGCGGTTCTCAAGAGACCTGTTACCGCATTATAAGAAAGGATAGTAAGAACAAGGATAAAAGATACAAGCTTAAGGACAAGCAACTTGTTGGTATGGCTTAATCCACAAAGGAGGAAAAGGGTGAATGATAAAACCCATGACAAGAGAGAGTATCTCTAGTAGGGTAAAAAGGGAAAGATAGTCAAGTATTATGAGACATGACAAGATCATCGAGAGGGCAATTGTATGCTCTCACTGTTAGCGTACCTAAGAAGGATGGTAACGTTTCTGTGAAAGGTTTAGCTTTTCTTCTCTATCATCCCATCAGGACTTTGCTTTGACCACCTCATCATTTAAGTCTGCTTCGATAGTTGAGTCTCTGCACCTTTGTACTAGCATAGTAGAGGATCCCATTTTTGTCTCAAATCTTGTTGAGGAATCGGTCCATTTATTCATGACTTGTTTGGATTTGAGGACGCTTATGACTTTTGGGAATAATGCTTATGCTTTTAAGCTATGGGTTGAATTCCAGGAATGGAGTGGTTATCCAGTATGGGTGCCATTCTCGGTTCTGAAAGGAGGGTAGTTAGGCTCTTGACTTGCCTCAGTAATACCCTCGAAGTCTCGTGTAACCTTTAGGGTTCTATCGTGATTGGTTACCTAGAATCTCTTGATGCATTTGTTGGTAATCCGTTCGAGTAGAGTTCGCCACTAAGGCGGATGGTTCATTTCGCTTGTGCATGAGTTATGGAAATCACTCTAGTCAGTACACTTGGTAACATGGTTGGCATCTGTTTGTTTTCAAGAGATAAGTTCTTCTGCGTGGAATGCCGTAGAGCGAGTAAACGAGATCCATGATTCACTAGTGAATTTTGGAGAGCTTACATGAAACCATGAGTGCACGGATATGGTTGAGCCAAGTATACTAGAGGGAGAATAAGTAAAAGTGGAACAAGAGGCGACAATGAAGTGAGTTCCAGCTCATATTTGGAAATAGGAGTTAAGAGGCCACGAAATCATGAAGTTAAAGATGGTCAAAGCATAATGGAATTAAGCTCAAGAAAATGCGACTTAGAAGATTGAAGACAAGATACGCACATCATACCTCTTTTTAAGAGTATATTCTTGATCCCTGTTTTCCTGTAGAGCTTACCCGCATGCTATCTTTTATGCATATCCTCTCGGTCCTATTCTCGATCTTATTTCTGTTGCAAACTCCATAGGGGGTATGACTCGTCAGTTAATAATACATGTCAGGGTTTGAAGGTGTCTGTTAGGTTGACTAAACCTTTTGGGCTTTATAGGATATGGGTTGAGTTTAGAAAGGGATTTCTTGTAATCCAAAAGGAGTTTATCTTGCTTATCTTCTCGGTCCTATCTTGAGGACCTTAGGTAGAACCCTATGGATGTAAACATGTATTTGAAAACATGTTATGATTGATATGGTTGCAAGTGGTTGCTCGTGGATGCGCGAATACACACTAGGCACTAGATCGGCTCAGTCACATCTCATATTTCATATGTATACATGTTTATACTTATTTATGGATGAATTTGAATGTGTTATCATGTGAATATTGCATATGGATGAATGGTTGTGCACACATATAGTGTTTATGTGACTAGGACTATTTGCATACATGTGGATTCATGGCACTAAACATATTTTGCATTTAGAAGATCAATCAGGCCCGATCATTTACATTAGATAAGGAACATATACACACACTTTCTGCATATGTTCATATGGTATTAGAAATATTTTAAGGACAATGGTTGCTTGTGGATGATGTCTTGAGTAGATGGACGATGGAGGGCAGGATACGTTCTTCCTAACTTAGAGATTTCGAGGACGAAATACTTAAAGGAGGGGAGAATGTAACAACCCGAATTTTAATAACGTGTTAAGACAAGAATCGAGGCAGAATTAAATTTTAAAATAAGAATCAAGAGAAACGGGTTGTGCCGAAATTTCGTAAATCGGAGTCCGTATGACCGAGATATGGCCTCTAGAAGTTTCACGAAAAATCAGAAAACGAAAACAGATTTTCAAATTTCGAATTTAGCCCCAAACAGACTGGGCGGGAAAATTTCCCGCCCAGCCCCAGGTCGACTGGGGAGTCGACCTCCCCAGGACCAGGTCGACTGGGGAGTCGACCTGGGTGTCGACCTGGGGGTCGACCTCCTTGGTCGGGCCAGGTTGGCCTGGTGCACCTGCTTGCTCCTTTGGGTCTGTTCTATTGGCCTGTGACGAGATTAGATGGTTCAGATCTAAACTAGGGTTAATCTAAGGGCCTAAACTAGTCCTAACTTCTATAAAAACACCGTAAGACCTAGCCTAATTCACTACAAACCATCCTAACAACGAAGTGCTGCCCAATTGTCTCTTGATCATGGACTCCATCTTCAACTTCAAAGGCTTAAGCATGCAAACTAGATTCAAGTCAAAGAAGCAAGCTTTCTACATCAAATCAAGGAAGTAGAGCATCATCTCAACACCGTTCTTCGACAAATGCTTGCTCGTAAATCTCTAGCCACGCTTTGTAAGTTCTAGCTACTTTTAGATCTAAACGGTAGTTCTAATGTTGACATGGAATAAAATGAGATGAAACCTAAGTATGTTAGTCTATGTGAATCTAGTCTTGCCCCTCTCTTGAACCTATGACTTTGGGCTATTTCTTAGTGATTAAATCATGCCGCTCATGTTGTGTTTGACCTAGTTTATCATGCAAGATTGAATCTTGACTTGTGGAATGTTGGCATGAACCCTTAGAACAATTTGACTTGTGGAACATTCATATGAACTTGACTTGGGGCTTATGCATGTAAAAGAACCTAAACCCCTCATGACCATTTACATGCCTATGATGATGAACCTAGTGTTATGCTATCATACATGTTTGAGGCCAATCCCTTTATGCTATCATACATGTTTGAGGCCAATCCCTTTATGCTATCGTACATGTTTGAGGCCAATCCCTTTATGCTATCATACATGTTTGAGGCCAATCCCTTTATGCTATCATACATGTTTGAGGCCAATATGTTGTCATATTATTCCTACTATGTTGACTCGCTTTCACTTGCGTTGGGAATACGCCTTGGGTAGTTTAGGCAAACTTGAGATGGGCTATGAAACTTAACATTAATTAAGTAATGGGACAATGGGCATAAGTGGAAAACGTGGACTTTGTCGTGGCCTAAATTTGACATGAACATGACAAGTAGGAAAACATGAAAGTGGCCAACTCGAGGTTGGGTTGAGTTTGTAGCATAAATCTGCCCGGAACCGCCCGACAAATCCAGTAGCTACAGACAATAAGACCCAATGTGAGTAGTTGGTCATATCGCGCTTAAAACCCGAGGTTAGACTAGGTTGTGGTGTAAAGCTGCCCGGACCCGCCAGGCGTAACCACTAACCACAACAAAGTCTAATGTGAGAGGTTGGGGTGCATTAATTTACTTAATGCCACATGATAAGGTTAAGTTAGTTTGACTAATGGCACTTAACCGATATGACATGAATGGATAGGTTAAGTAAGACCGGACTTGATTACTTAAAGACACTTAACCATATAACACGATTAGCGGATGGGTTAGTTTAACCTAAATGGGTTGATAACACCCGACTGGGATAACGCGATGCGTGGTAGGGTTAAGTAAACCCACAAGAATGATACTTAACCATTATAAATACGACTAGTGGATGGGGTTAAGTTAACCTACACTTAACCAATCGGACTCGGTAATTTGATGGGGTTAAGTTAACTTACACTTCACCAATCTGACTTAATGATTTGATTGGGTCAAGTCACGAGCCTCTTAAATATGCTTAACCAATCCGACTCGATAATTTAATGGGGTTAAGTTAACCTATACTTAACCAATCCGACTCGATAATTTGATGGGGTTAAGTTAACCTACACTTAACCAATTTTACTCGATGATTTGATGAGGTTAAGACAACCTATACTTAACCAATCTGACGCGGTAGCTTGATGAGGTTAAGTTAACCTACACTTAACCAATTTTACTCGATGATTTCATGAGGTTAAGACAACCTATACTTAACCAATCTGACGCGGTAGCTTGATGAGGTTAAGATAACCTATACTTAACCAATCTGACACGGTAATTTGATAGGGTTAAGTTAACCTATACTTAACCAATCTGACACGATAATATAGGGTTAAGTCATGAACTTCTTGATATACTTAACCAACTTGATACATGGTTTGTAGGGCTAAGTCTTGAACTTGAATACTTAGCCAATTTTGACATGATTCGTAGGCGGGGTAAGTCATGAACTCGAATGACAACACTTAACCCATTAGACAAAACCCTAGTTCAGGGGACTAAGTGGAAAATCGTAGTTAATAAGGATAATGGGAAGGGAAACTAAGTGATAAACCTTAGTTAAGGATAACTAAGTAATAATTCTTAGTCAAGAGAATTGGACCAGTTCACAAATAGATGAGTAACCTGATACGGTAGGTCATCGTTTAAACAAACACACGAGGAGGAGCGAATGTTTATCCGACTTAGATAAAGGCTCCAGCGAACGGGGTGACGAAGCGGTAGCTTCGAGGGACGTGACGGTACTCTTGGTATCCCTCTGTGAGGTTGCAGATGATCCGCCTGGGCTCAAAGAGGTTAAGGTCTGCAGTAGAAGAACCAAGGGTATGCCTTGGTTGCTGTGCGAGCAACCTAAAGACTAGGGTGGATTAGTGTGGAGTCGGCGATACTTAGTTTAGCCCTGTGATAGCACGTCGTCGACTACCTACCATCTTTAGTCAATCGTGTACGTATGCGGACAGGCAGAGAACTCCCAACAGACCATATACTTGCTATCTAGTTATGGGTGAGGTTGGCCAATAGGAAAGTGGGGCATGGATGGCCGGAGTATAGTTCTTGTGCATGATTTTCTTGGATTGCCTTTCAGTAGTTGAGGGAGGGGTCACGTGGGACCATAACCACCGGTAGAAAAACAGACCTTGATATCTGCATCGGCAGATAACCTAAAGCTCCCGACCGAGTCCTGTATTTCTTGATTAGCCCTGTCACGGGACTCGAATGGCACATTGAGATACATGTGCATCTAGACATGGAAAAACGATTCACGATACATACGTGGGAAAAAGGGCGTGGTTGACGGGTAGCGTAATCCCTAGTGGTCCTAGGTGGCTTAAACCCAAACCGAGTTACGAAAACGTTTAGTAAGTAGCGTAATCCCTAGCAGTCCTAGGTGACTTAAACCCAAACCGAGTTACGGAAACGTTTAGTAGGTAGCTTAATCCCTAGTGGTCCTAGGTGGCATAAATCCTAGCCGAACATTCGAGAATTCATGGTAAGAAAATACAGCTAGATCAAGGGTGACAGTCCAAATGATTTCAAGGATAATGGAACTACGTTGAAGTAGTATAGAACTACGTGAGGAAGCCCGTAGGATTTACGGCAAAGGACTAAACATATACCTGGAAAGAAACATACGAGTTGGGAAAACCTACATTAGGTTGACATGGACCATTTCATGACATTGGGCAAGGGACATTTTGTAGCTAACACATGACACGGGTTGGGATACTAGTACAGAAGGTGCAGGGCAAATATACTTGATAGAACCTTGGGGTGTTATACTCGATAGAACCTTGGGATGTTATACTCGATAGAACCTTGGGATGTTATACTTGATTCATAGTGACCGTAGTTTATCTTGATACAGTAGTTCATCCTGTTACCTTGGTTTAGCTTGTCTATCTTGTCATCATCCTTATGTTTACTTTCAGTTTATGCATGTCATGTTACCTTTACCTGTTTTTATGCTGGAAGTAGATAGGACTTACCAGTCTTTATGACTGACCCCGTTTTCTTTTGCCTCTTTGTCTTCCGTTTCCCCCCCAGGTTATCAGGGAGGAAATACTGTTATTTAGCTCGGACTTCTTCTGCTTCAAGGTCATCATGTATGGATTGGATTTTTCTTGGCTATGGCTGCTTTACCATTTTACTTAGGGAATATTTTATGACTGTGGTTTTATACTTCTTTAACTATTGCAAGATAGGTTTTCAATGTAATGGCTTTTAAAGGCATTTTGATGTAAAAGGCTTTAAACCTTATAATTTTATGAGGTAATGAAATTTGTTTTTTCTTCCGCTGTTTTATATGTTCTGTCTTGTAATATTTCTGTGCATGTTTACCTAGACAACGCCCCTCCAAATCTTGTGCATTCTCTTGTGAGTGACCCTGGCGGAGGTGGGGTGTTACATTCGATATAATCGAAATCCAATAAATATCTCACTCTCTCTCTCTCTCTCGAATAATATATATTCGATTTATATTCCAAACTTTGGAATTTATCTACCATTTCAGGTTAATTCAAACTCCAAATTCACTTTGGAATTTACCCTTTCCAAATCATTACCAAATTCCTTTATAACCATTCTATCCTACAAAACATTATTTATATTCCAAATTTTGGAATAAAACTCGTTGTTTCTTTTAAAACAGTTATCCATTTCCCTTTCTCATTCACGTTCCAATTTGGATTCATATTTCAAATCTAAATTCCTTTATAGATATTTTATTTGCAAATTATTTGCTTTAAACTATTATTCACTTTAACCATGAATGTATTCCTTTTATATGTAATCATATTAGTTTGATTTCGTATTTTAAAATAATATCTTAAATCAAAATTCTACTTATAACTTCCATTCAGATTTTTACATACCAATCTCACTAGTATTGCAATCTTTTAAAATTTCGTTTATAATTTCCTTTATCATTTGTTAAGTTCAAATCTCATTTCAAATTTTGGAAAACCGATTTCCACTTTTTTCATATAAATTCAAAGTTGAATTTATTTCCAAAATAATTATTTTACCAAATTTATAAACATCGTTTATAAATTAATCTTCTCAATTTATCTGTTTAAAAGAAATAAATTTCTTTTTAAAATCTCCTTTAAAACCTTATAATGATTCTACTTTCGATTATCAAATATTGATTTTGAACCAAGTATTAATTATACAATGATAATCCATAAATATTGTTTAATAATTTAATTACTCGATTTATTCGTTAAAACAAGTTGAAATGACCTGAACATCCCCGGTGAGGAAAGCCTGGATGGAGTTGAGAACGACACACAAAAGAACGCAGACAGAAGAACATTTCATTGTTTACTTACAACAATTTCATCAGATTACAAGAATATACATAGTATGAATAAATATTACACAGAAATATCAGAGATTTAAATTACATTTAAATACATCGCAGCGGAAAATAATACAAAAACGCAACTAGATGTAATACACGGATACAGAGCTTTCCGAGTATCGTTCCAGCTGCAAATCAGGATCCTTTGAATATAAATCTGCAAAACCAAAACTACTAGCTGCCCATGTCAAAATAAGGGCACCCAGAGTTTAGGTTAAAACAATAAACCCCAGGTCAGTCATGTGACTGGTGTGAGAACTAAAACAGTTATTAATCTTTATTTTAAAGTTAGGTAAATCAAGGGACCACGCCGTATAACACGGAATGGGTTTCCTCCCAAGAATACCAGTGCATATAACAAAACAGCGCAATGCTTTTTGGAAAAATGAAGCTATTATAAGACCTAGGTCCTATCACACAATGCAACGCAAGCCGGGGGATAGGGTTTTCCCTTATAATAGCCAAACATGCTTAGTACGTTTTAAACAAATCATTTGATACTATTATAAGTGCCTAGTGTATAAAACAACCTCAAATCATAAGCATCAATCATAGGCGGCATGGGTACCATATATCATTTCGCCAATACTAGGCTCTACAAATAAAACCGCAAAGTCACGTATTTGGAAATTGGATTTCCATCTGTGAACTGAGGCAAAAGATAGTCCTCTACAGATTCGAGACGCTCTAGCCCGTGTCTCAGGTCAGAGCTCGAGTGACCTTGGAGCGACAGGGCCGGTCCACCGATGTGGATTAGACGAAATCCTGAACACTACGTTTCCCCGCCCTTTGGGGTGTAGGTGAGCCAACTAAATGACTCCATCGGTCCTGGATCGACCGATATAACCGAGGCGCCTCCAATTCCAACAACCACATGAGTCAAACTCGTCGGCCAGTTCAAGCACTGACGCCACTCCTAACTAGAAAGAAACGCATGCCCTCCCTGAGGTCCTTCTCCCGTTTTTGGTTCACACCGGGGTGTGAGGCTCGCGAATTAACACTACACAAAGCTACGCCACAAAGGTCGTTCTTTGATCATCAACCACAAGACTCTGCTTTTCAACAGAAGCCTTGATCATTTGCATCTTAGCATGCCACACAGGCAAACCACTCTATGCAACTGATATCAGTCACACGGAATGAAATCCAATGTCAGACACACAGTCCATTTACAAGTTCATTCTGGGTCTGAACGAAACCGGAGGCACCTAGTACCCCGCATATCCATCGATCTCCAAGTACGTCTGGACGACCACTAACTGATTCTCTCCTCTTGGGTGTGCGGCCCAATCAAGATCATCAGTAACCACCCAAACGACGTGAAGACCTCCGGTCATCAACCACCGTCTTCATCTTCGACTAATCGCCGAATCAGTTATTCAGAATGGGATAAACCCGGTCTTTCCGAATAACTCGCGTATATAATAAACAAGTGTTACACAAACACAACATACGCCTCATTCCAAATTATCAGTCACTAACCGTGAATTAGCAAGAGAATAATTCCCCAAACATTAACCCCGAAGGCTGAAACCAACATCAAATCAATACCCAGGAAACCATTCTTCTTAGCTAACCTACAGTTAGTTTCTAAATTTCACTTTCTTAGGGAAAGGTTCCCATTAATTTTATCAAAGATAATTTATTTTAAATTTATTCTTTAATCTTCTTTTGAATATCAATTCAACTAGTCGGGATTAGCGAACCATACCGAAGTAATCATTTAGTTTATTTCCCAATCCCAACCTATTCATCCCATGAAGTAAAACTGGTAATACATCATATCTAACACCACGTTGTTATCGGTAAATTCAATTACCATTTCACGTTCAAATCTAATTAAAGATTTAACTATCGCCTGGAGCAAAATTGGTGATACCCCATTCTCGATCTTTTCAATCTAATAAAAGATTCATTAAAACTCCACTTAGTTTTAATCTTTAACTGGGTTAAAGAATCAGTGTCATTTAAAACACAGTTTACGATAAACCCAAAATCACATAACATTTCAATCAGTCTCTAACCGTAAATTAGCAAGTGAGCAATTCCCTAAGTATTAACCTCGAAGGCCGAAACCAACATCATATCAATACCCCAGTAACCATTCAACTTAACTAATCTCCAGTTAGTTTCTGATTTTCTTAACTCCTTTGGGCCTAAGAGCAGTATTATTGAAGATACCGTTCACGACAACCCAAAATCACATTTCATTAATTATCGGGTTAAAGAACAAATGTTATTTAAAAGACTGTTCACGATAAACCCAAAAATCAATACCAATTCAATTCCAATTAAAACTATTTAATTGGTACACTTCATCAAATCTAAATAAAAAGATTTAACCTTTTTCTCAACTGGGTTTAAGAACAGCGTTAATGAAGACACCATTCACGACAAACCCAAATCACATTTGATATTAAATACAAGGCTCTGAAAATAACATATATCGGCTTATATTCAATATCAAATTCTACGACCAACAAATATCGTATTGGAAATAACGATATATATATATATATCTTTCAAATTTCCATAACACCATCTGTATAATCACGAAATCCAACATCGAACTATTCTGAAGATGATTTCGATTCAAATCCATTCCAATTTAATTATTGGAAATCCTGGTTATTTTCAAAGCCATTTCAAATTCAATTTATTTATTTTAAAAATAAATAAATTATTATTCTAGTTCAAAACTTGTTCATTTTGATAAAAATCTATTTTTTCCTTTCAAATATGGAGTTTTTCATCCCAATTCTTCACAAATCATTTCTTATGATTTTACACAAATTATTACTATTTTTAATAATTTTATCAAGGCCCGTACAGTCGATTTCCATCAACGGTCATCGAACTGCACTTATAGCGACCTTTTCCAAATTTGATTTGGACATAATTCCAAATCCAACCATTAGATTTCAAATCTCTAATATTCATTGGAAAGCTCTTTTCGATACGAACCCAATGGTTCCGATTTAGGAGAATCCGACGGTCGGATCTCCCATAATATCCATTCGAACGCAATGGTCGAAATTCACGAACGGCCGCGGCGCGGCGTGTTCTATTCAGGCCATTCTATATATATAATATATATATATATATATATTATATATTTCGTCGATTTCCTTTTAAAACGTATTTTATAAATCGTTTTAAATTCGTTTTCAAAACGATTTCAACTTCATTTTCAAATTCAAATCGAAATTGAATTTTTCCTTATAAATTCGTTTTAAATACATTTCAAATTGATTTCAATTCAAATCGATTTTTGGTTCAACTTCTTTTTGTTTTCAATTCAATTCAATTTCAATTCGAATTCATTTCTATTTGAATTTCAATTCAAATTCATTTCTATTCAATTTCAATTCGAATTCATTTCTATTCAATTTCCATTCGAATTCATTTCTATTCAATTTCAATTCGAATTCAATTCATTTAAAAATATTTCAATTCGAATTCATTTCAAAATATTCGATTTTGAAATTACTTTCAATATTCATTATAAAATGGACAAAATTCCCGTTCGTGTTAAAATGGCGTGTAACTACTTAACACGGCTTCACATTTCAATATTCACATATTCTATTTCAAATATTTCTTTTTCAAATATTTCTATTCAAATATTTTATTTCAAAACTGGAATGAGGCCCAATCAATTACCATATAATGTTAATTATATGGATTTTTCTACAAGACATGTAAATAATAACAAGGATAAATAATCAACCATCATCCAGAGTGCACCACACAATTGCATAAGCATTAAATATAAATAATTAACGCTTCACAGTCTGTCAATCCATCGATTGACATACAACTAAACAACCGGGATTAGTGTACGTCAAATCTCATCCCAATACCCGTGTGGGGTTTCAAACAATCAAACGCATATTTTATTTGTGTAGTTGGGCGATGTGTAAAATTTATCGTCCCAATCAATATCAGTCAAATCAGTGTATATAAACAAATCTCCGATTTGTTTATGACTATTTATTTTATATACACGTTAAAAATTCTATTTTCAACTATAAAATATTTTTAACTATCTAAATATTTTATTTCATTTCACATCACACAATCATCTACACATCAAAATCAAACAAACAAGCATACAAGCCGTCCATGGTCTGTGGACGACGGGTGTCGGGTGCTACTAAACACCGTCTACATCCTAGTATATCTTTTAACTAGAAAAATTAAATTAAAGGCGAGAAGTTCTCACCGAGGGTTCCACTCCTCCATAGAAATTTCTGAAATTCAGAACAGTCTGGATTTGCCCGTACTTCCAACGTAGTCTTCTCCACGCTGTTCATATTAAAATCACATTTTTAATATGATGTTCTATACATTAAAAATCATATTTTCAATACTCTACCAATATTAAAATCATATTTCTATTCTTTCTATAATATAAAAATCATATTTTTATTCTTTCTATAATATAAAAATCATATTTTTAACCCTTCTATAATATATAAAAATTCTATCTTTCCTTTATATAAAAATTTGCACTTTCTAACGTTAAAAATCATAACTTTATAATGTTTAAAATCTAATCTTTGTATAAATAAAAATCGTTCCTTTTCACAAATAAAAATCATATCTTTGAATAATGAGAAATCGTATTTTTTCTTCTATGCAAAATCGAAACTTTATACCATTTAAAAATCAAATTTTTAACTCGTCAAAAATCAAATCTTTATCTTGTCAAAAATCAAAACTTATATACCCATGAAAAATCAGATTTTTCAAACACTCCTATATATTTATAACTGAAAATAAATAAAATAAATATCAGTAATTAAATAAAAATATAATTAAAAACTTACTTTCTGCTGCCTAAAGAGGGAGAAGGGGTGTTGGAGGCTCGTAGGGGGTTGGGTGGTTGGCTGCAGGCGCGGTGGAGGCAGAAAAAAACGGCGGTGGTTAGCAGAAAGGGGGCGCGGTTTGTGGTGCGTCGGCGAAGGAGAGGAGAGGGAGTGCGAGAGGAGGTGGAGGAGGAGAAGGGGAGCGGTGGTCGGAGGAATACGGGGAGGGGGGGGGGAGGGGGGATTCTGGTTCTCGTGGGTTTTGGAGGGGCTCGGGGAAGAAGAAGGGGGTAGGGAGGAGCGACGGAGGTGGTGGGCCCGTTCAGGGCGACGACGGCGCCCCCCTGGCCTGGGGGCGCGATGGCGATTTTTCTCCTTTTTTTTCTTTCTGAAATTCGATTGAATGAGGGGAAGGATAGGAGAGAGGAAGGAGTAAGGGGGGTAAGGGTTTTTATTAATTTTTTTATTTTATTTATTCTCCAAAAAGCAACTTTTATTGTCGAACTCGAAACGAAACCCACCGCCTGTCGTCCATAGCTAATTACCCTCATTCCGAACACAATGGGATATGTATCATAAGCTAATTCGATCGTTTCGATCAGTTTTTGTCAAAATCAACATATAACTCTATATATTAAATTTGAACGCGCATTTCAATTTACTGGGGTCACATACTAACTCGAAAAATTCCAAAAAAATATTTTCTAGCTTCGTATTGATGATACGGTCCTAACAAAACTAGTTTCGTCGAATTCTGAGATAGTTTGAAAAATGGCCGTTTTCTAGTCGATTAAAATCAACTGAAACTGGTCAAACGCGTTTTCCTTTGTCACTCTCACATATTGATTCGAAATTTTTTGAAATTTGAAACCTAACAATAATTTGACATCCTGGATCCAACAAAAGTTGTTTCGTCGAAAACCGAGGTCGTTTGCAAAATGACCATTTTCTAAGGGCCGAAATTCCATAGCGACTATTCTGAATTTTCAACTGGGCATATCTTTTGATTCCCGCAATGAAATTTCAATTTCCCGGATTCTTTGGAAAGATATTCTCAATTAGATTCAAATATTTTTTGTTTTACTAAAATCCGGTTTATTTTCCACCCGGTACAATCATTTGAATTTTGAAATCGAATTATCGAACTACCGCACCATTTTCAATTCCTTTTATATATAAATAAATATTTATATTCTAACGACGATTCGAATAAATATATACATTCGAATTCTATTCAAAATAAATTTCTCATTGTTATTATTTAAAATAATTCATTTTAAATAATCAAAATTCGCTAAAATTGCCGAAATAAAATTTTTAAATTTGCTCGGATTTCCGGGTTATTACAATCTCCCCCACTTAAAACTTTTCGTCCCCGAAAAGGAATGAAGCCGAAAGTTGTTTAACAAACCAACTCAACTTCCAATATTTTCTTTACGGCTTAAGTTCTTCAACTTTTCAGATTCTAAGAACTTTTCAAATTTTACAAAAATTTGGCTAACACCCTAAATTTTCGAAAAATTTCGCCATAACCTCCCCTGCACCGGGGTCTTCGGGATATTTCATATAGCCTCTCATGGTTTTCTTCAATCCAAAAGAAAAACCCAAGCGGCTAGCCAATCGGCTCATAAAATCATCATCACCCAAACAAAACAGTAAATTATGGTAAACATGTACCTATTTGTCGGGCAAACAATTTTATTCCTCTTCTCTAGCCTCCTTGCTATGACCTGTTCAATGTAAGTACATGTATATGCATGCAAATGCGACACATTTTCAATACAATCCACTATTTGGTTCAATTTGGCTAAAGGTTCAACATTCAATTAATCAAACTATAATCAAACAACACAACCAGCGATCAATTAGTTGATTAGCTTTTCAAATTCATAACTTTGATACATAGTCTAAAAAATCAGATTTTTGATGCCAATTCACAATAATAGACCCTATCTAATTTTTATTCTCACACCAGTCAATTGGAAATATATAGAAATCTCACTTTCGAAACACGAAAATAAATTCTAATGATGATGCGTCAATCATCAGAATCATGTCCGAGCGACTAGAGTGTGATTCTATATCTATCGAATATATTTGAGGCTTCAATACATATGGATCAGACGTATACCAAAATCTCTATATACTTGATTGCCCAAATCAATATAATTAAATAATCAAATACGTATAATTAATTTAAATTTTCAAAACAAAACTTGTTTTCAATTTAAAAATATACTCTTCACACTCGTTCTAGGATACTACTGATCTCATCTCTAACGAGTCATTCTCATTGGATATTACTAATCCAATATCTGATGAATTCTTTCGTATGGTTCTAATGTGTCTTTTTCTCTAGAGCTCTGTAAACCAAAGCTCTGATACTAAAATGAAACGACCCGAACTTCCCCGGTGAGGAAAGCCCGGATTGAGTTGAGAACGACACACAAAAGAACGCAGACAGAAGAACATTTCATTGTTTACTTACAACAATTTCATCAGATTACAAGAATATACAGAGTATGAATAAATATTACACATAAATATTAGAGATTTAAATTACATTTAAATACATCGCAGCGGAAAATAATACAAAAACGCAACTAGAAGTAATACACGAATATAGAGCTTTCCGAGTATCGTTCCAGCTGCAAATCAGGATCCTGTGAATAGAAATTTGCAAAACCAAAACTACTAGCTGCCCGTGTCAAAATAAGGGCACCCAGAGTTTAGGTTAAAACAATAAACCCTAGGCTAGTCATGTGACTGGTGTGAGAACTAAAACAGTTATTAATCTTTATTTTAAAGTTAGGTAAATCAAGGGACCACGCCGTATAACACGGAACGGGTTTCCTCCCAAGAATACCAGTGCATATAACAAAACAGCGCAATGCTTTTTGGAAAAATGAAGCTATTATAAGACCCAGGTCCTATCACACAATGCAACGCAAGCCGGGGGATAGGGTTTTCCTTTATAATAGCCAAACATGCTTAGTACGTTTTAAACAAATCATTTGATACTATTATAAGTGCATAGTGTATAAAACAACTTCAAATCATAAGTATCAATCATAGGCGACATGGGTACCATATATCATGTCGCCAATACTAGGGTCTACAAATAAAACCACAAAGTCACATATTTGAAAATTGGATTTCCATCTGTGAACCGAGGCAAAAGATAGTCCTCTACCGATTCGAGACGCTCTATCCCGTGTCTCAGGTCAGAGCTCGAGTGACCTTGGAGCGACAGGGCCGGTCCACCGATGTGGATTAGACGAAATTCTGAACACTGCGTTTCCCCGCCCTTTGGGGCGTAGGTGAGCCAACTAAATGACTCCATCGGTCCCAGATCGATCGATATAACCGAGGCGCCTCTAATTCCAACAACCACATGAGTCAAACTCGTCAGCCAGTTCAAGAACTGACGCCACTCCTAACTAGAAAGAAACGCATGCCCTCCCTGAGGTCCTTCTCCCATTTTTTGTTCACACCGGGGTGTGAGGCTCGCGAATAAACGCTACACAAAGCTACGCCACAAAGGCCGTGCTTTGATCATCAACCACAAGACTCTGCTTTTCAACAGAAGCCTTGATCATTTGCATCTTAGCATGCCACACAGGCAAACCACTCTATGCAACCGATATCAGTCACAAAGAATGAAATCCAATGTCAGGCACACAGTCCATTTACAAGTTCGTTCTGGGTCTGAACGAAATCGGAGGCACCTAGTACCCCGCATATCCATCGATCTCCAAGTACGTCTAGACGACCACTAACTGATTCTCTCCTCTTGGGTGTGCGGCCCAATCAAGAACATCACTAACCACCCAAACGACATGAAAACCTCCGGTCTTTAACCACCGTCTTCATCTTCGACTAATCGCCGAATCAGTTATTAAGAATGGGATAAACCCGGTCTTTCCGAATAACTCGCGTATATAATAAACAAGTGTTACACAAACACAACATACGCTTCATTCCAATTCATCAGTCACTAAACGTGAATTAGCAAGAGAATAATTCCCCAAACATTAACCCCGAAGGCCGAAACCAACATCAGATCAATACCCAGGAAACCATTCTTCTTAGCTAACCTACAGTTAGTTTCTAAATTTCACTTTCTTAGGGAAAGGTTCACATTAATTTTATAAAAGATAAATTCTTTTAAATTTATTCTTTAATCTTCTTTTGAATATCAATTCAACTAGTCGGGATTAGCGAACCATACCGAAGTAATCATTTAGTTTATTTCCCAATCCCAACCTATTCATCCCATGAAATAAAACTGGTAATACTTTATATCTAACACCACAGTGTTATCGGTAAATTCAATTACCATTTCACGTTCATATCTAATTAAAGATTTAACTATCGCCTGGAGCAAAACTGGTGATACCCCATTCTCGATATTTTCAATCTAATAAAAGATTCATTAAAACTCCACTTAGTTTTAATCTTTAACTGGGTTAAAGAATCAGTGTCATTTAAAACACGGTTCACGATAAACCCAAAATCACATCACATTTCAATCAGTCTCTAACCGTAAATTAGCAAGTGAGCAATTCCCCAAGTATTAACCCCGAAGGCCGAAACCAACATCATATCAATACCCCAGAAACCATTCAACTTAACTAATCTCCAGTTAGTTTCTGATTTTCTTAAATCCTTTGGGCCTAAGAACAGTATTATTGAAGATACCGTTCACAACAACCCAAAATCACATTTCATTAATTATCGGGTTAAAGAACAAATGTTATTTAAAAGACTGTTCACGATAAACCCAAAAATCAATACCAATTCAATTCCAATTAAATACTATTTAATTGGTACACTTCATCAAATCTAAATAAAAAGATTTAACCTTTTTCTCAATTGGGTTTAAGAACAGTGTTAATGAAGACACCATTCACGACAAACCCAAATCACATTTGATATTAGATACAAGGCTCTGAATAGAAAATATATCGGTTTATATTCAATATCAAATTCAACGACCAACAAATATCGTATTGGAAATAACGATATATATATCTTTCAAATTTCCATAACAACATCTGTATAATCACGAAATCCAACATCGAACTATTCCGAAGATGATTTCGATTCAAATCCATTCCAATTTAATTATTGGAAATCCTAGTTATTTTCGAAACCATTTCAAATTCAATTTATTTATTTTAAAAATAAATCAATTATTATTCTAGTTCAAAACTAGTTCATTTCGATAAAAATCTATTTTTATCCTTTCAAATATGGAGTTTTTCATCCCAATTCTTCACAAAACATTTCTTATGATTTTACACAAATTATTACTATTTTTAATAATTTTATCAAGGCCCGTACAGTCGATTTCCATCAACGGTCATCGAACTGCACTTACAGCGACCTTTTCCAAATTTGATTTGGACATAATTCCAAATCCAACCGTTAGATTTCAAATCTCTAATATTCATTGGAAAGCTCTTTTCGATACGAACCCAAAGGTTCCGGTTTTAGGAGAATCCGACGGTCGGATCTCCCGTAATATCCATTCGAAGGCAATGGTCAAAATTCACGAACGGCCGCGGCGCGGCGTGTTCTATTCAGGTCATTATATATATATAATATATATATATATATATATATTATATATATTTCGTCGATTTCCTTTTAAAACGTATTTTATAAATCGTTTTAAATTCGTTTTCAAAACGGTTTCAACTTCATTTTCAAATTCAAATCAAAATTGAATTTTTCCTTATAAATTCGTTTTAAATTCATTTCAAATTGATTTCAATTCAAATCGATTTTCAGTTCAACTTCAGTTTGTTTTCAATTCAATTCAATTTCAATTCGAATTCATTTCTATTTGAATTTCAATTCGAATTCATTTCTATTCAATTTCAATTCGAATTCATTTCTATTCAATTTCCATTCGAATTCATTTCTATTCAATTTCAATTCGAATTCAATTCATTTCAAAATATTTCAATTCGAATTCATTTCAAAATATTCGATTTTGAAATTACTTTCAATATTCATTATAAAATGGACAAAATTCCCGTTCGTGTTAAAATGGCGTGTAACTACTTAACATGGCTTCACATTTCAATATTCACATATTCTATTTCAAATATTTCTTTTTCAAATATTTCTATTCAAATATTTTATTTCAAAACTGGAATGAGGCCCAATCAATTACCATATAATGTTAATTATATGGATTTTTCTACAAGACATGTAAATAATAATAACGATAAATAATCAACCATCATCCAGAGTGCACCACACAATTGCATAAGCATTAAATATAAATAATTAACGCTTAACAGTCTGTCAATCCATCGATTGACATATAACTAAACAACCGGGATTAGTGTACGTCAAATCTCATCCCAATACCCGTGTGGGGTTTCAAACAATCAAACGCAGATTTTATTTGTGTAGTTGGGTGATGTGTAAAATTTATCACCCCAATCAATATCAGTCAAATCAGTGTATATAAACAAATCTCCGATTTGTTTATTACTATTTATTTTATATACACGTTAAAAATTCTATTTTCAACTATAAAATATTTTTAACTATTTAAATATTTTATTTCATTTCACATCACATCACACAATCAAATACATATCAAAATCAAACAAACAAGCATACAAGCCGTCCATGGTCTGTGGACGACGGGTGTTGGGTGCTACTAAACACCATCTGCATCCTAGTATATCTTTTAACTAGAAAAATTAAATTAAAGGTGAGAAGTTCTCACCGAGGGTTCCACTCCTCCATAGAAATTTCTGAAATTCAGAACAGTCTGGATTTGCCCGTACTTCCAACGTAGTCTTCTCCACGCTGTTCATATTAAAATCACATTTTTAATATGATGTTCTATACATTAAAAAATCATATTTTTAATACTCTACCAATATAAAAATCATATTTCTATCCTTTCTATAATATAAAAATCATAATTTTATTCTTTCTATAATATAAAAATCATATTTTTATCTTTCTATAATATAAAAATCATATTTTTAACCCTTCTATAATATATAAAAATTCTGTCTTTCCTTTACATAAATTTTTTCACTTTCTAACGTTAAAAATCATAACTTTTAATGTTAAAAATCTAATCTTTGTATAAACAAAAATCGTTCCTTTTCATAAATAAAAATCATATCTTTGAATAATGAGAAATCATATTTTTTTCTTCTATGCAAAATCGAAACTTTATACCATTTAAAAATCAAATTTTTAACTCGTCAAAAATCAAATCTTTTTCTTGTCAAAAATCAAAACTTATATACCCATGAAAAATCAGATTTTTCAAACACTCCTATATAATTATAACTGAAAATAAATAAAATAAATATCATTAATTAAATAAAACTAAAATTAAAAACTTACTTTCTGCTGCCTAAAGAGGGAGGAGGGGTGTTGGAGGCTCGCAAGGGGTTGGGTGGTCGGCTGCAGGCGCGGTGGAGGCAGAAAAAAACGGCGGTGGTTAGCAAAAGGGGGGCGCAGTTTGTGGTGCGTCGGCGTAGGAGAGGAGAGGGAGTGCGAGAGGAGGTGGAGGAGAAGGGAAGCGGTGGTCGGAGGAATACGGGGGGGGGGGGGGATTCTGGATCTCGTGGGTTTTGGAGGGGCTCGGGGAAGAAGAAGGGGGTAGGGAGGAGCGACGGAGGTGGTGGGCCCGTTCAGGGCGGCGGCGGCGCCCCCTTGGCCTGGCGGCACGATGGCGATTTTTCTCCTTTTTTTCTTTCTTTCTGAAATTCGATTGAATGAGGGGAAGGATAGGAGAGAGGAAGGAGTAAGGGGGTAAGGGTTTTATTAATTTTTTTATTTTATTTATTCTCCAAAAAGCAACTTTTATTGTCGAACTCGAAACGAAACCCACCGCCTGTCGTCCACAGCTAATTACCCCCATTCCGAACACAATGGGATATGTATCGTAAGCTGATTCGATCGTTTCAATCAGTTTTCGTCAAAATCAACATATAACTCTATATATTGAATTTGAATGCGCATTTCAATTTACTGGGGTCACATACTAACTCGAAAAATTCCAAAAAAATATTTTCTAGCTTCGTATTGACGATACAGTCCTAACAAAACTAGTTTCATCGAATTCTGAGACCGTTTGAAAAATGGCCATTTTCCAGTCGATTAAAATCAACTGAAACTGGTCAAACAAGTTTTCCTGTGCCACGCTCACATATTGATTCGATAAATTTTGAAATTTGAAACCTAGCAATCATTTGACATCCCGGATCCAAAAAAAGTGGTTTCGTCGAAAACCGAGGTCGTTTGCAAAATGGCCATTTTCTAAGGGCCGAAATTCCATAGCGACTATTCTGAATTTTCAACTGGGCATATCTTTTGATTTCCGCTTTGAAATTTCAATTTCCCGGATTCGTTGGAAAGATATTCTCAATTAGATTCAAATATTTTTGGTTTCACTAAAATCCGGTTTATTTTGCACCCGGTACATTCATTTGAATTTTGAAATCGAATTATCGAACTACCGCACCATTTTCAATTCCTTTTATATATATAAATAAATATTTATATTCTAACGACGATTCAAATAAATATATACATTCGAATTCTATTCAAAATAAATTTCTAGTCGTTATTATTTAAAATAATTCATTTTAAATAATCAAAATTAGCTAAAATTGCCAAAATAAAAATTTTAAATTGGCTCGGATTTCCGGGTTATTACACAAGTTTACATTTTCAAATCTATTTAAAAATCAAATTTCCATTTTGGAAATACTTTCTTTTTAAATCTTAAATTTCTATATTATATTCAAAAATAATTTACGGTATTTAAAATACCAAATTTCTAGGGCCAATGATATTTAAACACAACAAGATCAATCACAGTTAATATATCATAGCATATGTCACAATCAATGCAAACGTAACAATATAAATGTTGAGGAATCCAGTTGGATCCCTCCAACCTATTTCCCTGCATCAACAGATGTTAATTAACATCAATTTCACATAAATACGAAATATCATGGTAAACAGAACTAAGAATTGATCAACGATATAACTATATTAATCATTTCAACCAATTTTATTAGCCATTCATGCAACAACCATCACACAGTATAAAATTACTATAAATAAATTTAAAACTAGTTTATATAAAAATATAAACAAGTCAGAGTTTACTCACCTCGGTACGCAATTGACAATTCTGCTTTGGTTCCCGTTTAAAATCAAATGAGTGTTTGATTTTATCATGAAATTTCAGTAGCTCCGTTCTCAACCACGTTAGTTCTACATCATACATTTCATCGTTATGGTTCCAATATAAATTAACTATTTACTTAAATCCTTAATATATAACCATATTATTAAAACCTTTTTTTTACCTGCTAATCCTCTTCCCTCAACCACGTTCAACCCCGTATCTTTGAACCAATCATTATCGAAAAATGTCCTCCGTTAAACTCCTCCCTTTAACACCATACATCAACCTGCTGCATTTCAAAAAATTTGATTCACTTCTTCTTTGCCATCAAACAAATGCCAGCCCATGTTTAACAGTAAACTTCTACCCAAACAACCACAAAACCAATTATTCCATTCAACTTTCTCCATGCACAACTCGCAACTCCACCCTTAAAACATGTGTGCCCTCTGTGTATATCACCATTATCATGCTTCCACTTCCTTACTCCTCCCTGTACAAAAGTGGCGAACACACAAGAACCCATCTTGACAATTGATCCCCAAACCAACATGCTCCTTAAACTTTTCTTTCCTGCTAAATTTCAAATGCTTCCAGTAAAAAGACCCAACCCATCTACTTACGAACACAACACCACAGCGTCTTCCCTTACTATCAATAACCCGCTGCTCATGAAATTGCTCCTCCATTTCAAAAACCGTGAATTGCATCCATTTAATCACATTCTCCCTCGTACAAAAATGAAATCACTTGCTACTCCTCCCCTCAACACAGCGACCTCGTCTCCTTCCATCTCGATGCCACACCGCTAATCCTACAACCCTACTATAGAAAACGATCATACCCTCATCTTTCCCGGTAAACCCTAGTCTCTATTCATCCCCAAAAGAACCATGTTCATCCCACCTCCACGATCGAAACTCACAACATAACACCACTAGAATCACACCACAACTTGACATCTGGCCCACCGCAACCTAGAAACCCCATGGCGGCCACTCCTCTCTCTGTCACCTACTCCTCCGCTGGCTACAAATGGCCATAGCCGCTGTAGAAAACGAATTCGAGCTGCTCGAATTAGTTTCGCATTCCACGATTAAAATACTGAATGAATCCCTCAAATCTCAGATTTAAAACAATCTATTTTTGTATTTTGTTTCCACTGAAGTATTTAGGAAGAACGGTTTTGATTTGTGGAAGCCTCAGTTTTGATGAGGAGGAGGAAACAATGGCTTTATTTGTAAACGGTGGGTTTGAATGAAATAAAAGGGACAAAGGTATTTCTCTAACTGTATAAATGCTGGTTTCCAATGTGAAAAGGGGTAGCCGCATTCCTTGATCCTGACAAAGTAACATAGCCAAATCCTTTTTAATAAATGATCAGATGAAATATGAGTTCGATTTTGGCAGGAATAAGATTTTGCAGTATATTATATATATATATATATATATATATATATATATAGAAGGGGTTTGGATTTGTTTTCGAATGGAAATATAAACACGAAGATGTTGTGTCTAGGTTTGTAAAGAGACAGATTTGGAAGTCAAGCTGCAATTGTTGAATATATCGTGTAGAGGTTATTGCAGTGATTCGAAATGATGTACATATTTTCTTGGGCTCGTCCTTAGGATAAGGATTCGATGATATCCTTTTGAGATTTCATGCGATTAAGATAGGATTTGAAGTTGTTGTTCTGAGATTTGCACTGCATAAGGATTTAGTCAACATTCATCTATATTTCATAAAATTATGTAAACGATTTACTTAGTTCTAATAGCGATCCTATTTTATAAAATATAAAATATCCCGCCGTCTCAAACACCAATCAAAATGCTACGATCGATGAGTAAGGCTTTAACTATATTTTAACCACATCAGAACAAGTTACAAGGTTTAATTAGAACGTTTGAAGAAGATATAAACTTAATTAAATAAATTATTATTATCGTATATATTCAAACAAAATATCAAATAGTTCCAAAATAAACATATTTTGATTTTAAACTCTATATTTCAAATTTAAAACGTTGTTCGGATTATCTAAAATTGATTAATTTATAAAATAAATCGTTATGATTTATTAACAATTCCATAGCGATTATTTGAAAATTTATGATTTTTTTCACTTCTATTAGAAAAATATAGTCAAACAGATCTGAATGTTTCTAGTTTAAAAGAAATCCGATTTATAACAAATCCTGTATATTCAGTTGAAGTTGAAACATAATATTACGAACTACCGCGACTTTACGAGCTATATTATAATTATATTATAAATTGTACGTTAAAACTTTGTTTAATTAAATAAATTCCTTATAAAAATCGTTTTCTATTTCAAATAAAATATTTAAAAACAATTTTAATATTCAGAATTAAATGGCTCAAAATCTGGGTCGTTACATTCAGGAATTGCCAATCCACTAAAGTAAGTGTGGACCAGCCTTGCAGGAACCAAGGGTCCACTGCGTGGGATCCTGAGGCATTTGCTAGAGTGTCTCGAACCGAAAGGAGCCATCGCTAGCCTTAACTCATGATGGAAATCCAATTTCCAATATGACATTTTTCGGCTTTAGATGTAAACCTATATGACGACATAGTGGGATGAGGCGCTCATGCCATCTATGATTGATACATTTATGTTTGATGATGTTTCGACACTATACACTTATGGTAATATCAAAATGATTTGTTTTAAACGTACCAAGCATGTTCGACTATTATAAGGGAAAACTCTATCCTCCAGCTTGCGTTGCATTGTGTAACGGGACCTGAGTCTTATAATAGCTTCATTTTTCAAAAAGCATAGCGTTGTTTATTTCTAAACTGAGATTCGTATGGAGTAAACCTGTTCCGTGTTATACGACGTGGTCCCATGATTTCCCAACTTTTAAAATAAATATTTAATAACTGTTTTAGTTCTCACACCATTCCCATGACTGATTCGGAGTTTATTGTTTCCACCTAAACTCTGGGTGCCTATATTTTCCGCATGGGCAGCTTGTAATTTTGATTTTTGCAGATATTTCTTTTCCAGGATCCTAGATTACAGCTGTAACAACCCTGAATTTTGGGGCCAATTTAAAATTTTATTTTAAGTAATTTTAATGAGTTTTTGATATTTAAAATAATTTTTTTAATAATAATGATTGAAAGTTGATTTAAATCGAAGTTAGAATGAATAATTTAACTCTAATAATAAAAGGAGTTAGAAACAACGCGGTAGTTTGAAAAGTCAAACTTGAACTTTGACTGATCGTACAGGACGCAAAATTTAACGGATTTTAGTGAAACCAAAAATATTAGAATCTATTTAAAAATACTGTAACAACCCTGAATTTTGGGGCCAATTTAAAAAATTATTTTAAATATCAAAAACTCATTAAAATTAATTAAAATAAATTTTTAAATTGGCCCTAAAATTCAGGGTTGTTACAACAGCTGGAGCTATATTCGGAAAGCTTTGTATCCGAGTATTCCTTTTAGTTGTGTTAGTTGATGTATTTATACATTTTAAATTTTCGCTGCTTTGTATTTTAATCTCTGATGTTATTTTATTTCCACTATGTAATATTTATTTATCTATACCATAATATATCTTGTACTCTGATGTAAATTGCTGTGATAGCAATGAAATGTTTTGTTGTTTGTGTTCGGATGCGTCGTGTTCTCAACTCAATCTGGGCTTTCCCGTAAAAGGGATTTCGGGTCGTTTCATCTTGGTATCAGAGCTTTGGTTTACAAAGCAAGAGAACAAGACATATTAGAACCAAACGAAAGAATTCATCAAGGATAGGATTAGTAACATCCTATAAAAATGACTCATTAGAAATAGGGTCAGTGATTCTCTAGAATTAGTTTGAGGAGTATTACTTATAAAAACAAATTTAATTTTGAAATTTGTATCTTATAATACGTATTTGAGTATTTAATTTTGTATTGAGTTTGGACTATCGAGTATATGAAGATTTTGGATATACGCCTAGCTAGCGTATATACGAAGTCTTAAATATACTGGATGGATATGGAATCACACTCTAGTCGCCCGAGCATGATTCTGATGATGAAGTATACCATCACCAGTACTCATTTTCGAGATTCGAAAGTGGGATATCTATATATTTCCAATTGAATGGTGTGAGAACCAAAACTTAGTTAGATTTTATTGTTTGTGATTTGACACTGAAAACTTGATTTTGAGTATATATATATAGAACTTATATGTTTGAAAAGCTAATCAACTAATTGATTGTTGGCTGTGAAGTGTGATTATTAGTTCAACTAATTGAAATATTGGAATGATCAAACCACTAAGAGAATGAATGGTAAATTTAGCCAAATCGAATCAAATATTTAACTAAATTGAAAATTTGTTTGAGTTGCATACATGTACATATATATGTGTGAACAGGTCATGGCATGGAAGTTAAGAAGTGGAATAAAATGTATGTCCAACAAATAGTACATGTTTACTATATTTATTGGGTTTTGATGATTTTATGAGCCAATTGGCAAGCCGCTTGGCTTTTTCTTTTTTCTTTTTGATTGATGAGGGCCCTGTGAGGCAAGGAGCGGTTTTACCAATTAGCCCGTACAAAGCAAGTAATAGCAAAAAAGTTCGAAAATTTAGGGTGTTAGCCAAATTTTTGAGAAATTAGAAAATTCTTAGAATCTGAAAAGTTTAAGAATGAAAGCCAAAATGGAAGTTGAGTTGGTTAGTTAAACAATTTTCAGCTCCGTTCCTTTTTTAGGACGAAAAGATTTTAAGTTGGTGAGATTGTAACAACCCAGAATTTATGAACCAATTTAAAATTTTTATTTTAGCTATTTTAATGGATTTTGAATATTTAAAATGTTTTATTTTAAATAATAGCGACTAAAAGTTTGTTTAAATCGAAGTTAGATCGTATAAATTTATTTTAATTATAAAACGAGCTTAAAATGGCGTGGTAGTTTGAAAAATCGATTTTGAATTTCAAACGAATGTACATGATTGAAAATAAATCGGATTTCGGTAAAACCAGAAACATTTGAATCTGTTTTATAATATCTTTCTAATGAATGTAAGAAACTGGAATTTCACTTTATTAATTGAAAGTTATAGTTAGTTCAAAATTTAAAATAGTCACTATAGAATTAATTAAATTTTAAATATATATATAGCCTTTAAAAATAGCCATTTTGCAAACGACCTCCGTTTTCGACAAAACCACTTTTGTTGGACCCGGAATGTCAAATTATTGTTAGGTTTCAAATTTCATAATTTTTGAAATTAATATGTGAGCGTTGTGAATTTAAATGCCTGTTCAGTTTTAATTATGAATTTAGTCA
Source organism: Allium sativum (assembly GCA_030737875.1). Lineage (NCBI taxonomy): Eukaryota > Viridiplantae > Streptophyta > Magnoliopsida > Asparagales > Amaryllidaceae > Allium > Allium sativum. Next base: position 573,923,859 of record CM060909.1, on the reverse strand, counting down.
ATGGGAAAAAAGGTCATTTTTCAAATGGTCCCCAAATTCGATGAAACTAGTTTTATTAGGATTGTATCGCCAAAACATAGCTAGATTTATTTTTCTGGAATTTTTGGAGTCAATATGTAGCCCTGGTAAATTAAAATATACGTTTAAAATTCAATATATTGATTTATATTTTAATTTTGATAAAAACTGATCGAAAAGATCGAATTGGCTTATGAAACATATCCCATTGTGTCCAGAATGGGGGTATTTGGGTAGGGTTGACAGTCGTTCGGTCACGTTTGGAGTTCGTGGTGTTAAACAAGTAATTATTGAATTAACTATTATTTAAATATATTATTATATATAATCCTTAGACCTAGTCAAACCCTAAAAATAAAATCTCGTGGTCAACCAGAAAATGCCGCTCCTCTTTGTTCATTCAGAAAAAATCCGTCGCCCCTACCTGTCGCAACCCACGTCGTCGCCCTCCCTCACCGCGATGTCGCCCCACCGCGTCGCCACCCACTACCACCGCCGCCATGTTGCACTCACCCACCGCCTAGCACCGCCACCCCTTCCTCTCTCTCCTTTCCTCCTTCTAAAATACTCTCACTCTGCTGTGGACCCCCGCTACCCCCACTTCCAGCCATCTGCGCCACCCCCATCCATGTCAGGCACTGCCGCCTCCCCATGGCCATCCAACTCCGGCCGAGGACCCCCCATTGTCCAAAAATAGCCTTTTTTTAGAAAAATCGAGTTTTTGCAAATAAGACCCTGACCTTGTTTCCTTAATAACTCCCAAACCGTGCACTTCTAGCCGAAACTCCATAGTGCCAAAATCGAAGTGCACAATTTTCTCTTCGATTTAAGTATATGACACTCGAAATTTGGAGTTCTGAGCTGTTCAGAAAACACGTCCAATGTCAGCAGACCAAATGCTGTCTTTTCGCGATTTCCGGCGAATTGGAGCACTTTTGAAAGAAAGCCCACTGCGCAAAATTTGTTCAGAATGGCACATTTGTGCAAAGAAAAAAAGATTTGGTGAAGATTGGAGCTCGTATGCAAATTCTGAAATCAGAACGGCAAATTCGGACGATGGAGAACGACAAAACAGAGACTGCACGATCGGATTCTTCAGTAGAATTGTCGAGGCGATTGGTTTAGCTTGGGTGAGAACTCCTTCTCACTAAATTATATTTTATCATGTTATTGTATTCATATATAAAAATATATTGAATTGCCAGTGTAGATTTTCATCAGTTTTAATCATTATAAATTGTATACGGTGCCTGTTAGCTCACCTCACTCATCCACAGACCAAGGACGATTTAAATTGACTGTATTGTGTTTTGGTTGTGATGATTATCATATTAAAAATAATGTTAACATTAATGTGGTAATTGAAATTAAATTATAAATATTCATTTATAATTTAAACAGTGAAAGATTGGTAAATCAGAAAAATAGTTCAACTCGAATTAAAACTGGTTAAATTAATTAACCAATGATTATTTTGAATAGACTGTTGTTGATTTAAAACCTCACACGGGTCTGGGGATGGTAATTTATTCACATCTCCCCTGAATTTAATTATATGTCAATCAATGGGTTGGCAGACTGTGATGAGCGTTATTTATTTATTTTAATGCTTATATAATGGTAGAATGCACTCTGAATGATGTGTGGATGTTTAATGATTATATATCATTATTGTGAGTACATGCGATGTATGGAAATTCATATAAATATATTTATATGGTAATTGATTGAGTCTGATTCTAATTCAGAAATAACGAATAGTTTTAAAATATTATCCAGTATAGTTTTAAAATATTATCCAGTATAGTTTTATAATATTATCCAGTATAGTTTTATAATAATATTCATTATAGTTTTAAAAAAATGTTCAGTAAAGGATCAAAATATGATTTTCGAAGTCCGATTTTGGATGGACACGAAAATATTGAAATATGAAGTCGGGTTAAGTATAGAACGCCATTTTAACCCGAATGGGTTTATCGATCGATTTTATTCATTTTAAAATAATATCGAAAAGAATTGATTTCAAAATCTGATATTTTTAAAATAATTTCATTTTAATATTATAATAATATGGAATATTCAATATTGATTTTAAATTGAAAATGAAGTTAAAATCGTTTTAAAACGAATTTATAATATTTTATAAAATACGTTTTAAAAAGGAAATCGATGATATATATATTATATATATTTAATTGCCTGAATAGAATGCGCCGCGCATCGATCGTTCGCGAATTTCGACCATTAACTTCAAATTGATGTAACGGGAGATCCGACCATCGGATTATCCTAAAACTGGAACCGTTGGGTTCGTATCGAAAAGAGCTTTCAATGAATATAAGATATTTAAAGTCTAACGGTTAGATTTGGAAACATATCCAAATCAATTTCAGAAAAGGTCGCTATGGATGTAGTTTGGTGGCCGTTATTGGAAACCAATTGAAATGGCGATATTAAAATTATTAAAAATATGGAGAAGTTGTGTAAAATCATAATAAATGATTTGGAAAGATTTTGGATGAAAAATTCCAATTTTGAAAGGATAAAAATATATCTTTATCGAAAAGAGCTAGTTATTAACTATAATAATAATCCAATGTTTATAAATAAATAAATTGGATTTGAAATGGCTTTAATATAACCAGAATTTTCCAACGTATGAATTGGAATGGAAATAATCTTCAGAATATTTCGATATTGGATTCCATAATTATACGGATATTGTTGAGGAATTTGGAAGATATAAATATCATTATTCCCAATACGATATTTGTTGGTTTCAGAATTTGATATTGAATATAAGTCAATAAAATTTCTATTCAGAGCCTTGTATTTAATGTAAAATTGGATTTTGGGTTTGTCGTGAATGATGTCTTAAATAACACTGTTCTTAAACCCAGTTGAGAAAAGAATAATTCTTTTAATTAAGATTAATGAAGTTTACCAGTTAATTAATATTTAATTGGAATTGAATTGAAACTAGATTTTTGGGTTTGTCGTGAACGGTGTTTTAAATAACACTTGTTGTTTAACCCAATTAACAATGAAGAGATGATTTGGAAATTATAAATCTTTTTATTAAGATATAATGAAAATTTTCCAAAGTAAAGTTTTCCAATTTAATATATTAAATTGGAATTGAATGGAATTCAATTTGGAAATAACCAAGATGAGCTTCTGTGAATGAAGACCGTTACTATATATGGAACTTAAAAGGCCTTGCCGCAATTCCATTTATATTGTTAGTCTGATACGGGAATTTATACCGATTGTACAGTGTTATGATTTCCATGTAGATTCCATTTTGATGGAAAGATGATTTTGGGTTTATCGTGAACGATGTTTTTAAGGACATTAGTTCTTTAACCAAATTAAAGACGAGATTTACTTCCTAAATTTGAATAATCGTTAAATAATGATTTTTGGTGATTAAAACTAAGGGAGTTTTAATGAATCTTTAATTAGATTGAAAAGTTAATGTGGTAATAAAATTTGCCAAATTTGAGAAGCGATCCAGAATGGAGTACCACTTGTTTTACTCCAGGCGATAGTTAAATCTTTAATTAGATTTGAACGTGAAATGGTAATTAATTTTACCAATAACACAGTGGGTGTTAGATATGGAGTACTACCAGTTTTTCTCCATGGGATGAATAGGTTGGGATTGAGATTAATAAATTAAAGATTACTTCGTTAAGGTTCGCTTATCCCAACTAGTTAGCAAACCTTAATTTGGTTTAAGTGGTGAAAAGATAAAATCAAATCTTTTGAATTGATAGCAAGAGGAAGATTAAAGAAATAAATTTAAAAGAATTTATCTTTGATAAAATTAATGGGAACCTTTCTGTGATAACCCCAATTTCGACAGACTGGTTTTTTTTCTTCAGAATTCTAATCTATCGAAACTCGGATTGGTTTGCTCTAGTAATCTATAGAAACGACAGAGACATAAAATATGTCAGAGCTCAGAAAATATCTCATAGCGGAATGGATAAAATATAATATAAACCAAAGTATAGCCTTACCATATTAATAATACTGCTTAACCAGTATCCAAAGCTATAATGTCTTATGTCTCTTCCACAAATCTAACCTACGAGTATGTTATGAGGAGGGGGTCAGAACACAAGTTCTGGTGATTGGATTTAAACTATATACTTTAGATAATCCTACATATACCGTTCAATCATATTTTCTTATTTATTAGGTTACTCGGGTTAACAACACTCAACGTTTACACACATGTCGTACCCATTTACTTCCCAGTGGATTAACCTAATACAGTATATATGTAGCTACCACCAATATCGAGGTACATCCTCATGGTACCCCACTAGCACGGTCTCCACCGTAATGCCACCGACATGCCCGCAGTCCCTCATCCTACGCTGGAGTGACGTATGAATCTCTATATAACGATGTTACGATCAGTATATATTTGCCATCACTACGCTACGTAAGCGTATGGACTACCACCCTCGATCGAATCAAATCTCATACCCGAGTAATGCCCTCAAGTCTACGATACACCACCCATAGTAGATATGCATGTATCTAGACTGTCCCTCGTACATACTGTTAATTGTAGCTCGATGCCTCAATCCCACGTCCTCTAATGTGCACCGAATTCCATGGTAGGGTGATACAAGAAAACACGGAACTCGATCGGGAGTTTTTCCATATCTGTACAGGCCCATCTTTAAAGAGCCTCTATATACAGATATACCTAGGGTTTGTTTTCATGGTGGTTGTGGCCCCACCTCCTCCCCTCCCTCAACTAGTAAAGACTACAAGAGCTAAGTGACTACCCCTACACAAACAATCTAAACATCCATGTGGCATGTCCCCTCAACCCCTTACCCCAATAGTGAAGGGTGAATGGTATCTTGGGTTTGACTCTAGTCTTTTCGCATCCCACTGGTTGCCAATGACGGGTGTCCGACAGTCTACTATCCTTATTGGTCGTGGCCCTCTGTCTCCTTGTGAGGAAACCGCCGAACCACCCTGGTATCACCTCGTCACAACATTCTGACTGCATAGCTACTTCTGTAGTCAAGGCTCACCCACCTAATAGTTAGGCGCAGACCCAACCTCTGCGAGCACAGCCTAAGACATCTGTTACCGCACAAAGGACTACTAGGAGCACCTTATGTACCTCCGGAAGCCGCGTGCTTCCCCTTCCAGTCCTTCGGAGCCGTCAGAACAATCAGATGAATGTACTCTCCCCTTGTGCCCTATAACACCACAATGATCTACCCTGTTGGGTTATTCACCCTCAAACATGCGGACTGGTCCAAGCGCCTCAATTTAATATGTTGTTAAACCCTATGTCTAAACATTCTTTTACGCACTTGCCTCACCTCATCAAATTTCTAGTTAACTTGGTTTTTCCCATTCATATTGAATTTTTATTCAAACTACCAAGTTTCTCTTGCTTATTAATTTTAGTCATATAACTTAATGTATTTAAGTTTATTAATAAGCCCACAACATGTTATTCTCTAGATTGTGGCCCAAGGTCTGTAATCCACAATCTCTCTTATATTCTTGTTTGATTACAATAACATGTTTTACTTAATATGTAATTAAGTATATCTCAATTCACATGTTTTCCAATTAACATGTCACTTACCATTTATGATTAAATATAACTTATTTCATTTCATAAGTTTTCCTCATTCTTTCTCATTTAATCATAATTTCATTTTACATTGTCAATAAAACTTATCGATGTTTACTTATTAACTTAACTCTATTAACTAAGGCCTATTAATAAGTTTCTCTACCCGTTTATTATAACCTATGTTATAATTTCCTTTTGTCCCTAGGACAAGCCTAACCATTCTTATTAACGGGTTTCAGACTTCCAAGCTTACAGGTTACTTAATTTATAATTAAGTACAACTTCTTATATTTCATATATTTTCCCCCTTTTCTCAACTGGTTTTTGGCTTTCCCCATTTACTGATTACTTAATTTACAATTAAGTGTCCCTTATCTCATTTCACCAGTTATCCCGTTTTCTTATTAGTTTATTATAACCTAAGTTATAATCTTCACTTGTCCCTGGGACAAGTCTAACTATTATGCAACATTTTCAGTAATGTTATTTATTTATGATGGGTGATTATCATTCCTATAAGTTATGCTTACCCCAAAAGGTGTCTTTAATTACATAACTTTATTATTCCTACTGGTTATGTACACCACTAGGTATCTTTAATTAGATAATCTTATCGGTCTAAGTTTGCAGGCCTATATGTATATATTACCCACCCGCTGTCCAACCAATTTTACTTAACCCTAACTTTAGTTCATATTCATACAATGCCTATGGATTAGATTAGGTTAAGTAGTTCAATTCATTACCATGTCCATTTATGGTTTATAATGGGCTAGACCTCCGACATTAGGCCTACAACTTGTGGACGCTGGATATGCCGGTCGGGTCCGGGCAGACTTCTTCCACGAGCTGGGCCTAACCTCATGTCATAGCCCTATATCATATTTGCGCACTTTGACCTCTCACATTAGGTTCACCATTAGTGGCTGCTGGATATGCCGGTCGGGTCTGGCCAGACATCCACCACTAATGCAACCTAACCTCATGTCATAAGTGCAATTACAATTTCTAATTGTAATCCTAGGCATTCATCTTCATTTATTCAATTCTATGTATATAATCATACAACCATTCTAATTCACACAGGTAAGTGCTCTAGTATATAAATGGGACAAATCAATATGTAATATGAACAGTGGTAGTTACTGCCAATATTTTTAACAAGTCTATAACATATAAACATGTCCAATATTTCAACTAATCTTATATATGAATTTTCAACCATTTATGTTCATATCAGATTGCGCCTCCAAATTAAAGTCTCAAAACATAATATATGTTATGTTCCAAAATCCCATTTCAAATTATGCCCCAAGTCCTAATATATGTCGCGTGTCTTCCTACATGTAATTAACTTTATTTAAAATAACATGTAGTTCTCCAATTGTGTATCATTTACCCAATTCGTAGGTTCATAAAATGGATCTATACAATGGTATTCATTTTTCTTAAACATTCAAATAAATGTACATATCAAAATATTATCCATTTTAGCGCAATAATGCATTTCATCAAATTAAAAATTCCAATATGTTCATTATGGGGAATGCCAAACGATAGAGGTATTATTATTCAAAAAGTATATTTTAAACCCACTTACCTTTCATGCTTTCCCCAAATTTTGCATCTGATCCGTTCTATCATCCATGGTTTCCCTTAATCGGATTTACAGCCTATCGATCATGGATTTATTATTTCATGAAAAGAGAAGGGAAAGAGAAATAATTTAAATAGATTGGTTCTTAGAAGTTTACATTTGTTTCATGATTCAATAATCTTTTATTAACTTTGATTCTCTCTTCCAGATCTGGATTCATAATTTTCCTAGGCTAATATTTTAATTTTCAGAATAGGTTTGAGAAGAGAGAGAGGGAGAGTAATGGCAGAGTTTCAATATAGCTTTATAATTATGAGTTTTTGGGTTAGCTATAGGTCTCCTTATATAAGAAGTTTAAATCGATGCTAACCATCTATTTTCCTTGATGGAATCTACTTTCTCCACATCGTATTGCCAATCAGAAATTGCCATGTAATCAAAAAATTGAATTGAACTAATAGGATCAAGCCAACTAAGAATGCATTATTTTCTATTTTTAACGCTTAGTTTTTTAAACGTTCAATTGCCTTTATTTTAAATTAAATATGCCACTTTTCCTTCCCATAATTAATTGCATGTTTTATGGCATGCCTTAATCCTTTCATATTGCATGCAATTAATTCAATAATTTTGAATTTTAAATGCCAAAATATACATTTACTTTTATTTTCAATGTTGCGTTGCAATTTACTTCGTTAATTCAATGCTTATTTCCCTATATATGTATGTGTGTGCGTGTATATATATGTATTTGCATACATTCTACCTTCTATCTTTAATTCATTAATTCATTGAAATTTACCATGTTTCACCTTTATTTAATGCATTCTATTTTCTTCTCAATGTATGCATTTCATACATTTCAATTAATTCGTTAACTCTATCTTTCTATACCTTTTCTATGCATACCTTCCTTTAATTGCATCAATTATGTTAATGTTTTTTTCTTGTTAATGTATCCTTTTTTTATTATTACATGCTCTTAATTGCATTGCATTAATTCTTCTATATTTACCTATTTTAGCGCATGCTTTTTTTTCAAATCCTTTTTTCTTTTACTTGCACATTTAATGCATTAACCTTTTTCAAATGCATGAATCTTCTCCAAATGAATGAATCTTTTTCACATGCTTGAACCCTTTTTTTATAACATATATTCATGCATTATTTTTATAACATTTTTCTTATTATCAATGACCATGCATATATTTACATATATGCACAATCAAATATTTATAAAAATATGCGGGGTGTTACACTTTCCCTAAAGATGTGAATATTTGAATAAAAGAATATTCTAAATTGGAATGAGGGTATGATGTGTTTTTATTGCACTTGATTATTGATTATATAATACGCGACTTATTCGGAAAGACTGGGTTTAACTCATTCTGAATAATTAATATGACGACTAAAAGTTGACGATGAAGACGGTGGTTGAAGACCGGAGTTCTTCACATCACTTGGATGATTACTGATGTTTTTATTGGGCTATACACCCAAGACAAGGTAATAAGTGGTGATCATCTAGATGTACTTGGAGATCGACTGGATATGCGAGGACCTCTCTCCTGTATTGGACATATGGGATGAGGAATAAGGTGACTCCGGTTTCATTCAGACCCAGAATGGATGTGTGTCTGACATTGGATTTCATTCTGTGTTGGTTGATTTCTATTGAATATATATCTGTTTGGTGGCGGAGAATTTATTCTCTTGATTAACACCCTTCTTTGAGACGTACGAGCTTAGAGGTTATATATTGATAGACATCAGTCGCATGGCGTGAATTTTCAGTGTGGCATGCTGAGATGCAAATGATCAAGGCTTTTTTTGAAAAGTAGAGTTTTATGGTAGATGATCAAAGCATGGCTTTAATTGGCATAGCTTTGTGTTGTAGCGTTAATTCGCGACCTCACACTCCGGTATGAGTCTAAAATGGGATCAGGAATGCAGGGAGTGCACGATGTTTCTTTCTAGCTAGGAGTGGTGATCCCAGACATTTTTACTTATGTGGATGATGGATTGCGAGGCGCCTCAGATATTGGTCGCTACTGGCAAAGTGATAGGTCCTATAGAACTAGGAAATGCTTGTTCACGAATTTCCAATCCACTAAAGTAAGTGTGGACCGGCCCTGCAGGAACCAAGGGTCCACTGCGGGGGATTCTAAGGCATTTGCTAGAGTGTCTCGAATCGGAAGGATCCATCACTAGCCTTGACTCATGATGGAAATCCAATTTCTAGTACGAAATTTTTCGGCTTTCGATGTAAACCTATATGGAAACATAGTGGGATGGGGTGCTCATGCCGTCTATAATTGATACATTTATGTCTGATGATGTTTTGACACTATACACTAATAGTAATATAAAAATGATTTGTTTTAAACGTACCAAGCAAGTTTGGCTAAAATAAGGGAAAACTCTATCCTCCGGCTTGTGTTGCATTATGTGATGGGACCCGAGTCTTATAATAGCTTCATTTTTCAAAAAGCATAGCGTTATTTTATTTCTAAACTAAGATTCATGTGGAGTAAACCCATTCCATGTTATACAGTGTGGTCCCATATTTCCCAACTTTTAAAATAAAGATTTAATAACTGTTTTAGTTCTCACACCAGTCTCATGACTGACCCGGAGTTTATTATTTGCACCTAAACTCTAGGTGCCCATATTTTCCATACGGGCAGCTTGTAGTTTTGGTTTTCGCAGATATTTCTTTTCCTAGGATCCTGGATTACAGCTGGAGCTATATTCGAAAAGCTTTGTATCCGTGTATTCCTTTCAGTTGTGTTAGTTGATGTATTTATACATTTTAAATTTTCGCTGCTTTGTATTTTAATCTCTGATGTTATTTTATTTCCGCTATGTAATATTTATTTATCTGAACTCTGATATATCTTATACTCTGATGTAAATTGTTGTAATAGCAATGAAATGCTCTGTTATTTGTGTTCGGATGCGTCGTGTTCTCAACTCAATCCAGGCTTTCCCATAAGTGGGATTTCAGGTTGTTTCACTTTATGTCTGACCCATTTTGTTTCCTCTTCTTTCTCTTCCGTTTCCCCCCAGGTTCTCAGGGTGGGAATACTCAAGCTTGATCAGGATTCTGCTTTCATCCTACTTGGAGCTGCTTAGATGTATTGCTTGGTTTCATATCTCTCTACTATGGCTAGGTTTTGGGGATTATGCTTCTTTTAATATTGTACTCTAATGTATTAGGTACAAGATAGAAATTTTAATGATGTACTGGGTTTTATGCATTTCAGACATATGATGTAACCATGTTTTGAACTACGATTTTCTCTACTTAATAAAATTTTAAATTCCGGTGCTATTTTATATCTGTCTTGTAATGTTTCTATTCCTGTTTACCTATAACGCTTCACGAAACTTAATGCATTATCTTAATGAGTGACATTAACAAACGTAGGGTGTCACACTTGGTATCAGAGTTTAAGTTTACCAGATTGGATAAAATATTTTGAAAATTATTTTCAAAAAGGTTTTAAAAGAAAGCATTTTCAAAAGAAAAAGTCTGTTTTGAAAAACATATTCCCCAAAGCCATATGTAATATCTTTCGATTCTCTGTCTAAATCCCTTTCCCTTTCTTTTTAGCATGTATGGGGAACCAAATATTCCTAAGGCCATTACGATACCAGGCTGGTTCCATAGGTATCTAGAGGCCACGACGCCTGCCAGTGGTCCAACAAACGTTCCTCCCCCAGCGGCACCCGCTGTTCCTCATCCTCGTCCTTCGCAAGAAGATAATTTCTCTAAGATCTGCAAAGATTTCTATGCTATGGGTAGGAAGCCATTCCGAGGAACCGAAACTTTCATAGAGGCAAGGAACTGGCTTAAAAAGATGGATGACTTGTTTGGAATTTTCGAAGTTGTCGATCGTAGGAAGACTCAGTTAGCCGCTTGGCTGCTAAAAGATGAGGCTTCATTTTGGTGGGAAGTTACGCAAGCAGGGCGTCCAGTGGAGACTTGGGATGATTTTCAGTAGAGGTTCAAAATGAAGTTTCTTTCTCAAGCTGAGAAAAGTATGCAAATAGAAAGGTTTCTGGCACTCAAGCAAGGAGGCATGACTGTCAAAAAGTATGTTAACAAATTCAATCAACTAGCAATGTTTTGGTTGGAGCTAGTGGATACTGCACATAAGAAAGCTTTGTGGTTTTCTAGAGGATTGAATGAACCCCTTCATGGGTTAGCTATGTCTCATATTCCGATGGAGGAAACTTTTGAGAGGCTCATTGATATGGCATTGATGCATAAGGAAGATAAAGGCGACAAGAAAGAAACTAAAGTGGAGGAAACACAAAATAAGAAAATGTGGCCAAAGAAAGGACAACAACAAAAGAAGGGCGGAAAGAACGACAAGGATAAGGATAAGAGGAAGTGCCATAATTGCGGACGAGAGGGTCACTTGATCAAGGACTGCAAATGAAGGAAGAATGCTTGTTTCAGTTGTGGAGAGGTCAGACACTTTTCTAAGGAGTGCCCGAAGAAGCAAGGACAAGGTCAAAGGGTAGGAGCTTCTGGAGGACAGATGCATGTTCTCACGACCAGTGCTCCAGATCGAGGTAGGAAAGTTTCCGTTGAAGGTAGGAAAGTTTCCGTTGAAGGTTTGATTTCTCTTTCCGTTCATTCAGTCAGAACTCTTTTTGATTTGGGCTCTTCACATTCTTTTATATATGATTCTGTGGTTGAGTCTCTACACCTTAGTACTAGTATGGTAGTGGATCCCGTTGTCTCAAACCCATTGGTGGTACGGCTCATTTATCTATGATTTGTTGGGGTTTGAGAATATTGGTGTTAGGCATCGAATTTGAATGCGATGCATACGTGCTTGGTTTCATGGGCTATGGATTGATTCTAGGGATGTATTAGTTAGCCATGTATGGTGCCATTCTGGATTGTGAGAGGAGAGTTGTTAGACTTTTGACTTGCCATGAGAGGACCCTCGAGATTTCTTGTGACCAAAAGGGGTCTGTCATGCTTAGTTTCCTAGAGTCACTTGATGCATCTATAGATGATCTGTGATCTGTACCAGTAGTTCGTGAGTATCCTGATGTTTTTGATGAGGTTCGAGGATTACCTTTGAGGCGCGAGATTGATTTTCGTATATACTTGGTGGACAATGCAAAGCCAGTTGCATTGCCAGTGCGCCATATGACTCTAAGGGAAAGGAGGGAGCTTAGCAAGCATGTAGGGAGATACTTGAGAAAGGGTTTATTAGGCGAAGCATATCTAAATAGGGTGCTCCGGTGGTATTCGCAACTAAGGCGGATGGTTCGCTTCGCTTATGTGCAGACTGTAGGGAGTTGAATAAACTCACTAAGAAGAACATGCACCCACTCCCGAGGATAGATGATCATTTTGACCAGCTCATTGGTGCATCTATTTTCTCTCAGTTAGACTTGGCCACGGAGTTTCATCAGTTGAGGGTGGCCAAGGACAATATAGACAAGACCGCTTTTAGAACTCCAGATGGTTTCTTTGAATGGCTCGTTATTCCTTTTGGGTTGACAAATGCACCCGCCTACTTTGTTGATCTGATGAGTAGGGTGTTTCGGGAGTTTTTAAATAATTTTGTTGTGGTCTTTGTTGATGACATCTTAATTTTCTCGAAGAGCAAGGAAGAGCATACCTTACATATAAGGGAGGTTTTGAAAACTCTGCGTGCGCATTTGCTTAAGGAGAAATTATTCAAATGCCATTTTTGTAGAAAAGAGGTGAGATTTCTAGGGCATGTGGTCTCTAAAGATAGGATAGCAGTAGATCCCGCAAACGTAGTTGCAGTTCAAGATTGGCAAATACCAAAGAATGCAACGGAGGTGAGAAGCTTTCTTGGGTTGGCAGGCTATTATAGGAAGTTCATTAAGGACTTCACAAAGATATCAGCCCCACTCAACAGGCTGACGAAGAAGAATCTGATGTTTTCTTAGGATGTAGATTGTGACGATGCTTTCCAGTGATTAAAGAGGGCTCTGACAACGGCCCCAGTCTTGACCTTGCCCGATGAGAATAAAGTGTTTACAATATACACTGATGCATGTGGTACAGGGCTTGGTGCGGTTCTGATGCAAGAGAGAAGGGTAGTATGTTATGGGGTTAGACAGCTAAGAGTTCATGAGACGAACTACCCTACCCATGATTTAGAACTAGCTGCCATAGTATTCGCACTTAAGACGTCGCGCCATTATTTTCTTGGAGAGAAGTTCGAGTTGTACACCGATCATAAATCCCTCAAGTACTTGTTCTCGCAGAAGGATCTTAATTTAAGGCAACAAAGGTGGATGGAGTTCCTAGCATCTTATGACTTTGAGATTGCTTATATCCTTGGCAAGGGTAATGTGGTGGAAGACGCACTTAGTAAGCAGAGGATGGCCTTAAGTCCTCTGTTTGTGGAGAGGAAAAGCTTGGAGTTTATATCGACTTTTGACTTTAGACCCTCCACCAAGTTTTTGCCTGGCTTATTTGCATCACTAGAGGTGCGACCAACTCTTATGGATCAAATAGGAGCTTCGCAACGAGAGGATCCACAGATTTCAGACATCTTGGATAGGCCTAGTAAAGGGGAGACTTCCAGTCACCTCAGTAGATATTCCACGGACGATAGAGGGTGGTTACGATGAGATGGAAGGCTTTGCGTTCCCCGAGTTGGGAGTTTGTTAATGACAGTCCTAGAGGAAGCCCATCATTCTAAGATGACTATTCATCCAGGTGGTGATAAGATGTATAGAGATATAAAGAGGGTTTTCTTTTAGGCTGGGATGAAGAAAGATGTGGCGAAGTTTGTTTCTCAATGTTTGATTTGTCCGTAAGTCAAAGCTGAGCAAAAGAAGCCCGATGGTTTACTTCATCCTTTAGAGGTCCCACAGTGGAAGTGGGAGAGTGTCTCTATGGATTTCGTAGATGGTTTGCCTAGATCAAGAAAAGGAAACACCAGTATTTGGGTTGTAGTAGACAGTCTGACTAAGAGCGCTCATTTCGTTCCAGTTAAGAGTAAGAGGACGATAACATTGTTGGCAGCAATTTACGTTCGTGAGATAGTCCTTCATGGAGTACCTCCCAGCATCGTAAGTGATCATGACCCCATTTTCACCAGTGAATTTTGGAGGAGATTGAAAGAAGCATTAGGTACACAGTTGTGTTTGAGCACCGCTTATCACCCACAGACCGATGGACAGACGGAAAGGATGAGTAGAGTTCTTGAGGATCTTTTAAGACTATCCTAGATTTCGGAGGGACTTGGGAAGAGCACCTTCCTTTAGTGGAGTTCGCCTCCAACAACAATTATCAAGCTAGTATGGCATAGCACCCTTCGAAGAATTATACGGACGACCCTATAGATCACCGACTTGTTGGTGGGAGTCTACAGAAAGACTTCTACTTGGACCAGAGTATGGTTAGAGAAACTTCTGAAAAGATTAATCTTATTAGACGACGAATGAAAATAGCTTAGGATAGACAGAAGTCCCACACAGATAAGAGAAGGACTAACATTGAGTTTGAGGTGGGAGACATGGTTTTCATTAAGGTATCACCATTAAGGAATGTGGTTCGCTTTGGATCTGTAGGGAAATTGGCACCAATATTTGTAGGGCCATTTCCCATAACAGAAAGGATTGGCCAAATGGCCTATAGAGAAAATTTACCAGAGAGACTATCCGGCATTCATGATGTTTTCCACGTTTCTCATTTATGAAAGTACTTGCATGATACCACAGAAGTAGTTTATCCGAGTATATTGGAAGAGGTGGAACGGGAGGCGACAGTTAGACGAGTTCCTACCCATATTCTTGGATCAGAAGTTAAGAAGCTATGCAACAAAGAAGTCAAGTTGACGAAAGTTCAATGAGGAGACAACCAAGAGGATGCAACTTGGGATAACGAAGACAAAATTTGCGCTTTGTACCCTTTTCTTTTCAAGGGTATGTTCATAACTTAATTTCCAAAACTTTTATTTTTGCTTGTTTCTATCATTTAAAGTATATCATATCGATCGAATCTTTGATCTTTAGGTAGGAATCCCATAGATGTAAACATGTGTTTGAGACATGTCATGTTTGATGGATGCAAGTGAATGCAAGTGAATGCAAGTGCTTGCTAGTGGTTGCTCGTGGATGCATATACACACACATTAGGCACTAGATCGGCTCAATCATTCTCATACTGCATAAGGACGTGTGTGCATTTTTCTTCTTTTTATGGATGTATCATCATGTTGCATTTGGATGAATGATTGTGCACACATATAGAACTTACATGTTATAATAGGATTATTTGCATACATATTGGATTCATGACACTAACATCATTGCATTAAGGAGGTCAACTGAATTGGTAGACCACCTGATCTTTCACATTAGTATAAGGACATATACACACACCTTTGTATATGTTCATATAAGCATTAGAAATCTTTTAAGGACAATGGAGGTCTGTGATTGGTGTATAAGTAGATGGATGTGGATATTAGGATATACAATCTTCTTAACTTGGAGATTTCGGGGATGAAATCCTTTGAGTAGGGGAGAATGTAACATCCTGTAATTTTAACAACGCTAAAGAGGATAAATTAAAGAATAATTAATTAAATATTCATAACTAAGGGAAATGGAGACTGACATTGTGTTTGTCTCGGAATTCTGGTCAAAATAGACACCTGGTGTAACACCCCATGTCCATTAATGTCACTCACAAAGGGAATGCATCAATGTCCATGAAGCGTTATTGTTGTATAGAACAGATAAATTACAAGAATAAATAAATAAAACAACACAGCAGAAGTTAAAACTTATTTTTATGCATCATAACTGAAAACAAGTTTACATAACTAGTTTCCAAAACCATTACAACAGGATCAATAGTCTTTTCCAAAAACTTCAAAGTACATAAAGAAACAAGTACTTAAACAACATAAATGCATAAATCCCCACTAAGCATAAGCAAAGCCATAAAGATGAGAGAGTCCAAAGCGATACATCTACTCTCTTCAAGCAACTGGAAGAAATTGGCCTACGCTGTAGTATTCCCTCCTTGCAAACCTAGGGGGGACAGGAAGAAAAGAGGTGGAAAGAAAAGGGAGTCAGACATAAAGTCTGGCGAGTGCGATAACTTTAACAATATAATTATCAAAATAACTAGGAGAAGGCATAAGCTGGAAAATTAGGAAATGACTGTGAACAATTGGGTATGATAGAGCAAAAAGGAAATAAGACGAACAAAGATAACGTTGAAGGCGCGCCTAGTGACTATAAGATAATTACTATACTGCACCACCACTAGTCACCCTAAAAGTTGATCCCGCCTACAGAACTTAATACTGCTAATGGTAGTTTCGTGTACCCCTAGCTACCTCCATAGGTGTCGTCTGCCCCTATCTCCACTAGGTGTACCCATTAACCCCATTCGATTGGCTCCCTAACTCGTAGATGCCCGTGCTGGCCCCACAATGGGGTGTATCACTCCCCAAAGTGGCAACCCGATACTACCAAAAATGCACGACTTATATCTACATGATGCAACAACGTCTTACCTACCAGCCCGGGCCCACACGCGCATATGAACTCGTTGGACTTGCGTTGCCACCGCTGACTCGTTTTGACCTCTTACAATCAAATCCAGTACGCGTGTCCCGTCCTCGACTTGGGTCGAGCCCACAAATATATTTAATGGGTTACTGGTTTGAAAAGGGCCCCCATGCATGACACAAGCTTCCCACCTATGCATGGTCCCCTCTAAGGTTTTTCCCCACTTCACCCCATTCTTATTCATGTCTTCTTACATGTTTCAATCTTTGTTAAGTGCATCTAATTGTATTTCAAATGCCACCCAAGACACCCCCTAAATTCCACATGCCACCCAAGGCACCCACTTAACACCCTCATGTCCCACTACATGTTTTATCTGGTTAAGTGTTTCTTAATTCATTAACACCATAACCTTGTAAAGACCTCCCACATTAGACTTTCATTTGTGGCAGCTGGATTTGCCGGGCAGGTCCGGGCAGTCTTACACCACAAATGAGCCTAACCTCGTGTCTTTACAACTGTTATGCATTTAATTTATGCCTAAGATCTCCCACATTAGAGTGGCATTTGTGGCAACTGGATTTGTCGGGCGGGTGCGGGCAGTCTTACACCACAAAAGAGTCTAACCTCGTGTCTTAGGCGGTTTATTATTACATATTTCATTTAACCCCAAATTGGATTAATATCCCTAATTTCAATTGTCAATCAATTCCAAATTATGTCCATAATTGACACTTTAATTATGTCCATCTATTTATGGTATATAAAATTATACCAATTAACATCACAAATTAATTATATGCCATTTAAAGCATTTATGCCAATTCTCAATATTAATTATTTTAATATTATCCTATTGCCCCACGTTGTACGTTCGTACACGAAATTTAAGGAATATATTAGGCTGGCTAAATAGCCTAAATTTATAAAACGTCACAATTTGGGCAATACATGAAAATAGATCTAAATATCACAATTAGCATGTCTCATAAAAATAGATCTAATAAAAGATAAACTTGCATGATTGGCATAATTGGCATAATCTATAACTAACATATATGTAGCAACAAACTAGCACGGACTAAATTATGTACACGGTGCGATTTGCATCGATTATTATGCATAAAGGTGAACTTACATAGTGTATAGATGTTTAAATCACAATCTAGCATAAACTATGTATTACAATAAATCTGAACATAAATCTAATCATGGATCTAAACATGAGTGTGAAGTTGTATGTATTGATTTGGGTTTTCACCTAACTTACATATAAACCACATACAACTCGCATATGAATTACTAACATCACGTACTTGCATATGTATATTAACATAGGATTCAGATATATGATTCACTTGCAATTTTACATATGATTCACAAATGAACTTGCATATGACTAATATCCCACTTGCATAAAATTCCAATAATCAAATTACACATATAAGATCAGGCATAAGGAATAGATTTACTAGATTAACTAACTTGTTTATTTGTTTACAACATAGGTGATAATAACTAACTATGCCACATGAATCAATAGACAAAATCTCATAATCCAAATATAAACCCATCAATATTGATTTAAGAATTATCTTGTTAATGAAATCATACTCACATATGTCTTAGCATATACTTTAGGTCCAAACTTACATATAAAATAGATGTCATAAAACAAATTAAACGTACAAAGTTGCATATGATTCCCATTAAACTTGCATATGATTCGTGTATAAATTAACACATCCAAACTTGCATATCAAGTTAAACATACATATAAATCAAGTTGAACTTACATATGATCTAACATATGAATTAATTCCACAAACATTACCAAACTAGCATATGAAGCATCATTATGCATTGATTGTACATAAGCCAACAATTAACATAAATTTACAGCGTAGATATTAATATAACGGTCAATGATTCACAACTACAATCTCATTACCCATTTATAACTCAACCTAATTAAATAGTTAATAATCTTATTAAAGAAATCATAGTCACTACTCAAAGAAGGTCTTGAGTTCTGAAATCTGAGTTCTAAAATTGATTTAGCTATCCTTTGAAGAAGACAAATTCGTTGTTGTTTAGATTTGAGTTGATTAGCTTTTCTTCCTCTCTAATTGGTGGCGGCTATTCTAGGTTGCAAGGTGACAGCATGGAGGCCATGGTTCTGATTTTTTTATTTGATTTTAGGGTTTGAGTCTACATGCGTTTTTATAGAGTTTATGATTAATTTAGGCCATCCGATCAACCTAGAATGAACCATAGCCATTCAGTCAAGATAGGGTGACAAGTCATCCCTAATGACTCAATCAAGAGTAAGAAAAACGTCATCAAACAAATCTGCCCGGGGCGGGGGGGGGGGGGGGGTAGGTCGACCTGGCCCTGACAGGATTTTTCCCGCCTAGCCCAAATCTGAGTCTGAATTTCGAATTTTTGAAATCTGTTTGAATTTTTCTGAAACTTCCGATCGCCATAACTTCTTCATACGAAGTCCAATTCACGCAAACTTGGACTCTATCTCAACCAGAATTCCGAGATGAACACAATGGCGTAACCCGTTTCCCTTAATTCTCACATTAAAAATTAAATATTCTTCAATTCATTACTTTAGTGTTAACAGAAATACGGGGTGTTACATTCTCCCCTACTTAAAGGATTTCGTCCTCGAAATCTCTAAGTCAAGAAGAACGTATCCTACTATCCAATCATCCATCTACTCAACCATCAACCACTAGCAACCATGGTCCTTAAAAGATTTCTAATGCTTTTCATGTACATATGCATAGTGTGTGTATATGTGCGTATACTAATGCAAAATCAGGCGGTCCACTGATTCAGTCGGCCTCCTTAATGCAAATAATGATAGTGCTATGTATCCATCATGTATGCAAAGAACCCTATACATATCATTACTACATGTGTGCACAACCATTCATTTAAATGCAACATCCATATTATACACATGTTCAATGTACATTCATTTTACTAAATACACCCATTTATATGCAATATGCAATATGCAATAGGAAAGTGACTGAGCCGATCTAGTGCCTAAAGCGTGTGTATATGCATCCACGAGCAACCACTAGAAAACACTTGCATCCACATGCATCCACCATACATAACATGTCTCAAACACATGTTTCAACTATAAGACTACCCTATATAAAGGTCAAAGATACTAGCGAGAGGACATACTAAAGATAGAATAAGTACAAGCTAAGCGATAAAGGAGAAATTGAAAGACATACCCACGAAAAGAAAAGGGTACAATGAACGCATCTTCTCTTCCGTCTCCCAAATAACGTCGCTATCATCATTTCCCCATTGCACTTTGACTAGCTTGACCTCTCGATTCCTCAATTTCTTAATCTCCGACCCGAGAATGCGTGTAGGAGCTCGTCTGATCATGGCATTGCGCCCTACCTCCACTTCCTCGAGCGTACTCGGCTCTACCACTTCCGCCGTATCATGTAAATACTTCCTCAAATGTGACACGTGAAACACGTCATGAACACCACTAAGCTAGTTGCCTCTTCTCATGTCCCTTCGAAATCTAGGATACATAACCTCAAAAGATCTTCAAGGATTCTATTCACCCCTTTCTGTCCGTCCATCTGTCTGTGGACGACAAGCGATGCTCGTAATTACCGCCTTTTGAATATCACCTTTTCCTCCTACATCGAAAACTGCTCCAAGCCCTGTCTCACAAGCACCGGTATATATATATTGTGAACGGTTTGCTTCCATCTAGCAAAGTTAAAACTGGGGCTAATATCTTCGCAAAGCCCTTAACGAACTTCCTATAGAAGCCCGCCTCTCCTAGAAAACTTCTTATTTCTGTTGCTTTTCTTGGAACCTTCAATTCTTGGATTGCTACCACCTTCGCGGGATCCACAGCTATCCCTTCCTTAGAGACCACGTGTCCTAGGAATCCCGCCTTCTTCCTCAAGAGAAAAAAATGGCATCTACATAGGGTCCTAAACAATCCATTACTTCACATCTTTCTCGACTCCCACTCGAGTCATCTCATAACCCTATTGAGTCTAACTCGGGGCAGTCCATACCATCGAATAGTCTTATCATGTCACGGCTGCACATCACTTCTCGGGAAACCAAGATATCATGCAATGTAAATCGCCACAGCTAATTCTCTCACACAAACCATCCTAGTCGAACTCGACATTCCCCAAGCACAAGTCCCAAAGGCCTAAACCAATATCAGACAAGCACCCAAGGAATATCTCCTCCGAATTCGGACAATCTACGTGAGATGATACTAGAAAAGAAACCAAACAATTGAGCACCCCATTCCGAAATGCTTCTTCTTATGAACCCCTTCTCAAGCAATTCTTTCACTTGCTTACTGAGTTCTTTCTCTCTCTCTCGGAGCCATGTGGGGCACTGGTAATGCAACTGGCTTTGCATTATCTACTAGATATATTCGAAAGTCTATCTAACGCCTCGCGGTAAACCTCGAACCTCTTTAAAGACGTCACTATATTCACGGACCACACGAACAGATTTCAAATCATCATTGGATACGTCAAGAGATTCTAGGTAGCTAAGCATTACTGGACCTCTAGGGTCACAAGAAATACCAAGGGTCTTTCCACAACGAGTCAACAATCTAACTACCCTTTTTTCACAATCTAGGATGGCATCGTATCTAGTTAGCCAATCCATACCTAGAATCAAGCCGTCGCCCATGAAGCCAAGAACAAAGGCGTTGCATTCAAACCCAACGCCCAAGATAGACACTCTCAAATCACGACAAATCATAGAAAGATGAGCCGAACCACCAATAGGGTTTGAGACTACTATGGGATCCAAAACTAGACTAGTATTTAGGTGCAGTGTTTCAACTAACGAAGCAGATACAAACGAGTGTGATGTGCCAGAGTCAAACAAAGTACGAACAGGATAATCAAACAGAAAAACTAAATTTTCAACGGAAATTATTCTACCTCGTTCTTGCAGCGGTGGGGCCATGAGAGCCTGGACCTTCCCTCTTGCCTGCCCTGGTGCCATGAGAGCCTGAAGCTGCCCTCCCGAGGTAGACCCTTCTCCCTGTTTCCTTGGGCAGTCCTTAACTAGATGACCTGCCTCTCCACAGTGGAAACAACCGGTCTTCTTCTTTTTCCTACAATCTTTACTCAGATGGCCTAGTGTCCCACAATTAAAGCACTTCTTCTTTCCCTTACCATTGTTTTCTTTACCACCCTTCTTGTTCTGCTGTTGCTTTTGCGATTTCTTTTGATCCCCTTTCTCCTCGGGTGCTTTATTAGCATTGGCGCCTTTCTCCTCTTCATGCATAAGCGCCATGTCAACTAGTCTCTCAAAGTTAGCCCCCATAGGGATGTGGGTCATAGCTAACCCATGTAGCGGCTCGTTCAAACCCTTAACAAATCTCAAGGCCTTCCTTTTCGGGTGTATTCACTAAGTCCAAGCCAAATCTCGCCAACTGATTGAACTTGTTGACGTATTCTTTCACTGATAGATCCCCTTGCTTCAACACCAAAAATCTTTCCATATATAAATTCTCTTCAGCACGTGAGAGAAACTTTGCCTCAAACCTACGCTTGAAATCTGGCCATGTATCAACTGGACGCTCTCTATTAGTGACCTACTACCAAAACGAAGCTTCGTCCTTCATCAACAAAGTAGCCAATTGGACCTTCTTACAATCATCCAAATCGAAAATGCCAAACAGATCCTCCACTTCTTTCAACTAATTTCTAGCTTCAATGAACTTTTCAGACCCACTAAAAGATTTTCTACCCATCGAACGAAAGTCTTTACATATCTTGGAGAAAGTATCTCCATGCGGAGGAATGAATGGAGCTGGTGGAGGAGGAGGAACGTTGGCCGGACCCGCGGCAGCGGCCTTAGCCTTGAGATATTGATGAAACCAACCGGGTACATGAACACCCTCTGGTATCTCAAATGCTCCAGACATGCTGAAAAGAAAAAGAAAGAGTTTCAAAACAAGGGAAGCGAAGGAGAGATGTATGACTTGCGGGGATTATGCTCCTTAAAGTAAACTTTCTTAGAAAATAGTTTCTTTAAAACAAGTTTTTGAAAATACTTTCTAGGAAAAATAATACTTTTGAAAACACTTTTCAAAACTTTTTACCTGTTTTTGTAACCATAGCTCTGATACCACGTGTAACACTCCATGTCCATTAATGTCACTCATAAAGGGAATGCATTCAATGTCCATGAAGCGTTATTGTTGTATAGAACAGATAAATTACAAGAATAAATAAATAAAACAACACAACGGAAGTTAAAACTTATTTTATTGCATCATAACTGAAACGAGTTTACATAAGTAGTTTCCAAAACCATTACAACAGGATCAATAGTCTTTTCCAAAAACTTCAAAGTACATAAAGAAACAAGTACTTAAATAACATAAATGCATAAATCCCCACCGAGCATAAGCAAAGCCATAAAGATGAGAGAGTCCAAAGCGATACATCTACTCTCTTCAAGCAACTGGAAGAAATCGGCACTACGTTGTAGTATTCCCTCCTTGCAAACCTAGGGGGGAAAGGAAGAAAAGAGGTGGAAAGAAATGGGAGTCAGACATAAAGTCTGGCGAGTGCGATAATTTTAACAATATAATTATCAAAATAACTAGGATATGGCATAAGCTGGAAAATAAGGAAATGACCGTGAACAATTGGGTATGATAGAGCAAACAAGGAAATAAGACGAACAAAGATAACGTTAAAGGCGCACCTAGTCACTATAAGATAATTACTATACTGTACCACCACTAGTCACCCTAAAAGTTGATCCCGCCTACAAAACTTAATACTGCTAATGGTAGTTTCGTGTACCCCTAGCTACCTCCATAGGTGTCGTCTGCCCCTATCTCCACTAGGCGTACGCATTACCCCCATTCGATCGGCTCCCTAACCCATAGATACCCGTGCTGGCCCCACAGTGGGGTGTATCACTCCCCAAAGTGGCAACCTGACGCTACCAAAAATGCACGGCTTATATCTACACGATGCAACAACGTCTTACCTACCAGCCCGGGCCCACACATGCATATGAACTCGTTGGACTTGCGTTGCCACCGCTGACTCGTTTTGACCTCTTACAATCAAATCCAGTACGCGTGTCCCGTCCTCGACTTGGGTCGAGCCCACAAAGATATTTAATGGGTTACTGGTTTGAAAACGCCCCCTATGCATGACACAAGCTTTCCACCTATGCTTGGTCCCCTCTAAGGTTTTTCCCCACTTCACCCCATTCTTATTCATGTTTTCTTACATGTTTCAATCTTCGTTAAGTGCATCTAATCGTATTTCAAATGCCACCCAAGGCACCCACTAAATTCCACATGCCACCCAAGGCACCCACTTAACCCCCTCATGTCCCACTACATGTTTTATTTGGTTAAGTGTTTCTTAATTCATTAACACCGTAACCTTGTAAAGACCTCTCAGATTAGTCTGTAATTTGTGGCAGCTGGATTTGCCGGGCAGGTCCGGGCAGTCTTACACCACAAACGAGCCTAACCTCATGTCTTTACAACTTTTACGCATTTAATTTGTGCCTAAGACCTCCCACATTAGACTGGAATTTGTGGCAGCTGGATTTGTCAGGCGGGTTCGGGCAGTCTTACACCACAAAAGAGTCTAACCTCGTGTCTTAGGCAGTTTATTATTACATATTTCATTTAATCCCAAATTGGATTAATATCCCTAATTTGAATTGTCAATCAATTCCAAATTATGTCCATAATTGACAATTTAATTATGTCCATCTATTTATGGTATATAAAATTATACCAATTAACATCACAAATTACTATTTAAGGCATTTATGCCAATTCTCAATATTAATTATTTTAATATTATCCCATTTCCCCCACGTTGTACCTTCGTACACGAAATTTAAGGAATATATTAGGCTGGCCAAATAGCCTAAATTTATAAAACGTCACAATTTGGGAAATACATGAAATAGATCTAAATATCACAATTAGCATGTCTCATAAAAATAGATCTAAAAAAAGATAAACTTGCATGATTGGCATAATTTGCATAATCCATAACTAACATATATGTAGCAACAAACTAGCATGGACTAAATTATGTACACGGTGTGATTTGCATCGATTATTATGCATAAAGGTGAATTTGCATAGTGTATAGATGTATAAATCACAATCTAGCATAAACTATGTATTACAATAGATCTAAACATAAATCTAATCATGGATCTAAACATGAGTGTGAAGTTATATGTATTGATTTGGGTTTTCACCTCACTTACATATAAACCACATACAACTCGCATACGAATTACTAACATCACGAACTTGCATATGTATATTAACATATGATTCACATATATGATTCACTTGCAATTTTACATATGATTCGCAAATGAACTTGCATATGACTAATATCCCACTTGCATTAAATTCCAATAATCAAATTACACATATAGGATCAGGCATAAGGAATTGATTTACTAGGTTAACTAACTTGTTTATATGTTTACAACATAGGTGATAATAACTAACTATGCCACATGAATCAACATACAAAATCTCATAATCCAAATATAAACCCATCAATATTGATTTAAGAATTATCTTGTTAATGAAATCATACTCACATATGTCTTAGCATATACTTTAGGTCCAAACTTACATATAAAATAGATGTCATAAATCAAATTAAACATACAAAGTTGCATATGATTCCCATTAAACTTGCATATGATTCATGTATAAATTAACACATCCAAACTTGCATATCAAATTAAACATACATATAAATCAAGTTGAACTTACATATGATCTAACATATGAATTAATTCCACAAACATTACCAAACTAGCATATGAAGCATCATTATGCATTGATTGTACATAAGCCAACAATTAACATAGATTTACAGCATAGATAATAATATAACGGTCAATGATTCACAACCACAATATCATTACCCCATTTATAACTCAACCTAATTAAATAGTTAATTATTTTATTAAAGAAATCGAACTCACTACTCAAAGAAGGTATTGAGTTCTGAAATCTGAGTTCTGAAATTGATTTAGCTCTCCTTTGAAGAAGACAAATTCGTTGTTGTTTAGGTTTGAGTTGAATAGAATTGAGTTGATTAGTTTTTCTTCCTCTCTAATTGGTAGCGGCTATTCTAGGTTACAAGGTGAAAGCATAGAGGCCATGGTTCTGATTTTTTTATTTGATTTTAGGGTTTGAGTCTACATGTGTTTTTATAGAGTTTAGGATTAATTTAGGCCATCCGATCAACCTAGAATGAAGCATAGCCATTCAGTCAAGATAGGGTAACAAGTCATCCCTAATGACTCAGCCAAGAGTCAGAAAAACGTCATCAAACAAATCTGCCCGAGGGGGAGGGGGTGGGGCAGGTCGACCCTCTGGTCGACCTGTGTGTGTAGGTCGGCCCCCTGGTCGACCTGGCCCTGGCGGGATTTTTTCCGCCAAGCCCAAATCTGAGTCTGAATTTCGAATTTTTGAAATCTGTTTGAATTTTTCTGAAACTTCTGATCGCCATAACTTCTTAATACGAAGTTCAATTCATGCATACTCGGACTTTATCTCAACAAGAATTCCGAGACAAACACAATGGCGCAACCCATTTCCCTTAATTCTCACATTAAAAATTAAATATTCTTCAATTCGTTACTTTAGTATTAACAGAAATACGGGGTGTTACACCTGGTTTGTGTAAAATGGACACCATATGTAGAAGTTATTAAGGTTTAAAGTTTGTATATGCATAAGAAGAATATATATGAATAAAATACGTCCAGAAATTCAAAACAGTTCAAATTCGAGCAGAAAAAGGGGAGCGTGAAATTTCCCATTCATCGGTCTCGACCCCATCAAGGGGGAGTCGACCCATGGGTCGACCCCATAACGGGGGTGTCGACCCATGGGTCGACCCCGTACGACACACCAAGGGGGGGTCGACCCCCTACAGATCCGAGGCAGAATTCCATTTTTTGAACGTAGACTCCTTTCTTGATCAGATTCGTTAATTCTAGGCTATAAATAAGACCCTAGACCCATTGTTTTCTTCACTCAAAAACAATGAAGGATTAGATGTTGCCTCTGCCAGATTAAATCAAGCCTTTTCAACAATCAAGTCATTCAAGTTTAAAGATCTATGATTTAATATCTGCAATCCTTCTTCTATTTTCTAGATTCAATCATAGTGAGTCTACGTTAATTTTAGATCTAAATACTTAAAAGTTAATCTTGACATGACTATAACTTGGATCTAAGCCTGCGACTGTTTGAATCATACCAGATTTGCTATAACCTGTTTATCTAAGTTATTCTGACATGACTATGAACTAGATCTAAGTCTATGCCTATTTATCATGTCAGATCCGCCATTATTTGTATATCTAACTCATTAATTAGATCTCATGCTTTTTTATGACCATGACACTATGCCTAGACAGTTCTATTATCACATATTTAGCAGATCTATTCCTTTATGCCTATCTTATCATTATGCCCAACTTTGTCATTGTATGTTTATTAATTGCTATGCCTATTTTACTGTCATATGTCAGTCCTGTTATTGTGATTAATTCTGTTCTCTTCCCTCCTTCTTTTCCCTTTTTATTTTATAGCTAGGCTAACTTCGAGCCTAGGCATACCACTGAAATATATGAATGCGTTAAACTAGGAACGAAGGGAAAACATTAAAATTGGGGCATAACTTGTATCGGGAAATTTGGGCATAACTTGAATGAAATATATGTGGATTTGGGGGCATAAACCAAAATTTTGATTAAAGACCTTAATTTGGGGCATATGGTTCATTATGAACATGATTTGGGAAAGGAGCATGAAAACCTATAATGACATAGGAATAATTGGTTAATAATGGAAATGCCTAGAATTACAGTAATTAGAAACTGTAACCGCGCTTAGATATGAGGTTAGATTACACTTGTGGTGGAAGTCTGCCCAGAACCGCCCGGCATATCCAGCGACCACAAGCAGTGAATCTAATGTGAGACGTCTAAGAGCATAAACACAAAACGTACTAAGACACGAGGCTAAGCCCGACTTGTGGAAGAAGTCTGCCCAGACCCAACCAACATATCCAACATCCACAAGTTGTAGGCTTAATGTGAGAGGTCTAGCGCATTATAACCATAAATGAATAAATGGTAATGAATATTTAACCTGGTTGAATCCATAGGGATTGAGTGAACATGTTAACTTGATTGGGGGTTAAGTAAACTTGTTTGAAACAGTGGGAGGGTTAAGTATATCTTGGGGTGGTGGAATATATATATATATATATATATATATATATATATATATATATATATATATATAGGCCCACAAACTTAACCTATGGGGTTATGCAATCTTTTACTCTGGTATGACATAACTTGTGGAAAACCTAGTGGGGATGCAAGCGTAGGGGGAAGCTTGTATCATCTTGTGTGTGGGACCCGTTTAAGTCAATAACCCATATATAGGTATCAAACGAGTACTCCGAACTAGGTCAGAGTTGGGGCACGCTTACTGGTCTGATTGTAAGAGATCCAAACAAAGGGGTGGTGTGGGCGGCGCATTCCGACGGGGTCATGTGTTCGCATGGGTCCAGTAGAGGAGGTTTAGACGCTGTGACATCAGTAGATATAGTTATGCATATCCTGAAAACGAAGGGTTGCCACTTTAGGAAGTGATACATCCTACTATGGGGCCAACACAGGGTATCTACGGAGTAGGGAGTCAATCGATTGGGGGTAGTAATTAAGGTACATCTAGACTTTAGTATGGTAAGGAGCCCGTTATTATCCTTAGGGGTAATTCCAGTACGTGGGCTGGCTATTGATTGTATGCGGTTAAATCTCTCACTAGAAGTACACCTAAGTCTACCATCTTATAGTTGTTAGGATCATCTCATTTTGTTATACTCGTATTGGTGCAGAGAAAGAGAAAGTACTAGAGAAGCGCAATACATTCTATCATGTTTATCCTATTTACCTTGTCATACCTGCCTTTTTATGATGTTGCCTCTCTTATCCACTTTATGTGCCTGTCATGATAATTTTACTTATTTATATGCTAAAAGTAACTAGACTTTATGTATGACCCATTCTGTTTCCTCTTATTTCTTTTCCGTTTCCCCCTAGGTTCTCAGGGTGGGAATACTCAAGCTTGATCAGGATTCTGCTTTCATCCTGCTTAGAGCTGCTTAGATGTACTGCTTGATTTCATAACTCTCTACTATGGCTATGTTTTGGGGATTATGCTTCTTTTATTATTGTACTCTGATGTTTTAAGTATAAGACAGAAATTTTAATGATGTATGGGGTTTTATGCATTCAGACATATGATGTAACCATGTTTTAAACTACGATGTTTTCTACTTAATAAAATTTTAAATTCCGCTGCTATTTTATATCTGTCTTGTAATTTTTCTGTTCCTGTTTACCTATAACGCTTCAAGAAACTTAATGCATTCTCTTAGTGAGTGACATTAACGAACGTGGGGTGTCATAAATATTTTTCTTGCATCCACAACAAAAAACTTTTTTTAAACCATAAAGCGATATCAATCCAATATTTCAACAACTTAATACTGCCCTCTAAACATTCTAATTCAAACATAAATTTTGCCATTCTTATAGGCCATTTATCGATATTTCAAGACTTTATCCTTATTTTTACATATGCAGTCATGTTAAACCCTATTAAATTCCCTAGATTGTTTAATACAATTGCGTATACATTCAAGTTACTGTTAAGCATGCGTATACTCAGGCATTATTCACAAGATACATGAGTTTCAAATTATCCTTTTTCTATAGCAAGGCCTATATAGTGCCAGTTCAAACAAATTAGACATTACATGTTGTGCTTATAACACAACAAATAACTTAAAATTCTAACACCAAACTTTAGAAAACATATACATCAAACATAAGTGGTCTATGTAATACTTCAGCATCTTAATGTCTTATATCATTAAACATTTTTCTAATTCCTTTCAAGTTAGGGTGATTAGTTTTCAAGAGATCAAAGACTCTACTCCTTTGTATGCCTACAAACTTCCAGCATTCAAACCATAATTTTAATTCTATATGTATGAGCTTCTAAAGTATTTGCTGCATTTTTTGTATTCAAATTTTACCTGGTAGCTATTCCATCATACTATACAAACATAAGTATGAGAAACACAAGCATCAAACATCAAGTCACCAACCTAATTAGCACTTCATTCTAGGGTTGATGACAAAAATTTACACATTTTTCATATTTTTAGGGCTGATAACTCAACAAATAATCCCAGGGTTTTTACTACTTAACCCAAGCAACCAAATTTTAAACTTGATTAATCTTGGTTAATATCTTAACAACTTTAATTTCCCAGGCATCCAGGCAGTTTGACTTCTCTGTTTTTTTAAAGCAAATTCCTTAATAGCCTTTATGCCTAAGTTATATTATACTTTCTGCCAATAATTTATGGATGAAAGTACCCTAATCATTCAGCCATAACCAACCTCACACCTCTTGTATTTCCACTTTATAAATCAGTGCAAGGTGGTGTATTTACTTGAGTTTCTGTTATACTTATCTCAGGTGTACTTATCTACCAGATAAATCCAGGGCATTCTGATATTTACTTCATACTTAAACTCAAATTGACTTTAGCATTTTATATGCTATGTAAAGTTTATTAGGTTTTACATTATGAGATTTCCATCTAAGCACACTCTCATATATAACCATCAAGTAGATACATCATTGCATAATCAGTTTTCTTATTTAAAACTTTGATGCATTTAATTTACTAAGATATACTACTCTGGAAATATCCCATGCAAGTATATTCAAATCATCTTTTAGCATGCATATAATTCAACACCCAATTAAATACATCTGAGTTCCAAAATATATAAGGGGTTCACTCTATAACGCAATATCATCCAAATCAAATATGTGTATATTTGTTTATACCCAGCAAATAGAACATTTAAATCAACATTGTTCTTAATATTACATCAAGTCAACCAAAGCATTTGTATGGATTTATATATTCTCAAAATATAATCTGTAGCCTATGTGATAGCATTTACTTTATTCACATAGACATACTATTTTAGAGGTACTATTTACACAAAAGTTTTTAAAAGCATCTATTTAACCGTGTTCTTTTTTCAAGTGTCATCCAATCACATCAATGCATACATGCATAAAATCCATGGCATTTTCTCATTCGATTTAAGAAAGTTAATTTTTACTTTAAACTTAACTCACTTTAACTTGCAAGTATCATGATAGTACTTCCAAAAATTTAAATCAATTGTATAATTTTTTCGTAGCAATAACCAGGGTGCTTCACAAAATTTAAGCAAACACACATATAAATAAACCATTCAATGCTTCACATATTCTACGACTCATACCTAAACACATTTTCTTTTTACAAAATATGCTTTCCCTTTAGCAAATTTAATACAAACAAATAACTATTCAGAAGTTATCAAATACTTAATCCATGCATCTAAATAATCTGTAACGACCACAAGATTTTCGACTCCGAAAATTGACAAAAAATCCAGCGTCGACTGTTCAAACATCGAAAACACCAGATCATTTAGAGAAAGAAGTTAGAGGGTGAGATAGAAAGATGGAACTAATAGAATAGAAGAAGAAGAAGAAGAACACAGCTGAACATAATCTCACAGCGAAACGAATAAAATATATTATATAACATAATCTTGAATACAAAATTTGTATCATACATACATACCATCATCAGAGCACAATACAATATTTGATACAGTGGAAATAACTCTAGATAACTAACGGTGAAGCCTCCTGCTTCCAGCTCCTCTAAGTATATCTGTAAAAGCCTGAAACACTTGACTGCCCATACAAAATTTGGGCACCCAAGAGTTTAGGAAAAACAAAACAAAATAAACTCTGGGTCAGTCATGGGACTGGTGTGAGTAAACTCCAACCATATGATTTAACTTCAAAAATCATTTGAAAGAAAAGGATAATAGTAAGACCAGCCCACACATAAACACGGACGGTTTTTACCTTACTATAACCCAAACATTTTGATATCAAAATCCAGTGATATTATAATAATGTCTAATCAAATAAATACCCAAATAGTAGAACGCTTGCATCTCACGCTCTACATATATAGTATAAAAATCAAAACCCGCAGGGCGCTTATTGGAGTTTGGATTCCAACTATGACAAGGTATGGGACCACCTTCCGATGATGTATCTCTAGAGGCGAATACACCTGAGTTCAACAAGAACGTCTTGCAACCCGGCCCACACATGACCGACCACTCATTTCGCTTGAGTGTATCGAATGTATATCACCAACGGTTGGGCTCAAACCACTGTTTCCCGAATGGGCAGAATCGATAGATTAAGAAACAAAAGGAATTTCTCTAGATAGGTGATTATACACCCTAATGGGTGCGACCCACATAGACATGCTGCCTGCCCGATTTTTGTCATTTCCTGGGTGTGAAGCTTGAGGCTACGTTTATCTTTTAGAACATCTGGCCACCATACACTTTGAATGCCACATCGTCAAACCCGTAAAATCACTAGTTGAACTTTCCAAAAATATTACGGGTATAAAAGCTAAGAGAAACGAATTTCTCTGCCACCAGACGCAATACCTTGAAAAGATTGTCTTATGTGACCGTTAGGATTACTCTGTCAGACATTCGACCATACAAGTTGTCCTGGGACTGGACAAACATAACAGCTCTTTGAATTTTACTCCGTCTTCGATTATCTTCAGCATAATCTAATTCGCAACGCATATGCCTATACGGAGTGGTTCTCGGATATTAAATCCAACCGGTCTCTCCGTATTGACAACGATGGTAAAAATCTTTGATAGCCGGTGTTTTAACTATCAAAGGAAAAATAAACATCCATCAAACAATTTCACACTCACTGGCCCTTTTCTAATATCTTATACTAAATTCATTCTCTTAGTGAATTATATATATATATCGTTATATCGATTTCTATTATCAAAATTTCTTAAAAATATTCTAACTCCTTAAATTTCCGGAAAAATTCGCCATAACCTCCCCTGCACCGGGAGCATCGGGAAAATCCCCAAACCGCCACACATGCCTCTCCATTCAAAAAGAAAATCAAAAAGCCAAGCGGCTTGCCGATTCGGCGCATAAAACCTCATATGAAAATTGAAACATGTACCTTGTTGTCGGGCACTTAATAATATTCTTCATACTCTCTTCACATTCTCCATCTCAAACCTGTTTAACATATATATGCCTACTCCCAATTCGTTTCAAACAATTCGACCCTTTTTACCCAAAATACGCTACCATTCGCTAATTAAATTTTCTAATTAGCTTTTTGGTTTCATATACTTTTAATTTTGAACGTATCACGTACAAATATATTTGTATTCGCTTATAGACATATCAAACTCAACTCTTTGCTCACTTCCCAATTCTAATTCCGTTTCCATACTTTGATCAAATTTACAATTCAGTTTACTTAAAACAAAAGTTAGGTTCGATCAAAAATCACATTAACTAATTTCTTTTGAAACTCGCTAACTTTATTCGATAATTTAAATCTGATTTTTTGTTTCAAAAATCAGTTCATTTACTCTATTTGAGTTCGTATTTATTTGATAACTCAAACTCGGATTTTTCCTAAAAAGAATCGGATTTTATTCACTTAAAATCCTTTAAATTTATTAAATAAACCGTTACGGTTTAAAACGATTATGGCGCTGTTTTTCTGAAAATTTGATTTTGACCTAACTCAAAATCTATATGATAAAATCAAGATTTTTCTCTTCCATTTGAAAACTACCATTCAATCGGTCCGGGCATTTCTTGTTTCATCAAATTCCGACTTATATTGAGTTCTATATACTCAATTGAAGTTCGAATCGCCAATTTTCGAACTACCGCGCCGTGGCGAGTTCGTTTTAATTAAATTAAATATAAACGTTTAAAAACTTTGTTTATAATTAAATTCCAACTCCATTTTTAATATTTAAAAATAAATTAAGCCTATCTTCCAAATCTACCTTCACAAATTTGAATTATCCATATTCGTCGATTATTCTATTCCATATTCATAACTCGGTTATGAATTTATTCAAACTCAAATCACATTATATTAGATTTCTATTCTTTGGAAATAAATTGGTAGATAAACCCAACGTCTTTATCCAATTTCAAATTTCGAAGATTAACCAAACTTCAAGATAAACTCATTTCGATATCCTTTTACCATTACAAACTAATATCATCTCTTGACAATAGTGAAGTCGTTCAAGTTGGGGTATTTTAATTACCTCTCAGACCTTGATCGACGACGTTCTTATCTTGAGACAAATAGAAGCTTGTAATACACAAACTTGATTTAAGTCTCGCCTTCTACCCCATTTCTTACACTTGGAAATTTATTTCCAAATTACACGATGAACATTACTTCATCACATTTATAAACCTTGATTATAAATTCGCTGCTTTATTAGATTCAACTTCCATTTAAATAATCTATTGAAACTCAATTTTTATTTTGGAATATTTGATTTCTCTTTTGAATCTCAAGTTTATTTGAGAATACTTAATTACGATCACTTATAGTTATATAATCTATTTTCACATTAAAACTTAAATTCACTTTTAATACAATTCGAATATCTTTTTGAAATATAATTCTAGGTGTTCGACATTGTCGAGTTACAATCATAAATCCATGTGGATTTATTTAAATTCAGTTTACATTCCGAATACCGGAATAAACTTCCTCATTTCCTTCTTGAAACGATTTCAAGGTATAAATCTCTTTTTTTTTTTTAAATTCAGATTTGAACTTAAATACCCAAATCATCCCATGATGATTATCCCCTTCTATTTATAAACATCGTTTATAAATTTTTCTTCTTGTTTAAATACTTAAAACAAGTTTGTATTTCATATTCTATTTGAAATTCAAATTTCCACTTCGAAAGATAAATTTCTTTCTTTACATCCCTTACTTGAAATTTGAGTATAATATTATCACATGATAATATTTCTTTCCCTTGATAAACAACGTCTATAATTCCAGCAACTTGTTTTTAATTTAAAAACAAGTTAAATTTTCCCAATTTATTCGAAATACCATTTCTATTTCGAAAAGTAAAATTCCCCTTTCTGAAAACAATTTGCACTTGTAAATTGGACATAGTCGAATTCTAAAACAAACCAGATGGACTTATTTCAATTCAAATTATATTCCGAATGTCGGAATAAATTTGATCGTTTTCTTCTTGAACCTATTCAAAGTCACTTTTTAATCAAAAATTAAATAAATCCAATACTAGTTATTTTTCTTTATTTAAACACATCGTTTAGAATTTCACTCCTTGTTCTAAGTATTAAACCACATTTCAATTCAAATTACATTTGAAATCTAATTTCCACTTAGGAAAACAAATCATACTTGAATTTAGAATTTATAAAGTACCAAATGATGATTTTCACATTTATTTAAAACATCGTTTATAAACTATACTTCTTGTTTTAAATATTAACACAAGTTCTATTTCAAACTCCCTTTGAAATTTCATTCCTACTTTGGGCGGATAAACTTCCTTTTAAAATTACGCTTGCATTCACGTTTCAAAATTTATCAAATGATAATCTCCTTTTTCATTTATAAACATAGTTTATAAATTCAATTACCTGTTTTTATTTTTAAACAAGTAAATATTTCCGAACCTATTTGTAATCCCATTTCTATTTCGGAATTTAAAATTTCCTCTTTAAATTCAAACTTGAATTTAAAATCTAATATTACCAAATGATAATTTCCTTACAAATCATTTATACATTCAGGACTTGTTTTATTATTTAAACAAGTTATTGTTTTCTTAGTTTATTTGAAATTCAAATTTTATTTCAATAAAATAAAATTTCCTTCTCGAATCTAAAAGTCACTTCTTATGATATTATAAATACCTAGGGCCAGTGATATTCTAATGTCTAACACACAAATCATCCATTCAATTCACACATCACATACATATATAAATATGTGAACGACATTAAATAAATTTTGAGGAATCCAGTTGGATCCCTCCAACCTGTTTTCCTGCATCCACAAATGTTAGTCACATAGATAATACCCATCCTGCTTCAAGGCAGGATATCGTGGTATAAAAGGGGATCCACTTATGTACGTGGGCGTAGTGTCATCCGCTAATGATATTGCGGGCATCCGCTAATAGTATTGCGGGAATATCCAATCACCACAATAATTCAAAAATTCATTCATGCACCCAAGCGACCAACTAATTTATTTTTAACGATAAAAATAAATTTAAACATAAAATGGTGAGTGAGATTTTCTCACCTTGATTTTCGATTTGCTGAATATCTAGTTTAATTCCCATATCGTCTTAGCTACCGGTCATCTCGATTCATCTCGAATAAATTGTTTTTGTACCTAAGATGATTTAATTTTTATTTATCGATCAACCATCTTATTAATTTAAATTAACTTACTAAAATAAATAACTTTCTATGCATTAAATAAAAATGTATACCTTATTATTTCCGCATACCACTCGATTAATCGATGAACAAATTCTCGAACAACTCCTGAATACTTCAATCATCTCCACAAACTACCATCAGCCCATTATCACCTTTCATCGAACATCACACACTCAACCTACATTCCTTTTTAACATCCATTATTGACTGTCCTGCTGCTGCACTACTTAAACGATCCAAACCCCTTTGCAACCCCATCGAACCAATATCCCAAGCCAAAATCAGTACTGCAATGCCACAGTACTACCTCCAAACAATAGTCTTTACAACCTTGTTCAACTCCTCCAAATGGTGGTCTCGCTGCATCCACCATCCCACAGATTTCTGACACATATTCCCTATCGAACTTCACTGTAGTTCGACACCACGTTCTAACCTCATACCCAAATCGACCTCTTCCCTGAACCGCACCATAACACAGTTAGAAACCCCAAATTCCACGGCCTTGAACATCCATACGCGAGCATCACCACGAGCTTCAGGAAAATGGTGATTTGCAAATCGTGATACTTTCTTCCAATCAAACAATTCCGTCGAAACCCATTTATTTCCATCGACAGTCAACCCTAGGTCGTCGCTCCCCAGGACTCGAACATCCCCAGAGCTGATCGTGACAAATTCGAGCATATTCCTATTGCGGTTCTGATTGCTAATCCCTCTTCTTCTTTTTTTATTAATGGAAGAATGATTTTCGATTTAAAGAAAAGAGGCGAAGAGGAAAAGAGAACGAATTGGTTTTTGTGGTTTAGAAAGGGAATTAACGAAGGTTTATATAGGCGCGAATTGGGGAACAAATGGTACGAGCCATTAATTTGTCGCTTCGTTGATACTGAAAGAGGGAGACAAGAATTTTTGCTCGAGAACTCTTAGGTCAGCGCAATTAAAATTTTAGGGTGGCTTGCGTTAATAGTATAGGTCGGCTGATTTACTTTTGAAAAGATTTTGATTTGATTTTAAAATATCATGCGGTTTCTTAACTCGAAATCCCAAACTGCTAATTTAACACACAACGACCGATGTTATACGCTATTCAGAACTCAACGGTGTAAATTCGAAAATTTAATTCGATCATATAGAAGTAATAACAAATTAAATTAACGTTTTGAATTAAATTCGATTTAAAATGTAAATTGATTTCAACAATTAAATTCAACGATAATAAATTATAATTATCGTTCTAATTCAAATGAAATTTACATTAATCCATAGAATTGTTTTGATTCAGTTTTGAATTCGGACTTCAATTATACATTATTCTCGTATTACGATAATTCAATATATTCAAAATTAAATCATATATTAATTCGATTAATTCAATAAAAATCCATTTGCTATTTCAGTTAAATATTTAAAATAAATTTAAATATTCATTATAAAACAACCAAAATCCGGGACATTACATTCCTTCCCCCTTAAAAGAATTTCGTCCCCGAAATTACTAAGGTAGAAGAAATGATGCAGACCCGTTAACTTTTCAAAAGCTCACCTTATTTAAATTCAGTATTTCAAATTCTATAATTCAAGTCCCACACAAATTTTAAGCTTTCATGGGAATATTAAATTTTAGTTCATTTAACTGGTTTCCATCATTTTGATTTATTTAATTAGATTCCAGAATTCAAATACCCGGTATTTATTTCAAATTCCTTTGAAATTATATAAATATATACGTAGATATATTTATAACCATCACAAATTCAAACATTTGAATTTTCCAAACAACTTATTTTTGAAAATCTCACTAAGGTAGCAATTCATCACTTAGAAGCTCGAAAATGAACACTGATGATGTCGCGATCATCATCAGAATTAATTTCCAGCCACTGAAGTGAGTTCAGTGCTTTACCACTTTCAAAATCCATCTGAAATTATTTCTATTCAAAAATCTTTTTAAACAAAGCTATATTATTTTAGTATACTTTGGAAAATATCTTCCAAACACCTAGGATTTTGAATTCCATATTCTAATTCTGAATCAAATTTTTAGTTCATCACATTTGTATATTTCTTTCATATACAGGTTATATTTGGTTATATATAACCATTTCAATTTTATAATTTCGTTTGGTTATATTAATAACAACCAACACATCCATATAATATAATAATTTCAGAAAATTATTCCTTTATATCAAAATATAGTTTGGGCAAAATTATTTCATTTACCCAATTTAAAACAATATTATGTCAATTCTTCTGTTCAAGTGTTTAGAAATTCCTATCGACTTCGTGGCGTCCCACGATTCGACCAGAATTCATAAACAACTCAACAGACAAGCCAACAAAATATAAAACAATTTTTATATCAACTTACAAATACGCTCTCTCATATGTACACTCAACTCATTCTAGGGTGCTTCTGACCCTATCTCTAATGAGTAAACCCCCATCAAAGCCTAGGTGTTCGCTCAACCTAAGCTCTGATACCACTGTAACGACCACGAGATTTTCGACTCCGAAAATCAACACAAAATCCAGCGTCGACTGTTCAAACATTGAAAACACCAGATCATTTAGAGAAAGAAGTTAGAGGGTGAGATAGAAAGATAGAACTAATAGAATAAAAGAAGAAGAAGAAGAACACAGCTGAACATAATCTCACAGCGAAACGAATAAAATATATTATATAACATAATCTTGAATACAAAATTTGTATCATACATACATACCATCATCAGAGCACAATACAATATTTGATACAGCGGAAATAACTCTAGATAACTAACGGTGAAGCCTCCTGCTTCCAGCTCCTCTAAGTATATCTGTAAAAGCCTGAAACACTTGACTGCCCATACAAAATTTGGGCACCCAAGAGTTTAGGAAAAACAAAACAAAATAAACTCTGGGTCAGTTATGGGACTGGTGTGAGTAAACTCCAACCATATGATTTAACTTCAAAAATCATTTGAAAGAAAAGGATAATAGTAAGACCAGCCCACACATAAACACGGACGGTTTTTACCTTACTATAACCCAAACATTTTGATATCAAAATCCAGTGATATTATAATAATGTCTAATCAAATAAATACCCAAATAGTAGAACGCTTGCATCGCACGCTCTACATATATAGTATAAAAATCAAAACCCGCAGGGCGCTTATTGGAGTTTGGATTCCAACTATGACAAGGTATGGGACCACCTTCCGATGATGTATCTCTAGAGGCGAATACACATGGGTTCAACAAGAACGTCTTGCAACCCGGCCCACACATGACCGACCACTCATTTCGCTTGAGTGTATCGAATGTATATCACCAACGGTTGGGCTCAAACCACCGTTTCCCGAATGGGCAGAATCGATAGATTAAGAAACAAAAGGAATTTCTCTAGATAGGTGATTATACACCCTAATGGGGGCGACCCACATAGCCATGCTGCCTGCCCGATTTTTGTCATTTCCTGGGTGTGAAGCTTGAGGCTATGTTTATCTTTTAAAACATCTGGCCACCATACACTTTGAATGCCACATCGTCAAACCCGTCAAATCACTAGTTGAACTTTCCAAAAATATTACAGGTATAAAAGCTAAGAGAAACGAATTTCTCCGCCACCAGACGCAATACCTTGAAAAGATTGTCTTATGTGACCGTTAGGATTACTCTGTCAGACATTCGTCCATGCAAGTTGTCCTGGGACTGGACAAACATAACAGCTCTTTGAGTTTTACTCCGTCTTCGATTATCTTCAGCATAATCTAATTCGCAACGCATATGCCTATACGGAGTGGTTCTCGGATATTAAATCCAACCGGTCTCTCCGTATTGACAACGATGGTAAAAATCTTTGATAGCCGGTGTTTTAACTATCAAAGGAAAAATAAACATCCATCAAACAACCATCAAACAATTTCACACTCACTGGCCCTTTTCTAATATCTTATACTAAATTCATTCTCTTAGTGAATTCTATATATATCGTTATATCGATTTCTATTATCAAAATTTCTTAAAAATATTCTAACTCCTTAAATTTCCGGAAAAATTCGCCATAACCTCCCATGCACCGGGAGCATCGGGAAAATCCCCAAACTGCCACACAGGCCTCTCCATTCAAAAAGAAAATCAAAAAGCCAAGCGGCTTGCCGATTCGGCGCATAAAACCTCATATGGAAATTGAAACATGTACCTTGTTGTCGGGCACTTAATAATATTCTTCATACTCTCTTCACATTCTCCATCTCAAACCTGTTTAACATATATATGCCTATTCCCAATTCGTTTCAAACAATTCGACCCTTTTTACCCAAAATACGCTACCATTCGCTAATTAAATTTTCTAATTAGCTTTTTGGTTTCATATACTTTTAATTTTGAACGTATCACGTTCAAATATATTTGTATTCGCTTATAGACATATCAAACTCAACTCTTTGCTCACTTCCCAATTCTAATTCCGTTTCCATACTTTGATCAAATTTTCAATTCAGTTTACTTAAAACAAAAGTTAGGTTCGATCAAAAATCACATTAACTAATTTCTTTTGAAACTCGCTAACTTTATTCGATAATTTAAATCTGATTTTTTGTTTCAAAAATCAGTTCATTTACTCTATTTGAGTTCGTATTTATTTGATAACTCAAACTCGGATTTTTCCTAAAAAGAATCGGATTTTATTCACTTAAAATCCTTTAAATTTATTAAATAAACCGTTATGGTTTAAAACAATTATGGTGCTGTTTTTCTGAAAATTTGATTTTGACCTAACTCAAAATCTATATTATAAAATCAAGATTTTTCTCTTCCATTAGAAAACTACCATTCAATCGGTCCGGGCATTTCTTGTTTCATCAAATTCCGACTTATATTGAGTTCTATATACTCAATTGAAGTTCGAATCGCCAATTTTCGAACTACCGCGTCGTGGCGAGTTCGTTTTAATTAAATTAAATATAAACGTTTAAAAACTTCGTTTATAATTAAATTCCAACTCCATTTTTAATATTTAAAAATAAATTAAGCCTATCTTCCAAATCTACCTTCACAAATTCGAATTACCCATATTCGTTGATTATTCTATTCCATATTCATAACTCGGTTATGAATTTATTCAAACTCAAATCACATTATATTAGATTTCTATTCTTTGGAAATAAATTGGTAGATAAACCCAACGTCTTTATCCAATTTCAAATTTTGAAGATTAACCAAACTTCAAGATAAACTCATTTCGATATCCTTTTACCATTACAAACTAATATCATCTCTTGACAATAGTGAAGTCGTTCAAGTTGGGGTATTTTAATTACCTCTCAGACCTTGATCGACGACGTTCTTATCTTGAGACGAATAGAAGCTTGTAATACACAAACTTGATTTAAGTCTCGCCTTCTACCCCATTTCTTACATTTGGAAATTTATTTCCAAATTACACGATGAACATTACTTCATCACATTTATAAAACTTGTTTATAAATTCGCTGCTTTATTAGATTCAACTTCCATTTAAATAATCTATTGAAACTCAATTTTTATTTTGGAATATTTGATTTCTCTTTTGAATCTCAAGTTTATTTGAGAATACTTAATTACCATCACTTATAGTTATATAATCTATTTTCACATTAAAACTTAAATTCACTTTTAATACAATTCGAATATCTTTTTGAAATATAATTCTAGGTGTTCGACATTGTCGAGTTACAATCATAAATCCGTGTGGATTTATTTAAATTCAGTTTACATTCCGAATACCGGAATA
This sequence comes from Allium sativum, assembly GCA_030737875.1. Lineage (NCBI taxonomy): Eukaryota > Viridiplantae > Streptophyta > Magnoliopsida > Asparagales > Amaryllidaceae > Allium > Allium sativum. The sequence continues at coordinate 573,881,736 of CM060909.1, read as the reverse complement.
AACTTCCTCATTTCCTTCTTGAAACGATTTCAAGGTATAAATCTTTTTTTTTTTTTAAATTCAGATTTGAACTTAAATACCCAAATCATCCCATGATGATTATCCCCTTCTATTTATAAACATCGTTTATAAATTTTTCTTCTTGTTTAAATACTTAAAACAAGTTTGTATTTCATATTCTATTTGAAATTCAAATTTCCACTTCGAAAGATAAATTTCTTTCTTTACATCCCTTACTTGAAATTTGAGTTTAATATTATCACATGATAATATTTCTTTCTCTTGATAAACAACGTCTATAATTCCAGCAACTTGTTTTTAATTTAAAAACAAGTTAAATTTTCCCAATTTATTCGAAATACCATTTCTATTTCGAAAAGTAAAATTCCCCTTTCTGAAACAATTTGCACTTGTAAATTGGACATAGTCGAATTCTAAAACAAACCAGATGGACTTATTTCAATTCAAATTATATTCCGAATGTCGGAATAAATTTGATCGTTTTCTTCTTGAACCTATTCAAAGTCACTTTTTAATCAAAAATTAAATAAATCCAATACTAGTTATTTTTCTTTATTTAAACACATCGTTTAGAATTTCACTCCTTGTTCTAAGTATTAAACCACATTTCAATTCAAATTACATTTGAAATCTAATTTCCACTTCGGAAAACAAATCATACTTGAATTTAGAATTTATAAAGTACCAAATGATGATTTTCACATTCATTTAAAACATCGTTTATAAACTATACTTCTTGTTTTAAATATTAACACAAGTTCTATTTCAAACTCCCTTTAAAATTTCATTTCTACTTTGGGCGGATAAACTTCCTTTTAAAATCACGCTTGCATTCACGTTTCAAAATTTATCAAATGATAATCTCCTTTTTCATTTATAAACATAGTTTATAAATTCAATTACCTGTTTTTATTTTTAAACAAGTAAATATTTCCGAACCTATTTGTAATCCCATTTCTATTTCGGAATTTAAAATTTCCTCTTTGAATTCAAACTTGAATTTAAAATCTAATATTACCAAATGATAATTTCCTTACAAATCATTTATACATTCCGGACTTGTTTTATTATTTAAACAAGTTATTGTTTTCTTAGTTTATTTGAAATTCAAATTTTATTTCAATAAAATAAAATTTCCTTCTCGAATCTAAAAGTCACTTCTTATGATATTATAAATACCTAGGGCCAGTGATATTCTAATGTCTAACACACAAATCATCCATTCAATTCACACATCACATACATATATAAATATGTGAACGACATTAAATAAATTTTGAGGAATCCAGTTGGATCCCTCCAACCTGTTTTCCTGCATCCACAAATGTTAGTCACATAGATAATACCCATCCTGCTTCAAGGCAGGATATTGCGGTATAAAAGGGGATCCACTTATGTACGTGGGCGTAATGTCATCCGCTAATGATACTGCGGGTATCCGCTAATAGTATTGCGGGAATATCCAATCACCACAATAATTCAAAAATTCATTCATGTACCCAAGCGACCAACCAATTTATTTTTAATGATAAAAATAAATTTAAATATAAAATGGTGAGTGAGATTTACTCACCTTGATTTTCGATTTGCTGAATGTCTAGTTTAATTCCCATATCGTCTTAGCTACCTGTCATCTCGATTCATCTTGAATAAATTGTTTCTGTACCTAAGATGATTTAATTTTTATTTATCGATCAACCATCTTATTAATTTAAATTAACTTACTAAAATAAATAACTTTCTATGCATTAAATAAAAATGTATACCTTATTATTTCCGCATACCACTCGATTAATCGATGAACAAATTCTCGAACAACTCCTGAATACTTCAATCATCTCCACAAAATACCATCAGCCCATTATCACCTTTCATCGAACATCACACACTCAACCTACATTCCTTTTTAACATCCATTATTGACTGTCCTGTTGCTGCACTACTTAAACGATCCAAACCCCTTTGCAACCCCATCGAACCAATATCCCAAGCCAAAATCAGTACTGCAATGCCACAGTACTACCTCCAAACAATAGTCTTTACAACCTTGTTCAACTCCTCCTAATGGTGGTCTCGCTGCATCCACCATCCCACAGATTTCTGACCCATATTCCCTATCGAACTTCACTGTAGTTCGACACCACGTTCTAACCTCATACCCAAATCGACCTCTTCCCTGAACCGTACCATAACACAGTTAGAAACCCCAAATTCCACGGCCTTGAACATCCATACGCGTGCGTCACCACGAGCTTTAGGAAAATGGTGATTTGCAAATCGCGATACTTTCTTCCAATCAAACAATTCCGTCGAAACCCATTTATTTCCATCGTCAGTCAACCCTAGGTTGTCGCTCCCCAGGACTCGAACATCCCCAGAGCTGATCGTAACAAATTCGAGCATACTCCTATTGCGGTTCTGATTGCTAATCCCTCTTCTTCTTTTTTTATTAACGGAAGAATGATTTTCGATTTAAAGAAAAGAGGCGAAGAGGAAAAGAGAACGAATTGGTTTTTGTGGTTTAGAAAGGGAATTAACGAAGGTTTATATAGGCGCGAATTGGGGAACAAATGGTACGAGCCATTAATTTGTCGCTTCGTTGATACTGAAAGAGGGAGACAAGAATTTTTGCTCGAGAACTCTTAGGTCAGCGCAATTAAAATTTTAGGGTGGCTTGCGTTAATAGTATAGGTCGGCTGATTTACTTTTGAAAAGATTTTGATTTGATTTTAAAATATCATGCGGTTTCTTAACTCGAAATCCCAAACTGCTAATTTAACACACAACGACCGATGTTATACGCTATTCAGAACTCAACGGTGTAAATTCGAAAATTTAATTCGATCATATAGAAGTAATAACAAATTAAATTAACGTTTTGAATTAAATTCGATTTAAAATGTAAATTGATTTCAACAATTAAATTCAACGATAATAAATTATAATTATCGTTCTAATTCAAATGAAATTTACATTAATCCATAGAATTGTTTTGATTCAGTTTTGAATTCTGACTTCAATTATACATTATTCTCGTATTACGATAATTCAATATATTCAAAATTAAATCATATATTAATTCGATTAATTCAATAAAAATCCATTTACTATTTCAGTTAAATATTTAAAATAAATTTAAATATTCATTATAAAACAACCAAAATCCGGGACATTACATAATCCAAGGTATCTATCAATGATTGCATATATTCCTATGTTAGATAAATGTATATTCTAAACTGGATGTTACTTTATCATTTCAAGAACTAATGCAACGACCCAAAATTTTAGGCGTTTAAAATATAATTAATTTAGAATTAATCGTTAAAATAAATATTAATAGTTGGGTTTCGTTATAGAATTTGAAATTTTATTTATTTTTGAACATAGTTGAATATATTTATGTTCGGATTTCAATTTAGAATTTGGACTTTTAATTTTGTTTTGAACATAATTGAATAAACTTATAAAGGAAAATTCCTTTTGCAATTTTTTTATGAACGTTGTTATAAAGAAGTTATTAACATTATCTAGATAATTTGGATTTATTAGAATATTTAAATTTTAAACTAAGTGAATATTTAATGTGGATGTAAATATTTATATATTTGCATTTTGACATAAAATTTGGAATTTATCTATTTTGAACATAATTTGAGTTCACTTCTAATTTAATCCTTTTGTAAATTTATAGATGGTTTGACATTATTAACTAATTTTTACATTTAGCCTTGAATTCTTTTCATTTTATATGAACATTTGCCGAAATGTAAAGTTGAATTTTTAAGTTAAGCTATTTACGATGTTATTGGTATTTAGCTATTTTCTATTTTCTATTTGTACAAAGCTTTCTAACCTTATTATGTTGTATTTAACAAATTTATGTAGTATTCTAGTTTATTTATTTTGTATTTAGTTATTTAATGTTTATTTTTCCTTGACTATTTGTACTTGACCATTTACTACAAATATAGTGTTTATACTTTTACTTAAATCTTTTATCTTGTATTGAATTATTTGTATATAGTTTTTATATATTATATTCTTCGTTTTGTTCTTGCTCCTTTAAATTTATGCCTAACATTCTACTTCTGACTACATTACTCATGTTTGACAATTTATAGTATTTTAATTTTTCTGTTTTATTTAACCTACTTATCTATTTTAACTCAAATATATTTCTTTTGTAAGCTTAAATTTTTTAATTTATATAGCGATTGATTTTTAAGATATGAATCTGAAATTTATTTTAAAAGAAAAAGAGAAGATATAGTTTTGGTTTTATTTGTAAATCTAAGTTTGGGTTTGGATAAAACATTAAATTAATTTAGATTTAATTTAAAATGACAGTTATTTAATTTAATAGCTAATTTGATTTAAAGCTTGAATTTTATTTTGGTCTATTAATCGATGTTGTTTTGAATAAACGTTATGTGTAATTTTAATTCGATACGACAATAATTGAACATATGGTAGGTGTAATATAAAGAAATAAATAAATTTTGTTATAATTTTCACATATTTTTTTTGAAAGGCAATTATTATTTATTCACTCATGAATTAATTACAATGAATACAAGATTACATCTCCAACTATTCTAGCACTGATCAGTTTACAATATCATTGAAGTTTGCAGTACTGAGAAAAATAAAACATATACGAATATACAATTGAAGTTCAGAAAAAAAACTCAAAACCATAGATAACAAAAAGCAAAATTAGGTCCAACCATCAACATATCTCAGCAACAAGGAAAACTAACACTGCTTGCATGTCCTTCGCACCATGACTTGCCAAAAAACTTGCATTCCTTGATCACACATATTTTATATACCAAGAACCATCAATGATCAGTACTGAGGATTTTTCCTCGTATGTCTCTTATAAGATTTCGAATGACTACCAGAAGGTATTACATCCTCCAAATTGTAATCTATTCCTTCATCCAAGTCATCAAAATTCACAGTAATTTTCTTCTTCTTACCTCTTCCTTTTCTTTTCGTATGAGTGACTGGCGGTTCCTTATCATCATCATCAGCCCAGAATTTACCAATAAGTCTAGATGAAGAAATTAAACCACTCTGAGATGAAGGAGAAGGTAGATTCACCTGAGCAAATGTTAAGGCAGAACCAGTTACAGGAGAAGGTAAAGAAATATGCTATGGTTGCTTTAAGTTTACATAAGGGGAACTAGATAAAGAAGAAGTTGATCCAAATGAAGATGTTATCATGAAAGAATAAGAATTCCTTATAGCTAGAACTGATGAACTAAAAGTTGAAGAACATGAAGCAGTAACTGAAGAAGACCCTGCTATCACACTAGAATTAACATTAGTTGAAATAATATTGGAGGTACAAGACATGAAAGAGGAAGTCGAAACCATATTGATAGAAGTTGCATTGCTTGGAGATGAACCCTTATCACCTTTAGCATTAACCACAAATATATTACCAAGTAAAGAATCATCCTCAGAATCGTCGTTAGACACAATCTTATGACGAACATCTATATCATTAACATCAATAGAGGAATTATTCAGTCCAGATTGATCATTAAAAATAGAAGTATCCACATTCCCAGAAGCCTTTCCACCAACAGAAACATCACCATTACCTGATTCTTTCCCTACACCAGCATCATCATTTAACACATCAGTGTCTAAAATATCAAACTAGTTAGCATTCCAATCTGCATCATTATTTTTATTCACATTATTATCACAACCAAGTTTCCTTATCCATTCCTTCTTAGAATTGGGATGTACATATGTCCATGTGATGTTATTTACAGTAGTATGGATATTCTTATTAGTTTTGTTAGTATCTACAAAATCATTAACATGATGATTCTCTTCATAAAACTATTCATATTCTCCCACTTTATTATTAGAATTCATTTCATAGTACATAGTATCATGCCCGAAGACCTTACAAGTAGTACAAAGTTTGGGCTTCCAGTCATAAGAAACTTTCACAAAGGGACACTTATCACCCAAATCATCAATCACTATTGTATCAGGAAGCTCATAATCTGGAGAAACTTCAACAAGAGCTTTTGCGTATCTAAATCTATTCAATCTTTCTGTACTAATATCATAACAAATCAATGGACCAATATGATTTACAAGCCAATTAATACCAATCAAGGTCCAGAGAATCATATGTATTCTATACAAGTGGATCCACACAAGAACTTTTCTAATCTGATTAATAGAACTACCTACAAATGGATCCCAGATTGTAATGACAAAAGTTCGTCCACGAATGAAAATAGGATCGGAATGTAAGATTTTCTCACGAACAGACTCATTAGAGAATCTGGAAAAAAAACATATAACCATCAGATTTAATGTCCACATCCCCTAATAATCTCCAACGACTCTTAAGAAAGTTAGAGACAGCAAAGAAGAAAGTGTACCATCAAGAATGAATCCAACCAAATAACTGCTCCAATAATTGATCCCTTCTGCTTTCACCGGATCTGGAATCAATCGCTTCATTCCATCCCTAGGAATATCAAATTGACAAGGCTGATAAGCTCCTGCATTGCGTGGTTGTGAATCGAACAAAGAGGCATAGTCAGATTTGAAAAAAGAAGGAAAAGATGCTTTCGATGGTTACTCCACATTGACTACAGAAGGATTGTGTTGCTGAGGAGAAGGAATATTACTCGGACGTGGAGGATCTGAAGGTTTAAAAGGAGATGGTTGCGATGGAAGAGGGAGAAAATTGGAATTGAAGGCTGAGGAGTTGGATGAGGGAGAAAAAGAGGATTTCGATGCCGCCATTACAAGGTCATGAAAGATTTTCTAGTTGTATCTTTCAATTAATTTCTATTTTCGCATATTATTGCATTAATATTTAATTTAGTTTATCGTTTAGTAGTTGTTAAAATTTATAATGTGTTTAAATAAGTAAACAACATGTCCAATTCAGTCGTATACCCTTGCTAGTACCGTTCATTCAAACTGTTCGTACGTTCAGCCCGACGTTTAAATTGAATGAAATTTGATGGAAATCTCGCTCAAGATTTGGCTTGAACAACTGAATATTTGGCCGTTGAGATTTTTCTCCACCTGTATTCAACTTTCTGCAATTTCAACACTTGTCCTACCCTGTCTGAAATGGTTTACACATTGCGTTCTTCATCTTCTACTGGTCTCCTTTGTTTGGTTATTAAAAAGTGTGTAACCCCTTTCTTTTGATCAGAGCAAACAAGTATCCTTTCACCTTTTCCTTTTATTCGTTTTAACAGCTATATGTTTTCCTCCCAAATCAAATTTTAGTTTTCCCCAAATTAAATTCTCTCCTAATTCCACCGTAGCTCCACCAAATTACCCCGCTATCACCTCCTTCCAGTGAGCCTCCTTCTCTCCTATCAAAGTCCGAAACCGCCACGGAGCCAAGCCAAGACTGAACCCTTGTTTCCCCTCTCTCCGCTTAACTCTGAAGCCTGCTCTAGTCCAACGGCCAACGTCGTAGCGGAGTTCCGGCACGTTTCCAGTGATTCATCCTGGTGGCTTGAGTCTTTGTTTGCATATGCTCTTTTACTGTGCACCGCCATCGCAAATCACGTCGAATCCATCTCCTACGTCCCATAACAGCAGCTCCTGCTCATCATCAACCGAATGTAAGTTTTGCTTACAATTAGATTTGTTTCAAGTTCGTCTACTTCGCGATTCACAAGATATAATTAGTGTGAGTGTCTTCCACTACATCTCGTCTTGTTCATATGATTATGTTGCCTGCTTCATATTGCCTATGCTTCTGGCTTGAATACTATCATTATACGGTTTTGCCCCGATGCACCCTTTTCTAATGCTAAATACTCACGCATGTCTCCATCCTTTTATGTAATGCCTTTTATAAGTTGCTTAGACCCCACTTTGCATTTATTTTAGACATATTACTGATGCATGCCATGGCATGTTTCAAACTTCTTTTGCTTTGGACCTTCCACTTTATGTTGCAAGCCTCCTGTTAACACACACAAAGCCTATAGTGATTAGTTGCTTTTGAACCTATTTATTGATTTCTATATTTGGTGCCATATTAAGTCACACCCGAGTAACCTCACACTCACCAATGAAATAAGTTAGGTTGTGTATTGTCCATACTTTTATCCTGGAGCCACTATATATATATATATATATATATATATATATATATATATATATATATACACACGATATTTTGGCACTTGTATTTCTGGTCCATGCTGCTCTAGTTTAATACATATTGTACCATTTAATTTGCAAGCTGAGAAACATGGGAATGTCAAACTTTGCTATCCAGGAAATACATGTTGTTCCTTGCAGTACTGACATTTCACTATTGTGTATTTATTAATTGCTACTAGTACACACGACTGAGTTTATTCCTTTGCTGGGAGCTTTCATTGTAGTCATGCATGCTGCATGAAGGTCCATTTGTTTTCTCTCACAAGTCCTTACTGTGTTTGCTTTACAATTTGTGTTGAATAAAGAATGCATGCCTCATTTGGTAACATGTTAAGCTTTCTATGTTCAATTATTGGAATGCCTGGGTTGTCTTTTAGACTAGTTGCATGTAGAATTTTGGACCCCTTTCTTTGGTTGAACCACTCGTTACACCATCCAGTTACCGTCACATGCATCTTCTACCTATTTAATTTTTTTCATGATTGAAACTTTATTCTTGGTTTAAATAAAGAACCCGCCAGGCTTAAACCTTACCCGCATGGACTCTCCATATACATATTTTGCAATAGTAAATTATTTTACCCGGTCCAGCCGTTGCCATGACTTGCATGTGCCCGAATGTCTCGAGCTTAACCATTGTTTTAGCCATTTAAGGTTGTAACCACTATTTGCTGTAGGTTTTGCATGTTTCCATTTATGCTTGTTTGGACAGCCTGGTTTATATTTGTTGCATGGGGGAAACAAACTGCACCTTATTTTGCATATCTTATCATTCATTCTTACAAATTCCAGATGCATTCGCATCTCTCATTGCTGCGGCATTTTCTTTGCATGTGTTTCCTTTGATGTTGGTTGTATTGCTCACGCACCACATCCTGTGTTTCTTGCTTTGTTATATGTCAGTAGTTCATGGGTTATTATACTATACTGGTTGTATTGCTCACGCATGCCGCCACATATAACAAAGCAAGAAACACATGGATGTGGCGGCATGCGTGAGCAATACAACCAGTATAGTATAATAACCCATGAACTGCTATACATATATATTGATAGGATTAAACTAATTATATTTATGTGTTTATCGAAGTTTACTAACTTGAAATAAGCTTAATCCTTACTCGGGTGTTTTGTTTTTTGCATGTAACGCTCGGGCCAGGCCCTAAGTGTTCCAGGTTTAAAGATTTCAGCTCGCAAAGAGGAGATGAACGTGAGACATGGAGATGCATGCACAAGCCTGATAATAAGGTGTAAAAATTTATTCATCTAAAGTTTATGTATAAATTATATTTCTTCCGTTGTACAAAATTTTGTAAAATACTGATATTTATATAAAAAAAATTCCGCCGCAATTATTGTACTTTGTGATTCTGTATTTAATTCTGCTTAAACCATGTAAGCCAATAACAATCTGTCGTTTTGAACGTTTCGAGTTGGGTTAAATATCGATTTGAAGCGATCAAAATGCCGGGACATTACAACCGGTATCAAAGCTTTGGTTCATACAAAGCTTGGCTTATTAGGTTTTAAAACTCATTAGAGATAAGGTAGAAATACCTTAGAATGAGTGGAATTGATACTAGAATCAGCGGATTTCAGAAAAATAAAAATTTGGAAGAGATTTTGAAAATAAAGTATTTTTGAAGAAGATTCGAAAATAAAATGTTATAAAGGAAAATATTTTCGAAAAAAAGATAAGATCCTTTTTGGATTTCCTACATAAAAGCTTTAACAACCCGTAATTTCAGATCCAATTTGACATTTTTAATTTAAGCTATTTTAAGGAATTTGAGAATAAAAATTGGTTATTTTTGCTAAATAAAATTTGAAAATAATTTTAAAATTAGTTTTTATATTTTATTTGACTTAAAACAAACTCAGTAAAATTATTAAATTGATTTATAAGCTTTGTTTTTGAAAATTTTAAAAAAATTGATTTTTGAAGTCATCGCATAGCCCTTAAAAAGTGAAACTTTGCTAGGAAGCTCAGAATTCGATGAGATAACTTTTTTTGGATTCATAATGAAAAATCATTGTTGAGTTCCAAAATGCGCGCTGAACGGAGTCAGTATGTGGCCGTGCGAAGCAAAACCATTTGTTCAAAAATAAGCGATCAATTTACAATGGAACATTATTGAGACAATCTCAGAATTCAATTCCGTTTTTTCTGAATTCGTATCGTCAAATAATGGTTAAATCCAAAAGTCAATAATTTTTGGAGTTGGAGTTTGGGCGTACGAGAAGAAAAGGTATGCTAAATTGCATTTTTGGAGCTTATTTGAGCATCTTTGAGAATTTTAACAGAAGGTCAAACGAACTGGGAATTTGACGAAACTTGATTCATTGGACTCGCCTTGACGTGTACTATCTCGTATCCGAAATCCATGGCAAACGGAGACCATTTACAGTCCAGCGATCGGATGGAAAAAAAGACAAAATCACTTTTCCTCCTTTTCTTTTCTCACTTCTTCCTTCCTCCTCTTTCTTTCTCTTTTCCTCAAAAATGGGGAGCTCCTCCCCCATGTTGTTGCCCCTCCTCCCCTCCCCATCGTCGCCGCCGATCAGCACCCTCCTCCTTCTCCTCCTCTCCTCCTTCTTCCTCTCTCTCTCCCCTTACTTCTCTACACAAAACCCTAACCATAAATCCACCAAATCACTACCACCTGACCCCATGCCGCCACCACCACCCTTCTCCTGGACCTGACCACCTTCTACGCTGCCCTCTTTCCACCCCCTCCGGTCATGGGCCCCATCACGGCTAAAATCCTCTCTTTTCACAAAAATCTCGTTTTGCAAATAAGCCCCTACTCTTCTTTCCTCAATAACGTTCAATCCGTCCATTTCTGGCTGAAACACCATAAAACCAAAGTCTTAGATCATGTTTTTCTCTATGATTTTGATATATCACAATCGAATTTTGGAGTTCGGAGCTACTCGAAAAACGCATTTGAAATTTGCAGTTTTGGAGCGAAGATTTGCGATTTCTGGCGAATTAGAGCATTTTGAGAAGAAAGTCCACTAGGAGAAAGTTGTCCAAAATGACGCGTTTGTGTTAGTGACAAGGTTTGGTGAAGATTGAATGTCGTATGCAAATTCTAGAGCTGGAGAGGCGAATTCGAGTGCGAAAAGCGACAAACGGTGAAAGTGCGGCGAAGAATTTTCTACTTAGAAGAGTCGCGACGAATTGATTAAGCTTATGGGTGAGAACTCGCTCACCAAAATATTATTACTAGGCTATTATTTCATGATTTGTTAGTTATACATTTTAGGTTGTAAGCTAGAAATTGCATCATGTGTTATAATATCTCTTATGGAGTTCAACACATGAACTATTCACAAATCCCTTGCATTAGAAGCGTTGTAAGAAAATGCGACATTCGCATTTTATACTCCGTGGATGAACACTTATGGCAGCCTTAGATGGCATTTGGTAGTTGAATATTTATTTATTTATGACTTTGTTGTGTGCATTATATGCCGCTGATTGATTTAAATATATTGTTGTTGATTGAAACACCACATGGATCTTAGGATGATATTTGACTCACACGTCTCCCTTGTTTGAAATTTCGTTTAATCGGTAGATTGACGGATTTATTTTAAGCATCAATTATTTTATTGAAGCTTATATTAAAATAAAATGCACACTGGATGTCATTTTGTATGTTGATAGTTGTTTACAACTATTGTTGTGTGTTCATGGTGAATATAATCCATATTAATTTATTTATATGGATATTGAGGTTGTATTCCAATCCGAATGAACATGAATATTTTTACAATGTAATATTCAATGAGAATTAGAAGTTGATTTTGATGTCCGATTTTGGATGGGCACGGAAATATTAAAAAAATGTGAAGGCAAGTTAAGTATACAAACGCTATTTTAACTCGAACGAATTTCTATATCGATTTTATTCATTTTTAAAATGAATACCGAGAAGATTGAATTTCAAAATATAACATTTTGAAAGTATTATCAGTTCGAGATTATAACAAAATGCAATGTTCAAGTTTAATTTAAATTGGTAATGGAAGTGAAGTCATTTTAAAATGAATGTATAAACGTTTTATAATACATGTTTTTAAATAGAAATTGATGATATATACATATATGTTATACATATTTAAATAGTTTGAATAGAACGTATCGCACAACGACCGTTCATGAATTTCAACCACTGACATGAAATGGACGTAACGGGAGATCCGACCGTCGGATTCTCCTAAATTCGAAACTGTTGGGTTCGTATCGAAGATATTTTTCTAATGAATATATGAGATTTAAATTTGAATGGTTAGATTTTAAAATATGTCCAAATCAGTTTTGGAAAAGGTCGTTGTGGATGCAATTCAGGGGCCGATATTGGAAACCGACTGCTAGGGCCTTGATAAGATTATTAAACATATGAATAAATTATGTAAAATCATGATAAATGATTTGGAAAGATTTTGGCTGAAATATTCCACATTTGAAAAGATAAAAGGTATTTTTATCCAAATGAACTAGTTAATATCTAAAATAACAATCCAATGATTTTTAGAAATAATAAATTGGATTTGCAAATGATTTTAACGTAACCAGAAGTTTCCAACATATAAATTGGAATTAAATGGAGAATGAGTTTTTTAGGTTTGTCATGAATGGTATATTCATTAATTCTATTCTTGAACCAATTTCTGAATGGAATGAACCTTTTGGTTAAGAGTTAGAGAAATTTTATCAATTTATTTGATTAAATTGGGGTTGAATGGAATTTGATTCACAATAATTGAAATGAGCTTCTGTGAAGGAAGGCGTTTATTATTTATGGAATTTAAAAGGATTTCTCCACTATTCCACTAATAGTATTAGTCTGATATGGAAATTTATATCGATTATAAATGGTTCAGATATCCGTGAAGATTCCATGTAAAATGGAAGTTGATTTTGGTTTTATCGTGAATGGTGTTTTATAAGAGATTTGTTCTTTAACCTAAGTAAAGACAAGATTAATTCCCAATGGTTGAATAATCATTAAGTAATGAGTTTTGGAATTAAAACCGAACTAGAGTTTTAATGAATCTTTAAGTAGATAAAATGAGAATGGGATAATTAGATTTTTCAAATTCAAGAAATGTATGAGAATGGAGTACCACCAGTTTTACTTCATGCGATAATTAAATCTTTAATTAGATTTGAACGTTAAATGGTAATTAAATTTGCCAATAACCCAGGGGGTGTTAGACATGGAGTACTGCCAGTTTTGCTCCATGGGATGAATTAGTAACATTCTATTTAAGAATACTCATTAGAGATAGGATCAGCAGTATCCTAGAATGAGAAACTCATTAGAGATGGGATTAGTAATGCCCAATGAGTTGAGAGTGGCACATTTATAAGTAACGTATTTGTGATTATATATATAATACGATCTTAGAAAATATATATTTTTGAGTATATAAAAGTTATATGTTAGAAAATGCATTAATCAATTGATTATTTATGTGATTGTTTGATTTCTTGTTTGATTACTTATGACGTTAGATTTGAATAAATTAGACGTTATCTTTGGTAATTTTGGACATTGAATTTACGAAAACACTTGTTATTTAATTTAATTGAGTTAAGTTAAATTGAATTTAAATTTTATTAGACATAGTTGCATATATATGTTGAGTAGGTTAATGGCTTAGCGTTGAGTAGAGAAACAATTTGCTCGCCCGACAAACAGGTGCACCTTAATGAATTGGATGCACAATTTTATTATTATATAAACTACTGTGAGTGATTTGGATGTGCTATGATGGTTGTTTTATGTGAAATTTAAACATACGCCATAGGATAGTAACAAATAAATTATGTACTACACCACATAATATACTACTGAAGATGGCATCACATAGCATATTCCATATAAGCATATGGTGCTTATATGACGAGGTTTGGATTACCCTACGAGCTAGATGCTTGTATAGCGAGGACTGAATTACAGGTTGAACTGAGGACTAATTATGGACTTAATAACATATAAAGGAAAATTGAGGGATTTAATAACAAACCCTTCACGGGTCAGGAGATGATAAAAATACATACGTCTCTCTTATTTTAGATAAGACACATGAATTATGATTAATTCCTGTCACCGGGTCAAGGAATGATTTTTTACACATCTCCCTTGTGCATAGATAATTCACATTTGATTTGCATGCGATGTAATGATTTATTGGGTGCCTAATACGGCCCAATAAATTTTTCAGACCCTCCCCGTACAAAGGAGGTTATGGTGAAATTTTTCATAAATTTAGGGTGTTAGCCAAATTTTAGAGAAATTTGAAAGTTCTTAGAAACTAAAAAGCTGAAGAACTGAAGCCAGAATGAAAGTCAAGTTGGTTAGTTAAACAACATTCAGCTCCGTTCTTTTTCGAGGACGAAAAAGTTTTAGGGGAGGTTATAACAACCTGTAATTTCAAAACCAATTTAAATTTTTTAATTTAAGCTATTTTAAAGAATTTGAGAATAAAAATTGGTTATTTTTGCTAAATAAAATTTGAGAATAATTTTAAAATTAGTTTTTGTTATTTTATTTGACTTAAAACAAACTCGGTAAAAGTATTAAATTGATTTATAAGCTTTGTTTCTGAAAATTTAAAAAAATCCGATTTTTAAAGTCATCGCCTAACCCTCAAAAAGTGAAATTTTGCTAGGAAGCTCAGAATTCGACAAGATAACTATTTTTGGATTTGAGCTCCAAAATGCCCGTTGAATGGAGTCAGTATGTGCCCATGCGAAGCGAAACCATTTGTTCAAAAATAGGCGATCAGTTTACAAAGGAACGTTATTAAGATGATCTCAGAATTTGATTCCTTTTTTTTATGGATTCGTATCATCAAATAATGGTTAAATCCAAAAGGCAATAATTTTTGGAGTTAGCATTTGGGCATACGAGAAGAAAAGGCAGGCTAAAATCGCATTTTTGGAGCTTATTTGAGCATCTTTGAGAATTTTAACGGAAGGTCAAACGAAATCGGAATTCGATGAAACTTAATTCGTTGGACCCCTCTTGACGTGTACTATCTCATATCCGAAATCCATGGCAAACAGAGATCGTTTACAGTCGGGCGATCAGATGGAAAAAGAGATAAAATCACTTTTCCTCCTTTTCTTTTCTCATTTTTTCCTTCCTCCTCTTTCTTTCTCTTTTCCTCAAAAATGGGGAGCTCCCCCATGCGGCTGCCCCTCCTCCCCTCCCCACTGTTGATCATCCCGCTTCCTCCTCGTCCTTATCCTCCTCCTCTCCTCCTTTCTCTCTCCTTCCTTCTATACACAAAACCCTAAATCCACCAAATCACCACCACCCGACCCCATTCCGCCACCACTGCCCCCTGCGCCGCCCTCAGGCCACCCCCTCCGGTCATGGGCTCCACCATAGCCAAAATCCTCTCTTTTCACAAAATTCCCATTTTGCAAATAAGCCCTACTCTTCTTTCCTCATTAACGTTCAATCCGTGCATTTCTGGCTGAAACACCACAAAACCAAAGTCTCAGATCACGTTTTTCTCTATGATTTTGATATATCACAATCGAATTTTGTAGTTCGGAGCTGCTCGAAAAACGCATTTGAATTTTACAGTTTTGGAGTGAAGATTCGCAATTTCTGGCGAACTGGAGCGTTTTGAGAAGAAGAAAGTCCACTACGAGAAAGTTTTCCAGAATGATGCGTTTGTACTAATGACAAGGTTTGGTGAAGACTGAATGTCGTATGCAAATTCTAGAGCTAAAGAGGTGAATTCGAGTGCGAAAAGCGACAAACAGTGAAAGCGCAGCGAAGAATTTTCTATATTAGAAGAGTCGCGATGAATTGGTTTAGCTTATGGGTGAGAACTCGCTCACCAAAATATTATTGCTAGGCTATTATGTCATGATTTGTTAGTTATGCATTTTAGGTTGTAAGTTAGAAATTGCATCATGTGTTATAATATCTCTTATGGAGTTCAACATATGAACTATTCTCAAATCCCTTGCATTAGAAGCATTGTATGAAAATGTGACACTCGCATTTCATACTCCGTGGATGGACACTTGTGGCGGCCTTAGATGACATTTGGTAGTTGGGTATTTATTTATGTATAATTTTGGTGTGTGCACTAAATGTTAGTGATTGATTTAAATTTACTGTTGTTGGTTGAAAACCCCATACGGGTCTTGGAATGATATTTGACTCACACATCTCCCTTGTGTGAAATTTCGGTTAATCGGTAGGTTGACGGATTTATGTGAGTGTCAATTATTTGATTGAAGCTTATATAAAAATAAAATGCACACTGGATGTCATTCTGTATGTTGATAGTTGTTTACAACTATTATTGGGTGTTTATGGTGAATGTAATCCATATTAATTTATTTATATGGATATTGGTTGAGGTTGTATTCCAATCCGGAGTGAACATGAATATTTTTATAATGTAATATTCAATGAGAATTAGAAGTTGATTTTGATGTCCGATTTTGGATGGGCACAAAAATATTAAAAAAATGTGAAGACGAGTTAAGTATATAAATGCTATTTTTACTCAAATGAATTTCTATATCGATTTTATTCGTTTTTAAAATGAATATCGAGAAGATTGAATTTCAAAATATAACATTTTGAAAATATTACCAGTTTGAGATTATAACAAAATGCAATGTTCAAGTTTAATTTAAATTGGTAATGGAAGTGAAATCATTTTAAAATGAATGTATAAACGTTTTACAAAACTTAAATAGAAATTTAAGATATATATATATATATATATATATATATATTTAAATGGTTTGAATAGAACATATCGCACAGCGACTGCTCGCGAATTTCACCCATTGACTTGAAATGGACGTAACGAGAGATCCGACCGTCGGATTCTCCTAAATCCAGGACCGTTGGGTTCGTATCAAAAAGTTCTTTCTAATGAATATATGAGATTTAAATTTGAATGGTTAGATTTTAAAATATGTCCAAATCAGTTTTGGAAAAGGTCGTTATGGATGCAGTTCGGGGGCCGATATTGGAAACCAACTACTAGGGCCTTGGTAAAATTATTAAACATATGAATAAATTATCAAAAATCAAAATAAATGATTTTGAAAGATTTTGGATGAAATATTCCACATTTGAAAAGATAAAAGGTATTTTTATCCGAATGAACTAGTTAATATCTAGAATAACATTCCAATGATTTTTAGAAATAATAAATTGGATTTGCAAATGGTTTTTAACATAACCAGAAGTTTCCAACATATAAATTGGAATTAAATGGAGAATGAGATTTTGGGTTTGTCATGAATGGTATTTTCATTAATACTATTCTTGATCCTATTTGTCAATGGAATGAACCTTTTAGTTATGAGTTAGAGAAATTTTACCAATTTATTTAATTAAATTGGGGTTGAATGGAATTTGGTTCATAATAATCGAAATGAGCTTCTGTGAAGGAAGGCGTTTATTATTTATGGAATTTAAAAGGATTTCTTCGCTATTCCACTAATAGTATTAGTCTGATATGGAAATTTATATCGATTATAAATGGTTCATATTTCCGTGAAGATTCCATGTAAAATGGAAGATGATTTTGGGTTTATCGTGAACGGTTTTTATAAGACATTTTCTCTTTAACCCAAGTAAAGATGAGATTAATTTCCAAAGGTTGAATAATCATTAATTAATGATTTTTGGAATTAAACCGAACTAGAGTTTTAATGAATCTTTAAGTAGATAAAATGAGAATGGGATAATTAGATTTGTAAAATTCAAGAAATGTATGAGAATGGAGTACCACCAGTTTTACTCCGTGCGATAGTCAAATCTTTAATTAGATTTGAACGTTAAACAGTAATTAAATTTACCAATAACCTAGTGTGTAACACCCCGTAATTTTAACGACACTAAAGATGATAAATTATAGAATAATTAATTTGAAATAAGGTATTAACAATAAATTATGGAAAACTTAATTAAATATTCAGAATTAAGTAAAATGGACCATGTCATTGCGTCTGTCTCGGAATTCTGGTCAAGATAGACACCAAGTTTGCGTAAAACGGACTCTGTATGAAGAAGTTATTAAGGTTTGAAGTTTGTATGCATACAAGGAATATATATAATTCAAAGAAATTCAAAAATCAACAAAATTCAAATCAGCGTGTGTTTTGGGCGGAAGGGCCGGCCGTTTGGGGTCGATCCGAGACCCTGCTGGGTGGATCCCGGGGTCGACCCAGGCTCTTCAGGGTCGACACCGGGTCGACACCATAGTAGGGGGTCGACTCCCGTGCGCAGTTCTGGGAAAATATCTCTTTCTGAACGTGGTCTTGTTTCGGAACTAGATTCGTGAACCCTAGGTTATTAGAGGACCTTAAACCTAGGTTTTATTCATCTAAAAGAAATGGTGGCGATGGCGGAGCTATGCTGAAACGTAAATTGAATAGCCAATTCTTCTCCAAATCCAATTCAGCAAGCATTATGCAAATTCAACCATGGCTACAACAACAAATCCAACGTGTTCTTCTTAGTTATTTGGATCTATTTCGTTAGATCTATTCACTGTGAGTTCATGTTATTTTTAGATCTAAATATTTAATTGGTAATTATAAAATGTATATAAAAATTGGATATTGGATCTATGCCTAAACAAGTTCTATTATGACATAATTTTCAAATCTGCCTTTATATGTTCATACCGCCACCATGCTAAATCTTGTCATAATATATCTATTCAGTTTTATGCTTGTTTCTATCGGTTTATTATTGATTCGTCATTATGCCAGTTTTGATTCTCTTCTTTCCCTCTTTTCCCTTTTTATTTGTATAGCCAGGTTACATTCGAGCCTAGGCCTAACACTGAAATATGCGAACGCGCGAAAATGGGAATCATTTGGGAAAAATACGATTTGGCATAAATTGGAATATATGAAAAATATGTTTTGGTATAAATTGGAACATATGTAAAATATGATTTTGGTATAAATTGGAACATATGTATGATTTGGGCATAAATTGGAACATATATAAAATATGATTTGGCATAAATTGGAACATATGCAAAATATGATTTGGGCGTAAATTGGAATATATGTGAATATGAATTTGGACATAACTTGTACTGAAATATGTGAATATGAACTAGGGACATAAATTTGCAAATATGTGAATACGGATTTAGGCATAATATATATATATATATATATATATATCTTGATTTATGACTTGAGAAAAAAGGGCATATTGTGCATAATGAAATATGAATTAAAAAGGGGCATGAAGATCTATATTTGGAGTAGGGAAATTTATTAATATAAATATGCCTAAAATAATGGAACCGTAGTAATGCTTAGACACGAGGTTAGACTGCACTTGTGGTATATGTTTTCCCGGAGCCGCCCCGATATCCAGCGACCACAACTAGTTAATCTAATGTGAGGGGTCTAATGCATAACGATACCATGACACGAGGTTAAGCCTAAACTTGTGGTTTAAATCTTCCCGAGCCGCCCGACATATCCAGCATCCACAAGTGGTTGATATAATGTGAGAGGTCTGGGGCATTAACATGTATGAACAAAAAAGATAAGATGTTTAGGCTTTTCCTAGTGACAAGTGGAAATTATAACTTAGGTTATAATAAATGAAAAAGGGAATAGAATAACTTATGTCAGGGGATAAGATGTATTTAATTATAAATTTAGTTATTTACAAGAAGAAGAATCTGAAATATACGATTGAGGACAACATAAGTTATATTTATAGAAAGGAAACTTATTAGTAAACCTTAGTTAAGAGAACTAAGTTAATAAGTAAACAATGATAAGATTTAATTATGATTAAATGAGAAAGAATGAGGAAAACTTATGAAATGATATAAGTTATATTTAGTCACAAATGATATGCTAAAAAGAAAACATGTAAAATGAGATGTACTTAATTACACATTAAGTAAGAACATGTTATTGTAACTATGGAATCAGACGATGAAAATATCAAGGGATTGTGGATTGCAGACCTTGGGCCATAATCTAGAGAATAACATGTTGTGGTCTTATTAATAAACTTAAAGGGTTTAAGTTATATAACCAAAATTAATAAGAAAGAGGAACCGAGTAACTTGATAAAGAATTCAATATGAATGGGAATAACCAAGTTAAATGGAAACCTAATGAGGTAAGGCAAGCGCGTAAAAGAATGTTTAGACATAGGGTCTAACAACATATTAAAGTGAGGCGCTTGGACCAGTCCACACGTTTAAGGGTGAATAACCCAACGGGGTAGATCATCGTGGTGTTGCAAGGCACGAGGGGAGCGCATTTTTATCTGATTATTCTGTCAGCTTCGAAGGACTGGAAGGGGAAGCACACATCTTCCTGAGATACGTAAGGTGCTCCTAGTAGTCCTCTGTGTGATGGAAGATATTTAGGTTGTTCTCACAGAGGTAGGGTCTGCGCATAACTACTAGGTGGTGGGCGTTGACTGCAAAAGTAGCTTTGCAATCAGAATGATGTGACGAGGTGACACCAGGGTGATTCGGCGATTGCCTCAATGAGAGGCAGGGTAAGAACCAACAAGGATAGTAGATCGTTGGGTACCCGTCATCGGCAGCCAGTGGGATGCAAAAAGACTAGCGTTAAACCGAAGATACCGTTCACCTTTCACTATCGAGGTAAGGGGTCGAGGGGAGATGCCACATGGATGTTTAGATTGTTTGCGTAGGGGCAGTCGCTTAGCTCTTGTAGTCTTTACTAGTTGAGGGAGGGGCTGAGGTGGGGCCATAGCCACCATGAAAAGAAGACCCTAGGAATATCTGTATTTTGAGGCACTTAAAGGCGGGCCGGTAGAGATATGGAAAAGCTCCCGACCGAGTTCCATGTTTCTTGTGTTGGCCTGCCACGGAACTCGGTGCATATTAGAGGATGTGCGGTTAAGGCATCGAGCTACAATTGATGATACATATGTGGGAAAGTCTAGATACATGCATATGACACCCCACGTCCATTAATGTCACTCACAAAGGGAATGCATTAACTTCTATGGAGCGTTTTAAGTGTGTATAGAACATAAACTTAACAACAAGACGGATATAAAACAGTACTTAAAAATTTTAAACTTCATTTACTGCAGCGGTAAACAATTAAGTTTGATTACATCATCAAAAACTAAAGACTAGAGGCAAGCACATAATATCCATCTTGACTAAATCACAGTACATAAAATGAAAGACATAACCCCAACATAAAATAGCCATAAATAAGATAGGCTGAACTTTTACTTCAGCGATCCAAGCAACTTCCAAAGAAAGAGATAAAACTGTCCAAATCAAGCTCCACTAGTCCTAGTCCCAACCTGAGCACCTTGGGGGGGGGGGGGAGGAAGAAAAGAGGTGGAAACAAAGGGGTCAGACATAAAGTCTGGCGAGTGCAATAACTTTAACAATATAATCATTAAGCAACTAGGACAAGGCATAAGCTGGAAAATAAGGAAATGACTGTGAACAAATGGGTATGACAGAGAAAACAAAGGAAATAAGATGAATAAAGATAACGTTAAAGGCGTACCTAATCACTATAGGATAATTACTACACTGCACCACACTAAACACCCTAAAGGTCGATCCCGCCTAAAGAACTTAATAATGATAATGGTAGTTTCGTGTACCCCTAGCTGCCTTCATAGGTGCAGTCTGCCCCCTATCTCCACTAGATGTACCCACTACCCCCATTCGATCGGCTCCCTAACTCGTAGATACCCGTGCTGGCCCCACAGTGGGGGTGTATCACTCCCCAAAGTGGCAACCCGAAACCACCAAGATGCACGACTTATATCTATACGATGCAACAACGTCTTACCTACCAGCCCGGGCCCACACACGCATATGACCCCGTTGGACTTGCGTTGCCACTGCTAACCCATTTTGACCTCTTACAATCAAACTCAGTACGTGTGTCCCGTCCTTGACTTGGGTCGAGCCTACAAAGATACTTAATAGGTTACTGGTTTGATAAGGGCGCCCCATGCATGACACAAGCTTTCCACCTATGCTTGGTCCCCTCTTGTAACAACCCGTATTTTCAATAATCTGTTATAACATAAATCGAGGCAGAATTAAATTCTAAAATCTGAATCAAGGGAAATGGGCTATGCCATTGCGTTCGTCTCGGAAAAATACGCGAAATAGAGTCCGAGTTTTCGAAAATCGGAGTCCGTATGACCCGATTAAGGCCCAACGAAGTTTTCAGAAAATTCCAAAGCAAAAACAGATTTCAAATTCAAGTTTGAATTTGAAAATTTGGGCTAGTTTGGGCCAGGCGGGAGAATTCCCGCTAGAACACGCAAGTCGACAGCCCTGTCGACTTGGGAGTCGACTTGGTTGGACCCAAGTCGACAGCCCTGTCGACTTGGCTGTCGACTTGGTCCAGCCGGGCTATTTAGCCTGGTGCACCATTTTGAGATTGTGTTGAGCTTGGGGGCCAGATTCGATTTTGAGGGCTGAGATTAGAACTAGGGTTTAATCCTAAGGCTAGAACTAGTCCTAATCTCTATAAATAAGGCCCTAACCTAACCATAAATCATCATTATTCATTCTAGTAACTAAACTATGGCAAAACCAATCCTCTTATGGCCTCCACTCTCTTCATAAAATTCCTAAATAAATTTCTATGAGATTTTCCATGCATACAAGTGTTTTCAAGCTTGTATAAGCATCATTAGCTTGCATTCAACTCAAGTTTCTATATTTGCATCATAAAGAAAGAGTTTTGATCATTTTGGCTCAAGGGTTTTTATGTTAGAGCTTGCATTTTGGGTCTATTTGATTGCATAAGGGCTTTGCCATATTTTTGAGTCTTCATAAGCTTTGTAAGCCCTATTCTACTTTCATACTTAAACTCTAACGTTAAATGTATGATATGCAAGTTTACTATGCTATGAAATGCAAGTTTATCATGTTGTGGTATCCAAGTTTATATGCAAGTTTATCATGTTGTGATATGCAAGTTCATCATGTTATGTTATGCAAGTATCCCATGTTATGATATGCAAGTATGCCATGTTATGATGTGCAAGTATGCCATGTTATGATATGCAAGTTTATCATGTTATGTTATGCAAGTTTGATATGCAAGTTTGCCATATGATATGCAAGTTATGTTATGCAAGTTTGGGTTGAACACTTTGTTCATACTATCATGTTATGCAAGCTTATCTTGGGTTTATGAACATAAATCTTCAAGCTTTATGTCAAAGGTTGCATTTTGGCAACATGTAAGTTATCATATCTCTTATGATAACTTGCATGTGAGGCTAAATGCGAACTTATGGCCATGTCTACATGTCCTTTAGCACCATGTATCTCCAATATGCCAAGTTTGGTTTTATGCATGCTTTTGAGGCCTAAAAATGTAATATGCAAGTATATGAACATATGTACATTTCTTATGCCACCATGTTGAACTTGTGGCTTCAACACCTTTATGTCACGATTATGCCAAGTTCCCTCTTTCTATCCTTTATGCGCTATTGCGATATGTAAGCGATGGGATTGCGTTTGGGTTTGGGTAAACTTAAAAGACATAAAACATAAGCTTGGGAATTTACCTATTAAGTTAGGTCTACCCATTGGGAATTTACCTATTAAGTTAGGTCTACCCAATTGCTTGAAAATTTGTAACATGTTTTGGAAACATGATGGACATGACACTTAGAAAAGATAAGTGTGACCAACTCGAGGTTGGGTTGAGTTTGTAGTGTAAACCTACCCGGAACCGACCGGCTTAACTAGTTGCTACAAACAATAGGACCCAATGTGAGAAGTTGGCCATGTTGTACCTTGAACCCGAGGTTAGACCAAGTTGTGGTGTAAAGCTACTCGGACCCGCCCGGCTTAACTAGTAACCACAACAAGGTCTAATGTGAGAGGTTAAGGCGCATTAAATTAATTAATGCCTCGTGATTAGGGTTAAGTCATGGTCCACTTAATACTTAACCAATTTGGGCTTGGTAGATTAATCAGGGTTGAGTCGTGAACTCATCGTTACACTTAACCAAGTTAATCCATGATTATCAAGAGGGTTAAACCGTACTTAACCCACTAGAAAATACTAGCAATGGGGGCCCACTCCGCAGTAACCCCAAAATTTGTATCATTAAGGCCCTAGGGGCTAGGCTAGGGAGGGGGCACGATTACTGGGCTGGAGGTAAGCGACCAAATAAACGACGGCCGGGTGGTACGCCGATGTAGTTCCGGACGGACTATGGTCGTGCACGTAGTCCGTATTTGGAGAAGTCACCCATGGGTACCAGTAGATCGGGACTGTGCACTCATGTTTATGGTGTCCAGGGGTTGGCACCCTAGGGCTTGATACACCCGAAGGGTGGACCCGGCACAGTTCGACTACAATTATGTTTGGGCCGTATTGACACCAACACATGACGAGTTAGGCTTAGGGAGCCGATCGACTAGACCGTTTGGGTGGATCTTGTATTAGGGTCATTTCATGTTATTGGGCCAAAGCATGGGCCAAGGGATCAATACTTGTTTATTCAAGTCATGTTAGTTTGCTAGTACACCTGTGGTGCAAAACCTTAATCCTGTTTATGCGATGACACCTTTATCTACCTTGTTAGTAAATCATCATGCTAGTATCCTTATGATCATACCTGCTGCTCATGCCAGTTAACTTTATCAGTTTACATTGATTGTAGTAGGGCTTACTCAGTCTTTTTGACTGACCTGTTTTCTTTCGCCCCTTTTCTTCCGTTCCCCCCCCCCCCAGGTTCTCAGGGAGGGAATATTGGAGCTTAGCTTGGATTTCTGACCGCTTGCTTGTGGGATTTAGCTCATGTACGGTTTGACATGAAGCTAGCTATGGCTATCACTTCTTTTGGGGATTAGTACTTATGTATTTCAATTTTATTTCAGTTGATGTTGTTTTATCTAGACTTGTGTATTTGGAAAATTGACATTATGTTGTACCAGACTTGTTTTGAAATGGTTTGAATTCTTCCGCTGTTTTATCTATGTTATTTACTCTGTTTATATATATACATATGTTCTTGTTCTGCCTTGATATACCATTATGCATGTTTACCGGATTCAAACGCCCCTCCAAAGTCAGAGTGCTTGCAAGAGTCACCCTGGCGGAGGTGGGTGTTACATTTGGTATCAGAGCATATGGTTTACGAGAAGGAACAAAAAGGTTTTTTTAAAACTTTTGGAAAACTATTTTCAAAACCAAGTATAAAGTATTTTCCAAAGAAAAGTCTAGTTTATTTTAAAGGCTATTCCCCAAAAAGCCATTAGCAAAATTCCTTCGTTTTTTCCTCCATTCTGAATCTGTCTTTTTCTTCGTTTTCAGTATGGCCAATAACTTTGCCATTCCGGAGGGAGTACACGTACCTGTTTGGTATAGGAGACTTTTGGAGGCTAGGGCGACCGAAGTCGGCCCCGCAAATATTACTCCTCCTCCGGTAGTTGATGTTCCTCCTCCTCCTGTCGCTGAGGTTCCTCTTCCTCCTTCCCCTCAGCATCCTCCAGATGACTTCGCAAAGATTTGCCAAGATTTTAAGGCGATGGGTTGCAAGAATTTCTTTGGAACCGAGACTTTCGTAGAGGCCAGGAATTGGTTGAAAGAAACCGAAGATCTTTTTGCCTTCTTTGATATAGATGACCGTAGGAAGGTTTTATTAGCAGTATGGTTGCTAAAGGAAGAAGCTGCACGTTGGTGGGTGGTCACCACCATTACTAGGCCAATTGAGACTTGGGATGACTTTCGGGAAAAGTTTGGACTAAGGTTCCTATCACTGAAGCAAGGGGACATGACCATTAGGGAATACATAGATAAGTTTAATCAACTGAATCGGGTCGGTTTGGACTTGGTTAACACAGCTCCGAAGAAGGCCCTATCCTTTGCTCTAGGATTAAACGAGCCATTACATGGTTTAGCCATGACTCATATACCTTTGGGGGCAACTTTCGAGAGTTTGGTGAATATGGCCCTACTCAATGAAGAGAATAGGAGTAACAAGAAGGAGATCAAGATGAATGATACCCAAGCCAAGAAGACTGATTCCCAGTGGAAAGGAAATCAGGGTAATCCAAGCGGACAGAGCAGTCAAGGCAATAAGAACAAGAACAAGAGTCAAGGCAACAAGGGGAACAACAACAAGGGCAATAACAAAAAGGGAGAGTGCTATTATTGCGGATTAGTTGGGCATCTTATTAAGGAGTGTAAGAAGAGAAAAAGGAAGAATGGTGAATGCTTTTTCTGCGGTGAGACTGGACATTTTAGTAAGGATTGCCCGAGGAAGCAAGGGCAAGGCCAGGGTCAGACTCAGCGTGCTGGACCTTCAGGAGGGCAAGTTCATGTTCTCAATGCCGCTCCAGTTCCCGATCGAGGTAGTATTTCTGTTGAAAGTCTTGTTTACATTTCTGTTCATACCTTGTTTGATTCGGGTGCATCGCATAGCTTTATCTCATCTGATCTTGTTGAAAGTTTGCACCTAAGTACTAGTCTAGTTAATGATCCCGTGTGTGTTTCAAATCCAATTGGGGTTTCCGCCCATTTGTCTATTGTCTAAGTGGATTTGAAAATCTCTATCTTAGTGTAGAGTTCTCGTGTGATGCTTATATTCTCGGTTTCATGGGGTATGGGTTGATTTTTGGGCATGGATGGGTTGTCCAGTTTTGGAACCATCCTTGATTTTTGAGCATAGGGTTGTGAGGCTCATGACTCGCCTCGGTAATACCCTAAAATTTTCTAGTAACCCTATGAGTCCCATCATGTTGTGTTGTCTTGAATCCCTCAACTCGTCTATCGATAGTTTGTAATCAGTGAGGGTGGTCCGAGAATATCCTGATATCTTGGGTGAAGTGAAGGGGGTTACCCCTAAGCGAGAGATTGATTCCCGCATTTATCTGGTTGATAATGCCAAGATAGTTTTGTGGCCGGTTAGGCACATGGCCCCGCAAGAAGAGAGTTAAGAAAGCAAGTCAAGGAGTTGCTTGAGAAGAACTTCATCAGATGAAGTATATCTGAATGGGGAGCGCCTGTAGTATTTACTACAAAGGCAGATGGTTCTCTTCGACTTTGTGTTGATTATCGTGAGTTAAACGAAGAGAATAGACAACCATTGCCAAGGATCGATGATTTGGTTGATCAGCTTGTAGGAACATCTGTTTTCTCTTGATCTTGCTACTGGATTCCATCAGCTCAGAGTAGCTGAGGATAGTATAGACAAGACTGTGTTCAGAACTCCAGATGTATTCTTAGAATGGCTGGTCATGCCATTCGCACCCACCTACTTCGTGGACTTGATGAGTAGGGTGTTCAGGGAGTTCTTGAACAAGTTTGTCGTGGTCTTCGTAAATGATATTCTGATCTTCTCTAAGGATGAGGAAGAGCACGCAAGGCATCTCGTGGAGGTGATGGATACGCTTAGAGCGCATCAGTTGAAGGCCAAGTTCTCCAAGTGTCATTTTGGAGAAAAAGGAGTTAGATTTCTTGGGCACATAGTTCTAAGCAAGGCTTAGCGGTGGATCCCGCTAAGGTAGTTGCAGTTCAGGATTGGAAGACTCCAAAGAATGCAATTGAAGTAAGAAGTTCTCTCAGTTTAATTAGTAAGCGTCCCTTGAGTTTAGACCTACCCTTCTGGATCAAATAGGGACTTCACAGAAAGAAGACCCGCAGTTAGTCGAGATCGTGAACAAGTTGACTCGAGGCGAGATGATAAGTCACCTCGCTATAGATGACAAGGGATGGCTAAGACGCGATGAGAGAAAGAAGGTTCTTGAAGATGCACATCACCTGAGGAGGTGACCGAGTTTGTCCCAAGGTGCAGGTTGTGCCAACAGGTTAAAGGCCAAGTCATAGAAGCCCGGTGGGCTATTATATCCATTGGAGGTCCCCGTAATGGAAGTAGAAAAGCGTCACGAAGGATTTCGTGGATGGACTGCCTAGATCAAGAAAGGGAATACGAGCATGTGGGTCATAGTAGGTAGACTCACGAAGAGTGCTCATTTCACTCCGGTAAAGAGCGAAAGGACTGCATCCTAGTTAGCGATAGTTTACTTTCAAGAAATAAAGCAGTTGCACGGGGTTCCCTAAAGTATAGTTAGTAACCATGACTTAATCTTCACTATCCAGTTTTGGGATAGTCTACGGGAAGTCATGGGCAAGTAACTGAATCTAAGTATGGCCTATCATTCGTAGGCGGATGATTCATTTCGTTCAAGCACGAGTTATCGAAAATCACGTT
The DNA here is from genome assembly GCA_030737875.1 of Allium sativum. Classification (NCBI taxonomy): domain Eukaryota; kingdom Viridiplantae; phylum Streptophyta; class Magnoliopsida; order Asparagales; family Amaryllidaceae; genus Allium; species Allium sativum. The sequence goes on along the minus strand of CM060909.1, from coordinate 573,853,276 downwards.
AGAGCAATTGGCAACGTGGATTGGTATTTCCAAGAAAAGTTCTGCTGCGTGGAATACTTTATAGTAAGTAAACGAGATCCGGGATTCACTAGTGAATTTTGGAGAGCTTGAATGAAACCATGTGGTCATAGTTATGTTTAAGCCAAGAATGGTAGAAGAGTAAGTGAAAGAGGAAGACGAGAGGCGACAATGAAATGGGTTCCAACTCATATTTGGAAATAAGAGTTAAGAAGCTAAGAAATCATGAGGTAAAAGACGGTCAAAGCACAGTGGAGTTAAACTCAAGGAAACGTGACTTAGAAGATTGAAGGTTGGATACGCGCATCATATCTCTTTTTAAGAGCATATCCTTGATCCTTGTTTTCCTGTGGAACTTACTCGCATGTTATCTTTTTACGTATATCCTCTCGGTCCCATTCTCGGTCCTATTTCTGTCGGGGGGGTATGACTTATTGGCTAGTAATACAAGTCAGGGGTTAGGAAGGGATTTCTTGTAATCCGAAAGAGGAGTATATCCTGCTTATCTTCCCGATCTCTTTGTAGCATATCTTTTGCTATCCATGTTTGTCTGGATTATCTAGTATATCGTGTTAATCTTGTCATGAGAACCTTAGGTAGAAACCCTTTGGATGAAACATGTGTTTGAAACATGTTATGCTTGATGGTTGCAAGTGGTTGCAAGTGTTTGCAAGTGGTTACTCGTGGATGCATTATACACGTTAGGCACTAGATCGGCTCACACACTCCTCATATTGTATATGCATGAGTGTTTACGTTTATTCATGGATGAAAATTTTTGTGCTATCATGTAACGACCCGCATTCTACGCATTATAGGATCGTAGGATATTTATTTCTGTCACATACGAAGTCGTATGGTCATGTAACTTTGGGAGACGACTATTGGGGTCATTTCCCATGTTCATGATTTTTCCCGATTTTTAAATGACCTTTTTACCCCTAGTTATCACTGTTTTGGCCATAACTTTTGACTGGAAAGGAATTTTGACCTGAAACCACTTCCATTGGCTCCGGATGATGGTTTCCCTTTCCGTAGAGTGGTCACATTAGCCAAACGGACTCACCGTTTGGGAGATATGGCTGAAACAAGTTTCAGATGGTAAAAAAAACAGCTTAATTGGGCTTAACCGGGTGATTAGCAGCTTGGCCCAAGGGGAATTTCGGGTTTAGGGGGACATAAGTGCTGATTAGGGTTAGAAAACATTTCTTTAGACATTTTCCAGCCGCCACTTTCATTTCCCTTAACCTAGCCATGGCCTCCACTCTCTAAATCTCTCTAAAACACCCAAAAATCACCTTCTAATTGAAGATTAGGCTTAGCAAACATTAAATTAAGAAGAAAAAGCACCAAAGCAAGGTTGGAGCTACTGTATAAGATTGGGAACAGCGCCAAATCAGATAATATTTCGGTTTTGGGGTTCTAGTTGTGGCAAAGGTGAGTGATTTGCATAGTTTTTGCACTAATTACGGTGATTAAGGGTAATTAGTGAAGATTAGCGAATTTATACGTAAATAAATTCTGGAAAAATTCTTAAAATTCTAAAATAATGTTTTAAGGCTCTGTTAGAAATTTGGGTTAATTTCGATGTGTTTTGCTAATCATATGCTTAAACATGATTAAGAGGGATTATAGGAAAATGTGAGGTTTTGATCCATTTTGGTTCATTTAAATTGTTGTTTGTTACTTGTGGTTGCTGTTATATGTTGCTATGACTCTTTGGTATGTTGTGTGATTGATTTCAATAGTTAGATCGGTCGAAAACGCCGTCGAGAGGTGTATAAACACTCGCTGGAAAGCTGCTGGAAACTACAGGTTACGGATCGGATCGGAGGAAAAGGTACGGATCGGATCGGAGGAAAAGGTACGGATCGGGTCGGAGGGGAAGGAACGGATCGGAGCGGAGTTGGCATATGGTCACGCGAGCTGGCAGAAGCAAAGGATCGGATCGGAGATGGAGAGGAGGGACGGATCATAGGCTGGACGTCATAACCCGAACTGTCATTTGCTGGACATCACGAACCGAACCGCCACCAGTTGAGCATCACGAACCGAACCGCCACCAGTTGAGCATCACGAACCGAACCGCCACCAGTTGAGCACCACGAACCGAACCAGAACGATGAGAGGACAATGATCCGAACCGAAACAAGGAGAAGGCAGCGATCCGATCCAAGCTAAGAGAAGGGATCCGAACCGATCTGGTGAAGATGATGACCAAACCCGAGATGCAAAGGAAGTCCAAATGAGAAGTTAGAGCTTAAGATTCAGATGGGAATCAACGAGTTCACTTCATGGTTGGGCTTTGCTGCGGGACACGTGCAAAGGAGTTATCGACGTCTATAGCTTTGGACCACTATGGTAGGAGGTACGAAGGCGGATCCAGGGCCATTATGGCATTGGTAGAACCAAGGGCTACGACCAATGGAGTGGGTCATTGAAATATTTGGTCATGACTCCAAGTGTTTGGCTTGGTCACAGCAGGGTTTCTACAAGTCGGGATTCGTCGTTGCCTCAGTTTGTCTAGTATTCCAAAGTGGTAGATGTCGTACGCTTTACGCACTGAGTAAGAGATGTGAGGATGGTTGCTGTGGATGATTTGTTTGCTATCATTGTGACATGCATACCCCACCCCCGTATTCTTACACTATTTATTATTGGCACCTTGGAGTATTGTACGGTATGTGGTACTAACTCTTTGGTTGCAGGTCCAGGTTCAGGTATGGTTTAGTATACCTGTTATTACCCTGTTTAGATGCTTATCGCTCATACCAGGCTTTATGTCTGACCCAGAGTTTTATGTCTCTTCTTATTACTCTGGGTGCTCACACGAGCAGACTAGAGACAGGTTAGCTGGTGATGCACGGGTAGATGATCCGGAGACGAGTAGGAGGCTTCCACGTAATAAATATAGTATTCTCCCTGTGTTGTTGAAGATCACTGCTTGGGCATTGGTGGTGTATCTTCCATTTTAGCTTTCTTTTGCTTTGAGACAGTTTGAAAGTTGTAATAAGCTGTATTCTGAATTTTCCGCTGCTATGATGTCTAGTTTTGATTTTCAGCTTATGCATTGTCTCTCCTGTTTTATGTCAAGTATGTTATTATTATATTTTATTCCATGCGTTGTGAGACATTCTACAGGTTCCTTGATTAGTTCACTCCCTTCTTTCTTTTCTTCTGACGACCGTTCTGTGCTAGCTGGGCATGTGTACAGCGCACTTTCGGAGGAAATGCAGGCTGGTGCGGGACGGGCCGTCACACTTGGTATCAGAGCTCTAGGTTGCGTAGTTAACCTAGGGAAGTTATCAGGGAGAGATAATATACGTATACGAGAGAGCGTATTTGTGATTACTTTGGTTTTTAAAAGCTATATATATATATATATATATTATTGGTAGTATAAGAATGAAGTCGTACTGCACTAGTACCACTATGGAGTCGTTAATCGTTTCCTTTTTCAGATTGACGATGAGCCGATATACTAGAGGTGCTGGTAGGGGAGCCAACAATGGGAATGCTGCTGACATGAGAACGATGTTTACAGACCTCATGAGAGAGATGCTTAGAGATGTTCAGAGGGCAGCTCCCAATGGTGGAAATGGTGGTGGTCCAATAGTGCAGGCGCCGAGGGTCGACTTCGCCAAGCTGAATAAGGATTATACTAGTCTTGGTGGGAAGCCGTTCCACGGAACGGAGTCGGCCACGGATGTTCAAGATTGGTTGGATAGTTGCGAACGTATCTTCGAGGATTTAGGTATCGAGGATGCGATGAAGAGAAAGCTAGCGTCCCGTCAGCTGCAAGGGCGGGCAATGAATTGGTGGAATGCCATAAAGGCAGCTACTCCCGAAGACCAGATTACTTGGGAGCAATTTAAGGCTCGCTTTAGTGAGAAGTTCATACCAGCTGCTCAGAAGTCAATGTTGTTTAAGAAATTCTTGGAGCTCAAGCAGAATGGCAGAGCTGTCTCGGAGTATATTGCTGAATTTGACACTTTGTCAAAATATGGGTTATCTCTTATTGATACTGCCGAGAAAAAGAATGAGAAATTCATAACTGGTTTAGATCAGTACTTGGGGGAAAAACTTATTAACCACATCGATGAGACGTTTGAATCGATTGTGGGGAAAGCGTTAAGATCGGAAAGTCTCTACCCTAAGCAGAAGACTAAGGTTGCATCCGCAGATGAGCCAAAGCCACAAGCTAGTGGTGGAGGCAAAGGTGGTTCTCAGAATAAAAGAAAGCAGAACCAAGCTAAGGATGGCCAGAAGAAAAAGAATAAGCAAGATGTGGAGTGCTTCAGCTGTGGTAAGAAGGGCCATTATGCTAGTAATTGTCGGGCCAAGCCAGCGGATAGGAAGTGCTTCAACTGTGGCCAAACGGGACATCACAAGGACAAGTGTCCACAGCCCCCTAAAGAAAAGCAAATGGTGAAAGCATATGCCCTTAATGCTATTCCTTCCTCGTCGAATGCCCCAACTGCGGCGGAGAAGGGAAAGAATGTCGTCATTCAAGGTATGCTTTCTGTTTATGATGTTCCTGTTAGAGTTTTGTTTGATACCGGAGCTTCCAGTTCTTTCATATCTAGTGACCTGGTAGATAGGTTGGGATTGGAGCCCGAGATTGTCGATAGACCTTTAGTAGTGACGAACCCGATTGGTGGTTCGACTAGCCTTAGCATGATTTGTCGTAATGTGGTCTTATCGAGTCATGGATGCATGTTTGTTTGTGATTGCTTTGTTTTGGGCTTTACTGGGTTTGGCATTATTTTGGGAGTAGATTGGCTCCAAAGATACGGGGTGGTGGTAGACTGTGAGGGCTTGTTGGTGACAGCTAGAGCGGATGATGGGCGGAGGATAGTGTTTGGTGGTCTACCCAGTAAGGGGGTATTGGCTAGTTTTCTAAACTCCCTCGACATTCCGCATAGTGAGTTGTCAGGTTTGCCCGTGGTTGGCCAGTATCCGGATGTTTTCGAAGAAGTGACCGGACTTCCACCACACCGAGAGATTGAGTTTCGTATTGATTTGGTAAAGGATGCCAGGCCTATAGTGATGCCACTTCGTCGTATGGCACCAAGGGAGCAGCGAGAGCTCGAGGTGCAAGTCAGCGATCTTTTGAGGAAGGGATTTATCAGGAGGAGTGTTTCTGAATGGGGAGCACCAGTTGTGTTTGCTACCAAGGCGGATGGTTCCCTTCGTTTGTGTGTAGACTACCGCGAGTTGAATAAAGTGACGAGGAAGAACAAGTATCCTCTACCGCGGATAGATGATTTGTTTGATCAGTTGAGTGGCGCGAGAGTATTTTCTCAGTTGGATCTCGCGACAGGTTTTCATCAGCTTAGAGTGGAAGCTGAGAGTATAGCTAAAACGGCATTTCGGACGCCGTCTGGGTTTTATGAGTGGTTGGTCATGCCATTCGGGCTGACCAATGCCCCAGCATATTTTGTGGATCTTATGAATAGGGTATTCAGAGATCAGTTGAATAAGTTTGTCCTTGTGTTCGTTGATGATATTTTGGTCTATTCGAAGACAGAGGAAGAACACAAGGAACATTTAAGGGTAGCAATGGAGGTGTTGAGAAAACACCAATTGAAAGCCAAGTTTTCTAAGTGTCACTTCTGGAAGAGGGAAGTGAGGTTCTTGGGCCATGTTGTATCAGAGAATGGTATTGCCGTGGACCCGGCAAAGGTGGCTACGGTACAGGATTGGCCTACGCCCAAGAATGCAACAGATGTAAGAAGTTTCTTGGGGTTAGCGGGATATTATCGTAAGTTAATCCAAGGATTCTCCAAGATAGCAGCACCATTGACCCAGTTGACCAAGAAGAATCAAGCTTTTGTCTGGGATGAAAGGTGCGAAGATGCATTTAAGAGTCTAAAGGACAAGTTGACAAGCGCACCAGTGTTAGTCATTCCTAAGGGGGATGAAGAGATGACGGTATACACGGATGCCTGTGGTACCGGACTGGGTGCTGTATTGATGCAAGGCGGTAGGGTTATAGCTTATGCAAGTCGGCAATTGAAACCGCACGAGAGAAGATACCCTACCCATGATTTAGAATTGGCAGCGATCGTGTTCGCGTTAAAGATGTGGAGACACTATCTCTTGGGAGAAAGATTTGAACTGTTTACAGATCATAAGTCGTTAAAGTATCTCTTCTCTCAGAAAGATCTGAATCTCCGTCAGCAGAGATGGTTAGAGTTCTTAGCTTCCTATGATTTCGACATCGCATATACACCAGGAAAGGGCAATGCGGTGGCTGATGCATTGAGTAGAAGACATGCCAGCTTAGGGGCTATGTTCCTTGAATGGAAGCAACTGGAGTTTATCGCGGGGTTTGATTTCAGACCAAAGTGTGAATTGGATCCAGAAATGTTAGCAAGTTTGACGATCAGACCTACTTTGATTGAGCGGATCGGCTCTAGTCAGAGGGACGATCCTAACCTATTGGAAATCATCTCCAAGTTAGAGATGGGTATCGATGAGGAGATGAACAAGTTTGGGCTTGATCGAGATAGATGGCTTAGAAAGAATGGAAAGCTTGTTGTACCCAATGTCAATGGATTGAGGGATGAAGTGCTTAGAGAATGTCATCACTCAAAACTGACTATACATCCTGGTGGTAATAAGATGTATCGAGATATGAAGCAGACTTACTACTGGGAAGGGATGAAAAGAGACGTTGGGAAATTTATATCCAAGTGCATGAATTGCCAGCTAGTTAAAGCCGAGCAAAAGAAGCCTAGTGGGTTGTTACAGCCCTTAGAAATTCCCGAATGGAAATGGGAGCAAGTCTCGATGGATTTCATCGATGGTTTACCAAGGACTAGATCGGGATATGACAGCATTTGGGTAATTGTAGATCGACTGACCAAAAGTGCAAGGTTTATACCAGTCAAATCGACCAGAACGGCGGCTAAGTTAGCAGAATTGTATATGAAGTGGGTAGTGAGATTTCATGGAGTACCTAAAGGCATTGTGAGCGACCGAGACCCGTTGTTTACTAGTGGGTTTTGGAAGAGCTTACAAGAGGCTCTAGGGTCAGAGTTACATCTCAGTACCGCATATCATCCTCAGACCGACGGTCAGACGGAAAGGGTGAATCGTATTTTGGAAGATCTCTTGAGAGCATGTATATTGGATTTTGGTGGATCATGGGATGACCATTTGCATCTAGTAGAGTTTGCATATAATAATAGTTACCAATCCAATATCGGTATGGCTCCATTTGAAGCTTTGTATGGAAGACCGTGCAACTCACCATCATGTTGGATAGAGACTGGCGAGAAGTTCATGCTTGGACCAGATGTGGTGAGGGAAACTTCAGATAAGATCAAGATCATTCAACAACGAATGAAGGCTGCCCAAGATAGGCAGAAGAGTTATGCTGATAAGAGGAGAAGGGACTTAAAATTCTCCGTTGGCGACTTGGTGTTTGTCAAGATTTCTCCGTTGAAGAGCGTAATACGATTTGGCAGGAGAGGCAAGTTGGCACCACGATTTGTTGGCCCATTCCCTGTTCTTGAGCTAGTCGGGAATTTGGCATATAGAATTGACTTACCAGAGAAGATGGCAGGAGTTCACAACGTATTTCATGTTTCCCAACTAAGGAAGTTCGTTCACGACTCAGATATGACTATTTCACCTGATCAGTTAGAGGACTTCGAAGTAGAACCCGAGGCGGTTGGGAACCGCAAGCCGGCCCGTATTGTCGAGCACGACATGAAGTAACTTCGAAGGAAGGCGGTGAAGCTAGTCAAGGTACAGTGGAGCGAGGACGAGAATGATTGTACTTGGGAGACAGAGGAGAACATTAGGAAGTCGCACCCAGAACTCTTTACCTGGTAAGATTTTGACCTCGATTTAGTTTTCCGCATGCTAGGATAGGTTTGTCTTGCTTGTTTTGCATGTTTGGTTGATGTATGTGGTTGTTAGGCATGCGGGATCCTTGGTATGTTACGGGTTAAGGAATTTCGGGGGCGAAATTTCTTAAGGGGGGTGAGTGTAACGACCCGCATTCTACGCATTATAGGATCGTAGGATATTTATTTCTGTCACATACGAAGTCGTATGGTCATGTAACTTTGGGAGACGACTATTGGGGTCATTTCCCATGTTCATGATTTTTCCCGATTTTTAAATGACCTTTTTACCCCTAGTTATCAATGTTTTGGCCATAACTTTTGACTGGAAAGGAATTTTGACCTGAAACCACTTCCATTGGCTTCGGATGATGGTTTCCCTTTCCGTAGAGTGGTCACATTAGCCAAACGGACTCACCGTTTGGGAGATATGGCTGAAACAAGTTTCAGATGGTGAAAAACAGCTTAATTGGGCTTAACCGGGTGATTAGCAGCTTGGCCCAAGGGGAATTTCGGGTTTAGGGGGACATAGGTGCTGATTAGGGTTAGAAAACATTTCTTTAGACATTTTCCAGCCGCCACTTTCATTTCCCTTAACCTAGCCATGGCCTCCACTCTCTAAATCTCTCTAAAACACCCAAAAATCACCTTCTAATTGAAGATTAGGCTTAGCAAACATTAAATTAAGAAGAAAAAGCACCAAAGCAAGGTTGGAGCTACTGTATAAGATTGGGAACAGCGCCAAATCAGAGAATATTTCGGTTTTGGGGTTCTAGTTGTGGCAAAGGTGAGTGATTTGCATAGTTTTTGCACTAATTACGGTGATTAAGGGTAATTAGTGAAGATTAGCGAATTTATACGTAAATAAATTCTGGAAAAATTCTTAAAATTCTAAAATAATGTTTTAAGGCTCTGTTAGAAATTTGGGTTAATTTCGATGTGTTTTGCTAATCAAATGCTTAAACATGATTAAGAGGGATTATAGGAAAATGTGAGGTTTTGATCCATTTTGGTTCATTTAAATTGTTGTTTGTTACTTGTGGTTGCTGTTATATGTTGCTATGACTCTTTGGTATGTTGTGTGATTGATTTCAATAGTTAGATCGGTCGAAAACGCCGTCGAGAGGTGTATAAACACTCGCTGGAAAGCTGCTGGAAACTACAGGTTACGGATCGGATCGGAGGAAAAGGTACGGATCGGATCGGAGGAAAAGGTACGGATCGGGTCGGAGGGGAAGGAACGGATCGGAGCGGAGTTGGCATATGGTCACGCGAGCTGGCAGAAGCAAAGGATCGGATCGGAGATGGAGAGGAGGGACGGATCGTAGGCTGGACGTCATAACCCGAACTGTCATTTGCTGGACATCACGAACCGAACCGCCACCAGTTGAGCATCACGAACCGAACCGCCACCAGTTGAGCATCACGAACCGAACCGCCACCAGTTGAGCACCACGAACCGAACCGGAACGATGAGAGGACAATGATCCGAACCGAAACAAGGAGAAGGCAGCGATCCGATCCAAGCTAAGAGAAGGGATCCGAACCGATCTGGTGAAGATGATGACCAAACCCGAGATGCAAAGGAAGTCCAAATGAGAAGTTAGAGCTTAAGATTCAGATGGGAATCAACGAGTTCACTTCATGGTTGGGCTTTGCTGCGGGACGCGTGCAAAGGAGTTATCGACGTCTATAGCTTTGGACCACTATGGTAGGAGGTACGAAGGCGGATCCAGGGCCATTATGGCATTGGTAGAACCAAGGGCTACGACCAATGGAGTGGGTCATTGAAATGTTTGGTCATGACTCCAAGTGTTTGGCTTGGTCACAGCAGGGTTTCTACAAGTCGGGATTCGTCGTTGCCTCAGTTTGTCTAGTATTCCAAAGTGGTAGATGTCGTACGCTTTACGCACTGAGTAAGAGATGTGAGGATGGTTGCTGTGGATGATTTGTTTGCTATCATTGTGACATGCATACCCCACCCCCGTATTCTTACACTATTTATTATTTGCACCTTGGAGTATTGTACGGTATGTGGTACTAACTCTTTGGTTGCAGGTCCAGGTTCAGGTATGGTTTAGTATACCTGTTATTACCCTGTTTAGATGCTTATCGCTCATACCAGGCTTTATGTCTGACCCAGAGTTTTATGTCTCTTCTTATTACTCTGGGTGCTCACACGAGCAGACTAGAGACAGGTTAGCTGGTGATGCACGGGTAGATGATCCGGAGACGAGCAGGAGGCTTCCACGTAATAAATATAGTATTCTCCCTGTGTTGTTGAAGATCACTGCTTGGGCATTGGTGGTGTATCTTCCATTTTAGCTTTCTTTTGCTTTGAGACAGTTTGAAAGTTGTAATAAGCTGTATTCTGAATTTTCCGCTGCTATGATGTCTAGTTTTGATTTTCAGCTTATGCACTGTCTCTCCTGTTTTATGTCAAGTATGTTATTATTATATTTTATTCCATGCGCTGTGAGACATTCTACAGGTTCCTTGATTAGTTCACTCCCTTCTTTCTTTTCTTCTGACGACCGTTCTGTGCTAGCTGGGCATGTGTACAGCGCACTTTCGGAGGAAATGCAGGCTGGTGCGGGACGGGCCGTCACATATCACATGGATGTTGCATATGGATGTATGTTATGTGCACACATATAGATGTTATACATTATGTTAGGAATTGCATACATATGGATTCATTTCACTAACATAATTTGCATTGATGATATTTGCATTAGATAAGTACATATACACACACCTTTGCATATGTTCATACAACATTTAGAATCTTGTAAGGACAATGATTGCTCGTGGATGATGTTTTGAGTAGATGGATGATTGGATGGTAGGATATGTTCTTCCTAACTTGAAGATTTCGGGGACGAAATCCTTTAAGGAGGGGAGAATGTAACAGCCCGTATTTTCAATAATCTGTTATAACATAAATCGAGGCAGAATTAAATTCTAAAATCTGAATCAAGGGAAACGGGCTATTCCATTGCGTTCGTCTCAGAAAAATACGCGAAATAGAGTCCGAGTTTTCGAAAATCGGAGTCCGTATGACCCGATTAAGGCCCAACGAAGTTTTCAGAAAATTCCAAAGCAAAAACAGATTTCAAATTCAAGTTTGAATTTGAAAATTTGGGCCAGTTTGGGCCAAGCGGGAGAATTCCCGCCAGAACACCCAAGTCGACAGCCCTGTCGACTTGGGAGTCGACTTGGTTGGACCCAAGTCGACAGCCATGTCGACTTGGCTGTCGACTTGGTCCAGCCGGGCTATTTAGCCTGGTGCACCATTTTGAGATTGTGTTGAGCTTGGGGGCCAGATTCGATTTTGAGGGCTGAGATTAGAACTAGGGTTTAATCCTAAGGCTAGAACTAGTCCTAATCTCTATAAATAAGGCCCTAACCTAACCCTAAATCATCATTATTCATTCTAGTAACTAAACTATGGCAAAACCAATCCTCTTATGGCCTCCACTCTCTTCATAAAATTCCTAAATAAATTTCTATGAGATTTTCCATGCATACAAGTGTTTTCAAGCTTGTATAAGCATCATTAGCTTGCATTCAAGTCAAGTTTCTATATTTGCATCATAAAGAAAGAGTTTTGATCATTTTGGCTCAAGGATTTTTATGTTAGAGCTTGCATTTTGGGTCTATTTGATTGCATAAGGGCTTTGTCATATTTTTGAGTCTTCATAAGCTTTGTAAGCCCTATTCTACTTTCATACTTAAACTCTGAAGTTAAATGTTTGATATGCAAGTTTACTATGCTATGAAATGCAAGTTTATCATGTTGTGGTATCCAAGTTTATATGCAAGTTTATCATGTTGTGATATGCAAGTTCATCATGTTATGTTATGCAAGTATCCCATGTTATGATATGCAAGTATGCCATGTTATGATGTGCAAGTATGCCATGTTATGATATGCAAGTTTATCATGTTATGTTATGCAAGTTTGATATGCAAGTTTGCCATATGATATGCAAGTTATGTTATGCAAGTTTGGGTTGAACACTTTGTTCATACTATCATGTTATGCAAGCTTATCTTGGGTTTATGAACATAAAGCTTCAAGCTTTATGCCAAAGGTTGCATTTTGGCAACATGTAAGTTATCATATCTCTTATGATAACTTGCATGTGAGGCTAAATGCGAACTTATGGCCATGTCTACATGTCATTTAGCACCATGTATCTCCAATATGCCAAGTTTGGTTTTATGCATGCTTTTGAGGCCTAAAAATGTAATATGCAAGTATATGAACATATGTACATTTCTTATGCCACCATGTTGAACTTGTGGCTTCAACACCTTTATGTCACGATTATGCCAAGTTCCCTCTTTCTATCCTTTATGCGCTATTGCGATATGTAAGCGATGGGATTGCGTTTGAGTTTGGGTAAACTTAAAAGACATAAAACATAAGCTTGGGAATTTACCTATTAAGTTAGGTCTACCCATTGGGAATTTACCTATTAAGTTAGGTCTACCCAATTGCTTGAAAATTTGTAACATGTTTTGGAAACATGATGGACATGACACTTAGAAAAGATAAGTGTGACCAACTCGAGGTTGGGTTGAGTTTGTAGCGTAAACCTACCCGGAACCGACCGGCTTAACTAGTTGCTACAAACAATAGGACCCAATGTGAGAAGTTGGCCATGTTGTACCTTGAACCCGAGGTTAGACCAAGTTGTGGTGTAAAGCTACCCGGACCCGCCCGGCTTAACTAGTAACCACAACAAGGTCTAATGTGAGAGGTTAAGGCGCATTAAATTAATTAATGCCTCATGATTAGGGTTAAGTCATGGTCCACTTAATACTTAACCAATTTGGGCTTGGTAGATTAATCAGGGTTGAGTCGTGAACTCATCGTTACACTTAACCAAGTTAATCCATGATTATCAAGAGGGTTAAACCGTACTTAACCCACTAGAAAATACTAGCAATGGGGTCCCACTCCGCAGTAACCCCAAAATTTGTATCATTAAGGCCCTAGGGGCTAGGCTAGGGAGGGGGCACGATTACTGGGCTGGAGGTAAGCGACCAAATAAACGACGGCCGGGTGGTACGCCGATGTAGTTCCGGACGGACTATGGTCATGCACGTAGTCCGTATTTGGAGAGGTCACCCATGGGTACCAGTAGATCGGGACTGTGCACTCATGTTTATGGTGTCCAGGGGTTGGCACCCTAGGGCTTGATACACCCGAAGGGTGGACCCGGCACAGTTCGACTACAATTATGTTTGGGCCGTATTGACACCAACACATGATGAGTTAGGCTTAGGGAGCCGATCGACTAGACCGTTTGGTTGGACCTTGTATTAGGGTCATTTCATGTTATTGGGCCAAAGCATGGGCCAAGGGATCAATACTTGTTTATTCAAGTCATGTTAGTTTGCTAGTACACCTGTGGTGCAAAACCTTAATCCTGTTTATGCGATGACACCTTTATCTACCTTGTTAGTAAATCATCATGCTAGTATCCTTATGATCATACCTGCTGCTCATGCCAGTTAACTTTATCAGTTTACATTGATTGTAGTAGGGCTTACTCAGTCTTTTTGACTGACCTGTTTTCTTTCGCCCCTTTTCTTCCGTCCCCCCCCCCCCCCCCCAGGTTCTCAGGGAGGGAATATTGGAGCTTAGCTTGGATTTCTGACCGCTTGCTTGTGGGATTTAGCTCATGTACAGTTTGACATGAAGCTAGCTATGGCTATCACTTCTTTTGGGGATTAGTACTTATGTATTTCAGTTTTATTTCAGTTGATGTTGTTTTATCTAGACTTGTGTATTTGGAAAATTGACATTATGTTGTACCAGACTTGTTTTGAAATCTTCCGCTGTTTTATCTATGTTATTTACTCTGTTTATATATATACATATGTTCTTGTTCTGCCTTGATATACCATTATGCATGTTTACCGGATTCAAACGCCCCTCCAAAGTCAGAGTGCTTGCAAGAGTCACCCTGGCGGAGGTGGGGTGTTACACCTCTAAGGTTTTCCCCTACTTAACCCCATTCTTATTCATGTCTTCCTACACGTTTCAATCTTGGTTAAGTGCATCTAATCGTATTTCACATGCCACCCAAGGTACCCACTTAATTTCACATGCCACCCAAAGCACCCACTTTACCCGCTCATGTCCCACCACATATTTTTCTGGTTAAGTTTTTCTTAATTCATTAACACTGTAACCTTGTAAAGACCTCCTACATTAGATTGGCATTTATGGCTGATGGATTTACCGGGCGGGTCCAGGTAGTCTTACACCACAAACGAGCCTAACCTCATGTCTTTACAACTGTTACGCATTTAATTCATGCCTTTGACCTCTCACATTAGACTAGCATTTGTGGCTGCTGGATTTGCCAAGCGGGTCCGGGCAGTCTTACACCATAAACGAGTCTAACCTCATGTCATAGGCGGTTTATTATTACACATCTTCATTTAACTCCAAATTGGATTAATATCCCTATTCAAATTTGTCAACGAATGTCAAATATACTTATGTCCATAATTGTCTCAATTATGTCCATAAATGCCAATTTTTCCAATTAATGTCTTAAATTAATTATATGCCTTTTTAAGGCCATTTATGCCAATTTTCAATATGTGTATATTCAATATTACCCCCATCGTCCCCATGTTATTCATTCTTTTATCATGACATACATACATACATATATATATATATATATATATATATATATATATTAGACTAGCAATTAGTCTAACACATAAAAGGGAAGAAACATCTCAAATTTGCATAACACACAAAATGGATCTAATCTTGCAAATAAGGATTACAACATAACTTGCATAAACTTGTTATTGTCATGAATCTAAACATAGGCCTAAAGGTGTGAAATTGCATATATATTGTGACGGCCCACCCCGCACCAGCCTGCATTTCCTCCGAAAGTGCGCTGTACACATGCCCGACTAGCACGGGACGGTCGTCAGGAGAAAGGAAAGAAGGGAACGAACTGATCAAGAACCTGTAGAATGTATCACAGCGCATGGAGTAAAATATAATAGTAATAACATACTTGACATAAAACAGGTGAGACGGTGCATAAGCTGATAACTAAAATCAACATCAACATCAGAGCAGCGGAAATCCAAATACAGCTTATTACAACTTTCCAAATTTACTGTCTCTAAACAAAAGAAAGCTAAAGTAGAAGATGCACCACTAATGCCCAAGCAGTGATCTTCAACAACACAGGGAGAATACTATATATATATTACGTGGAAGCCTCCTGCTCGTCTCCGGATCATCTACCCGTGCATCACCAGCTAACCTGTCTCTAGTCTGCTCGTGTGAGCACCCAGAGTAATAAGAGGAGACATAAAACTCTGGGTCAGACATAAAGCCTGGTATGAGCGATAAGCATCTAAATTGAACAATAACAGGTATACTAAACCATACCTGAACCTGGACCTGCAACCAAAGAGTTAGTACCACATACCGTACAGTACTCTAAGGTGCCATAATAAATAGTGTAAAGAATACGGGGGTGGGGTGTGCATGTCATAATGATAGCAAACAAATCATCCATAACAACCATCCTCACATCTCTTACTCAGTGCGTAAAGCATACGATGTCCACCACTGTCAATCACTAGACCCATCGAAGTAGTGACGGAGTTCAACTTGTATAACTACTGCTACTACCAAGCTTACCACATGGAGTCATGACCAAATCTTTACAAATGACCCCACTTCATTGGTTTATAGCCCTTTAGTCGTACCTAGGCCATTGCAGCCCTGAATCCGTTCACGTACTTCCCATACATAGTGATCCAAAGTCATTAACATCGACTGCCCCTTGGCACACGTCCCGCAGCAAAGCCCAATCATGAAGTGAATTCATCGGTTCCCAACTAGATCCTGAGCTCTAACTTCCCATATTGGACTACCTTTGCATCTCGGGTTATTGGTCAATACTGGGTCGGGTCGGGTTTCCCTCCTAGCCATCGGTTCGGGTCGGGTGTCCATTCTGAGTCGGGTCGGCGTGTTGTCCTCCCCTGTAGCGGTTCGGTTCGGGTTTCCAGCATTGTATCAGTTCGGGTCGAGTGTCCTCCTCCGGGTCGGGTGCCATCTCCCTTCCATTTCGTGCTTCCGCTCCGATCCGCTCCCTCGTTCTTCACGTGCTCCGATCCGATCCCTCCTTCTTCATCCGATCCGATCCCAGTTCAATTAGCGTGGCCTTCCTCCTTGCCAGTTCCCCCAAGTGTCAAGTTACGATCCGAGCCCTTCGTCCCTAAGTCGATCCGATCCCCAACTTAACCAGCATGGCCTTCCTTTTTGCCAAGCCTCTTTTGTGCCAGACTCCAGTTCGGGTCGGGTTCCTTGCCCAGGTCTCCAATCCAATCCGAGCCCATATCCGATCCGATCCGAAACCCTGCACAACTTTCTACAACTTTTTTCCAGCAACTTGTTTACGCTATTCGACAACGTTTTCGACAAATCTAATCAATCACAAATCATGTCAAACAGTCATAGCAACATAGCAGACTAACCACAAATACCAAAACAATGAATTTACATGTCAAAATGGATCAAATATACCCAAAACCCCTTATTTTCCCTTAAGCGTGTTTAAGTAAAACTAATCATAGGGTTAACAGAACTTAACCAAATTAAACCAAATTTCTACCAGACGCATAAAATATTATTTTCGAATTTATAGATATTTTTCCAGAATTTATCAGTGTATGAATTCGCTAATCTTCACTAATTACCCTCAATTAACTGTAATTAGCGTCAAAACGATGCTAATCACTCACCTTGGCCACAACCGAAATTCTCAGAATTGAAACCTTACTGATTTGGGCGAATACTGATGTCTAACAGCAGCTCTAGCCTTGCTTTCGTGTTTCCTCTCCTTAATTTGATGTAGATTAAGCCAAAACTTGATTAGAAAGTGATTAGAAGGTGATTTGGGTGTTGGAGGCCATTGCTAGGGTTGCAAGAAAGAAAGTGGCGGCTGGGAAATGAGGATAAGATCGTTCTCTAACTGATTTCAGCCTCCTCCTTATCCTAATCCCGAAATCCCCCATTGGGCCTAGTTGTTAATCACCCGGTTAAGCCCAATTAAGCTGTTTTTCACCATCTGAAATTGTTTCAACCATATCTCCCAAATGGTGAGTCCGTTTGGCTAATGTGACCACTCTACGGAATTGTAAACCATCATCCGGAGCCAATGGAAGTGGTTTCAGGTCAAAATTCCTTTCCAGACAAAATTTATGGTCAAAACAGTACCAACTAGGGGTAAAATGGTCATTTAAAAATCGGGAAAAATCATGGACATGGGAAATGACCCCAATAGTCGTCTCTCAAAGTTACATGACCATACGAATTTGTATGTGAAAGAAATAAATATTCTACGATCCTATGATGCGTAGAATACGGGTCGTTACATATATAATATAGTTTTTTCACCTAAAACTTGCATATATGAATATAGTTTTCATTCCAAAACTTGCATAGGCCATAGTCACAAACTTGCATAAAATTATGTACA
The DNA here is from genome assembly GCA_030737875.1 of Allium sativum. NCBI lineage: Eukaryota > Viridiplantae > Streptophyta > Magnoliopsida > Asparagales > Amaryllidaceae > Allium > Allium sativum. The sequence goes on along the minus strand of CM060909.1, from coordinate 573,835,854 downwards.
TCATAGATCTGAATCTAAAGGTGTAAACTGGTGTATAATTCATATAGAAACTAGCATATAATCTACACCCAAACTTGCATATAAAATGATGTCAAACGTGAATCAAGTTGAACATAAGTGATTTAGCATATGAAAAGGGATCCACAACAAAATTATCATTATGAACAACTAGCATATATTCACAAAATATCACATTTTTCCAATGTCTCACAAACATAGTCATATAACTCAATTTATAACTCAACCCAATTAACTTATTAATTATCTTATTAAAGATATTGAACTCACCACTCAAAGAAGGTCTTGAGTTCTGGAATCTGAGTTCTGAAATTGATTTAGCTCACCTTTGAAGTAGACAAATTCGTTGTTGTTGTTATAAATTTGAGTTGAATTGAGTTGATTAGCTTCACTTTGCCTCTAGTTGGTGGCGGCTACTCTAGGTTGCAAGGTGATAGCATGACGGCCATGGTTCTAATTTTTATTTGGTTTTAGGGTTTGAGTCTACATGTGTTTATATAGAATTTAGGATAAATTTAGGCCATCCGATCAACCTAGAATCAATTAAGACCATCCAGTCAAGATAGAGTGACACCTCAGCCATAATAACTCAGCACCGAGTCACAAAATCGTCATCTTTCAGATCTTCCCGGGGCGGGGGGGGGGGGGGGCAGGTCCACCCCTAGATCGACCCCCAGGTCGACCTGTAGGGGGGAGGTCGACACTAGGGTCGACCCCCTGGTCGACCTGGGTCCTGGGCGGGAATTTTCCCGCCCAGCCCGCTTGTAACACCCCACACCCGCTACGGTCACTCTCTAAGGGAATGCCATAACATCGGCGGAGTATTTTAGTGAATATAGAACAGAGAAATTACAGCAAGACAGATATAAGTGATACTTGAAAATTTAAAACAACATTTCAATGCAGCGGAAGGTGAAACATGTCTGGTTACATCACAAAACCATAATAAGAGTTAAGTACAAATATCCATTCTTGCTAAATAAAAATACATAATCCCAATACATGAACTGATAGCCATAAAAGAAAAGGGTAAGCTGAGCTCTACATCTAGGGTCCAAGCTCCAAGAGAGTAATAAAAGCAGCCTGATCAAAGCCCACTCGTGCTGGGCCCACTCTGAGAACCTGAGGGTTGGGGAAAAAGATAAAAACAACGGGGTCAGACATAAGCCTGAGTGAGCCCTATAACCTTAACAATACAATTATTAAAGTAATTAGGGTATGATATGAACTCGGTACGGTACCTTTGGGGATAATGACTACACTAAGTAGCCAACAAACATAGGGTGAACTAAGATAACCGTAAAGACGCATCTACCCACCCAAGGATAATTACTAACTGCACCACACCAGTCATTCCTACTCAAAGATTGATCCCACCCAAGGACTTAAAAGAAAGATATAACTAGTAGTTTCATGTACCCCTAGCTGACCACATAGGTGCCGTCTGCCCCTATCTCCACTAGGTGTACCCCACTACTCCCCAAGCGATCGGCTCCCTAACGTAGATACCCGTGCTGGTCCCACAGTGGGGTGTATCACTCCCCTAAAGTGGCAACCCAATACTATCAACGGTGCACGGCTTATACCTACACGATGCAACAACGGCTTATCTACCAGCCCGGGCCCACACACGCATATGAAACCCGTTGGACTTGCGTTGCCACGGCTAACCCGTTTTGGCCTCTTATAATCAAGCCCAGTACGCGTGTCCCGTCCTCGACATGGGTCGAGCCCACAAAGATACAAATGGGTTACTGGTTGAAACGGGCCCCCACAAGCTACCCACCTAAGCTTGTCACTTATCTAGTGTACCCCACTTAACCCTTTAATCATGTTTAATTACATGTTTCCACTTGGTTAAGTATTCTAATCGTATTTTCTATTGCCACCCAAGGCAACCCACTAGATTTCCACATGCCACCCAAGGCACCCACTTAACCCCTCATGTCCCTCTACATGCTAATATGGTTAAGTGTTTCTTAATTAATTAATTAAGATCATGACCTCATAAAGACCTCTCACATTAGACCATCTTTTATGACTGCTGGATATGCCGGTTGGTTCCGGGCAGACTTCTGTCATAAAAAGGGTCTAACCTCGTGTCTTTACTTTAATCACGTATTTAATTTATGACTAAGACCTCTCACATTGGGCCAATCATTTGTAGCCGCTGGATGGCCGGTCGGTTCCGGGCAGACTTCCGCTACAAAAGGGTCCAACCTCGTGTCTTAGTTGATTAATTACACTTAATTAATCACCCCCATATTAATTATCCCTAATTAATATCAAATTTAAAGAATATGGGTAGACCTAACCGAATAGTTAAATTCCCAATTCCATAGCATGGGTAGACCTAACTCAATAGGTAAATTCCCATGGGGTAGACCTAACTCAATAGGTAAATTCCCCCTTATGTTCATTCATTTTATTTTGTTAATATGCATTTTTAACCCCATCGTTCCCCATGTAAATCGTTCTCATTTCATGGCATAATAAAGGGAAGATTCATCACAAATATCATGGGTGTAACCACATCTTAGCATATAACTTTGTCATGGGTTAAGAGGATGTCAACTTGCATATATGAGCATATATTAACCCAACTACATTTAACCCAAACTTGCATATTATCATACACATGACTTGCATAACATGTTGCATATGAACTTGCATATTATCATACACATATCTTGCATAACATGTTGAACTTGCATATAAGCATTCACATAACTTGCATAACATGTTAAACTTGCATATAAGCATTCACATAACTTGCATAACATGTTAAACTTGCATATAAGCATACACATAACTTGCATAAGCATGCATAACTTGCATAACATGTTAAACTTGCATATAAGCATACACATAACTTGCATAAGCATGCATAACTTGCATAACATGTTAAACATGCATATAAGCATACACATAACTTGCATAGGCATTCACATAACTTGGATAAGCATGCATAACTTGCATAACATGTTAAACTTGCATATAAGCATACACATAACTTGCATAGGCATTCACATAACTTGGATAAGCATGCATAACTTGCATAAGCATGCATAACTTGCATATAAGCATACACATAACTTGCATAAGCATGTTGCATAATAGATCAATGTTCAACTTAGTGTTTTGCATCATAAGCATCATGAAACATAGCACCAAACTTGCATAAAGATGTCATGACTACATAACATTAAGCTTGCATAAAGATGTCATGAACACATACACTAAACTTGCATGACCTATAGCATATAACTTGCAAAACACATAACATACACTATACTAAGCTTGCATAAACATATTGATCCACAAACCTAGCCATACATCATCATATCCTATCTTAATCAATTTAACAATTGATTATTAAGGGGATAGAAGCTCACCAAAACCAAGATTAGCAAACTAATGAAAAAGATTAAGAGGCTAGAAGTTGATTTGGAATGCTATACCTTCTCTAATTTTGATGGAGGCTCCTTCAAGTTTCAAAGTGGTGGCATAATGGCCTTAGATCTATTTTTAGTAAGGATTAGGGGGGTATTAGGGTGTATATATAGATTAGTTAGGTGTTTTAGGACCATAGGATTAGCCCTAAATTAGATTAGGACCATCAGATTTCGGAAATCTGTAGAACACAGCCCAAGACTCAACCAAAAACCAGATCTGGTGCACCCAGATCAACAGGGCCGACACCCTGTGTCGACACCCCTGTTTTAGAACTTTCCCGGCACCTCCGCTTTTGGCTCCAATCCTGGTTTAGAACTGAATTTTAAATCTGTTTTTAACTTTGAATTTTCTGAAAACTTCTTTGGGCCATAACTGGGCCATACGGACTCCGATTTACAAAATTTCGGACTCTATTCTGCGTATTTTTCCGAGACGAACGCAATGCCACAGCCCGTTTCCCCCAATTATCACATCTGAGATTATTTATTCTGCAATTAGTGAATTTTAGCATTAACTGAAATACGGGGTGTTACACCGCTTCTGACTTCTGATTTGAATTTTGAATCTGTTTCGAGCTGTTTGAATTTTCTGGAAACTTCCGACAGCCATAACTTCTTCATACGAAGTCCAATTTACGCAAACTCGGACTCTATCTCAACCAGAATTCTGAGACGAACACAATGGCGTAACCCGTTTCCCTTGATTCTTACAATTAAAATTAAGTATTCTCTAATTTGTTAACTTTAATATTTAAATTTATGGGGTGTTACATTCTCCCCTCCTTAAAGGATTTCGTCCCCGAAATCTCCAAGTTAAGGAGAATACATATCCTAACATCCAATCATCCATCTACTCAACCATTAAACATAGGCATCCATTGTCCTTATAAAGTTTCTAATGCTGTATGAACATATGCAAGAAGTATGTGTATATGTTCCTTATTTATTGCTAAATCAGGCGGTCTACTGATTTAGTTGGCCTCCTTAATGAAAATCATGATAGTGCCATGCATCCATTATGTATGCGAAAGAATCCTATCGATACATATTATTTTTACATGTGTGCACAACCCTTCATCAAAATGCATCATCCATATGATAACACAACCATTATACATCCATTAATTTAAATACGCACACACATTTATATGCAACATGAAGGTGATTGAGCCGATCTAGTGCCTAATGTGTGTGTACATGCATCCACGAGCAACCACTAGCAACCACTTGCATCCATTTGCATCCATCAGACATAATATGTCTCAAACACATGTTTCAACCATAGGGTTCTTCCTAACTAAAGATCGAAGATGTCATCGTAAAGATAATACTAAAAGATAGGACAAGTATCAACAAAGCAGTAGAAAAGGAGAAATTAAAACATACCCTCAAAAAGGAAAGGGTACAACGTACGCATCTTATCTTCCGTCTCCCAAGTCGCGTCTCTTTGATCATCTCCCCATTGCACTTTGACCAACTTGACCTCTTTGTTGCGAAGCTTTTTGACCTCCGATCCGAGAATGCATGTAGGTGCTCGTCTGATTGTGGCATTGCGCTCTACTTCCACTTCTTCGAGCGTGCTCGGCTCTACCACTTCCGCCGTTTCGTGTAAACACTTACGCAAATGTGAAACGTGAAACACATCATGAACTCTGCCGAGCTTCTCTGGTAACTTTACTATGTACGCCATCTGCCCAATCCTCTCTAATTGGAAAGGGTCCTACGAACCTTGGTGCCACAAGCGGACTACGTTTCTCAATGGTGACACCTTAATAAAAACCATGTCCCCGACATTGAACTCAAGATCGGTTCATTTATTATCATCATATGACTTATGTCGGTCCTGTGCCATCTTCATTCGCCGTCGAATCAGGTCTATATTCTCCGAAGTCTACCTAATCATGTCGGGTCCAAGCAAAACCTTATCCGTGGATTCCCACCAACATGTAGGTGATCGACACGGTCATCCATAAAGAGCCTCAAAAGGTGCCATGCCAATGCTAGCCTGAAAATTATTATTATAGGCGAACTCTACTAGTGGAAGGTGTTCTTCCCATGTTCCTCCAAAGTCTAGAATGCGTCGCCTCAGAAGGTCTTCTAGAATCCGATTCACCCTCTCAGTCTGGTCGTCCGTCTGAGGATGATAAGTGGTACTTAAGCATAATTGCGTTCCAACCGACTCTTGTAAGCTCTTCCAAAATTCGCTTGTGAAAATAGGATCTCTATCGCTCACAATGCTGGAGGGTATGCCGTGCAAACAAACTATCTCTCGAAGGTAAACAGATGCTAACCATGCGACGGTCCTTCTACTTTTGACGGGTATAAAATGGGCACTTTTAGTAAGTCGGTCTACAATTACCCAAATCCCCGTACTACCCTTCCTCGATCTTGGTAACCCATCTACAAAATCCATGGAAACGCTTTCCCATTTCCAAAGCGGAATCTCTAAGGATGGAACAAACCTCCTGGCTTCTTTTGCTCCGCCTTGACTTGCTGGCACACTAAGCATCTAGCAACGAACTCGGCCACGTCCTTCTTCATTCCAGCCCAAAAGAAAACTCGCTTTATATCCCTATACATCTTATCACTACCGGGATGTATGGTCATCTTAGAGCGATGTGAGTCTTCAAGAATTGCCTTCTTCAAACTCTCGTCTTGTGGTACGCAAAGTCTTCCGTCTCTATGTAGCCAACCTCTCTCATCTATAGCATATCTATTCAGATGACTCGAGGACTCCCCTCCTATAAGCTTGCCTACTATCTCAACCAATTGTGGGTCGTTCCGCTGTGCCTTCCCAACTCGACCCAAAAGTGTAGGTTGCACCTCCAATGATGCTAACAATCCGGGTACATAATCGATAGAGGCTCTGAAGTCAAAGGAAGATATATATTCCAAACTCTGCCTCTCTACAAACAAAGGACTTAAAGTTAACTTCTTTCTACTTAAGGCGTCAGCTACAACGTTACCCTTGCCAGGGGTATATGCGATCTCGAAATCGTAGGATGCCAAAAACTCCATCCATCTTTGTTGCCTCAAGTTTAGGTCCTTTTGAGAGAATAAGTATTTTAGAGACTTATGATCTATATACAACTCAAACCTTTCGCCAAGCAAATAATGATGCCATGACTTAAGCACAAAAACTATGGCAGCCAACTCCAAGTCGTGGGTAGGGTAATTTTTCTTGTGGGCTTTCAACTGTCTTCCACCATAACATATCACCCTTCCCTCTAGCATTAAAACTTTGCCAAGCCCTGTCCCGCAAGCATCGGTATATATAGTGAATGCCTTACTCCCGTCTGGCAAAAATAAAACTAGAGCTGTCGTCAAAGCTCACTTCATATGTTGGAAAGAATCGTCACAGTCAACGTCCCAAGTAAAAGTCAAATTCTTCTTCGTTAATCGAGTGAGAGGGGCTGATATCTTCGCGAAGTCCTTAATGAACTTCCTATAATAGCCAGCCAGCCCTAAAAAGCTTCTTACTTCGGTTGCGTTCTTAGGCGTTTTCCAATCTTGGATTGCCACTATCTTAGCTGGATCCACAGCTATCCCTTCCTTAGAGACCACGTGTCCTAAGAACCACACTTCTTTTCTCCAAAAATGGCACTTGGAGAAATTAGCTTTTAGCTGATGTGCTCGTAGGGTCTCTAAGACTTCCCTAAGATGTAGGGCATGCTCTTCTTCATTTTTAGAGAAAACCAGAATATCGTCTACAAAGACTACCACAAACTTGTTTAGAAACTCCCTAAACACCCTACTCATTAAGTCAAAAAAGTATGCGGGTGCATTCGTCAAACCAAAAGGCATGACGAGCCACTCAAAGAAACCGTCAGGAGTTCTAAACGCAGTCTTACCGATGCTATCTTCAGCCACCCTTAGCTGATGAAACCCTGTAGCTAAATCCAGTTGCGAGAAAACTGAAGCACCCACCAACTGATCGAATAAATCGTATATCCTCGGTAATGGGTGTCTATTCTTCTTTGTTAGCTTATTCAGCTCTCTATAGTCCACGCACAATCTAAGTGAACCATCAGCTTTTGTAGCAAAAATTACTGGAGCACCCCACTCTGAAACACTTCTTTTTATAAACCCCTTCTCAAGCAATTCTTTCACTTGCTTACTGAGTTCTCTTCTCTTTCTTGGAGCCATGTGACGCACTGGTAATGCAACTGGCTTTGCATTTTCTACTAAGTATATTCGAAAGTCTATCTCACGCCTCGGGGGTAAACCTCGAACTTCATCGAAGACATCCGAGTATTCACAGACCACTCTAACAGACGCGTCAAGCGATTCTAGATAACTTAGCATAACAGAATTTATGAGATTACAAGAGATTTCGAGAGTGTTACCCAAACGAGTCATAAGCCTAACCTCTCTCTTTTCACAATCTAGGATGGATCCATTACTGGATAGCCAATCCATGCCCAAAATTAACCCATAGCCCGTGAAGCCTAAAACATAAGCATCACATCTAAACCCAACGCTAAGTATAGAAATTTCCAAATCCAAACAAATCATCGACAAATAGGCTGAGCCCCCAATTGGATTTGAAACAACTAAGGGATCCTCTATTATACTGGTGTTTAGGTGTAGTGTCTCAACTAAAGCAGTGGATATAAAAGAGTGCGATGTGCCAGAATCAAAGAGTGTGCGAACATGATGATCGAAAGGATAAACTAAACTTTCAACGGAAATTGCTCTACCTCGTTCTTACAGCGGTGGGACCACGAGATCCTGGACCTGCCCCCTTGTCTGCCCTGGTGCTATGAGATCCTGAATCTACCCTCCAGAGGTAGGCCCTGCCCTCTGCCATTTCTTTGGGTAGTCATTAATCAGATGTCCTACCTCGCCACAGTGGAAACAACCAGTCTTCTTCTTCTTTCTATATTCTTTGCTTAGATGGCCTGGTGTCCCACAGTTAAAGCATCTTTTCTTTCCCTTACCATTGTTGTCTTTACCACCCTTCTTGTTCTGCTGTTGCTGTTGTGGTTTCTTTTGATCCCCTTTCTTCTCAGGTGCCTTATTAGCATTGGCGCCTTTCTCCTCTTCATGCATAAGCGCCTTGTCAACTAGTCTCTCAAAGGTGGCCCCCATAGGGATGTGGGTCATAGCTAACCCATGTAGCGGTTCGTTCAAACCCTTAACAAATCTCAGGGCCTTCTTTTTGGGTATATTCACCAAGTCCAAGCCAAATCTCGCAAACTGATTGAACTTGTTGACGTATTCTTTCACTGATAGATTCCCCTGCCTCAATGCCAAAAACCTTTCCATGTATAGATTCTCTTCAGCCCGTGTGAGAAACTTTGCCTCAAACCTACGCCTGAAATCCGGCCATGTATCAACTGGACACTCTCCATTAGTGACCTCCTACCAAAACGAGGCCTCATCCTTCATTAACCAGGCAACTAACTGGACCTTTCTTCCATCTTCTACCTCAAAGATTCCAAATAGTTCTTCCACCTCCTTTATCCAATCTCGAGCTTCAACAAATGTCTCCGACCCGTGAAAAGGTTTCCCGCCCATTGCCCCGAAAGTCCTTGCATATCTTTGCGAAAGTGTCAACACGGGGAGGAGGAGGAAGAGCATTTGCTGGGCCTGCGACATGGGCCCTAGCTTCCAAATACCTTCTAAACCATCCTGGTATCGGTATCCCCTCAGGTATCTTGGGAATTCCAGACATGCTGAAAACAAAATGAAGAGATTCAAACAAAGAATTCGAAAGAAAGATATATGGCTCTTGGGTGTTATGTTTTTAAAATAAACTTTTCTCTTTAAAATACTTTCCTTAAAACATACTTTTGAAAGTATTTCTTTATAAAATGCTTTTTGAAAAATAGATTTTTAAAATTCATATCTAGTCTGGTAACCTTCACCTCTGATACCAAGTGTGACACCCCACGTCCATTAATGTCACACACAAAGGGAATGCATTAACTTCTATGGAGCGTTTTAAGTGTGTATACAACAAAAACTTAACAACAAGACAGATATAAAGCAATACTTAAAAATTTAAAACTCCATTCATTGCAGCGGTAAGCAATTAAGTTTGATTACATCATCAAAAACCAAAGACTAGAGTCAAGTACATAATATCTATCTTGACTAAATTAGAGTACATAAAATGAAAGACATAACCCCAACATAAAATAGCCATAAATAAGATAGGCTGAACTTTTACTTCAGCGATCCAAGAAACTTCCAAAGAAAGAGATAAAGCTGTCCAAATCAAGCTCCACTAGAACTAGTCCCACCCTAAGCACCTTGGGGGGGGGAGGAAGAAAAGAGGTGGAAACAAAGGGGTCAGACATAAAGTCTGGCGAGTGCAATAACTTTAACAATGTAATCATTAAGCAACTAGGACAAGGAATAAGCTGGAAAATAAGGAAATGACTATGAATAAATGGGTATGACAGATAAAACAAAGTAAATAAGATGAACAAAGATAACGTTAAAGGCGTACCTAATCACTATAGGATAATTACTACACTGCACCACACCAAACACCCTAAAGGTCGATCCCGCCTATAGAACTTAATAATGATAATGGTAGTTTCGTGTACCCCTAGCTGCCTTCATAGGTGCAGTCTGCCCCTATCTCCACTAGATGTACCCACTACCCCCATTCGATCGGCTCCCTAACTCGTAGATACCCGTGCTGGCCCCACAGTGGGGTGTATCACTCCCCAGAGTGGCAACCCGATACCACCAAGATGCAAGGCTTATATCTACACGATGCAACAACGTTTTACCTACCAGCCAGGACCCGCACACGCATATGACCCCGTTGGACTTGCGTTGCCACCGCTAACCCATTTTGACCTCTTACAATCAAACTCAGTACGCGTGTCCCGTCCTCGACTTGGGTCGAGCCCACAAAGATACTTAATGGGTTATTGGTTTGAAAAGGGCCCCACATGCATGACACAAGCTTTCCAACTATGCTTGGTCCCCTCTAATGTTTTTCCCCATTTAACCCCATTCTTATTCATGTCTTCTTACATTTTTCAATCTTGGTTAAGTGCATCTAATCGTATTTCACATGCCACCCAAGGCACCCTCTTAATTCACATGCCACCCAAAGCACCCACTTAACCCCCTCATGTCCCACCACATGTTTATCTGGTTAAGTGTTTCTTAATTCATTAACACCGTAACCTTGTAAAGACCTCCCACATTAGATTGGCATTTGTGGCTACTGGATTTGTCGGGCGGGTCGGGGCAGTCTTACACCACAAACGAGCCTAACCTCGTGTCTTTACAACTGTTATGCATTTAATTCGTGCCTTTGACCTCTCACATTAGACTGGCATTTGTGGCTGCTGGATTTGTCGGGCGGGTCCGGGCAGTCTTACACCACAAACGAGTCTAACCTCGTGTCATAGGCGGTTTATTATTACACATCTTCATTTAACCCCAAATTGGATTAATATCCCTATTCAAAATGTGTCAATGAATTTCAAATATACTTATGTCTATAATTGTCTCAATTATGTCCATAAATGCCAATTTTTCCAATTAATGTCTTAAATTAATTATATGCCTTTTTAAGGCCAATTATGCCAATTTTAATATGTGTATATTCAATATTAACCCCATCGTCCCCACGTTATTCGTTCGTTTATCATGACATATATACATACATACATATATATATATATATATATATATATATATATTAGACTAGCAATAAATCTAACACATAAAAGGGAAGAAACATCGCAAATTTGCATAACACACAAAATGGATCTAATCTTGCAAATAAGGATTACAATATAACTTGCATAAACTTGTTATTGTCATGAATTTAAACATAGGCCTAAAGGTGTGAACTTTATATATATATATATATATATATATATATATATAATATAGTTTTTCACCTAACACTTGCATATATGAATATAGTTTGCATTCCAAAACTTGCATAGGCCATAGTCACAAATTTGCATAAAACTATGTACATCATAGATCTAAATCTAAAGGTGTAAACTGGTGTATAATTCATATAGAAACTAGCATATAATCTACACCCAAACTTGCATATAAAATGATGTCAAACGTGAATCAAGTTGAACATAGGTGATTTGGCATATGAAAAGGGATCCACAACAAAATTATCGTTATGAACAACTAGCATATATTCACAAAATATCACATTTTTCTAATGTCTCACAAACATAGCCATATAACCCAATTTATAACTCAACCCAATTAACTTATTAATTGTCTTATTAAAGATATTGAACTCACCACTCAAAGAAGGTCTCGAATTTTGGAATCTGAGTTCTGAAATTGATTTAGCTCGCCTTTGAAGTAGACAAATTCGTTGTTGTTGTTATAAATTTAAGTTGAATTGAGTTGATTAGCTTCACTTTCCCTCTAGTTGGTGGCGGCTACTCTAGGTTGCATGGTGATAGCATGACGACCATGGTTCTAATTTTTATTTGGTTTTAGGGTTTGAGTCTACATGTGTTTATATAGAATTTAGGATTAATCTAGGCCATCCGATCAACCTAGAATCAGTCAAGACCATCCAGTCAAGATAGAGTGACTCCTCATCCCTAATGACTCAGCATTGAGCCACAAAATTGTAATCTTTCAGATCTTGCCGGGGGAGGGGGGGCAGGTCGATCCCTGGTCGACCTGTGGGGGGAGGTCGACACTAGGGTCGACCCCCTTGTCGACCTGGGTCCTGGGAGGGAATTTTTCCGCCCAGCCCGCTTTTGACTTCTGATTTGAATTTTGAATCTGTTTCGAGCTGTTTGAATTTATTAGAATTTTCTAGAAACTTCCGACAGCCATAACTTCTTTATACAAAGTCCAATTTACGCAAACTCGGACTCTATCTCAACTAGAATTCTGAGACGAACACATTGGCGTAACCTGTTTCCCTTGATTCTTACAATTAAAATTAAGTATTCTCTAATTTGTTAACTTTAATATTTAAATTTACTGGGTATTACAATGCATATCTGCTCTGGGTGGTCTATCGTAGACTTGAGGGCATTACTCTGGTATGGAATCTGATTCGATTGAAGGTAGCAGTCCGTACGATTACATAGCATAGTAATGACAGATATATGCGGAACGTAACATTGTTATATAGAGATCCGTACATCACTCTGGCGTAGAATGAGGGACTGCGTTCATTTTTGTGGTGTTACGGTGGAGACCGTGCACGTGGGATACCATGGGGTGCACCTCAACATTGAGTGGTAGCTACATATATTGTATTAGGTTAATCCATTGAAAGTTAATGGGTACGACGTTTGTATAAGCGTTGAGTGATGTTAACCCTAGTAACTTAACAATCAAGAAAATGTAATGGAACGGTATTTGTAGGGATCATTCTTTTTCTGATATACTTGTATTGGTACAGTGTAGAGAAACATATTTAAGAAGCGCAATATATTCTATTCAGATTTATCTTTCTCAGTTCACACTTGTCCTTGTTATTGTTATCTTGTTCTTCCAGTGTTTATATACTTGCCATGATACTTGTATTTATTTATATTTAAAAGTAACTGGACTCGCCAGACTTTATGTCTGACCCTTTTTGTTTCCCCTTCTCTCTCTTCTGTCCCCCCCCTCCCCCGGTTCTCTGGGTGGAAGTGATTAGAGTTGATTTGGATTCTTTCAGCTTAGCTTGGATTTTGGATATTAATGTACCGCTTTGACTTCTTGTCGACTCTCTTTTGGCTTCACATGAGAAATATGGTTTTATGCTTTTGTACTCTGATATTTTTGACAAGAAAATTATTGATGTAATTGGTTACTTCAAACTTATGATGTAAACTCAGTATTTAGGACCATGATGTTTTGATTTAAATAAAGTTTTAAATTCCGCTGCTATTTTACATGTCTGTCTTGTGATATTATGTTCTTATTCACCTATAACGCTTCACAAAACTTAATGCATTCTATATAGAGTGACATTAACAGACGTGGGGTGTCACATTTGGTATCAAAGCATATGGTTATAAGATCAGATAAAATATTTCGAAAATGTTTTTCAAAAAGGTCTAAAAAACAAACTACTTTTAAATAAAAAATCTGTTTTTCAAAAGAATATTTTCCAAAGCCATAAATATCTTCTCGATTCTCCGCTTGATTCCTTTTACCTTTTTGTTTGGCGAACCGTTTCTTCCCGAAAGGGTATCCCCATTTCGGCATGGTTTCGTAGGCATGTTAAAACTATGGTTCATGCCGAAGGGCAAAGAAGTGCCCAACCTCCATCTTTAGCCATAGTAGTTTCACCTGCGGCTTATTTTCTCTCAAGCCTCGTAAGGATTTCCATGCGATGGAGGCAGCTTTCAAGAGACTTGTTAGCATGTTGCACAAGGATGGTAAAAAGGAGAATAAGGGTGTTGGGGCTAAGGAGCACAACCCAAAGATGAAAGAAAATGGTGGATTAAGAAGGGAATATAGATGAAAGAAGAAAAGAGGAAATACCATAATTACGGAACAGTGAGTCATTTGAAAAAGGAATGCAAAAAGAGGAAAGGCATTTGTTACCACTTTGGTAAGGCAGGACACCTTATTAAGGAGTGCCCAAAAAGAGACAAGGACAAGGCCAGAGGGCATGAACTTCTAGAAGGCAAGCTAATGTTCTCATAGCTGGTGGACAGATAGGGGTAGGAAAGTTTCTGTCAAAGGTTTGATTTCTATTTCTGATTATCCTGTTAGGATTCTTTTTCTGGCGCGGCGCATTCTTTTATATCTAATCCTTTAGTTGAGTCTCTGCACCTAGATACTAGTATGATTTTGGATCTCGTTATTGTCTCAAACCTTATTGGAGGTACGACTCATTTATCGATGATTTATCGGGGTTTGAGAATCTCTGTGTTAGGCGTCGAGTTTGCTTGCAATGCATATGTTCTTGATTTCATAAAGTACGGTTTGATTCCAGGGATGGATTAGTTAACCATATACGGAGCCATTCTAGATTGTGAGAGGAGGGTCGTTAGACTTCTGACTTGCCATGGAAAGACTCTCGAGATTTCTTATGACCCTAAAAGGGTCTGTCATGCTTAGTATCCTAGAACCTCTTGATATATCTATTGATGACTTGCAATCTATACCAATAGCTGTGAGTATCCGGATGTTTTGATGAGGTTCGGGGTTTACCCCAGAGGTACAAGATTGGTTTCCGCATATACTTGGTGGACAATGCAAAGCCAGCTGCATTGGTTGTGCGACATGTGACTCCTAAAAGAAATGTGTGAACTTTGTAAGCTAGTAGGGAAGCTACTTGAGAAGAGGTTTGATAGGTGAATCATATCGAGATGGGAAACCTAATGAAGACAGTCCTTGAGAAAGCCCATCATTCTAAGATGACTATTCATCCAAGCGGCGATAAAATGTATAGAGTTCGATGTAGTGGAGCCAAACTTGCAAGAGGAAGTGAAAGTAGAGAAGGAAGCAATGATTGGACGAGTTCCGACTTGCATACTTGGATCGAAGGGTAAGAAATTGTGCAACAAAGAAGTGAAGCTAGTAAAAGTGCAATGGGGGAGAGGACCGCGAGGATGCTACTTGGGAGGCTGGAGACAAGATTCGCACTTCATATCCTTTCCTTTTCAAGAATATGTTATTCACTTCTTTTTCCAAGCTTCAAATTAATACTTGTATCTATCATTTGAATATCTCCTATCGATCGAGTCTTTAGGTAGAAAACTAATGAATGTAAACATGTGTTTGAGACATGTTATGTTTGATGGATGCAAGTGTTTTCTAGTGATTGCTCGTGGATGCATATACACACACAATAGGCACTAGATTGTCTCAATCACTTACATATTGCATATGGATGTGTGTACATTTTAAATTTTTATCGATGAAAATGGGTGTATCGTTACATTGATGTTGCATTTGGATGGATGATTGTGCACACATATAGAACTTACATGTATTAGGATAATTTGCATACATTTTAGTTGCATGGCACAAACATACATTAAACTAAGGAGGTCAACTGATTCAGTAGACCACCTGATTTTTCGCATTAGTTTACGAACATAAACACACATTATTGCATGTGTTCATAAAGGCACTAGAAATTCCTTAAGGACAATGGATGCTTGTGATTTCTAGATGAATGTATGACTGTTGGATGTTAGGATATACATTCTTCTTAACATAGAGATTTCGAGGACGAAATCCTTTGAGTAGGGGAGAATGTTACACCCCGTAATTTTAACAACACTAAAAATGATAAATTAAAGAATAATTAATTTGAAATAATTTAACAACAATAAATTAAGGAAAACTTAATTACATATTCATAATGGAGTAAAACGGACAGCGTCGTTGCGTCCATCTCAGAATCTTGGTCAAGATAGGCACCAAGTTTGCGTAAAACGGACTCCGTATGAAGAAGTTATCAAGGTTTGAAGTTTGTATGCATATAACAAATATATATATATATATAATTCAAAGAAATTCAAAAATCAGCAAAATTCGAATTAGGCGCGCGTTATGGGCGGAAGGGCCGATTGTTTGGGGTCGACTCGAGACCCTGTTGGGTCGGGTCGACCCCGGGGTCAACCCAGGCTCTTTGGGGTCGACCTCGGGGTCGACACCATAGTAGCGGGGTCGACCCCCCTGCGCAGATCTGGGAAAATACCTCATTCTGAACGTGGTCTTGTTTCTGAACTAGATTCGTGAACCATTGGCTATATAAAGGAACCTAAATTTAGGTTTTATTCATCTAAAAAAAATGGTGGTGATGACGGAGCTCTGCTGCAACGTAAATTGAATAACCTATTCTTCTCCAAATACAATTTAGCAAACACTATACAAATTCAACGATGGCTACAACAACAAATCCAACGTGTTCTTCTTAGTTATTTGGATCCATTTCCTTAGATCTATTCACTGTGCGTTCATGTTATTTTTAAATCTAAATATTTAATTGATAATCATAAAGTGTATATAAAAATTGGATATTGGATCTATGACTAAACAAGTTCTATTATGACATAATTTTCAGATCTGCCTTTATATGGTTCATACCACCACCATGTTAAATCTTGTCATAATATATCTATTCAGTTTTATGCTTGTTTCTGTCAGTTTATTATTGATTCGTCATTATGCCAATTTTGATTCTCTTCTTTCCCTCTTTTCCCTTTTTACTTTTATAGCCACGCTACACTCAAGCCTAGGCCTAACACTGAAATATGCGAACGCGCGAAATTGGGAATCGTTTGGGAAAAATATGTTTTGGCATAAATTGGAACATATCAAAAATATGATTTGGCATAAATTGGAACATATGTAAAATATGATTTAGGTGTAAATTGGAACATATGTAAAATATGATTTGGCATAAATTGGAACATATGTAAAATTTGATTTGGGCATAAATAGGAAAATAGGAAAATATGTAAAATATGATTTGGCATAAATCGGAACATATATAAAATATGATTTGGGCATAAATTGGAATATATCTGAATATGAATTTGGGCATAACTTGTACTGAAATATGTGAATATGAACTAGGGACATAAATCAGCAAATATGTGAATGCGGATTTGGGCATAACATATATATATATGTATATGTATGTATATATGTGTGTATATATATATATATATATATCTTGATTTATGACTTGGGAAAAATGGCATATTGTGCATAATGAAATGTAAATTAAAAAGGAGCATGAAAATCTATATTTGGAATAGGGAAATTTATTAATATGAATATGCCTAAAATAATGGAACCGTAGTAACGCTTAAACACGAGGTTAGATTGCACTTGTGGTATAAGTCTGCCCGAAGCCGCACGGCATATCCAGTGACTACAAGTGGTTAATCTAATATGAGGGGTCTAATGCATAACAACACCATGACATGGGGTTAAGTCTAAACTTGTGGGTAAAGTCTTCACGGAGCCGCCCGACATATCCAGCATCCACAAGTGGTTGACTTAATATGAGAGCTCTGGGGCATTAACATGTATGAACAGAAAAGATAAAATGTTTAGGCTTGTTCTAGTGACAAGTGCAATTTATAACTTAGGTTATAATAAATGAAAAAGGGAATAGAATAACTTATGTAAGGGGATAAGCTATATTTAATTGTAAATTTAGTTATTTTCAAGAACAAGAATCTAAAATCTACAGATGAGGACAACATAAGTTATATTTATGGAAAGGAAACTTATTAGTAAACCTTAGTTAAAAGAACTAAGTTAATAAGTAAACAATGATAAGATCGAATTATGATTAAATGAGAAAGAATGAGGAAAACTTATGAAATGATATAAGTTATATTTAATCATAAATGAAAAATGATATGCTAAAAAGGAAACATGTAAAATGAGACATACTTAATTACACATTAAGTAAGGACATGTTATTGCAACTATGGATTCGCTCGATGAAAATATAAAGGGATTGTGGATTACAGACCTCGGGCCACTATCTAGAGAATAACATGTTGTGGGCTTTTTAATAAACTTAAAGAGGTTAAGTTAAATAACCAAAATTAATAAGAAAGAGGAACCTGGTAACTTGATTAAGAATTCAATATGAACGGGAATAACCAAGTTAAATGGAAATTTGATGAGGTAAGGCATGCGTGTAAAAGAATGTTTAGACATAGGGTTTAACAACATATTAAAGTGAGGCACTTAGACCAATCCGCACGTTTGAGGGTGAATCCCAACGGGGTAGATCATCATTGTATTGTAAGGCACGAGGGGAGCGCACTTTTATCTGATTATTCTGTCGGATCCGAAGGACTGGAAGGGGAAGCATGCGGCTTCCTGAGATACGTAAGGTGCTCCTTGTAGTCCTCTATGTGGTGATAGATATTTAGGCTGTGCTCACAGAGGTAGGGTCTGTGCATAACTACTAGGTGGGTGGGCCTTGATTGGAAAAGTTGCTTTGTAGTCAGAATGCAGTGACGAGGTGACACCAGGGTGATTCGGTGATTGCCTCAATAAGATGCGGGGTCAAGACCAACAAGGATAGTAGATCGTCGGATACCCGTCATCGGCAGCCAGTGGGATGCGAAAAGACTAGAGCTGAACCTAAGATATTATTCACCTTCCACTATCGTGGTAAGGGGTTGAGGGGAGATTCCACATGGATGTTTAGATTGTTGGCATATAGGAAGTCACTTAGCTCTTGTAGTCTTTTCAAGTAAAGGGAGGGGCTGGGGTAGGGCCATAGCCACCATGAAAATAGACCCTAGGAATATTTGTATTTTGAGGCTCTTTAAGGTAGGCCGGTACAGATGTGGAAAAGCCCCCGACCGTGTTCCGTATTTCTTTTATCGCCCTGCCATGGAACTCGGTGCACATTAAAGGACGTGTGGTTGAGGCATCGAGCTGCAATTGATGATACATATGTGGGAAAGTCTAGATACATGCATATCTGCTTTGGGTGGTGTATCGTAGACTTAAGGGCATTACTCTGGTATGTAATCTGATTCGATTGAAGGTGGCAGTCCGTACGATTACATAGCATAGTAATGACGATATATGCAGACTGTAACATTGTTATATAGAGATCCGTACGCACTCCGGCGTAGGATGAGGGACTGCGTTCATTTCTGTGGCATTACGGTGGAGACCATGTGAGTAGGATACCATGAGGTGCACCTCAACATTGAGTAGTAGCTACATATATTGTATTGGGTTAATCCATTGAAAAGTAAATGGGCACGACGTGTGTATAAGCGTTGAGTGCTGTTAACCCTAGTAACTTAACAATCAAGAAAATGTAATGGAACGGTATTTGTAGGGATCATTCCGTTTCTGATATACTAGTATTGGTATGGTGCAGAGAAACGTATTTAAGAAGCGCAATATATTCTGTTCAAACTTATCTTTCTCAGTTCACACTTGTCCTTGTTATTGTTATCTTGTTCTTCCAGTTTTTATATACCTGCCATGATCCTTTTATTTATTTATATTTAAAAGCAACTGGACTTGCTAGACTTTATGTCTGACCTTTTTTGTTTCCTCTTCCCTCACTTCCGTCCCCCCCCCCCCCCCCCCAAAGTTCTCAGGGTGGGAGTGATTAGAGTTGATTTGGATTCTTTCAGGTTAGCTTGGATTTTGGATATTGATGTACCGCTTTGACTTCTTGTCAACTCTCTTATGGCTTCGCATGGGAAATATGGTTTTATGCTTTTGTACTCTGATATTTTTGGCAAGACAGATTATTGATGTAACTGGTTACTTAAAACTTATGATGTAAACTCAAAATTTGGGACCATGATGTTTTGATTTATATAAAGTTTTCAATTTCGCCGCTATTTTACATGTCTGTCTTGTGATATTATATTCTTATTTACCTATAACACTTCACGAAACTTAATGCATTCTATATAGAGTGACATTAACAGATGTGGGGTGTCACACAGTGGGTGTTAGATATGGAGTACTACCAGTTTTTCTCCATGGGATGAATAGATTGGGATTTGGATTAACAAAACAAATGGTTACTTCGGTAAGGCTCGATAATCCCGACTAGTTATGTAAACCTTAATTTGGTTTAAGTTGTGAAAAGATATAACAAAATCTATTGCAATGGCTTTCAAAGAAATATTTAAACAAGAGGTTTAAATGAATTAAATCTTTGATAAGGTTAATGTTCCCAAAAAAATATTTGAATAAAAGAATATTCTGGATTGGAATGTGGCGTATGATGTGTTTATATATATATCACTTGATCATAAGATGCGTGTGTTATTCAGAAAGATCGGATTTAACCCATTCTGAATAATTATTACAACGACTAAAAGTCAAAGATATTGAAGATGGTGCAAGACCTACAATCTTTACATCGAATGGATTGCTACTGATGCCCTTAATAAAGCCTGCATCCTTGAAGGGGTTATAGTGGCAATTGTCCAGACGTACTTGTTGATGGATATGCGAGGGCCTCTCTCCTGTATTGGACATATGGGATGCGGAATAAGGTGCCTCTAGTTTCGTTTAGACCCAGAGCAGACTTGTGAATGGATTGTGTCTAACATTGTATTGTGTGCTATATTCGTTGATCTCTGCTAAATATATATCTGTTTGGTGGCGGAGACTTTATTCTCTTACTTAACACCCTTCTCTGAGACGTACGAGCTTAGAGGTTATATATTGGCAGAAATCAATGGTATGATACGGATTGACAATATGGCATGCTAAGATGCACTGATCAAGGCTTTTATTGAAAAACAGGGCCTTGTGGTTGATGATCAAAGCATAGCTTTAAGTAGCATAGCTTTTTGTATAGCGTTAATTTGCGAGCCTCACACCCCATTATGAGTCAGAAATGGGATAAGGGACGCAAGGAGTGCATACATTTCTTTCTAGCTAGAAGTTGTGCCATGGTATGGAACCCAGACATTTTTACTTATGTGAATGTTGGATAGTGAGGCGCCTCGGATATAGAGCCGGCTAAAAGGCTCGAATGATAGGTCTGATAGGTCCGGGAAACATATGTTCAGGAATAACCCGTCCATAAAAGTAAGTGTGGACCGGCCTTGCAGGATCCAAGGGTTGCCCATAAGTGTGATCCTGGGTTATCTTGCTAGAGGTGATCTGAATCGGTAAGGAGACCATCCCTTGCCTTGACTCGTGATGGAAATCCAATTTCCAATACAACATCGTGCGGTTTTAGTTGTAAACCTATATGGCGACATAATATATTGTAATAACCTGGAAATCTGAGCCAATTTAAAAAATTTATTTTGGCAATTTTAGTGAATTTTGAATATCTAAAATGAATTATTTTAAATAATATCAACGAGAAATTTATTTTGAATAGAATTAGAACGTATGTATTTATTCGAATCGTCGTTAGAATATAAATATTTATTTATAATTATAAAAGGAATTGAAAATGGCGAGGTAGTTCGATAATTCGATTTCAAATTTCAAATGAATGTACCGGGTGCAAAATAAACCGTATTTTAGCGAAACCAAAAATATTTGAATCTAATTGAGAATATCTTACCAACGAATCCGAAAAATCGAAATTTCATAGCGGGAATGAAAAGATACGTCCAGTTGAAAATTCAGAATAGTCGCTATGGAATTCAGGCCCTTAAAAATGGAAATTTTGCAAATGACCTCGGTTATCGACGAAACCACTTTTGTTGGATCCGCGATGTCAAGCTATTGCTAGGTTTCAAAATTCGTAGTTTTCGAATCAATATGTGAGCATGGCAAAGGAAAACGCGTTTGACCAGTTTCAGTTGATTTTAATCGACTGGAAATTCGCCATTTTTCAAACGGTCTCAGAATTCGATGAAACTGGCTTTGTTAGGATCGTATCGTCAATACGAAGCTAGAAAACATTTTTCGAGAATTTTTAGAGTCCGTATGTGGCCTTGGTAAATTGAAATGTGCGTTCAAATTCAATATATAGAGTTATATTTTGATTACACCGAAAACTGATCGAAACGATCGAATCAGCTTACGATACATATCCCATTGTGTTCGAAATGGGGGTAATCAGCTATGGACGACAGGCGGTGGGTCTCGTTTCGAGGTCGAAATAAAAAGTACCTTTTTGAAATTAAATAATTAAATAAAAAAATAAAAAATCTCTCCTTATATCCTCTCAGGCCCCCCCTCGGTTAAATCGAATTAGAACAGATAAAGAAAAAAAAATGAAACACGAAGCCGTCACTCCGCCCATCGCCCACCGCACCTACCGCCCCCACACCGTACTTTGCCACCCCCTCCTCTTCTCTCTTCCCTCACCTAAACCGAACCCCAGCACCTAAAAGCCCTCAGATCCACCGCCATAGCCTTCCACTAGCCCACCGCCGGCTGTCCAGCCTCCCCCGACCACCAGGCGCGCCCTCCAGCAGCCACGTCTCTAGCGCCCCCAACCACCCCCTCCGACCCCATAGACCCTCCTTCCTCATAAAAACTCGATTTTTAATTTTTCCAACCCTTGAAACTCCCCTTTTCTTTGCTGCTCGGCCAAAGTGGACTGCCGCCGCCAACCCGAGCACCTCCCCCGAGCCTCCTCCGTCACCACCAATCGCCGTGAATTTTATTTATTTATTTTCATATATTTATATGATTAAAAATGCGATTTTTAATTATAAATATCGTTTAGGAAAAATATGATTATCATATAGGTAAAGGTGATATAAAAATAAGATTTGTATTTATATTATTAGGAATACAAAGATTTAATTTTTATATATAGGTTAGTAAAATAAAAATATGATTTTTCTATAAATGGCTTTGAAGTAAAAATATGATTTTTACTATACGAATAGAGATATAAAAATATAATCTTTACATAAGAATGAAGTTAAAAATATAATTTTTATGTAAGTAGCGAATTAAGAATAGGATTTTTTATATAATGGAGAAAATAAAAATATGATTTTTATTTATATAATGTTATAAAAATTCGATTTTTACTTATATAAAAATTTGATCTTTATATATTTGAATAGCGATAAAAAGGAGATTTTATATATGAAGTGTAAAAGGAGATTTGAAGCAAAAATATAGAAAGGATTAAAAATGTGATTTTTATCCATATGGTCGTATAAAGATGTGATTTTTATATACATAGCAACAATATAAAATGTGATTTTTATATATGTAGTGGCTACGGTCAACGAAATCGACAAAAAGGCGAGCATGACGAAGATTTCTACATAGGAAGAGCCGTGGCGTTTGGTTTAGCTAGTCGGTGAGAACTCCTCACATTTATTTTATTTTCTAGTTGAAATATAAACTAGGATGCAGACGGTGCTTAGCAGCACCCGGCACTCGTTGTCCACAGACCATGGATGATTTGTTTGTTTGATTGTTGTGTTGTGAAATTTGATTGTGTGATGTGGAATGAAATAAAATATTTTATAGTGGAAAATATTTTATGGTTAAAAATATGATTTTTAACGTATAAATAAAATAAATATTTATAAACAAATCGGATGATTTGTTTATATACACTGATTTGACTGATATTGATTGGGACGATAAATTTTACACATCGCCCAACTGCACAAATAAAAATATGTGTTTGTTGATTTGAAACCCCACACGGGTATTGCGATGATATTTGACGTACACTAATCCCGATTGTTTAGTTGTATGTCAATCAATGGGTTGACAGACTGTGTAAGCGTTAATTATTTATATTTAATGCTTATGTAGTTGTGTGGTGAACTCTGGATGATGGTTGATTATTTATAGTTGCTATTATATACATGTGTTGTAGAAAAATCCATATAATTAACATTATATGGTAATTGATTGGGCCTCATTCCAGTTTAGAAAATAAATTCATGTGATGAATAGAAAATAAATTCATGTGTTGAATAGAATAAATATTCATGTGTTGAATAAAGTCGTGTTGATTAGATTGACGCCATTTTGACGTTAACGATATTTATATCGATTTTATTCATTTTTATAATGAATATAGAAAAGGAAGTGATTTCAAATCTGATAAATTGAAATGATTTGAAATTCGAATTAAATTGAAATGATTTGAAATTCGAATTAAATTGAAATGATTTGAAATTCGAATTAAATTGAAATGATTTGAAATTCGAATTAAATTGAAATGATTTGAAATTCGAATTAAATTGAAATGATTTGAAATTCGAATTAAATTGAAATGGTTTGGAATTCGAATTAAATTGAAATGAATTGAAATTCGAATTGAATTGAAATGAACTGAAATTCGAATTAAATTGAAATGAATTGAAATTGAATAGAAATCGATTTGAAATGAAATTAAAACGAATTTATATTGAAAAATTCAATCTTGATTAGAAATTGAATAGGAAGTTGAATTCGTTTTGAAAACGAATTTAAAACGATTTATAAAATACGTTTTAAAAAGGAAATCGATGAAGTATATATTATATATATTATAATGGCCTGAATAGAACACGCCGTGCCGTGGCAGTTCGCGAATTTCGACCATTGATTTCGAATGGATATTACAAGAGATCCGACCGTCGGATTCTCCTAAAAGCGGAACGTTGGGTTCGTATCGAAAAGAGCTTTCAAACGAATATTAGAGATTTGAAATCTTACGGTTGGATTTGGAATTATGTCCAAATCAAATTTGGAAAAGGTCGCTGTAAGTGCAGTTAGATGGCCGTTGATGGAAATCTACTGTACGGGCCTTGATAAAAATTTTAAAAATAGTAATAATTTGTGTAAAATCATAAGAAATGATTTGTGAAGAATTGGGATGAAAAACTCCATATTTGAAAAGATAAAAATAGTTTTTCATCGAAATGAACTAATTTTGAGTTAGAATAATAATTTATTTATTTTTAAATAAATAAATTGGATTTGAAATGGTTTTAAAAGAAACCAGAATTTCCAATAATTGAATTGGAATGGATTTGAATCGAAATTGTCTTTGGAATATTTCGATGTTGGATTTCGTGATTATACATATATTGTTATGGAAATTTGAAAGATATATTTATATCGTTATTTCCAATACGATATTTGTTGGTCGTAGAATTTGATATTGAATATAAGCCAATATATTGTCTATTCAGAGCCTTGTATATAATATCAAATGTGATTTGGGTTTGTTGTGAATGGTGTCTTCATCAACACTGTTCTTAAACCTAGTTGAGAAAAAGATTAAATCTTTTTATTTAGATTTAACGAAGTGTACCAATTAAATGGTATTAAATTGGAATTGAATTTGAATTGATTTTTGGGTTTATCGTGAACGATGATTTAAATAACACTTGTTCTTTAACCCGATAATTAATGGAATGTGATTTTGGGTTTTCGTGAATGGTATCTTCAATAATACTGTTCTTAGACCCAACCGAGTTAAGAAAATCAGAAACTAACTGGAGATTAGTTAAGTTGAATGGTTTCTTGGGTATTGATCTGATGTTGATTTCAGCCTTCGGGGTTAATACTTAGGGAATTGCTCACTTTCTATTTTACGGTTAAAGGCTGATAGAATGGAATGTAATTTTGGGATTTATCGTGAACCGTGTTTTAAATGACATTGGTTCTTTAACCCAGTCAAAGATTAAAACTAAGTGGAGTTTTAATGAATCTTTAATTAGATTGAAATGATCAAGAATGGAGTATCACTAGTTTTTCTCCAAGCGATAGTTAAATCTTTAACTAGATTTGAACGTGAAATGGTAATTAACTTTACCGATAACACCGTGGTGTTAGATATGGAGTATTACCAGTTTTGCTCCTTGGGATGAATAGGTTGGGATTGGGAAATAAAATAAATAATTACTTCGGTGTGGTTCGCTAATCCCGACTATTTTGAAGTGATATTCAAAGGAAGATTAAAGAATAAATTTAAAAGAATTTATCTTTGATAAAATTTATGAGAACCTTTCCCTAAGAATGTGAAATTTAGAAACTAACTGTAGGTTATCTAAGCATAATGGTTTCCAGGGTATTGATCTCATGTTGGTTTCGGCCTTCGGGGTTAATATTTGAGGAATTATTCTCTTGTCAATTTACGGTTAGTGACTGATGAATTGGAATGAGGCGTATGTTGTGTTTGTGTAACACTTGTTTATTATATACGCGAGTTATTCAGAAAGACCGGGTTTATCCCATTCTGAATAACTGATTCGACGTGGTGTCGAAGATGAAGACGGTGGTTGAAGACCGGAGGTCTTCACGTCGTTTGGATAATTACTGATGATCTTGATTGGGCCGTACACCCAAGAGGAGGGAATCAGTTGGTGATCATCCAGACATACTTGGAGATCGATGGATAAGCGAGGTACAAGGTGCCACCGGCTTCGTTCAGACCCATAACGGACTTGTAAATGGACTGTGTGTCTGACATTGGATTTTATTCTGTGTGGTTGATTTCTGTTAAATATATATCTGTTTGGCAGCAGAGAATTTATTCTCTTGCTTAACGCCCTTCTCTGAGACGTACGAGCTTAGAGGTTATATATTGATGGATATCAAACGCATGGAGTGAATTGCCTATGTGGCATGCCTAAGTGGCAAATGATCAAGGCTTCTGTTGAAAAGCAGATTCTTGTGGTTGATGATCAAAGCACAGCCTGTGTGGCATAGCTTTGTGTAGCGTTGATTCGCGAGCCTCACACCCCGGTTGTGAACCAGAAATAGGAGAGGACATCAGGGAGGGCATGTGTTTCCTTCTAGATAGAAGTGGCGTCAGTGGTTTTACACGCCCTGACGAGTTTGACTTATGTGGTTGTTGCTGTTGCGAGGCGCCTCAGATATATCGATGACTATGTGAAGTCGTTGGAGTCATTCGTTGGCTCATTTATGCCCCAAAGGGTGGGGAAACGCAGTGTTCAGGCATTTTAATCCACATCGGTGGACAGGCCCCGACGATCCAAGGGCTCACCTGTGTTTGGGTCCTGAGGCTCGGGCTAGAGAGTCTCGAATCGGTAGAGGACTATATTTTGCCTTGGTTCACAGATGGAAATCCAACTTCCAATGCGTGACTTTGCAGTTTTGATTGTAGAGCCTAGTATGGCGACATAGTGGGATGGGGCACTTATGTCGTCTATGATTGATACTTATGATTGAAATTGTTTTAACACTGTACACTAATAGTATCAAATGAAATTTAGCGTATCAAGCATTCTTTGGCTATTATAAGGTAAAAACCCTATCCTCCGGCTTGCGTTGCATTGTGTGATGGGACCTGGGTCTTATAATAGCTTCATTTTTCTTTATTTAGCATTGCGCTGTTGTTTTATGCACTGGTATTCTTGGGAGGAAACCCGTTCCGTGTTATACGGCGTGGTCCTTTGATTTACCGAACTTTAAAATAAAGATTAATAACTGTTTTAGTTCTCACACCAGTCCCATGACTGACCTGGAGTTTATTGTTTTAACCTAAACTCAGGGTGCCCTTATTTTGACATGGGCAGCTAGTAGTTTTGGTTTTGCAAATTTATATTCACATGATCCTGATTTACAGCTGGAATGATATCCGGATAGCTCTGTATCCGTATATCTCCTTCAGCTGTGTTTTGTATTATTTTCCGCTGCAATAATGTATTTAAATGTAATTTAAGTCTCTGATATTTTCTATGTAATATTTATTCATACTCTGTATATTCTTGTATTCTGATGGAATTATTGTAATATACAATGAAATGTTCTTCTGTCTGCGTTCTTTTGTGTATTGTTCTCAAAGTATCCGGGCTTTCCTTTGCAGGGAGGTTACGGGTCTTTACATTTGGTATCAGAGCTTTGGTTTACAAAGCTCGAGAACAAGACATATTAGAACCAAACGAAAGAATTCATCAGAGATTGGATTAGCAATATCCAATAAGAACGACTCGTTAGAGATAGGATCAGTAGTATCCTAGAACGAGTGTGAAGAGTGTATTTTTAAAATGAAAGCAAGTTTTGTTTTGAAATTTAAATCGTTTTATACGTATTTGAATATTTATTTTAAATTAATTTGGACAATCCAATATATAAAGATTTTGCATATACTCCTTACAAACGTGTATTCGAAGTTTTAATATACTGGATAGATATAGAATCACACTCTAGTCGCCCGGAGATGATTCTTATGATAGTTCGAACACCATCAGAATTGGTATTCGAGTTTCGAAGGTGTGATATTTATATATTTCCAATTGAATGGTGTGAGAACCGAAACTAGACAAGGCTTATTGTAGTGATTTGGCATCAAAAATCTGATTTTTGACTATGTATCAAAATTATGAATTTGAAAAGCTAATCAACTAATTGATTGATGGTTGTATTGTTTGATTATTGTTTGATTAATTAAATATTGAACCATTAGGTCCATTTGAACCAAATAGCGAGTTGTATTGAAAATTATTTGCAATTGCATGCATGTACATATATATGTGTGAACAGGTCATAGCAAAGAGGCTAGAGCAGAAGAATAAAATTGGTTGCCCGACAAATAGGTACATGTTTATTGTATTTCTTGGGTTTTGGATGATTTTGTGAGCCGATTAGCTAGCCGCTTGGCTTTTTCTTTTCTTTTTTGGATTGAAGAAGGCCATGGGAGGCTATATGAAATATCCCGAAGTTCCCGGTGCAGGGGAGGTTATGGCGAAATTTTTCGAAAATTTAGGGTGTTAGCCAAATTTTTGAAAAATTTGAAAAGTTCTTAGAAACTGAAAAGTTGAAGAACTTAAGACGTAAAGAAAATAATGAAAGTTGAGTTGATTAGTTAAACAACTTTCGGCTTCGTTCCTTTTCGGGGACGAAAAGTTTTAAGTGGGGGAGATTGTAATAACCCGGAAATCTGAGCCAATTTAAAATTTTTATTTTGGCAATTTTAGTGAATTTTGAATATTTAAAATGAATTATTTTTAAATAATATCGACGAGAAATTTATTTTGAATAGAATTAGAACGTATATATTTATTTGAATCGTCGTTAGAATATAAATATTTATTTATAATTATAAAAGGAATTGAAAATGGTGCGGTAGTTCGATAATTCGATTTCAAATTTCAAATGAAAGTACTGGATGCAAAATAAACCGGATTTTAGCGAAACCAAAAATATTTGAATCTAATTGAGAATATCTTTCCAACGAATCCGAAAAGTCGAAATTTCATAGTGGGAATAAAAAGATACGTCTAGTTGAAAATTTAGAATAGTCGCGATGGAATTCAGGCCCTTAAAAATGGAAATTTTGCAAACGACCTCGGTTATCGACGAAACCACTTTTGTTGGATCCGCGATGTCAAGTTATTGCTAGGTTTCAAAATTCGTAGTTTTTCGAATCAATATGTGAGCATGACAAAGGAAAACGCGTTTGACCAGTTTCAGTTGATTTTAATAAACTGGAAATTGGCCATTTTTCAAATGGTCTCAGAATTCGATGAAACTGGCTTTGTTAGGACCGTATCATGAATATGAAGCTAGAAAATATTTTTCGGAAATTTTTAGAGTCCGTATAGGGCCCCGGTAAATTGAAATGTGCGTTCAAATTCTATATATATAGAGTTATATTTTGATTTTGCCGAAAACTGATCGAAACGATCGAATCAGCTTACGATACATATCCCATTTTATTCGGAATGGGGGTAATTAGCTATGGACGACAGACGGTGGGTCTCGTTTCGAGGTCAAAATAAAAAGTACCTTTTTGAAATTAAATAAATAAAAAATCTCTCCTTATATCCTATCAGCCCCCCCCCCCCCCGGTTTAAATCGAATTAGAACAGATAAAGGAAAAAAAACACGAAGCCATCGCTCCGCCCACCGCCCCGTCAGCCGCCCGCCCACCGTACTCCGCCACCCCCTCCACTTCTCTCTCCCCTCGCCTAAACTGAACCCCAGCACCCAAAAGCCCTCAGATCCACCGCCATAGCCTTCCACTGGCCCACCGCCGGCTGTCCAGCCTCCACCGACCACCAGGCGCGCCCTCCAGCAGCCACGTCAGTCTCTAGCGCCCCCAACCACCCCCTCCGACCCCGTAGACCCTCCTTCCTCATAAAACCTCGATTTTTATTTTTTCCAGCCCTTGAAACTCCCCTTTTCTTTGCTGCTCGGCCAAAGTGGACTGCCGCCGCCAACCCGAGCACCTCCCCCGAGCCTCCTCCGTCACCACCAATCGCTGTAAGTTTTTATTTATTTATTTTCATGTATTTATATGATTAAAAATGTGATTTTTAATTATAAATATCGTTTAGGAAAAATATGATTATCATATAGGTAAAGGTGATATAAAAATAAAATTTTTATTTATATTTTTAGGAATACAAAGATTTAATTTTTATATATAGGTTAGTAAAATAAAAATATGATTTTTCTATGAATGGCTTTGAAGTAAAAATATGATATTTACTATATGAATAGTGATATAAAAATATAAACTTTACATAAGAATGAAGTTAAAAATATAATTTTTATATAAGTAGCGAATTAAGAATAGGATTTTTATATAATGGAGAAAATAAAAATAATTTTTTTATTTATATAGTGTTATAAAAATTTGATTTTTACTTATATAAAAACTTGATCTTTATATATTTGAATAACGATAAAAGGAGATTTGAAGAAAAAATATAGAAAGCATTAAAAACGTGATTTTTTATCCATGTAGCCGTGTAAAGATGTGATTTTTATATACATAGCAACAATATAAAAATGTGATTTTATAGATGTAGTGGCTACGGTCAACGAAATTGACAAAAAGGCGAGCACGACGAAGATTTCTACATAGGAAGAGTCGTGGCGTTTGGTTTAGCTAGTCGGTAAGAACTCCTCACTTTTATTTTATTTTCTAGTTGAAATATAAACTAGGATGCAGACGGTGCTTAGAAGCACCCGACACCCGTCGTCCACAGACCATGGATGACTTGTTTGTTTGATTGCTGTGTTGTGAAATTTGATTGTGTGATGTGGAATGAAATAAAATATTTTATAGTTAAAAATATGATTTTTAACGTATAAATAAAATAAATATTTATAAACAAATCGGATGATTTGTTTATATACATTGATTTGACTGATATTGATTGGGACGATAAATTTTACACATTGCCCAACTGCACAAATAAAAATCTGTGTTTGTTAATTTGAAACCCCACACGGGTATTGGGATGATATTTGACGTACACTAATCCCGATTGTTTAGTTGTTTGTCAATCGATGGGTTGACAGACTGTGTAAGCGTTAATTATTTATATTTAATGCTTATGTAGTTGTGTGGTGCACTCTAGATGATGGTTGATTATTTATAGTTGCTATTATATACATGTGTTGTAGAAAAATCCATATAATTAACAATATGTGGTAATTGATTGGGCCTCATTCCAGTTTAGAAAATAAATTCATGTGTTGAATAGAAAATAAATTCATGTGTTGAATAGAATAAATATTCATGTGTTGAATAAAGTCGTGTTGATTAGGTTGACGCCATTTTGACGTTAACGATATTTATATCGATTTTATTCATTTTTATAATGAATATAGAAACAAAAGTGATTTCAAATCTGATAAATTGAAATGATTTGAAATTCGAATTAAATTGAAATGATTTGAAATTCGATTAAATTGAAATGATTTGAGATTCGAATTAAATTGAAATGATTTGAAATTCGAATTAAATTGAAATGATTTGAAATTCGAATTAAATTGAAATGATTTAAAATTCGAATTAAATTGATATGATTTGAAATTCGAATTAAATTGAAATGATTTGAAATTCAAATTAAATTGAAATGATTTGAAATTTGAATTAAATTGAAATGATTTGAAATTCAAATTAAATTGAAATGAATTGAAATTCAAATTAAATTGAAATGAATTGAAATTCGAATTAAATTGAAATGAATTGAAATTCGAATTAAATTGAAACTGAATTGAAATCGATTTGAAATGAAATTAAAATGAATTAATATTGAAAAATTCAATCTTGATTAGAAATTGAATAGGAAGTTGAATTCGTTTTGAAAACGAATTTAAAACGATTTATAAAATACGTTTTAAAAAGGAAATCGACGAAGTATATATTATATATATAATATAATGGCCTGAATTGAACGCGCCGCGCCGTGACAGTTCGCGAATTTCGACCATTGACTTCGAATGGATATTACGGGAGATCCGACCGTCGGATTCTCCTAAAACTGGAACCGTTGGGTTCATATCGAAAAGAGCATTCTAACGAATATTAGAGATTTGAAATCTAACGGTTGGATTTGGAATTATGTCCAAATCAAATTTGGAAAAGGTCGTTGTAAGTGCAGTTCGATGGCCGTTGATGGAAATTGACTGTACGGACCTTGATAAAATTATTAAAAATAGTAATAATTTGTGTAAAATCATAAAAAATGATTTGTGAAGAATTGGGATGAAAAACTCCATATTTGAAAAGATAAAAATAGATTTTTATCGAAATGAACTAATTTTGAGTTAGAATAATAATTTATTTATTTTTAAATAAATAAATTGGATTTGAAATGGTTTTAAAAGAAACCAGAATTTCCAATAGTTGAATTGGAATGGATTTGAATCGAAATTGTCTTTGGAATATTTCGATGTTGGATTTCGTGATTATACAGATATTGTTATGGAAATTTGAAATATATATTTATATCGTTATTTCCAATACGATATTTGTTGGTCGTAGAATTTGATATTGAATATAAGCCGATATATTGTCTATTCAGAGCCATGTATATAATATCAAATGTGATTTGGGTTTGTTGTGAATGGTGTCTTCATCAACACTGTTCTTAAAACAAGTTGAGAAAAATAATAAATCTTTTTATTTAGATTTAATGAAGTGTACCAATTAAATGGTATTTAATTGGAATTGAATTTGAATTGATTTTTGGGTTTATCGTGAATGATGTTTTAAATAACACTTGTTCTTTAACCCGATAATTAATGGAATGTGATTTTGGGTTGTCGTGAACGATATCTTCAATAATACTGTTCTTAGACCCAACTGAGTTAAGAAAATCAGAAACTAATTAGAGATTAGTTAAATTAAATGGATTCTTGGGTATTAATCTGATGTTGGTTTCGGCCTTCGGGGTTAATACTTAGGGAATTGCTCACTTGCTATTTTACGGTTAAAGGCTGATAGAATGGAATGTGATTTTGTGGTTTATCGTGAACCGTGTTTTAAATGACATCGGTTCTTTAACCCAGTTAAAGATTAAAACTAAGTGGAGTTTTAATGAATCTTTAATTAGATTGAAATGATCGAGAATGGAGTATCACCAGTTTTGCTCCAAGCGATAGTTAAATCTTTAACTAGATTTGAAATTGAAATGGTAATTAACTTTACCGATAACACCATGGTGTTAGATATGGAGTATTACCAGTTTTGCTCCTTGGGATGAATAGGTTGGGATTGGAAAATAAAATAAATAATTACTTCGGTGTGCTTTGCTAATCCCGACTAGTTTGAAGTGATATTCAAAGGAAGATTAAAGAATAAATTTAAAAGAATTTATCATTGATAAAATTTATGAGAACCTTTCCCTAAGAATGTGAAATTTTGAAACTAACTATAGGTTAGCTAAGCAGAATGGTTTCCTGGGTATTGATCTGATGTTGGTTTCATCCTTCGGGGTTAATATTTGGGGAATTATTCTCTTGTCAATTTACGGTTAGTGACCGATGAATTGGAATGAGGCGTATGTTGTGTTTGTGTAACACTTGTTTATTAAATATGCGAGTTATTCAGAAAGACCAGGTTTATCCCATTCTGAATAACTGATTCGACGTAGTGTCGAAGATGAAGACGGTGGTTGAAGACCGGAGGTCTTCACGTCGTTTGGATAATTATTGATGATCTTGATTGGGCCGTACACCCAAGAGGAGGGAATCAGTTGGTGATCGTCCAGACGTACTTGGAGATCGATGGATAAGCGAGGTACAAGGTGCCTCCGGCTTCGTTCAGACCCAGAACGGACTTGTAAATGGACTGTGTGTTTGACATTGGATTTTATTCTGTGTGGTTGATTTCTATTAAATATATATCTGTTTGGCGGTGGAAAGTTTATTCTCTTGCTTAACTCCCTTCTTTGAGACGTACGAGCTTAGAGGTTATATATTGATGGATATCAAACGCATGGAGTGAAACGCCTGTGTGGCATGCCTAAGTGGCAAATGATCAAGGCTTCTGTTGAAAAGCAGAGTCTTGTGGTTGATGATCAAAGCACAGCCTGTGTTGCACAGCTTTGTGTGGCGTTGATTCGCGAGCGTCACACCCCCGTTGTGAACCAAAAATGGGAGAGGACATCAGGGAGGGCATGCGTTTCCTTCTAGATAGAAGTGGCGTCAGTGGTTTTACATGCCCTGACGAGTTTGACTTATGTGGTTGTTGCTGTTGCGAGGCACCTCAGATATATCGGTGACTATGTGAAGCCGATGGAGTCATTCGTTGGCTCATTTACGCCCCAAAGGGTGAGGAAATGCAGTGTTCAAGCATTTTGATCCACATCGGTGGACCGACCCTGACGATCCAAGGGCTCACCTGTGTCTGGGTCCTGAGGCTCGGGCTAGAGAGTCTCGAATCGGTAGAGGACTATCTTTTGCCTCGGTTCACAGATGGAAATCCAACTTCCAATACGTGACTTTGCGGTTTTGATTATAGAGCCTAGTATGGCAACATAGTGGGATGGGGCACTTATGCCGTCTATGATTGATACTTATGATTGAAATTGTTTTAACACTATACACTAATAGTATCAAATGAAATTTAGCGTATCAAGCATTCTTTGGCTACTATAAGGTAAAAACCCTATCCTCCGGCTTGCGTTGCATTGTGTGATGGGACCTGGGTCTTATAATAGCTTCATTTTTCTTTATTTAGTATTGTGCTGTTGTTTTATGCACTGGTATTCTTGGGAGGAAACTCGTTCCGTGTTATACGGCGTGGTCCCTTGATTTACCGGACTTTAAAATAAAGATTAGTAACTGTTTTAGTTCTCACACCTGTCCCATGACTGACCTGGAGTTTATTGTTTTAACCTAATCTCTGGGTGCCCTTATTTTGACCCGGGCAACTAGTAGTTTTGGTTTTGCAGATTTATATTCATAGGATCCTGATTTACAGCTGGAATGATATCCGAAAAGCTCTGTATCCGTATATCTCCTTCAGTTGTGTTTTGTATTATTTTCCGCTGCAATAATGTATTTAAATGTAATTTAAGTCTCTGATATTTTTTGTGTAATATTTATTCATACTCTGTATATTCTTGTATTCTGATGGAATTGTTGTAATATACAATGAAATGTTCTTCTGTCTGCGTTCTTTTGTGCGTTGTTCTCAAAGTATCCGGGCTTTCCTTCACGGGGAAGTTACGGGTCTTTACATATATGGTACCCATATCGTCTATGATTGATACATTTATATATGAAGTTGTTTGATACTCTATGCACTTATAGTAATATCAAAATGATTTGTTTTAAGACGTACCAAGCATGTTTGGCTATTATAAGGGAAAACTCTATCCTTCGGCTTGCGTTGCATTGTGTGATGGGACCTGAGTCCTATAATAGCCTTATTTTTTCTAAAAAGAATTGCGTTGTTTACAAATTATTTTATTTCGGAGTATTCATGGGAGTGAACCCGTTCCGTGACATACGGCGTGGTCCCGTGATTTACCATATTTTAAAGAAAAAGTTTAATAACTTTTTGTGTTCTCATACCAGTCCCATGACTGACCTGGAGTTTATTGTTTTCGCCTAAACTCTGGGTGTCCATATTTTCCACATGGGAGGTCAGTAGTTTTAGTTTTGCAGATTTCTATTTAACAGGATCCTGGTTTACAGCTGGAGCTATATTTGGAAAGTTTTGTATCCATGTATTCCTTTCAGTTATGGTAGCTAATTATTTCCATTGTGCATTATATTTATACATTTTTATTTCTACTGCTATGTATTTTATTCTCTAATAATTGTATTTTCCGCTGTGTAATATTTATTCGTACTCTGATATTCTTGTACTCTGATGTAAATTGTTGTAATAGCAATGAAAAGTTCTATCATTCTGCGTTCCGATGCGTCATGTTCTCATGCAATCCGCGTTCTCCCGTCTCTTCGGAGGCTGGGCTGGTTCAGTTCGTGTCAAAAGCCTTGCGATATAGTTTCGTAATCCATCGTCGAGTTGTTCGAAATTTCCAAGGAAAATAAAGGTGACTAATGAATTGGTTTTGACTGATATTTAGAAATTTTCCAGTTAATATTAAATGGTTTTATGAGAAAATTTTTGAGGTTAAAATGGAATTTTCAAGATAATTGGAGTAAAAGTTTTCAAAACCTATATGTGAACGATTTATATAAAGACGTCATTTATCCGAGAACTATTGTTTGAAGAGATTTGGTAAAGTAAAGAAAATATTAAGTATGGGTTTCAGAAAGTACACTAGAAAAAAAGAGAACATGGAACTTGACAAAGCGGAATTTTGGCATTACTCGATTGAAGAAAGTGAGAATTAAGACATGTGCTGAATCGGTACTGAATTTGACTCAGATCTGGTTCAAAGTAATATTGTTTTCATTATAACTAATATATTATTTTCATATTTTTTAAACACTTTTATTTTAAAGCCTAGTGTACACCAAAATTTGTTTTACTAATATTTATTCAAATCTATTTTATACTAAACTATCTATTTTTCTACTTTACTATTTTACTGAAACTATTTTCCTAAATAATTTGTATTTAACCTATATCATAAAAATATTTTTTTCTTATTTTCTTATTCAAACATATTTTATTACCAACTTATTATTTTACTTACTATTTGATAAAGATCCGAAAGCAAATTCACTGCGAGTGGTTAAGTATGAAGATTCGACTGAAGAACAATACGCGTGACGCATAAATCCAAATATGATGTTTGATAATAAGTTTGATTTGAGAATATGAGTTTGAAATTTTGAAATGACATTGAATAGTTATAAGTCAAAATGATTTTTGGAATTAAAATGAAAATTTCAAGGAAATTGAGAAAACATTTCAAGATAAACGAGATGGAAGTTTTCAAAATTTGTTTATGAACACACGGAGGTGATTAATTCAGAAACTATAGTTAAGAGGAAAATTGAAATGAGATGGAATCTTATATAAGGAAGAGATATAAGAATGATATATCAGAAATATGACTTGGAAGTTTTATGGACATTTGATATAAAAGCTTCCGAGATATAAGTATGAAAGAAATTATATAAGAATGCCATTAATTCAAAAATTATAAATTTGAAAAGTAATCAACTAGTAAAAATAGTAGCAAGTACTTATTTAACGTCAAAATTGAACTATTGAGTACATGAAGATTTTTAGACATACGTCTAGCTCACAAATATGTTGAACCCTTTGTGTAGTAAATAAATATAGATTCACACTCTAGTCATTTGAGAATGATTCTATTGATGATCCGGACATAATCAGTGTTTATTTTCAAGTTTCAAAAGTGAGGAAGATGTATGATTCTAGTTAAGATGTCGGGAAATACTTAACTGTTTTCGATAAAGCTTGGGAATGTTAAATGAACCAAATATGATAGTTAAGTTAAACACACACTAAACTTGAATAATAAGCGATAAGTGAAAATTGAACTATTTGTTAATGATGGAAAAGATACACTTAAGAAGATAATCTCACTTAAATAATTAAAAAGTGAAACTTTGAAAACATGTAATTGAGTTTATTTAGTAAAAAATCATATTTATGATATGTTGAGAAATATTCGTATCCTTGTATGCATCTGACCTTCTTATCTTGGCCAAGGATAGTTATATCATTTAGATTCGAACCATTTGTCCTTGAGTAATGTCAATCATGCTTCGGAATCTTATGAATCTGGCCAAGTATGTTGATTTGAACCGTTATACCTTTTGATGTTCATTTGATGTTGAACTTCTGTTTTGAACACATGGAATCTGATTTAATCAATGTATGTATACCCTTTGTGCCATGTATCGAATGGAACCAAGATGTAATTTGAACTAGAAGCTTTGATTTATCCAAGACATTATGTTAACGGAACCCAGAGGTAATTAAAACTAGAAACTTTGATTTATCCAAGACATTATGTTAATGGAACCTCAACAAATGAGATTTACATAGAAATTGAAAGTGTATGAAATGTAGAATCCAACTATGCAAGAAGATTGGATTTTTGAAATATTGATTTTGATAATTTAGTTCCGAAAATTTTGAAACTAATTTCTAATATTTGAATAATGATTGTTGGAACATGTCGTACTAAATCAGAGTGCGAAGCGGAAGCGTGATAGTATTTTCAAATAAAATGTTTCGAGAATTTTCCAACTATAGGAAAATGTAACCTTTTTCAAATGCAAGTTGATATTTGAGGCAAGAATAAATAAAAATTCTATATCGTTGCGTAAAGGATTTTGAAATGAGATATGTTTTGGAATTGTGAAACTAATGTTTACAAAGGAAAATATGTGACTATATGAACTGGAAATGGTTTCTAAGATATGGAATCAAGTTCTTGAGATTTTATATTATGAGAATATGAAATTTATTTGGAAATTGTGGAATGTTGTGAAATTATTCGAAATGAAATTTGATCTTAAGAAGATTGGTATGACTTATATAGAATATAAAACGATTTTTTGAATCTTTTAAATAAAAAGCTTACTTGATTTGAAAAGATGATAAGAAAATTGTATTGATCAAATTTGATTTCCAGTTGTTGAAAGAATTTTTTTATGGCGATATGAATCTCTTGTAAAGATATCAACTTATGTATAATTGTGGACATTTCGAAATAAATTATTTTCATGAAATGATGTACAATGATCCTTAAAGTCTTGGATTTAGAAAATTTGAAAGGCTTGGATTGGTTGAATAAGATCTTTTATTTCGAAATATGAAACATAAGTTGAATGTTTGAAAGTTGAAATTTGTACTTTCAATTGATTGAGTTTGATTTCCAATTGTTGAACGAAATTGTTTTTCCGATTATTTGGATATGATCAGTAGTTTATAAAAATGGTTTATAAACAAAGAAATTTCGACGACTTGAATCCCAAGATTTGAAATATTTGAAAGACAATAATACTATGATTGAAAGTATTTGCAAATTTATTGTTGTGAAATGATTTATGACTTCGGGGTATGAAATGATTTGATATGTTTCCATGAATTCGGGTAACCCATGACTAAAGGAAGGGTGTGTGATTTAGGGTTGTGAAACCTGGGGTGGGTATGTATGGTGTCCGAGTCTGGATGAAAACTGGTGATTTACCCCGCGATTCGTAGTTGATGTCCGAGTCTGGTTGAAAACCGTGAGATACACTTTTCTTGAGAACCCTCGATGATGTGTGATTTGGGATTGGGTTTGATGAATAGTTTATAAAAGTGGTTTATAAACAAAAAAATTTCGACGACTTAAATCCCGAGATTTGAAATATTTGAAAGACAATAATACTATGATTGAAAGTATTTGCAAATTTATTGTTGTGAAATGATTTATGACTTCGAGATGTGAAATGATTTGATATGTTTCCGTGAATTCGAGTAACCTATGACTAAAGGAAGGGTGTGTGATTTAGGGTTGTGAAACCTGGGGTAGTAATGTTCAGTGTCCGAGTTTGGACGAAAACTGGTGTTTTATCCCGCCATTTGTAGTTGGTGTCTGAGTCTGGATGAAAACCGCGAGATACACTTTGCTTGACTATCCTCGATGATGGTCTGTTTTAGGTGTCCGAAGCGACATCATTTATCAATATTATTTCGTTTGATCGGTCGTCCCTAGTGACCTTGTCATAGGGGGAAAACTTCTTGAGGAGATGGAGCATATATGTTGATATTGATTCTATCATAATATGTTTGAAGTTTTTGAAAGCGATTTTGGTTTTGTAATCTCGAAGTGAAGTATGCTTCTATATGAAAGAAATGTATCGTACTTCAATGGTTTGAAATGAAAATGGATTCTAAGTAAGGAGAAATAAATTTTGAGGCTTCCAAATGTCTGAAATTTATGATTTCAAATATTGCAATTTATATAGTATTTTAATTTAACTTATCTAACTTGTCATCTCACTAAACTATTATATTTTACGTTTATACCTACAATTTATCCTTTTCAACCTTTTTTACCTATATTATTTTACTATTTTGTTGTATTATCTATTTTCTACCAAGTTTCTAAATTGCTTATATTTAACCATTTAATTGTAACTTTTAAGGCTATCTTATATTAAACTACTTTTTCTTAAATTATTTTGTACTTTGAACATATCTTTCTTTTACATTATATAGAAAATTTCCTTAATTGATTTTATACAATGATTTAAATTGTTAAATAATAGTTTTGATACGAGAATCTTTACAAATTTCACTATATGAAGTTTTGTGTTTAAAATTTTTCATTAACTATTTGATAAACTTACAATCTTTTACTACTTGATTCGATAAACTTCTAAACTTATATTTTTTTATGAACTAT
The DNA here is from genome assembly GCA_030737875.1 of Allium sativum. Classification (NCBI taxonomy): domain Eukaryota; kingdom Viridiplantae; phylum Streptophyta; class Magnoliopsida; order Asparagales; family Amaryllidaceae; genus Allium; species Allium sativum. The sequence goes on along the minus strand of CM060909.1, from coordinate 573,795,497 downwards.
TTGATTTAATAAAGGCTTTTGATTATATGAAAAATTGTGTTTCTAAATTTCTATAAATTAATTGGTAGGTTTTCAAGCTTAGTAAAAATTTTAGTATTTTGTTTTCTGATTTAGTAGAAAATTGTAAGTATCTTGATTTAATAAGTTTTATTTTATTTATACATTTGATCTTAATAAATTTTATAAGTAAGATCTATTTTAGTTAAGTATAATTTTACAACCTCTCCTTTTAGAGGACAAAAAGATTTTAAGTGGGGGAGATTGTAACGACCAAAAATTTTCAACGTTTAAAATATATATTAATTTAGAATTTATCGTTAAAATAAATATTTATAGTTGGGTTTTGATATAGAATTTGAAATTTTATTTATTTCGAATATAGTTGAATATATTTATGTTTGGATTTCAATTTAGAATTTGGACTTTCAATTTTGTTTTGAACATATTTGAATAAACTTACAAATGAAAATTCCTTTTGCAAATTTAATTTTTTTTTATGAACGTTGTTAAAAATACGTTATTAACATTATATAGATAATTTGGATTTATTAGAATATTTAGATTTTAAAATTAATGAAGATTTAATGTGGATGTAAATATTTATATATTTGGATTTTGACATGAAATTTGGATTTATCTAGTTTGAACGTAATTTGAGTTCACTTCTACTTTAATCCTTTTGTAAATTCATAGACGGTTTGACATTATTAAATAATTTGTACATTTAGCCTTGAATTCTTTCGTTTAATATGAATGTTTGTTAAAATGTAAAGTTGAATTTTTAAGTTAAACTATTTACGGTTTTACTGGTATTTAGCTATTTTCTATTTTCTATTTGTACTAAGCTTTCTAACTTTATTATGTTGTATTTAACAAATTTTTGTAGTATTTTAGTTTATTTATTTATTTATTTATTTTGTATTTAGTTATCTAATGTTTATTTTGCCTTGACTAGTTGTACTTGACCATTTTACTACAAATGTAGTGTTTAAACTTTTACTTAAATCTTTTATCTTGTACTGAATTATTTGTATTTAGCTTTTATACATTATATTCTTCGTTTTGTTCTTGCTCCTTTGTATGTATGCCTAACATTCTACTTTTGACTACGTTACTTGTATTTGACAAATTACAGTATTTTAATTCTTCTGTCTTATTTAACCTACTTATCTATTTTAACTCAAATCTATTTCTTTTGTAAGCTTAAAATTTTAAATTTATATAGAGATTGATTTTTAAGATGTGAACTTAAAATTTAATTTAAAAGAAAACGAGAGAATATAGATTTGGTTTTGTTTCTAAATCTATGTTTGGGTTCGAATAAAACATTAAATTAATTTAGATCTAATTTTGGAATGCCAGTCATTTAATTTAATAGTTAATTTGGTTTAAAGCTTGAATTTTATTTAGACTATTAATCGATGTTGTTTTGAATAAACATTATATGTAATTTTAATTCGATGCGGCAATAGTTGAATATATGGTAGGTGTAATATAAATAAATAAATAAATTATGTAATAATTTTCGCATATTATTGCGTTAATATTTAATTTAGTTTATCATTTAATATTTGTTAAAATTTATAATGTGGTTAAATAAGTAAACAACACATCCAATTTAGCTGTATACCGTTGCTAGTACCGTTCGTTCAAATTGTTCCTATTTTCAGCCCAACGTTTAAACTAAACGAAATCTGCTGGAAATTTCGCTTAAGATTTGGCCTGAACAACTGAATATTTGGCTATTGAGATTTTTCTCCACCTATCTTCATCTTTCTGCAGTTTCAACACTTGTCCTACCCTGTCTGAAATGGTTTACACATTGCGTTCTTCATCTGCTACTGGTCTCCTTCGTTTGGTTATAAAAAAAGTGCATAACCCCTTTCTTTTTTTCAGAGCAAACAAGTATCCTTTCACCTTTTCCTTTAATTCGTTTTAACAGCTGTATGATTTCCTCCCAAATCAAATTTCATCTTTCCCCAAATTGAATTCTCTCCAAATTCCACCGTTGCTCCACCAAATTACCCTACCATCACCGCCTTCCAGCAAGCCTCCTTCGCTGTTATCAAAGTCCGAAACCGCCGCCAAGCTGAGCCAAGATTGAACCCTTGTTTCCCCTCTCTCCGCTTAGGTACGAAGCCTGCTCCAGTCTAACAGCCAGTGTCGCAACGGAGTTCCGGCACGAGTCCAGTGAGTCATCTTGGTGGCGTGAGTCTTTATTTGCACATACTCTTTTACTGTGCACTGCCATCGCAAACCATGTTGAGTCCTTCTGCTACTGCCCATAACAGCAGCTCCTGCTTCTACGTCATCAACCAAATGTATGTTTTGCTTACGATTAGATTTGATTCAAGTTCATCTACTTCGTGATTCACTAAATAAAATTAGTGTGAGTGTTCTCCATTGCATCTCATCTTGTTCATATGATTGTGTTGCCTGCTTTGTATTGCCTTTGCTTGTGATTTGAATACTATCATTATACAATTTTGCCCCGCTGAACCATTTTCTAATGCCAAATACACACGCATGTCTCCATCCTTTTCTGTTTTGCCTTTTATACAGTTTCTTAGACCACACTTTGCATTTATTTTAGACATATTATTGATGCATGCCATGGCCTGTTTCAAACTTCTTTTGATTTGGGCCTTCCTCTTTATGTTGCAAGCCTCATGTTAACATGCACAAAGCCTACGGTGAGTAGTTACTTTAGAACCTGCTTAATGATTTTATATTTGGTGCCATATTAACACACTCGAGTAATCTCACACTCATACATGAAATAAGGTAGGTAGTGTATTGGCCATACTTTTATTTTGGAATCATTATATATATATATATATATATATGCATGATATTTTGGCACTTGTATTTATGGTCCATGCTGATATAGTTTAATACATATTGTACCATTCAATTTGCAAGCCAAGAAACATGGGAGTGCCAAACTTTGCTATCCAGGAAATTCACGTTGTTCCCTGCAGTACTGACATTTCACTATTGTGTATGCATTAATTGCTACCAGTACACCCGACTGAGTTTATTTCTTTGCTGGGAGCTTCCATTGTAGTCATGCATGCTGCATGAAGGTCAATTTGTTTTCTCTTATGTAACGATTACATATTTCGCCCGGACCTAATTGATTGCTAAATCGACCAAGACCATTCGTAAATCGCATACACTAACTTTGGGCATACAACACATCAGAACAAATAACAGAAGACTTATATTACATCATAATAATGCAACGTCGGAGTACAAAATATCATAGTAGATCGAATAAAATAATACAACAATGGAAGATTAATTTACAACAAATTTAATACAATGCAACGGAAGACTATCAATGCTTTGGACACAGCTTTAAGCTTCAATCCAGAATCCTGCTCAATAATATCTGCAAAACAAACCACTTGACTGCCCGTATGGAAAATAAGCGCACCAGAGTTTGCAAGTGTAACAAACTATGAGTCAGTCATGGGACTGGTATGAGAAATCTTACTTAACTTATTTAATAACAATAAGGCTAATCATAGGACCACGCCGCTAACGCGGAACGGGTTTACTCCATCGGATTGCCAGTGCATAAACAACAACCATAAATAAATTTATGGGTCTACAATGCATCCTACAACATGCAATTTTTCCTAATCTACCCATTTAGGCTTAATCCCTAAACTTAGATTTCAAAATCCTATTCTCTTTACAGAAATTATTCCTTTAGACTTTATTTCCCTGTTTCTTATTTCAAATCATTTGAAATACATATCTAGCTTTTATAATAAAATAGATTTAACTTCGGGATCTCAAAACAAAATCTTTGGAAATATGAATTCCTAAACAAATGCATAAAAATAAATATGCAACCAAATATCGGGCTCCCCTTAGACAAGGCTACAGGACTCACCTCGCCAACTCGATATATATATATATATATATATGTGTGTGTGTGTGTGTGTGTGTGTGTGTGTGTGTGTGTGTGTGTGTGTGTGCGTGCGCGCGCGCATCTCCCATCTAGGAGCAGGCTACACTAATGATGCATCATCCCACACTATCGGGGAAGACATCCACCACCATCCCCTGTGTTTTAGTCGTCCGGGTCACCCGCATCTTTAGCCACATACTAAATCATTTCATATTTCAAAGTATGGAAAATCATTTCACAACATAATAATCACAAGTACTTTCAAATCTATATGGATTTCCAATTCAAAATCATTTCGATATCATCGGGTATAGCCCTCGAAATCCTTTCTGTTTTATAAAACATTTTATAAAACGCCCCCTGTCCAAAATCGGGAATACTATTCTTTTGATTTAAGAAATATCATTTCAAAATCATTTATTAAATTTTGAAGTAAACAACATCGCTAAACACCTTATAGTCATATCATGAAGTGTTTCACTAGGTGTTAGCACATAGATATTTTTACCTAACCCAATGCTAAGTATAAAAGTATATTTTGCTCATAAACTGGTCGAGCACAACCCAAACAGTCAATTCATCATAATCCATATCAATAACCAAGCATATTTGGTTTAATCACATTTCATGTTACAATAAAAGAGTATTTTTTTTCTACACATTTTCTACATTTCATATGTATAAATAAAAAGAATATTTTATTTTCTATACTATTTCTACATTTCATATGCATACAATAAAAAGAATATTTTATTGTATATACAATTTCTACATTTCATATGCATACAATAAAAAGAATATTTTATTGTCCACACATTTTTACATTTCATATGCATACAATAAAAAGAATACTTTATTATGCACACATTTTTACATTTCATATGCATATAATAAAAAGAATATTTTATTGTCCATACAGTTTTACATTTCATATGCATACAATAAAATGAATATTTTATTGTTCATACATTTTTACATTTCATATGCATACAATAAAAAGAATATTTTATTGTTTATACATTTTTACATTTCATATGCATAAAATAAAAAGAATATTTTATTGTCTACACATCCTATGTTTAACATGACAAATAAAAAGAAGAATTTTATTTTCATAACATTGTCTATTTTGAGATTTTCATTTTCATAACATTTTCTATGTTCTCTAATGACAAAGTAAAGAGAGAATTTATTTGCTTAACATGTTCTATATTTCTAATGACAAAATAAAAAGAGAATTTATTTGCTACATGTTTTCTGCATTGCATATGACAAACAAAAAGAGAATTTTGTTTGTCTACATGTTTCATTTTACCTATGTATAAATAAAAAGAATTTTTGCTTGTATAACAACTTCTATATTTAACACAACAAATAAAAGGAATATATTTATTTGCATACAGTTTTAAACTTCAGCATGAAAAATAAAAAGAAATATTTTTATTTGCATTCAATTTCTAATCTCAACATGACAAATAAAAAGAAATATTTTTATTTGTATACAATTCTATTTTTAACATGACAAATAAAAGGAAATATTTTTATTTGTATACAATTCTATTTTTAACATTACAAATAAAAAGAAATATTTTTATTTGCACACAATTCTATTTTTAAACATGACAAATAAAAAGGAATATTTTTATTTGCATACAATTCTATTTTTAAACATGAAAAATAAAAAGAAATATTTTTATTTGCAAACAATTCTATTTTAAACAAGGCAAATAAAAAGAAATATTTTTATTTGCATATAATTCTATTTTAAACATGGCAAATAAAAAGAAATATTTTTATTTGCATGCAATTCCTACATTAACATGAAAAATAAAAATGGTATTTTTATTTGTATACAAATCTATTTTTAACATGGCAAATAAAGATGAATTTTTATTTGTATACAAATCCTACATTAACATGACAAATAAAAATGATATTTTTACTTGTATACAAATCTATTTTTAACATGACAATTAAAAATGATAATTTTATTTGTATACGATTCTAATTTCAACATATCAAATAAAAAGAAATATTTTTATTTGCATACAATTCAATTTTTAACATGATAAATAAAAAGAAATATTTTTGTTTGCATACAAAATTATTTTTAACATGACAAATAAAAAGTAATATTTTTTATTTGCATACAATTCTAATTTCAACATAACAAATAAAAAGAAATATTTTTATTTGTATACAATTTCTATTTTTCCATTATATTCAATTAAATCAACAGATCACCACAACAGCATCAATCAATCCAACTCAAATCGCATACAACAAACTGAATTTAACAGCGTATATTTAAAAATTTCTAAACACAACAATAGTTAATTAATTTTAATTATTTAAATAAGAAATCTCACCTTGATCAGTTTTAGAAATCGATAAAATGATTATTTTTAATAAAATTAAACATATGTTTAATTTTATCACAATTCCATATGGCCTCTGTTTCAGTTCTGGTCTGCTCCATTGTGTAGTGTTCGATTTTACAGTTCCAATGGTCCCTTGTTTGATTAATTCTGATTAGCAGTACAAAGATATGGCATTTTAAACCTTTATACAACATATAGTTTTTGATTTTATTATTTTTAATCAACCTAATTAATCTATACCATTCAAAATTGATCCCGGGGCCCCAGTATTTCTTCTTCATCGTTTGGAATCCTCCAGGCCATCGCACGATATACCGAACCCATTTCAAGAATGTAGGGTTACAAATTGCGCCTCCCTAGAGTGATCGGAGCACGATCCAATGATACCATGCCGAAGCCCTTGAAAAACCCCTCCGATGCCTACAATCCCTCGAAGTCCGCACGCCTCCGTCGCCTTGAAAACAAGCCCGAACTTCGCGCCTTCCAGACCGGATTCTAACCTCCTTGAGCCAAAATTTCAAATCACCACCGTTAAGTGTGGAGATCTCGAGATGTTCTTCATTTTTGTGTTTGGAGTTTTCGAGAATCATTGATCAGATAAGAAGATTGAAGCGGTTTTAATTTCGAACAAACATCGCCATTCATTTTGAATAAGCGGCGGCGCTGAAAGATTATAACGGGGACTAGGGTTTTTAATCCTATATTTATAACATATTAATTAATTCTCTAATTTACAAAAAAACCGTTAATTCCTAATAACTCCAAATGCAGCCCAACGAATGTTGCCCCTAGCCGAATACCCATATTCCGGACACAATGGACTAGGTCTCACTAGCCCATTCGATTGTTTCAGCCCATTTTTCTTTAATTTAAAATATAAAACATTTAATTGTTTAATTTGATTGTACATTTTAATTTACCGGAGCCACATATTGACTCCAAAAATTCCCGAAAAATAAATCTAGCTATTTTTTGATGCTACGGTCCTAACAAAATTAATTTCGTCGAATTTGGAGACCGTTTGAAAAATAGCCATTTTCTGGTCGATCCAATTTGACTGAAATTGACAAAACACATTTTGATTTACCACGCTCACATATTAATTCCAAAAATTATGAAAATTTGGAATCTTGCAATAATTTGACATTTCGGATCCAACCAAAGTGGTTTCACTTAAAACGAATGTCGTTTGCAAAATGACTATTTATAATGGCTATATATTATATTAAATTCCATAGCGACTATTCTGAATATTTAACTAGCCATAAATTTTTATACCTGCTATGAAATTTCAATTTTTCATATCCATTAGAAAGATATACTTAAATAGATTTAAATATTTTTTGTTTTACTGAAATCCGATTCATTTTTAATCCTGTACATTCAATCAAAGTTCAAATTTTCAAACTACCGCGCTATTTCTAATTCCTTTTATAATTAAAATAAATATATTCGTTCTAACTTCAATTAAATAAATTTTTAATCGTTATTATTTAAAATAAATTATTTTAAATATTCAAAATTCATTAAAATTGCCAAAATAAAAAGTTTAAATTGGTTCAGATTTTCCGGGTTGTTACAATCTCCCCTACTTAAAATCTTTTCGTCCTCGAAAAGGAACGGAGCTGAAAGTTATCTAACTAACCAACTCAACTTTCATTCTGGCGTTCATTCTTCAACTTTTCAGTTTCTAAGAATTTTCTAATTTTTCAAAAATTTGGCTAACACCCTGAATTTTTGAATTTTTTGCCATAACTTCCTTTGTATGGGCTGATATTCAAAACCACAACTTGCTCACAAGGCCCTCATCAATCCAAAAGAAAAAGAAAATGCCAAGCGGCTAGCAATCGGCTCATAAAATCATCAAACCCAAACAAAACAGTAAATATGTACCTATTTGTGGGGCATACAATTTCAATCCTCTTCTCTAGCCTCCTTGCTATGACCTATTCATTATGTACACATGTGCATATATGCAATTCCAAATAATTTTCTATTCAGTCCAATATTTGATTTGATTTGGCTTAATTTACCGTTCATTTTCTTCTTAGTTTTTGTCATTCCAATATTTTTATTAGTTAAATTAATAATCATACAATGCAACCAGCAATCGATTAGTTGATTAACTTTTTAAATATATATAACTTTTATACATAGTCAATAATCATATTTCAGTGCAAATCACAACAATGAATTCAAACTATGTTTTGGTTCTCACACCAGTCAATTGGAAATATATAGATATCCTACTTTCGAAACTCGAACACAAATACTGATGATGGGGCTCCATCATCAGAATTGTCTCCGGGCGACTAGAATGTGATTCCATATCTATCCAGTATGTTAAAACTTCGAATATACGTTAATTATGCGTATATTCAAAATCTTTATATACTTGATTGTCCAAATTAAAATAAAATAATATACTCAAATACGTATATTAAGATAAAAATTTCAAAACTAAATTTGTTTTTTATATACTCCTTACACTCATTCTAGGATACTACCGATCCCATCTCTAACGAGTTATTCTCATTGGATATTGCTAATCCAATCTCTGATGAATTCTTTTGTTCGGTTCTAATGTGTCTTGTTCTCGAGCTCTGTAAACCAAAGCTTTGATACCAAATTGAAACGATTACAGATTTCGCCCGGATCTAATCAATCGCTAAATCGACCAAGACAGTTCGAAACCCGAATACGCTAACTTTGGGCATACAACACATCAGAAAAAATAACAAAAGACTTTTATTACATCATAATAATGCAACATTAGAGTACAAAATATCAGAGTACATCGAATACAATAATACAACAGCGGAAGATTAAATTATAACAAATTTAATACAACGCAGAGGAAGACTATCAATGCTCTGGACGCAGCTTTAAGCTTCAATCCAGAATCCTACTCAATAAATAAATATCTGCAAAGCAAACCACTCAACTACCCTTGTGGAAAATAAGGACACCTGAGTTTGCAAGTGAAACAAACTATGAGTCAGTCATGGGATTGGTATGAAAAATCTTAACTTATTTAATAATAAGACTAATCACAGGACCACGCCGCTAACGCGGAACGGGTTTACTCCATTGGATTGCCAGTGCATAAACAACAACCATAAATAAACTTATGGATCTACAATGCATCATACAACATGCAATTTTTCCCAATCTACCCATTTAGGCTTAATCCCTAAACTTAGATTTCAAAATCCAATTCTCTTTACAGAAATTATTCCTTTGGACTTTATTTCCCGATTTCTTATTTCAAATCATTTGAAATACATATCTAGCTTTTATAATAAAATAGATTTCACTTCGGGATCTCAAAACAAAATCTTTGGAAATATGAGTTCCAAAAAATGCATAAAAATAAATATGAAACCAAATATCGGGCTCCCCTTAGACAAGGCTACAGGATTCACCTCGCCAACTCGATATATATATACATATATATATATATGATGATTAAACAGGCTGAACAGAAGGTGTCACTGCTAGAACCTGAAGTTGATCTTCATCCAGAGGATATGCAAATTTATGATGATTATCTACAAGCAAAGAAGGAGTATCAAGAATTACAATATATATATATTTCAGAAGTTTTAAACAACAAGCAAAGATTTCTTGGTTGCAGCAAGGTGATACAAACTCAAAATTTTTCTATTCTCGTATGTCTAATAGAAGATATTTCAACCATATTAGAGCATTAATTGATTCTAATGGATCCTTGTTGTTTAAAGCAAATGAAATTGAATCAGCAGCCATCAATTATTTTTCTTCTTTGTTTAATGGTCCTAAATCAAGTGAATTACCTCATTTCCTGCCTATTTCCTTTATAAATGAGCAAGGTCAAAGAAGCTTATTGAAAAAAGTTGATTTAGTTGAAGTCAAAGAAGCAGTTTTCTCAATTCATGATGAATCAAGTCCTGGACCTGATGGTATGAGTGTTAATTTTTTTAAAGTTCATTAGGAGAGTATTAAATCTGAATTATTGGAAGCTATTTCAGATATATTTCTTTCTAGAAAATTACCCAAAGCTTTAAATCATACCTTTATAACACTTGTACCTAAAAATGATAAGCCATCAGAAATCTCTCATTACATGCCAATTTCATGTTGCAATGTCTATTATAAAAAAAATTCAAAATTTTTATGTAATAGATTAAAACCTTTTCTTCCATTTCTAGTGTCTGAAAATCAGAGTGCATTTATCAAAGGAAGATATATTGGTGAAAATATCCTCTTAGCTCATGAGCTGTTGAGAGATTTCAAAAAAGTTGGAATGCCAAAAATGAGTATTAAAATAGACTTGCAGAAAGCATATGATAAAGTAAATAGGGAATTAATATGTTTTTTGATGGAAAAAATGAAGTTCCCTAATCACTTTATAAAATTGATATATGAGTGCATGGAATCAACTACATTCTCAATTATGATACAAGGTATTCCTAAGGGTTTTATTACATCTACAAGAGGTATTAGGCAGAGGGACCCCTTATCACCATATTCGTTTGCTATTTGCATGCAATATTTTACTTTTCTGATGGATGAGGCAACTGTTTCAAAGTCATTTCAACCAAGTAGTAAAATTCAGCCAGTAATTTCTCACCTCCTATATACATATAACTTAATGATGTTTGGTAAATCTTCTACTCTTAATGCAGCTAATTTAAAAGGAATTTTTCAAAACCTAAGTATTTATGCAGACCTGAATGTAAATGCTTCTAAAACTAAAATATTTTTTAGTATTTCTACGTTGAATAGTAGTGAAATACTAGATATATTGGGTTTTGAGCAAGGAATATTGCCAGTGAAATATTTGGGTTTTCCTCTTTCATCTAAGTACTTGCATTATTCTGAATGCAATTCCCTAATTCAAAGAGTTCAAAATAAGATTCAAGGTTGGAAAACTAAACTGTTAAGTTTTGCTGGGCATGCAGAATTAATTAATTCAGTGATCACTCCTATTATTCTGTATTGGCTATTCATCTACCAAATACCAGAATTTACACTGGATAAATTATAGTCTCTTTGTGCTGATTTTTTCTAGGGAGGAATTGCTCATAAGGTTGCATGGTTTACTCTGTGTAAACCTAAGAATGAAGGGGGAATTGGTCTAAAGAATTTGTCAGATCTGAAAAAAGTTGCATGTATTAAACTATTGTGGAATTTTCTATATAATACTTCTTTATGGAGTAGATGGATTCATAATAAATATTGCAGGAATGATCATTTTTGGTCAATGGCAGCTGATCCAAATTCTTCTATTACATGGAAAGCTATTCTAAAACTTAGATCTAATTCAAAGCAACTTTTTAATAAGGTAATATGTAAAGGAGAGAATACTTATCTGTGGTATGATCCTTGGATCAATTGTAAATGCATGGTGGATCTTTTGGGTTTTGATAGGCTTCAGATAATTAGTAACTCTGAACAAAAAGTCAGCTCCATAATCAGAAATGAAGAATTTTATCCAGAAATTCATCCAGCGACAAGAGAATTAATTGAAGAAATCAGTCCAATAGTGGTTAATTCTAGTCAAAATCAGGACTTCTATGAGTGGTGTGAAGGTGGAATATTTTTATTTCATAAAGTATGGGAGTATACTCGTACAAATGGGGTTTCAGATCCAATTTTCTCACTAGTGTGGCATAAGAAAAACAGTAAAAGAATGTCTTTTATCTCTTACCTTGCTGTGTTAGGAAGATTGAACACCAAAGATCGCTTGCTTCGGTGCAGTCCTGTTGAAAATATTATGTGCCCTCTTTGTGATAACCATGCTGAATCCATAAACCATTTGTTCTTTCAATGTGATTTTTTCTCCTTTATTCGGCTATCATTAAAACAAAAACTTGATTTGCCACTTCATCTTCTTGCTAATCTTCAGGAAGAAGCTCGAACCCTAATTTCCCAATTCTCGGCTAAGGACCAAATTAGAGACATAGCATTTGGTGCTTTCACGACTGTGGTGTATTTTATCTGGAGGGAGAGAAACATGAGAGTATTTCAGAATTGAAGAACTCTTGCATCAATTACTTTGTTGAAGATTGAGAAGGAGATTGTAGATCTGGTTTGTGGAAATGGATCTAAAACTGCTCATACTTTGAGGAATGAACAGATGTTAGCTCGATAGGGGATTGAACTGATTGACTCTGGATAGTTCGAAGTAGTTTGACTCCTGTTATGTCGGTGATGGGCTCTGGGCTTCAATGGGCCGGTGAAGGACTTTAAAATACAATTTTATTTTGTTTTGTTGGCTTTTGTCTATCTTGTTGTATTTTCTTTTGGTTATCGTTTATAGATGATGTATTAACCAAATTTATAAGTACACTTTCTCCTTGTAAGGTACCCACTAGGGGGATTGCAAGATTTTAACGAGGCTTATAAAGGAGGTTGTTATTGGTTTTAGCAATAAAGTGAACCAATTTTCAAATATATATATATATATATATATATCTGTGTGTGTGTACCTCCCATCTAGGAGCACGCTACACTAACGATGCACCATCCCACACTATCGGGGAAGACATACACCGCCCTCATCCACCACCATCCCCTGTGTTTTAGTCGTCCGGGTCACCCACATCTTTAGCCACATACTAAATCATTTCATATCCTGAAGTATGGAAAATCATTTCACAACATAATAATCACAAGTACTTTCAAATCTATATGGATTTCCAATTCAAAATCATTTCGAAATCATCGGGTATAGCCCTCGAAATCCTTTTTGTTTTATAAAACAGTTTATAAAACGCCCCCTGTCCAAAATTGGGAATACTATTCTTTTGATTTAATAAATATCATTTCAAAATCATTTATTAAATTTTGAAATAAAAAACATCGCTAAACACCTTATTGTAACGACCCGCATTCTACGTATCGAAGGATCGTAGAATATTTATTTCTCTCACATACGAAGTCGTATGGTCATGTAACTTTGGGAGACGACTATTGGGCTCATTTCCCCTATTCATGATTTTTGCCGATTTTTAAATGACCATTTTGCCCCTAGCTGATCTTGTTTCGGCCATAACTTTGAATTGGAAAGGAGTTTTGACTTGAAACCACTTCCATTAGATCCGGATGATTGTTTACCTTTCCGTAGAATGGTCATATGTGAAAAATGGACTTACCATTTGGGAGATATGGCTGAAATAAGGTTTGGAAGATGAAAAAACTTCTTAACCGGGCCAAATGAGGTGATTAGTGAATGGGCCCATAACCCATTTCGGGATTAGGATTATGGGGAGGCTGAAATGAGCTAGGTTTTCATTTCAGTTTTCTAGCTGCCACTTTCATTCTAAGAACCCTAACAATGGCCTCTAACATCTAGAATAGCACCAAAGCAAGGTTATAACTACTGTGTTGTCTTGGGAACAACGCCAAAACAGAGGAGAGTTCAGTTTTGAAAGTTTATTTGTGGCTAAGGTGAGTGATTTGCATAGTTCCTCACTAATTATGGTTAATTAAGGGTAATTAGTGATTATTAGTGAAATTATACATGTTAAAAATCTGGAAAAATATTTATAAATTTCGAAATATTGTTTTAGGCCTCTGTTAGAAATTTGGGTTAATTTAGTTAAGTTTTACTAATCATATCATTAGTTTGGCTTAATCATGCTTAAGGGAAAATATGGGATTTTGGCTATGTTTGATCCATTTTAACATATCAAATTGTTGTTTTAGTGTTTGTGTTCAACTCTATATGTTGCTATGACTGTATGGTATGCTTTGTGATTGATTAGAAAAGTTAGATTGGTCGGAAACGCTGTCGTATGACGTAAAACAGTCGCTGGAAAGTTGCAGGATACTGTGCAGGAACCGGATCGGATCGCCCTACACGACCCCGATCCGCTCATGAATGATGGCACCTCCGATCCGAACCTCTCGCACTTACCAATCATGAACCGATGCTTGGGCCACGACCTGAAGTCCTCCAATCCGAACCGCCCTAAGGGACGAGTCAATCCGAACAAATGAAGGAACTCGACCCGATCCGAAGGGGTCCCACGAACCGAAGCTCAGCTCGAACTAAAGGGAGGCCGATCCGATCAGGGAGGCACGACCCGACCCGGAGCAGGGATCACCTACGAACTGAACTAGAGCATGATGTCGGGACCAGGAGCATGGGCACCACGACCCGATCCAATGTAGGTGGCTCAAACCGATCCGAAGGAGGATGATGACCACGAACCGAACTCAGAAGTTTGAACGCAAGGCATGGGTTGCGAACCAAATGAAGCCCGATCCAGAGAAGACCAAAACCCGAGATGCAAAGGTAGTCCAAATGGGAAGTTTGTACCCAGGATCCAGTTGGGAACCAACGGGTCAACTTCATGGGTAAGGCTTTGCTGTGGGACGTGTGCAAAGGGGTTATCGATGTCCATGGTTTTGATTCACCACCGAGATGGATGTTTGGCTGCATATTAGTGCAGTGGGGTAGTTATTACTCCATGGGGCAGAGTGATTGTAGCATGGCTATGATCTAGTGCAGTGGAGTTGTTATGACTTCATGAGGCAGAGTGGACATAGCAAAGACTAGTGGCTATGGATCAATGCAGTGGTGTCATCATGACTCCATGGGACAGAGTGATCATAGCAAGGAATAAGGCGATCAAAGTGGTGGATGTAGTATGCTTTACGCACTGAGTGAGAGATGTGAGGATGGTTGCTATGTTTGATTGTTTGCTTTCACTATGACATGCACACCCACACCCCCGTATTCTTTACACCATATGTTAGTGGCACCTTAGAGTATTGAGCGTTATGTTGTGCTAACTCTTTGGTTGCAGATCCAGGTATGGTTTAGTATACCTGTTATTGTTCTGTTTTGATGCTTATCGCTCATACCAGACTTTTGACTGACCCAGAGTTTTATGTCTCTTCTTATTACTCTGGGTGCTCTTAAACGGGCAGACTAGATACATGTTAGGTGGTATGCACGAGTAGCTGTACCGAAGACGAGCAGGAGGCTCCTACGTATTATCTAAATATATTCTACCTATGTCGCTGTTGGTCACTACTTTGGGCATTAGTAGTGTACCTTTCCTTTGCTTTAGAGACAGTTTTAAAGTTGGAATAATGATGATGTGGAACATAAGCTGTATTTGGATTTTCCGTTGCTATAATGTTTAGTTTTCAGCTTATACACTGTCTCGTCTGTTTATGTCAAAGTATGTTATTATTATATTTTATCCCATGCGCTGTGAGACATTCTACAGGTTCCTTGATAGTTAAAATTCCTTACCTTTCCTCTCTTTGATGACCGTCCCGTGCTGGTTGGACATCGGCACAGCGCACTTTCATTGGAAATGTCGGCTGGTGCAGGGCGGGTCATCACATTTGGTATCAGAGCTCTAGGTTGCGTAGTTAACCTAGGGAAAGACACCAGGGAGAGATAATACGTATATGAGAGCACGTATTTGTGATTATTTTGGTTTTCAAAAGCTATATATATACTATTAGTATAGCTAAGGATGAAGTCGCACTGCATTGACACCACAAAGAGGATGGTTAATCGTTTCTCATTACAGATTGAATGATGAGCCGATATACGAGAGTTGCTGGTAGAGGAGCCAACAATGGGAATGCTCCTGACATGAGGGCTATGTTTACTGACTTCATGAGAGAGATGCTTAGAAATGTGCAAGGAGCAGTTCCCAATGCTGCAAATGATGGTGGTGCAGCGGTGTAGGCGCCTAGGGCCGATTTCACCAAGCTATGCAAGGATTACACTAGTCTTGGTGGAAAGACATTCCACGGAACGGAATCGGCCACGGATGTTCAGGATTGGTTGGATAGCTGTGAGCGTATCTTCGAAAGCTTAGGTATCGAGAATGCGATGAAAAGAAAGCTAGCGTCCCGTCGGCTGCAAGGACGGGCAATGAATTGGTGGAACGCTATTAAGGAAGCTACTCCAAAGGATCAAGTTACACGGGATCAGTTTAAGGCCTGATTCGATGAAAATTTTATCCCAGCTGCTCAGAAGTCAGAGTTGTTTAGGAAATTTTTGGAGCTCAAGAAGAATGGTAGAGCTGTCTTAGAGTATATTGCTGAGTTCGATACATTATCAAATATGGATTATCCCTCATTGACACTCCCGAGAAGAAGAATGAGAAATTTATAACAGTCTTGGATCAGTACTTGGGGGAAAGGCTTATTAACCATATCGATGAGACATTTGAATCGATTGTGGGGAAAGCTTTGAGATCGGAGAGTCTATACCCCCAGAAAAAGACTAAGGTTGCATCCGCGGAAGACCCAAAGTCGCAAGTAAGCGGTGGAGGCAAGAATGGTTCTCAGAATAAGAGAAAGCAAAATCAGACCAAAGATGGCCAGAAGAAAAAGAACAAGAAAGATGTTGAGTGCTTCAGCTGTGGTAAGAAGGGCCACTATGCCAAAGAATGCCGGGCCAAGCCAGCGGATAGGAAGTGCTTCAACTGTGGCCAAGTGGGGGCATCACAAGGATAAGTGTCCGCAACCCCCTAAAGAAAAGCAAATTGTGAAAGCATATGCTATCAATGATGTTCCTTCTTCTTCGAATTCCCCAACCGCAACGGAGAAAGGAAAGAATGTTGTTATTCAAGGTATGCTTTCTGTTTATGATGTTCCTGTTCGAGTATTGTTTGATACCGTAGCTTCCCGTTCCTTCGTATCTAGTGACCTGGTAGATAGGTTGGGATTAGAACCCGAGATAGTCAATAGACCTTTAGCGGTGACGAACCCCATTGGTGGTTCGACTAGCCTTAGCATGATTTGTCGTAATGTGGACTTATCGAGTCATGGATGCATGTTTGTTTGTGATTGTTTTGTTTTGGGCATTACTGGGTTTGGCATTATTTTGGGAGTCGATCGGCTCCAAAGGTACGGGGTGGTGGTAGACTGTGAGGGCTTTTTGGTGACAGTTAGAGCGGATGATGGGCGGAGGGTAGTGTTTGGTGGTCTACCTAATGATGGGGTAATGGCTAGTTTTCTAAATTCCCTCGACATCCCGCATGATGAGTTGTTAGATGTGCCCGTGGCTAGCAAGTATCTGGACGTCTTCGGGGAAGTGACCGGACATCCACCACATCGAGAGATTGAGTTCCGTATTGATTTAGCAAAAGAAGCCAGACTTATAGTGATGCCACTTCGTCGTATGGCACCAAGGGAGCAGCGAGAGCTCGGGGTGCAAGTAAGCAATCTTTTGAAGAAGGGATTTATCAGAAGAAGTGTTTCTGAGTGGGGAGCGCCAGTTGTGTTTGCTACCAAGGCAGATGGTTCCCTTCGATTGTGTGTGGACTACCATGAATTGAATAAAGTGATGAGGAAGAATAAGTATCCTCTAATGAGGATAGATGATTTGTTTGATCAGTTGAGTGGCGCGAGAGTGTTCTCCCAGTTAGATCTCGCGATAGGCTTTCATCAGCTTAGAGTAGAAGATGAGAGTATAGCTAAAACAACCTTTCGAACGCCGTCTGAATTTTATGAGTGGTTGGTCATGCCATTTGGGTTGACCAATGCACCAACATATTTTGTGGACCTTATGAACAGGGTATTCATAGATCAGTTGAATAAGTTTGTTCTTGTGTTCATGGACGATATACTTGTTTATTCGAGGAAAGAGGAAGAACACAAGGAACACTTGAGGATAGTGATGGAGGTGTTGAGAAAACGCCAATTGAAAGCGAAGTTTTCTAAGTGTCACTTCTGGAGGAGGGAAGTGAGGTTCTTGGGCCATGTTGTTTCAGAGAATGGTATCGCTGTGGATCCTGCGAAAGTGGCTACGGTACAAGATTGGTCTACGCCCAAGAATGCAACAGACATAAGAAGTTTCTTGGGGTTAGCTGGATATTACCGTAAGTTTATCCAAGACTTCTCTAAGATAGCAGCACCGTTGACTCAGTTGACCAAGAACAATCAAGCTTTCGTCTGGGACGAAAAGTGCAAGAATGCATTCAAGAGCCTAAAGGAAAAGTTGACATGTGCACCAGTGTTAGTCATTCCTAAGGGTAATGAAGAGATGACAGTATATACGGACGCATGTGGTATGGGGCTAGGTGCTGTATTGATGCAAGGAGGTAGGGTTGTAGCTTATGCAAGTCGGCAATTGAAACTGCACGAGAGAAGATACCTTACCCATGATTTGGAATTAACAGCGATCGTGTTCACATTGAAGATGTGGAGACATTATCTCTTGGGAGAAGGATTCGAGTTGTTTACTGACCATAAGTCATTAAAGTATCTTTTCTCAAAAAGGATCTAAACCTCCGACAACAAAGATGGTTAGAATTCTTGGCTTCCTATGATTTCGACATCGCATATACACCAGGAAAGGGCAATGCGGTGGCTGATGCATTGAGTAGAAGACATGCCAGTTTAGGGGCTATGTTTCTAGAATGGAAGCAACTGGAATACATCGCTGGGTATGATTTTAAAGCAAAGTGCGAATTGGATCCAGAAATGTTAGCAAATTTGATGATCAGACCCACTTTGATTGAGCGGATCGGCTCCAGTTAGAGGGATGATCCTAACCTATTGAAAATCATCTCAATATTAGAGATGGGAATCGACGAAGAGGTGAAAAAGTATGGGCTTGATCGAGAAGGATGGCTTAGAAAGAATGGAAGACTTGTTATGCCCAATGTCAATGGATTGAGAGATGAAGTGCTTAGAGAATGTCATCACTCAAAATTGACTATACATCCCGGTGGTAACAAGATGTATCGAGACATGAAGCAGACCTACTACTGGGAAGGGATGAAAAGAGACGTTGGGAAGTTTATATCCAAATGCATGAATTGCCAGCTAGTTAAAGCTAAGCAAAAGAAGCCTAGTGGCTTGTTACAACCATTAGAAATTCCAAAATGGAAATAGGAACAAGTCTCAATGGATTTCATTGATGGGTTACCAAGGACTAGATCGGGCCACGATAGCATTTGTGTGATTGTGGACCGATTGACCAAGAGTGCAAGGTTTATACCCGTTAAGTCAAACAGGACGGCAACTAAGTTAGCGGAACTGTATATAGAGTGGGTAGTGAGATTTCATGGAATACCCAAAGGCATTGTGAGTGACCGAGATCCGTTGTTCACTAGTGGGTTTTGGAAGAGCTTACAAGAGGCGTTAGGATCAGAACTACATCTCAGTACCGCGTATCATCCTCAAACCGACGGTCAAACAGAGAGGGTGAATCGAGTATTAGAAGACCTCTTGAGTGCCTGTGTATTGGATTTTGGTGGATCATGGGATGCCCATTGCATCTAGTAGAGTTTGCATATAATAATAGTTATCAATCCAGTATCGGTATGGCTCCATTTGAAGCTTTGTACAGAAGACCGTGTAACTCACCATCATGTTGGTTAGAAATTGGTGAGAAGTTTGTGCTTGGACCAAATGTAATAAGAGAAACCTCGGATAAGATCAAGATTATCCGACAGTGAATGAGGGCTGCCCAAGATAGGCAGAAGAGTTATGCTGATAAGAGGAGAAGAGATTTAAAGTTCTCTATTGGTGACTTGGTGTTTGTCAAGATTTCTCCGTTAAAGAGCGTGATTCAGTTTGGCAGGAGAGGTAAGTTGGCTCCAAGATTTGTTGGACCATTCCCAGTTCTCGAACAAGTTGGGAATTTGGCGTATAAAGTTGAATTACCAGACAAGATGGCAGGAGTTCACAACGTATTTCATGTTTCCAAGTTGAGGAAATTCGTGCACGACCCCGATGTGACTATTTCACCTGATCAGTTGGATGACATCGAGGTTGAACCCGAGGCGGTTGGGAACCGCAAGCCTATGCGTATTGTTGGGAACGATACGAAGCAACTGCGAAGGAAGGCAGTGAAATTAGTCAAAGTTCAATGGGGCGAGAATGAGAATGACTGTACCTGGGAGACAGAGGAGAGAATTAGGAAGACGTATCCAGAACTCTTCGTCTGGTAAGATTTTCGTTTCGATTTAGTCTTTCCGCATGCTAGGATAAGTCTGTTTTGTTTGTTTGCATGTTTCATTGTTGTATATGGCTGGTAGTCATGCGGGATCCTTTGTATGTTTTGGGTTAAGGAATTTCGGGGACGGAATTTCTTAAAGGGGGGGGGGGGGGAATGTACCCACATTCTACGTATCAAAGTATCGTAGAATATTTATTTCTCTCACATACGAAGTTGTATGGTCATGTAACTTTGGGAGACGACTATTGGGGCCATTTCCCCTATTCATGATTTTTGCCGATTTTTAAATGACCATTTTGCCCCCAGCTGATCTTGTTTCGGCCATAATTTTTGATTGGAAAGGAGTTTTGATTTGAAACCATTTCCATTAGATCCGAATGATGGTTTACCTTTCCGTAGAGTGGTCATATGTGAAAAATGGACTTACCATTTGGGAGATATGTCTGAAATAAGGTTTGAAAGATGAAAAAACTGCTTAACCGGGCCAAATGAGGTGATTAGTGAATGGGCCCATAACCCATTTTGGGATTAGGGTTATGGGGAGGCTGAAATGAGCTAGGTTTTCATTTCATTTCAGTTTTCTAGCCGCCACTTTCATTCTAAGAACCCTAACATTGGCCTCCAACATCTAGGATCACCTCTAATCACTTTCTAATCAAGTATTAGCCTAATCTACGTCAAATCAAAGGGGAATAGCACCAAAGCAATGTTAGAACTGCTGTGTTGTCTTGGGAACAACGCCAAAACAGAGGATAGTTCAGTTTTGAAAGTTTATTTGTGGCTAAGGTGAGTGATTTGCATAGTTCCTCACTAATTATAGTTAATTAAGGGTAATTAGTGATAATTAGTGAAATTATACATGTTAAAAATCTGGAAAAATATTTATAAATTTCGAAATATTGTTTTAGACCTCTGTTAGAAATTTGGGTTAATTTAGTTAAGTTTTGCTAATCTTATCATTAGTTTGGCTTAATCATGCTTAAGGGAAAATATGTGATTTTGGCTATGTTTGATCCATTTTAACATATTAAATTGTTGTTTTAGTGTTTGTGGTCAACTCTATATGTTGTTATGACTGTATGGTATGCTTTGTGATTGATTAGGAAAGTTAGATTGGTTGGAAACGCCGTCGTATGGCATAAAACAGTCGCTGAAAAGTTGCAGGATACTGTGCAGGAACCGGATCGGATCGCCCTACCCGACCCCGATCCGCTCATGAATGATGGCACCTCCGATCCGAACCTCTCGCGCTTACCAATCACAAACCGATGCTTGGGCCACGACCTGAAGTCCTCCAATCCAAACCGCCTTGAGGGGGAATCCACGAGTCGATCCGAACAAATGAAGGAACTCGACCCGATCCGAAGCTCAGCTCGAACCAAAGGGAGGCCGATCCGATCAGGGAGGCACGACCCGACCTGGAACATGGATCACCTACGAACTGAACTGGAGGATGTCACGACCAAGAGTTTGGGCACCACGACCCGATCCGACGCAGGTGGCTCGATTCGATCCGAAGGAGGATGATGACCACGAACTGAACTCAGAAGTTCGAACGCGAGGCATGGGTTGCGAACCAAATGAAGACCGATCCGAGGAAGACCAAAACCCGAGATGCAAAGGTAGTCCAAATGAGAAGTTTGTACCTAGGATCAAATTGGGAACTAACGGGTCAACTTCATGAGTTGAGCTTTGCTGCGGGACGTGTGCAAAGGGGTTATCGACGTCCATGGCTTTGATTCACCACCGATACGGATGTTAGGCTACGTATCAGTGCAGTGGGGTAGTTATTACTCCATGGGGCAGAGTGATCGTAGCATGGCTAAGAGCCAGTGCAGTGGAGTTGTTATGACTTCATGAGGCAGAGTGGACATAGCAAAGACTAGTGGCTATGGATCAGTGCAGTGGTGTCATCATGACTCCATGGGGCAGAGTGATCATAGCAAGGAATAGGGCGATCAAAGTGGTGGATATCGTATGCTTTACGCACTGAGTGAGAGATGTAAGGATGGTTGCTATGTTTGATTGTTTGTTTTCACTATGACATGCACACCCCCACCCCCGTATTCTTTACACCATATGTTAGTGGCACCTTAGAGGATTGAGCGGTATGTTGTGCTAACTCTTTAGTTGCAGGTCCAGATTCAGGTATGGTTTAGTGTGCCTGTTATTGTTTTGTTTTGATGCTTATCGCTCATACCAGACTTTTTTCTGACCCAGAGTTTTATGTCTCCTCTTATTACTCTTGGAGCTCTTAAACGGGCAGACTAAAGACATGTTAGGTGGTATGCACGAGTAGCTGTACCGAAGACGAGCAGGAGGCTCCTACGTATTATCTACATATATTCTCCCTGTGTCGCTGCTGGTCACTACTTTGGGCATTAGTAGTGTACCTTTCCTTTCCTTTGCTTTAGAGACAGTTTTAAAGTTGTAATAATGATGTGGAACATATGCTGTATTTGGATTTTCCACTGCTATGATGTTTAGTTTTCAGCTTATACACTGTCTCGCCTGTTTATGTCAAAGTATATTATTATTATATTTTATCCCATGCACTGTGAGATATTCTACAGGTTCCTTGATAGTTCAAATTCCTTACCTTGCCTCTCTTTGATGACCGTCCCGTGCCGGTTGGACATCGGCACAGTGCACTTTCATTGGAAATGTCGGCCGGTGCGGGGCGGGTCGTCACACTTATAGTCAAATCGTGAAGTGTTTCATAAGGTGTTAGCACACAGATATTTTTGCCCAACCCAATGCTAAATATAAAAGCATATTTTGCTCATAAACTGGTCAAGCACAATCCAAACAGTCAATTCATCACAATCCATATCAATAACCAAGCGTATTTGGTTCAATCACATTTCATGTTACAATAAAATAGTATTTTATTGTCTACACATTTTCTACATTTCATATGTATAAATAAAAAGAACAATTTATTTTCTATACAATTTCTACATTTCATATGCATACAATAAAAATAATATTTTATTGTCTATATAATTTCTACATTTCATATGCATACAATAAAAAGAATATTTTATTGTCCACACATTTTTACATTTCATATGCATACAATAAAAAGAATATTTTATTATTCACACATTTTTACATTTCATATGCATACAATAAAAATAATAATTTATTGTCTATACATTTTTACATTTCATATGCATACAATAAAATGAATATTTTATTGTTTATACATTTTTACATTTCATATGCATACAATAAAAAGAATATTTTATTGTTTATACATTTTTACATTTCATATGCATACAATAAAAAAAAATTATTGTCTACACATCCTATGTTCAACATGACAAATAAAAAGAAGAATTTTATATTCATAACATTGTCTATGTTGTTAATGAAAAATAAAAAGAGATTTTCATTTTCATAACATTTTCTATGTTATCTAATGACAAAGTAAAAAGAGAATTTATTTGCATAACATGTTCTATATTTCTAATGACAAAATAAAATAATAATTTATTTGCTACATGTTTTTTTCAGTGCATATGACTAACAAAAAGAGGATTTTGTTTGTCTACATGTTTCGTATTACCTATGTACAAATAAAAAGAATTTTCGTTTGTATAACAACTTCTATATTTACACGACAAATAAAAAGGAATATTTTTATTTGCATACAATTTCAAACTTCAACATGACAAATAAAAAGAAATATTTTTATTTGCATACAATTTCTAATCTCAACATGACAAATAAAAAGAAATATTTTTATTTGTATACAATTCTATTTTTAACATGACAAATATAAAGAAATATTTTTATTTGTATATACAATTCTATTTTCAACATTACAAATAAAAAGAAATACTTATATTTGTATATAATTCTATTTTTAAACATGACAAATAAAAAGAAATATTTTTATTTGCATACAATTCTATTTTTAAACATGACAAATAAAAATAAATATTTTTATTTGCATATAATTCTATTTTAAACATGGCAAATAAAAAGAAATATTTTTATTTGCATACAATTCTATTTTAAACATGGCAAATAAAAAGAAATATTTTTATTTGCATACAATTCCTACATTAACATGACAATACAAATCTATTTTTAACATGACAAATAAAGATGATATTTTCATTTGTATACAAATCTATTTTTAAAATGACAAATAAAAATGATATTTTTATTTGTATACAATTCCTACATTAACATGACAAATAAAAATGATATTTTTATTTATATAAAAATCTATTTTCAACATGACAAATAAAAATGATATTTTTATTTGTATACAATTCTAATTTCAACATAACAAATAAAAAGAAATATTTTTATTTGCATATAATTCTATTTTTAACATGACAAATAAAAAGAAATATTTTTATTTGCATAAAATTCTATATTTAACATGACAAATAAAAAGAAATATTTTTATTTGCATACAATTCTAATTTCAACGTAACAAATAAAAAGAAATATTTTTATTTGCATACAATTTCTATTTTTCAATTATATTCAATTAAATCAATAGATCACCACAACAGCATCAATCAATCCAAATCAAATCATGTACAACAACAAATTTAATTTAACAGCGTATATTTAAAAATTTCTAAAAATGATATTAATTAATTTTAACTATTTAAATAAGAAATCTTGAGACAACGCAAACTTCCCTGTATAGGAAAGCTCAGATTGAATTTGAGAACACGACAAATCAGAACACAAACAGAAGAACATTTCATTGCTTATTACAAGAATTACATCAGAATACAAGAATATAACAGAGTATGAATAAATAATATACATTCGATAAATATAAGAGATTTAAAATTACATTTAAATACATAGTAGTGGAAAACTAATACAAACACAACTGAAAGAAATACACGGATACAGAGCTTTTTGAATATCCCCCCAGCTGTAAACCAGGATCCTGTGAATATAGTATTTGCAAAACCTAACTACTAGCCGCCCGTGTGGAAAATAAGGGCACTCAGAGTTTAGGTTAAAACAATAAACTCCAGGTCAGTCATGTGACTGGTGTGAGAACTAAAACAGTTATTTATTCTTTACTTTAAAAATAAAGTAAATCAAGGGACCATACCGTATAACATGGAACGGGTTTCCTCCCAAGAATACCAGTGCATAAAACAAACAGCGCAATGCTTTTTTTTGGAAAAATGAAGCTATTATAAGACTCTGGTCCCATCACACAATGCAACGCAAGCCGGAGGATAGAGTTTTCCCTTATAATAGCCAAACATGCTTGGTACGTTTAAAACAAATCATTTGATACTATTATAAGTGCTGAGTGTATAAAACAACTTCAAATATAAATTTATCAATCCTAGACGGCATGGGTACCATATATCATGTCGCCAATACTAGGCTCTACAATCAAAACTGAAATGTCACGTATTGGAAGTTGGATTTCCATCTGTGAACCAAAGCAAGGGATCGTCCTTCCCTCTTCGAAACAATGTAGCCTACCATGTCTCAGACAAGTACTCAGTCAAGCCTTGGATCGTCAGGGTCGGTCCACTCGATGTCGACTAAAATGCCTGAACTCTACGTTTCCACGCCCTATGGGGCGAAAACTGGTCTGCATAAAGACCATACCATCCATCGGCCCCGCAGTGCCGATATATCCGAGGCGCCTCGCTATCCATCATCCACATAAGTAAAACATCTGGGCGTGCAAAACCCAGACACCACTCCTAGCTAGAAGGAAATGCATGTCCTTCCTGAGGTCCTCTCCCGTTTCTGGTTCACACCGGGGTGTGAGGCTCGCGAATTAACGCTATACACAAAGCTATGCTATATTAAAGCTGTGCTTTGATCATCAACCACAGGACTCTGCTTTTCAACAGGAGCCTTGATCATTTGCATCTTAGCATGCTATACTGGCAATTCACGCCATGCAACTGATGTCCATAAATAACATAGAATGAAGTCCAATGTCAGACACACATCCATACAAGTCCGTTCTGGGCCTGAACGAAACCGGAGGCGCCTTATTCCTCGTCCCATATGTCTAATACAGGAGAGAGGTCCTCGCATATCTGGCCGATCTCCAAGTACGTCTGGACGATCACAACTTATTACCTTGTCTTGGGTGTACAACCAATCAAGACATCAGTAATCATCCAAGCGATGTGAAGACCACCAGTCTTCAACCACCGTCTTCATCGTCGACTCATCGCCGATTCAGCTATTCAAAATGGGATAAACCCAGTCTTTCTGAATAACTCACTTATATAATAAACAAGTGCTATAAAAACACAACATACGCCTCATTCCAATTCTGAATATTCTTTTATTTAAATATTCATATCCTTTGGGAAAGGTTCCAATTAATTTTATCAAAGATAAATTCTTTAAATTTATTTTTTAATCTTCCTTTGGATATCAATTCAAACCAAATTATGGTTTATCCAAACTAGTCGGGATTAGCGAACCTTACCGAAGTAACCATTTGTTTAATTTCCCAATCCCAACCTATTCATCCTAAGAACTAAAACTGGTAATACTTCATATCTAACACTATGGTGTTATCGGTAAAATTAATTACCATTTCACGTTCAAATCTAATTAAAGATTTAGCTATCGTCTGGAGTTAAACTGGTGGTACTCCATTTTCAATCATTTCTTAGATTTGATAATTTTAGTTATCAAATTCAACTTTTAATCTATTTAAAGATTCATTAAAACTCTAATTCAGTTTTAATTTCCAAAATTCATTACCTAATGATTATTCAAAGTTAAGAAATTAATCTTATCATTAACAGGTTAAAGAACTAATGTCAATTAAAACACAGCTCACGGTAAACCCAAAATCTTATTCCATTAACAATGGAATTTTCGTGGAAAACAGATCGATATATATAATCGATATAAACTTCCATATCCAACCGATAATATAAATGGAATAACGGCAAGGCCTTTTAAATTCCATATATATTAACAATGTTCCTCCACAGAATCTCACTTCGATTATTATCAAATCGAATTCCGTTTCCATTCCAATATATTAAATTGGAAAACTTTACTTTGGAAAATTTCCATTAAATCTTAATAAAAAGATTTATAAATTCCAAATCACATTACTCTGTTAATCGGGTTAAAGAACGAATGTCGTTTAAAACACAGTTCACAATAAACACAATTCACATTCCATTTTATTCCAATTAAATGTTAATTAATTGGAAACTTTAATAATCTTAATCGAAACATTTATTCTTTTCACACGAGGTTCAAGAACAGTGTTACCGAAGACCCCATTCCCTCAGTGTCTAACCGTAAATTAGTAAGAGAACAATTCCCTACGTTTTAATCCCAAAGGCCTAAACGAACATCAGATCAAAACCCAAGAAACCATTCAACTTATCTAATCTCCAGTTAGTTTCTAATTTCCTTAGCTCCATTGGGTTTAACAACAGTATTATTAAAGATACCATTCACGACAAACCCAAAGTCCAATTTGATATTAAATACAAGGCTCTGAATAGAAAATATATCGCTTATATTCAATATCAAATTCTGAAACCGACAAATATCGTATTGGGAATAACTATATACATATCTTCCAAATTCCTCCACAATATCCGTATAATCATGGAATCCAATATCGAAATATTTCGAAGATAATTTCGATTCAAATCCATTCCAATTCATATACTGGAAATTCTGGTTATTTTTAAAACCATTTCAAATCCAATTTATTTTATTTAAAAATATTGGATTTATAATTCTAGTCCATAACTAGTTCATTTCGATAAAAATATATTTTTATCTTTTCAAATATGGAATTTTTCATTCCAATTCTTTCCAAATCATTTATTATGATTTTATGCAAATTAATGATATTTTTAATAATTTTATCAAGGCATGTACAGTCGATTTCCATAAACGGCCATCGAACTGCACTCACAGCGACCTTTTCCAAATTTGATTTGGACATAATTCCAAATCCAACCGTTATATTTCTAGTTTCTTATATTTGTTAGAAAGCTCTTGTCGATATGAACCCAACGGTTCCGGTTTTAGGAGAATCCTATGGTTGGATCTCCCATAATGCCCATTCGAAGTCAACGGTTGAAATTCACGAACTGCCGCGGCGCGTTCTATTCAGGCCATTGAATATATATAATATATATATTATATATATATTTCATCGATTTCTATTTAAAACGTATTTTATAAATCGTTTTAAATTCGTTTTCAAAATGATTTCAACTTCACATTCAATTTCAAATCAAAATTGAATATTCCATATCATAAATATATAAATGATAATATTTTCAAAACATTGGATTTTGAAATCACTTCCTTTTCGATATTCATTATAAAAATGAATAAAATCAATATAAATATCGTTCATGTCAAAATAGCGTTAATTTAATCAACACGGCTTTATATTTTTAAATATATTCGTGTCCATCCCAAATCGGACATCAAAATCAGATTTTGATCTTTTACTGAATGTTATTTTAAAATATTCATTATTTTAAAATATTCGTTATTTTAAAATATTCATTCTTTCTGAACTGGAATCAGACACAGTCAATTACCATATAATGTTATTTATATGGATTTCATACGCACATATACACAACCATGATCAAACACAGTCAACCGTCATCCAGAGTGCTTTACACAATTGTATAAGCGTTAAAAATAAATAAATAACGCTCATCACAGCCTGTCAATCCATCAATTGACATACCACTAATTATTGGGATCAGTGTATGTCAAATATCATCCCAATACTCGTGTGGGGTTTTCAAACAACAAACACAGATTTTATTTGTGCAGTTGGGAGATGTGTAAAATATATCGTCCCAATCAATATTAGTCAAATGGCTGTACATAAACAAATCATTCGATTTGTAAATGAATATTTATTTTATTCATATACACATTAAAAATTATATTTTTAACGATAAAATATTAATTTCAACACATGAATATTTATATAGTACATTCGAACAAATACATCAACCAAATCAAACAATCAAACAAGTCATCCATGGTCTATGGACGACGGGGAGCAGTTCATATATGCAGTTATAAAATTAGTAACTATACAAAGAAAATTATAGTGAGAAGTTCTCACTTTGGGTTTCCACTCCGCCATTCTATATTTCTGAACGATTCAGAATTTGCCCAAAATTCCAATGCAATCTTTACCCGCTGTTCATAGTAAAAATCACAGTTTTAATATGATGTTTATTTTAAAAATCACATTTTTAATAACGCTTTCCATACATAAAAATCATATTTTTATATCGATGTTTCCTATATAAAAATCATATTTTTATTTCGCTACTGTATATATAAAAATCTTATTTTTATTTCAAATCTACATCAAAAAATCAGATTTTTACAACGCTACTTTCTATATAAAATTTATATTTTTATATCGCTACTTCATTATAAAGATCAAATTTTTATATAACGCTTTTCATATATCAAAAATCCTACCTTTTTGATATTAAAAATCATAACTCTATAATATTAAAAATCTTACTTTTGAAGCTGCTATATAAATTAAAAATCACCTCTTTTACGTTACATATATAAATAAAAATCAAATCTTTTTATTTATAAAAATCAAATCTTTAACATCTCTTCATACATATAAAAATTCGATCTTTATTATATCTTCTTACATATAAAAAATTCGATCTTTATCATATCTTCTTACATATTAAAAATTCGATTTTTATCATACTAAAAAACTAATTTTTATCGTATTAAAAATCTAACTTTTATCGTATTAAAAAAAATCTAACCTTTATAAACTAAAATTCACTTTTTCATGTTATAAAAATCATCACTTTATATGAAAAAAAACTGATTTATAAACTAACTACATTAAATAAAAATAATTAAATAAAAACTCACATTTTTCTCTGTTTTCTTCAGAGGAGGGGAGCCTACATGGACGGTGAACGGTCGGAGGGGGTATGTCGTCGGCGGTGGGTGGCGGGGTCGATTGGAGGTGGGCGGTTTCTGGTGGGTTCAGGGTTTTTTCCGTGGCTTTGAAACAAAAGAGGAGGAGGAGGAGGCTGAGGGGGGAGGGCGGTTTCTGGTCTGAGGTGGAGAAGGAGGTCGGCGCGGTGAGGGGAGTTGGGGGATTGCCTATGGCGGCGCTGGTTCGATTTTAGGGGGGATTTAGGGTTTGGGGTCGCAGGTTCTCGTGTGGAGGGAGGGGGAGGTGGAAGGAGGAGATCGACGGAAAAGGATGGACGACGAGGTAGCGACGACGAATCGTGGGGGAGGGGGGTTGGCTGAGCGATGGGTCAGCGTGATTGTTTTTTTTTCTATTTCCTTTTACTGAACGGGGGAGGGAGAAATTAAAGGGGTGAAGTATTACATAATTTATTTATTTTATTATTTTAAATCCCCAAAGTCAATTTTTTTCTTCAAAGCCCAAATCAGATCCAATGACTGTCGTTCTTAGCATAAAACCCCCTTTCCGGACACAATGGGATATGTCCTGTAAGCCAATTCGGCTGTTATGAACAGTTTCCATTAGAATTACAATATAATTAAATAGAACGATCAATATTGATTTTAACGTACATTTTAATTTACCGGTGCCACATACTAACTCAAAAAAATTCCAAAAAAATAAATCTGGCGATGTTTTGACGATAAGTCCCAACAAAACTAATTTAGTCGAATTTGAAGACCATTTGAAAAATGGCCATTTTCTGGTCGATCCAACTCAACTGAAATTGGCAAAACACGTTTTCTTTTGCCACGCTCACATATTGATTTCAAAAATTCTGAAAATTGGAATCTAGCAATAACTTGACATTCTGGATCCAACAAAAGTGGTTTCGTCAAAAACGGAGGTCGTTTGCAAAATTTCCATTTTTAAGGGCTATATTTCCATAGCGACTATTCTGAATTTTCAACTGGGCATAACTTTTTATTCCCGCTATGAAATTTGGATTTTTCAGATTCGTTGGAAAAGTATTTTCAAATAGATTCACATAGTTTTGATTTCACCAAAATCCGGTTTATTTTAAATCCTGTACATTCAATTGAAATTTGAAATCGAATTTTCAAACTGTAGCGCCATTTCCAATTCCTTTTATAATTAAAATAAATATTTATATTCTAACTTTGATTTAAATAAATATATACGTTCCAATTCTATTCAAAATAAATTTCTTGTCGTTATTATTTGAAATAAATCATTTTATATATTCAAAATTCGTTAAAATTGGCAAAATAAAAAGTTTAAATTGGTTCTGATTTTCTGGGTTGTTACAATCTCCCCCACTTAAAATCTTCTCGTCCTCGAAAAGGAATGGATTTGAAAGTTGTTTAACCAACCAACTCAACTTTCATTCTGGCTTTTATTCTTCAACTTTTCAGTTTCTAAAAATTTACATCTTCAAAATTTGGCTAACACCCTAAATTTTTGAAAAATTTCGCCATAACCTCCTTTGTACTGGGAGCACCAGGAAAATCCCCAAACCGCCACACAGGACCTCTCATCTCAAAAAGAAAAAAAAAGCCAATCGACTCATAAAATCATCTAAACCCAATAAACTAGTAAACATATACCTATTTGTCGGGCATACAATTTTATTCCTCTTCTTAGCTTTCCTTCTATGATCTGTTCAATTTATACACATGTATCTGCATGTAATCCCAAACAAATTTCAATTTAGCTCAACATTTGGTTCAATTTGGCTTAATGGTTCAAAATTTTAATTAATCAAACCAATAATCAAACAACACACCCATCAATCAATTAGTTAATTAGCTTTCAATCATATATCTTTTATACATATATTCGAAATCATGTTTTTGATGCCAATTCCAGTAAACCCTATCTAGTTTCGGTTCTCACACCAGTCAATTGGAAATATATAGAAATCCCACTTTCGAAACTCGAGCACAGATGCTGATGATGTGGCCACATCATCAGAATCATCCCCGGGCGACTAGAGTGTGATTCTACATCTATCCAGCATATTTGAGACTTCGAATATACATTCATGACGCGTATACGCAAAATCTTGATGTACTTGATTGTCCAAATTCAATATAAAATAAATATTCAAATAAGTATTATTGGTATAAAATTTTAAAACTAAATTTGATTGAAAATTTTTCACTCTTCACACTCGTTCTAGGATACTACTGATCCCATCTCTAACGAGTCATTCTCATTGGATATTACTAATCCAATCTCTGATGAATTCTTTTGTTTGGTTCTAACGTGTCTTGTTCTCGAGCTCTGTAAACCAAAGCTTTGATACTAAATGAGATGACCCAAACTTCCCCGTAAAGGAAAGCCGGTTTGAATTTTAGAACACGATAAATCAGAACACAAACCGAAGAACATTTCATTGCTTATTACAAGAATTACATCAGAATACAAGAATATAACAGAGTATGAATAAATAATATACATTCGATAAATATAAGAGATTTAAAATTACATTTAAATACATAGCAGCGGGAAACTAATACAAAAACAACTGAAAGAAATACATGGATACAGAGCTTTCCGAATATCCCTTCAGCTGTAAACCAGGATCCTGTGAATATAATATCTGCAAAACCCAACTACTAGCTGCCCGTGTGGAAAATAAGGGAACCCAGAGTTTAGGTTAAAAAAATAAACTCCGGGTCCGTCATCTGATTGGTGTGAGAACTAAAACAATTATTTAATCTTTACTTTAAAAATAAAGTAAATCAAGGGACCACGCCGTATAACATGGAATGGGTTTCGTCCCAAGAATACCAGTGCATAAAACAAACATCGCAATGTTCTTTTTTGGAAAAATGAAGATATTATAAGACTCAGGTCCCATCACACAATGCAACGCAAGCCGGAGGATAGAGTTTTCCCTTATAATAGCCAAACATGCTTGGTACATAACAAATCATTTGATACTATTATAAGTGCATAGTGTATAAAACAACTTCAAATATAAATTTATCAATCCTAGACGGCATGGGTACCATATATCATGTCGCCAATACTAGGCTCTACAATCAAAACCGAAATGTCACGTATTGGAAGTTGGATTTCCACCTGTGAACCAAGGAAAGGGATCGTCCTTCCCGCTTCGAAATAATCTAGCCAACCATGTCTCATGCAAGTACTCATTCAAGCCTTGGATCGTCAGGGCCGGTCCACTCGATGTGGATTAAAATGCCTGAACACTGCGTTTCCCCGCCCTCTGGGGAGAAAACTGGTCTGTATAAAGACCATACCATCCATCGGCCCCGCAGTGCCGATATATCTGAGGCGCCTTGCTATCCATCATCCACATAAGTAAAACGTCTGGGCGTGCAAAACCCGGACACCACTCCTAGGTAGAAGGAAACGCATGTCATCCTAAGGTCCTCTCCAAGTCTCTGGTTCACACCGAGGTGTGAGGCTCGCGAATTAACACTATACACAAAGCTATGCTATATTAAAGTCATGCTTTGATCATCAACCACATGACGCTACTTTTCAACAGGATCCTTGATCATTTGCATCTTAGCATGCCATATTGGCAATTCACGCCATGCAACTGATGTCCATCAATCACACAGAATGAAGTCCAATGCCAGACACACATCCATACAAGTCCGTTCTAGGCCTGAATGAAACAGGAGGCACCTTATTCCTCGTCCCATATGTCTAATACAGGAGACAGATCCTCACATATCTGGTCGATCTCCAAGTACGTCTGAATGACCACCACTTATTACCTTGTCTTGGGTGTACAGCCCAATCAAGACATCAGTAATCATCCAAACGATGTGAAGACCTATGGTCTTCAACCACCGTCTTCATCATCGATTCATCGCCGATTATGTTATTCAGAATGGGATAAACCCGGTCTTTCTAAATAACTAGCGTGTATAATAAACAAGTGCTATAAAACCACAACATATGCCTCATTCCAGTTCTGAATATTCTTTTATTTAAATATTCATATCCTTTGGGAAAGGTTCCCATTAATTTTATCAAAGATAAATTCTTTCAATTTATTCTTTAATCTTCCTTTGGATATCAATTCAAACCAAATTATGGTTTATCCAAACTAGTCGGGATTAGCGAACCTTACCGAAGTAATCATTTGTTTAATTTCCCAATCCCAACCTATTCATCCCATGAAGTAAAACTGGTAATACTTCATATCCAACACAACGATGTTATCAGTAAAATTAATTACCATTTATGTTCAAATCTAATTAAAGATTTAACTATCGCCTGGAGTAAAACTGGTGGTACTCCATTTTCAATCATTTCTTGAATTTGATAATTTTAGTTATCAAATTCACCTTTCAATCTATTTAAGGATTCATTAAAACTCTAGCTCAGTTTTAATTTCCAAAAATCATTACTTAATGATTATTCAAAGTAAAGAAATTAATCTTATCTTTAACAGGGTTAGTGAACTAATATCAATTAAAACACAGCTCACGGTAAACCCAAATCTTATTCTATTAACAATGGAATATTCATGGAAAACAGATCGATATATACGATCGATATAAACTTCCATATCCAACCGATAATATAAATGGAATAACGACAAAGCCTTTTAAATTCCATATATATTAACAGTCTTCCTCCACAGAAACTCACTTCGATTATTATCAAATCGAATTCCATTTCCATTCCAGTATATTAATTTGGAAAACTTTACTTTGGAAAATTTTCATTAAATCTTAATAAAAAGATTTATAAATTCCAAATCACATTTCTTTGTTAATCGGGTTAAAGAACGAATGTCATTTAAAACACAGTTCACAATAAACCCAATTCACATTCCATTTTATTCCAATTAAATGTTAATTAACTGGAAACTCTAATAATCTTAATCAAAAGATTTTTCTTTTCACATGGGGTTCAAGAACAGTGTTACTGAAGACCCCATTCCCTCAGTCTCTAACCGTAAATTAGTAAGAGAACAATTCCCTAAGTATTAATCCCGAAGGCTGAAACCAACATCAGATCAATACCCAGGAAACCATTCAACTTAGCTAATCTCCAGTTATTTTCTAATTTTCGTTGCTCCATTTGGTTTCAGAACAGTATTATTAAAGTTACCATTCACGATAAACTCAAAATCCAATTTGATATTAAATACAAGTCTCTGAATAGAAAATATATCGGCTTATATTCAATATCAAATTCTGAAACCGACAAATATCGTAATGGGAATAACGATATATATCTTCCAAATTCCTCCATAATATCCGTATAATCACGGAATCGAATATTGAAATATTCCGAAAATAATTTCGATTCAAATCCATTCCAATTCATATAATGGAAATTCTGGTTATTTTTAAAACCATTTCAAATCCAATTTATTTTATTTAAAAATATTGGATTTATAATTCTAGTCCATAACTAGTTCATTTCGATAAAAATATATTTTTATCTTTTCAAATATGGAATTTTTCATCCCAATTTTTTCCAAATCATTTATTATGATTTTACCCAAATTATTGATATTTTAAATAATTTTATCAAGGCCCGTACAGTCGATTTCCATAAACTGCAATCGAACTGCACTTACATCGACCTTTTCCAAATTTGATTTGGACATAATTCCAAATCCAACCGTTAGATTTCCAACTTCTTGTATTCGTTAGAAAGCTCTTCTCGATACGAACCCAATGGTTCCGGTTCAGAAGAATCTGACGGTCCGATCTCTCGTAATGTTTATTCGAGTCAATGGTTGAAATTTGGGAAATACCGCAGCGCGGCGCCTTCTATTCGGGCCATTAAATATATATATAATATATATTTCGTCGATTTCTATTTAAAACGTATTTTATAAATCGTTTTAAATTCGTTTTCAAAACGATTTCAATTTTACATTCAATTTCAAATCAAAATTGAATATTCCATATCATTAATATATAAATGATAATATTTTCAAAACATTAGATTTTGAAATCTCTTCCTTTTCGATATTCATTAAAAAAAAGAATAAAGTCGATATAAATATCGCTCATGTCAAAATGGCGTTAATTTAATCAACACGGCTTGATATATTTAAATATATTTGTATCCATCCCAAATGGGACATCAAAATCAGATTTTGATCTTTTACTGAAAACTATTTTGAAATATTCATTATTTTAAAATATTTGTTATTTTAAAATATTCATTCTTTCTGAATTGGAATCAGACACAGTCAATTAGCATATAATGTTATTTATATGAATTTCATACACACATATACACAACCATAATCAAACACAGTCAACCATCATCCAGAGTGCATTACACAACTGTATAAGCGTAAAAAATAAATAAATAATGCTCATCACTTCCTGTCAATCCATCGATTGACATACCACTAATTATTGGGATTAGTGTATGTCAAATATCATCCCAATACCCGTGAGGGGTTTTCAAACAATAAACACAGATTTTATTTGTGCAGTTGGGTGATGTGTAAAATATATCGTCCCAATCAATATCAGTCAAATGGGTATACATAAACAAATTGTTTGATTTGTAAATGAATATTTATTTTATTCATATACACGTTAAAATTATATTTTTAATGATAAAATATTTATTTCAACACATGAATATTTATATAGTTCATTCAAACAATTACATCAGCCAAACCAAACAATCAAAAAAGTCGCCCATGGTCTGTGGACGACGGGGAGCAGTTCATATATGCAGTTCTAAAATAAATAACTGTACAAAGAAAATTATAGTGAGTAGTTCTCACCTTGGGTTTCCACTCCGCCATTCTATATTTCTGAACAGTTCAGAATTTGCCCAAAATTTCAATGCAATCTTTTCCCACTGTTCATAGTAAAAATCTATTTTTAATATGATGTTTAATTTAAAAATCACATTTTTAATAACGCTTTCAATATACAAAAATCATATTTTTATATCGATGTTTCCTATATAAAAATCATATTTTTATTTCGCTACTGTATATATAAAAATCGTATTTTTATTTCAAATCTACATCAAAAAAATCAGATTTTAACAGCGCAACTTTCTATATAAAATTTATATTTTTATATCGCTACTTCATTATTAAGACCAAATTTTTATATAATGCTTTTCATATATCAAAAATCCTACCTTTTTTATATTAAAAATCATAACTCTTTAACGTCTCTTCATACATATAAAAATTCGATCTTTATCATATCTTCTTACATATAAAAAAATTCAATATTTACCATATCTTCTTACATATAAAAAATTCGATCTTGATCATATTAAAAATCTAGTTTTTATCGTATTAAAAATCTAACTTTTATCGTATAAAAAAATATAACCTTTATAAACTAAAAATCACATTCTTATTTGTAAAAATCACACTTTTATGTTATAAAAATCATCACTTTATATGAAAAAAACTGATTTACAAACTAACTACATTAAATAAAAATAATTAAATAAAAACTCACATTTTTCTCAGTTTTCTTCAGAGGAGGAGGGCCTACATGGACAGTGAACGGTCGGAGGGGGTCTGGCGTCGGTGGTGGGGTCAGCTGGAAGTGGGCGGTTTCTTGTGGGTTCAAGGTTTTTTCCGCGGCTTTGAAACAAAAGAGGAGGAGGAGGCTGAAGGGGGGGAGGGTGGTTTTTGGTCCGAGATGGAAAAGGAGGTCGGCGCGGTGAGGGGAGGTGGGGGATTTCCTGTGGCGACGTTGGTTCGATTTTAGGAGAGGGTTAGGGTTTGGGGTCGCGGGTTCTCGTGTGGAGGAAGGGGGGAGGTGGAAGGAGGATATCGACGGAAGAGGGGGGGCGACGAGGCAGCGACGATGAATCGAGGGGGGGAGGGTTGGCTGAGCGACAAGTCAACGCGATGGTTTTTTTTCTATTTCCTTTTACTGAACGGGGGAGGGAGAAGGTAAAGGGGTGAAGTATTATATAATTTATTTATTTATTATTTTAAATCCTAAAAGTCAATTTTTCTTCGAACCCCAATTTAGATCCAACGACCGTCGTTCCTAGTGTAATACCCCTATTCCGGACAAAATGGGGTATGTACCGCAAGCTAATTCGGCTGTTACAAATAGTTTCCGTTAGAATTACAATATAATTAAATAGAACGATCAATATTGATTTTAATGTACATTTTAATTTACCATGGCCACATACTAACCCAAAAAAATTCCAAAAAAATAAATCTGGCTATGTTTTGACGATACGGTCCGAACAAAACTAATTTCGTCGAATTTGAAGACCGTTTGAAAAATGGCCATTTTCTGGTCGATCCAACTCAACTGAAATTGACAAAACACGTTTTCTTTTGCCACACTCACATATTGATTTCAAAAATTATGAAAATTGGAATCTAGTAATAACTTGACATTTCGGATCAACCAAAAGTGGTTTCCTCAAAAACGGAGGTCGTTTGCAAAATTTCCATTTTTAAGGGCTATATTTCCATAACGACTATTTTTAATTTTCAACTGGGCATAACTTTTTATTCCCGCTATGAAATTTGGATTTTTCAGATTCGTGGAAAGATATTTTCTAATAGATTCAAATATTTTTGGTTTCACCAAAATCCAGTTTATTTTGAATCCTATACATTCGATTGAAATTTGAAATCGATTTTTCAAACTGCAGTGCCATTTCCAATTCCATTTATAATTAAGATAAATATTTATATTCTAACATCGATTTAAATAAATATATACATTCCAAGTCTATTCAAAATAAATTTCTTGTCGTTATTATTTAAAATAAATCATTTTAAATATTCAAAATTCATTAAAATTGCCAAAAAAAAATTGTTCTAATTTTCCGGGTTGTTACAAATCTCACCTTGATCGGTTTCAGAAATCGATAAAATGATTATTTTTAATAAAATTAAACATATGTTTAATTTTATCAAAAATCCATACGGTCTCTGTTTCAGATCTGGTTTGCTCCATCGTGTAGTGTTCGATTTTATGGTTCCAGCGGTTCCTTGTTTGTTGAATTCTGATTATGTAGTACAAAGATATGGCATTTTAAACCTTTATACAACATATAATTTTTGATTTTATTATTTTTAGTCAACCTAATTAATCTATTCCATTCAAAATTGGTCCTAGGGCCCTAGTGTTTCTTCTTCATCGTTTGGAATCCTCCATGCCATCGCACGGTATACCGAGCCCATTTCAAGAATGTAGGGTTACAAATTGCGCCTCCCTGGAGTGATAGGAGCACAATCCAATGATACCACGTCGAAGCCCTTGACAAACCCCTCCGACGCTACGCCTCCGTTGCCCTGAAAACAAGTCCGACCTTTGCGCCTTCCAGATCGGATTCCGACCTCCTTGAGCCAAAATTTCAGATCACCACCATTACGTATGGAGATCTCGAGATGTTCTTCATTTTTGTATTTGGAGTTTTCGAGAATCATTGATCAGATAAGAAGATTGAAGCGGTTTTAATTTCGAACAAACATCGCCATTCATTTTGAATAAGCGGCGACGTTGAAAGATTATAACCGGGACTAGGGTTTTGTAATCCTATATTTATAATATTATATTAATTAATTCTCTAATTTACAAAAAAAACCGTTAATTCCTAATAACTCCAAATGCAGCCCAACGAATGTTGCCCCTAGCCAAATACCCCTATTCCGGACACAATGGACTAGGTCTCATCAGCACATTCGATTGTTTCAGCCCATTTTTCTTTAATTTAAAATATAAAACACTTAATTATTTAATTTGATTGTACATTTTAATTTACCGAAGCCACATATTGATTCTAAAAATTCCCGAAAAATAAATCTAGCTATGTTTTGACGCTACGGTCCTAACAAAATTAATTTTGTCGAAATGGGGAGGCCGTTTGAAAAATGTCCATTTTCTGGTCGATCCAATTTGACTGAAATTAATGAAACACGTTTTGATTTACCACGCTCACATATTAATTCCAAAAATTATGAAAATTTGGAATCTTGTAATAATTTGACATTCAGATCCAACCAAAGTGGTTTCGTCGAAAACGGAAGTCATTTGCAAAATGGCTATTTATAAGGGTTACATATTATATTAAATTTCATAGCGACTATTCTGAATATTTAACTGGCCATAACTTTTTATTCCTGCTATGAAATTTCAATTTTTCAGATCCATTAAAACGATATACTCAAACAGATTTAAATATTTTTGCTTTTATTGAAATCCGATTTATTTTGAATCTTGTACATTCAGTCAAAGTTCAAATTCAAAATTTCAAACTACCGCGCTATTTCTAACTCCTTTTATAATTAAAATATATTCGTTCTAACTTCGATTTAAATAAATTTTTAATCGTTATTATTTAAAAGAAATCATTTTAAATATTCGTTTTAAATATTCAAAATTCATTAAAATTACCAAAATAAAATTTTAATTTGGTTCTGATTTTCCGGGTTGTTACATCTTATCAGTCCTTACCGTGTTTGCTTTACAATTTGTGTTGAATAAAAAATCCATGCCTCAGTTGGTAACTTGTTAAGATTTCCATATTTAATTATTGGAACGCCTAGGCTGTCATTTAGATTTGTTGCATGTAGAATTTTGGACCCCTTTCTTTTGTTAAACCACGCCTAGGCTGTCATTTAGACTTGTTGCATGTAGAATTTTGGACCCCTTTCTTTGGTTAAACCACTCATTGCACCATCCCGTTACCGTCGCATTCATCTTCTACCTATTTTTTTTTCATGATTGAAACTTTATGCTTGGTTTAAATAAAGAACCCGCCAGGCTTAAACCTTATGCGCATGGACTCTCCATATACATATTTTGTAACAATAAATTATTTTACCTAGTCCCGCCGTTGCCATGACTTGCATGTGCCCGATTGTCTCGAGCTTAATCATTGTTTTAGCCATTTAAGGTTGTAACCAGTATTTTTTGTCAGTTTTGCATGTTTCCGTTTATGCTTGTCTAGACTGCCTGGTTCATATTTGCTGCATGGTGAAAAGAAACTACACCTTATTTTGCATATCTTGCCATTCATGCTTACATAGTCCAGATGCATTCATATCTCTCATTGTTGTGGCATTTTCTTTGCATGTGTTTCCTTTGACATTGGTTGTATTGCTCACGCATGCCGCCACATCCATGTGTTTCTTGCTTTTTCATAT
The DNA here is from genome assembly GCA_030737875.1 of Allium sativum. NCBI lineage: Eukaryota > Viridiplantae > Streptophyta > Magnoliopsida > Asparagales > Amaryllidaceae > Allium > Allium sativum. The sequence continues at coordinate 573,754,169 of CM060909.1, read as the reverse complement.
GTCAGCAGTTCATGGGTTATTATACTATACTAGTCGTATTGCTCACGCATGCCGATACATCCATGTGTTTCTTGCTTTGTTATATGTCAGCAGTTCATGGGCTATTTTACTCGAGTTATTTAATATATATTGATAGGATTAAACTAATTATATTTATGTGTTTATCGAAGTTTACTGACTTGAAATAAGTTTAATCCTGACTCGGGTGTTTTGTGTTTTGTGTTTTGCATGGAATGCTCGGGTCAGGCCAGAAGTGTTCTAAGCCTAAAGATTTCAGCTCGCAAAGAGGAAAGAAACACGGAGATGCATGAGCAATCTCGACAATAAAGTGTAAAATTCTATTTGCCTAAAGTTTATGTATAAATTATATTTCTTCCGCTATATAAATTTTTTTAAAACTCTGATATTTATATAAAAATATATTTCTACTGCAATTATTGTACTATGTGATTCTGTATTTAATTATGTTTAAACCCTATAAGCCAATAACAATATGTTTTTTTGAACATTTCGAGTGGTTAGAAGCCGATTTGAGGCGGTCAAAATGCCAGGACGTTACACCTAAGTACTCCCTTACATCTTTCATAAGGTGTGTCTTTCCTTTTAAAAAAACTGAAAACAACAAACAACCAATAAGAACTCAATCTATTACTTTTAAATATACCAAAGCAATTAATCTGGTCACGCAAATGAAAATTTACACACACCAGTTATTAACTTGTCTTGAAACAAGATTTTCCAACATATCTCAAACTGTTACTTTCAACCAAACCAAAAATATTTAGTCAAACACTCAAAAATCCATGCAATTTTTAGATCAATAGCTTTCCTATTAGTATTTAAATTTAATTATTTATGGTTGTGTATTTTATTGACATAGCTCTGATACCAACTGAGAGGTCCCCAAAAATTTCAACAATTTATTTATTTATTTATTTATCATTTACGCAAATCCCGAGTCCTCTGTTGAATCTCACTATTTATCGCTTTAACTATGACAACTATAGATTAGCATATATACTATATCGATTAACTCGGTTTTGCAGGAAGAAATTCGACAAGCAAATTCAAGAACACGAAATGAAGATTATATATGTTGTAAGAGTCTGTTAGTCTTAGATTTATCTGTTAAAATCTTCCTTAATGATCACACACATAGACACATTATATATATATATATATATATATATATATATATATATATGTTTTCAAATGAAATAGGCAAGGATTAAGTTTGTTCTAGAAAACAGATGTCTGAAATGTTTTAGACAGACATCTGTTTACTGAAACAAATTTTATTTTCATACAATATTCAGAAGTCTGTTTTGAAATTTTCAAACATCAGAATCTGCTACGAAATACACCATTTCCTTGCTATTCTATTCTTCAAATCAAAACAGACATCTGAAATTTATATTCAGACATCTGATTACGGAGAGTTGCAACATATTATGAATAGTCACAACTATCTAAATCATATCTCTTGATCAATTCCCTTTGTGATTAGATGTAACCCTTACATATTACAAATAGAGGTTTGATTAAGTGACCAAATCACTGAATTTCATTCTAACTCTTTCTATATTACTCAAAACACTCTAGTCTCTAAAAGCACTCAATTTTCATTTACTTGAGATTTTAATCTTCCATAATCTTTCACAAACTTCACGTTTATCATTAAGGAAAGACTATAGGAAGGGTGTACTTCGTATTGACATATTCGTTTTATCAAGAACACATATAGTCATCAACTATTCTGTATTGAGAAAGTCCTCTTCAGCAATTGAGGCAAGAAATCATGTTCGGCTGTTTGGATAATTGTGAACTTGTTACTCCAGGTAAAGTAAGGGTGATTGTGTTAGTGAAATACCAGAAGGGGGTCTAGGACTGGACGTAGGACAGTGATCCGAACTGGTATAAATCAACTGTGTGAATTTACTTACAACTACTACTTTGCTATATATATCTTTATTATATTCATACTCCACTCCATACGATCCTACCGCAGCTTACTAACTTTCATATGGTATTAGAGCAAGGCCATCCTATAACCGTAACACTATTATTTGGTACTTTGATAAAATGGAGAATAACCCAAGTACTAGCTCAACTACATTTGTTGAAGGACAATCTACTCAAAGACCGCCTCTATTCAATGGACTGCACTATAACTATTGGGCTACGAGAATGAGAATATACATGCAAGCAAGTGGTTTTAGTGCATGGAATGCTACTTAAAAAGAATTTACTGCACCTACGACTGAATACTCCGCATGGACAACAATTCAGAAAGATGAATATGTTATATTGTGCTTTGGATAGGAATGAATTCAATCGTGTCGGCATATGTACCTCAGCATATCAAATATGGGAAACACTTAAAACCATCCATGAAGACACAAGCAAAGCCAGGCAAACAAAGATTTCAATCCTCAAAAATCAATTCCAGAACTTTAAGATGAGGCAAAATGAAACAATCAATGAAATGTATTCAGGGTTCCAAGATATTCTACATGCATTAATAGGACTGGGAGAAAAATATAATGATTTTGATATTGTATCAAAAGTGCTAAATTTTCTAACCGATGATTGGGAGAGAAAAGTACTAGCCATTGAGAAAGCTAATGATTTATCAACTATGAAACCAGAAGAACTCATAGGCAACCTCATGTCTTATGATGTAAATCTTCAAGCAAAAAGAGAATTAGCATATGAGAAAAAGAACGTAGCTTTTCATGCCAATAAAGAAGAATCGAAAACAGAAGACGAGGATTTGGCATTTATTGCTAAAAATTTTAAGAAATTTTTAAAATATAGAAAAGGAAATTTCAAGAAAAATAACTCAAGCAAACCTTCATCCTCAAATTTATAATGCTTTAATTGTCACAAGAAAGGTCACATGATTAAAGACTATCCAAAGCTAAAAGAAAATCAGAAGAGCTTCAACAACAAGAGAAAAAGAAAAAATCAAAAAGGCCTTTTTTGTCACATGGGATGACTCAGATTCAGATTCATCAGACCGTGATAATGATAGCGAAAACGAACAAGAAACTGTATGCTTCATGGCTCGAGAATCTGAAGTAAGTGATCTATCTTATGATGAGTTAATAGAAGTTAATACTGAATTCTTAAACACTATAAAAACTCTTAAGAAAAACTTAAAGAAGCTCGTAAAAATAAGAATAAGGCTGAGTTTGAAAGAGACATGCAAAAAAATGAAAAAATAATCTTAGAAGAAGAACTTGAAAAGGGTCAAGAAACTCTTTCAAATTCAGACAGTCAACTTTCACTTTTGAGTCAAGAAATTGAAACTCAAAAGACAAAGAATGACGAAATTAGTTCTGAAAATCATATTTTAAAAACCAAAATAAAAGAATTATAACTATAAAATAAAAGTATTCAAACCAAGTTAGATAGTGTTTCTAAGAATGTAACTAACTTTAATAAGGGAAGAGAAAACTTATCATGGATCATAGAAAATTCTCAATCATCTTCTAACAAAAATGGTTTAGGATTTAAGAAAGAATAAAAAATTCCTCTAAATAAAAATGTAAAACTAAAGAGGAAAGTTATTCAAAAATTAAAGAAAAATTAAAATATACAAAAAAGATTAATAAAATTGAGATATGGGTTCCAAAAACTAACAATAGTTTGATTAGAAACAAACATATCAAGTCATTTATGGAATCTGTTCATAATAATAAAAATTATTGTACAAAAGAGATACTAAACCCACTTGGGTTTGGCTTCCTAAGATCTAACTCTTAGGACTCTATCAAAAAGTGGGTACCAATGTGCTTATTTCTATTTTGTGTAGGTCCCACTCAAAAAGAGAAAATGGATCTTAGATAGTGCTTGCTCAAAACATATGACTGGAGACAAAGATATGCTTACAAATATTTCATACTTTGATGGTGGCTCTGTTACCTTCGGAGATAACTCAAAAGGCTTTATCATTGGCAAAGGAGATGTGTGCAACTATGGTATTTCAAATTTACCCCTTATTACTAATGTTTCCATAGTTAAAAACTTAAAACATAATTTACTTAGTATTAGTTAATTATGTGACAAAGGTTTTAAAATAACGTTTTCTGAGAATAAATGCAGTATTTTTGACAAAATCAAAACCTTATTTTTGAAGGAAATAGAGATAGAAATATTTATGTTTTGAGTATGAAAGTTAATAATAATAAAGAAATGTGTTTAATAGCCAAACGATTCTTGTTTATGGCACAAGCGTTTCTGTCATATTAACTATAAAACTATACAGAAATTGTCAAAAAATGAATTAGTAAAAGGTTTACCTAAAACAAATTTTAAAGTAAAAAATGTCTACGAAGATTGTCAAACGTGTAAATTAACTAATCTTCATTTAAATCAAAAAAGGTTATATCAACCTTACAACCGTTAGAATTATTACAAAAGGATTTATTTGGCCCTACTCAAGTTCAATCTTTAAATCATATTCGATATGTATTTGTAATAATTGATAATTTTTCAAGATATACATGGACTATTTTTATGAAAATAAAAGTGATACTTTTGAACATTCTAAAGATTTAAAAGTGAAAAATTCTAAATATTTAAAAGTTAAAAATATTCATAGTTATCACGGTGGAGAGTTCAAGAATGAATCTTTTGAACATTTTTGTAAAAAAAAAGGAATAAATCATAATTTTCCTTTTCCTAGAACTCGACAACAAAATGGGGTTGTAGAAAGAAAGAATAGAACTTTACAAGAATGTGCTAGAACTTTATTAAATGGGGGCACTTTACCAAAACAATTTTGAGCAGAAGCTGTAGCAACTGCTTATTACGTATTGAATCGAATTTTCATTCGCCTTCTAACTAAAAATACACCTTACGAACTTTTTAATGGAAGAAAACCAAACATTCCTTATTTTAAAGTTTTTGGCTCTAAATGTCTTATTCTTAACACTAAAGATCAACTTGGAAAATTTGGTCCAAAAGATGATCATGGAATTTTTGTTGGATATTTAGAACGAAGTAAGGCATATCGTATTTTCAATAAATGTACCAACGTTATAAAAAATATTTACACTTATCTTTTGATGAAAATCTAGATAAAAACATAAAAACTACAGATGATGATGAAATTATGGAAAGCACAAATCTTGAAAATACTGATAATAATTCTATAGAACATATTAGATCGCCTCCCAAAATTTTAAGAGACCATCCTACACAAAATATAATTGGAGAAATCGATTCACACGTTCGAACAAGAAATCAATTAAATCAAATGGGTCATGTAGCATTTCTTTTAACTACTGAACCCAAAAATCCAAAAGAAGCCTCTACGGATGGTTACTGGACAATAGCTATGCTAGAGGAATTAAATCAATTTGAACGTAGTGATGTCTAGGAGTTAGTACCTTGACCAAATGATCAATCAGTTATTGGTACAAAATGGGTATATAAAAATAAGGCAGATGAACTTGGAAATATTACAAGAAATAAAGATAGACTAGTTGCACAAGGCTATAATCAAGAGGAAGGCATTGATTATGAAGTAACATTCGCACCTGTAGCATGACTTGAAGCTATACGCATTCTTTTAGCATACGCGTGTTTTCATAATTTCAAACTTTATCAAATGGATGTTAAAAGCACTTTCTAAAATGGTTTTATAAAAGAAAATGTATATGTAGAACAACCACCATTGTTTATATATGAAAAATATCCAGATTACGTTTACAAACTTAAAAAGCCTTTATATGGTTTAAAACAAGCACCACGTGCGTGGTATGAAAGACTTAAAAGTTATTTAATAAATTCTGATTTTTGAATTGGAAAAGTAGATCAAACTTTATTTATTAAAAATACAAATAAAGATATTTTAATTGTACAAATTTATATCAATGATATCATTTTCGGATGAACTAATGAAAGCTTATGTAACGAATTTTCTAAAATTATGACAAACGAATTTGAAATGTCTCATATGGGAGAATTATCATATTTTCTTGGATTACAAATTAAACAAATCTCAAATGGTATTTTCATTAATTAAGAAAAATATTGTAATAATCTAATTAAATGCTTAGGTCTAGATAACACCTCTGGAAAGCCAACTCCAATGAGTACTTCAGTTCATTTTGGAAAGGATGAAAAAGGAAAGAGTGTTGATCAAAAACTATATAGAAGTATGATCAGTTTGTTACTTTATTTAACCGCAAGTCGTCATGACATAATGATGAGTGTGTGTTTATATGCAAGATTCCAAGAAGATCCTAAAGAATCACATTTAAGAGCAGTAAAACAGATTCTAAGCTATCATAATAATACTAAGGACTTCGATCTTTTTATCTGAAAGGATGTCCATTTGAATTAGTATCTTACAGTGATGCTAGTTTTGGTGGATCCCGGACGGATAGAAAAAGTACAAGTGGTACGTGCCATTTCATTGAAAAATCACTTGTATCTTGGTTCAGTAAGAAACAGAATTATGTATCACTCTCTACATGTGAATCAGAATACATATCTACTGCTTTAGCTTGTGCACAGGTAATCTATATGCAATAAACACTCAAAGATTTTAAAGTAAATTTATCTAAATCAATAATATATTGTGATAACACTAGTGCAATAAACTTATCCAAAAACCCTATAAGTCATTCACGAACTAAACATATTGACATTCTTCATCATTTTTTACGAGATAACATAAAAAAAGAAATTAAAACTTTAGAATACGTTTCAACTGAAAATCAGGTTGCCGACATTTTTACTAAACCGCTATTAAAAAAAACTTTTATTAAACTAAGACGTGAATTAGGGATAATGTCAGTTAAAGATATATAGTTTAGTATTACTTTACAAATTTTAAGATGAGTTCGTATACATAATAACTTATTAGCCAAATTCAACTTATTCCTAAAAACACTCTCTTTACTAGAGTATTTCTCTAGCTATAGATTCCTTAAAAACGCCAACCACATGTTTATCTCTTAACCTCAACTATATAAACTTATGTTTTTGTTAAATCAAAACACAGAGTATAAACTCAACAGAAGCTCAAAAACAACTATGTCCTCCAACAACTCAAATTCGTCAATTAATATTACTTTCACAATGGATAGTTCGTCAAACACTCCACAATTTCCCACACCAACTTCTAGAAATGAACCACAATATCGATGGAGTAACTATCACACAGGATTTACTCCGGATGCAAAGAAGGCAAAAAGAGCGCTATTCACATCACCATATATGAAAAGAAAAGTGGATGAAGTTCATCACTATCAAACATAGTAAATAGCACTTCAGAAAGAACTATATTTTGGGAAGAAGGTTACCGCAACACGTTTAAGCCTTCTCAAGAAAATGATTTATAAATTTTATGGTCCAAAAATGAAGGATATTTCTTCACCTTTACCAATTCCACCGGATCCTATTGATCCTTCGTTATCTTATCGAACTGAAAAAGATCTGGTTAATCCTACAATGAAGTATTATACCTTCTCTCCCCAACGACCATCATATAGTCCAAACTCTTGGGACAAGAAATACGAAGCTAATGAAGGGAAAAGTTTTTTAACATCGACGAAGACTCCACCTTCTAAGAATTAACTCTCGTTTAATATTATTATTTACATTTTAATATTTAACTTGTCTTGTCAAAACAATTCTCTATTCATATATAACATAAATTTCTTTCAACGTCTCAAAATTTCTATAAATAGACATCTGATTCAAAGAAGACAGACTTCTGAGTACATGGTATAAAAAGAATTTTAACCTCGAAATAGATGTCTGACTCAAATAAAACAGACATATGAAATGTGTACAAAATGAATTATATTCTTATGGGTTGATTTTTTTTCAAAAACAGACGTCTGATTCATAATTTCAGACATCTTATACCTCGAACAAATATATTTTCATTCACAGAAACAGATGTCTGAGCACAAATAAACAGACATCTGATTTATCCCTAAAATGAAGTATTTTCTTGGGGGTTCCAATTTAAAACAAAACAGGCACCTGTTTACAAATTTCAGACATCTGAATTCGAACAGAAATGTTTTAAAAAAGGGGACACGACTATTACCAACCATCATATCTCTTCATCTTTTCACTTTTTACCATTCCATCTTTTTACCTCATATAAAAACCCTAGCCCCCATTTCTCAAAATCACTCAAATACTTCTCTTTTTTACCACAAAATCAAGGCAAATCGAGGCAAACGTACAAGAGAAGAAGAATCAAATCCTCGTTCTGAAGAATTAATTCAAAAATGGCAATGGGATGATACAGCCAAATCAAGGTATAAGGAAATGAAAGAATCAAAATTCTTTGAAGGATGCTTTTGCTAAGTTTGATACTCTCTCTAATTATAGAATTCTACAATATGCTCGATATTATCACTTCGAATCTCTAGTCGATTTTAACACAAATAATGTCAAAATTTATCCTTTGCTAGTCAAGTTGTTTTAAGAAAACTTGAACCTTGATCATACAAGACCTCAAAACAAAAAGGATTATGTTTGGTCTTGGGTATGTGGAAAACGTATTCCTCTCCCGATTCAGCGATTAGGTTAAATTTTGCAATGTGCTTGGCAAGGAATGATATAGACACAATAGAAGTTGATACGACTACAAGGGATGAGATATCACACAAGTTCCTTTCTGATATTCTTATTAATATGCATGAACTTACCTCCACTCATCTACGACCATAAGATCGATTATTAAATTGAATATTGGTCCGAATAATCCAACCGCGCAAAGGAAGTTATGAAAAAGTCTATAAACATCATTTCCAAGCCTTATATGCCCTATACTCCAATAAGCAAATCAATTGGGCAAAAATCATACTCAATGAATAGACGGATATTACTTACAAGCGTAAATACAAGACTATTCATTACGATGCTTACATTACCCGAATTCTTACCGCTTGTGAGATAACCATACCCGATACTCCATCTTTAAGCATTAAAGAAATTAGTTCAAAAACCTTAAAGCTCATGGATATTGATCCTAATCTGACAACTTTGGAGTATATGTCTTTAGAGACTTGGACCCAACACATTGCATCTCAACTAGAATCTCTTATAGCCGAGCCATCTCACCGTCGTCAACTTAGGGAAGAAGAAGAAGAAGAAGGAATTCAAGTCATTTCTCCTGACACTTCCTCCAAGCAAGACTTTGTTACGCTTTCATGTAATTAGTCTAAAATTCATAAAGATTTGAAGAATTTTGAAAAACAAACAATAAATTTGATTCTATCAAAGGCTTTTTGAACAAAATTTGGGAAGCAATTTCTTGCACTGGGAATTCTTCTAGCCAAGCTTATGCTCTGGCTCCATTTCAATGGTCATCTAGCTCGGTCGAAGAAGTTCTCGACTCTGAACAAGGCTCTCCCAAAGATGGTGGAACAACTATTATGGCATCTACTTCTGAGGATTGGTAAGTATAATATGGTGGTCTTTGTATTTTGACTAGAAACTTTTAATTTAACTAAGTGGTATGTATTATTTTCTAGCACTCTATTTCAGCACAAAACTCTACTACGTGCTATATTATGTCTAACTAGTTATGCTTGTTTATTATATGTCTGTATTTATGATGTGATTGTGTAACAAGCATACATATTTCATAGGTATCCCTTTTTATCAATGACAAAGGGGGAGAAATAAGTAATGATATATGCATATTGACAAGGGGAGCTTATATAGTTGTCATTAGTCAAAGGGGGAGGATGTTGAATCTCGCTATTTAGAGTTTTGACTATGGCAACTATACATAAGCATATAAACTATATTGATTAACCCGGTTCTGCTGGAAGAAATTTGACAAGAAGATTCAAGAATACGAAATGAAGATTATACATGTTGTAAGAGTCTGTTAGTCTTAGATTTATCTATTAAAGTCTTCCTTGATGATCACACACACATACATTATATATATATATATATATATATATGTGTGTGTGTGTGTGTGTGTTTTCAAATGAAATAGGCAAGGAATAAGTTTATCCCAGAAAACAGACGTCTGAAATGTTTCAGACAGACATCTATTTACTGAAACGAATTTTATTTTCATACAATATTCAAATGTCTGTTCTGAAATTTTCAGACGTCTGAATCTGCTACGAAATACACTATTTTCTTGTTGTGCTATTCTTCAAATCAAAACAGACATCTAAAATTTATATTCAGACATCTGATTACGAACAGTTGCAACCTATTATGAAGAGTCACAACTTTCTAAATCATATCTCTTGATCAATTCTCTTCGTGATTAGATGTAACTCTTTACATACTATAAATAGAGGCTTGATTAAGTGTTCAAATCACCGGATTTCATTCCAACTCTTTCTATATTACTCAAAAGCACTCTAGTCTCTAAAAGCACTCTATTTTCAATTACTTGAGATTTTAATCTTCCATAATATTTCACAAACTTTACATTTATCATCAAGGAAAGACTATAGGAAGGGTGTACTTCGTATTGACATATTCGTGTTATCAAGAACACATATAGTCATCAACTATTCTGTATTGAGAATGTAACACCCCTGATTTTCTGTGAACTTAAGAATTACAAATCTGAGTATAATTAAAATATAAAATTAGAATCAAGGGAAACGGGCTATGCCATTGCGTTCGTCTCGGAAAAATACGCGAAATAGAGTCCGAAATTTCATAAATCGGAGTCCATATGACCAAGTTATGGCCTCCCAAAGTTCAGAAAAAAAAATTAAACAGCACAGACCAGGTCGACTGGGGAGTCGACCCTAGAGTCGACCTGCCCCCAGGGGGTCGACCCTAGAGTCGACCTGCCCCCAGGGGGTCGACCCTAGAGTCGACCCTAGTGTCGACCTGGGGGTCGACCTGCCTCCCGAATCTGCTTTTCTGCCTGGGTGCGTTCTGATGTATCTGGTCTCGTTTTCTGTCTAGATTCGTCTGCCTAAACCTATTTAAACAGCCCCAAACCCAGCCTTCTCTGCACACAATTCTATTCTGCTTCTACTCTGCCTCTGTTCTAAATTAAAATTAAAAATGGCGTTGCTACTCTGCTGAAATCAAAACTAGAAGACCATCAACATCAACCTAAATTCAATTAGAGATTAGAGCTTCTGCAACGGTTCTACAACAACTAGAGTTCTTTCTTTAATCCAATTAAGGCAAGTGCAGTTATTCTCCGCTATAAATGTTAATTCTGATTATGACATGAATTATAAATCTGAGGTTATATCTGTTCTCTTCTGATCTATTTTATTCTGTACCTCTTTCCTCTTTCTGTTCTATAGCCAGGCTACCACGAGCCTGAGCCAATCTCATAAGAGATCAACATACGCTAAAATGTTTGGGACAATCAAATGAATGTGCATAAATTGGGCATGACCGATATGTGATTGATTTGAGGAAAGAACATAGGTTGGACTTGGAACTTAGAACATAAATCTAAGGCATAATTGGACTGATCTGTGACTGATTTGAGTATATAAACTAGATCTGTGCATATATGACTGTTTGGGATTATCATATGATAATACATAACTTGCAAATCTGGAATATTAAGATCTGAACTAAAACACATATCATATGTTAGATCTAGATCCTTGGGCATATTTTATAACGGATTATAACTTAGGTGTGAAGATCCATATTAAGATTTGATAACTATCAAGTGTGAATGACACCTAAGTAGGAGATTTTTGAATATATGACATGCATTGAAATAGATGGCTATAGTTGGTATAATTTATATGTGAATCTTTTGTACTAGGCAAGTGGAAATAAATAGGGACATGTAAATTATGACCATAATCTGTGACATGCAAATTCAATGCAAACGTAGGGTATATGATCCTAGTGTGAATCATGACCACTATTTAGGCATGCAAATTTAGGCCAAATTTATAATTAGGCAAGATATCTGAAACTTTAAGGAATGATGAAAATCAGTTATAATTGCCTAATTTGCTAGTTCTGCTATATTTGCCTAATCTGTTAGCTTTATTATATCGCCTAATCTGCTAGTTCTGTTATATTGCTTAATCTGCTAGTTCTGCACTACTGCCTAGTTTACTAGATCTATTCATCTGCTAGATCTGTCATCCGCTAAGTCTGTTGAAAGTGCCTAAATCTGTTAAATTTATTTGTTTAAATGTCTAACCTGTTATATGCCAAAATCTGCTAAGTTGCTAAATCTGTTAAATCCGTTAAGTCATATAATCTGGAAAATCTGTTATCTGCTAAAATCTGTTATCTGCTGTGTTGATATAATCATCCTATTATTGATATAATCTGAATTGGCATATATATTGGGCGTGCGCATAAACGGTAAATCATTAATTAATTGGCCGCAAAGATAAACGTGACTAACTCGAGGTTAGAATGAGTTTGCGGCGTAATTCTGCCCGGAACCGCCTGGCACATCCAGTGGCCGCAAACAATAGGTTCTAATGTGAGAAGTTAGTCATAACCTGCTTAAGACACGAGGTTAGGTCTGGCTTATGGCAGAAGTCTGCCCGGAACCGCCCGGCCCATCCAGCGGCCACAAGCTAGGGACCTAATGTGAGAGGTCTGGGCATTAATAATTAATTAATTCAAATCTAAGATAAGAATGACGTCTAAAACGTATTGGGGGAAATAGGGTTAAACCAACTGGATTAATAGGTGTAGTAAACCCGTCCATGAATTTGTAGGCCCAATACAAAGTTAGACAAATCTGAAAAATCTGTACATCTGATCTGTTAGTCTGAAAACTTGTTAACTTAATCTGTGAACTAGTAAATCTGAATTCTGTATGTCTGAACTTGTAAACAAGTTAATCTGAGATCTGTTAGTCTGGGGACACAAGGTTAGGAGGGGAATTACTTGTGTCATCTGTTGTTTGGGACCCATATTAGTCAGTAACCCTTTCTGGTATCAAAACTTTGACCCAACAGTAGGTAGGGTCCGGGCACGCTTACTGAACTAATTATAAGTGGTTCATTCTGATAATGGCGAGGGGTGTTGATGGTGCGTTCCAACCGGGTCATGTGCGTGCATGGATCCCGGTCTGCCTCTGAGGATGTAAGACACCGTGACATCTGTAAATAGGTCTATGCCAATTGGTTGTCACTATAGGGAGTGATACACCCTACTGTGGGGCCGACACAGGATATTTATGTATTAGGGAGCCGATCGCTTGGGGTAGGGTTTTAGGGTACACTTAGTTCTGTCTGTTTCTGTTGGTACCGTCTGTTTCTGTTGGGTGGTAACACCTGTCTGTTTCTGCGTGGTACCGTCTGTTCGGGTGGTAAAGGCCCATTACTAGTGTACACCTAATTCTACATTCTGTTTCCGTAGGGATTAATCTGTTTCTGATCGGGTAGTAAAGGCCCATTATTAGTATTCTGTTTCTGTTAAATTATTCTGTACCCGTTCCTGTTTCAGTTTAGACATTAGGGCGACACCTAATTCTGTTATACTAGTATTAGTGCAGAGAAGTGTAAAGCAATAGTTTATGTCATTCTGTTCTTCTGTTATATCTGCTACACCTGTTACAGTTATCTCTCATCTAGTTTTATGTTCATGTCATATTATTATTATCTGTTCATATGCTGAAAGTCACTGGACTTGCCAGACTTTTTGTTTGACCCTTGTTGTTTCGCCTCCTTTCATCCGTTTCCCCCCAGGTTATCCAAGGAGGGAATACTTTAGCTTGATCCGGATTTCTCTTTGCTTGAAGTGCTTAAAGTATGGCTTGGCTCTGTATAGCTTCCGTTCTATGGGGATTATGATTTTAAACCATGCATTTTGAAGGCTTTTGTACAAGACTGATATTTTGTACTTGAATTCTGAGATTTGAAAGGGTGTAACCATATTGATTTCTGTTTCCGTTGTAATAAAGTTAAAATTTTTCAAGTACTATTTTATCTGTCTTGTAAGTTTCTGTTCTGTTTACTGAAATGCTCCACCAAAGTTAAGGCATTCCCTTTGTGAGTGACCTTAACGGAGGTGGGGTGTTACACTTTGTATCAGAGCTGAAGGTTACCGGATTTGATAAAGAATTTTTGAAAACTATTTTAAAAAAGGTTTTGAAAAGGAAGTATTTTCAAAAGTAAAGCTTATTTTGAAAAACATAGTCCCCTAAGCCATATATCTATCTTTTGATCCTCTGCTTGAATCCTTGTTTCCTTCTTTCTTGAGTCTCTGGGGCTCCCGGTTTTCTAGGAGGTAACCTCGTCGAAGGGCAAAGTAGTGCCCGACTTCCATCGATAGCTGTAGTAGTTTCACCTGCGGCTAGTTTTCTTTAGAGCTTTGAAGGATTTTTCCAGGCGATGGAGGCAGCTTTCGAGGGATTGGTCAACATGTTACACAAGGATAGTAAAGATGAGAATGATGAGGTTTGGCTAAGGAGCACAACCCAAAGGTGAGAAACTCATATAGACTTAGTTCACAATGGAGGCAAAAGGGAAACACAAAAGAAGGAAGGAAAGTTTGAAGATAAGGAGGAGGAAAGTGTTTTACTTATGGAAGCTCGACTCATCTGAATAAGGATTACCGAAAGAGGAAGGGGAGGGTGCTTGCTTCAACTGTGGTGAGATGGGGCACTTTACTAGGGACTGCCCAAAGAAACGAAGGCAAGGACAGAGGACAGGACCAACTTCTGGAGGGCAGGCAAACACTCTCGAGGCTAGTGGCTAGGATAGAAATACGAAAATTTCTATAGTAGGTTTAATTTCTTTATCTGATTATGGAGTTAAGACTTTTTCTGATTCTGGTATTTTGATTTTGTAATCGATACTTTGCACTTTAATACTAGTATTATTTCTGAATTCCGCTGTAGACTCAGACCCATAAGGGTTATGGCTCATCTGTTTGAGATTGGGGTTTGAGGGATATTTGTGTTAGACGTCAAGTATGACGCATACATTCTGAGTTTTTGTCGGATATGATTTTATCATGCTTAGCTTCCGAAGAATCATTAGGGAACCTGATCTGTACCAGTAGTCTGTAAATATCTGAATACTTCTGATAAGATTTCCAGTTTTGACATTGTCTAAAGAGGGTAACCCTCTGGGTGTCAATCTGATGTTGATTTCGGTCTTCGGGGTTGACCCTTAGGGGAATTATTTTCTCAACCAATGTCTGATAGGAATCAAGTTTTTGTTTTATCTGTACTCGCTTCCATCACTCGACTGTATCCTATCGATCGAGTGTTCAACTTACAGATAGGAATCCTAATGGGTGTAAACATGTGTTTGAGACATGTTATGTTTGATGGTTGCAAGTGGATGCAAGTGGTTGCTAGTGGTTGCTCGTGGACGCATATACACACACTAGGCACTAGATCGGCTCGAAAACACTCTCATACTGCATATGGATGTGTGAGCATTTTAAATTTTTATGGATGCAAAATGGTTGAATCAGCACATGGATGTTGCATATGAGTGGATGGTTGTGCACTCATATAGAAATGATATGTATCAAATAGGAAAATTGCATACATATTGGACTTATGGCACTGACATAATTCGCATTAAGGAGGTCAATTGAATCAGTAGATAGACCGCCAGATCTTTGCATTAGATAAGGAACATATACACACACTTTTGCAAATGTTCATACAGCACTAGAAATTTCTAAGGACAATGGATGCTTGTGGATGATGACTGAGTAGATGAGTGATTGGATGGTAGGACACATTCTTCTTAACTTGAAGATTTCGGGGACGAAATCCTATAAGGAGGGGAGAATGTAACACCCCGTATTTTCTGTGAACTTAAGAATTACAAATCTGAGTATAATTAAAATATAAAATTAGAATCAAGGGAAACGGGCTATGCCATTGCGTTCGTCTCGGAAAAATACGCGAAATAGAGTCCGAAATTTCGTAAATCGGAGTCCATATGACCAAGTTATGGCCTCCCAAAGTTCAGAAAAACAAATTAAACAGCACAGACCAGGTCGACTAGGGAGTCGACCCTAGAGTCGACCTGCCCCCAGGGGGTCGACCCTAGAGTTGACCTGGGGGTCGACCTGCCTCCCGAATCTGCTTTTCTGCCTGGGTGCGTTCTGATGTATCTGGTCTCGTTTTCTGTCTAGATTCGTCTGCCTAAACCTATTTAAACAGCCCCAAACCCAGCCTTCTCTGCACACAATTCTATTCCGCTTCTACTCTGCCTCTGTTCTAAATTAAAAATAAAAATGGCGTTGCTACTCTGCTGAAATCAAAACTAGAAGACCATCAACATCAACCTAAATTCAATTAGAGATTAGAGCTTCTGCAACGGTTCTACAACAACTGGAGTTCTTTCTTTAATCCAATTAAGGCAAGTTCAGTTATTCTCCGCTATAAACGTTAATTCTGATTGTGACATGAATTATAAATCTGAATCTGAGGTTATTTCTGTTCTGTTCTGATCTGATCTGTTTTATTCTGTACCTCTTTCCTCTTTCTGTTCTATAGCCAGGCTACCATGAGCCTGAGCCAATCTCATAAGAGATCAACATACGCTAAAATGTTTGGGACAATCAAATGAATGTGCATAAATTGGGCATGACCGATATGTGATTGATTTGAGGAAAGAAAATAGGTTGGACTTGGAACTTAGAACATAAATCTAAGGCATAATTGTACTGATCTGTGACTGATTTGAGTATATAAACTAGATCCAGATCTGTGCATATATGACTGTTTGGGATTATCATATGATAATACATAACTTGCAAATCTGGAATATTAAGATCTGAACTAAAACACATATCATATGTTAGATCTAGATCCTTGGGCATATTTTATAACGGATTATAACTTAGGTGTGAAGATCCATATTAAGATTTGATAACTATCAAGTGTGAATGACACCTAAGTAGGAGATTTTTGAATATATGACATGCATTGAAATAGATGGCTATAGTTGGTATAATTTATATGTGAATCTTTTGTACTAGGCAAGTGGAAATAAATTGGGATATGTAAATTATGACCATAATCTGTGACATGCAAATTCAATGCAAACGTAGGGTATATGATCCTAGTGTGAATCATGACCACTATTTAGGCATGCAAATTTAGGCCAAATTTATAATTAGGCAAGATATCTGAAACTTTAAGGAATGATGAAAATCAGTTATAATTGCCTAATTTGCTAGTTCTGCTATATTTGCCTAATCTGTTAGCTTTATTATATCGCCTAATCTGCTAGTTCTGTTATATTGCTTAATCTGCTAGTTCTGCTCTACTGCCTAGTTTACTAGATCTATTCATCTGCTAGATCTGTCATCCGCTAAGTCTATTGAAAGTGCCTAAATCTGTTAAATTTATTTGTTTAAATGCTTAACCTGTTATATGCCAAAATCTGCTAAGTTGCTAAATCTGTTAAATCCGTTAAGTCATATAATCTGGAAAATCTGTTATCTGCTAAAATTTGTTATCTGCTGTGTTGATATAATCATCCTATTATTGATATAATCTGAATTGGCATATATATTGGGCGTGCGCATAAACGGTAAATTATTAATTAATTGGCCGCAAATATAAACGTGACTAACTCGAGGTTAGAATGAGTTTGCGGCGTAATTCTGCCCGAAACCGCCCGGCACATCCAGTGGCCACAAACAATAGGTTCTAATGTGAGAAGTTAGTCATAACCTGCTTAAGACACGAGGTTAGGTCTGGCTTGTGGCAGAAGTCTGCCCGGAACCGCCCGGCCCATCCAGCGGCCACAAGCTAGCGACCTAATGTGAGAGGTCTGGGCATTAATAATTAATTAATGCAAATCTAAGATAAGAATGACGTCTAAAATGTATTGGGGGAAATAGGGTTAAACCAACTGGATTAATAGGTGTAGTAAACCCGTCCATGAATTTGTAGGCCCAATACAAAGTTAGACAAATCTGAAAAATCTATACATCTGATCTGTTAGTCTGAAAACTTGTTAACTTAATCTGTGAACTAGTAAATCTGAATTCTGTATGTCTGAACTTGTAAACAAGTTAATCTGAGATCTGTTAGTCTGGGGACACAAGGTTAGGAGGGGAATTACTTGTGTCATTTGTTGTTTGGGACCCATATTAGTCAATTAGCCTTTCTGGTATCAAAACTTTGACCCAACAGTAGGTAGGGTCCGGGCACGCTTACTGAACTAATTATAAGTGGTTCATTCTGATAATGGCGAGGGGTGTTGATGGTGCGTTCCAACCGGGTCATGTGCGTGCATGGATCCCGATCTGCCTCTGAGGATGTAAGACGCCGTGACATCTGTAAATAGGTCTGTGCAAATTGGTTGTCACTTTAGGGAGTGATACACCCTACTGTGGGGCCGACACAGGATATTTATGTATTAGGGAGCCGATCGCTTGGGGTAGGGTTTTAGGGTACACTTAGTTCTGTCTGTTTCTGTTGGTACCGTCTGTTTCTGTTGGGTGGTAACACCTGTCTGTTTCTGCGTGGTACCATCTGTTCGGGTGGTAAAGGCCCATTACTAGTGTACACCTAATTCTACATTCTGTTTCCGTAGGGATTAATCTGTTTCTGCTTCTGTCTGTTTCTGATCGGGTAGTAAAGGCCCATTATTAGTATTCTGTTTCTGTTAAATTATTCTGTACCCGTTCCTGTTTCAGTTTAGACATTAGGGCGACACCTAATTCTGTTATACTAGTATTAGTGCAGAGAAGTGTAAAGCAATAGTTTATGTCATTCTGTTCTTCTGTTATATCTTCTACACCTGTTACAGTTATCTCTCATCCAGTTTTATGTTCATGTCGTATTATTATTATCTGTTCATATGCTGAAAGTCACTGGACTAGCCAGACTTTTTGTTTGACCCTTGTTGTTTCGCCTCCTTTCATCCGTTTCCCCCCAGGTTAACCAAGGAGGGAATACTTTAGCTTGATCTGGATTTCTCTTTGCTTGAAGTGCTTACAGTATGGCTTGGCTCTGTATAGCTTCCGTTCTATGTGGATTATGATTTTAAACCATGCATTTTGAAGGCTTTTGTACAAGACTGATATTTTGTACTTGAATTCTGAGATTTGAAAGGGTGTAACCATATTGATTTCTGTTTCCGCTGTAATAAAGTTAAAAATTTTCAAGTACTGTTTAATCTGTCTTATAAGTTTCTGTTCTGTTTACTAAAATGCTCCACCAAAGTTAAGGCATTCCCTTTGTGAGTGACCTTAACGGAGGTGGGGTGTTACAGAGAAAGTCCTCTTCAGCAGTTGAGGCAAGAAATCCCGTTCGGTTGTTCGGGTAATTGTGAACTTGTTCCTTTGGGTAAAGTGAGGGTGTTTGTGTTAGTGAAATGCCAGAAGGGAGTCTAGGACTGGACGTAGGACAGTGGTCTGAACCAGTATAAATCGACTGTTTGAATTTACTTACAGATACTACTTTGCTATATACATCATTATTATATTCATACTCCACTCCATACGATCCTACCACTGCTTAGTAACTTTCATCCTTTACTCAAGGTTATGCCTTTCCAACTCTCCAATTCCAGGATCCCTTTTTCACTAATATAAAAATATCAGTATAAATTAAATCAAGATTTTACTTGCATATAAGAAGATATACAGGTCTTCTTTTGCTAATATCAGAGTTAATTTAAATATCAAAAGATGTTTGATTAATTAGAAACAATTAATCACCATACAACCAAAACAAGAATAAATCAACTTGTTTCTCTTATAAAAATCATTGCCAAAAATAGATAACTTGAGAATATCTTAATCATCTTAAATTAACAGGGTATGAACTAATATAGGTTTGTGAGATTTTTGCCACCACCTAAAATTGTCTCAAAACTGTTAAAAATCCCATTATGCATTAAAACTGGTTTATAATATTAATTGTGAAGCTCAACATCTTCTTTTTAGTAATCTCTATAGTTAATACAGTAATATATGGATCTTTTATTATCATAAAACATTATTAGTGTGCGTATCCACATTTCAGGCATTAGACATGAAGCTGCCTTCACCAGAAATGCTATGCTTTTATCATAAGTAAATCAAACCACTGTACTTCGTGACCAAGGAAGACTATCGTATTACACACACACACACACGCATACACACACCAAACTATCTTTTCCCACCAAAATATTAAACTTTAGGTTTTACTCTATCTCTCTTTTAATGATTTAGAACTCAAAATATATCATGAATATCGTATATGTGTGTCCTTTTAAGTAAGTTGTACTCTACGCAACAGTGTATATACTATTTATGTGAATATATCTGTCATCATAGCACACTTGTGTTGAAATATACATCATCAGTATGAGTTTGGTCGTACTTAATCTTCCATTTTTATAAATGCATATATAAATATATATATGTATGTATATGTATATCTTCATTACAGAATTGCCTCAGCTAATTTTACTGGGTTTATTTTCATAATTACCTGAACCTATAGCATTTTAGAAACTTAGCAAACACTGGTTCAAAGCTAGGATTTATCACAGTACTCAAGTCATTTTGGTTCCAGATTCAATTAGAATTAATAAATACTCATTTCAACATTTTAACAAATAATAATCTTGTCTTGTAACAGATGCCAAAAATGAATTTCTCCTTATATAACAAATCTGGTTTTAAATTCAAAGTCTTGGTAAAACTGAGGTGCCTGTTTAAACATATATCAAACAGTGGACTGTTCACTTTACTTAGAAAATATGTGAATGCCACACTAATATTAGAAGGATGAGGATACCCTTCCTATAATTCACACTTTATATAATAGCCTATACCATATTCACATGTGTATAGCTATTACAATAGCACATTTTACCATCAAACATATATGTATGTATGTATGTATGTATGTATGAATGTATGTATGTACCTATTGCGTGTATCCGTACTCACTCATACATCATACTTGTGTTCCTGATTTATACATATGTATATAAAAAACAATAAGCTTGGTTTCAGAATGCTTCATTACTCTTATATTCTGATTATTCTAAATCACAACATTTTGAACCTTCATTTCAGATGATTATAAGCCTAAGGATACTTCTTTATATTCCAAATGCATTTTAATTTTAAGAATTATTCTATAGTTAAAAGCATTAGACCACAAGCACTACACTTTAGTCTAAGAAGCAAACATTCACATCTGATAATACATTACATAAATAATCAATACGTATAGGCATACTAAAATTCAATTAAACAATTCAACAACTTTTAACTATTGAATTAACTAAAAACTATTAGTTCTTATTCCAGCAATCCTTCAATAATTTTCTTAGCTTCCTTTACTGACTGCAAAAATACTTAAGGCTGTCTGATTATAAAATGAGACACCCCAATATGCATAAAAGCAAATAAGATCAGATATGTTGTATGGTATGAGTAAATTCACTTAATGCATGGACTTAAAGCTATCAAGCTAGCAAAGATGATGCTATATTATTCAAGTATACCGACAGTTTATCCTTGCGTATATTCAAGTGCCCTATAATATTGTTGTTTGTGAACATGAATCAGGGTATTTAATGTCACTAGTTCATGTATATGAATTACCAGATTCAACCTATAAATCACCCCAAACAAAATCATGCATCAACACTTCCAAACATCATTCTATAATATTTTTATTATATACATTAAAATGTATACATGATTATACAGAGTTAGTGGATGCTTCCTTATACATGTTTAAGTGTCATATAAGGATATCATTTATGTGCATTTATCAATGTTATCTTGCATCAACACTTATGCAATATCATTCTGAATCGTTATATAATGTTTCAGCACATCATAAATAAACATTCATCAGAAATCAATACATTGTACATCCATTCATAAGACTACCCTTCTAGCCTACACCATTGCCCCTCTTTCTAGCAATATGCCTTCTAACTTGTACGCCTTGGTCTCCTATGAATATATTGTTATTTTTTATCAGACCATCATTACATTTGACTCATGTGTCATTAAGGAATTGTATACATGTGTATCATGGCATCTCTTTTAATACTTGCAACTTCATCTATTGTTTATTCCATGTACCAAAAGTCAACACAAGTATTATTCAGACATTTTACTTGTCTATTCAACAAGCTTGAATCTACATAAACTAGGGTTTCTTTTATTTAAACTATCAGCATACTAGACGACCCATTCATGTATAACCAACAAACAATTCAACATATAAACTTACGCAAGCATTCAACCCTAACAAGCAAATAAAACATCAATCTTAAGATAGATTATTTCCATATATCCTACCCTTCCTAGTATTTCAATTGCAATATAACGGGCAAATTTCTATCATGAATTGGTTTATGAGCTCATATTTTCATTCCTAACTAGGTTATACTCTGACTTGACTCTTATATGTAGATTGATTGGGTCATATCATTCCCCAATCACTCGAATCTTTGAGATTAAACAAGCCATGTGCAAGCCTGCACAATATCCATAATGCTTGGCTACTCGAGGTAGCCTTTCCCTAACTTGATTTTCCCTTAATTCATTACTTAGTGTTTTCCCTTTCCTTTTCCCTTATTAAAATCATACTTCCCTCTAAATATCAATTTATTCATAGCAATAGGGTATATCCAAGAGCAAATCTGTAATGACCCGAAAATCCGGTCCAATTTGAGCTGACTAAAAACACAAGTCCAACCCCAAATTGCACTGGAAATTCAAGAAATTAATAGAAAGAAGATAGAGGGTGAGGATAGATAAGATAGAACTATTAGAATAGAAGAAGAAGAAGAACATCATCATCAGAGTAACCACGAATCTCACAGCGGAACGAATAAAATATAACATAACTTTTGAAATACAAACTGTATATGTATACAATAACATTTCAGAGTACAACACTTACAACAACAGCGGAAATAATAATAGCTATAGAATCTTGAAGCCTCCTGCTCCAAGCTCTTCCAGTATATCTGTAAATCCCGACTACTTGACTGCCCGTACAAATTTAGGCACCCAAGAGTTTTGGGAAACAAAACAAATAAACTCCGGGTCAGTCATGGACTGGTGTGAGTAAACTCAAATCATTTTAACAGGTATATGATATCTCATAAGACCACGCCGTGAATACGGAACGGGTTTTTTCCCTTATGAGAATCCAACATCTTTGAAAAGCAATATCACTGATATTATAATAATGTCTAAATACAATTAGATATCAATCTAGCAGAAACGCTTGCATCTCACGTTCTACATATATAGTATACAATCAAAACCGCGGGTGCGTATTGGATGATTGGATTTCCAACTATGACAAGGTATGGAACCACCTTCCGATCAGTGTACTCTAGGAACGATACACTGGAGTTCAACAAGAACATCTTGTAACTCAGCCACACATGACCGACCACTCATTTCGCTTGAGTGTATCGAATGTACATCACCAACGGCTGGGATCAGCAACCGTTTCCCGTATATATAGGGGACAGCATTGATAGATTAAAGAAGCAAATGAATATTCTCTAGATAGGTGATTATACACCCTACTTCGGTGCGACCGACTTAGCCATGCTGCCTGCCCGATTTCTGTCATTTACCGGATGTGAGGCTAGAAGCTTCGCTTACTTTCCATTCATTGATAACACGATCACTTTGAATGCCACATTATCAGATCCGTTAATCATTAGTTGGATCTGCACAAATAGATTCTGGATATTATGCGAAGGGAATAAATCCGTTGGCCACCACATATATTTGAACAGTCTAACTCTTTCGATCATTGGAAATACTCTGTCAGACATTCGTCCATATACGTTCATTCTGGGACTGAACGAAACCAAAGGCACTATTCTGTAAACAGGACAACCCTTGCATAACACCGTCTTTAATTAGCTTCATCGTATTTAATCACAACGCTTATGTCGATACGGAGTGGTTCTTCGGATAATAATCCAACCGGTCTCTCCATATTAACAACGTAAAATGGTCAAAACTTCGATAGTCTGTGATTTAACTATCAAATGAAAATATGTCGGTGTACAAACAACGATCTTAATTCCAAATGGAATTATCGATCCAATCATCAACCATATATATATATTCATATTTCCTTATTTTCTAAAACTAGAAAATATACATTTTCAACATTGGAAAACATTTCCAATCCTCATTTACGCATCACTATCATTCCACAACCATTAGTCCCTAAATGTAAACTAGTAAGAGAACAATTCTCTAAGTATAAACCCCGAAGGCCGAAACCAACATCAGATCGATACTCAGAAAACTATTCAACTTACTAATCTCTAGTCAGTTTCTAATTTTGTTTTACTTCACTTCTTAATTTCTATATTCGATTAACCCCTTTTGATAAACTACGTTTGATTAACTCCTTTGGATAAACTACGTTTGATTAACTCCTTTGGATAAACTACGTTTTCCGTTACACTATTTCCTTTTTATAACGTTTACTTACCGTTACAAATATTCTCTTAATTATAACTACTAATTACCGTTACAAATATTTCCTATTTATAATTTCTATTTACCGTCACAAATATTTCCTATTTATAACTTCTATTTACCGTCACAAATATTTCCTATTTATAACTTCTATTTACCGTTACAAATATTTCCTATTTATAACTAAATAAATATTTCCTTTATTCAAACTCTATTTGTTTTATAAATACTTTTCCTTTTATAAAACCGTGTTCGTTTTATAAATACTCTATTTTCAAATTGTTTCCTTTTATAAAATCGGTTGATTTTATAAAACTCCTTTATTTCGATATACATTGAAATATTCCTTTTCACAACTCAGGGTTTCTTATGATATGTAAAATATCGAATAACAATGATTAATATCATTCTAACACACATAATCCAGAACAGATTATATAACACATCATATAACACTTTATATGAAAACAGTAAAATAATTGTTGAGGAATCCAGTCGGATTCCTCCAACCTGTCTCCCTGCATCCACAGATGTTACACAATATATCATATTTCATTTTGAAATGAAATATCCTGCTGTACAGAACCATATTTGATTAACAGTACATAGATTAACTATAACTACGTTTTCAATCAAATCTATTTAACAGTCCAGTTTAACAATCAATGTACATCAATCAATAAATAAAGTTCAATTTATATTAAAGTATAAATTGAGGAGAGTTAGTGAGTTCTACTCACATTGTCGGTGTAACGTTAAACAACGATAACCGTTTAGGAGTCCTGTTCTGACGATATTTTCCTGTCAAAACTGTAACGAGCTCCACATCGCTCCAACCTAGTTCCAGTATGTAGCCTGTGTCTCTACGATCCTGACGGATCCTATTTTAAACCTGACCCTCAACAGTTCAACCCGCCTGCACTTGACCGACAGTGTACAGCGTCCCTTCCACTGCGAATAGCCGCGAGTTCCTCATCTTTCTATATACATATATTTATATTTATCCATTCTCATCATGTACCAGGCGCATTATGTACCATGCGCATCAGGTACCAAGAGCATGACGTACCCTGATCACTTCTTGCTGGTTAATTCACGTTCCTTTTCCCATTATAAAAACAACGCTCCAATATTTGTTTTCTGGCCTTTTCCGTGTATATATTTTTTATACTTACATTTGGGCCCACGAAAATTAAACTAGCCCAAACAACTTTATACCCATGACCGCATAAAATGCTCCATCTTCTCCAAATGATTAACTCACGTAGCTCTGCTCCTTGCTTTCCTCCCAGATTTGATAAACCGCAAGCTCCATTTTAACGTGAAACTCCGGATCTGCGTTCCTCCCAACACCCAAATGAACCCCTCTTCGAAAGTTGCTCACGCATATGTCCAAGTTCCCATTTCTCCTTTCCCGAACCAGTGGAAACCGTCCCCAGTAATACTTCAAACACAAACTCATGGCACCGCATATTTTTAGACTTCCTCCAGCAAACCATTTCCGCAACTTCTACCGTACTCCTTCATATATACACACATGTATTCCTCTCCCATCTGAACGCATGCTCCAGCCTCCTAAACCCCTTGCATTTCAAACTACAATCAGCCCTAGCTCGCGCAAAAACTATCAGCATCGGACAGAAGACCTTTGACACCTTAAGACTGCCGTCGCACCCCTTGACATGAACACCAGAACGAAGCTCTCGACTTGGGGATCTCGTATATATATAAGTTTTGATTTATTTATTTTTCTACGAATTTTTGGATTTTTGAGAGGTCGGTTTTTCCTTTGAGGATGGAGGAATACGGTGGCTCCTTTTAGTGTTGACCACGGAAGTTTATTTTCTGCCGAATTAGGTTAAGATGATATCCTTTTATAAAGGAGAGTTGGATGTTTTAAGCCGTTCAATCCGATAACGGGGCGAGCTGTATTCGTTTGGACCATGGAAATAGTGTTGAGGAAGTAATTAGGCCACGCAGTTCTTTTATAGACGTGAATTTGGACCCTTATATTTTTATTTTATTATATTTAACTTAATGGTGAAGTCTCCTTAAAAACAGCAACATATGAGTTGTTACGGACAAAGCTAAAAATACCGTTGAAATCAGCAATGTGTCCCGATCCCAAATATATATTAATACCGGTAGATTAACTCATATTGTGTAACCCCAAAATTATTGATACAGAGTGCAAAACACTCCAATATAAAAGTTGCTTATTTAATTCATTAAAAATTACCATAAAATTCTAAAAATTAAGTTATCACTACTTCCCAAAAGAACCTTCTCTAAATTCAAACCCGATCTCTAGTTATATCGAATAATCCGTTACGGTCGATAAACGATTCTATAGCGACTATTTTAAAATTTGATTTGGACATATCTCAAAATCTACACGATGAAATCCTGATTTTTCTCTTCCACTAGAAAGATCTAATCCACCAGCTCCACATGTTTCTTGTTTCACGGAAATCCGATTTAAAACGAATCCTGTACATTCAGTTGAAGTTCGAATCGCCAAACAGCGAACTGCCGCGCCATTTCGAGCTCGGTTTTAAATTATAATATAATTATACGTTCTAACGTCGTCGATTAAATAATATATTCGTTATTTAAATAATTAAATAAGTTAATTATTTCACCATCAAAAATCCGGGTCATTACAAAATCACTTCACTTCATATAAAAGGAATGCAACAACCAATCACCTAATATACATATGTAAACATCCAACATGTACATATAATTACTTAACATGCATATGTAACATCCAACATATACATAAAACAAACATTTAATAATCTATATAAACTTATATTGCTAATTAATATGTCCATGGGTGTTTTGGGAAGAGTCACACCTTAAAGCCTTTCTCCTTCATCTGCGCTTCTATTATGCCTCTTATATTATTTAAGGCTTAGCTAAATCACAACAAAAAATTTAAGGAGATTCAATGAAGCAAATAAGAGCTTAACACATGATATTATCTGTTGCACCCCTGGCTTCCTCTTAAATATAGAACATAAGTAGTGTACTCTACACTGCCCTATACTTAATCCAGCATAGACCATATTTCAAATAGCAATATTATAAAACACTTTCTAATAACCACGCCAAACAGAGATTGTTTCAACATGGGTTTCTACATCATATTTTTCATGTGTCTATCAGATATTATCAAACATACTTTCAGGGATTTTAATACTAAAATGGCACACATTCATTTGCATATATCAACACATCTATTCATCTCAAACATCGCAGTCAAACATATTAATTTATCCAACACCATCTAACATAGCCCTAAATCAAATAAACATGCTAGAGATTAAAGAAATAAGGTTGCCTATAGTTTAGGTCAAACTGCAATACAATGGTACATTGAGTGAAATTATTCACCTAGTTTTCTTGGCACCTATCCTTTAAACCCTTGATTCAGCCCCTATCCTCCAAGTAGTTTTTGCGCTTCTCCCTCTCGATCCATTCCTAGTTTTGGTTGCGAGAGAATAGCTTCCAATTTCCTCGATCTTGACTTGCAAGGGCTTCAACCATATTTTGTTTATTTTTATTTTTTTTGTTAAAATGAAGAACAAATGATTTTGGGGCTGGCTTTTTACTCATTCATATTATTAGGGTTTTCTTCCTTACAAAATGCCTACTTTACCCCTAGGAAATATTATCTTTATAATAATTATGCCAATTTTTCATTTATACATATACTTGTTATCTTCCCAATCACCTACATTTTATTGCTAAAGGGTTTGATATTATATTAAGCACATTTAATATATATGTAAATTGGGGTTATTACAAGCTTGCTTGCGGTTGAACCTAGAGTTCGCTTTTCTCAAGTTTGTTCCAGAAAATGGGTTTTTAATCCTTGATCGAATCTACCATAGTTCAGTCGATTGTAATCTCGATATTCTATGGTTGCATATTTTGGGTACCCAAGAACTATAATTATTGATTTTCAATGGTTCTCACCATGATTGCTAGTATATCTATTAAGCTTGCTTGTAGCATATCCAACGTCCATCCTTCTGCAGTTCATTATATACATAATGTTTCCTAATATATAAGAGTATTCAAGCTAGTAGACATCATCATCAGTGTTTTTTATTCAATTTTGTTTCATATCAAATGGTGATTTTGCAATTATTATGTAATAACCTGGAAATCTGAGCCAATTTAAAATTTTTATTTTGGCAATTTTAGCGAATTTTGATTATTTAAAATGAATTATTATAAATAATATCGACGAGAAATTTATTTTGAATAGAATTCGAACGTATATATTTATATAGATCATCGTTACAATATAAATATTTTATTTATAATTATAAAAGGAATTGAAAATGGCGCGGTAGTTCGATAATTCGATTTCAAAATTCAATTGAACATACCGGGTGCAAAATAAACCGGATTTTAATGAAACCAAAAATAATAATATCTAATTGAGAATCTCTTTCCAACGAATCCGAAAAATCAAAATTTCAAAGCGGGAATCAAAAGATATGTCCAGTTGAAAATCCAGAATAGTCGCTATGGAATTTCGGGCCTTGAAAACGGCCATTTTGCAAACGGTCTCAGAATTCGACGAAACTAGTCTTGTTAGGACCGTATCATTAATACGAAG
This sequence comes from Allium sativum, assembly GCA_030737875.1. Taxonomy (NCBI): domain Eukaryota; kingdom Viridiplantae; phylum Streptophyta; class Magnoliopsida; order Asparagales; family Amaryllidaceae; genus Allium; species Allium sativum. The sequence continues at coordinate 573,725,155 of CM060909.1, read as the reverse complement.
CTGGAAAATATTTTTTTGGAATTTTTCGAGTTAGTGTGTGACCCCAGTGAATTGAAATGCGCGTTCAAATTCAAATGTAGAGTTATATGTTGATTTTAACGAAAACTGATCGAATCAGCTTATGACACATATCCCATTGTGTTCGGAATGGAGGTAATTAGCTATGGACAACAGGCGGTGGGTCCCGTTTCGAGTTCGAAATAAAAAGTTACTTTTCGAGGGATTAAATATTTATAATATATTCCCCTCTACCTTCTCTCCCCCTCTCCTCATATCTTTCATACCGAAATGAAAAAAAAGAGAAATCGCGCCCACGCGATTGACGACGCCGCCCCCCTCCTGGCGTCACCGCGCCTCATGCGCAACCACCCCTACCTCCTCTCTCCCTTCGCTCCTCCCTCCTCTTCTCAAAACCACCGCAGATCCCCAAATCGACCCCAAACCTCCCCAGGCCTGAAACCCACGCCGCCGCTTCCCTAAACTCCATCGCCAACGACGCCCGCGCGCCACAACCGCCTCCAGCACCTCCTGCTTGCTCCGCGACCCCCCTGAGCGCCACCATCCCCTCGCCGTAGGTCAACGCCGTCCTCCACCTTCGGATTTTGCATAGGAAAAGGTTTTACTTCTTATTTATTTATTTCTTTATAAAGCATTGTGTTAAAAAGAAATAATAAAATAAAAATTGATTTTATTTTAATTATAAAACATATTTTAAGGTCAGTTTTTATTTATACACAGATTATAAAAAAATCAATTTTATAGAGATAGGAAAATAGATTTTTATAAACTTAAAGGCGAGATTTTTATTAAGGAAAAGGCGAGATTTTTATCGTGTAGAAGTATAAAAATATAATCTTTTATATTGTAGAAGTATAAAAATATAATCTTTTATATTGTAGAAGTATAAAAATATAATCTTTTATATTGTAGAAGGTTAAAAATACAATTTCTATATAGAAAGAAACGTGGTAAAAATGTGATTTTTATATACATAGCAACAATATAAAAATGGGATTTTTATATATGTAGTGGCTACAGGCAACGAAAGTGACGAAAGAGAACGGTGAAGACTTCTACATTTGAAGTGTCGTTGAGTTGGGATAGCTTTGGTGAGAACTTCTCACCTTTAATTTAATTTTCTAGTTAAAATATATACTAGGATGCGAACGGTGTTTAGTAGCACCCGACACCCGTCGTCCACAGACCATGGACGGCTTGTATGTTTGTTTGTTTGATTTTGATGTGTAGTTGATTGTGTGATGTGATGTGAAATGAAATAAAATATTTATATAGTTAAAAATATTTTATAGTTAAAATTAGAATTTTTAACGTGTATTTAAAAGGAAATAAATATAAACAAATAGAAGGATTTGTTTATATACACACATTTGACGGATATTGATTGGGACGATAAATTTTACACATCACCCAACTGCACAAATAAAATATGTGCTTGATTGTTTGAAACCCCACACGGGTATTGGGATGATATATGACATACACTAATCCCAGTAATTAGTTGCAAGTCGATCGATTGATTGATAGACTGTTATGAGCGTTAAATATTTATATTTGATGCTTATACAGTGTAGAACGCACTCTGGATGATGGTTGATTATTTATTGTTGTTATTTATACATGTGTTGTAGAAAATCCGTATAATTAACATTATATGGTAATTAATTGGGCCTCATTCCAGTTTTGAGATAGAATATTTGAAATAGAATATTTGAATAGAAATATTTGAAAATAGAAATATTTGAAAAAGAAATATTTGAAATAGAAAATTTGAAAATAGAAATATATGATGCCGTGTTGATTAGACTGACGCCATTTTGACGTGAACGATATTTATATCAATTTTATTCAAATTGAAATGAATATTAAAGTGAATTGAAATTCGAATTAAATTGAATTGATTTGAAATTCAAAATAAACTGAAATGATTTGAAATTCGAATAGAATTGTAATTCGAATCAAATTGAAATAGAATTGAAATCGTTTTGAAATGAAGTTGAGTTGAAATTGAATAGAATTCGAATTGAAATTGAATAGAATCGAATTCGAATTGAAATTGAATAGAATTGAATTCGAATTGAAATTGAATAGAAATGAATTCAAATTGAAATTGAATTAATTTGAAATTGATATTGAATTGAAAACGAATTGAAATTTAATTAAAAATCGATTTGAATTGAAATCAATTTGAAATGAATTTAAAATGAATTTGTAAGGGAAAATTCAATATTGATTTGAATTTGAAAAGGAAGTCGAAATCGTTTTGAAAACGAATTTAAAACGATTTATAAAATTCATTTCGAAAGTAAATCGACAAAGTATATTCTATATATATATATTATATATAATATAATGGCCTGAATAGAACGCGCCGCGCCGCGGCAGTTCGCGAATATCGACCATTGACTTCGAATGGATATTGCGGGAGATCCGACTGTCGGATTCTCCTAAAACTGGAACCTTGGGTTCGTATCAAAAAGAGCTTTCTAACGAATATTAGAAATTAGAAATCTAACAGTTGGATTTGGAATTATGTCCAAATCAAATTTGAAAAAGGTCGCTGTAAGTGCAGTTCGATGGCCATTGATGGAAATCGACTGTACGGGCCTTGATAAAATTATTAAAAATATCAATAATTTGTGTAAAATCTTAAGAAATGATTTGTGAAGAATTGGGATGAAAAAATACATATTTAAAAAGATAAAAATAGATTTTTATCGAAATGAACTAGTTTGAACTAGAATAATAATTTATTTATTTTTAAAATAAATAAAGTGGATTTTAAACGGTTTTGAAAATAACCAGAACTTCCAATAATTAAATTGGAATGGATTTGAATTGAAATTGTATTCGGAATATTCGATGTTGGATTTCGTGATGATACAGATATTGTTATGGGAATTTGAAAGATATATTAATATCGTTATTTCCAATACGATATTTGTTGGTCGTAGAATTTGATATTGAATATAAGCCAATATATTTTCTATTCAGAGCCTTGTATTTAATATCAAATGTGATTTGGGTTTGTCGTGAATGGTGTCTTCATTAACACCGTTCTCAAGCCCAGTTGAGAAAAAGATTAAATCTTTTTATTTAGATTTAATGGAGTGTACCAATTAAATAATATTTAATTGGAATTGAATTGGTATTGATTTTTGGGTTTATCGTGAACAGTGTTTTAAATAACACTTGTTCTTTAACCCGATAATTAATGGAATGTGATTTTGGGTTTATCGTGAACCGTGTTTTAAATGAAACTGATTCTTTAACCCAGTTAAAGATTAAAACTAAGTGGAGTTTCAAAGAATCTTTAATTAGATTGAAATGATCGAGAATGGAGTATCACCAGTTTTACTCCAGGCGATAGTTAAATCTTTAATTAGATTTGAATGTGAAATGGTAATTGAATTTACCGATAACACCGTGGTGCTAGATGTGAAGTATTACCAGTTTTACTTTATGGGATGAACAGGTTGTGATTGGGAAATTAAAATAAATGATTACTTCGGTGTGGTTCGCTAATCCCGACTAGTTTGAATTGATATTCAAAGGAGATTAAAGAATAAATTTAAAAAATTTATCTTTGATAAAATTAATGGGAAACTTTCCCAAAGTATAGGAATATTTGAACAAAAGAATATTCTGAATTGGAATGAGTCGTATGTTGTGTTTGTGTAACACTTGTTTATTATATACGCGAGTTATTCAGAAAGACCGGGTTTATCCCATTCTGAATAACTGATTCGACGTGGTGTCGAAGATGAAGACGGTGGTCGAAGACCGGAGGTCTTCACGTCGTTTGGGTGATTACTGATGATCTTGATTGGGCCGTACACCCAAGAGGAGGGAATCAGTTAGTGATCATCCATACGTACTTGGAGATCGATGGATATGCGGGGTACTAAGTGCCTCCGGTTTAGTTCAGACCCAGAACGAACTTGTAAATGGACTGTATGTCTGACGTTGGATTTTATTCTGTGTGGTTGATTTCTATTAAATATATATCTGTTTGGCGGTGGAAAATTTATTCTCTTGCTTAACGCCCTTCTCTGAGACGTACGAGCTCAGAGGTTATATATTGATGGATATCAAACGCATGGAGTGAATTGCCTGTGTGGCTTGCCTAAGTGGCAATATGATCAAGGCTTCTGTTGAAAAGCAAAGTCTTGTGGGTGATGATCAAAGCACAGCCTGTTTGGCACAACTTTGTGTAACATGAATTCGCAAGCCTCACACCCCGGTTGTGAACCAGAAACGGGAGAGGACATCAGGGAGGGCATGTGTTTCCTTCTAGCTAGAAGTGGCGTCAGTGGTTTTACACGCCCTGACGAGTTTGACTTATGTGGTTGTTGTGAGGCGCCTCGGTTTGATCGGACGATCCAGGTCCGATGGAGTCATTCGTTGGCTCATTTACGCCCCATAGGGCGGGGAAACGCAGTGTTCAGGCATTTTAATCCACATCGGTGGACCGGCCCTGACGATCCAAGTGGCTTGATTGAGTACTTGACCAGAGGCTCGGGCTAGAGAGTCTCGAATCGGTGGGGACTATCTTTTGCCTCGGTTCATACATGGAAATCCAATTTCCAAATACGACATGTGCGGTTTTGATTGTAGAACTAGTATGGAGACATAGTGGTATGAGGCATTCATGCCGCCTATGATTTATACTTATGATTGAAATTGATTTATTCACTTATAGTAATAATAAAAGATGAAATTTCGCGTATCAAGCATTCTTTGGCTATTATAAGGTAAAAACCCTATCCTCGGGCTTGCGTTGTAACGACCCGGATTTTAAGCGACTTTGGTTATCGACATAAACTCGATGTCGATAACCAAAACATCGAAAAATCCCGGTAATTAATGAAAGAAATTAGAGGGTGAGGAAAGATAAGATAGAACTTATAGAATAGAAGAAGAAGAAGAAGAACATCATCATTAGAGTAACACGAATCTCACAGCGGAACGAATAAAATATAACATAACTTTTGAAATACAAACAGTTATATATACAATAGCACTTATCAGAGTACAACACTTACAACAACAGCAGAAATAATAATAGCTATAGAATCCTGAAGCCTCCTGCTCCAAGCTCTCCAAGTGTATCTGTAAAATCCCGACTACTTGACTGCCCGTACAAATTTAGGCACCCAAGAGTTTAGGGAAAACAACAAAGTAAACTCCGGGTCAGTCATGGGACTAGTGTGAGTAAAATAGTTTAACAAAGTTTAACATATATATGATATCGCATAAGACCACGCCGTGAATACGGAACGGGTTTTTCCCTTATGAGAATCCAATATCTTTGACAAGCAATATCATTCTGATATTATAATAATGTCTAAGTACAAATCTATATCAATCTAGCAGAAACGCTTTCATCTCACGTTCTACATATATAGTATACAATCAAAATCGCAAGCACGTATTGGATAATGGATTTCCAACTATGACAAGGAATGGAACCACCTTCTGCTAGTGTACCTCTAGAGAGGAATACACTGGGTTCAACAAGAATATCTTGCAACCCGGCCACACATGATCGACCACTCATTTCGCTTGAGTGTATCGAATGTATATCACCAACGGTTGGGATCAGCAACCGTTTCCTGAATGGGACAGCATCAACAATAGATTTTATAGAAGTAAATGAAACTCTAGATCAGGTGATTATACACCCTAATAGGTGCGACCTACATAGCCATGCTACCTGCCCGATTTCTGTCATTTACCGGATGTGAGGCTAGAAGCTATGCTTATCTTCACATCAGATTCATTTTAAATGCCACATCATCAAATCCATCCAATCACCGATTGACGTCCTCAACAATACATTATGTGTTAGCTAAAAGAAGTTTCCTTCTCTGCTTCCACTCTTGGTAAAATCAATGTACGTGCTCGTCTGGAAATACTCTGTCAGACATCCATCTTCATTCACTTAGAATGTCACATCGTCATACCCGCCAAATCACAAATTGATTTCCTCAAAAATACAACGGGTATACAGCTAAGAGAAACGAATTCCTCCGCCACCAACGTATATACGTTTGAAGGGATCAACTTACGCGATCCATTGGATTTACTCTGTCACACCTTCATCCATACAAGTTGTCCTGGGACTGGACAAACCGAAGGCACTATTCAGTATATCCATCTTAGTCACTGTTATCTAAGACTTATACAACAGCCCTTGCACTTTACTACGTCTTCAATTATCTTTGGCGTATATGATTCGCAACACTTATGCCAATACAGAGTGGTTCTTTGGATAACAATCCAACCGGTCTCTCCATATTAACAACGTTAAAATGGTCAAAAACTTCGATAGTCGATGAGTTAACTATCAAAGAAAAACAAGTGTGCAAACAACGATATTATTTCCAAATGGAAATTATATCGATCAAACATCATTTAACATTTATCTCTTTAGTTCATTGATTTACTTATCTTCTATTTCTATATATTCTAGATTCGTATTTTTAATTATCAGAAAACATTTCTGATTCTTACTTGGAAAACATTTCCAAAACTCCTTTTCGATCAAACCTTACCATTTCTTAGTTAAGAAGGAAACCAATCAAGTTGGGGTATAATTACCTCTCAGACCTTAACTAAACAACGTTATAACTTCGAAATGGTCAAGTTTATCTTTTAAATCTTTTAACAACTTCTTTACATAACCCTCGTATTCTATTTACGTATCTACTTCTTTATTAAAACATTTATTTCATCGATAACGTTATAATCCCTACCTTCGAATTATCTAACTTACATTCTTTAAATTCGAATAATTTACTTAACAACTGATTTATTTATAAATAAATAAATCTTGCTTTAAAGACTGGAAAGTAAAGGATACTTTCCCGAATTCGATATAACCGAGTTCGACGTATAACTCTCTTTCGATGAAACTAACATTGATAACTCCTTTCGATGAAACTAACATGGATAACTCCTTTCGATGAAACAAACATCGATTAACTCCTTTCGATGAAACTAACATCGATTAACTCCTTTCATTGAAACTAACATCGATTAACTCCTTTCGATGAAACTGACATCGATAACTTTTTTCTTGACAAACTTAACTCGATTAACTTGACTAACTTAACTCGATTAACTTGACTAACATAACTCGATTAACTTGACTAACTTAACTCGTCTTACTTGGTTTGACCAATTTGATTCGATTAACTAGGCTCGACTAACTTGGTCGACCAACCCGATCAACTCAACTTAATTAACTTATTTCTCAGCTCGATCAACTCGATTAACTCCTATCGAATAACTAATATTCGATTAAACTCCATTCGCTTGACTCTAGATCGCAGCGATCACAATGGTTACGCCTGACTCCCTCAGGAAACATCTGACCGCCGTAGGCTGTTTACAACCCTGCGAATTACGCTAGCAGCCGTACGAGATGGCAACTTATCCTGAATAACTCTGTTTGATTAACTCTATCTTAAATAACTATATTTGATAACTTCTATTTCGAATAAGTGGTATTCGATAACTTAACTCGATTATCAACTCGAAAATCTTAACTCAAATCGATTAACTCCAACTGATTAACTCTGCCTGGTCAACCCTAATTGATTAACTCTACTGGTTAACTCTAACTGGTTTTACTTGGTTTGACTAACTCAATTGATTAACTCGACTGACTAATTCAACTCGATTAACCAAGCTTGATTTTTCTTATCTCGATTAACTGAACTAATCACTTTGATTAACTCAACTAATTCACTTTGATTACCTTAACCAATTTACTTTGATTAACTTAACCACTTCACTTAGTTTAACTTAACTAATTCACTTTGATTAACTAATCAATTTACTTTGATTAACTAACCTGATAACTCAATTTGATTAACTTACTCGCTAATAACGTTTATTCCTTTTTAAATATTTTCTTTTATAATCTATTTATTTCCTAAAAAATATTTACTTATAATCCTATTTATTTAGCAAATAAATATCTCCTTTATTCTATTTATTCTAACAAATAAATATTCCTTTATTTTATTTATTCCCTAAATAAATAAATCATTTAACTTTATTTATACCCTAAATAATAAATTCTTTTACCTTTATTTATTTCCGAAATAAATAAATCATTTTAATCTATTTGTAAATGGTTTACAAATATCCCTCTTTCTATTTGTCTTGACAATATTTTCCTTTATATATATTGTTTTACAAATATTTTCCTTTATATTTGATTTAACAAATATATCTCCTCTATATTTGTTTAACAAATAAAATCCCTTTATATTAGATTAACAAATATAAATTCCTTTATATTTGATTTACAAATATAATTCTTTTATATTTGATTTACAAATATAATTCTTTTATTCACAATCCTTTTTCTTTTATAATATAAAATCCATTGATTTTATATAAATACATTATTTTCAAAATATACTTTGAAAATCCCTTTTCCACATTCTGGTATTTCTTATGGTATTTAACACACCATATAACAACGATAAATATCGTCCAACACACATAATCAATGTCAGATTATATATCACATTATATATCACAATATATATAAATCACAGTAAAATAAATGTTGAGGAATCCATTTGGATTCCTCCAACCTGTTTCCCTGCATCACAAATGTTAGACAATATAATTAACATCGATTTCACTTTGATATGAAATTTTCTGATAGCAGAATCAACATGTAAATATTTAACGGTGTATATATATATACATATATATATATACATATATATATATACACATATATATATATATATATAATTTCCACTAACTGACTAGCAGTTCAATCGACCAAATCAACACACATCAATCAACAGATGATTAACAGTTCTAAAAATACGTTATAGAAATATAACTGTTCAGAGTTGGTGAGTTTTATATATATATACATATATATATATACATATATATATATATATATATACATACATACATATATATATATACATATATATACATATATATATATAATTTCCACTAACTGACTAGCAGTTCAATCGACCAAATCAACACACATCAATCAACAGATGATTAACAGTTCTAAAAATACGTTATAGAAATATAACTGTTCAGAGTTGGTGAGTTTTACTCACTTTGGCAGTTCATCGTTAAAGAACGATAAACTGTTATTTGATTTGAATCAAACAGTTTATTTCACCATAAATTGTAACGAGCTCGGATTCACTCCCAGTCAGCTCCATGATATAGCCACCGTCCATACAATCCCAATGCAACTTACGGTTCGTGATTCTGATATCGTATGGATTAGATATTTTAATTACAAGTTATACGAATAATTTAAATTAAAATAAACGTTAACTATTTATTTTACCGGGCCTTACTAAATCGAATTCGACCCAATACCCTTCCCTTTAACTGACCCGCTTTACTCTCCTTCTCCATCGAGGATAACAGATCCCGATCCTCACAAAAACCCACAGTCAAATCCGCGCCTTTGACCACCAGCTGCTCCTCCACTCCTCCACGGTCTTCGACAAGACCATCACTATTTAATCCCTCTCCCCGTACTCGACACCTCCATCCCTCTTTCGTTCAGCTCGCCCGCTAGTGTACGGGTCCGACTTCAGCTCCAAAATACTCGCCTAGCTACAGGCGCGACACTTCTAGTCCCCAATCTCCCTCAAAAATCCACAACATGTCCTAATCGCTGCCCCAAATCTCACGGTAACCTCCTTGTATCGAATCAATGCTCGTGATTCGAGCATTGGCTAAACCTAGCTTTGCTGTGCAATTTTAAACGCATGAAAAATCCCATCGAGCTCCCAGCGAATACCACTGTGTTGAAGAACTCCTCATGCCGAATCCAACAATATATGTATATTGATTTTGGAGATTTGTTTTGAGTTGCTTTGGATTTTTCTTTTGATTTCTTTACTGCGTTTGTTTTCTGTGTGAAGAACAAACCGACGGCGGAAATTCTGATTGAGGAATTAGGTTATTAAGGATTGTTAGGGGGTATTTATAAGGGAAATAAATATCTAGATATTTTATAGAGGGAATATTCCCGGTATATTCCTTTTTTTTATAATTCGTTTTTCCTTCTAAAAATTCGTGTGATCACACATGATATTCAAAAATCACGAAACTGAACACGTAGCTAGAGTTTGACATTACGGTCCCAACGAAACTGGTTTCGTCGAATTTCGACTTCGTATGCTCACACAGCGTATTTTTAACCGTCAATTTACTGACTGTTTTTCACTCTAAAAATCCGTACGGCCACACAGTGACTCTAAAAATCACGAAACTTGACATCTAACAATAATTTGATGTTGCGGATCCAACAAAACTAGTTTCGTCGAATTCCGACTTCGTTTGCAAAAGTGGCTATTTTTAAAGCTTTGGATGACCCATTTAAATATATAAATATATTTACATATAATTAAATTAAATATAAATAAATTTATATTATCGTATACCTTTACATATGATATCGTACAGCTCCAGAATATCATATCAGAATTTATAGCTTGATATTTCAGATTCCAGATTATCTCGATATTCAATTTATATCGAAAATCCTTTTATAACGTAAATAAAGCGTTGCAAAATATAAAGGAATTCCACAGCGACTTTTCTGAAATTTGATTTGGACGTAAATCAAAATCTACACGACGAAATCCCGATTTTTCTCTTCCACTAGAAAGATATACTCCACCAGCTCCACACGTTTCTTGTTTCATAGAAATCCGGCTTAAAACGAATCCTGTACATTCAGTTGAAGTTCAAATCGCCAATTTACGAACTACAGCGCCATTTCAAGCTCGATTTTAATTATAATATAATTATACGTTCAAACGGTCGTTATTTAAATATATTCGTTATTCTAATTCAATTCTAAACTGAATTAAATCTAAGGGACGACCCAGTTCACAGAATATTGTGATTTCCAATATTTTTGATTATTTCTGAATTAAATATATTATTTAATTATTTAATTAAAATAATTATTCCATATTATTTAATTAAACCTCTATTTAATTCACTATATCACTATTTATATAATTAAATAAATTAATTATAATACCTCTGACAATGCGGGTCATTACATTCTTCCCCACTTAGAATAATTTCGTCCTCGAAATTGCTAAGTTAGAGGACGACCCTATCTATTTAGTAAAAGCTTATCGGTTTACCCCTTATCTCTTGTTTCTCTAAACCAATTAATATCGACTAAAATATTAATTCCTTCCGACTAACTAAAATTTTAAAAATAATTCTGAAAATTTTCTAACCTTTTAAATTTTCGGAAAATTTCGCCATAACCTCCTTTGTGCAGCCCTATCGGTAAAACCACCACTCGCCTCTCTAGGCCTTCTTCAACCCAAAATAAAATCAAACAGCCAAGCGGCTTGCCAATTCGGCTCATAAATCCCAAAATCATATAAAATATAAACTTGTACCTTTTTGTCGGGCATATCATTATATCTCTACCATCTGTTATCAACTCGGCATATACAAATGCCATCCCAATAAACTCCAACCAAGTTATTCTTAACACAACCATTCGCTTATTAAAGCCGAATTAAATTTCAAATTCGAGTTTCAAATTCCAAACTCTCAACTTATCATTTCAAATCCAAATCCAGATTATTCTCTAATCACTTCCAGTTTTTCTTAACCTATCATCTCAAGTTAAATTCTGGTTTATTATTTACTTTTACCATCCCATTCGAATTAACTTCACAAGTTAAATTTTAATTTTTAGAACTTAAATTCCTGGTTTTATTTCAAATCAAATTTGAAATCATAATACCAATTCAAAACCTTTGAATTTCTAAACAACTTGTTTTCCTCAAAACAATTCAAAAACAATTTCTTTGGTAGTAATCCACCACTTAGAAACTCGAAAATCACACCGATGATGCTGCGCAGTCAACATCGGAGTTACTTTCCAGCGACCGTAGTGAGTTTAATACTATACCACTTCAAAACCATTTCTTAAACATTTCCACTTTGAAATATATTTCAAATACCATTCACAAGGCTTTAAACCAATTTAAAATCTCCCAGGATTTTAAAATTTCTCTTATACTTAATCCAACGCTGTTAACAAACACCTTTCCAAATCTCCAAGGTTTTAATTTCAATTCTGATTTCAATTCTGATTTAATTCATCTGATTTCACGTATTTCACTTATATGAATTCTGATTGGTTATATATAACCATTTCACATGTTATAATCTTACTCGATTATAATCACAACCTATATATGATAATATATCACATATCCATACTGTGTCGGTCCATCGTATTCAAGTGTTTATAAACCCCTACTGATACAGTGGATCAAACTGATCGACCAGAATTCATAAACAACTCAGCCAATGAATCTCCACAATATAAAACCATTTTATACCAAATTACAAATACGCACTCGTATATATACACTCAAACTCAATCTAGGGTATTACTAACCCTATCTCTACCGAGTCACGCCACAGAGCCAAGGTAATTCTTAACTTAAGCTCTGATACCAACTGTAACGTCCCGGATTTTAAGCGACTTTGGTTATCGACATAAACTCGATGTTGATAACCAAAACATCGAAAAATCCCGGTAATTAATGAAATAAATTAGAGGGTGAGGAAAGATAAGATAGAACTTATAGAATAGAAGAAGAAGAACATCATCATCAGAGTAACAAGAATCTCACAGCGGAACGAATAAAATATAACATAACTTTTGAAATACAAACAGTTATATATACAATAGCACTTATCAGAGTACAACACTTACAACAACAGCGGAAATAATAATAGCTATAGAATCCTGAAGCCTCCTGCTCCAAGCTCTCCAAGTGTATCTGTAAAATCCAGACTACTTGACTGCCCGTACAAATTTAGGCACCCAAGAGTTTAGGGAAAACAACAAAGTAAACTCCGGGTCAGTCATGGGACTGGTGTGAGTAAAATAGTTTAACACAGTTTAACATATATATGATATCTCATAAGACCACGTCGTGAATACGGAACGGGTTTTTCCCTTATGAGAATCCAATATCTTTGACAAGCAATATCATTCTGATATTATAATAATGTCTAAGTACAAATCTATATCAATCTAGCAGAAACGCTTTCATCTCACGTTCCACAAATATAGTATACAATCAAAATCGCAAGCACGTATTGGATAATGGATTTCCAACTATGACAAGGTATGGAACCACCTTCTGCTGGTGTACCTCTAGAGAGGAATACACTGGGTTCAACAATAACATCTTGCAACCCGGCCATAAGTGACCGACCACTCATTTCGCTTGAGTGTATCGAATGTATATCACCAACGGTTGGGATCAACAACCGTTTCCCGAATGGGACAGCATCAACAATAGATTTTATAGAAGTAAATGAAACTCTAGATCAGGTGATTATACACCCTAATAGGTGCGACCTACATAGCCATGCTACCCGCCCGATTTCTGTCATTTACCGGATGTGAGGCTAGAAGCTACGCTTATCTTCACATCAGATTCACTTTAAATGCCACATCATCAAATCCATCCAATCACCAATTGACGTCCTCAACAATACATTATGTGTTAGCTAAAAGAAGTTTCCTTCTCCGCTTCCACTCTTGGTACGGTTGGAGAAATCAATGTACGTGCTCGTCTGGAAATACTCTGTCTGACATCCATCTTCATTCACTTAGAATGTCACATCGTCATACCCGCCAAATCACAAATTGATTTCCTAAAAAATACAACGGGTATACAGAGCTAAGAGAAACGAATTCCTCCGCCACCAACGTATATACGTTTGAAGGGATCAACTTACGCAATCCATTGTATATAATCTGTCAGACCTTCATCCATACAAGTTGTCCTGGTACTGGACAAACCGAAGGCACTATTCAATATATCCATCTTAGTCACTGTTATCTAAGACTTATACAACAGCCCTTGCACTTTACTCCGTCTTCAATTATCTTTGGCGTATGTGATTCGCAGCACTTATGCCAATACAGAGTGGTTCTTTGGATAATAATCCAACTGGTCTCTCCATATTAACAACGTTAAAATGGTCAAAAACTTCGATAATCGATGAGTTAACTATCAAAGAAAAACAAGTGTGCAAACAACGATATTATTTCCAAATGGAAATTATATCGATCAATCATCATTTAACATTTATCTCTTTAGTTTATTGATTTACTTATCTTCAGTTTCTATATATTCTAGATTCGTATTTTTAATTATCAGAAAACATTTCTGATTCTTACTTGGAAAACATTTCCAAAACTCCTTTTCGATCAAACCTTACCATTTCTTAGTTAAGAAGGAAACCAATCAAGTTCGGGTATAATTACCTCTCAGACCTAAACTAAACAACGTTATAACTTCGAAATGGTCAAGTTTATCTTTTAAATCTTTTAACAACATCTTTACATAACCCTCGTATTCTATTTACGTATCTACTTCTTTATTAAAACATTTATTTCAATGATAACGTTATAATCCCTACCTTCAAATTATCTAACTTACATTCTTTAAATTCGAATAATTTACTTAACAACTGATTTATTTATAAATAAATAAATCTTGCTTTAAAGACTGGAAAGTAAAGGATACTTTCCCGAATTCGATATAACCGAGTTCGACGTATAACTCTCTTTCGATGAAACTAACATTGATAACTCCTTTCGATGAAACTAACATCGATTAACTCCTTTCGATGAAACTAACATCGATTAACTCCTCTCGATGAAACTAACATTGATTAACTCCTTTCGATGAAACTAACATCGATAACTTTTTTCTTAACGAACTTAACTCGATTAACTTGACTAACTTAACTCGATTAACTTGACTAACTTAACTCGACTAACTTGACTAACTTAACTCGATTAACTTGACTTACATGGTTCAACCAATTTGATTCGATTAACTAGGCTCGACTAACTTGGTCGACCTACCCGATCAACTCAACTTATTTAACTTATTTCTCAGCCCGATCAACTCGATTAACTCCTATCGAATAACTAATATTCGATTAAACTCCATTCGCTTGAATCTAGATCGCAGCGATCACAATGGTTACGCCTGACTCCCTCATGAAACATCTGACCGCCGTAGGCTATTTACAACCCTGCGAATTACGCTAGCAGCCGTACGAGATGGCAACTTATCCTGAATAACTCTGTATGATTAAATCTATCTTAAATAACTATATTTGATAACTTCTATTTCGAATAAGTGGTATTCGATAACTTAACTCGATTATCAACTCGAAAATCTTAACTCAAATCGATTAACTCCAACTGATTAACTCTGCCTGGTCAACCCTAACTGATTAACTCTACTGGTTAACTCTAACTGGTTTTACTTGGTTTGACTAACTCAATTGATTAACTCGACTGACTAATTCAACTCGATTAACCAAGCTTGATTTTTCTTATCTCTATTAACTGAACTAATCACTTTGATTAACTCGACTAATTCACTTTGATTACATTAACCAATTTACCTTGATTAACTTAACCACTTCACTTAGTTTAACTTAACTAACTCACTTTGATTAACTAATCAATTTACTTTGATTAACTAACCTGATAACTCAATTTGATTAACTTACTCGCTAATAACGTTTATTCCTTTTTAAAGATTTTCTTTTATAATCTATTTATTTCCTAAAAAATATTTACTTATAATCCTATTTATTTAGCAAATAAATATCTCCTTTATTCTATTTATTCTAACAAATAAATATTCCTTTATTTTAATTATTCCCTAAATAAATAAATCATTTAACTTTATTTATACCCTAAATAATAAATTCTTTTACCTTTATTTATTTCCGAAATAAATAAATCATTTTTATCTATTTGTAAATGGTTTACAAATATCCCTCTTTCTATTTGTCTTGACAATATTTTCCTTTATATATATTGTTTTACAAATATTTTCCTTTATATTTGATTTCACAAATATATCTCCTCTATATTTGTTTAACAATTAAAATCCCTTTATATTTGATTAACAAATATAAATTCCTTTATATTTGATTTACAAATATAATTCTTTTATATTTGATTTACAAATATAATTCTTTTATTCACAATCCTTTTTCTTTTATAATATAAAATCCATTGATTTTATATAAATACATTATTTTCAAAATATACTTTGAAAATCCCTTTTCTACATTCTGGTATTTCTTATGGTATTTAACACACCATATAACAACGATAAATATCGTCCAACACACATAATCAACATCAGATTATATATCACATTATATATCACAATATATATAAATCATAGTAAAATAAATGTTGAGGAATCTAGTTGGATTCCTCCAACCTGTTTCCCTGCATCACAGATGTTAGACAATATAATTAACATCGATTTCACTTTGATATGAAATTTTCTGATAGCAGAATCAACATATAAATATTTAACGGTATACACACACACACACACACACATATATATATATATATATATATATATATATATATATATATATAATTTCCACTAACTGACTAGCAGTTCAATCAACCAAATCAACACACATCAATCAACAGATGATTAACAGTTCTAAAAATACGTTATAGAAATATAACTGTTCAGAGTTGGTGAGTTTTACTCACTTTGGCAGTTCATCGTTAAAGAACGATAAACTGTTATTTGATTTGAATCAAACAGTTTATTTCACCATAAATTGTAACGAGCTCGGATTCACTCCCAGTCAGCTCCATGATGTAGCCACCGTCCATACGATCCCAATGCAACTTACGGTTCGTGATTCTGATATCGTATGGATTAGATATTTTAATTACAAGTTATATGAATAATTTAAATTAAAATAAACTTTAACTATTTATTTTACCGGGCCTTGCTAAATCGAATTCGGCCCAATACCCTTCCCTTTAATTGACCCGCTTTGCTCTCCTTCTCCATCGAGGATAACAGATCCCGATCCTCACAAAAACCCACAGTCAAATCCGCGCCTTTGACCACCAGCTGCTCCTCCACTCCTCCACGGTCTTCGACGAGACCATCACCATTTAATCCCTCTCCCCGTACTCGACACCTCCATCCCTCTTTCGTTCAGCTCGCCCGCTAGTGTACGGGTCCGACTTCAGCTCCAGAATACTCGCCTAGCTACAGGCGCGACACTTCCAGTCCCCAATCTCCCTCGAAAATCCACAACATGTCCTAATCGCTGCCCCAAATCTCACGGTAACCTCCTTGTATCGAATCGATGCTCATGATTCGAGCATTGGCTAAACCTAGCTTTGCTGTGCAATTTTGAACGCACGAAAAATCCCATCGAGCTCCCAGCGAATACCACTGTGTTGAAGAACCCCTCATGCCGAATCCAACAGTATATGTATATTGATTTTGGAGATTTGTTTTGAGTTGCTTTGGATTTTTCTTTTGATTTCTTTACTGCGTTTGTTTTCTGTGTGAAGAACAAACCGACGGCGGAAATTCTGATTGAGGAATTAGGTTATTAAGGATTATTAGGGGGTATTTATAAGGGAAATAAATATCTAGATATTTTATAGAGGGAATATTCCCGGTATATTCCTTTTTTTATAATGCGTTTTGCCTTCTAAAAATTCGTGTGATCACACACGATATTCAAAAATCACGAAACTGGACACGTAGCTAGAGTTTGACATTACGGTCCAAAGAAACTGGTTTCGTCGAATTATGAATTCATATGCTCACACAGCGTATTTTTAACTGTCAATTTATTGACTGTTTTTCACTCTAAAAATCCGTACAGCCACACAGTGACTGTAAAAATCACGAAACTTGACATCTAACAATAATTTGATGTTGCGGATCCAACAAAACTAGTTTCATCGAATATCGACTTCGTTTGCAAAAGTGGCTATTTTTAAAGCTTTGGATGACCCATTTAAATATATAAATATATTTAAATATAATTAAATTAAATATAAATAAATTTATATTATCGTATACCTTTAAATATGATATCGTACAGCTCCAGAATATCATATTAGAATTTACAGCTTGATATTTCAGATTCCAGATTATCTCGATATTCAATTTATATCGAAAATCCTTTTATAACGTAAATAAAGCGTTGCAAAATATAAAGGAATTCCACAGCGACTTTTCTGAAATTTGATTTGGACGTAAATCAAAATCTACACGACGAAATCCCGATTTTTCTCTTCCACTAGAAAGATATACTCCACCAGCTCCACAAGTTTCTTGTTTCACAGAAATCCGGCTTAAAACGAATCCTGTACATTCAGTTGAAGTTCAAATCGCCAATTTACGAACTACAGCGCCATTTCAAGCTCGATTTTAATTATAATATAATTATACGTTCAAACGGTCGTTATTTAAATATATTCGTTATTCTAATTCAATTCTAAACTGAATTAAATCTAAGGGACGACAAAGTTCACAGAATATTGTGATTTCCAATATTTTTGATTAATTCTGAATTAAATAAATTATTTAATTATTTAATTAAAATAATTATTCCATATTATTTAATTAAACCTCTATTTAATTCACTATATCACTATATCACTATTTATATAATTAAATTAATTAATTATAATACCTCTGACAATGCGGGTCATTACATGCGTTGCATTGTGTGATAGGACCTGGGTCTTATAATAGCTTCATTGTTCTTTATTTAGCATTGCGCTGTTTGATTTATGCACTAGTATTCTTGGGGTAAAAACCCGTTCCGTGTTATACGGCGTGGTCCCTTGATTTACCTTACTTTAAAATAAAGATTAATAACTGTTTTAGTTCTCATACCAGTCCCATGACTGACCTGGAGTTTATTGTTTTAACCTAAACTCTGGGTGCCCTTATTTTGACACGGGCAGCTAGTAGTTTTGGTTTTGTAGATTTATATTCACAGGATCCTGGTTTACAGCTGGAACGATATCCGGAAAGCTTTGTATCCGTATATATCCTTCTAGTTGTGTTTTGTATTATTTTCCGCTGCGATGTATTTAAATGTAATTTAAATCTCTGATATTTTCTGTGTAATATTTATCATACTCTGTATATTCTTGTATTCTGATGGAATTGTTGTAATATACAATGAAATGTTCTTCCGTCTGCGCTCTATTTTGTGGCTTGTTCTCGATTTCCCGTAAGAGGGATTTCGGGTCGTTTCATCGTGGTATCAGAGCTTTGGTTTACAGAGCTCGGAGAACAAGACACGTTAGAACCAAACGAAAGAATTCATCAGAAATTGGATTAGTAATATCCAATGGGAATGACTCTTTAGAGATGGGATCAGTAGTATCCTAGATAGAGTGTGAAGAGTATATCTATAAAACGAAAACAATTTTTGTTTTGAAAATTTAAATCAATTATTCGTATTTGATTATTTATTTATATTGATTTGGACTATCCAGTATATACAGATTTTGCGTATACGTCTGATCCGCGTGTATTCGAAGTTTTAATATATTGGGTAGATATAGGATCACACTGTAGTCGCCCGGAGATGATTCTGATGATTGATCGGTCATCATCAGAATTTATGTTCGAGTGACGAAAGGAAGATTTCTATATATTTCCTATTGAATGGTGTGAGAACCAAAATTATATAGGGCCTATTGTTGTGATTTGGCACCAAAAATGTGATTCTTGACTATATATCAAAATTATGAATTTGAAATGATATTCAACTAATTGATTGCTGATTGTGCTGTTTGATTATTGGTTGATTAATTAAAATTTGAACCATATAGCCAATTTGAACCAAATAGTGAGTTGTATTGAAAATTAGTCGCATTTGCTTGCATATACATGTACTTACACTGAACAGGTCATAGCAAGGAGGCTAGAGCAGAAGAATAAAATTGTTTGCCCGACAAATAGGTACATGTTTACCATAATTTACTATTTTGTTTGGGTGATGATGATTTTGTGAGCCGATTGGCTAGCCGCTTGGCTTTTTCTTTTCCTTTTGGATTGAAGAAGGCCATGGGAGGCTATATGAAATATCCTGATGTCCCCGATGCAGGGGAGGTTATGGCGAAAATTCTTGAAAATTTAGGGTGTTAGCCAAATTTTTGAAAAATTTGAAAAGTTTTTAGAAACTAAAAAGTTGAAAAACTTAAGCCGTAGTGAAAATACTGGAAGTTGGGTTGATTTGTGAAACAACTTTCGGCTTCGTTCCATTTCGGGGACTAAAAGTTTTAAGTGGGGGAGATTGTAACAACCCGGAAATCTGAGCCAATTTAAATTTTTTAATTTGGAAATTTTAGCGAATTTTCATTATTTTAAATAATATCGACAAGAAATTTATTTTGAATAGAATTCGAACGTATATATTTATATAGATCGTCGTTAGAATATAAATATTTTATTTATAATTATAAAAGGAATTGAAAATGGCGCGGTAGTTCGATAATTCGATTTCAAAATTCAATTGAACATATCGGGTGCAAAATAAACCGGATTTTAGTGAAACCAAAAATAATAAAATCTAATTGAGAATATCTTTACAACGAATCCGAAAAATCAAAATTTCATAGCGGGAATCAAAAGATATGTCCAGTTGAAAATTCAGAATTGTCGTTATGGAATTTCGGGCCTTGAAAATGGCCATTTTGCAAACGGTCTCAGAATTCGACTAAATTAGTCTTGTTAGGACCGTATCGTTAATACGAAGCTAGAAAATATTTTTCTGGAATTTTTCGAGTTAGTATGTGACCCCAGTGAATTGAAATGCGCGTTCAAATTCAATATGTAAAGTTATATGTTGATTTTGACGAAAACTGATCGAAACGATCGAATCAGCTTACGACACATATCCCATTGTGTTCGGAATGGGGGTAATTGGCTATGGACGACAGGCGGTGGGTCTCGTTTCGAGTTCGAAATCAAAAGTTACTTTTTGAGGGATTAAAATAAATTAAATATTTATAATATATTCCCCTCTACCTCCTCTCTCCCTCTCCTCATATCTTTCATACCGAAATGAAAAGAAAAAAGAGAAATCGCGCCCAGGCGATTGAAGACGCCCCCCCTCCCGGCACCACCGCGCCTCACGTGCAACCACCCCCTACCTCCTCTCTCCCCTCGCTCCTCCCTCCTCTTCTCCAAACCACCATAGATCCCCAAATCAACCCCAAACCTCCCCAGGCCTGAAACCCACGCCGTCGCACCCCTAAACTCCATCGCCAACGATGCCCGCGTGCCACAACCACCTGCAGCACCTCCTGCTCGCTCCGCGACCCCCCTGAGCGCCACCATCCCCTCGCCGTAGGTCAACGCCGTCCTCCACCTTGGGATTTTGCATAGGAAAAGGTTTTACTTCTTATTTATTTATTTCTTTATAAAGCATTGTGTTAAAAAGAAATAATAAAATAAAAACTGATTTTATTTTAATTATAAAACATATTTTAAGGTCAGTTTTTATTTATACATAGATTATAAAAAAATCAGTTTTACAGAAATAGGAAAATAGATTTTTATAAACATAAAGGCGAGGTTTTTATTAAGGAAAAGGCGAGATTTTTATCGTGTAGAAGTATAAAAATATCATCTTTTATATTGTAGAAGTATAAAAATATAATCTTTTATATTGTAGAAGTATAAAAATATAATCTTTTATATTGTAGAAGTATAAAAATATAATCTTTTATATTGTAGAAGGTTAAAAATACAATTTCTATATAGAAAGAAACGTGGTAAAAATGTGATTTTTATATACATAGCAACAATATAAAAATGGGATTTTTATATATGTAGTGGCTACAGGCAACGAAAGTGACGAAAGAGAACGGTGAAGACTTCTACATTTGAAGTGTCGTTGAGTTGGGATAGCTTTGGTGAGAACTTCTCACCTTTAATTTAATTTTCTAGTTAAAATATATACTAGGATGCGAACGGTGTTTAGTAGCACCCGACACCCGTCGTCCACAGACCATGGACGGCTTGTATGTTTGTTTGTTTGATTTTGATGTGTAGTTGATTGTGTGATGTGATGTGAAATGAAATAAAATATTTATATAGTTAAAAATATTTTATAGTTAAAATTAGAATTTTTAACGTGTATTTAAAAGGAAATAAATATAAACAAATAGAAGGATTTGTTTATATACACACATTTGACGGATATTGATTGGGACGATAAATTTTACACATCACCCAACTGCACAAATAAAATATGTGGTTGATTGTTTGAAACCCCACACGGGTATTGGGATGATATATGACATACACTAATCCCAGTAATTAGTTGCAAGTCGATCGATTGATTGATAGACTGTTATGAGCGTTAAATATTTATATTTGATGCTTATACAGTGTAGAACACACTCTGAATGATGGTTGATTATTTATTGTTGTTATTTTATACATGTATTGTAGAAAATCCGTATAATTAACATTATATGGTAATTGATTGAGCCTCATTCCAGTTTTGAGATAGAATATTTGAAATAGAATATTTGAATAGAAATATTTGAAAATAGAAATATTTGAAAAAGAAATATTTGAAATAGAATATTTGAAAATAGAAATATATGAAGCCGTGTTGATTAGACTGACACCATTTTGACGTGAACGATATTTATATCAATTTTATTCAAATTGAAATGAATATTAATGTGAATTGAAATTCGAATTAAATTGAATTGATTTGAAATTCGAAATAAACTGAAATGATTTGAAATTCGAATAGAATTGAAATTCGAATTAAATTGAAATAGAATTGAAATCGTTTTTGTAACGACCCGAACTTCCCCGGTAAGGAAAGTCCGGATTAAATTGAGAACAAGCCACAAAAGAACGCAGACGGAAGAACATTTCATTGTTAATTACAACAACTCCATCAGAATACAAGGATGTATAGAGTATAAACAAATAATATACATTTGATAAATATCAGAGATTACAATACATTACATAGCAGCGGAAAATAATACAATACACAACTAGAAGTAATACGCGGATACAAAGCTTTCCGAGTATCGTTCCAGCTGTAAATCTGGATCCTGTGAATATAAATCTGCAAAACCAAAACTACTAGCTGCCCGTGTCAAAATAAGGGCACCTACGTGAAACAGTTATTTAAAACTTTACTTTAAATCAGATATACCAAGGGACCACGTCGTATAACACGGAACAAGTTTCCTCCCAAGAATACCAGTGCATATAACAAAACAGCTCAATGCTTTTTGGAAAAATGAAGCTATTATAAGACCCAGGTCCTATCAGACAATGAAACGCAAGCCGGGGGGTAGGGTTTTCCCTTATAATAGCCAAACATGCTTAGTACGTTTAAAACAAATCATTTGATACTACTATAAGTGCATAGTGTATAAAACAACTTCAAATCATAAGTATTAATCATAGACGGCATGGGTACCATATATCATGTAGCCATACTAGTTCTACAATTAAAACCGCAAAGTCACGTATTTGGAAATTGGGTTTCCATCTATGAACCGAGGCCAGGGATCGTCCTCTGCCGATTCGAGACAATCTAGCCCATGTCTCCGGAACAGCTGCAACTACCCCTTGGATCGTCAGGGCCGGTCCACCGATGTGGATTATAGTGCCTGAACAATACGTCTCCCCACCCTATGGGGCGTAAATGAGCCAACGAATGACTCCATCGGCTTCACATAGTCACCGATATATCCGACGCGCCTCACAACAACAACAATCACATAAGTCAAACTCATCAGGGCATGTAAAACCACTGACGCCACTTCTAGCTAGAAGGAAACGCATGCCCTCCCTGATGTCCTCTCCCGTTTCTGGTTCACAACCGGGGTGTGAGGCTCGCGAATCAACACTACACAAAGTTATGTCACACAGGTCGTGCTTTGATCATCACCACAAGACTTTGCTTTTCAACAGAAGCCTTGATCAATTGCCACTTGGGCATGCCACACAGGCAATTCACCCCATGCGTTCGATATCCAACGATATATATCCAAACAGATATATAGTTAATAGAAATCAATCACACAGAATAAAATCCAACGTCAGACACACAGTCCATTTACAAGTTCGTTGTAACACCCCGTAATTATGTTAATATTAATATTCACAAATTAAAGAATAACTAATCTCAGATGTGAGAATTGTGGGAAATGGGTTGCGCCATTGTGTTCGTCTTAGAATTCTGGTCGAAATAGAGTCCGAGTTTGCGTGATATGGACTTCGTATGAAGAAGTTATGGCCATCGGAAGTTTCAGAAAATTCAAAACAGATTTCAGAAAATTTAAAATTCAAAATTCGAAGTCAAACAGGCTAGGCGGGAAAATTCCCGCCCAGCACCCCAGGTCGACTGGGGAGTCGACTGGGCAGTCGACACCCCCCCCAGGTCGACTGGGCAGTCGACCTGGGTGTCGACCTGTTCAGGCGGCTAGGGTTTGGCTGATGTGTCTTTAGGGCTGAGTTGGCAAATTAAACGGTTCAGTTTAGTTCTGAGTTGATCTGACGGTCTAAATAAATCCTAAACTCTATAAATACCTAGGTAGTCTCTCATTCTAATTCACATGAAAAAAAGAATAGCCACCGTCATACCGCCGCCATGGAACTCAGTGTAGCCGCCGCCAACTAAGAAGGAAGAAAGCTAATCAAAACCCTAATTCTACTCAACTCTAAAGCAAATCAAGACTCTCTTTCTTCTCTAAATTGTGAGTATGATGATCTTAACAAGATTATTGTTAGACTAATTAGATTAAGTTATGAATGGATTATAAGTGAATGATGTGGATTGTCATATATGTTGTTGTAAACCTTATGCTATCATGTATGTTATAAATCCTATGCTATGTGATGATGATATCCTATATGTTGTAAATCATGCCATGATGATATTGTATAGGTTGTAATTTTCTATGCTAAGTTGTGATAAATCATACATGTTATAAAGTCATGATGTTATTATCTATGCTAGTTAGTTCATGTTAATCAAATCATAATGTTTGGGCTATGTTGATCTATATGACAAACCATGTATGCAAGATTAGACTGATTAGTAAAGATTATGAACATATGCCATGACATCTATTTAGATCTAGAATTATGACATCTAGAATCATGCTATGACATATGTGAATTCTATGCATTAGGTGCTAGTTCACACCATCAGTATGTTGCATAAAACCCCATATGCAAGTCCATACATGAATTTGGATTATGATCATATTATGTGAATTGTGACATTTTACCAAACAAGTTGACACCTTTAGATCCATAACATGTGTAGTTTCATGCAAGTTTCACCCCTATTATGATTAGGTCTATTTTACTTGTCTATATGTTGTGATAATTTATTTTTGTGCTATGAGTTAGACTATTCGAGTCTAACGTATATTCTGCGTTGGATAAGCGAACGTATAAACGTGGGGTAGGGGTAATATTAAGGATTTAAAATTAAGAAGTTGGGGTGCAATTGATATGATTTTGCATGCCATGAATGGATGGCCATAATTGAGTCAATTATGGACATCATTAAAATTGGAAGTAATTAATGATTTGAATAGGGATATATTCAAAACTGGGGTAAAAGATTATAAGTGATAATCAATGCTTAGGACACGAGGTTGGACTCGTTTGTGACGTAAACATGCCCGGACCCACCCGGCAAATCCAGTGGTCACAAATGTCAGCCCAATGTGAGAGGTCCTAGGCCTAAACTAAAGCATAACAATTGTAAAGACACGAGGTTAGACTCTTTTATGGTGTAAGACTGCCCGGACCCGCCCGGCAAGTCCAGCTGCCATAAATGCCAGTCTAATGTGAGAGGTCTTTATGAGGTTATGGCCTGAATGAATTAAGAAATACTTAACCAGATAAACATGTAAGGTGGGACATGGGGTTTAAGTAGGTGCCTTGGGTGGCATGAGGAATCTAGTGGGTGCCCTTAGTGTCATGTGAATTATGATTAGTAAGACTTAACCAAACACACATGTAAATGAACATGACTAAGAGGGTTAAGTGGGATATACTAGTGGGGACAAGCTTAGGTGGATAGTTTGTGGGGGTCCATTTCAACCAGTATCCCAAACGTATCTTTGTGGGCTCGACCCAAGTCGAGGACGGGACACGCATACTGGGCTTAACTATAAGAGGCCAAAACGGGGTAGCGGTGGCAACGCAAGTCCAACGGGTTTCATATGCGTGTGTGGACCCGGGCTGGTAGGTAAGACGTTGTTGCATCGTGTAGGTATAAGCCGTGCATTCTCAAGTTGTATCGGGTTGCCACTTTAGGGGAGTGATACACCCCACTGTGGGGCCAACACAGGTATCTACGAGTAGGGAGCCGATCGAAAGTGGGTAGTGGGGTACACCTAGTGGAGATAGGGGCAGACGGCACCTATGTAGTCAGCTAAGGGTACGCAAGGCTATATATATGATTTCTATGTGATGCAAGCGGGATCAACTTTGAAGGTGACTGGTGTGGTGCAGTGTAGTAATTATTCGTTAGTAATTAGGTGTGCCTTTAACGTTATCTTTAACGTTATCTTTATCTGCTTTTCCATACCTAATAGTTCATAGACATTTACTTGTCTTCCAGCTTATGCCTTAGTCTAGTTATTTTGGTAATAGTATTGTTAGAATTATCATACTCGCCAGACTTTATGTCTGACCCCCTCCATTTCTCTCCTTTTTCCCCCTCTAGGTCCTCAGGTTGGGCCCAGCTCTAGTGGAGTTTGATTAGATTGCTTTATCTCTCTTGGAAAGCTTGGACCGTTGAAGTAAAGTCCAGCTTGTTATCTTCTTTAATGGCTATTTGTGTAATGGGATTAAGTATTTTATTTTATGAAGATGGATATTGTACTTGACTCTGATTTATGGTTTTATGATGTAACAAACATGTTTAATTTCCGCTGCAATAAAATGAAGTTTTAGATTTCCAAGTACTACTTATTATCTGTCTTGTTGTAATTTTTCTGTTCTATATTCACTCAAAACCTCCATGGAAGTTAATGCATTCCCTTTGTGAGTGACATTAATGGACGTGGGGTGTTACACATGGTATCAGAGCTTAAGGTTACCAGAATAGATAATTTTTTTAGAAAAACTATTTTTCTAAAGTATTTTTGGAAGAAGTGTTTTCAAAAACATGTCTTAATGAGTAATTTAAAGAGGAAAGTTTTTAGGAAAAAAAAACATAATCCCCAATAGCCATATCTTTATCTTTTGAATTCTCCATTTTGAATCTTTCCTTTTTCGTTTTAGCATGGCTGAAGATCTTAACCTTCCAGACGGTGTAACGATACCAGGATGGTATAGGAGGTTATTAGAGGCTAGGGCCGCTGCAGGTCCAGCCAATGTTCCTCCACCACCAGTTGCACCCGCTCCTCCTCCTCCTCCTCGCGCTGATACTTTTGCAAAGAAATGCAAGGAATTTAAGGCTATGGATGGAAAACCTTTCCAAGGGTCAGAAACGTTTGTGGAAGCTAGAGATTGGCTTAAGGAGGTGGAAGAATTGCTAGAAATCTTTGAAGTAGAGGAAGGGAGGAAAGTCAAATTAGCAGCTTGGTTAATGAAGGGAGAGGCCTCGTTTTGGTGGAAGGTTACTAATGGGGAGCGTCCTGTTGATTCTTGGGCGGATTTCAGACGTAGGTTTGAGGCAAAGTTTCTCTCAAGGGCAGAAGAGAATC
Source organism: Allium sativum (assembly GCA_030737875.1). Taxonomy (NCBI): domain Eukaryota; kingdom Viridiplantae; phylum Streptophyta; class Magnoliopsida; order Asparagales; family Amaryllidaceae; genus Allium; species Allium sativum. The sequence continues at coordinate 573,697,500 of CM060909.1, read as the reverse complement.
TATATATGAAAAGGTTCTTGACATTAAAGCAAGGAAGCTCATCAGTGAAAGAATATGTCAACAAATTTAATCAGTTAGCAAGGTTTGGCTTGGACTTAGTGAACATGCCGGAGAAGAAGGCTCTGAGGTTCGTTAATGGATTGAATGAACCGTTGCAGGGGTTGGCTATGACCCACATCCCCATGGGGGCCACCTTTGAGAAGCTAGTAGACATGGAACTCATGCATGAGGAGAAAGGCGCTAATGCTAATAAGGCACCCGAGAAGAAAGGGGATCAGAAGAAACCTCAACAGCAAAACAAGAAGGGTGGTAAAGACAATAATGGCAAGGGAAAGAAGAAATGCTTTAACTGTGGGACACCAGGCCATATCAGCAAGGATTGCCGAAAGAAAAGGAAGACTGGTTGTTTCACTGTGGCGATGCGGGACATCTAGTGAAGGACTGCCCAAAGAAGGGGCAGAGGGCAGGGTCTACCTCGGGAGGACATGTGCATGCTATTATGGCACCGGGGCAGGCAAGGGGACAAGTTCAGGCTCTCGCAGTCCCACCGCTGCAAGAACGAGGTAGAACCATTTCTGTTGAAAGCTTAGTTTTTCCGTTTGATCATCTTGTCCGTACCTTATTCGATTCGGGCGCATCGCATTCGTTTATCTCTACATCATTAGTTGAATCACTGCACTTAAACACCAGTTTAGTAGAGGATCCCTTAGTTGTTTCGAATCCAATTGGGGGCTCAGCTTATTTGTCCATGATGTGTTTGGATTTGAAAATTTCTATACTTCGCGTTGAGTTTAGATGTGATGCTTATGTTTTGGGCTTCACGGGCTATGGGGTAATTTTAGGAATGGATTGGTTATCCAGAAATGGGGCCGTTCTTGATTGTGAAAGGAGAGTAGTTAGGCTCATGACTCGCCTTGGCAACACTCTCGAAATATTTTGTAATCCCATAAATTCCATTATGCTAAGTTATTTAGAATCGTTTGACGCGTCTGTGGAGAATCTACGATCTGTTAGAGTGGTCCGAGAATATTCGGATGTGTTTGAGGAGGTGAAGGGCTTGCCTCCGAAGCGGGAGATAGATTTTCGAATATATCTTGTGGATAATGCGAAACTAGTATCTTTGCCAGTACGCCACATGGCTCCTCGTGAAAGGAGGGAACTCAATAAGCAAGTGAAGGAGTTGCCTGAGAAGGGGTTCATAAGACGTAGTATATCAGAGTGAGGTGCTCCAGTAGTATTTGCCACGAAGGCGGATGGGTCCCTTAGACTTTGTGTGGACTATAGAGAACTTAATAAGCTTACTAAGAAGAACAGACACCCACTGCCGAGGATTGACGATCTCTTCGATCAGTTAGTTGGCGCCTCAGTGTTTTCACAGTTGGACTTAGCCACTGTTTTCCATCAGTTGAGAGTGGCTGAGGATAGCATTGACAAGACTGCCTTTAGGACTCCGGACGGTTTCTATGAATGGCTAGTAATGCCCTTCGGTTTGACAAACGCCCTCGCATACTTTGTTGACCTGATGAGTAGGGTGTTTAGGGAGTACCTTAACAAATTCGTGGTAGTCTTTGTAGACGACATCTTGATCTTTTCTAAGGATGAAGAAGAGCATGCCCTACATCTTAGGGAAGTGTTGGAGACCCTACGAGCGCATAACCTTAAAGCTAAATTTTCTAAGTGTCACTTCTGGAGGAAGGAAGTATGATTCTTAGGGCACGTGGTTTCCAAAGAAGGGATAGCTGTGGATCCCGCGAAGGTGGTGGCCATCCAAGATTGGAAGGTCCCTAAAAATGCTACCGAAGTGAGAAGTTTCTTGGGGTTGGCTGGCTACTATAGGAAGTTTATCAAAGACTTTGCAAAGATATCAGCTCCGTTGACACGCCTGACGAAGAAGAACCTAGTCTTCGCGTGGGACGTAGATTGTGATGATGCGTTCCAACGTTTAAAGAGAGCTTTGACCTCAGCTCCAGTCTTAGTGCTGCCAGACAGGAGTAAGCCATTTACTGTTTATACTAACGCTTGTGGGACAAGACTAGGCGCAGTCTTAATGCATGAGGACAGGGTAATAGCCTATGGTGGAAGGCAATTGAGAGCGCATGAGAAAAATTACCCTACACATGACCTAGAGTTGGCCGCTATTGTTTTCGCGCTTAAGTCTTGGCGTCATTATCTTCTTGGCGAGAGATTCGAATTATTCACTGACCACAAATCTTTAAAATACTTATTCTCTCAGAAGGACTTGAACTTAAGGCAACAAAGGTGGATGGAATTCTTAGCATCCTACGACTTCGAGATAGCATATACCCCTGGCAAGGGTAACGTGGTGGCAGACGCCTTAAGTAGAAAAAGGCTGTCCTTGAGTCCATTGTTTGTTGAGCGGCGAAGCTTAGAATTCATTTCGATGTTTGACTTTAGACCTTCCATTGACTTTGTACCCGGTTTGCTAGCATCCTTGGAGGTCAGACCTACGCTTTTGGGACAGATTGGTGAGGCACAGCGAGACGACCCACAATTGGTTGAGTTAGTAGAAAAGCTCAAAAGAGGGGAGTCATCAAGCCATCTCCGTAGGTATACCCTAGATGATAAGGGTTGGTTACGTAGGGACGGTAGACTTTGTATACCAAAAGACGATGACCTAAGGAAGATTATTCTTGATGATGCACATCGTTCGAAGATGACCATTCATCCCGGCGGGGACAAGATGTACAAAGACATGAAGCGAGTTTTCTTTTGGGGCGTTATGAAGAGGGATGTGGCCGAGTATGTCGCTAGATGCTTGGTGTGCCAACGAGTAAAAGCGGAGCAAAAGAAACCCGGTGGGTTGCTTAACCCATTGGAGGTTCCACTATGGTAGTGGGAGAGTATCTCGATGGACTTTGTGGATGGATTACCACGATCAAGGAAGGGTAACACGGGGATTTGGGTTATAGTAGATAGACTTACTAAGAGCGCCCATTTCATTCCCGTGAAGAGTAAGAGGACTGCTCCATGGTTAGCTTCTGTATACGTCCGAGAAATAGTTCGTTTGCACGGTGTTCCTTCTAGCATAGTGAGCGACCGCGACCCTATTTTCACTAGAGAATTTTGGAGAAGCTTGCAAGAGGCGGTAGGGACTCAGTTAGGTTTGAGCACACATATCATCCTCAGACGGACGGCCAAACCGAGAGGGTGAATCATATTTTACAGGATCTTTTGAGGCTATGTATCCTAGACTTTGGGGGTACATGGGAAGAGCATCTTCCATTGGTGGAGTTCGAATATAATAACAGCTTTCAATCTAGCATTGGCATGGCACCTTTCGAAGCTCTTTATGGACGACCTTGTCGTTACCTACATGTTGGTGGGAATCTATGGATAAGATTTTACTTGGGCCCGATATGATTAGGGAGACTTCAGAGAAGATCGACTTGATTCGAAGGAGGATGAAAGCAGCGCAAGATAGGCAGAGATCTTATGCGGATAAGAGGAGGACAGATCTCGAGTTTTATGTTGGGGACATGGTCTTTATCAAAGTGTCTCCATTGTGGAACGTTGTTCGATTTGGGTCCGTTGGGAAATTAGCACCAAGGTTCATAGGGCCGTTTCCTATTAAGGAGAAGATTGGACAGATGGCGTATAGAGTGGAGTTGCCTGAGAGACTTAGTGGTGTACACGACGTATTCCATGTGTCACATTTGAGGAAGTGCTTGCACGAGACCGCGGAAGTGGTAGAGCCGAGCTTGCTTAGAGAGGTGGAGATAGAGCGTGATGCGACGATTCGACGAGCTCCTACGCGCATTCTTGGGTCAGAGATTAAGAAGCTGAGAAATCGAGAGGTCAAACTAGTCATAGTACTATGGGGAGAAGATGAGAGCAACACTACTTGGGAGACGGAAGAGAAGATGCGTTCGTTGTACCCTTTTCTTTTCGAGGGTATGTCCTTTAATTTCTCCTTTATCGCTTATCTTGTACTTATCTTACCTTTAGAGTATCCTCTCGCTAGTATCCTTGACCTTTAGTTAGGATAATCCTATGGTTGAAATATGTGTTTGAGACATGTTATGTATGATGGATGCAAAGTGGATGCAAGTGTTTGCTAGTGGTTGCTCGTGGACGCATACACACACTATTAGGCACTAGATCGGCTCAGTCACTTCATATTGCATATAAATGGCTGTATTTAGTAAAATGGATGTATGATGATTGTATTATCATATGGATGTTGCATTCAGATGATGATTGTGCACGCATATAGAGATAATATGTAACATTAAGGAACTTTTGCATACATAATGGACGCATGGCACTATCATGATTTGCATTAAGGAGGTCAACTGAATCAGTGGACCGCCTGATTTTGCATTAGATATGGACATATACACACACTGTGCATTTAAACATGAAAGCATTAGAAGTCTATAAGGACAATGGATGCCTATGTTTGATGGTTGAGTAGATGGATGATTGAATGTTAGGATATACATTCTTCTTGACTTGAAGATTTCGGGGTCGAAATCCTTTAAGGAGGGGAGAATGTAACACCCCGTAATTCTATTAATATTAATATTCACAAATTAAAGAATAACTAATCTCAGACGTGAGAATTGTGGGAAACGGGTTGCGCCATTGTGTTCGTCTCGGAATTCTAGTCGAAATAGAGTCCGAGTTTGCGTGATTTGGACTTCGTATGAAGAAGTTATGGCCATCTGAAGTTTTAGAAAATTCAAAACAGATTTCAGAAAATTTAAAATTCGAAGTCAAACAGGCTAGGCGGGAAAATTCCCGCCCAGCACCCCAGGTCGACTGGGCAGTCGACCAGGGTGTCGACCTGTCCAGGCGGCTAGGGTTTGGCTGATGTGTCTTTAGGGCTGAGTTGGCAAATTAAACGGTTCAGTTTAGTTCTGAGTTGATCTGACGGTCTAAATAAATCCTGAACTCTATAAATACCTAGGTAGTCTCTCATTCTAATTCACATGAAAAATAGAATAGCCACCGTCATACCGCCGCCATGGAACTTAGTGTAGCTGCCACCAACAAAGAAGGAAGAAAGCTAATCAAAACCCTAATTCTACTCAACTCTAAAGCAAATCAAGACTCTCTTTCTTCTCTAAATTGTGAGTATGATGATCTTAACAAGATTATTGTTAGACTAATTAGATTAAGTTATGAATGGATTATAAGTGAATGATGTGGATTGTCATATATGTTGTTGTAAACCTTATGCTATCATGTATGTTATAAATCCTATGTTATATGATGATGATATCCTATATGTTGTAAATCATGCCATGATGATATTGTATAGGTTGTAATTTTCTATGCTAAGTTGTGATAAGTCATATATGTTATAAAGTCATGATGTTATTGTCTATGCTAGTTAGTTCATGTTAATCAAATCATAATGTTTGGGCTATGTTGATCTATATGACAGACCATGTATGCAAGATTAGATTGATAAGTAAAGATTATGAACATATGCCATGACATCTATTTAGATCTGGAATTATGACATCTAGAATCATGCTATGACATATGTGAATTCTATGTATTAGGTGCTAGTTCACACCATCTATGTTGCATAAAACCCCATATGCAAGTCCATACATGAATTTGGATTATGATCATATTATGTGAATTGTGACATTTTACCAAACAAGTTGACACCTTTAGATCCATAACATGTGTAGTTTCATGCAAGTTTCACCCCTATTATGATTAGGTCTATTTTACTTGTCTATATGTTGTGATAATTTATTTTTGTGCTATGAGTTAGACTATTCGAGTCTAACGTATATTCTGCGTTGGATAAGCGAACGTATAAACGTGGGGTAGGGGTAATATTAAGGATTTAAAATTAAGAAGTTGGGGTGCAATTGATATGATTTTGCATGCCATGAATGGATGGCCATAATTGAGTCAATTATGGACATCATTAAAATTGGAAGTAATTAATGATTTGAATAGGGATATATTCAAAACTGGGGTAAAAGATTATAAGTGATAATCAATGCTTAGGACACGAGGTTGGACTCGTTTGTGACGTAAACATGCCCGGACCCACCCGGCAAATCCAGTGGTCACAAATGTCAGCCCAATGTGAGAGGTCCTAGGCCTAAACTAAAGCATAATAATTGTAAAGACACGAGGTTAGACTCTTTTATGGTGTAAGACTGCCCGGACCCGCCCGACAAATCCAGCTGCCATAAATGCCAGTCTAATGTGAGAGGTCTTTATGAGGTTATGGCCTGAATGAATTAAGAAATACTTAACCAGATAAACATGTAAGGTGGGACATGGGGGTTAAGTAGGTGCCTTGGGTGGCTTGAGGAATCTAGTGGGTGCCCTTAGTGGCATGTGAAATACGATTAGTAAGACTTAACCAAGCACACACGTAAATGAACATGACTAAGAGGGTTAAGTGGGATATACTAGTGGGGACAAGCTTAGGTGGATAGCTTGTGGGGGTCCATTTCAACCAGTATCCCAAACGTATCTTTGTGGTCTCGACCCAAGTCGAGGACGGGACACACATACTGGGCTTGACTATAAGAGGCCAAAACGGGGTAGCGGTGGCAACGCAAGTCCAACGGGTTTCATATGCGTGTGTGGACCCGGGCTGGTAGGTAAGACGTTGTTGCATCGTGTAGGTATAAGCCGTGCATTCTCAAGTTGTATCGGGTTGCCACTTTAGGGGAGTGATACACCCCACTGTGGGGCCAACACAGGTATCTACGAGTAGGGAGCCGATCGAAAGTGGGTAGTGGGGTACACCTAGTGGAGATAGGGGCAGACGGCACCTGTGTAGTCAGCTAGGGGTACGCAAGGCTATATATATGATTTCTATGTGATGCAAGCGGGATCAACTTTGAAGGTGACTGGTGTGGTGCAGTGTAGTAATTATTCGTTAGTAATTAGGTGTGCCTTTAACGTTATCTTTATCTGCTTTTCCATACCTAATAGTTCATAGACATTTACTTGTCTTCCAGCTTATGCCTTAGTCTAGTTATTTTGGTAATAGTATTGTTAGAATTATCATACTCGCCAGACTTTATGTCTGACCCGCTCCATTTCTATCCTTTTTCCCCCTCCAGGTCCTTAGGTTGGGCCCAGCTCTAGTGGAGTTTGATTGGATTGCTTTATCTCTCTTGGAAAGCTTAGACCGTTGAAGTAAAGTCCAGCTTGTTATCTTCTTTAATGGCTATTTGTGTAATGGGATTATGTATTTTGTTTTATGAAGATGGATATTGTACTTGACTCTGATTTATGGTTTTATGATGTAATAAACATGTTTAATTTCCGCTGCAATAAAATGAAGTTTTAGATTTCCAAGTACTGCTTATTATCTGTCTTGTTGTAATATTTCTGTTCTATATTCACTCAAAACCTCCATGGAAGTTAACGCATTCCCTTTGTGAGTGACATTAATGGACGTGGGGTGTTACATTCGTTCTGGGTCTGAACGAAACCGGAGGCACCTAGTACCCCGCATATCCATCGATCTCCAAGTACGTCTGGACGACCACTAACTGATTCCCTCCTCTTGGGTGTACGGCCCAAATAAGATCATCAGTAGTTATCCAGACGACGTGAAGACCTCTGGTCTTCGACCATTGTCTTCATCTTCGACTTATCGTCGTATCAGTTATTCAGAATGGGATAAACCCGGTCTTTCCGAATAACTCGTGTATATTATAAACAAGTGTTAAACAAACACAACATACGCATCATTCCAATTCATCAATCACTAACCGTAAATTAACAAGAGAATAATTCCCCAAATATTAACCCCGAAGGCCAAAACCAACATCAGATCAATATCCAGAAAACCATTCTGCTTAGCTAACCGACAGTTAGTTTCTACATTTCACATTCTTAGGGAAAGGTTCCCATTAATTTTGTCAAAGATAAATCCTTTAAATTTATTCTTTAATCTACTTTTGAATATCAATTCAAACTAGTCGTGATTAGCGAACCACACCGAAGTGATCATTTATTTTATTTCCCAATCCCAACCTATTTATTCCATGAAGTAAAACTAGTCATACTTCATATCTAACACCACGGTGTTATCGGTAAATTCAATTACCATTTCACGTTCAAATCTAATTAAAGATTTAACTATCGCCTGGAGCAAAACTGGTGATACCCCATTCTCGATCTTTTAAATCTAATTAAAGATTCATTAAAACTCCACTTAGTTTTAATCTTTGACTGGGTTAAAGAATCAGTGTCATTTAAAACATGGTTCACGATAAACCTCAAAATCACATCACATTTCAATCAGTCCCTAACCGTAAATTAGCAAGTGAGCAATTCCCTAAGTATTAACCCCGAAGGCCGAAACCAACATCAGATCAATACCTAAGAAACCATTCAACTTAACTAATCTTCAGTTAGTTTCTGATTTTCTTAACTCCTTTGGGTCTAAGAACAGTATTATTGAAGATACCGTTCACGACAACCCAAAATGACATTCCATTAATTATCGGGTTAATGAACAAGTGTTATTTAAAACAACGTTCACGATAAACCCAAAAATCAATACCAATTCAATTCCAATTAAATATTATTTAATTGGTACACTTCATTAAATCTAAATAAAAAGATTTAATCTTTTTCTCAACTGGGCTTAACAACAGTGTTAATGAAAACACCATTCACGACAAACCCAAATCACATTTGATATTAAATACAAGGCTCTAAATAGAAAATATATCGGCTTATATTCAATATCAAATTCTACGACCAACAAATATCATATTGGAAATAACGATATAAATATATCTTTCAAATTCCCATAACAATATCTGTATCATCACGAAATCCAACATCGAAATATTCCAAAGACAATTTCGATTCAAATACTTTCGAATTCAATTTTTGGAAATTTTGGTTATTTTCAAAACCATTTCAAATCTAATTTATTTATTTTAAAAATTAATAAATTATTATTCTAGTTCAAAACTAGTTCATTTTGATAAAAATCTATTTTTATCTTTTCAAATATGGAGTTTTTCATCCCAATTCTTAACAAATCATTTCTTATGATTTTACACAAATTATTGATATTTTTAATAATTTTATCAAGGCCCGTACAGTCGATTTCCATCAACGACCATCGAACTGCACTTACAGCAACCTTTTTCAAATTTGATTTGGACGTGATTCCAAAATCAACCGTTAGATTTCAAATTTCTAATATTCGTTAGAAAGCTCTTTTCGATTCGAACCCAATGGTTCCAGTTTTAGGAGAATCCGACGGTCGGATCTCCTGCAATATCCATTCGAAGTCAATGGTCGAAATTCGCGAACTGCCGCGGCGCAGCGCGTTCTATTCAGGCCATTATATTATATATAATATATATAATATATACTTCGTCAATTTTCTTTTAAAACGTATTTTATAAATCGTTTTAATTTCGTTTTCAAAACGATTTCAGCTTCCTTTTCAAATTCAAATTAAAATTGAATTTTCCCCTTACAAATTCGGTTTAAATTCATTTCAAATTGATTTCAATTCAAATCGATTTTTAATTCAATTTCAATTCGTTTTCAATTTAATTTGAATTTCTAATTAATTCAATTTCAATTCGAATTCCTTTCTAATCAATTTCAATTCGAATTCATTTCTATTCCATTTCAATTCGAATTCAATTCTATTCAATTTCAATTCGAATTCAATTCTATTCGAATTTCAAATCATTTCAGTTTATTTCGAATTTCAAATCAATTTAATTCGAATTCCAATTCACTTTAATATTCATTTCAATTTGAATAAAATTGATATAAATATCGTTCACGTCAAAATGGCGCAAATCTAATCAATACGGCTTCATATATTTCTATTTTCAAATATTCTATTTCAAATATTTCTTTTTCAAATATTTCTATTCAAAACTGGAATGAGGCCCAATCAATTTCCATATAATGTTAATTATATGGATTTTCTACAACACATGTATAAAATAACCACGATAAATAGTCAACCATCATCCAGAGTGCATTCTACACTGTATAAGCATCAAATATAAATATTTAACGCTTACAACAGTACGTCAATCGATCGATCGACATACAACTAATTATTAGGATTAGTGTATGTCATATATCATCCCAATTCCCGTGTGGGGTTTTCAAACACTCAAACACATATTTTATTTGTGCAGTTGGGCGATGTGTAAAATTTATCGTCCCAATCAATATTAGTCAAATGTGTGTATATAAACAAATCTCCGATTTGTTTATATTAATTTATTTCATTTCATATACACGTTAAAAATTCTATTTTTAACCATAAAATATTTTCTAACTGTATAAATATTTTATTTCATTTCACATCACATCATACAATCAACTACACATCAAAATCAAACAAATAAGCATACAAGCCGTCCATGGTCTGTGGACGACGGGTGTCGGGTGCTACTAAACACCGTCTGCATCCTAGTATATATTTTAACTAGAAAATTAAATTAAAAGTGAGAAGTTCTCACCGACTTGCTAATCAAACTCCACGACTCTTCTCATGTGGGAAATCTTCGCCGTGCTCGCCTTTCATCACTTTCGTTGCCCGTATTCACTACATATATAAAAATCACATTTTTATATTCTTTATTATATTAAAATTCTATTTTTACACTGCTACTATATAAATAAAAATTCTATTTTTACACTGCTACTATATAAATAAAAATTCTATTTTAACATCTATGTTCATATAATAAAGATTATATTTTTATCACGCCATTCTCTATATAAAGATTTTGCCTTTTCAAATATAAAGATTTCTCCTTTTCAAATATAATAAAAATCATATTTTTCCCTTTCTATAATATAAAAATCATATTTTTATAATGCTGCTAGTATAAAAAATATATTTTTAACTTTTCTATATTATAAAAATCTTTTCTTTACCTAGTTAAAATCTCAACATTCACTAATTAAAAATCTAATCTTTATTTTCATAAAAATACTAACTTTCCTAAACTAAAAATCATATTTTTATTATCCCTATGATATAAAAATCATATTTTTAATATGTAATTACCTCATTTTCTATATGAATAAATAAACGAAACAAGGATTAAAACTTATAGCTTCAAAACGAAGAGGGAGGAGGGTGTTGTCTGCAGCGAATGGTGGAGGAGGAGGTGCTAATTGTAAAACAAGGTCTAAAATCGGATTTTCCCCTTGCCGAGGGCTCCACGGTTGGAGTGATGGTCGGACGGGGCACTGGTGGGCCGCTCTGGGTCGGGGGAGTGTGGAAGGGTGCGGCGATCGGCCTGTGGAGGCGATGGTGGGCTTCTAGGGTTTGGAGGCGGCTAGGGGATAGGGTTTGGGTCAACGTCTCAGAGGGAAGAGGGGAGAGGAGCACGGCCGCGAGAGGAGGTGGGGTGAGCGGAGCGATAGCAGGGGGTGGCGAGGTCCGTCGCCTGCGGTGGCCTCGCCCTGGCTATCGATGGTCTTCAGCGTATTTTTTTTATTTCCTTCTGTTCAAAACGAGAGAGAGAGAGAGAGAGGGATAGGATAGGGGAGAGAGAATATATATTATAATTTAATTATTTAATTTATGCTATATGGTTGACTTTTCATACGAATCTCAAATCGAGCCCAACGACTATCGCCCCTAGGGTAATACCCCCATTCCGAACACAATGGAATATGTATCGCAGGCCAATTTGATTGCTATGATCCGTTTTCATCATAATTAAAATATAAATCAGTATATTCAATTTTAAACGTACATTTTAATTTACTGGGGTCACATACGGACCCGAAAAATTCCAAAAAAATATTTTCTGGCTTCGTATTGACATACGGTCCTAACAAAACTAGTTTCATCGAATTCTGAGACCGTTTGAAAAATGGCCATTTTCCAGTCGATTAAAATCAACTGAAACTGGTCAAACGCGTTTTCCTTTGCCACGCTCACATATCGAATCAAAAAATTACAAAATTTGAAACCTAGCAATACCTTTACATCCCAGATCCAACAAAAGTGGTTTCGTCGAAATCCGAGGTCGTTTGCAAAATTCCCATTTTTAAGGGCCGGAATTCCATAGCGATTATTCTGAATTTTCAACTGGACATATCTTTTGATTCCCGCTATGAAATTTCAATTTTTCGAATTCATTGGAAAGATATTCACAATTAGATTCTTATACTTTTGGTTTCGCTAAAATCCGGTTTATTTTGCACCCGGTACATTCATTTGAAGTTTGAAATCGAATTATCGAACTACCGCGCCATTTTCAATTCCTTTTATAAATATAAACAAAATTTATATTCTAACGACGATCTATATAAACATATACGTTCGAATTCTATTCAAAATAAATTTCTCATCGATATTATTTAAAATAATTCATTTTAAATATTAAAAATTCACTAAAATTGCCAAAATAAAAATTTTAAATTGGCTCGGATTTCCGGGTTATTACAATCTCCCCCACTTAAAACTTTTCATCCCCGAAAAGGAACGAAGCCGAAAGTTGTTTAATAAATCAACTCAACTTTCACTATTTTCACTACGGCTTAAGTTCTTCAACTTTTCAGTTTCTAAGAAGTTTTCAAATTTTTCAAAAATTTGGCTAACACCCTAGATTTTCGAAAAATTTCGCCATAACCTCCCCTACACCGGGGACTTCGGGATATTTCATATAGCCTCCCATGGCCTTCTTCAATCCAAAAGAAAAGGAAAAAGCCAAGCGGCTAGCCAATCGGCTCATAAAATCATCATCACCCAAACAAAACAGTAAATTATGGTAAACATGTACCTATTTGTCGGGCAAACAATTTTATTCTTCTGCTCTAGCCTCCTACTATGACCTGTTCAATGTAAGTACACGTATATGCATGCAAATGCGATCATTTTTAATACAACTTACTATTTGGTTCAAATTGGCTATATGGTTCAAATTTATGAATCAAACAATAATCAAACAACACAACCAGCATTCAATTAGTTGATTAGCTTTTCAAATTCATAACTTTGATACATAGTCAAAAATCATATTTTTGATGCCAAATCACAACAATAGACCCTATCTAATTTTGGTTCTCACACCAGTCAATTGGAAATATATAGAAACCTCACTTTCGTCACTCGAACATAAATTCTAATGATGGAGCTCCATCATCAAAATCATCTCCGGGCGATTAGAGCGTAATTCTATATCCATCCAGTATATTAAAACTTCGAATACACGCGGATCAGACGTATATGCAAAATCTATATATACTAGATTGTCCACATCAATATAAATAAATATTCAAATACGTATAAAAGGATTTAAATTTCAAAACAAAATTTGTTTTCAATTTTATTTTTCAAAACACTACTCTTCACACACGTTCTAGGATACTACTGATCCCATCTCTAACGAGTCATTCCCATTGGATATTACTAATCCAATTTCTGATGAATTCTTTCGTATGGTTCTAACGTGTCTTATTCTCTGAGCTTTGTAAACCAAAGCTCCGATACCAGCTGTAACGACCCGAACTTCCCCGGTAAGGAAAGCCCGGATTAAATTGAGAACAAGCCGCAAAAGAAAGCAGACGGAAGAACATTTCATTGTTAATTACAACTCCATCAGAATACAAGGATGTATAGAGTATAAACAAATAATATACATTCGATAAATATCAGAGATTACAATACATTACATAGCAGCGGAAAATAATACAATACACAACTAGAAGTAATACGCGGATACAAAGCTTTCCGAGTATCGTTCCAGCTGTAAATCAGGATCCTGTGAATATAAATCTACAAAACCAAAACTACTAGCTGCCCGTGTCAAAATAAGGGCACCCAGAGTTTAGGTTAAAACAATAAACTCCAGGTCAGTCATGGGACTGGTGTGAGAACTAAAATAGTTATTTAAAACTTTACTTTAAATCAAATATACCAAGGGACCACGTCGTATAACACGGAACAGGTTTCCTCCCAAGAATACCAGTGCATATAACAAAACAACGCAATGCTTTTTGGAAAAATGAAGCTATTATAAGACTCAGGTCCTATCACACAATGTAACGCAAGCCAGGGGATAGGGTTTTCCCTTATAATAGCCAAACATGCTTAGTACGTTTAAAACAAATCATTTGATACTACTATAAGTGCATAGTGTATAAAACAACTTCAAATCGTAAGTATTAATCATAGACAGCATGGGTACCATATATCATGTCGCCATACTAGTTCTACAATTAAAACCGCAAAGTCACGTATTTGGAAATTGGGTTTCCATCTATGAACCGAGGCCAGGGATCGTCCTCTACCGATTCGAGAATATCTAGCCCGTGTCTCCGGAATAGCCGCAACTGCCCCCTGGATCGTCAGGGCCGGTCCATTGATGTGGATTATAGTGCCTGAACAATACGTCTCCCCGCCCTATGGGGCGTAAATGAGCCAACAAATGACTCCATCGGCTTCACATAGTCACCAATATATCTGAGGCGCCTCGCAACAGCAACAACCACATAAGTCAAACTCGTCAGGGCATGTAAAACCACTGACGCCACTTCTAGCTAGAAGGAAACGCATGCCCTACCTGCTGTCCTCTCCCGTTTCTGGTTCACAACCGGGGTGCGAGGCTCGCGAATCAACGCTACACAAAGCTATGTCACACAGGTCGTGCTTTGATCATCACCACAAGACTTTGCTTTTCAACAGAAGCCTTGATCAATTGCCACTTAGGCGTGCCACACAGGTAATTCACTCCATGCGTTTGATATCCATCGATATATAACCCCTGAGCTCGTACGTCTCAGAGAAGGGCGTTAAGCAAGAGAATAAATTCTCCGCCGCCAAATAGATATATATTTAATAGAAATCAATCACACAGAACAAAATCCAATGTCAGACACAAAGTCCATTTACAAGTTCGTTCTGGGTCTAAACGAAACCAGAGGCACCAAGTACCCCGCATATCCATCGATCTCCAAGTACGTCTGGACGACCACTTACTGATTCCCTCCTCTTGGGTGTACGACCCAATCAAGATCATCAGTAATTATCCAGACGACGTGAAGACCTCCGGTCTTCGACCACCATCTTCATCTTTGGCTTATCGTCGTATCAGTTATTCAGAATGGGATAAACCCGGTCTTTCCGAATAACTCGCGTATATTATAAACAAGTGTTACACAAACACAACATACGCCTCATTCCAATTCATCAGTCACTAACCATAAATTGACAAGAGAATAATTCCCCAAATATTAACCCCGAAGGCCGAAACCAACATCAGATCAATATCCAGAAAACCATTCTGCTTAGCTAACCGACAGTTAGTTTCTAAATTTCACATTCTTAGGGAAAGGTTCCCATTAATTTTATCAAAGATAAATCCTTTAAATTTATTCTTTAATCTACTTTTGAATATCAATTCAAACTAGTTGGGATTAGCGAACCACACCGAAGTGATCATTTATTTTATTTCCCAATCCCAACCTATTTATCCCATGAAGATAAACTGGTCATACTTCATATCTAACACCACGGTGTTATCGGTAAATTCAATTACCATTTCACATTCAAATCTAATTAAAGATTTAACTATCGCTTGGAGAAAAACTGGTGATACTCCATTCTCGATCCTTTAAATCTAATTAAAGATTCATTAAAACTCCACTTAATTTTAATCTTTGACTGGGTTAAAGAATCAGTGTCATTTAAAACAAGGTTCACGATAAACCTCAAAATCACATCACAATTCAATCAGTCCCTAACCGTAAATTAGCAAGTGAGCAATTCCTTAAGTATTAACCCCGAAGGCCGAAACCAACATCAGATCAATACCTCAGAAACCATTCAACTTAACTAATCTTCAGTTAGTTTCTGATTTTCTTAACTCCTTTGGGTCTAAGAACAGTATTATTGAAGATACCATTCACGACAACCCAAAATGGCATTCCATTAATTATCGGGTTAAAGAGCAAGTGTTATTTAAAACAACGTTCACGATAAACCCAAAAATCAATACCAATTCAATTCCAATTAAATATTATTTAATTGGAACACTTCATTAAATCTAAATAAAAAGATTTAATCTTTTTCTCAACTGGGCTTAAGAACAGTGTTAATGAAGACACCATTCACGACAAACCCAAATCACATTTGATATTAAATACAAGGCTCTGAATAGAAAATATATTGGCATATATTCAATATCAAATTCTACGACTAACAAATATCGTATTGGAAATAACAATATAAATATATCTTTCAGATTCCCATAACAATATCTGTATCATCACGAAATCCAACATCGAAATATTCCAAAGACAATTTCGATTCAAATCCTTTCGAATTCAATTTTTGGAAATTTTGGTTATTTTCAAAACCATTTCAAATCTAATTTATTTATTTTAAAAATAAATAAATTATTATTCTAGTTCAAAACTAGTTCATTTTTATAAAAATCTATTTTTATCTTTTCAAATATGGAGTTTTTCATCCCAATTCTTCACAAATCATTTCTTATGATTTTACACAAATTATTGACATTTTTAATAATTTTATCATGGCCCGTACAGTCGATTTCCATCAACGACCAACGAACTGCACTTACAGCGACCTTTTTCAAATTTGATTTGGACATGATTCCAAATCCAACCATTAGATTTCAAATTTCTAATATTCGTTAGAAATCTCTTTTCGATACGAACCCAATGGTTCCGATTTTAGGAGAATCTGACGGTTGGATCTCCCGCAATATCCATTCGAAGTCAATGGTCGAAATTCGCGAACTACCGCGGCGCGGCGCGTTCTATTCAGGCCATTATATTATATATATATAATATATATAATATATACTTCGTCGATTTCCTTTTAAAACGTATTTTATAAATCGTTTTAAATTCGTTTTCAAAACGATTTCAACTTCCTTTTCAAATTCAAATTAAAATTGAATTTTCCCCTTACAAATTCGTTTTAAATTCATTTCAAATTGATTTAAATTCAAATCGATTTTTAATTCAATTTCAATTCGTTTTCAATTCAATTTGAATTTCTAATTAATTCAATTTCAATTCGAATTCATTTCTAATCAATTTCAATTCGAATTCATTTCTATTCCATTTCAATTCGAATTCAATTCTATTCAATTTCAATTCGAATTCAATTCTATTTGAATTTCAAATCATTTCAGTTTATTTCGAATTTCAAATCAATTTAATTTAATTCGAATTCCAATTCACTTTAATATTCATTTCAATTTGAATAAAATCGATATAAATATCGTTCACGTCAAAATGGCGCAAATCTAATCAACACGGCTTCATATATTTCTATTTTCAAATATTCTATTTCAAATATTTCTTTTTCAAATATTTCTATTCAAAACTGGAATGAGGCCCAATCAATTTCCATATAATGTTAATTATATGGATTTTCTATAACACATGTATAAAATAACTACGATAAATAATCAACCATCATCTAGAGTTCATTCTACAATGCATAAACATCAAATATAAATATTTAACGCTTACAACAGTCCGTCAATCGTTCGATCGACATACAACTAATTATTGGGTTTAGTGTATGTTATATATTATCCCAATATCCGTGTGGGGTTTTCAAACAATCAAACACAGATTTTATTTGTGCAGTTGGGCGATGTGTAAAATTTATCGTCCCAATCAATATCAGTCAAATGTGTGTATATAAACAAATCTCTGATTTGTTTATATTAATTTATTTCATTTCATATACACGTTAAAAAATCTATTTTTAACTATAAAATATTTTCTAACTGTATAAATATTTTATTTCATTTCACGTCACATCACACAATCAACTACACATCAAAATCAAACAAATAAGCATACAAGCCGTCCATGGTCTGCGGACGACGGTTGTCGGGTGCTACTAAACACCGTCTGCATCCTCGTATATATTTTAACTAGAAAATTAAATTAAAAGTGAGAAGTTCTCACCGACTAGCTAATCCAAACTCCACGACTCTTCTCATGTGGGAAATCTTCGCTGTGCTCGCCTTTCACACTTTCGTTGCCCGTATTCACTACATATATAAAAATCACATTTTTATATTTTATTATATAAAAATTCTATTTTTGCATTGCTGCTATATAAATAAAAATTCTATTTTTACACTGCTACTATATAAATAAAAATTCTATTTTTACATCTATGTTCATATAATAAAGATTATATTTTTATCACGCCATTCTCTATATAAAGATTTTGCCTTTTCAAATATAAAGATTTATCCTTTTCAAATATAATAAAAATCATATTTTCCCTTTCTATAATATAAAAATCATATTTTTATAACGCAGCTAGTATAAAAATTATATTTTTAACTTTTCTATATTATAAAAATCTTTTCTTTACCTAGTTAAAATCTCAACATTCACTAATTAAAAATCTAATCTTTATTTTCATAAAAATCCTAACTTTCCTAAACTAAAAATCATATTTTTATTATCCCTATGATATAAAAATCATATTTTTAATATGTAATTACCTCATTTTCTATATGAATAAATAAACGAAACAAGGATTAAAACTTACAGCGTCAAAACGAAGAGGGAGGAGGGTGTTGTCTGCAGCGAATGGTGGAGGAGGAGGTGCTAATTGTAAAACAAGGTCTAAAATCGGATTTTTCCCTTGCCGGGGGCTCCACGGTCGGAATGATGGTCCGAGGGGGCACTGGTGGGCCGCGCTGGGTCGGGGGAGTGTGGAAGGGTGCGGCGCTCGGCCTGTGGAGGGGGTGGTGGGCTTCTAGGGTTTGGAGGCGGCTAGGGGATAGGGTTTGGATCAACGTCTCAGAGGGAAGAGGGGAGAGGAGCACGGCCGCGAGAGGAGGTGGGGTGAGCGGAGCGGTGACAAGGGGTGGCGAGGTCCGGCGCCTGCTGTGGTCTCGCGCTGGCGATCGATGTTCTTCAACGTATTTTTTTATTTCCTTCTGTTCAAAACGAGAGAGAGAGAGGGATAGGGTAGGGGAGAGAGAATATATATTATAATTTAATTATTTAATTTATGCTATATAGTTGACTTTTCATACGAATCTCAAATCAAGCCCAACTACTGTCGCCTCTAGGGTAATACCCCCATTCTGAACACAATGGGATATGTATCGCAGGCCAATTTGATTGCTACGATCCGTTCCGTTTTCATCATAATTAAAGTATAAATCAGTATATTCAATTTTAAAGGTACATTTTAATTTACTGAGGTCACATACAGACCCGAAAAATTCCAGAAAAATATTTTCTGGCTTCGTATTGACGATACGGTCCTAACAAAACTAGTTTCGTCGAATTCTGAGAACGTTTGAAAAATGGCCATTTTCCAGTCGATTAAAATCAACTGAAACTGGTCAAACGCATTTTCCTTTGCCACGCGCACATATCGAATCGAAAAATTACGAAATTAGAAACCTAGCAATAACTTTACATCCCGGATCCAACAAAAGTAGTTTCGTCGAAATCCGAGGTCATTTGCAAAATTTCCATTTTTAAGGGCCGGAATTCCATAGCGACTATTCTGAATTTTCAACAGGACATATCTTTTGATTCCCGCTATGAAATTTCAATTTTTCGGATTCGCTGGAAAGATATTCACAATTAGATTCTAATATTTTTGGTTTCGCTAAAATCCGGTTTATTTTGCACCCGGTACATTCATTTGAAGTTTGAAATCGAATTGTCAAACTACCACGCCATTTTCAATTCCTTTTATAAATATAAATAAAATTTATATTCTAACGACGATCTATATAAATATATACATTCGAATTCTATTCAAAATAAATTTCACATCGATATTATTTAAAATAATTCATTTTAAATATTCAAAATTCACTAAAATTGCCAAAATAAAATTTTTAAATTGGCTCGGATTTCCGGGTTATTACAGTTTTGAAATGAATTTGAGTTGAAATTGAATAGAATCGAATTCGAATTGAAATTGAATTCGAATTGAAATTGAATTAATTTGAAATTCAAATTGAATTGAAAACTAATTGAAATTTAATTAAAAATCGATTTGAATTGAAATCAATTTGAAATGAATTTAAAATGAATTTGTAAGGGAAAATTCAATTTTGATTTGAATTTGAAAAGGAAGTCGAAATCGTTTTGAAAACGAATTTAAAACGATTTATAAAATTTGTTTCGAAAGGAAGTCGACGAAGTATATTATATATATATAATATATATATAATATAATGGCCTGAATAGAACGCGCCGCGGCAGTTCGTGAATTTCGACCATTGACTTCGAATGGATATTGCGGGAGATCCGACCGTCGGATTCTCCTAAAACCGGAACCGTTAGGTTTGTATCGAAAAGAGCTTTCTAACGAATATTAGAAGTTAGAAATCTAGCGGATGGATTTGGAATTATGTCCAAATGAAATTTGAAAAAGGTCGCTGTAAGTGCAGTTCGATGACCATTGATGGAAATTGACTGTACGGGCCTTGATAAAATTATTAAAAATATCAATAATTTGTGTAAAATCATAAGAAATGATTTGTGAAGAATTGGGATGAAAAACTCCATATTTGAAAAGATAAAAATAGATTTTTATCGAAATGAACTAATTTGAACTAGAATAATAATTTATTTATTTTTAAAATAAATAAAGTGGATTTGAAATGGTTTTGAAAATAACCAGAACTTCCAATAATTAAATTGGAATGGATTTTAATCGAAATTGTCTTCGGAATATTTCGATATTGGATTTCGTGATGATACAGATATTGTTATGGGAATTTGAAAGATATATTAATATCGTTATTTCCATAACGATATTTGTTGGTCGTAGAATTTGATATTGAATATAAGCCGATATATTTTCTATTCAGAGCCTTGTATTTAATATCAAATGTGATTTGGGTTTGTAGTGAATGGTGTCTTCATTAACACTGTTCTCAAGCCCAGTTAAGAAAAAGATTAAATCTTTTTATTTAGATTTAATGAAGTGTACCAATTAAATAATATTTAATTGGAATTGAATTGGTATTGATTTTTAGGTTTATCGTGAACAGTGTTTTAAATAACACTTGTTCTTTAACCCGATAATTAATGGAATGTGATTTTGGGTTTATCGTGAACCGTGTTTTAAATGACATTGATTCTTTAACCTAGTTAAAGATTAAAACTAAGTGGAGTTTTAATGAATCTTTAATTAGATTGAAAAGATCGAGAATGGAGTATCACCAGTTTTACTCCAGGCGATAGTTAATTCTTTAATTAGATTTGAACGTGAAATGGTAATTGAATTTACCGATAACACCGTGGTGTTAGATATGAAGTAATACCAGTTTTACTTCATGGGATGAATAGGTTGGGATTGGGAAATTAAAATAAATGATTACTTCGGTGTGGTTCGCTAATCCCGACTAGTTTGAATTGATATTCAAAGGAGATTAAAGAATAAATTTAAAGAATTTATCTTTGATAAAATTAATGGGAACCTTTCCCAAAGTATAGGATTATTTGAACAAAAGAATATTATGAATTGTAATGAGGCGTATGTTGTGTTTGTGTAACACTTGTTTATTATATACGCGAGTTATTTAGGAAGACCGGGTTTATCCCATTCTGAATAACTGATTCGACGTGGTGTCAAAGATGAAGACGGTGGTCGAAGACCAGAGGTCTTCACGTCGTTTGGGTGATTACTGATGATCTTGATTGAGCAGTACACCCAAGAGGAGGGAATCGGTTAGTGATCGTCCAGACGTACTTGGAGATCGATGGATATGCGGTGTACTAGGTGCCTCCGGTTTCGTTCAGACCCAGAACGAACTTGTAAATGGACTGTGTGTCTGACATTGGATTTTATTCTGTGTGGTTGATTTCTATTAAATATATATCTGTTTGGCGGCGGAGAATTTATTCTCTTGCTTAATTCCCTTCTCTGAGACGTACGAGCTCAGAGGTTATATATTGATGGATATCAAACGCATGGAGTGAATTGCATGTGTGGCATGCCTAAGTGGCAATATGATCAAGGCTTCTGTTGAAAAGAAAAGTCTTGTGGGTGATGATCAAAGCACAGCCTGTATGGCACAACTTTGTGTAATGTGAATTCGCGATCCTCACACCCCGGTTGTGAACCAGAAACGGGAGAGGACATCAGGGAGGGCACGCGTTTCCTTCTATCTAGAAGTGGCGTCAGTGGTTTTACATGCCCTGACGAGTTTGACTTATGTAGTTGTTGCTATTGCGAGGCGCCTCGGTTTGATCGGACGATCCAGGTCCGATGGAGTCATTCGTTGGCTCATTTACGCCCCATAGGGCGGTGAAACGCAGTGTTCATGCATTTTAATCCACATTGGTGGACCGGCCCTGACGATCCAAGTGGCTTGACTGAGTACTTGTCCTGAGGCTCAGGCTAGAGAGTCTCGAATCGGTGAGGACTATCTTTTGCCTCGGTTCATAGATGGAAATCCAATTTCCAAGTACGACATGTGCGGTTTTGATTGTAGAACTAGTATGGAGACATAGTGGTATGGGGCATTCATGCCGCCTATGATTTATACTTATGATTGAAATTGATTTATTCACTTATAGTAATAATAAAAGATGAAATTTCGCGTATCAAGCATTCTTTGGCTATTATAAGGTAAAACCCTATCCTCCGGCTTGCATTGCATTGTGTGATGGGACCTGGGTCTTATAATAGCTTCATTGTTCTTTATTTATCATTGCGCTGTTTGTTTTATGCACTGGTATTCTTGGGGTAAAAAACCCGTTCCGTGTTATACGGCGTGGTTCCTTGATTTACCTATCTTTAAAATAAAGATTAATAATTGTTTTAGTTCTCACACCAGTCCCATGACTGACCTGGAGTTTATTGTTTTAACCTAAACTCTGTGTGCCCTTATTTTGACACGGGCAGTTAGTAGTTTTGGTTTTGCAGATTTATATTCATAGGATCCTGGTTTATAGCTGGAACGATATCCGGAAAGCTTTGTATCCATATATCTCCTTCTAGTTGTGTTTTGTATTATTTTCCGCTGCGAAGTATTTAAATGTAATTTAAATCTTTGATATTTTCTGCGTAATATTTATCATACTCTGTATATTCTTGTATTCTGATGGAATTGTTGTAATATACAATGAAATGTTCTTCCGTCTACGCTCTATTTTGTGGCTTGTTCTAGACTCAATCCGTGATTTCCCATAAGGGGGATTTCGGGTCGTTTCATATAATGTTGTGTTGGCTGAATCGTTCAAGAACTTTAGGAATGTAATGTGATTTATATAGTGCATGTCATTGATGTCTTTAAAATTTTAATGTTCAAAATTACATGAGTCACTCCTAGGTTTTTATGTCGAATCTAGTGGATAACATATCCTTTGTTGATTTTATTACACCATTTTATTGTCTAAGATTAATAAATCATTGATATAAAAACGAATAATGACATATTCAATATCTATATGATTTATACAGACACGTTTTTCTGACTCATTTACTTCGAATCCATTTGATAATATGGTTTCATCATATTTTTCATCCGATTGTTTTAGACTTTGTTTAAAGCCATGATTTCATTTAGCTTGCTTACCTTATTTTCATTTCCATAGCTTATAGACCATTCAAGTATATTTCGTCTTAAGCTCACTATTCAAAATTGCAGTTTTTACATCTATTTGATGTATTTCTAAATTTGGTATGGAGGTTATCACAATTAGCATCCTAATTGATGTTATTCTTGTTACTAGTAAGTATGTATCAAAATAGTTTAGACTATCCTTTCGTCTGAATTCTTTAACTATAAGTCTTGTTTTGTACTTATTTACTGAGCTGTAAGCTTTTAATTTTTCCTTGAAAATCCATTTGTATCTTATTGTTTTCTGATCCTTTAGGAAGATCTTCTAGTTGCCATGTATGGTTTTGTAAAGTAGATTTGATTTCACTATCGACGTCTTCCTTCCAGTAAGAAGCATCGGGAGATGACATTGCTTGATGGTACGTTAAAAGTTTGTTTTATGTCATGTATGTTTATAAGTCAAGTCCAAAGGTTTTAGAGGTCCTATGTTGTTTTCTCCTTTTTGCTTCCTTTAATTCTAGTTCTACATTATTTTTATGTGTTCTTTGATCATTATACTTAGGAATTTATGTTTCTCTTTTGAATAATAGTTTCAATAGAGGTTTTTAGTGGATAGATGTGTTCTAAGGACCTATCTCTTTGAGACTCGATAATGGTGTTTTCATGAATGTAATCAATTTCAGATGTGTACTTAAAAAATCATTATGCATTATTATTATGAGCATATCCAATGAATACACGGTCTATAATCTTTGGTCCATTTTTGACCTTTTTAGGTTTTGATACTTCTACTTTTGCAAGACACCTGTAATAACCCGGAAATCTAGGCCAATTTAAAAAATTTATTTTGGCAATTTTAGCGAATTTTGGATATTTAAAATGAATTATTTTAAATAATAACAACGAGAAATTTATTTTGAATAGAATTCGAACAAATATATTTATATAGATCATCGTTAGAATATAAATATTTATTTTAAATTATAAAAGGAATTGAAAATGGCGCGGTAGTTCGATAATTCGATTTCAAACTTCAATTGAATGTACCGGGTGCAAAATAAACCGGATTTTAGTGAAACCAAAAATAATAGGATCTAATCGAGAATATCTTTCCAACAAATCCGAGAAATCAAAATTTCATAGCGGGAATCAAAAGATATGTCCAGTTGAAAATTCTGAATAGTCGCTATGGAATTCAGGCCCTTAAAAATGGGAATTTTTGCAAACGACCTCGGATTTCGACGAAACCACTTTTGTTGGATCCGCGATGTCAAATTATTGCTAGGTTTCAAATTTCATAATTTTTTGAATCAATATGTGAGCGTGGAAAAAGAAAACGGGTTTGACCACTTTCAGTTGATTTTAATCGACTGGAAAATGGCCATTTTTCAAACGGTCTCAGAATTCTATGAAATTAGTTTTGTTAGGACCGTATCGTCAATACGAAGCTAGAAAATATTTTTTTGGAATTTTTCTAGTTAGTATGTGGCCCCAGTAAATTGAAATGTGCGTTCAAATTCAATATATAGAGTTATATGTTGATTTTGACGGAAACTGATCGAAACGATAAAATTGGCTAACGATACATATCTCATTGTGTTCGGTATTGGGGTAATTAGCTATGGACAACAGCCATTGGAGTTCGTTTGGAGTTCGCATCATTAAACAAGGTAATTTACGAATAAAATATTAATTAAATTATTATAAAACCAAGTCAAAAGCCCTAGAACCCTAGTCAAAGCGGTCAAAGTGGTCAATCATTCACCAAGCCGCTCTCTCTTCCTACGGCGGAAAACTTCTGAATTCTTTCCCTCTAAATCACCAAATCAAAGCCGAATTCAAAGTGGAAATTAAAACAAAAACAAAGGAGATTTTCTTGCTCTTTGAGATGATGTAGGTATGGTCTATTCTAGAAGCCTGTGGCGTTCGATTTTGCTCCTCTTCCTACCATCGTTCGTGGCCATTTTCCTGGCCTGATGGTGCATCGAGCTCGTCGGATCTGAGGGAGGTGGAAGAGGGCGTTGGCAGCTCCGATGTGGACACTTCAGATCATCCTCCAGTCGAGCGGCGTGGCAGCGGTTTCGAGACCCTAGATGGTGATGTAGTGGGTTATAGCGGGGACGATACTGGGAGCTGAATGAGGGTTTTTACATTAAGGGAGAAGGTACCTTAACTTTTACTGATTCTTTAATAGAAAATATACATTGTTAAAAATCAGTTTGATAGAAAAAAAATGAATTTGCTTTGAAAACAAAATCTGAATTAGCTTTGAAAACAAAGTTTGCATTCTTTTTGAAAATGAATTTTGCATTGATTTTGAAAATAAAATTAACATTGTTTTTAAAATAGAAATAGCGGATATAAAAATTCGATTTTTATATATTGAATAGCGAAGTAAAAATTCGATTTTTATATATTGAATAGCGAAGTAAAAATTCGATTTTTATGTATTGAATAGTAAAGTAAAAATTCAATTTTTACATATGTAGAGAATACGGGCAACGAAGGTGACAAAAGGCGAGAACGATGAAGATTTCTATCAATGAAGTGTCGTGAAGTTGGGATAGCTTTCGGTGAGAACTCCTCACCTTTATTTTATTTCTAGTTAAATTATATACTAGGATGCAGACGGTGTTTAGTAGCACCCGACACAATCATCCACAGACCATGGACTTGTTTGTTTGGTTGTATAGTTGGTTAGATTATTTGGTTTGAATTGTTTGGTGAAATGGAATGGATTTGATTGATGTGTGAATGGCGTGGGCCTTCACTAGACCGGGGATAAGGCTAGGCCTTGTCCCGTTTCTAGTATCGTGCCATTATGCCGCCGAAATTTTCTAAAACAAGTTAGAAAAATAAAGATATCATTTTATTTGATAAATGAACTGAATAAAAATTCATGTGTTGAAATAAAATGTTTTATCGTTAAAAATATAATTTTTAACGTGAATGTGAATAAATAAATATTCATTTACAAACCAGACGGTTTGTTTATGTACACCTATTTGAAGGACATTGATTGGGTCGATAAATTTTACACATCGCCCAACTGCACAAATAAAAAATATGTGTTTGTTGATTTGAAACCCCACACGGGTATTGGGATAATATACGACATACACTAATCCCAATAATTAGTTGTATGTCGATCGATTGATTGACAGACTGTTATAAGCGTTAGATATTTATATTTGATGCTTATACAGTGTAGTGCACTTTGGATGATGGTTGGTTATTTATCATTGTTATTATATACGTGTGTTGTATGGAATCCATATAATTAACTTTATATGGTAATTGATTGGGCCTCATTCCAATCTAGAAAATAAAGAATATTATAAAATAAAGGTTCATGTGTTGACCGTACTCATCCGTTGAGATTAGTCATGTGTTGAACGAAATATTTTAACAATAAAATTTACATCTTTATCTTTATAAAATAAAGGTTCATGTGTTGACCGTACTCATCCGTTGAGATTAGTCATGTGTTGAACGAAATATTTTAACAATAAAATTTACATCTTTATCTTTATAAAATAAAGGTTCATGTGTTGACCGTACTCATCCGTTGAGATTAGTCATATGTTGAATGAAATATATTGAATAACAAAAGTAGTCACACGTGGACAGTACTCATTCGTTGAGATTAGTCATGTGTTGGCAGAAGTATAGATTCACGTATTGAATAAAATAAATATTCATTTGTTGAATAGAACAACGGAATTATTGAAATATATAAAGCCGTGTTGATTAGAGATGCGCTATTTTGACGCGAACGATATTTATATCGACTATATTCGTTTTTACAATTTGAATTGAATCGAATAGAAAACCAATTTGAATTGAATCGAATAGAAAACCAATTTGAATTGAATCGAATAGAAAACCAATTTGAATTGAATCGAATAGAAAACCAATTTGAATTGAATCGAATAGAAAACCAATTTGAATTGAATCGAATAGAAAACCAATTTGAATTGAATTGAATAGAAAACCAATTTGAATTGAATCGAATAGAAAACGAATTCGAATTGAATAGAAAACGAATTCGAATTGAATTGAATAGAAAACGAATTCGAATTGAATAGAAAACGAATTGAAATAGAATTGAAGTCGATTTGAATTGAAATCAAATAGAAGTGAATGTAAAAGGAATTTATAAGGGAAAATTCAATTTTGATTTAAATTTGAAATAAAGGTGGAAATTGTTTTTGAAACAAATTTGAAATGATTTATAAAATTCGTTTTAAATAGAAATCGACGAAGTATATATTATATATAATATATATATAATATAATGGTCTGAATAGAATGCGTCGCGCCGCGGCAGTTCGCGAATTTCGACCATTAACTTCGAACGGACATTACGGGAGATCCTACCGTCGGATTCTCCTGAAATTGGAACCGTTGGGTTCGCATCGAAAAGAGCTTTCCAATGAATATTAGAAATTTGAAATCTAACGGTTGGATTTGGAGATATGTCCAAATCAATTTCAGAAAAGGTCGCTGTAAGTGCAGTTCTATGGCCGTAGATGGAAATCGACTGTACGGGCCTTGATAAAATAATTAAAAATATCTATAATTTGTTTAAAATCATAAGAAATGATTTGGGGAAAACTGGGATGAAAAACTCCATATTTGAAAAGATAAAAATAGATTTTTATCGAAATGAACTAGTTTTGAACTAGAATTAAAACCAATTTATTTTTGAAATAAATAAATTGAATTTGAAATGGGTTTTAAATAACCAAAATTTCTAATATATTTTATTGGAATTGAAATAGAATGTGAAGTGGGTTTATCGTGAACTATGTTTTAAACGACATCAGTTCTTTAACCCAGTAAAAGGAGTTTTAATGAATCTTTAATTAGATTGAAATGAGAATTGGTAATTTAAATTATCAAAATTTGGAAATGATCGAAAGGGGAGTATCACCAGTTTTGTTCCTAGCGATAGTTAAATCTTTAATTAGATTTGAACGTGAAATGGTAATTAAATTTACCGATAACACCGTGGTGTTAGTTATGTGGTAATAACAGTTTTGCTCCATGGGATAAATAGGTTGGGATTGGGAAATAAAATAAATAATTACTTCGGTGTGGTTCGCTAATCTCGACTAGTTTAGAAAACCATAATTTGGTTTGAAATGACATCCAAAGGAAGATTAAAGAATAAATTTTAAAGAATTTATCTTGGATAAAATTAATGGGAACCTTTCCCTAAGAACGTGAAATTTAGAATCTAACTGTAGGTTAACTAAGAAGGATCCTGGGTATTGATCTGATGTTGGTTTCGGCCTTCGGGGTTAATATTTGGGGAATTGTTCTCTTGCTAATTTACGGTTAGTGACTGCTGAATTGGAATGAGGCGTATGTTATGATTGTGTAACATTTGTTTACTATATACGCGGGTTGTTCGGAAAGACCGGGTTTATACCCATTCTGAATAACCGATTCGACGATAAGTCGAAGATGATGACGGTGGTCGAAGACCGAAAGTCTTCACATCGTTTGGGTGATCACTGATTATCTTGATTGGGCTGTACACCCAAGACGAGGGAATCAGTTGGTGGTCGTCCAGACGTACTTGGAGATCGACGGATATGCGAGGAAAGTGCTTCCGGTTTCGTTCAGACCTAGAACGGACTTGTAAATAGATGGTGTGTCTGACATTGTATTCCTTTATATTGTATTCGTTGATCTCTGCTAAATATATATCTGTTTGGCGGCGGGGAATTTATTCTCTTTCTTAACGCCCTTCTCTGAGACATACGAACTTAGAGGTTATATATTGGCAGAAATCAGTGGTACGATATAGATTGATAGTGTGGCATGCTGAGATGCAGTGATCCAGAATTTTGTTAAAAAGCAAAGTTTGGTGGATGATGATCAAAGCGCAGCTTTAATATAGCATGGCTTTGTGTATAGCGTTGATTCGCGAGCTTCACATCCCGGTATGGTGGTAAACTGATGGTTTGATCAGTATGCTTTTTAGTGGATGGGCACCTTAGTGGTGTCGTGGATTTGGTCGACTGAGATGAGCTTAGTGCTCAAGGATATATAGAGTAAGCAGTGTTTTCTCTCGCTGGGACGTAAGCCGCGGTGATACTCTGGTCCCAAATGTGCGGATGTGCAGACAGTGTTTTCTCTTGCTGGGACGTAAGCCGTGGGGAATTGCACTACGCGATCGATCTTTCGAATCAGGAGCCACCATGATGGAAATCCAATTTCCAATACGTGTATTGCGGTTTTAATTGTAGAACTAGTATGGCGACATGATATATGGTACCCATGCCGTCTATGATTGAAATTTTTTGACACTATACACTTATTATAGTATCAAATGATTTGATTTTTAAAACGTACCAAGCATGTTTGGCTATTATAAGGGAAAACCCTATCCTCCGGCTGCGTTGCATTGTGTGATGGGTCCTGGGTCTTATATTAGCTTCATTTTCCTTTATTTAGCATTGCGCTGTTTGTTTTATGCACCGGTATTCTCGGGAGGAAACCCGTTCCATGTTATACGGCGCGGTCCCTTGATTTACCTAACTTTAAAATAAAGATTTATAACTGTTTTAGTTCTCACACCAGTCGCATGACTGACTTGGATTTTATTGTTTTGACCTAAACTCTAGGTGCCCCTATTTTGACACGGACAGCTAGTAGTTTTGGTTTTGCAGATTTATATTCACAGGATCCTGGTTTACAGCTGGAACGATATCCGGAAAGCTTTGTATCTGTATATCTCTTCTAGTTGTGTATTGTATTATTTTTTGCTGCTATGTATTTAAATGTAATTTAAATCTCTGATATTTCTGTGTAATATTTATTCATTTTTACTCTGTATATTCTTGTAATCTGATGCATTGTTGTAATATACAATGAAATGTTCTCTCGTCTGCGTTATTTTGTGGCTTGTTCTCGAACTATCCGCGCTTTCCTCACCGGGGAAGTTACGGGTTTTCACAACACCCTCACACTTTAAAGTATTTATAGAGCGACGATCTATTTTTCCATAGTCATGAGGAGATTTTGGAATCTTCTTTCAAGGCACTTTGTTCATAATGTGATTAGCTGAAAGTATTGTTTCGTCGTAGAAGTTATCTGGTAAATCGGAACTGATAAGTAAGACATTATCATTCCCTTAAGGATGTAAACTTTTCATTCAACAAGGGAATATGGTGTCGTGGTTTGATGGATACCATTTTGAGCACATAATTCCTCAAATGGAGATTCATATTCTCCTCCCCTATCACTTCTTATGACTTTAATCTTTTTGTTTAGTTAATTCTCAACTCCTGCCTTGTATTGTTTAAACATGTCAATTACCTTGTCTTTACTTCTTAGCAAGTGCACAATGTAGTAATTACTATAGTCATAATAGAGATAACAAAATATCCTTTTCCTTCTCGAGTTTGATACATTTTCAAATTACATACATCTGTATGTATTTGTTGTGCAAAAAAGGTTGCATAGATGCGAAGCACAAAAAACAGGATCTAGATTTGCCAATTGAACATCAATGTAGCAATTGTACTATTACATCAAACAAATAGTAAATAACTATAACGAAGAAACTAAGAGATCCACAATATTTATATTGGTCCCACTACCAACGAGATAGTGTATGTCCAGTGCAAAGGAGAGAGATTTTATTCCACATGAGAGAATTATAAGAGATTACAAAATTAAGAATTTACATATCCAAACCTCAAATTAGGCTTAACAAAAAGAGAAACCATTGGAGATCACTGGCTCCATGCCAGGTTGTGTTTACTATGAAGTCTACCCACAATATATAGCCAATGCTATATATGTGAACCATCAATCAAATTACCAAAATATGGTAAGAAATAATGGAGGAAAATTACAATGGCAACAAATGACTCAATAGCAAGTAAAACATTAATTCCCTTCAATAGCAAAGATGGAAGAAAATAATTCATGCATCCATCTCATGCAAATGCAATAATGCATTTATGCATTCCATATTGAATATATTTCCTTCCCATTTTGCATATTGTTCCACATATTTGTGATTTTGTATCACCAAAATAACACTCCACCTTGATGCAAAATCACATATCTTTAACACCTCACCTCAATTCAAATTCTCTTATCAACATAAAACTCTTCATAAAGAATTCCACCTTAAATCAAAATCTCATAATGAGATAGAAACAAAAAATGAATATTTACCTAATGGGTTCCAGCAAAGCCACCCCCCCCATCACACCTAGTTAATGAGCTCAGACTACGTCTCTTCCCATCAACAAAATGTTGTAAATGTCCAAATAAAGAAAGGAAGATTCCAAAATAAACTCAACACTGTCAAGGCAAAAAATAATTCTCTCAATTACCAATTCAAAAACAGAGCCAAAATCCAAATCTCTGTATGCAAGATAATTATCTCTCCTTCCACATACCTTCATGTAGCATTTAAGACGACATCACAAAATCGACGATGTATCATAGTGGCATCCAATCCGCCCAAATAACCTCTATGAGTGAACTCTCCAAGACGGCATCACAAATTGATAAGTCTGAGTGGCATCAAATCCGTCACCAAAATTAGCTACATCAGATACACTTTCTAAGCACAATGGGCTCTTCAACACAGTAAACTCTTTATTTCTTATACAATACGAGCATTTCTCAATTGAACTTGAAGTCCTCAAACACTTGGAAAGGTCGCTAACCCTCCAGCAGTTCGTCTTCGGTCGCTACCATCTCTAAACTGTTTCGCCAAGCTATTTTGTAACGACCCGGATTTTTCGGCTAGTTGATTTCGAATATTTAAATCTATTTTAAATATTTTAATAGGAATATTAATGGATTTTAAATATATAATTCGTTAATTAAACGACGTTTAAATGTAATTTTTTTTAATTTAAAACGAACTCGAAAATGGTAACGTTGAGCTATAAATCCATATTGGTTATATTTGAAGGGTATATTATTTTATTTGGTCATATATACAATAATAATTTATTTTTATTTAATTTAATTGTTTTGTAAATTATAATATTAAATTGATATTATATATGCGTTAGAAATAGCTGTCTTTCAAACAACCTCTGTTTTCGACGAAATGAATTTTATTGGAATACGTATAATTAATTATTGCTAGATTTCCAGTTTGGAGCCAATTGGAGTTGTTTTGTCAGCGAGCAAAATTTAAAAGTGAACCGATAAATAAATTGAGATTAAAATAACGACATGGTGCAACAAAGTCGGTTTTAAACAAATTAATTTCATTGGGACCGTACTGTCAAGACGTAACATCTCATTCATTTTCGTCGCGTTTGGAGTTCATGTGCAACAGTGCAGATACTAAACAGTTAATATATAAAATTAATTCAACTATTATTATAATAATAAGGAAATATATATTAAACATGTATAAATTACTTTCACTGGCTTACCTAACCTAACACATAGTCGATATACATTAATACAATGCTTCTTATATGCCTATACGCACAAACACTGTCCTTCGAAGTAAATACATGTATGGTCAAGTCTAAGAAAGTTAAGACACCCTATCACACCAACGTGCACATAGTAGACTTCACCACAAAGGAAAGGCAAAGTGGAATTCATACATAGCCAGCCTGCCCTATGTTAATTTATGTAATTAATCGTACAAGGTAGTGTCTATTTGTCAACGGAAATTTAATACGAACACATGCAAAGCTAGCCTAAACCATAAGCTATACAGATCTAAGGTAAAAATATATACATAAAAATATCAAAATGTGCCGATCATGTTGAAATATATAGAGAATACACATGCCACCTACGAGCTAGCCTTTTATTTTTTGGCATCCCTATCTTGCCTATATTGTACCCTAAAACTTGTGTGCCAAACAAATTTCGTGGCTGCCAAACCATCCGACTACTATAAATATATTGCTCCATTCACTACTTCCCTACTGAAGAAAAACAGTAACCCTTCCTCCTTATATAAACCACAAGCCTCCGATTTAATTCGTATTCAAGCTCCTCAAACTCATGCCTGCGTTAGCAATGAAGTGGAGTTCGACCCTGAAGTGTCTCGACGTGGAAGCTGGTGGTAGTCGAGGTGGTATAGCCTTGATGTTGCAGCAGTCAGGTGGCATCGCATTTTCTGAAGTGTACAGTGGGTCAGCGATGGCTATGTGGGATAGTCGGAATGTGGTTCTGGTGGTGCGCCATGCAAAGTGGAGCTTCGGTGGTTGGAGAAATGGTGTGTGGTGGTTTCTGAAGTAGTGCAGGCAAGCAGCAGAGATTCTGACGTCAGGTGGCATTCGGAGTAGTGAGGAAATGGTGAAAATTTGGGTAAATGATGCTAAGGGGAAACATGGACTGTACGGAAGATGCGATCTGTAAGGAAAGCACTGAGTGGAATGTATTGATGAGTTTTTGCAAGCATCGTTTTGGCGAAGGTTGGTATACAGTATGGAGAAAAATATATAAATAAAAGTTGGAAGCTTCTTGTCCTCTCCTATGAATGGATGCAACGCACAACAGGCTGGAGTTAATAATGGTTAACACAAATGAAAACAGAACCAGTTGGTGTTAAAAACGTTGGAAAGAAGAGGGGGGCATAGGCGGCTGTTCTTAAAACATGGGTTTGCATGGGACTTGACGTGGGTATATAAAGGTGAGGAAGAACCAGGTAGTGTCAAGCATGGCATACCGTTTAGAGCTGGAAGTTTTCAAGAGGGGAAGAGACTAAAATATATGTAGGAAGAAGTTACCGTGGCCAGTGGAAGCTCAGCATGGGGGGTCGGTGGCAACGGTGTAACGCCTTCGGTTGAAGAAGAAGGCGATGGAAAATTGGCATGGGAGTGTGACATAAACGAATTTCGCTCGGTCCGAACCAGTCGCTAAACCGACCCAGACCGTTCGAAACGCCTGATCGTTTTGAGAACACGACAAAATAGAATGCATACAGAAGAACATTTCATTGTTATTACAACAATGCATCAGATTACAAGAATATACAGAGTATAAATGAATAAATATTACACAGAAATATCAGAGATTTAAATTACATTTAAATACATAGCAGCGGAAAATAATACATTACACAACTAGAAGAGATATACGGATACAAAGCTTTTCGGATATCATTCCAGCTGTAAACCAGGATCCTGTGAATATAAATCTGCAAAACCAAAACTACTAGCTGCCCGTGTCAAAATAGGGGCACCCAGAGTTTAGGTTAAAACAATAAACTCCAGGTCAGTCATGTGACTGGTGTGAGAACTAAAACAGTTATTGATTCTTTATTTTAAAGTTAGGTAAATCAAGGGACCACGCCGTATAACACGGAACGGGTTTCCTCCCAAGAATACCAGTGCATGAAACGAACAGCGCAATGCTAAATAGAGAAAAATGAAGCTGTTATAAGACCCAGGTCCTATCACACAATGCAACGCAAGCCGGGGGATAGGGTTTTCCCTTATAACAGCCAAAGAATGCTTGATACGTTTTAAAACAAATCATTTGATACTATTGTCAGTGCATAGTGTATAAAACAACTTCAAATCATAAGTATCAATCATAGGCGGCATGAGCGTCCCATGCCACTATGTCGCCATATATAGGTTTACAAATAAAACCGCAAAGTTACGTATTTGGAAATTGGATTTCCGTCTATGAACCGAGGCTAGGGATCGTCCTCTACCGATTCGAGACTGTCTAGCCCGAGCCTCAGGAACAGCCGCAACTGCCCCCTGGATCCTCAGGGCCGGTCCACCGATGTGGATTATTATGCCTGAACACTACGTCTCCCCACCCTATGGGGTGTAAGTCTGGTCCATCTACCGACCAGAATGCATCGGCCGAAACCGATATAACCGAGGCGCCTCGCAACAGCAACAACCACATAAGTCAAACTCGTCAGGGCGTGTAAAACCACTGACGCCACTTCTAGCAAGAAAGAAACGCATGCCCTCCCTGACGTCCTCTCCCGTTTTTGGTTCATACCGGGTGTGAAACTCGCGAAGTAAACGTTACACAAAGCTACGCCACAAAGGCCGTGCTTCGATCCTCAACAACAAGACTCTGCTTTTCAACAGAAGCCTTGATCATTTGCCACTTAGGCATGCCACACAGGCAATTCACTCCATGTGTTTGATATCCATCAATATATAACCCCTGAGCTCGTACGTCTCAGAGAAGGGCGTTAAGCAAGAGAATAAATTCTCCGCCGCCAAACAGATATATATTTAATAGAAATCAATCACACAGACTAAATTCCAATGTCAGACACACAGTCTATTTACAAGTTCGTTCTGGGTCTGAACGAAACCGGAGGCACCTAGTACCCCGCACATCCATCGATCTCTAAGTACGTCTGGACGATCACCAACTGTTTCCATCTTTTTGGGTGTACATCCCAATCAAGATCATCAGTAATCCCCCAAACGACGTGAAGATCTCCGGTCTTCGACCATCGTCTTCATCTTCGACTTATCGTCGTATCAGTTATTCAGAATGGGATAAACCCGGACTTTCCGAATAACTCGCGTAAATTTTAAATAAGTGTTACACAATGCACAACATACGCCTCATTCCAATTCATCAGTCACTAACCGTAAATTAATCAAGAGAATAATTTCCCAAATATTAACCCCGAAGGCCGAAACCAACATCAGATCAATATCCAGGAAACCATTCTACTTAGCTAACCGACAGTTAGTTTCTAAATTTCACATTCCTATGGAAAGGTTCCCATTAATTTTATCAAAAATAAATTCTTTATATTTATTCTTTAATCTATCCTTTTGAATTTCGATTCAACTAGTCGGGATTAACGAAACTTACCGAAGTAATCATTTGTTTTAATTTCCCAATCCCAACCTATTCATCCCATGAAGTAAAACTGGTAATACTTCATATCTAACACCACAGTGTTATCGGTAAATTCTATTACCATTTCACGTTCAAATCTAATTAAAGATTTAACTATCGCCTGGAGTAAAACTGGTGATACTCCATTCTCGAACTTTTCAATCTAATTAAAGATTCATTAAAACTCCACTTAGTTTTAGTCTTTAACTGGGTTAAAGAATCAGTGTCATTTAAACACAGTTCACGATAAACCCAAAATCACATTCCATTAATTATCGGGTTAAAGAACGAGTGTTATTTAAAACACTGTCCACGATAAACCCGAAAATCAATATCAATTCAATTCCAATTAAATATTATTTAATTGGTACACTTCATTAAATCTAAATAAAAAGATTTAATCTTTTTCTCAACTGGATTCAAGAACAGTGTTAATGAAGACACCATTCACGACAAACCTAAATCACATTTGATATTAAATACAAGGCTCTGAATAGAAAATATATCGGCTTATATTCAATATCAAATTCTACGACCAACAGATATCGTATTGGAAATAACGATATGTATATCTATATCTTTCAAATTTCCATAACAACATCTGTATAATCACAAATCCAACATCGAAATATTCCGAAGACAATTTCGATTCAAATCCATTCCCATGCAATCATTGGAAATTCTGGTTATTTTCAAAACCATTTCAAATTCAATTTATTTATTTAAAAATAAATAGAATTATAATTCTAGTTCAAAACTAGTTCATTTCGATAAAAAATCTATTTTTATCTTTTCAAATATGGAGTTTTCATCCCAATTCTTTCTAAATCATTTCTTATGATTTTACATAAATTATTACTATTTTTAATAATTTTATCAAGGCACGTACAGTCGATTTCCATCAACGGCCATCGAACTGCACTTACAGCGACCTTTTTCAAATTTGATTTGGACATCATTCCAAATCCAACCGTTAGATTTCAAATTTCTAATATTCATTAGAAAGCTCTTTTCGATACGAACCCAACGGTTCCGGTTTCAGGAGAATCCGACGGTCGGATCTCCCGTAATGTCCGTTTGAAATAAATGGTCGAAATTCACGAACTGCCGCGGCGCGGCGCGTTCTATTCAGGCCATTATATTATATATATAATATATATAATATATATTTCGTCGATTTTAAATTCAAAACGTGCTTTATAAATCGTTTTAAATTTATTTTCAAAACGGTTTCAACTTCATATTCAATTTCAAATCAAAATTGAATATTCCAAGATCAATTCATTTTAAATTCTTTTCAAATCGAGTTTAAATTCATTTAAATTCAATTTCAATTCGAATTCATTTCTTTTCAAAATATTAGATTTTGAAATCACTTTCAATATTCATTATAAAATGAATAAAATCGATATAAATATCGTTCACGTCAAAATGGCATCAATCTAATCAACACGGCTTCATATATTGATATTTTCAAATATTCCATTTCAAATATTTCTATTTCAAATATTCTATTTCAAATATTTCTATTTCAAATATTCTGTTTCAAATATTCTATTTCAAATATTTCTATTTCAAATATTCTGTTTCAAATATTTCTATTTCAAAACTGGAATGAGGCCCAATCAATTACCATATAAAGTTAATTATATGGATTTTCTACAACTCATGTATACAATAACAACGATGAATAATCAACCATCATCCAAAGTGCATTCTACACTGTATAAGCATCGAATATAAATATTCAACGCTTATAGCAGCCTGTCAATCAATCGATCGACATACAACTAATTATTGGGATTAGTGTACGTCATATATTCTCCCAACACCCGTGTGGGGTTTCAAACAACCAAACACAGATTTTATTTGTGCATTTGGGCGATGTGTAAAATTTATCGTCCCAATCAATGTCCTTCAAATAGGTGTACATAAACAAACCGTTCGGTTTGTAAATGAATATTTATTTATTCACATTCACGTTAAAAATTATATTTTTAACGATCAAACTATTTTATTTAACCTATGAATAATCTATTCGGTTCATTTATTAAATAAAATGTTATCTTTATTTTTCTAACTTATTTTTAGAAAATTTCGGCGGCATAACGACACGATACTAGAAACGGGACAAGGCCTAGCCTTATCCCCGGTCTAGTGAAGGCCCACGCCATTCACACATCAATCAAATCAATTTCATTTCACCAAACAATTCAATTCAAACCAAATAATCTAACCAACTACACAACCAAACAATTTAACAAACAAGCCATCCATGGTCTGTGGATGACGGGTGTCGGGTGCTACTAAACACCGTCTGCATCCTAGTATATATATATATATATAACTAGAAAAAGAATTTTGAGTGAGAAGTTCTCATCGAAAGCTATTCCATCTTCACAACACTTCATTTATAAAAATCTTCGCCGCTCTCGCCTTTCGTCACTTTCGTTGCCCGTAGCCACTACATATGTAAAAATCGAATTTTTACTTCGCTATTCAATATATAAAAATTAAATTTTTACTATGCTATTCAATATATAAAAATCAAATTTTTACTATGCTATTCAATATATAAAAATCAAATTTTTACTATGCTATTCAATATATAAAAATCAAATTTTTACTGTGCTATTCAATATATAAAAATCAAATTTTTACTACGTTATTCAATATATAAAAATCAAACCTTTTTTCCATTTCAAAAATCTAGTCTTTACCACTTTGCTACATCTATAAAGATCTCATCTTTAACTTCATAAAAATATAAACTTTCCTTTTAAACCATAAAAATCATAGCTTTCGTATGAAATAAAGATCATACCTATTTATAAAAACCAACCAAATTTTCATACCGTGTTATATTCTTTAAAAACAATGTATTTTAAACAAATTTCAGATTTTTAAACCATGTTATTAATAAAGAAAATAAATAAACAAAAGAAGAAAAGCTTACAGTGGAAGTGGGAGGATGGGGCCATTGCCAGAGGTCGGGGGGGTCGTCAGGTGGTCGCGGGTTCGTGAGGGAGGAGGGGGAGGCGCGGAGGCCATCTGCGGCGGGCGGCAGGCGTTTTGGGGGGGGGGGCGTCGCGTTCGTGGATCTCGCGATGGAGGTGGGGGTGTTCAGGCGAGCTCGACTGAGAGGGTGAGGGGATGGGTGTGGTCGGATGATCGGTGGTGGAGCTCGCGCCTCCAGCGGCGGCGGATTAGGGCTCCGTCGCCCTATGCCTCTCCCGTTTTTTTTTCCATCGGGTTTTGAAATGAACTGATAAGGGGGGGTTTAAGTGAGAATAATTTTATATATTACTATTTTATTATTTTATTTTCAAAAGGGTTGACTTTTTCAAACGACCTCTAAACGAGGCCCACCGCCTGTCGTCCATAGCTAATTACCCCCATTCCGAACACAATGGGATATGAATCGTAGGCTGATTCGATCGTTACAATCAGTTTCCGTTAAAATCAACATATAATAATTCTATATATTGAATTTGAACGCGCATTTCAATTTACCGGGGTCACATATTAACTTGAAAAATTCCTGAAAAATATTTTCTAGCTTCGTATTGACGATACGGTCCTAACAAAACTAGTTTCGTCGAATTCTGACACCGTTTGAAAAATGGCCATTTTCCAGTCGATTAAAATCAACTGAAACTGGTCAAACGCGTTTTCCTTTGCCGCTCTCACATATTGATTCGAAAAATTATGAAATTTGGAATCTAGCAATAACTTAACATCACGGACCCAACAAAAGTGGTTTCGTCGAAATCCGAGGTCGTTTGCAAAATTCCCATTTTTAAGGGCCTGAATTCCATAGCGACTATTCAGAATTTTCAAGTGGACATATCTTTTGATTCCCGCTATGAAATTTCAATTTTTCAGATTCGTTGGAAAGATAGTCACAATTAGATCCTAATGTTTTTGGTTTCACTACAATCCGGTTTGTTTTGCACCCGGTACATTCAATTGAAGTTTGAAATCGAATTATCGAACTACCGCGCCATTTTCAATTCCTTTATAAATGTAAATAAAATAAATATTTATATTCTAACGACGACGTATATAAATATATTCGTTTGAATTCTATTCAAAATAAATTTCTCGTCGTTATTATTTAAAATAATTCATTTTAAATAATCAAAATTCGCTAAAATCGCCAAAAATAAAAATTTTAAACTGGCCCAGATTTTCGGGTTGTTACAGGGAGAGTAGCAGGCGCTGGAAAAAGTCGATCTTGGTTATCCGATATACCACACATATCGAACATCCAAGGATCGAAAATAACCGAAAAGTTAATGAAAGAAATTAGAGGTGAGGATAGATAAGATAGAAACTTAGAATAGAAGAAGAAGAAGAACATACAACATCAGAGTAACACGAATCTCACAGCGGAACGAACAACATATAATAGATAACATATCCTTGAACTAAAAGATTTTACTTGAATATACATATCATTATCAAGTACAACACTTACAACACAGTGGAATAACAATAGTGATATAAAATCCTGAAGCCTCTTGCTCCAGCTCTTCAAGTATCTGTAAATCCTGACTACTTGACTTCCCGTACAAAATTGGGCACCCAAGAGTTTAGGGAAAACAAAACAAAATAAACTCCGGGTCAGTCATGGGACTAGTATGAGTAAAACAGTTAAAAATAGTTTGAACAAGTAAACGATATCTCATAAGACCACGCCGTATAACGGAACGGGTTTTTCCCTTATGAGAATCCAAAACATCTTTATATCAAAAACCTTTTGATATTATAATAATGTCTGTCAACCACAATATAATAATCATCTAGCAGAAACGCTTTCATCCTAGCAGAAAGCTTTCATCTCACGTTCTACATATATATTATACAATCAAAACCGCAAGCACGTATTGGGTAATGGATTTCCAACTATGACAAGGTATGGAACCACCTTTCGCTAGTGTACCTCTAGAGAGGAATACATTGGGTTCAACAAGAACATCTTGCAACCTGGCCACACATGACCGACCACTCATTTCGCTTGAGTGTATCGAATGTATATCACCAATGGTTAGGATCAGCAACCGTTTCCCGAATGGGACAGCATCGACAATAGATTTTTAGAAGTAAATAAAACTCTAGATTAGGTGATTATACAACCTAATAGGTGCGACCTACATAGCCATGCTGCCTGCCCGATTTCTGTCATTTCCCGCTTGTGAGGCTAGAAGCCATGCTTATCTCTGACAGATCACACATTTATTCACTTTGAATGTCACATCGTCATACCCACCAAATCACAAATTGATTTCCCCAAAAATACCACGGGTATACAGCTAAGAGAAACAAATTCCTCTGCCACCAAACGTGAATATGTTTGAAGAGATCAACTTACGCGATCCTTTAGATATATCTGTCAGACATTCTTCCATACAGGTCGTCCTAGGACTGGACAAACCGAAGGCACTATTTAGTACAACCATCTTAGGCAATCTTTACCAAATATTTATACAACAGCCCTTGCACTTTACTCCGTCTTCAATTATCTTTGGCATATATGATTCACAATGCTTATGCCAATACGGAGTGGTTCTTCGGATAATAATCCAACCGGTCTCTCCATATTAACAACGTTAAAATGGTCAAAAATACTTCGATAGTCGGTGAGTTAACTATCAAAGAAAAACACGTGTGCAAACAACGATATTATTTCCAAATGGAAATTATATCGATCAATCATCATTCAACATTTATCTCTTTAGTTCATTAATTTACTTATCTCTTGTTTCCATATATTCAACATTTCTTATTTTCTAAACTTAGAAAATATACGTTATTAACAATGGAAAACATTCCCATTTCTTGTTTTCTATATTAGAAAACATTTCTGATTCTTATTTGGAAAACATTTCCAAAGCTTCTTCATTTGGTTTAAACAGATGTTTAAATAAAACATCGCTATGCCAACTCAAACCGTTTACTAAATTCACTTAACCATCATTTACTATCAAACCTTACCATTCCTTAGTTAAGAAGGAAGTCAATAAAGTTGGGGTATAATTACCTCTCAGACCTTAACTGAACAACGTTTTAACTTCGAAATAGTCAAAGTTTATCTTTTAAACCTTTAACAAACTTCCTTACGTAACTCTCTTTCGAATAATCTCTATTCGATAACTCCTCCCTTCGAATAACTATATTCGATAATCTCTCTTACGAATAACTAAATTCGAAAACCTTTCTACGAATAAACTATATTCGATTAACTCTATTCAATTAACTCTATCAGTTAACTCTATTGGATTAACTCTTTTTTTTATTTAACTCTAATCGATTAACTCTATTTGATTAACTCTATCCAATTAACTCCTTCCGAATAAACTATATTCGATAACTCCTTTAATTCTACTCGAATAAACTATATTCGATTAACTCCTTTAGTTCTATTCGAATAAACTATATTTGATTAACTCCTTTAATTCTATTCGAATAAACTATATTCGATTAACTCCTTTCGAATAACTAGATTCGATAAATCCTTTAATTCTATTCGAATAAACTATATTCGATTAACTCCTTTCGAATAACTAGATTCGATAACTCCTTTAATTCTATTCGAATAAACTATATTCGATTAACTCCTTTCGAATAACTAGATTCGATAACTCCTTTCGGATAACCAATATTCGATTAACTCACTTAGAATAACCAATATTCGATAACTCACTTCGAATAACCAATATTTCGATAACTCACTTCGAATAACCAATATTCGATTAACTCCTCTCGAATGAACTATATTCGATTACTCTTCTCGAATAAACTATATTCGATTACTTTTCTCTCGAATAAACTATATTCGATTACTCTTCTCAAATAAACTATATTCGATAACTCTACTTCGAATAAGTGATATTTGATAACTCTACTTGATTTACTCCATTTGAATAACTTTAACTGGTTAACTCTAACTGGTTAATTCTAACTCTAACTGGTTAACTCCAACTCTAACTGGTTGACTCTAACTGATTAATGCTAACTAATTAATTCTAACTGATTAATTCTAACTGATTAACTCTGACTGGTTAACTCTATCTAATTTACTCTATTCGATTAACTTTAACCGAATAACTAATATTTGATTAACTCATTTCGATTAACTCTTTTGAATTAACTCCTTTGATTCTATTCCTTTTCTATTTGTT
The DNA here is from genome assembly GCA_030737875.1 of Allium sativum. Taxonomy (NCBI): domain Eukaryota; kingdom Viridiplantae; phylum Streptophyta; class Magnoliopsida; order Asparagales; family Amaryllidaceae; genus Allium; species Allium sativum. The sequence goes on along the minus strand of CM060909.1, from coordinate 573,653,948 downwards.
TACTTAACAAATAACTATTCCCTTTTCAAATTCTATTTATTTAACAAATAAATATCTCTTTTATCTTTCCTATTTATTTAACAAATAAATATCTCTTTTATCTTTCCTATTTATTTAACAAATAAATATCACTTTTATCTTTCCTATTTATTTAACAAATAAATATCTCATTTATAACATTCTATTTATTTCCTATAAATAAATATTTCCATTTAATCTATTTGTAAATGTTTTACAAATATTTCCTTTTCAATTCTATTTTTAAATGTTTTACAAATATTTGTCTTTCTATTTGTTTTGCAAATATCTTCCTTTGTATTTGTTTTACAAATATATTTCCTTATATTTGTTTTACAAATAATTTCCTTTATATTTGTTTTACAAATATTTTTCCTTTATATTTGTTTCACAAATATTTTTCCTTTATAACTCTTATTTATTTCCCAAATAAATAATCCCTTTATACTTCTATTTATTATCCCAATAAATATTCCTCTTTATAAAATCCTTTGATTTTATAAATAACTCCCTTTTTATCCTTATCATATTTATTTCCAGTAAATATTTTCTTTTCAAAATCCTTTTGATTTTATAACTGTTTCCTTTTATAAAATCCCTTTTTCCTTTTCTATATAAAATCCATTGATTTTATATAACTAATTTATTTTCAAAATATACTTTGAAAATCCCCTTTCTACATGCCAGTATTTCTTACGGTATTTAACATACCATATAACAATGATCGGTATCATTCGAACATATAAAATCATCAACAGATTTCATATCACATCATATAACACAATATATGAACAGAACAGTATTATAAACATTGAGGAGTCCAGTTGGACCCCTCCAACCTATTTCCCTGCATCACAGATGTTAAACAATATAATTAACATCGATTTCATTTTATTATGAAATATTCTGCTAAACAGAATCAACATTGGATTAACGATTTATATATATATCATTATCTATAATTTCAACCAATACACAAGCAATTCAACCAAATAGTTAACACACAGCAATCAACAGATAATTATCAGTTCTAAGAATACGTTATAAAAATATAACTGTTCAGAGTTGGTGAGTTTTACTCACATTGGACGATCATCGTTAATAACGATAACCATCGCTTGATTCAGACGGACAATTTATTTGTCTATAAATTGTAACGAGCTTCGATTCACTCCCCGTCAGTTCCATTAGGTAGTGTCTGTCCATACGATCCCAACGGATCTTGTTTCGCTTGATTCTGATATCGTATGATAGGGTTATAACACTTCGAAGTTTGTACACATATTAATAAATAAAAACTTGGATTTAAATTAAACATGGTCTTTACCAAAACAAATTGGGCCCATCCCCAACCATACAAGCCCAGACCCATGATTACCTTCTTCCCCATTTCAGATAAGCCGCACTCTCCAGGAAAATACATGGCCATTGCCGAAACATACACCTACAACTGCTACTCTTCTACTTCACATTTTACAAATCTAAACACACCAAAGTCTCCCACTTTACATCCTCTTCCTACCTATACCCAACTCAAAGGACTCGGTCCTTCCACTTAAAAACCGTCGACGGCACAGTTGGGGTCTTCTACAGGAACTTGCGACAGGTTTAAATCACAAAATCCCCTAAAACTTCACAACTTCTTCCATTCTGCACCACGATTCCAAAACTAACATCAAAATCAAACATCGGTGCTTTAAATCCGTGAACGATCAAACCCTAGACTTCGCTGTGATATTTCGACCTTCCCAAACATATATCGCACCACCCAAAAATGGTATTGAACTGAAGAGAATCACTCATGGAGCCAAAATATATAAGTATTATGAATTTAGGAATTTTATTTCTATTTCTATTATTTTTCTTTGTTTTGGTTTTTCTTTCTGCGGTTTGTTTTTTGTGAAGGAGAATTTTTGCTCATGTTTTAAACGGTGAGGGTGTGGCTGAGGATAGGGGAAGACGTGGCCTTTTCTAGGCTTTAGAATGACTTAGGATATTTTATTTTATTTTATTATTATTATATTCCGTTTCGCCTTTAAAAAAAATCCGTGTGATCATACACGATATTCAAAAATCGCGAAAATTATCATGTAGCTACAGTTCGACATTACTGTCCCAATGAAACTAGTTTCATCGAATTCCGACTTCATTTGCTCACACAACATATTTTTAACCGTCGAATTATCGACTATTTTTCACATTAAAATCCCGTACGGCCACATACTGACTTCAAAAAATCACGGACTTGACATCTAACAATAATTTTACATTGCGGATCCAATAAAATTAGTTTCGTCGAATTCTGAGGTCATTTTTAAAACTGGCTATTTTTAAAGCTCTAAATAACCCTTTTAAATATATAAATATATTCAAAAACAATTAAATTTAATATTTAAAAATAAATATTATCATATATATCCACAGTGGAATACCATACAGCTTCGGAATATTTCTAACTGGATTTTCAGGTCAATATTTCAAAGTTCCCAGTTATACCGATATTCGATTTATATTAAATTCCTAAATAAATCGATATAAATTATAAAGGAATTCCATAGCGACTTTTCTAAAATTTGATTTGGACATAAATCAAAATCTACACGACGAAATCTCAATTTTTCTCTTCCATCAGAAAAATATACTTCACCAGCTCCTAACGTTTCTTGTTTCACAGAAATCCGATTTAAAACGGCTTTTGAATATCCAGTTGAAATTTGAATCGCCAAATAGCAAACTGTCGCGTCGTTACGCGCTCGTTTACAATTATATTATAAACTATACATTCAACTATCGTCGATTGAATATATTTGTTCATATAATTCAACTCTAAACTGAACTATATATTTTAAATAACCCAATTCACATTATATTGTGAATTTCACTATTTTTGATTATTTCTGAATTAAATATATTATTCTATTATTATTATTTAAATTAATTAAATAATCCATATAATTTAATATAACGACCATTTAATTCTCTAAATTACTATTTATATAATTAAATAAATTAATTATTACACCGTAAAAATACGGGTCGTTACATTCTTTCCCACTTAAAATAATTTCGTCCTCGAAATTGCTAAGGTAGAAAACAAACCCTATCGACTAGCCAGACTTATTTGTTCACTTCTTTAACTTCAATCTCAACTGAACAAATTTAATTTTAATTAAAATATTAATTAATCCTTATCAACGAAAATTTTCGAAAATCCTGAAAATTTTCTAACACCTTTACTTTTCGAAAAATTTCGCCAGCACCTCCTTTGTACTGGTCAATAGGTCAAACTCCAACTCGCCTCTCTGGGCTATCTCCAACCCAAAAGAAAATCAAACAGCCAAACGGCTTGCCAATTCAGCTCATAAAAATCTCATACCCATATAAAATAAACTTATACCTTTTTGTCGGGCATATCAACTCTATTACTTCCATATGTTATCAACTTAACATATACCAATGTTATCCCAATCAAATTCTGATCAATTTATCCTCAACACGACTATTAGCTTATATCCAAAGCAAATCCCATTTCAACTCAAGTTCAATTCTTGATTCCAAACTCTTAACTCGATTATCCAATCACATTTTAAATTCAAATTTCACAAATCCAATCCTATTCGATTTCAATTCAATTACAGTTACCACTTAACTGGCTTTACTTTAATCCCAATTTGCTTTCATAAGTATTACTCAACTTGTTTTTATTTTAAACAATCTCTGCCTGGGAATTTTCAAATAGCTTACCTTTCCAAAAGTCAAATATTCCTTTTCAGGATTCAAAACAATCTTGTTTCCTCAAAACAATTCAAAAACAAAATCTTTGGTAGTAATCCGTCACTTAGAACTCGAAAATGAACACTGATTATGTTGCAGTCATTATCAGAATTGTTTCCAGTTATCGAAGTGAGTTCAATACTATATCACTTTCAAAATCATTCTTAAACACTTTTATTTTGAAATCAGTTCAAAATATCATTCACAAATGCTTGGAATACAATTTAAAATCTCCTAGGATCTTAAAATTTACATGTATTTAATCCAAATTTGTTAAAAAACCCTTATTCAAATTTCCAAGGTTCCAATTTCCATTCTGATTTTAATTTCAGATTTAATTCATCTAGTAACACTTATACGAATTCTGATTGGCTATTTACATAATCGTTCAATTATAATCTTATTCGATTATAATGACAACCAATATATCAAATATATTTTAATCATTTCAATATCAATTTTTGATAACAAAATATAATTTGGGTAGAATTATTTTCATTTACCCTCTTTTCAAAACATATCGTATCGACCCATCGTATTCGAGTGTTTTAGAAACCCCTATCGATATTGTGGTGCCCCACCATCGACCAGAATCCATAAACAACTCAACCAATAAATCTACTCAATATAAAATCATTTATATCAAATAATAAATACGTTCACTCGTATATGTACACTCAAACTCAATCTAGGGTTTTACTAACCCCATCTCTACTGAGTCACGCCACAGAGCCAAGGTAATTAACTTAACCTTAAGCTCTGATACCAACTGTAACAACCCGAAAAAAGTCGATCTTGGTTATCCGATATACCACACATACCGAACATCCAAGGATCGAAAATAACCGGAAAGTTAATGAAAGAAATTAGAGAGTGAGGATAGATAAGATAGAAACTTAGAATAGAAGAAGAAGAAGAACATACAACATCAGAGTAACACGAATCTCACAGCGGAACGAACAACATATAATAGATAACATTTCCTTGAAATAAAAGATTTTACTTGAATATACATATCATTATCAAGTACAACACTTACAACACAGCGGAATAACAATAGCGATATAAAATCCTGAAGCCTCCTACTCCAGCTCTTCAAGTATCTATAAATTCTGACTACTTGACTGCCTGTACAAAATTGGGCACCCAAGAGTTTAGGGAAAACAAAACAAAATAAACTCCGGGTCAGTCATGGGACTGGTATGAGTAAAACAGTTAAAAACAGTTTGAACAAGTAAACGATATTTCATAAGACACGCTGTATAACGGAACGGGTTTTTCCCTTATGAGAATCAAAAACATCTTTATATCAAAAACCTTTTGATATTATAATAATGTCTATCAACCACAATATAATAATCATCTAGTAGAAACGCTTTCATCTCACGTTCTACATATATAGTATACAATCAAAACCGCAAGCACGTATTGGGTAATGGATTTCCAACTATGACAAGGTATGGAACCACCTTTCACTAGTGTACCTCTAGAGAGGAATACACTGGGTTCAACAAGAACATCTTGCAACCCGGCCACACATGACCAACCACTCATTTCGCTTGAGTGTATCGAATGCATATCACCAACGGTTGGGATCAGCAACCACTTCCCGAATGGGACAACATCGACAATAGATTTTGAGAAGTAAATGAAACTCTATATTAGGTGATTATACACCCTAATAGGTGCAACCTACATAGCCATGCTGCCTGCCCGATTTCTGTCATTTCTCGGTTGTGAGGCTAGAAGCCACGCTTATCGCTGATAAATCACACATTTATTCACTTTGAATGTCACATCATCATACCCGCCAAATCACAAATTGATTTCCCAAAAAATACCACAGGTATACAGCTAAGAGAAACGAATTCCTCCTCTACCAAACGAAAATACATTTGAAGAGATCAACTTACGCGATCCTTTAGATATACTCTGTCAGACATTCTTCCATATAGGTCGTCCTGGGACTGGACAAACCGAAGGCACTATTTAGTACAACCATCTTAGGCAATCTTTACCTAATATTTATACAATAGCCCTTGCACTTACTCCATCTTCAATTATCTTTGGCATATATGATTCGCAACGCTTATGCTAATACGGAGTGGTTCTTCGGATAATAATCCAACCGGTCTCTCCATATTAACAACGTTAAAATGGTCAAAAATACGTCGATAGTCGGTGAGTTAACTATTAAAGAAAAACACGTGTGCAAACAACGATATTATTTCCAAATGGAAATTATATCGATCAATCATCATTCAACATTTATCTCTTTAGTTCATTAATTTACTTATCTCATGTTTCCATATATTCAACATTTCTTATTTTCTAAACTTAGAAAATATACGTTATTAGCAATGGAAAACATTCCCATTTCTTGTTTTCTATATTAGAAAACATTTCTGATTTTTATTTGGAAAACATTTCCAAAGCTTCTTCATTTGGTTTAAACATATGTTTAAATAAAACATCGCTATGCCAACTCAAACCATTTACTAAATTCACTTAACCATCATTTACTATCAAACCTTACCATTCCTTAGTTAAGAAGGAAGTCAATCAAGTTGGGGTATAATTACCTCTCAGACCTTAACTGAACAACGTTTTAACTTCGAAATAGTCAAAGTTTATCTTTTAAACCTTTAACAAACTTCCTTACGTAACTCTCTTTTGAATAAACTCTATTCAATAACTCCTCCCTTCGAATAACTATATTCGATAATCTCTCTTACGAATAACTAGATTCGAAAACCTTTCAACGAATAAACTATATTCGATTAACTCTATTCACTTAACTCTATCAATTAACTCTATTGGATTAACTCTTTTTTTTATTTAACTCTAATCGATTAACTCTATTTGATTAACTCTATTCAAATAACTCCTTCTGAATAAACTATATTCGATAACTCCTTTAATTCTACTCGAATAAACTATATTCGATTAACTCCTTTAATTCTATTCGAATAAACTATATTCGATTAACTCCTTTAATTCTATTCGAATAAACTATATTCGATTAACTCCTTTAATTCTATTCGACTAAACTATATTCGATTAACTACTTTCGAATAACTAGATTCGACAACTCCTTTAATTCTATTCAAATAATCTATATTCGATTAACTCCTTTCGAATAACTAGATTCGATAACTCCTTTAATTCTATTCGAATAAACTATATTCGATTAACTCCTTTCGAATAACTAGATTCGATAACTCCTTTCGGATAACCAATATTTGATTAACTCACTTCGAATAACCAATATTCGATAACTCACTTCGAATAACCAATATTCGATAACTCGCTTCGAATAACCAATATTTGATTAACTCCTCTCGAATGAACTATATTCGATTAATCTTCTCGAATAAACTATATTTGATTACTTTTCTCTCTAATACACTATATTCGATTACTCTTCTCGAATAAACTATATTCGATAACTCTACTTCGAATAAGTGATATTCGATAACTCTACTTGATTTACTCCATTTGAATAACTCTAACTGGTTAACTCTAACTGGTTAATTCTAACTCTAACTGGTTAACTCTAACTCTAACTGGTTAATTCTAACTGATTAATGCTAACTAATTAATTCTAACTGATTAATTCTAACTAATTAACTCTAACTGGTTAACTCTATCTAATTTACTCTATTCGATTAACTTTAACCGAATAACTAATATTCGATTAACTCGTTTCGATTAACTCTTTTGAATTAACTCCTTTGATTCTATTCCTTTTCTATTTGTTTACTCAACAAACAACTATTCCCTTTTCAAATTCTATTTATTTAACAAGTAAATATCTCTTTTATCTTTCCTATTTATTTAACAAATAAATATCTCTTTTTTCTTTCCTATTTATTTAACAAATAAATATCTCTTTTATCTTTCCTATTTATTTAACAAATAAATATTTCTTTTATCTTTCCTATTTATTTAACAAATAAATATCTCATTTATAACATTCTATTTATTTCCTATAAATAAATATTTCCATTTAATCTATTTGTAAATGTTTTACAAATATTTCCTTTTAAATTCTATTTGTAAATGTTTTACAAATATTTCTCTTTCTATTTGTTTTGCAAATATCTTCCTTTGTATTTGTTTTACAAATATATTTCCTTTATATTTGTTTTACAAATAATTTTCTTTATATTTGTTTTACAAATATTTTTCCTTTATATTTGTTTCACAAATATTTTTCCTTTATAACTCTTATTTATTTCCCAAATAAATAATCCCTTTATACTTCTATTTATTATCCCAATAAATATTCCTCTTTATAAAACCCTTTGATTTTATAAATAATTCCCTTTTTATCCTTATCATATTTATTTCCAATAAATATTTTCTTTTCAAAACCCTTTTGATTTTATAACTGTTTCCTTTTATAAAATCCCTTTTTCCTTTTCTATATAAAATCCACTGATTTTATATAACTAATTTATTTTAAAAATATACTTTGAAAATCCCCTTTCTACATGCCAGTATTTCTTACGGTATTTAACATACCATATAACAATGATCGGTATCATTCGAACATATAAAATCATCAACAGATTTCATACAACATCATATAACACAATATATGAATAGAACAATATTATAAATATTGAGGAGTCCAGTTGGACCCCTCCAACCTGTTTCCCTGCATCACAAATGTTAAACAATATAATTAACATCGATTTCATTTCAATATGACATATTCTGCTAAATAGAATTAACGATTTATATATGTATTGTTATCTATAATTTCAACCAATACACAAGCAATTCAACCAAACAGTTAACACACAACAATCAACAGATAATTATCAGTTCTAAGAATACATTATAAAAATATAACTGTTTAGAGTTGGTTAGTTTTACTCACATTGGACGATCATCGTTAATAATGATAACCATCGCTTGATTCAGACGGACAATTTATTTTTCTATAAATTGTAACGAGCTTCAATTCGCTCCCCGTCAGTTCCATTGGGTAGTGTCCATCCATACGACCCCAACGGATCTTGTTTCGCTTGATTCTGATATCGTATGATAGGGTTATAACACTTCAAAGTTTGTACACATATTAATAAATAAAAACTTGGATTTAAATTAAACATGGGCTTTACCAAACCAAATTGGGGCCATCCCCAACCATACAAGCCCAGACCCGTGATTACCTTCTTCCCCATTTCAGTTAAGCCGCACTCTCCAAGAAAATACATGGCCATTGCCGAAACATACACCTCCAACTGCTACTCTTCTACTTCACATTTTACAAATCTAAACACACCAAAGTCTCCCACTTTACATCCTCTTCCTACCTATACCCAACTCAAAGGACTCGGTCCTTCCATTTAAAAACCATCGACGGCACAGTTGGGGTCTTCTACAGGAACTTGCGACAGGTTTAAATCACAAACTCCCCTAAAACTTCACAACTTCTTCCATTCTCCACCACGATTCCAAAACTAACATCAAAATCAAATATCGATGCTTTAAATCCGTGAACGATCAAACCCTAGACTTCGCTGTGATATTTCGACCTTCCCAAACATGTATCGCACCACCCAAAAATGGTATTGAACTGAAGAGAATCACTCATGGAGCCAAAATATATAAGTATTATGAATTTAGGAATTTTATTTATATTTCTATGATTCTTCATTGTTTTGGTTTTTCTTTCTTTCGACGGTTTGTTTTTTGTGAAGAAGAATTTTTGCTCGTGTTTTAAACGGTGAGGGTGTGGCTAAGGATAGGGGAAGACGTCGCCGTTTCTAGGCTTTAGAATGACTTAGGATATTTTATCTTTTTATTATTATATTCCATTTTGCCTTTAAAAAAAATCCATGTGATCACACACGATATTCAAAAATCGCGAAAATGATCATGTAGCTACAGTTCGACATTATGGTCCCAACGAAACTGGTTTCGTCGAATTCCGACTTCGTTTGCTCACACAGCGTATTTTTAACCATCGAATTATCGACTGTTTTTCACATTAAAATCCCGTACGACCACATACTGACTTCAAAAAATTTTGGAACTTGACATCTAACAATAATTTAATATTGCGGATCCAACAACATTAGTTTCGTTTAATTCTGAGGTCGTTTGCAAAACTGGTTATTTTTAAAGCTCTAAATAACCCTTTTAAATTTATAAATATATTCAAAAGCAATTAAATTTAATATTTAAAAATAAATATTATCATATATATCGACAGTGGAATACCATACAGCTTCGGAATATTTCTAACTGAATTTACAGCTCGATATTTCAAAGTTCCCAGTTATACCGATATTCGATTTATATTAAATTCCTAAATAAATCGATATAAATTATAAAGGAATTCCACAATGACTTTTCTAAAATTTGATTTGGACGTAAATCAAAATCTACATGATGAAATCTCGATTTTTCTCTTCCACTAGAAAATTATACTTCGCCAGCTCCTAACGTTTCTTGTTTCACAGAAATCCGATTTAAAACGGCTTCTGTATATCCAGTTGAAGTTCGAATCGCCAAATAGCGAACTGCCGCGCTGTTACGCGCTCGTTTATAATTATATTATAAACTATACGTTCAACTGTCGTCGATTGAATATATTTGTTCATATAAGTCAACTCTAAACTGAACTATATATTTTAAATAACCCAATTCACACTATATTGTGAATTTCACTATTTTTTATTATTTCTGAATTAAATATATTATTCTATTATTATTATTTAAATTAATTAAATAATCCATATAATTTAATTTAACGACCATTTAATTCTCTAAATTACTATTTATATAATTAATTAATTAATTATAACACTGTAAAAATACGGGTCGTTACATTTTATAACCGAATATAGATTTTTAAATATATTATTTTAAATGAAGTTCTAATAAGGGAATAAACCAATCACATATGTACATTGATTGGTTTAACCACAAATCATCGTTTTGGTACTAAATCTACCGTGCATGAAGAGTGATTATTAAAACGATCTTATGTAGCTAATTCAAGTGACCAGAATTAACGTAATAATGATAATGGGTTTACATTGATATTGATCAAAGGGAATAGAATTATTTAGATTAATTAATTATTAATTAATTTAAATGGAAAGATCAATAATGATTGACTAGCGAGTTAGTCATATGTAGAGTTGAACAAGTTAACATTGTTAACTGAAATTGTTTATTAATTTAGTTCATTAATTTAAAGGGGGTAATTAATGGTTAAGAAACCCAGTTTTATTTTAATAAATGTTGAAACTTAATTATTAGTCATTTAAATAATAATCGAAGTTATAATTTGGAATGTGAAATATAGTAAAGAAAGTTTGTGAGTATAAAGCCGTGTTTATAGTTAATAAAGCGATTTAATATTTATATTGTGAAATCAATGTTTTAACTTGATTCTTACTAAATTATATTTACTCAAATTCTATGAATCCAAGTTATACGAGGTTATAAAACCCCAGTTTTATTGAATAGATAAATGAAACGAGATATTAAAAGTGACATTTGAATAAAGTAAAAGCCAGGGTTAAAGAATTAGAACTTAGCTGGGAATCAGTTGGGATAATTGATTTTCTGAATATTGATCTGATGTTGGTTTCAGCATTCGAGGTTAATATTTAGGGAATTAATTCCTGATTAATTTATAGTTAGGAACTGGTGGATATAGGGAATGGGAAATCAAACATATACCCAAGTTCGAATCAGAGTAAATAAACGAAATAAGTTATCAAGAAATGATATAGAACCACCATTTTAAGGAAGAGATGATATTTCATCAAGATAGAATTAAAATGGAATTTTTTTGTAATATTGGGAATGAGTATCGTTTTTCATATTACAGTTAGTATCTATCTTAAGATAATAACGTTGTTGGTCAAGGTCTGAGAGGTAATTAAAATACCCTAACTTGAACAACTTCAGGATTATCAAAGGATGATATTAATTGTAATGGTGAAGATGTTGGAGTAAATTATTTTGGGAAAATAATAGTGTACGTTATTTGAAGGATGTGGAAATATATTTATAATGAGATTCCGAAATAAAAAGTAAATAAAAAGGGGCTTGATGGTATGAAATGGTATTCCCATAATAAAAGAAATAAAAAGGGAGATTAGTGGAAGTATAATGGTATTTCCAAAGTATGAAATAAGATTTAAATGGGATTTCCTAAAGAGATAGGTAGTGACTTTGGTGTTCAACTAACGAAGCCAAATAAGATGTCATAATGATTGTTTTACAAATGATAAGTTGAATCGATAAGATAATAAGGAATGTCATAACGATGTTTTGAAATATTAGTTTAAGGTTAAATTAGATATGATTTTAAGATATTTCCTAGGTTTATAAGTAAAAGGATTTGAGTATAATTATATAGTAAACCAATATATTATTTTTGGGTATCTCAACTGATATATTTTTAAAAGGCCAAGTGATGCTGTGTAATAAACCAATGGATCTGCTTATTTTTATGGTTGTTTATTTTGATAGTTAAATAACCGACTATCAAAATTTGACCCAACGTTATTGGTACGGAAAGACCGAAATCGAATTTATATTCGAAAACCATTCCAACCAATAAATACGAATACATTGAAGATGTTGATCGAGATGGAGCAATTGAAGACCGTAAATCTTCATGAGCGGAAGAACTATTGTTAAATACCTCTGGCTGATCCCCAGAGTTAAAGATGATTCTGTCGTGAATGGAATCTATGGATTGCAAGGACTACTCGCTACTGATCTATATGGTGATTCCTAGGATGTGTAGGAGGGTGCCTTCGGTTCATCCCATTCCTGGATGACATGTATGGACGATGTGAATGGTGGCCAGATGTTTCAAAAGTTGATTTTAACCTCAAGCCTCACAACTAGGAAAAGACAAAAATCGGGCAGGCAGCATGGCTATGTGGGTCGCCCCCATTAGGGTGTATTGTCACCATCTAGAGAATATTCATATTTGGTACATCTTTTCATTTCTGTATCTCCTGGGAACTACGGTGATCGCGACAAAAAGTTGTAAGGTGACAATATATTCGATACACTCAAGAGAAATGAGTGGTCGGTCATGTGTGGCTGGGTTGCAAGACGTTCTTGTTGAACCCAGTGTATTCCTCTCTAGAGATACACTATCGACAGGTGGATCCATACCTTGTCATAGTCGGAATCCAATCTCCAATTAGCGCCCGCGATTTTGATTGTATACTATATATGTGGAGCGTGAGATGCAAGCATTCTGCTAGATTCTATTTATTTGTATTTAGACACTATCATAATATCAGAATAAGATATTGATTTCAAAATGTTTTGGGTTATAGTAAGGTAAAAACCGTCTGTATTTATGTGTGGGTTGGTCTTATTATTATCCTTTTATTTCAAAAGGATTTTCAAAGTTAAACAAGTTGTTTGTGTTATGAATTTATCACTGAAAGTATTCCAGACTGATCCGGGTGAATTTTGCTTTGCTTCAAATGTGCTCGGGTCAGACCGAGTTTATTTACAGGTTAGATTTCGCTTGGAGTTCCAGAGAAGGAGTTGAAGTCGAGACGTATCCCGCATATTTACTGGTACTAGTTATTTCTGTTGTGCGTTGTATTGGTCTGAATACATACTCTGATGTTATAATCATATATATACAGTTCTTTTGTATAAAGTATTATTGATTATTATATGTTGTCCGTTCCGCTGTGAGATTCTGATCTTCTTACTCTTCTATTCTAATATTTCTTTCATTCTTTTCTCACCCTCTAACTTCTTTCTATTAGCTTTATAGGTTTTCGATACTTGAGTTTGGACATGGAATGTATTAACGTCTGAATTCGAGTATCGAAATTCCGGGTCGCTACAATTGTTATCAGAGCAAAGGTTTAGTGATAACCTTGGCTCTGTGGCGTAACTCAATAGAGATGGGGTTAGTAATACCCTAGATTGTGTATGAGTGTAAATATATACGAGAGTGCGTATTTGTAATTTTAATATAAAAATATTTTTATATTGTTTTTATCCCATATATTTCATAAGAAGGTAATGTTTATAACTTTCTTAAATTATTATTTGATTTGAGTAAAATTCGAATTGGATGAAATTGGAAATATTTCAAATATTAATTAGAATTTTTATAAATCTTATGAATTGAAATTGAAACAAATCAACTAGAATCTAGCTTGTGTTGTGTAAAACAAAAATAAAATGGATCCAAACAGAATGAATGAAAATGAGTTGGATTGTATGTTTGGAGAAAATTTATGAGTATGAATTTGAGTTGGATTAAGAACCAATAAATGAGTAAATTCAAGTGAATAAATCAAAATGCGATTGATTAACATATCTTAATGGAATAATAAGATATGGTCCAACATAAGAATTTGGCTTGTAAATTTGCAGGGAAGTTAATGAATCCAAATAAAATTGGAAATCAGTCTGATTGTATAGTTAAATTGATTGCATGGTTATAAAATAAACTTGATTTGGAAACCAACTATAATAAAGGAATTGGATCCATTGAGACGAATCAAGGTTAACAAATTTGGATAGAGTTGGAATAATTTCTAATATGAAATGAGTATTTTAATTTAATTCATGTGAATTAAAATGAATCTTAAACATTGGAATTAAATCAAATAGACTTGAGATTTAAAATTTGAATGAGAGAAAATTAAATAGAAGTTAACCGAATATTAATTGGTATTAAAGTATATTAAACTCCAGTGAATATTAATATTGAATATTAACAGAACTTAACCAAACTAATTGAATTTAAGGGAATAATGTGATTAAGTGATTGTTGCTTACTTGGCTGGATTAGATTAAATTGAAACCATTAACAGTTTAAATAAGAAGTTGAATGGATTAAAAAGAAAGGAATTCCAGCATAATGGCATTTGAATAGGTATTAGATGATATAACCCTGTACCAGTCCTTTGCATCGGAAGCTGAGTTAAGGGCAGATTGCCAGAAGGCTATGATAATTGACTTGATCACGGAGAGTGAAGCATAGGTTGGAAAATAAAGAGTCGTTGGTTGATTTGCTTCAAAATTAGAATGGAGTTGCCCGAAAAAAAGGTAAACCTTAACATTATTGATTAGGTGTTTGAATTTATACATGAGATGGGTAGCCGCTTGGCTTTTATTTTCTTTGGATCAATATAAGAGGCCAGAGTGGCATTTGAAGTTGTTTGGATCGAACAATGCAAAGAAGGTGCTGGCGAATTTTTCGTAAATTATTAAGACTTAGAAACATTTTTGATAATATTTTAAATTAATTATTTTGGTAATACTTGGGTTTAGAGCATTCTTCTTAACTTAGCAATTTCGGGGAAGAAATTCTTTTAAGGAGGGAAGAATGTAATGACCCGGATTTTTGGGCTAGCTGATTTCAAATATTTAAATCTATTTTAAATATTTTAATTGGAATACTAACAGATTTTAAATATATAATTCGTTAATTAAACGATGTTTGAACGTAAATTTTTTATTTATTTAAAACGAACTCGAAAATGGTAACGTTGAGCTATAAATCCATATTGGTTATATTTGAAGGGTATATTATTTTATTTGGTCATATATACAATAATAATTTATTTTTATTTAGTTTAATTGTTTTGTAAATTGTAATATTAAATCGATATTATATATGCGTTAGAAATAGTTGTCTTTCAAACAACATCTGTTTTTGACGAAACGGATTTTATTGGAATACGTATAATTAATTATTGCTAGATATCCAGTTTGGAGCCAATTGGAGTTGTTTTGTCAGCAAGAAAATTTAAACATGAGCCGATAAATAAACTGAGATTTAAATAACGACATTGTGCAAACAGAGTCGGTTTTCAACAAAATTAATTTCATTGGGATCGTACTATCAAGACGCAACATCACGTTCATTTTCGTCGCGTTTGGAGACCGTGTGCGACAATGCGGATACTAAGTGGTTAATATATAAAATTAATTCAACTATTATTATAATAATAAGGTAAGATATATTAAACATGTATAAATTACTTTCACTGGCTTACCTAACCTAACACATAGTCGATATACATTAATACCATGCTTCCTATATGCCTATACGCACAAACACTGTCCTTCGAAGTAAATACATGTATGGTCAAGTATAAGAAAGTTAAGACACCCTATCACACCAACGTACACATAGAGGACTTCACCACGAAGGAACGGCAAAGTGGAATTCATACATAGCCAGTCTGCCCTATGTTAATTTATGTAATTAATCGTACAAGGTAGTGTCTATTTGTCAACGGAAATTTAATACAAACACATGCAAAGCTAGCCTAAACCATATGCTATACAGATCTAAGATAAAAATATATACATAAAAATATCAAAACGTGTCGATCACGTTGAAATATACAGAGAATACACATGCCACCTACGAGCTAGCCTATTATTTTTCTGCATCCCTATCTTGTCTATCTTGTACCCTAAAACTTGAGTGCTAAACAAATTTCGTGGCTGCCAAACCATCTGACTACTATAAATATACTACTCCGTCCACTACTTCCCTGCTAAAGAAAAACAGTAACCCCTCCTCCTTATATAAACCACAAGCCTCCAATTTAGTTCGTATTCAAGCTCCTCAAACTTATGCCTGCGTGAGCAGTGAAGTGGAGTTCGGTCCTGAAGTGTCTCGACGTGGAAGCTGGTGGAAGTTGAGGTGCTCTGGCCTTGATGTTGTAGCAGTGAGGTGGCATCGTGTTTTATGAAGTGTACAGTGGGTCGGTGGTGGCTACGTGGGATCGTCGGAATGCGGATCTGGTGGTGCGCCATGCGAGGCGGAGCTCCGGTGATCGGAGAAGTGGTATGTGGTGGTTTCAGAAGTAGTGCAGGCAAGCAGCAGAGGTTCTGACATCAGGTGGCATTCGGAGTATTGAGGAAACGGTGAAAATTTGGGTAAATGATGCTAAGGGGAAACATGGACTGTATGGAAGTTGCGATCTGGAAGGGAAGCACTAAGTGGAATGTATTGATGAGTTTGTGCAAGCATCGTTTTGGCGAAGGTTGTTATACAGCGTGGAGAAAAATATATAAATAAAAATTGGAAGCTTCTTGTCCTCTCCTCTTAATGGATGCAACGCACAGCAGGCTGGAGTTAATATTGGTTAACACAAATGAAAACAGAACCAGTAGGTGTTAAAAACGTTGGAAAGAAGAGGGGGGCATAGGCGGCTGTTCTTAAAACATGGGTTTGCATGGAACTTGACGTGGGTATATAAAGGAGAGGGGGAACCGGGTGGTGTCAAGCATGGCATACCGTTTGGAGCTAGAAATTTTCAAGAGGGGAAGAGACTAAAATATATGTAGGAAGAAGTTACCGTGGCCAGTGGAAGCTCAGCATGGGGGGAGGGGGTCGGTGGCAACGGTGTAACCATTCGGTTAAAGAAGAAGGTGGTGGAAAATTGGCATGGGAGAGTAGCATGCGCTGAATGGTGATAATTGGTCAGCAAAGTTGAGGTATGGCTTTCCAGATACTACTAAATCTTCTGGTGGTGAATGAAACGCTATAGGGAGGCTTGGTTGTATGTGTTAAGTACTGGAGCATTTGATTTATGTGGTGATGTTTGTCTGCAGGTGGAAGTTGTATGTGCGGTAGAAGGGGAATGGGTTGTGTTTTTATGAAAAGGATAAGAAGCAGTTGCGCAGGAATTTAACAAGAAGAAAATAATATAAGAAGTGGGGAGGCCACGTAAATTAAAAGAGAAGAGAAAAGGGATGGGGGAATGTGTTCTGTAGCGTGTTGAGTATGAAGGAGAAGACTTGTAAGTGGTAACGGTCTGAAGAGTCGATGGGCTGACGTGTTATTAGGGTATGGTTTTGCGGGCCTTGTTTAAAGAAGGAAAAAAGAAAAAAAAGAGAAATTAAAAGTGGCACGCATATTTCCAGGCTTGAGCCTCAAAGCGTGAAAGGAAAGAAGGATTGGAAGAAATAAAACAACGGGTGTGGTGTTTGTTACTGTGACGGTTCATGACAAACAAAGGAGAAGGATTTATTAGCAGGTGAAAACCCGTGTGATTGGAGGCAGCTAATTATTGGGTAATCATGGTAACTACCTTATTGATTTATATCATTAAAATTTAAGTTATTTTAATATATCGAGTTTAAGGTAATCGTTTACATGGATTAATTTAGTTTAAATTTAGTGAGTTTATTTTTAAGTCAATAGTGAATAATAAAATAGTTATAAAATATACATCGAACCCGAAATGACTGTAACTCATGCAAACGTAACAGAAACAAGCGAAACCAGAAGAATTGGAATCGCAGGGGAATATATTACGATGCTGAGCAGTGTCGGGCAGGACCGGAAGCAACCCGACCTTTCATTTAATTTTAAATGACGCAACGCGGGCACTGATCGATCGAAATACAAAGGTGAGTTAATTCTCACACATTTGTGGAATGCTATGATGTGCTAAATTCACTTTAATTGGTTGATTGGATGCCTATGGTTGATTTATTGATTGACATTTATTATATTATCGTCATTTAATATATTTCTATATGCTGATATGAAATGTTATAATGATCTGTGTTGCAGGGAAGAACAGGTAGGGGGATCAAACCGGATTCCTCAAATATTTAATATGTTGTTTATTTCATATGAACTGATTAAACCCCAATGACTCTAAACCATTTCGTTGTTGAATGTTGTTAAGTTTTGAATCAAGATATAGTACTGATTATGGAATAAATAGCGGATGGCCCAGATATACGCCTTTTATAAAGATCGATTCACCGTCAGGAGAATCGCTAGAAATGAAGTTATGGAATTTATTTTATAACCGAATATATATTTTCAAATATATTATTTTAAATGAAGTTCTAATAAGAGAATAAATCAATCACATATATACATTGATTGGTTTAACCGTAAATCACCGTTTTGGTACCAAATCTACCGTGCGCGAAGCACGTGCTTATTGAGTGAATATTAAAACGATCTTATGTAGCTAATTCAAGTGACCAGAATTAATATAACAATTATAATGGGTTTATATTGATATTGATCAAAGGGAATAGAATTATTTAGATTAATTAATTATTAATTAATTTAAATGGAAAGATCAATAACGATTGACTAGCGAGTTAGTCATATGTAGAGTTGAACAAGTTAACATCGTTAACTGAAATTGTTTATCAAATTAGTTCATTAATTTAAAGGGGGTAATTAATGGTTAAGTAACCCAGATTTATTTTAATAAATGTTGAAACTTAATTATTAGTCATTTAAATAATAATCGAAGTTATAATTTGGAATGTGAAATATAGTAAGGAATGTTTGTGAAGTTTAAAGTCGTGTTTATAGTTAATAAAGCGATTTAATATTTATAGTGTGAAATCAATGTTTTAACTTGATTCTTACTAAATTATATTTACTCAAATTCTATGAATCCAAGTGTTAGCCTACTTTGTGAACTAGGCAACACAAAGTCAAGAAACCAACCCTTGAAGAGTATTTTAAGTTATAAGACTCCGGTTCGGATCGGAAGAAAGCACCACACTTCAGAGTGGTAGCAGCATATCGGTTCGGATCGGAAGAAAACACCACACTTCAGAGTGGTAGCAGCATATCGGTTCGGATCGGATAGAATTCTCTGTTCGGATCGGATATCTCCTACTGGATGAATTGGCGAAGCATATCTGATCGGATCGGAAGGTCAATAAATCTCAAGTAAATCGGAAAGCCATCTGCTTGCCATGAAGCTGGAGCGGAGCGGAGTATGATTAGAGAAGGAGAGACGTCCAAGCTACTCCGGTTCGGATCGGGTATTCCGATCCGAGCCCCCAACCTGCTCGTCTCCGACCCGCACCCATGATCCAGGAAAATCTCCTATAAAGTCGCCTGGAGAACCGGACCGGATGTGACTAATTCCTACCCCTAATGTCCATCTCATTGATGCGTTGTCAGCTTGATAGCCCATCCGAACCCGAAGAGAGTGCGATGGATGACACGTGTTCCGACCCGGATTGCATCTCAGGCAAATTCACACCTATAAATACCCCATCTAGAGACAAAGAGAAGGATCTTTTTCAGCACTTTCGAGAATCCAAGTACCTCCATCGTCCGAATTCCTTTACTCCCGGAAAATCCAAACCATCTCTCATTTCCTGTTTTTATCATTTTGAGTGAATAAAAGTGAGTTGTGAGCGAATCTTACACGGCATTTGTAACTGAATTACTGAATATAGTGAAAACTAAGTGGACGTAGGCATTTCTTCGCCGAACCACTATAAACCTTGTGTGTCCCTTTTTATTTCTGCCTTACTTTATCTTGTTTCTAATCAAGTTGGGTGTTAGAACCATATTTGGGTCTAACATTTTGGTGCTTTCACTGAGAACCCTCATCTAAATTCTTTATTTTCCGGGATCTCTTTCTACTTTTTGGACCGTTGAGTTCAAAGAAGTGAATCCTTAAGCTTCTCCACTTTCTTACATTCGTTGAAGTAATTGTCAAAGACTCATGGCCAGAGGAAAAGGCAAGGAAGTCCAGTCTGTTCAAGGAAATGGAGCTGGTGAAGATCAGCAACATGCTGTTGTAACAAGGTCTAGGGGGCAGAGTTCAGCAGCAGGGAGAATTAATGCAGGAAATCCGAACCGACAGCAAGGGGAAAGTTCCGATCCGATCCGGGTTGGAGACTCTGAAGCAGTGCACTCCCCCAGTCTGAACCGACCCGACTTGCTCGCTGCACACCGATCCGACCAGGCACCCCAGCTCCGATCCGACCCGACTTCCTACCTCCGATCCGACCCGATGCTTGGTGAAGCTGGAACATCTACTCGAGTCCCCGCGAATGCTCCAATTCCAGCTGCCAGGGTTGGAGACCAGGCCAATCCATCTGCTCCCATCACTCAAGGAGATTTCTCGCGCTTGCTTGATATGCTTGAGAGCACGAGGGAAGCTATGAGAGTTCATGAGCGCACCAATCTCATGATGCAGGAAAATATGAGGCTCATGAGTCGGGAAATCAATGAGCTCCGCCGGCAAAGAACTCCGTCACCAGTTCGTCATACACCAGTAGATCAATCTTCATCTTCTGAGGAAGAGAGGCCCCGTGAACGAAGGCCACTCGAACGACCTCAGAACGTGGAGCAGCTAACGTTTGGATCTTTGGGATCTCGCGAGGATATCGCACGAGCATTAGGAAACGATAGCCCCTCTCGGGGGCAAAGACTCCAGTCCCCTCTTCCCGAGATCGACCGGGAACGCAGGGAAAGGAATCGAGCAGAGGCAGCTCGAAGAAGAAGGGCGTCTCCTGAGCAAGAGCCCCGAAGGAACTCGGACACTAGGGCCAGGGAACCTGAGCAGCCCCTAACTAGTGCCGATGTACAGGCAATGGTTCGCCGAATTATGTCCGAGAGCCGGAATTATACAAATGAAGACTATGGCATCGAACGAAGCCATACCCCGTTCACTGACGATATTCTAGACTTCCAGTTTCCCCGACGCTTTAACTTGCCACAGATGGACAAGTATAACGGAAGGACTGATCCAGGACAGCACTTGATGCGGTATTCGTGGCTTATGAATGCCGCTGCTGCCCCCGATGAAGTAAAGTGCAAAGCGTTCCCAATCTACCTAGAAGATGTGGCTTTATTTTGGTTTACCCGACTTCCTCCTTGTTCAATTTCTAATTACAAAGAACTAAGCGAGCGTTTCATGAACCAGTTTCGACTACATGCCCGCAAGTCCAAGAGTGTTATTGAATTGTCGAGGATCAAACAGGCACCCGGAGAGTCTTTAAGGGCATATTTAGATCGTTTTAACCAAGCTGTAACCGAGGTCAGTGACCCGCATGAGCCCACTATTCTGATGGCATTGAAGGAAGGAGTCGATCCTGAATCTGAGTTTGGAGACTACCTTTCTGGGAAGACACCCCCCACAAGGGCGATATTCTACGAAAAAGCCGATATTTATCTAAGACGAGAGGAGGCCCGGGCAAACCGGAAGAGAAAGTCTGAGACAGCTTCAAAGGAGAATGTGCAGAGTAATATTGCAGTGAAGCAGTCTGGGGAAAGTTCTGGCAAGGTTGAAGTAAATGTAGGAAACAAGGGTGGAAACAGCAATACTGGAACCGGGGGAAACAACAACAACCGTAATTCGAACGGTAACAGGAGAAACAGAAATAGGGGAAGCGACCCAAACAAAAGGCCCCGATTCCAGAACTACGAGAACTACACACCATTGAATGACACATTGGAAAATATTTACCTGGACACGTATAATGTGTTGCAGTACAAAAGACCGCCACCTCGTGATTCGACCGAGAAAGAAATGGCGACAGGGAAATTTTGCTTGTTTCACGGAACACATGGACATTCGACCAATGAGTGTCGACATTTGAGGGATGTAATTGAAAAGCTGCTGCGTGAAGGAAAGTTGGATGAGTACAAGGTTGCCCCGAGGGACAGGGGGCAAGGAGAGCAGGCTCCAAAGCAAATCCTACCTGCTCCTAAGCCTACCGCGCAGCAGAAAGGTAAAGGGATCGTCATCAACTCCATAGTAGGCGGACCTCACCCGGCAATCCGAAGCTTTAGGTCAAT
This sequence comes from Allium sativum, assembly GCA_030737875.1. Classification (NCBI taxonomy): domain Eukaryota; kingdom Viridiplantae; phylum Streptophyta; class Magnoliopsida; order Asparagales; family Amaryllidaceae; genus Allium; species Allium sativum. Next base: position 573,631,579 of record CM060909.1, on the reverse strand, counting down.
GGACCAATATGTGAATGCGGCCAAGCATCTAGATGTGAATGAAGGTGACGATTTGGAAGATGTTACCCCCATCAAACAACAAAAAACCATGTTCGATGACGTGGTGTTTCGCAGCCGAGACAACACGGGAATACAATCTCCCACCAATGATCCGTTGGTTATTACTACCACTATTGGGCCGGCTTTGGTCCATAAGGTATTAGTAGACAACGGAAGTTCCGTTAATATTTTGTTCAAGAAGTCATTTGATCAGATGAAGCTTGAGCCCGAAGATCTGAAACCTTGTGAAGGATGGATTAGAGGTTTCAACGGAGCGACGACAGCTCCTATGGGATACATAGAGTTGTCTGTGACCCTAGGGCAAGGAGAACGTAGAAGAGTGCGAATGCTTCAGTTTGTAGTACTGGACGTAGATTCGCCATATAACGCATTTTTAGGGAGGCATGCCCTCGCTGAGTTTAGAATTTGTATCGCCCCTTGGTGCTTGTTACTAAAGTTCCCAACCGAAGCCGGGACTGGAGTAATAAGAGGGGATCAGGTTTCTGGACGGGCCTGCTATGTGGCCGAACTGAAGATGTTGATGAAAGGAGTTAATGCTGAGAGTAAGGATGCCTCATCTCCCTCAAAGGGGGACTCGGCATAGCAATTAGAGAGGTTGAACCCAAGGGAGTTGCGAAAAGGAATGCCTGAAGACCTGGATCCTAGAAAAGACGAGGAACCAGAGGCTAGAAATGCAACTCCTAATGAAGCAACAGTGGAAATTCCTGTTGATAAAGCTGATCCGACAAAAGTTTTGAAGATCGGTTCCCAATTGGATCCACGTCGTGCTAAAGACCTGACGAACTTCTTGAAGGCGAACTTAGATGTGTTCGCCTGGACCCATGCTGACATGTGTGGGATATCGCCTTCTGTTATCAGTCACAAATTGAATGTAAATCCGAAGCATCCACCTGTAAAGCAAAAGAGACGCATGCTGGGCCCAGAGAGGTCGGCTGCCCTCAAAGAGGAAGTAGAGAAATTGAAGCAAAATGGATTTATTCGAGATTCGACCTATCCCGACTGGATATCGAATCCCGTCCTGGTAAAGAAGCCAAACGGAAAGTGGCGAACTTGTATTGACTTTTCAGATTTAAATAAGGCTTGCCCAAAAGATAGTTTCCCACTTCCCAGGATTGACCAGCTTGTAGACTCGACAGCAGGTCATGAACTTCTCTCTTTCATGGATGCGTATTCTGGATACAATCAAATTCCTATGCATGTGCCAGACCAAGAGCATACGAGTTTCATTACGAATTTGGGATTATATTGTTATGTTGTAATGCCGTTCGGATTAAAAAACGCTGGAGCTACTTATCAGCGATTGGTAAATAGAATGTTTTACGATCAGATAGGAAAAACTATGGAAGTTTATGTGGATGATATGTTGGTTAAATCAAAGCAGTCCTCCAGTCATACGCAAGACTTAGCAGAAATGTTTGGTATCTTGCGAAAATACCGTATGAAATTGAATCCTTTAAAATGTTCATTTGGAGTGGCGTCGGGAAAGTTCCTTGGCTTCATTGTGAGTTCCCGAGGAATTGAGATCAACCCTAGCCAGATAGCGGCGATTAGAAATATCAAAGAACCAAGGAAAATTAAAGACGTCCAAAGTCTGGCAGGGAAGGTAGCGGCGCTAAGTAGATTCATCTCCAAAGCCACCGATAAATGTGTTCCATTTTTTGATTTGATAAAAAGGGGAAAGAAGAACTTCCAGTGGACTCCCGATTGTGTCGAGGCTTTTCAAAATCTGTTAGAACTGTTAGAAAAACCGCCAATCTTACCAAAGCCCGTAGACCACGAAGAACTATTTGTTTATCTAGCAGTCTCGGCTCACGCTGTCAGCACAGTTCTGGTTCGAGAAGAAGACAAAGTACAAAGGCCAGTATACTATGTGAGTAAGAAATTAGCAGCGGCGGAGCGCAACTACCCAAAGATCGAGAAGCTTGCTTACAGCCTCCTGATTGCATCCCGAAAGCTTCGTCACTACTTCCAAGCCCATCCAATAACCATATACACCGATCAGCCGTTAAGACAAGTGCTGCAGAGAACCGAAGCGTCGGGAAGGTTGATTAAATGGAACATAGAACTAAGCCAGTTTGATTTGAATTTTCAACCACGAAAGTCAATCAGGGGGCAAGCTCTAGCAGACTTTATTGTAGAGTTCACCATTCCAGAGGAAGAAATAATCAATGACCAAGTGGTCAAATCTGAGGATAAGCTAGAGATGAATCCGTGGAGACTATATACAGATGGAGCTAAAAATGACCGAAGATCCGGAGCTGGAATTGTCTTAGTCACTCCGGAGGGACGGTCGTTATATTACGCCCTACGGTTAGAATTTTCGGCCACTAACAACGACTCTGAGTATGAAGCCCTGATTGCCGGGCTGAAACTCGCTAAAGACCTCGGAGTAAAAGTGATGGATATATTTTGTGACTCTAAGATTGTTGTTTGTCAAGTGCGAGAGGATTTCGCGGCTCGAGGACCTCGACTTGTCGCTTACCTTAAGAAAGTGAAAGAGCTATTAAGTAGCTTAGAGCGGTACAACATAACACATATTCCCAGAGAAGAAAACCAGAAAGCGGATAGACTAGCAAAATTAGCTAGTTCTGACAATCCAGAAGGGACTGAGGTAATTCCAATTGAAACGTTGGAGTCGCCAAGCTTTGAGTCAATGGAAATGGAATTCGTTCTTGAAGCGGAACCAGAGAAGGAATCATGGATGACTCCAATCAAGAATTTTCTTAAGAATGGGACACTCCCATTAAAGAAGAGTGAAAAGAGAGCTGTAGTGCGCAGAGCTACCAGATATGTTATACAAGACGATATTCTCTATAGACAAGGATTTTCTATGCCCCTGTTACGATGTATCGCACACGACGACATCAAGCGTGTACTGAGAGAAGTGCACGAAGGTGAGTGTGGAGATCATACAGGAGGTCAAACTTTAGCGAAGAAAATATTGCGATACGGATACTTCTGGCCTACGATCAACAAAGAAGCAGCTGATTATTCACGACGCTGCGATAAGTGCCAGAGATTCGCCAAAATCCCCAGGGCACCGTCAACCCAGGTTAAATCGATGGTGAGTCCTTGGCCATTTGCCACATGGGGAATCGATATCATTGGAGTTTTACCGATCGCTAAAGGAGGGGCTAAGTATGCCATAGTAACCGTGGATTATTTTACAAAGTGGGTGGAAGCTGAACCCTTGACTAAGGTCACCACAAGAAAGGTGATAAGTTTTGTGGTCAGAAATATTATATGCCGATTCGGGATCCCAAGGACGATTATTACCGATAACGGGACCCAATTTGAAAGCACTGAATTCAGAAACTTTTGCCAGAAATATAAGATAGACAAACGATATACTGCAGTTGCCTATCCACAATCTAATGGGCAAGTAGAGGCAATAAACAAGGTAATAAAATCCATCCTCAAAAAGCGATTAGAGCATGCAAAGGCAAAATGGGTTGATGAATTGCCCCTAGCTTTGTGGGCATATCGAACAACGTTTAAAACGGCTACCGGTCATACCCCTTTCTCCCTCTCCTTTGGCTCAGAAGCAGTAATTCCAGTTGAACTGGAAGTTCCTTCCCACAGGGTGACATATTATGACCCGATGACGAATCGGGCACTTTTACTTGAGTCTCTTGACGAAGTCGAAGAGAAAAGAGACGAAGCAGACTTGCGTGCAGCAAGACATCGGCATCAGATGGCACGCTATTATGACAAAAAAGTTCGCCTCAGAACTTTTGAACCAGGAGATTTGGTGCTAAAGAGAGTTTTTCCATCTCTTCCTCACCTCGGCCCAAAGTGGGAAGGACCCTTTGTCATCCAACGGAAACGTGATAAAGGAACATTCAAGTTAACGACCGTAGATGGCGAAGAAGTCCCTCGAGCATGGAATGCCCAACACTTAATGCGATATTTGGATTAGAAATGCTATACTTTTTTGCTGTTTTTCCTATAAACTCTGTAATAAGACACGGCTTGCCTTGGGAAAATCCGGTGATATGAACAAAGAACTATAAAGTGGATGTAGGCTATGACTTAGCTGAACCACTATAAAAATATTGTGTGCTATTTACTTTTATGCATTTACATTCGTTAGTTGTTCTGTTGAGATTATAAAATACAGAATAACTTAGAACCTAAAAAGGTTGAAACAGTTTGGACATAAAAAGAAGCACAATGATTATTTGTGCAATAAGACATAAAAGAATGAGAAAACGACATTCTGAACTCTAACTCTCCAGAGAAAGAGAGAGAGTATAAAAGCGTCTCCGACTGAGCGCTGAGAAAGAGGTTCAACTCTGAACTCTAACTCTCCAGAGAAAGAGAGAGAGTATAAAAGCGTCTCCGACTGAGCGCTGAGAAAGAGGTTCAACTCCGAACTCTAACTTTCCAGAGAGAAAGAGAGTATAAAGGCGTCTCCGACCGAGCGCCGAGAAAGAAATCTTTTCCCGTTGAACGACCGGGGGATAAACAAATAACTGAACTCGAACTCTAACTCTCAAGAGAGTGAGAAAGAGTATAAAAGAAATGCCAGGAAAAACAACAGATATTGATGATACAGGAAATGCTATCCCGTTAGAGAATCGGGAGCATCCAGATTGCATAGTTAGGCACTGAATAACTTACGGAGATTGACTGGGGACACATACCCATACACATATCTCCCCTCTTCACAACTTTGTTTCATAACTATAGATATGCATTTTTACATAAGTGCAGAGCTGCTAACAGATAAACATTGCAAAAAGTGAATTATTTTTATTTACAAATGAATAAATTTGTACAGGGAAATGACTAAAAAAGAAAGTGCGGGAGCTGCTGTTGTGGCAGCACTTATTGATTTACAAAGATGCTAAAAGGACACAGGAGAACCCACTATTTGGGTTTGGGATGAGCCTTCGATTTCTTGGCAGCTTTTTCCGCATCCTTTGCTTCCCTCTCTGCTTCAGTCAAAATTCGCTTTGATTTCTTTTTCCCTGAAGGTGTAGCACTGGAGCCGGCAGACTTCTTCCCGGAAGGCTGGGCACTGGAATCAAAAGAAGATTTTTTAGCAAGTTCTTCGGTGATAGATCTAGTTGAGAGCTTAACCACTAACCTTGAACCTGCATCCACAACTGCAAGGGGCTTGAGGACCTCAGGGTCTAATTCTTCAGCCTTTAATTGCAAGCGCTTGTCTTGATCAGCCTTCATGGCAGCCAAGGTAATGTCCTCAGCGCTTTTCGACTCCCCGGTTATTGTAACTTCTGGTTCCTCATCATGCCCCTCGTCTCCTCCGTCGTCTTTTAAAGCTGCAATCATTTCTTCGTCATGGGGAGTAGTCACCTTAGTTGATTCACTTCTTTCCCCCAATTCTGTGGAAGCAGCCTTGTCTTCTCCTTCTTTGACCCTATCAGCGGGCTTTGTCCCAGTGGTAGCTCCTTGAACTACATCTGTCTTCGCGGAGGATTCAACGCCTACAAAATGAGAAACATCGGTTATCAACTCAGGCAAGAGCAAAGGATTTCTCATTGAACGTTCAATCATGTAGCCAAAGGTAGTAGTAGCCTTGACAAGTTGAGGAGAAAAGACAGGGATACCTTCTGAAGACTTCTCAGCGGGGGTGACTACTACCTCTGGAGTTATTTCAGGAATGGGAGATAGTAAAGTTGATCGGGGAATTCCCGGGTTTTCGGGATCATACCCTTCCACTTCAGGAGTTACAAGAGCAGAAGAAGAGGAGCCAGCTTCAGGAATGGTTTTCTGTTTAGACTTCCGCCTCTCTTCTTCCATGGCCTCAGCAATTAGACGGCGACCTTCAGCTAGGCGCTCCGGTTCGTCGTCTCTCAAATACTTCTCCATCAACTTATCTTCATCGAGGGAATCGACCTTAAGCTCTTCTTTTTCCCACTCAACGATTTGATTCCACACATGAACCAAAGTGGATGGATAGTCCTCGATCCAGGAAATGTTTCGACGACGAATAATGTGCGCGAAGAATTCGATCATTAGCTCCCCGAAGCCCTGAATATCGGCCTCCGCCTCTGATAGCTGTTTGCGGGTTTCCTCCGCAGATTTAATAGCGCATTCAACGTTGCCCTCAGCCAGAGCAGCCCTGTTTTCCGCCTCTAACAATTTTGAAGCCAAATCAGCGTTTTTCTTTTCTAACTCAGCACTCCTTTTCGCTAACTCGGCATTCTTCTGCTCAAGCTCAGCATAAGCGAGATGTGTCTTAGCAGCCTCTGACTTGGCTTCGTCAGCTTGCTTCTTCAACTCGGAACGTTCCTGAGTGTGGGATTCTAGCAAATCATGATAGCGCTTTTGCATGTCCTCAAACTGTTGTTTGAAGTTAGAAGCGTTCTTCTGAGCGATAGCTAGTTGAGCTTGAGTATCTTCTAAATTTTTTCCTAAGGTTTTCAGGGCCTTAGCATCTTCCTCTGCAGTTTTGTGCATTGAGTCAGCATTTGTCATTAGCGTGCGGATGATTCTAGAAAGAGTGCGGGAATACTTGAACATCTCGGTATATTGTTTTTCCACCAAATCAATCTTTGCTCTGGCCTCCTCTGCCCAATTAGAAGAAATAGGTTCAAGGGAAGGTAGAAAGGTCAGAGTCTCGAAGTAGTGCTCGGGAAACTGCTCCTTTAAATATGCCAGCCTTACTGCGGTTCCCGCATCTGGTGGAGGAGGGGCGAGGATGGTTAGTTCAGTGTCCCTTCCTGAAGAAGATTCTGTAGAACCCTTGTCTGTCCGAGGTCGCTTAGTGGCAGGGACTTTTTGCTTACTTCTAGACCCAGTTTCCTTTGGAGGTGTCTTCTCTCTACCCCGCTTTTCATAGGAGGAAGTGGAATCCCTAGATTGTGGTCTATCCTCCTCTCTACGACCTTGATAGCTTTTGTATTTTTCCTGTTCCGGTCGAACTGGTGAGCGGGAGCGTGAGGATCGAGATCGATAAGGATCATAGGGTCTCCTTTCCTCCCTGCCGCGGTCATCCCGGCGGTTATATTCGGCATCCTGGGGAGGATTGGACATGCTGCGGCGAAGCTTTCTTATGTCATAAGAGGATCGAGACATTGTGCCTGCACGATAAGTTAAACGAAGTTTAGAATCGACGGATCCATGGAAAAAGAAGTGCAATGAATGCTAGTGCTACGGTGCAAAGTGCATCCTATGTGGTGTATGTGTCCCCCCAACCAACCCGAGTCTGAAGCTAGACTGGTGCGGGCAGGCTCTTTGGCCTTAGCAGGAGTAGTCTCTTCAGAAGAAGTGAAGACTAGAGGGTCCTTTCTGAAATCTTCCGAAGTGTATATAGTCTCGGGTAAAGGGAGATCCCCCAAACCCTGAAATATGTGCTCGTCGGCGCTAGGAACATCCCCTTCAAAAGCGTGAAGTGGCGACCCTTGGGGAGATTTTGATTTGTCTACCGAGGTAGTTTCCTCGGGGGCAACATACCCTTCACGATGTTTTTTGGCCAGATTAGCCAGCTCATCGTCTTGAATGGAAGAGGGAGAGGGTGAAGTTTGAAGAGAAGCTGCAGGAATTCCCGAGCCTTCTCCTATTTCTGGAACTGTTTCCACTGGAGGAATATATGCATAAGGGACTGTCCCATGACCGATGCTACGGTAGACGGATAGCAGCCCGTGAAAATGAAGGTACTCATCTTTAAGAACCTCGTCAATAGTAAGGAATTTTTGGTCGCCATTGAGGAGACGGTGCATTCGATCAAAGAACACTTGGTCTGATACCTGTTTGGGATTATCGACTGCAAATAAAAAGGAATAACAGGTCAGGGTGATGATTCAAGTGTATAGAGTCCAGGGTCAGAAAATCAGTGCTTTACTTGATTTTGTCCATCTTCTGGCGCATCCAGACTGTTGCTTTATATAGAACCACTCCAGTCTGGAATCTCCAGCTTTGCTGCTAAACGGTGTAGAGATTATCTTCCTCTTTGGGACCGACTCAAAGTAACAGAAAGAAGGGGTTTCCCTAGTCCGATGTTTGAAATTATAGAAGAAATGAACATCGTCAAACGTAAGCTCCACGCCTAGAATTTCACGATATGCTATGAATAAGGTATGCAGATAGGCATATGAATTGGGATGCAGCTGCATGGGGGCAATCCGCATTTGTCTTAAGAAGTCGACGATGAAAGGCGAGAAAGGAGGAATGGCGCCAACCATGCACATCAGACGAGTGACCGTCATATATCCTTCTGGAGGGTTATGTGGACGGTCAGAACGTGAGGGCACTAGAGTGTCTCTCTTCATTATTCCGTACTTCAAGCAAATTCTCACGAGTCGGTCATTGTCAATTGTTGATTCTACGGAATCTGGAGGTGATTCCAATATAATGGCTGAGTCAAATTCATCGGGTGCTCGATTGTCACCAATCCCTCCTTCCTCCTCAAAGCCTAGGGAAACTTCATTTTCTGAAGACATTTCATCGCTTTCCCGATGACCAACTCCGTAATCCGGACCCTCGCTGTCCCATTCTGGGTCAGATGAAGAAGATATATCCTCGAGAGTGGTTTTGTTGGAAGTTTCTGGAGCTTCTTTCCTCTCAGCTAAACGAGAAGAGCGTCTGGGCCTCATTGTCATGGAACTATTGAAGAAGCAATAGCACAGATTAGAGTGAATTATCCCGTGTCCCCCTTTTTGTGTATGTGTGTGAACTAAAGTGTATGCAACAAATGTGGGAAATACAAAATAGAAGTACAGCAATGCAAGACGAAGCTTTAAAGAGAAAATAATAGTCAAATTTGTCCTTGATTCTCGTTTATGTTCGCAAGGCACTATCCTAACTGTTCGCGAAGCATATTCATCTAGAGTAAGCGTTAGTTGAATTAATTGGGTAGTCTTTATATGCCAAATTTGATATGTTCGGATCGGTTCGGATATGTGTATGATGGCTGGCTCAATACAAACACAGATAGTAATCGGTTCGGATGCGTCATTAGAGTAGGGCCAGTTCGAGACAAGGGAAGCAATGGGTTCGGAGGCAGGACTGATCTGATCGGATCGGATGGCCCGATCCGAACCGAACTAGCACCACTCAACCGATCCATTTACTTCGACCTTCACTTCCCCGACCCGAACCGACGTTTTCTGTCCTCCCTGTCTTTCTAAAGTGTGAAACCCGGACCGATCTCTTATCCTACTCCTTCCTTTCCGCTCCTTCGTCTTCTACCCGAGCCGACTCCAGTTGGTCACCACGCTCCTTGTCTTCTTCCTCTTCTCCCCCTTTCCCACGAACGAGTCCGTTTCATTGCCAAAGCTATTGTTAAGGGCAGAAATTTGCCCTCTCCAGCCTCGCGACGCCTCGAAGTGACGGCGCATCCACCAGTGACGACGTGGAATTCAAGCGATGCTCTGTGTCTAAACCGTTCCAATCGACCGTAAAGTGAAATCAAGAACGTTTATTACGATGTTATTCGAGATTAAAAAGCTACCTATGTGCTTGATTTGAGGAATCTACAAGAAAGGAGTTCGGAGTTTTAGAGTTTTTAAGGTTTTCGATGCTTGGGTCCGAGCGGTAATAGAAACGAAGAAGAAAGAAATGAAGACGGCGATGGGTTTATATAAAGAATGGAGTTGACTCCTCGTCTCCCTATTTTGTCTCGCCCGATCGGACCGGAGTGGAAGCCCAGTAGCACAACTCTCTCTGAAGGCCCAATGTTTAAGAAATAAATCCACGAATACGCTTCGGATCGGAATCCGAACCGAGTGGAAACTTTACACGTTGATTTAGCATCCGACTCGAATTGAAGAGAAGGAGAGTAAAGGAGGAGTATACCTGCAAGAAGCATTACATGGCGAGATAAGTTCCCAAATCTGATCAAAAATGAGGAAGATGTGTTCGGGTCGGACGCCGAACCGAACAGAAGTCCGTGCATTACTCTTGACAATTCTGGTTAAACGACATCAAAGCACGCTTTGTACAACGAAAGCATCCTTTGAGGGGGCAAAATGTTAGCCTACTTTGTGAACTAGGCAACACAAAGTCAAGAAACCAACCCTTGAAGAGTATTTTAAGTTATAAGACTCCGGTTCGGATCGGAAGAAAGCACCACACTTCAGAGTGGTAGCAGCATATCGGTTCGGATCGGAAGAAAACACCACACTTCAGAGTGGTAGCAGCATATCGGTTCGGATCGGATAGAATTCTCTGTTCGGATCGGATATCTCCTACTGGATGAATTGGCGAAGCATATCTGATCGGATCGGAAGGTCAATAAATCTCAAGTAAATCGGAAAGCCATCTGCTTGCCATGAAGCTGGAGCGGAGTATGATTAGAGAAGGAGAGACGTCCAAGCTACTCCGGTTCGGATCGGGTATTCCGATCCGAGCCCCCAACCTGCTCGTCTCCGACCCGCACCCATGATCCAGGAAAATCTCCTATAAAGTCGCCTGGAGAACCGGACCGGATGTGACTAATTCCTACCCCTAATGTCCATCTCATTGATGCGTTGTCAGCTTGATAGCCCATCCGAACCCGAAGAGAGTGCGATGGATGACACGTGTTCCGACCCGGATTGCATCTCAGGCAAATTCACACCTATAAATACCCCATCTGGAGACAAAGAGAAGGATCTTTTTCAGCACTTTCGAGAATCCAAGTACCTCCATCGTCCGAATTCCTTTACTCCCGGAAAATCCAAACCATCTCTCATTTCCTGTTTTTATCATTTTGAGTGAATAAAAGTGAGTTGTGAGCGAATCTTACACGGCATTTGTAACTGAATTACTGAATATAGTGAAAACTAAGTGGACGTAGGCATTTCTTCGCCGAACCACTATAAACCTTGTGTGTCCCTTTTTATTTCTGCCTTACTTTATCTTGTTTCTAATCAAGTTGGGTGTTAGAACCATATTTGGGTCTAACACCAAGTTATACGAGGTTATAAAACCCCAGTTTTATTGAATAGATAAATGGAACGAGGTATTAAAAGTGACATTTGAATAAGGTAAAAGCCAGGATTAAAGAACTAGAACTTAACTAGGAATCAGTTGGGATAATTGATTTTCTGAATATTGATCTGATGTTGGTTTCAGCCCTCGGGGTTAATATTTAAGGAATTAATTCCTGATTGATTTACAGTTAGGAAATTGTGGAGATAAGGAATGGGAAATCAAACATATACCCAAGTCCGATTCAGAGTAATTAAACGAAATAAGTTATCAAGAAACGATATAGAACCACCATTTTAAGGAAGAGATGACATTTCATCAAGATGGAATTAAAATGGGATTTTGTTGTAATATGGGGGATGAGTATCGGTTTTCGTATTACAGCTAGTATCTATCTTAAGATAAGAACATTGTTGGTCAAGGTCTGAGAGGTAATTAAAATACCCCAACTCGAACAACTTCAGGATTATCAAAGGATGATATTAGTTGTAATGGTGAAGATGTTGGAGAAAATTATTTTGGGAAAATAATAGTGTACGTTATTTGAAGGATGTGGAAATATATATATATAATGAGATTCTGAAATAAAAAGGAAATAAAAAGGGGCTTGATGGTATGAAATGGTATTCCCATAATAAAAGAAATAAAAAGGGAGATTGGTGGAAGTATAATGGTATTTCCAAAGTATTGAAATAATATTTAAATGGGGTTGTTCTAAAGAGATGAGTAGTGATTTTGGTCTTCAACTAACGTAGCCAAAGAAGATGTCATAATGATTGTTTTACAAATGATAAGTTGAATCGATAAGATAATAAGGAATGTCATAACAATGTTTTGAAATATTAGTTGAAGGTTAAATTAGATATGATTTTAAGATATTACCTAGGTTTATAAGTAAAAGGATTTGAGTATAATTATATATTAAATCAATATATTATTTTTTGGTATTTCAACTGATACATTTTTAAAAGGCCAAGTGATGTTGTGTAATAAACCAATGGATCTGTTTATTTTTATGGTTGTTTATTTTGACAGTTAAATAACTTACTATCAAAATCTCACCGAACGTTATTGGTACGGAAAGACCGGAATCGAATTTATATTCGAAAACCATTCTGACCAATAAATACGAATACATCGAAGATGCTAATCGAGATGGAGCAATTGAAGACCGTAAATCTTCATGAGCGGAAGAACTATTTTTAAATACCTCTGGCCGATCCCCCGAGTTACGGTCTTCATGAACGGTGGCTAGATGTTTCAAAAGTTGATTTTAACCTCAATCCTCACAACTGGGAAATGACAAAAATTGGGCAGGCAGCATAGCTATGTGGGTCGCCCCCAATAGGGTGTATTGTCACCATCTAGAGAAAATTCATATTTGGTACTTCTTTTCATTTCCGTATCTCCCGGGAACTACAGTGGTCGCGAGAAAAAGCGTAAGGTGACAATATATTCGATACACTCAAGAGAAATGAGTGGTCGGTCATGTTTTGTAACACCCCGTATTTACTGTGAATGTTAAAGTAACGAATTAAAGAATACTTAATTTTAAAAGTGGAAATATGCATATATATTATATACATAGATATATTTAAGAGAAAAATTAAATAATGACAATAATTATTTCATGTAATAAGTTAATTAAGTGCAATACATGAAATGGGAAAAAATGCATGCGAACAATTAAAAAGAAAAATTTGAAGAGCTTTAGGAATTTGGTCACGAAATTAGCGTCATTGCGTTCGTGGTGATTTTCTAGACAATTTAGACCTATGGATTGCATAAAACTGATTTAAAATGAAGAAGATATCTTTAAATTAAATATTGCAACAAAACATAAAAAAGAGGAATGAGAAAAGAATAATGTTTAGCATTGTCCTAAGTTTTGTAAGCAAAAGATTTAGTAGCTCATTTGGTTAGAACATGTGACTTGCATACAAGAGGTACAGAGTTCGATCCCCGCCAGCGCCATATTTTTGTTTTAGGGGAATAGCTAAAAAGTGGCTTAGTGTGAACGCAGTTCAAAAAGTGGTTTAGTGTGAAAATGGTTAATTAGGAAGATAGATAAAAAGAAAAATAAATAAATACGTATATATAGAAAATATATATATATAACGTGTATGCATCATGTGGTGCACGTGGCGCATTTTTATTGGTCAAGGATTTTTTTTTGAACGTGGCCTTCTCTGATTTGCCAATGATTGATTTCTGAGGTATTAGGGCATATGTGTCATGCTACGGTTGGCTGGATGGCACATCTCTTTGGTTTGATGGCTCTGATTTTTCCTTGGCTAATCTAAAGGCTAGAATTAAACCTAGACTTCTATATAATCACCCCAAACCTCAACCTTAGAACTCATTTTATGAAGTCGTCATGCTGTTCATTTACAAACTGGCCTAGCCTCCATTCATCTACCCCAAACTAGAGAATCAAATTCAAACTAGGAATCAATTAGAAGAACTAGAGAATCAAACGTCTACATCAAAGGATAGCTTTTCAAATTCAGAAATCAGATCCCGAAAATCAAGATTCGTTTTTTTTTTGTAAGTACAGTTATTGTTTAGATGTGAACACCTAATAAGAAATCATGACTGTAATATTTGGATCTTGAACTATGCCTAATTCTATTCGTGCCTATCCTTTTGTCAATTCTGAATTGCTTATGCCTATTGGACTATTGTGACTGGCATAGTAAAGTCTATCATGCCTATTGGACTGTTGTGACTGACATAGTAAAACCTATCATGCCTATTGTACTGTTGTGACTTACATAGTAAAACCTATTATGCCTATGAGACTATTGGGGACTGATACCATTGAACCTATCATGTTGTATTAAATTTGTGGTTCTTTTATGTACGTAAGTTACATGCTAAGTTATGTTCATACATGTTATATGTTAGATCCAAGCTAGTACCCATATTTGAGATCTATATAAGTTCATGTTTATACAATCAAACTTATGCTAGTTCGCATGTTAATTGGATCTAATTTAAATGCAAGATCAGGCCTATATGCTTAATTAAGTGTATGTCGTTCTACCCCAAATTTATACTACGCATGTTGATCTATATTGTTTATGCATGTTGGAATGTTACATGTCCTTTTCTTTTCCCTTTTGTTTATAAGTTAGGCTGATTTTTATAAGTTACGCTGATTTGCGAGCCTAACGTTCTATGTGAATTATACGAACGAATAACGGGGGAGACGTTGGGGAAAAATATTAAACTACATGCTGTTGGCATAAATTGGCTCATAATCATCTAAATGATTAGTAGCATGAAATAGTAGAATTTGTATACCTAGAATTATGGACATAATTTAAAGGGTAAATGGGGCATGACTTGAATTGACAACACTTGTGGATAATTTACATATGAACATAAATTGTAAATATGTAAAGTGGTTAAATATGAACATGCCTAACCCGAGGTTAGATTGAGTTGCAGTGTAAAACTGCCCGGAACCGCCCGACACATCCAGTAACCGCAACAACACAGATCTAATGTGAGAGGTTAGCGTATTTATCCGAAACCCCTAGGTTAGAATGAGTTTGCGGTAGAAGTCTTTCCGGAACCGCCCGGAACATCCAGCGACCGCAAACAACAGTTCTAATGTGAGAGGTTGGGGCATTAATAAATTAATTAATGCCAATAAACAGACATGCTAAGAATGGTAAGGTTAAGTAACATATGAATAGGCGACACTTAACCAATACAACATGTTAATTAGACAAGAAGGTGGGGTTAAAAAAAATTAGAACACTTAACCGTTATAACATGTTAATTGTTGAATCAAGGAATTCATAGCATTTTGATTAATGACAAGGAGATGTTTCATGATCGACAAAAAGAAGAGAATCAATGGTATTGTAAGTTAAAGGTTGATTATTTAGTGATTTAGCCGTGTTATAAATGTTAAAATCTATCCTCTAATAATCATATACCTCATTATTGTGAATATATATATATATGTATATATATATATATATATATATGAATACACATTCATTGGGCATATTGCCAAAAACCGGTCGACCGGTTTCAAAATAGGCAATCGACCGTTTCTGGGCAGAATGCGCAATGAACATGCACACATGTATATATATATTTATATATATTCGAATTTCAGTCTACTGGTTATTTTTGGCTGTCGACCGATTTTCGAACTGAAAGCAACTCTTCGTACATACATCTTCATTCATCTAAAGTTGCTTCCTTTTCCTTTCATCAAAAATCATTTCTATTCAATACTTCTCTTCACCAATGATTGCAACTCTTTATCTTCTATAAAAACAACATGAAATCATCGATTCAAATAACCAATTCTTTCTATCTATTCTATCTATTGTTGATTTCATTTTTGTTCTTTCAAAGCACTCAAACGCCATAATCTTCTTATATCGTTCTTGAATCCTAGAATTTATATATTATTCTTTTGATTCGAACACGATGTCATCTTCCAAATGTTCACATACACAATTTTTATTTGAGGATAAGATTATAGGAAGGTTGTACAAGAATTGACAAATTCGTGTTATTAAGAACACACATTGTCAAATCACAAGTCTACTCATCTTGTTTGAACTCCTCCGTGTTGTAAGAGGCAAGTTGTGAAGTCCTCATGTTAATAGAGGCGTGAAATTCCCGTTCGGTTGCTCGGGTGAAGTGAGGTTGTTGTTAGTGAAAATCCAAATAGAAGTAAGGAACTAGACGTAGGACAGTGCTCCGAACTAGTATAAAAATCTCTGGTGTGATTTTTCCTTTTACTACATTTACTTATCTATTATATTGTTCTGTGATTAGCTATTACTTTATACTTGAATATTGTTTGTCATATTACACGATCCTTGTGAGTGTGTTATACTTCGCACATACACACACACACACACTATCAATTGGTATCAGAGCACGGTCATCACATAACCGTAACACAGTTATTTGATATATTCTAGTAATATGGCAAATAACCCTAGTAGTTGCACTAACACCATTTACACTGAAGGTCAATCAACACAAAGACCTCCTTTCTTCAATGGTCTTAACTATAGCTATTGGGCAACATGTATGGCTTTTTACAAGCAATCTACTAGCTATGATGCTTGGAATGCTACTCAGAAAGAAATAGTAAATCCAACAACTGAGTATTCAGAATGGACACCGGCTGAGAAAACGGCAGCAGCCGTAAATGCAAAAGCAATAAATATGTTGTTTTGTGCATTAGATCAAAACGAATATAACCGTGTTAGTATCTGCACCACTGCATATCAAATTTGGCAAACGCTAAAAACCACTCATGAAGGTACTAACAAGGTTAAGCAAGCCAAAATAGCTATGTTGAAAAGTCAATTTCAAAGTTTCAAAATGAAGCCGAATGAAACAATCAATGAAATGTATTCACGGTTTCAAACCATTCATCATGCACTTATCGGTTTAGGGCAAAAATATTCCGATTTTGATGTTGTTTCAACAGTCCTACATTCTCTGACTAATGAATGGAAAGGAAAAGTATTAGCAATAGAAAAAGCTAATGATCTTTCCACCACGAAGCCAGATGAATTGATAGGAAATCTAATGTCCTATGAAGCTAACTTGCAGGCTAGAAAAGAACAAAAAGAAGAAAAGAAAAATGTAGCTTTTCATGCTGAAAAAGATGAAGACAACTCAGATTCCGAAGATGAAGATCTATCGTTCATTGCAAAAGGATTCAAGAAATTCTTAAAGCAACGAAAAGCTAGTCGATACAGCAAAAAGAAGTTCGGTTCAAATAAACCATCACCATCAAATATAGAACGCTTAAATTGTCACAAAAAGGGACATATGCAAAAGGATTGTCTAGAGCAAAAGAAGAAGTCAGAAAATGACAAAATCAAATACAAGAAAGACAAGTCAAAGAAACGAGCATTCTCAGTAACATAGGATGATTCAGACTCATCTTCATCTGATAGTGAAAATGATTCAGATAATGAACAAGCTAATGTATGTTTCATGGCAACAGAAGATAAGGTACAAATTCCTACTTTTAAAGAAGTTCTTGATATTAATGCTGAATTATTTTTTAAATTTAAACAGATGAAACGATAATGCAAACAAGCTAAAGCAGATTTAAGTAGAGTAGAATTTGAACGAGATATATTAAAAGACGAGAAGAAACTATTAGAGGAGGAACTTGAAAAAGTTCAAGAATCATCATCTAATATTGATTCTCAATTATCTCTTTTAAGTCAAGAAATTGAAACTCAAAAAGAGAAAAATGATGCTCTTACTACTGAAAATCATGAGCTTAAGGCAAAAGTCAAGATTCTAGACCTAGAAAAAGCTAGTTTACAAACTAAGTTAGACGACATTACTCAAAATGTTTCTAACTTCAACAAAGGTCGAGAAAACTTGACAAAAATTATTGAAAATTCACAATCTACTTCAAATAAACAAGGTTTGGGGTATAAGAAACAAGATATCAAGAAATATCTTGGTAATAAAAGAAAAAGAAAACATAAAACAGTACAAGAAACTGAAGCTAAGAAAAATCTCAGTTTGTTGTATTCCAAACCAAAACCGGTTGTGAAATTTCAAAAGAAAAATGTCAAGACTATCAAAATATGGGTTCCTAAAACAAAAAACAATTTGATTAGGAACAAATACACTCAAATTTTTTGAATACTGTGCATCGTAATTCAAATTATCTATATAAAGGGGATACCAGACCCGTATGGGTTTAAACTCCTAAGACCTAACTCTTAGGACCCCATAAAAAAGTGGGTACTATGGACTTAATTTTATTTTTTGCAGGTCCCACTTAAGAAAAGAGGAAAGTGGATATTGGACAATGGTTGCTCGACGCATATGACTGGAGACAAGAGCTTATTGACAAATATCACTTATTCATATGGTGGCTCCGTCACTTTTGGAGATAATTCAAAAGGCTATATCATCGGCAAAGGCGATGTGAGCAATTGCGGTACATCTAACTCACCTCTTATTACTAATGTCATGCTAGTTAAAATTTGAAACATAATTTACTCAGTATTAGTCAACTATGTGACAAGGGTTTTACCATTTCCTTTTCGGATAACAAATGTAGTATTTTAGATAAAGATCGAAATTTAGTTTTTGAAGGATATAGAGACAGAAATATTTATATTCTGAATATGAATGTCAATCATAATTCATATATGTGTCTTGTAGCAAATAATAATGATCCATGGCTATGGCACAAACGTTTCTGTCATATAAACTTCAGAACTATCGACAAGCAAGCCAAAAATGACCTAGCTAGAGGACTACCCAAAATGAGATATACAGTTGATAATATTTGTGATGCGTGTCAATTAGGAAAATTGTCTAAATCATCATTTAAATCCAAGAAAGTCATATCAACGTTACAACCACTTGAGCTATTACATATGGATTCATTCGGACCAACACAGGTTCAGTCAATAAATCATAGTCGATATGTGTTTGTAATTGTTGATGATTACTCTCGTTATACTTGGGGTATTTTCTTGAAAAACAAAAGTGACACTTTCAATCATTTCAAATCTTTCGTCAACCGAATTCAAAAATCGAAAGGGCTTAAGGTTAAGAATATAAGAAGTTATCATGGCGGAGAGTTTGAAAATAATGAATTTAACCATTTTTGTACAAAGAAAGGTATATATCATAATTTTTCGTTTCCTAGAACTTCACAACAAAACGGAATTGTAGAACGAAAAAATCAGACTTTACAAGAATGTGCAAGAACATTACTAAATGGATCCACTTTACCAAAACATTTTTGGGCAGAAGCTGTTGCAACTGCATGTTATGTTTTGAATCATGTATCCATTCGACCTCTCACCAAGAATACATCTTATGAGTTATTCAATCAAAGAAAGCCAAATATCTCATACTTCAAAGTTATTGGTTCTAAGTGCTTTATTTTAAATACGAAAGACCATCTTGGAAATTTTGATCCAAAATCCGATGAAGGTATATTTGTTGGATATTCGGAACGAAGCAAGGCCTATCATATATTTAATAAAAGAACTAAAACTATTGAAGAATCACTTCATGTCTCATTCGATGAATTCTATAAACCGTCTCATAACATATCTGATGACGACGAAGTTATAATCATTGAAAATCGTATCATCATAAATAATGACTCTGACTCAGAAATTATTGAGAATATTCCTCAGCCAGTTGTGATACCTTCTCCACCAAGATTTCGATCTCCTCTGAGAATTCTAAAAGATTATCCAGTTCAAAATGTAATTGGAGAAGTAACATCACAAATTAGAACAAGGAGTCAACTAAATAAAATGGGCCATGTCGCGTTTCTTTCAAATGTCGAACCTAAGAATCCAAAAGAAGCTGCTACTGATGATTACTGGATCATTGCCATGTAGGAAGAACTAAATCAGTTCGAGCGCAATGATGTCTGGGAACTTGTTCCAAGACCAACTGATCAGTCAGTAATTGGTACTAAATGGGTCTGTAAAAATAAGGCCGATAAAGATGGAAATATAACCAGAAATAAAGCAAGATTAGTAACACAAGGATACAATCAGGAAGAAGGTATCTACTACGAAGAGACTTTTGCTCCAGTTGCACGACTGGAAGCTATCAAAATCTTATTATCCTTTGCTTGTCATCATAATTTCAAACTTTATCGAATGGACGTCAAAAGTGCTTTTTTAAATGGGTTTATCAAAGAGAATGTATATGTCGAACAACCTCCCTTGTTCGTACATGAAAAACATCCCGATCACGTATATAAACTTAAGAAAGCTTTATACGGATTAAAACAAGCACCTCTTGCTTGGTATGAAATATTACGTAGCTATCTTACTGATTCAGGATTTCAAATTGGTAAAGTCGATCAGACTTTATTCATCAAACATTCTCGAAAAGATATATTGGTTATCCAGATATACGTAGACGATATTATCTTTGGTTCAACAAATGATAAACTCTGTAAAGAGTTTGCAAATATTATGGACAAAGAGTTTGGAATGTCTCATATGGGAGAACTATCATATTTTCTTGGTCTTCAAATCAAACAGCTTTCTAACGGTATTTTTATTAATCAAGAAAAATACTATGGAAATCTTATCAAACGTTTCGGTTTAGAAAATACATCTGGTAAACCAACTCCTATGAGTACGACTACACATCTTGAAAAAGATGAACATGGTAAGAATGTTGACCAGAAGTTATATTGAAGCATGATTGGTTCTCTTCTATATCTTACTGCAAGTCGTCCCGATATAATGATGAGTGTTTGTCTATGTGCAAGGTTTCAAGCAAATCCTAAAGAATCACATTTACAAGCAGTAAAACGTATAATACGTTATCTTAATAATACCAAAGACTTTAGTTTATTCTACCCAAAAGATTGTCCATTCGAGTTAGTATCCTATAGTGATGCTGATTTTGGAGGCTCTCGTACAGATAGAAAGAGTATAAGTGGTACATGCCATTTTATTGGAAAATCACTTGTCTCTTGGTTTAGTAAGAAACAAAATTGTGTTCCACTATCGACATGTGAAGCTGAGTATATACCAGCAGCTCTTGCTTGTACTCAAGTACTATATATGCAACAAACACTTTGTGATTTTGATATTCATTTATCGAACTCCATCATATACTGTGATAACACAAGTGTGATCAACTTATCAAAAAATCCAGTAAATCATTCTCGAACAAAGCACATTGATATTCGACATCATTTCTTGAGAGATAATATTGAAAATGGAACAATATGTCTCGAATATGTCCAGATTGAACATCAACTAGTAGATATTTTTACTAAGTCTCTACTCGAATTAAGTTTTATTTCTTTGCGTAGAGAGCTTGGATTAATCTCTAGAACTGAACTTGATGTATAAATTCTTATCATATATGAATTTTCAATTTCTCTTCTAACTGGTGTTTTCATTTTTCATATTTTAGCTATTAAGTAGCTATACTATTATTAGTAATAAAATTATGAGCTATCCATTTTTTTTTATGGTGTATATGCTTTGAACCTTGTCAACCATTAATCTATTCTTAGACAAACTTATATATATGAGTTTATCCTTTCTCCTTTCTGCATCTCCTACTTCAAAGACCATATTATTCTTAAAACAAGTTCAATTATATCAAATATGGCTCATATCTGTGACGAATTTGCACAGAGGTCACACATTTCGGTCACCAATTCTGAACCGGACGAATACTATTCTCCAGAAACACAGAAAAGTAGACCAAAATGTACTCATACCCCCGGAAATACACCAAAGTCTAAACGTGCAAAGAAGCCATTATTTTGCTCCTCACTAACTAGAGAAAAGATAAGTGAGATTCACCCTTACCAAAAACATCAAATGGATCTCCAACGACAACTCCATTACGAACAAAAACTTACGTCTGATCGTTTAACTCTTTTGGAACGCATGGCCTCATTTTTCTGTAGCATGGAAAAACATGAAGTTTATCAACCTATGCCTTATATTCCTTCATCATCAAGGAGTCCTAATTCATGGGATAAGAATTATAATCGAAATGAAGGAGCTAAGGAAACTTGGTCACCATGGACACCAAGAGTTACCAATATCAAAGAAGATTCCGAGAACAACTCCTCCACTTCTCATTGATTTTATATATCGAGAGATTCAACTCTTCGTTGTTGTTCTAATAAGTGGATTCAATCTTGAGGGATTTTTGTTTTCATGAATTTTGGTTGATTAGTTTGAGTTTTGAAATAAATTTATGGAATAGTGGAGCTTCGAAAAATTCTCAGCAAAACAAGAAAAACAAGGGACAGAGAAACCAGTCGACCGGTACAATATGACCAGTCAACCGGTTAAGTTTCGGATTGAAAACAATTTTTTTTCATCAACCAGTCGACCGACAGAAATTTACCAGTCGACCGTTTAAGTCTCTATCTCAAACCAGTCGACCGGTGAATTACTAGCGGTCGACCGATCTCGTCTTTCTCTGTATTTTTAAATTTCAAACTTAAAACTGACGGTTCCCATTCACACCTATCCATTTATCCTTTTATTCCTTCAAACTCTCAAACCCTTATCAACCCTAAAATCCCCAAATTCATTTCCTTCACAAAATCAATGGCTCCACCACAAAAGAGATTGAAGAAATCATCTTCTACACAACTACAACCCATTGATTCCAATATCAAACAATGGTTATGGATCCAATAGCAGTCAAGAAATGGAATGAAATGAAAGATTATACGATTCATGAAGGTTCTTTCATCAAATTCTCTGATTTTATTCTCTATGATGTTAAAGAATTAGCAATCAAAGCTCATATTCAAAATCTTCTTGACTTTGATAAGAACAATATGGAAATCAATAATATCATGATCAAATTGTTCTATGCTAATCTTAACATAGAAAAATTTAAACCCGAGAATTCTACTCATTGTCTATGGTCGGTTGTATGTGGTAAGCACATATTTATTTTAAAGGAAAGGATGGCAATGGTACTTAGTTCAAATAACAATGGAAGAAAGTTCTCTAGCGATTTTTGTAATATTCATACTCGAGACAAGGTAGGTCATCTTTTATTGAAGATCATAAGCTAAGTACAAAAGCGATCAACTTACGGCCTACTGCTAGAATTCTACATCATGCTATTACGCATTCTTTATTACCAAGAGTTGGTAACTTCGATGCGGTATATAAGGAGAATTTTAAGGCTTTGTACGCTATATATGGAGATATACAAATTAATTGGATAAGTATGATCTTTGATGAGATTTTACTCGTAAATGATCGTAAGCGACCACATTTATTCTACAATGAATATATCATGCGACTTATACTTGATTGTGGTCTCAAATCTCCCGAATCAAAAGTCTCTAAACCAAAATGTATCAACAAAGCATCGAAAAAGAGAATGAAGCTACCTGAACCATGTTTAAATATCATACCCTTCGAACAATACCAGGAACAAGGTCACCAAGAAAGCACTTCGTCAAAACCCTTTAAACCTAAACCTGAAGAGGTTAAGCTTCTTCAAACATCCCTTCGACCAAAGATTCACTTGAACAAATTGCGCGGAATCAATTCCTTTTTGAAGCAAGACTTAAGCGTACGGACAATAAGATCAATCATTCAATTACAAAGCTTGACAAACGCTTTTCAAAACTTAAGTCTTTCTTTGGTATACTTTGGGATGCAATATCATGTGGATTGTCTTCCTCCTCTATGCATATACAAGATCCAGGCAAACGTCCAATGCCTCCTACGTTTACATGGTCATCTTCAGAGGAAGGCATAAGTTCTGGAACGAGTAATGCACGTGGTCATGGAAAATCTGATAGTGAGGAAAAAGACAACGAAGAAGAAGGAAACACAGAAGAAGAAGGTGACAAAGAAGAAGAAGTAGATACGACTGAATCCGACTCACCATCTCATTAGCTCTCTTTATCCATGATTTTTCGTATTATGTCCTATTTAAGAAAAACTTAAATCAACACTTGTACATAAGTAGTGCTATATTTTATTTTGGGTTTGTACGTATTAACTCTTATCTTCAACACTTGGTTGGGTATGTATGGTGTGTATTGTCTGCTACAATCTGAATGTTTTTGTGTGTTTGTTTTATGGTATGTGTCTTAACTACTCCTTTGTGTCGATGACAAAGGGGGAGAAAAATGTTTACTAAAAATATTTTTTGCAGTTTTTTAATATATATTTCAGGGGGAGTACATGTAACGACCCAGAAAATCTGAACCAATTTAAAATTTTTAAATTGGCTAAAATAATGGATTTTAAATATTTAAAATAAATATTTTAAATAATGGCGATGAAAACTGAGTTTGAATCGACAATTGAAAACGAATAGAATTAATTATAATTTTAAACAAGGCCTGAAAAGGCGCTGTAGTTTCGAAAATTGAATTCAAACTTTGTCGGACTGTATCGGGTGCAAAACAATCCGGATTTTAGTGAAACCAAAAACATTAGGATCTAATTGGTAATATCTTTCTAACGAATCCGACCAATCGAAATTTCATAGCGGGAATCAAAAGATATGTCCAGTTGAAAATTCTGAATAGTCGCTATGGAATTCAGGCCCTTAAAAATAGACATTTTGCAAACAACCTCGGATTTCGACGAAACCACTTTTGTTGGATCCGCAGTGTCAAGTTATTACTAGGTTTCAAATTTCATAATTTTTCGAATCAATATGTGAGCGTGGCAAAAGAAAACGCGTTTGACCAGTTTTAGTTGATTTTAATCGACTGGAAATTGGCCAATTTTCAAACGGTCTCAGAATTCGACGAAACTAGTTTTGATAAGACCGTATCGTCAATACGAAGCTAAAAAATATTTTTCTGGAATTTTTCTAGTTAGTATGTGACCCCGGTAATTTGTAATGTACGTTTGAAATTCAATATAGTGATTTAAATATAAATTCAACGGAAACTGATCAAAGCGATCGAATCAGCCTACGATACATATCCCATTGGGTTCGGGATGGGGGTAAAATGCTATAGACGACAGGCAGTGGGTCTCGTTTCGAAGTTGAAATTAAAGGTGGCTTTATAAAGGAAAATTTAAAATAAAATAATAAATATATTATTATATACACTCACCTCCACTCTCTCTCCTCAGAACCGTTGACTCAGAAAATTAAAAAAAAAAAAAAAAGAAGAAGCGCTCGAGCCCTTTCAAGAACCGCCGACGCCCATCGCGGCGGCGCCACCACCCACGAGCCCACCACCCCGTTCGCTCCTCCCTCCTCTATTCAATTCTCTCCCTCCACCCTGTTAGCCGCTCGAAACCGAACCCACCCACGCCCTAACCTAGAACCTCCGACGTCGAGCCACCCCGCCTCCGCCTGTCCCTCCTCCAACCGCGCCGCCTCCCCAGCCTCCAAGACCGACGCCAGATCCCCCCCTGAAGCTGCAGGCCCCCACTGACGAACAGCCTGCTCAGTCCCCCTTTTCCCTCTTTTTTTTCTTTTGTAAGTCCTTTTTTTTGTATTTTAATTTGTTTTACTGATTCTAAGTGATTAGTTTAGTTAAACTGAAGAGCATTCAGTTTAAAATCAGTTTATATAATTGGTATTATTTTTGAAATAAAATAAAGAGATGATTTTTATTATAAAGATATGATTTTGAAAATAAAGGTATGGTTTGTATATGTAAAATTAAATTTTAAAATGCGATTCTATTATATATGTAGAGAGAAGAAAACGAAATGATTTTTATGAAAGGAAAGAAGTGATTTTTAACTTGAAAAGAATTGATTTTTAAATTGTAAAAGAAGGGATTTTAATTTAAAAAGGAAAGTTCGAATTTTTAATAGTTTAAAGATTTGATTTTGAACACATAGAAGAGATGATTTTTATATATTGAATAGCGAAGTCAAAATTCGATTTTTATATATTGAATAGCGAAGTCAAAATTCGATTTTTATATATTGAACATCGAAGTAAAAATTCGATTTTTATATATTGAACATCGAAGTAAAATTTCGATTTTTATATATTGAACATCGAAGTAAAAATTCGATTTTTATATATTGAATAGCGAAGTCAAAATTCGATTTTTATATATTGAATAGCGAAGTCAAAATTCGATTTTTATATATTGAATAGCGAAGTCAAAATTCGATTTTTATATATTGAATAGCGAAGTAAAAATTCGATTTTTTTATATATGTAGTGGCTACGGGCGAAAGCGACAAAAGGCGAGAAAGGCGAAGATTTCTCTAAGTGAAGTGTCGTGAAGTTGGATAGCTATTAATGAGAATTTCTCACTCTTCAATTTCTTTTTCTAGCCATATATATATGTGTGGAAATAAAAGTGAATTGCTATATATAAATATATATATATATATATATATATATATACGCCCCTCGTCCACAAACCATGGACGATATTTATTGATTGAAATTGTTGTGAAAATTGATTGATAGCGAATGATTGTTTGGGATTGTTTGTGGTTGATATTGGTTGATTGTGGTTGAAAAATACCCATATGTGATTGAGAAATATTTGATTGAAACCACATAGGATTAGTTTGTGGAAATGAAATAAATATATATACATGCCGCCTGCGTGCGAACTAGATGCATGATCCCCATTGTCAAAAACCGCGAGGTTTTAAGGTAGAGCGAGGAGCCGTACTAGGGACGGTCCCGGTTTTAACTACCCTGCCGTTATGCTGCCGAAATTTTGAATAATATTCGTGTGTTTGAATTATTTTCATCTGCTTAAACTATATTTATTCATTGAATAGAAAACCTTCATGTGTTGAATTGATACTCATTCATTGATTAGAAATTCATGTGTTGAATGGTATTCGCGTTTTAAATATAAAAATCACATTTTTATCTATATATAGAAACTATAGAAAACCTTCATGTGTTGAATTGATATTCATTCGTTGATTAGAAATTCATGTGTTGAATGGTATTCGCGTTTTAAATATAAAAATCACATTTTTATCTATATATAGAAACTATAGAAAACCTTCATGTGTTGAATCGATATTCATTCATTGATTTGAAATTCATGTGTTGAATGGTATTCGCGTTTTAAATATAAAAATCACATTTTTATCTATATGTAGAAACTATAGAAAACCTTCATGTGTTGAATCGATATTCATTCGTTGATTTGAAATTCATGTGTTGAATGGTATTCGCGTTTTAAATATAAAAATCACATTTTTATCTATATATAGAAACTATAGAAAACCTTCATGTGTTGAATCGATATTCATTCGTTGATTTGAAATTCATGTGTTGAATGGTATTCATATTTTGAAATAAATTGTTTGATAATAAAAATCACCTTTTATCGACTATATGAACTGTGTAAAATAATCTCGTTTTGAAAGAAATTGTTTTATGATAAAAATCCTATTTTATCACCAATATGAAATATATAAAATTATAGTATTTTGAAATGAATTGTTTTACAATAAAAATCACATTTTTATTGTATGCATGAATCGTTGAAATGTGAAGTGTTAAAAATAGCCACTTGTTCAAAATAAACATATATGAGTTGAAATATTCATTAATTAGCTAATGAAATGATTTGCACCTATGTATGTAACATTAGAATGAATGGTGTTTTTAAACCAAATAGAAATCAAATATGAAGTCGAATAGAAAATGATAAATGGTAAGAACTATATATATGTGTACATGCATATTCATTGAACAGGTTATAGCAAAGGGGCTAGAGAAGAGGAATAAAATTTTGTGCCCGACAAATAGGTACACGTTTACTGTTTTGTTTGGGTGATGATTTTATGAGCCTATTGGCTTTTTCTTTTTCTTTTTGAGATTAGAAGGACCGGGAAAGCTATTTGCGATTTCCCGATGCTCCCGGTGCAGGGGAGGTTATGGCGAAATTTTCCAAAATTTTAAGGCGTTAGTGAAATATTTGAAGTGAAAACGATATTGAAATCATTGAATGAACTATATTTATATAAATATATAAATATAAATAAAATTAAAACGAAACGTGGCCGTGCAGTTCGCATTTTGAAACCGTGATTTCAAACAACTAGTATGGGGAATCCGACCATTGGATTTTCCCGAAACCTCAACCGTCGGGTTCGCCTTGGAAATATCTTCCCAACGGCACCAACCTTGTAAAAATCCAACGGTTGGATTGTCTGGAATGTTAATTCAAATCTGATGAAAAACAGCGCCAGAAGCGATTATATATATATATATATATATATATAATTATATATTTAATCGAATAACGACGCTGCAGTTCGTATTTTGAAATCGAAACTTCAAACGATTGTACCGGGAGATCCGACCGTCGGATTTTCCCGAAACTGGAACCGTTGGATTCGTTTTGAAAAGACCTTTCTAATGATGTAAATTTTGTGAAGATCCAACGGTTAGATTTTCAGATATGTGTAAATCAAATCTGAAGAAAAACAGCGCCACGGCCGCGTTATGGCCCGAAGCGTCGTTTTGAATAAATGGGCTATTTTAAAATAAATAAAAATAGCGATAAATCATTATAAAGTACCATAAACAATATGGAGTGGAAATAAACTGAATTTGCTCAATTTATGTTTTATTTGATGGTTGAATGTGTTTGGTGTGAAAATTACATTAAAGAACAATATTGGTGTTGTCGAATAATTTAACCATTGAAATAAATTGATTTGAAATTCTAAATATACGTGAATTATTTGAAAAGGCCGAGTTAATTCTCATTTCGAATAATTGACCGACGATTGAAATTCGAAGATGAAGACGGTGGTCGAAGACCAGAGATCTTCACCTCGTTTGGATGGTAACCGAGGTCCTGATTGGGAGGCATCCTGAAATAAGGATAATGAGTGGTGATCGTCCAGACGTACGTGGTGATCGATGGGTTTGCGAGGTATTTAGTGCCTCCGGTTTCGTTCAGACCCAGAACGGACTTGTAAATGGACTGTGTGTCTGACATTGGATTTTATTCTGTGTTGATTGATCTCTATTAAATATACATCTGTTTGGCGGCGGAGAATTTATTCTTTCGCTTAACGCCCTTCTCTGAGACGCACGAGCTCAGAGGTTGTATATCGATGGACATCAGTCGCATGGCATGAATTGCCTGTGTGGCATGCTAAGATGCAGTGATCAGGGCTTCTGTTGAAAAGCAAAGTCTTGTGGTGATGATCAAAGCACCGCTTGTGTGGCGTAGCTTCGTGTATAACGTAAATTCGCGAGCCTCACACCCCGGTATGAACCAGAAACGGGAGAAGGACCTCAGGGAGGGCATGCGTTTCTTTCTAGCTATGGTGGTGTCAGTGACCTACCAGCCCTGACATTTATATACTTTTCACCTATGTGGTTGTTGCTGTTGCGAGGCGCCTCGGTTTGATCGGACGATCCAGGTCCGATGGAGTCATTCGTTGGCTCGTTTACGCCCCAAAGGGCGGGGAAACGTATTGTTCAGGCATTTTAATCCACATCGGTGGACCGGCCCTGACGATCCAAGGGCCCACCTGTGTCTGGGTCCTGGGACACGGGCTAGAGCGTCTCGAATTCGGTAAGGACTATCTTTTGCCTTGGTTCATGATGGAAATCCAATTTCCAAATACGTGACTGTGCGGTTTTGATTGTATGCCTATATATATGGCGACATAGTGGTATGGGGCATTAATGCCGTCTATGATTGATAGTTATGATTTGAAATTGTTTTCAAAACATATAGACACTAGCTATAATATCAAATGCCTTTGTTTTATTCGTATCAAGCATAATTTTGCCGTTATAAGGTAAAAACTCTATCCTCCGGTTTGCGTTGCATTGTGTGATGGGAACTGAGTCTTATAACGGTTTCATTTTTATAAAAAGCATAGCGTTGTATAAAAGAAAGATTTGTTTTAAAGCATTGGCAATCCAATGGAGTAAACCCGTTCCACGAAAGTGGCGTGGTCCTGTGATTGGCCAAATTATATATGTGTTGAGTAGATTTCTCATACCAGTCCCATGACTGACTCGTAGTTTGTTTCACTCTCAAACTCGGGTGCCCCTTTTTCTACACGGGCAGCCTTGTATTCAGGTTTAGCTGGTTCTTTCTGGATAGCTGGAGCTGAAGATGGATTCTATCATTTATTTCTTTTTATGCTGTTCAGCTCCTATTGTACATATTATGTTTGTTTTCCGCTGTAGACATTCATGTATAGCTGAACTGTATTTGTACTAAGTAAGATCTTGTATACTGTGTAACTCTGATGATTACTTTTATCCAGTATATTTTGTTGTTCATTATCCGGTGTAATTATTTAATTCTGTTCTGCTATTATCTGTTTCTGTGTTATATTCCAAAGATAACCCCTGTCTCCGTCTGAACGGGATTTCGGGTCGTCTCAACGTGGTATCAGAGCTTTGGTTAAGCTTAGTTCTGGAATATAACATTTGAACGAACTCGTCAGAAATAGAACCAGTAGTGTTCTAGGACGGGCAACTCAATACAGATAGGATTAGTAATATCCTAGTATGAGTAAAGCAGAATGAAATTACACCTCGATAGACACATTTACACTTGAAGTATTTGTCTCTATATTTTGAAATATCTTTTCTGTGACCTGACACTTGATCTGCCATTTGCAGAAGTACTAGAAAAATGAGTGTCAGAAGCAGAAGGAATGCAGAACCGGATATTGAGGCCTTATTAATCAAATATCGAAATATGGGGGGAATACCGTTCTCTGGTGAAGAATCTATTATGAAGACACAAGCTTGGATTCGTTCGGCTGAGAAAATCTTCGATGCATTAAAGCTGAGGGATGACCAGAAAAGATTACTGGCCTCCTGGGCACTCAAAGATGAAGCTTTGTTCTGGTGGGATTCTGTTGTTAAGGATAATCCAGAAGGTGATATAACCTGGGATAGATTCAAAGTGATTTTCTTGGAAAGATTTACTCCTCCCGAAGCAACTGAGCGATTATGCGATGAATTTTCTTATCTGATACAAGGAGACATGACAATTCCCGAATATCATAAGAAATTCAATGAACTTTCTCACTTTGGCCCTCATCTAATTCAAAATCTGAAGAGGAAAAATATGAGATTTATTCACGGACTTCAAAGGAAATACCAGAATAAAGTATTGGGGCATGTGAAGCTTCCTTTTTCAGAAATGATTTATATGGCTTATCAATATGAAGATCTAGATAAGAAAGGTATGCTACAATACGAAGAGGAAGTCAGCTCTAGTAATAAAATTGAGTCTGAAACTGATTATCCTGAGGCAAGTACAATGTCTGAGATCAGTAAGAAGGTCAGTGCCAAGAGAAAAAGGGCCGAATCAGGAAAAGAACCAGCAACGACTTCCATATGCAGTAACTGCCATCAAAAGGGGCATTTGTCGATAAATTGTGGGCCATTAAAGAAACGAAGCAAGGGTGGATTCAAACCCGGTAGGAAGGCTCGAGAAGGTAGGAAATGTCGGAAGTGCCATCATGCTGGTCATATTGAGAAAAACTGCCCGCTATTCAGAAAGCCTAGAATAGTTCAAGTGAATGAAGTAGCAGAGATTTCCGAGCCCTCAGCTAGCCAAGAAAGGCCAGATGTTTTAGAAGGCACGCTAACTGTCAAAGACATCCCAGTTAAAGTACTGTTTGACACCGGCGCGTCGCGAAGTTTCATTGCCAAAGATGCAGCTAAGAAACTGGATTTGAATTTGAAAAAGCTGAAGGAACCCATGACTGTCCAGAATCCGGTTGGGGGTTCCATTGATCTCAGTTGGGTTTGTGGAGTGCCGGTTTCTTTCTCTCGTTATCGGTTCCCTACCATCGCAGCCGTCATGAATTTTAAAGAGTTTGATCTTATCTTGGGGTTAGACTGGTTGACCAAATATAAAGCTGAAGTTAAATGCGCCGACAGAGTCGTAAAGGCGAAGATTAAATCAGGTGATTATATAACCATTCCCTGTGAAGGTCAGAATGCTAATAGAAAAGACTTTTGGGCAGCTTTGAATGTTTCTCCAGCCCAAATGGAAAATATCCCTGAAGTTACGGAGAATATTCCCGACCTCATCAAAGACATTCCTATTGTCAAGAACTATGCAGATGTGTTCGAGGAAGTCGTTCGCTTACCTCCGCAGAGAGAAATAGATTTCAAAATTGCTTTAATTCCAAATGCAAGGCCGGTAGTTCACGCTATTCGAAGAATGTCCTTGAAAGAGAAGGAGGAATTAGACAATCAAACACGACAGCTAGTATGGAAAGGTCTGATCAGGCCTAGTTTCTCTGATTGGGGAGCAGCAGTGGTGTTTGTCCCAAAATCTGACGGTACTCTACGTCTATGTGTGGATTATCGTGATCTGAACAAACAGACAATAAAGAACAAATATCCATTGCCGCGGATTGATGATTTGTTGGATCGATTAAATGGAGCACAAGTATTCTCATGAATGGACCTAGCTACAGGCTTCCATCAACTTCGAATTGCCGAAGAATGTGTTCCAATGACAGCGTTCAGAGGCCCCGACTTATTCTACGAGTGGTTAGTAATGTCGTTCGGCTTATGTAACGCTCCCGCTTATTTCGTCGATCTAATGAACAGAGTATTCAGAGGAGTATTGAATAAATTTGTTCTGGTTTTTATTGACGATATTCTAATCTTCTCTAAATCAAAGGTCGAACATGAAAAGCATCTGGAACAGGTTCTAGAAATTCTGAGACGGAATGTATTAAAAGCCAAGTTTTCCAAATGTATATTCTGGCAAGATGAAGCGAAATTTCTGGGCCATGTCGTATCGAAAGATGGAATCGCTGTGGACCCAAGCAAAATCACAGCTATTCAGAATTGGAAACAGCCCAGTACTCCCACTGAAGTCTGCAGTTTTCTCGGATTGGCTAGCTATTACCGAAAGTTCGTTAAAGACTTTTCGAAGATATCTGGTCACTTAACGAAGCTTACAAAGAAGCACTCTAAATTCAAATGGACCCCAGAAAGTGAGGAGGCTTTTGAAGAGCTAAAGTTGAGACTAACGACAGCTCCAGTGTTAACCATCATCGATGGCAACCAGGATTTAAAAGTCTGGACTGATGCTTCTACAGAAGGCCTTGGCGCAATGTTAATGCAAAGAGGCCAAGTGATTGCTTATGCTAGCCGTCAATTGAAGCCGCACGAGAAAAACTACGTAACTCATGATCTTGAGTTATTGGCTATAGTATTCGCCTTGAAAATCTGAAGGCACTATCTTCTGGGTGAGAGATTTGAACTGTTTACGGACCACCAGTCGTTAAAGTATCTGTTCACTCAAAAGGACTTAAATTTGAGGCAGCAACGTTGGCTAGAGTTTCTTGCAGCATATGACTTTGAAATTATATATACTCCCGGGAAAGCCAATGTCGTGGCTGATGCATTAAGCAGAAAGAATGTAATGATCGCCAGCTTTATTATCACGACATCCTTGATTGACAAAATATCTATTCTTCAGAAGGAGGATAACTTTATAAAAGATATGATCAAAAGGATTCAGAAAGGCGAACCCTCGTGTTTTCAAATAGATAACGACGAGACCTTGAGGTTGAAAGGAAGGATTTGTGTTCCTGACATCCCAGAGTTAAAAAGGGAAGTGTTAGACGAGTGTCACAAGTCCAAGCTGAGTATCAATCCTGGCGTGGCCAAAATGTATAACGATCTCAAAAGAACATTCTGGTGGAAGGCAATGAAGAGAGACGTTTCAATATATGTTAGTCGATGCCCTACTTGCCAACTAGTCAAAAGTGACCAACAGAAATTGGCTGGATTATTACAACCGCTAGAAGTTCCTGGTTGGAAGTGGGAGCATATTTCTATGGATTTCATTGATGGTCTGCCCAGAACCAGAAAAGGAAATGACAGTATTTGGGTGATCGTAGATCGTTTCACGAAGACCGCCCATTTCATACCTGTCAGATCAAATAGAACCGCTCAGAGTCTGGCGCAGATTTACTTCAGGGAAATAGTTAGACTACATGGAGTGCCGCTCAGTATAGTCAGTGATAGAGATACAATATTCACTAGCAAATTCTGGGAAGCATTTCAAGTCGAGCTGGGAATGAAGTTAAACCTAAGCACCGCTTATCATCCTCAGACAGACGGTCAGACTGAGAGGGTGAATCGTATTTTAGAAGATCTATTACGGGCTTGTGTTCTAGATTTCGGTGGATCATGGGAAGACCATCTGCATTTGGCTGAATTCTCTTATAACAACAGCTACCAGGCGAGTCTGACAATGTCGCCATTCGAAGCATTGTATGGTAAACCGTGCCCATCTCCTGCTTGTTGGGTCGAGCCTGGAAATAGACTTGTGTTAGAGCCTGATATGATTCGAGAAGCGGCCGACAAAGTCGATTTTATTAAGAAGCGATTACTTGCCGCTCAAAGCCGACAAAAGAGCTATGCCGATAGAAGAAGAAGAGATATATCCTTTGAAGTTGGCGACTATGTATATTTGAAGGTATCGCCGATGAGAGGAGTTATCCGGTTCGGAAAAACTGGAAAGTTAGCGCCCAAATTTATTGGTCCGTTTCCTATTCTGGAACGGATCGGAACTCTCGCTTATAGGGTCAAACTGCCTAATTGGTTGCCTGGAGTTCATGATGTATTTCATATATCTCAACTTCGAAAGCACGTTCATGATCCAGACTTGATCGTGGAAGAAGCAGCTCAGCATGACATTGAAATTACTCCAGAATTGGCTGTGAGAAGAGAACCGCTAAAGATTATCGGCAAAGAAACCAAAGAGCTGAGGAACAAGAAGGTTCGCTTAGTCAAAGTGCAATGGAGTGGAGATCCGCGAGATTGTACTTGGGAAACTGAGGAGAGCATTCAGAAGGCTTATCCTAGATGCCGAGTAGATATCTCTGATTGACTCCGGTGCAAGGTACATTTACCCTACTTTGCACTACCATTCAATTCTCTACTCTATTGTTATTTTCTTTTAATAGATGTGCACTTTTAATTATATAGTCGGAAGGATTTTTAAAGGGTATAGGATTTGATTAGTATATTTTTGAAGGTTAAAAACAATTGGATTAGTTGTTGTGTTGTGTGATTGTAGATTTATCAAACCACTTTCGACTTTATTCCTTTTCGGGGACGAAAAGTTTTAAGTGGGGGAGATTGTAACGACCCAAAAAATCTGAACCAATTTAAAAATTTTAAATTGGCTGAAATAATGGATTTTAAATATTTAAAATAAATATTTTAAATAATGGCGATGAAAACTGAGTTTGAATCGACAATTGAAAACGAATAGAATTAATTATAATTATAAACAAGGCCTGAAAAGGCGCTGTAGTTTCGAAAATTGAATTCAAACTTTGTCGGACTGTATCGGGTGCAAAACAATCCGGATTTTAGTGAAACCAAAAACATTAGGATCTAATTTGTAATATCTTTCTAACGAATCCGACCAATCGAAATTTCATAGCGGGAATCAAAAGATATGTCCAGTTGAAAATTCTGAATAGTCGCTATGGAATTCAGGCCCTTAAAAATAGACATTTTGCAAACAACCTCGGATTTCGACGAAACCACTTTTGTTGGATCCGCAGTGTCAAGTTATTGCTAGGTTTCAAATTTCATAATTTTTCGAATCAATATGTGAGCGTGGCAAAAGAAAATGCGTTTGACCAGTTTTAGTTGATTTTAATCGACTGGAAATTGGCCATTTTTCAAACGGTCTCAGAATTCAACGAAACTAGTTTTGATAAGACCGTATCATTAATACGAAGCTAGAAAATATTTTTCTGGAATTTTTCTAGTTAGTATGTGACCCCGGTAATTTGTAATGTACGTTTGAAATTCAATATAGTGATTTAAATATAAATTCAACGGAAACTGATCAAAGCGATCGAATCAGCCTACGATACATATCCCATTGGGTTCGGGATGGGGGTAAAACGCTATAGACGACAGGCGGTGGGTCTCGTTTCGAAGTCGAAATTAAAGGTCGCTTTATAAAGGAAAATTTAAAATAAAATAATAAATATATTATTATATACACTCACCTCCACTCTCTCTCCTCAGAACCGTTGACTCAGAAAATTAAAAAAAGAAGAAGAAGAAGCGCCCGAGCCCCTTCAAGAACCGCTGACGCCCATCGCGGCGGCGCCACCACCCACGAGCCCACCACCCCGTTCACTCCTCCCTCCTCTATTCAATTCTCTCCCTCCACCCTGTTAGCCGCTCGAAACCGAACCCACCCACGCCCTAACCTAGAACCTCCGACGTCGAGCCACCCCGCCTCCGCCTATCCCTCCTCCAACCGCGCCGCCTCCCCAGCCTCCAAGACCGACGCCAGACCCCCCTGAAGCTGCAGGCCCCCACTGACGAACAGCCTGCTCAGTCCCCCTTTTCCCTCTTTTTTTTCTTCTGTAAGTCCTTTTTTTTGTATTTTAATTTGTTTTACTGATTCTAAGTGATTAGTTTACTTAAACTGAAGAGCATTCAGTTTAAAATCAGTTTATATAATTGGTATTATTTTTGAAATAAAATAAAGAGATGATTTTTATTATAAAGATATGATTTTGAAAATAAAGGTATGGTTTTTATATGTAAAATTAAATTTTAAAAATGCGATTCTATTATATATAGAGAGAGAAGAAAACGAAATGATTTTTATGAAAGGAAAGAAGTGATTTTTAACTTGAAAAGAATTGATTTTTAAATTGTAAAAGAAGGGATTTTAATTTAAAAAGGAAAGTTCGAATTTTTAATAGTTTAAAGATTTGATTTTGAACACATAGAAGAGATGATTTTTATATATTGAATAGCGAAGTCAAAATTTGATTTTTATATATTGAATAGCGAAGTCAAAATTCGATTTTTATATATTGAACATCGAAGTAAAAATTCGATTTTTATATATTGAACATCGAAGTAAAAATTCGATTTTTATATATTGAACATCGAAGTAAAAATTCGATTTTTATATATTGAATAGCGAAGTCAAAATTCGATTTTTATATATTGAATAGCGAAGTCAAAATTCGATTTTTATATATTGAATAGCGAAGTCAAAATTCGATTTTTATTTATTGAATAGCGAAGTAAAAATTCGATTTTTTTATATATGTAGTGGCTACGGGCGAAAGCGACAAAAGGCGAGAAAGGCGAAGATTTCTCTAAGTGAAGTGTCGTGAAGTTGGATAGCTATTGGTGAGAATTTCTCACTCTTTAATTTCTTTTTCTAGCCATATATATATGTGTGGAAATAAAAGTGAATTGCTATATATAAATATATATATATACGCCCCTCGCCCACAAACCATGGACGATATTTATTGATTGAAATTGTTGTGAAAATTGATTGATAGCGAATGATTGTTTGTGGTTGATATTGGTTGATTGTGGTTGAAAAATACCCATATGTGATTGAGAAATATTTGATTGAAACCACATAGGATTAGTTTGTGGAAATGAAATAAATATATATACATGCCGCCTGCGTGCGAACTAGATGCATGATCCCCATTGTCAAAAACCGCGAGGTTTTAAGGTAGAGCGAGGAGCCGTACTAGGGACGGTCCCGGTTTTAACTACCCTGCCGTTATGCTGCCGAAATTTTGAATAATATTCGTGTGTTTGAATTATTTTCATCTGCTTAAACTATATTTATTCATTGAATAGAAAACCTTCATGTGTTGAATTGATAGTCATTCGTTGATTAGAAATTCATGTGTTGAATGGTATTCGCGTTTTAAATATAAAAATCACATTTTTATCTATATATAGGAACTATAGAAAATCTTCATGTGTTGAATTGATATTCATTCGTTGATTAGAAATTCATGTGTTGAATGGTATTCGCGTTTTAAATATAAAAATCACATTTTTATCTATATATAGAAACTATAGAAAACCTTCATGTGTTGAATCGATATTCATTCGTTGATTTGAAATTCATGCGTTGAATGGTATTCGCGTTTTAAATATAAAAATCACATTTTTATCTATATATAGAAACTATAGAAAACCTTCATGTGTTGAATCGATATTCATTCGTTGATTTGAAATTCATGTGTTGAATGGTATTCGCGTTTTAAATATAAAAATCACATTTTTATCTATATATAGAAACTATAGAAAACCTTCATGTGTTGAATCGATATTCATTCGTTGATTTGAAATTCATGTGTTGAATGGTATTCATATTTTGAAATAAATTGTTTGATAATAAAAATCACCTTTTATCGACTATATGAACTGTGTAAAATAATCTCGTTTTGAAAGAAATTGTTTTATGATAAAAATCCTATTTTATCACCAATATGAAATATATAAAATAATAGTGTTTTGAAATGAATTGTTTTACAATAAAAATCACATTTTTATTGTATGCATGAATCGTTGAAATGTGAAGTGTTAAAAATAGCCACTTGTTCAAAATAAACATATATGAGTTGAAATATTCATTAATTAGCTAATGAAATGATTTGCACCTATGTATGTAACATTAGAATGAATGGTGTTTTTAAACCAAATAGAAATCATATATGAAGTCGAATAGAAAATGATAAATGGTAAGAACTATATATATATGTGTACATGCATATTCATTGAACAGGTTATAGCAAAGGGGCTAGAGAAGAGGAATAAAATTTTGTGCCCGACAAATAGGTACACGTTTACTGTTTTGTTTGGGTGATGATTTTATGAGCCTTTTGGCTAGCCGCTTGGCTTTTTCTTTTTCTTTTTGAGATTAGAAGGACCGGGAAAGCTATTTGCGATTTCCCGATGCTCTCGGTGCAGGGGAGGTTATGGCGAAATTTTCCAAAATTTTAAGGCGTTAGTGAAATATTTGAAGTGAAAACGATATTGAAATCATTGAATGAACTATATTTATATAAATATATAAATATAAATAAAATTAAAACGAAACGTGGCCGTGCAGTTCGCATTTTGAAACCGTGATTTCAAACAACTAGTACGGGGAATCCGACCATTGGATTTTCCCGAAACCTCAACCGTCGGGTTCGCCTTGGAAATATCTTCCCAACGGCACCAACCTTGTAAAAATCCAACGGTTGGATTGTCTGGAATGTTTAATTCAAATCTGATGAAAAACAGCGCCAGAAGCGATTATATTTATATATATATATAAATATAATTATATATTTAATCGAATAACGACGCTGCAGTTCGTATTTTGAAATCGAAACTTCAAACGATTGTACCGGGAGATCCGACCGTCGGATTTTCCCGAAACTGGAACCATTGGATTCGTTTTGAAAAGACCTCTCTAATGATGTAAATTTTGTGAAGATCCAACGGTTAGATTTTCAGATATGTGTAAATCAAATCTGAAGAAAAACAGCGCTACGGCCGCGTTATGGCCCGAAGCGTCGTTTTGAATAAATGGGCTATTTTAAAATAAATAAAAATAGCGATAAATCATTATAAAGTACCATAAACAATATGGAGTGGAAATAAACTGAATTTGCTTGATTTATGTTGTATTTGATGGTTGAATGTGTTTGGTGTGAAAATTACATTAAAGAACAATATTGGTGTTGTCGAATAATTTAACCATTGAAATAAATTGATTTGAAATTCTAAATATACGTGAATTATTTGAAAAGGCCGAGTTAATTCTCATTTCGAATAATTGACCGACGATTGAAATTCGAAGATGAAGACGGTGGTCGAAGACCGGAGATCTTCACCTCGTTTGGATGGTAACCGAGGTCCTGATTGGGAGGCATCCCGAAATAAGGATAATGAGTGGTGATCGTCCAGACGTACGTGGTGATCGATGGGTTTGCGAGGTATTTAGTGCCTCCGGTTTCGTTCAGACCCAGAACGGACTTGTAAATGGACTGTGTGTCTGACATTGGATTTTATTCTGTGTTGATTGATCTATATTAAATATACATCTGTTTGGCGGCGGAGAATTTATTCTTTCGCTTAACGCCCTTCTCTGAGACGCACGAGCTCAGAGGTTGTATATCGATGGACATCAGTCGCATGGCATGAATTGCCTGTGTGGCATGCTAAGATGCAGTGATCAGGGCTTTTGTTGAAAAGCAAAGTCTTGTGGTGATGATCAAAGCACTGCCTGTGTGGCGTAGCTTCGTGTATAACATAAATTCGCGAGCCTCACACCCCGGTATGAACCAGAAACGGGAGAAGGACCTCAGGGAGGGCATGCGTTTCTTTCTAGCTAGGGTGGTGTCAGTGACCTACCAGCCCTGACATTTATATACTTTTCACCTATGTGGTTGTTGCTGTTGCGAGGCGCCTCGGTTTGATCGGACGATCCGGGTCCGATGGAGTCATTCGTTGGCTCGTTTACGCCCCAAAGGGCGGGGAAACGTATTGTTCAGGCATTTTAATCCACATCGGTGGACCGGCCCTGACGATCCAAGGGCCCACCTGTGTCTGGGTCCTGGGACACGGGCTAGAGCGTCTCGAATTCGGTAAGGACTATCTTTTGCCTTGGTTCATGATGGAAATCCAATTTCCAAATACGTGACTGTGCGGTTTTGATTGTATACCTATATATATGGCGACATAGTGGTATGGGGCATTAATGCCGTCTATGATTGATAGTTATGATTTTAAATTGTTTTCAAAACATATAGACACTAGCAATAATATCAAATGCCTTTGTTTTATTTGTATCAAGCATAATTTAGCCGTTATGAGGTAAAAACTCTATCCTCCGGTTTGCGTTGCATTGTGTGATGGGAACTGAGTCTTATAACGGTTTCACTTTTATAAAAAGCATAGCGTTGTTTAAAAGAAAGATTTGTTTTAAAGCACTGGCAATCCAATGGAGTAAACCCGTTCCACAAAAGTGGCGTGGTCCTGTGATTGGCCAAATTATATATGTGTTGAGTAGATTTCTCATACCAGTCCCATGACTGACTCGTAGTTTGTTTCACTCTCAAACTCGGGTGCCCCTTTTTCTACACAGGCAGCCTTGTATTCAGGTTTAGCTGGTTCTTTCTGGATAGCTGGAGCTGAAGATGGATTCTATCATTTATTTCTTTTTATGCTGTTCAGCTCCTATTGTACATATTATGTTTGTTTTCCGCCGTAGACATTCATGTATAGCTGAACTGTATTTGTACTAAGTAAGATCCTGTATACTGTGTAACTCTGATGATTACTTTTATCCAGTATATTTTGTTGTTCATTATTCGGTGTAATTATTTAATTCTGTTCTGCTATTATCTGTTTTTTGTGTTATATTCCAAAGATAACCCCTGTCTCCGTCTGAACGGGATTTCGGGTCGTCTCAGTACATAGACAGGGGGAGTTAGAAACACTTTCAGATCTATGTTGTCATCAGTCAAAAAGGAGGAGAATGTTGAATCAAGGAATTCATAGCATTTTGATTAATGACAAGGAGAAGTTTCACGATCGACAAAATGAAGAGAATCAATGGTATTGTAAGTTAGAGGTTGATTATTTAGTGATTTAGCCATGTTATAAATGTTAAAATCTATCCTCAAATAATCATGTACCTCATTATTGTGAATATATATATATGAATTCACATTCATTGTGCATATTTCCAGAAACAGGTCGACCGGTTTCAAAATAGGCGGTCGACCGTTTCTGGGCAGAATGCACAATGAACATGCACACATATATATAATGTATATATATATTCAAATTTCAGTCTATTGGTTATTTTTGACATGTCAACCGATTTTCGAACTGAAAGCAACTCTTCGTACAGACATCTTCATTCATCAAAAGTTGCTTCCTTTTCCTTTCATCAAAAATCATTTCTATTTAATACTTCTCTTCACCAATGATTGCAACTCTTTATCTTCTATAAAAACAACATGAAATCATCGATTCAAATAACCAATTCTTTCTATATATTCTATCTATTGTTGATTTCATTTTTGTTCTTTCAAAGCACTCAAACGCTCATAATCTTCTTATATCGTTCTTGAATCCTAGAATTTATATATTATTCTTTTGATTCAAACACGATATCATCTTCCAAATGTTCACATACACAATTTTTATTTGAGGATAAGATTATAGGAAGGTTGTACAAGAATTGACAAATTTGTGTTATTAAGAACACACATTGTCAAATCAAAAGTCTACTCATCTTGTTTGAAGTCCTTCGTGTTGTAAGAGGCAAGTTGTGAAGTCCTCGTGTTGATAGAGGCGTGAAATTCCCATTCGGCTGC
Source organism: Allium sativum (assembly GCA_030737875.1). Classification (NCBI taxonomy): domain Eukaryota; kingdom Viridiplantae; phylum Streptophyta; class Magnoliopsida; order Asparagales; family Amaryllidaceae; genus Allium; species Allium sativum. The sequence goes on along the minus strand of CM060909.1, from coordinate 573,590,009 downwards.
TCGGGTGTTGTAAACCTGATCCTCCGGGTGAAGTGAGGTTGTTGTTGGTGAAAATCCAGATAGAAGTCTGGGACTGGACGTAGGACGGTGCTCCGAACCAGTATAAAAATCTCTGGTGTGATTTTTCCTTTTACTGCATTTACTTATCTATTATATTGTTCTGTGATTAGCTATTACTTTATACTTGAATATTGTTTATCATATTACATGATCCTTATGAGTGTATTATAGTTGGCACATACATGCACACACTATCATTAATTAGACAAGAAGGTGGGGTTAAGTAAATTTAGAACACTTAACCGTTATAACATGATAATTAGACAAGAAGGTGGGGTTAAGTAAATTTAGAACACTTAACCGTTATAACATGATGAACGAGTGGGGTTAAGGCACTTAACTAATACAACATGATGTGTGGGGAGGTTAAGTTAACATGAATGGACAACACTTAACAAATATTACATGAACAAAGTGGATAGGGTTAAGGCAAGCTTAACCAATAATACAAATTGACTTGATAAGTAGGAGGGTTAAGTAAACTTTGGGTAGGTGGGTAATATTAGTACATATATATAGGCCCACAAACTTAACCATTAAATAAACATGTTTGAATCAGTTGGAGGGTTAAGTACATCTCGTGTAGGTGGGTAATACTTGTATATATAGTCCCACAAACTTAACCAGTTGGAAACCCTAGTAACAGGGGTCACATTTCAGCAGTAACCCACATTGATGTATCACGGTACCCTGAACTAGGCAGGGTGGGGCACGATTACTAGGCTGATTATAAGCAATCAAAATAGCGGTAGAGAGTGCAGTAGTGTAGTTCCGATGGAGTATGGGCGTGTACGTGGTCCGGAGTGGAAAAGCAGGCATTGGGCATCAGTAGTATACACGGTGCATCTTGTATCGTGTCGGGTTGCTATCATGGGGATTGATACACCTTATTGTGGGACAAGGACAGGGTATCTATACGCAAGATAGGGCCGAATGACACAGACACAAGGAAAATTAATACAAGTAGAGAGCCGATCGATATGGTAGTAAGGGTACATCTAACATCTTCATGGCAATTAGGCTGATTGAGGTAAGATCCTCATACTAGATGTACACCTGAAGGCTACCACAATTACGGGATTGGGATCACCTTATTATATAACACAGGATACTAGTTGGGACACTAGTAGGGAATATAGATCCTTTTTCACAGGATACTAGTTGGGACTCTAGTAGGGGATACAGATCATTCTATAAAAGACACTAGTTAGGATACTGGTTAGTTGGTGCAGAGAAAATAGGAAATCAGAGAAAGAACCGAAGCGCATTCTGCTTATCTTGCCTTATCATATCTTATGCTAATCTTATGTTATCTTGTTATCCCTGTTATCAGGTATTGTCTTAGATTTAGTTTATTCATGTCATGTTACTATTACCTGTTTACATACTGATAATCACAGGACTTACCACACTTATGTCTGACCTAGTTTTGTTTCACCTCTCTTCTTCCGTTCCCCCCCCCCCTTCCCCAGGTAGACAGGGGCGGAATAACTCAGCTTAGTTTGGACTGTTTCACTTTCCAAGCTTGAAGATTCTTTGATGTATTGCTTTGGACTCTCTTTTCCACTGCTATGGATGGCTCATGATTTATTTGAGGAATATCATTGTCATTTTATGCTTCTTTATTTTGTTAAACTAGACAGATACTTTGTTGTATTGGGTATTGGTGTTGGAAAACAATCTTTGTACAAGCTATTTTACCAAGCTGTTGTTTTATCAATGAAGTAAAGTTTTACTTTTTTTCTGCTGCGTTATTTGTCTGTCTTGTAATTTATCTGCATCTTTTACCTATTATGCTTCACTGAAGTTAATGCATTCCCTTTGTGAGTGATATTAATGGAGGTGGGGTGTTACACTTGGTATCAGAGCTAAAGGTTACCGGATTAGATAAAAGATTTGAAAAATTATTTTCAAGACGGTTTTAAAAGAAGCATTTTCTAAAGAAAAGTTTTGTTTTAAAGGCATATTCCCCAAAGCCATATGCCCTATCTTTTGATCCTCTGTTTGAATCCTTGTTTTCCTTCTTTACCGAGTCTCCGGGGCTCCCGGCTTTCTGAGAGGTAACCTCATCGTGGCATTGTTCTATAGGCTTGATGAGACTACAACACCTGTCAAAGGGCGAGAAGTGTCCAACTTCCATATATAGCCGCAGTAGTTTCACCTGGGGCTAATTTTCTTTCAGGCTTTGTAGGATTTTTCTGTGCGATGGAGGCAGCTTTCAAGAGACTTGTCCATAAGTTACACAAAGATGGAAAAGATGAGAATGAGGGAGTTTGGCTAAGGAGCACAATCCAAGGATGAGAAACTCATGGATATGGACTTGGTTCACAAAGGAGGAAAGAATAGAAAAATCTAAGACAAGAGGAAGTATCGTTATTATGGTATAACGGGTCATATAATTAAGGACAAGGGCAAGAACAAAGGACAAGATTTTCAGGAGGGCAAGTGCATGCTCTCACCGCCAGCGTACCTGAGAGAGAGGTAATAGAGTTTCTGTTGAAAAAGTTTAGTTCTTCTTCTTTTTGATCATCCTGTTAGTACTCTTTTTTATTTTAGCGCTTCACATTCGTTTATATCTGCTTCCATAGTTGAGTTTCTGCACTTAGTACTCGTATAGTAGAAGATCCCATTATTGTCTCTAATCCAATTTGTGGTTCGGCTCATTTATCTTTGGTTTGTGAGGACTTGAGAATAACTATATTAAGTATTGATTCTAAGTGTAATGCTTATGTTTTTGGTTTCATGGGCTATGGGTTGATTCTAGGCATGGATTAGTTAGCTAGTAAGTGTGAAAGGAGGGTAGTTAGATTTTCGACTTGTCTCGGGAATACCCTCCAGATTTCGTGCGATCCTAAGGGATCAGTTTGTCTTAGCTACCTAGAATCACTTTATGCATCTATCGATGATTTGCGATCTGTTGGAGTAGTCCATGAGTACGCGGATGTTTTTGATTAGGTTAGGGGTTTGTCCCCTAAAACGTGAGATAGACTTCCGCATATATCTAGTTGACAATGCAAAGCCAGTTGCATTACCTGTACGACACATGAATCCAAGGGAAAGGAAAGGCTCAGTAAACAAGTAAAAGAGTTGCTTGAAAAAGGGTTCATAAGGCGAAGTATTTCTGAATGGGGTGCTCCAGTCGTTGTCGCTACAAAGGCGAATGGTTCACTTCGCTTGTGCATAGATGATATTTTGGTTTTATCTAAGAATGAGGAAGAACATGCTTTGCATCCAAGGGAAGTCTCGGATACCCTCCAAGCACATCAACTTAAGGCGAAGTTCTCCAAAAATGTCATTTTTGGAGAGAAGAAGTAAGGTTTCTAGGACATGTGGTGCCCAAAGAAGGGATAGCAGTAGATCCCGCAAAAGTAGTTGCGGTGCAAGATTGGAAGGTCCCAAAGGAATGCAACAGAAGTAAGAAGCTTTCTTGGACTAGCAGGCTAATATAGGAAGTTAATTAAGGACTTTATGAAGGTATCGGCTCCACTTACTAGACCGACGAAGAAGAATCTAATCATCTTAGTATATACACTTGGTAACATGGTTAGCATCTGTTTATTTTCAAGAGATAGTTCTGGGAATGTTAGGATGACACAGCAGAAGTCGTAGTGCCGAGTATACTAGAAGGAGAAGAGGTGGGACGAGAGGCGACAGTGAAATGAGTCCCAACTTATATTTAGGAAATAGAAATTAAGATGCTACACAATCGTGAAATTAAGACAGTCTGAGCACAATGAAGGAAAGCTCAAGAAGATGCGACTTCAAAGACTGAAGACTAGATACGCGCATTATACCCTTTTTGAGGGTATATCCTTGATCTCACTTTTCTGTAAAGTTTATTTGTTAGTCTTTATCTTTTAAGTATATCCTCTCAGTCCAATCCTCGATCCTTAGGTAGAAACTAATGGATGTAAACGTGTATTTGAAACATGTTATGATTGATGGTTGCAAGCGGTTGCTTGTGGATGCATATACACACACACTAGGTACTAGATCGGCTTAGTCACTTTCACATTGCATATGCATATATGTGTGTGTATGTGGATTGAAACTTGATGTGTTATCATATAGATGTTGCATTTGTATGAATGATTGAGCACTTATGTAGAAGTTATAAAGTACGATTAGGAATAATTGCATACATGATGAACTCATAACACTGACATAATTTGCATTAAGGAGGTCAACTGAATCAGCAGACCGCCTGATTTTTCATTAGATAAGGGCATGTACACACACTATACATATGGTCTGGAAAGCATTAGAAATCTTTTTAAGGATAATGGATGCCTGTGATTGATGGTTGAGTAGATGGATGTTGAATATTAGGATACATTCTTAGAGATTTCGGGGACGAAATCCTTTAAAGGAGGGGAGAATGTAACACCCCGTATTTACTACGAATGTTAAAGTAACGAATTAAAGAATACTTAATTTTAAAAGTGGAAATATGCATATATATTATATACATAGATATATTTAAGAGAAAAATTAAATAATGACAATAAACGTTTCATGTAATAAGTTAATTAAGTGCAATACATGAAACGGGAAGAAACACATGCGAACAATTAAAAAGAAAATTTTGAACAGCTTCAGGAATTTGGTCACGAAATTAGCGTCATTGCATTCGTGGCGATTTTCTAGTCAATTTAGACCTATGGTTTGCAGAAAACCGATTTAAAATGAAGAACATATCTTTAAATTAAATATTGCAGCAAAACATGAAAAAGAGGAATAAGAAGAATAATGTTTAGCATTGTCGTAAGTTTTGTAAGCAAAAGACTTAGTAGATTATTTGGTTAGAACATGCGACTTGCATACAAGAGATACAGAGTTCGATCCCCACCAGCTCCATATTTTTGTTTTAAGGGAATGACTAAAAATTGGCTTAGTGTGAACGCAGTTCAAAAAGTGGTTTAGTGTGAAAATGGTTAATTAGGAAGATAGATAAAGAAAAATAAATATATATAATATATATATATACATATATATATATGACGTGCACGCATCATATGGCGCACGTGACGCATTTTTGTTGGTCAAGGATTGTTTTTTTTTAACGTGGCCTTCTCTGCTTGTCCAATGATTGATTTCTGAGGTATTAGGGCATATGTGTCATGATACATTTGGCTGGATGACACATCTCTTTGGTTTGATGGCTCTGATTTCTCCTAGACTAATCTAAAGGCTAGAATTAAACCTAGACATCTATATAATCACCCCAGACCTCAACCCTAGAACTCATTCTATGAAGGCGTCATGCTGTTCGTCTACAAACTAGCCTAGCCTCCATTCATCTACCCCAAACTAGAGAATCAAATTCAAAATAGGAATCAATTAGAAGAACTAGAGAATCAAACATCTACATCAAAGGATTGCTTTTCAAATTCAGAAATCAGATCCCAGAAATCAAGATCCGTCCTTTTTCTGTAAGTACAGTTATTGTTTAGATGTGAACACCTAATAAGAAATCATGACTGTAATAACTGGATCTAGAACTATGCCTAATTCTATTCGTGCCTATCCTTTTGTCAATTCTGAATTGCTTATGCCTATTGGACTGTTGTGACTGACATAGTAAAGCCTATCATGCCTATTGGACTGTTGTGACTGACATAGTAAAACCTATCATGCCTATTGGACTGTTGTGACTGACATAGTAAAACCTATTATGCCCATGAGACTATTGGGGACTGATACCATTGAACCTATCATGTTGTACTAAATTTGTTGTTCTTTTATGTATGTAAGTTACATGCTAAGTTATGTTCATACATGTTATATGTTAGATCCAAGCTAGTCCCCATGTTTGAGATCTATATAAGTTCATGTTTATACAATCAAACTTATGCTAGTTGACATGTTAATTGGATCTAATTTAAATGCAAGATCACGCCTATATGCTTAATTAAGTCTATGTCGTTCTATCCCAAATTTATACTACGCATGTTGATCTATATTGTTTATGCCTATTGGAATGTTTCTTTTCCATTTTGTTTATAAGTTAGGCTAATTTGCGAGCCTAATGTTCTATGTGAATTATGCGAACGAATAACGGAGGAGACATTGGGGAAAAATATTAAACTACATGTTATTGGCATAAATAGGCCCATAATCATGTAAATGATTAGTCGAATTTGTATTCCTAAAATTATGGACATAATTTAAGGGGTAAATGGGGCATGACTTGAATTGACAACACTTGTGGATAATTTACATATGAACATAAATTGTGAATATATAAAGTGGCTAAAAGATGAACATGCCTAACCCGAGGTTAGATTGAGTTGCAGCGTAAAACTGCCTGAAACCGCCCAGCACATCCAGTAACCGCAACAACACAGATCTAATGTGAGAGGTTAGCGCATTTAGCCCAAAACCCGAGGTTAGAATGAGTTTTCGGTAGAAGTCTGCCCGGAACCGCCCGGCACATCCAGCAACCGCAAACAACAGTTCTAATGTGAGAGGTTGGGGCATTAATAAATTAATTAATGCCAATAAACAGACATGCTAAGAATGGTAAGGTTAAGTAACATATGAATAGGCGACACTTAACCAATACAACATGTTAATTAGACAAGAAAGTGGGGCTAAGAAAATTTAGAACACTTAACCGTTATAACATGTTAATTAGACAAGAAGGTGGGTTAAGTAAATTTAGAACAATTAACCGTTATAACATGTTAATTAGACAAGAAGGTGGGGTTAAGTAAATTTAGAACACTTAACCGTTATAACATGTTAATTAGACAAGAAGGTGAGTTTACGTGAATTTAGAACACTTAACCGTTATAACATGATGAACGAGTGGGGTTAAGTTAAGGGGAAACACTTAACCAATATAACATGATGAATGAACAAGGCTAAGTTAATAGGAAACACTTAACCAATACAATATGATGTGTGGGGAGGTTAAGTTAACATGAATGGACAATACTTAAAAAATATTACATGAACAAAATGGATAGGGTTAAGGCAAGCTTAACCAATAATACAAATTGACTTGATAAGTAGGAGGGTTAAGTAAACTTTGGGTAGGTGGGTAATATTTGTATATATAGGCCCACAAACTTAATCGTTAAATAAACATGCGTGAATCAATGGGAGGGTTAAGTACATCTCGTGTAGGTGGGTAATATTTGTATATATAGGCCCACAAACTTAACCAGTAAGAAACTGTAGTGTCCCGAGCTTCCGGTACAATTTGAGCTGACCAAATAACACCAGTCCAACCCAAATTACACTGGAAACCAGAAAACTAATAGACAGAAAACAGAGGGTGAGAATAGATAAGATAGAAACTTAGAATAGAAGAACATACAACATCAGAGTAAACACGAATCTCACAGCGGAACGAATAAATATATTTCATAACATATCTTTGAAATAAAACAATATCTGTATACAATACCATTATTAGAGTATAACACTTACGACACAGCGGAAATTACAATCTATGTAATCCTGAAGCCTCCTGCTCCAGCTCTTCAAGTATCTGTAAATCCCGACTACTTGACTGCCCGTACAAAATTGGGCACCCAAGGGTTTAGGGAAAACAAAACAAAATAAACTCTGGGTCAGCCATGGGACTGGTGTGAGTAAAATAGTTTAAAACAGTTTAAGCAATTAAACGATATCTCATAAGATCACGCCGTATAACGGAACGGGTTTTTCCCTTATGAGAATCCAAAGAAAATCTTTATATCAAAATTCTTTTGATATTATAACAGTGTCTATCAACCACAATATAATAATCTTCTAGCAGAACGCTTTCATCTCACGTTCCACATATATAGTATACAATCAAAACCGCGAGCACTTATTGGATAATGGATTTCCAACTATGACAAGGTATGGAACCACCTTCTGATAGTGTACCTCTAAAGAGGAATACACTGTGTTCAACAAGAACATCTTGCAACCCGGCCACACATGACCGACCACTCATTTCGCTTGAGTGTATCGAATGTATATCACCAACGGTTGGGATCAACAACCGTTTCCCGAATGGGACAGCATCGAAAATAGATTAAAGAAGAAAATGAAACTCTAGACCAGTTGACAACACACCCTAATTGGCATCCAACCACTTAGCCATGTTGCTTGCCCGATTTTTGTCATTTCCCGGTTGTGAGGCTAGAGGCCACGCTTATCTCTGTCAGATCACATTTATTCACTTTGAATGTCACATCGTCATACCCGCCAAATCACAAATTGATATCCCCAAAAATACAACGGGTATACAGCTAAGAGAAACGAATTTCTCCACCACCAAACGTATATACGTTTGAAGAGATCAACTTACGCGATCTATTAAATATACTCTGTCAGACATTCTTCCATACGGGTCATCATGGACTGGACAAACCGAAGGCACTATTCTGTAAACAGGACAGCCCTTGCATAACTCCGTCTTTGATTATCTTCATCATATTCGATCGCAACGCTAATGCCATACGGAGTGGCATTCAGATAATGAATCTGATCCTGGTCTCTCCGTATTGACAACGGAAAAATGGTCAAAAACTTCGATAGTCGGTAAGTTAACTATCAAAGAAAACGTGTGCAAACAACGATATTATTTCCGGATGGAAATTATATCGATCAATCATCATTCATCATTTATCTCTTAAATTAACTTATCATTAATTTATTCATTCTCCATTTCCTGTTTCCATATATATACAGAAATTCTTATTTTCTAAATTTAGAAAATATACGTTATTAATCATTGGAAAACATTTCCATCTCTTTTCCATGTATCATTGTCATTCCAGTATTCTTTACCATCCAACATTTCATTTTCTATGATTAGAAAATATCTCTGATCATATTTGTAAAACGTTTCCAAAACTCATTCCTTGGATTCAAACAGATGGTTAAATAAAACATCGCTATGCCAATTCATACCGTTACCTTCATTAACTATATTCACTTAACCAAACTTTGCTATTAGACCTTAACCATTCCTTAGTTACAAATGAAGTCAATTAAGTTGGGGTATAACTACCTCTCATACCTTAATTGAACATCATTTCTAACTTCAAAATAGACAAAGTTTACCTTCTAAATCTTTAACAAACTTCCTTACGTAACTCTTGGATTCTATTTACGAATCCATTTCTTTTACAGAAATCATTTGATTATAACAATAGTGTTCTAATCCCTATTTCTGTAATATCTAACTTCAAATATAACTTTCATTCCTTAATTTAACTAAATAACTAAATTGACAATTTATAAAGAAATCATTAAATCTTGATTAAAAGCGGAAAGTGTACTTTCCTAAATTCGATATAATCGAATTCCAACGTATAACTCTCTTTCGAAAAATCTCTATTCGATAACTCCTTTTCGAATAAACTATATTCGATAACTCTTTTTCGAATAAACTATATTTGATAACTCTTTCTTCGAATAACTATATTTGATAATCTCTCTCCGAATAACTATATTCGATTAACTCTCTTCGAATGATTTACATTCGATTAACTCTCTTCGAATGATTTACATTCGATTAATCTCCTTTAATTCTATTCGAATAAACTATTTCGAATAACCCCTTTGGGTTAACTCATTTGGATTAACTCGGTTTGATTAACTCATCTTGACTAACTTAACTCGATCAACTCAACTTGATTAACTTACTTGGTAAACTTAACTTGACTAACTTACTTGATTAACTTACTTATTTAACTCAACTTATTTAACTCCTATCGAATAACTAATATTCGATTAACTTATATTTGAATAACTATGCCTATTTTAACTTTATTTTGAATGGCTAATATTCGATTTAACTCCATTCGCTTGACTCTAGATCGCAGCGATCACAATGGTTACGCCTGATTCCCTCAGGAAACATACGATTGTCGTAGGCTATCTGCAGCCCTGCGAATTACGCTAGCAGTCGTACGAAATGGCAACTCATCCTGAATAACTATGTTAGACTAACTCTGTCTCAAATAACTATATTCGATCAACTCTATTTGAATAACTAATATTCTATTAATCCCAATTCGATCAACTATGTTCAGTTAACTCTATCTGGTTTACTCTTACTGGTTAACTCTATCTAATTAACTCTAACTGGTTAACTCTAATCGATTAACTCTAACTCTAATCGATTAATTCTAATTGATTAACTCTAACTGGTTAACACTAACTGATTAACTCTAAATGGTTAACTCTAACTGATTAACTCTAACTGGTTAACTCTAACTGATTAGCTCTAACTGGTTAACTATAATCGATTACTCTAATTCGGTTAACTCTAATCGATTACTCTAATTCGATTAACTCTAATTGATTTCTTTAATTCGAATAACTCTAATCGATTTCTCTAATTTGATTAACTCTATTCGATTTCTCTAATTTGATTAACTCTACTCGATTTCTCTAATTCGGTTAACTCTATTCAATTAAAAATACTTCCTTTTCTATTTGTCTATATTTATTTCATATAAATATTTCCTTTATATAATTCTATTTACTTTCCAAGTAAATATCCTGTAAAGGCCCGCAAATCCGTACTATCTGAGTTGACTAATAACACCACACGTCCAACCCAAATTGCACAGAAATACGAATCATTATTAGAAAGAAGTTAGAGGATGAGAAATAGAAAGAAAGAAATATTATAATAGAAGAAAACAAAGAAGACAAATCTCACAGCGGAATGAATAAAATATATTATATAACATAACTTTTGAAATACAAATCGGTAACTTTATATACATACCATCATCAGAGCACAACAACTATTTCTGGAACAGTTATAAACACCTGTTCCCAGATACAAACATAGTACACAACGGAAATATGATATTCTATAGCTAACTGGTGAAGCCTCCTGCTTCCAGCTCCTCAAAATGAATCTGTAAAATCCCGACTACTTGACTACCCATACAAATTTGGGCACCCAAGAGTTTAGGGAAAACAAACAAAATAAACTATGGGTCAGTCGTGGGACTGGTGTGAGTAAACTCCAACCATTTGTTTAACTTTCAAAATCCTTTCGAAAGAAAAGATAACAGTAAGTGTAACACCCCACGTCCATTAATGTCACTCACAAAGGGAATGCATTAATTTCCATGGAGCATTTTAAGTGATTATAGAACAGAAAATCACAACAACACAGATATAAAGTAGTACTTGGAAATTTAAAACTTTATTTCATTGCAGCGGAAAACGCATATGTTTGATTACATCATCAAAACCATAAACCAAAGTCAAGTACATCATATCCATCTTGATAAAACAAAGTACATAAACTGAAAGACATAATCCCCAACATCAAAATAGCCATAAATAAAGAGAAGCTGAACTTTACTTCAGCGATCCAAGCAATCTTCTAAAAGCAGTCCAAAATCAAGCTCCACTGGTGCTAGTTCCAACCTGAGCACCTGGGGGGGGGGGGGAAAGGAAAGAGATGGAAAAAGGGGGGTCAGACATAAAGTCTGGCGAGTGCGATAATTCTAACAATATAATTAACAAAGTAACTAGGCTAAGGCATAAGTTGGAAAATAAGGAAATGATCATGAACCATTGAGTATGACATAGTAAACAAGGAAACAAGATGAACAACGATATCGTTAAAGCGCACCTAGTCCACTAAGATAAATTTACTAAACTACACCAACACTATAGGATAATTGCTATATTGCACAGCCACTAGTATACTGCACCACCACTAGTCACCCTAAGGTTGATCCCGCCTACAGACTTAATAATGATATTGGTAGTTTCGTGCACCCCTAGCTGCCTTCATGGGTGCCGCCTGCCCCTATCTCCACTAGGTGTACCCACTACCCCCAAGCGATCGGCTCCCTAACTCGTAGATACCCGTGCTGGCCCCATAGTGGGGTGTATCACTCCCCAAAGTGGCAACCCGATACCACCAAGAATGCACTGTTGGATCTCGCTATATGGAGTTTTGATTATGATAACTATACATGTACATATATATTATTATCGACTAAACTTTGTCTTGCAGGAAGATACTCAACAACAGATTCAAGAGCTATAATTGAAGATTAAATATGTTGTAAGAGTCTGTTAGTCCTAGATTTATATGTTAAAGTCTTCCTTGATGATTATACACACACACACGTTTTATATACATATAGTTTTCTAATTTAAATAAGGCAAGGAATAGGCAAGAAACAGAAAACAGACGTCTGGTCTGAAAAATTCAGACGTCTATTTGCTGAAACAGAATATATTTATATAATATTCAGACGTCTGGTTGATATATTTCAGACGTCTGAAATGCCCCCGAAATACACTATTTCCTTTCTGATTTGATTTTTAAAATAAACAGACATCTGAATTTTATTTTCAGACATCTGAATTCCGAAGAGTTGCATCCTTTATGAAGAGATACAACTATTTAATCCATATCTCTTCATCAAAACTCTTCACGATCAGTTGTATCTTTTTATATATTATAAATAGAGAATTGCTTAGATGATCCAATAACTGAATTTTATTCTAATTCTCTCTATCTTATTCAAATCTCTCTAAGTTCTAAAAAGCTATCTACTTTCATACTTGAGACTTTTAAACTTCCATATTCGTTCACGCACTTCATGATTATCATCAAGGAAAGGCTATAGGAAGGGTGTACTTAATATTCGACAATCCGTGTTATCAAGAACACAAAAGAGTCAACAATTATTCTGTATTAGTGAAGACCTCTTCAGTGGTTGAGGCAAGAAATCCTGTTCAGTGGTTCGGGTAATTGTGAACCTATTTCTCTAGGTGAAGTGAGGCTTTTAGTGTTAGTGAAATACCAGAAGTGAGTCTGGGACTGGACGTAGGACAGTGGTCTGATCCAGTATAAATCGACTGTGTGATTTACTGCTTACTACTCTGCTATATAGATATTATTTCCTATTCTCCATACTACACGATCCTATACTGCTGCATAGCCTATTTCAATTGGTATCAGTGCTTGGTATTCTAGAGATCATAACAACATCCTAGAATAAATGGCAATAAAGAAATCTAGTAAAGGCATTAGAAAGTGGAAGAACAACAAAGCAGAAGCGACGGAGCAAGAGAGCAAATGTTTAATGGCTAAAGTGAGATCACAATCGGTATGTGAGGATTCATTATATAAAGATCTTTTATTAGACCACGAAAAATTGTTAAAAGATTTTAAAAGTTTGGTTAAACTTAATGCAATTATTTTAGCCAAGTCTAAAAATTGTGAGCAAGAAAATTCCAAATTAAAAGAAGGAAACAATTTTTTAGTCAAACAAGCCAAATGTTTTGAAAATACCTTTAAAGGGCTTGTTTTTCAAAAAGATTTCCTTCAAAAAGAAAATGAGCAACTAGAAGATAAAAACAATGTTCTTTTAGAGGAAATCGATCTCTTGAAAAATAGAAATAAATCATTAGAAGATTCTTTAAATAATTCTAATTTTTTAGTTTCATCTCTTGAAAAAGAGAATGGAGCTTTAACTGAAAAAATTTAGAATTATCTAAAGAATATGAGTTTTTAAAGGTTAATAATAATACTTTGCAAAATGAAACGTCTGATTCGAATGATAATTTTGAAAAATTACACTCTTCTTTAGTTAATTCAGGATCTCAAATTTGTTGTCTCAAAAATGAGAATAGTACTTTAAAAAGGGAGAATTCTGAATTAAATAAGAAAATTGGTTTAAAAGATTGCAAGACTTCTTTTGAAAATTTCAATCGCGATTTTGGAATCAAATTTGAAAAATGTACAAATAAGTTCGCAAAATTTAATAAAGGTCAAAATGATTTAAATGATATTTTATCTTGCTTTAGACCTTTACACGACAAAAGTGGCTTAGGGTATATTAAAACTAATCATAGAACTAGTACTAGATATGCTTTCATGTATTACAAAAATTTAACTGCTAGTACTAAAGCACGTGTAACTCGAAGATCAAATTTCTATAGAAATTCAAATGCTTCTATGACTAGAAATATTTATAATAGAAGTACAAAAGGAAATATAAATAGAAATTATCTAAGTATTTGGGTTCCTGTTAATTGGAAAAACAGAGAAAGATATATAGATGTTTATTTTGATTCAGTAGTTAATAATGAAAATTTTATTTTTAAAGGTTCCATTACACCCTCTTGGGTATGGTTACCTTCTCTCTAACCCCTGGACCCTAACAGAGAAAGTGGGTACCAAAGTATATATATAATATTTGTTGCAGGTACACCACAACAAAAAGGAGGGTATTTCAGTATCTCTAATATCTTTGAAAACTGAGCTCAAAGCTAAATCAGGGAATTTGGGAAAATAATAGTCACATACTTAGGGGGAGGAATATTCATATATCACACATTCAGGGGAAGAAAATAAAGAGAAGACGACGATATCTATTACATTCCCTCATTCTTTTTGATAATGACAAAGGGGGAGAAATTCATGTGTATATTGATAGAGGGAGATATTATACTAAGAGTATATTGATAGAGGGAGATATTATACTAAGAGGAAGATGTTATAGAAAAAATATATTTTTAAATTGTATAGTTGTCATCATCAAAAAGGGGGAGAATGTTAGAAACTCTATTGTTGGATTTTGAAGACAACAACTATACAATTATACAAAAAAACCTCTAAGCTAGCCTGCAGGAACATGGGTATCAAAAAGAGAAATATATAATAATATATGCATATTGACATATTGACGGGGGAGTTACATATACAGTTGTCATTATCAAAAAGGGGGAGAATGTTGGATCTCGCTATATGGCGTTTTGATTATGACAACTATACATGTACATATATATTATTATCGACTAAACTTTGTCTTGCAGGAAGATACTCAACAACAGATTCAAGAGCTATAATTGAAGATTAAATATGTTGTAAGAGTCTGTTAGTCCTAGATTTATATGTTAAAGTCTTCCTTGATGATTATACACACACACGTTTTATATACATATAGTTTTCTAATTTAAATAAGGCAAGGAATAGGCAAGAAACAGAAAACAGACGTCTGGTCTGAAAAATTCAGACGTCTGTTTGCTGAAACAGAATATTTTTATACAATATTCTGACGTCTGGTTGATATATTTCAAACGTCTGAAATGCCCCCGAAATACACTATTTCCTTTCTGATTTGATTTTTAAAATAAACAGACATCTGAATTTTATTTTCAGACATCTGAATTCCGAAGAGTTGCATCCTTTATGAAGAGATACAACTATTTAATCCATATCTCTTCATCAAAACTCTTCACGATCAGTTGTATCTTTTTATATATTATAAATAGAGAATTGCTTAGATGATCCAATAACCGAATTTTATTCTAATTCTCTCTATCTTATTCAAAGCTCTCTAAGTTCTAAAAAGCTATCTACTTTCATACTTGAGACTTTTAAATTTCCATATTCCTTCACGCACTTCACGATTATCATCAAGGAAAGGCCATAGGAAGGGTGTACTTAATATTCGACAATCCGTATTATCAAGAACACAAAAGAATCAACAATTATTCTATATTAGTGAAGACCTCTTCAGTGGTTGAGGCAAGAAATCTCGTTCAGTGATTCGGGTAATTGTGAAACTATTCCTCCAAGTGAAGTGAGGGTTTTAGTGTTAGTGAAATACCAGAAGTGAGTCTAGGACTGGACGTAGGACAGTGGTCTGAACCAGTATAAATCAACTGTGTGATTTACTGCTTACTACTCTGCTATATAGATATTATATCCTATTCTCCATACTACACGATCCTATACTGCTGCATAGCCTGTTTCATGCACGGCTTATACCTACACGATGCAACAACGTCTTACCTACCAGCACGGGTCCACACACGCATATGAACCCGGTGGACTTGCGTTGCCACCGCTAACCCGGTTTGGCCTCTTACAGTCAAGCCCAGTATGCGTGTCCTGTCCTCGACTTGGGTCGAGCCCACAAAGATACGTATGGGTTACTGTTTGAAACGGGCCCGCATTACTTGACACAAGCTATCCACCTTAGCTTGGTCCCCTCTAGTACATCCCACTTAATCCACTTCTTATTCATGTTTCAAGTTTGGTTAAGTATTTCTAATCGTATTTCCAAATGCTACCCAAGGCACCCACTATATTCCACATGCCACCCAAGGCACCCACTTAACCCCCTCATGTCCCACTACATGCTTATCTGGTTAAGTGTTTCTTAATTCATTAAGACCGTAACCTCATAAAGACCTCTCACATTAGACTGACATTTGTGGCAGCTGGATTTGCCGGGCGGGTCCGGGCAGTCTTACACCACAAAAGAGCCTAACCTCGTGTCTTTACAACTGTTACGTATTTAGTTTGTGCCTAAGACCTCTCACATTAGACTGGCATTTGTGGCAGCTGGATTTGTCGGACGGGTCCGGGCAGTCTTACACCACAAAAGAGCCTAACCTCGTGTCTTAGACGATTAATTACTCCTAATTAATCATTCCCCAAATTTGAATTACTTTCCCTATTCAAATTATCAATCAATTCCAAATTTAACGATGTCCATATTTGACTCAATTATGTCCATCCATTTATGGTATGTAAAATCATACCAATTTCACCATAACTTTATTTTATGCCTTTTTAAGGCATTTATGCCAATTAAATATTTTTAACATTATCCCCTTTACCCCACGTAGTACGTTTGTTCGTTTAACGTAAAATATACATTAGACTCGAATAGTCTAACTTATAAAATAAAAGAAAACATCACAATTTATACACATAATTAAACATAAATCTAACATAGGGGTGAACTTGCATATGTGAATGATGTTCTACATCTAAAACTTGCATAGGCCAAAATTACAACTTGCATAAATAACATATGTCATGGATCCAAATCTAAAGGTGTGAACTTGATGAGATAATGGCCACAAACTTACATAAACATCATATGTCATGGATCCAAATCTAAAGGTGTAAACTTGATGAAATAATGGCCACAAACTTGCATACATAACATATGTCATAGATCTATATTTGCATAGGTAATAATCCTAAACTTGCATAACATGATTCATATCCAAATCATAAACTTACATAGGTGATTTATACATTGCAACAATGGTGTAAACTAGTATCTAACATGTAAAGTATCATGTAGAATTTAGCATATGTCATAGCCTAATTTTCAGTTAAATTCTCACATAAACTAGGTGTCATAATCATGTAAGTTCACATTTAATTCTACCCAACTTGTATATGATTCATGTTAGAATCAAAGTCTAAACTTGCATACATATGATTTATCATATGAGTCAATATAACAAACTAGCATAAGAAACATGATGATTCAACTAGACATAAGCCAATCATAGGATTATAACATGGGTGATGGCATCATAACTTTGCATCGCAGATGATAGCATCATAACATAATATCATAGAAATTACAACATAATTCTACAATATAATTACAATTTGAAATCAACAATTCATATCACATCCAAATTATCCGCATTATCACTCAATCCAATTCATTTATTAATTATTTTGTTAAAACTATCGAACTCACAACTCAAAAGCAGTCTTGAGTTCTGAATTATGATTTCTGGAGTTGAATTAGCGCTCCTTTGATGAAGATTCGTTGTTAGAGTTGAAAAGGATTGAATTTGATTTGCTTTCTTCCTCTCTAATGGGCGGTGGCTATTCTAAGTTGCAAGGTGACGGCATGGAGACCATGAATCCAATTTTGTTTTGATTTTAGGGTTTGAGTCTATAGGTGTTTTTATAAAGTTTAGGATTAGTTTAAGCCGTCCGATCAACCCAGAATTAATCCCAGCCAATTAGAGCAGATCAGAAACCCTAATGAGTCAGCACATAGTCACAAACAGGTCATCAATCAAATCTGCCGGGGAGGGGGGGGGAGGTCGACCCCAAAGTCGACCCTATCGTCAACCTGGTTAAGGCAGGTCGACCCCCAGGTCGACCTGGCCCTGGCGGGAATTTTCCCGCCTAGCCTGTCTGACTCCGAAATTTGAATTTATGAAAATCTGTTTTGAATTTTCTGAAACTTCTGATCGCCATAACTTCTTCATACGAAGTCCAATTCACAAAACTCGGACTCTGTCTCAACCAGAATTCCGAGAAGAACACAATGGCGCAACCCGTTTCCCTTAATTATCACATCTGAGATTAATTATTCTTTAATTTAGTTAATTCGATTATTCAAAAATCCGGGATGTTACATTCTCCCTTCCTTAAAGGATTTCGCCCCCGAAATCTATAAGTTAAGGAGAATGCATATCCTAACATCCAAACAACCATCTACTCAACCATTAAACATAGGCATCCATTGTCCTTATAAATTCCTAATGCTGTATGAACATATGCAAGAAGTGTGTGTATATGTTCCTTATTTAATGCAAAATCAGGCGGTCTACTGATTCAGTTGACCTCCTTAATGCAAACCATGATAGTGCCATGCGTCCATTATGTATGCGAAGAACCCTATCGATACATAGTATTTCTACATGTGTGCACAACCATTCACCAGAATGCAACATCCATATGATGGTACAACCATTATACATCCATTACTTAAATATGCACACTCACATTTATATGCAATATGAAGTGACTGAGCCGATCTAGTGCCTAAAGTGTATGTATATGCATCCACGAGCAACCACTAGCAAACACTTGCATCCACATGCATCCATCATACATAACATGTCTCAAACACATCTTTCAACCATAGGATTACCCTATCTAAAGGTCAAAGATACTAGCGAGAGGACATACCAAAAATAAGATAAGTACGAGATATGCGATAAAGGAGAAATTAAAAGACATACCCTCGAAAAGAAAAGGGTATAATGAACGCATCTTCTTTTCCGTCTCCCAAGTAGCGTTGCTCTCATCATCTCTCCATTGCACTTTGACTAGTTTGACCTCTCGATTCCTCAACTTCTTAATCTCCGACCCAAGAATGCGCGTAGGAGCTCGTCGAATCGTTACATCACGCTCGATCTCCACCTCTCTAAGCAAGCTCGGCTCTACCACTTCCGCGGTCTCGTGCAAGCACTTCCTCAAATGTGATACATGGAATACGTCGTGTACACCACTAAGTCTCTCGGGCAACTCCACTCTATACGCCATCTGCCCAATCCTTTCCTAAATAGGAAACGGTCCTACGAACCTTGGTGCTAACTTCCCAACGGACCCAAAGCGAACGACGTTCCGTAATGGAGACACCTTGACAAAGACCATGTCCCCAACATCAAACTCAAGATCTGACCTCCTCTTGTCCGCATAAGATTTCTGTCTATCTTGCGCCGTCTTCATCCTCCTTCGAATCAAATCGATCTTCTCCGAAGTCTCTCTAATCATATCGGGTCCAAGCAAGATCTTATCCGTAGATTCCCACCAACATGTAGGCGAACGACACGGACGTCCATAAAGTGCTTCGAACGGTGCCATGCCAATGCTAGACTGAAAGCTATTATTATATGTGAACTCTACCAACGGAAGATGTTCCTCCCATATACCTCCGAAATCTAAGACACATAATCTCAATAGGTCCTCTAGAATACGATTCACCCTCTCGGTATGCCCGTCCGTCTGAGGATGATATGCGGTGCTCAAACATAACTGAGTCCCTACTGCCTCTTGCAAGCTTTTCCAAAATTCGCTAGTGAAAATAGGATCGCGGTCGCTCACTATGCTAGAAGAAACACCGTGCAAACGAACTATTTCTCGAATGTATACGGAGGCTAACCATGGAGCAGTCATCTTACTCTTCACGGGAATGAAACGGGCGCTCCTAGTAAGTCTGTCTACCACGACCCAAATCCCCATATTGCCCTTCCTCGATCTTGGTAATCCGTCAATAAAGTCCATCGAGACGCTTTCCCACTTCCATTGTGGGACCTCCAATGGGTGAAGCAATCCACCGAGATTCTTTTGCTCTGCTTTTACTTGTTGGCATACCAAGCATCTAGCGACATACTCAGCCACATCTTTCTTCATGCCGGCCCAAAAATAAACTCGTCTCATGTCCATGTACATCTTGTCCCCGCCCGGATGAATGGTCATCTTCGAACGATGGGCATCATCAAGAATGGTCTTCCTCAGATTCTCGTCCCGTGGTACACAAAGTCTACCGTCCCTACGCAACCAACCCTTATCATCTAGGGTATAGCTACGGAGATGGCTCGATGACTCCCCTCCTTTGAGCTTTTCTACTAACTTAACCAACTGTGGGTTGTCTTGTTGTGCCTCGCCAATCCATCCCAAAAGCGTAGGTCTGACCTCTAAGGATGCTAGCAACCCAGGTACAAAGTCCATGGAAGGTGTAATGTCAAACGTATAGATGAACCCTAAACTTCACTGCTCAACAAACAACGGACTCAAGGATAATCTTTTTCTACTTAAGGCATCTGCCACCACGTTACCCTTGCCAGGGGTATATGCTATCTCGAAGTCGTAGGATGCTAAGAACTCCATCCACCTTTGCTGCCTTAAGTTCAAGTCCTTCTGAGAGAATAAGTATTTTAGCGATTTGTGGTCAGTGAACAATTCGAATTTCTCGCCAAGAAGATAATGACGCCAAGACTTAAGCGCGAAAACAATAGCGGCCAACTCTAGGTCATATGTAGGGTAATTTCTTTCATGCACTCTCAACTTCCTTCCACCATAGGCTATTACCCTTCTCTCTTGCATTAAGACTACGCCTAGTCCTGTCCCACAAGCGTCGGTATAAACGGTAAATGGCTTACTTCCATCTGGCAACACTAAGACTGGGGTTGTGGTCAAAGCTCTCTTTAAACGTTGGAACGCATCATCACAATCTACGTCCCACATGAAAACTAAGTTCTTCTTCGTCAAGCGTGTTAATGGAGCTGATATTTTTGTGAAGTCTTTGATGAACTTCCTATAGTAGCCAGCTAAACCTAAGAAACTCCTCACCTCGGTCGCAATTTTAGGAACCTTCCAATCTTGGATGGCCACTACCTTCGTGGGATCCACGACTATCCCTTCTTTAGAAACCACGTGCCCTAAGAATCGCACTTCCTTTCTCCAAAAGTGACATTTAGAAAATTTAGCTTTAAGGCTATGCGCTCAACACTTCCCTAAGATGTAGGGCATGCTCTTCTTCGCTTTTAGAAAAGATCAAGATGTCATCTACAAAGACTACCACGAATTTATTAAGGTACTCCCTAAACACCCTACTCATCAAATCAAAAAAGTATGCGGGGGCATTTGTCAAACCGAAGGGCATCACCAGCCACTCGAAGAAACCGTCTGGAGTCCTAAAGGCAGTCTTGTCTATGCTATCCTCAGCCACTCTCAACTGATGGAAACCAGTGGCTAACTCCAACTGCGAAAACACTGAGGCGCCAGATAACTGATCGAAGAGATCGTCAATCCTCGGCAGTGGGTGTCTATTCTTCTTAGTAAGCTTATTGAGTTCTCTATAGTCCACACAAAGTCTAAGGGACCCATCTGCCTTTGTGGCAAATACTACTGGAGCACCCCACTCCGATATACTACGTTTGATGAACCCCTTCTCAAGCAATTCTTTCACTTGCTTGCTGAGTTCTCTTCTCTCTCTTGGAGCCATGTGGCGTACTGGCAATGCAACTGGCTTTGCATTATCTATTAGATATATTCGAAAGTCTATCTCACGTTTTGGGGGTAAACCCCTCATCTCATCGAAGACATCAACATATTCACGGACTATACGAACTGAATGTAAATCATCATCGGATGCATCAAGGGACTCTAGGTAGCTAAGCATTACCGGACCTCTAGGGTCACAAGAAATATCAAGCGTCCTTCCATAACGAGTCAACAATCTAACTACCCTTCTTTCACAATCTAGGATGGCTCCATATCTAGTTAGCCAATCCATACCTAGAATCAAGCCGTAGCCCATAAAGCCCAGAACAAAGGCATTGCATTCAAACTCAACACCCAAGATAAACACTCTCAAATCCCGACAGATCATAGAAAGATGAGCCGAACCACCAATAGGATTTGAGACTACTAAGGGATCAGTAACTAGACTAGTATCTAGGTGCAGTGTTTCAACTAATGATGTAGAAATAAACGAATGTGATGCGCCAGAATCGAATAAAGTACGGACAGGATGATCAAACAGAAAAACTAAACTTTCAACAGAAATTGCTCTACCTCGTTCTTGCAGCAGTGGGACCACGAGAGCCTGGACTTGTCCCCTTGCCTGCCCGGGTGCCATAAGAGCTTGCACCTGTCCTCCCGAGGTAGACGCTGCCCTCTGCCCTTTTTTTGGGCAGTCCTTAATCAGATGTCCCGCTTCGCCACAGTTGAAACAACCAGTCTTCTTTTTCTTCCTACAATATTTGCTTAGATGGCCTGGTGTCCCACAATTAAAGCACTTCTTCTTTCCTTTGCCATTGTTGCCTTTGCCACCTTTCTTGTTTTGTTGTTGCTGTTGCGATTTCTTTTGATCCCCTTTCTTCTCGGGTGCCTTATTAGAATTGGCGCCCTTCTCCTCTTCATGCATGAGTGCCATGTCAACTAGCCTCTCAAAGGTGGCCCCCATGGCAATGTGAGTCATAGCTAACCCATGAAGCGGCTCGTTTAAACCCTTAACAAATCTTAGAGCCTTCTTTTCTGGAGTATTCACCAAGTCTAAGACAAACCTTGCCAATTGGTTGAATTTGTTAACGTACTCTTTCACCGATAGATTCCCTTGCTTTAGTGACAAAAATCTTTCCATGTATAGATTCTCTTCAGCCCGTGAGAGAAACTTTGCCTCAAACCTTTGCCTAAAATCTGGCCACGTATCGACTGGACGTCCCCCATTAGTGACCTCCCACCAAAACGAGGCCTCATCCTTCATTAGCCCAGCAGCTAGCTGGACTTTTCTTCCATCATCCACTTCAAAGATTCCAAACAATTCTTCCACCTCCTTTAGCCAGTTACGAGCTTCAACAAATGTCTCCGTCCCGTGAAAAGGTTTTCCACCCATTGCTCTAAAGTCCTTACATATCTTTGCGAAATTATCGACACGAGGAGGAGGAGGATCATTTGCTGGACCTACGGCGGCAGCCCTAGCCTCAAGATATTGACGAAACCAACCGGGCACATGAACGCCCTCTGGTATCTCAGATACTTCAGACATGCTGAAACGAAAAAGGAAAGATTCAATATAAAAAAAATCGAGGGAAAGATATATGGCTCTTGGGGTTATGCTTTCCAAAATATACTTTTCTCTTGAAAATACTTTCCTTAAATCATACTTTTGAAAGCACTTCTTTATAAAAATTGTTTTGAAAAATTGTTTTTCAAAAATTTATATATGTTCTGGTAACCTTCAGCTCTGATACCACGTGTAACACCCCACGTCCATTAATGTCACTCACAAAGGGAATGCATTAATTTCCATGGAGCATTTTAAGTGAATATAGAACAGAAAATCACAACAAGACAGATATAAAGTAGTACTTGGAAATTTAAAACTTTATTTCATTGCAGTGGAAAACGCATATATTTGATTACATCATCAAAACCATAAACCAAAGTCAAGTACATCATATCCATCTTGATAAAACAAAGTACATAAACTGAAAGACATAATCCCCAACATCAAAATAGCCATAAATAAAGAGAAGCTGAACTTTACTTCAGCGATCCAAGCAATCTTCTAAAAGCAATCCAAAATCAAGCTCTACTGGTGCTAGTTCCAACCTGAGCACCTGGGGGGGAAAGGAAAGAGATGGAAAAAGGGGGGGTCAGACATAAAGTCTGGCGAGTGCGATAATTCTAACAATATAATTAACAAAGTAACTAGGCTAAGGCATAAGTTGGAAAATAAGTAAATGATCATGAACCATTGAGTATGACAGAGTAAACAAGGAAACAAGATGAACAACGATATCGTTAAAGCGCACCTAGCCCACTAAGGTAAATTTACTAAACTACACCAACACTATAGGATAATTGTTATACTGCACCGCCACTAGTATACTGCACCACCACTAGTCACCCTAAGGTTGATCCCGCCTACAGACGTAATAATGATATTGGTAGTTTCGTGCACCCCTAGCTGCCTTCATAGGTGCCGTCTGCCCCTATCTCCACTAGGTGTACCCACTACCCCCAAGCGATCGGCTCCCTAACTCGTAGATACCCGTGCTGGCCCCACAGTGGGGTGTATCACTCCCCAAAGTGGCAACCCGATACCACCAAGAATGCACGGCTTATACCTACACGATGCAACAACGTCTTACCTACCAACCTGGGTCCACACACGCATATGAACCCGTTGTACTTGCGTTGCCACCGCTAACCCGGTTTGGCCTCTTACAGTCAAGCCCAGTATGCGTGTCCCGTCCTCGACTTGGGTCGAGCCCACAAAGATACGTATGGGTTACTGGTTAAAACGGACCCCCGTTATTTGACACAAGCTATCCACCTAAGCTTGGTCCCCTCTAGTACATCCCACTTAACCCACTTCTTATTCATGTTTCATTTTTGGTTAAGTATTTCTAATCGTATTTCCAAATGCCACCCAAAGCACCCACTAGATTCCACATGCCACCCAAGGCACCCACTTAACCCCCTCATGTCCCACTACATGCTTATCTGGTCAAGTGTTTCTTAATTCATTAAGACCGTAACCTCATAAAGACCTCTCACATTAGACTGACATTTGTGGCAGCTGGATTTGCCGGGCGGGTCCGGGCAGTCTTACACCACAAAAGAGCCTAACCTTGTGTCTTTACAACTGTTACGTATTTAGTTTGTGCCTAAGACCTCTCACATTAGACTGACATTTGTGGTAGCTGGATTTGCCGAGCGGGTCCGGGCAGTCTTACACCACAAAAGACCCTAACCTCGTGTCTTAGACGATTAATTACTCCTAATTAATCATTCCCCAAATTTGAATTACTTTTCCATATTCAAATTATCAATCTATTCCAAATTTAACGATGTCCATAATTGACTCAATTATGTCCATCCATTTATGGTATGTAAAATCATACCAATTTTACCACAATTTTATTTTATGCCTTTTTAAGGCATTTATGCCAATTAAATATTTTTAACATTATCCCCTTTACCCCACGTAGTACATTTGTTCGTTTAACGTAAAATATACGTTAGACTCGAATAGTCTAACTAATAAAATAAAAGAAAACATCACAATTTATACACATAATTAAAACATAAATCTAACATAGGGGTGAACTTGCATATGTGAATGATGTTCGACATCTAAAACTTGCATAGGCCAAAATTACAATTTGCATAAATAACATATGTCATGGATCCAAATCTAAAGGTGTGAACTTGATGAGATAATGGCCACAAACTTACATAAACATCATATGTCATGGATCCAAATCTAAAGGTGTGAACTTGATGAAATAATGGCCACAAACTTGCATAAATAACATATGCCATAGATCTATATTTGCATAGGTAATAATCCTAAACTTGCATAACATGATTCATATCCAACTCATAAACTTACATAGGTGATTTATACATCGGGACAATGGTGTAAACTAGTATCTAACATGTAAAGTATCATGTAGAATTTAGCATATATCATAGCCTAATTTTCAATTAAATTCTCACATAAACTAGGTGTCATAATCATGTAAGTTCACATTTAATTCTACCCTACTTGTATATGATTCATGTTTGAATAAAAGTCTAAACTTGCATACATATGATTTATCATATGAGTCAATATAACAAACTAGCAAAAGAAACATGATGATTCAACAAGACATAAGCCAATCATAGGATTATAACATGGGTGATAGCATCATAACTTTGCATCGTAGATGATAGCATCATAACATAATATCATAGAAATTACAACATAATTCTACAACATAATTACAACATGAAATCAACAATTCATATCACATCCAAATTATTCGCATTATAACTCAGTCCAATTCATTTATTAATTATTTCGTTAAAACTATCGAACTCACAACTCAAAAGCAGTCTTGAGTTCTGAATTCTGATTTCTGGAGTTGAATTAGCGCTCCTTTGATGAAGATTCGCTGTTAGAGTTGAAAAGGATTGAATTTGATTTGCTTTCTTCCTCTTTAATGGGCGGCAGCTATTCTGAGTTGCAAGTTGACGGCATGGAGGCCATGAATCTAATTTTGTTTTGATTTTAGGGTTTGAGTCTATAGGTGTTTTTATAGAGTTTAAGATTAGTTTAAGCCGTCCGATCAACCCAGAATTAATCTCGGCCAATCAAAGCAGATCAGAAACCCTAATGAGTCAGCACATAGTCACAAACAGGTCATCAATCAAATATGCTCGGGGGGGGGGGGGGCAGGTCGACCCCCAAGCCGACCCTATGGTCGACTTGGTTAAGGTAGGTCGACCCCCAGGTCGACCCTATGGTCGATCTGGCCCTGGTGGCAATTTTCCCGCCTAGCCTGTCTGACTCCGAAATTTGAATTTTCGGAAAATCTGTTTTGAATTGTCTGAAACTTCCGATCGCCATAACTTCTTCATACGAAGTCCAATTCACGCAAACTCGGACTCTATCTCAACCAGAATTCCGAGACTAACACAATGGCGGAACCCGTTTCCCTTAATTATCACATCTGAGATTAATTATTCTTTAATTTAGTTAATTCGATTATTCAAAAATCCGGGGTGTTACAGTAAGACCAGCCCACACATAAACATGGACGGTTTTTTTACCTTACTATGACCCAAAAACACTTTGATATAAAAATCCAGCGATATTATAATAGTGTATAAATCAAATAAATAACCAAATAGAAGAACGCTTGCATCTCACGCTCCACATACATAGTATAAAATCAAAAACCGCAAGGCGCTTATTGGAGATTGGATTCCCAACATGACAAGGTATGTAACCACCTTCCGCTAGTGTATCTCTAGAGAGGAATACACTGGTTTCAAAAAGAACATCTTGAAACCCGGCCCACACATGACCGACCACTCATTTCGCTTGAGTGTATCGAATGTATATCACCAACGGTTGGGATCAGCAACCGTTTCCCGAATGGGACAGCATCGAATAGAATAAAGAATTAAATGAATCTCTAGATAGGTAATTATATACCTTAATGGGAGCGACCCACATAGCCATGCTGCCTGCCCGATTTCTGTCATTCCCGGTTGTTGAGGCCTGAGGCTACGATGACTTTCTATTCATTGATAGAACAATCACTTTGAATGCCACATTGTCAGATCCGTTAATCATTAATTGATTTGCACAAATATTCTGGATGTTATGCGAAGGGAATAAATCTGTTGCAACCATATATATTTATATAGACCAACCCATTTGATCATTGGAAATAATTTGTCAGACATTCGTCCATTTACGTTCGTCCTAGGATTGAACGAAACCGAAGGCACAATTTCTATTAATAGAAAAAGCCCTTGCAATCCACTCCGTCTTCGATTATCTGCATATAATCTGATTCGCAACGCTACTGCCAATACAGAGTGGTTCTCGGATAATAATCCAACCGGTCTCTCCATATTGACAACGATATTGGCAAACACTTCGATAGTCTGTTATTTAACTATCGAAGAAAAATAAATAAAGAAACATCCATTCATCCATAACATCAAACAAACCACTGGGCCATTTAATTGATATTTCATTAATTAAATCATTTTTCCATTTCCTTATCAATATTTGTCAACCAAATATTTCAACAATCATCTTGGCCTCTTATATTATTTGAAAACATTTCCATATATCACCTTCTATTATTTTCTATACTTAGAAAATATATTCTATTTGAAATTGAAAACAATTTCAATCACTTATCTCTTTCTCGACTACTTTAATTATACCCAGGAAATATTTACTCTTATATTTCAAAAATTCAATCACTTGGGTTAAAACGAATGCTGTGTAAACATCGTTACAACAACCCAATATATTATATTCAACCAACTATTATTCAAACACTTCTCTTCGAGACTGGATCTTGCTATTTATCAATTAAAAATGAAATCAATCAAGTTGGGGTAAAATTACCTCTCAGACCTTAACTAAAAACATCCTCAACTTCAAAACGACAAAACCACTTACCTCGAATAAACACACTATAAAACCCAATTATTCATTTTTAAAACATGTATATGGTTCGCTTTCTATTTCTATTTTATAGATTTCCCTTTTTGTTTACAATATTCTATTTTTAATTTCGTTACTTTATCGAACTCTATATATATCGATATATAAATTTCTAACTATCAAATTATCTTAAAATATTCTAACTCCTTAAATTCCCGGAAAAGTTCGCCATAACATCCTTTGTACCGGGAGCTTCGGGATATTTCAAATAGCCTTCCATGGCCCTTACCAATCCAAAAGAAAAAAGGAAAAGCCAAGCGGCTTGCCGATACGGCGCATAAAATCTCATATATGAATTTAAACATGTACCTTTTTTTCGGACACATAAATTAAAATCTTTATATACTTCATCCCATACCTGTCTAACAAATGCTCACCTGTTTCCAATTCAATTCAACTCAATCCAATCGTTGAATTCAGTTTCGCCCATTTATTCTTTAATTAGCTATTTCGCCTATTTCACTTCTTTGTTTGAACATAACATGTTCAAACAAAATATTTAACTTGCTCATAACCAAATTGAATTTTCAATTTCAATTCTAGTTTCCTTTTCAATTTCGAATATAAATTTTCAAATCGAATTCACTTTATTCAAAGCCCAATATAAATTCAAAATCACATTTACTAATTACTATTCAAATTAGATAATTCTATTCAATAACCAAAAATCTGATTTCTGTTTCAAAAATCAACTCATTACTCCACTTGAGTTCAAATATATTTTATAACTCAAATCTGGGTTTTTCTAAATAGAAATTTGGATTTTATTTGCTTGAAATCCTTTTATAAAATTAAATAAACCGTTATGGTTTTTAAATGGTTATGGCGCTGCTTTTCTGAAAATTTGATTTTGACATAACTCAAAATCTATTCGACGAAATCCAGATTTTCCTCCTCCATTAGAAAACAATTATCAAGTCGGTCCTGACGTTTCTTGTTTTAAAGAATTTCGACTTCAACCGAGTTCTGTATACTCAATTGAAGTTCGAATCGCCAATTTACGAACTGCAGCGCTATGGCGAGTTCGTTTTAATTTTATTTATAAATAAAAACTTTTAAACTTCGTTAAAATGAATTCAACTCCGTTTTAACTCTATTCGAATTTTAATATTCAAACTCCATTTTCACTTTTATTTGAATTTTATATTCAAATTCCAATTTCACTTCTATTTGAATCCTATATTCAAAGTCCATATTTTAAATTCCATTTGAATTATATATTTAAATTACATAGTTTAAAATCCCATTTGAATGCTATATTCGAATTCTTTAGTTTAAATTCCATTTAAATTTCTTTTTGAATTCTACATTCAAATTTCCTATTTAATTCTCTTTGAATTCAAATTCCATATTTATTCTATTTGAATTTCAAATATTCAAACTCCGATTCAATTCTATTTGAAATTTCAAATATTCAAACTCCTTTTTAACTCTATTATTCAAATTCTATTTAAATCCTCTTATTTAAATTCTATTTCAAATTCCCTTATTCAAATTCTATTCATATTCCTATATTCAAATTCTATATTTGAATTTCCTTTAAATTTTCTATATTCAACATCTATTTGAATTTATATATTCAAATTCTATATTTAAACTCCATTTGAATTTCTATATGCAATTTCTATATTAAAATCCCATTTGAATCTCTATATTCAAATTCTATATTTTAAATTTCATTTGAACTTCCTTTATTCAAATCCATTTGAATTCCCTTGAATTCAAATTCTATTTCAATTCCTTTGAATTCAAATTCTATTTCAAATCTCCATTTGAATTCCTATATTCAAATCTATTTTCAAAACTTCATTTGAATTTCTATATTCAAATCTAATTTCAATCAAATTGAATTACCTATATTCAAATACCATTTTTAAAATTTCTTTATTCAAATTCCAATTTACTTTCGATATTCAAATTCTATATTGAATTCTTTTATATTTTCTATATTCATTCTTTAAACAAGTCTTGATTTCAATTCCTTTTGAAATCGATATTTCTACTTTTGGAAATTAGATTTCCCTTTTCAATTTCACACTCGTATTTTCATTTCTGAATTATCCAATGATAATTCGTTTTACTTTATTTATAAACAGCGTTTATAAAAGAACTATTTATAAACTTCTTTTATAAAAGAACTATTTGTTTTATTTTTCAAACAAGTTTATTTTTCAAATCTATTTAAAAATTCAAATTCTATTTTCAAAAATAGAATTTCCCCTTTAAATCTCAAATACCCCTTTCAGGGTATTTTTATAAATTATCACTTAGGCCCAGTGATATTTAAACACCAAACAACCAATTATTTATTTCAGGTTTTCTAACACATCATATATAACCGTATATATGCAAACAATTAAACAAACAGTTAATATATTTTTGAGGAATCCAGTTGGATTTCTCCAACCTGTTTTTCCTGCATCCACAGACGTTAATCAACAGAAATAATACCCATCCTGCATAGAGGCAGGATATCGCGGTATAAAAGGGGATCCACTTATTTATGTGGGCGTAGGGTCATCCGCTAATGATAATGCGGGCATCAGCTAATGATACTGCGGGAACAATCCAATCACCAAACCAATATATATATATATAATACTCAATCCTAAATAACTAATATTTTTAAATCAACCAGAAAGCATTTCAAACAGGCATCAAAAATTATTTTTAACGAATAAAAATAATTCTAAATAAAAGGTAAGTGAGATTTACTCACCGTGATTTTTATCGTGATCTATCCCAATTTATTTCCATTGCGCAGGTGATGTCACTATGATCCAATCTGATAGCGTATGAACGAAATGTGTTATTCCATAAGTTCGAATAATATATCTATATATATATATTAACATTTTAGTTAATCATCATTTACCACAAATCGATTACCTTAAGTTCATATAAAAATAATCATGTCAATTATACAACTAAGTTGTCCGCGTTAAACCCTTAAAGTTAAATCTCTTCATTACCCAAGAGTAATGATTTTATTATTCAATACCACAACCGATATTACAGTAATATTAAATCAATTTTTTTCTTAAATAATTATATTTAAATTACCTTTTTCATGTTAGCTCGATCTCCGCCTAACACCATTACCATTTAGAATCGCACAAACCCCCATTCATTCACTATCGCACCTTCAATCCCATCCCTGATCTCTCTGTAACTCTGCAGAACTAATAACCGAGTCCCCCTGGCTTCCACCGCTTCTACTATCTCAAATCAATGTCGCTGTGTGAACCTCCCTATCACTTCGAACCAACACCGCCACCATCGATGTTGCTTTTGGGTCAATAAAAATCGCGACAGCCGATATTGGCTTCCCCACAAATTTCAATCTCCTACAAGTCATCGCAATATCCCACGCTCCGCCTACATGCTCGCCTCCCATATAGAAACTCAATACTAAAGTCGAACCAACACCCAAGACCATCGATGACCATAAGCCCCAAAAATCAACAGACCTAATTCGCAAATTTGTACAGATCGGTCCCCTATCCTCAACTACATCGTCTATAGGCCTCAGCCCTAGCATCGTCACTTCTGATTCCCTCTCGTTCCTTCTATACCTGACGCTGATCAAATCCTAGGGAGGCGGATGTTGAGCACCCAGTAATCCACCTCGTTCCGAAGTAAAGCAGATAGGGTTGAAGATTTGCTTCCCTAAGTCTCACGAAATTCGATTTAAAGGATATGAGGATTTCGATTTCGAATATAAGGAGTTTGGCCATTTTCGATTTTTGATTCTCAGCAGAAGGAAATGATAGGTGGATATCGCGATTTATAGAAAAAGAAAGGAAACGGGGAGTACACGGTATTAACTATATGTTGGTTAAGTACACGACAATATTCAAATCGATTTGATTTCGAATTTGATTTGATTTAAAGAGATTTTTATCCTTTTTAAAAATGATACTGATTTGATTTCGATCCTATCCACAATCAGATGAATCGAGGTTCACAATTAAAAATTGTAATGACCCGAAAATCCGGTCCAATTTGAGCTGACTAAATAACTCAAGCCCAACCCCAAATTACACTGGAAATTCAAGAAACTAATAGAAAGAAGATAGAGGGTGAGGATAGATAAGGTAGAAACTTAGAATAGAAGAAGAAGAAGAAGAACATCATCGTCAGAGTAAACACGAATCTCACAGCGGAACGAATAAAATATAACATAACTTTTGAAATACAAAGTTATAACTGTTTATACATACCATTTTCAGAGTACAACATATAACATCACAGCGGAATAAATAATAGCTATCGACTGCTGAAGCCTCCTGCTCCAAGCTATCCAAGTGCATCTGTAAATCCCGACTACTTGACTGCCCGTACAAATTTAGGCACCCAAGAGTTTAGGGAAAACAAAACAAATAAACTCCGGGTCAGTCATGTGACTGGTGTGAGTAAACTCAAATCATTTAAACAGGTATATGATATCTCATAAGACCACGCCGTGAATACGGAACGGGTTTTTCCCTTATGAGAATCCAAACATCTTTGAAAAGCAATATCATTCTGATATTATGATAATGTCTAAATACAAATAGATATCAGTCTAGTAGAAACGCTTGCATCTCACGTTCTACATATATAGTATACAATCAAAACCGCAGGTGCGTATTGGATGATTGGGTTTCCAACTATGACAAGGTATGGAACCACCTTCCGATCAGTGTACTCTAGGAATGATACACTGGAGTTCAACAAGAACATCTTGCAACTCAGCCACACATGACCGACCACTCATTTCGCTTGAGTGTATCGAATGTACATCACCAACGGTTGGGATCAGCAACCGTTCCCGTATATATATATAGGACAACATTGATAGATTTAAGAAGCAAATGAATATTCTCTAGATAGGTGATTATACACCCTACTTCGGTGCGACCGACTTAGCCATGCTGCCTGCCCGATTTTTGTCATTTACCAGATGTGAGGCTAGAAGCTACGCTTACTTTCCATTCATTGATAACACGATCACTTTGAATGCCACATTATCAGATCCGTTAATCATTAGTTGAATCTGCACAAATAGATTCTGGATATTATGCGAAGGGAATAAATCCGTTGGCCACCATATATATTTGTACAGTCCAACTCTTTCGATCATTGGAACTATTCTGTCAGACATTCGTCCATATACGTTCGTTCTGGGACTGAACGAAACCGAAGGCACTATTCTGTAAACAGGACAGGCCTTGCACTTTACTCCGTCTTCAATTATCTTCATCGTATTTGATCACAACGCTTATGTCGATACGGAGTGGTTCTTCGGATAATAATCCAACCGGTCTCTCCATATTTACAACGTAAAATGGTCAAAACTTCGATAGTCTGTGATTTAACTATCAAATGAAAACATGTCGGTGTACAAACAACGATCTTAATTCCAAATGGAATTATCGATCCAATCATCAATCATATATATATATATATATATATTCATATTTCCTTATTTTCTAAAAACTAGTAAATATACATTTTCAACATTGGAAAACATTTCCAATCCTCATTTACGCATCACTATCATTCCACAACTATTAGTCCCTAACTGTAAACTAGTAAGAGAACAATTCTCTAAGTATAAACCCCGAAGGCCGAAACCAACATCAGATCAACACTCAGAAAAATATTCAACTTACCAATCTCTAGTCAGTTTCTAATATTGTTTAACTCTATTTGATTTACTCTTATTCGAATACTATAAGTCGATTAACTCTATTGATTTAACTCTATCGAATAACTAAATTCGATAAACTCCTTTTGATTAACTCTATCGAATAACTAAATTCGATAAACTCCTTTTGATTAACTTTATCGAATAACTAAATTCGATAAACTCCTTTTGATTAACTTTATCGAATAACTAAATTCGATAAACTCCTTTTGATTAACTTGTATTCGGTTACTAAATTCGATTAGCTAATATTAGACTTTTCTTATTCGATTAACTAATATTAGACTAACTCAAATCAGGTTATTTCTAATTGAATGACTAATATTCAATTACTCTATTTCGATTATCTCTTTTATATCTCGTCAATTTCCTTTTTATAACGTTTATTTTCCGTTACAACTATTTCTTTTTTTATAACGTTTACTTACCGTTACAAATATTTCCTATTTACAACTTCTATTTACCGTTACAAATATTTCCTATTTACAACTTCTATTATGATTTTCTAAATACTCTATTTTCAAATTGTTTTCCTTTTATAAAATCGGTTGATTTTATAAAACTCCTTTGTTTCAATATACATTGAAATATTCCTTTTTACATCCCAGGGTTTCTTATGATATTTAAAATATCAAACAACGATGATCAATATCGTTCTAACATCCATAATCAATAACAGATTATAAATCACAACATATATCACAATATATGAAAACAGTAAAATAATCGTTGAGGAACCCAGTCGGATTCCTCCAACCTGTCTCCCTGCATCCACAGATGTTACACAGTATAATATATATCATATTTCATTTCAATATGAAATATTTTACTGGACAGAATCAATATTTGATTTACGATATAATATACGACTATATCTACGTTTTCAATCAAATCTATATAACAGTCCAGTTTAACAATCAATATACAGCAGTCAACAAAATAAAGTACAATTTATATTAAAATATAAATTGAGGAGAGTTAGTGAGTTTTACTCACCTGGGCGTGTTAACCGTTAAATACGATTTACGACTGTCGATTTTGATCACACAATTTATTTTGCAAATAAAATTCCAACTCAGTTCCAGTGTCTTCGTTTTGATCGAATCATCGTACTCGTGTTCAGTTCTTTCTTTGTTCCTCTTTATTTGCCAACCGTAATCCTTGAAACCCGGTATTTCCTTGTACACGCTATTCTATTCTCTTTATATTGTGTTAAATCAATAATAACGGCCCATGTCCGAAACTACTCAGCCCGCGTGAGCAGCACATTCTTCTCCAAAAGATTGAGCTGCTTTAACATTTGTTCATGCCACAACAGTAGGCCATTTCCGTGCGTCATTCTTTATCTCCCCAGTCCATTTATTCACCAATTTGCAAACCGTAAACACCATCATCTCTGCACCTTCCAAAACACAACGCTACTCTTGTTAAAACGTGTATTCCCACTTCACCAAACCAAGGATGCCACACTCCTGTACTTCTCATTTTCACGTGACACACGCTGCTTCCATCAAAACTATACTACTTCATTTCCAAATTCTGGGCTCACGCATGAACCCACACCACCACTACATCTCGAACTCCTACCCCAAATGGTGGTCTCCAGTCCCCACCCAACGTTCGCCGCCCCCTTCTTGAATCCCTTCTAACAAAACTCCACTGCAATTTTCTCCTCCATCTCCTTTACTGCACATGACTCATTTCCTTCCCTGTTTTTATGTCCGCACCACTTCTTGCATCGCCCTCCCCAACTCTTTGTTCACCACTACCGGTGATGCGGCCACTGTTGGCAACGCCGGAGCAGCGACCAGGGTCCGAGCCTTTGAACTTCACTTTACTCATTGCGTCCTCCATTCCCTGCATGAAACCGCTACAAGGCCTGTCTCGCTCCACCCTCCTGCCCATAACAGACATCACCGAATACTCCTTCCACACCATGTTATTCCATGCCATCATCGTGAAGCCCATACCCGCAACTGACATACTTTGAACACCAATCATTTTTCACATAGCACTACTGACCAGCGGCAATTGGCTCCCTCACATCCACGACTCTCTGGCAACCGTGGCGACGACAACCCATCTGTAGAACCCGAAACCGCCCGAGCCTTCTGCGAATAGATACCGGAGCCTGCATGTTCCCATTCTCACGTTTTCATCCCACTCGAGTTCTGCGTCTTTGATCCCTTTTGGTTTTCTATTTTTATGAGGCTATGTTTTCATTTCAGGTTTTCGGAAAATCATCACTGAACGGATGTGCTATGTTATTTATATAGGATATATGAAGCTTAGTGGTTAAGGCATGTACGGTACTAGGTATACAGTAAAATGTATAGTGTAGGCCAGCAGGAAATTTATTACTTTGTCTTGTCTTCTTGGATCTGCGTTGAAAAAGGAATACTTCAAGTTGAAGGGGGCAATTAAATACTTAGGTGTTAAGTAAGCAAGGGCACGTCTGCTGTCTTCTCCTCTATTTTTGATTAGCCTAGACACAGTGGTTGCAGTAGAGAGGTAGTCACTAGTCAGCCCTATTCCTTTGAGATGAAGCTAAACAATTATAATGTAATATATTTTCTTTGTCACGAAGTCTTGGTGAAAAGATTGGTATATATATTTTATATTCTTCTTTGTTGCCAGAGGACTCAAAACGTATAGATATTTTATAAGTGGAAGTGACCATTCGAATTGAGTGGAAAGCCAAATACAGCGTACGTGGTGAATGATCAAAAAAAATATGATTAACCCTTTTTACTTCTCAGCTAAGGCTTCTTATAATATATAAAACGTAATAATATATGTCTGGTTTAACGCTGTCACCTTAGCCTGGTTAATACGTATGTTTGCTCAAGTCTTAAATGGTCTTGGCACTTGTTTCATAAAGCTTCATTCCCGAATGAACTGCTAATGACAGAAATAGAAATACCATTGTGACAAGCAATGTGTCACGATTCCAAAAATATAATAACATCGGTAGTTTAACTCATATTGTGAAACCCCAAAAATATTGTCACAGGGTGCAAAATACTCCAAAAAAAAAAGTTGCTTATTTAATTAATTAAAAATTACCATAAAATTCTAAAAATTAAATTATCACTACTTCCCAAAAGAACCTTGTCTAAATTCAAACCCGATCTCTAGTTATATCGAATAATCCGTTATGGTCGATAAACGATTCTGTAGTGACTATTTTAAAATTTGATTTGGACATATCTCAAAATCTACACGACGAAATCTTGAATTTTCTCTTCCACTAGAAAGATATACTCCACCAGCTCCGTGCGTTTCTTGTTTCACAGAAATCCGATTTAAAACGAACTCTGTACATTCAGTTGAAGTTCGAATCGCCAAATTACGAACTGCAGTGCCATTTCGAGCTCGAATTATAATTATATTAAAATTCTACCTTCTAACGTCGACGATTAAATAATATATTCGTTATTTAAATAATTAAATAAGTTAATTATTACACCGTCAAATATCCGGGTCACTACATTCTTCCCCACTTAAAATAATTTCGTCCTCGAAATTTCTAAGTTAGAGGATGACCCTATCTATTGGAATTCCTAAGATTGGTTTACCCCTTATTTCTGATTTCAACTGGACCACTTAAATTCCGATTAAAATATTAATTCATTCCGACTTACTAAATTTTCAAAAATTTTGAAAATTTTCTAACACTTTAAATTTTCGGAAAATTTCGCCATAACCTCCTTTGTACAGCCCTATCGGTAAAACTCCAACTTGCCTCTCTAGGCATTCTCCAACCCAAAAGGAAAATCAAACAGCCAAGCGGCTTGCCAATTCGGCTCATCAAAATCTCAAACTCATATGAAATATAAACTTGTACCTTTTTGTCGGGCCTACCATTATATCATTTCCATCGATTAACACCCTACATATACCAATGTCATACTAATCTAACTTCGATTAGTTTATATCCTCAACTCAAACCATTCGCTTATACTTAAGTCGAATTTCATTTAAACTCCAATATCCAATTTCAACTCTTGGTTTATCAACTTAATTTCATTCAGATTATTCTATAATCCAATCCAGTTTTAATTTAACTTAGTTCAAGTTAAATTCAAATTTATTATTCACTTTCACTATTTTAACCCATTTAACTTCATAAGTTAAATTTAGATTTCGAATTTCAAATCCTTGTGTTTATTCAAATCACTTGAAATCATAATAACAATTCAAAATCCTTCGAATTCCTGAATAACTTGTTTTTGCAAAACAATTTCAAAACAAAATCTTTGGTAGTAATCCGTCACTTTAGAAACTCGAAAATGAACACCGATGATGTATCGATCCATCATCGGAATCTATTTCCCAGCAATCCAGGTGAGTTCAATACTATATCACTTTCAGTTTGAAAAACATTTTCAAAATCTCCCAGGAACTTAAAATTTCCTTATTTTAATTCCAATCTGATTTAAATTCAGATTTACTTCATTTCATTTCATATACTTTACTTATATGAATTCTGATCAGTTATTTACATAACCATTTCACTTCTTATAACCTCATTCGATTATAATAACAACCAACACAACCAATTATACTATGTTAATTTCAAAACATACCATGTCGGTTCATCGTGTTCAAGTGTTTATAAAACTCCTACCGATACAGTGGATCAAACTGATTGACCAGAATTTATAAGCCACTCAACCAATAAATCTCCACAATATAAATCACTTTATATTAACTAACAAATACGCACTCGTAGATATACACTCAAACTCAGTCTAGGATATTACTAATCCCATCTCTACTGAATCACGCCACAGAGCCAAGGTATTAACTAAACTTGAGCTCTGATACCAACTGTAATGACCCGAAAATCCGGTCCAATTTGAGCTGACTAAATAACTCAAGCCCAACCCCAAATTACACTGGAAATTCAAGAAACTAATAGAAAGAAGATAGAGGGTGAGGATAGATAAGGTAGAAACTTAGAATAGAAGAAGAAGAAGAACATCATCGTCAGAGTAAACACGAATCTCACAGCGGAACGAATAAAATATAACATAACTTTTGAAATACAAAGTTATAACTGTTTATACATACCATTTTCAGAGTACAACATATAACATCACAGCGGAATAAATAATAGCTATCGACTGTTGAAGCCTCCTGCTCCAAGCTATCCAAGTGCATCTGTAAATCCCGACTACTTGACTGCCCGTACAAATTTAGGCACCCAAGAGT
Source organism: Allium sativum (assembly GCA_030737875.1). Classification (NCBI taxonomy): domain Eukaryota; kingdom Viridiplantae; phylum Streptophyta; class Magnoliopsida; order Asparagales; family Amaryllidaceae; genus Allium; species Allium sativum. The sequence goes on along the minus strand of CM060909.1, from coordinate 573,550,949 downwards.
TTAGGGAAAACAAAACAAATAAACTCCGGGTCAGTCATGTGACTGGTGTGAGTAAACTCAAATCATTTAAACAGGTATATGATATCTCATAAGACCACGCCGTGAATACGGAACGGGTTTTTCCCTTATGAGAATCCAAACATCTTTGAAAAGCAATATCATTCTGATATTATGATAATGTCTAAATACAAATAGATATCAGTCTAGTAGAAACGCTTGCATCTCACGTTCTACATATATAGTATACAATCAAAACCGCAGGTGCGTATTGGATGATTGGGTTTCCAACTATGACAAGGTATGGAACCACCTTCCGATCAGTGTACTCTAGGAATGATACACTGGAGTTCAACAAGAACATCTTGCAACTCAGCCACACATGACCGACCACTCATTTCGCTTGAGTGTATCGAATGTACATCACCAACGGTTGGGATCAGCAACCGTTCCCGTATATATATATAGGACAGCATTGATAGATTTAAGAAGCAAATGAATATTCTCTAGATAGGTGATTATACACCCTACTTCGGTGCGACCGACTTAGCCATGCTGCCTGCCCGATTTTTGTCATTTACCAGATGTGAGGCTAGAAGCTACGCTTACTTTCCATTCATTGATAACACGATCACTTTGAATGCCACATTATCAGATCCGTTAATCATTAGTTGAATCTGCACAAATAGATTCTGGATATTATGCGAAGGGAATAAATCCGTTGGCCACCATATATATTTGTACAGTCCAACTCTTTCGATCATTGGAACTATTCTGTCAGACATTCGTCCATATACGTTCGTTCTGGGACTGAACGAAACCGAAGGCACTATTCTGTAAACAGGACAGGCCTTGCACTTTATTCCGTCTTCAATTATCTTCATCGTATTTGATCACAACGCTTATGTCGATACGGAGTGGTTCTTCGGATAATAATCCAACCGGTCTCTCCATATTTACAACGTAAAATGGTCAAAACTTCGATAGTCTGTGATTTAACTATCAAATGAAAACATGTCGGTGTATAAACAACGATCTTAATTCCAAATGGAATTATCGATCCAATCATCAATCATATATATATATATATATATATATATATATATATATATTCATATTTCCTTATTTTCTAAAAACTAGTAAATATACATTTTCAACATTGGAAAACATTTCCAATCCTCATTTACGCATCACTATCATTCCACAACTATTAGTCCCTAACTGTAAACTAGTAAGAGAACAATTCTCTAAGTATAAACCCCGAAGGCCGAAACCAACATCAGATCAACACTCAGAAAAATATTCAACTTACCAATCTCTAGTCAGTTTCTAATATTGTTTAACTCTATTTGATTTACTCTTATTCGAATACTATAAGTCGATTAACTCTATTGATTTAACTCTATCGAATAACTAAATTCGATAAACTCCTTTTGATTAACTCTATCGAATAACTAAATTCGATAAACTCCTTTTGATTAACTTTATCGAATAACTAAATTCGATAAACTCCTTTTGATTAACTTGTATTCGGTTACTAAATTCGATTAGCTAATATTAGACTTTTCTTATTCGATTAACTAATATTAGACTAACTCAAATCAGGTTATTTCTAATTGAATGACTAATATTCAATTACTCTATTTCGATTATCTCTTTTATATCTCGTCAATTTCCTTTTTATAACGTTTATTTTCCGTTACAACTATTTCTTTTTTTATAACGTTTACTTACCGTTACAAATATTTCCTATTTACGACTTCTATTTACCGTTACAAATATTTCCTATTTACAACTTCTATTATGATTTTCTAAATACTCTATTTTCAAATTGTTTTCCTTTTATAAAATCGGTTGATTTTATAAAACTCCTTTGTTTCAATATACATTGAAATATTCCTTTTTACATCCCAGGGTTTCTTATGATATTTAAAATATCAAACAACGATGATCAATATCGTTCTAACATCCATAATCAATAACAGATTATAAATCACAACATATATCACAATATATGAAAACAGTAAAATAATCGTTGAGGAACCCAGTCGGATTCCTCCAACCAGTCTCCCTGCATCCACAGATGTTACACAGTATAATATATATCATATTTCATTTCAATATGAAATATTTTACTGGACAGAATCAATGTTTGATTTACGATATAATATACGACTATATCTACATTTTCAATCAAATCTATTTAACAGTCCAGTTTAACAATCAATATACAGTAGTCAACAAAATAAAGTACAATTTATATTAAAATATAAATTGAGGAGAGTTAGTGAGTTTTACTCACCTGGGCGTGTTAACCGTTAAATACGATTTACGACTGTCGATTTTGATCACACAATTTATTTTGCAAATAAAATTCCAACTCAGTTCCAGTGTCTTCGTTTTGATCGAATCATCGTACTCGTGTTCAGTTCTTTCTTTGTTCCTCTTTATTTGCCAACCGTAATCCTTGAAACCCGGTATTTCCTTGTACACGCTATTCTATTCTCTTTATATTGTGTTAAATCAATAATAACGGCCCATGTCCGAAACTACTCAGCCCGCGTGAGCAGCACATTCTTCTCCAAAAGATTGAGCTGCTTTAACATTTGTTCATGCCACAACAGTAGGCCATTTCCGTGCGTCATTCTTTATCTCTCCAGTCCATTTATTCACCAATTTGCAAACCGTAAACACCATCATCTCTGCACCTTCCAAAACACAACGCTACTCTTGTTAAAACGTGTATTCCCACTTCACCAAACCAAGGATGCCACACTCCTGTACTTCTCATTTTCACGTGACACACGCTGCTTCCATCAAAACTATACTACTTCATTTCCAAATTCTGGGCTCACGCATGAACCCACACCACCACTACATCTCGAACTCCTACCCCAAATGGTGGTCTCCAGTCCCCACCCAACGTTCGCCGCCCCCTTCTTGAATCCCTTCTAACAAAACTCCACTGCAATTTTCTCCTCCATCTCCTTTACTGCACATGACTCATTTCCTTCCCTGTTTTTATGTCCGCACCACTTCTTGCATCGCCCTCCCCAACTCTTTGTTCACCACTACCGGTGATGCGGCCACTGTTGGCAACACCGGAGCAGCGACCAGGGTCCGAGCCTTTGAACTTCACTTTACTCATTGCGTCCTCCATTCCCTGCATGAAACCGCTACAAGGCCTGTCTCGCTCCACCCTCCTGCCCATAACAGACATCACCGAATACTCCTTCCACACCATGTTATTCCATGCCATCATCGTGAAGCCCATACCCGCAACTGACATACTTTGAACACCAATCATTTTTCACATAGCACTACTGACCAGCGGCAATTGGCTCCCTCACATCCGCGACTCTCTGGCAACCGTGGCGACGACAACCCATCTGTAGCACCCGAAACCGCCCGAGCCTTCTGCGAACAGATACCGGAGCCTGCATGTTCCCATTCTCACGTTTTCATCCCACTCGAGTTCTGCGTCTTTGATCCCTTTTGGTTTTCTATTTTTATGAGGCTACGTTTTCATTTCAGGTTTTCGGAAAATCATCACTGAACGGATGTGCTATGTTATTTATATAGGATATATGAAGCTTAGTGGTTAAGGCATGTACGGTACTAGGTATACAGTAAAATGTATAGTGTAGGCCAGCAGGAAATTTATTACTTTGTCTTGTCTTCTCGGATCTGCGTTGAAAAAGGAATACTTCAAGTTGAAGGGGGCAATTAAATACTTAGGTGTTAAGTAAGCAAGGGCACGTCTGCTGTCTTCTCCTCTATTTTTGATTAGCCTAGACACAGTGGTTGCAGTAGAGAGGTAGTCACTAGTCAGCCCTATTCCTTTGAGATGAAGCTAAACAATTATAATGTAATATATTTTCTTTGTCACGAAGTCTTGTTGAAAAGATTGGTATATATATTTTATATTCTTCTTTGTTGCCAGAGGACTCAAAACGTATAGATATTTTATAAGTGGAAGTGACCATTCGAATTGAGTGGAAAGCCAAATACAGCGTACGTGGTGAATGATCAAAAAAAAATATGATTAACCCTTTTTACTTCTCAGCTAAGGCTTCTTATAATATATAAAACGTAATAATATATGTCTGGTTTAACGCTGTCACCTTAGCCTGGTTAATACGTATGTTTGCTCAAGTCTTAAATGGTCTTGGCACTTGTTTCATAAAGCTTCATTCCCGAATGAACTGCTAATGACAGAAATAGAAATACCATTGTGACAAGCAATGTGTCACGATTCCAAAAATATAATAACATCGGTAGTTTAACTCATATTGTGAAACCCCAAAAATATTATCACAGGGTGCAAAATACTCCAAAAAAAAAAGTTGCTTATTTAATTAATTAAAAATTACCATAAAATTCTAAAAATTAAATTATCACTACTTCCCAAAAGAACCTTGTCTAAATTCAAACCCGATCTCTAGTTATATCGAATAATCCGTTATGGTCGATAAACGATTCTGTAGCGACTATTTTAAAATTTGATTTGGACATATCTCAAAATCTACACGACGAAATCTTGAATTTTCTTTTACACTAGAAAGATATACTCCACCAGCTCCGTGCGTTTCTTGTTTCACAGAAATCCGATTTAAAACGAACTCTGTACATTCAGTTGAAGTTCGAATCGCCAAATTACGAACTGCAGTGCCATTTCGAGCTCGAATTATAATTATATTAAAATTCTACCTTCTAACGTCGACGATTAAATAATATATTCGTTATTTAAATAATTAAATAAGTTAATTATTACACCGTCAAATATCCGGGTCACTACAAAAATCGTGAACCGCTATTTTAGCGTACCGACTGTCATTAAAATGTTATAACGCTATTTTGAATTCAACGAAATAGATTATACAATTTAATTTGAATGTATACAAAATAACCATATTAAATTAATATAATATAATTTTAATTCGAAAACAATTAATTCTCTGATAATAAATTATTTATTATTATCGTTCATATTCAAATACTACTTCTCTACATCATTTGAATCCTTCTGGCTTAGTTATAAATTTCGTATTGAATTATTTTAAATTCTCGTATTACGATGATTATCAAAATAAATCATATTTCGATTATTTAATCGATAACCCAATAAAATACCGTTTATATTATAAATTCAATATTTAAAACCATACTAAATATTTAAAATAAATCGACCAAAAATCCGGGTCGTTACATATCACTTAAAATATCTTATTTATTTTTCTAAATAAATATTCCTTTTATAACTTTCTTTGATTTTATAATTATTTTCTTTTATAAAATCCTTTCTTTTTTACGAATAAAATCCATTGATTTTATATAAATAATTTATTTTCAAAATACACTTTAAAAATCCCCCTTTCCACATCCCAATATTTCTTACGGTATTTAAAATACCAAATACAGTGATTGATATCATTCAAACACACATAATCCACAACAGATTATATATATCACACCATATATTACAATATATGAACAGAACAGTATTATAAATATTGAGGAATCCAGTTGGATCCCTCCAACCTGTTTCCCTGCACCACAGATGTTAAAAAATATAATTAACATATATTTCATTTCAATATGAAATATACTATTAACAGAATCAATATTTGATTAACGATTTATATATATATATATCATTATCTATAATTTCAACCAATACATAAGCAATTCAACCAAACAGTTAACACACAGCAATCAACAGATAATTATCAGTTCTAAAGATATGTTGTAAAAATATAACTATTCAGAGTTGGTGAGTTTTACTCACATTGGACGATCATCGTTAATAATGATAACCATTGCTTGATTCAGACGGACAATTTATTTTGCAATAAATTGTAATGGGCTCCAATTCAATCCAAGTCAGTTCCATTGTGTAGGCGCCATCCTTACGATCCCAACGGATCTTGTTTCGTCAGATTCCGTTAGCATATGTTCAAGTTATAAGGTTTACAAGTTATACACTTTAATTAAAAATAAAAACTTGGATTTTAAACACCTAAATGGGCCTTACCCTAACAACATCAGCCCACCCAACTTGTTAAAACCCGACATGCTTCAAGCCTTCTTCTTCCTGATCGAACACAATAAACCCGTCGCTCCTTCTAAAATCTCGTGGCCGAAACTTCCTTCATTTCTCTCCATCGTTTCCAACTTCGAAACCACCAAACTCCTTCACTGAACCTCCTCTTCTTGACCGCCTCCTTCGTTTTGAACTCGATATCAACATCGACATCGCGAGCAACAGACTTCAGAGATTGGTGCGACAAAAATGTCCACCGTGCTCCATGAAATGGTGCATACAGGTGTGGTTTCCCTTCCCAATCCTGAAACTAACGTCGGTTTCCATTCTCGATGCTTCAAACTTACGAAAAATCCAACCCTAGAACTACGGGTTCGAACTGGAACCACAAAAATTATGATCGCACCCATTGAAATTGGTACGAGCGTGGAGACTAACTCGCTTGGGATTCAAATATATCCCTTTGCTGATTTTAGGAATTTTCCTTTGATTGTTGTGATTTTATGAAGATCGGTTTTTTTTTTGTTTCCTTTTTCTACAAGAGGCGCGATTTTTCTTGACCTGTGAAGGAGTAGAATTAGGTTTAGAATGGGATGAGGTGTATTTATAGAAAGCTATAAATAATTTTATATTCATTATTTTATTTTACTTTAAGCAACCGCTAATTTTATTTGTCTTTAAAATTTCCTGTGATCGCACACGATATCCAAAAATCGCGAAAGTGGACATACACCTTCAGTTCGACATTACGGACCCAACGAAAATGGTTTCGTCGAATTCCAACTTCATTTGCTCACACAGCGTATTTTTAACCGTCAAAATATTGATTGTTTTTCACATTAAAAATCCATACGGCCACATACTGACTTCAAAAATCACGAAACTTGGAATTTAACAATAATTTAATATTATGGATCCAACAGAATTAGTTTCGTCGAAAACAGAGGTCGTTTGCAAAACTGGCTATTTTTAAAGCTCTAAATAACCCATTTAAATATATAAATATATTTAAAAACAATTAAGTTAAATATAAATAAATATATATTATGGTATATATATTCACATAGACTATCGTATAGCTCCAATTGGATTTATAACTCGATATTCAAATCCTGGTTGAACCAATATTCAATTTATATTTAAAAATCCTTTTATAATATAAATAAATCGTTATAAATTATAAAGGAATTCCATAGCAACTTTTCTAAAATTTGATTTGGACATAAATCAAAATCTACACAATGAAATCCTGATTTTTCTCTTCCACTAGAAAAATATACTTCACCAGCTCCGAACGTTTCTTGTTTCACAAAAATCCGATTTAAACGGCTTCTGTATATTCAATTGAAGTTCGAATCGCCAAATTACGAACTGCAGCGCCATTACGGGCTCGATTATAATTATAATATAATTATACGTTCAAACTTCGTTCAAATAATATATTCGTTATTCGAATTCAATTCCAAACTGAATTATATATATATATATTTTAAATTGTCCAGTTCACATTACATTGTCAATTCACTATTTCTGACTATTTCAAAAATTAAATATATTATTTAATTATTTCATTAATTAAATATTCAATATAATTTTAGTTAAACAACCATTTAATTCTCTGAATCACTATTTAAATAATTAAATAAATTAATTATATATCGCTGAAAATACGGGTCATTACATTCTCCTCCCCCCCCCCTCTTAAAATAATTTCGTCCTCGAAGTTGCTAAGCTAGAAAAATGCTACTAACTCTACTAACTAGATTTAAAATCTATCGGTTTAATTCTTCACCTCAGTTTCAACTGAACCAATTTATTTCAAATAAATTATTAATTCATTCTGGATAACTAAAATTTTCAAAAATCCTGAAAATTTTCTAACACCCGGAATTTTCGAAAAATTTCGCCAACGCCTCCTTTGTACCGGCCAATACATCAAACCACAACTCGCCTCTCTAGGCCTTCTCCAACCCAAAAAAAAATCAAATAGCCAAGCGGCTTGCCAAATCGGCTCATAAATTCCAAACTCATATATAATATAAACTTGTACCTTTTTGTTGGGCATATCATTATATCCCTTCCATCTGCTAATATCCAGCATATACCAATGTCATCCCAATCAATTTATCCTCCCATCCAATCATTCGCTTATATCCAAACCAAATTCAATTCAAACTCCAATATCAAATTTCAAACTCTTAACTCATCAACTACATTCCATCCTCGATTATTCCATAATCAAATTCAGATTTATTTAACTTAGTTCAAGTTAAATTCTAATTTATTTATTAAATTTTTACCATCTCAATTTATTTAACTTAATAAGTTAAATTTTAAATTCCAAAATTTAAATTTTTGGGTTTCATTTCAAATCCATTTGAAATCATAATACCAATTCAAAACCTTTGAATTTCTAAACAACTTCTTTTCTCAAAACAATTCAAAAACAAAACATTTGGTAGTAATCCGTCACTTAGAAACTCGAACATTAACACTGATGGTGCTGCAGTCATTATCAGAATTATTTTCCAGTAATCGGGGTGAGTTCAATACTATATCACTTTCAAAACATTCTTAAACATTTCCATTTTGAAATTCCTTCAAAATATTCTTCACACTGCTTGAAAACATTTCAAAATCTCCCAGGAACTTAAAATTTCCTAAGTTTAAATTCCAAATTATGATTTAAATTCAGAATTAGTTTATCAGTTTTCATATGTTACACTTATATGAATTCTAATTGGTTATCCATAACCATTTCACTTTTTATAATCTCATTCGATTATAATAACAACCAACACATTCAATTATACTATATTATTACCAATATAGTTACCTCCTTTATATCAAATATAATTTGGGTAAAATTACTTCATTTACCCACTTTCCAAACATACCATGTCAGTTCATCGTATTCAAGTGTTTATAAAATTCCTACTGATAAAGTGGATCAAACTGATCGTCCAGAATTCATAAACAACTCAAATAACAAATCTCCATAATATAAAACCAATTTATATTGAATAACAAATACGTTCACTCGTATGTATGCACTCAAACTCAATCTAGGGTATTACTACCCTATCTCTACTGAGTCACGCCACAGAGCCAAGGTAATACTTAACCTTAAGCTCTGATACCAACTGTAGTGTCCCGAGCTTCCGGTACAATATGAGTTAACCAAATAACACCAGTCCAACCCAAATTACACTGGAAACCAGAAAACTAATAGAAAGAAAATAGAGGGTGAGAATAGATAAGACAGAAACTTAGAATAGAAGAAGAAGAAGAAGAAGAACATACAACATCAGAGTAAACACGAATCTCACAGCGGAACGAATAAATATATTTCATAACATATCTTTGAAATAAAACAATATCTGTATACAATACCATTATTAGAGTATAACACTTAAAACACAGCGGAAATAACAATCTATATAATCATGAAACCTCCTACTCCAGCACTTCAAGTATCTGTAAATCCCGAATACTTGACTGCCCATACAAAGTTGGCCACCCAAGAGTTTAGGGAAAACAAAACAAAATAAACTCTGTGTCAATCATGGGACTGGTGTGAGTAAAACAGTTTAAGCAATCAAACGATATCTCATAAGACCACGCCGTATAACGGAACGGGTTTTTCCCCTATGAGAATCCAAAGAAAATCTTTATATCAAAATTCTTTTGATATTATAATAGTGTCTATCAACCACAATATAATAATCATCTAGCAGAACGCTTTCATCTCACGTTCCACATATACAGTATACAATCAAAACCGCGAGCACTTATTGGGTAATGGATTTCCAACTATGACAAGATATGGAACCACCTTCCGATAGTGTACCTCTAGAGAGGAATACACTGGGTTCAACAAGAACATCTTGCAACCCGGCCACACATGACCGACCACTCATTTCACTTGAGTGTATCCAATGTATATCACCAACGCTTGGGATCAGCAACCGTTTCCTGAATGGGACAGCATCGGATTTAGATTAAAGAAGTAAATGAAACTCTAGATCAGGTGACAATACACACTAATTGGCAATCAACCACTTAGCCATGCTGCCTGCCTGATTTTTGTCATTTCCTGGTTGTGAGGCTAGTGGCCACGCTTATTTCTAACAGATCACACATTTATTCACTTTGAATGTCACATTGTCATACCCGCCAAATCACAAATTGATTTCCCCAAAAATACAACGGGTATACAGCTAAGAGAAATGAATTTCTCCACCACCAAACGTATATACGTTTGAAGAGATCAACTTACGCGATCTATTAAATATACTCTGTCAGACATTCTTCCATACGAGCCATCCTGGGACTGGATAATCCGAAGGCACTATTCTGTAAATAGGACAACCCTTGCATAACTCCGTCTTCGATTATCTTCATCATATTCGATCGCAACGCTAATGCCATACGGAGTGGCTTTCAGATAATGAATCTGATCCCGGTCTCCCCGTATTGACAACGGAAAAATGGTCAAAAACTTCGATAGTCGGTGAGTTAACTATAAAGAAAACGTGTGCAAACAACGATATTATTTTCGAATGGAAATTATATCGATCAATCATCATTCATCATTTATCTCTTAAATTAATTTATCATTAATTTATTCATTCTCCACTTCCTGTTTTCGTATATATACAGAAATTCCTATTTTTTAAATTTAGAAAATATATGTTATTAATCATTGGAAAACATTTCAATCTCTTTTCCACGTATCACTATCATTCCAGTATTCTTTACCATCCAACATTTCATTTTCTATGATTAGAAAATATCTCTGATTATATTTGGAAAACGTTTCCAAAACTCATTCCTTGGATTTAAACAGATGTTTAAATAAAACATCGATATGCCAATTCACACCATTACCTTCATTAACTATATTCACTTAACCGAACTTTACTATCAGACCTTAACCATTCCTTAGTTACAAACGAAGTCAATCAAGTTGGGGTATAACTACCTCTCAGACCTTAACTGAACATCATTTCTAACTTCAAAATAGACAAAGTTTACCTTCTAAATCCTTAACAAACTTCCTTACGTAACTCTCAGATTCTATTTACGAATCCATTTCTTTTACAGAAATCATTTGATTATAACAATAGTGTTCTAATCCCTATTTCTGAAATATCTAACTTCAAAATATAACTTTTATTCCTTAATTTAACTAAATAACTTAATAGACAATTTATAAAGAAATCATTAAATCTTGATTAAAAATGGAAAGTGTACTTTCCCGAATTCGATATAATCGAATTCCAATGTATAACCCTCTTTCGAAAAATCTCTATTCGTTAACTCCTTTTCGAATAAACTATATTCGATAACTCTTTTTCGAATAAACTGTATTCGATAACTCTTTCTTGGAATAACTATATTCTATAATCTCTCTCCGAATAACTATATTCAATTAACTCTCTTCGAATGATTTACATTCGATTAACTCTCTTCGAATGATTTACATTCAATTAATCTCCTTTAATTCTATTCGAATAAACTATTTTGAATAACTCCTTTGGATTGACTCATTTGCATTAACTCGGTTTGATTAACTCATCTTGACTAACTTAACTCGATTAACTCAACTTGATTAACTTACTTGGTTAACTCAACTTGACTAACTTACTTGATTAACTTACTTATTTAACTCTGCTAATTTAACTCCTATCGAATAACTAATATTCGATTAACTTATATTCGAATAATTATGTCTGTTTTAACTTTATTTCGAATGACTAATAATCGATTTAACTCCATTCGCTAGACTCTAGATTGCAGCGATCACAATGGTTACGCCTGATTCCCTCAGGAAACATCCGACCGCCATAGGCTATCTACAGCCCTGCGAATTACGCTAGCAGTCGTATGAAATGGTAACTCATCCTGAATAACTATGTTTGACTAACTCTATCTCAAATAACTATATTCGATCAACTCTAATTGAATAACTAATATTCAATTAATCCTAATTCGGTTAATTATGTTCAATTAACTCTATCCGGTCTACTCTTACTGGTAAACTCTACCTAATTAACTCTAACTGGTTAACTCTAATCGATTAACTCTAACTCTAATCGATTAACTCTAACTGATTAGCTCTAACTGGTTAACTCTAACTGATTAGCTCTAACTGGTTAACTCTAACTGATTAACTCTAACTGGTTAACTCTAACTGATTAACTCTAACTGGTTAACTCTAGTCGATTACTCCAATTCGATTAACTCTAATCGATTACTCTAATTCGATTAACTCTAATCGATTTCTCTAATTCGATTAACTCAAATCGGTTTCTCTAATTCGATTAATTCTATTCGATTTCTCTAATTCGATTAGCTCTATTCGATTTCTCTAATTCGATTAACTCTATTCGATTACAAATACTTCCTTTTCTATTTTCTATATTTATTTCATATAAATATTTCTTTATATAATTCTATTTACTTTCCAAATAAATATCCCTTAAAATATCTTATTTATTTTTCTAAATAAATATTCCTTTTATAACTTTCTTTGATTTTATAATTATTTTCTTTTATAAAATCCTTTCCTTTTTATATATAAAATCCATTGATTTTATATAAATAGTTTATTTTCAAAATACACTTTAAAAATCCCCCTTTCCGCATCCCAGTATTTCTTACGGTATTTAAAATACCAAATACAGTGATTGATATCATTCAAACACACGTAATCCACAACAGATTATATATCACATCATATATTACAATATATGAACAGAACAGTATTATAAATATTGAGGAATCCAGTTGGATCCTTCTGACCTATTTCCCTGCATCACAGATGTTAAACAATATAATCAACATCGATTTCATTCCAAATATGAAATATTCTACTAAACAGAATCAATATTTGATTAATGATTTATATAAATCGTTATCTATAATTTCAACCAATACATAAGCAATTCAACCAAACGGTTAACACACAGCAATCAACAAACAATTAGCAGTTCTAAAAATATGTTGTAAAAATATAACTGTTCAGAGTTGGTGAGTTTTACTCACATTAGACGATCATCGTTAATAACGATAACCATCGCTTGATTCAGACGGACCATTTATTTTTCCATAAATTGTAATGGGCTCCAATTCAATCCTAGTCAGTTCCATTGTGTAGGCGTTGTCCGTACGATCCCAACGGATCTTGTTTCGTTAGATTCCGTTAACATATGATCAAGTTATAAGGTTTACAATTTATACACTTTAATTAAAAATAAAAACTTGGATTTTAAACTCCTAAATGGGCCTTACCCTAACAACATCAGCCCACCCAACCTGTTAAAACCCAACTCCCTTCCAAGCCTTCTTCTTCTTGATCGAGCACAATAAACCCGTCACTCCTTCTATTATAAATCTCATGGCCGAAACTTCCTTCACTTCTCTCCATCGTTTCCAACTTGGAAACCACCAAACTCCTTCACTGAACCTCCTCTTCCTGACCTCCTCCTTCGTTTTGAACTCGATATCGACATCGTCATCGCGAGCTACAGACTTCAGAGATTGGTGCGACAAAAATGTCCACCTGCTCCATGAAATGGTGCATATAGGTGCGGTTTCCTTTCCCAATCTCGAAACTAACGTCGGTTTCCACTCTCGATGCTTCAAACTTATGAAAAATCCAACCCTAGAACTACGGGTTCGAACTGGAACCACAAATTTATGATCGCACCCATTGAAATTGGTACGAGCGTGGAGAGTAACTCGCTAGGGATTAAAATATATACCTTTGGCAATTTTAGGAAATTTCCTTTGATTGTTGTGATTTTATGAAGATCAGATTTTCTTTGTTTCCTTTTTCTACTGGAGGCGCGATTTTTCTTGACCGGTGAAGGAATAGAATCAGGTTTAGAATGGGATGAGGTGTATTTAAAGAAAGCTATAAATAATTTTATATTCATTATTTTATTTTACTTTAAGCAACCTCTAATTTTATTTGTCTTTAAAATTTCCTGTGATCGCATACGATATCCAAAATCGCGAAAGTGGACATACACTTTCAGTTCGACATTACGGACCCAATGAAACTGCTTCATCGAATTCCGGCTTCGTTTTCTCACACAACGTATTTTTAACCGTCAAAATACTGACTGTTTTTAACATTAAAAATCCGTACGGCCACATACTGACTTCAGAAATCACGAAACTTGGAACTTAACAATAATTTAATATTACAGATCCAACAAAATTAGTTTCATCGAAAACAGAGGTCGTTTGCAAAACTGACTATTTTTAAAGCTCTAAATAACCCATTTAAATATATAAATATATTTAGAAAACAATTAAATTAAATATAAATAAATATATATTATTGTATATATATTCACACAGACTATCGTATATATATTCACACAGACTATCGTATAGCTCCAATTGGATTTATAACTCGATATTCAAATCCTGGTTGAATCGATATTCAATTTATATTGAAAAATCCTTTTATAATATAAATAAATCGTTATAAATTATAAAGGAATTCCATAGCGACTTTTCTAAAATTTGATTTGGACATAAATCAAAATCTACACAATGAAATCCCAATTTTTCTCTTCCACTAGAAAAATATACTTACCAGCTCCGAACGTTTCTTGTTTCACAGAATTTCGATTTAAAACGGATTTTGTATATTCAATTGAAGTTCGAATCGCCAAATAACGAACTGCAGCGTCATTACGGGCTCGATTATAATTATAATATAATTATACGTTCAAACTTCGTTCCAATAATATATTCGTTATTCGAATTCAATTCCAAACTGAATTATATATATTTTAAATTGTCAGTTCACATTATATTGTCAATTCACTATTTCTGACTATTTCAGAAATTAAATATATTATTTAATTATTTCATTAATTAAATATTCAATATAATTTTAATTAGACAACCATTTAATTCTCTGGATCACTATTTAAATAATTAAATAAATTAATTGTATATCACTGAAAATACGGGTCGTTACAGAAACCCTATTAACGGGGACCATTTCAGCAGTAACTCACATAGATGTATCACGGTACCCTGAACTAGGCAGGGTAGGGCACAATTACTGGGTTGATTATAAGCGGTCAAAATAGCGGCAGAGGGTGCAACAGTGTAGTTCCGACGGAGTATGGGCGTGCACGTGCTCTGGAGTGGAAAAGCAGGCAATGGGCATCAGTAGTTTACACTGTGCATCTTGAATCGTGTCGGGTTGCTATCATAGGAATTTATACACCTTATGCTAGGACCAGCATAGGGTATCTACATGCAAAAGAGGGCCGATTGACACAGACACAAGGAAAATTAATACAAGTAGGGAGCCGATCGATAGGGTAGTAAGGGTACATCTAACATCTTCACGGCAATTAGGATGATTGGGGTAAGATCCTCATACTAGATTTACACCTGAAGGCTACCACAATTGCAGGGTTGGGATCACCTTATTATATAACACAGGATACTAGTTGGGACACTAGTAGGGGATACCGATCCTTTTTCACAGGATACTAGTTGGGACACTAGTAGGAGATACAGATCATTCTATAAAAGACACTAGTTAGGATACTGGTTAGTTGGTGCAGAGAAAATAGGAAATCAGAGAAAGAACCGAAGCGCATTCTGCTTATCTTGCCTTATCATATCTTATGCTAATCTTATGTTATCTTGTTATCCCTGTTATCACGGTATTGTCTTAGATTCAGTTTATTCATGTCATGTTACTATTACCTGTTTACATATTGAAAATCACTGGACTTACCAGACTTATGTCTGACCTAGTTTTGTTTCGCCTCTCTTCTTCCATCCCCACCCCCCCAGGTAGACAGGGAGGGAATAACTCAGCTTAGTTTGGACCGTTTCACTTTCCAAGCTTGAAGATTCTTTGATGTATTTCTTTGGACTCTCTTTTTCACTGCTATGGCTGGCTCATGCTTTATTTGGGGAATACTATTGTCATTTTATGCTTCTTTATTTTGTTAAACTAGACAGATACTTTGTTGTACTGGGTATTGGTGTTTTTGGTGTTAGAAAACAATCTTTGTACAGGCTATTTTACCAAGCTGCTGTTTTATCAATGAAGTAAAGTTTTTTTTTCTGCTGCTTTATTTGTCTGTCTTGTAATTTATCTGCATCTTTTACCTATAACGCTTCACTGAAGTTAATGCATTCCCTTTGTGAGTGACATTAATGGAGATGGGGTGTTACATGTATAGCCGGGTTGCAAGATGTTCTTGTTGAACCCAGTGTATTCCTCCCTAGAGATACACTATCGGCAGGTGGGATCCATACCTTGTCATATTCGGAATCCAATCTCCAATAAGCGCCCGCGGTTTTGATTGTATGCTATATATGTGGAGCGTGAGATGCAAGCGTTCTGCTAGATTCTATTTATTTGTATTTAGACACTATCATAATATCAGAATAAGATATTGATTTCAAAATGTTTTGGGTTATAGTAAGGTAAAAACCTTCCGTATTTTTGTGTGGGCTAGTCTGAGTATTATCCTTTTATTTCAAAAGGATTTTCAAAGTTAAACAAGTTGTTTGTGCTATGAATTTATCACTGCACGTATTCCAGACTGATCCGGGTGAATTTTGCTTTGCTTCAAATGTGCTCGTGTCAGACCGAGTATATTTACAGGTTAGATTTCGCTTGGAGTTCCAGAGAAGGAGTTGAAGTCGAGACGTATCCCATATATTTACTGGTACTAGTTATTTCCATTGTGTGTTGTATTGGTCTGAATACATACTCTGATGTTGTAATCATATATATACAGTTCTTTTGTATAAAGTATTATTGATTGTTATATTTTGTCCATTCCGCTGTGAGACTATGATCTTCCTATTCTTCTATTCTAATATTTATTTCTTTTCTCACCCTCTAACTTCTTTCTATTAGCTTTCTGGGTTTTCGATACTTGAGTTTGGACACGGAATGTATTAATGTCTGAATTCGAGTATCGAAATTCCGGGTCGCTGCATGTTTTCTACAAATAGAATCTTTTCTACGGTTGGTCATGTTGTGTTCTAACATATAACTCCACTTAATGAGAATCCGGAGCTCAAACTACATCAAAGTTCCAAGCCTATAACACTCTTCTCTCTCAACATAATCTTCTCCCCCAAAGTATCACCCCCCCCCCAAATAGTAATAGCATAATCATCAATGAATTTACCAGTCTTTGTAGAAATAATTGATTTACAATTTAAAAACAAATCGTTTTGCTCTGATACCCATCTGTTGTGCGAAAATTGCACAAATGCAGAAGCAATACAAAAAGAGGGTCTAACTTGTTGATTAATTATCAACCGCCAACTCAATGAAAAATAACCACCAAACAAAATAGAAGAAAAGTAGAAGACACAAAGATTTAACGCGGTTCGGCTATGCCTACGTCCACGGACCCAACAGCTTTTCTTTATTTCACTGAAGAGAGTACAAAAGAGAACATAAGAGAGAAATTACAAAATTATAGGTAGTAGGTGGAGAGACCAACCTATAATTACAAATTGAATAAACAATTTCAACAAAGACTTGTATGAACTCAAAACCCCTAACTGATTAACAACAGAAATTAGGGTATACTGAAGAAGAGGATAATGGTGGATGTTCTCACACATTCATGCTCCACAAATATGAAGATATAAATAGGCTTCAGGATGAAAGGTTTCTTAGAGATGAAGAAAAACAATTTCCTCATTGCCTTGGAATCCCTCCAAATCTTCATGATGTGATTGCAATGTTAATGGAAAGAGAAGATCTTGATTTCCATATGTTTCTTTCTTGCATGATTCTCCAAGCCAATCACTTATCTCTTCATATTACAAAATCAATGAATATACATATTTACCTATTTATATATATCCATTGATTGATAAATTGATTATGTAATTAATTAGTTCCCTATCAAAATATCCTCTAATATATTTTCACATATAGAACAATTAATTGATTGAATCAATTAGCTAATTTCTTTCCCTTTTATCAAATATTTGAATCACAAATATTCAACACTTCACCTTGATTCAAATATAACAATCCCTCTTTATCATCAAATATCAACAAATTGTTGGGTCTACACCATCAAGCTCAATGTGAACTATATTGGGCAATATTGCCCAAGCAGAGCTTCCAAATCTTTCCAAAGCATAAGAAAGATAGAGAATACAAAAATTCTTTAAAAAATCCGATGAAGGAGACAAATTGTAGATACAGAAATCTGAGAGACAAATTGAGACATCATAGCGCGCTTCTCCTTCTACAACCTATATTGAGTGAGGACATGCTCAATATTATCTACTTCAACCTCCTTCTCAAGAATTTTACTAGAATTTTCTTCGTCAATACCAGTAGACTCACCAACAAGCCCTACAACTTTAAAAGTATAAGATGAAGAATCATCATTACAAATATGCTTACCAATAGGGCCAACTGAACTAAAAGCCTTTTGTGCAACTGAGCTCCACATAGATTCTGAACCTTTGACATCTTCGAATAAACCATGGTGTAACAACCCGCACCTCCGTTCACGCAAGATATTGTCCCCAACTTAGCCACCATATAGGTGTGGGGTTTTGTTCCTCAAAAGGCCTGGGCGTTAGTAAGAGATGCGCTTCTACTATATAAGTACCCACTTCACACAAGCTTCCACGATGTGGGACTTAGGGGTGTTATATTCTCACCTCCTACAGAGCCCAATGTCCCCGTTGGCTCACAAACACCTCACCCAGGCGCTGTGGTCCACACAAGAGCCACAATTCCGACTGGGTATTGGCTCTGATACCACGTGTAACACCCCACGTCCATTAATGTCACTCACAAAGGGAATGCATTAACTTCCATGGAGGTTATAAGTGAATACAGAACAGAAAAATTACAACAAGACAGATAATAAATAGTACTTGGAAATCTAAAACTTCATTTTATTGCAGCGGAAATTAAACGTGTTTGTTACATCATAAAACCATAGATCATAACCAAGTACAATATCCATCTTCATAAAAACAAAATACATAATCCCATTACATAAATAGCCATTAAAATGATAACAAGCTGGACTTTACTTCAACGGTCCAAGCTTTCCAAAGAGAGATGAAGCAATTCAATCAAACTCCACTAGAGCTGGGCCCAACCTGAGGACCTGGAGGGGGAAAAAGGATAGAAATAGAGGGGGTTAGACATAAAGTCTGGAGAGTATGATAATTCTAACAATACTACTATCAAAATAACTAGACTAAGGCATAAGCTGGAAGACAAGTAAATGTCTATGAACTCTTAGGAAGATAAAGATAGCGTTTAAGATAACGTTAAAGATAACGGTAAAGGCACACCTAATTACTAACGAATGATTACTACACTGCACCGCACATTACTACACTGCACCACACCAGTCACCCTATTGTTTGATCCCACTTGCTTCACACAGAAACTTTATAAATAGCCTTACGTACCCCTAGCTGACTACATAGGTGTCGTCTGCCCCTATCTCCACTAGGTGTACCCCACTACCCACTTTCGATCGGCTCCCTACTCGTAGATACCCGTGCTGGCCCCACAGTGGGGTGTATCACTCCCCTAAAGTGGCAACCCGATACAACTTGAGAATGCAGGGCTTATACCTACACGATGCAACAACGTCTTACCTACCAGCCCGGGTCCACACACGCATATGAAACCCGCTGGACTTGCGTTGCCACTGCTCCCCGTTTTGGCCTCTTACAGTCAAACCCAGCATGCGTGTCCCGTCCTCGACTTGGGTCGATCCCACAAAGATACGTTTGGGATATTGGTCGAAATGGGCCCCCACAAGCTACCCACCTAAGCTTGTCACTAGTATATCCCACTTAACCCTCTTAGTCATGTTCATTTACATGTGTGTTTGGTTAAGTCTTACTAATCGTATTTCACATGTCACTAAGGGCACCCCTAGATTCCTCGTGCCACCCAAGGCACCTACTTAACCCCCATGTCCCACTTTACATGTTTATCTAGTTAAGTATTTCTTAATTCATTCAGGCCATAACCTCATAAAGACCTCTCACATTAGACTGGCATTTATGGCAGCTGGATTTGCCGGGCGGGTCCGGGCAGTCTTACACCATAAAAGAGTCTAACCTCGTGTCTTTACAACTGTTATGCTTTAGTTTAGGCCTAGGACCTCTCACATTGGGCTGACATTTGTGACCACTGGATTTGTCGGGCGGGTCCGGGCAGGTTTACGTCACAAACGAGTCCAACCTCGTGTCCTAAGCATTGATTAACACTTAAAATCTTTTACCCCAGTTTTAATAATTCCCTATTCAAATTATTAATTAAGTCAACTTTTAATGATGTCCATAATTGACTCAATTATGGCCATCCACTTATGGCATGCAAAATCATATCAATTACACCCCAACTTTTAATATTAAATCCTTAATATTACCCCTACCCCACGTTTATACGTTCGCTTATTCAACGCATAATATAGGCTAGACTTGTATAGTCTAACACCTAGCACAAAGATAAATTATCACAACATATAGACAATTAAAATAAATCTAATCATAATAGAGGTGAAACTTGCATAAACTACACATGTTAAGGATCAAAAGGTGTCAACTTGTTAAATGTCTCAATTTATATGATATGATCATAGCCCAAATCTATACATAAACTTGCATATGGGGTTTTTAGGCAACATAATGATGGTGTGAACTAGCATAGGATATCACATATGTCATAGCATAATTCTAGATGTCATAATAGATGTCTTGGTATATGTTCATAACTTTTCTAATCAATCTAACTTGCATATGTGACTTGTCATATAGATCAACATAACCCAAACATGATGATTTAATTAATATGAACTAACTAGCATAGATGGTAACATCATGGCCTTTTTAACATGTATGATTCATCACAACTTAGCATAGAAACTTTCAACGTACATAACATCATCATAGAATGATTTACAACATATAAGATATCATCATCACATAACATTGGATTTACAATATATATGATAGCAAAAGGGGTTTACAACAACATATATGATAATTCACATCATCTACTCATAATCCATTCATAACTCAACCTAATTAAAATGATAATAATCTTGTTAAGATCATCATACTCACAATTTAGAGAAGAAAAGAGAGAGTTTTTCTTTGCTTTAGGGTTGAGAGAATTAGAATTGAATTTGCTTTTCTTCTTTCTTAGTTGGCGGCGGCTCCATTGATTTCCATGGCGATGGTAACTATTCTATTTTAATTAGGTTTAAGGTTAGCATTAGGATGTATTTATAGGTGTAGGAAATTATTTAGGACCATTAGATTAACCCTGAACCATGAGAACCAATCAAATGCAAAATCTGCATTTGAGCAAATCGGCCCACGGGTTGACAGCCAAACACCCTGGATTAACCCCTAGTCGACCCAGCAAGGCTCGGGCCGACCTCAAAAATGGGCCGGTTCGGTTATTCCCCCTCCCAATTCGTTGTTTTGAACTTTTTCGCATATTTATTTATTTAATTTTTAATTTATATATATATATATATATATATATATATATATATATTTCTCTACGCAACCCATTTCACTTAATTCTTTTCTAAAAATTAAGTATACTTTAATTTGTGAATTTTAATGTTATAAAATTACGGGGTGTTACATTCTCCCCTCCTTAAAGGATTTCGTCCCCGAAATCTCCAAGTCAAGAAGAATGTATATCCTACCATCTAATCGTCCATCTACTCAACCATCAAACACCAGCATCCATTGTCCTTAAAAGACTTCTAATGCTTTGATGTTTATATGCACAGTGTGTGTATATGTCCATATCTAATGCAAAATTAGGCGGTCTACTGATTCAGTCGACCTCCTTAGTGCAATTCATGATAGTGCCATGCGTCCAATATATATGCAAAAGATTCCTAATGATACATATTAATTCTATATGCGTGCACAACCATCCACCCGAATGCAGCAAATATATGATAATACAACCATTATACATCCATTTTACTAAATACATCCATATATATGCAATATGAAGTGACTGAGCCGATCTGGTGCCTAATAGTGTGTGTATATGCATCCACGAGCAACCACTAGCAAACACTTGCATCCACCATACATAACATGTCTCAAACACATGTTTCAACCATAGGATTATCCTAACTAAAGGTCAAAGATACTAGCGAGAGGATATACTAAAGATAAGATAAGTACAAGCTAAGCGATAAAGGAGAAATTAAAAGACATACCCTCAAAAAGAAAAGGGTATCGTGAACGCATCTTCTCTTCCGTTTCCCAAGTAGCGTTGCTCTCATCATCTCCCCATTGCACTTTGACTAGTCTGACCTCTCGATTCCTCAACCTCTTGATCTCCGACCCAAGAATGCACGTAGGAGCTCGTCGAATTGTCGCATCATGCTCTATCTCCACCTCTCTAAGCAAGCTCGGCTCTACCACTTCCGCGGTCTCGTGCAAGCACTTCCTCAAATGTGACACATGGAATACGTCGTGTACACCACTAAGTCTCTCGGGCAACTCCACTCTATACGCCATCTGTCCAATTTTCTCCTTAATAGGAAACGGTCCTACAAACCTTGGTGCTAATTTCCCAACTGACCCAAAGCGAACAACGTTCTGTGATGGAGATACTTTGACAAAGACCATGTCCCCAACTTCAAACTCGAGATCTGTCCTCCTCTTATCCGCATAAGATTTCTGCCTATCCTGTGCTGCTTTCATCCTCCTTTGAATCAAGTCGATCTTCTCCGAAGTCTCCCTAATCATATCGGGCCCAAGTAAGATCTTATCCGTAGATTCCCACCAACATGTAGGTGAACGACATGGTCTTCCATATAGAGCTTCGAATGGTGCCATACCAATGCTGGACTGAAAGCTATTATTATATGTGAACTCAACCAATGGAGGATGCTCTTCCTATGTACCCCCAAAGTCAAGGATACATAGCCTCAACAGATCCTCTAGAATGCGATTCACCCTCTCAGTCTGGCCGTCCGTCTGAGGATGATATGCGGTGCTCAAACATAACTGAGTCCCTACCGCCTCTTGTAAGTTTCTCCAAAATTCGCTAGTGAAAATAGGATCGCGGTCGCTCACTATGCTAGAAGGAACACCGTGCAAACGAACTATTTCTCGAACGTATACGGAGGCTAACCATGGAGCAGTCCTCTTACTCTTTACGGGAATGAAATGGGCACTTTTAGTAAGTCTATCTACTATAACCCAAATTCCCGTATTACCCTTCCTTGATCGCGGTAACCCATCCACAAAATCCATCGAGACACTTTCCCACTTCCATAGTGGAACCTCCAATGGGTGAAGCAACCCACCGGGTTTCTTTTGCTCCGCTTTTACTTGTTGGCACACCAAGCATCTAGCGACATACTCGGCCACATCTTTCTTCATGTCGGCCCAAAAGTAAACTCTCTTCATGTCTTTGTACATCTTGTACCCGCCGGGATAAATGGTCATCTTCGAATGATGTGCTTCGTCAAGAATAGTCTTCCTTAGGTCATCGTCTTTTGGTACACAAAGTCTACCGTCCCTACGTAACCAATCCTTATCGTCTAGGGTATATCTACGGAGATGGCTTGATGACTCCCCTCCTTTGAGTTTTTCTACTAACTCAACCAACTGCGGGTCGTCTCGCTGTGCCTCGCCAATCCGTCCCAAAAGCGTAGGTCTGACCTCCATGGATGCTAGCAAACCGGGTACGAAGTCAACGGAAGGTCTAAAGTCAAACATCGAAATGAATTCTAAACTTTGCCGCTCAACAAACAAAGGACTTAAGGATAATCTTTTTCTACTTAAGGCATCGACCACCACGTTACCCTTGCCAGGGGTATATGCTATCTCAAAGTCGTAGGACGCTAAGAACTCCATCCACCTTTGCTGCCTTAAGTTCAAGTCCTTTTGAGAGAATAGGTATTTTAAAGACTTGTGGTCAGTGAATAATTCGAATTTCTCGCCAAGAAGATAATGACGCCAAGACTTAAGCGCGAAAACAATAGCGGCCAACTCTAGGTCATGTGTGGGGTAATTCTTCTCATGCGCTCTCAACTGCCTTCCACCATAGGCTATTACCCTGCCCTCTTGCATTAAGACTGCGCCTACTCCTGTCTCACAAGCGTCAGTATAAACGGTAAACGGCTTACTCCCGTCTGGCAATACTAAGACTGGGGCTGAAGTCAAAGCTCTCTTCAAACGTTGGAACGCATCATCACAATCTACGTCCCATGTGAAAACTAGGTTCTTCTTCGTCAAGCGTGTCAATGGAGCTGATATCTTTGCGAAGTCTTTGATAAACTTCCTATAGTAGCCAGCCAACCCCAAGAAACTTCTCACTTCGGTAGCATTTTTAGGGACCTTCCAATCTTGGATGGCCACCACCTTCGCGGGATCCACGGCTATCCCTTCTTTGGAAACCATGTGCCCCAAGAACCGTACTTCCTTCCTCCAAAAGTGACACTTAGAAAATTTAGCCTTAAGGCTATGCGCTCGTAGGGTCTCCAACACTTCCCTAAGATGTAGGGCATGCTCTTCGTCATCCTTAGAAAAGATCAAGATGTCATCTACAAAGACTACCACGGATTTGTTAAGGTACTCCCTAAACACCCTACTCATCAAATCAACAAAATATGCTGGGGCGTTTGTCAAACCGAAGGGCATCACTAGCCATTCATAGAAACCGTCCGGAGTCCTAAAGGCAGTCTTGTCTATGCTATCCTCAGCCACTCTCAACTGATGGAACCCAGCGGCTAAGTCCAACTGCGAAAACACTGAGGCGCCAACTAACTGATCGAAGAGATCGTCAATCCTCGGCAGTGGGTGTCTGTTCTTCTTAGTAAGTTTATTAAGTTCTCTATAGTCCACACACAGTCTAAGGGACCCATCCGCCTTTGTGGCAAATACTACTGGAGCACCCCACTCCGGTATACTTCGTCTTATGAACCCCTTCTCAAGCAACTCCTTCACTTGCTTATCGAGTTCCCTCCTTTCACGTGGAGCCATGTGGCGTACTAGCAAAGATACTGGTTTCGCATTATCCACAAGATATATTCGAAAATCTATCTCCCGCTTCGGAGGCAAGCCCTTCACCTCCTCAAACACATCCGAATATTCTCGGACCACTCTAACAGATCGTAGATTTTCCTCAGACGCGTCAAGCGATTCTAGATAACTTAGCATAACCGAATTTATGGGATTACAGAAGATTTCGAGAGTGTTGCCAAGGCGAGTCACGAGCCTAACTACTCTCCTTTCACAATCAAGAACGGCTCCATTCCTGGATGACCAATCCATTCCTAAAATTAGCCCATAGCCCGTGAAGCCCAACACATAAGCATCACATCTAAATTCAACGCTAAGTATGGAAATTTTCAAATCCAAACACATCATGGACAAATAAGCTGAGCCCCCTATTGGATTCGAATCAACTAAGGGATCCTCTACTAAACTGGTGTTTAAGTGCAGTGATTCAACTATCGATGTAGAGATAAACGAATGTGATGCGCCCGAATCGAATAAGGTACGGACAGGATGATCAAACAGAAAAACTAAGCTTTCAACAGAAATGGTTCTACCTCGTTCTTGCAGCGGTGGGACCGCGAGATCCTGAACTTGTCCCCTAGCCTGCCCTGGTGCCATAAGAGCCTGCACCTGTCCTCCCGAGGTAGCTCCTGCCTTCTGCCCCTTCTTTGGGCAGTCCTTCACTAAATGTCCCGCATCGCCACAATGAAAACAGCCTGTCTTCTTTTTCTTTCGGCAATCCTTGCTGAGATGGCCTGGGGTTCCACAGTTAAACCACTTCTTCTTTCCCTTGCCATTATTGTCTTTTCCACCCTTCTTGTTTGGCTGTTGTGGTTTCTTCTGATCCCCCTTCTTCTCGGGTGCCTTATCAGCTTTAGCGCTTTTCTCCTCATGCATAAGCGCCATTTCTACTAACTTCTCAAAGGTGGCCCCCATAGGGATGTGGGTCATAGCCAACCCTTGTAATGGTTCAAGCCATTCACGAACCTCAGCGCCTTCTTCTCCGGCATGTTCACTAAGTCCAAGCCAAACCTTGCTAACTGATTAAATTTATTGACATATTCTTTCACTGATGAGCTTCCTTGCTTCAATGTCAAGAACCTTTCCATATATAGATTTTCTTCCGCCCTTGAGAGAAACTTCTCCTCGAACCTACGTCTGAAATCCGCCCAAGAGCCAACATGACGCTCCCCATTAGTGACCTCCCACCAAAACGAGGCCTCTCCCTTCATCAACCAAGCTGCTAAACGAACTCTCCTCCCTTCTTCTACTTCAAAGATTTCTAGCAATTCTTACACCTACTTAAGCCAATCTCTAGCTTCCACAAACGTTTCTGACCCTTGAAATGGTTTTCCACCCATAGCCTTGAATTCCTTGCACATCTTTGCAAAAGTATCTACGCGAGGAGGAGGAGGAGGAGGAACGGGTGCAACTGGTGGTGGAGGAACATTGGCTGGACCTGCAGCGGCCCTAGACTCCAATAGCCTCCTATACCATCCTGGCATCGTTACACCGTCGGGTAGATTAAGATCTTCAGCCATGCTGAAACGAAAAAGGAAAGATTCAAAATGGAGAATTCGAAAGATAAAGATATGTGGCTATTGGGGATTATGTTTTTCTTAAAAACTTTTCTCTTTAAATTTCTCATTAAAACATGTTTTTGAAAGCACTTCTTCCAAAAATAACTATTTTTCTAAAGTATTTTTATTTGTTCTGGTAACCTTAAGCTCTGATACTACGTGTAACAACCCGCACCTCCGTTCACGCAAGATATTGTCCCCAACTTAGCCACCGTATAGTTGTGGGGTTTTGTTCCTCAAAAGGCCTCGGTGTTAGTAAGAGATGTGCTTCTACTATATAAGTACCCACTTCACACAAGCTTCCACGATGTGGGACTTAGGGGTGTTACACATGGTACCATAGGAAATACCGCTTTCTCTCCGAATATGGAAACAATATGATGACCCCAAACATGTTTGGAAATTTTGTGTCCTCCTAATGTCATCACTTGATAGAGTCTCCACCTTCAATAAAGACCTCTCATCAAATATGACATGCCTGCTAGTCACAATTCTCTTATTGTTTTGCACCACAACCTATACTTCTTCATTCCTTCTCCATAGCCTATCATAATGTGCTTGCTTCCTCTAGGCTTCAGTTGATCATGTCTCTCATCTTCTAAATAAGCTGAACAACTAAAAACTTTAAAGAATGAATAATCAACAGGCTCTCTTTTCCATACTTTTTTGGGACCTTCATATCTATGGAAATAAAAGTGTACAGTTGATGAGAAATACTGCCATAGATATTTCTTCTGCCTAAAATTCATCTTCTAGACCAGCAGTCAGTCTCAAGCTCATAACTCTTTCCCATAATATACGACACATGCTCTTCGCCACTCCAAAAGAATGCAACTTCATAGAAAATCTCTAAATACATGCTCGGATGCACAATAGTTAGTGAATTCTTGAGATGCAAATTCACTACTATTTCCAACTCTATGAACTCCCAACTGCTTTCAAGACTTCTTTTCAACTAAGGTCTTCCACTTTCGAAATTGGGCAAATATTTCAAATCTAGTCTTCATGAAATAGACCCGAACCATACGCGAGAAATCATCCATAAACAAGACGAAGAAACCAGCTCCACCTAAAGATGCAATTGGGTGGGTCCCCACACATAAGAATGAACATACTCTTGAAACTTTGTAGCTCTAGGTCTTCTAACATCAAATGTGACATGCTTCTTCTTTCCAAAAGAACAATCTCCACAAGAGCTAGGCTTTAATTGAGAACCACCGACAATTAACCTATGCTTCTTCAATACTTCCAGGCTTTCCTTATCAAAATGACCTAAACGAAGGTGCCATAATTGAGTAGATTCTGGAACGCTATAATCAGTAGAAACTATTGAATCTCCCAAGACTCTCTCTCCACGAAGCATATAAATATCATCGACTCGCACCCCTTTCATCACTACCAAGGAACCCTTTGCCACTCTTAAATTCTCACCTATTATTATCTCATACCAAGTCTACTCAAAGCTCCAACTGACAGCAAACTCTTTTGCAGCATCAGAACATGTCAAACACCTTGATAGTCCTAATAACACCATCATGCATCTTAAACCTCACGTTTCCTACGCCCACAAAATGACAAGATATGCCATTCTCTAAATGAACTGCTCCGCCATCAATCTTCACATAACTGACAAAACACCTACCTGGCGTCATATGACAAGAGGCACCAGAATCAGTCACCCAACTTGTAATCTCTAAAGGTGAAATAATGGCTGAAAATAATGATGTATCACTATCACATCTATCTGCATTTGATTTAATTGCTGTCAAAATTAAAGTTTTCTCCTTCTTCTCTCTTTTCTTTTTAAGAACTAAACAATTTCGTACGAAATGTCCCTTCTTTTTAAAATAATAGCAAGCACCTCTTCTAGAACCCATGAAGTGGGATCTGTGCATATCTCCTCCAAGGCGCTTCTGCATTTTATCTCTTCCTCCGGGTGAATGAAGTTGTTGCTGAAGAACACCGTCATTAGTCTTCACTTTAACCTTCCATGTCCCAAAAACATCTCTTCTAACAAATTTGGTTATGCCATAATTTTTCATACCACTACTAAAAGAATTATCCATTTGTAACTAATCTAGACTAAGACAACTAGCTCTGGTACCAAATTGTTTTGCGAAAAAGGTTGCACAGATGCAGAAGTACAAAAAACAGGATTTAGATTTCCCAATTACATATCAGTCTAATCTGATAGCAATTATACTATTACATCAACCAAATAGTAACTAACTATAACAAAGAAACTAAGAGACGCACAACATTTATACTGGTCCCACTACCATCGAGATAGTGTACGTCCAGTGCAAAGGAGGAAGATTTTATTCCAATGAGAGAATTATAAGAGATCACAAAATTAAGAATTTACATATCCAGACCTCAAATTAGGCTTAACACGAAGATACACCATTGGAGATCACTGGCTTCATGCCAGGATGGGTTTATAATGAAGTCTACCTACAATATATAGACAATGCAATATATGTGAACCATCAATCAAATTACCAAAATATAGTAAGAAATAATGGAGGCAGATTACAATGGCAACAAATGACTCAATAGCAAGTAAAACATTAATTCCCTTCAATAGCAAAGATGGAAGAAAATAATCCATGCATCCATCTCATGCAAATGCAATAATGCATTTATGCATTCCATACTGAATATATTTACTTCCCATTTTGCTTATTTGTTCCACATATTTGTGATTTTGTATCACCAAAATTCAACAGTATTAAGTCTAAATGTTCTGTATTTCTTTTGACATGGTGAAAGGAAGTTCGGGCCATTTTTGCTTTAGTGCATGTTTGACATTTATATTTTGATTCTGTAACAATCGTAGGTATGGATTCTAAGTTTATCACTCTACATAGTGTATCAAAATTGGCATGTCCTAGTCCAGCACGTCATTTATTAGAAAATACATCAATATAAATAGAAGATTCAATTTTATTATCAAAATCATTTGGTACAATTGTCATTACATTCATTTTAAAAAAATCGTTACTTACATACACTTTCCCAATGGACATTCCGTTCTTTGGCAAAAAAAAATTATTAGAGACAAAAATCAATATGAAGCCATTTTTACTTAGCAACGATCCAGAAACCAAGTTTTTACTAATATCTGGTACATGCGGGGAATCATTCAGTGTCAATTCTTTTCTATATGTCATCTTCAAAACAGTTCCTTTTCCTTCAATCTTCAATGTGAAGGAGTTTTCCATAAATAGATGCTCTTTTTGAGTCACTTGTTGGTAATTTGAAAACATTCACTTATTGGCACATATATGTCTTATGGTACTAGTATCCACGAACTATTCTTTTTGTATTGCCAACTAAGTTGCATTCGGAAATAATTGCAGATACTCATTCCAGAGACGTCATTAGATGTGACATATATATCTTCTTTCCTTCTTCTTTTTTGGATATCTACATTCACTTGTCTTATGTCCTTTCTTCCTAGCGTTGTGGCAGTTTCTTCTGCTTCTTGGCATTTAAATTGCAGTCCTCCTTTTCGCTTATTGTTTTTCTGAACCTCGGCTACATTTGTCTTTGCCACCATAGCATTAGTTTCTTTCTTTTCTGATTTCCTGTTATCCTTTTCGATTCTCAGTCGAATAACAAGATCCTTTACGATCGTTTTCTTACGCTTATATTTTAAATAATTCTTGAAATCGTTACATGACAAGGGAAGCTTTTCGATGGCAACAATCATTTGAAATGATTCACTCAATGACATCTCTTCATCATGGATTTCATGTATTATCAGTTATAATTCCTGGATTTGACTGATAACTGTTTTGACTTTTATTATTTTGAAATCGACAACCTTTCCGACAATGAACTTTTTTCATTCCAGCATTTTCCGTTTTATACTTTCTATCCAGACAAGCCCAGAGTTTCTTTGAAGATTTTGCAATGCAATACACATTGTATAGACTATTATCCAGTCCATTGAATATGTAATTTCTGCAAATAAAGCCTAAATTTTTCCACACACTGTGTGCTTCAACATTGGTCGCATCAAGCTCCAATTCATCCATCGTTGGAGGATCATCAGAAAGAAAATTTGCAAGATTCAATGTTGTCAAATATAACGTTTTCTATTGCCAGTGCTTGTAGTCCACTCCAGTGAATTCCATGTGATAAGGCGACTGTTTTTGTTGGAATCATTGTCTCGTTCGAAGTGGTGATGGCTGGCTTCGTTGAAGAGGCGTTGTGAGTCATTATGTGGAAAAAAAATGTTTTCAATCAGCAACAACAAACAGACAATATTGTTCAAGCTTGTTATGATATGTATTATTTGTATACAAAATCTAAGAAATGTCTCGGTAGAGCTTATCATAATGGCTTGTCTGCACCAGTTTAACGTTCGAGTCTGATGGTCTCACAATTTCCTTGAAACTGTATTGCTCTCTTATGACGTTGAAGGGAGACAAGCAACAGTTTCTCAAGATGAAACACACCGACCTCCACAATGCCAAGCATGCAATTGCAGAGCAACAACGAATCCATGACTGATTGGATAACTTCTCATGTTTTGAACGATCTAACTGCAACTCTATTTATAGAGCATTTAGGTGTCAGTTCGATAAAAAAATTATATTCGTTTGGAAATGTTACGACCCTTTAATTAACTAACAGACGTGGCCGTTTAAAAAATCATTCAAAAATATTCGCGTTTAGTCCAAGAGAAGCGCTAAGTTCCTTCAAGACGCCTCAAACACCCATTCGCACATGCGTCATGGATGTGGACTGGAGCGCGGATGCAAGGTCATCACCCACTAAGTTGGCCCCCCTTTGTATTCGAACCCCCTTACAACTACATAAACATAACTTTTATGGTTATTTGGACACAAAATTAAACACAAAGAGAGAGACATAAAGTCTCCACCGTTGGATTTGTTTACCTTTATGTGGAGAGCAAAATTCATGGAAGAATCCAGTGGTTGAGATTTATTGTGTGCAATTTTGTGTCCTCATTTTGAGTTTTATGTATGTATATATATATATATATATATATATATATATATATATAAGTAGGGTTCCGCTACACCTCTTATATTGCACGTGAACTCTCCCCCTTAATCTTCACCACCCATTTTCCCACTCATACTCTCTCTTCCCGCTAAGAAATAATATTGAAATGGGAAGAGAGAGAATGAGTGGGGAAATGAGTGGTGGAGATTAAGGGGGAGAGTTCACGTGCAATATAAGAGGTGTAGTGGAACCCTCCCCTCTCTCTCTCTCTCTCTCTCTCTCTCTATATATATATATATATATATATATATATATATATATATATATATATATATATATATATATATATATATATATATATATATATATCACCCTAAACAGTGCAGCATCCCAAATGTCCCTCAATCTCCACCAAGTATTTCCTCTTCCACTCACTCTCTCACTTCCTATTCACATTCTTTAATATAAACGGGGTGGTGGAAATCAGGGGGCATTTGGAGTGCTCCATTTTTGGGGTGCAACCGAACGCTTGCCCATATATATATATATATATATATTTATATATTTATATGTAAATATATATATATATATATAGGAAGGCTCGAGAGCACCCAAACAGTGCAGCATCTCAAAAGCCCCTCAACAACAACCAAGTATTTCACACTCTCTTTCCTTCTACTCATTCTCTAATTTCTCACTCACATTCTTTAATATAAATGAGTGGTTGTGGTTTCGGTGTAAATGGGAGGCTGAAATTCAGGGGGCTCCCTGATCCTATCCCTATGTGTCAGGGTATTTAAACACAAAACCAGACACAAGTTAGGGAACAAACAATCTGGACCGTTGAATCATTTTAGCTTTTACATAAAAGGTGGAATTCAGAAGGACAACCTAATGGTGGAGATTCATTGTGTCATCATTTGTGTCTATTTTGTGGAAAACAGAGGACTATTAGGATGCTCCATTTTTGGAATGTCATTGAACGTTTGCCATATATATAACAAGATGTGACTTGACGCTATCCATATGTCCTAGACAATGTCTTGTTCATTTTTACAGACAATTTTAATATTTAAAATTGTGGTACGGTATTTCATTCTCTCTCACGATTGCTCGATTTCATTTTGAAAATTTGAAACCGTAGGAGTCATTAGCACAAAAAATTAGATGCGTTGGACCAAAAAATACAAGAGAAATATAATACAAATAAATAAAGAGAAAGTCCATAGAAATCATGTACATGCACGTTGTGCACGTCAATATTCCGTATGATAAACATCAAATGTACGTATATGTTCAAAATGCTCCTCTCAATACTGCTGTGCATAGAGGCAAGACTAACATAACAACACGCCCAAACAAAGAAGCAGAAACAAACAATTGAGCTCCTCTGATTGCTTTAAAAACAAGCGAACAGAGATCATCACGAACTCAAAAGCTCTGGTATCGAAAACATACAAGTCTTATTAACGTATGACCCTACAAAAATAGCTGCTACTGCAAATAAATAAAGAGCGAGCCCATACAGATAATGTATATGCACATTGTGCATGTCAATATTCCGTATGATGGATATCAATTATCAGATGCTAATTGCCATATACATTTGTTCAAGGTGCTCCAATCAATTATTTATGTGCATAGAGACAAGACTAGCATAACGATACAACTAAACAAACAACTGAGCTCCCATGATTGCTTCAAAAAATTTTTAATAGAGATCATCTACTTAAAAGACTTTTAGTGTCGAAATTATACAAGCCTCACTGCTGTATGTTCCTACAAAAACAAAATCTTCCCAAGAAAAAAAAAAAAAAAAACAACAACTCAAGCCATGGTCTTATTTTATGGTCTAACCCCTACGCAAAAATAATCTATGTCGAAGAGAA
This sequence comes from Allium sativum, assembly GCA_030737875.1. Classification (NCBI taxonomy): domain Eukaryota; kingdom Viridiplantae; phylum Streptophyta; class Magnoliopsida; order Asparagales; family Amaryllidaceae; genus Allium; species Allium sativum. Next base: position 573,517,392 of record CM060909.1, on the reverse strand, counting down.
AAATAAGTATAATAAGTAAGATGAAAGTGGAAAAAAGAAAAAGGTGAAAAAACAAACAAATCTCCTTTATTTACTGTGTGTAAACTGCATTTGTCCCTACTCGTGTATATTGCATTGTCGCAAGTAAGGCTGATCATACCGAAGGAACTTATTCCAGTAGCCTTTGAACCGGGGCACTGCAATCTCAAGCCATGGTTTCATGCTGCCACTATAATGCAGCACTGCTGCTCTGTTGATCTCTACAGTTTCAATTCTAGCATCCTGCCCTAGGCCTAACAGCTGCCATTTTCTGTTCAGAGGTAAAGTGTGTTTATAAAACGTTAGCTGGCCTAACGGTAAGCTTCCCGCTTTCCATGATGTCCTTGTTTTCCCCTGCATTACCAAATGGAATGGTTGTAAAGTGTGTTTGTCCAACATATGATGGTAGAATATTCCCTAACATGAATCTAAGGGCGTATTTACCTTATACAAGTAATAATAAAAGTAGCTTTCAAGTTACTTCATAATTCAAAGTGTTGCAGCTTAATTTTCAACTTAACATCAGCAAATAAGTTGATAAATAATAGCCAACATACATTTACAGCTCGATTGGCAACAGCTTATTTTCAAACTTCTCAAGAGTAACTCCTAAGTTGTTTTAAATAGTGATTTATAAGTAAAAGCGTTTGGATGTGATTTGACTAATAAGAAGGAGGTTTGAGCAAACTTGCCAAAGAAATTGGTTTATAAGTCATAAGCAACAAATAGTTGCATCACAAATGTCTAATTGTTAGCTACTTTTGCAAGCTACTTATCAGAGGTTCCAATTTCCCAAAGATAAAATTTGATATAGTTACTTGTAAGTGGATTTGACTACTTAGGTAGTTGTCAAACATGCTCTTAATTATTACCTAGGAAAGTTTCATTAAGTTCCTAAAACATATATTGATTTTCCAACATGTTAAAAGGTTAGGCTAAGGGTTTTTTGCTCACCAATTGTAGCCACTTATTGTAAACATGAGTCAGACCTAATCTCCTCCATTGCTGCAGATCAAAAATATTCATCCCAAAGGCCCACAAACATGCCTTGGCATCAAACTCCTCTTCTATACTTGGTTCTGAAAAATCAACAAGTGTATCCAATGTATTTAATGAACCATCTTTTTCACAAGTCTCGACAACACAGATTACTTTTCCTTTCATATTGATTTTCCATAGTTCCCTCAAATCTTTCTGAACTACAACATCATGGTCCAAGAGCAGGATTTTATTCAAGTAAGGAAAGATATCTGGTAAATAGAACCGAAGATGATTTAATGGCGAACTGAATCTTGGATCCTTTACACCTGACTTCTTTATCATTGCACTGAAATCTGTAGGCAGCCACTTGAATTCATCTATGTTTTGTACGTGGATTGTGGCTTCGCCGGGTGGATTCATATGAAACCACATTGTGATTGCTGGTAAGTTGAGAGAATCAGTCACTATGTGAAAAACAACTTTGTTTTTGGCCTGAAAGTTAAAAAGAAAAAAAATTACATTCTTGACCTTTGTACACAAAATCAGGAAAAGGCGCTAATTATTGTCATAATTCTATGAAGTTAATATGTTTACATGGATAAAACAGATATATTATAATTCTATTGAAGTAAAGTAAGCACTTAAGAAATTGCATTCAAACATCTCCCTCAAAGTAGTTAATGTTATTATTTTAAAATGCATTTTTGTTTCTTGAAATGCAAAATTTAAGCCTCCAGAATTAACTTGAAGATCAAATATCTATAGCTATTGGTATAGTGAAGAGAGCAATAAAAATATGACATTTATACACTAACACTAAAATACCAGTCATAATTAGCATGGTAATAAGTAGTAAAATGTACAATTGATCTTTCATTTTCAACTGCTCAAAAGAAAGGGGTGCATTTGAACATTTGAAAGGGACGTGAAAAGCATGCAGTACCTAAACAAGATTGAGCTGACCTACATCCAATCATCTATCAACCATTTCAAATACATGATTCACATGACCACTTTTCTACACTTTCAATACTAAAATGATCCCAGTGTTTTGGGATTTCAGTACAAAAGGCAACATTAAACGTCTGGTACAGCAAGTCAAAACTTTAACGTGGTATTGCAATGTGAAGGCAAACTTCTGCAGTACCATAAATATGGAAAGAAAAAAAAAACTTTCTAACCTTAGATGTTGAGACAGTGGAATTCACAACAACAGCGCATGCCAAAACATTATCCGAAAATATTGCATAATGGTACAAATCTTGTCTTTGCACTTTCTTGTCATAAGGAAGTGGGCGATCCTCGGGCTCTAGAGAAAAGTACTGAGTAGTAAGCCTCATAGAAAGGCAGTGAAGACCTTTAGGAAAAGTGTTGGCTGCTAACTGAATAAGATATGAAGCTTGATTCGTCTCTGCTCTAAGCTGTTCTTCGGTGTTATAATTCATGGCTCTAAGCTTAGATGCCATTGCTGAGCAGTCTGGAAATTCCTTCCTAGCTTTAGATAATGTATCTTCCATAGCCCTCATTTTCTGCAAGGCACTGGATAGTCCCTTTCATTACATATTAGCATAAAGTAGCACATTTAACTTTCAATAACTTAACGCCATTTTAACATGAAACCAATCTATATATCAGAATACACACACGCATGTGCACACACACATAAGGGGAGAATGATTTGGTACACGAATGGCTTTGGTTGCACGATTAATAAATTCTGTAACAGCATAAATGAAGTAAAATTATACTTACGCTCTTGGTAAATTTGTCCCTTTAGTATTACTAAGTATTCTTTGTATCTCTTTTATCCTCAGCTTTAACTCTCGAACCAAATGAGAATTGCTGTTTGCAGGAGAAAATTGCAAGTAAGTCTTTGCCATGATTACTTGATCTTCCATGACACTTTTCCTCTCATTTAGTACAAGACGATCACGAGATAATCCAGTTCTTGCTATTTCAGGTGTCCGAATAGTTTTCTCCTGCAGATAAAAAGGTGACAACCTTTGGTATGTTTTCAGAAAGGAATAAGATATAGTGCTGAAAGTTTCTCAAATAATAGTTGTTTTCTGTAAAAATTTGGCATTTCGTTGCATTTGATATCTATAAATACCATATCTCTCTAGAAAATGTACATCTTCATGTACTTCCACTCAGCTTGTTGGACATTAGTTTCATTGGCATATTATGCTGAAAATCAATACCACTAAACATAAAATAACCATACATCTGAGCAAAATATGATCCCAAACTGTTTACATAAGAGTTTCTTTTAAGAGAAAAACAAAAACTATCATTGCGTTCAAAACTTGAGCAAACAAGCTACCTTCGAAAAATTGAGAATATCAAACTAAAAGAATCACCTTGGAATCAGCAGAAGTTGATAGATTATGCTGCTTAGCCTCACCATCTGCACCATCATCAATTAAACCTATACAATTAGAACCCTTATTTATCTTTTTTTTATAAATAAAAAACTGAAGAAAAACTATCAAACTTATAAAAGAATAAAAATACTAATTCTAAACATAATACCAGCATCTCTCTCCTTGTTTATTTCATTGTGAATCAAAGATCCATGATAGCTTTCATTTTTGAAAACAATCCCAAGAGGCACTTTCAATCTTTTGTTTATTTCCTGGAGTCAAAATATATCAATATAAAAAATCAGATCTTATTCAAGTAACTATAATGGTTTAGCTGATTATTTATGAAACTAGAAAATCAGAAAATGAATGAAAAACCTGTTTAATGGAATTAAGCTTCTCTTCTCTAGGCCTCTGCATTCAGGAAAAAGTCGCATCTTTAATATCAAATAACAACATATACAGAAATAACGATCTCATTGTAAACAAACTACTTACACTGATTGACTGGCTTTCTCTCAATTCTTTATGCTCTGCAAACAGAAAAATCAGATAAATTCAAATGTTGTTTCGGCAGAAAAAACTTCGAGGCAGAAAAAATTACCCAAAGATGGCGAGAAATCAGTAGGAACGATAGCTAAAAACGCAAAAGAAATGAAGAAGATGAGAAAGCATATGCCGATCATTAAGCGAGTCCTCGATCGCTTATGTGACAACTTCATGCTGGATAGAGAATAAAATTAGCATCAGGGGGAAGAAATCAAGATGAGCGTTCGATCGATGCGAGGATTCAAGGAGAAGAAAGGGATTCCTTTTTATTATATTTTCGAAATTGTTTTTTTTATGTTTGCAAAAATAATACATAAACGAGGAGTGAATTGGATTCTTTGGTTGCAGAGGAGAGGGAAAGCGAAGTTTGTCGGGAAGTGAGCATGGGCCATTTCCTCTTTGCATTTGATCCTTCGATTTTGCTTTCAATTAAATGAAGTGTGGCCATTGGTACTTCGAAAACACTTTCAACCATCACACGTTCTGTTCGGTGTTGAACAGCCGATCGACGTTCATGTCGTTCGCGTCGCATAATGTAAAATTATGCAAAAATGTTCGCTCGGTAGTAAACGGCCAAACGAGGCCGGTTGCCCGAAGTGGAAATCGAGGAACATATAGTAGTAACACACACTAAATGAATACTTAACAAATTCAAAATTCGCACTTAAAAAGCACATGATATCCAGTATTTGAAAATATGGATGTGAATACTCATATGAAGACATCTGCGTCTGATAATTATCGGTACAGTTTTTAACAAAATTACAATTAATATTTTGTGTATTCTATTACAATAAAAGACGTTTGTACACAAACACATTGTTCAAACTGATTTAAACACTTGAACACGGTGCAAGTGGTCACATGTCTGACTCTCTCCATGCAGAGTCAAATCACTTGTCATTTAGTATGTTATATATACTACTTAAACTTGTATATAAAATACCCAATTTTTTTTAAAAAAGACATTTGTTTATTTATTTAATTAACTAATAGTTTGTATTATACAAATTTAGTGCATATCAAAACTATTTATTATTATTATATTTATTTATTTATACCATTTTATAATCACCGAGAATTGAAAAAAAAAATCCTGCAATTATCTACAATTGGCGAATAAGATAATTATCCTAAATATCAGCGGTGCGAATATTCAATATTAAAAGATGAATTGATATGTGGATACAATTATGACACATTTCGCCGAAAGTATCAATTTACATGCCTAGTATATTCCAGCTAAGTTCTTTTTAGATTTCTACCATTCTAATTTTTCAAATGAGATTCTGGATTAAAATTCTCTACTAAGTTGGTCGACATGATGAAAAGAAGTTCAGTAGTGCAAAAAATGTGAATTTTAGGAGCAGAAGAGCATAGAATTTTGCTTTCAGCGTTTATGCATGTTTTCGGCATCGTTGGCAACAACAAAATTGTATCTCTCCGGCTGGTCGTACATGTAACGACCCGGGTTTTGGCGATCCTGGTTATCGACATAAACTCAATGTCGACTACCCAAGCATCGGAAATACCAGATAGTTAATAAAAGAAGTTAGAGGGTGAGAATAGATAAGATAGAAAATTAGAATAGAAGAAGGAAAAGATCACAACAATAGAATCAGAGTAACACGAATCTCACAGGGGAACGAATAAAATATAACATAACTTTGAAATAAAAATATGTACTTGAATATACATATCATTATCAAAGTACAACACTTACAACACAGCAAGAATAAACAATTGCTATATAATCATGAAGCCTCCTGCTCCAAGCTCTCCAAATATATCTGTAAAATCCTGACTACTTGACTACCTGTACAAATTTGGTCACCCAAGAGTTTAGGGAAAACAAAACAAAATAAACTCCGAGTCAGTCATGGGACTGGTATGAGCAAACAAATTTAAAACAGTTTGAGAAAATAAACGATATCTCATAAGACCACGCCGTATAACACGAAACGGGTTTTTCCCTAATGAGAATCCAAAACACTTGATTTATCATTCAAAAATTCTTTTGAAAGAAACGATAATCTTTATATCAAAACTCTTTGGATATTATAATAGTGTCTATCAACCACAATATAATGATCATCTAGCAGAACGATTTCATCTCACGTTCCACATACATAATATATAATAAAAAACCGCGGGCGCTTATTGGTTAATGAATTCCAACTGGCAAGGTACGGGACCACCTTCCGACAGTGTATCTCTAGAGAGGAATACACCGAGTTCAACAAGAATATCTTGTAACCCAGGCTAAACATGACGGGTCACTCATTTCGCTTGAGTGTACCGAGTGTATTATCACCAACGGTTTGGATCAACAACTGTTTCCCGAAAGGGACAACATCGAAATAGATTATAGAAGTAAAATGGAATTTCTCTAAATCAGGTGACAATACACCCTAATTGGCAGCTAACCACTTAGTCATGCGACCTACCCGATTTTATACCATTTCTGGTTGTAAGGCTAGAGACCATAACGTATAGATCACACCTTTATTTACTTTAAATGTCACATTGTCATACTCGCCAAATCACAAATTGGTTTCCCCAAAAATACAACGCGTATACAGCTAAGAGAAACGAATTCCTCCACCACCAAACGTAAATACGTTTGAAGAGATCAACTTACGCGATTTATTCAATATACTCTGTCAGACATTCTTCTATGCAAGTCGTCCTAGGACTGGACAGACCGAAGGTACTATTCTGCAAATTCATCTTAGGCAATTTCTACCTAGGATTTACTGAACAGGCCTTGCATAACTCCATCTTCAATTATCTTCATCATATTTGATTCGCAACGCTAATGTCATATGGAATGGTTTTCAGATAATATATCTGATCCTGGTCTTCCCTTATTGACAACGGAAATGGTCAAAATCTTTGATAGTCGGTGATTTAACTATCAAAGGGAAACATGTGTACAAACAACGGTCGTATTCCCAAATGGAAACCTTACCGATTAATCATCATTTCATTTCTCAATTTCCCATTTATCATTTCCATATATTCATAAATTCCTTATTTTCTAAAATTAGAAAATATACGTTATTAACTTTGGAAAACGTTTCCGTTTCTGTTTCATGCATCAATGTCTTCCCACTTCTATCAGTCTCTAACTGTAAACTAATAAGTGAACAACTTCCCAAGTATAAACCCCGAAGGCCGAAACCAACATCAGATCGATACCCAGAAAGCCATTCAACTCAACTAATTTCCATTCAGTTTCTAATTTCAGTAATTCCACTTAAATTCCTAATTCAAACCCCAAATTCCTTTATAAAATTTTATTTGCAAAATATTTTCTTTAATCTAATTTTTCACATAGAATGTGAATAATATTTCTTTATATAATCAAAACAGTTTGATTTTGTATTTAAAAATAATATCTCAAACCCAAATTCTATTTATATTTTTATTTGCAGAATTCTTCATGTAAATCTTATTTCATTTCCAACATTTATAATCTCATTGCAAATTTCCTTTATAACTACTACGTTCACATTCCATTTCAAATATCGGTGTTAAAACCGATTTTTACTTCTCTATATAAATTCAAATTTATATATTCAATTTATCAAATGATAAATATTTCCTTAATTTATAAACATCGTTTATAAATTATTCTCCTCAATTTATCTATTAAACAAATTTCTATTAAATATTTACTTTAAATCAATATCATGTTACACCCATCTTCGCACGGGTCTAAACCTTCATAATGTAAAATTCTCTTTTTATAAAATTCTATTCATTTTACAAATATTTCCTTTTATAATTCTATTTACTTTCCGAATAAATATTCCTTTTATAATTTTGCTTATTTTCCAAATAAATATTCCTTTTATAATTATATTTCCTATAAATATTTCATTTATAATATCATATTTATTTCATATAAATATGTCGTTGATAATATCCTATTTATTTCATATATATATTTTCCTTTTATAAAATTCTTTGATTTTATAAATATTTCATTTTCAATATACACTTTGAAAATTCCCTTTGTACATCCCATTATTACTTATGGTATTTTAGAAATTCCAAACCATAGTGCCAGTGTCAACAACACATACATAATCAATCACAGAAACTATATCACATCATATATAACAATATACGAAAATAAACAATAATAATTTTTGAGGAATCCAGTTGGATCTCTGTATCCACGGATGTTAATCAACATAAATAACATCAATTTCATTTCAATATGAAATATTCTGATAAACAGAATCAACATATAATTAATGATTATATATATAATTATATCTATATTTTCAATCAACTAATTGGCAGTTCATCCAGACAATCAACACATAACAATCAATCATCATTTCTAAATTCTAAAAATACGTTATAAAAATATGAACTGGTAGAGTTGGTGATATTTACACACATTGGACGGTCATCGTTAAATAACGATAATTGTCATTTGATTCAGACAAACAATTTATTTCGCTATAAACTGTAATGAACTCCAATTCACTCCCAGTCGGTTTCATTGTGTAGCCCTCTCCCCTACGATCCCAATGGATCTTGTTTTGCTGAATTCGGATAAAATATGAGATAGATATCGCATTTACAAATTTATACGTTATATAATTAAACTATACTTGAATTATATTAATTTAAATCCTATTGGGCCTCACCACTTTCATTTCCCGGCCCAACATTAGACCAACCCGTTCTTCCTTCTACCTCCTTGAAATATTGCGATAGCCAGTAATCGTTTTCAGCCATTTCCGAACTTCATTCCTCCAATTCCATCTCGTTTCAACACACAACGACCAATCGATCACACAAACTCCTTCTTTGCGAGCACTACATCTCAATCCCAAATTTTTTTAACTCGATATCACCATCTTAAATATGTATCACTCCCCCTGATGATCCATCGAACTTTATTTCCACCGAACTCAAAAAGGAATACACCAAAGTACACCTCATCTTCATCTCTTTGATCCCATCACAACCACCTAATACTCGATCGCATTTCATCATTTGTTACCTGACACCCTCAATAGATCGAAACGCTGCACCCACCTCTCAAATGAATCGCGACATCACAGGGGTACCAAAACAGTACCGACATTTTTCAGTGCAGAATCTCCCCAAATTTTCAAAACCCAAGCTAAACACTATGATAAACTCAAATATGATCCCCGAAACACCCATCCATGCACCAATATCCTGAATCGCTCAACTCTAGAAGCCACAGTAAAAACTTCCAGTAACAGAAATGACGTCGAGACTTGAAGATAAATTCTTGGTGATTTCAGTTATGAATGTTTGGAGATTTATAGGATTTTAATTGGTTTTATTTGAATTTATAAGGATCAAGATTTTTGTTCCCTGAAGAAAACATACGGCGCAAACATTTTGACCACATAAAACTGAATTTAGGGTTAGAAGGATTTTAAGGAGTATTTATAGAATAAAGATATTATTTTTATATTCATTATTAAATTAATATATATTGTAACGCTGTTTGTATTTATTGTTAAAAATTCCTATGGTCACATACAATATCCAAAATCATGAAAATGGGCATGTTGCTACAGTTTGACATTACAGACCCAACGAAACTTGTTTCGTCGAATTCAGAATCCGTTTGCTCAAACAGTGTATTTTTAACCGTCAAAATGCTGGCTATTTTTCACATTAAAAATCCGTATGGCCACACACTGACTCCAAAAATTACGAAAATTGAATTCTAACAATAACTTAATATTTCGGATCCAACAAAGTTGGTTTCGTCGAAAACGAAGTTCGTTTGCAAAAATGGCTATTGTTAAAGATCTAAATAAACCCATTTAAATATAAATATATTCAAAACAATTAAATTAAATAATAATAATTTAATATTATCGTATATATTCACAATAGAATATAGTACAGCTCTAAAATATTCCTATCTAAATTTATAACTCGACATTTCAAATACAGATTAAATCAGTATTCAATTTATATTGAAAATTCATTTATAATATAAATAAATCGTTATAAATTATAAAGGAATTCCATAGCGACTTTTTGAAAATTTGATTTGGAAACAACTCACAGTCTACACTATGAAATCTCGATTTTTCTCTTCCATTAGAAAAATATACTTCACCAGCTCCGAATGTTTCTTATTCCACTGAAATCCGGCTTTAAACGGATTCTGTATATTCGTTTAAAGATTGAATCGCCAAATTACGAACTACCGCGCCATTTCGAGCTCGATTATAATTATAATATAAATTATACATTCAACTAACATTTATAAATAAATTCATTAATATAATTCAAATCTAAACTGAATTATATATTTCAAATTGTCCAATTCACACAATATTGTGAATTCTGTTATTTCCAATTATTTCAGAATTAAATATATTATTCTATTATTTATATTAATTAAATATTCAATATTATTTAATTATACAACCATTCAAATCTCTGAATCGCTATTTTAAATAATTAAATAACTTAATTATTATACCTTAAAAATACGGGACATTACATTCTTCCCCCCTTAAAATTATTTCGTCCTTGAAATTGCTAAGGTAGAAAACAAACCCTATTAACTAGGTTAAAAATTATTTGTTTATCCATTATCTTCAGTTTCACAATACCAATTAATTTCAATTAAATATAAATTCATTTCTATTAAAAAAAATTAAAAATTCTGAAAATTTTCTAACACCCGAAATTTTCGAAAATTTTCGCCAACACCTCCTTTGTACGGCTCAATCGGTACAACTACAACTCGCCTCTCTAGACCTTCTCGAACCCAAAAGAAAATCAATCAGCCAAGCGGCTTGCCAAATCGGCTCATAAATCTCCAAACTCATATATAAATAAACTTGTACCTTTTTGTCGAGCATATCATTATCTCATTTCCCATCTGCTACCAATTTAGGATATAACACTGTCATCCCAATCAAACTCCAATCAATTTTATCGTCAAACCAATCATTTACGTATATCCAAGTCAAATTCTATTTCAAATTCGAGTTGCATTCTTAATTCCAAACACTAACTCACCAATCCAATACCATTTCAGATTCCTATCTCACAAATCCAAAATATGATTCTACTTGATGTACTATTTTCCAATTCAATTGCCATTTAACTGGCTTTAATTCAGTTCCAATTTTCTTTCACAATTTCTATTTAATTTGTTTTTAAATTAAACCATCTCTCCTAGGAATTTTAAATGGCTAAACCTTTTCAAAAGTCAAATATTCATTTCGGAATATCAAAATACCTCTTTTCCCAAAATAATTCGAAAACAATCTCCTTGGTAGTAATCTATCACTTAGAACTCGAAAATGAACATCGATGATGTCCGGATCATCGTCGGAATTATTTTCCAGCGGCCAAAGTGAGTTCAATACTATATCACTTTCAAAACCATTTCTAAACATTTCCATTTTGAAATACATTTCAAAATATTATTCACAATGCTTGTAAACAATTTAAAATTTCCCAGGATTTTAAAATTCTCATATATTAATTCCAAATCCATTTACAAACACCTTTCCAAATTTTCAGGGTTTTAATTTCAATTCTGATTTAAATTCAGATTTAATTCATTTCATAACACTTATACGAATATTATTTGGTTATTTACATAACCGTTTCAGTTATAAGCTTATTTGATCATAATCACAACCAATATATCCAATATGTTATAATAATTCCAATATAAATCCTTTATATCAAAATATAATTTAGGTAAAATTATTTCGTTTACCCTCGTTTCAAAACATACTGTGTTAGTTCATCGTATTCGAGTGTTTAGAAATCCTACCGATATAGTGGATCAAACTGATCAACCAGAACTCATAAACAACTCAACCAATAAATCCTCATAATATAAAACAATTTTATAATAAAATCTAAAAATACGTTCTCTCATATATATACACTTAACTCAATCTAGGGTATTGCTAACCCCATCTCTATTGAGTTACGCCACAGAGCCAAGGTAATCACTTAACCTTCAAATCTGATACCACTGTAACGACCCGGGTTTTTGCGATCCTGGTTATCGACATAAACTCAATGTCGACTACCCAAGCATCAGAAATACCGGATAGTAAATGAAAGAAGTTAGAGGGTGAGAATAGATAAGATAGAAAATTAGAATAGAAGAAGAAGATCGCAACAACAGAATTAGAATAACACGAATCTCACAGTGGAACGAATAAAATATAACATAATTTTGAAATAAAAATCTGTACTTAAATTTACATATCATTATCAAAGTACAACACTTACAACACTGCGGAAATAAAAAATTGCTATATAATCCTGAAGCCTCCTTCTCCAAGCTCTCCAAATATATCTGTAAAATCCTGACTACTTGACTGCCCGTACAAATTTGGCACCCAAGAGTTTAGGGAAATCAAAACAAAATAAACTCTGGATCAGTCATAGGACTGGCCCGAGTAAGCAAATTTAAAACAGTTTGAGAAAATAAACGATATCTGATAAGACCACGCCGTATAACATAGAACGGGTTTTTCCCTTATGAGAACCCAAAATAATTGATTTATCATTCAAAAATCCTTTTGAAAGAAATGATAATCTTTATATCAAAACTCTTTGGATATTATAATAGTGTCTATCAACCACAATATAATGATCATCTAGCAAAATACTTTCATCTCACGTTCCATATACATAATATATAATCAAAAACCGCGGGTGCTTATTGGTTAATGAATTCCAACTGGCAAGGTATGGGACCACCTTTCGATAGTGTATCTCTAGAGAGGAATACACCCGGTTCAACAAGAACAACTTGTAACCCAGGCTAAACATGACCAGTCACTCATTTCGCTCTAGTGTACTGAATGTATTGTCACCAACGTTTGGGATCAGCAACCGTTTCCCGAAAGGGACATCATCGAAATAGATTATAGAAGTAAAATGGAATTTCTCTAGATTAGGTTACAATACACCCTAATTGGCAGCTAACCACTCCCGATTTTATACCATTCCTGGTTGTGAGGCAAGAGGCCATAACGTATAGATAACACCTTTATTTACTTTGAATGTCACATTGTCATACTCGCCAAATCACAAATTGATTTCCCCAAAAATACCACTGGTATACAGCTAAGAGAAACGAATTCCTCCGCCACCAAACGTAAATACGTTTGAAGAGATCAACTTACACGATCTATTAAATGTACTCTATCAGACATTTTTCCATACAGGTCGTCCTGGGACTGGACAGACCGAAAGTACTATTCTGTAAATCCATTTTAGGCAATTTCTACCTAGGATTTACTGAACAGGCCTTGCATAACTCCGTCTTCAATTATCTTCATCATATTTGATTTGCAACGCTAATGCCATATGGAGTGGTTTTCAGATAATATATCTGATCCCGGTCTCCCCGTATTGACAATGGAAATGGTCAACATCTTTGATAGTCAGTGATTTAACTATCAAAGGAAAACATGTGTACAAACAACGTCGTATTCCCAAATGGAAATCTTACCGATCAATCATCGTTTCATTTCCCAATTTCCCATTTATCATTTCCATATATTCATAAATTCCTTATTTTCTAAAATTAGAAAATATACGTTATTAACTTTGGAAAACGTTTCCATTTCTGATTCATGCATCAATATCTTCCCACTTCTATCAGTCTCTAACTGTAAATTAGTAAGAGAACAACTTTCCAAGTATAAACCCCAAAGGCCGAAACCAACATCAGATCGATACCCAGAAAGCCATTCAATTCAACTAATTTCCAATCAGTTTTTAATTTCAGTAATTCCATTTAAATTCCTAATTCAAACCCCAAATTCCTTTATAATATTTTATTTGCAAAATATTTACTTTAGTCTAATTTTTTATATAGAATATGAATAATATTTCTTTATATAATCAAAACAGTTTGATTTCGTATTTAAAAACAATATCTCAAACCCAAATTCTATTTATATTTTTATTTGCAGAATTCTTCATACAAATCTTATTTCATTTCCAACATTTATAATCTCATTGCAAATTTCCTTTGTAACTACTAATTCACATTCCATTTCAAATATCGGTGTTAAAACCGATTTTTACTTCTCTATATAAATTCAAATTTATATATTCAATTTATCAAATGATAAATATTTCCTTAATTTATAAACATCGTTTATAAATTATTCTCCTTAATTTATCTGTTAAACAGATTTCTATTAAATATTTACTTTAAATCAATATCACGTTACACTTTGAAAATTCTCTTTTTATAAAATTCTATTTATTTTCCAAATATTTCCTTTTTAATTCTATTTACTTCCCAAATAAATATTCCTTTTATAATTCTATTTATTTTGCAAATAAATATTCCTTTTATAATTATATTTATTTCCTATAAATATTTCATTTATAATATCATATTTGTTTCATATAAATATGTCATTTATAATATCCTATTTATTTCATATAAATATTTCCTTTTATAAAATTCTTTGATTTTATAAATATTTCATTTTCAATATACACTTTGAAAAATTCCCTTTGTACATCCCAGTATTACTTATGGTATTTTAGAAATTCCAAACCACAGGGCCTATGTCAACCACACATACATAATTAATCACAAAAGAATATCACATCATATATCACAATATATGAAAATAAACAGTAATAATATTTGAGGAATCCAGTTGGATCCCTCCAACCTGTTTCCTTGCATCAACAGATGTTAATCAACATAAATAACATCAATTTCATTTCAATATGAAATATTCTGATAAATAGAATCAATATATAATTAATGATTTATGTATATAATTATATCTATATTTTCAACTAACTATTTAGCAGTTCATCCAGGCAATCAACACACAGCAATCAATCATCATTTCTAAATTCTAAAAATATGTTATAAAAATATGAACTAGTAGAGTTGGTGAGATTTACTCACATTGAACGATCATCGTCAAATAACGATAACTGTCGGTTAATTCAGACAGACAATTTATTTCGCTATAAATTATAACGAACTCCAATTCACTCCCAGTTGGTTCCATTGTGTAGCCCTCCCCCCTACGATCCCAACCGATCTTGTTTTCCTGAATTTGGATAAAGTATGAGATAGATATTGCATTTACAAATTTATACGTTATATAATTAAACTATACTTGAATTATATTAATTTAAATCCTATTAGGCCTCACCACTTTCATTTCCCGGCCCAACATCAGACCAACCCGTTCTTCCTCCTTGAAATATTGTGATTGCCAGTAAACATTTTCAGCCATTTCCGAACTTCATTCCTCCAATTCCATCTCGTTTCAACACACAACGACCAATCGATCACACAAACTCCTTCTTTGCGAGCACTACATCTCAATCACAAAAATGATTAACTCGATATCACCATCTGAAATGCGTTGCACTCCCCCTGATGATCCACCGAACTTTATTTCCACCGAACTCAAAAAGGAATACACCAAAGTGCACCTCGTCTTCATCTCTTTGATCCCATCACAACCACTTAATACTCGATCGCATTTCATCGTTTGTTACCTGACACCCTCAACAGATCGAATCGCTGCACCCACCTCTCAAATGAATAGTGACATCACTGGGGTACCAAAACAGTACCGACACTTTTTAGTGCGGAATCTCCTCAAATTTTCAAAACCCAAGCTAAACACTACGATAAACTCAAATATGATCTCCGAAACACCCATCCATGCACCAATTTCCTCAATCGCTCAACCCTAGAAGCCGCGGTAATAACTTCCAGTAACAGAAATGACGTCGAACACGTTGAAAAGGGTAGAGACTTGAAGATAAACTCTTGGTGATTTCAGTTATGAATGTTTAGAGATCTATTGGATTTTAATTGGTTTTATTTGAATTTATGAGGATCGAGATTTTTGTTTCCTAAAGAAAATATACGGCACAAACATTTTGACCACATAAAACTGAATTTAGGGTTAGAAGGATTTTAAGGAGTATTTATAGAATAAAAATATTATTTTTATATTCGTTATTAAATTAACTTATATTGTAACGGTGTTTGTATTTATCGTTAAAAATTCCTACGGTCACATACAATATCCAAAAATCATGATAATGGGCATGCTACTATAGTTTGACATTACGGACCCAACGAAACTTGTTTCGTCGAATTCGGAATTCGTTTGCTGACACAGTGTATTTTTAACCGTCAGAATACTGACTGTTTTTCACATTAAAAATCCGTACGGCCACACACTGACTTCAAAAATCACGAAAATTGAAATCTAATAATAATAATTTAACATTCCGGATCCAACAAAATTGTTTTCGTCGAAAACGTAGTTCGTTTGCAAAAATGGCTACTTTAATGCTCTAAATAAACCCATTTAAATATAAATGTATTTAAAACAATTAAATTAAATAATAATTTAATATTATTGTATATATTCACAACAGAATATAATACAGCTCCAAAATATTCCTATCTGAATTTGTAACTCGACATTTCAAATCCAGATTAAATCAGTATTCAATTTATATTGAAAATCCATTTATAATATAAATAAATCGTTATAAATTATAAAGGAATTCCATAGCGACTTGTCGAAAATTTGATTTGGACACAACTTCCAATCTACATGACGAAATCTCGATTTTTCTCTTCCATTAGAAAAATATACTTCACCAGCTCCGAACGTTTCTTATTTCAACGAAATCCGGCTTAAAACGGATTATGTATATTCGTTTAAAGTTTGAATCGCCAAATTACGAACTGCCATGCCATTTCGAGCTCGATTATAATTATAATATAAATTATACATTCAACTGGCATTTATAAATAAATTCATTAATGTAATTCAATTCTAAACTGAATTATATATTTCAAATTGTCCAATTCACACAATAATGTGAATTCTGTTATTTCCGATTATTTCAGAATTAAATATATTATTCTATTATTTATATTAATTAAATATTCAATATTATTTAACTAAACAACCATTTAAATCTCTAAATCACTATTATAAATAATTAAATAACTTAATTATTATACCATAAAAATACGGAACATTACAGTACATGTACATTCTTCTCTCTCCTTCCACCTATCTTTTCTCTTCTTTTCTCCTTTGTTCTCTTCTCTTTTCCTCTAACACCAACATTTCTCCACTACCAATGGTTGATTCGAAATAGATTTCAAATAAGATGTGTAGGAGGACTATACCAAAAAAACACTTCGGAATACCGTGAGAGATGAACATATTGCAACTGAGTTGCATTGAAACATTGTAGTTGTATCAATTATTTTGTATCTTTAAAATAATGTATGATTGATTTTAATTTATTTTTATTTCATTTTAATAAACCAATAATTAATTAACTATGAATCAAATAAATTAAAAATAACATTTTATCTCCCATATACCATTTCGTGTCACCAAAGGTATTCCACTTTAAATCAACTTCTCTGGCCAAGTGTTTTGCATGAATTCTTTGCTACCATTTACACAAATGCCTTGCTAACATTATTTAGAACAAGCACCCATTTGCACCGGAGTTTACACTCCCCATGAGTTCTCCTCATCCATAAATAATCCGATACCTCCATCTGAGATAGTTCAAGAAGGGGTAAATTATTAAAAGGACCACCTTATGGGTTTCTTTTTAGACTATAATGTTATATATTTTGATGTTCGTGACCACTGTCATAAGGCTTGGAATTTGAGGGGTGGGTTACATGTTAATTTTGTGAATCATATGTTTTATTTCTAATTCTCTTTTGTTGGAGGAGAGAAGGAAGGTGCTAGAATCTGATCCCACAATTATTGGAGGGAAGCCTTTTATAATTACATCATGGAGTACGTCGGTTGAGAGTGCTGTCCGTTCCGTTTTGGAATATATTTACAAGGATCCCTTTGGTTCTTTAGACACTTACAGGTTTAAATTGTTTAGCTAGTAGAATTGGATATTTTAAATGTTTTGATGCTAATACGAAAGCTAGAAAAAACCTTTCCATTGCTAAAGTTTTGATTGAAATAACTCCGAGCAAACCTTTACCGACCAAGCTTAAAGTTTCAATTGACAGATTTGATTCCTTTGTTGATGTTCAATACTTATGGCAACCGGAAATTTGCACCAATTTTCATTCTTTTAGGCACCTGTCTGAAGCTTGTAAGTAGCCTGCAGTGGGTCCTTCCCTGATTAGAACTACCCTTATAAAGTCTTCTCCTCGTATTTGGGTTCCTAAATTGAAAGTAAATGAAGTTGAAGGTAATGCATTTCCTCATAGTCCTGCTTCGTCTGTTCATTCTGAGCGGGATGAAGATAATACAGTTATATGGAATGATCACGAGAAATCCTAGCATGGCCTTAGTCCAGAGATATGACCGCCTTCCATAAAGTGTATTGCATGTTCATTGCAGATAATGGACCTAATGATGTTAGGTGCTTGCAGTACTATGATGATGGGTCCGATTTGAAGAAAATAACTAAAGGTGTTCATGGGGAATTAAATGAGACAATCTTGGATGACAAGACTTGGGATTGGAAGTTCTTTTATGATTCGAATCACGCTACTTATTTGCCTAATCTCTCTGTTCACTTTGCCAATTTGTTGCATGAACCGATCCTCCTTCTGCTTGCAGCCTCTACTCTTTATCTTCTTCTTCCCGCTCAGCCTCGGGAGATCAGCAGATAGATTCTTTGCAGTTGAAGCACTTAGCTTCACTCTCGTTTTCATTGTATATTGAGCTGGACACTTTTTTCTAGGTTATTATAGTCAGACAATGTGACTGGCTCTTGCTCTTAAATTTTATTCATTATTTGTTATAATGTAAAGTGGTTGCGGCCGCTATAAAAACCGGCTTAGCATTGCTAAAAAAGGTGTTATTTGTTTTTAATATGCAATAAGAACTAATATTTAGTGAATAAGTGATAAGCATTTTTAAATTGCTTAATTAAGTGTTTACTTTTTAATAGTAATATTTTTCCACTCATACCATTATTTGCATCGAATAAATTATTTTAAATTAAAGTATGAAAAATAAAAAATATGAATTGGTGAGGTTCCATGTTTCCTGGATTTTTAAAATTTATAACTATTTTTTAATAGGGAAAGTCTATACTGACATAAAATTTTGACGCAAATTGGGGGACACGAAATCTCTATCATTGGATTACCCCCTGATTTCCACCGCCCATAAAAAGACAAACTAATCATGTGGCTAAGATTTTGTATCCTTTAATTTGTGTCAAATTTTTATGTCAAATAGCCGCTCCCTTTTTAACATTATAATATAAATTTATCTTTTGAAATTTTAACTTATTTTCTAAAATTCAAGTTCAAATCATTCAAACTGAAAGAAATTAATTTTTTATCCATATATTTTATAAAATCCATATATTACTGAAATTTAAAAAATCAATTATTTTATAGTAAAAATTTACCATAATTCGTAATCCTCGATTTAATTATTATTATGTGAAAAAACAACTAAAATAACGGTTATATTGTCAAACCAACTACATAATTTAGTTTTAAATAGAAGTTTCTAAAATGTAAACAAACTACCACTCATAATTCAGTATTCAGCAATCAACAATCATTCAGCATCCGGTAATAAGTGTCCAACGTTTAATATTTAGCATTTTAAACAAACACAACCTACTACTAAATTTTTTGTAGCATTTGTAAAAGAAAAATGCTATGCACTTAGAAATATACTTTAAATTTTTTGAAAAATATGCTTAGTTTGTTAATTCTAGAAGAATTAAAATATCATTTTTCATTGTCGTTTGCACACTAAGTTCTTGACAATTTTCTTCCATCTTCAATTTTATTATAACATCCTTAATTAATAGTCATGACTCATCTTAGATCAATATTTAAAATGCAACATTCTCTTGCACAAATAAAATCAATAAAACATTTAATAACTAAGTTACAAAATTTGAAACCATTTCAGTAATAAACACTATATATACATAGAAATCACATATATATATATATTAATTGTTGAAGTTTAAAATGCTTTATCGTAAAATATATAAATTATGTCATTCTAAAATAATACTCCTCGGCGTAGGACAAAGGAATTGTTAGGATTGCCTCGCATGTTGTTAAGGTAGGAACGGTGGCTTGAATAAATAAACCCACATCATAGAATAAATTGAAGGAGTGGAGCACAAACATGAGTTGATAGACATGTAACCTCAGGGATTCCTTTTGTTATAAGGATGTGTGCGTCGACTTATATGCGTGCGCCCTATGCTGAAGGAAGGGGGACTTTATTCTGATCGTCCTTATATAACAATGGTATCGGAGCCGAAGGTTACGGACTGGGTCATGCAGGCAAGGCAAGTGCTCTCAAAAGATACTCGTATGATGCGAGTTAAGGGGGAGACTATTAGAATTGACTCGCATGTTGTTAAGGTGGGAATGACGGTTTGAATAAATAGTCCCACATCACGAAATAAATTAAAGAAGTGGAGTAAAAATATGAGTTGTTAGACATGTAACATGGATTTCTTTTGTTACAAGTATGTGTGTGTCAACTCATATGCGTGCGCCCTATGCGGAAGGAAGAGGGACTTTGTTCCGACCATCGTTACATAACAGGAATAATGTTATCTCATCTTGGTTGATCATCTTTTTAGTTAGAAAGATAAAGAAGAATCCACCCTCGATAAGTGAGGGAGAAATGCCTCAATCTAGAAAACACACACACATATGTGTGTATATATATATATATATATATATACTTATATTCATATAGGTACGTGCACAGAGATAGAGAAAGAGTTGGCAAACCAACAATAGCTGAACTATGTCCTAAGAAACACAATAAATAATTATGATCCAAATTTAAATCATTGTAGCATATTTGATACTATGTTTGTCCATATAGCTTAAATTAATTGAGTTAGAGGTATGTCCTAACTAAGGGCAGTTCTTTAAGTTATTTAAATTAATAAATCGGTAAATTTTCATTTGGAATAAAATGTGCTTTTCTTTTTAATGTATAATTGTTATGACGTGTTATATTGATTAGTTATTTAATTCAAGTATATCTAAATGAAAATCCATAAATTTTTTGTTTTATTATAGTAATTGCAATGTGGTGTAGTCAGCAACATTTCATCACAATATAATAAACAAATCATTTTAAATGTTAATAATCAAGATGTATTGAGAAGTGATATTGATACGTTCATTGAGACTAGAGTACGTAATGTCCTTTACATGTTGGGTAATGTATTATTCGTGACTACCAAGGCACCAAGGATTTACGTGTTGATAATTGTGTAGATGGTTATGGAATGAATCAATCGATGATTTTCTTTTGATTAAGATGATTGAAAAAGAAAATATTGATGTAACAGTACTGCACAATTATCTTGACTTAATAATGTTGTCAAACTTCAGAGTGGAAGCTTTTTTTTAGTTATAGTTAGATTATAGCACGACGTCCATTAAAAGACTATAGCTGGGTTGATTTGAAGCATAAAAGGTGAAAAAGTACCCAATATAGAACTCTTTACATCAATTTTATGGAATTAATATCACAGGCAACTTAAGCCAGTTTAAAGTCAAAATCTATGGTTAGAGTAGTTCAGTCAATAATAATTGCAATTAATAAGCTAGTGACTTTGTGTTTGGACTATACAAGTCGAACGTTTACGATATTGAAAATTTGACTATTACAAATTACACAGTCGTCCGCAGCATTAGCCCAGTGGGTAAAGACTTGTGTCGAGGTAACAACAATTTGAGTTCGAAACCCGAAATGGCATGCTAAAAGGGTTTATCATGTGCATACGCTATGATTAGCCACTTAATGTGGTATCCGCGGACCGAGCTAGGTGCGCTAAGGTGGTTTTATGGCTCCGGTCGATTTCCCCCCTAAACAAATTCAAAAAAAATTACACAATGCTAGTGTGATATAATTTCATCAAAGAGAATTGATGTAAATAATTCCTTCTAACAGGATCCACTAAAATAAATAAAATTGTATTTTATTAAAGTAGTGTAAGTAATAGATTGTCTAACTGTCACAACACTAGCTAAAGTGAAGTGTGGACGTTAACATTTGAATTATTCGGTATTAATCGTTGATAGAATTTATACCTTACATGCTAAGAGTTGCACAACTGCAATGTTGAATTATTTCTGCTATTATCTAATTTAATTAAATTATGATTGTTATAAATTAATCATATTAATTATTTATGAAATATCAGTGATAACATTTTATTACATTTGTGTTGTTTAATATTGGAAATAGTGCATATATAAAAGTTACTCATATGTATTTATTTATGATGTCGATGTATGTTTAAATTTGATTTAAGCCTGAATTGTCCAACCTTAATTGAAGCCAATCCCATGGTATGGAAAACCTATGCACGTAGGGAGATGGGGTCTTGTTGTGATGTTTCTGAGTTTGAATCAATATAGGAAAATATGGATTTCCACATTCTTCTCTCTTTTTCTCTTTTATTTGACCTTAATTACCCTCCACTTTTTGAATTGGAGTTTTTCTCCTTTTTACCCTTCTATCTTTGAAAAACAAACCATATCATCACCCTCTCTATCATTTTTCAAACAAAGAACAAAAATACAAATCAAGTACATGAAAGATGCATATTCCTCTTTGTTTGGTAGTGCTTTCAGAAAGAAATTGGATTCACATCCTTGGAGTGCATTAGATTCAACATTCAACGTGTTATAACTAGTCTATAGTCCAGATAACATATTAAATCACTATTGTTTATTTATCATTTCTTATGTCATATCTGGGTGGATTAGTTGTTATATCACGATTCCTTATATGTGTATGTTGTCAATGTTAAATTCACATATATCTACATATTGTTGTATTAAAAAAAACTTTTTTAACATATACGCATGTATTATTATTCTTGGCCTAGAATAAAAAAGAATTAAAATAAATTTAAAACAAACTTGACATTTCTAAATCAATATAACACTACAAGAAAAATGATTTTTTATTGCAAAAAATTAGTGGCATTTATTTGCAAATGCAAACAAAGATGTTTTCGCCCACAATATAAATGCGGTAAAAAATATTTCACTTTCCCGCTTAAAAAAAATAGTCTGCATCATCCAAAATACTTTAATATTTTTTTCTCTCCTGCTTATACTTCTAATTTTTTGACCCTTCTTCCCTTTCCCCCCAAATCGACATCGAAAATATTAAGGCATCGAATCATCGTTGTTGATACAGAGCCGATGAAAGCAAATCTCCATCTACGCAGTGACCCGAATAGCGAAACTCGCTCTCAACCTCAGCAGCTAGGGTAAAATAAGTCTGATTATACTTTTTTGTTGATTCTGTTAGAAGTTTTTTTCAATACACGATTGTATTACAAAGTTAGATCTTTTTGTCAATACACGATTTTATTACAAAGTTAGATCTTTTTGTCAATACATGACTATATTGCAAATAAACAGTAACAACTATCAATGTTACTCAATAATGCCATAATTGTCAAGTCAAACTATGATTACAACAAAGACAGTAAGCGAGACCGATTGTGCCTTAGATTAGAGCAGTACAAAACTGTCATCAACCGTAATGTCTGAGTCTAGAAATAATTCTGTTTCCTTAAACAATATTGCTGTCGTATGCACTGATTGACGTGACAGCAATTTTTTTCCTAGGATAAAACGGACCAGCCCCGTAGTGCAGTGCCAGCAAACGGAGCTCCGACGAACTGAAGTAGATTATAGAAACTTAAACAGAGAATTGCTTTGAAGAGGGAGTAGCAACTGAGAAGAATAACTAATATTTATTCTATCTCGTTTTGGGCTATGTAATTGTAGGCTGGAGGAAATGCCTATATGAACATTAATGCCCTTTGGAAAGGTTGCGACCCTTTAACCAAGCGGTGCATAAATATGGATGCACATTTACGATGAAACGGTTGTATCCCTTCAATAGAACGGACATGCCAGATCAAAAATGATCAAAATAACTCGTTTCAGCACAGTAGGCCCAAACTTAAATCAACGGCCGGTTTAACCATGAGACCCTCAAGAGTCTCACGGCCCAACACCCAGTTTTTGACACTAATATCGTGTCATGGACTCCAAGAGTCCCAAAGCACTAAGCCCACATTTGACATCAATATAATATTGTGTCATAGACTCCAAGAGTCCCAAGGCACTAAGCCCAATTTGACATCAATATAATATTGTGTCATGGACTCCAAGAGTCCCAAGGCACTAAGCCCGAGTTGACATCAATATAATATTGTGTCATGGACTCCAAGAGTCCTAAGGCATTGTGCCCAAATTGACATCAATATCATATTGTGTCTTGGCTTAGCCACACATTCACAAGCCCTCTTCTCCTTTATTTATATAAGCCTATTGAGAAGTTGGTACTCATATCTCATAATGTGGGACTTAGATTGCTTTCCCCGCTTCTTCCAAAATTCCTCTTCTTTCAAAATTCCTCTTGCTCATTCATTTCCAACAATCCCCCACATGAATGAGCAGTTGTTCTTAGTTTCACGAATCATTTATCGCATCGGTTAAAGTAGCACATGGGCCTTGAACTTCCCTAGTGATTACCTATTTGAATCACAGGCGAATCAGTAGACATAGAATGTCCTTGAACTGTAAGCCTTTTGTGTAATTCCAAAGTAGATAACACACGATAAATGTTTCTTATAATCCTTCGTTCTCTGTATGTGTTCGTTTTTGCCTTGAACACCTACCTGGTCATAATTGCTGAGAGAATTTGGCTTCATAATTCTATTTGAAGTGGCACCTTCACGCTTACGTAGATGATTCTATAAAAGTTATTATCGAATTCCTCAAATACATACATCATTAAAAGTATTAATACTTATCCTTTTCAACACGTAATGCACTGACTTATCATAGAAATGGTTTGTGTGTAACAGTGCCATTAAGTTTCTCTTAAACTCGTTGTCCCTTTGAACCTAGATCTTGGGATCTCCAGTCAACTAGGTGGGGTTTCTATTTTAGAAAAACCTTTTTTCTATAAGCCTTAGCCCCATTCCCGTCGATAAGATTTGAAATTTCTCCCTTGGCAAGCCTTTTTTAAGTGGATCCTCTAAGTTATCTTTAGATTGAATGTAATCTATTGAGATAACCCCGTCAGAGAGAAGTTATCTTATCGTTTTATGTCTACGATGAATATGCCTAGATTTACCAATGTATAGTGTACTATTAGCTCTTCTAATAGTTTATTGGCTATCACAATGTATACATATTGGATGCATAGGTTTGCTCCAATTAGGAATGTCTTCCAAGAAGCTTCAAATCTGTTCTGCTTCTTATGCAGTTTTATCTAGTGCAATAAACTCTGATTCCATCGTAGATCTAGCGATACAAGTCTGTTTGGATGATTTCCATGAAATTGCTCCATTTCCTAATGTGAACACATATCCAATTGCAGACTTTGTATCATGTGATCAATTGATCCAATTTCCATCTCTGTATCCTTCCACTATTGAAGGATAGTTTGTATAGTATAGACCATAACTCTGCGTATACTTTAGATATTCTAGAACTCAGATTATCGCTTTCCAATGATGCTTACCAGGATTGCTGGTAAATCTACTTAGTTTGCTTACGCATATGCGATATCAGGCCTAGTACAGTTCATAATATATATGATACTTCCTAGTATACCAGAGTATTCCAATTGGTAGATACCATCACCAGTGTTCTTTACCCAATGCTGGTTCATATCTACTGGTGATTTTGCAATAGTTACATTATATTGCTTGAATTTTTCAAGTATTTTGGTGATGTAATGCGATTGGGATAATGCATATCCCTGTGGTGTTCTCAGAATTTTTACACCCAATATCACATCAGCCAGTCCTAGGTCTTTCATATCGAATCTAGAGGATAACATATCCTTTGTAGATGTTATTATGGCCTTGTTATTGCCTAGGATCAATAGGTCATTAACATAGAGACAAACAATGACATATCCAATATGTGTGTGTTTTATGTACACATATTTATCTGATTCGTTTATTGTGAATCCATTTGATAACATAGTATTATCAAATTTCTCATGCTAGTGTTTTAGAGCTTGCTTAAGGCCATAAAATGATTTCACCAATTTGCTCACTTTATTCTCATTTTCTGAGCTTAGAAATCCTTCAGGTTGTTTCATATAGATTTCCTCCTCTAATTCACCATTCAAGAATGCAGTTTTAACATCCCTTTGATGTATTTCTAAGTCATGTATGGATGCAATTGCAATGGGCATTCTAATTGATGTTTATCGAAATA
Source organism: Allium sativum (assembly GCA_030737875.1). Classification (NCBI taxonomy): domain Eukaryota; kingdom Viridiplantae; phylum Streptophyta; class Magnoliopsida; order Asparagales; family Amaryllidaceae; genus Allium; species Allium sativum. The sequence continues at coordinate 573,491,184 of CM060909.1, read as the reverse complement.
GTCTAGGTCTTCCTTTTCTGATTAAATCCTTGGACTACCAGATGAGCTTTGTACTTGTCTATTGAACCATCAGGTTTCAATTTCTTTTTAAATATACATTTATTACCTAAGGTATTACATCCTTGAGGTAAATCAACTAATTCCCATGTATGATTGGACATTATCGATTCAATCTCATTGTTAATTGCCTCTTTCCAATAAGGGGCATCGCTAGAGGACATAGCTTGTTTGTATTTCAATGGATCATCTTCTAACATAAATGTATAGAAGTCCGGTCCAAAGGTTTTTTTAAGTCCTTGACCTTTTACTTTTTCTTGGCTCCTCTACTTGCTTCTTAGCACTACTTAGCTGAGTGTTATTTTGTTCAGCATCCTCAATAGAATAATGAACTTCGTTTTCCCTTGATCTCTTAGATGTATGATTTTCACTACCATATTTCAAGGGAAACATATGTTCGGAAAATTTAGCATTTCTCGACTCAATGATTTTATTTTCATGAATATCATCAATTTCAAATTTGTGTAACCAACATCGATATGCAGCACTGTTTTGTGCATATCCAATAAATAGACAATCAATTTTTTTGGGTCCAATTTTGACCTTCTTTGGTATTGGTACCTCTACTTTGGCAAGACACCCCCACACTTTTAGGTATTTGTAGGATGGTGGTCTATTTTTCCAAAATTCATGAGGAGATAGAGATGTTTTCTTTCGTGGTATTTTATTTAAAATATGATTTTTCGAAAGAATAGCTTCTCCCCAAAAAAATATTTGGCAATCCAGAATAAAGCATTCATCGTTTCCTTAAGAGTTTTATCTTCCGTTCGGCTATACCGTTGGATTGAGGTGAATGTAGTGCTGTAATTAGGTGTAAAACACCATGTTCAGCGAAAGATTCTTCAAAAGGGAATACATATTCTCCTCCTCTATCACCTCTTAAAGCTTTGATTTTCTTGTTGAGTTGGTTCTCAACTTCCACTTTGTATTGTTTAAACACATCAAATCACATACATTTGTATGTATTATATCTAGCGGTTCTGTTTCTCGTTCAACATGATGAAACAAGTTTCTTCTCAATTTTGCTTCTGCACAAATTTGACATTTATAATTGGTGTCTAGATTAAACAATTTGTGCAATGTATCAAAGTTTACATGCCCTGTCTAGAATATCACATGTTGGAAGAGTCAACAATATAAACAAAAGATTCACTTTTATTCATATCAGTGAATGGTATAATAGTGATTACATTTTTCTTTAAACGAACCATCACACGCATATCCTCTTCCTCCATACACTACATTCTCAGCTTCCATGTTTGCTAAGCAATGATCCTGAAATCAGGTTCTTATGAATTTCTGGAACATAGAGAACGTCATTTAAAGTATTTCCTTTCCAGCTTGCATTCTGATATTACCGCACATAAATTAATATCAGCAATGCCCTTTTAGAGATTTCAACTAATTTTTCTTTTGAACTTTTAGTCAGAAATTTGGCAAGTCCCAATGTTGTTAGATAAAGAAACATTTTTCTGTTGTCAACATTTAATATTGATGACGTTGAACTTCTCTGACCTTTCTCCATGAGACAGAGTCAATATTGGAACCATTGGCGCAATCAGAGCATTGGTCACCGTCTGTGTCAGTGTGTAAAATTATTATTGCTATTTTGCGACACAGCTTATTGTCGTCTGCAACAATCAATATTGTTTTAAGATTGTTAGAAGTTTTTGTCAATACACGATTCTATTACAAAGTAAGATCTTTTTGTCATTACACGATTGTATTACAAAGTTAGATCTTTTTATCAATACACGATTGTATTGCAAATAAATTGTAACAACTATCAATGTTACTCAATAATGCCACAATTGTCAAGTCAAACTGTGATTACAGCAAAGACAGTAAGCAAGACCGATTGTGCCCTGGATTATAGCAGTATAAAACCATCACCAACCGTAATGTCCGAGTCCAGAAATAATTCTGTTTCCTTAAAACAATATTGCAATCATATGCACTGATTGACATGATAGCAATTTGTTTCCCCGGATAAAATGGACCAGCCCTGTAGTGCAGTGCCAGAAACGGAGCTCCAGCGAACTGAAGTAGATTATAGAAACTTGAACAGAGGATTGCTATGAAGAGGGAGTAGCAATTGAGAAGAATAACTAATATTTATTCTATCTCATTTTGGGCTATGTAATTATAGGCTGGAGGAAGTGCCTATACGAACATTAATGACCTTTGGAAAGGTTGCGACCCTTTAGCCAAGCGGTGCATAAATATGCGTGCGCATTTATGATGAAACGGTTGTATCCCTTCAATAGAACAGACATGCTAGATCAAAAATGATCAAAATAACTCGTTTCAGCACAATAGGCCCAAACTAATAACAACGGCCTGTTTAACCATGAGACCCCCAAGAGTCTCAAGGCCCAATGCCCAATTTTTGACACTAATATCGTGTTATGGACCCCAAGAGTCCCAAAGCACTAATCCCACATTTGACACTAATATAATATTGTGTCATGGACTCTAAGAGTCCCAAGGCACTAAGCCCAATTTGACATCAATATAATATTGTGTCATGGACTCCAAGAGTCCCAAGGCACTAAGCCCAAGTCGACATTAATATAATATTGTGTCATGGACTCCAAGAGTCCCAAGGCATTAGGCCCAGTTGACATCAATATCATATTGTGTCTTGGCTTAGCCATACATTCACAAGCCCTCTTCTCCTTTACTTATATAAGCCTATAGAGAAGTAGGTACTCATATTTCATAATGTGGGACTTAGATTGCTTTCCCCTCTTCTTCCAGAATTCCTCTTCTTTCAAAATTCCTCTTGCTCGTTCATTTCCAATAGATTCTTCATTTCGCTGAAGGTACGAATTTCGATATTTGCATTTTTACTGGATTTAATATTTGTTGAGGTTGTTTACACTCGTAACCTTAAAATATGAATTGACAATACAGTGCTTGTTGTGCCTAATTGTTATATCATTCATGGTATAATTATGGTTTGAGTAGACCACTTTGAAATTCCATAGTGAGATAAGTTCATGCTGCTATTATTCCAATAGTGCTTGTTTTAGCACTTGATTTGCATTGCATGTTAGTAATTTGTTCCATTTTATTACTAGTTTGGAGGTTAAGATGATTCATAAGCCTCATAGATTAGGTCTTTTGACGACTCTACATGCCTTCAATCCAACTGAAGCTATTTCAATGGCTAAGGTTGGAGCTAGTGTGGTTGTAGCGCACATGGCCTTAACTACGTCGAGATCTATTGGTGCTAAAACTGTTGTCTCACTTGATGATAGTGTCATCTCTGTTCAAGCCATTTTACTACTTTACTGAAGCTGAAACGGATCCATTGACTAGACCTCTTGTTCTTTGGCTAAATGGAGGTAAAATTTATAATAAAGATGCAAATTTTATCATTTTTAATAATATTTTCACATGAAAACTTAAAAGTGAGAAGTTAGAAAAGATGTATGTTTTTCCCTTTCTTTTTTTTAGAAAGTTATTTACATTTCATTTTGTTTCTTATGAAAAGGGTCCTGGTTGTTCTTCTGTTGGAGTTGGTGCATTTTCAGGAAATGGACCTTTTTTGACCTTATGGAAACCTATTGGTAAAAAATGAGTATAGTTGGAACAAAGGTACCACATTGCAAAATTTTATTTTGTTTGTGTTCAAAGTTGACATCTTCATTCATTGATTGAAAATATGCAGAAGCAAATATGTTGTTCGTGGAAACCCCAGCAGGAGTTGGCTTATCTTATTCTTCTAATAGCAATTGTTATATTGGAGTTGGCGATGTGATGACATGTATGAATTACATTCTTTAAATTTATAAATTTATAAGAGATTAAAGTTGTAAATCTAATTTCTCCAATTGTTTTTTTGCTTTGACTCTGAAGCTAGGGAAATATTGTGTTTCTACAGTGTTGGTTTGATAAATTCCCTCAGTATAATTAAGCTCAGAGATCTCTATATTTCAGGAGAAAGCTATGTACGTTAGAGGAATGCAAACACTATTTCTTTGGTGCTCTCTAAACAATGTGAATGTAATTTCATGTTAGTTATCAATCAGGTCATTATATTCCTCAGCTGGCCAATCTAATAGTTCAATTAAACAAGAAAGAAAAGATCTTTAATCTCAAAGGAATTGCTGTAAGTACCTAGCATTCAGAATTATGACTTTAAAATATGAAAAACGTGGCATTTCACTATATAGTAATTGTTTTCTTCTGTTATGAAACCTGCAGTTGGGCAATCCAGTTCTTGAATTTGCAACCGACTTAAACTCTAGAGATGGATATCTCTAGTCACAAGGCTTAATTTCAGACTCTACATATAACATTTTCACTTCAGTAGGCAACTATTCAAGATATGTTAGTAAGTACTATAGAGATTCTCTTAACCCAATTTGTGAAAGAGTGATTTGCTAAGTGACTAAAGAAGCTAGTAGATTTGTCGACAAGTATGATGTTACATTGGATGTATGCATCTCTTCAGTTCTATCACAGTCCATGTTATTGAGTCCTCAAGTTAATTTGCATCAATCATATCTTTTTTGTAAGATGTTTTTCCCTTTTTCATGTGATGATTTTGAGCATGGTAGACTTCTTAATTTGTGCAGCAAGCAGATGAGAGAATAGATGTTTGTGTAGAAGATGAGACTCTAAACTATCTGAATCGGAAAGATGTTCAAGAAGCTCTTCATGCACAGTTAATCTGTGTCAATAGATGGACAATTTGTAGCAGGCAACTAGAATGATTAATGGTTAAATCTACTTACAATTTGATGAAACATACATCGGTGAAGGATAGATGTTACATTAGGTGGCACATAGTCAAGGTTTACTCCGTGTCACCATCCAGCTTAACCGTCATAGGCTGATCAATGATATTAGTGAAGCATTGCATCTCTGCAATCAATATTGTCCCAATCCTGATACTGCTGAGTGACATGGCTCGTGGTTCGTCTTTGGATGTTGTTCCTATGTTTTGATGTCGTCTCTCAGTTGATTGTGCAGGCCTAAGAGTACGATAACATCTAGGACTAAATAAAGATTTATAAGTTGATCATATACTATCTTGTAGTTTCTTTTACATTTTATGGCATCCAGGGAAATAGCAGAGTGAGTTTGAATTATTATTAAACATTTGATGGGTAGATTCTATATATTGTGTTATATATATTCTTGCGTCGTACTAACATCTGTTACTGATATACTATCAGCTAATGTGCACTCCTATAGATGTACTACAAGTTTAATAACATTTCACTGCTCAGGGAACCACTGATGCTAATTTGACGCTTCTTCTTCCTCTTTATGGCCTCTATAGTATATATGCATAGTGATATGTCAATTTCCAAGTCTTCCGCTTCCTATTTGGCTAAACTTCACTTAGAAGAGGTATGGATTTTGATTAAGGTTGCATATGTTTCCGGAAGAAACTAAATCCATGTTGTTTTGTTTAGTATTGTTCTACGGCCTTTAGTTGACATATTTATCATGATTGGCATATTTGCAGTGAACCCATTTAAGAGTTAATAATAATAATAATCAAACATACGTAATAGTTTTCTTATCTGTGTGTGCATGTTTACATGTGTTTGCGTGTCTGTTTAAGTTAAAGAACCTGTAGCCTTTAGGTCCATAATGTCCTAGGGTTCTTTGCAATTGAGCCTTTTTTGCTTTGTTAAAATCACATTTGAACAGTTGATTCTGACTAGGTTCAAGAAAAAGTCCAACAAGTGCAAAACATCATAAATAAGTGTTTAGCTGTTCATGATAAATTGGAGGAATCATTACACGAGTTATCAAGGACGGGTGATCAGGTGATGTGCAGACTTGCAAATCAGCTCGCAAAACAACAGATGGATTACTTAACTGGTGTTTTCCTTTGCACACAGTTTTTTTTTGCTTTCTTACTAGTCTTTTTTACAAGTTTTCACCATTTTGCCATTCTTAGTTTTAATCCACATATTTGTTACTAATGGACAGGCTACGCTAAAGTTATGATGAAAAAGAGGAAGGTAATCAAATTTCTTATGTGTGTTTGATGTATTATCTCACAATTTCTCTTTTTCATTGACATTCATCGACCTTAAAGCAAATTATTGTTGGTTTATTGGTGCTATATATTAAGTATTATATTTGTGTATGTATCCAGTGCATTTGACATTTTATTTATGATTTATAGTTCTTATCTGATAATTGGAGTGTATATATATAGGGTAGAATAATCAATATAGCATCAGTAGTAGGTCTAGTTGGATATGTTGGTTAGGCCAACTATAGTGCTGCAAAGCAGGAGTGATAGATTTAACCAAAACCGTCGCAAAGGAATATGCAAGCAGAAACATTTCTGTGAGTCTCCATCGATACTGACATATAATCAGTGAATTGTTTAGTTAAATGTATAGTTTGAGAAATCTATTAGATGCTGAATTTTGATTTCAATACAATATTCTATGTTCGTTGCACTTCAGTTTAGTGAAGGGTATGGTAGTAGAAAAAGTTACACAAATCAGATTCATTCTGTTTTCCTTTTCTAATGAATTTATGCATAAAAAATTGTTATAATGAGAGCTTTACTCGTGTCCAAAAGTAAAATGGTAAATAGTTGTGATTGCATATGTAATGACCCGGTTTTTATATAGATCGCCAACATGAATATTAATTAATTGTAAGTACATATCTACAAATACGATTTAAAAATCCATACTTTAAAATATTTCAAACATGTCAAAGGTTTAATTGCCATTTTCCTTTACATGTATGATAGCTTGTATAAGACAACATTTGTTTAAATTCATTTTTTTATACATGTAGGTAGGACAACACTTATACATGGCAAGTTTTTAAAATGCCATTTTTTATTTCACATGTTTTGTTCATTTTTTTCAAAGGATTTTAAATTTGGGTTTTTCCAAATTTCTTGAGTAAATAAAACACAAGACACTTAAACAAATTGTTATATAAGGCTACCACTTCCTTTGCTATACAAGTTCAAGTGAAAATCCTTAGTTCACATATACATAAACCAAAACATGGAGTGCCATTCTCTTTTGCAAACATGTTTTCACATATAAACTTAAGGATACAACCTATCCTAGTAATAGGCTAGCATCTAGGACCTAAGATTTTTCATCAAAAATATCTTCACATGGCCAAATCATTTTTGATTAAATATTTTCAGTTTTTAAAATCTTTTCTACATGTGATTTCTGAAAATGCCATCTCTCTTGTCATTGTCAAAACATGCTATATTGTCATAGCATTTCACAAAATAGAAAACACATGTTACTTATGATCTTGTGCAGGTTAGAATATCTAAACATAAGATTTGTGTGTACACTAGAATCTATATTAGCACCTAGATCATATAGGATTTGATCATACATATAAACGTCACATGGCCAAAGGCCTTTGTACCAAGATTTTCAGATTTCTATAAACCTTGGAAGCAAAGTAAACTTTTAAATAATTTATGTAAACTCAAGCATGTGAACATCAACCAAAACCCATAGAATACAAGTTGGCATAAGCAGAAAAATTATTTTCATCCATCAAAACAAAGAGCAAGTGTTACTGAGTGGTATAGCATTTGGGTGCATGGAATTTACTGAAGAAATACATACATAGCCATACCTTGTATATTCTAATACTTAATAGTACAACTTGCATGTTCTTTCGTGGTTTGTAGCACTTCGGCATTAGTGAAGTAGGGGATTTTTCATCGCAGCAGCTATAGAAAACATAGGCTTCCTTTCAATCATCTTTCCAGTGAAAAGAGAATGTTCTGCTCATGTTGGGCCTTTTTCCAGACATGCATTTAATGATAGAATATTTTATAATTTTACTACACCTATACATAGAAGCACACACCCAAGCATTCTTTCCATAAACACAAAACAATTCGAACAAGAATCAGTGGAAGAGGAGAAGTGAAATCTGAGAAAGCCGAGCCTTTAGAGGTGAGTAAAGACATAATTGATTTTGATTCTTTGATGAAATCTCATGTAGAACTTGTAATGTGTGATCCCTGACTGAGTATGATAAAACTTGCCTTGAAATCATGTATGTTTGTTGAACTAGAAATCGACTGAACTATGATAATATTGTTAGGATCATACCCTGTCGCCTACTATTTTACACATATGCGGTTTGCTTTTGAGTATAAGTTTGAACAGGGGAATGCTTTAGTTTTGGGTCACTAGGAATTACATACTAGTTACTTTAAGGTTAAGGGTATATTTACCCATTTAGAATTTGATACAATTCATGTCTGTTGATATACAACAAATAGTAACTAAACCCATTTTTTTTATTGTTAAAAGAACTTAGTTTTGATTCGCAGTTTGAACCATGATTTTTAGTTTGGGTTTATGTTTGGTCGGAGACTCGGAGTGGTAATCGGAACCATGCGAAACAAGCTGGGTAATAGTTGACGATAAGAATTTGCCAGGGGGATCCTTAAACTTTGTCTAATAAACTAATTTTTCTATGTGGCATTTGAGTTGTGGGGACTGTTTTGTGGTAAGGGTTTCGGCGGAAACAGGTCTGAGCAAATGAGGAGTGGTTCAGTGAGATGATTGGCTACATCGTCGGCAGGTTATATATGAAGCTGGAGTTTGTGTTAGGGTGGGTATTGGGTAATGACTGCGTTAAGCTATTGTTTTTTAATACAAAAGGAGCATTTTGTTTATGGTAAAAAATCAGTCAAACGGTCTTTTCCGATCAGGTTGATCGGAGGCGGACTGAATAGGGTATAATGTTCTCAGTATGGCTTGCGCGCATGTGTATGGTGTGTGTCGTACTGGAAAATGGACTGATATATGCGTGCATGTGCACACGAACTCACGCACGGAAATGTCTCATGTTGGTGCTAAAGGACACAGTGCTAATATAAAAAGGAACGGGAAGCTTGGCCTGAAACGTTGGAGAGGTGGTGAGTTTGTCGATCAGCGGAGCAATGGGACACGGCTGTATGATGATGTAGGAACGCAACATGTATCACTGAAGACGGTAGGAAGTAGAAAAAGTGACAAACATAGAAGTTAAATAGGATAGGAGCATCTCATAACTATGTCTCTGCAGTGTGGACTTCTGTAGCGTGGTGGACATGGAAAGCTGATCAACAGAACTGGGGTTGGCAGAGGAACCATGATGTACGGATTGGAGGAAACAAAGTATGAACATAGAAGGGAGGGAAACATCAGAAAATGGCAGGCATACAAGGGTAGTAGGTTCGGCAAAGAAGAGGGGTGGCGTGAGCTCCTGCACATGGATGAACGTGGAGTTTCAACGGAGTAGTAGTGGTTAAGAGAAATGAAAGAGGGCGGCATCACTAAGCACCATGGAAGTGTAAGTAGAAAATGAAGGAATAGGATAGAAATAAGCAGAGCAGGTCTCGGACGTTTATATAAAAGCTGGACATGTTTTTCTTCTTTGATTTAGGATGGACACGTGGCGACGCCTAGGGGTTTAAGGGGTGCGGGTCTATTAGCATTGGCTTTGGGGAAATTGGGCCTTACATAAAACGTTCAATTAAATAAAATAAAACAAAGGTATTACCGTAAGAAATTTTAGTGTGCAGACCGATTTCAAGAAAGGAACGGGTCCTATTAGTATGCGATTAAATGAAATTAATTTTGAACCATTCCTTTGTTTTTAAACATTATTTATGTAGAAAACCTTAACAAGGTAATGATATACATTCATACATTTATAAAAAAATAAATGTGTTTCAAATTTATTATTACTATTTTTAAATAATATTTAAACAAGAGATTATCCGATCATTTTGAAACCGAGGAGTTGATAAGTTGCATGTATTGATTTTATTTTAACGCAATTGTCGAAAGGTGGTTAGCGATAAGTAAAATGTAATTTCATGATAAAGGTGAAATAAATATTTTATCGCGTAAAAATTGGAAGGTGGACAACCGTAAATAATAAATGAAATTATTCTTTGAAATTGAACACTGGAATTTTAGCAACTTAGGTTGGTAATCATTTTTAAAATAGAAAAATGATTTCAAATTTTTCGACTAATAAATGTGAACATTGGCAATTATTTGTGAATATATAATAATCTATTCTATTTAACTACCACTTATCCCAAAAAAAAAAAAAGATGTAAACGCTGATCGTTTCGAAGAGTCCAGATTTATAATCCACTTCGATTTGGTTTTTACGCCGCTAGTCAAGGTTTATCAAAGATAATAGAAGACTGAGTTATGCAAGGGCTATTCTAGAATAGTGCCTTCGGTTTGTTCAACCCCAGAACAACTTGTATGGACGAATGTCTGACAGAGTAATTCTAACTGATCACGTACGTAGATCTCTCCAAACGTAGTTATATGGTGGCAGAGGAATTCATTTCTCTCGCTTTATACCTATAATATATTTTTGGGGAAGTCAATTAGTGGTTGGCGAGTTTTGACGATGTGGCATTCAAAGAAATTAAATAGTGATGGTAAAAAGGTAAGTCTAGCCTCAAGCCTCACACCCAGGAAATGACAAAAATTGGGCAGGCAGCATGGCTATGTGGGTCCCTCCCATTAGGGTGTAGCATCACCTATCTAGAGAAATTCCTTTTGTTTCTTAATCTATCGATTCTGCCCATTCGGGAATGGTTGCCGTACACAACCATTGGTGATATACACTCGATACACTCAAGAGAAATGAGTGGTTGGTCATGTGAGGGTCGGGTTGCAAGATGTTCTTGTTGAACCCAGATGTATTCACCTCTAGAGATACATCATCGGAAGGTGGTCCCATACCTTGTCATAGTTGGAAATCCAATTTCCATAAGCGCCAAGCGGTTTTTGTTTGTATACTATATACGAGAATGTGAGATGCAAGCATTCTTCTAAATTCTAATTTATATGTGAAAACTTATAGATACTATGATAATATCTGATTTAAAGTATATAAAATATTTTGATCTCATAAGGTAAAAACCAATTCCGTATTCACGGCGTGGTCTTATGAGATATTTTTATTTCTTTAAACTGTTTTTAAACTGTTTACTCATACCAGTCCCCTGACTGACCCGGAGTTTATTTTTCTGTGTTTCCCTTAAACTCTTGGGTATTCATAACACTTGTTATGAATAGACAAGTGAATCAGGATTTGGAAAACTTGTGTAGCTGGATGGAGATGTCCTGTATGCTGATCTACCTATCTTGTCTACTATATAATTATAAGTCTGTCAGTTGATCATCGGTGATATGTATAATTAAAGTTGTACCATGAAATGGCTTGTATCACTAGTTCAGTATGCTCTGATGTAATATATTCCGCTGTGTAATATTATGAAGTATTATCTTTTGTGAAATTCCGCTGTGAGATCTGATGTTTTTCTGTGATTTTATCTTCTATCTATCATTATTCTTATTAATGGCACGACTTCCGATGTGTTCGAAAGTAGGGTCGTTACAGCATAACTTTCTAATTTCTTTTTCTACTGTACAAAATGTATTTTCTCTAGACTTGAAAAACTAAAACTGTATATGAATAAAAAAAGAAACCCTTTGTGCACAGCTAACTCTTAAAATAAAAAAAGTCATCCAAATATATATATATATATGTGTGTGTGTGTGTGTGTATGTGTGTTTGTGTGTGTGTGTGTGCATAATTAACCCTTCGTGCATAGCTTTCTAATTTCTTTTATATTGATTGAGGTTTGTGATATAACTCTCATGAGTGGTTTGATATTGATTTTGAGTGGTCGTAAGATAGCTAAGATGTTCCTTAATCTCGGAGACTGGTTTGTGAGTAATCGGATCGATGCCTTGTTGGTAAAGTTTTTTGCTTAACTTAGTGTTCCAGTGGTTTTTAATATCATTGTCTGTTCGACTTGGTAAATAGTTTGCTATCACAGACCACCTGCTTGTACATTGTAATTGTGTTAAAGGTACTAGTATAAACCACACGTCTGTACATCTAGTAGCTAGATTTATTCACCTTTTATTTAATAAAAAAAATGAGTGGATGGATGTGCGTTTTAATTCAAAATTTTCGGTATTAACAAGTTAACAACACTTTTATTTCAAAATTATTTTATTGTGGTGTTGGTCGTGTATTCCGTTGATGAGCAATCGGAAAGGAACGGTAGTGGAGTTTGCAAATTTCGTTGATGGCATTCAACGATGGCAATGAATATTTTTTAGAATTTCACAAGATTCCATGGAAATCATGTTCATTGAATTCACTTTATTAGTGGTAGAGATAAATAATTGTTAACAAAACCAATAAAATACCTAATTTGGATCCGACCTGAAGTTCAGTTGGATCCAGAAATATTTTGATAAATACATGAGTAGTAGCTTTTGAGCTATAACAAAATTCAGATTTAGTCCTAGCTTTGTGTTGATGCCGAACCTTTCATAAGAGTGTAATCATATTATCTCTCTTTTTTTTCCTTTTTTTGTAACTAATTCATTCTACAGGAATTTTACATAAATATCCTTCTGAATTTTGTTAAAAGAAAGGGATGGTTGAATATAGAGGAAATAAAGTGGACAAACACGTGAATGTCACTTTTAAACATTATAAGCAAAGTTTGAACATAGAATACCGAAAAAGGATTTTGACACAAATACAGATTCGTGAACTAAACATAGAATGATGATCAAGTAAATTTTGAAGCTGAATGATGAAAAAAACTAACAATTGATACTTTAAATTGGAAGTTTTATTTTTATGTTTCAAATCTATAGGGAATGGTCGAGGATGATGGTGGGATTTCATAGAAATGCACGATTAAGGAAACTAATGGGGGTGTATAGAACAAAGAATTATGGGTAATCAAGCGTTTTGTAAGTATTAGTTAGGTATAACATTTTCTTTGTACTAGATGTGTAAATTTGTATATCAATGGTTCTTGTATGCGAGTTTGGTCATTTATTCCTATTGTGTTGAAATGATTATGCATATTCTATTTGATTACATGGTTAACTTTTTTTTAATTGTTTGAACATGATGATTATGTGAGTGATTATTGATTGATATTGTAGAAACAAAATAGACTACTAACAAAAAATAATTGCATGAAAAAATACAGTAAATTAATCAATAATTTTTCGTAGCGTTTTTAAAACGCTACGGAAATACATATAGTGGCGTTGAGTAAACGCAACAATAAATTAGGGTAAAATTAAAAATTTTATTATTAGCATCAGAAATCTTTTTTATGGCATTTTTAAAGCGCTACAGTAATATTTATGGTGGCATTTAGAAAACGTTACAATAAAAGTATTTACAGTGGCCTTTATTAAAAGTACTACAAATATTTTTCATTTTTTACGGCATGTTTTCTCGTAACGATTATTGAAACGCCACCAAAAATGATTGGTATAATTTTTTGAGTGCTACAAAAAATCATTTTTCTTGTAGTGTAACATTCATCATTGAATTTTAACCATACCTTCATTTCGAAATAGAAACGATTCAAGTATATATTAAGTAAATTCGAAGTAGATGAATCTATATATTATCATTAACAACATAATGCATCAACATTGATTTTCATAATTTACAAGTATATACATCTATATGTTAATATATACAAATTTGTAAGCATCGCAAAATACTTTTACAAAATAAAAAATTATTATTTCCAATATATAAACTTAATTTTAAATTCAGAAAGAAAATAAAACAACAAATCAATATAGACTTACTAATAATAATAGAAAAAAGTTTTTAGGTAGTCAAACTCTAAATATGCATCGAGATAATAGGTATATATATGTACATATATATATATATGCATATAATTTTTTGTATATTATTATAAACTTACAAGTATTAGTTTTAATACGTTACATTCATACATATATTTAAAGTTAATAAAAGAATCATACACACACACATATATCTAAATATGATTTATTTTCATAATTAAAAGGTTATTTTTCGAACGAGATCCAATTTTCAAATTTGAAATTAAATTAAATTTTAAAATTTTCGTATTTGTATTTATAAACATTGTTCAAATATTTATGAATATATATATATATATATATATATATATATATATATATATATGATTGCTTCTACATTGTTATGTGCATTATACACACACATGTAGTTAAATATAATTATACTTTTGTATCACATTAAGGAACATACATATCTGTATTTGAATTTATGTATGTGTGTATTTGTAGTTGTTACCCAACCTTTGTGCCTGACCACTTCCGGCTACCCATATTAACATGACTTGACGATTCTCAAGGCAAACCACCTAGAGAGATAGTTCGAAGGTACAAACATCAAGTTTAGATAGTAACACGTGACAATGGTCGAACGAACATAACATCGCCCGACAGCTCACTGAGTGAGAGATCGGTTAAAACCAATACTAGGGATCAGTACAACTGCATGATAGACCAGTTGAAAGTTCAGGTTCAACCAACAACACTCTGTATCTCTCCATTGCTAAGGTAAGTTGAGAAGCCACTTCAGGACCAAGCTGGAGAAAATCAAAGGAAAGCATACAAGGGATCACTCCCCTATATCCCACGACATGAGGGGTTAGTACTGACCCTTATCATATGGGTTGGTATCGATTCCTTACTTGTGATGGATATGGGGTGGGCTCCTCATACTCGACTCTACAATGACTCTCCGACCTTTCCAAGACATTTCAGGCAACGTAAGTTTATAAATAGCAACTGCTTAGGACAGAAACCGACCTTTTAATAATTTGTTCACTTTATTTTTGCACGCTTCAAAGTCATACCGATTTGAGACTTTGTAATTTCAAAAACAACAGTAACCAGATGCTATAATTGACTAGATTTTAAGTAGTGGAGTTTTTTTTGAAGTGTTTGACAGGGTTTGTGTTTATCAGTATCATGCAAAATAGTTAGGCAACAACAAGAAGCCACAGGGTTTTAATCAATGTTTGGTTATGAAATAGGTTCAGCATATTCATATACAAGTCTAGACATGTATATAAAAGCGTCAAATATTCAGTATGATCATAGCATGTGAATTAGAGGTAAAACAATGAGAATTACTCACTTCTCTATTCTTTGTGTTCTGCTTGGTTTCCTCCATAGGTTTCGTTGCTTAGTTTGGAGTAGGTGAGATGAATGGATTGTATGTGTATACATTTGGTATGGGCAGGTATTTATAGGTAAATAATGAGGCCTTTACTAGCTTGCTAAGGAAATGAAACAGAGGGTAGCTGAACTAGTTTTGCTGTGTGAGGTAGCCTAAGTTGTATTAGCTCAGGAAGTTAATTGAAAGAAAAAATTTGTGAAGGCTTTTCAGGTCTGATTTGCACGTTCAGGTGTATATGGCTAGGCAAAATGAAGTATAAAAGCCTGTACATAGCACATGCAAGAAAACATTTAAAAATTGGTTCTTTGTTCTTAAGCAAACTAGCTATTCTTCTTTGATTTGAAATGCATAGGTTGTTCTTCATGTCTACGGTACTAATGTAACGACCCAGGTATTCCGGCCCCGAAAATCCATATAAATACCTTTACCGTATCTCATACCGATCCTCCAAGCACCGGAAAACACTGGATAGTTTTAGAAAGAATTTAGAGGGTGAGATAAGAAAGAAAGAAAATTTAGAATAGAAGGAAAAAGAAGAACACCACATCAAAATCTCACAGCGGAACAGATAAAATATAATATCAAATATACAAAAGAATTTTGGTATACATACCAATCATCAGAGTTTAACATATAACTGTACAGCGGAATTAACTTTATATAACTAGCGGTGAAGCCGCCTGCTTCCAGCTCCTGAAACTCCAAGCGAACCTAACCTGGAAATATACTCGGTCTGACCAGAACACATTTGATTTAAAACAAAATACACCGGGTCAGTCTGGAATACTATCAGTGATAAATCCACAAAAACACACACTGGTTTAACTTTGGAAAATCCTTTCTGAAATAAAGGATAATAGTAAGACCATTCCACACATAAACACGAACGGGTTTTACCTTACTATAACTCAAAACGTTTTTGAAATCATACTTTGATATGATATTATCATAATGTCTAAATACAAGTAAATAACAATCTAGAGGAACGCTTGCATCTCACGCTCCCCATATATAATATACAATCAAAACCGCGGGCGCTTATTGGATATTGGATTTCCAACCTTGACAAGGTATGGGACCACCTGCCGATAGTGTATCTCTAGAGGCGAATACACTGGGTTCAACAAGAACGTCTTGCAACCCAGCCCTCACATGACCGACCACTCATTTCGCTTGAGTGTATCGAATGTATATCACCGACGGTTGGGATCAGCAACCGTCTGCCCGAAAAGGGACAGCATCGATCGATTTAAGAAGCAAAAGGAATTTCTCTAGATAGGTGATCATACACCCTAATGGGAGCGACCCACATAGCCATGCTGCCTGCCCGATTTTTGTCATTTCCCAGTTGATGAGGCTTGAGGCTAGAATCTCTTTTTTCAAACATTTGGTCATCATTCACTTTAAATGCCACATCTTCAGATCCGCCAGATCACACTTGATTGACGTCCACAAACATACTCTAGCTATCTGGCTAGAAAATAACCATTTCTCTGCCATCAACTATGATACGTTTGGAGAAATCAACGTATGTAATTCCCTTGGAAATACTCTGTCAGACATACGTCCATACAAGTCATCCAGGAACAGGATGAACCGAAGGTACCCTCCTACTGCATCTCATATAGGAATCACCCCATGGATCAGTAGCGAGAAGTCCTTGCAACCCATAGATTCCAACCACGACTGGATCACGTCAGAATAACTCTGGTTGCAACACAGAGAATATTCGTCAAAGCAATCCCTTCGCTTAGGAAGATCCACGGTCTTCAATTGCTCCGTCTTCAACAACGTATTCACGTACTTGCTGGTCGGAATGGTTTTCGAATATAATTCGATCCCGGACTTTCCATACCAACAAGCGTATTGGTCTGGTTTTGATAGTCGGTGTTTTAACTATCAAATATCAAATGTGTGAATACAATCAGTTTGCCGACTCAACACTAGACACAACTTGACCTCTTTAAAATAGATTTAACCAAATTTCCCTTTATACTAACTCCGACTGATTTACTTTAATTGATTAACCTTAACTTGACTAACTCGACCTATTTAACTCAACAAGACTAACTTGATTTGATTACTCTTGACGCTTAACTAATATTGGACTTAAATCCATTCGCTTGACTCTAGATCGCAGCGATCACAATGGTTACGCCTGATTCTCTCAGGAAAACATACGACCGCCGTAGGCTATCTGCAGCCCTGCGAATTACGCTAGCAGTCGTACGCAATGGAAACTTTGTTTGACTAACTCTACTTCATAGACTATATTTGATCAACTCAAATTGAAATAACAAATGTTCACTACGATTTGAAATCAATATGCTCATTTCTTTAAAACCAATATTGTAATATTATTTGATTTCCCAAAACCTTGCATCAGAGTTCGATATTCCTCGTATAGAATAAAACCCATTTCAATCTTCACTAACTCCAAACTAATACCATTCCTCGGTAATAGTGAAGCCAACCAAGTTGGGGTATTTTAGTTACCTCTCAGACCTTAGTCGACAACCTTCTTACCTCAAATAAATATCAGCTTGAAACATAACCACCTCTCAAATCTTATTTACTATCTTGGTTTCAATTTTGTTTCAAAAATTGTTTCTTACATTTGAAACCCGCTCAAGACTTTCTCTACTTAATTCCTTAATTAAGTAAATATTCACCAACCACACTTTAACCATCCTTTCACCCATGACCCTTTGATTCATAATATAAATCCTTGGCCAAATATTTTGGTTCCATCTAATTAGACATTTCTATAATAACCTTTATTGTCTCTTTTGCTAAGCCTTCTCGTCAATTACTCCCCTGTTAATTGAATTCTCTTTTATCAATCTTGTTTGAAAGCTTGGATTTAAAAATTCCTTAAATAAAATCTTTATTTGGATTTTTGGATCGAACTTAGCGATACTTAAACATTTCTTAATTAAAAATCCATTTAAATCATTTCTTTAATTATTACTAATTTAAATAATAATTTTCTTTAACATCAACTATATTAAAAATAGTTATCTCTGCCATTAAACAAAGATAGGATAAATTATCCCTTTTCACAAAGCTTATCAATTAATAATTTACCTTATTAACACTAATTATTCCAGTAATAACTTGAATTATAGTAAATCTGGAGATTTAACTAATATTAACACTATACAGTTCACTAATTTCCTTTGATTTATAGTTAATCAAAGATCAGTTAATAATTTACACTTATTTGTTAACTTAACGAATATACAGTTAAACTAAATTAATCCCCTTCTCGATTTCAACCAAACACGGTTGATTTTGCCAACCAATATCTTCTGTTAACTATTTACTGACTTTCCTTGTCATTTCCCTCTTTAAATTAATTAAATAATTAAATTTATTTAAAACACTATTTTAATGTTTAAAAAAATTATTTCATCTTTCCAACCCGTAGGTAAAACTTCGGGTTTTTCCCTGTTCTTAAAACTGGTATAATCCCTTTAAAAGCTCGATTTAAAATATATACATATATTTTTATAAATTCCCATTTTAAAACCTCTTATATAAATTAAATTTAACCTTAATCTAGTTACAAAATAATTTATAACTTTAAAGCTGCGTCAATACACCGAAAGGTCAGTCGACGTCTGACACAACACAATTTGGCCATTCACTGCCAATTATCCAATAAACACTGTCGGTTGATTTTAAACACAACACAGGTGAATAATTATTCAACTATCAACATACAAATAGATTTTGGTGTCAGTCAAGGTGAACAACTCATATATATGCACAACAAACAAAAATATAGTTAATTTGAGGAATCCGGTTGGATTCCTCCAACCTGTCCTTCTCTGCTTCACAGATATCAGTGATTAAAATATACGAGTTAAATAAATAATCAACTGCAATAAATCAGACAACAACAACCATATTTGCATCCATCGCATCCAATCAACCAATTCAAACTGTTAATTGAAAAATATACTTTACTGTGAATGTACCACATCACAGTATTCCAGAAGATGTGAGAATTAACTCACCTTGATTTTATTTGTCGATAAATCAGCTTGTTTTCAATTGAATTAAATGACGTTTCATTTTTTCTGAAAAGTCCATCTGTTGCCTGCCCTGCTCGGTTCCCATCCATCGTGTCGTACTTGTTGACGGGGTTCCGGTGTTTTTCGTTTCATCGAAATCTGATTACGTTTGCTTTCGAAATCAACATTTGAATTTTTATAAAACCTTTAAACTAATTAAACCCTACAATAATTAAATGAAAAGGGCCTTACCTTTTGATCCGTCCAGCCCACCCCAATTGAGCCCAAACCCACTTCTCCTTTTAAAATCCCCGAACCCCCTTCTTCCTTCACAATTTACCAGCCGCCACTAAAAGAATCAGAGAAACAAAAATCGAAAACCCTCCGTGCTTCACAAAATTTCACCCATGGCCGACCATATTCGCTCCCCTTCTGACTTCGATTGCTCCGCCATCCGCCCTGACCCACAAAGACGAGACCGACCGAACCCTAGCTACTAAAAAGCTAAGTGTTTTACTCAAATTAATTTTCTATTTTGATTTTCTTTCGGTTTTACCTTTTGCTTGAGTTCATCTGGTCTGTTCTGAGAGCATGCGTATTTATACTTGCGGTTTTACTGTGGTTTTGAATCATAGACTTCTTAGACTTACTTGTGTCTAACCATAGGTGCTTACGTCTTCTATCTTAGTTGTATCACCACTGTTATTGATGGAATGAAGAACGGCAGTTTTTGTGATAGATTTGTACTGTCTCTGATCCGAAATATGCTAATATCGAACTGCTCCTGTGTAGATTTGGTGAACTCTATATTGTGAATTCGTATAGTCTTGTCTAGGAAAGATATAACTATGGGATTTAACTGTCAACCCATACTGTAAATGATGACTCTTGTTCGTACTGTCTTGTTAACTTGAAAATTTCAGATTTTTTTCTCTGTTCAGAATAATTGTTCAGCTTTTTAGATTTTAGATAGAAACAGCTATATATACTTAGCTGTTTTGCTTTGCTGTTTCAATGTGGTACAGGTTTGGTCTATAGATTTGATGGAGGATATATGTATCAATTTGATCTCGTATATCTGTCCCTATTATACTATACCCTTCACTGTTCTATAGTTGTGCCTATTACTGATTTGCATAGATCTTAGCTGTTGAATTCATTTATTTTTCCCTTTCAAAACTTTCAACTTTTAAATATATTCATCTATTAGCTATTAATAGCTGTATTTTTCTCTTCTCCTTTCCCTTTTTAGGTCCTAACTGAGATACACATACGACTGAACAAGATGGAGATCTATCATGCTTTGATTGATGGGTGTACATTCACATTTTTTTTTCTTTTTTTTTCTTCCTCTCCTATTCTGAATTGTCTTGTGCATGAGATTAGCTATGTATATGTAAATATATTATTTGTTCTGTTCTGTAAATTAATAAATATATGTATACTTTTGTTTTCCTTTAGCTGTTTGTCCCAATCATTTTGATGTACAACTATATGTATGCTTCATTGTGAAATATATTGTTTTCCTATATCCATTTGATTATGGTTCTCTAACCGTTGTATTAGCTGTTTTTCTTTTCATTTCACTATTGATATGCTATTTCCATTTTGTTGTTGAAAAGAAAAATTACAAAGAACTTAACATAGTGACTATAATTGAATTTGTATAAAAGAAATTTATTTTCTTGGTACTAGAAATTTTGAATCGTCCTCATCACTGTACCATGCCCACGAAACGTAGATACATCATAAAACGAGTTCAAGAGGAACGTGATAGGCCGACTTCTATAATGTATTGAAAATGTAAGTCTTGAATGTTGTGCATCAATTCTACGTGGGTTTTTAAATGTTAGTATAATTATAAATAAAATATCAAAATTTGCTAAATAAAAATAAATTGATATCATCAAATATGAAATACCGTATAGGTACAAATAAGACTGAGATGAATTTCCAAACTCGACATTCAAAATAAATCGGTTTAAACGAATATTCAACATATATAAAAACTGTTAATATTAATAAACGTTATCGTTTTATTAATTAATTCCATAGCGACTATTTCGAATTTTCAACTGGACATAACTAACAAATTATAACACGAAATCTCGATTTTTCTCTTTCATATGAAAAATTTAATCAAATCGATTCCAACGTTTCTGGTTTCACAGAATTTCGACTTAAAACGAATTCTGTATTCTCATTTGAAGTTCAAAACGAAATTTACAAACTACCACGCCGTTTCTAGTTCATTTATAATATAATTATAAACTTAACGTTCTGACGTCGTTTTTAATAACGAATATATTTATATAATTCAATATAAACAATATTTACACCATTTTAAATCGCTCGTTCACCTTATCCCGCAAATCCACATTTTCTCAATATCCCGAAAATAAAATATTATTATAATATTAATATAAATTAAATATTCAATTTAAAATGGCCAACTCCCCTTATTTAAATTCCAATAAATATTTTAAATAAATAAAATATTCAAATAAATGGTCAGAAAAATACGGGACATTACATTCTTCCCCTCTTAAAATAATTTCGTCCTCGAAATTGCTAAGGTGAGAAAAATGTTGTAAATTCCATTAACAAAACCAATTATTATGGTAAAACAAAATTTCCAAAAATATCGAGAAATATTCTAACACGTTAAATTCTCAGAAAATTTTCAGTAGAGTCCCCCCTGCACGGAGGACCATCTACGATATCGCAGGATCAAGAAATATGTATACATCGACTCTCATGGTCGGAAAATTCAAACTCCAAACCCCAAAGAAAACCAAAATTTTCATATTTGCGTAAGCGTACCTTTTGGCGAGCGTTATCATGCGATAAGCGGTATATTTTATTCTCGAGCTTGCTTAATCATAATGCAGCTCTATTCCAACTGGATTCAATTACTCCAGAATTTCTCTCCTGAATTGATTTAAAGCCGAACTGACTCGTCAGCACCTGTTCTCAACTTCAAACAAACTCATTAGTTATCAACCAATGTTAATTACGTTCAAACATCCATATAATTTCATATCAACCCATTTCACACACAATTCAATCCATACGAGATTATAATTTATTTATAATCACTTCCTTTATTTATTTAATTATCCATTCGAATTTACTTATCTGGATCGATTTATTCAATTTATTTATGGGTTTTAACCCCGTCTATTCATATTTAGATTTATATTCAAGCAATCACAACACAAATCCAACATATCATTCAACCTAATATCAACAAACCCAAGTAATTTGCCCATATTATAATAAACTTTACTTTTATTTTATATATAAAATAAATTGGCAAAAATAATTTTCAAAAATAATTTTATATCAAAACACAAATACGCGCTCTCATATATCTATACGAACTCAATCTAGGGTACTGCTGACCCCATCTCTATTGAGTCACACCATAGAGCCAAGGTTATCTCTAAACCAATAGCTCTGATACCACTGTAACGACCCAGATATTCCGGCCCCGAAAATCGATATAAATACATTTACTGTAACTCATACCGATCCTCCAAGCACCGGAAAACACTGGATAGTTTTAGAAAGAATTTAGAGGGTGAGATAAGAAAGAAAGAAAATTTAGAATAGAAGGAAGAAGAAGAACACCACATCAAAATCTCACAGCGGAACAGATAAAATATAATATCAAATATACAAAAGAATTTTGGTATACATACCAATCATCAGAGTTTAACATATAACTGTACAGCGGAATTAACTTTATATAACTAGCGGTGAAGCCGCCTGCTTCCAGCTCCTGAAACTCCAAGCGAACCTAACCTGGAAATATACTCGGTCTGACCCGAGCACATTTGATTTAAAACAAAATACACCGGGTCAGTCTGGAATACTATCAGTGATAAATCCACAATAACACAGACTGGTTTAACTTTGGAAAATCCTTTCTGAAATAAAGGATAATAGTAAGACCAGTCCACACATAAACACGGACGGGTTTTACCTTACTATAACCCAAAACGTTTTTGAAATCATACTTTGATATGATATTATAATAATGTCTAAATACAAGTAAATAACAATCTAGAGGAACGCTTGCATCTCACGCTCCCCATATATAATATACAATCAAAACCGCGGGCGCTTATTCGATATTGGATTTCCAACCTTGACAAGGTATGGGACCACCTGCCGATATTGTATCTCTAGAGGCGAATACACTGGGTTCAACAAGAACGTCTTGCAACCCAGCCCTCACATGACTGACCACTCATTTCCCTTGAGTGTATCGAATGTATATCACCGACGGTTGGGATCAGCAACCGTCTGCCCGAAAAGGGACAACATCGATAGATTTAAGAAGCAAAAGGAATTTCTCTAGATAAGTGATCATACACCCTAATGGGAGCGACCCACATAGCCATGCTGCCTGCCCGATTTTTGTCATTTCCCAGTTGATGAGGCTTGAGGCTAGAATCTCTTTTTTCAAACATCTGGTCATCATTCACTTTAAATGCCACATCTTCAGATCCGCCAGATCACACTTGATTGACGTCCACAAACATACTCTAGCTATCTGGCTAGAGAATAACCATTTCTCTGCCATCAACTATGATACGTTTGGAGAAATCAACGTATGTAATTCCCTTGGAAATACTCTGTCAGACATACGTCCATACAAGTCATCCAGGAACAGGGTGAACCGAATGTTCCCTCCTACTGCATCTCATATAGGAATCACCCCATGGATCAGTAGCGAGAAGTCCTTGCAACCCGTAGATTCCAACCACGACTGGATCACGTCAGAATAACTCTGGTTGCAACACAGAGAATATTCGTCAAAGCAATCCCTCCGCTTAGGAAGATCCACGGTCTTCAATTTCCCCGTCTTCAACAACGACTTCACGTACTTGCTGGTCGAAATGGTTTTCGAATATAATTCGATCCCGGACTTTCCATACCAACAAGCGTATTGGTCTGGTTTTGATAGTCGGTGTTTTAACTATCAAATATCAAATGTGTGAATACAATCAGTTTGCCGACTCAACACTAGACACAACTCGACCTCTTTAAAATAGATTTAACCAAATTTCCCTTTATACTAACTCTGACTGATTTACTTTAATTGATTAACCTTAACTTGACTAACTCGACCTATTTAACTCAACAAGACTAACTTGATTTGATTACTCTTGACGCTTAACTAATATTGGACTTAAATCCATTCGCTTGACTCTAGATCGCAGCGATCACAATGGTTACGCCTGATTCCCTCAGGAAAACATCCGACCGCCGTAGGCTATCTACAGCCCTGCGAATTACGCTAGCAGTCGTACGCAATGGAAACTTTGTTTGACTAACTCTACTTCATAGACTATATTTGATCAACTCAAATTGAAATAACAAATGTTCACTACGATTTGAAATCAATATGCTCATTTCTTTAAAACCAATATTGTAATATTATTTGATTTCCCAAAACCTTGCATCAGAGTTCGATATTCCTCGTATAGAATAAAACCCATTTAACATCTTCACTAACTCCAAACTAATACCATTCCTCGGTAATAGTGAAGCCAACCAAGTTGGGGTATTTTAGTTACCTCTCAGACCTTAGTCGACAACCTTCTTACCTCAAATAAATATCAGCTTGAAACTTAACCACCTCTCAAATCTTATTTGCTATCTTGGTTTCAATTTTGTTTCAAAAATTGTTTCTTACATTTGAAACCCGCTCAAGACTTTCTCTACTTAATTCCTTAATTAAGTAAATATTCACCAACCACACTTTAACCATCCTTTCACCCATGACCCTTTGATTCATAATATAAATCCTTGGCCAAATATTTTGGTTCCATCTAATTAGACATTTCTATAATAACCTTTATTGTCTCTTATGCTAAGCCTTCTCGTCAGTTACTCCCCTGTTAATTGAATTCTCTTTTATCAATCTTGTTTGAAAGCTTGGATTTAAAAATTCCTTAAATAAAATCTTTATTTGGATTTTTGGATCGAACTTAGCGATACTTAAACATTTCTTAATTAAAAATCCATTTAAATCATTTCTTTAATTATTACTAATTTAAATAATAATTTTCTTTAACATCAACTATATTAAAAATAGTTATCTCTGCCATTAAACAAAGATAGGATAAATTATCCCTTTTCACAAAGCTTATCAATTAATAATTTACCTTATTAACACTAATTATTCCAGTAATAACTTGAATTATAGTAAATCTGGAGATTTAACTAATATTAACACTATACAGTTCACTAATTTCCTTTGATTTATAGTTAATCAAAGATCAGTTAATAATTTACACTTATTTGTTAACTTAACGAATATACAATTAAACTAAATTAATCCCCTTCTCGATTTCAACCAAACACGGTTGATTTTGCCAACCAATATCATCTGTTAACTATTTAATGACTTTCCTTGTCATTTCCCTCTTTAAATTAATTAAATAATTAAATTTATTTAAAACACTATTTTAATGTTTAAAAAAATTATTTCATCTTTCCAACCCGTAGGTAAAACTTCGGGTTTTTCCCTGTTCTTAAAACTGGTATAATCCCTTTAAAAGCTCGATTTAAAATATATACATATATTTTTATAAATTCCCATTTTAAAACCTCTTATATAAATTAAATTTAACCTTAATCTAGTTATAAAATAATTTATAACTTTAAAGCTGCGTCAATACACCGAAAGGTCAGTCGATGTCTGACACAACACAATTTGGCCATTCACTGCCAATTATCCAATCAACACTGTCGGTTGATTTTAAACACAACACAGGTGAATAATTATTCAACTATCAACATACAAATAGATTTTGGTGTCAGTCAAGGTGAACAACTCATATATATGCACAACAAACAAAAATATAGTTAATTTGAGGAATCTGGTTGGATTCCTCCAACCTGTCCTTCTCTGCTTCACAGATATCAGTGATTAAAATATACGAGTTAAATAAATAATCAACTACAATAAATCAGACAACAACAACCATATTTGCATCCATCGCATCCAATCAACCAATTCAAACTGTTAATTGAAAAATATACTTTACTGTGAATGTACCACATCACAGTATTCCAGAAGATGTGAGAATTAACTCACCTTGATTTTATTTGTCGATAAATCGACTTGTTTTCAGTTGAATTGAATGACGTTTCATTTTTTCTGAAAAGTCCATCTGCTGCCTGCCCTGCTCGGTTCCCACCGATCGTGTAGTACTTGTTGACGGGGTTCTGGTGTTTTTCGTTTCATCGAAATTTGATTACGTTTGCTTTCGAAATCAACATTTGAATTTTTATAAAACCTTTAAACTAATTAAACCCTACAATAATTAAATGAAAAGGGCCTTACCTTTAGATCCGTCCAGCCCACCCCAATTGAGCCCAAACCCACTTCTCCTTTTAAAACCCCCGAACCCCCTTCTTCCTTCACAATTTACCAGCCGCCACTAAAAGAATCAGAGAAACAAAAATCGAAAACCCTCCGTGTTTCACAAAATTTCACCCATGGCCGACCATATTTGCTCCCCTTCTGACTTCGATTGCTCCGCCATCCGCCCTGACCCACAAAGACGAGACCGACCGAACCCTAGCTACTAAAAAGCTAAGTGTTTTACTCAAATTAATTTTCTGTTTTGATTTTCTTTCGGTTTTACCTTTTGCTTGAGTTCATCTGGTCTGTTCTGAGGGCATGCGTACTTATACTTGCGGTTTTACTGTGGTTTTGAATCATAGATTTCTTAGACTTATTTGTGTCTAACCATAGGTGCTTACGTCTTCTATCTTAGTTGTATCACCACTGTTATTGATGGAATGAAGAACGGCAGTTTTTGTGATAGATTTGTACTGTCTCTGATCCGAAATATGCTAATATCGAACTTCTCCTGTGTAGATTTGGTGAACCGTATATTGTGAATTCGTATAGTCTTGTCTAGGAAAGATATAACTATGGGATTTAACTGTCAACCCATACTGTAGATGATGACTCTTGTTCGTACTGTCTTGTTAAACTTGAAAATTTCAGATTTTTTTCTCTGTTCAGAATAATTGTTCAGCTTTTTAGATTTTAGACAGAAACAGCTATATATACTTAGTTGTTTTGCTTTGCTGTTTCAATGTGGTACAGGTTTGGTCTATAGATTTGATGGAGGATATATGTATCAATTTGATCTCATATATCTGTCTCTATTATACTATACCCTTCACTGTTCTATAGCTGTGCCTATTACTGATTTGCATAGATCTTAGTTGTTGAATTCATTTATTTTTCCCTTTCAAAACTTTCAACTTTTAAATATATTCATCTATTAGCTATTAATAGCTGTATTTTTCTCTTCTCCTTTCCCTTTTCAGGTCCTAACTGAGATACACATACGACTGAACAAGATGGAGATCTATCATGCTTTGATTTATGGGTGTACATTCACATTTTTTTCTTTTTCTTTCTTCCTCCTCTCCTATTCTGAATTGTCTTGTGCATGAGATTAGATGTGTATATGTAAATATATTATTTGTTCTGTTCTGTAAATTAATAAATATATGTATACTTTTGTTTTCCTTTAGCTGTTTGTCCCAATCATTTTGATGTACAACTATATGTATGCTTCATTGTGAAATATATTGTTTTCCTATATCCATTTGATCATGGTTCTCTAACCATTGTATTAGCTGTTTTTCTTTTCATTTCACTATTGATATGCTATTTCCATTTTGTTGTTGAAAAGAAAAATTACAAAGAACTTAACTTAGTGACTATAATTGAATTTGTATAAAAGAAATTTATTTTCTTGGTACTAGAAATTTTGAATCGTCCTCATCACTGTACCATGCCCACGAAACGTAGATACATCATAAAATGAGTTCAAGAGGAACGTGATAGGCCGACTTCTATAATGTATTGAAAATGTAAGTGTTGAATGTTGTGCATCAATTCTACGTGGGTTTTTAAATGTTAGTATAATTATAAATAAAATTTCAAAATTTGCTAAATAAAAATAAATTGATATCATCAATTATGAAATACCGTATAGGTACAAATAAGACTGAGATGAATTTCCAAACTCGACATTCAAAATAAATCGGTTTAAACGAATATTCAACATATATAAAAACTGTTAATATTAATAAACGTTATCGTTTTATTAATTAAATCCATAGCGACTATTTCAAATTTTCAACTGGACATAACTAACAAATTATAACACGAAATCTCGATTTTTCTCTTTCATATGAAAAATATAATCAAATCGATTCCAACGTTTCTGGTTTCACAGAATTTCGACTTAAAACGAATTCTGTATTCTCATTTGAAGTTCAAAACGAAATTTACAAACTACCACGCCGTTTCTAGTTCATTTATAATATAATTATAAATTTAACGTTCTGACGTCGTTTTTAATAACGAATATATTTATATAATTCAATATAAACAATATTTACACCATTTTAAATCGCTCGTTCACCTTATCCCGCAAATCCACATTTTCTCAATATCCCGAAAATAAAATATTATTATAATATTAATATAAATTAAATATTCAATTTAAAATGGCCAACTCCCCTTATTTAAATTCCAATAAATATTTTAAATAAATAAAATATTTAAATAAATAAAATATTTAAATAAATGGTCAGAAAAATACGGGACATTACAACTAAGGTTAGTCTGGTTTTGATTTCGTGGATGTAGGTCAATGTAGAAATGAGGTAGTGTGTACTATAGCCATGTGCAAATATTGATCAAAAGAAAATTTGCCTATGATTTAGATGTGCCTCCTCCTAGCTATGTATGATCGGTCAGAGTTTTTAACACATGCATAAATTTGTTTTCATTGTTTCCTATGTATACATAGGCACAGTTACCCTAGGTTTAGTACAAACGTATATATACAACTTATGTACAAATGAATATATTAATGTATACTTTGCTTCTAGGCTTCCATTGCCTATGCATCCTATTGATTTAAACGTCATATTTCTATACACATCAAAAGATTTCATTCAATGAATTTATGGTCTTAAGTACAAATGGTTTACAACTTCCATATGTTCTTGTTTTTCTTATATACGAAGCAATGAAATATTTACTTTAAGTTATTCATTTTACATAAGCTAAAATAACATTATAAATATGAAACAAAGGATAAAACATCACTTATACCCTTGTTATTCATGTATAAATATATTAAATATTCTTATAACAAACTACACACACATACACACACACATATACATATACGTACATACATATACATATATGTGTAGAATTTAAAAGATAAATTTAATTTTTCTCAAGTATTAACTTTAGTTCTCATTGATAAAAACAAATAATTTATTGATTAACAAAGTCAGTTAAAAAAAACCGAGATGTTACAATCTACCGCCTTAAAAGAATTTTGCCTCCTAAATTAAAGATTAACGAGCAGATTCTAGTTATACTTAAGAGTTATGGACTTAATTACATAAATAACCAACACACAACAACAATTTGCTATTTATCATAGTCAGTTCCATAACTAGAAATATCTGTTACTATGGTTGGAAAACATTTCCATATTTGCATTACTATTTCTCAACATCCATCGCTTCCTGTCCGTAAATCGGTAAACGAATAATCCTTTAAGTATCAACCCCGAAGACCGAAATCAACATCAAATCAATACTCAGAAAATCATTCAACTCAACCAATCTCAAGTTAGGTTCCAATTTCTTAACTCGATAACTTAATTCCTTATTAACTCACATTACCTCATTTTCCACTTAAAATATTCTTGATTATGTTTGAAAAATAAATTCCAAATCTTATTTGAATCAACCCTGTTCAAGTACATTTATTCTGCTTCAAATTCTCCTTTTTAACCCAAATTCAAAATCAACTCACCAGTCCATCTCATTTAACTACGTTAAGTCCTATCCACGTTTTTCATTAACTAATCAATTCATAAATTAGTTATCTTCACTCAAGAACTCAAAAAAAATATGATTTTATTTCAAAAATCCAACTTGTTCAATTTTCATGGGTTCGTATCCAGTTAATAACTTAAGTCTGGACTTAATTACTGGAAGTATCAAATTTTGTTCAATTTAGAATTCTAACTTCATTTCTTATATTATTATAATAAGATATCATTCTAATTTAATTCAACTTATTCTAAGTATGACCCTAATTAATTTAACTCCTTTTATTTAAAAAGTAGAGTACCTTCCCGAACTTCTTCCATCTTCACATCCTCAGAGGTTGATGGTTTATCCATTAAGGCATAGACCTTTGGTTTGTTCCCTTTTTCATAAGCGGACAATCTTTAACTGTATGTCCTGGCTAATGACAATTATAGCAGGAAATCTATTGGATAATAGCATAACTCATTCCCTGTGGTTGCTTTTGGGGTTGCTCCAGCTTCTTGACCTCTGAATTCTTACAAAACCTACCAATGTGTCCTTTCTTTTTACAGCTGTGGCACATGATGTCCTTGTAACGATCCCGGGACTTCTCCTCTCCCATTTTCCCTCTTACTTGTTTTTCCAATTTGGATTAAACTTTCTTTTAATGGGATTTCCTCCATAGGTTTTCCAGTCTACTCCTTTACTACTGGTTTCTTTGCATCTAATGCTTTATATCGAATTTCCATGTCCACTAAGTCAACAAATGGAACCTTCAGATGTCCAATCATCTTAACTTGAAAATTATCCTTTAAACCTGTTATAAACATCTCGTTCTTCTTGAGCGAAGCATTGATCAACTCCGGTCCAAAACAGGAAAGTTTGTTAAATTTATTCTCTTGTTCAGCCATCGACATGCTCCTTTGTTTGAGATCTATGAAATCTAGATACATTCTAGTGTTGCCTGGGGAAGGAAGAAACTGTGCCTCAAATTCCTCTTTGAACTTCTCCCAAGTGAACTCCTCTTTGGAAACATTCGCAGTCTGTGCATCCTACCATATTGTTGCATCTTATTGTAGTTGCCATGAAGCTAAGAGACGTTTTTGCTAGTCATTTTATTTCAATCCCTTAAACATTCTCTCACAGCACCTTAACCATGCTTGAAATTCTATAAAAGATTAGGTTCCTTTGAAAACTTTCCCTCCTAGAGTGGTATAATATTTATAGATAGTCGCGAAATTTGACCTTAGTTGAATTGGTGTAATTTCTTCCACAGTTTCTACTTGATTCTGATTGGTAGTACGAACATTGGTGGTGATGGTTCCACTGGCTCGACCTTTTCATCCACGGCTACTCATAACTTAATAACCTGAATATAATAGGTCGATAATCAAAACTTGATCGGAAGATAAAACTAACTTAAATAGATAACTCTAGTTGATCCCTCCTATATAAATATATAATAATGTAAAGTTATAAATACGCTATCTCAATACTCACCCAAAGCCTAGGTATTCAATAACTTATGCTCTGATACCAACTGTAACAACCCAACTTTCGAACACCTCGTAAGTTGTGTCATTATATAAGTATAAGAATGGATAAAAGATAGAACTAAAGTAAACATCAAAATCTCACAGTGGAACTTGAACAAAATATAATATCACATACTATTATACATTAGATTCATAACACATTAGATACAATACATCAAATATATGGATACATTCCCATCACAACTTACAGACTTCATAATTATACACATATATTATTGATAAACCAGCTTCTAGACTTCACAGATATATAGACCAACTTGCAGAACCTTGCCATCCAATTATTCCAAAAGTTATATTCATTACCTGGTTCACTTTTCTACTCATAACAAGTGTTATGAGTAGCCAAGATTTTAGGGAAAACACAGAAAAACGTACTCCGGGTCAGTCAGGGGACTGTGTGAGTATACAATTTAAAATCAAGTAAATAAACAAAACGTATCTCATAAGACCACGCCGTAAGTATGGAACGGGTATTTACCTTATGAGAATGAAAACATTTTGTATATTAAAACCATATATTATGATAATGGCTAGGGTTTTTACAAATAATTTAGAATCTAGCATAATGCTTGCATCTCACATTCTACTGCATTGTATACAACAAAACCGCTTGGCACTAAAGGATAATGGATTTCCAACTATGATAAGATATGGAATCACCTTCCGATAGTGTATCTCTAGAGAGGAATACAATTGGTTCAACAAGAACATCTTGCAACCCGGCCACACATAATCGGCCACTCATTTCGCTTGAGTATTCCGAATATATTGTACCTTACGGCTGCAACCACCATATACCGTGGAGATTCAGAAACGAAAGAAGAACGAAAATGAAATTTCTCTAGATGATGACAATACATCCTAATTGGGAGTGGCCTACTTAGCAATGTTTCTTGCCCGAGTTTTTTCATTTTACAGTTGTGAACCTTGAGGCTATACTTACGTTTAGGAAGATCATACCTTTATTTTCTTTGAATGTCACATCGTCAAAATCTACCAACAACTAATTGACTTCCCCAAAAATATTTTATGGGTATAAAGCTAAGAGAAACGAATTCCTCTGCCATTAAACATAAATACGTTTGGAGAGATCAACGTACGTGATTGGTTAGGCATACTCTATCAGGCATTCGTCCATACAAGGTGTCCTGGGACTGGACAAACCGAAGGCACTATTCTGTAAATCCATCTTAGGAAATTTCTACGTAGGATTAACAAAATATCCCTTGCAAAACTCCGTCTTCAATTGTCTTCAACAATCTTTGACTCGTAATAACCAAATCGAAGTGGAATATAGATTCGGAACTCTTCAAATGATCAACGTTAATATCTTTTAAGGTCAAATGATATTTAAGGGGAAACAGATTATTATATTCAAATCTGATATTTCATTTATTTGTTGTTGATATGATTTCAAATTTCATTTCTCTATTTTTAAATGGTTATCGACACAAGTTAATATAATTCAATCAATTTTTAACATTTATTTCAACCACTTGGAACCACTATCATACAACATCTTTGATAGTTAACCACCTACTCATATCACAACATGTTGTTGATTGTAATTCAACAAATCATATTTGTATCAAATATCTAATCTTGAGAATATTAGAATGCATCTTTTAAATTATTCAAAATGAATAATTTAATATTTACTATATTAAATCCAACTTTGATTGATATTTCATAGATGAACATTTAACTTCATATTCAATTCGACAACTTCTATTTTACCTTTTCATTTTGTTATTCCAAAGTCAATACAAAAATATCATTTCATATATATTGTACTGTTATTATATTTTAAACAACTAAATTAAGTTATAAAATTTGGAGATTTTAAGCAAAACTTTTTTTATTTTTCAGTGATTACCCATTTTTTTTACTTTTATTTCTTACCTTAATCTCCTTACTTTCCTTTCTTCTTTTATCTTTCTATATTTTTCTTTCTATTTTAGCCTGCAGCCCAGTTCTCCTGGTGCACTCTCTGGCCTGCCTCCTTACCCTTATTTCTATGGCCTAAACTAGCTCAGCAGCCTACCACCCCCCTTTCTTTGCTTTTCCCCATTTACCTTCTTTCTTTCATTCCTACTATCAGCCGCTGCCTACTTCAATACTTCTTCTTCTCTAGTTCGCTTGCTAAGCTTCAGGTTGATCGATCCATCATCACGGCTGTATGCATAATCATGATGCACTAACTTCGGCCTACTACCCTTCCCTCCTTGTCTTCTATTGATTTGTTGCTCCCCCTTTCGTTTCTTTTCATCTGTCTTAGTGCACAACACCGGTGTGCATATGCCCACCTTTCTCCGGTCACAAACATTCCCACAAATGCACCATAGTCTATTGATCTTGAACACACACTCCAGTCCCTTCTGACCATTCTGATCAGATTTTACCTGTTCAACCCGTATGAGAAAAAACAACACTCCCAAACTCTCGTCACTAAAATCCTTACTGCAACCACCACACAACATCGTTTCCAATCAGGCTTCACCCGTTTGACGTTGACCCTTGGTCGGCTCTCCTCACCTAAATTTATCCCTGACATGACAATTCGGAATGCAAACAGAAGAACATTTCATTGCTATTACAACAATTTACATCAGAGTGCAAGAATATAACAGAGCATGAATAAATAATATACAACAGAAAATATCAGAGATTTAAATTACATTTAAATACATAGCAGCAGAAAAATAATACATAACATAACTGAAATAAATACATGGATACAGAGTTTTCCGTATATAGTTCCAGTTGTAAATCCGGGATCCTGAAAAGAAATATCTGCAAAAACCAAAACTACTAGTTGCCTGTGTGGAAAATAGGGGCACCCACAGTTTAGGTTAAAATAATAAACTCCTAGTCAGTTATGGGACTGGTGTGAGAACTAAAAACAGTTGTTAGCTTGATTTTAAAGCTAGAGGGACCACGCTGTATAATACGGAACGGGTTTAATCCCAAGAATACCAGTGCATAAAACATATAGCGTAATGCTAAACAGAAAAACGAAGCTATTATAAGACTTAGGTACCATCACACACGGCAACGCAAGCCGGAGGATAGAGTTTTACCTTATAATAGCCAAAAATGCTTGGTATGAGAAATTTCATATTTTATTATTACTATAAGTGAATAAATCAACTTCAAATATAAATGTATCAATCATAGGCGGCATAGGTACCCATATATTATGTCGCCAAATATATGTTAACAACTAAAATCGTGAAATCACATATTGGAAATTTGGTTTCCATCTATGAACCAAGGCAAGCGATCATCCTTACCGATTCGAGACTCTCTAGCCTGTGCCTCAGGATATAGCTGCAACTGCACCTACGGTTAGCGACAGGGCCGGTCATCCGTCGATGATTGGCAATACCATAAACTATATGTTATAGCCTGCCCTATCGGGCATAAAATCTGGTCAATATATCGATCATAACATCCATCGATCCCGCAGTGGCCAATATATCCATGGCGCCTCTCTTCTCATCAAGTAATAATAAGCAACATCTACATGAGTAAACAATCTAGATTCCATACCATGACGTTTTTCCTAGCTAGAAACTAATATATGTCCATTTCCCTGAAGTCCTCATCTCGTTACTGGTCCATACCGGGGTGAGAAGCTCGCGAATTAACGCTACACAAAGCTATGCTAATTAAAGCTGTGCTTTGATCATCAACCACAAGACTCTATTTTTCAACAAAATCCTTGATCATTTGCATCTCAGCATGCCACACTGTCATTCCATACCGTACCACTGATTTCCAGCAATATATAACTTTTGAGCTCGTACGTCTCAGAGAAGGGTGTTAAGCAAGAGAATAAATTCTCCGCCACCAAATAGATATATATTTAGTGCAGATCAACGAATACAGTATAAAGGAATCAATGTCAAACATACATCCATTTGTAAGTCCGTTCTGGGTCTGAACGAAACCGGAGGCACCTTATTCCTCGCACCATATATCCAATGCAGGAGAGAGGCCCTCGCATATCCGGTCGATCTCCAAGTACATCTGGACAATCACCACTTATTACCTCATCTTGGGTGTACAACCCAATTAAGACATCAATAATCATCCAAACGATGTGAAGGTCTCCGGTCTTCAATCGCCGTCTTCATCGTCGACTTATCGTCGTATCAATTATTTAGAATAGGATAAACCCAGTCTTTCTGAATAACTCTAGTATCTTATAAACAAGTGCTATAAAAACACAACATACGCTTCATTCCAATCCAGAATATTCTTTTATTCAAATATTATTTTCACAATTTAAACCAAATTAAGGTTTTCCAAACTAGTCGGGATTAGCGAACCTTACCGAAGAAATCATTTATTTTATTTCCCAATCGTAACCTATTCATCCCATGGAGCAAAACTGGTTGCTCCATATCTAACACCACGGTGTTACCGGTAAAATTTAATTACCATCTCACGTTCAAATCTAACTAAAGATTTAACTATCGCCTGGAGAAAAATTGGTGATACTCCATTTTCGATCATTTCCCTAATTTGATAATTTAAATTTATCACATTCACATTTCAATCTAATTAAAGATTCATTAAAACTTCACTTAGTTTTAATCTTCGAACAACCACTGTTTAATGATTATTTAACTTTGGCAACACAAACATGCCATATCAACAATCTACACCGTACCACTGATTTCTGCCAATATATAACCTCTAAGCTCATACGTCTCAGAAAAGGGTGTTAAGCAAGAGAATAAATTCCCCGCCACCAAATAGATATATATTTAGCAGAGATCAACAATACAGTTCGAAGAACAATGATAGACATGTAATCATGTATTTAACTGGGTTAAAGAACCATTGTCATTTAAAACACAGTTCACGATAAATCCAAAATCACATTCCATTAATTATGGAATCTTCACGGGAAACAGATCAATATATAATCGATACCGGTTTCCGTATCCGACTAATAATATAAATGGAATAACGACAAAACCTTTTACGTATATATTACCAGTCTTCCTCCATAGAAGCTCACTTCGATTATTACCAAATCGAATTCCATTCAATCCCAATTTACTATATTAAATTGGAAAACTTTACTTTGGAAAATTTCCATTGAATCTTAATAAAAGATTTATATATTCCAAATCACATTTCACTATTAATCGGGTTAAAGAACAAATATCGTTAAAAACACAATTCACAATAAACCCAATAATCCAATTCAATTCCAATTAAATATTAATTAATTGGTAAACTTCATTAAATCTTAATTAAAAGATTTATTCTTTTCTCAATTGGGTTTAAGAACAGTGTTACTTAAGACACCGTTCACGACAAACCCAAAATCCAATTTAATATTAAATATAAGGCTCTGAATAGAAATTATATCGGCTTACATTCAATATCAATATAATGACCAGAACTTCCCCGTAAAGGAAAGCCCAGATTGAATTTGAGAACACGACAAATTAGAACACAAACAGAAGAACATTTCACTGCTTATTACAACAATTTACATCAGAGTATAAGAATATATAGAGTATGAATAAATATTATACATCAGAAAAATATTAGAGATTTACAAATTACAATGCAGCAGAAAATAATACAAAACACAACTGAAAGAGATACACGGATACAGAGCTTTCCGGATATCATTCCAGCTGTAAACCAGGATCCTATGAATATAAATCTGCAAATCCAAAACTACTAGTTGCCCATGTGGAAAATAGGGGCACCCAGAGTTTAAGTTAAAACAATAAACTCCAGGTCAGTCATGTGACTGGAGTGATAACTAAAACAGTTATTTAAATCTTTATTTTGAAATAAAGTAAATCAAGGGATCACGCCATATAACATGGAACGGGTTTCCTCCCAGGATACCAGTGCATAAAATAAACAGCGCAATGCTTTTTGGAAAAATGAAGCTATGATAAGACTAGGTCCCATCACATAATGCAATGCAAGCCGGAGGATAGAGTTTTACCTTATAATAGCCAAACATGCTTGGTATGTTTAAAACAAATTATTTTGATACTAATATAAGTGTATAGTGTATAAAACAACTTCAAATATAAATGTATCAATCCTAAATGGCATGGGTACCATATATCATGTTGCCAATACTAGGCTCTATAATCAAAACTGAAATGTCACGTATTGGAAGTTGGATTTCCATCTGTGAACCAAGGTAAGGGATCGTCCTTACCGCTTCGAGACTCTCTAGCCCGAGCCTTAGGGTCAGAGCGCATCGACCCTTGGATCGTCAGGGCCGGTCCACTCGATGTGGATTAAAATGCCTGAACACTACGTTTCCCCGCCCTATGGGGCGTAAAACTGGTCGGTATATCTACCAAACCATCCATCGGCTCCGCAGAGACCGAAATAACCGAGGAGCCTCACTATCCATCATACACATAAGCAAAATGTTTGGGCGTGCAAAACCCAGACACCACTCCTAGTTAGAAGGAAACGCATGTCCTCCCTGATGTCCTCTCCCGTTTCTGGTTCACACCGGGGTGTGAGGCTCGTGAATCAACATTATACACAAAGCTATGCTATATTAAAGCCATGCTTTGATCATCAACTACAAGACTCTACTTTTCAACAGAAGCCTTGATCATTTGCATCTCAGCATAGCACACAGGCAATTCAGGCTATGCAACCGATGTCTATCAATCACACAGAATGAAATCCGATGTTAGACACACATCCATTTATAAGTTTGTTCTGGATCTGAACGAAACCGGGGGCACCTTATTCTTCGTCCAATATGTCCAATACAGGAGAGAGGTCCTTGCATATCCGGTCGATCTCCAAGTACGTCTAGATGATCACCACTTATTACCTTGTCTTGGGTGTACAACCCAATCAAGACATCAGTAATCATCCAAACGATGTGAAGATCTCCGGTCTTCAACCACCATCTTCATCGTTGACTTATCATCGTATCAATTATTCAGAATGGGACAAACCCGGTCTTTCTGAATAACTCACGTATCTTATAAACAAGTGCTACACAAACACAACATATGCCTCATTCCAATCCAGAATATTCTTTATTCAAGTATTCACGTTCTTAAAGAAAGGTTCCCATTAATTTTATCAAAGATAAATTCTTTAAAATTTATTCTTCCTTTGGATATCATTTCAAACCATATTAAGGTTTTCCAAACTAGTCGGGATTAGCAAACCTTACCGAAGTAATCATTTGTTAAATTTCCCAATCCCAACCTATTCATCCCATGAGACTAAACTGGTAATACTTCATATCTAACACCACGGTGTTATCGGTAAATTCAATCACCAATTCACGTTCAAATCTAATTAAAGATTTAAATATCGCCTGGAGTAAAACTGGTGGTACTCCATTCTCGATCATTCCTCAAATTTGATAATTTTAGTTATCAAATTCACCTTTTAATCTATTAAAAGATTCGTTAAAACTCTAATTCAGTTTTAATTTCCAAAAATCATTACTTAATGATTATTCAAAGTTAAGAAATAAATCTTATCTTTAACTGGGTTAAGAACTAATGTCCTTTAAAACACAGCTCACGATAAACCCAAAATCACATTCCATTAATAATGGAATCTTCACCGAATACAGATCAATATATATAATCGATATGAACTTCCATATCCAACCGATAATATAAAGGAATAACGGCAAGCCTTTTAAATTCCATATACAGTAACAGTCTTCCCCCACAGAAGTTCACTTCAAGTATTACTGAATCAAATTCCATTCCATTACAATTTATTTTATTAAATTGGAAACTTTTCCCTGGAAATTTCCCCCTAATCTTAATTAAAAGATTGATATATTCCAAATCCCATTTCACTGTAAATCAGATTAAAAGACGAATGTCGTTAAAAACACAGTTCACAATAAACCCAATTCGCAGTCCATTTCGAATCCAATTAATTGTAATTAATTGGTAATTCTTCTCTACATCTTAATTAAAAGATTTATTCTTTTCACATGGGGTTTAAGAACAGTGCTACTGAAGATATCATTCACGGCAAACCCAAAATCTCATTCCATTGTTAATCGGGTTAAAGAACAAGTGTTATTTAAAACTCCATTCACGGTAAACCCAAAAACCAATTTAAATCTAATTCCAATTAAATGTTAATTAATTGGTAAACTTCATTAAATCTTAATAAAAAGATTTATATCTTTTCTCAACTGGGTTTAAGAACAGTGTTATTGAAGACACCGTTCATGATAAACCCAAAATCCCATTTGATATTATATACAAGGCTCTGAATAGAAAATATATCGGCTTATATTCAATATCAAATTCTGAAATCAACAAATATCGTATTGGAATAACGATATATATCTTCCAAATTCCTCTACAATGTCCGTATAATAACGGAATCCAATATCGAAATATTCTGGAGATAATTTCGATTCAAATCCATTCCAATTCATATATTAAAAATTCTGGTTATTTTTAAACCATTTCAAATCCAATTTATTTATTTGAAAATACTGGATTATAATTCTAGTTCATAACCAGTTCATTTCGATAAAATATATTTTTATCTTTTCAAATATGGAATTTTTTATCCCAATTCTTTCCAAATCATTTATTATGATTTTACACAAATTATTGCTAATTTTTATAATTTTGTCAAGGCCCGTACAGTTAATTTCCATAAACGGTCATCGAACTGCACTTACAACGACCTTTCCAAATTTGATTTGGACATAATTCTAAATCCAACCGTTAGATTTCACATCTTTTATATTCGTTGGAAAGCTCTTTTCGATACGAACCCAACAATTCCGGTTTTAGGTGAATCCAACGTTCGGATCTCCCGTAACGTCAATTCGAAGTCAATGGTCGAAATTCGCAAACTGCCACGACGCGTTCTATTCAGGCCATTAAATATATATAATATATATTATATATATTTTGTCGATTTCCATTTAAAACGTATTTTATGCATCGTTTTAAAAATGATTTCAACTTTGTATTCAATTTTGAATCAAAATTGAATATTCCGTCTCATTAATATATAAATGATAATATTTTCAAAATATTATATTTTGAAATCATTTTCTTTTCGATATTCATTATACAAATGAATAAAATCGACATAAACATCGTTCACGTCAAAATGGCGTTAATCTAATCAACACGACTATATGTACTTAAATATATTCGTGTCCATCCCAAATCGGGCATCAAAATCAGATTTTGATCTTTTACTGAATAATATTTTAAAATATTCTTTATTTTAAAATATTCATTCTTTCTTAACTGCAATTAGACATAGTCAATTACCATATAATATTATTTATATGGATTTCATACAACACATGTATATCACAACAATGATAAATAACCAACCAACATCCAGAGTGCATTCTACACTGTATAAGCATTAAATATAAATAATTAACGCTTACACAGTCTGTCAACCTAACGATCGACATATCACTAAAAATTGGGATTAGTGTACATCAAATATCATCCCAACACCCATGTGGGGTTTCAATCAACAAACACATATTTTATTTGTGTAGTTGGACGATGGGTAAAATTTATCGTCCCAAACAATATCAGTCAAATGGGTGTACATAAACAAATCATCTGATTTGTAAATGAATATTTATTTTATTCGTATGCACGTTAAAAATTATATTTTTAACTCTAAAATATTTATTTCAACACATGAATATTTTATACAGTCCATTTATACAATAAAAATGATATTTTTATAATTCAAGTCTTTTATTCAACACATGAATATTTTATACAGTCCATTTCACATCACAATCAATTTCAACAACACCATACAATCAAACAAACAAGTCATCCACGGTCTGTGTACGATGGAGAGCAGTTCATATATGCAGTTATAAAATAAATAATTGTGCAGAAATAATTTTAGTGAGAAGCTCTCACATTGATCGGTTTCGAAATCTTCATTCTTTATTTCTGAATTTCTATTCAAATTTGTTTGCATTCAGATTTTCCTGAAATTCTAAGTTGCTCTGTTTCCATTCTAGTCAGTTCCATGGTCTAGATCTCGGGAAGGCGATTCCAACGTGCTTGATTTCATCCAATTTCGTGACCATATGCAAAAGATATTAACATTTGTATATTAAATGCCTTAATTACAGAATTATTCTCTAATTAAATATTAAATAATATATTATTCCTTAAACCTTTCTCCCCCTTTACGTTAATTCTCCCAGAACCGTGAAACCTGTAGCCTATCATCGATCCCAAATCTCATGCCATCGCTCCTCCTCAGGTCAACGGACCTCCGATCCTCCGGTGCCACATGAAAGCCACAATCGCCACCTTCCTCCGCCCATGGTGGCACCTAATTAGATTCACCCCCTAGCCCCATAAAACCCAATGAACGCCGACAGCTTGGAAGTGAATTCCGACCATCTGGCACTTCCATCTTCCATCTCGACTGTTGATTTTCAAGCCCTTATCGTAATCTACATTTTTCACTTTGGAGTTGGGATCAATTTCGAACTGACTTAAGAGAAAGTGGGAGGAGAAGGATTGTCAACGCAGGCCATCAATTTCGGTTTAGAGCAGCGGCTAGGGTTTGGCTGATGAAGGGGTGTGTATTTATATATAAAATATATTAATATTTAATTCAAAAAAAAAAATCCAATTTTACTTGTTTATCCATTCAAACTCCAAATCAAACCAAATGACTGTTGCCCCTAGCTAAATACCCCCATTTCGAACACAACGGGATATGTATCATAAGTCAATTCGACCGTTTGAATCAGTTTTTATCAAAATTAAAACATAAATCAGTATATATTAAATTTGAACATACATTTTAATTTACCGGGGCCACACACTAACTCCAAAAGTTCCAGAAAAATAAATCTGACTATGTTTTGATGATACAGTCCTAACAAAACTAATTTCATCGAATTTGGAGACCGTTTGAAAAACGATCATTTTCTGGTCGATCCAAATTGACTGAAATTGTTAAAACATGTTTTCTTTTGCCACACTCACATATTGATTCCAAAAATTATGAAAATTGGAAACTAGCAATAATTTGACATTCCGAATCCAACAAAAGTGGTCTCATCAAAAATGGAGGTCGTTTGCAAATTCTCTATTTTTAAGGGCTATATTTCCATAGCGGCTATTCTGAATTTTCAACTGGACATAACTTTTTATTCCCGCTATGAAATCTGGGTTTTTCAGATTCGGTTGAAAGATATTTTCGAACAGATTCAAATATTTTTGGTTTCACTAAAATCTGGTCTATTTTGAATCATGTACATTCAATTGAAATTTGAAATCGAATTTTCAAACTACCATGCCATTTCAAATTCCTTTTATAATTAAAATAATTATATTATAACTCCGATTTAAATAAATATATACATTCTAATTCTATTCAAAATACATTTCTAGTTGTTATTACTTAAAATAATTCATTTTAAATATTCAAAATTCATTAAAATTGCCAAAATAAAAATTTTAAATTGGTTTTGATTTTCCGGGTTGTTACAATCAAATTCTGAAACCAACAAATATCGCATCTGGAAAACCGATATATATCCTCCAAATTCCTCAACAATATCCATATAATCACGGAATCAAATATAGAAATATCTCCCGAAGATGATTTCTATTCAAATCCATTCCAATTTATAGATTGGAAATTTCT
Organism: Allium sativum; assembly: GCA_030737875.1. NCBI lineage: Eukaryota > Viridiplantae > Streptophyta > Magnoliopsida > Asparagales > Amaryllidaceae > Allium > Allium sativum. The sequence goes on along the minus strand of CM060909.1, from coordinate 573,447,947 downwards.
GGTTTTATTAAAACCCTTTTATGAATCCAATTTATTTAAAAATTATTGGATTATCTTTCTAGTTAATAACTATCCATTTTGATAAAAATGTGTTTTTATATTTACAAACATGGAATTTTCATCCAAATTCTTTCTAAATCATTTATTAGGATTTTACACAAATTATTAATATTTTTGATAATTTTATCAAGGCCCGTACAGTCGGTTTCCAATAACGGCAACCTAACTGCATCCATAGCGACCTTTTCCAAATTTGATTTGGATATAATTCCCAATCCAACCATTAGATTTCAAATCCCTTACATTCATTGGAAAGCTCTTTTTGATACGAACTCAACGGTTTAGGTTTTAGGAGAATCCGACGGTCGGATCTCTCGTAATGTCAGTTCGAAGTCAATGGTCGAAATTCGCGAACGGTCGCGGCGTGCCGCGTTCTATTCAAGCCATTAAATATATATAATATATATTTCATCGATTTACATTTAAAACATATATTATAAATCATTTATAAATTCGTTTTAAAACGATTTTAACCTCATTTTCAATTTTAAAGCAAAATTGAATACTCCTTATCATTACAATATTTAAATGATAATATTTTCAAAATATCAGATTCTGAAATCATTTCCTTTTCGATATTCATTATAAAATTGAATAAAATCGATATAAGAATCATTCGCAATAAAATGGCACATAACTAACCAACACAACTTCACATATTTCAATATTTTCGTATCCATCTAAAATTGAACGTCAAATTCACATTTTAATCCTTTACTGAATATTATTTTAAAATATTCATTATTTTAAAATATTTGTTATTCCTGAATTGGAATCAGACACAATCAATTACCATATAATGTTATTTATATGGATTTCATATAACACATGTACATAACAATAATGATAAACAATCAACCATCATCCAGAATGCAATTTACAATTGTATAAGCGTTAAAAATAAACAATTAACGCTCATCACAACCTGTCAATTAATCAATTTACATACAACTAAATATTGGGATTATTGTATGTCCAATATCATCCCAATCCTCGGGTGGGGTTTTCAAACAACAAATACTGATTATTATTTGTGCAGTTGGGCTATGTGTAAAATTTATTGTTTCAATCAATATCAGTTAAATGGGTGTACATAAACAAACCCTCCGATTTGTAAATGAATATTTATTTTATTTTATTTTCATGATAATTTTTATATAAATAATTTTATATATACAACAATATCAATCAATAACAATCTCAATCACAATCCATACAAATAATCAGGGTTTATACAATAAATAATGTCGGGGGCTTCTAAACCCCGTCTGCATCCTCGTATATATTTAACTTTAAAGTAATTAGAGTGAGAAGGAGTTATCACCATTGGTTTCCACTCCGCCATTCTTTATTTCTGAACGGTTTGGATTCTGTTTTGCTTACAGTCGGTTCCATCGCAATCTGTTTACGCGGTTTATGTCAAAAATCACATTTTTAAGCAATGCTATTTCTATTTAAAAATCACATTTTTATATTGTTATCTATATAATAAAATCACATTTTATTAATGCTAATTTATTTTTTAAAACTGAAAATAAATCAATGCTTTATATACTTAAAATTTCATTTTTAAATTATAATTTTTTAAATCAAAGCTATTTTATTTTTAAATCACTTTAAACATGTTAAAAATCCTATTTTTATTCTATAATATTATATATAAAAATTACATTTTTATACTATGATATTTATATAAAAATCTCATTTTTAATCTACTCTATTTTTATATAAAAATCATATTTATTTATAAAAATCTAGAATTTGAACAATGGTATATTTATAAAAATCCAAAATTTAAAAACAATGTTATTTTAATATAAAATCAGATTTTAAAAATGCTTAATTACATAAACTAATTATATATAAAAAGTGCTCACTGTTATTCTTCTTCGTTCACTGTCTGCTACCTCATTGCTACCTAGGTTTAGATTTCGCACGCCGTACGATGGCCTTGGACCCAATCCAACCGCGCCACCTCAAAGTCCGCCTCGATAGCTCCTCACCCCTGTCGTTCAAGCCAACTCGGTGGCCCATCTCGCCATGAAACCGGCTTCGAAGTCGGTGTGTTTGAGTTGAGAAATTTGAACAAAATATGAATCTAATCCTGATCAAACTCGTATCACTGGAGAGATCTCAGATCGCTCTTCAGTTTTTGTTTTAGAATCGTGATTCAATTCGAAATGAAATTCGAGAAATTTAGGGATGATTTATCGAGCGATATCAGCCCTCGATTTTCTGAGAGCGGCGGCTGTTGTATAATGAGCAGCTAGGGTTAGGTTGAACCCCTATATAATAATTATTTTATTATTTATTTAATTCAATTTAATTATTTTATTACCCGTTTAACTCCCGAACTCCAAATCAAACCCAACGACTATCGCCCCTAGCCAAATACCCCTATTCCGACATAATAGGATATGTTTTATAAGTCAATTTGACTGTTTCGATCAGTTTTCAATAAAATTAAAATATAAATCAATATATATTGAATTTAAATGTACATTTTAATGTATTGGGGCCACATAGTTACTCCAAAAATTATAGAAAAATTATATCTAGATTTGTTTCGACGATACGGTCCTAACAAAAGATATTTCATCGAATTTGGAGACCGTTTGAAAAATGGCCTTTTTTTTGGTCAATCCAATTCAACTGAAATATTCAAAACATGTTTTCTTTTGCCACGCTCACATATTAATTCCTAAAATTATGAAAATTGGAACCTAGCAATAATCTGAAATTCCGGATCCAACAAAAGTTGATTCGTTGAAAATGGAGGTCGTTTGCAAAATGGCTATTTTTAAGGGCTTTATTTTATTTAAAATACATATAAATTCCATAGCGACTATTTTAAATTTTAAACTGGACATAACTTTCAACTTGTATCATGAACTCTGAATTTTTCACATTCGTTAGAAAGATATATTTAAATAGATTCAAATATTTCTTATTCAACTAAAATCCGATTCATTTTGAATTATGTACATTCAATTGAATTTTAAAATCGAATTTTTAAACTACCGCGCCATTTCAGGCTCATTTTATAATGAAATTAAATTTATAAATTCTAATTCTATTTAAAATAAATTTATATTCGTTATTATTTAAAATAAATCATTTTAAATAACCAAAATCCATTAAAATAGCTAAAATAAAAAATTTAAATTGGTTTTGAATTTCCGGGTTGTTACAATCTCCCCTACTTAAAATCTTTTCGTCCTCGAAAAGGAACGGAGCTGAAAGTTGTTTAACTAACCAACTCAATTTTCATTCTGGCTTTCATTCTTCAACTTTTCAGTTTCTAAGAATTTTCAAATTCTTCAAAAATTTGGCTAACACCCTAAATTTTTGAAAAATTTCTCCATAACCTCCTTTGTACGGGGTGACCTTTAAAACTGCAACTTGCCTCACAGGGCCCTCATCAATCCAAAAGAAAAAGCCAAGTGGCTAGCCTATCGACTCATACAATTATCAAAACCCCAATAAATACAGTAAATATGTACCTGTTTATCGGGCATACAATTTTATTCCTCTTCTTAGCTTCCTTGTTATGACCTATTCATTATATATACATGTACATATATGCAATTCCAAACATTATTCAATTCAATTCAATATTTGATTCGATTTGGCTGAATTTTCCATTCATTCACATGTTGGTTTTATTAGTTAACAAATAATCAAGCATCACAACCAGCAATCAATTAGTGGATTAAATTTTCAATCATATATCTTCTATATATTTAAAAATTATATTTTTGATGCTAATTCACAACAATAGACTCTATCTAAGTTTTGGTTCTCACACCAGTCAACTGAAAATATATAGATATCCCACTTTCGAAACTCAAACATAAATGCTGATGATGATGCGCGTCAATCATCAGAATTATGCCCAGTAGACTAGAGTGTGGTTCTATATCTATCCAGTATATTTGAGACTTCGTATGTACATTCGCGAGACGTATATGCAAAATCTTTATATACTTGATTGTCCAAATTCAATATAAAATAAAATACTCAAATACGTATAATAAGGTTTAGATTTTCAAAACAAAATTTGTTTTCATTTTTATTTTTAAAAATAACACTCTTTGAACTCATTCTAGGATACTACTGATCCTATCTCTAACGAGTCATTCTCCTTGGATATTACTAATCCAATCTCTGGTGAATTCTTTCATTTGGTTCTAATGTGCCTTGTTCTCAAGCTCTGTAAACCAAAGCTCTGATACCAAGCTGACACGACAAATCGGAACGCAAACAGAAGAACATTTCATTACTATTACAACAATTTACATTAGAGTACAAGAATATAACAGAGTACGAATAAATAATATACAGTAGAAAATATCAGAGATTTAAATTACATTAAAATACATAGCAGTTGAAAAATAATACATAACACAATTGAAAGAAATACACGGATACAGAGCTTTCCGAATATAGTTCCAGTTGTAAATCCAGGATCCCGAAAAGAAATATCTACAAAATCCAAAATTACTAACTGCCCGTGTGGAAAATAGGGGCACCCAGAGTTTAGGTTAAAACAATAAACTCCGAGTTAGTCATGGGAGTGGTGTGGGGACTAAAAATAGCTATTAGCTTGATTTTAAAGTTAGATAAATCGAGGGACCACGCCGTATAACATGGATCGGGATTAACCCCAAGAATACCAGTGCATAAAACATACAGTGCAATTCTGAACAAAAAATGAAGCTATTATAAGACTCTGGTCCCATCACACAATGCAACGCAAGCCGGAGGACAGAGCTTTACCTTATAATGGCCAAAAATGCTTGGTACATGAAATTTCATATTTTATTATTACTATAAGTGAAGAAATCAAATTCAAATATAAATGTATCAATCATAGGTGGCATAGGTACCCATATATTACGTCGCCAAATATATATTTACAACTAAAATCGTGAAATCACGTATTGGAAATTGGGCTTCCATCTACGAACCAAGGCAAGCGATCGTTCTTACAGATTCGAGAATCTCTAGCTCGAGCCTCAGGATACAGCCGCAACTGCACCTACGGTTAGCGACAAGGCCGATCGTCTGTCGATGATTGGCAATACCATAAACTATATGTTAGCCTGCCCTATGGGGCATAAAATTTGGTCAGTATATCGACTATAACATCCATCGATCCCGTAGTGACCGATACATCCGAGGCGCCTCGCTTAATAATAAGCAACATCCGTATGAGTAAACAGTCTGGGCTCCATACCATGACGTTACTCCTAACTAGAAACTAACATATGTCCATTTCTCTGAAGTCCTCATCCCGATTCTGGTTCATACCTGGGTGTGAAGCTCGCGAATTAATGCTACGTAAAGCTATGCTAATTAAGGTAGTGCTTTGATCATCAACCATAAGAATCTTCTTTTCAATAAAAGCTTTGATTATTTGCATCTCAGCATGTCACACTGTCATTCCATACTGTACCACCGATTTCCACCAATATATAACCTCTAAGCTCGTACGTCTCAGAGAAGGATGTTAAGCAAGAGAATAAATTCTCCGCCACCAAACAGATATATATTTAGTATAGATCAATGAATACAGTATAAAGGAATCAATGTCATACACACCATCCATTTGCAAGTCCGTTATGGGTCTGAACGAAACCGGAGGCACGTTATTCCTCATCCCATATGTCCAATACAGAAGAGAGGCCCTTGCATATCGGTCGATCTCCAAGCATGTCTGGACGATCACCACTTATTACCTTGTCTTGGGTGTATAGCCCAATCAAGACATCAGTAATCATCCAAACGATTTGAAGATCTCCGGTCTTCAATCACTGTCTTCATCGTCGACTTATCGTCATATCAATTAATCAGAATGGGACAAACCCGGTCTTTCTGAATAACTCACGTATCTTATAAACCAATGTTATAAAAACATAACATATGCTTCATTCCAATCCAGAATATTCTTTTATTCAAGTATTCTTTTCACAATTTAAACCAAATTAAGGTTTTCCAAACTAGTCGGGATTAGCGAACCTTACCGAAGAAATCATTTATTTTATTTCCCAATCCCAACCTATTCATCCCATGGAGAAAAACTGGTAGTACTCTATATCTAACACCATGGTATTATTGGTAAAATTTAATTACAATCTCACATTCAATTCTAATTAAAGATTTAACTATCGCCTGGAGCAAAACTGGTGATACTCCATTCTCGATCATTTCCCTAATTTGATAATTTAAATTGTCACATTCACATTTCACTCTAATTAAAGACTCATTTAAACTTCACTTAGTTTTAATCTTCCAACAATCACTGTTCAATGATTATTTAACTTTGGAAACACAAACATACCACATCGACAATCTACATCGTACCACTGATTTCTGCCAATATATAACCTCTAAGTTCATACGTCTTAGAGAAGAGTGTTAAGCAAGAGAATAAATTCTCCGCTACCAAAAAAAATATTGAGCACAGATCAACAATACAGTTCGTAATACAATGATAAACATGTAACCCTGTCTTTAACTGGGTTAAGGAACCATTCTCATTTAAAAAACGGTTCACGATAAACACAAAATCACATTCCATTAATCATGGAATCTTCACGGGAAACAGATCAATATATAATCAATATTAATTTCCATATCCGACTAATAATATAAATGGAATAACGACAAAGCCTTTTATGTATATATTAACAGTCTTCCTCCATGGAAGCTCACTTCGATTATTACGAAATCGAATTCCATTCAGTTCCAATTTACTATATTAAATTGGAAAGCTTTACGTTGGAAAATTTCCACTAAATCTTAATAAAAGATTTATATATTCCAAATCACATTTCACTGTTAATCGGGTTAAAGAATGAATGTCGTTAAAAACACAATTCACAACAAACCCAATAATTCAATTTCAATTCAATTCCAATTAAATATTAATTAATTGGTAAACTTCATTAAATCTTAATTAAAAGATTTATTCTTTTCTCAACTGGGTTTAAGAACAGTGTTATTTAAGACACCATTCACGACAAACACAAAATCCAATTTAATATTAAATATAAGGCTCTAAATAGAAATTATGTTGGCTTACATTCAATATCAAATTTTGAAACCAACAAATATCATATTGGGAATAACGATATATATCTTCCAAATTCCTCAACAATATTCATATAATCATGGAATCCAATAACGAAATATCTCTTGAAGATGATTTCTATTCAAATCCATTCCAAGTTATAGATTGGAAATTTCTGGTTTTATTAAAACCCTTCTATAAATCCAATTTATTTATTTAAAAATTATTGGATTATCTTTCTAGTTAATAATTAGTTCATTTTGATAAAAATGTATTTTTATCTTTACAAACGTGGAATTTTCATCCAAATTTTTTCTAAATCATTTATTATGATTTTACAAAAATTATTAATATTTTTAATAATTTTATCAAGGCCCATACAGTCGGTTTCCAATAACGGCCACCGAACTGCATCCATAGCGACCTTTTCCAAATTTGATTTGGACATAATTACAAATCTAACCAATATATTTCAAATCTCTTATTTTCATTGGAAAGCTCTTTTCGATACGAGCCCAACGATTCTGGTTTAGGAGAATCCGACGGTCGGATCTCCCGTAATGTCAATTCGAAGTCAATGGTCGAAATTTGCGAACGGTCACGGCGCGACGCGTTCTATTCAAGCCATTAAATATATATAATAAATATTTTGTCAATTTCCATTTAAAACTTATTTTATAAATCATTTATAAATTCATTTTAAAACAATTTTTACTTCATTTTCAATTTTAAATCCAAACTGAATACTCCTTATCATTATAATATTTAAATGATAGTATTGTCAAAATATCAAATTTTGAAATCATTTACTTTTTAACATTCATTGTAAAACTGAATAAAATCGATATAAAAAATCGTTCGCTTTAAAATGGCGCATAACTAACTAACACGTCTTCACATATTTCAATATTTTCGTGTCTATCCAAAATCGAGCATCAAATTCACATTTTAATTCTTTATTGAATATTAGTTTAAAATATTCATTATTTTAAAATATTCATTATTCCTGAATTGTAATCAGACACAATCAATTACCATATAATGTTATTTATATGGATTTCATATAACACATGCACATAACAATAATGATACACAATCAACCATCATCCAGAGTGCAATTTACAATTGTATAAGCGTTAAAAATAAATAATTATCATTCATCACAGCCTGTCAATCCATCGATTGGCATACAACTAAATATTGGGACTAGTGTATGTCCAATGTCATCCCAATACCCGTGTGGGGTTTTCAAACAACAAATACTGAATATTATTTGTGCACCTGGGCGATGTGTAAAATTTATCATCCCAATCAATATCATTTAAATGGGTGTACATAAACAAACCATCCGATTTGTAAATGAATATTTATTTTATTTTATTTTCATGATAATTTTTATATAAATAATTTTATATATACAACAATACCAATCAATAACAATTTCAATCACACTCCAAACAAACGATCATGGTTTGTACAATAAATAGTGTCGGGGGCTTCTAAGACCCGTCTGCATCCTAGTATATATTTATCTATAAAGCAATTAGAGTGAGAAGGAGTTCTCACTATTGGTTTCCACTCCGCCATTCTTTATTTCTGAACAGTTTGGATTCCGTGCTTACAGTCGGTCCCATCGCAATCTGTTTCACACGGTTTATGTTAAAAATCACATTTTTAAGCAACACTATTTCTATTTAAAAATCACATTTTTATACTGTTATCTATATAATAAAAATCACATTTTATTAATGATAGTTTATTTTAAAATCTGAAAATAAATCAATGCTTTATATACATAAAAATTCATTTTTAAATTACAAATTTTTAAATCAATGCTATTTTAATTTTAAATCACTTTACATATATTAAAAATCCTATTTTTATTCTATAATATTTTATATAAAAATTACATTTTTATACTATGGTATTTATATAAAAATCTCATTTTTATTGTACTCTATTTTTATATAAAAATCATATTTATTTATAAAAATAGAAATTTAAACAATGGTATATTTGTTAAAATCTAAAATTTAAAAACAATATTATTTTATAATAAAATCAGATTTAACTATGCTTAATTACATAAACTAATTATATATAAAAAAAAGTGCTCGATGTTATTCTTCTTCGTTCACCGTCTGCTACCTCGTCGCCACCTAGGTTTAGATTTTGCATGTCGTACGTGACAAAAAGGAATTTCGCTCGATCCGAATCAGTCCTTAAACCGACCCAGACCATTCGAAACGCCTGATTGTTTTGAGAACACGACAAAATAGAACGCAGACGGAAGAACATTTCATTGTATATTACAACAACTCCATTAGAATACAAGAATATACAGAGTATGAATAAATACTACACAACAGAAAAATATCAGAGATTACAATACATAACATAGCAGCGGAAAATAATACAAAATACAACTGAATGAGATATACGGATACAAAGCTTTCCGGATATTGTTCCAGCTGTAAACCAGGATCCTGTGAATATAAATCTGCAAAACCAAAACTACTAGCTGCCCGTGTCAAAATAAGGGCACCCAGAGTTTAGGTTAAAACAATAAACTCCAGGTCAGTCATGGGACTGGTGTGAGAACTAAAACAATTATTAACCTTTATTTTTAAAGTTAGGTAAATCAAGGGACCACGCCGCTAACGCGGAACGGGTTTCCTCCCAAGAACACCAGTGCATAAAACAAACAGCGCAGTGCTAAATAAAGAAAAATGAAGATGTTATAAGACCCAGGTCCTATCACACAATGCAATGCAAGCCGGAGGATAGGGTTTTCCCTTATAACATCCAAAGAATGCTTGATACGTTTTAAAACAAATCATTTGATACTATTATCAGTGTATAGTGTATAAAACAACTTCAAATCATAAGTATCAATCATAGACGGCACGGGTACCATATATCATGTCGCCATACTAGACTCTACAATTAAAATCGCAAATGTCACGTATTTGGAAATTGGATTTCCATCTATGAACCAAGGCAAAAGATAGTCCTCAACCGATTCGAGACAATCTAGCCCATGTCTCAGGATCAGAGCTCGAGTGACCCTTGGATCGTCAGGGCCGGTCCACCAATGTGGATTAAAATTCCTGAACACTGCGTTTCCCCGCCCTTTGGGGCGTAAGTGAGCCAACGAATGACTCCATCGGACCCGGATCGTCCGATCAAACCGAGGCGCCTCGCAATTGCAACAACCACATAAGTCAAACTCGTCAGGGCGTGTAAAACCACTGACGCCACTTTTTAGCTAGAAGGAAACGCATGCCCTCCCTGAGGTCCGTCTCCCGTTTTTGGTTCATACCGGGTGTGAAACTCACGAAGTAAACGCTACACAAAGCTACGCCACAAAGGTCGTGCTTCGATCATCAACCGCAAGACTTTTCTTTTCAACAGAAGCCTTGATCATTTTCCACTTAGGCATGCCACACAGGCAATTCACTCTATGCGTTTGATATCCATTAGTATATAACCCCTGAGCTCGTACGTCTCAGAGAAGGGCGTTAAGCAAGAGAATAAATTCTCCGCCGCCAAACAGATATATATTTAATAGAAATCAATCACACAGACTAAAATCCAATGTCAGACACACAGTCCATTTACAAGTTCGTTCTGGGTCTGAACGAAACTGGAGGCACCTAGTACCCCGCATATCCATCAATCTCCAAGTACATTTGGACGATCACCAATTGTTTCCATCTTCTTGGGTGTACAACCCAATCAAGATCATCGGTAATCACCCAAACGACGTGAAGACCTCCCGTCTTCGACCACCGTCTTCATCTTCGACTTATCGTCGTATCAGTTATTCAAAATGGGATAAACCCTGTCTTTCCGAATAACTCGCGTATATAATAAACAAGTGTTACACAAACACAACATACGCCTCATTCCAATTCATCAGTCACTAACCGTAAATTAACAAGAGAATAATTCCCCAAATATTTACCCCGAAGACCGAAACCAACATCAGATCAATATCCAGAAAACCATTCCGCTTAGCTAACCAACAGCTAGTTTCTAAATTTCACATTCATAGGGAAAGGTTCCCATTAATTTTATCAAAGATAAATTCCTTGAATTTATTCTTTAATCTTCTTTTGAATTTCGATTCAACTAGTCGGGATTAACGAACCTTACCGAAGTAATCCTTTGTTTTAATTTCCCAATCCCAACCTATTTATCCCATGAAGTAAAACTGGTAATACTTCATATCTAACACCACGGTGTTATCGGTAAATTCAATTACCATTTCACGTTCAAATCTAATTAAAGATTTAACTATCGCTTGGAGCAAAACTGGTGATACTCCATTCTCGATCTTTTCAATCTAATTAAAGATTCATTAAAACTCCACTTAGTATTAATCTTCACAGAAATCAATATCATGTCTTTAACTGGGTTAAAGAACCAATGTCATTTAAAACACGGCTCACTATAAACCCAAAATCACATTACATTAATTGTCGGGTTAAAAAACAAGTGTTATTTAAAACACTATTCACGATAAACCCAAAAATCAATACCAATTCAATTCCAATTAATTATTCTTTAATTGGTACACTTCATTAAATCTAAACAAAAAGATTTAATCTTTTTCTCCACTGGGCTTAAGAACAGTGTTAATGAAGGCACCATTCACGGAAAACCCAAATCGCATTTGATATTAAATACAAGGCTTTGAATAGAAAATATATTGGCTTATATTCAATATCAAATTCTACGACCAACAAATATTCTATTGGAAATAACGATATAAATATCTTTCAAATTTCCATAACAATATCTGTATAATCACGAAATCCAACATCGAAATATTCCAAAGACAATTTCGATTCAAATCCATTCCAATTCAATTATTGAAAATTCTGGTTACTTTTAAAACCCCTTTCAAATTCAATTTATTCATTTTAAAAAAATAAATAAATTATTATTCTAGTACAAAACTAATTCAATTCGATAAAAATCTATTTTTATCTTTTCAAATATGGAGTTTTTCATCCCAATTCTTCCCAAATCATTTCTTATGATTTTACACAAATTATTACTATTTTTAATAATTTTATCAAGACCCGTACAGTCGATTTCCACCAATGGCCATCGAACTGCACTTACAGCGACCTTTTTCAAATTTGACATAATTCCAAATACAACCGTTAGATTTCAAATTTCTAATATCTGTTAGAAAGCTCTTTTCGATACGAACCCAACGGTTCCGGTTTTAGGAGAATCCGACGGTCGGATCTCCCGCAATATCCATTCGAAGTCAATGGTCGAAATTCGCGAACTGCCGCGGCGCGGCTCGTTCTATTCAGGCCATTATATTATATATATAATATATACTGCGTCGATTTCAATTCAAAACGTGCTTTATAAATCGTTTTAAAATTCATTTTCAAAACGGTTTCCACTTCACTTCAAATTCAAATCAAAATTGAATTTCTCCTGATAAATTCATTTTAAATTCATTTCAAATTGATTTCAATTCAAATCGATTTCTAATTCAATTTCAGTTCGTTTTCAATTCAATTTCAATTCGAATTCATTTATATTTAATTTCAATTCGAATTCATTTCTATTCCATTTCTATTCGAATTCATTTCTATTCAATTCGAATTCATTTCTTTTCAAAATATCAGATTTTGAAATCACTTTCGATATTCATTATAAAATGAATAAAATCGATATAAATATCGTTCATGCCAAAATGGCGTCAATCTAATCAACACGGCTTCCTATATTTTTATTTTCAAATATTTTATTTCAAATATTTCTATTTCAAATATTTCTTTTTCAAATATTTCTATTTCAAATATTTCTTTTTCAAATATTTTTATTTCAAAACTGGAATGAGGCCCAATCAATTAACATATAATGTTAATTATATGGATTTTCTACAACACATGTATACAATAACGACGATGAATAATCAACCATCATCCAAAGTGCATTCTACACTGTATAAGCATCAAATATTAATATTCAACGCTTATAACAGTCTGTCAATCAATCGATCGACATACAACTAACTATTGGGATTAGTGTATGTCATATATCATCCCAATACCCGTGTCGGGTTTCAAACAATCAAACACAGATTTTATTTGTGCAGTTGGGCGATGTGTAAAATTTATCGTCCCAATCAATATCAGTCAAATGTGTATATATAAACAAATCGTCCGATTTGTTTATTTTTATTTCATTTCATATACACGTTAAAAATTCTATTTTTAACTATAAAATATTTTCCACTATAAAATATTTTATTTCAACTATATAAATATTTTATTTCATTTCGCATCACATCACACAATCAACTACACATCAAAATCAAACAAACAAGCATACAAGCCGTCCATGGTCTGTGGACGACGGGTGTCGGGTGCTACTAAACACCGTCTGCATCCTAGTATATATTATTAACTAGAAAACAAAATTAAAGATTGAGAAATTCTCACCAATAGCTAATCCAAATGCCACGACTCTTCTTAGGTAGAAATCTTCGTCGTTCTCGCCCTTTTGTCAATTTTCAAAACAAAATTTGTTTTCACTTTAAAAATATACTCTTCACACTCGTTCTAGGATACTACTGATCCCATCTCTAACGAGTCATTCCCATTGGATATTACTAATTCAATTTTTGATGAATTCCTTCGTATGGTTCTAACGTGTCTTGTTCTCGAGCTTTGTAAACCAAAGCTCTGATACCACGCTTCAACTGTAATGAAAAGGAATTTCGCTCGATCTGAATCAGTCCCTAAACCGACCCAGACCGTTCGAAACGCCTGATTGTTTTGAGAACACGACAAAATAGAACGCAGACGGAAGAACATTTCATTGTATATTACAACAACTCCATCAGAATACTATACAGAGTATGAATGAATACTACACAACAGAAAAATATCAGAGATTACAATACATAACATAGCAGCGGAAAATAATTAAAAAAACAACTGAATGAGATATACGAATACAAAGCTTTTCGGATATCGTTCCAGCTGTAAACCAGGATCCTGTGAATATAAATCTGCAAAACCAAAACTACTAGCTGCCCGTGTCAAAATAAGGGCACCCAGAGTTTAGGTTAAAACAATAAACTCCAGGTCAGTCATGGGACTGGTGTGAGAACTAAAACAGTTATTAACCTTTATTTTCAAAGTTAGGTAAATCAAGGGACCACGCCGCTAACGCGGAACGGGTTTCCTCCCAAGAACACCAGTGCATAAAACAAATAGCGCAATGCTAAATAAAGAAAAATGAAGCTGTTATAAGACCCAGGTCCTATCACACAATGCAACGCAAGCCGGGGGATAGGGTTTTCCCTTATAAACGCCAAAGAATGCTTGATACGTTTTAAAACAAATCATTTGATACTATTATCAGTGTATAGTGTATAAAACAACTTCAAATCATAAGTATCAATCATAGACGGCATGGGTACCATATATCATGTCGCCATACTAGGCTCTACAATTAAAATCGCAAATGTCACTGATTTGGAAATTGGATTTCCATCTATGAACCGCGGCAAAAGATAGTCCTCAACCGATTCGAGACAATCTAGCCCATGTCTCAGGATCAGAGCTCGAGTGACCCTTGGATCGTCAGGGCCGGTCCACCGATGTGGATTAAAATTCCTGAACACTGCGTTTCCCCGCCCTTTGGGGGCGTAAGTGAGCCAACGAATGACTCCATCGGACCCGGATCGTCCGATCAAACCGAGGCGCCTCGCAACTGCAACAACCACATATGTAATGACCCGTATTCTACACATCATAGGATCGTAGAATATTTATTTCTTTCCCATGTGAAGTTGGATGGTCATGTAACTTTGGGAAACATCTATTAGAGTCATTTCCCATGCTTATGATTTTTGTCGATTTTTAAATGACCATTTTGCCCCTAGTTGGTACTGTTTTGGCCATAACTTTTGATTGGAAAGGAATTTTGACCTGAAACCACTTCCATTTGATTCGTTTGATGGTTTCTCTTTCCGTAGAGTGGTCACATTAGCCAAACGGACTTACCGTTTGGGAGATATGGCTGAAACAAGATTTGGAGGGTGAAAAACTGCTTAACCGGGCCAAATCGGGTGATTAGTGAGTAGGCCCATAACCCATTTCGGGATTAGGGTTATGGGAGGGCTGAAATGAGATGGAGAATCATTCCATTTCAGTTTTCTAGCCTCCACTTATCACCAAGGAACCCTAAAAATGGCCTCCAACCTCTAAATCACCTCCAAATCACCTTTAGGTTAAGGATTTGGCTTAGCAACCCCTAATCAAGAAGAATCTTCACCAAATCAACAAAGGAGCTGCTGTTTGGTATTGAAATTCGCATCAAATCAGAGAATCATTTCAGATCTTAGTTTATTTAGTGGCTAAGGTGAGTGATTTGCTTAGTTTTGCACTAATTATGGCTAATTAGGAGTGATTAGTGTTAATTAGCGAATTTAAACATGATAAAATTCTGGAAAAATCTTTATAAAATTCGGAATGATGTTTTAGACCTCTGATACGAATTTGGGTTAATTTGGTTAAGATTTGCTAATCCTATCATCAGTTTCACCTAAATATGCTTAAGGGGAAATATGGGATTTTGGGTATGTTTGATCCATTTTTACTTATCATATTGATGTTTTGATGTTTGTGGTTGATTATGTATGTTGCTATGACTATATGAAATGCTTTGTGACTGTTTAGAATAGTTAGAATGGTCGAAAACGCCGTCGAGGGGCGAAAACAGCTCGCTGGACAAGGTGCAGGGGTTCGGATCGCATAGGGGGTTGAGGGACGATCGGATCGCCCTATGGGATCGTGGGGGCATCCCCACGAGTCGAGTCACCTCCTCCGAACCGAACCGTCTGTGCAAGGCCCACGAAGCGAATCGATGCAGCGTCGTGCCAAACTGAAGTACTCCGATCCGGATCGCGAATAAGCATTACGACCCGATCCGTCCAAGAAGGGTGAGCACGATCCGTCGACCTGGAGAAGGGCGTCCGATCCGAACCACTTGAAGAACCACGATCCGATCCGTATGGGGTGTCCCGATTCGAACCGAGAAGGGGAGCATGATCCGAAGCAAAGGAAAGGATAACCACGACTCGATCCGACGTAAGAGGCGCGACCCGATCCGATGAAGAATGTGAAGGCTGATCCGATCCGATTCGATTGTGATGACCAATAACCCGAGATGCAAAGATAGTCCAAATGGAAGTTAGAGCTCAGGATCCCGGAACCAGTTGGGAACCAATGAGTTCACTTCATGGTTGGACTTTGCTGCGGGACGTGTGCTAAGGAGTTGTCGATGTTCATAACTTTGATTCACAACTAAAAAGGAATGATGGGCTACTTATCAGTGCAGTAGGGTCATTATGACCTGAGGGGCAAAGTGATGGTAGCAAGACTACGTTATCAGTGCAGTAGGGTCATTATGACCTGAGGGGCAAGGTGATGCGTAGTAAGACTATGAGCCAGCGCAGATGGGGTGAATAACTCCATGGGGCAAGTGGACATAGTAAGGATTAGTAAGGCTATGAGCCAGCGCAGATGGGGTGAATAACTCCATGGGGCAAGTGGACATGGCGAGGAATTAGTGGCTACGTTATCAGTGCAGTGAAGCCATTTATGACTTCATGGGGCAAAGTGATCGTAGCAAGGAATGTTGGGTGATCGAAGTGGTGAATATCGTATGCTTTACGCACTGAGAGAGAGATGTGAGGATGGATGCTATGCTTGATTGTTTGCCATCATTATGACATGCACACCTCCCTCACCTCCGTATCTTTATACCGTTTGATATGATACCTTAGAGTGTTGTACAGTATGTAGTGCTAACTCTTTGGTTGCAGGTCCAGATTCAGGTATGTTTTAGTCTACCTGTTATTGTTCACTTTAGATGCTTATCGCTCATACCAGGCTTTATGTCTGACCCAGAGTTTTATGTCTCCTCTTATTGCTCTGGGTGCTCACACGAGCAGACTGGAGACAGGTTAGCTGGTGATGCGCGAGTAGCTGATTCGGAGGCGGGCAGGAGGCTTCCACGTATTATATATATATATATATATATATATACACATTCTCCCTGTGTCGTTGGTGGTCGCTACTTTGGAATTAGTAGTGTCCCACATTTATCTTACTTTTGCTTTGAGACAGTTTGAAAGTTGTAATAAGCTGTATTTTGGATTTCCGCCGCTATGATGTTTAGTTCTGATTTTAAGCTTATGCACTGTCTATCCTGTTTTATGTCAAGTATGTTATTATTATATTTTGTTCTATGCGCTGTGAGACATTCTTCAGGTTCTTTGTATGTTCATTTCTTTCTTCCTTTTTCCTTCTGGCGACCCGTTCCGTGCTAACTGGACATGTGTACAGCGCACTTTTGGAGTAAATGTCGGAAGGTGTGGGGCGGGGCGTCACACTTGGTATCAGAGCTCTGGGTTGCGTAGTTAACCTAGGGAAAGACACTAGGGAGAGTTAGTACGTATATGAGAGCGCGTATTTGTGATTACTTTGGTTTTCAAAGCTATGTATATATATATACGATTAGTAGTATAAGAATGAAGTTGCACTGCACTAGTACCATTATGGGGTCGTTGATCGTTTTTCCTTTTTCAGATTGACGATGAGCCGACATGTTAGAGGTACCGGTAGAGGGGCCAATAATGGGAATGCCGCTGACATGAGGGCGATGTTTACCAACCTCATGAGAGACATGCTTAGAGAAGTGCAAGGGGCAGTTCCCAATCCCGGACCTGGTGTTGGCCCAGTAGTGCAGGCGCCTAGGGTCGATTTCGCCAAGTTGTGCAAAGATTACACTAATCTTGGTGGGAAGCCGTTCCACGGAACGGAGTCGGCCACGGATGTTCAAGACTGGATGGATAGCTGTGACCGTATCTTTGATGACTTGGGTCTTGAGGATGCGATGAAGAGAAGGCTAGCGTCTCGTCAGCTGCAAGGGCGAGCGATGAATTGGTGGAATGCCATTAGAACAGCTACTCCAGAGGACTAGGTTACTTGGGTTCAGTTCAAGGCTCGCTTTAGCGAGAAGTTCATTCTAGCTGCCCAGAAGTCAGTGTTGTTCAAGAGGTTCTTGGAACTCAAGCAGAATGGAAGGGCAGTTTCTGATTATATTGCTGAGTTCGACACCTTGTCGAAGTATGGACTGTCTCTCATTGATACTCCTGAGAAGAAAAATGAGAAGTTCATTACTGGTTTGGATGGGTACTTGGGGGAGAGGCTTATTAACCACATCGATGAGACTTTTGAATCGATCGTGGGAAAAGCTTTGAGGTCAGAAAGTCTTTACCCTAAGTCAAAGACTGAGGCTGCATCTGCAGAAGGACCAAAGCCGCAAGCAGGCGGTGGAGGCAAGAATAGCTCTCAGAATAAGAGGAAGTAGGACCAATCAAAAGGTGGCCAGAAAAAGAGCAAGAAGGATGTTGAGTGCTTCAGCTATGGAAAGAAGGGCCATTATGCTAAAGAATGTCGGGCCAAGCCAGCGGAAAGGAAGTGCTACAACTGTGGTCAAGTGGGACATCAGAAGGATAAGTGCCCGCAACCTCTTAAGGAGAAGCAGATTGTGAAAGCATATGCTCTTGATGCTATTCCTTCTTCGTCGAATGCCCCAACTGCGGCGGAGAAAGGGAAGAATGTTGTTATTCAAGGTATGCTTTCTATTTATGATATACCAGTTCGAGTTTTGTTTGATACTGGGGCTTCCCGTTCCTTCATATCTAGTGACCTGGTAGATAGGTTGGGACTGGAACCCGAGATAGTCGATAGACCATTAGTTGTGACGAACCCGATTGGTGGTTCGACTAGCCTTAGTATGATTTGCAGGAATTTGGTCTTATCGAGTCATGGATGTATGTTTGTATGTGATTGCTTTGTTTTGGGCTTTACTGGGTATGGCATTATATTGGGAGTCGATTGGCTCCAAAGATACGGGGTGGTGGTAGACTGTGAGGGCTTTTTGGTGACAGTGATGGGCGGAGGGTAGTGTTTGGTAGCCTACCTAGTGATGGGGTTATGGCTAGTTTTGTAAATTCCCTCGACATCCCGCAAGATGAGTTGTCAGATGTGCCCGTGGTTGGCCAGTATCCGGACGTCTTCGAGGAGGTGACCGGGCTTCCACCACACCGAGAGATTGAGTTCCGTATTGATTTAGTGAAAGATGCCAGACCTATAGTGATGCCACTTCGTCGTATGGCACCAAGGGAGCAGCGAGAGCTCGAGGTGCAAGTCAGCAATCTTTTGAAGAAGGGATTGATTAGAAGGAGTGTCTCCGAGTGGGGAGCACCAGTTGTATTTGCCACTAAGGCAGATGGTTCCCTTCGTTTGTGTGTGGACTATCGCGAGTTGAATAAGGTGACGAGGAAGAATAAGTATCCTCTACCGTGGATAGATGATTTGTTTGATCAGCTGGAAGGAGCAAGAGGGTTCTCCCAGTTGGACCTCACGACAGGATTTCATCGGTTTCGAGTAGCAGATGAGAGTGTTCCAAAGACGGCATTTAGGACGCCGTCTGGATTTTATGAGTGGTTGGTTATGCCATTTGGGTTGACCAATGCACCAGCCTATTTTGTGGATCTTATGAATCGAGTATTCAGGGATCAGTTGAATAAATTTGTTCTTGTGTTTGTGGATGATATCCTTGTTTACTCAAGGACAGAAGAGGAACACAAGGGACACTTGAGGATAGTGATGGAGGTGTTGAGGAAACACCAATTGAAAGCGAAATTCTCTAAGTGTCATTTTTGGAGAAGGGAAGTAAGATTCTTGGGTCATGTTGTTTCAGAGTGTGGTATTGCCGTGGACCCTGCGAAGGTGGCTACGGTACAAGATTGGCCTACGCCCAAGAATGCTACAGATGTAAGAAGTTTCTTGGGATTAGCCGGATATTATCGTAAGTTTATCCAGGACTTCTCCAAGATTGCAGCACCGTTGACTCAGTTGACTAAGAAGAATCAGTCCTTCGTCTAGGACGGAGTGTGTGAGGATGCCTTCAAAAGTCTAAAGGAGAGGTTGACGCGTGCGCCAGTGTTAGTCATTCCTAAAGGGAATGAAGAGATGACAGTATACACAGATGCTTGTGGTACCGGATTGGGTGCAGTATTGATGCAAGGAGGTAGGGTTGTAGCTTATGCTAGTCGACAACTAAAGCCGCATGAGAAGAAGTATCCTACCCATGATTTGGAATTGGCAGCAATTGTATTTACGCTGAAGATGTGGAGACACTATCTCTTGGGAGAAAGATTTGAGTTGTTTACCGATCACAAATCGTTAAAGTATCTCTTCTCTCAGAAAGATCTGAATCTCCGTCAGCAGAGATGGTTAGAGTTCTTGGCTTCGTATGATTTTGATATCGCGTATACACCTGGGAAGGGTAATGCGGTAGCCGATGCCTTGAGTAGGAGACATGCCAGCTTAGGGGCAATGTTTATTGAATGGAAGCAACTGGAGTATATCGCGGGGTTTGATTTCAGACCAAAGTGCGAATTGGACCCAGTTATGCTAGCTAGTTTGACGATCAGACCTACTTTGATAGAGCGGATTGGTTCCAGCCAGAGGGACGATCCTAATCTATTGGAAATCATCTCCAAGTTAGAGATGGGTAATGATGAGGAGATGAATGTGTATGGGCTTGATCAAGATGGATGGCTTCGGAAGGATGGAAGACTAGTTGTGCCCAACGTGAATGGTTTGAGGGATGAAGTGCATAGAGAATGTCATCACTCAAAACTGACTATACACCCCGGTGGTAATAAGATGTATCGAGACATGAGACAGACTTACTACTGGGAAGGGATGAAAAGAGACGTTGGGAAGTTTATATCCAAATGCATGAATTGTCAGCTAGTTAAAGCCGAGCAAAAGAAGCCTAGTGGGTTGTTGCAACCATTAGAAATTCCCGAATGGAAATGGGAGCAAGTTTCGATGGATTTCATCGATGGCTTACCAAGGACTAGATCGGGATATGATAGCATTTGGGTAATTGTGGATCGATTGACTAAGAGCGCAAGATTTATACCGGTCAAATCGACCAGGACGGCAACCAAGTTGGCAGAATTGTATATGAAGTGGATAGTGAGATTTCAAGGAGTACCCAAAAGCATTGTGAGTGACCGAGACCCGTTGTTCACTAGTGGGTTTTGGAAGAGCTTACAAGAGGCTCTAGGGTCAAGATTACATCTCAGTACCGCATATCATCCTCAGACCGACGGTCAGACGGAGAGGGTGAATCGTATATTGGAAGATCTCTTGAGAGCGTGTATATTGGATTTTGGTGGATCATGGGATGATCATTTGCATCTAGTAGAGTTTGCATATAATAATAGCTACCAATCCAGTATCGGTATGGCTCCATATGAAGCTTTGTATGGAAGACCGTGCAACTCACCATCATGTTGGATAGAGACTGGCGAGAAGTTTGTGCTTGGACCAGATGTGGTGAGGGAAACATCGGATAAGATTAAGGTCATTCAGCAACGAATGAAAGCTGCTCAAGATAGGCAGAAAAGCTATGCCGATAAGAGGAGAAGAGACTTGAAATTCTCCATTGGTGACTTGGTGTTCGTCAAGATCTCCCCGTTGAAGAGCGTGATTCGATTTGGCAGGAGAGGCAAGTTGGCGCCAAGATTTGTTGGGCCATTCCCTGTTCTTGAATTAGTCGGGAATTTGGCGTATAGAGTTGGCTTACCAGAGAAGATGGCGGGAGTTCATAATGTATTTCATGTTTCCCAACTAAGGAAGTTCGTTCACGACTCAGATGTGACTATTTCACCGGATCAGTTAGAGGACTTCGAAGTAGAACCCGAGGCGGTTGGGAACCGCAAGCCGATTCGTATTGTGGGGCATGATACGAAGCAACTTCGAAGGAAGGCGGTGAAGCTAGTCAAGGTTCAGTGGGACGAGAACGAGAATGATTGTACTTGGGAGACAGAGGAGAGCATTAGGAAGGCTTATCCAGAACTCTTTGCCTGGTAAGATTTACTTTGCAATTTAGTTTTCCGCATGCTAGGATAGACTTGCTTTGCTTGTTTGCATGTTTGATTGTTGTTTTCTGATTGATAGGCATGCGGGGACCTTTGTGTATGTTTGGATTAGGGAATTTCGGGGGCGAAATTTCTTAAGGGGGGGAGAGTGTAATGACCCGTATTCTACACATCATAGGATCGTAGAATATTTATTTCTTTCCCATGTGAAGTTGGATGGTCATGTAACTTTGGGAAACATCTATTAGAGTCATTTCCCATGCTTATGATTTTTGTCGATTTTTAAATGACCATTTTGCCCCTAGTTGGTACTGTTTTGGCCATAACTTTTGATTGGAAAGGAATTTTGACCTGAAATCACTTCCATTCGATTCGTTTGATGGTTTCTCTTTCCGTAGAGTGGTCACATTAGCCAAACGGACTTACCGTTTGGGAGATATGGCTGAAACAAGATTTGGAGGGTGAAAAACTGCTTAACCGGGCCAAATCGGGTGATTAGTGAGTAGGCCCATAAATCATTTCGGGATTAGGGTTATGGGAGGGCTGAAATGAGATGGAGAATCATTCCATTTCAGTTTTCTAGCCTCCACTTATCACCAAGGAACCCTAAAAATGGCCTCCAACCTCTAAATCACCTCCAAATCACCTTTAGGTTAAGGATTTGGCTTAGCAACCCCTAATCAAGAAGGATCTTCACCAAATCAACAAAGGAGCTGCTGTTTGGTATTGAAATTCGCATCAAATCAGAGAATCATTTCAGATCTTAGTTTATTTTGTGGCTAAGGTGGGTGATTTGCTTAGTTTTGCACTAATTATGGCTAATTAGGAGTGATTAGTGTTAATTAGCGAATTTAAACATGATAAAATTCTGGAAAAATCTTTATAAAATTCGGAATGATGTTTTAGACCTCTGATACGAATTTGGGTTAATTTGGTTAAGATTTGCTAATCCTATCATCAGTTTCACCTAAATATGCTTAAGGGGAAATATGGGATTTTGGGTATGTTTGATCCATTTTTACTTATCATATTGATGTTTTGATGTTTGTGGTTGATTATGTATGTTGCTATGACTGTATGAAATGCTTTGTGACTGTTTAGAATAGTTAGAATGGTCGAAAATGCCGTCGAGGGGCGAAAACAGCTCGCTGGACAAGGTGCAGGGGTTCGGATCGCATAGGGGGTTGAGGGACGATCGGATCGCCCTATGGGATCGTGGGGGCATCCCCACGAGTCGAGTCACCTCCTCCGAACCGAACCGTCTGTGCAAGGCCCACGAAGCGAATCGATGCAGCATCGTGCCAAACTGAAGTACTCCGATCCGGATCGCAAATAAGCATTACGACCCGATCCGTCCAAGAAGGGTAAGCACGATCCGTCGACCCGGAGAAGGGCGTCCGATCCGAACCACTTGAAGAACCACGATTCGATCCGTATGGGGTGTCCCGATCCGAACCGAGAAGGGGAGCACGATCCGAAGCAAAGGAAAGGAGGACCACGACCCGATCCGACGTAAGAGGCGCGATCCGATCCGATGAAGAATGTGAAGGCTGATCCGATCCGATTCGATTGTGATGACCAATAACCCGAGATGCAAAGATAGTCCAAATGGAAGTTAGAGCTCAGGATCCCGGAACTAGTTGGGAACCAATGAGTTCACTTCATGGTTGGACTTTGCTGCGGGACGTGTGCTAAGAAGTTGTCGATGTTCATAACTTTGATTCACCACTAAAAAGGAATGATGGGCTACTTATCAGTGCAGTAGGGTCATTATGACCTGAGGGGCAAAGTGATGGTAGCAAGACTACGTTATCAGTGCAGTAGGGTCATTATGACCTGAGGGGCAAGGTGATGCGTAGTAAGACTATGAGCCAACGCAGATGGGGTGAATAACTCCATGGGGCAAGTGGACATAGTAAGGATTAGTAAGGCTATGAGCCAGCGCAGATGGGGTGAATAACTCCATGGGGCAAGTGGACATGGCGAGGAATTAGTGGCTACATTATCAGTGCAGTGAAGCCATTTATGACTTCATGGGGGCAAAGTGATCGTAGCAAGGAATGTTGGGTGATCGAAGTGGTGAATATCGTATGCTTTACGCACTGAGAGAGAGATGTGAGGATGGATGCTATGCTTGATTGTTTGCCATCATTATGACATGCACACCTCCCCCACCTCCGTATCTTTATACCGTTTGATATGATACCTTAGAGTGTTGTACAGTATGTAGTGCTAACTCTTTGGTTGCAGGTCCAGATTCAGGTATGTTTTAGTCTACCTGTTATTGTTCACTTTAGATGCTTATCGCTCATACCAGGCTTTATGTCTGACCCAGAGTTTTATGTCTCCTCTTATTGCTCTGGGTGCTCACACGAGCAGACTAGAGACATGTTAGCTGGTGATGCGCGAGTAGCTGATTCGGAGGCGGGCAGGAGGCTTCCACGTATTATATATATATACACATTCTCCCTGTGTCGTTGGTGGTCGCTACTTTGGCATTAGTAGTGTCCCACATTTATCTTACTTTTGCTTTGAGACACTTTGAAAGTTGTAATAAGCTGTATTTTGGATTTCCGCTGCTATGATGTTTAGTTCTGATTTTAAGCTTATGCACTGTCTATCCTGTTTTATGTCAAGTATGTTATTATTATATTTTGTTCTATGCGCTGTGAGACATTCTTCAGGTTCTTTGTATGTTCATTTCTTTCTTCCTTTTTCCTTCTGGCGACCCGTTCCGTGCTAACTGGACATGTGTACAACGCACTTTTGGAGTAAATGTCGGAAGGTGTGGGGCGGGGCGTCACAACATAAGTCAAACTCGTCAGGGCGTGTAAAACCACTGACGCACTTTTTAGCTAGAAGGAAATGCATGCCCTCCCTGAGGTCCGTCTCCCGTTTTTGGTTCATACCGGGTGTGAAACTCGCGAAGTAAACGCTACACAAAGCTACGCCACAAAGGTCGTGCTTTGATCATCAACCACAAGACTTTGCTTTTCAACAGAAGCCTTGATCATTTGCCACCTAGGCATGCCACATAGGCAATTCACTCTATGCGTTTGATATCCATCAGTATATAACCCCTAAGCTCGTATGTCTCAGAGAAGGGCGTTAAGCAAGAGAATAAATTCTCCGCCGCCAAACAGATATATATTTAATAGAAATCAATCACACAGACTAAAATCCAATGTCAGACACACAGTCCATTTACAAGTTCGTTCTGGGTCTGAACGAAACCGGAGGCACCTAGTACCCCGCATATCCATCGATCTCCAAGTATGTCTGGACGATCACCAACTGTTTCCATCTTCTTGGGTGTAAAGCCCAATCAAGATCATCAGTTCGTACGATGGCCTTGGACCCGATTCAACTGCGCTACCTCGAATTTTGTCTCGACTGCTCTCCACCCCCGCTGTTTAAGCCAACTCGGTGGCTCATCTCGCCATGAAACCGGCTTCGAAGTCGGTGCGTTCGGGTGAGAAATTTGAACAAAATATGAATCTAATCCTGATCAAACTCGTATCACTTGAGAGATCTCAGATCATTCTTGAGTTTTCGTTTCAGAATTGTGATTCAGTTTGAAATGAAATTCGAGAAATTTAGGGACGATCTATCGAGCGATATCAACCCTCGATTTTCTGAGAGCGGCGTCTGCTATATAATGAGCAGTTAGGGTTAGGTTGAGCCCCTATATAATAATTATTTTATTACTTATTTAATTCAATTTAATTGTTTTATTACCTGTTTAACTCCCGAACTCCAAATCAAATCCAACGACTGTTGGCCTCAGCCAAATACCCCTATTCCGAACATAATGGGATAAGTTTCATAAACAAATTCGACTGTTTCGATCAGTTTTCGTTAAAATTAAAATATAAATCAATATATATTAAATTTAAACGTACATTTTAATTTACCGAGGCCGCATACTGACTCCAAAAATTACAGAAAAATTATATCTAGCTTTGTTTCGACGATACGGTCCTAACAAAACTAATTTCGTCGAATATGGAGACCGAAAAATGCCCTTTTTCTGATCGATCCAATTTAACTAAATTGTCAAAACATGTTTTCTTTTGCCACGCTCACATATTAATTCCAAAATTTTTGAAAATTGGAATCTAGCAATAATTTGACATTCCAGATCCAAAAAAGGTTGTTTCGTCAAAAACAGAGGTCGTTTGCAAAATGGCAATTTTTAAGGGCTTTATTTTATTTAATATATATATATAAATTCCATAACGACTATTTTAAATTTTAAACTGGACATAACTTTCAATTTATATTATGAAATCTGAATTTTTCACATTCGTTAGAAATATATATTTAAACAGATTCAAATATTTCTTATTTACTGAAATCCGATTCATTTTGAATTATGTACATTCAATTGAAATTTAAAATCGAATTTTCAAATTACCGCTCCATTTCAGGCTCATTTTATAATTAATTTAAATTTATACATTCTAATTCTGTTCAAAATAAATTTAAGTTTGTTATTATTTAAAATAAATCATTTTAAATAATCAAAATCCATTAAAATAGCTAAAATAAAAATTTTAAATTGGTTCTGAATTTTCGGGTTGTTACAATCCCACTCGTCCAATCCCTAGTGGTGCAGTCCACCCTCAAAGTCTGGTGTAAAAACAACGACCCAAAACCACATTTCAACATCAAACTTCAAAATTACTCATTAGAAAAATTATCTAGCAATTTTCCTCGATTCTTTGACCCTTACCGCTCCTCCACACTCAACCCCATACCTTACGATTACATAGTTTGCCAGAATTCGCCATATTTCCCTTTTCAGATCAACCCCAAAATCTCCCTAAACCCTAAGTTAAAATTCATGATTTTTCTTCCTAAATTCACGTTTTAAGAATGCGAAAAACTTTTTAAAAACCCAATATTCAAAATTTAAATGGTTGAAAATTTTGGTTTATAATCTTCTTTTATTGTATATGTTATGTAAAACCATGTATATGATTATTTTATAACGAGATTATTTTTAACATATATCCTAGATCTAAAGGAACATCTATCATTTAGTAATCAGATACTATAATTGACTAAAATTTAAGTAATGGAGTTTTTTGAAGTGTTTGACAGGGTTTGTGTTTATTAGTATCATGCACAACAGTTAGGCAACAACAAGAAGCAACAGGGTTTTAATCAATGTTTGTTTTTGAAATAGGTTCAACATATTCATATACAAGTGCAGACATGTATATAAAAGCATCAAATATTCAGTATGATCATAGCATGTGAATTAAAAGGTAAAACAGTGAGGATTACTCACTTCTCTATTCTCTGTTCTTTGTTTCCGCCTGGTTTTCTCTATAGGTTTCCTTGCTTAGTTTGGTCCGAGTGATATGAATGGATTGTGTGTGTACATTTGGTATGGGTAGGTATTTATAAGTGAATAATGAGGCCTTTACTTGCTTGCTAAGGAAATGAAACAGATGGTAGCTGAACTAGTTTAGCTGTGTAAGGTAACCTAGGTTGCATTAGCTCAATAAGTTGATTGAAAGAAAGAAAAAATTGTGAAGGCTTTGCAAGTCTGATTTCCATATTCAGGTGCATATGGCCAGGAAAAATGAAGTACAAAATCTTGTACACATCACATGCAAGAAATCATTAAAAAATTGGTGCTTTGTTCTTAAGAAAACTAGCTACTCTTCTTTGATTTGAAATGCATAGGCTGTTCTTCATTTCTAGGGTACTTAGGCTAGTCTGGTTTTGATTTCAAGGATGCAGGTCAGTGTATAAATGAGGTAGTGTGTACTAAAACCATGTGTAAATTATGATTGAAAGAAAATTTGCCTATAATTTAGTTGTGCCTCCTCTTAGCTACGTATGATCGGTCAGAGTTTTTAACACATGTATAAATTTGTTTTCATTGTTTCCTATGTATACGTAGGCACAGTCACCCTATGTTTGGTACATATATATATATGTATAGCTTATGTACAAATGAATATACTATGCTCCTAGGCTTCCATTTCCAATGCATCCTGTTGATTTAAAAAGCATATTTGTATATACATCAAAAGATTTCATTCCAATGAATTTATGGTCTTAAGTACAAAAGGTTTACATCTTCCATATGTTATTGTTTTTCTTATATATGAAGTAATGAAATATTAACTTTAATTTATTGATTTTACATAAGCTAAAATAACCTTATAAATACGAAATAAAGGATAAACATCAATTTTACCCTTATTATTCATATATACATATGTTAAATATTCTTATAACAAACTATATATACACACATATATATACATACATACATATATATACATATATGTATAGGAATTTAAAAAATAATTTAAACTTTTCTCAAGTATTAACTCTAATTCTATTTAATTTAATTAATCATCGATATAACCAATAATTTATTGATTAACAAAATTGGTTAAAAAATCAAGACGTTACACTATCCCTCTTGAGATATGCATATATTTGCACAGGAAGCTAGATTGTATGGCTCGAAAATAATAATTATGTCTCTCACGCTGCTGGCCTTACTCATGATGATCATAGAGATGCCTCCGTCTAGCAGCAACCTACTTATGATAACCAAAATCTTGCGATGCTCGATGTAACTTTCACCTTCAGCCCTGATCCTCTTGTTACTAGAGTCAAACTGGAGAATATGATGAAGAAACTAAAAGACATTCAACCGCAACTTAATACTCAAATCAAGTAGAATATCAATCTTATGCAATAGCTACAACGTGCTATCCAAGTTAATGTTGACCAACTTGAGGCAAAAAAGAGAACTCCGACTCGTGTGAACTATATATTAGAGAGCTCCTCATCTTCATCATAGCAAAGCAACCAAAATCAGTGGAGAAGAATTACTAAAGATGACGCTGGTGCCACCACCATAGAGGGGACGAACCCACTTGGTTTTCCCCGGGTCGATGTCGATCCCTCTCATAGAGCCAAGGGCGATCTCCCATAGTGGGGCACCCATGTTGCTATGATCCAAAATTTAGTTCTAGGACTCGCTAGTGTCAACTGGAACCAAACCATTTTAGGGATTTAGATAGTGTAATGATGGTTTTGATGACAAAAACCATGTTTTAACTATTATTGTTATAAAATATATACTAACACTATTATCTTGAATATATATACAGGAAATATATGCAGGTATTGATTATTGAAGACTGTACAGTTTAAATAATCAAGATTTCAAAGATGAAGAGTACAAGATACAAGACTCATAGTAACAAGAATTCAAGAGTTCACAAAATAAAAAGTAATTGTATCTAGATATTTTGTTAAGACTCTAGTTATCACTGAATCCTTATCTTTTCTCACTATTTTTATCTATATTTTCAAAATTATTTCAAAATTACTTTCTTATTTTAGATCTATATTTCTTTGTCCTTAAATTTAATTTTAACACCTATTTTTAAATATATTTTATTTTAACTCCTGATTCAAATATTTCTTATTTATATATGTAATACTAATTTTATTAAAGTTACTTATGTTTTCAATTTCCTTACATATATTTATTAAATTCTAAATTATTTATTATATTAATATATATATACTTTTATATATAGTTTTTAATCAATTTTAAGTCATCTTAATATATGTTTCTAATATATATTTTTACTTGAAAAAATCTCTTTCAATATAAAGGAATATAATTTGTTTTAACCAAGAATCACTATAATTTATTTAATCATTATTTGCTTTAATTCCAAATTTTAGTTTTTGAACTTTTACTAAGGGATGTCGACATATACATTTTGGTATGCCGACATATGTGCCACTGTTTTCAAATTCAAATTTTGAAAAGTTATGTCTTTTAAATTCAAAACTATTCTGAAAGGATTTGACTGTTGAGAGACTATAAATAGACTTATAAATTCATTTTTAACTAACTTTTCATTATCTTCTTCTTCCTTTCTCTTCTCTCCATTCTTCTTCTTAATTTCTTAAATTTCATACTTATACTCTGCTGATTTTCAAAGGGAATTATATTAATCTCATTTTGTTTCAATTCTCTATCCAACTCTTTCTGAAATTCAAGTGCTACTCAAGAGTTATAGGGTTTCTGTAATCGAAGATCACAATATCAAGTTCTATTGAGTCAATCCTCCAAAACTAATATTGATTAAGTTGTGGTCGTGTCCCTATAAATCGATTTGGTGTGATTGTATCCCGAAAATCTGTTGGGTGTAGATTGTAGCCCGGAAATCAACCGAGTCTCACTGTACTCTAGAAATCGGTTGGGATGTGTCGTTGTAGCCCTGAAACCAAGGATTGTAATATTGATAATTTGTTTGAAAAGAATACCACACCAACCCAACATTATATGGGATAGGATGTAGTAACTCCTAACCAGTATAAAATCCCATTGTGTAGTTTCCTTTTATTGCTTTTTTTATTATTATTATCTTCATCTGTGATTGATTATGTGATTATTGATATCTCTGATTTGCATAACATTCAAATAAGCTTAATTTTTTTTCAAGAAATTAATAAAATCTACAAAACACTATTCCCCCCTGTGGTGTTTAGTTTTCCTTAAGATCCTTAATATGCATCCCCAACAATTGGTATTTGAGCATTTGCTTTCAAA
Source organism: Allium sativum (assembly GCA_030737875.1). Classification (NCBI taxonomy): domain Eukaryota; kingdom Viridiplantae; phylum Streptophyta; class Magnoliopsida; order Asparagales; family Amaryllidaceae; genus Allium; species Allium sativum. The sequence goes on along the minus strand of CM060909.1, from coordinate 573,417,188 downwards.
TGTTTCATAATATGAGTTGAAATATTTAAATGGAAAATTATAACACTAGTTCAAAAATATGCATTTCATCATTGTTTCATAAGTCCGCATTTAATTTTATTGAAAAATCAAGTTTTCTACTGAAATAGTGTGTTGTACAGGGACAGACGTGTTACATGGCTATTGATGATTCAAAAATTAAAGGACAAATGATGCAAATCAAGAAAGATAAATGGATATTTGATAGTGGTTGTTCGAGACATATGACAGGAAATCCAAACACACTGAATAATATAATATATGAAGAATGAGGAATTGTCAATTTTGGTGATAACTCAAAAGGATATGTGATTGGCAGCCATCGGCAATGTCAGTAATTCTAAAACTCCTATTATTTATGATGTTTTATTAGTTAAGAACTTAAAACATAACCTGCTTTATATGAGTCAATTATGTGATAAAGGTTATAAAATTAAATTTAAAAACTATAAGTGTTTTATCGAAGATAATAATTCAAACATAATTTTTGAAGGATTTAGAAAGAAAAATACTTAGGTCTTAAGTATGAAAATTTCAAATGATAACTTATGTCTTTTGGACAATACAAGCGGTTTTTGGATTTGACATAAAAGATGCGGTCGTTTACATTTCAAACACCTATCTAGAATTTCATAATTAGATTTAGTATGAGGAATTCTCAAAATGAATTTAAATTAAATAACTTATGCGACACCTGTCAATTAGGGAAATTAAGAAAAAGTTCATTCAAATTAAACGATGAGATTTCCACTTCAAATCCATTAGAATTACTTCATATAGACTTATTTGGTCCATCTCAAACACAATTTATAAATCATAGTAAATACGTTTTCGTAATTATCGATGATTTCTCTAGATTTACTTGGACTCTTTTTCTCAAACATAAAATTGATGCTTTTGATCTATTTAAATTTTTTGCTAAATGGATTCAAAAACTACTATTTTAAAAAATTAAAACTATACATAGTGACCCCGGTGGAGAATTTGAAAATGGAAAATTTGAGAATTTCTATAATAAAAAGGGAATTACTCATAAATTTTCTTTTCCAAGGACTCCTCAGTAAAATGGAGTAGTTGAGCGGAAAAATGGGATGATCCAGGAGTGTACGGGAACTATACTTTCTGATAGTAATCTACCAAAAAGTGTTAGGATGAATGTAACACCCTATATAATATACCTAAAAATACAAATATTAATAATTAATAGAAATGAGCATTTAAATAATAAAATGTTAAAATGCTAAAAAATGAGATTTTGAGCATTAAGAATTTGGCTATGAATTTTTTTTACTTGGATTCGTGGCGAAACTCTAAATCGTTTTCATATATAATATGTTGAAAACGGTAATCGAATGAAGAAGTTACAATCAAAAGAAATTATACGGTAAACGCATATGTGTATATATATATATATATGTGTGTGTGTGTGTGTGCGCGTATGTGGTTTAATAAATAATATATATATCCAAGAAATAAAATAAATTGGATGAATTTGAATTTCAAATGAAGATTAGAATGAGGGGACAAAAATAATATATACAAGGTATGAAATAAGCCAAATCAATTAATGTTATATATAATTAATATCTTCATCCCCACATATGTTCATTAGGCAATTCAATGACCAAGAGGTCGACCACCCTCCTAGAGGGGAGGTCGGCCGCTTGGTGGCTGAAACGTCCAATGAGGCTAGATTTGGTTAGGTTTTTAGGGTTACTTTATATAAACAGATGACTAGGATTAAATCTAGATAATCCTACGGTTCCTGCTTACACAAGCAACTATAAATAGACCCCTAGACTCACACCTAAACCCTAGCCATTCTCTCTACTTGTACCTCCACTCTACCGCCATTGACTCCAGAAATAGGTTCACTTCTTCTTCTATAAACCTATTCTTCTTTCCCTAATCTTTTCTAATAGAATTGAGATTAGAATATATTTTGGAATCACAAGAAATATATATATATATAGATATAGATATAAGAATTTTAATCAATTGATTCTTATGTATATAGATCTCTAGAGTTGGAATTTGCTTCAAAAAGGCATAACAACATCAGATTTATGACCCTTCCAATCACTGTGAGTGGAATTAGTATTTTCTTAGGCATATTTTACATTTGTAGATTATCATATGGATTTGTATGCCTAAGAGGATTTGGTATAACGACAATATTAAACTACAAAACCCCCAAATCCTTTGTTTTTATGTATTTCACAAGAATTGTCAATTTAAATTGGGTTTGTGGATCTTGGTTTTAGCAGTGAATTTAGAACAATTGGGTGATGTAGTTCTATTTATGTAATTTATCCTTTTTGTCTAAATCTTTATATGTAACCCAAAATGGTTTAGATTTGATTTGATTCATTATTTGAATAGGCTTGGGTTCTATTCTAAATCCAAATGTATTCAAATTTGAATCCAATCAAATATGAACGTTTTTATGTTCAATATGTAACAAAGGGTAAATTAGATAAAATAAAGCCTATGAATGTGTGTGTGTGTGTATATATATATATGTACATGTAAATGTGAATTATTCCAATATGCCTAGGATGCAAATTTTAATTGATGTATGTTGTATTTTCCATTACTAGTATCTGTTATTATGCAATTATGCTATTATACCTTGAATGTAGCGGTCAAAATGTGGAAATTAACTTGTATTCCTTAAACTTAGGTCAAGTTGACAATTTTTACCTCATTAGAACGTTCTCTCGTTCATACGAAAATTAACGTTATTATTATACTAAATATTCTACTTATATAGTATAATTAACGTAATTAGCATAATAATGATGTAATAAATGAGATTAAGATAAGATTTGAATTCTAAATATCCCCATATGTTGATTGCTTGTGTGTGCGTATAGAATGGCCTGTAAATATATTAAATAGTGACACATAGACACGAGGTTAGTTGTCATTTGTGGTATAAGCCTGCTCGGAACCAACTTGAAAATCTACTAAGCACAAGTAGGTCAAACTAATGTGAGAGGTATGGGTGCCATAGGCCAATCAAATCTAGTACACTATGACACGAGGTTAAACCTACTTGTTGTAGAAGTCTGCCTGGAATCACCCATCATATCTAGCATCTATAGGTATACGGTTTAATATGGGAGGTCTAGTGTATATATATATAACCTACTATGTGTGAATATGCAGGTTTAGTACACCATGGGAAGGTCGTAAGTGGTTGATTCTCTTCTTATCCAGTTTGGGTCTTAAGTGGTTAGGACCAGGATCCCCTCCGGAGGTTTATTTGTTGGATCGATACCAATCATGGGACCCACCCTTATTAGATTTGAAGTAAGTCTATGGGTCTTCCTTCTCTAAAAGTAGGTAGGCATGGCATTAATGGAGTACGGTAGTTCACGGGAGATGTCCATTTCCTCTAGGAGCTTGTAAGAGCTAAAGTAGGTACATGACAGGTTTATAAAAGATATGTTGCCATAGCATGCTTACCAACTGTCTAAGGGAAGTCTTAAGTGACATAGGTGTTCTACCATAACATCAATTAAGTAGTAATGTTCGCAATACTACTTCTCATATTACAAGTGAGAGACGTTGACGTATTAGGATAAGGTCTTAAGAGGCTAGGGTTTGCCTGAAGGTTATAAGAGATCATAAGAATGTAACACCCCACGTCCATTAACGTCACTTACTAAGGGAATGCATTAACTTTCATGGAGCATTATTTGAGTATAGAACAGAACATCACAAGACAGATATATAAAATGGTACTTATAATTTCAAAATTTATTCATTGGAGCGGAAAAGCAAAACATGTCTGGTTACAACATCAAAACTATATACTAAAGCCAAGTACACAAATATCCATCTTGACAAAATTATTATCAGAGTACACAAAAGCAAAACCATAATCCCACTCCAAATAGCCATAATGAAAAAGAGATAAAATTGAGCATTACTTTCAACACTTCCATGCGCTTCCAGAAGAAAGAAATCCGAGTCAACTTTTAGTGCTTCCTTCCTAAGAACTTGGGAGGAAACAGAAGAAAATGAGGCGAAAACAAAAAGGTCAGACATAAAGCTGGGCAAGTCCAGTTACTTTTAGTATAAAAATAAGTAAAGCAATATGATAGGAATAAACATGATGGAAACTATAACCATGACATAAGGTAAAGCTGGATAATAGGATGAATATAAAGGAATGTCTAGTGCGCTTCCCAGATTTCTTACTTAATTTAATTCTTTGCACCACCTACTAGTAATTCTTAACGAAATGATCCCAACCCCGCAATTGGTAGCCCTCAGGCATAACATCTAGTAAGAGGTATCCACCCCATATAATCCTTGAAAGCCTACTTGCCCATAATAGATACTAGATGTCCCCACACTACTCCTAATCGATCGGCTCCCTAACTTGTAGATACCTGTGCGGGTCCCAGCTTAGGGTGTATCACTCCCTAAGGGACAACCCTTGGTTGCACAGCTTTATACCTACTGATGTACAGTGGCTCAATCTTCCAATGCTGGGAACACCTTGTGCATGCTTAAGGAACCCTTCGGAATTTGCACTGCTACACCCTCGCTCTTATTTGACCGCTTATAATCAGCCCAGTAAGCGTGCTCCAACCATGCCTAGCTCAGGGTTCCCAATACCTCTAAGTGGATTACTGTCTGAAAAGGGTCCCTACGACTACTAGGTTTCCCCCCAGGATTTATCCTAACCCAACCTATATTGGTTAAGTGTTGTCTATCCGCCCAGTTGACTTAACTCCATCCACTTATCAAATAAATATGTAGTATTGGTTAAGCTTGCCTTAACCCTATCCACTTTATTCATGTAATATTGGGTAAGTTGTCATCTCACACAGGTTAACTTAACCCCAGCCACCTAACATGTTTTAGGTATCATATTCATCTTTTTTCAACATTAATTAGTTATTAATGTACAGACCTTTCACATTAAGTCGGTGGCTTGTGGCTGCTGGATATGTCGGGTGGTTCCGGGCAGACTTCTACCATAAGCCAGACTTAACCTCGTGTCTAGGCATCATTTAATTATGCCTACGACCTCTCACATTAGACTGGCCGTTTGCGGTTGCTTGTTAAGCCGGTTGGTTCCGGGCAGGCTTCTACCGCAAACGGAGTCTAACGTCGTGTCTCGGCATGCTTATCTTAGCCAATTTATTTACTTGCAGTTTATGCCAATTTCAAGTTAATTATGCTAATTACCCAAAATCCCCAATTTCGTATCATGCCCGAAATTTAACATTAATCATGCCTAAATCAACCCAACATATATTATGCCATATTTCCCAACGTTCCCTAGAATACCATTCGTACGTTCATCTCTGTGAGATTTGGCCTAGGCTCGAAAGTAGCCTGGCTATAAAAATAAAAAGGGAAGGAGGAAGGGAAGAGATACAGAACAGACATAATAATAACAACAAAATAGGCATAAGGATGAACTGATCATAAAGATATGATAAAACTGATGATAATATCAACATGGGCATATAAGAATCATGAATCTGATATATCGGCTAAGATATAACTAATGAGATTAGATCTTATTATCATGTTTAATTTCCAACTCCAATTTACAACATGTCAGAATTGCTATTGTATTACTTAAATCTAAAAATAATCAACGGACTCACTGAGATTGGATTTATGAAGAGAATAGTTCTGAAATCTGAATTCTGAATTTGATTAGCTAAACCATTATTGTAGAATTTGATTCTTATCTTCCAATTTGAATATTCCTGTTCTGATTTGCTTGGGAGAAGAGAAGAGAGGCTAGTTTTAATTTAGATTAGGACAGCATGAAGGCGTCATGGATTAGTGCAATGAAATTAAGGTTAGGTCTAGGTGTGTTTTTATAGATGTATTAGGTGAATTAGGGCCTTTAGATTAGATTAGAGATCATCAGAACCACACATCTCAAAAGACACGTCATCCAGCCAATCCCCGAAGGACACGTCATCAGAGAACTCTCCAAATGATATGACCCAAACTCCCCCTTACGGGAAAGCCCGGATTGCTTTGAGGACAAGACGAATCAGAACACAAACAGAAGAACATTTCATTGCTTATTACAACAATTTACATCAGAATACAAGAATATACAGAGTATGAATAAATATTACACATTTACTAAATATCAGAGATTTACAAGTTACAATGCAGCGGAAAATAATACAAAACACAATTGAAAGGAATATACGGATACAGAGCTTTCCGAATATCATTCCAGCTGTAAACCAGGATCCTATTAATATAAATCTGCAAAACCAAAACTACTAGCTGCCCGGTGGAAAATAGGGGAACCCAGAGTTTATGTTAAAACAATAAACTCCAAATCAGTCATGTTATTGGTGTGAGAACTAAAACAGTTGTTAATCTTTATTTTAAAGTTAGGTAAATCCAGGGACCACGCCGTATAACACGGAACGAGTTTCCTTCCAAGAATACCGGTGCATAAAACAATAGCGCAATGCTAAATAAAGAACAATGAAGCTATTATAAGACTCAAGTCCCATCACACAAAGCAACGTAAGCCGGAGGATAGAGTTTTTACCTTATAATAGCCAAGAATGCTTGGTACGTAAAATTTCATGTTTTATTATTACTATAAGTGATAATGTCAAAACAATTTCAATCATAAGTATCAATCATAGACGGCATAAGTTCTCCATACCACTATGTCGCCATATATAGGTTTACTATTGAAACCCCAAAATGTCGTATTGGAAGTTAGATTTCCATCTGTGAACCAAGGCAAGGGATCGTCCTTACCGCTTCAAGACGCTTTAGCCTGTGTCTCAGGAACAGAACGCATCATCCCTTAGGAGCCACAGGGTCGATTCACATGAGGTGGATTGAAATGCCTGAACAATGCGTTTCCCTGCCCTATGGGGCGTAAACTAGTCATATCCCGACCAAACTATCGGTCCCGGAACAACTGATATAACCGAGGCGCCTCGCTATCCAACAACCACATGAGTCAAACTTGTCAGGGCTTGCAAAATGCTGACACCACTCCTAGCTAGAAGGAAATGCAGGTCCTCCCTGGATCCTCTCCCGTTTCTGGTTCACACCGGGGTGTGAGGCTCGCGAATTAATGCTACACAAAGCTACGCTGTATTAAAGCCGTGCTTTGATCATCAACCACAAGACTCTGCTTTTCAACAGAAGCCTTGATCATTTGCATCTCAGCATGCCACACAGGCAATTCACACTATGCAACCGATGTCTATCAATCACACAGAATGAAATCCGATGTCAGACACATATTCATTTACTAGTTCGTTCTGGGTCTGAACGAAACCAGAGGCACCTTATTCCTCCCCCGTATGTCCAATACAGGGGAGGGGCCCTCGCATATCCGTCGATCTCCAAGTACGTCTGGACGATCACCACTTATTACCTCGCCTTGCGTGTATAGCCCAATCAAGACATCAGTAAATCATCCAAATGATGTGAAGACCTCCGGTCTTCAACCACCATCTTCATCCTCGGCACATCGTCGAATCAGTTATTCAGAATGGGATAAACCTGGTCTTTCTGAATAACTCGCGTATATAATAAACAAGTGCTATAAAAACACAACATACGCCTCATTCCAATCCAGAATGTTTCTTTATCCAAATATTCACATACTTTGGGAAAGGTTCCCATTAATTTTATCAAAGATAAATTCTTTAAATTTATTCTTTAATCTTCCTTTGGATATCAATTCAATCTAATTAAAGATACATTAAAACTCCACTTGGTTTTAATCTTCCCAAAAATCAATATTAACGATTATTTAACTTGGGAAACTATATCTTGTCTTTAACTAGGTTAAAGAACCAATGTCATTTAAAACACGGTTCACGATTTACCCAAAATCACATTCCATTCCATCAGCCTTTAACCGTAAATTAGCAAGTGAACAATTCCTTAAGTATTAACCCCGAAGGCCGAAACCAACAACAGATCAATACCCGGGAAATCATTCAACTTGACTAATCTCCGGTTAATTTCTGATTTTCTTAACTCCATTGGGTCTAAGAATAGTATTATTAAAGACACCATTCACGACAACCCAAATCACATTCCGTTAATTATGGAATCTTCACGGAAAAGAAAATCATTATATAATCAATATCAATTTCCATATCCGACCAATAATATAAATGGAATAACGGCAACGCCTCTTAAATTCCATATGTATTAACAGTCTTCCTCCACAGAAGTTCACTTCGATTATTATCAAATCGAATTCCATTCAATTCCAATTTAATATATTAAATTGGAAAACGTTACCTTGGAAAATTCCCGTTAAATCTAAATAAAAAGATTTATAAATCTCAAATCACATTTCACTGTAAATCGGGTTAAAGAGAGAATGTCATTAAAAACACAGTTCACAATAAACCCAATTCACATTAGCCTCTAACCGTAAGTTAGTAAGAGAACAAACCCCTAAGTATTAACCCCGAAGGCCGAAACCAACATCAGAGATCAATACCCAGGAAACCATTCAACTTAACTAATCTCCAATTAGTTTCTAATTTTCTTAACTCCATTCGGTTCAAGAATAGTATTATTAAAGATACCATTCACGACGAACCCAAAATCCAATTTGATATTAAATACGAGGCTCTGAATAGAAAATATATCGGCTTATACTCAATATCAAATTCTGAAACTAACAAAATATCGTATTGGAATAACAATATATATATCTTCCAAATTCCTAAACAATCTCTGTATAATCACGAAATCTAATATCGAAATATTCCAAGCATAATTTCGATTCAAATCAATTCCAATTCATATATTGGAAATCCTGGTTATTTTTAAAACCATTTCAAATCCAATTTATTTATTTTGAAAATATTGGATTTATTATTCTAATTCAAAACTAGTTCGTTTCAATAAAAATCTATTTTTATCTTTTCAAATATGGAATTTTTCATCCCAATTCTTTCCAAATCATTTCTTATGATTTTACACTAATTATTGATATTTTTAATAATTTTATCAAGGCCAGTACAGTCGATTTCCATAAACGGCCATCGAACTGCACTTACAACGACCTTTTCCAAATTTGATTTGGACGTAATACCAAATCCAATCATTAGATTTCAAATCTCTAATATTCGTTAGAAAGCTTTTTTTGATACGAACCCAACGGTTCCGGTTTTAAGAGAATCCGATGGTCGGATCTCTCATAATGTCCATTTGAAGTCAATGGTCGAAATTCGCGAACTACCGCAGCGCGGCACGTTCTATTCAGACCATTATATATATAATATGTATATTATATATATTTCGTCAATTTCCATTTAAAATGTATTTTATAAATCGTTTTAAATTCGTTTTCAAAACAATTTCAACTTTATATTCAATTTCAAATCAAAATTGAATATTCCATATCATCGATATATAAATGATAATATTTTCAAAACATTATATTTCGAGATCATTTACTTTTTGATATTCATTACAGAAACGAATAAAACTGAAATAAATATCGTTCATGTCAAAATGGCATTAATCTAATCAACACGACTTTATATATTTAAAAAAATTCGTGTCCATCCCAAATCGGACATCAAAACTAAATTTTGATCTTTTACTAAATATTATTTTAAAATATTCATTATTTTAAAATAATCGTTATTTTAAAATATTCATTCTTTCTGAACTGGAATTAGACACAGTCAACTACCATATAATGTGATTTTTATGGATTTCATACACATATGTATACAACAACAATCAAACACATTCAACCATCGTCCAGTGTGCATTCTACACTGCATAAGCATCAAATATAAATATTCAACGCTTACACAGCCGGTCAATCAATCGATCGACATACTACTAATTATTGGGACTAGTGTATGTCGTATATCATCCCAATAGCAGTGTGGGGTGTCAATCAACAAATACAGATTTATTTGTGTAGTTGGGCGATGTGTAAAATTTATTGTTCCAATCAATATCAGTCAATTGTGTACATAAAAAAATCGTCCGATTTGTTTATAAATATTTATTTAACTCATATACACATTAAAATTATATTTTTAACTATAAAATATTTATTCCATTCCACAACACACAATCAATTTTCGCAACACAATTAATCAAACAAACAAGTCGTCCATGGTCTATGGACGACGAGTGTCGGGTGCTGCTAAGCACCGTCTGCATTCTAGTATATATTTCAACTAGAAAATAAAATAAAAGTGAGAAGTTCTCACCTATAAGCTTAGCCAAACACCGCGACTCTTCATATATAGAAAATCTTCACCGTGTTTCCAACGAGATCTGTTTCATGCGTGTTAGACCAAAAATTGGTTCTAACACCCAAATTAATTATGATTTCAATGAAATAGAATCAAAAAGCAACAGAGAGAACACACGATTTATAGTGGTTCAGCGTTAACGAGCCTACGTCCACTTTGTTTTCTTTTAATTGATGGTTTGAATACAAATACAACAATGATTCTCACTCAACTTCACAATTACAATGCATAAATTCACTCAAATCTCTCAAAAATAGACTTTAAGAGATGATTTTGATCTGAATGTAGCTATGAAATTCAGCTATGGAGGAAGTTAGAACTGAGAATTTGCCAAAAGATCCTTTCAAATGCCTCTAGAGGGTGTATTTATAGGTGAAAAATCTCTTCGAAGTGGCTCCGGTTCGGAATTGCGTGGCACCTATCCCATACGAGTTAGGTTCGGAGGCTTCCAGATGATGACAGCGCATTGATTCGGTGGGAGATCGAGAGAGAAATAGTCATGCTTGGTCCAAGTCTTCAGGGAGCATGCGCAGCAACGGTCACATTCTCAGAGAAAGCGGTCCGGATCGGCTGCCTCCGATCCGATGAAGCCATCTGTTGTTTTCTTATGTTGCTGCCATACTCCTCCGATCCGACCCGCCGAGGCCATTTGTTGTTTTCTGATGTTGCTGACGCATCTCTACGATCCGAACCGATGAGTCCACTCGCTATCTAATGTTGCTGACGTGCTCCTCCGCTCCGAACCGATGAGGCCACTTACTATCCTTTGATAATGCTGACGTATTACCGATCCAATCCGATATGATTTCTGCGTCTCTGATCTCTACTCACTTCCTGTGCTACTTTCCTCCGATCTGAACCGATTGTAGGCTTTCTCACTATTTGCTCTTTGTGTAGCCTAGTTCACAAAGTAGGCTAACATTTTGCCCCCTTGAAGTACACTCTTATTTAAGATAAAGTGTGCTTCGAAGCAATTTACAAAACATCCTTTGAATTAGAATCATTGAATGATCGCCTCCATTTACTTGTAGTGTTGTGTCACTTCATAAAGTCGTGGGTTTTGCTGCTTACATATATCCACAATCCATATGAATCACTTACTTCATTTTCAAACGACTTCGAGAGCCCCTTTTTGATGTCTAGTGATTCTTCCAGGTGAATTTTTCTTTACTTTTTTTTTTAAATTCTTCCTATGTGGAAAATCTGTGTATATGATCCCCTTCGGTTCGGATCCCGATCCGAACGGGTTTCCTTCAGTAGCACATTCGGATGGGCCTTCCAATATTACTACACCATGGACTAATAGGTCAGAATTCCTTCGTGGGCTCGACTCCCGGTCCGAACGGAGTGAAGTAGGCTAGGAATACGAGCGGACACCTTGGTTTCATATAAATCCGCCTCTTGCCTTCTTCCTCTTCTCTTTTTTATTTGCTCTCGTCCAAGCAACTTAGAGTTGAAACCCTAGAACTTCAAAAAAACTCTGAAATTATTTCGTTCTTCCTTAAATTCAATAACTCGGTAGGTCAAAAGCTTTGATTACTTTACTGTAATCGATTTTGATTTAGATTTGTGGTAAAACTGGATGATTTGAACTTGGTGCGCGTTTAATTCCAATGCCGCCGCCCTCTTCGCCATCGTCCTTGGTGGCTCTTATCACCACCTCGAGGCATTGAGAGGAAGAATTTGGTTTTTACAGTATATTTGAGCACATAAGTGCTTGGACTTAGTCAGGATTTGTCAAATTGAGTTGGGTTCGGTACTGGTTAGGCGAGGTCGAAGATGAAGGAGATGAAGGAGAGGAAATGAACTAGGATCGGTTTGGGTAAAGAAGTGTTGGAGTGAGGGAAAGGTGCATATAAGACCGAATCGGGTCGGAGCAGAAAAAGGCAAAAGAAAGAAACAAAACCCATCTCATTGGATCAGAAGGTATTTACAGGGTCGGGTCGGGTCAGAGTAGAAAAAGGCAAAAATAAAGGGAAAACAAAACATACCTGTTCGGATCGGATGGGAATAAGGGACAAAGAGAAGAAGGATTACTCAAGCTGATCTGATCCGCTCCGAAAGCCTACACCCGAGCCGATCCGGTTTAACTCACTGGGTAGGAGATCCGCTTCCGATCGAAACATGACTTTGCCCTCCGATTCGATCCCAATACAGATATCCGAACCGAACCGAAATAGCCTAACTTAACGTGCAAGAATTTTTTCAACTATCTTAATCAATGCTTGACATAGCCTTCAACTTGACGAACAGTTAGGATAGCGCCTTTCGAACATGACAAACATCAAGAACTATTCTGACACATTATTACTTCTTTGAATCTTCATATCACGCTTTCATATGTTTGCTCTGCATTTTTGTTATACATAGCTCACACTTTAGTTCACATACACACTGGGGACACGGGAAACTTTACTCTAATTCTTGCTATTGTTTCTTCGATAGTCTAGTGATCATGGCCGAAAGACGTTCATCTAGATTGACAAAGAAGATGGAAGTTGCGGAAACTTCTGAGAGAGTTACCATTGATGACATATCTTCTTCTTCAGACCCTAAATGGGATGACGAGGGCCCATATTATGAAGTAGCGCATAACAACAAAACGCCTTCTAATAGCGACGTTTCTCTGGGCTATGAGGAGGAAGGAGGGATTGGAGATAATCGAGCTCGTGACGAATTTGAGTCTGCCATTATCTTGGAATCACCCATATACCATGTTGAATCGACGATTGACGACGACAAACTTGTTCGCATATGTCTAAAGCATGGGATACTAAAAAGGGACACCCTGGTGCCATCAAAAACTGACTGTCCTCACAATCCCCCAGAAGGATTTATGGCAATCACCCGATTGATGTGCTTGGTTGGGGCTATTCCACCGTTTTCGCCTTTTGTTGTCGACTTTCTAAGACAGATGTGGATTGCCCCCATGCAGCTACATCCCAACTCCTATGCTTACTTATATACCTTATATATAGCATACTGAGAGATTTTAGGTGCAGAGCTCACTTTCGACGATGTTCACTTTTTTTATAATTTCAAGCATCGGACTCGAGAAACTCCTTCCTTCTCTTACTTCGAATCAGTCTCGAAAAGGAAAATTATTTCAGCGCCGTTCAGTAGTAAGGCCGACGATTCCAAGCTAGAATGGTTTTATATAAGGCAACAACCGGGATGTGCCAGGAGATGGACTAAATCAAGTAAAGCATTGGTTTTCTAGATCTCAACTTTGAATGTTCATGCCAACACATTAATCCGTTTTCTTTTTTTTTGCAGTTGATAATCCAAAACAAATATCGGGTCAAGTGTACTTTGATCGGATGCATCGTCTCCTCAATGGTGACCAAAAATTTCTAACCATTGATGAAGTCCTTAAGGATGAATACCTTCATCATCACGGGTTACTGTCCATTACCCGTAGCATAGGTCACAGGTCAGGTCCATATGTATACATCCCCCCAGCGGACATAATTCCTGAAACAGGCGAGGGATCGAAAAGCCCAAGAATACCTCTTTGGATTTCGCCTTCTTCATCTTCAACTCAAGACGGTGAGCTGGCCAACATAGCTGAAAAGCACCGAGAAGGGTACATCGTCCCTGGGGATGCTATTTCTCCTGAGAAATCACTATCTCCTAAACAACTACCAACAAACGCTTCCCAGGGAGATGCCCCTACTACTGATGATCCTATATTTCATGTCTTAAGAGATCTCCCCCTACCTGAAACTATCTATACTTCAGAGGATTTTGGCACAAATCCTTTAGTTTTCACTTCTTCAGAGGAGACTACTCCTGTTAAGGCCAAAGAGCCCATTCACGCTGGCTTGGCTTCGGAATCGGGTTTGTCGGGGGGAACACCGCTTAGGATGCACTTAACACAATAGCACCACACTTCACAGCACTTATTTCTCATGAGAATACTGATTCTGAATTCCACTTGCATTGTTGCGCAGGTACAATGTCTCGCCCTCATTATGACATCAGGAAAATTCGTCGCAACATGACTATACCCCCTTCCGATGTTGAGCATGATCGTCGCGAAAGCCGGGGTAGAGAGGACAAAAGGCCTCATGATTCTTATCAGTCGCGAACCTCGCGCTCTCGCTCCCCCGTTAAGTCGGACCCAGAACGATACAAAAGCTACCAGGGTCATCGAGGAGAAGACACATCGCAGCCAAAAGATCAAACTTCTCCTCAAGACAAACGCAGTAGGGAAAGGAGCCCGCCGAAAGATACCGACTCAAGAGGCAAGCACAAGGTTTCTGATAAGCGGCCTAGGAAGGGTGAGGAGGCCATCGTGCCCACTAAACATAAGGATACTGAGCTTACATATTGCGCACCTCCACCATTAGATGCTGAAGCTAAAGTTAAGCAGGCATATCTGGAGAAACAATTCCCCGAACACTATTTCGAAAATCTGACTTTCTTACCTGCTCTCAAGCCTATTTCCTCGAGGTGGGCAGACGAGGCCAAAGCGAAGATTGACGCAGTCGAAAAACAATATTCGGAGATGTTCAAGTATTCACGTAACCTCTTCAGAATCATCCGAACACTAATCACGGATACTAACTCGATGAAAAAGACTGCAGAAGCCGATGCGAAAGCCTTGAACAATTTGGGGAAAGACCATGAGGATACACAGGCCCAACTTGTTATCGCTCAACGGGATGCTACCAACTTCAAGCAGCAATATGAAGAGCTACAAAAATGTTGTCATGACTTGCTCGAGTCTCATAGTCAAGAACGCTTGGAGCTGAAAAAGCAAGTAGAAGATGCTAAGTCGGATAACGCCAAAATGCAACTTGCTTACACTGCTCTTGAGCGAGAAAAGGCCGAGTTAGCGAGAAAGAACGCTGAATTGGAGAAGAAAAACGCTGACTTGGCTTTCAATATGATGGAGGCCGAAAACAGGGCTGCCCAAGCGGAGGGTAATGTGGAAAGTGTTAATAAGTCCGTCGAAGAGACCCACAAGTAGCTGTCAGAGGCCCAGGAGGAAGTGCATGGTTTCGGCGAATTAATGATCGAATTCTTCGCACATATAATTCGTCGCCGGAACATCTCTTGGATTGATGATTATCCGACTACCTTGGTTCACGTATGGAGCCAAATTATCGAATGGGAGAAAGAGGAACTCAAGGTAGACTCCGTCGACGAAGACAAGCTTATGGAAAAATATCTATGAGATGATGAGCTGGCACGTCTGGCTGAGGGGCGTCGCCTCATCGCGGCTGCCATGGGGGAGGAGAAGCGGATGGCCAAACAAAAGTATATCCTCGAGACTGGTTCTTCTTCTACAACCGATGAAACTTCTGAAGTTGAGGGATATGACCCCGAAAATCCGGGGATCCTCCAGGCATCTCTTTTATCCCCCATACCCGAGATGGCGTCAGAGACGGCAGTCACTCCAGCTGAGAAATCATCGGAAGGTATTTCTACCTTTTCACCCCAATTCGTCAAAGTTGTCTCCACTTTTCATCACATAATTGGGTAATCGATGAAGGACCCTTTATTTTCTCCTGAGTTGATAACTGTTGCTTCTCATTCTGTAGGTGTTGAACCGAACGAGAAGATAGACATGCCTTAGGGAACCACCGACGGAGTAAAATCCGCGGAGAAGGCTGAAGGAGAAAAGGATAAGGCTGATGCTCCTCATGATGACGAGATGATAGACGCCTTGAAAGATGATGGCGGTAGTGAGGGGCATGAGGAAGACCCTGATGTGGCTATAGTCGGGGATTCAAAAAGCGCTGATGACATCACTTTGGCTGAAATGAAAGCCGAACAAGATAAATGTATGCAGCTAAAAGTTGAAGACCTGGACCCCGAAAGCCTTAAGCCACTTGCAGTGATGGCTCCTAGATCAAGGTTAGTCGTTAAGCTTTCAACTATATCTATTACAGAGGAGCTTGCTAAAAAGTCTTCTCTTGATTCTAGCGTTTCGACTCCTAGGAAGAAATCAACTGATTCTAGCACTTCGGTTACAGGGAAGAAAAAGTTGAAACGCGTTATGACCGAAGCTGAAAAGGAAGCTAAGGCTGCTCAGAATGCTGCCAAAAAATCCAAGTCCGATCCAAAGCCCAAATGATGAAGTGCTTCATTTTATTTTGGCATTTAATTGGTTCGCAATTGTTGCAGCGAGTGCGGCCCTTGCATCTTCTTATTTGCTTGTTTTCCTTGTACAAACTCTCACGTTTATAAATAAAAATAGTTTATTTCCTGTAATGCCTAATAGTCGTTAGTTCAGCACTTAAGTAAAAATACAAAAGTATGTCATACTAAAGTTATGTAATGAGGTCACAGCGGAGGGGAGTATGTGTGCACATGTATGCCCCAATCAGTCTTGGATAACTGAGCAAGTACTATTCAAGATTAAATTAAATTAAAAAATTCAAATGTCCCCGATTCTCTGACGGGGCCATATTCCTTTCGTCATTGATGCATGTTCTTCCTGGCATCTTTATACTCTCCTGTCTCATATCCAGGTTAAAGTTTTCGTTAAGGCGGTCTCTCATCTGGGTGCACCTTCACGCCTCAGAGGACGTCGTCTTCCCATCCTTTATACTCTCTCTCGATTCTTGAGAGTTAGAGTTAAGAATGTCGTCTTCCCATTCTTCTATGTCTTATCGTACAAATAGTCATTTTGTTTGTTCCTTCATATAGGTCGTCTCCAACTTTCCAAATTTTAATTTAACATTTCGTGTTTCACAGTCATAATAGAATAATTGCTGAAGATATAAATAATACAGGAAGGTAAATGACACACGATATTTTTACAGTGGTTCGGCTAAGTCGTAGCCTACATCCACTTTATAATCTTTTGTTCACATAAACAGACTTTTTAAAGGCAAGTCGTGCCTTTTTACATAACTTATGAAAAAAAAAGAAATGACATTTCATATTTAGCTCAGATATCGTCATAGGTGCTGAGCGTTCCAGGCTTTGGGAATCTCCTCACCGTCCACGGTCGTTAGCTTGAACGCTCCTGTATCAAGCTTCCGTTGGATGGTGTATGGTCCTTCCCATTTTGGACCCAATTGGGTTGAAGGCGGGAAAACTCGCTTCAGTACTAGATCTCCTAGTTCAAAGGTTTTGAGGCGAACCTTCCGGTCATAATAACGTGCTACTTGATTTCGATGTCTTGAGGCACGCAAGTCGGCTTCATCTCTTTTTTCTTCAATCATATCAAGAGATTCTAGGAGGAGCGCTTTATTCGTCATTGGGTCATAGTACGCAACTCGATGAGAAGGGACTTCCAATTCTACCTGGATCACCGCTTAAGACCCAAAGGAAAGTGAATAGGGAGTATGGCCGGTAGCCGTCTTAAAGGTCGTCCTGTAGGCCCATAAAGCTAAAGGCAACTCATCTACCCATCTGGCTTTGGCCTACTCCAGCCGCTTCTTTAGAATTGATTTAATGACTTTATTTACGGCTTCGACCTGTCCATTTGACTGCGGATGAGCTACTGCAGTGTATCATTTATCAATCTTATATTTCTGGCAGAAGTTTTTGAATGCAATGCTGTCAAATTGCGTCCCATTATCGGTTATGTTGGTCTTTGGAATCCCAAATCGACAAATAATGTTTCTGACTACAAAACTGATCACCTTCCTTGTTGTGATGGTTGTTAGAGGTTCTGCTTCCACCCATTTTGTTAAGTAGACCACGACAACGATCACGTACTTAGCTCCTCCTCTGGCAATAGGTAGCACTCCAATAATGTCAATTCCCTACATGGCAAACGGCTACGGACTTACCATTGACTTGAGCTGAGCCGGAGGCGCTTTGGGAACTTTGGCATATCTTTGACATCTATCGCAGCGTCGTGAATAAGCAGCCGCGTCTTTGTTCACGGTAGGCCAAAAATATCTGTACCGTAACAATTTCTTTGCTAGGGTTTGGCCCCTTGTGTGATCTCCACACTTACCTTCATGCACCTCTTGCAGTACACGTTTGATGTCGTCGTGTGCGATACACCATAGTAGGGGGATTTAAAACCCTTGATGATAAAGGACGTCGTCCTGTAAAACATACTTGTGGCCTTACGTCTTACAGCTCGTCTCTCGCTCCTTTTTACCGGGAGGGTTCCATTTTTGAGAAAATTCTTAATTGATGTCATCCAGGATTCTCTTTCTGGTTCAACTTCCAAGGCTAGCTCTGTTTCCATTAGATCGAAACTTGGTGAATCCAACACCTCTATCGGAACCATTTCGGATTCTTTAGGACTATCAGAAATTGCCAGCTTCGCCAATTGATCTGCTTTCTAATTTTCTGCTCTTGGAATGTGTGTTATGCTATAATGCTCCAAACCTTCCAACAACTCCATTACTTTCTTGAGATAAGTGATGAGTTGAGGTCCTTTAGCAACAAATTATTCCCGAACTTGACATATAACTATCTTGGAATCGCAATATATATCTAGTGTCTTCACTCCCAAATCTTTGGCGAGTTTCAGCTCAGCAATCAGGGCTTCATACTCGGAGTCATTGTTAGTAGCAGCAAACTCTAAACGTAATGCATAGTAGATAGATCGTCCTTCAGGAGTTATTAAAACAACTCCGGTGCCGGACTTTCTATCATTCTTGGCTCCGTCC
The DNA here is from genome assembly GCA_030737875.1 of Allium sativum. Classification (NCBI taxonomy): domain Eukaryota; kingdom Viridiplantae; phylum Streptophyta; class Magnoliopsida; order Asparagales; family Amaryllidaceae; genus Allium; species Allium sativum. The sequence goes on along the minus strand of CM060909.1, from coordinate 573,398,302 downwards.
GTATATAATTTTCACGGACTAAGCTCTAATTCTTGATCCAAGGCTACTACCTTGTCACCCACAATTTCCTCTTCAGGAATTGTAAATTCGGCTATAAAGTCAGCCAAGGCCTGCCCCCTTATTGATCTTCGCGGCTGAAAGTTCAAATCAAACTGACTCAGCTCGATATTCCATTTAAGTAACCGCCCTAATGCTTTAGGTTTCTGCAACACTTGTCTCAGAGGTTGGTCGGTATACACAACTATTGGGTGTGCCTGAAAATAATGGCGGAGTTTGCGGGAAGCAATCAGGAGGCTATAAGCAAGCTTCTCTATCTTTGGGTTGTTACGTTCTGCAGCGGCTAGTTTTTTGCTTACGTAATACACAGGTTTCTGGACTTTATCCTCTTCACGTACTAGTTCTGCACTGACGGCGTGAGATGATACCACCAAGTAGATGAACAATTCCTCATGTTCCACAGGCTTTGATAATGTTGGAGGCTTTTCTAAGAAATCTAGTAGATTCTGGAACGCCTCCACACAGTCGGGAGTCCATTCAAAATTTCGCTTTCCACGCTTTATGAGATCGAAGAAAGGTACACATTTGTTTGTCGCTTTGCAGATGAACCTGCCCAGTGCTGCAACCTTCCCAGCTAAGCTTTGAACATCCCTAATCTTCCGCGGCTCCTCTATATTCTGGATTGCTGCTACTTGGTCCGGATTAATTTTGATTCCTCTGGAACTCACAATAAATCCAAGGAACTTGCCTGATGCCACGCCAAAAGAACACTTCAAGGGGTTCAACTTCATCCCATACCTTCGTATTATGCCGAACATTTCTGCTAAGTCCTTCGTGTGATCGGGAGATTGCTTGGATTTCACTAGCATATCATCTACGTAGACTTCCATGGTCTTCCCAATTTGATTGTAAAACATGCGTTGACCAGGCGCTGATATGTGGCTCCCGCATTTTTTAATCCAAACGGCATTACGACGTAACAATACAATCCCAAGTCTGTAATAAAGCTTGTATGCTCTTGATCTGGTATGTGCATGGGAATTTGATTGCATCCGGAATAAGCTTCCATAAAGGATAAAAGTTCGTTCCCGGCAGTAGAATCTACTAGTTGATCAATTCTGGGAAGAGGAAAGCTATCCTTCGGACAAGCCTTGTTTATTAGAAAAGTCGATGCATGTTCTCCACTTCTCGTTTGACTTTTTGACCAGGACAGGATTCGATATCCAGTCAGGATATTCGAATCCTTAATGAATCCGTTACCTTTTAACTTCTCTACTTCTTCTTTCAAAGTTGCTGACTGCTCTGGACCCAAAATCCGTCTCTTTTGCTTGACTGGTGGGTGCTTTGGATTATTACACAAAGAGTGGCTATTAATGGTAGGCGAAATTCCACACATGTCAGCGTGAGTCCAGGCAAACACATCCAGATTTGCCTTTAAGAAATCAGCCAATTCCCTCGCTCTAACTGGATCCAGTCGCGCGCCGATCTTTAGTACTTTCGTTGGATCCTCTTTATCAATAGGTATATTAACTGTTATTTCATTGGGAGTTGCCTTCTTGTCCCTGGGTTCTCTATCCTCTCTGGGATCTATATCCTCGAGCACGTCTGAAGGCGACTCTTTTAGGGCAGGACCCCTTAGTTGCTATGCTGAGGCCTCCTTTGGAGGGGCGGAATCATCTTTTGCATCCATGTTCAACCCCTTCATTAACATCTTTAACTCTGCCACGTAACAAGCTTGTCCTGTTGCCTGGTCGCCCCTCATCATTCCAACTCCTGAGTCAGTCAGGAATTTAAGCAACAAGCACCAAGGCGCAATACATGCCCTAAATTCGGCAAGGGTCGGTCGGCCTAGGAAGGCATTGTAAGGTGATTCCAAATCCAAAACTACAAATGGCAGGATCATTACTATTTGGCGATCTCTCTGCCCTAGAGTGACTGGTAATTCCACAAAACCCATCGGGGCTGCAGATACTCCATTAAAGCCACGTATCCATCCTTGACATGGCTTTAATCTTTTTCTTCGAGCCTCATTTGTTCGAAAGCATTCTTGAAGAGGGTATTAACCGAGCTTCCGTTGTCTACTAACACTTTATGGACTAAGGCAGGGCCAATTGTCGTGGTAATCACTAATGGATCGTCGGTTGGAGACTGAACTCCAAAATCATCTCTATTGCAGAATATGACATCATCTGACATTGTTTTTTGTTGTTTTATTGGAGTGACGTCTACAAGGCTACTGCATTCTCCCACTTCAAAATGCTTGGCGGCGTTGACGTACTGATCCATTGCTTTAAAACTACGACCAACTAGGTGAGGTCCGCCTATAATAGAGTTAATGACGATCCTCTTACCTTTTGCTGAGCTATGGGTTTTGAAGCAGGCTGGTCTTGGTTCGGGGCTTGTCCCCCTTGCCCCCTGTCCCTTGGGGCAGCTTTGTACTCATCCAACTTCCCTTCTCGCAGCAATTTTTCGACGATATCCCTCAAATGACGGCACTCATTGGTGGAATGACCGTGTGTACCATGAAACAAGCAAAACTTTCCTGTTTCAATCTCTTTCTCTGTAGAATCTCTAGGTGGTGGTTTTTTGCACTGCAATATGCTGTATCTATCAAAATAAATGTTCTCCAACGTATCATTCAACGACATGTAATTTTCAAAAGTATGGAATCTGGGTCTTTTATTAGAGTTATTCCCTCAGTTTATGTTCCTTCTATTGCCGTTCCCATTTCTGTTGCTATTACCACCACTCTAGTTGCCAACGTTTACTTCCACCTTCCCTGAACTGTCACCAGATTGTTTCACAGCAATATTACTCTGGACACCCTCCTTCGAGACCCCTTCGAACTTTCTCTTTTGATTTTCTTTGGCTTCTTCTCGCCTTAAGCAGACATTAGCCTTTTCATAGAACAGTTCCCTAGTAGGAGGTGGTTTTCCAGCTAAGTAATCCCCAAACTCTTTGTCAGGATCTACCCCTTCTATCAAGGCCATTAGGATGGGGGCTCATGGGGATCACTAAATTTGGTGACGTCCAGGTTAAAGCGATCCAGATATGACTTTAAAGATTCTCCTGGGGCTTGTTTAATTCGTGACAATCCTATGACGGTCTTGGACTTTTGGGCATGGAGTCGAAACTGATTCATGAAGCGCTCACTCAATTCTGTGAAATTTGAAACCGACCGAGGAGGGAGTCGGGTGAACCACATCAACGCTACATCTTCTAGATAAATTGGAAAAGCTTTGCATTTTACGGCGTCCGGAGCTGCTGCCGCATTCATGAACTATGCATATCTCATCAGATGCTGCCTGGGTCTGTTCTTCCTGAATATCAATCCATCTGAGGCAAGTTGAATCGCCGGGGGAACTGGAAATTCAGTATGTCATCTGTGAAGGGGGTATGACTTCGTTCAATGCCCAATCTTCATTAGTATAGTGCCAGCTTTCAGACATTATCTTGCGCACCATTGCCCATACATCGACATTTGTTAATGTCTGCATAGGCTCTCTTGATCTGATGTTCGGGTTACCTCTGGATTCTTGGTCAGGGAACAACCTCCTATTTCTGGCGGCAGCTGCTCTACGCTGCTCTTTGTGCTCCCGGTCGATCTCAGGAGGTAGAGGTTGGAGAAGCTGTTGCTGCGTGGGGTTGGTAATATTAAGATCTCTCGGTAAGACGTGGGATCCACGCATGGGTAGCAACATAGGCTGTTGTAGGCTGGGGTCATCAGGGCCCAATGCACGAGCAATGTCTTCTCGGGACCCCAAAGATCCAAACGCCAATTGATCAAGGTTTTGAGGTCGTTCAAGCAGCCTCCTCTCGCGAGGGCGTTCCTCCTCCGAAGAAGACGAATCATCTGTAGTAAGATGGCATGCCAGGGAAGGAGATTTCTGCCTCCGTAGCTCCTGTAGTTCTCTACCCATAGTGATCATGTTTTCCTGCATGCGAAGGTTGTCACGCCTTTGGGCTTCCAATGCTTCTTTGGTGCTCTGAAGCATGTCAAGAAAACATGAAAAGTCTCCCTGAGTAATGGGTGCAGATGGATCAGGTTGAGCATTAGTCATCGTGGCTGGAATCGTAGCATTGGAGGGAGCTCGAGTAGAAGTTCCAGCTTCATTCTGATTCCGATCGGATCGGTTCACAGCAACCTGGTCGGGGCAGTTCAGATGGAGAGAGTGAGAGCCCTCGACACCATCAGTTCGGATCGGATCATCAGTTCGGATCGCTGTTAACATAATCCGGTTCGTTTCCTCCTGATTGGAATGATCTGCTCCAGAGCTTTGAGCACGTGACCTTGTTAACACGATAGCTTGATGATCTTCTCTGGAATCATTTCCCCTTGCGCCTTGCACTTCTTTTCCTTTGGTCTTAGCCATAATACTTGACTCTTCAACGGTTAGTCCACAAGTACTGAAAGATGTCAGAGAGAAGGGATTAACTTCTTTGACCAAATAGTAGAATGATAATCCCGAAAAGGCTGAGAATTCGAAAGGTTCTCAATGAAAGCACCAAAATGTTAGACCAAAAATTGATTCTAACACCCAAATTAATTATGATTTCAATTAAATAGAATCAAAAACCAACAGAGAACACAAGATTTATAGTGGTTCGGCGTTAACGAGCCTACGTCCACTTTGTTTTGTTTTAATTGATATTTTGAATACAAATACAACAATGATTCTTACTCAACTTCACAATTACAATGCATAAACTCACTCAAATATCTCAAAAATAGACTTTAAGAGATAATTTTGATTTGAATGTAGATATGAAATTCGGCTATGGAGGGAGTTAGAACTGAGAATTTGCCAAAAGATCCTTTCAAATGCCTCTAGAGGGTGTATTTATAGGTGAAAAATCTCTTCGAAGTGGCTCTGGTTTGGAATTGCGTGGCACCTATCCCATACGAGTCGGGTTCGGAGGCTCCCAGATGATGACAGCGCATTGATTTAGTGGGAGATCGAGGGAGAACTTGTCATGCTTGGTCCAAGTCTTCAGGAAGTGTGCGCAGCAACGGTCACATTCTCAGAGAAAGCGGTTCAGATCGGCTGCCTCCGATCGGATCCGATGAAGCCATCTGTTGTTTTCTGATGTTGCTGCCATACTCCTCCGATCCGACTCGCCGAGGCCATTTGCTGTTTTCTGTTGTTGCTGATGCATCTCTCCGATCCGAACCGGTGAGTCCAATCGCTATCTAATGTTGCTGACGTGCTCCTCCGCTCCGAACCGATGAGGCCACTTGCCATCCTTTGATATTGCTGACGTATTACCGATCCGATCCGATGTGATTTCTGCGTCTCTGATCTCTACTCACTTCCTCCGCTACTTTCCTCCGATCCGAACCGATTGGTGACTTTCTCACTATTTGCTCTTTGTGTAGCCTAGTTCACAAAGTAGGCTAACAATGCGGTATATGTTAAAAATCATGTTTTTAACATCACTATATATAATTAAAAATCACATTTTTATATTTACACTTTTATTATAAAAATCATATTTTTATAGCTTCACTTAAATAAAAATCATATTTTTACGTCGTATATATATATATGTATATAAAATCATTTATTTTTATATACTAAAAAATCGTATTTTTTTATCTCGCTACATGCACATGAAAGATTATATTTTTATTTCCAAACCATATGTATAAAAATCATATTTTTATTTCGCTACATAAATAAAAATTATATTTTTATATAATTAAAAACCGTATTTTAATCTCTTTAAAAAAGACAAATCTTTTTATTTCTAAAAATATAATCTTTTCTAGTTTAAACATATAATCTTTTTGCTATTAAAAACTTAAAATCAAAGAAGGCTAAAACTTATAGCGAGAGGAGGGCGAAAGGTGCGGCATCGGGTCTGATGGCCACGAAGGAGGCACGGGTGTCATCTGGTGGTGCTCCAATGAGTGACGGAGCGGTCATCGTGGGGTTTTGGGGGTTTGAACTTCGAATAGCGGGATGAGGGGTGGCACAGTTGATCAGAGGGGCGGAGGAAGGGCGCAGTTGGCCTTTGGGTGGCAGCACGTCCGGCTAGGGCATCGGGTTCTGGTGATTTCAGGGTGGTGGTGTCGATTTGGAGGGCTAGGGTCTGCGACGGGGAAGGGGTTGAGGCGGAGTAGTTCGCCGGAGGTGGGGGAAGGTGGTGCACGGCCTATGGCGGTGCCAGGGTGGTGGGCGGCGGCTGAATCGAGGGTGCAACGGGTTGGAAAGGGGCTGAAGGGTTTGACGGGGAGAGATAATGTGGCTTTGACCAAGCATAGGAATATTTATATTTAATTAATTTATTTCTCCCAAAAAGTAACTTTAAATTTCGATCTCCAAGCGGGACCCAACGACTGTCGTTCTTAGCTAATTACCCCCATTCCAAACACAATGGGATATGTTTCGTATGCCAGTTCAGTTGTTTCGATCAATTTCCGCCAAAATCAAAATATAAATCTATATATTGATTTTGAACGCACATTTCAATTTACCGGGGCCACATACGGACCCCAAAAATTCCTGAAAAATATTTTTTAGCTTCGTATTGACAATACGGATTTAACAAAACTAATTTTGTCAAATTTGAAGACCGTTTGAAAAATGGCCATTTTCTGGTCGTTCCAAATTGACTAAAACTGACAAAACACGTTTTCCTTTGCCACACTCACATATTAATCCCAAAAATTATGAATTTTGGAATCTAGAAATAACTTGACATCCCAGATCCAACAAAAGTGGTTTCGTCGAAAACGGAGGTCGTTTGCAAAATTTTCATTTTTAAGGGCCAAAATTCCATAGCGACTATTCTGAATTTTCAATTGGGCATAACTTTTTATTCCTGCTATGAAATTTTAGTTTTTTGGATTCGTTGGAAAGATATTCTCAAATAGATTCTTATATTTTTAGTTTCGTCAAAATTCAGTTTATTTTGAATCCTGTACAGTCATTTGAAATTTGAAATCGAATTTTCAAACTACCACGCCATTTTTCAATTCCTTTCATAATTAAAAATAAATACTTATATTCTAATGCCGATTCAAATAAATATATACGTTCTAATTCTATTCAAAATAAATTTCTTGTCGTAATTATTTAAAATAATTTATTTTAAATATCCAAAATTCATTAAAATAGCCAAAAAAAAAAAAAATTGGTTCAGATTTTCCGGGTTGTTACAATCTCCCCCACTTAAAACCTTTTCGTCCTCGAAAAGGAACAGAGCTGAAAGTTGTTTTACAAACCAACTCAACTTTCAGTTTTTTCATTATGGCTTAAGTTCTTTAACTTTTCAAATTTTTCAAAAATTTGGCTAACACCCTAAATTTTCGAACAATTACGCCATAACCTCCCCTGTACGGGAGCACTGGGATAATCCCGAAATCGCCATACAGGGCTCTCCAATCCAAAAAGAAAAAGAAACAGCCAAACAGCTAGCCAATTGGCTCATAAAATCATCAAAAACCCTAAGAAATACAATAAACATGTACCTATTTGTCGGACAAACAATTTTATTCCTCTTCTCTAGCCTCCTTGCTATGACCTATTCAATGTACATACACGTATATGCGTGCAAATTCAAGAAATTTTAAGTTAGTTCAAATTTGGTTCAATTTGGCCTAAATTTACCTTTCTTTCATATGTTGGTTTAAATGGATAATCACATAACACAATCAACAATCAGTAATCAATTAGTTGTTTATCTTTTCAAATTCATAACTTTGATATATAGTCAAAAATCACATTTTTTATGCCAAATCACAACAATAAGCCCTATCTAGTTTTGGTTCTCACACCGGTCAATTGGAAATATATAGAAATCCCACTTTCGAAACTCGAACATAAATGATGATGATGATGGTATAGCGATCATCAGAACTATCTCTGTGCAACTAGAGTGTGATTCTATATCCATCCAGTATATTGGAGGCTTCAAATACACATGGATCAGACATATATTAAAATCTCTATATACCTGATAGTCCAAATAAATTTATTCAAATACGTATAACATATTTTAAATTTTCAAAACAAAAATTTTAATCTTTATTAAAAAAATAATACTCTTCACACTCGTTCTAGGATACTATCGATCCCATCTCTAACGAGTCATTCTCATTGGGTATTACTAATCCAATCTCTGATGAATTCTTTCATTTGGTTCTAACACGTCTTGTTTTCCGAGATCTGTAAACCAAAGCTCTGATACCACTCGGACACGACCCAAACTCCCCCTTACGGGAAAGCCCGAATTGCTTTGAGGGCAAGACGAATCAGAACACCAACAGAAGAACATTTCATTGCTTATTACAACAATTTACATCAGAATACAAGAATATACAGAGTATGAATAAATATTACACATTAACAAAATATCATAGATTTACAAGTTACAATGCAACGGAAAATTATACAAAACACAACTGAAAGGAATATACAGATACAGAGCTTTCCGAATATCATTCCAGCTGTAAACCAGGATCCTGTGAATATAAATCTGCAAAAACAAAACTACTAGCTGCCCGTGAGGAAAATAGGGGCACCCAGAGTTTAGGTTAAAACAATAAACTCTAGGTCAGTCATGTGACCGGTGTGAGAACTAAAACAGTTGTTAATCTTTATTTTAAAGCTAGGTAAATCAAGGGACCACACCATATAACACGGAATGAGTTTCCTCCCAAGAATATCAGTGCATAAAACAACAACGCAATGCTAAATAAAGAACAATGAAGCTATTGAAAGACTTAGGTCCCATCACACAAAGCAATGCAAGCCGGAGGATAGAGTTTTTACCTTATAATAGCCAAAAATGCTAGGTATGTAAAATTTCATGTTTTATTATTACTATAAGTGATAATGTCAAAACAATTTCAATCATAAGTATCAATCATAGACGGAATAAGTGCCCCATACCACTATGTCGCCATATATAGGTTTACAATTAAAAGCGCAAAATGTCGTATTGGAAGTTGGATTTCCATCTGTGAATCAAGGCAAGGGATCGTCCTTACCGCTTCGAGATGCCCTAGCCCGTGTCTCAAGAACTGAACGCATTGTCCCTTAGGAGCCACAGGGTCGGTCCACATGAAGTGGATTAAAATGCATAAACAATGTGTTTCCACGCCCTATGGGGCGTAAACTGGTCATATCCCGGCCAAGCTATCGGCCCTGGAACGACCGATATAACCGAGGCGCCTCGCTATCCAACAACCACATGAGTCAAACTTGTCAGGGCTTGCAAAATGCTGACAACACTCCTAGCTAGAAGGAAACGCATGTCCTCCCTGGATCCTCTCCTGTTTTTGGTTCACACCAGGGTGTGAGGCTCGCGAATTAACGCTACACAAAGCTACGCTGTATTAAAGCCGTGCTTTGATCATCAATCACAAGACTCTGCTTTTCAACAGAAACCTTGATCATTTGCATCTCAGCATGCCACACAGGCAATTCATGCAATGCAACTAATGTTTATCAATCACACAGAATGAAATCCGATGTCAGACGCACATCCATTTACTAGTTCGTTCTGGGTCTGAACGAAACCGGAGGCACCTTATTCCTCCCCCGTATGTCCAATACAGGTGAGAGGCCCTCGCATATCCGTCGATCTCCAAGTACATCTGGACGATCACCACTTATTACCTTGCCTTGAGTGTATAGCCCAATCAAGACATCAGTAATCATCCAAACGATGTGAAGACCTCCGGTCTTCAACCACCGTCTTCATCCTCGAAACATTGTCGAATCAGTTATTCAGAATGGGATAAACCCGGTCTTTCTGAATAACTCGCGTATATAATAAACAAGTGCTACAAAAACACAATATAAGCCTTATTCCAATCAAGAATATTTCTTTATCCAAATATTCACATACTTTGGGAAAGGTTCCCATTAATTTTATCAAAGGTAAATTCTTTAAATTTATTCTTTAATCTTCCTTTGGATATCAATTCAATCTAATTAAAGATACATTAAAACTCCACTTGGTTTTAATCTTCCCAAAAATCAATATTAACGATTGTTTAACTTGGGAAACCATATCCTATCTTTAACTGGGTTAAAGAACCAATGTCATTTAAAACATTGTTCACGATAAACCCAAAATCCCATTCCATTCCATCAGCCTTTAACCGTAAATTAGCAAGTGAACAATTCCCTAAGTATTAACCCCGAAGGTCGAAACCAACATCAGATCAATACCCAAGAAATCATTGAACTTAACTAATCTCTAGTTAGTTTCTGATTTTCTTAACTCCATTGGGTCTAAGAATAGTAGTATTAAAGATACCATTCACGACAACCCAAATCACATTCCATTAATTATGGAATCTTCACGGAAAAACAAATCAATATATAATCGATATCAATTTCCATATCCGACCAATAATATAAATGGAACAACGGCAACGCTTCTTAAATTCCATATCTATTAACAGCCTTCCTCCATAGAAGTTCACTTCGATTATTATCAAATCGAATTCCATTCAATTCCAATTTAATATATTAAATTGGAAAACGTTACCTTGGAAAATTCCCGTTAAATCTAAATAAAAATATTTATAAATCCCAAATCACATTTCACTGTAAATCGGGTTAAAGAACGGATGTCGTTAAAGTTCACAATAAACCCAATTCACATTAGCCTATAACCGTAAGTTGGTAAGAGAACAATCCCCTAAGTATTAACCCCGAAGGCCGAAACCAACATCAGATCAATACCCAGGAAACCATTCAACTTAACTAATCTCCAGTTAGTTTCTAATTTTCTTAACCCCATTCGGTTCAAGAATAGTATTATTAAAGATACCATTCACGACGAACCCAAAATCAAATTTAATATTAAATACGAGGCTCTGAATAGAAAATATATCGGCTTATATTCAATATCTATTTCTGAAACCAACAAATATCGTATTGGAATAACGATATATATGTATATCTTCCAAATTCCTCCACAATCTCTGTATAATCACGAAATCTAATATCGAAATATTCCAAGCATAATTTCGATTCAAATCAATTCCAATTCATATATTGGAAATCCTGTTTGTTTTCAAAACCATTTCAAATCCAATTTATTTATTTTAAAAATATTAGATTTATTATTCTAATTCAAAACTAGTTCATTTCGATAAAAATCTATTTTTTCTTTTCAAATATGGAATTTTTCATCCCAATTCTTTCCAAATCATTTCTTATGATTTTACACTAATTATTGATATTTTTAATAATTTTATGAAGGCCAGTACAGTCGATTTCCTTAAACGGCCATCGAACTGCACTTACAGCGACCTTTTCCAAAATTGATTTGGACATAATTCCAAATCCATTCGTTAGATTTCAAATCTCTAAAATTCGTTAGAAAGCTCTTTTCGATACGAACCCAACGGTTCTAGTTTTAGGAGAATCCGACTGTCGGATCTCCCGTAATGTCCGTTTGAGGTCTATGGTCGAAATTCGCGAATTGCGACAGCGCGGCGCGTTCTATTCAGGCCATTATATATATATATATATATATATATATATATATATATATATATTATATTTCATCAATTTCGATTTAAAACGTATTTTATAAATCATTTTAAATTCATCTTCGAAACGATTTCAACTTCATATTCCATTTCAAATCAGAATTGAATATTCCATATCATCGATACATAAATGATAATATTTTCAAAACATTATATTTCGAAATCATTTACTTTTTGATATTCATTACAGAAACGAATAAAATCCATTTAAATATCGTTCACGTTAAAATGGCATTAATCTAATCAACAAGGCTTTATATATTTAAATATTTTCGTGTCCATCCCAAATCGGACATCAAAATCAAATTTGATCTTTTACTATATATTATTTTAAATATTCGTTATTTTAAAATAATCGTTATTTTAAAATATTCATTCTTTCTGAACTAGAATCAGATATAGTCAATTACCGTATAATGTGATTGATATGGATTTCATACACATATGTATACAGCAACAATCAAATGCATTCAACCATCATCCAGAGTGCATTCTACACTGCATAAGCATCAAATATACATATTCAACGCTTACACAGCCGGTCAATCGATCGATCAACATACAGCTAATTATTGGGACTAGTGTATGTCGTATATCATCCCAATACCCGTGTGGGGTTTCAATCAGCAAATACAGATTTATTTGTGTAGTTGGGCGACGTGTAAAATTTATCGTCCCAATCAATATCAGTCAATTGTGTGTACATAAACAAATCGTCCGATTTGTTTATAAATATTTATTTAATTCATATACATGTTAAAATTTTTATTTTTAACTATAAAATATTCATTCCATTCCACAACACACAATCAATTTTCACAACACAATTAATCAAACAAACAAGTCGTCCATAGTCTGTGGACGACGGGTGTCGGGTGCTGCTAAGCACCGTCTGCATTCTAGTATATATTTCAACTAGAAAATAAAATAAAAGTGAGGAGTTCTCACCTATAAGCTTAACCAAACACCGCGACTCTTCATATGTAGAAAATCTTCGTCGTGTTTCCAACGAGATCTGTTTCATGCGGTACATGTTAAAATCATGTTTTTAACATCGCTATATATAATTAAAAATCACATTTTTATATTAACACTTTTATTATAAAAATCATATTTTTATAGCTTCACTTAAATAAAAATCATATTTTTACCTCGCCAATATATATATAAAATCATATATTTTTATATACTAAAAAATCGTATTTTTTTATCTCGCTACATGCACATGAAAGATTAAATTTTTATTTCCAAACCATATGTATAAAAATCGTATTTTTGTTTCGCTACATAAATAAAAAATCATATTTTTATATAATTAATAATCATATTTTTATCTCTTTAAAAATAGAAATCTTTCTATTTGTAAAATATAATCTTTTCTAGTTTAAAAATATAATTTTTTTGCTATTAAAAACTTAAAATCAAAGAAGCTAAAACTTACAACGAGAGGAGGATGAAAGGCGCAGCATCGGATCTGATGGCCATGGGGGAGGCACGGCTGTCATCTGGTGGTTCTCCGATGAGTGGCGGCGCGGTCTTCATGGGGTTTTAGGGGTTTGAACTTCGAATGGAGGGAGGAGGGGCGACACAGTTGATCATAGGGGCGGAGGAAGGGCGTGGGTAATCAGAGGAGGCGCGGTTGGCCTTTGGATGGTGGCGCGTCAGGCTAGGGAGTCAGGTTCTGGTGATTTCGGGGTGGTGCTGTCATTTAGGGGGCTAGGGTCTGTGATGGGGGAGGGGTTGAGGCGGAGGAGTTCGCCGGAGGTGCGGGAAGGTGGCGCACGGCTTACGGCGGCGCCAGGGTGGCGGGCGACGGCTAAATCAAGGGTGCGACGTGTTGGAAATGGGCTGAAGGGTTTGACGGGGAGAGATAATGTGGGTTTGACCAAGCATAGGAATATTTATATTTAATTATTTAATTTTTGTAACACCCCATGTCCGTTAATGTTACTCACAAAGGGAATGCATTAACTTCCACGAAGCATTATAAGTAAACAGAATAGAATATTACAAGACAGATACATAAAGTAGTAATTGAAAATTTTATAACTTTATTAAAGTAGAAACATAAGTAAATTTGGTTATATTCAAAACCATAATATCGGAATTCAAGTACATAAATATTAGTCTTGTACAAAAGCCTTCAGAGTACGTAATTTTAAAGCCATAATCCCCAACAGAAAATGCCATAAATAGGTAGAATAAAAGCCAAGCAATACTTCAAGCACTTCTAGCACTTCAAGCAGAGAGAAATCTAAATCAAGCTCCTACGTTCCCAACCTAAGTGCCTGGGGGGAACGGAAGAAAAGAGGCGAAACAAACTAGGTCAGACATATGTCTGGTGAGTCTAGTGACTTTCGGCATATAAACAGATAACATATCATGACATGTAAATAAAACTGGATGAGAGATAGCCGTAACAGGAGTAGCAGGTTAACAGAAGAAACACGATTACTAGTATAACAGAATTAGGTGTTGTCCTATTGTCTAAACAGAAAATAGAATGATCTCTTCAGAAACACAATGCTAGAAACGGGCTTTTACTACCCAAACAGAGACAGACGGTACAAAAACAGAATCAGGAACGAAATCAGAGATAGAAACAGAATAATCCCTCCGGAAACAGAATATTAGAGTTAGGTGTATACTAGTAATGGGCTTTTACCACCCTAACAGACGGTACCACAAGAAACAGACAGGTGTTACCACCCAACAGAAACAGACGGTACCCCAACAGAAAACGACAGAACTAAGTATACCCTAAATTCTACCCCAAGCGATCGGCTCCCTAATACATAAATACCCTGTGCTGGCCCCACAGAAGGGTGTAACACTCCCTAAAGTGGCAACTTATAGACACAGACCTATTTACAGATGTCACAGTGTCTTACATCCTCAGAACTGACCGGATCCATGCACGCACATGACCCGATTGGAATGCGCCATCAACACCCCTCGCCATTATTAGAGTGAACCTCTTACAATTAGTTCAGTAAGCGTGCCCGGACCCCTCTTAGTATTGGTTCATAGTTTTGATACCAAAAAGGGTTACTGACTAATATGGGTTCCACACTACAGATGAAAAAAGTAATTCCCTTCCTAACCTTGTGTCCCCAGACTAACAGATTTCAGATTAACTTGTTTACAGATTTTAGACATAGTTTGGATTACCAGTTCACAAATCAGACAATCAAGTTTTCAGATTAACCGATCAGATGTACGGATTTAACAGACTTACAGATTGTTTAACTTTGTATTGGGCCTACGGATTCATGAAACGGGTTTTGTTAGATTCATCAGTTCAGTTGGTTTAACCTTATCCACCCAACACGTTTTAGACATCATATTTATATCAGATTTGCATTAATTAAATATTAATGCACAGACCTCTCACATTAGGTCGGTAGCTTGTGGCCGCTGGATATGTCGGGCGGTTCCGGGCAGACTTCTGCTACAAGCCAGACCTAACCTCGTGTCTAAGAATATTTTAGTTATGCCTATGACCTCTCACATTAGATTGACAGTTTTCGGTTGCTGGTTAAGCCGGTTGGTTCCGGGCAGGCTTCTACCGCAAACGGAGTCTAACCTCATGTCATAGCCAATTTATTCCATTATAGAAAATATCAGCCTAATTATGTCCATTTAACAGGTTTAACTTCTTTACAAGTTACGACAGATTATCCAAAGTTATATTAACATGTTTTGCTCAATTTCAGGTCGAGCGTACATACTACAATTATTCATCTTTCAACAGATTAGGCAATTCAACAGATAATAGATCTAGCAGATTAGGCGATTCAACAGATTTAGCAGATAACAGGTTTAGCAGATTAGTCAATTCAACATATTTAGCAGATAACAGATTTAGGCTATTCAACAGATTTAGCATATTAGGCAATTCAACAGATTAAACATTTCTAAAATTCTATTTACATATCTTGCCTAATCATAAATTAAGCCTAAACTTACATGCCTAAATCATGGTCATAATTCATAATACAACATATGCCCAAATTTATTTAGTCTTGATTTCTGGGATTTGTATTCTGACACTGAATAGCGCTCCCTTGGCATAGACTATCGATTAGATTAGAAAATAGTTGTTCTCTTTTAACTCTATTCAGATTGGTAGAAGATGCACTAGTTCGAAGAAGATGCACTAGTTCTAGTCTTGATTCTAGCAGAGTAGCGTCGCCATTTTTATTTTTAATTAGAATAGAGGCAGAGTATAAGCAGAATGAAATTATGTGGAGAGAAATCTAGGTTCGGGGGTGTTTAAATAGGTTAGAGCTCACGAATCCGGTGAGAAAGGCGTCCAGGTGCAGAAAAATGGATCTGTCTCCGGATCTGGAAAAGAGGGGAGGTCGATCCTAAGGTCGACCCTAGTATCGACTTGTTTACCCAGGTCGAGCCTAGTGTCAACCTGGGTCCTGGGCGGGAATTTTCCCGCCCAGCCCGGGTGTCTGTTTTGAATTTCAAAATTTGAATTTTTGAATTTCAGGCTGGTTTTTATTGAAACTTTCGAAGGCCATATCTTCTTCATACGGAGTCCGATTTATGTAAACTTGGACTCTATTCCAAGTAGAATTTCGAGACGAACGTAATGGCATAACCCGTTTCCCTTAATTGTTTTATTACAATTTAATTATTCTCTGATTTGTTACTCTTATGTTCACAGAAAATACGGGGTGTTACATTCTCCCCTCCTTAAAGAATTTCATCCCCAAAATCTTCAAGTTAGGAAGAATGTGTCCTACTATCCAATCACCCATCTACTCAGCCATCATCCACAAGCATCCATTGTCTTTAGAAAAACTTCTAATGTTGTATGAACATATGCAAAAGTGTGTGTATATGTCTCTTATCTAATGCAAAGATCAGGCGGTCCACTGATTCAGTTGACCTCCTTAATGCGAATTATGTCAGTGCCATGAGTCCAACATGTATGTAATTTTCCTATTTGATACATATAATTTCTATATGAGTGCACAACCATTCATTCAAATGCAATATCCATGTACTGAGTCAACCATTTTTCATCCAAAAAATTGAAAAAAGCACATACATCCATATGCATTATGAGAGTGTTTTTGAGCCGATCTAGTGCCTAGTGTGTGTATATGCATCCACGAGCAACCACTAGAAACCACTTGCATCGACTTGCAACCATCAACATAACATGTCTCAAACACATGTTTACACCCATTAGTTTCTACCTAAAGGTCGAAGACTCGATTGATAGGATACAATCGAGTGATAGAAGCAAGTACAATTAAAACAAAAGTTCTGTTCCCATTAGACATCGGTTTAAGAGAATAACCCCCTAAATATCAACCCCGAAGACCGAAATCAACATCAGAATGACACTTAGAGAATTACTCCCATTAAACAAATGTCAAACTGGAAATCTACTTCATGCTTTGAGTAAAAACCCCTATCCTTTTCAGAAACATTCAGATACTTACAGACTACTGGTACAGATCAGATTATCAAATGATTCTTAGGAAACTAAGCATGATAAAAACCCAGAATGTATGCGTCATAGTCAACTTAACGCCTAACACAGATACCCTCAAACCCCAACTTATTACAAATAGCTGAGTCATAACCCTTATGGGTCTGAGTCTACAGTAGGATCAAAAACAAGACAAGTATTAAAGTGCAGAGTATCAATTACGGAATCAAAATGCCAGAATCAGAAAGAATTTTAACTCAAAAATCAGATAAGGAAGTTAAACCTTCTACAGAAAGTTTGCCTATTTCTATCCTATCCACCAGCCTCAAGGGTATTCACCTGCCCTCCAGAAGTAGGACCTGTCCTCTGCCCTTGCCCTCGTTTCTTTGGGCAGTCCTTAGTGAAGTGTCCCATCTCACCACAGTTAAAGCAGGTGCCCTTCCTCTTTCTGCAATCCTTGTTCAGATGGGTCGAGCTTCCACAAGTAAAGCACTTCTTCTCCTTCTTGTCTTTAGACTTCTCATCCTTCTTTTGTGTTTCCTCTTTAGGCCCCACCTTCTTGTTTTGTGGTCCTTCAAGCTTTTCTTCTTTCTTCTCACTTTTGATTTCCTCTTCATGCATCAATGCCATGTCAACTAATTTCTCGAAGGTAACCCCCATAGGAATGTGGGACATTTCCAATCCATGTAGCGGCTCGTTCAAACCTTTAGCAAACCTTAGTGCCTTCTTATGCGGTGTATTTACCAAATCTAACCCGAATCTCACCAACTGATTAAACTTGTTAACATACTCTCTCACTGATAAATTCCCCTGCTTCAACGCCAAGAACCTCTCTACGTATAGACTCTCTTCCGCTCATGAGAGAAATTTCATCTCGAACCTATTCTGAAATCCATCCATCTCTCTACCGGAAGCTCTCCATTTGTGACCTCCCACCAAAAAGAAGCTTCATCCTTAAGCAACCATACCACCAACTGTATCTTCTGCCTATCGTCCACCTCGAAGATAACGAACAAATCCTTAGTTTCTTTGAGCCAGTTCCTTGCTTCCACGAAGGATTTAGTTCCATTAAAGTTCTTCCCACCCATGGCTGGAAAGTCTCTACATATCTTCGGGAAATATTCACGCGCGGAGGAGGAGGAGGAGGAACCACTGCAGCTGGGGGAGGAGGGACGTTTGCTGGGCCGACATCATTAGCCCTAGCTTCTAGGTACCTCCTGAACCAGCCAGGTATCAGTACACCCTCCGGAAGGTTAAGATCCCCAGACATGCTGAAAAGAAAGAAAAGGAAAGATTCAAAACAAAGGATAGAAAGATAGGCATATGGCTTTGGGGATTATGTTTTTCAAAATAAACTATACTTTTGAGAATACTTCCTTTTTAAACCTTTTTGAAAATAGTTTTCAAAAAAAATTTATCAAATCTGGTAACCTTCAGCTCTGATACCATGTGTAACACCCCATGTCCGTTAATGTCACTCACAAAGGGAATGCATTAACTTCCATGAAGCATTAAAAGTAAACAGAATAGAATATTACAAGACATATACATAAAGTAGTTGTAACACCCCGCCTCCGCTAGGGTCACTCGCAAAGAAATGCACTAGCTTCAGAGGGGCATTATTGGTAAACATGCACAGAAATATCACAAGACAGAACATATAAAATAGCGGAAGTAAAATCAAACTTTCATAACATGAATAAATAAGGTCTAAAGCCTTTCACATCAGAGTACATCAAAACTTGTCTTACAAATAGTAAAGAAGCATAAAGACATTTTCGAAAATTATTCCCCAAGTAAAACAGTAAAGTAGCCATAGCCAAGAAAAGTCCAAGCCATCCATGATGACCTTCAAGCAGAAGAAGTCCGAATTAAACAACAGTATTTCCTCCCTGTAACCTGGGGGGGGGAACGGAAGACAAGAAGCGAAACAAAACGGGTCAGTCAAAAAGACTGAGTAAGCCCTATCTACTATCAGCATAAAAACTAGTAAAGTTAACTGACATGAGAAACTGAGATGAACATAAGCATGATGACAAGATAGATAAGCTAAATCAAAATAACAGGATGAACTACTGAACTCAGATAAACTAAGGTGTCATGATAAATTACGATGTCAAGATAAAACAAGGTATCCCATCGTCAGGTTCCTATCAAGTATAATATCCCCAAGATATCTATCACGTATAACGTCCCATGGAATCTATCCTGTATTTTAGCTTTGCACCTACCATACTAGTATCCCCACCGTATCATGTGTTAACCATGAATGACCCTTACTCAAAAGTCGTGTAATGGTTCATGTCAACCTAATATATCGCATTTATAGGTTACTCAACTCGTATGTTTCTTTCCATGTAAATGTTCAGTTCCTTGCCGTAGACCGTACGGGCTTTCCCATGAGGTTCTATACTACTCCAATGTAATTCCATGATCCTTAAGCTCGTTTGGACTGTTACCCTAGACCTAGCTAGGCTTTCCCAACATGAATCATCGTTTGTGCAACTAGGACTTATGCCACCTAGGACCACTAGTGTTTATGCTTACCTATTGCACGTTTTCGTATTTCGGTTTAGGTTCAACCACCCAGGGCCACTAGGAATTACGCTAACCATCAACCGCGCCCTTTTTCCCACGCATTCATCGTGAATCGTTTTTCCATGACTGTATGCACATGTATCACATCGTGCCATCCGAGTCCTGTCACAGGACAGATCAAGAAATACAGGACTCGGTCGGGAGCTTTCGATTTATCTGCCGATGCAGATGCTAAGGTCTGTTTTTCCTATACGTGGTTATGGTCCCACGAGACCACTCCCTCAACTAGTGAAAGACAAGACAGGATAAATCCTGTATGAGAACACACTACTGCCCAACCCACAATCCTAGCCTTACCGCAACCATAATTAGATAGCAATTATGGTCTTTTGGGTGTTCTCTGCCTTTCCGTACGTACACGCTTGACCAAAGATGGTAGGTAGCCTGACGAAATGCTATCTAGGGCACGACCGTGTATCGTCGACTATCCCCTATCCATCTCCGTCTTTAGGTCGCTCGTATAGCAACCAAGGCATACTCTTGGTTCTTCTAACGCAGACCTTAACCTCTCATGAGCCTAGTATGATCACCTGGCAGCTCACAGAGGGATACCAAGAATATCCTCATGTTCCCCGAAGCCGCTGCTTCGTTACCCAGTTCGCTGGAGCCTTTATCTAAATCAGATAACTTGCTCCTACTCGTGTGCTTATACGATGACCTACCGTATCGGGTTACTCATCCAATTTATGAACTGGTCCAAAATTCCTTGACTAAGAATTATTACTTAGCTATTCTCCAACTAAGGTTTACCCCTTAGCTTATTCCCGTTATTCTTGTTAATTACGGTTATCCACCTAATTCTCTGAACTAGGGTTTATATAATGGATTAAGTGTCACTTAAGTTCATGACTTAATCCCGTCTACAAATCATGTCAAAATTGGCTAAGTATCCAAGTCCAAGACTTAACCCTACAAACCATGTGTCAAGTTGGTTAAGTATATTAAGCAATTCACGACTTAACCTCGTCCAATTATCATTCTAGATTGGTTAAGTATATATTAACTTGACCCTATCAATTTACTTAGTCAAATCGGTCAAGTGTATTCAAGCGATTCGTGACTTAGCCTTATCATGTTTTCACGTTATATTGGTTAAGTATTGGTTAACTCAACCACATAAAATTAACGAGTTAGGTTGGTTAAGTATAGGTCACTTAACCACATCAAATCATCGTGTTAGATTAGTTAAGTGTTTAACTTAACCCCCTTAAACTACCAAGTTGGATTAATCAAGTCTAGGCTAACTTAACCCCATCCGATTTTCATGTTTAGATTAGTTAAGTCTAGGTTAACTTAACCCCATCCATTAACTGTATTATACGGTTAAGTGTCATTAAGGAAACTTACTTAACCTTATCATGTGGCATTAATTACTTAATGCACCTCAACCTCTCACATTAGACTTTGTTGTGGTTACTAGTTAAGCCGGTCGGTTCCGGGTAGCTTTACACCACAACTTGGTCTAACCTCGGGTTCAAGCACAACATGACCAACTTCTCACATTGGGTCCTATTGTTTGCAACTACTAGTTAGGCCGGTCGGTTCCGGGTAGCTTTATGTTGCAAACTCAACCCAACCTCGAGTTGGTCACTTTCATGTTTAGTCTAGTGTCATGTTCATATTCAAGTTTTCTTAAGAATATGGGTAGACCTAACTCAATAGGTAAATTCCCAATTCCATAGTATGGGTAGACCTAACTTAATAGGTAAATTCCCAATTTCATATTTTCAAGCATACTTACATGTCAACTTCCATGTTATATTTCAAGTCATGTTTTTAAGTTATATTTTCATGTCATTAGAAATTACCCATAACATAACCCAACGCTTTTAAACTCGCATATACGTTCGCAACAACGTAATGGATTAAAAGAAGAGACTTGGCAAAGGCATGACAAAAATGGATATTAAGCCACAAGTTAATCATGGTGGCAAATGAGGCACAAATGTGTTCATTAACTTGCATGTTACATTCTTAAGCCTCAAAAACATGCATAAACCCAAACTTGGCACATAAGCGAATCATGGTGACAAAAGACATGGAATGATGACTAGTAACTCACATATATCATCATATAAGGGTTATGACTTCATACGCAAGTTGACATAAAGGTTATGAGGGTTCTCATGTTGCATAATGCAACATTTCAACATAAAGGTTGTAGCTTTTAGCCCACAAGATCAAGATAATGACTTCATAAACTTGCATGACATGATAGCATGTATCATACTTAATGATCAAACCCAAACTTGCAACATGAACATTTAACTTCATAGTTAATATCTAAGAGTAGGGAAAAGGCTTACATTGCTATGAAGGCACAAATCGAAATGCAAAACAAAGATTGAGACGAAGCTCTTATGCAATCAAATAAACCCAATATGAAAGCTCCAAATCAATAAAAAACCCTTGCTTTGAAATAGAAATGTTGCAACTTGACTTGAATGCAAGCTAACAACATCCATTCATGCTTGAAAACACTTGAATGAACATGAATCTCTCATAGGAATTTACTTAGGAATTTTAGAATGAGAGTGGAGGCCATGAGAGTAATAATTTTGCCATAGTTTAGTTGCATGAATGAATAATGAGGATTTAGGGGTAGGTTAGGGGCTTATTTATAGAGATTAGGAGTGATTAGGACCTTAGGATTAACCCTAGGATCAACCTGAACCATCAGATTTCGAACCAGGCCCAAAAACCTAGCCAAAACAGAAAACAGGTGCACCAGGCAAAACTGCCCGGGCACCATAAGTCGACACCCAAGTCGACAGGGCTGTCGACTTGGGTCATGCCATGTCGACTCCCAAGTCGACAGGGCTGTCGACTTGGGGTGGCTGGCGGGAATTTTCCCGCCTAGCCTTCTAGGCCAAATTTTCGAAATTAGAACTCGTTTTTGAACTTGAATTTTCTGAAAACTTCGTCGGACCATAACTTGGTCATACGGACTCCGATTCTCGAAAACTCAGACTCTATTTCGCGTATTTTTCCGAGACGAACGCAATGGCATAGCCCGTTTTACTTGATTCAGAATTTAAAATTAAATTATGCCTTGATTCTCGTCTTAACATGTTATCGAAATACGGGTTGTTACATTCTCCCCACCTTTTAGAATTTCGTCCCCGAAATCTCCCAAGTTAGGAAGAACATATCCTACCATCCATCATTCATCTACTCAAAACATCATCCACAAGCAACCATTGTCCTTAGATGATTTCTAATGCTGTATGAATATATGCAAAACGTGTGTGTACATGTTCCTTAGCTAATGCTAATGATCAGGCCTGAATAATCTTTCTAATGCAAAATATGTATAGTGCCATGAATCCAACATGTATGCAAATAGTCCTAGTCATATAGATACTATATGCGTGCACAATCATTCATTCATATGCAACAACCGCATGATAATACATTCGATTTCATCCATAAACAAGTATAAATACTCGTGCATATGCAATATGAAATGTGACCGAGTCGAGCTAGTATCTAATGTGTATTCGCGCATCCATGAGCAACCACTTGCAACCATATCAATCATAACATGTTTCAAATACATGTTTACATCCATAGGGTTCTACCTAGGATTCCCTGGAATAGGGTCGAGAAGATAAACAAGACAAACTCCTTACGGGGTTTGTAATAGAAAATAGGACCGAGAGGATGTCCACAAAAGATAGCCTACAAGTAAGCTCTACAGAAAACAGGGATCAAGGATATACTCCCAAAAAGAGATATCATGCGCGTATCTAGTCTTTGACCGTCAAAGTCATATTTCCTTGAGCTTAATTCCATTGTGCCTTGACCGTCTTTTAACTTCGCGATTTCGTAGCTTCTTATTTCCTGTTTCCATAACATGAGCTGGAACTCATTTCTTCGTCGCCTCTCATTCCACTTGCACTTATCCTTTTTCTAGAATACTTGGCACAAATATGACTGCGTACTCATGATCTCATGCAAGCTTTCCAAAATTCACTAGTGAATCTTGGATCTCGTTTATATACTATAAGGTATTCCATGTAGAAGAACTTTCTCTTGAAAGTAAACAGATGTCAACCAGGTTATCAAGCGCACTTACTAGGGTGATCTCTATAACCCATGCATAAATGAAGTAAACCATCCATCTTATCGGCGAACATCACTCGATCGGGCTTCAAATTTCCAATAAAGGCATCAAGGGATTCTAAGTAACTAGTCATGACAGAACCTCAAAAAGGTTACATGATACTTCGAGGGTATTACCAAGGCTAGTCAAAAGGTCTAACTACCCTCCTATCAAAATCGAGAGTGGCACCCCCTACTGGATAACCACTTCATCCCTACAATCCATCCATAGCTTATAAACATAAGCATTATTTCCAAACTCAACACTTGGCATAGACATTCTCAAATCCAAACAAGTCATGTATAAATGGACTGATTCTCCAATAGGACTTTGAGACAAAAATGGGATTCTCTATTACGCTAGTACTTAAGGTGCAGAGACTCAACTATCGAAGCAGACTTAAATGATACGAAAACGAAGTCCTAACGGGATGATAGAGAAGAAAAGCTAAACCTTTAACAAGATCGTTACCCTCCTTCCGAGGTACCCTAGAAATGAGAGCATACTATTGCCCTCCCGATGATCTAGTCCTTGTCCCATAATACTTAACTATCCGCCCCGTTTTACCATGCCAAAGGTACTCTCTCGTCATGGGTTTCATTGTTCATCTTTCTCCCTCCTTTGAGGACTAAGCCATACCAACAAGTTGCTCATCCTTAAGCTCGTATCCTTTATCCTCTTTCTTACTATCCTTTCTTATAACGCGACCACTGGTCTCTCGAGAACCACCTCCATCGTATGGAAAGCACTTTCGTAGATAGAAAAGACTAGTCGCAGTTAAAACCACTGTGACTACAGATGGAGGAAAGAAAGGAAAAGAGATTCAATTAAGGAAACAAGGATAGTGCTAATGGCCTTTGGGGAATAGCCTTTTTCTTTTAAAAGAAAATTTTCTAGAAAAATGCTTCTTTGTAAACGATTTTCAAATAGTTTTCAGAAGGTCTTTAAAAACTTTTGCCCAGTCTGGTAACCTTCTGCTCTGATACCACGTGTAACACCCCGCCTCCGCTAGGGTCACTCGCAAAGGAATGCACTAGCTTCAGAGGGGCATTATTGGTAAACATGCATAGAAATATCACAAGACAGAACATATAAAATAGCGGAAGTAAAATAAAACTTTCATAACATGAATAAATAAGGTCTAAAGCCTTTCACATCAGAGTACATCAAAACCTGTCTTGCAAATAGTAAAGAACCATAAAGACATTTTCGAAAATTATTCCCCAAGTAAAACAGTAAAGTAGCCATAGCCAAGAAAAGTCCAAGCCATCCATGATGACCTTCAAGCAGAAGAAGTCCGAATTAAAAAACAGTATTTCCTCCCTGTAACCTGGGGGGGGGGGGAACGGAAGACAAGAAGCGAAACAAAACGGGTCAGTCAAAAAGACTGAGTAAGCCCTATCTACTATCAGCATAAAAACTAGTAAAGTTAACTGACATGAGAAACTGAGATGAACATAAGCATGATGACAAGATAGATAAGCTAAATCAAAATAACAGGATGAACTACTGAACTCAGATAAACTAAGGTGTCATGATAAATTACGATGTCAAGATAAAACAAGGTATCCCATCGTCAGGTTCCTATCAAGTATAATATCCCCAAGATATCTATCACGTATAACGTCCCATGGTATCTATCCTGTATTTTAGCTCTGCACCTACCATACTAGTATCCCCACCGTATCATGTGTTAACCATGAATGACCCTTACTCAAAAGTCGTGTAATGGTTCATGTCAACCTAATATATCGCATTTATAGGTTACTCAACTCGTATGTTTCTTTCCATGTAAATGTTCAGTTCCTTGCCGTAGACCGTACGGGCTTTCCCATGAGGTTCTATACTACTCCAATGTAATTCCATGATCCTTAAGCTCGTTTGGACTGTTACCCTAGACCTAGCTAGGCTTTCCCAACATGAATCATCGTTTGTGCAACTAGGACTTATGCCACCTAGGACCACTAGTGATTATGCTTACCTATTGCACGTTTTCGTATTTCGGTTTAGGTTCAACCACCCAGGGCCACTAGGAATTACGCTAACCATCAACCGCGCCCTTTTTTCCATGACTGTATGCACATGTATCACATCGTGCCATCCAAGTCCTGTCACAGGGCAGATCAAGAAATACAGGACTCGGTCGGGAGCTTTCGATTTATCTGCCGATGCAGATGCTAAGGTCTGTTTTTCCTATACGTGGCTATGGTCCCATGAGACCACTCCCTCAACTAGTGAAAGACAAGACAGGATAAATCCTGTATGAGAACACACTACTGGCCAACCCACAATCCTAGCCTTACCGCAACCATAATTAGATAGAAATTATGGTCTTTTGGGTGTTCTCTGCCTTTCCGTACGTACACGCTTGACCAAAGATGGTAGGTAGCCTGACGAAATGCTATCTAGGGCACGACCGTGTATCGTCGACTATCCCCTATCCATCCCCGTCTTTAGGTCGCTCGTATAGCAACCAAGGCATACTCTTGGTTCTTCTAACGCAGACCTTAACCTCTCATGAGCCTAGTATGATCACCTGGCAGCTCACAGAGGGATACCAAGAATATCCTCACGTTCCCCGAAGCCGCTGCTTCGTTACCCAGTTCGCTGGAGCCTTTATCTAAATCAGATAACTTGCTCCTACTCGTGTGCTTATACGATGACCTACCGTATCGGGTTACTCATCCAATTTATGAACTGGTCCAAAATTCCTTGACTAAGAATTATTACTTAGCTATTCTCCAACTAAGGTTTACCCCTTAGCTTATTCCCGTTATTCTTGTTAATTACGGTTATCCACCTAATTCTCTGAACTAGGGTTTATATAATGGATTAAGTGTCACTTAAGTTCATGACTTAATCCCGTCTACAAATCATGTCAAAATTGGCTAAGTATCCAAGTCCAAGACTTAACCCTACAAACCATGTGTCAAGTTGGTTAAGTATATTAAGCAATTCACGACTTAACCTCGTCCAATTATCATTCTAGATTGGTTAAGTATATATTAACTTGACCCTATCAATTTACTTAGTCAAATCGGTCAAGTGTATTCAAGCGATTCGTGACTTAGCCTTATCATGTTTTCACGTTATATTGGTTAAGTATTGGTTAACTCAACCACATAAAATTAACGAGTTAGGTTGGTTAAGTATAGGTCACTTAACCACATCAAATCATCGTGTTAGATTAGTTAAGTGTTTAACTTAACCCCCTTAAACTACCAAGTTGGATTAATCAAGTCTAGGCTAACTTAACCCCATCCGATTTTCATGTTTAGATTAGTTAAGTCTAGGTTAACTTAACCCCATCCATTAACTGTATTATACGGTTAAGTGTCATTAAGGAAACTTACTTAACCTTATCATGTGGCATTAATTACTTAATGCACCTCAACCTCTCACATTAGACTTTGTTGTGGTTACTAGTTAAGCCGGTCAGTTCCGGGTAGCTTTACACCACAACTTGGTCTAACCTCGGGTTCAAGCATAACATGACCAACTTCTCACATTGGGTCCTATTGTTTGCAACTACTAGTTAGGCCGGTCGGTTCCGGGTAGCTTTATGTTGCAAACTCAACCCAACCTCGAGTTGGTCACTTTCATGTTTAGTCTAGTGTCATGTTCATATTCAAGTTTTCTTAAGAATATGGGTAGACCTAACTCAATAGGTAAATTCCCAATTCCATAGTATGGGTAGACCTAACTTAATAGGTAAATTCCCAATTTCATATTTTCAAGCATACTTACATGTCAACTTCCATGTTATATTTCAAGTCATGTTTTTAAGTTATATTTTCATGTCATTAGAAATTACCCATAACATAACCCAACGCTTTTAAACTCGCATATACGTTCGCAACAACGTAATGGATTAAAAGAAGAGACTTGGCAAAGGCATGACAAAAATGGATATTAAGCCACAAGTTAATCATGGTGGCAAATGAGGCACAAATGTGTTCATTAACTTGCATGTTACATTCTTAAGCCTCAAAAACATGCATAAACCCAAACTTGGCACATAAGCGAATCATGGTGACAAAAGACATGGAATGATGACTAGTAACTCACATATATCATCATATAAGGGTTATGACTTCATACGCAAGTTGACATAAAGGTTATGAGGGTTCTCATGTTGCATAATGCAACATTTCAACATAAAGGTTGTAGCTTTTAGCCCACAAGATCAAGATAATGACTTCATAAACTTGCATGACATGATAGCATGTATCATACTTAATGATCAAACCCAAACTTGCAACATGAACATTTAACTTCATAGTTAATATCTAAGAGTAGGGAAAAGGCTTACATTGCTATGAAGGCACAAATCGAAATGCAAAACAAAGATTGAGACGAAGCTCTTATGCAATCAAATAAACCCAATATGAAAGCTCCAAATCAATAAAAAACCCTTGCTTTGAAATAGAAATGTTGCAACTTGACTTGAATGCAAGCTAACAACATCCATTCATGCTTGAAAACACTTGAATGAACATGAATCTCTCATAGGAATTTACTTAGGAATTTTAGAATGAGAGTGGAGGCCATGAGAGTAATAATTTTGCCATAGTTTAGTTGCATGAATGAATAATGAGGATTTAGGGGTAGGTTAGGGGCTTATTTATAGAGATTAGGAGTGATTAGGACCTTAGGATTAACCCTAGGATCAACCTGAACCATCAGATTTCGAACCAGGCCCAAAAACCTAGCCAAAACAGAAAACAGGTGCACCAGGCAAAACTGCCCGGGCACCATAAGTCGACACCCAAGTCGACAGGGCTGTCGACTTGGGTCATGCCATGTCGACTCCCAAGTCGACAGGGCTGTCGACTTGGGGTGGCTGGCGGGAATTTTCCCGCCTAGCCTTCTAGGCCAAATTTTCGAAATTAGAACTCGTTTTTGAACTTGAATTTTCTGAAAACTTCGTCGGACCATAACTTGGTCATACGGACTCCGATTCTCGAAAACTCAGACTCTATTTCGCGTATTTTTCCGAGACGAACGCAATGGCATAGCCCGTTTTACTTGATTCAGAATTTAAAATTAAATTCTGCCTTGATTCTCGTCTTAACATGTTATCGAAATACGGGTTGTTACAGTAGTACTTGAAAAATTTATAGATTTATTACCGCAGAAACAGAAGTAAGTTTGGTAACATTCAAAACCACAATATCAGAATTCAAGCACATAAATATCAGTCTTGTACAAAAGCCTTCGAAGTACGTAATTTGAAAGCCATAATCCCCAACAGAAAATTCCATAAATAGGTAGAATCAAAGCCAAGAAATACTTCAAGCACTTCTAGCGCTTCAAGCAGAGAGAAATCTAAATCAAGCTCCTACGTTCCCAACCTGAGTACCTGGAGGAGGGGAACGGAAGAAAAGAGGCGAAACAAACTAGGTCAGACATATGTCTGGTGAGTCCAGTGACTTTCGGCATATAAATAGATAACAGTATCATGACATGTAAATAAAACTGGATGAGAGATAGCCGTAACAGGAGTAGCAGCAGAATGATATAGGCTAAGCTAAGCTCCTTACTTAGTTTTCACTTCTCTGCACTAATACTAGTATAACAGAATTAGGTGTTAACCTATTGTCTAAACAGAAAACAGAATGATCTCTTCAGAAACACAATGCTATAAATGGGCCTTTACCACCCGAACTGAGATAGACGGTACAGAAACAGAATCAAGAACGAAATCAGAGACAAACAGAATAATCCCACCGGAAACAGAATATTAGAGTTAGGTGTACACTAGTAATGGGCCTTTACCACCCCAACAGACGGTACCATACAGAAACAGACAGGTGTTACCACCCCCAACAGAAACAGACAAAACTAAGTGTACCTTAAATTCTACTCCAAGCGATCGGCTCCCTAATACATAAATACCCTGCGCCGGGCCCATAGAAGGGTGTATCACTCCCTAAAGTGGCAACCTATAGACACAGACCTATTTACAGATGTCACGGTGTCTCACATCCTCATAGCAGACCAGATCCATGCACACACATGACCCAGTTGGAATGCACCATCAATACCCCTCGCCATTATCAGAGTGAACCTCTTACAATTAGTTCAGTAAGCATGCTCATACCCCTCTTAGTTTTGGGTCATAGTTTTGATACCAGAAAGGGTTACTGACTAATATGGGTTCCACACAACATATGACACAAGTAATTCCCCTCCTAACCTTGTGTCCCCAGACTAACATAATTCAGATTAACTTGATTACAGATTTCAGATAGAGTTCAGATTACCAGTTCACAGATCAGACAATCAAGTTAACAAGTTTTCAGACTAACAGATCAGATGTACGGATTTAACAGACTTATAGATTGTCTAACTTTGTATTAGGCCTACAGATTCACGAAACAGGTTTTGTTAGATTCATCAGTCTGGTTGGTTTAACCCTATCCACCCAACACATTTTAGACATCATATTTATCTCAAATTTGCATTAATTAAATATTAATGCATAGACCTCTCACATTAGTTCGGTAGCTTGTGGCCACTGGATATGCCGGGCGGTTCCGGACAAACTTCTGCCACAAGCCAGACCTAACCTCGTGTCTAAGCATATTTTAGTTATGCCTACGACCTCTCACATTAGACTGTCAGTTTGCAGTTGTTGGTTAAGCCGGTTGGTTTCGAGCAGGCTTCTACCGCAAATGGAGTCTAACCTCGTGTCATGGCCAATTTATTCCATTATAGAAAATATCAGCCTAATAATGTCCATTTAACAAATTTAACTTCTTTACAAGTTACGGCAGATTATCCAAAGTTATATTAACATGTTTTGCTCAATTTTAGATCGAGCCTACAGATTAAAATTATTCATCTTTAAACAGATTAGGCAATTCAACAGATAACAGATCTAGCAGATTAGGCGATTCAACAGAGTTAGCAGATAACAGGTTTAGCAGATTAGTCAATTCAACAGATTTAGCAGATAACAGATTTAGGCTATTCAACAGATTTAGCAGATAACAGATTTAGCAGATTAGGCAATTCAACAGATTAAACATTTCTAAAATTCTATTTACATATCTTACCTAATCATAAATTAAGCCTAAACTTACATGCCTAAATCATGGTCATAATTCATAATACAACATATGCCCAAATTTTTAGTTAAACTTTGCACAGTACAAAATATTCTCTAAAAGCCCAAATCATGATATACCATATGAATTATGCCAAATTATAGCCTTTAATGCCAAATATCCAAGAATCTACTTTTAGGCGTATTCACATTGATAGTTAACCTGTTATAATATAAGTCTCTATGCCTGAGTCACATATTCCTTTTTCAAGTCATGAATCGTTACAAAAATTTTACCCAAAGGTCTAGATCTTTAAATTATAACATCTCAAAATCAGATCTTAATTTTAAAGATGCGTTATGTCCCCCAAGTTTCAAGTCATATGTTATCATACAATGATTTCTCTTCTTCCAAATTACAGAGTAAACACAGATCTAGATCTAATTTTCAACATATGTCCATTTCTCAAATCAGTCACAGATCAGTCATGTCCAACTATGCATCATTCATTATTTTTCCCAAAATTTAGGGTTCGTGCGTTAATCTCTTATGAGATTTGGCACAGGCTCGTGGTAGCATGGCTATAAACAAAAAGGAAGAAAAGAGGGAACAGATACAGAAAAATTACAATAATATTAACAATATAGATTTACAGAAAAGTATGCATAACCTCAGATCCAGATTCACAAAAATGTCAAGATAATTATTAAATTTCATATCTGAAAATAACTGTACTCACTATTGAAAAGGTAAATCTTGATTTCTGAGATCTGTATTCTGACATTGAATAGCACTCTCATGGCATAGACTATCGATTAGATTAGAATATGGTTGTTCTCTTTTTACTCTATTTGGATTGGAAGAAGATGCACTAGCTCTAGTCTTGATTCTAGCAGAGTAGCGATGCCACTTTTATTTTTAATTAGGATAGAGGCAGAGTATAGGCAGAATGAAATTGTGTGGAAAGAAAGCTAGGTTTGGGGGTGTTTAAATAGGTTAGAGCTCACGAATCCAGTCAGAAAGGTGTCCAGGTGCAGAAAAATGGATCTGTCTCCAGATCTGGAAAAGGGGGGAGGTCGACCCTAGTGTCGACCTGTTTACCCAGGTCGACCCTAGTGTCAACCTGGGTCCGAGGCGGGAATTTTCCTGCCCAGCCCAGGTGTCTGTTTTGAATTTCGAAATCTGAATTTTTGAATTTCGGGCTGGTTTTAATAGAAACTTCCGAAGGCCATATCTTCTTCATACGGAGTCCGATTTATGCAAACTTGGACTTTATTCCAAGCAGAATTTCGAGACGAACACAATGGCGTAACTGTTTCCCTTAATTATTTTGTTACAATTTAATTATTCTCTGATTTGTTACTCTTATGTTCATAGAAAATACGGGGTGTTACAATTTCTCCTAAAAAGTAACTTTAAATTTCAATCTCCAAACAGGACCCAACTACTGTCGTTTCTAGCTAATTACCCCCATTCTGAACACAATGGGATATGTTTCGTAAGCCAGTTCTGCTGTTTCGATCAGTTTCCACCAAAATCAAAATATAAATCTATATATTGATTTTGAACGCACATTTCAATTTACCGGGGCCACATACGGACCCCAGAAATTCCCGAAAAATATTTTCTCGCTTCGTATTGACGATACGGTTCTAACAAAACTAATTTCGTCAAATTTGAAGACCGTTTGAAAAATGGCCATTTTCTGGTCGTTCCAAATTGACTGAAACTGACAAAACACGTTTTCCTTTGCCACACTCACATATTTATCCCAAAAATTATGAATTTAGGAATTTAGCAATAACTTGACATCCCGAGTCTAACAAAAGTTGTTTCGTTGAAAACAGAGGTCGTTTGCAAAATTTCTATTTCTAAGGGCCAAAATTCCATAGCGACTATTTTGAATTTTCAGCTGGGCATAACTTTTTATTCCCGCTATGAAATTTCAGTTTTTCGGATTCGTTGGAATGATATTCCCAAATAGATTATAATATTTTTGGTTTCGTCAAAATCCGGTTTATTTTGAATCCAGTACAGTCATTTGAAATCGGATTTTCAAACTACCACGCCATTTTCAATTCCTTTTATAATTAAAAATAAATATTTATATTCTAACGTTGATTCAAATAAATATATACGTTCTATTTCTATTCAAAATAAATTTCTTATCGTAATTATTTAGAATAATTCATTTAAAATATCCAAAATTCATTAAAATAGCCAAAATAAAAATTATAAATTGGCTCAGATTTTCCAGGTTGTTAGACCAGAATTTTGTGCAGATTTGGCCTCGGCATGGGCGCACTTTCCAGGTGCGCCAGTGCATTTTTGTTCTAGCGCACTTCAAGTGCGCCAGCTATCCCAGCCTGTTTTTCTGATTTTTCTGCCCAACTTCTATCGTCCATAACTTCCTCATACGTTATCCATTTTACGCAAACTCGGACTCTATCTCAAGCAGAATTCCGAGACGAATGCAATGGCATAAACCGTTTCACCTAATTCTTCTTTTAAAAAGTTAATTATTCTTTAATTATCTCTTATGTTATGTTTTAAAATTACAGGGTGTTATAAAGAATCCCTCTTTGATATGGCCATAAGCGACCGAGAATTCCCACCTCGTTGGGTATTTACCCTAAATGCACTAATGAAGGTCTTAAGCGATTGACTTGGATGTCCACCTCATTGGTTAGATATTTTTTGTTCATGTGAATATTTGTGTGTTTCATAGACATTCCTTGATATATGTAACCTGCTAAATCTAGGGTATGATCTTTAAGTAAATACTATATTTCAGTCACATAGGACTATGTTTTGACCCCTCTCCTCAACATATCCAACAAGTCAACAGGTAGGTTAGATTATGTGGACGAAGCAATGATGGAGGCTAAAGACAAAAATGGAGATATTATGCTATTATTAGTTATCACTGTTGTACTGCTTATGGGAACTTTTGATAATGAGTATATTGATGCACGTATGGAATAATTGTATGTTTACAATTTGTGTTTGAGTTACGTGGAT
This sequence comes from Allium sativum, assembly GCA_030737875.1. Lineage (NCBI taxonomy): Eukaryota > Viridiplantae > Streptophyta > Magnoliopsida > Asparagales > Amaryllidaceae > Allium > Allium sativum. Next base: position 573,364,556 of record CM060909.1, on the reverse strand, counting down.
TTTTGAAGAAAATGGTACATCATATTTTGGTATTATATTTTCTCGTTCCTCTATGTGAGATTTCCATAATGCAATGTCTATATATTATTATCTACGTTAATGTAATTCCTTACAGGAACCAGCGACCCGTTTAGAGTGGCTCTAAGTTTCGATGGGCATTTTCTTGGTTAAAATTTAGGCTCATTCCGGGCGGGTTGTTACATTTGGTATCAGAGCATATCCTACCCGATTACGCGAATATATATATATATATATGTATGAGAGGCGTACTTGTTCTTTTGATAAAGGATTTTCTAAAGTTTTACTATATATATATATATATGTATATACAAATATTTAAAGTACGCATATCTTTAGAAAAGAGCATCTATAAGTCTTTTTAGGAAGGGCATTAAATTCTACAAATAATCTAGAGACCATGTAGTAATACAGAGACCCCCTTGTCAATTTAGATACCTCTAAGCATTGGTAAGTGTCCGTTAGGTGAACAATTAGTATGGATCAAATTGAGAAATATGTCTGGTGTAACGACCCGTGTTTTGGCCGTCAAATATTTAATTTAATTTATTATTTTAAATATTATATTTGGAGTATTAATGGATTTTTAATATTGAATTTGTTATTTAAAACGAAGTTTGAACGTTATATTTTATTTATAATATAAAACGAGCTCGAAATCGCACGGTAGTTCGTAATATTTGGTTTTGAACTTCAACTGGTTATACAGGAGCCGATATAAGTCGGATTTCTGTGAAACGAGAAACGTTAGAACCGTGTTGATGATAATTTGCATATGAAAGAGAAGAATCCATATTCTTATTGTAAATTGTTAGTTATGGCCAAATTAAAAAAATTAAATAGTCGCTATGGAAAATCGTTATTTAAAATATACGCGTTAAAATAGCCGTTTTGCAAACGGACTCAGATTTCGATGAAATCAGTTTCATTAGAACTGTATCGTTAAATTATTGTACGGTTTTGAATGGCGTGGCAAACCGATGTCGTATGTGACCACGGTAGCCAGAAACGCCCGTTCAATTTCTATAGCACGTAATTAATTTAATAAAGTGTTATTTTGGTATAACTTGAACAGACGATCGAATTAGGCCGTGAAACCAATTCCGTTGAGTTCGTATCGTCAATTTGAGTCAGGATAGGTATATAGTTTGTTATTTTTGGAGACCGTGCAATTGGGTGTCCAGAATGGCATTGCGGTGCACGTAAAAATAGCCTACCGGGGAAACAGTCTCAGAATGCGACGAAACTGGTCCCGTTGGGTTCGTATTGAAGAATTATTATAAGACCGCAAGGTTTCAAGTTGATTTGATTTATATGGTGATCGTGAAAATTTTAAACGCGTGTTTATTTCTGGTTTTATAAAGGAAATTTTTTCATACGACCTCGGATTTCGATGAAACTTGTCCCATTGGATCCGGAATACCTTTTTATATTAAGATTAGTCTTTTTATCAGTAAACATAAATCATTTATTGTAATTTTATCGTGTTACTTGAGGATGAAGTATCGGGTAATATTATTTAATAACCTAATATAATTAAACAATTTCTTGTATAACCACGCTCAGCCTCCCTCAGTTTCCAACTACACCGGTACTTTACTCTTTCTTTTAGCTGTATTCAGTACATGCTGTGTTCAAATCAGTCTACCCGTATACCCGTATGTACCTAGCAGACAAGAAAACACATCTCTTCAGAACGCAGTAAGCCAACCTACCCATGTTCTTTCTCTTCACTGTCCTCTACAGCACAAGCATAGTTTATAAAATATACAAGCTATGAAAACAAAAATCGCTGCTACCTGAAACTTGCAGGGAAAGAAAGTTAGAAAGATGCCATCTGCACCCTCCTACGCACATGGTAATTTCAGTCTAAAACATACAACCATCCTAATCTAAGAAAAACCATATAAATTGCTTGTTGCGCTCTACTATCAAGTACCAACAGCTACTCTAAAGAAGACGTCATTACTTGTACAGACCTTAGATTTGTACACCGCAGTGCTGAAACATTCCATCAAAAGCCCTGCCTACCCTAAATTATTTGTGAATATAGTTAAAATACGCATCTAATCTATTTAACGATGCACATGCACCTGTTTTGTCCAATCACCTACTGGTGTACCTATTTCTTTAGACAACATAAAATCAAACTGTTCATGTACTGACCTTGGAAACAAAAATCGTGGCCACCACGATTGTCTTCAATATAAATAGATGCAGTCTCTTCTTTTTAGTAACTCATAACAAAAACTTCTTTCCTAAATAATACTATTATATGAAAGAAGTATTTCTACAAGCAACGATGGGATGAACTGGCATTGTAACTCGCGTTTAAATCATGTTTAGGAGGTTAGAAGCAAAACCATATGTAAAAAGGAAGGAACAGAAGGGAGGACAGCATCATGGGAAGGCCGCATGAATTCAAAACTTTGAAAGTGGAAGAACTGGGTTGTTTTGTAACTTTTGTTGATGGGCCTCTAGGGAGGAGTTTGCATGTGGTTTGGATGGGAAATGAGTACAAAGCAATGCATGGGGCATTTGCAGATTGGTTTCGATATTGGACGAAAAGAAAAAAAAGAAAACAAAGCAGCGTGGCTTACTGCTTTGAGGGGAGGTGACGTTGTGGAAAGCCTGCATGGGAGAATGCTTGAATTGGTTACATGAGAAGAAAGGAAGAGGTTCATGCGTGAGGAGGGGTTCAGCAGTGCGTTGATGGAAACAGTTTTAACGAGGAAAAAAAAACTGGTAAGGGGGGGGGGAGGAGCTTGCAGTTCCAGTTAGTGGGGAGGGAAATAAGTTTGCATGAGTCAGAAAAAGGAATACTTGAAGGAGATGGGAAGGTGGACATTTAGCATGTGGATGGTCTGAAGCATGAAAGAGGGATGAACAGTGAACTGGAAAGTGATAGAGTTGGAGGAAACAAGTGGCGTCATACCCGTATCGACGGACACGACAGATGAAACTGGTTCAAATGGAGTTGACAGCTCTTGCGTTTTTTAATTAAATTAAGCATCAGTTTAATTTAATTAGAGCGGGCAGTTTCAGCGTTGAATGGAATCAAGGTGATTTAAACTCACTCAGTATTTTTCCCATTTATATTTTATATAAATTGGGTATTTTTATATTGTGTGTGCTCTGTTTGCTATGGTTGACTGTTCGCTAGTTTATATTCTATTTATTTATTTAACTGATGAAATTAAACCGTCGTTTAATTTCAGTGAAATACCAAATCGTTATTCGAACGATTGGTCCCAATTAAGGTAACTTACCTTATGGGTTACGTTTATTTATAAACGTGTTTGATTATCTAAATTGTTTGAATTGTTTGATCTGATTAAATTGTTTGGAAAATTGGTTGATGTGAAATTGTTGTTATTTACTATTCTATATCAGCTAAATGGAATTAACTGATCTGTTGGAGCTAACCAGTTGAATACAAGGAAGGACAAGTTGGAGGGATCCAACCGGATTCCTCAAATATGTTATTTATTTTCATATTATCATATAGGAACTATTCTGTTTGGGTGATTGATTGGATTTGTGATCATTTGTTGGAAATTCAACATGTGTTGTGTTTTAAGCAATGGGCTATATTGGTTGGGTAATCGGCAGCTAATGGCCTTAGCAAATCGTTCTGTTTACATTGATTCACCGTTAGGTGAGTCGATAAAGACAAAGCTATAAAATTTATTTTTAACTAAAGATAGAAATTTTAGAATATATATTTTAATTAAAAACTTATTTAAAAGGGAAGGAAATATTTATATTTATAATGAAGTGTAAATTGTTTTTTAAAAGTGAAAACTAATGTTAATCAGAATTGTAAAGGTGAGAATAACAAAGTTAATGTAACGGTTAAATTTGGATAATTTTGTTGTTGAGAAACAATTTAATGGAATTATTTAAATTAATTAATTATATTAATTAATTTAAAGAGAAAACGAATTGGCATCTATTAATAAGATAATCGTGGTTTGAGTAAATAAATTGACTCTTAGTTGGATTGATTTCTAAATTAGTATGTTTTGAATAGGAAATATTTTCATGAACATTGTTTTGATTGTAATAAGATTTTAAAAAGGGATTTACTGGTTATTTTAGTGAATAAAGTAATTAACTATCTATGCAGTTAATGGTTGAAATAGAACATTATTGTAATTAATAATAATTTAGAGAATTACTTTTTGATGGGAATTTATTTAAAAGTAATCTAAGTTAAAAAGAAACTTTTAAGCAAATACTCTAGCTTTAAATAAATGTTACTTAATTGTTTGAATTAAGAAACAGGAAATTCAGATGAAGGAGTTTGATGATAAGCCAGAGTTATATAAGAGATATTTGAGGTGTTATATCGTTAATTCTAAATTAACGTTATTTAAGAATGTGATTAAGCAGGAAAATTGAAATAGGATTTCCAAAGCATGAAATATTGAGCAGCTGTGAAAGGAGTTTGGTTAAAGAGGTCGAGTTAAAAGTGGTGTGATTTAAAGAAGTTATTTAGTTAAATTGAGAAACGATGGTATATTATAAAAGGAGATTTTGAAAAGGGTAATATGGTTTATGGAATCGTATTTTTGAATTAAATCGTTAAATAGAATTTGAGTCGATTAGAAAGATATATTGGGTTTTGGATTACAACTTGTATCTGTCCAAAGATATGAACGTTATTGGTCAAGGTCTGAGAGGTAATTAGAATACCCCAACTTGAACAACATCAGGATTATCTGAAGATGATATTAGTTGGTAATCGTATATTGGATTGGTTTGGAGAACATTAGTATATAAGAATCAAATATCGTATTGTAAATATTTAAGAGTTAGAAGTTTTAATTACTCAGAAGTGAGTTTACATAAAAGGGCCAAGTGATGCCGAATATGGAACCAGTGAACTCATTGGGTCGTCATGTTTGAAACACTGTTTATTTTGATAGTTAAATCACCGACTATCATATTTGTCCAATACGATTGTTGGTACGGAAAGACCGGGATCGAATTTACATTCGAAAACCATTTCAACCAAAAATACGTGAAGAGATCAAGAGATGATCGAGGTGGAGCGTTGAAGACCGTAGATCTTCATAAACGGAAGAGCCACTAAAATTCTCTGCCTTGCAAACAGAGATAAGTTGCTGTCGTGATTGGAATCAATGGGTTGCAAGGACTTCTCGCTACTGATCCATAGGGGGATTCCTATATTGGGTGCGGTAGGAGAGTACCTTCGGTTCATCCTGTTCCTGGATGACTTGTATGGATGAGTGTCTGACAGAGTATCTCCAGATGGTCACGTATATTGATTTCTTCAACTGTACCAAGAGTGGAAGCGGAGAAAGAAACTTCTTTTAGCTAACACATAATGTATTGTTGAGGACGTCAATCAGTGATTTGACGGATTTGACGATGTGGCATTCGAAGTGAATCTGGTGTGATGATAAAGCGTGGCCTCAAGCCTCATCAACCGGGAAAATGACCAAAAATCGGGCAGGCAACATGGCTATGTGGGTCGCTCCCATTAGGGTGTATAATCACCTATCTAGAGAAATTCCTTTTGCTTCTTTAATCTATCAATGCTGTCCCTTTCTGGGAAGACGGTGGGTCGCTCCCAACCGTTGGTGATATACATTCGATACACTCAAGCGAAATGAGTGGTCGGTCATGTGAGGGCCGGGTTACAAGACGTTCTTGTTGAACCCAGTGTATTCGCCTCTAGAGATACACGATCGGCAGGTGGTCCCATACCTTGTCATAGTCGGAATCCAATCTCCAATAAGCGCCCGCGGTTTTGATTGTATACTATATATGTAGAGCGTGAGATGCAAGCGTTCCACTAGATTGATATTTACTTGTAATTAGACATTATTATAATATCAGACAAGATATTTGTTTCAAAAATGGTTTGGGTTATCATAAGGTAAAAACTGTCCGTGTTTATGTGTGGATTGGTCTTACGATTACCCTTTTGCTTTCTAAAGGATTTTAACTTAAAAATCAAGTTGTGTGATATCTTAATACTGTGCGAGATTATCTCACTTTGGTTTACCAGACTGACCCGGTGTTTTGTAAATGCTCGGGTTAGCCCGGGGTATACAGGTTCAGGTTATCGAAAGCTGTGAAGAAACGAGATGGAAGAGTCCAGACATATGATACTATTCTGCTGTGTGTTGCATATGGGACAGATTTTATAACTGTCCAAAAATGTTGATATTCTCTGATATTGTAAGTATTTTAAAGCTCTCAATAAAATTATCTATGTATTATATTTTGTTCCGCTGCGATGTGAGACCGTGTTGTGTTGGTTCTTCTTCTTCTTCTATTATAATATTTCTTTCTTTCTTATCTCACCCTCTAATTTCTTTCTAATAACGTCCAGTATTTTCCGTATTGGAAGGTCGACATGAGTTACGGTAAAGGTATTCATGTCGATTTCTGGGGCCGAAAATCCGCTGGTCGTTACAGTTGTATCAGAGCTATTGGTTTAGTGATAACCTTGGCTCTGTGATGCAACTCGATAGAGATAGGGTTAGTAATACCCTAGATTGAGTTGAGTGTATATATTTGAGAGCACGTATTCGTAATTTGAATATAAAATTATTTTTAAATTATTTAGAAAATGGGATAAATAAAATAATTTTCCCTGAATTATACTTTGTGGTAATTAATTTAAATTGTTGACTAGTTGTTTGAAATTTGTATTGCCTTGGTTGATTGGTTTGAATGTGTCTGATTACTAGGTTGGATTGTACCAATCGAAGGGCATTTCAAATTTGAAATGTGAAATGTGGAAATTTAACTCATGTTGGGTTGGATAAATCGTATGAATTAAATTTGCATTGAAATATTGAAATAAAATATAACTTTAAGTCAACACCAGTTTGAATTGAGTTGAGAAGTAGAAATACCCAAATGGAATTATTTTGGATTATTTGGTTGAGATTGATTGCATAAATAGGGATTTAAAAGTTGAATGAACTTGATTGAAACTAGTCTGTAATAGAGTTGATTTATTGAGACAAATCTAGGATGGTATGGATATTTGAAACTAATCGATATTGTTTTGAAACTAATGAAGTTCATTAGAGTTGAGAACAGGTGCAGAGGAGCTAATTTATCTTTAAACTATGCCAAAGAAGATTATGCAGTTAATAAATCCAGTCTGATTGGAGCTGCATAGTAATTGAGCAAGCTAGCTTATTGTTAATCGTTTATCGCGTAATAACGCTCGCAAAAAGGTACGCCTATGCAGAATATGAAATTTTGGTTTTTATTTGGGTTTTGAATTTGGTTTTTGAATTTTTCCGACCCTGTTGGTTGATGGATATATATTTCTTGAACCTGCGATTTTGCAGATGTCCTCCGTACAGGGGAGACTCTGCCAATTTTTTTTCAAAATTTAAGGTGTTAGAAATTTTTTGAAGATTTTTAGAAAATTCTTTTATTTGAATTAAATTGTTTCACAACCAATTAGATCGGTTTTGGAAATTAAAAGTCGAGTTTCAAATTTATTGTTTTTAATGATAATAGGTTTGTAATATTCTTTCTTACCTTAGCAATTTTGAGGACGAAATTATTTAAGGGGGGAAGAATGCAACGACCCATGTTTTGGCCGTCAAATATTTAATTTAATTTATTATTTTAAATATTATATTTGGAGTATTAATGGATTTTTAGTATTGAATTTGTTATTTAAAACGAAGTTTGAACGTTATATTTTATTTATAATATAAAACGAGCTCGAAATCGCACGACAGTTCGTAATATTTGGTTTTGAACTTCAACTGGTTATACAGGAGCCGATATAAGTCGGATTTCTGTGAATCGAGAAACGTTAGAACCGTGTTGATGATAATTTTCATATGAAAGAGAAGAATCCATATTCGTATTGTAAATTGTTAGTTATGGCCAAATTAAAAAAATTAAATAGTCGCTATGGAAAATCGTTATTTAAAATATACGCGTTAAAATAGCCGTTTTGCAAACGGACTCAGATTTCGACGAAATTAGTTTCATTAGAACTGTATTGTTAAAATATTGTACGGTGTTGAATGGCGTGGCAAACTGATGTCGTATGTGACCACGGTAGCCAGAAACGCCCGTTCAATTTCTATAGCGCGTAATTAATTTAATAAAGTGTTATTTGGGTATAACTTGAACAGACGATCGAATTAGGCCGCGAAACCAATTACGTTGAGTTCGTGTCGTCAATTTGAGTCAGGATAGGTATATAGTTTGTTATTTTTGGAGACCGTGCAATTGGGTGTCCAGAATGGCATTGCGGTGCGCGTAAAAATAGCCTATCGGGGAAACAGTCTCAGAATGCGACGAAACTGGTGCCGTTGGGTTCGTATTAAAGAATTATTATAAGACCGCAAGGTTTCAAGTTGATTTGATTTATATGGTGATCGTGAAAAATTTAAACGCGTGTTTATTTCTGGTTTTATAAAGGAATTTTTTTCATACGACCTCGGATTTCGATGAAACTTGTCCCATTGGGTCCGGAATACCTTTTTACATTAAGATTAGTCTTTTTATCAGTAAGCATAAATCATTTATAGTAATTTTATCGTGTTACTTGAGGATGAAGTATCGGGTAATATTATTTAATAACCTAATATAATTAAACAATTTCTTGTATAACCACGCTCAGCCTCCCTCAGTTTCCAACTACACCGGTACTTTACTCTTTCTTTTAGCTGTATTCAGTACATGCTGTGTTCAAATCAGTCTACCCGTATACCCGTATGTACCTAGCAGACAAGAAAACACATCTCTTCAGAACGCAGTAAGCCAACCTACCCATGTTCTTTCTCTTCACTGTCCTCTACAGCACAAGCATAGTTTATAAAATATACAAGCTATGAAAACAAAAATCGCTGCTACTTGAAACTTGCAGGGAAAGAAAGTTAGACAGCTGCCATCTGCACCCTCCTACGCACATGGTAATTTCAGTCTAAAACATACAACCAACCTAATCTAAGAAAAACCATATAAATTGCTTGTTGCGCTCTACTATCAAGTACCAACAGCTACTCTAAAGAAGACGTCATTACTTGTACAGACCTTAGATTTGTACACCGCAATGCTGAAACATTCCATCAAAAGCTCTGCCTAACCTAAATTATTTGTGAATATAGTTAAAATACGCAGCTAATCGATTTAACGATGCACAGGCACCTGTTTTGTCCAATCACCTACTGGCGTACCTATTTCTATAGACAACCTAAAATCAAACTGTTCATGTACTGACCTTGGAAACAGAAATCGTGGCCACCACGATTGTCTTCAATATAAATAGATGCAGTCTCTTCTTTTCAGTAACTCATAACAAAACCTTCTTTCCTAAATAATACAATTATTTGAAAGAAGTATTTCTACAAGCAACGATGGGATGAACTGGCATTGCAACTTGCGTTTAAATCATGTTTAGGAGGTTAGAAGCAAAACCATATGTAAAAAGGAAGGAACAGAAGGGAGGACAGCATCATGGGAAGGCCGCATGAATTCGAAACTTTGAAAGTGGAAGAACTGGGCTGTTTTGTAACTTTTGTTGATGGGTCTCCAGGGAGGAGTTTGCATGCGGTTTGGATGGGAAATGAGTACAAAGCAATGCATGGGGCATTTGCAGTTGGGTTTCGATATTGGACAAAAAGAAAAAAAAGAAAAAAAAGCAGCATGGCTTACTGCTTTGAGGGGAGGTGACGTTGTGGAAAGCCTGCATGGGAGAATGCTTGAATTGGTTACATGAGAAGAAAGGAAGAGGTTCATGCGTGAGGAGGGGTTCAGCAGTGCGTTGATGGAAACAGTTTTAACGAGAAAAAAAAAACTGGTAAGGGGGGAGGGGGAAGGAGCTTGCGGTTCCAGTTAGTGGGGAGGGAAATAAGTTTGCATGTGTCAGAAAAAGGAATACTTGAAGGAGATGGGAAGGTGGACAGTTAGCATGCGGATGGTCTGAAGCATGAAAGAGGGATGAACAGTGAACTGGAAAGTGATAGATTTGGAGGAAACAAGTGGCGTCATACCCGTATCGACAGACACGACAAATGAAACTGGTTCAAACGGAGTTGACAGCTATTGCGGTTTTTAATTAAATTAAGCATCAATTTAATTTAATTAGAGCGGGCAGTTTCAGCGTTGAATGGAATCAAGGTGAGTTAAACTCACTCAGTATTTTTCCCATTTATATTTTATATAAATTGGGTATTTTTATATTGTGTGTACTCTGTTTGCTATGGTTGACTGTTCGCTAGTTTATATTCTATTTATTTATTTAACTGATGAAATTAAACCGTCGTTTAATTTCAGTGAAATACCAAATCGTTATTCTAACGATTGGTCCCAATTAAGGTAACTTACCTTATGGGTCATGTTTATTTATAAACGTGTTTGATTATCTAAATTGTTTGAATTGTTTGATCTGATTAAATTGTTTGGAAAATTTGTTGATGTGAAATTGTTGTTATTTACTATTCTATATCAGCTAAATGGAATTAACTGATCTGTTGGAGCTAACTAGTTGAATACAGGGAAGGACAGGTTGGAGGGATCTAACCAGATTCCTCAAATATGTTATTTATTTTCATATTTTCATATAGGAACTATTCTGTTTGGGGGATTGATTGGATTTGTGATCATTTGTTGGAAATTCAACATGTGTTGTGTTTTAAGCAATGGGCTATATTGGTTGGGTAATCGGCAGCTAATGGCCTAAGCAAATCGTTCTGTTTACATTGATTCACCGTTAGGTGAGTCGATAAAGACAAAGCTATAAAATTTATTTTTTGCTAAAGATAGAAATTTTGGAATATATATTTTAAATAAAAACTTATTTAAAAGGGAAGGAAATATTTATATTTATAATGAAGTGTAAATTGTTTTTTTAAAGTGAAAACTAATGTTAATTAGATTTGTAAAGGTGAGAATAAGAAAGTTAATGTAACGGTTAAATTTGGATAATTTTGTTATTGAGAAACAATTTAGTGGAATTATTTAAATTAATTAATTATATTAATTAATTTAAAGAGAAAACGAATTGGCATCGATTAATAAGATAATCGTGGTTTGAGTAAATAAATTGACTCTTAGTTGGATTGATTTCTAAATTAGTATGTTTTGAATAGGAAATATTTTCATGAACATTGTTTTGATTGTAATAAGATTTTAAAAAGGGATTTACTGGTTATTTTAGTGAATAAAGTAATTAACTATCTATGCAGTTAATGGTTGAAATAGATCATTATTGTAATTAATAATAATTTAGAGAATTACTTTTTGATGGGAATTTATTTAAAAGTAATCTAAGTTAAAAAGAAACTTTTATGCAAATACTCTAGCTTTAAATAAATGTTACTTAATTGTTTGAATTAAGAAAAAGGAAATTCAGATGAAGGAGTTTGATGATAAGCCAGAGTTTTATAAGAGATATTTGAGGTGTTATATCGTTAATTCTAAATTAACGTTATTTAAGAATGTGATTAAGCAGGAAAATTGAAATAGGATTTCCAAAGCATGAAATATTGAGCAGCTGTGAAAGGAGTTTGGTTAAAGAGGTCGAGTTAAAAGTGGTGTGATATAAAGAAGTTATTTAGTTAAATTGAGAAACGATGGTATATTAGAAAAGGAGATTTTGAAAAGGGTGATATGGTTTATGGAATCGTATTTTTGAATTAAATCGTTAAATAGAATTTGAGTCGATTAGAATGATATATTGGGTTTTGGATTACAACTCGTATCTGTGCAAAGATATGAACGTTATTGGTCAAGGTCTGAGAGGTAATTAGAATACCCCAACTTGAACAACATCAGGATTATCTGAAGATGATATTAGTTGGTGATCGTATATTGGATTGGTTTGGAGAACATTAGTATATAAGAATCAAATATCGTATTGTAAATATTTAAGAGTTAGAAGTTTTAATTACTCAGAAGTGAATTTACATAAAAGGGCCAAGTGATGCCGAATATGGAACCAGTGAACTCATTGGGTCGTCATGTTTGAAGCACTGTTTATTTTGATAGTTAAATCACCGACTATCATATTTGTCCAATACGATTGTTGGTACGGAAAGACCGGGATCAAATTTACATTCGAAAACCATTTCGACCAACAAAAACGTGAAGAGATCAAGAGATGATCGAGGTGGAGTGTTGAAGACCGTAGATCTTCATAAACGGAAGAGCCACTAAAATTCTCTGCCTTGCAAATAGAGATAAGTTGTGATTCTGTCGTGATTGGAATCAGTGGGTTGCAAGGACTTCTCGCTACTAATCCATAGGGTGATTCCTATATTGGGTGCGGTAGGAGAGTACCTTCGGTTCATCCTATTCCTGGATGACTTGTATGGATAAGTGTCTGACAGAGTATCTCCAGATGGTCACGTATATTGATTTCTTCAACTGTACCAAGAGTGGAAGCGGAGAAAGAAACTTCTTTTAGCTAACACATAATGTATTGTTGAGGACGTCAATCAGTGATTTGATGGATTTGACGATGTGGCATTCGAAGTGAATTTGGTGTGATGATAAAGCGTGGCCTCAAGCCTCATCAACCGGGAAAATGACCAAAAATCGGGCAGGCAACATGGCTATGTGGGTCGCTCCCATTAGGGTGTATAATCACCTATCTAGAGAAATTCCTTTTGCTTCTTTAATCTATCAATGCTGTCCCTTTCCGGGAAGACGGTGGGTCGCTCCCAACCGTTGGTGATATACATTCGATACACTCAAGCGAAATGAGTGGTCGGTCATGTGAGGGCCGGGTTACAAGACGTTCTTGTTGAACCCAGTGTATTTGCCTCTAGAGATACACGATCGGCAGGTGGTCCCATACCTTGTCATAGTCGGAATCCAATCTCCAATAAGTGCCTGCGGTTTTGATTGTATACTATATATGTAGAGCGTGAGATGCAAGCGTTCCACTAGATTGATATTTACTTGTAATTAGACATTATTGTAATATCAGACAAGATATTGGTTTCAAAAATGGTTCGGGTTATCGTAAGGTAAAAACCATCCGTGTTTATGTGTGGATTGGTCTTACGATTACCCTTTTGCTTTCTAAAGGATTTTAACTTAAGAATCAAGTTGTGTGATATCTTAATACTGTGCGAGATTATCTCACTCTGGTTCACCAGACTGACCCGGTGTTTTGTAAATGCTCGGGTTAGCCCGGGGTATACAGGTTTAGGTTATCGAAAGCTGTGAAGGAACGAGATTGAAGAGTCCAGACGTATGATACTATTCCGCTGTGTGTTGCATATGGGACAGATTTTATAACTGTCCAAAAATGTTGATATTCTCTGATATTGTAAGTATTTTAAAGCTCTCAATAAAATTATCTATGTATTATATTTTGTTCCGCTGCGATGTGAGACTTTGTTGTATTGGTTCTTCTTATTCTTCTATTCTAATATTTCTTTCTTTCTTATCTCACCCTCTAATTTCTTTCTAATAACGTCCAGTATTTTCCGTATGGGAAGGTCGACATGAGTTACGGTAAAGGTATTCATGTCGATTTCCGGGGCCGAAAATCCGCTGGTCGTTACATCTGGCTTTTGCTGAGAAACATCTTTAATTATTGACATAAAATTAAAGAATAGAGCTATGAATGTCTAAGATTTCAAAGCAATGTTAAACGGTTAGAAAGGAAAGTATTAATGGATTTATCAAGACCATTTTTAGCATGAATATTTGGAAGAGATGTTAAAAATGTCCATAAGAATGAGTAATATTTAAAATGGTTTGAATGGACATAATGGACATTTGTTAGGAATGTGTAGGGATGGGAAAAATTAAAGAATACGGAAGAAAAGGGTTAAGACAAGATACAGACTTCCGTAAATGAAGATATCAACCTTTGCCGAAAAGATTGTAGGTGCGGTAGGAAAATTTAAAAGGATAAATATATTTTCCTAATCGACAAAGAAATGAAAAGCTTACAAATATAGGAATTTTACGAAATATACTTCCTTAGAATAGTGTGTTAGAAGATTTAAATAAAAGACCAAGAATATTTAGAAACCCATCAAAATGAATTTTTGACATACTACAAGAACTATTTGAAAGAGGAAATTTGTGAAGAACTGTTAACTTCTTGTATATGGGCTAGAATTATATAATAACTCCAATTGAAAGAAAACAATTGGAGTTATAAATGTTCATTAGTTCTTCAATTAGACAAATAATAAATATGAGTTTTAGCACAGACAAAAGATGAAAAGTTAATTGTAGATGTTTGTAAATAAGAGCTTTAATGTAACAACCCGGAAAATCAGAACCAATTTAAAAAATTTATTTTGACAATTTTAATGAATTATGAATATTTAAAATGATTAGTTTTAAATAATAATGACGAGAAATTTATTTTGAATAGAATTAGAACGTATATATTTATTTGAATCGACGGTAGAATATAAATATTTATTTTAATTATAAAAGCAATTGAAAATGGCGCGGTAGTTTGAAAATTCGATTTCAAATTTCAAATGAATGTACATGATTCAAAATAAACCGGATTTTAGTGAAACTAAAAATATTAGAATCTATTTGAAAATATCTTTCCAATGAATTTGAAAAATCAAAATTTCATAGCGGGAATAAAAAGTTATGTTCAGTTGAAAATTCAGAAAAGTTGCTGTGGAATTTATATATATTTTAATATATATAAAGCCCTTAAAAATAGCCATTTTGCAGACGACCTCCGTTTTCGACGAAACCACTTTTGTTGGATCCGGAATGTCAAGTTATTGTTGGATTCCAAAATTCATAATTTTTGGGATTAATATGTGAGCGTGGCAAAAGAATACGTGTTTTGATAGTTTTATTCAATTTGGATCGACTAGAAAATGACCGTATTTCAAACGGTCTCCAAATTCAACAAAATTAGTTTTGTTAGGACCATATCATCAAAACATAGCTAGATTTATTTTTTTGGAATTTTTGGAGTCAGTATGTGGTCCCAGTAAATTAAAATGTACGTTAAAATTCAATATATTGATTCATATTTTAATTTTGAGAAAAACTGATGGAAACAGCCGAATTAGCATACGAAACATATCCCATTGTGTTCAAAATAAGGGTAATTAGCTGTGGACGACAGTCGGGGGGTTCGATTTGGAGTTCAAAATAAAAAGTTACTTTTTGGGATTTAGTTAAATTAAATATATATTATTATCCTTGGCCAACCCCTTATCTCCTCAGCCCCCGTTCATTTCAAAATTGAAAAAAAAGAGAAAAACCTAAATCTAAAACCCGTCTCCCCTACAGCCACCCATCGTCCCCTCCGCCCAACCGCCACCCGCCTCTAGCGCCTCTGCCACACCCCATGCTCGCCGCCTCTTCCCCCTCCTTCTCGATTGTAATGACCCGGACTTTTTACACATCACTGACAGTATTTGATCGTAAATACTTATGTGTAAATATGAGTTTAAATTTCAAACTTTAAAATTTCTAATACATGTTAAGATTTGAATGATAGAACTTGAATAAGCACAGCACTTACAAAACACTTGTTTTTGCTATGCATAGATTATAGTATGATGTGTTATAGCGTTTGTTTAAAATCTATTTTCTTATGTATTGTTTATAACAATTGTATATAGCATTTTAAAATGCCATTTTCACTTGTGTTTGTTTTATTTCAAAGGGTATTTTTAAAAGCCTTATACCTTTAAGTTAAATTCTAGTTTTTTCCGCAAAGCATATTTCTACCAAAAAGGCTTGTTAAAATCATAGTTTGGTGGCCAAAGCAAGATTCAACAAAAACATGCATATTTCATTTAAACATCAAAATGAATACCCTATTTACTTGCATTCTCTTGCAAACATGATTTCATAAACAATACCTACACCTAGTTGCAACTACACAAGAAAAGCCTATACTAGAAACTACTCTAGAACAAGGATTTGAAAGCTTGTACACTTCACATGGCAATGTTTCTTGATTTCAACATTTTCAGTTTTTAAATCTTTTCATGTTTGTTTTCTGAAAATTTCTCTTCTTATGTTCCCAAAAACACTTGCATTTTTATCAAGATATATGTACTAAAAGACCACCAAAACTTGTACAAACAAACATGTTTCTTTACTACCCTTGATAAGCCTAAAGAAATGTTTTTTTAAGTTTTTCTTTGCACAAACAATGTCCTGGCCGTGAGCACAAATGTGCAGGAAATTTCAGAGTTTTGTTTGCCTTGAAAGCCAAGGCATTTGTGTTTTATAATTGTTGTTAAATCAGCACATGTTGGGTGAAAAAGAGGCGGCTAATGCATGTGAAAAACTGAGCATAGTTGAGACATTTAGGACTTCTATATTTGGCTAAAGTCATATGATAGAATTAGTAAAGGACATGCGGTACAAGGTGCATTTAAGTGATAAGTTCTAAGTGCACCAATAGGGAAGTCTTGCACAGAAATATCTCATGAGAAATGGCTGCTAAAGCCATGTGAATCCTAGGTAGGTGTGTGATGTTTGAAATAGTATTTCTTTTATTGTCTTCCAATGGCCATCAAAAACAGAATACTGTTTTTTTGTCTCTTCATTCATAACCAGCATTTAATGCACTTCATATTTTATTGTTTTTCTTCTACTATATAAAGACATGGCATGCATCACTTTCATTCACACATTCATACACTCTCTAGCAAAGAAAACAGTAGAAGAAATCAGAGAACTTCAAAGCTAGGTGAGTAAATATTTTTTTAAAACTCTTTATTGTTTTTCCTGTGATTGATATAGGAATAAATTTGGTTGGTGTGATCATGTGTATGTGTTATTACTTAAAGTTACCTGTTGTTTGCTCAAACATTGGTTGTTTTGGAACTTAAGTTTCGGGTAGCAAGTATTTATATAATGGTATTATGCTGTATAAGTTAGAGTTCTGTTTCTTCCCTGTTTTGAATTTTTTACACCCAAGAACTCGATCTGTCAATCCAGGTGAGGGGTAAAAGTTGTGATGATGCTTTGATTTCTAAGAACCATTTTAGAAGCCTAAAATAAGTTAGAAGTATTTAAAACATTTTAAACATACACTGTGTTTAAAACTAGAGAACACAGAAATTGGCCTTGTCAACTCTTTGTAGGATCCAAAATTCAAAACTGTTGTTAAATCAAAACAATTACATAAATCAAACCCTAGATGGAAGTGATGATTTTTAAAAAGGGTTTTATGATTTTTAGTGATATATATGAACAAGAATTTCAAGTTGATCAGAAAACACAAGCCGGCAAATTTCCGATCATCTGGAACGTCGGAGACCGTGGGGTTGAAGGTGAAGGTTCCTCGAGGATCAAACAACCTAGGAAAAATACCAGATAATTTTTCTAATGTTTGGGCTTTGGGAAATCGATGGATTTAGGGCAACGGTGTATGTTTGGGTTCGGGTTTTTCTTCTTTGAACTGCGCTTCGACGGAGCAGCTAGGGAGGTGCGATCAAGGGGGGTCCGGTGCGCCTGGGTCTGGTGATGGTGCGGTGGCAAGGCGGTGGTGGCTGGTGGCCCCGACAAGGCGCCGTAGCTCCTTTCCCCGATGATGACAGTTCGTGAAATTTTGGGTGGCATGGTGATTTTGAGATCGACGTCGAGATGGGACCGGTGGAGCTCGTCGACGTGATCAGGGAGGAAGAACTGATTTGCGTGGCCGGTCGCTGGTGGGTGGAGGCGCCGGAACCGAGTGTTTACGTGCACAGCCGACGTGATCGAGGAAGAAGAGGAATGCCGTGGTTTTTGGCTTGAGATACCGTGATCCTGGAGTTGGCACTTTGGCTTGGTAGTTGGATTTGGCACTTTAGTTTTAGTTTGGCACTTGGGTGATTAGTAGTTTTGGCACTTTGGGTTTTACCAGCTTGGTACTTTGCTTTTTACCTTGGCACTTTGGTTTCCAGGTTTTGGCACTTGATTTATGTGATGTTGGCACATGTTTTGGTAATGAAACTTAGTTTGGTACTGGTACTTTAGTTTGGTACCTTAAGTTTTAAACTTTAGTTTAATATCAAAATCCAAAATGATTTTGTAAGTAATTATAAAAAGGAAAGTAAAAGTAAAATAAGATTTTTATACTTTAGGTTATTTAAGTTTTAAATAATATTATAAATTATATCATAATTGAAATAAACAAAGAGGAATGATAATAAACATTTTTATTTAAGCCAAGTAAAAGGGAACAAGTGAATCAGGATTCGATGATTATTGTCAAGAAATACATGAATAAGTTTAATTAAAAAAATAGTTTTTAATTAACTTTATCTCATATATAAATAATTATAGTATAATTTGAATTTTTTTATTTAAGCAAATTAAATAGTAATAAGTTGTATACGCTAAAATTTACAAGTTCAAATCTATAAGTAAAAAATCCCTGATAATATTATACTGTCTGAACTGGTATAAGCAAAAATAGTGTTTTATTCTATGTAGTTCGATAATTTAAAAAGAGGAAATTTTATTTAAATTATAGAAGAAGAAGATTTAGTTAAGGAATCAAAGGAAATTTGACAAAAGAGATATACAGTTTAAAAGCTGTAGATGAAAAATGAAATTTATAAATTTATTTCATTTATGAAGAATCAGAATTTGAGGTAGTTGACGAAAGATAAATTTCCGAAAGAATAATATAAGGATTCAATTTCAGAAGGGACAGACAAGATGGAAAGAAAAACCCGTGCAGCGCACACACTAAAATTGTCCAATTCTAAGTTATGATAAAAAATGCCAAATATAAGCAAGATGATCGTATACTGTTTGATTTGATTTTAATCATGTTAGATTGATAATTTAAAAGAAAATGTTCGTAATCATTTCAAAGTGGCCGGATTAATTTCCACTTTGATTTGATTAGATGCCGCGCGTTGGAGATGTCCAAACTGAAGACGACGGTGTGCAAGAAGATTATAAACAATATCTTCAGTCTGTTCAGTTCCATAACAAACCTGAATGGACGAGTGCCTGACAACGTATATCAGTCAGATTCAACACATCGAATTTACGTAAGTATATTACGTTGGTGGCGGAGAAATTCGTTTCTCTTAGCTTTATTGCCCGTGATATATTTGGGAAATCGTATGAGTATTTCTGACGGGTAGGACGATGTGGCATTCAACGGAAATGAATCAGTAATGGTGAAACGTAATCTAGCCTCAAGCCTCACACCCAAGAAATGACAAAAATCGGGCTGGCAGCATGGCTATGTGGGTTGCTCTCATTAGGGTGTAGTATCACATATCTAGAGAAATTCCTTTTGTTTCTTGATCTATTGATTATGCCCATGCGGGGATGGTTGCCGTACACAACCATCGGTGATATACATTCGATACACTCAAGAGAAATGAGTGGTCGGTCATGTGAGGGTCGGGTTGCAAGAAGTTCTTGTTGAACCCAGATGTATTTGCCTCTAGAGATACATCATCGGAAGGTGGACCCATACCTTGTCAGAGTTGGGAATCAAATTTCCCTAAGCGACAAGCGATTTTTATTTGTATACTATATCGGAAAATGTGAGATGCAAGCATTTTCCTAGATTCTAAATTATTTATGGAAACACCCAGACATTATGATAATATCTGTTTTCAAGTATACAAAGTGTTTTTGATCTCATAAGGTAAAAACCCGTTCCGTATTCACGGCGTGGTCTTATGAGATATTTTGATTTCTTTGAACTGTTTTAAAACTATTTACTCATACCAGCCCCCTGACTGACTCGGAGTTTATTTATTGTGTTTTCCCTTAAACTCTTGGGTATTCATAACGCTTGTTATGAATATTCAAGTGAATCAGGATGTTGAACTTATGATGCTGAATGGAGATTATCAGTGTGCTGACCTACCTATCTACCTACCTATTGTATAATTATAAGTTTGCCAATTAGTAGTGAATGTTATGTATAATTACTGATGTACTAGAAATGGGTTGTATTACTAGTCATATGATGTTCTGTTGTATCCTGTACTGTTGTGTAATATTATAAAGTATTATCTTTTGTGAAAATTCCGCTGTGAGATTCTGATGTTCTGTGTTTATATCTTCTATCTAGTCTTATTTCTTAATAATGGCACGACTTCCGATGTGTTCGAAAGTTGGGTCGTTACAGTTGGTATCGGAGCTTAGGTTCTTGATTTCCTAGGCTTTGGGTGAGTGTGAGAGAGCATATTTTTATATAAAATTTAAAATGAACTTAAAACCACTTGGATGTTATACCTAGATTAGATATATCCTATCAAGTCCCGATTGACAACCTGTTATATTCAGGTGATCAAAATGAGTACCCGTGCACGAAGAGGTCGAGCTAGGGGATCTTCCACTTTTACTGGTTGTACTACTGGATCCCAAGACCAGGGTGAGACAGTAGAAGAAGTTGCACAAGTTCAACAGGATAAGAGCTTTGCGACTATTTGTAAGGAGTGTACGACTTTGGGAGGAAAGGTTTTCAAGGGAACTAAGTCTTTTACTGAAGTGCAAGCCTGGATGAGGTCTTGTGAAAGAATTTTCAAAGGGCTAAAGTTGAATGACGATCATAAGCGTCTTTTGGCATCATGGCAACTTCAAGAAGCGACTGCGATTTGGTGGGACGCTCAAACTGCTAATGTTCCCGAGGAAGATTTCACTTAGGACAAATTCAAAGAGGCATTTGAAGCTCAATTTTTGCCTGCTGCTGGAAAGACGAGGATGTATAGAGATTTTATCGATCTCAAGCAGGGATATATGAAAGTGTCAGAATATGAGAACAAATTCAACTAGCTTTCTTGTTTCGGGCCAGAACTGATTAACACTTCTCTTAAGAAGAATGAAATGTTCATAGCAGGGTTGAAAGATAGCCTGCAAGTTCAGATGATTGGACATCTCAAACTTCCATTCGTTGATCTAGTGGATATGGCTGTTCGTTATGAGGCACTGGAGAGTAAGAAGCTAGTGGCCAAAGCAGCACAGACAGGTGGTCCTAGTGGAGAGAATCCAAATAAGAGGAAATTCAATCCAAACTGGAACAACAACAACAAAGGGGTACCTAAGATGGGAGAAAAAGCTAAGGAAAGGTTCAAAGACACCAAATGCCATAACTGCTTGCAAAAAGGACACATTGCCAAATTCTGTACTAAACCAGCAGCAAAGAATCTACAACAAAACCAGCAACAACAACCATCTCAGCAACAGCAGCAAGGCCCTGGACATGCAATGGTGATGAAGAATCTGTGTTTCAACTATCATCAGCCTGGGCACTTGGTTAAAGACTGTCCACTCATGAAGAGGGCACAACAACCCAAGGTGTACGCTATCAAAAGTGAGCCATCGACTTCCCATGATGTGAAAGGTAAGGGAGTTCTCGAAGGTACTTTTGATTTAAATGGTATTGATGTTCGTGTTTTATTTGACACTGGCGCATCAAATAGTTTCATTTCATCTGGCACGGTAGGAAAATTCAGATTTACCCCAAAAATTTCCCCAAACCCAATTTGCGTAACTAATCCTATTGGCGGGAAAACTGAATTAAAAATGTATTGCAAAAATGTGGCGTCTCTCGTATCTTTCTCATTCCTTTCTCTTCGATTTCTACATTTTGGATTTCAAAGGTTTTAATTTTATACTTGGGATAGACTGGTTGAGTAAATTCCAAGCTGAGATTAAATGTGATAAGGAGATCGTAACTTTGATAACCAATATTGGGAGCAAAGCTAGGATACCGTGTGGAAAACCCGGTATTTATATGTGTAGTTTCCTGTACGCTTTGGAGTCACTGCAAGAGAATTTGGAGACGTTAGAAGTAGTTAGAGATTTTGCCGACGTATTCGAAGAAGTTAAGAGTTTACCCCCACGTCGTGAGATAGAGTTTCACATTGATCTGATTCTAGGAGCCAGACCGATCGTTCAGCCAAAAAGACGAATGGCGCCAAAAGAAGTTTTGGGACTTGAGAAGCAAACTCAAGATTTGTTGGCCAGAGGATTGATCAGGCCAAGTTTTTCAAGTTGGGGTTCAGCTGTAGTTTTTGTGGCTAAGTTGGATGGATCACTAAGGCTGTGTGTTGACTAAAGGGAGTTAAATAAAGTGAACATCAAGAATAAGTATCCTTTGCCGCGTATCGATGATCTTTTTGATCAGTTGAATGGAGCTACGGTGTTTTCCCAAATGGATCTTGCTATAGGATTCCATCAATTGGGGATCGCCGAAGATAGTATTCCTTTAACTGCTTTTAGAGGTCCGGATTTCTTTTATGAATGGTTAATTATGCCATTCGGTTTAACCAACGCACCCGTGTATTTTGTGGACTTGATGAATCGTGTCTTTCGGAAGATCCTAAATAAGTTCGTCTTGGTTTTCATTGACGATATCTTGATCTTTTCAAAGACAGAAGAAGAACACCGATATCATCTTAAAGTGGTGTTGGAGACTCTGAGGACGAATGTTTTGAAGGCGAAGTTTTCTAAGTGTCATTTCTGGCAATTTGAGGTTAGATTCTTGGAGCACATTGTAAATGGAGATGGTATTTCTGTAGACCCGATCAAGGTTGAGGCAGTACAACAATGGAAGCAACCCAGAACACCAACGGAGGTCCGTAGTTTCTTGGGGTTAGCTGGATATTACAAGAGGTTTATCCAAGATTATTCTAAGATCTCTTCTCATTTGACCAAGCCGACTAAGAAGGGTGAGAAATTTATATGGACGTCGAAATATGAAGAATCATTCAAGGAGTTGAAGAAGAAATTGACAGAAGCACCAGTTCTTGCTGTTCCCGATGGGAAAAGTAAATTTGAGGTTTATACGGATGCTTGTGGAGTGGGACTCGGTGCAGTACTAATGCAGAATAGACGTGTGGTTGCATATGCTAGTAGACAATTAAAGATTCATGAGAAGAATTATGCTACACACGATCTAGAATTATTGGCGGTTGTTTTTGCATTAAAAATGTGGAGGCACTAGCTGTTGGGAGGGAAGTTTGAGATTTTCACAGATCACAAACCACTCAAATATCTGTTTTCTCAAAAAGATCTAAACCTGAGGCAACAGAGATGGTTGGAGTTCCTTGCGTCGTATGATTTGGATATTATCTATACGCCAGGAAAAGCAAATGTCGTAGCAGACGCTCTAAGTAGAAATGCGGTCTTATCCCTTCTAGAAGCTACACCAGCACTTCAAGGAAGGATAATGGCGAATCAACGGAGAGATGGAAATCTGGAGAAGTTAATTCAAGGAGTTATAAAAGGAGGGGAGTCAGATTTTGAGGTGGATGGCCAAGGTATTCTCAGGATCAATGGAAGACTATGTGTTCCAGATGTTGATGGACTAAGGCAATAAGTTTTGGAGGAATGTCATAAATTAAAGCTTAGTATTCATCAAGGGGTACACAAGATGTATAGGGATATGAGGCGAGTATTTTGGTGGCCTGGGATGAAGAAAGATATTCTGGCCTATGTGAATCAGTGTCTATGCTGCCAGCAGATAAAAAGTGATAACTAGAAGACAGCAGGGCTACTAAAACCTTTGGAAATTCCTACCTGGAAGTGGGAGATGATATCCATGGATTTTTTTGATGGTTTACCCAGGACCAGAAAGGGATATGAAGGAGTATGGGTAATAGTCGATCGACTGACAAAGAGTGCACATTTTATTCCTGTGAAATCAACTCGAACTGCAGCTTCGTTGGCCGGGATCTTTATAAGAGAGATTGTACGATTGCGTGGAATCCCGGTAAGTATTTTAAGTGATAGAGATCCTATTTTTACCAGCAAATTCTGGGAGGCACTCCAAACGACTTTGGGGACCAAACTGAACTTAAGTACCGCTTACCATCCCCAAACGGACGACCAGACTGAAAGGGTAAACAGGATTTTGGAAGATCTGTTGAGGGCGTGTATTTTGTACTTTGGAGGATCGTGGGAGGATCACCTACATCTAGTAGAGTTCTCCTACAATAACAGCTATCAGGTGATTATAGGCATGGCCCCATATGAGGCTCTCTATGGAAAACCGTGCAGGTCACCGACTTGTTGGGTAGAGTCAGGAAATAAGCTTGTTCTCGGACCAGATATGATTCGAGAAGCAACTGATAAGGTAGAATTGGTTAAAAGACGAATGAAGGAGGCCCAGGACCGACAGAAAAGCTATGCAGACCAAAGGCGAAGGGAACTGAACTTTTCTGTTGGAGACATTGTATTTGTGAAGATTTCACCGATCAAGGGAACGATCAAATTTGGTAAGGCAGGGAAGTTAGCTCCACGGTATGTGGGACCTTTCCGTGTTCTTGAGAACATTGGATCTCTTGCTTATCGGGTGGAATTACCAGAAAGGATGGTGGGAATTCATAATGTTTTCCATGTGTCTCATCTCCGAAAGTGTGTTCACGACCCATCTTTAATCCTAGAACCATCAGTTCAAGAAGATCTGGAGATAGAACCAAACTTGACGGTGGTTAGATATCCGGTCTATGTGGTGAACAAAGAAGAAAAGCAACTCTGGAATAAGGCCGTGAAACTACTCAAGATACAGTGGAGTGATAATCCATATGACTATACTTGGGAGACGGAGAAGCACATCAGGGAGTCCTATCCAGAGTTTGTTGTGGACTAGTTGTTTGTATGTTGTTTGGATATATGCTGTGTGTGACATATGATGGTGTTGTATGGTTTGTATGGATGTATCTTTTGTATGGAAATGGAAATGTGGGTTTTCATCTCTACGGATTGTGGATGTTATGAGGATTCAGCATTCGTAGGATTTATGAACTCTTTCAGTTACTATCACTTGTACTGAAATCTGTTCTTTGTTTTTTTTTCCAGATGGCGCCGATATTTAAGAGAACTGCTAGGAAAAGGATGACACCACTCCAGAGACTGAGGATGTATACTGGTATTAGTATCCATGAGATGACAGGTTCCTAGGGGCATGAGGGCGGGAGGAGGTATGTCGACTCTGATGAATTGGGCATTTACCAGAGAGAGCCTTCATATGATGAGGACAGCAGAAGAGACTTACCACAGGAGTCAGACCAGGATGGAGAGGACCATCAGGGAGGATACTACATAGGTGAGGGAGCAGGTGACGGGGATGGTGATGATGATGGTGATGATGATGGTGATGGTGATGATAGTGATGATGATGATAGGGATGATGAGGACGACCCGGTGGAGGATGACCCTGAGGATGACCCGGAGGAAGACCTAGAGGACGACCCAGAGGAGGATCCGGACCAAGAGCCGGAGGAGGATTTACCATTAAAGGATATCCCGTTAGCACAGCCTCAGCCCGAGGAGGATGTTCCATAGCATCAGCCACAGTTTGGACCATGAATTCATCCTCAGCCTGTACCCATGGATGGCCAGTTGGCAGTTTTATAGGATCAGTTAGAGCAGCAGATGGCCCAGTTTTTGGCCAATGGAGGACACTTAGAGTCACTATTGGAGAATTCATATCCAGATATGATGCTGCACCCACCATCACCAGTTGAGATTATTGAGATTTCTGACGATGATATACCTGAGGAGATGGAGGAGCCAGTAGAGGTGATTGAGATATCAGATAGTAGGGAGGTGATTTGCATCTCCGACAGCGAGGATGTGATCTGTATCTCTAATGATGTGGATGTAGTGACCATCTCAGATTATGACGAGATGATTGTCATTTCTGATGAAGAAATGATTGTTATTTCTAATGATGAGGGTGTCATCGAGATTAGCAGTGGTTCCGAGTAGACGGACAGACTGGATAGTGTTGTATATAGTAGTAGTATGACGGATATGTATATTATGCTAGCCTATAACTCGACACTAGTCGAGTATAGTACGTGTATTTTGCTGTAACCAGTTGACGTATGATATATACGATCTTTTGCTTATCTACTATTTACAAATTTCGGGGACAAAATTTTTATAAGGGGGGTAGAATGTAATGACCCGGACTTTTTACACATCACTGACAGTATTTGATCGTAAATACGTATGTGTAAATATGAGTTTAAATTTCAAACTTTAAAATTTCTAATACATGTTAAAATTTGAATGATAGAACTTGAATAAGCACAGCACATACAAAACACTTGTTTTTGCTATGCATAGATTATAGTATGATGTGTTATAGCGTTTGTTTAAAATCTATTTTCTTATGTATTGTTTATAACAATTGTATATAGCATTTTGAAATGCCATTTTTCACTTGTGTTTGTTTTCTTTCAAAGGGTATTTTTAAAAGCCTTATACCTTTAAGTTAAATTCTAGTTTTTTCCGCAAAGCATATTTCTACCAAAAAGGCTTGTTAAAATCATAGATTGGTGGCCAAAGAAAGATTCAACAAAAACATGCATATTTCATTTAAACATCAAAATGAATACCCTATTTACTTGCATTCTCTTGCAAACATGATTTCATAAACAATACCTACACCTAGTTGCAACTACATAAGAAAAGCCTATACTAGAAACTACTCTAGAACAAGGATTTGAAAGCTTGTACACTTCACATGGCAATGTTTCTTGGTTTCAACATTTTCAGTTTTTAAATCTTTTCATGTTTGTTTTCTGAAAATTTCTCCTCTTATGTTCCCAAAAACGCTTGCATTTTTATCAAGATATATGTACTAAAAGACCACCAAAACTTGTAAAAACAAACATGTTTCTTTACTACCCATGATAAGCCTTAAGAAATGTTTTTTTAAGTTTTTCTTTGCACAAACAATGTCCTGGCCGTGAGCACAAATGTGCAGGAAATTTCAGAGTTTTGTTTGCCTTGAAAGCCAAAGCATTTATGTTTTATAATTGTTGTTAAATCAGCACATGTTGCATGAGAAAAGAGGCGGCTAATGCATGTGAAAAACTGAGCATAGTTGAGATATTTAGGACTTCTATATTCGGCTAAAGTCATATGATAGAATTAGTAAAGGACATGCGGTACAAGGTGCATTTAAGTGATAAGTTCTTAGTGCACCAATAGGAAAGTCTTGCGCAGAAATATCTCATGAGAAATGGCTGCTAAAGCCATGTGAATCCTAGGTAGGTGTGTGATGTTTGAAATAGTATTTCTTTTATTGTCTTCTAATGGCCATCAAAAACAGAAAACTGTTTTTTTGTCTCTTCATTCATAAACCAGCATTTAATGCACTTTATATTTTATTATTTTTCCTCTACTATATAAAGACATGGCATGCATCACTTTCATTCACACATTCATACACTCTCTAGCAAAGAAAACAGTAGAAGAAATCAGAGGACTTCAAAGCTAGGTGAGTAAATATTTTTTTAAAAACTCTTTACTGTTTTTCCTGTGATTGATATAGGAATAAATTTGGTTGGTGTGATCATGTGTATGTGTTATTACTTAAAGTTACCTGCTGTTTGCTCAAACATTGGTTGTTTTTGCACTTAAGTTTTGGGTAGCAAGTATTTATATAATGGTATTATGCTGTATAAGTTAGAGTTCTGTTTCTTCCCTGTTTTGAATTTTTTACACCCAAGAACTCGAGCTGTCAATCCAGGTGAGGGGTAAAAGTTGTGATGATGCTTTGATTTCTGAGAAGCATTTTAGAAGCCTAAAATAAGTTAGAAGTATTTAAAACATTTTAAACATACACTGTGTTTAAAACTAGAGAACACAGAAATTTGCCTTGCCAACTCTCTGTAGGATCCAAAATTCAAAACTGTTGTTAAATCAAACAATTACATAAATCAAACCCTAGATGGAAGTGATGATTTTTAAAAAGGGTTTTATGATTTTTAGTGATATATATGAACAAGAATTTCAAGTTGATCAGAAAACACAAGCCGGCAAATTTCCGATCACCTGGAACGTCGGAGACCGTGGGGTTGAAGGTGAAGGTTCCTTGGGGATCAAACAACCTAGAAAAAATACCAGATAATTTTTCTAATGTTCGGGTTTTGGGAAATCGATGGATTTAGGGCAACGGTGTATGTTTGGGTTCGGGTTTTTCTTCTTTGAACTGCGCTTCGACGGAGCAGATAGGGAGGTGCGGTCAAGAAGGGTCTGGTGCGCCTGGGTCTGGTGATGGTGCGTTGGCAAGGCGGTGGTGGCTGGTGGCCCCGACAAGGCGCCGTAGCTCCTTTCCCCAATGATGACAGTTCAGGAAATTTTGGGTGGCATGGTGATTTTGAGATCGACGTCGAGATGGGACCGGTGGAGCTCGTCGACGTGATCAGGGAGGAAGAACTGATTTGTGTGGCCGGTCGCTGGTGGGTGGAGGCGCCGGAACTGAGTGTGCACGTGCACAGCCGACGTGATCGAGGAAGAAGAGGAATGCCGTGGTTTTTGGCTTGAGATACCGTGATCCTGGAGTTGGCACTTTGGCTTGGTAGTTGGATTTGGCACTTTAGTTTTAGTTTGGCACTTGGGTGATTAGCAGTTTTGGCACTTTGGGTTTTACCAGCTTGGTACTTTGGTGTTTACCTTGGCACTTTGGTTTCTAGGTCTTGGCACTTGATTTATGTGATGTTGGCACATGTTTTGGTAATGAAACTTAGTTTGGTACTGGTACTTTAGTTTGGTACCTTAAGTTTTAAACTTTAGTTTAATATCAAATTCAAACTGATTATGTAAGTAATTATAAAAAGGAAAGTAAAAGTAAAATAAGATTTTTATACTTTAGGTTATTTAAGTTTTAAATAATATTATAAATTATATCATAATTGAAATAAACAAAGAGGAATGAAAATAAACATTTTTATTTAAGCCAAGTAAAAGGAAGCAAGTGAATCAGGATTCGATGATTATTGTCAAGAAATACAGGAATAAGTTTCATTAAAAAAAATTGTTTTTAATTAACTTTATCTCGTATATAAATAATTATAGTATAATTTGAATTTTTTTAGTTAATCAAATTAAATAGTAATAAGTTGTATACGCTAAAATTTACAAGTTCAAATCTATAAGTCAAAAATCCCTGATAATATTATACTGTCTGAACTGGTATAAGCAAAAATAGTGTTTTATTCTATGTAGTTTGATAATTTAAAAAGAAGAAATTTTATTTAAATTATAGAAGAAGAAGATTTAGTTAAGGAATCAAAGGAAAATTGACAAAAGAGATATATAGTATAAAATCTGTAGATGAAAAATGAAATTTACAAATTTATTTCATTTATGAAGAATCAGAATTTGAGGTAGTTGAGGAAAGATAAATTTCTGAAAGAATAATATAAGGATTCATTTTCAGAAGGGACAGACAAGATGGAAAGAAAAACCCGTGCAGCGCACACACTAAAATTGTCCAATTCTAAGTTATGATAAAAAATGCCAAATATAAGCAAGATGATCGTATAATGTTTGATTTGATTTTAATCATGTTAGATTGATAATTTAAAAGAAAATGTTCGTAATCATTTCAAAGAGGCCGAATAAATTTCCACTCTGATTTGATTAGACGCCGCGCGTTGGAGATGTTTAAACTGAAGATGACGGCGTGCAAGAAGTTTGTAAACAGTCTCTTCCGTCTGTTCAGTCCCAGAACAAACCTGAATGGACGAGTGCCTGACAATGTATATCCGTCAGATTCTACACATCGAATTTATGTAAGTATATTACGTTGGTGGCGGAGAAATTTGTTTCTCTTAGCTTTACTGCCCGTGATATATTGGGGAAATCGTATGAGTATTTCTGATGGGTATGACGATGTGGCATTCAAAGGAAATGAATCAGTAATGGTGAAACGTAATCTAGCCTCAAGCCTCACATCCAGGAAATGACAAAAATCGGGCTGGTAGCATGGCTATATGGGTCGCTCCCATTAGGGTGTAGTATCACCTATCTAGAGAAATTCCTTTTGTTTCTTGATCTATCGATTCTGCCCATGCGGGGATGGTTGCCGTACACAACCATCGGTGATATACATTCGATACACTCAAGAGAAATGAGTGGTCGTTCATGTGAGGGCTGGGTTGCAAGAAGTTCTTGTTGAACCCAGATGTATTTGCCTCTAGAGAGACATCATCGGAAGGTGGACCCATACATTGTCAGAGTTGGGAATCAAATTTCCCTAAGCGACAAGCGATTTTTATTTGTATACTATATCGGAAAATGTGAGATGCAAGCATTTTCCTAAATTCTAAATTATTTGTGGAAACACCTAGACATTATGATAATATCTGTTTTCAAGTATACAAAGTGTTTTTGATCTCGTAAGGTAAAAACCCGTTCCGTATTCACGGCGTGGTCTTATGAGATATTTCGATTTCTTTGAACTGTTTTAAAACCGTTTACTCATACCAGCCCCCTGACTGACCCGGAGTTAATTTTCTGTGTTTTCCCTTAAACTCTTGGGTATTCATAACGCTTGTTATGAATAGACAAGTGAATCAGGATGTTGAACTTATGATGCTGAATGGAGATTATCAGTGTGCTGACCTACCTATCTACCTACCTATTGTATAATTATAAGTTTGCCAGTCAGTAGTGAATGTTATTTATAATTACTGATGTACTAGAAATGGTTGTATTACTAGTCATATGATGTTCTGTTGTATCCTGTACTGTTGTATAATATTATAAAGTATTATCTTTTGTGAAAATTCCGCTGTGAGATTCTGATGTTCTGTGTTTATATCTTCTATCTATTCTTATTTCTTAATAATGGCACGACTTCCGATGTGTTTGAAAGTTGGGTCGTTACATCAATCCTCTCTCCTCCTCCTTCTAAGTTAAATCGTGCCCAAGCCCTACCGCAAAGCAACGCCGCCGCCTGAACCTGCTCCACCTTCCACTACGACCATCATCAGGCCGCACCCCCTCACCGCCATCCCCGACCTCATGTGATCGAACGAAGGTGATTTTTTTTTAATTTATAAATTCAGTTTTAATTTAAATACATTGTTTTAAATTCGATTTTCATATTTTTTTTATATAGTTTAAAAATGTTTGATTTTTATACATTTAAAGCAAAGATAAAAATTTGATTTTTATATATAATAGCAATATGAAAAATTAGATTTTTATTATAAAGCTAGCGAAGTAAAGAATAGATTGTTATATTATAGAGATAATAAAAATATGATTTTTATATTATAGAGATAATAAAAATATGATTTTTATATTATATAAATAATAAAAATATGATTTTTAAGTTGCAATGGCAAGGGGTAAAAATGTGATTTTTTGTTTGTTAACACGAGTAGTGAAAACATGATTTTTAACGATGTTAAAAATAGGAACTATATATTATATGAATAACGGTATAAAAATATATGATCTTTATATATGAAGCGCTATTATAAAAATGTGATTTTTAAAATAAACATCATATTAAAAATGTTATTTTTACTATGAACAGCGTAAAGAAGATTGCGTTGGAATTTTGAACAGAATCCAAACCATCGTCCGTTAAAGAATGGTGGAGTGGATCCCAAAGGTGAGAACTCCTCACTATAATTTTCTTATATAGTTATTTATTTTATAGCTGCATATATGAACTATTCCCCGTCGTCCACAGACCATGGAAGACTTGTTTGATTGTTTGGTTTGTTTGATTAGATTATTTGGTTGAATTTGGTTGTTTGGTGAAATGAATTGATTAAAATTATTATGTGTCTATGGCGCCAGCCAATATTCAGGAGAGGGGTAATGCTAGACATTACCCGATTTTGATATCGCGTCGTTATGCCGCCAAAATTTTCTAAAATATATTAGAACAATAAAAATATTATTTTTATTGTGTAAATGTATTGAATAAATAGTTTATCAATAAAAATATATTTTTTAACGTGTATATGAATAAAATAAATATTCATTTACAAATCGGACAATTTGTTTATGAACAACCATTTTACTAATATGGATTGGGACAATAAATTTCACACATCGCCCAACTGCACACATAATATTCAGTGTTTATTGATTGAAACCCCACATGAGTGCTGGGATGAAATTTGACGTACACTAATCCAAATTGTTTAGTTGTATGTAGATCGATTGATTGACAGGCTATTGTAAGCATTAAATATTTATATTTAATGCTTATGCAGTGTAGAATACACTCTGGATGATGGTTGATTGTTTATCATTGTTGTACTATACACATGTTGTACGAAATCGATATAATCAAATTATATGGTAATTGGCTGTGTCTGATTCCAGTTCAGAAAGAATGAATATTTTATAATAAAGAATATTTTAAAATAATATTCAATAATGGATCAAAATATGATTTTGATGTCCGATTTGGGATGGATACGAATATTGAGACGACCCGAAATCCTCCTTGCGGGAAATCATGGATTGAATTGAGAACACGACAAATTCGAACACAAACGGAAGAACATTTCATTGTTTATTACAACAATTATATCAGAATACAAGAATATACAGAGTATGAATAAATATTACACATTATAAAATATCAGAGATTACAATACATTACATAGCAGCGGAAAATAATACAAAGCACAACTGAAGGAGATACGCAGATACAGAGCTTTCCGGATATCATTCCAGCTGTAAATCAGGATCCTGTGAATATAAATCTGCAAAACCAAAACTACTAGCTGCCCGTGTCAAAATAAGGGCACCCAGAGTTTAGGTTAAAACAATAAACTCCAGGTCAGTCATAGGACTGGTGTGAGAACTAAATTAGTTATTAATCTTTATTTTAAAGTTAGGTAAATCAAGGGACCACGCCGTATAACACGGAACGGGTTTCCTCCCAAGAATATCAGTGCATAAAACAATATCGCAATGATAAATAAAGAACAATGAAGCTATTATAAGACCCAGGTCCCATCACACAATGCAACACAAGCCGGAGGATAGGGTTTTACCTTATAATAGCCAAAGAATGCTTGATACGCTAAATTTCATCTTTTATTATTACTATAAGTGCATAGTATTAAAACAATTTCAATCATAAGTATCAATCATAGACGGTATAAGTGCCCCATCCCACTATGTCGCCATATATAGGTTCTACAGTCAAAACCGCAAAGTCATGTATTGGAAATTGGATTTCCGTCTGTGAACCGAGGCAAAAGTTAGCCCTCTACCGATTTCGAGACGCTCTAGCCCACCCTCATGCAAATACTCAGTCAATCCTTTGGATCGTCAGGGCCGGTCCACTGATGTGGATTAAAATGCCTGAACACTGCATTTCCCCACCCTATGGGGTGTCAATGAGTCCAATGACTCCATCGGCTCCACACAGTCACCGATATATCCGAGGCGCCTCGCAACATCAACAACCACATAAGTCAAACTTGTCAGGGCGTGTAAAACCACTGACGCCACTTCTAGCTAGAAGGAAACGCATGCCCTCCCTGATGTCCTCTCCCGTTTCTGTTTCACCACTGGGGTGTGAGGCTCGCGAATCAACGCTACACAAAGCTATGCCACATAGGCCGTGCTTTGATCATCCACCACAAGACTTTGCTTTTCAACAAAAGCCTTGATCATTTTGCCACTTAGGCATGCCACACAGGAAATTCACTCCATGCGTTTGATATCCATCAATATATAACCCCTGAGCTCGTACGTATCAGAGAAGGGCATTAAGCAAGAGAATAAATTCTCCGCCGCCAAACAGATATATATTGAATAGAAATCAATCACACAGAATAAAATCCAATGTCAGACACACAGTCCATTTACAAGTCCGTTCTGGGTCTAAATGAAACCAGAGGCACCTTGTACCTTGCATATCCATCGATCTCCAAGTACGTCTGGACGATCACCAACTGATTCCCTCCTTTTGGGTGTGCAGCCCAATCCAGATCATCAGTAATCACCCAAACGATGTGAAGACCTCCAGTATTCAACTACCGTCTTCATCCTCGACACCACGTTGAATCAGTTATTCAGAACGGGGTAAACCTGATCTTTCTGAATAACTCGCGTATATAATAAACAATTGTTACACAAACACAACATATGCCTCATTCCAATTCAGAATTTCCCTTTATTCAAATATTCTCATACTTTGGGAAAGGTTCCCATTAATTTTATCAAAGATAAATTCTTTAAATTTATTCTTTAATCTTCCTTTGAATATCAATTCAAACTAGTCGGGATTAGCGAACCACACTGCAGTAATCATTTATTTTATTTCCCAATCCCAACCTATTCATCCCATGAAGTAAAGCTGGTCATACTTCATATCTTACACCACGGTGTAATCGGTAAATTTAATTATCGTTTCACGTTCAAATCTAATTAAAGATTTAACTATCGCCTGGAGCAAAACTGGTTATACTCCATTCTCGATCATTTCAATCTAATTAAAGATTCATTAAAACTCCACTTAGTTTTAATCTTCCCAAAAATCAGTATCAATTATTGTTTAACTTGGGAAATCACATCATGTCTTTAACTGGGTTAAAGAGCCAATGCCATTTAAAACAAGGTTCACTGTAAACCCAAAATCACATTCTATTAATTATCGGGTTAAAGAACAAGTGTTATTTAAAACACCGTTCAAGATAAACCCAAAAATCAATTCAAATTCAATTCCAATTAAATATCGTTTAATTGGTACACTTCATTAAATATAAATAAAAAGATTTAATCTTTTTCTCAACTGGGTTTAAGAACAGTGTTAATGAAGACATCATTCACGACAAACCCAAATCACATTTGATATTAAATACAAGGCTCTGAATAGAAAATATATCGGCTTATATTCAATATCAAATTCTACGACCTACAAATATCGTATTGGAAATAACGATATAAATATTTCTTTCAAATTTCCATAACAATATCTGTATAATCACGAAATATTCCAAAGATAAATTCGATTCAAATCCATTCCAATTCAATTATTGGAAATTCTAGTTATTTTCAAAAGCATTTCAAATCCACTTTATTTATTTTTAAAAATAAATAGAATTATAATTCTAGTTCAAAACTAGTTCATTTCGATAAAAATCTATTTTTCTCTTTTCAAATTTGGAATTTTTCATCCCAATTCTTCACAAACCATTTCTTATGATTTTACACAAATTAGTACTATTTTTAATAGTTTTATCAAGGCCTGTACAGTCGATTTCCACCAATGGCCATCGAACTGCACTTACAGCGACCTTTTCCAAATTTGATTTGGACATAATTCCAAATCCAACCGTTAGTTTTCAAATTTCTAATATTTGTTAGAGAGCTCTTTTCGATACGAACCCAACGGTTCCGGTTTTAGGAGAATCCGACGGTCGGATCTCCCGCAATATCCATTCGAAGTCAATGATCGAAATTCGCGAACTACCGCGGCGCGACGCGTTCTATTCAGGCCATTATATTATATATATATATATATTATTTATAATATATATATTTCGTCGATTTCCTTTCAAAACGCATTTTATAAATCGTTTAAATTCGTTTTCAAAATGATTTCAACTTCCTTTTCAATTTCAAATCAAAATTGAATATTCCACATCATCGAAATACAAATGATAATATTTCCAAAACGTTATATTTTGAAATCACTTTCTTTTCTATATTCATAAAAAATATATGAATAAAATCGATATAAATATCGTTCACGTCAAAATGGTGTCAATCTAATCAACACTACTTTTATTCAATACATGAAATTATTTTATTTCAACACATGAAATTATTTTCTATTCAACACATGAATTTATTTTCAATTCAACACATGAATTTATTTTAAATTCAACACATGAATTTATTTTCAAAATTGGGATGAGGCCCAATCAATTACCATATAATGTTAATTATATGGATTTTCTACAAAACATGTATATAATAGCAACGGTAAATAATCAACCATCATCCAGAGTGCACCACACAACTGCACAAGCATTAAATATAAATAATTAACGTTTACATAGTCTGTTAATCCATCGATTGACATACAACTAAACAATCGGGATTAGTGTACGTCAAATATGATCCCAATACCCGTGTGGGGTTTCAAATCAACAAACACATATTTTTATTTGTGCAGTTGGGCGATGTGCAAAATTTATTGTCCCAATCAATATCAGTCAAATCAGTGTATATAAACAAATCGTCCGATTTGTTTATAAATATTTATTTTATATTCATGTTAAAAATCATATTTTTAACTATAAAATATTTTATTCATTCCATGTCACACAATCACTTTTCACAATACATCAATCAAACAAACAAGTCATCCATGGTCTGTGGACGACGGGTATCGGGTGCTGCTAAGCACCGTCTGCAACCTAGTATATATTTCAAACTAGAAATAAATCAAAGTGAGGAGTTCTCACAGAGGGTTCCACTCCACCATTTTTATTTCTGAATTTCAGAACAACTGGGATTTGCTTGACGCGCCAATGCAGTCTTCTCTACGCTGTTCATATTAAAATCACATTTTTAATATGATGTTCTGTACACTAAAAATCATATTTTTAATCCTCTACCAATATAAAAATCATATTTTTATTCTTTCCATAATATAAAAATCATATTTTTATTCTTTCTATAATATAAAAATCATATTTTTCTAACGGTGTCTACTTAAAAAAAATCAAACCTTTTACCATATAAAAAATCTCGCCTTTATAGTTTAAAAATCTCGCCTTTATAGTTTAAAGTTCTCTCCTTTATAGTTATTATTTTATTTTTATATTTATATATATTTAAAACATGCTAGAAATATTTTTAAAACCATATTAGAAATATTTTTAAAATCATATTTAAAAATACAATACTAATTTACATTCTAAATTTTCTGATTTTAAATAGAAATGAAATAAAGTAAATAAAATAAACTAGAGCTTACTATTGCTTCTCAAAGGGGGCGTTCACGTCGAAGGGGAAGGTCGGGGTGCTTCAGGCGGCGGCGAAGAATAAGAACGGAGGTCGGGGGTGCAGGCGAGGTGGAGGCGGTTTCTGATCAGATTTGGGGAGGGGATTTTGAAAGCGACAGTTTCAAACGGGGAGGAGAGAGGCGCAAGGGGAGGGTTGCGGAGGAGGGAGGAGATCAGAGCTTGGCGGAGGGAGGCGGCGCTGCCACTGGGGTGGCGCGCGGTGGTCGTCGGTGGGCTGATGGGGGGGCTAGGTCAACGGCGGGAGGTTTTAATTATATTTTTTTTTTTGTTTTGACTGTAGTGAAAGAGAAAAGGGGGGTGAGATATTTTTATAAATATTATATTATTAATTAATTCTTAAATTTAGGTTTTTGTGTCTGAACCCCAAATTGAATCCAACGACTGTCGTCCCTAGCTAATTACCCCCATTCCGAACACAATGGGATATGTTTCGTAACCCAATTCGGCTGTTATGATCAGTTTCCGCTAAATTTAAAATATATATCATTATATTTTAAATTCAAATGCACATTTCAATTTACCAGGGCCACATACTAACTCTAAATTACCGAAAAATATTTTCTAGCTTCGTATTGACGATACGGTCCTAACAAAACTAACTTCGTCGAATTCTAAGACCGTTTGAAAAATGGCCATTTTCCAGTCGATTAAAATCAAATGAAACTGGTCAAATGCGTTTTCCTTTGCCATGCTCAAATATTGATTCAAAAAATTATGAATTTTGAAACCTATCAATAACTTGACATCACAGATCCAACAAAAGTGGTTTCGTCGAAAACCGAGGTCGTTTGCAAAATTCCCATTTTTAAGGGCCAGAATTCCATAGCGACTATTCTAAATTTTCAACTGGGCATAACTTTTTATCCCCGGTATGAAATTTCGATTCTCCAGATTCATTGAAAATATATTCTCAATTGGATTCAAATATTTTTTGTTTCGCTAAAATCCGGTTTATTTTGCACCCGGTACACTCATTTGAACTTTGAAATCGAATTATCGAACTACCGCGCCATTTTCAATTCCTTTTATAATTATAAATAAATTATTTATATTCTAACGACGATCTATATATGCATATACGTTCTATTTCTATTCAAAATAAATTTCTCATTTAAAATAATTCATTTCAAATAATCAAAATTCATTAAAATTGCCAAAATAAAAAATTTAAATTGGCTTGAATTTCCGTGTTATTACAATCTTCCACACTTAAAACTTTTCGTCCCCGAAATGGAACGAATCCGAAAGTTGTTTAACAAATCAACTCAACTTCCAGTATTTTCATTATGGCTTAAGTTTTTCAACTTTTCAGTTTCTAAGAACTTTTCAAATTCTTCAAAAATTTGGGTAACACCCTAAATTTTCGAAAAATTTCGCCATAACGTCCCCTGCATCGGGGACTTCGGGATATTTCAAATAGCCTCCCATGGCCCTTATCAATCCAAAAAGAAAAAGAAACAGCCAAGCGGCTAGCCAATCGGCTCATAAAATCATCCAAACCCAATAAATTTGTAAACATGTACCTATTTGTCGGGCAAACAATTTTATTCTTCTGCTCTAGCCTCCTTTCTATGACCTGTTCAATGTAAGTACATGTATATGTATGCAAATGCGACAAATTTTCAATACAACTCACTATTTGGTTCAATTTGGCCAAAGGTTCAAATTTTAATTAATCAAACAACACAACCAGCAATCAATTAGTGGATTATCATTTCAAACTCGTAATTTTGATATATAGTCAAAAATCACATTTTTAATCCAAATCACAACAATAAGCCCTATCTAGCTTTGGTTCTCACACCAGTCTAATGGAAACATATAGAAATCCCACTTTCGAAGCTCGAATATAAATACTGATGATGCACGTGCTATCATCAGTACCATCTCCGGGCGACTAGAGTGTGATTCTATATCTATCCAGTATATTAAAACTTCGAATACACGTGGATCAGACGTATACGCAAAATATTTATATACTGCATTGTCCAAATTCAATATAAAATAAATAATCAAATACGAATAGTTGCTTTAAATTTTTAAAACAAAATTTGTTTTCACTTTTATTTCAAAAACACTACTCTTCACACTCGTTCTAGGATACTACTGATCCTATCTCTAACGAGTCATTCTCATTGGATATTATTAATCCAATCTCTGATGAATTCCTTTGTATGGTTCTAATGTGTCTTGTT
Source organism: Allium sativum (assembly GCA_030737875.1). NCBI lineage: Eukaryota > Viridiplantae > Streptophyta > Magnoliopsida > Asparagales > Amaryllidaceae > Allium > Allium sativum. Next base: position 573,325,633 of record CM060909.1, on the reverse strand, counting down.
CTCTGAGCTTTGTAAACCAAAGTTCTGATACCAGAATGAGACGACCCAAAATCCTCCTTACGGGAAATCACGGATTGAATTGAGAACACGAGAAATTCAAACACAAACGGAAGAACATTTCATTGTTTATTACAAGAATTACATCAGAATACAAGAATATACAGAGTATGAATAAATATTACACATTATAAAATATCAAAGATTACAATATATTACATAGAAGCGGAAAATAATACAAAGCACAACTAAAGGAGATATACGGATACAGAGCTTTCCGGATATCATTCCAGCTGTAAATCAGGATCCTGTGAATATAAATCTGCAAAACCAAAACTACTAGCTGCCCGTTTCAAAATAAGGGCACCCAGAGTTTAGGTTAAAACAATAAACTCCAGGTCAGTCAAGGGATAGGTGTGAGAACTAAATCGGTTATTAATCTTTATTTTAAAGTTAGGTAAATCAAGGGGTCACCTCGTATAACACGGAACGGGTTTCCTCCTAAGAATATCAGTGCATAAAACAACAGCGCAATGCTAAATAAAGAACAATGAAGCTATTATAAGACCCAGGTCCCATCACACAATGCAACACAAGCCGGAGGATAAGGTTTTACCTTATAATAGCCAAAGAATGCTTGATACGCTAAATTTCATCTTTTATTATTACTATAAGTGCATAGTATTAAAACAATTTCAATCATCAGTATCAATCATAGACGGCATAAGTTCCCCATCCCACTATGTCGCCATATATAGGTTCTACAATCAAAGCTGCAAAGTCACGTATTGGAAATTGGATTTCCGTCTGTGAACCGAGACAAAAGATAGTCCTCTACCGATTTCGAGACGCTTTAGCCCGCCCCTCAGGCAAGTACTCAGTCAAGCCTTTGGATCGTCAGGGTAGGTCCACCGATGTGGATTAAAATGCCTGAACACTGCGTTTCCCCACCCTATGGGGTGTCAATGAGTCCAATGACTCCATCGGCTCCACATAATCACCGATATATCCAAGGCGCCTCGCAACAGCAACAACCACATAAGTCAAACTCGTCAGGGCGTGTAAAACCACTGATGCCACTTCTAGCTAGAAGGAAACGCATGCCCTCCCTGATGTCCTCTTCCGTTTCTGGTTCACCACCGAGGTGTGAGGCTCGCAAATCAACGCTACACAAAGCTATGCCACACAGGCCGTGCTTTGATCATCCACCACAAGACTTTACTTTTCAACAGAATCTTTGATCATTTTGCCACTTAGGCATGCCACACAGGCAATTCACTCCATGCGTTTGATATCAATCAATATATAACCCCTGAGCTCGTACGTCTCAGAGAAGGGCGTTAAGCAAGAGAATTAATTCTCCGCCGCCAAACAGATATATATTGAATAGAAATCAATCACACATAATAAAATCCAATGTCAGACACACAGTCCATTTACAAGTCCGTTCTGGGTCTGAACGAAACCGGAGGCACCTTGTACCTCACATATCCATCGATCTCCAACTACGTCTGGACAATCACCAACTGATTCCCTCCTCTTGGGTGTACAGCCCAATCAAGATCATCAGTAATCACCCAAACGATGTGAAGACCTCCGGTCTTCAACCACCGTCTTCATCCTCGATACCACGTCGAATCAGTTATTCAGAATGGGATAAACCCCGTCTTTCTGAATAACTCGCGTATATAATAAACAAGTGTTACACAAACACAACATACGCCTCATTCCAATTCAGAATATCCTTTTATTCAAATATTCTCATACTTTAGGAAAGGTTCCCATTAATTTTATCAAAGATAAATTCTTTAAATTTATTCTTTAATCTTCCTTTGAATGTCAATTCAAACTAGTCGGTATTAGCGAACCACACCGCAGTAATCATTTATTTTATTTCCCAATCCCAACCTATTCATCCCATGAAGTAAAACTGGTCATACTTCATATCTAACACCACGGTGTTATCGGTAAATTTAATTACCATTTCACGATCAAATCTAATAAAAGATTTAACTATCGCCTAGAGAAAAACTGGTTATACTCCATTCTCGATCACTTCAATCTATTTAAAGATTCATTAAAACTCCACTTAGTTTTAATCTTCCCAAAAATCAATATCAATGATTGTTTAACTTGGGAAATCACATCCTGTCTTTAACTGGGTTAAAGAGCCAATGCCATTTAAAACATGGTTCACTATAAACCCAAAATCACATTCTATTAATTATCGGGTTAAAGAACAAGTGTTATTTAAAACACCGTTCACGATAAACCCAAAAATCAATTCAAATTCAAATTCAATTCCAATTAAATATCATTTAATTGGTACACTTCATTTAATCTAAATAAAAAGATTTAATCTTTTTCTCAACTGGGTTTAAGAACAGTGTTAATGAAGACACCATTCACGACAAACCAAAATCACATTTGATATTAAATACAAGGCTTTGAATAGAAAATATATCGGCTTATATTCAATATCAAATTCTATGACCAACAGATATCGTATTGGAAATAACGATATAAATATATCTTTCAAATTTCCATAACAATATCTGTATAATCATGAAATCCAACATCGAAATATTCGAAAGATAATTTTGATTCAAATCCATTCCAATTCAATTATTGGAAATTCTAGTTATTTTCAAAACCATTTCAAATCCACTTTATTTATTTTTAAAAATAAATAGAATTGTAATTCAAGTTCAAAACTAGTTCATTTCGATAAAAATCTATTTTTATCTTTTCAAATTTGGAATTTTTCATCCTAATTCTTCACAAAACATTTCTTATGATTTTACACAAATTATTACTATTTTTAATAATTTTATCAAGGCCCGTACAGTCGATTTCCCCCAGTGGCCATCGAACTGCACTTACAACGACCTTTTCCAAATTCGATTTGGACATAATTCCAAATCCAATAGTTAGATTTCAAATTTCTAATATTCGTTAGAGAGCTCTTTTCGATACGAACCCAACGGTTCCGGTTTTAGGAGAATCCGACGGTCCGATCTCCTGCAATATCCATTCGAAGTCAATGGTCAAAATTCGCGAACTGCCGCGGCACGGCGCGTTCTATTCAGGCCATTATATTATATATATAATATATATATTTCGTCGATTTCCTTTCAAAATGTATTTTATAAATCGTTTAAATTCGTTTTCAAAACGATTTCAATTTCCTTTTCAATTTCAAATCAAAATTGAATGTTCCACATCATCGAAATACAAATGATAATGTTTCCAAAACGTTATATTTTGAAATCACTTTCTTTTCTATATTCATAAAAAAATGAATAAAATCGATATAAATATTGTTCATGTTAAAATGGCGTCAATCTAATCAACACGGCTTTTATTCAACACATGGAATTATTTTATTTCAACACATGAAATTATTTACTATTCAACACATGAATTTATTTTCAATTCAACATATGAATTTATTTTCAATTCAACCAATGAATTTATTTTCGAAATTGAAATGAGGCCCAATCAATTACCATATAGTGTTGATTATATGGATTTTCTATAACACACGTATATAATAGCAACGGTAAATAATCAACCATCATCCAGAGTGCACCACACAACTGCACAAGCATTAAATATAAATAATTAACGCTTACACAGTCTATCAATCCATCGATTGGCATACAACTAAACAATCGAGATTAGTGTATGTCAAATATTATCCCAATACCCGTGTGGGGTTTCAAATCAACAAACACATATTTTTATTTGTGCAGTTGGGCGATGTGTAAAATTTATCGTCCCAATCAATATCAGTCAAATCAGTGTATATAAACAAATCGTCTGATTTGTTTATAAATATTTATTTTATATTCATGTTAAAAATCATATTTTTAACTATAAAATATTTTATTCATTCGACTTCACACAATCACTTTTCACAACACATCAATCAAACAAACAAGTTATCCATGGACTGTGGACGACGGGTGTCGGGTGCTGCTAAGCACCGTCTGCATCCTAGTTTATATTTCAAACTAGAAATAAATAAAAGTGAGGAGTTCTCACAAAGGGTTCCACTCTACCATTTTTATTTCTTAATTTCAGAATAGTCGGGATTTGCTTGACGCGCCAACGCAGTTTTCTCTACGCTGTTCATATTAAAATCACATTTTTAATATGATGTTCTGTACATTAAAAATCATACTTTTAATCCTCCACCTATATAAAAATCATATTTTTATTCTTTCTATAATATAAAAATCATATTTTTATTCTTTCTATAATATAAAAATCATGTTTTTATTCTTTCTATAATATAAAAATCATATTTTTCTAACGATGTCTACTTTAAAAAAAAAAATCAAACCTTTTCCTATATAAAAATCTCGCCTTTATAGTTTAAAAATTTCGCCTTTATAGTTTAAAGTTCTCTCCTTTATAGTTATTATTTTATTCTTATATTTATATATATTTAAAACATGCTAGAAATATTTTTAAAACCATATTAGAAATATTTTTAAAATCATATTTAAAAATACAATACTAATTTACATTCTAAATTTTCAGATTTTAAATAGAAATGAAATAAAGTAAATAAAATAAACTAGAGCTTACTGTTGCTTCTCAAAGGAGGGGCATTCACGTCGAAGGGGAAGGTCGGGGTGCTTCAGGCGGCGGCGGAGAATAAGAACGGAGGTCGGTGGGGGTGCAGGCGAGGTGGAGGCAGTTTCTGGTCAGATTTGGGGAGGGGGTTTTGAAAGCGACGGTTTCAAATGGGGAGGAGAGAGGCGCGAGGGGAGGGGTTGCGGAGGAGGGAGGAGATCGGAGGGAGGCGGAGGGAGGCGGCGCTGCCACTGGGGTGGCGCGCGGTGGTCTTGGTGGGCTGATGGGGGGGCTAGGTCAACGGTGGGAGGTTTTAATTATATATATATATATTTTGTTTTGACTGTAGTGAAAGAGAAAGGGGGGTGAGATATTTATATAAATATTACATTATTAATTAATTCTTAAATTTAGGTTTTTGTGTCTGAACCCCAAATTGAATCCAACGACTGTTGTCCCTAGCTAATTACCCCCATTCCGAACACAATGGGATATGTTTCGTAACCCAATTCGGCTATTACGACCAGTTTCCGCTAAATTTAAAATACATTATATTTTAAATTCAAACGCACATTTCAATTTACCGGGGCCACATACTAACTCTAAAAATTACTGAAAAATATTTTCTAGCTTCATATTGATGATACGGTCCTAACAAAACTAACTTCGTTGAATTCTGAGACCGTTTGAAAAATGGTCATTTTCCAGTTGATTAAAATCAGGTGAAACTGGTTGCCATGCTCACATATTGATTCAGAAAATTACGAGTTTGAAACCTAGCAATAACTTGACATCACGGATCCAAAAAAATTGGTTTCATCGAAAACCGAGGTCGTTTGCAAAATTCCCATTTTTAAGGGCTAGAATTCCATAACGACTATTCTAAATTTTCAACTGGGCATAACTTTTTATCCCCGCTATGAAATTTCAATTCTCCAGATTCGTTGGAAAGATATTCTCAATTGGATTCAAATATTTTTGGTTTCGCTAAAATCCGGTTTATTTTGCACCTGGTACACTCATTTGAACTTTGAAATCGAATTATCGAACTACCGCACCATTTTCAATTCCTTTTATAATTATAAATAAATTATTTATATTCTAACGACGATCTATATATACATATACGTTCTATTTCTATTCAAAATAAATTTCTCGTCGCTATTATTTAAAATAATTCATTTTAAATAATCAGAATTCACTAAAATTGCCAAAATAAAAATTTTAAATTGGCTCGGATTTCCGGGTTATTACAAATATATATATAAATATATAAATCCGTGTTGATTAGATTAACGCCATTTTGTTGTGAACGATATTTATATCGATTTTATTCATTTTTATAATGAATGTCGAAAAGGAATTGATTTCAAAATCTAATGTTTTGAAAATACTATCATATATATATCGATGATATGGAATATACAATTTTGATTAGAAATTGAACATGAAGTTGAAATCGTTTTGAAAATGAATTTAAAACGATTTATAAAAATACTTTTTAAATGGAAATCGACGAAATATATATAATATATATATTATATATATTTGATGGCCTGATTAAAACGTGCCATGCCGCGGCAGTTCACGAATTTCGACCATTGACTTCGAACGGACATTACGGGAGATCCGACCGTCGGATTCTCCTAAAACCAGAACCGTTGGGTTCGTATCGAAATAGGTTTCTAAAGAATATTAGAGATTTGAAATCTAACGGTTGGATTTGGAATTATGTCCAAATCAAAATTGGAAAAGCTCGTTATAAGTGTAGTTCGATGGCCGTTGATGGAAATCAACTGTATGGGCGTTGATAAAATTATTAAAAATATTAATAATTTGTGTAAAATCATAATAAATGATTTGGAAATCCATATTTGGAAAGATAAAAATATATTTTTATCAAAATGAACTAGTTATTGAGTAGATATGAAATCCAATAATTTTTAAATAAAATATATTGGATTTGGAATGGTTTTAAAAATAACCAGGATTTCCAATATGTAAATTAAAATGGATTTGAATCGAAATTGTCTTCGGAATATTTCGATGTTGTATTTATTGATTATATAGATATTGTTATGGAAATTTGAAAGATATATTTATATTGTTATTTCCAATATGATATTTGTTGGTTGTAGAATTTGATAATGAATATAAGCCAATATATTTTCTATTCAGAGTCTTGTATTTAATATCAAATTGTGATTTTGGGTTTGTCGTGGACGGTGTCTTCAATAACACTGTTCTTGAACCCAAGTGAAGAGAATAAATCTTTTAATTAAGATTGTTAAAATTTCCAATTATATTTAAAAATTGGAATAAAATGGAATGTGAATTGGGTTTATCGTGAACTGTGTTTTAATGACATTCGTTCTTTAACCCAATTTACAGTGAAATGTGATTTGGAATTTATAAATCTTTTGTTAAGATTTAAAGGAGATTTTTCCAAAGTAAAGTTTTCCAATTTAACATATTAAATTGGAATGGAATTCGATTTGGTAATAATCGAAGTGAGCTTCTATAGAGGAAGACTGTTAATATATATGGAATTTAAAAGGCTTGGCCGTTATTCCTTTTATATTATCGGTTGGATATGGAATTTCATATCGATTATATATATTGATCTGTATTCCATGAAGTTTCCATTGTTAATGGAATGTGATTTTGGATTTATCATGAGTTGTGTTTTAAATGACATTAGTTCTTTGACCCGGTTTAAGATCAGATTAATTTCTTAACTTTGAAAAAAAATCATTAACTAATGATTTTTGGAAATTAAAACTGAATTAGAGTTTTAATGAATCTTTAAATAGATTGAAGGGTGAATTTAATAACTAAAACTATCAGATTCAAAAAATGATCGAGAATGGAGTACCACCAGTTTTACTCTAGGCGTTAGTTAAATCTTTAATTAGATTTGAACGTGAAATGGTAATTGAATTGACCGATAACACCGTGGTGTTAGATATGAAGTATTACCAGTTTTACTTCATGGGATGAATAGGTTGGGATTGGGAAATTAAAACAAATGATTACTTTGGTAAGGTTAGCTAATCCCGACTAGTTTGGACAAACCATAGTTTGGTTTGAATTGATATTCAAAGGAAGATTAAACAATAAATTTAAAGAATTTATCAATGATAGAATTAATGGTAACCTTTCCCAAAGTATAAGAATATTTGAATAAAGGAATATTCTGGATTGGAATGAGGCGTATGTTGTGTTTTTATAACACTTGTTTATTATATACGCGAGTTATTCAAAAAGACCGGGTTTATCCCATTCTGAATAACTGGTTCGATGATATGTCGAGGATGTAGATGGTGGTTGAAGACCGGATGTCTTCACATCGTTTGGATGATTACCGATGTCTTGATTGTGCTGTATACCCAAGACAAGGTAACGAGTGGTGATCGTCCAGACGTACTTGGAGATCGACCGGATATGCAAGGGCCTCTCCCCTGTATTGGACATACGGGACGAGGAATAAGGTGCCTCCGGTTTCGTTCAGACCCAGAACGAACTTGTAAGTGGATGTGTGTCTGACATCGGATTTCATTCTGTGTGACTGATAGACGTCGGTTGCATAGTGTGAATTGCCTGTGTTGCATGCAGAGATGCAAATGATCAAGGCTTCTGTTGAAAAGCAGAGTCTTGTGATTGATGATCAAAGTACGGCTTTAATATAGCATAGCTTTGTGTAGCGTTAATTCGCGAGCCTCACACCCCGGTGTGAACCAGAAACGGGAGAGGACGTCAGGGAGGGCATGCGTTTCCTTCTAGCTAGGAATGGTGTCAGCGTTTTGCAAGCCCTATGTGGATGATGGATAGCGCGACGCCTCGGTTATTTCGGTCTCTGCAGAGCCGATGGATGGTCTTTATATAGACCAGATTTATGCCCCATAGAGCGGGGAAACATAGTGTTCAGGCATTTTAATCCACTCTGTGTGGACCGGCCCTGACGATCCAAGGGCCCACCTGTGTCTAGGTCCTGAGATATAGGCTAGATTGTCTCGAAGCGGTAAGGATGATCCCTTGCCTTGGTTCACAGATGGAAATCCAACTTCCAATACGACATTTTGCGGTTTTGATTGTAGAGCCTAGTATGGTGACATAGTGGGATGGGGCACTCATGCCGTCTATGATTGATACATTTATATTTGAAATTATTTTGACACTATACACTTATAGTAGTAGTAAAATATGAAATTTCAGGTACCAAGCATTTTTGGATATTATAAGGTAAAAACTCTATCCTTTGGCTTGCTTTGCATTGTGTGATGGGACCTGAGTCTTATAATAGCTTCATTGTTCTTTATTTAGCATTGCGCTGTTGTTTTTATGCAATGGTATTCTTGGTAGGAAACTCGTTCCGTGTTATATGGCGTGGTCCCTTTATTCACCTTACTTTAAAACCAAGATAATAACTGTTTTAGTTCTCACACTAGTCACATGATTGACCTGGAGTTTATTGTTTTAACCTAAACTCTAGGTGCCCATATTTCCATACGGGCAGCTTGTAGTGTTGGTTTTGCAGATTTATATTCACAGGATCATGGTTTACATCTGGAATGATATTCGGAAAGCTCTGTATCTGTATATTCTTTTCAGTTGTGTTCTATATTATTTTTCGCTGCAATGTAACTTGTAAATCTCTGATATTTAGTAAATGTGTAATATTTATTCATACTCTGTATATTCTTGTATTCTGATGAAATTGTTGTAATAAGCAATGAAATGTTCTTCTGTTTGTGTTCTGATTTGTCGTGTTCTCAATTCAATCTGGGCTTTCCTTTATGGGGAAGTTTGGGTCGCTTCATTTATTGGGAAAGAAATTAAAGCAGTAAACAATTCAGATGGTTATTTAAAATTTGTGTGGTCTTTATGTAACGATCTTTTGAAGTTTATATTTGAAAAGATTCTTTTCTAGACGATGATAGTAAATTGGCGTTTAAAAAGAAAAAGAAAAAGAAGAAAAAGGCAAGACATATAAGCTTGGAAATTAAGCGTCACTGACATATTCAATTAGAAGAGAGATGATAGTAAATTTATTTACTAAAAATTTGGTAAAATCAGAATGATAGAATCATTATAAAGTGAGAATCTTTAGAGAAAATAAGAGTACTAAGGGGGTAATATAAAGAATGAAAGAGTATTCTAAGGAAGTTATTTAGTAATTTATAATGTATTTATGGCCATTAAATCTAATTTTTGAAAGACCTCTCATTGTGCAAATAAAAAGTAATGAATGGTTATGTTCATTAATGAATTTCAAATAATATATATATGAGGTTTCTGGTTTGGTGTCAATAATGAATGCATCGAATGTTTCAAAGTACATTTGAAAAAAAAGGTAAACTGAAAATATGGATATTAATAGGAGAATAAATTTCTAGTTAATTCAATGCTAAAAGATTTAGGTCTCATTTGCAAATAGAAATGAACCTTCCTTTCAAAACAATTGTCATTTTGAGAGTCATTAAAGACTAAATGTTTAGTATGCGAATAAAAGATGAGTGTTGAACAAGGAAAGATATTTTATTCTTAAATGAAGGAATTATGGGCATGTCGTAAATGTTTGTGAAACATTAAAATTGAAATATTCATTTGGAATGTTTTACTAAATATAAAGAGATCATTTAGCTTTATTGGGTAATGTTTCAAAGGTATTTTGAAATACGATAATGAATGTCAATTAGACATTTTTAGGAAACTTAAGGTCGCCTAGTTAAGTTTTTGACATTCAGTTATGGTTTGTTATTAAATAAGAAGTAGCTTTTGTTTTCATGCAATACCTCGAACATTTATCATTCCTGTAAGGTATTTTTGACAGACACGCAACATAACAATAACAATAAGAATTAAAAAAGGACATCAAATTTCTTATTGCATATTTTTGAAATCTTTAGGGAAAAAATGCCTTATTAAAACTAGACATGCATTCATATTTTATTCGGTAAGCAATAGAATGGGGAAAAGTTGTTCTACTCTTAAAACCCATAGATTTATGAACATGTTGACAACATTTTCAAAACACTACAAAAACTTAGAGAAAGACATTTATTAGACGTTGATTCATAAGAAATAATAGAATTATATTTTAAAGTGGAAATTCAAAATTTTAATGCTTCAACATTTAGAAAGGTATTTAATGCAAATTTTGGAAACCTTAGTAAATTGTTGCCACAATGGGGTATACATACATGCATATAAATGACAGTAACATTACAATTGAATTTACTTAATGTCACTGAAACTAATGCTATTACAAAAGAAATAGATTTAGTAGTAGCAAATTTAGGCAAATCAGGATTAGGATAAAATAACTTGTACAACTAAATTTAAGAACTTTAATGTCAGTCCTAAAAAGGGTTATATTTGAAAAGTCGGTGAATTTTATAGATTTCCAGAAATAAGGTATGGTTGTAAACTAAATTTTCATGATATTTTAGTCAGGAATTAATACATTAATAACCGTGTCCAACGGTTAGTAATATATAAATATATAGGTACAATGTAAACAACGTAATTCGTAATTTTGAAAAATAGAATTCATGACTGTTAATTGCAAATTTAATGGGTAATGAATTTGTAGTTAAGAAGATTAAAAGTAAATTTTGGGGGTGATTTAAAAAGACATATTGGTTTAGAGCAAGTGTATATATTTCAAGCCTGAAGGATCTTGTGGGAATTAAATAAGTATTCAGGGAATGGTCTAGTGGCATATTTACATATATAAATGAACCACATTTATAAGATGACAACAATGGAAAATTAAAAGGTATGGATTTGGCATCTTAAGGATTTGGATTGAAAGTATCAAGACCTCAGTGCTATTTAGACCATTTAATTATAAGAGAAAACATACAAAATGATAATTAGGTTGTGATCATTATTTTTTTCCCCATATTGATTGGATAAGGGTATAAATGTGATGAAAGTAATAAATCCTTACTATGCATGAGATGTTGGGATTTAAAACACTTGTCAAATTTTTAAGACAAATGTGTAAGTAGAGGAAGAACATTATGGGGACGTCCAACCTAGCGACTTACTATAGATGGAATTTGGAAGTTAATGGCGGAATTGGATTTATAACTTACACAAAGGAAGTGTTTTGGGCTTATGGTTTTTGGAAATTTATCCTCAAGTAATGCCACCCTAAAAAATTAGGACATATAATATGAGATATTAGAATTGCAATCTTTTTAGTTTGAATATGGCTGTGTTTTGGTTTGTTTAAAGGTATTTGTTTAATTTTTATAAATTAGCCCTTTTGTCGTTATTCAATAAAAAAGAGGGACTATATTTAAAATTATGAGGAATATGCTCAAAATGAAAAGGATGTGATGTGTAGTTTTTCATTTTTGCACGCAAATTACACTATCTATCCAAAATAAAACAATACCCGTTCCTTGTAATTTTAAATATATCAATATTATTGCTATGTAAATTTATGAAAATTTTAACAAAAGACCTTACTGGAATTTAATTTCCAACATATTGGAGCGTAGGAAAATATCCATGTCATAGTATAGATTAGACATTATTAGTTAAATTTAGAGATTTGATTTAGGAAATTCTTTTTTTTTTATTTGAATCAAACTTCACTTGAAGACTGGTGAACAAAATGAAGACAGCCAAAAGCTTTAGAGATAAGAAGAAGGATCTACAGAATTAGCCTCTTAGATAATAGGAATGATATTAAAATTTATAGGATAGCGTAATTATCTTTTGGTAATTAGTGGGCACTCTTGAAGAACTTCAAGAAGGCCACCTAAATTACCAAAGTTTGATGGAATAACCATTGACAAATTTCTACTCGAACCAAATTTGTGGTTAGACTTTAGAAAAAGTCTAATTTGATTAGGCAAACTATGGAGGATAATGAGTTGATATTATTATTTTGAGTTTTTCTAGGTTACGGAGATATATAATGTTGTGAATGGGACCTATAAAAGCTTTATGTTTGATAAGATACCTCCATGGTGCAATAAATTTTTGGTATGGCCTAATCAAGAAATAGGGACAAAGACGAAACCTGGGAAGTCTTGTGCCACCATAGATATCTTGGAGCGTGGAATTTTAAGACTCCGCATTTTTCAGATAGATTAGTTCGGGTATAGTAAAGAGAAAAATTTATAGGGAATGCATGAAAATTTTAAAAAAATTAGCCTCCCTCGAAAATTTAGGATTTTTTGGTTGCATTGTGGTTGCTAGATTAGATGGTAGGAGAATGATGCAATACAATTGCACAGTGCACTCATATAGAGATATATGCATATTAAGGTGTTTTGTATACATATTGCATCATTTATTACACATACACGTTGGGTTTGAGCTCACTTTAGTAAGACTGCAGTTCATAACCACTGCAAATCATGGATGTTTATGGATGAATTTAAATACAACATGGGTGTACAACATGGATGTTTAGAGCGAGTTGTGTTTTTCGCCCCTTCAAACAGATTTCGGGCCGAAATCTATTTTAAGGGAGGGAGAATGTAACACCTCATAAAATTTACATAAAAATACAATTATTAATCATTAATAGAAATTATCAATTAAGTAATAAAATATAAAAATGCTGAAAAATGAGATTTTGCAGCATTAAAATTTTGGCTGCGAAAATCTTTTTTTTTTTGAATTAGTGGAAATTTTTTGAATCGTTTTCATATATAATATGCTGCAAACGGTAATCATATGAAGTAGTTACAATCAAATGAAATTAGATGGTAAGCGCATATATGTGTGGTTCAATAAATAATATATATATATATATATATATCCAAGAAATAAAATAATTTGGATCAATTTTAATTTCAAATGAAGATAAGAATAAGGGGACAAAAATAATATATACAAGGTAACAAATAAGCCAAATCAATTAACGTGTATATAATTAATATCTCCAAACCCACATATTCTCATTGGGAAATTTAGCGACCAAGAGCTCGACCACCCCGGAGGGGTGTTGAGCACTGGTCGACCATCTCTTAGAGAGGAGGTTGACTGCTTGGCGGCTGAAACGCCTAATGAAGCTAGGTTTTGTTTTTGGGGTTAATTTGTATAAGTGAACGGATAGGATTTGATCTAAATAATCCTACGGTTCTTGCTTACACAAGAAACTATAAATAGACCCCGAGACTCACACCTAAATCCTAATCATTCTCTCCACTTGTGCATCACTCTATCACTATTGATTCCAAGAATAGGTTATCTTCTTCTTCTATAAACATATTCATCTTTCTCTAATCTTTTATAATTGAATTTAGAATAGAATATATCTTGGAATCACATGAAATATATATATAAGAATATTAATCAATTGATTCTTATGTATATAGATCTCCAGAGTTGAAATTTGCATCAAAAAGGCACAACAACATCAGATCTACCCCCTTCTAATCACTGTGAATGGAATTATTATTTTATTAGGCATATTCTACATTTATAGATTATCATATGGATTTTTATGCCTATGAAGATGTAACGACCCGAATTTCGCCCAACCCCAATCGATCGCAAGATCGATTAAAACCGTTCAAAACCCGCGTACGTTAACTTTGGGCATACAACACATCAGGAAAACAACACAGACTTTTATAACATCAATAATAAATGTTACATCAGAGTACAGAATATATCAGAGTACATCAATAAATAATACAACGGAAGATACATTTACAATAAATTAAGTACATTGCAGCGAAACTAATCTCAGCGGAAGGTCATCAATATTCTGGACCCAGCTTCAGACTTCAATCCAGGATCCTGCTTAACTATATCTGCAAAAGCTACTCGACTGCCCGTGTGGAAAGAGGGCACCCGAGTTTGCAAGGTGAAACAAACTATAGGTCAGTCGTGGGACTGGTTTGAGAATTCTATACTTAACTTATCTAATAAGCAGGCTAATCACAGGACCACGCCGCTAACGCGGAACGGGTTTACTCCATTGGATTGCCAGTGCATAATTAAAATAAATCGTCAAATAACATAATGCTTTTTAGAAAAATGAAACCATTATAAGACCCAAGTCCCATCACACAATGCAACGCACACCAGAGGATAGGGTTTTACCTTATAATGGTCAAAAGATGCTTGATACGTGAAAACGATATTATTATTAGTGTGTGTATATATATATAAAACATTCAAATATAATATCAATCCTAGACGGCATAGGTACCATATACAATGTCGTCGTACTGGTTATACAATCAAAACCGCAAGGCCGTATTGGAAGTTGGATTTCCATCATGAGTCGAGGCTAGGGATCGTCCTCTTCCGATTCGAGACACTTTAGCAAATGCCCCAGGATCCCCCGCAGTGAACTCTTGGATCTTCAGGGTCGGTCCCCACCTAACGGTAGTGGATTAATTATGCCTGATGTAACGACCCGTATTCTATGCATCATAGGACCGTAGGATGTTTATTTCTTTCACATAAGAAGTCGTATGGTCATGTAACTTTGGGAGACGACTATTGGGGTCATTTCCCATGTTCATGATTTTTCCCGATTTTTAAATGACCATTTTACCCCTAGTTGGCACTGTTTTGGACATAACTTTTGACTGGAAAGGAATTTTAACCTGAAACCACTTCCATTGGCTCCGGATGATGGTTTACAATTCCGTAGAGTGGTCACATTAGCCAAACGGACTCACCGTTTGGGAGATATGGCTGAAACAAGTTTCAGATGGTGAAAAACAACTTAATTGGGCTTAACCGGGTGATTAACAGCTAGGCCCAAAGGGGAATTTCGGGATTAGGAGTTTAAAAGGGCTGTTAGGGTTTGGAGAATACCTTTTTCTCATTTTTCAGCCGTCACTTTCCATCCCTCTTGACCTAGCCATGGCCTCCACTCTCTAAATCCCTCTAAAACACCCAAAATCACTTCCTGATCAAGGATTAAGGCTTAGAGGCATCAAATCAAGGTGGATTAGCACAAGGACCGAGGTAGAGCTGCTGTTATATATTGGAATACGTGCAAATCAGAGGTTCACTTCAGATCTGAAAGTTTTATTGTGGCAAAGGTGAGTGATTTGCATAGTTTTTGCACTAATTACGGTAATTAAGGGTAATTAGTGAAGATTAGCGAATTTGTACACTGATAAATTCTGGAAAAATGATTAGAAATTCTTAAATAATATTTTATGCCTCTGCTAGAAATTTGGTTCGATTTGATTAAGTTTTGTTAACCCTATGATTAGATTTACTTAAACATGCTTAGGGAAAATTTGGGGTTTTGACCATGTTTGATCCACTTTACATGCTATGATTTGTGTTATGGTGTTTGTGGTCGATACTATATGTTGCTATGACTGTATGAGATGTTTTGTGATTGTTTAGAAGTGTTAGTTTGGTCAAAAACGCCGTCGAATGGCGAAAGACTGTCGCTAGAACGAAGCGCAGGAATTTACCCGGATCGGATCGCCCCCTATGAGCACGATCCGATGGAAGCTCACGCCACGATCCGTTCCACTTCGAAGGCCACGAACCGATGCAGCGCCATGTCCAAACTGAAGTACCTCAATCCGAATCGCTCCAGCTTGGTGGACCACGAACCGATCAGAAGGTGTGATCCGAAATGAGGCGCGATGATCCAGACGAGGTAGCACGACCCGAACCCAATGGGTTGCCAGCGCCACGAGCTGTTGAGGCGTGATCCGTATGGTGCGACACGATCCGATTAGGGAGGCGCATCACGAACCGAACCATCCAAGGGAGCACGATCCGAGGAGAAGACTGAATGAAGACCGATCCGGAAGTGAAGACTATAACCCGAGATGCAAAGGAAGTCCAAATGAGAAGTTAGAGCTCAAGATTCAGATGGGAATCAACGAGTTCGCTTCATGGTTGGGCTTTGCTGCGGGACGCGTGCCAAGGGGTTATCGACGTCTATAGCTTTGGACCACTATGGTAGGAGGTACGAAGGCGGATTCAGGGCCATTATGGCATCGGTAGAACCAAGGGCTACGACCAATGGAGTGGGTCATTGAAATGTTTGGTCATGACTCCATATGTTTAGCTTGGTCATAGCAGGGTTTCTACAAGTCGGGATTCGTCGTTACCTCAGTTTGTCTAGTGTTCCAAAGTGGTAGATGTCGTACGCTTTACGCACTGAGTGAGAGATGTGAGGATGGTTGCTATGGATGATTGGTTTACTATCATTGTGACATGCACACCCCACCCCCGTATTCTTGCACTATTTATTATGGCACCTTAGAGCATTGTACGGTATGTGGTACTAACTCTTTGGTTGCAGGTCCAGGTTCAGGTATGGTTTAGTATACCTGTTATTATTCTGTTTAGAGGCTTATCGCTCATACCAGACTTTATGTCTGACCCAGAGTTTTATGTCTCCTCTTATTACTCTGGGTGCTCACACGAGCAGACTAGAGACAGGTTGGCTGGTGATGTACGGGTAGATGATCCGGAGACGAGCAGGAGGCTTCCACGTAATATACATATAATATTCTCCCTGTATTGTTGAAGATCACTGCTTGGGCATTGGTGGTGCATCTTCTACTTTAGCTTTCTTTTGTTTAGAGACAGTAAATTTGGAAAATTGTAATAAGCTGTATTTGAATTTCCGCTGCTCTGATGATTGATGTTGATTTTAGTTATCAGCTTATGCACTGTCTCACCTGTTTTATGTCAAGTATGTTATTATTATATTTTGTTCCATGCGCTGTGAGGCATTCTACAGGTTTTGTGTCAGTTCTTCACTTCTTTCCTTTCTTTGACGACCGTTCTGTGCTAATCGGGCACGTGTACAGCACACTATTAGGAGGAAATGCCGACTGGTACGGGGCGGGCCGTCACACTTGGTATCAGAGCTCTAGGTTGCGTAGTTAACCTAGGGAAGTTATCAGGGAGAGATAATATACGTATACGAGAGAGCGTATTTGTGATTATTTTGATTTTTTTCAAAAACTACATATATATACTATTAGTAGTATAAGAATGAAGTCGTACTGCACTAGCACCACTATGGGATCGTTAATCGTTTCCTTTTTCAGATTGACGATGAGCCGATATACTAGAGGTACTGTTAGGGGGGCCAATAATGGGAATGCTGCTGACATGAGGACGATGTTTACTGACCTCATGAGAGAGATGCTTAGAGATGTACAGAGGGCAGCTCCCAATGATGGAAATGGTGGTGGTCCAATAGTGCAGGCGCCAAGAGTCGACTTCGCCAAGCTGAATAAGGACTATACTAGCCTTGGTGGGAAGCCATTCCACGGAACGGAGTCGGCCACGGATGTTC
The DNA here is from genome assembly GCA_030737875.1 of Allium sativum. Taxonomy (NCBI): domain Eukaryota; kingdom Viridiplantae; phylum Streptophyta; class Magnoliopsida; order Asparagales; family Amaryllidaceae; genus Allium; species Allium sativum. The sequence continues at coordinate 573,307,776 of CM060909.1, read as the reverse complement.
AAGATTGGTTGGATAGTTGCGAACGTATCTTCGAGGATTTGGGTATCGAGGATGCGATGAAGAGAAAGCTAGCGTCCCGTCAGCTGCAAGGGCGGGCAATGAATTGGTGGAATGCTATAAAGGCAGCTACTTCCGAAGATCAGATTACTTGGGAGCAGTTTAAAGCTCGCTTTAGCGAGAAGTTCATTCCAGCTGCTCAAAAGTCAGTGTTGTTTAAGAAATTCTTGGAGCTCAAGCAGAATGGCAGAGCTGTCTCAGAGTATATTGCTGAATTTGACACTTTGTCAAAATATGGGTTATCTCTTATTGATACTGCCGAGAAAAAGAATGAGAAATTCATAACTGGTTTGGATCAGTACTTAGGGGAAAAACTTATTAACCACATCGATGAGACGTTTGAATCGATTGTGGGGAAAGCGTTAAGATCAGAAAGTCTCTACCCTAAGTCGAAGACTGAGGTTGCATCTGTAGAAGAGCCAAAACCACAAGCAAGTGGTGGAGGCAAGGGTGGTTCCTAGAATAAAAGAAAGCAGAACCAAGCTAAGGATGGCCAGAAGAAAAAGAATAAGCAAGATGTGGAGTGCTTCAGCTATGGTAAGAAGGGCCATTATGCTAGTAATTGTCGGGCCAAGCCAGCGGATAGGAAGTGCTTCAACTGTGGCCAAATGGGACATCACAAGGACAAGTGTCCACAGCCCCCTAAGGAAAAGCAAATGGTGAAAGCCTATGCTCTTAATGCTATTCCTTCTTCGTCGAATGTCCCAACAGCGTCGGAGAAGGGAAAGAATGTCGTCATTCAAGGTATGCTTTCTGTTTATGATGTTCCTGTTAGAGTTTTGTTTGATACCGGAGCTTCCAGTTCTTTCATATCTAGTGACCTGGTAGATAGGTTGGGATTGGAGCCCGGGATTGTCGATAGACCTTTAGTAGTGACGAACCCGATTGGTGGTTCGACTAGCCTTAGCATGATCTGTCGTAATGTGGTCTTATCGAGTCATGGATGCATGTTTGTGATTGCTTTGTTTTGGGCTTTACTGGGTTTGGCATTATTTTGGGAGTAGATTGGCTCCAAAGATACGGGGAGGTGGTAGACTGTGAGTGTAACACCCCACACCCGCTACGGTCACTCATAAAAGGAATGCCATAACATTGGTGGAGTATTTTCAGTGAATATAGAACAGAAAAATTACAACAAGACAGATATAAGTAATACTTGAAAATTTAAATCATCATTTCATTTCAGCGGAAAGTAAAACATGTTTGGTTACATCACAAAACCATAACAAGAGTCAAGTACATAATATCCATCCTGACAAAAATAAGTACATAATCCCACTAAGTAAACAATAGCCATAAAAGGATAGATGAACCGAGCTTTACTTCTACGATCCAAGCCCAAAAGATAGATATAGCGGTCTGATCCAAGCCCACTAGTGCTAGGCCCACTCTGCTAACCTGAGGGTTGGGAAAAAAAGATAAAAACAACGGGGTCAGACATAAGTCTGAGTGAGTCCTATAACCCTAACAATACAACCATTAAAGTAATTAGGGTATGACATAAATAAGGTACGGTACCTCCGGGGATAATGACTACATTAAGTAGCCCACAAAACACAGGATGTACTACGATAACCGCAACAACGTATTTATCCACCTAAGGATAATTACTAGCTTACACCACCCCAGACCTACCCACCCAAGGGTAATTCCTACACTGCACCACACCAGTTCTACCCACCAAGAGTAATTCCTACTTAAAGGTTGATCCCATCTGAAGTCTTCGAAAATATAACTAGTAGTTTCTGGTACTTCTAGCTGACCACGTAGGTGCCGTCTGCCCCTACATCCATTAGGTGTATAACTGACCACGTAGGTGCCGTCTGCCCCTACATCCACTAGGTGTACCTAGTAATCTTACCCAGTAGTTTCGTGTACCCCTACATAGGTGCCGTCTGCCCCTATCTTTACTAGGTGTACCCACTACTCCCCATCGATCGGCTCCCTATCGTAGATACCCGTGCTGGTCCCACGATTGGGGTGTATCATTCCCCTAAAGTGGCTACCAGATAACATCACGGTGCACGGCTTTATATCTACACGATGCAACAACGACTTACCAACCAGCCCGGGCCCACACACGCATATGAAACCCGTTGGTCCCGCGTTGCCACCGCTAACCCGTTTTGGCCTCTTATAGTCAAGCCCAATATGCGTGTCGCGTCACTCGACTTGAGTCGAGCCTACAAAGATACGTTTGGGATATTGGTTGAAATGGGCCCCCACAAGCTACTACTTAAGCTTGTCATTTAATCTAGTGCATCCCACTTAACCCCTATTTATAATCATGCCCACTTACATGTTAAGTTTTGGTTAAGTCATCTAATCATATTTCAATTGCCACTAAGGGCACCCACTAGATTTCCACATGCCACCCAAAGCACTTACTTGATTCCCACATGCCACCCAAGGCACTTACTTAACCCTTTAATCATGTTTAATTACATGTTCCACTTTGGTTAAGTATTCTAATCGTATTTTCTATTGCCACTCAAGGCAACCCACTAGTTTCCTCATGCCACCCGAGGCACCCCCACTAGTTACCACATGCTACCCAAGGCACCCACTTAACCCCTCATGTCCCACTACATGCTAATATGGTTAAGTGTTTCTTAATTAATTAAGACCGTGATCTCCCATAAAGACCTCCCACATTAGACTGGCTGTTATGACCGCCTGGTTAAGCCGGTAGAGTCCGGGCAGTCTTACGTCATAACAGAGTCTAACCTCGTGTCTTTACCTTAATCACGTATTTAATTTATGGCTAAGACCTCTCACATTGGGCTGACATTTGTAGCAACTGGTTAAGCCGGTCGGGTCCGGGCAGTTTTACACTACAAATGAGTCCAACCTCGTGTCTTAGTCGATTAATTTCACCTAATTAATCACCCCCATATTAATTATCCCTAATTAATATCAAGTTTGCATAACATGGGTAGACCTAACTCAATATTTACCCATGGGGTAGACCTAACTCAATAGGTAAATTCCCACTTATGGTAATTTATTTTTATGGTATGCTTAATCATACCCAAACATTCATTTATTAACATATTTACCAACCCCATCGTTCCCCACGTAAATCGTTCTCGTTACATGACATAATAAGGGGAAGATCATCACAAATATCATGGGTTTAACATACAACTTTGTCATGGGTTAAGAGGATGTCAACTTGCATATATGAACATATATTAACCCAACTACATATAACCCAAACTTGCATATTATCATACACATGATTTGCATAACATGTTGCATATGAACTTGCATATTATCATACACCTATCTTGCATAACATGTTGAACTTGCATATAGGCATTCTCATAACTTGCATAACATGTTAAACATGCATTTAAGCATACACATAACTTGCATAAGCATTCACATACTTGCATAAGCATCCACATACTTGCATAAGCATTCACATACTTGCATAACTTGCATATCATGTCATTTAAGCATATACATATCTTGCAAAAGCATTCATATACTCGCATAAGCATGCATAACTTGCATATCATGTCATTTAAGCATATACATATCTTGCAAAAGCATTCATATACTCGCATAAGCATGCATAACTTGCATATCACTTTCAACTTGCATTTAAACATAAACTTAACTTGCATATCACTTTCAACTTGCATAACTCACTTTGCTAAACATGCATAATTCCACTTAGTAAATATGCATAAATCCACTTATTAAACATGCATATATCAAATACTTAACATGCATAACACCAACTACTTAGCATGCATAAAATCACATGCATAACTTGCATATCATGTTACATATAACTTGCATATATTCTCACATATAGTTTGCATAACATGTCACATATGCATAAATGTTTAACATGGTGTTTTGCATCATAAAACATGGCCTTAACTTGCATTTAACATAAAACTTGCAAATCACATATCATACAAACTTGCATAAATACATTTATCCACAAACATAGCCATGTCTTATCACATCCTACCATAATCAATTTAACAATTGATTATTAAAGCCATAGAAACTCACCAAAACCAAGATTAGCAAATCAATGAAGTAAAACTAGTTGCCAAATATGAAGAAGAAGGTGATTAGGGGTTGATTAGCTTGCAACTCTCTACATTTGATTTGTGGAGGCCATGACCAAGTTTCATTTTGCCATAGTTTAGTTACAAAACCTAATTATGAATGAATTAGGATAGGGTTAGGGTCTTATTTATAGGATTAGGTTGCATTTTAGGCCCTTAGATTAACCCTAGATTGATTTAGGACCCTTAGATTTAGGAAATCTCTAGAACCAGCCCTCCTAGCCAGCCTGAAACCCAACATGGTGCACCCAGGCTCACTGGACGGCTCGACCCTGTCGACAGGCCAGTCGACAGGCAAGTCGACACCCCTGTCGACAGGCCTGTCGACAGCCCTGTCGACATGGGTAGGCGGGAATTTCCCCGCCTGACCCCGCCTGGCCCAATTTAAAATCTGAAATTTAAATTCTTAATTCTGTTTTAAGTTTTGAATTTTCTGCAAACTTCATCGGGCCATAACTGGGCCATACGGACTCCGATTTTCGAAAACTCGGACTCTATTTCGCGTATTTTTCCGAGACGAACGTAATGACACAGCCCGTTTCCCCTAATTCCCACATCTGAGATTATTTATTCTGTAATTAGTGAATTTTAGTATTAACCCAAAATACGGGGTGTTACATTCTCCCCTCCTTAAAGGATTTCGTCCCCGAAATCTCTAAGCTAAGGAGAATGCATATCCTACCATCCAAACAACCATCTACTCAAACCATCATCCACGGGCATCCATTGTCCTTAAAACAATTTCTAATGATGTATGAGCATATGCAAAAAGTGTGTGTATATGTTCCCTATCTAACGTATGAACATATGCAAACCATGATAGTGCCATGCATCCATTATGTATGCGAGAGAACCCTATCGACACATACAATATCTATATGAGTGCACAATCATTCACCAAAATGCATCATCCATGTGATAACACAACCATTATACATCCATAAATATATTTTCCTACACACAATTTTATGCAATATGCAATATGAAGTGATTGAGCCGATCTAGTGCCTAGAGTGTGTGTATATGCATCCACGAGCAACCACTAGCAAACACTTGCATCCATTTGCATCCATCAACCATAACATGTCTCAAACACATGTTTCAACCATAGGTTTACCCTATCTAAAGGTCAAAGGTACTAACGAGAGGACATACTAAGAATAAGATAAGCACAAGATATGCGATGAAGGAGAAGCAAAAGGACATACCCTCCGAAAGAAAAGGGTACCTCGAACGCATCTTCGCTTCCGTCTCCCAGGTAGTGTCTCTCTCTTCATCTCCCCTTCGTACTTCGACTAGTTGAACCTCTCTGTTTCTCAACTTCCAAATCTCTGACCCAAGGATGCAAGTAGGAGCTCGTCGAATCATCGCATCACGCTCTACTTCCACTTCTCTAAGCAGGCCCGGCTCTACCGCCTCTGCGGTCTCATGTAGGAACTTCCTCAAATGTAACACATGGAATATATCATGTACACCACTAAGCCTGTCGGGAAACTCCACTCTATATGACATCTGTCCAATCCTTTCCTTAATAGGAAACGGTCCAACAACCTTGGTACTCACTTCCCAACAGATCCAAAGTGAACCACATTCCGTAACGGAGATATCTTGATAGAAAAGCATGTCCTAATATCAAACTCAAGCTCTGTTCTCCTCTTGTCCGCATAAGATTTCTGTTTATCTTGCGTCGCTTTCATCCTTCTTTGAATCAAATCAATCTTTTCCCGAAGTCTTTCTAACCTTCTCGGCCCAAGCAAGATCTCATCCGTAGATTCCCACCAACGTGTAGGTGATCGACAAGGCCTTCCATAAAGAGCTTCGAAAGGTGCCATACCAATACTGGACTGAAAGCTATTACTATACGCGAACTCCACCAATGGAAGATGCTCTTCCCATGTTCCTCCAAAATTTAAGATACAAAGCCTCAAAAGGTCTTCTAGGACATGATTCACCCTCTCGGTCTGGCCGTCCGTCTGAGGATGATATGCGGTATTCAAACCCAACTGAGCCACTTGCAAACTCTTCCAGCACTCGCTAGTGAAGATAGGATCTCGTTCACTTACTATGCTAGAGGGTACCCCAAGAAATCGAACTATCTCTCGAAGATATACTGAAGCTAGCCATGGAGCAGTCTTCTTGCTCTTCACAGATATGAAATGGGTGCTCTCAGTAAGTCTATCTACCACCACCCAAATTCCTGTATTACCCTTCCTCGACCTGGGCAACCCGTCAATAAAATCCATCGAGACGTTATCCTACTTCCATTGCGGAACCTCCAATGGGTGAAGCAACCCACCTGGTTTCCTTTGCTCCGCCTTCACTTGCTGGCACACCAAACATCGAGCGACATACTCGGCCACATCTTTCTTCATACCGGCCCAGAAGAAAACCCTCTTCATGTCTTGGTACATCTTATCCCCACCGGGATGAATGGTCATCCTAGAACGGTGTGCGTCATCAAGAATAGCCTTCCTCAAACCCTCGTCTTGCGGTACACAAAGTCTACCGTCTCTACGCAAACACCCCTATCGTCTAGGGTGTTCCTACTCAAATGGCTGGACGACTTCCCCCCTTATGAGCTTCTCTACCAACTCAACCAACCGTGGGTCGTCCCTCTGTGCTCTTCCAATCCACCCCAAAAGAGTAGGTCTAACCAAGGAGGCTAGCAAACCGGGTACAAAGTCAACGGAAGGTCTAAAGTCAAACTTAGAAATAAACTCTAAGCTCCGTCGTTCAACGAATAATGAACTCAAGGATAACCTTTTTCTACTTAAGGCGTCCGCTATCATGTTACCCTTACTCATAGGATGCTAAGGATCCCATCCACTTTTGCTGTCCTAAGACTATGCGCTCGAAGAGTCCCCAACGCTTCTCTAAGATGTCGGGCATGCTCTTCTCCACCAGGATATCATCCAAAATTATCACAACTGTCTCCTACGCAGACCACCCTAGTCGAACTCGGCATCCCCCAAATGCAAGCCCCAAAGGCCTAAACCAATATCAGACAAACACCCAAGGGATACCTCCTTCGAATTCAGACGACCTACGTGAGATGATACAAATAAAAATGGCTAAATAATTAAGCCCTTGACCAATTCTGGATGTTTTCGCCAGTCTCGTTCCAAAACCGTCGTTTATCCTAACCTGGCTCTGCTCAGCCTATTGAGCACATACGAAAACTTATTTTGCTCCTAGAAAAGACCAAAATGTTATCCATAAAGACCATCACAACTTATTTAGGTACTCCCTGAACACCCTTCTCATCAAATCAACAAAGTATGCGGGGGCGTTCGTCAAACCCAATGGCATCACCAGCCACTCATAAAAGAAATCATCCGGAGTCCTAAAGGCAGTCTTTTCTATGCTATCCTCAGCCACTCTCAACTGATGAAATCCCGTGGCTAAGTCTTACTACAAAAATACTGAGGCGCCAGCCAACCGATCAAAGAGATCATCAATCCTTGGCAATGGGTGTCTATTCTTCTTTGTGAGTTTCTTTTGTTCTCTTTAGCCTACACAAAGTCTGAGGGACCCATCCGCCTTCATAACAAAACTACTGGAGCGCCCCACTCCGATATACTTCGTCTTATGAACCCCTTCTCAAGCAAATCGCCTACTTACTTATGGAGTTCCCTCCTCTCACTAGGAGCCATGTGGCACACTGGCCAAGATACTGGTTTAGCATTATCCACCAGATATATTCGGGAGTCAATCTCCCGTTCCGGAGGTAAGCCCTTCACCTCCTCCAAACACATCCGAGTATTCCCGGACTGCTCTAACAGATCGCAAACTCTAGACCGTCGTGTCAAGCGATTCTAGATAACTTAGTATAACAGATTCTATGGGATTACAAGAGTTCTCGAGAGTGTTACCCAGGCGGCCCATAAGCCTAACAACTCTCTCTTCAAAATGAAGAACGGCATCCCTACTGGATAACCAGTCCATGCCCAAAACTAACCCATAGCCCGTGAAGCCCAAAAGCATCACATCTTAAACTCAACGCTAAGTATAGCAACTTTCAAACCCAAACACATCATGGAGCCCAATTGGGTTTGAGACAACTAAGGGATCATCTACCAAACTGGTGTATTAGTGCAGTGACTCAACTAATAATGATGAGATAAACGAACTTGATGCGTCAGAATCAAATAAGTTCGAATCGGATAATAAAGAAATCCAACCTCCAATCTAGACGGTCTTATCCTCACCTGGTACCCTAGTCGTGAGGGAATACAACTACCCCCCAGAAGATTCCATACCTTGCCCTTGCTTCTTTGGACAATCCTAATAAGGTGTCCTATTCCTCTCAAAAGGATAACCACTTGCCTTCTTCTTCCCTATTCTCCACTCGTAACCTCCCACCAATGAGGTTTCATCCTTCATTAACCAAACAACTATTAGAGCCTTCCTCCCATCGTCTATCCAATAGATACCTACCAGTCCTCCTCCTTCTTGAACCAACTTCTAATCCGACTAACGTCTAAGTCCCTTGAAGTGGTTTTCCATCCTTATCTATCTTAGAAAGATCATCAATACGTGGAGGGGAAACTCAAAACGAGAGAAAGGAAGAGATTCAAAATGGAGAATTCGAAAGATATAGATATGGCTATTGGGGATTATGCTTTTCTTTCAAAAACTTTTCTCTTAAAAGACATGTTTTTGAAAATACTCCTTTCCAAAAATATTCTTAGAAAATAGTTTTTCTAAAAATTTTATCTGTTCCGGTAACCTTAGGCTCTGATACCACGTGTAACACCCCACACCCGCTACGGTCACTCATAAAAGGAATGCCATAACATTGGTGGAGTATTTTCAGTGAATATAGAACAGAAAAATTACAACAAGACAGATATAAGTAATACTTGAAAATTTAAATCATCATTTCATTTCAGCGGAAAGTAAAACATGTTTGGTTACATCACAAAACCATAACAAGAGTCAAGTACATAATATCCATCCTGACAAAAATAAGTACATAATCCCACTAAGTAAACAATAGCCGTAAAAGGATAGATGAACCGAGCTTTACTTCTACGATCCAAGCCCAAAAGATAGATATAGCGGTCTGATCCAAGCCCACTAGTGCTAGGCCCACTCTGCTAACCTGAGGGTTGGGAAAAAAAGATAAAAACAACGGGGTCAGACATAAGTCTGAGTGAGTCCTATAACCCTAACAATACAACCATTAAAGTAATTAGGGTATGACATAAATAAGGTACGGTACCTCCGGGGATAATGACTACATTAAGTAGCCCACAAATCACAGGATGTACTACGATAACCGCAACAACGTATTTATCCACCTAAGGATAATTACTAGCTTACACCACCCCAGACCTACCCACCCAAGGGTAATTCCTACACTGCACCACACCAGTTCTACCCACCAAGAGTAATTCCTACTTAAAGGTTGATCCCATCTGAAGTCTTCGAAAATATAACTAGTAGTTTCTGGTACTTCTAGCTGACCACGTAGGTGCCGTCTGCCCCTACATCCATTAGGTGTATAACTGACCACGTAGGTGCCGTCTGCCCCTACATCCACTAGGTGTACCTAGTAATCTTACCCAGTAGTTTCGTGTACCCCTACACAGGTGCCGTCTGCCCCTATCTTTACTAGGTGTACCCACTACTCCCCATCGATCGGCTCCCTATCGTAGATACCCGTGCTGGTCCCACGATTGGGGTGTATCATTCCCCTAAAGTGGCTACCAGATAACATCACGGTGCACGGCTTTATATCTACACGATGCAACAACGACTTACCAACCAGCCCGGGCCCACACACGCATATGAAACCCGTTGGTCCCGCGTTGCCACCGCTAACCCGTTTTGGCCTCTTATAGTCAAGCCCAATATGCGTGTCCCGTCACTCGACTTGAGTCGAGCCTACAAAGATACGTTTGGGATATTGGTTGAAATGGGCCCCCACAAGCTACTACTTAAGCTTGTCATTTAATCTAGTGCATCCCACTTAACCCCTCTTTATAATCATGCCCACTTACATGTTAAGTTTTGGTTAAGTCATCTAATCATATTTCAATTGCCACTAAGGGCACCCACTAGATTTCCACATGCCACCCAAAGCACTTACTTGATTCCCACATGCCACCCAAGGCACTTACTTAACCCTTTAATCATGTTTAATTACATGTTCCACTTTGGTTAAGTATTCTAATCGTATTTTCTATTGCCACTCAAGGCAACCCACTAGTTTCCTCATGCCACCCGAGGCACCCCCACTAGTTACCACATGCCACCCAAGGCACCCACTTAACCCCTCATGTCCCACTACATGCTAATATGGTTAAGTGTTTCTTAATTAATTAAGACCGTGATCTCCCATAAAGACCTCCCACATTAGACTGGCTGTTATGACCGCCTGGTTAAGCCGGTAGAGTCCGGGCAGTCTTACGTCATAACAGAGTCTAACCTCGTGTCTTTACCTTAATCACGTATTTAATTTATGGCTAAGACCTCTCACATTGGGCTGACATTTGTAGCAACTGGTTAAGCCGGTCGGGTCCGGGCAGTTTTACACTACAAATGAGTCCAACCTCGTGTCTTAGTCGATTAATTTCACCTAATTAATTACCCCCATATTAATTATCCCTAATTAATATCAAGTTTGCATAACATGGGTAGACCTAACTCAATAGGTAAATTCCCATGGGGTAGACCTAACTCAATAGGTAAATTCCCACTTATGGTAATTTATTTTTATGGTATGCTTAATCATACCCAAACATTCATTTATTAACATATTTACCAACCCCATCGTTCCCCACGTAAATCGTTCTCGTTACATGACATAATAAGGGGAAGATCATCACAAATATCATGGGTTTAACATACAACTTTGTCATGGGTTAAGAGGATGTCAACTTGCATATATGAACATATATTAACCCAACTACATATAACCCAAACTTGCATATTATCATACACATGATTTGCATAACATGTTGCATATGAACTTGCATATTATCATACACCTATCTTGCATAACATGTTGAACTTGCATATAGGCATTCTCATAACTTGCATAACATGTTAAACATGCATTTAAGCATACACATAACTTGCATAAGCATTCACATACTTGCATAAGCATCCACATACTTGCATAAGCATTCACATACTTGCATAACTTGCATATCATGTCATTTAAGCATATACATATCTTGCAAAAGCATTCATATACTCGCATAAGCATGCATAACTTGCATATCATGTCATTTAAGCATATACATATCTTGCAAAAGCATTCATATACTCGCATAAGCATGCATAACTTGCATATCACTTTCAACTTGCATTTAAACATAAACTTAACTTGCATATCACTTTCAACTTGCATAACTCACTTTGCTAAACATGCATAATTCCACTTAGTAAATATGCATAAATCCACTTATTAAACATGCATATATCAAATACTTAACATGCATAACACCAACTACTTAGCATGCATAAAATCACATGCATAACTTGCATATCATGTTACATATAACTTGCATATATTCTCACATATAGTTTGCATAACATGTCACATATGCATAAATGTTTAACATGGTGTTTTGCATCATAAAACATGGCCTTAACTTGCATTTAACATAAAACTTGCAAATCACATATCATACAAACTTGCATAAATACATTTATCCACAAACATAGCCATGTCTTATCACATCCTACCATAATCAATTTAACAATTGATTATTAAAGCCATAGAAACTCACCAAAACCAAGATTAGCAAATCAATGAAGTAAAACTAGTTGCCAAATATGAAGAAGAAGGTGATTAGGGGTTGATTAGCTTGCAACTCTCTACATTTGATTTGTGGAGGCCATGACCAAGTTTCATTTTGCCATAGTTTAGTTACAAAACCTAATTATGAATGAATTAGGATAGGGTTAGGGTCTTATTTATAGGATTAGGTTGCATTTTAGGCCCTTAGATTAACCCTAGATTGATTTAGGACCCTTAGATTTAGGAAATCTCTAGAACCAGCCCTCCTAGCCAGCCTGAAACCCAACATGGTGCACCCAGGCTCACTGGACGGCTCGACCCTGTCGACAGGCCAGTCGACAGGCAAGTCGACACCCCTGTCGACAGGCCTGTCGACAGCCCTGTCGACATGGGTAGGCGGGAATTTCCCCGCCTGACCCCGCTTGGCCCAATTTAAAATCTGAAATTTAAATTCTTAATTCTGTTTTAAGTTTTGAATTTTCTGCAAACTTCATCGGGCCATAACTGGGCCATACGGACTCCGATTTTCGAAAACTCGGACTCTATTTCGCGTATTTTTCCGAGACGAACGTAATGACACAGCCCGTTTCCCCTAATTCCCACATCTGAGATTATTTATTCTGTAATTAGTGAATTTTAGTATTAACCCAAAATACGGGGTGTTACAGTGAGGGCTTTTTGGTGACAGCTAGAGCGGATGATGGGCGGAGGATAGTGTTTGGTGGTCTACCCAGTGAGGGGGTATTGGCTAGTTTTCTAAACTCCCTTAGCACTCCGCATAGTGAGTTGTCAGGTTTGCCCGTGGTTGGCCAGTATCCGGATATTTTCGAAGAAGTGACCGGACTTCCACCACACCGAGAGATTGAGTTTCGTATTGATTTGGTAAAGGATGCCAGGCCTATAGTGATGCCACTTCGTCGTATGGCACCAAGAGAGCAGCGAGAGATCGAGGTGCAAGTCAGCGATCTTTTGAAGAAGGGATTTATCAGAAGGAGTGTTTCTGAATGGGGAGCACCAGTTGTGTTTGCTACCAAGGCGGATGGTTCCCTTCGTTTGTGTGTAGACTACCGCGAGTTGAATAAAGTGACGAGGAAAAAAAAGTATCCTCTACCGCGGATAGATGATTTGTTCGATCAGTTGAGTGGCGCGAGAATATTTTCTCAGTTGGATCTCGCGACAGGTTTTCATCAGCTTAGAGTGGAAGCTGAGAGTATAGCTAAAACGGCATTTCGAACGCCGTCTGGATTTTATGAATGGTTGGTCATGCCATTTGGGCTGACTAATGCCCCGACATATTTTGTGGATCTTATGAATAGGGTATTCAGAGATCAGTTGAATAAGTCTGTCCTTGTGTTCGTTGATGATATTTTGGTATATTCGAGGACAGAGGAAGAACGTAAGGAACATTTAAGAGTAGCAATGGAGGTGTTGAGAAAACACCAATTGAAAGCAAAGTTTTATAAGTGTCACTTCTGGAAGAGGGAAGTGAGGTTCTTGGGCCATGTTGTATCAGATAATGGTATTGCCGTAGACCCGGCAAAGGTGGCTACGGTACAGGATTGGCCTACGCCCAAGAATGCAACAGATGTAAGAAGTTTCTTGGGATTAGCTGGATATTATCGTAAGTTTATCCAAGGTTTCTCCAAGACAGCAGCACCATTGACCCAGTTGACCAAGAAGAATCAAGCTTTTGTCTGGGATGAAAGGTGCGAGAATGAATTCAAAAGTCTAAAGGACAAGTTGACAAGCGCACCAGTGTTAGTCATTCCTAAGGGGGATGAAGAGATGACGGTATACACGGACGCCTGTGGTACCGGACTGGGTGCTGTATTGATGCAAGGCGGTAGGGTTATAGCTTACGCAAGTCGGCAATTGAAACCGCACGAGAGAAGATACCCTACACATGATTTAGAATTGGCAGCGATCGTGTTCGCGTTAAAGATGTGGAGACACTATCTCTTGGGAGAAAGATTTGAGCTGTTTACAGATCATAAGTCGTTAAAGTATCTCTTCTCTCAGAAAGATCTGAATCTCCGTCAGCAGAGTGGTTAGAGTTCTTAGCTTCCTATGATTTTGACATCGCATACACACCGGGAAAGGGCAATGCGGTGGCCGATGCATTGAGTAGAAGACATGCCAGCTTAGGGGCTATGTTCATTAAATGGAAGCAACTGGAGTTTATCGCGGGGTTTGATTTCAGACCAAAGTGCGAATTAGATCCAGAAATGTTAGCAAGTTTGACGATCAGACCCACTTTGATTGAGCGGATCGGCTCTAGTCAGAGGGACGATCCTAACCTATTGGAAATCATCTCCAAGTTAGAGATGGGTATCGATGAGGAGATGAACAAGTATGGGCTTGATCGAGATGGATGGCTTAGAAAGAATGGAAAGCTTGTTGTACCCAATGTCAATGGATTGAGGGATGAAGTGCTTAGAGAATGTCATCACTCAAAACTGACTATACATCCCGGTGGTAATAAGATGTATTGAGACATGAGACAGACTTACTATTGGGAAGGGATGAAAAGGGACGTTGGGAAGTTTATATCCAAATGCATGAATTGCCAGCTAGTTAAAGCCGAGCAAAAGAAGCCTAGTGGGTTGTTGCAACCATTAGAAATTCCCGAATGGAAATGGGAGCAAGTCTCGATGGATTTCATCGATGGTTTACCAAGGACTAGGTCGGGACATGATAACATTTGGGTGATTGTAGACCGATTGACTAAGAGTGCAAGATTTATACCAGTCAAATCGACCAGAACGGCAGCTAAGTTGGCAGAATTGTATATGAAGTGGGTAGTGAGATTTCATGGAGTACCCAAAAGCATTGTGAGCGACCGAGACCCGTTGTTCACTAGTGGGTTTTGGAAGAGCTTACAAGAGGCTCTAGGGTCAGAGTTACATCTCAGTACCGCATATCATCCTCAGACCGACGGTCAGACGGAGAGGGTGAACCGTATTTTGGAAGATCTCTTGAGAGCATGTATATTGGATTTTGGTGGATCATGGGATGACCATTTGCATCTAGTAGAGTTTGCATATAATAATAGCTACCAATCCAGTATCGGTATGGCTCCGTTTGAAGCTTTGTACGGAAGACCGTGTAACTCACCATCATGTTGGATAGAGACTGGCGAGAAGTTTATGCTTGGACCAGATGTGGTGAGGGAAACTTCAGATAAGATTAAGATCATTCAACAACGAATGAAAGCTGCTCAAGATAGGCAGAAGAGTTATGCCGATAAGAGGAGAAGAGACTTAAGATTCTCCGTTGGTGACTTGGTGTTTGTCAAGATTTCTCCGTTGAAGAGCGTAATACGATTTGGCAGGAGAGGCAAATTAGCACCAGATTTGTTGGTCCCTTTCCTGTTCTTGAACTAGTCGGGGATTTGGCATACAGAGTTGACTTACCAGAGAAGATGGCGAGAGTTCACAACGTATTTCATGTTTCCCAACTAAGGAAGTTCGTTCACGACTCAGATATGACTATTTCACCTGATCAGTTAGAGGACTTCGAAGTAGAACCCGAAGCGGTTGGGAACCGCAAGCCGACCCGTATTGTCGCACACGACATGAAGCAACTTCGAAGGAAGGCGGTGAAACTAGTCAAGGTACAGTGGAGCGAGGACGAGAATGATTGTACTTGGGAGACAGAGGAGAACATTAGGAAGACATATCCAGAACTCTTTGCCTGGTAAGATTTTGACTTCGATTTAGTTTTCTGCATGCTAGGATAGGCTTGTTTGCTTGTTTTGCATGTTTGATTGTTGTATGTGGTTGTTAGGCATGCGGGATCCTTTGTATGTTTTGGGTTAAGGAATTTCGAGGACGAAATTTCTTAAGGGGGGGAGAGTGTAACGACCCGTATTCTACGCATCATAGGATCGTAGGATATTTATTTCTTTCACATAAGAAGTCGTATGGTCATGTAACTTTGGGAGACGACTATTGGGGTCATTTCCCATGTTCATGATTTTTCCCGATTTTTAAATGACCATTTTACCCCTTGTTGGCACTGTTTTGGCCATAACTTTTGACTGGAAAGGAATTTTGATTTGAAACCACTTCCATTGGCTCCGGATGATGGTTTACAATTCCGTAGAGTGGTCACAGTAGCCAAACGGACTCACGTTTGGAAGATATGGCTGAAACAAGTTTCAGATGGTGAAAAACAGCTTAATTGGGCTTAACCGGGTGATTAACAGCTAGGCCCAAAGGGGAATTTCGGGATTAGGAGTTTAAAAGGGCTGTTAGGGTTTGGAGAATACCTTTTTCTCATTTTTCAGCCGTCACTTTCCATCCCTCTTGACCTAGCCATGGCCTCCACTCTCTAAATCCCTCTAAAACACCCAAAATCACTTCCTAATCAAGGATTAAGGCTTAGAGGCATCAAATCAAGGTGGATTAGCACAAGGACCGAGGTAGAGCTGCTGTTATATATTGGAATACGTGCAAATCAGAGGTTCACTTCAGATCTGAAAGTTTTATTGTGGCAAAGGTGAGTGATTTGCATAGTTTTTGCACTAATTACGGTAATTAAGGGTAATTAGTGAAGATTAGCGAATTTGTACACTAATAAATTCTGGAAAAATGATTAGAAATTCTTAAATAATATTTTATGCCTCTGCTAGAAATTTGGTTCGATTTGATTAAGTTTTGTTAACCCTATGATTAGATTTACTTAAACATGCTTAGGGAAAATTTGGGGTTTTGACCATGTTTGATCCACTTTACATGCTATGATTTGTGTTATGGTGTTTGTGGTCGATACTATATGTTGCTATGACTGTATGAGATGTTTTGTGATTGTTTAGAAGTGTTAGTTTGGTCAAAAATGTCGTCGAATGGCGAAAGACTGTCGCTGGAACGAAGCGCGGGAATTTACCCGGATCGGATCGCCCCCTATGAGCACGATCCGATGGAAGCTCACGCCACGATCCGTTCCACTTCGAAGGCCACGAACCGATGCAGCGCCGTGTCCAAACTGAAGTACCTCGATCCGAATCGCTCCAGCTTGGTGGACCACGAACCGATCAGAAGGTGCGATCCGAAATGAGGCGCGACGATCCAGACGAGGTAGCACGACCCGAACCCAATGGGTTGCCAGCGCCACGAGCTGTTGAGGCGCGATCCGTATAGTGCGACACGATCCGATTGGGGAGGCGCATCATGAATCGAACCATCCAAGGGAGCACGATCCGAGGAGAAGACTGAATGAAGACCGATCCGGAAGTGAAGACTATAACCCGAGATGCAAAGGAAGTCCAAATGAGAAGCTAGAGCTCAAGATTCAGATGGGAATCAACGAGTTCGCTTCATGGTTGGGCTTTGCTGCGGGACACGTGCCAAGGGGTTATCGACGTCTATAGCTTTGGACCACTATGGTAGGAGGTACGAAGGCGGATTCAAGGCCATTATGGCATCGGTAGAACCAAGGGCTACGACCAATGGAGTGGGTCATTGAAATGTTTGGTCATGACTCCATATGTTTAGCTTGGTCATAGCAGGGTTTCTACAAGTCGGGATTCGTCGTTACCTCAGTTTGTCTAGTGTTCCAAAGTGGTAGATGTCGTACGCTTTACGCACTGAGTGAGAGATGTGAGGATGGTTGCTATGGATGATTGGTTTACTATCATTGTGACATGCACACCCCACCCCCGTATTCTTGCACTATTTATTATGGCACCTTAGAGCATTGTACGGTATGTGGTACTAACTCTTTATTTGCAGGTCCAGGTTCAGGTATGGTTTAGTATACCTGTTATTATTCTGTTTAGAGGCTTATCTCTCATACCAGACTTTATGTCTGACCCAGAGTTTTATGTCTCCTCTTATTACTCTGGGTGCTCACACGAGCAGACTAGAGACAGGTTGGCTGGTGATGTACGGGTAGATGATCCAGAGACGAGCAGGAGGCTTCCACGTAATATACATATAATATTCTCCCTGTATTGTTGAAGATCACTGCTTGGGCATTGGTGGTGCATCTTCTACTTTAGCTTTCTTTTGTTTAGAGACAGTAAATTTGGAAAATTGTAATAAGCTGTATTTGAATTTCCGTTGCTCTGATGATTGATGTTGATTTTAGTTATCAGCTTATGCACTGTCTCACCTGTTTTATGTCAAGTATGTTATTATTATATTTTGTTCCATGCGCTGTGAGGCATTCTACAGGTTTTGTGTCAGTTCTTCACTTCTTTCCTTTCTTTGACGACCGTTCCGTGCTAATCGGGCACGTGTACAGCACACTATTCGGAGGAAATGCCGACTGGTACGGGGCGGGCCGTCAGACCTGAACACACATTTCCTGGTTCCTATGAACCTATAGTATGACCACTTCCGGCCTATAAAAACCGGAGGTACCTCAATCCAAAATCCACATAAGTAAAATATCAGGGCTGGTAGGTCACTGACACCACTCTAGCTACAAAGAAACGTGTGCAATCCCTGTAGTCCTAATCCCGTTTTTGACTCGTACCAGGGTGTGAGGCTCGCGAAGTCACGTTATACACAAAGCTATGCCTAAATAGGCTATGCTTTGATCATCATCCACAAGGCTTGCTTTTCAACAAAGCCTTAATCATTTGCTTCTTAGCATGTCACATTGTCAGACCCTACCATATTATTGATCATCTACCAATATATATATAACCTCTAAGCTTATACGTCTTAGAGAAGGGTGATAAGTAAAGAATAAATTCTTCACCACCAAACAGAAATATATAATCAGTAGCATTCAACAAATACAGTAGAAAGGAATACATTGTCAGACACGCAATCCATTTACAAGTCCTCTCTGGGTCTGAGAGAAACAACGTGTCCGTCGATCTCCAAATACGTTTGGACGATCATTACCAAATAACTTGCCTTGGAAGGCCAATCCCAATTCAAGATACCAGTCATCATCATCCCAACGATGTGAAAACCTTCGGTCTTCAACCACCGCCTTCGTCTTCGACTCTTGATCGTCGTGATGATTATTCAGAATGTGTTAAACCCGGTCTTTCTGAATAACTCGCGTATTTTGGGATTAAAAGAAAATATTGGAAATTCACACATTACGCCACATTCCAACTCCGAGTATTCTTTTAATAAGATATTCGATTTAAAAGATTCTCATTAATTTTATCAAAGATAGACACTGAAAATAAAATCTATAAATCAATTTCCGAAATAGGGAATTCCACATAAATCAAATCAATACATAATCGATATAGATTTCTGTATCAGACTAATAATATAAATGGAATAACGACAAAACCTCTTAAATTCCGTATATAATATCAGTCTTCTTTTACACAAGCCCATTTCGATTATTACCAAACGAATTTCCACTTAATTCCTATTTAATATATTAAATTGGAAAAACTTGATTTTTAGAAAATGCCCTTTTTAAGTCTATAAAATAGATTCATAAGTTCCAAATAATAATTTCAATGTAAACTGGATTAAAGGACAAATGTCGTTTAAAAACACCGTCCACGATAAATCCACTTCACACCTCAATTTATTTCATATCACAAAATATGATTGCAAGTGCTAGTAATCTTTTAAAAACATATTTTAAAATAATCTTAAAAATATTCTTTATATAAAGTCTCTAAATGAAAGGTATTCTTTATATTACAAATTCTTTATCCTTTACAAATATTCCTTGTTTTAACATATACTTAATTAACAATCTATATTTTGAAAATATATATACTTTATATAAAAAGGATTTGTAGTGTAAAAATATTCTTATTTAAAAGAACGCCTGAATCGAAATGCGACTCAAACATTTACCATCTAATTTGGGTTACATGGATTTCACACACATCATCAAATCATCCATTTACATCCAAAGTGTAAATTCCACTGTGTAAGCGTTAAAATTAAATAATAACGCTCATCACAGTCTGTCGATCTAACGATCAACAAACAATTAAATATTGGGATTAGTGCATATAAATTTTCATCCCAACACCCGTTTGGGGTTTCAACCAACGAACAAATGATAAACGAATTTGTGCACTTGGGCGACGTGTGAAAATTATCGTCCCAATCACATACACAAGTCGGGTAACTTGTAAATGGAAGTGTAATACACAATACATATAATGATGACAAGCAAATATCTCTTTTGTAATGAATGAATAAGCATAATAACTTTGTCCCTTTTGACAATTTCTATTTTTCTAATTTAGACTCTAAACAAAAATGGTTATTTTGTTTTGGCAACTCTAATGAGACAAAATGATAAATATTTTGATTTAACTAACATATCTTGACACGTATATATCTTTCCAAACTTATATATATAAAAATTGCTTCAACTAATTCATTTTGACAAAAATGAATAATTCTGACAAAATGTAAAATTTGGTTTAACTAGTATAAATTGACTATAATGAATAATTATTTTTAACTAATGTAAATTATCAAAAATGAATAATTGTCTTTAAGTAATATAAATTTACAAAAATGAATAATTTGTGTTTCAATTCTAATAAAATATGCCAAAGCTATATTTTGTTTCATTCTTTTAATTTAAACAAAATGAGTGTTTTTGTCTATTTTACTCTAATGATAAAAATGTAGATGTTTAGTTATTAAAATGTAACTTTTAAATTCTATCCTTTATTTCAAACAATCTTTATTCATATCAAAATTATAAATCAAGAATATAATTTCCAATCTGATTATTTGTTTGCATTAATGAATTGCAAACAAAGATGAACATTATTTTAAGGTTTTATTTGCAACAAGGAATGCAGATAACCAATGCGACTTTTATTTTATTTAAAAGTATATTTGTGTGCAAGTAAAAAGAACCTCATTTACAAAGTATATTTACATTATTTAATGTAAATAAAAGAAACAAATTTTATTTAAATGAGCATTTACATTTGTGAAAGCAAACAAAGAATAGTTTTGTTTATAAATTTTATTTACATTAGTGAATGTAAATAAGAGAACAAAATTTATTTTCAAAGTATAATTTAAACAAATTCTGTTAAATGTATAAAAGTGTGTACATTGGTATTGGTAATCGTAGATAAAGAAATTAGACTATAGTTTCATTGAATATTTGCATTGATAAATGCAAATAAAAGAATAAACCTTAATTTTCAATGCATATATATTGATAAATGCAAACAAAGAAATAAACTTTATTTTCAATATATTTATGTACTCCATTAGTGAGTGCAAATGAATAATTTGTTTTCAGTGTATTGCATTGGTAAATGCAAATAAAAGAACAATTTCTATTATATATATATATATATATATATATATATATATATATATATATATATATATATATACGCATGGCTGATTGTAAATAGAAGAACAAACTTTATTTTCAAAACATGTTTACATTTGCGAATGCAAATAAAAGAACAAAACTTTATTTCCAATATGTGTTTATAGTTGTGAATGCAAATAAAAGAATAAATTTTATTTTTAATGTTTATTCACATTAGTAAATGCAAATAAAGAAAAAAACTTGAATTTCAATGTATATTTACATTCGAAAATGCAAATAAAAGGACAGTTTTTATTTCAAAGTATATTTACATTTGAAAATGCAAATAAAAGAACAAAAAGGTAAATTTTGTTTTGAAAGGTTTGTTTGCATTGTAAATGCAAAACAAAGAAAGCAAGTTTTATTTTTACATTATAAAATATAAATAAAAAGGTAAATTTTATTCTCAAGTTATATTTACATTATGAAATGTAAATAAAAAGGTAAATTTTAGTTTCAAGTCATATTTGTGTTTTTGAGAACACAAATAAAAATATAAGTTTTGTCCCCAAGTTATATTTACAATTTAAAGAGTAAATTTTAGTTTCAAGTCATATTTACATTATAAAATGTAAAAAAAAAAGTAAGTTTTGTTTTCAAGTGATATTTACATTATAAAATGTAAATAAAAAGTAAGTTTTACTTTTAAGTGATATTTACATTATAAAATATATAAAAAAAAGTAAGTTTTACTATCAAGTTTTATTTGTGTTTTAAGAACACAAATAAAAATAAAAGTTTTTTTTTAAATCTTTATTCGAACACTTTGTTCGCGTTAAGGGATGTAAACAAAGTATAATTCTCTTTTATTTTAAACATTTTGTTCACATCGAGGAATGCAAACAAAATATAATCTTTTTATTCTTTTGTAATTTTGTTCGCATCGAGGGATGCAAACAAAATAAAATCTTTTTATTCTTTTGAATTGAAAATTTGATCAACTCAAATCTAAACAAGGTGATGACATATAAATGGTGACAACCATATTCTTTTATTTTGAATTGACAAGTAAATCAATTCAAATCTAAACAAGGTTATAACATATAAATGGTGACAACCATATTCTTTTATTTTGAATTGACAAGTAAATCAATTCAAATCTAAACAAGGTTATAACATAGAATAAATGACAATCACATGGATCTATACTATTCAATACAAACACAGAATCAACCATTACCAATACCAAACAGATCTGAAATGTAATCATAGATATATTACATCGCAATTTAAATAATTTAATTTATTATTAATTTTAAATAAAGAATCTCACATTGATTTTTGCTGAAAATTTGACTGTCTCAAAATCAGCTCTCGTCTGCGCCATCGCGAAGCTCTCGGAAAGACGAGTCCAACGCAACTGACGGTTCGTCAATCGGACCTCGTATGAAAGAGATATTGATTTTTAAAGATTGCGTTTATTAAATAATTAAATAAATAAAATAATAATATAATATACATCTTCTTCCTCGTTGCCGCTTACTGCCGAACCCAATTTCACCGCGCATCCTTCTGTGCGCACCTGCCTGCACCGCACCGGACCACGATCAAACGCCGCCAACTCGAAGCTCGTGCCACCACGTGCTCGCTCCACCAACCATCTGAAGCTCGGCCTCCCCAATCACCACGAAATCGAACCTAAACCGTCAGCCTTTAGGCTGAGAATTCGCGAAATCCGAGAATCAAAACCCGATCTTAACCGTATGGATGGAAAGGTCTCTCGAAGAGCTTCGATTTGGTATATCATATGTCGATTTTCGTTGAACGGATTGAGAGAAATTAGTGTTTGAAGTTGGGAAATTTCCGGCCTTCGAATGAAAGGCGGCGGTTGGCCATGAATTAGGGTTTCGGATTTTAATATTATTTTATTATTTAATCTTGAAAAATGTGCTTAAAAGGTGGATTTTCGGACTTTCTCTGATTTCGGCCTACTTACTGTCGTTCTTAAGATTTTGACACCTTCTGAGCGCAATGGGATAGGTTCCGGGACCCAATTCCGAAATTTGTATATATTTTATTTAAAATTCCATTAATAATTAATAAATTAAATACTAACCGTACATTTAAATATGCCGGGGCCACATACGGCCTCAGAAAATTCTTAAAAAAAATATTTTTAGCTTTCTTATGACGATACGAATCCAACAAAATTATTTTCGTTGAATTCTGAGACTGTTTGAAAAATGGCTATTTTTAAGGCATTTAAATTTAACTGTAAATAGTCAAAACACATTTTCTCTCGCCACGCTCACATATTAATTCGAAAAATTCTGAAAATTGAAACCTAGCAATAATTTGACATTCCAGTTCCAACAAAAGTGGTTTCGTCGAAAACAGAGGTCGTTTGAAAAATGACTATTTTCAAGGCCAATATATTTAATATTAAAAATACATTTTTACACAAATAAATTCCGAAACTCAAAATATATAAGTGTTTACAGTTTTTCAATGCAGAAACGTCATTCCGAACTCAATGGAAGTGGTTTTGAGTCGAAATTCCTTCATATGTGAAAAGTAGTCTTTCGGGCCATATATATTATATAAATTCTACAGCGACCTTTCTAAAAATTGAATTGACCATAACTTTTGATTTCTGCTATGAAATTTTAATTTTTCAGATTCGTTAGAAAGATATTTTTAAATAGATTCTAATATTTTTGGTTTCACTAAAATTCGTTAAATTTTGCATCCTGTACGGTCAGTCAAATTTCAAGTTTGACTTTTTAGACTACTGCGTTATTTCTAATTCCATTTATATTTAAATTAAATTTATTCATTCTAACTTCGATTAAAATAAATTCTAGCCATTATTATTTATAATCAATTATATTATAACCTCGAAATTCATTAAAATTTTCTAAAATAAAATTTTTAAGTTGGTTCAGAATTTGCGGGTTGTTACAATCTCCCCCACTTAAGATCTTTTCGTCCCCGAAAAGGAAATGAAGCTAAAGTTGTTTATTTAACTAATTTAATTTTCATTCTTTAATTGTTTAATTATTTTATTAGTTGAACGCATATTCACCCAACACAATCATCAATCAATTAGTTGATTAAATTTTCAAAATATATAACCTTTATATATACAAAATCATATTTTCTAAAATCGAATTATAAATATAATAACAAGTATGTTAATTATGAATTCTTCTTCACTCTGACTCATTCTAGGGCATTGCTAACCCCATCTCTAATGAGTATTCTCATTCTAGGATACTGCTGATCCTATCTCTAATGAGTATTCCTATTGGATATTACTAATCCAACCTCTGATGAGTCTTCTGTTTAGTTCTAATGAGTTGTATCCCAAAGATTTGAGCTAACCTGAGCTCTGATACCAGCCGTAACGACCCGAATTTCGCCCGACCGCAATCGATCGCAAGATCGATTAAAACCGTTCAAAACCCACGTACGTTAACTTTGGGCATACAACACATCAGGACAACAACATAGACTTTTATAACATCAATAATAAATGTTACATCAGAGTACAGAATATATCAGAGTACATCAATAAATAATACAACGGAAGATACATTTACAATAAATTAAGTACATTGCAGCGGAACTAATCTCAGTGGAAGGTCATCAA
This sequence comes from Allium sativum, assembly GCA_030737875.1. NCBI lineage: Eukaryota > Viridiplantae > Streptophyta > Magnoliopsida > Asparagales > Amaryllidaceae > Allium > Allium sativum. The sequence continues at coordinate 573,282,992 of CM060909.1, read as the reverse complement.
TATTCTGGACCCAGCTTCAGACTTCAATCCAGGATCCTGCTTAACTATATCTGCAAAAGCTACTCGACTGCCCGTGTGGAAAGAGGGCACCCGAATTTGCAAGGTGAAACAAACTACAGGTCAGTCGTGGGACTGGTGTGAGAATTCTATACTTAACTTATCTAATAAGTAGGCTAATCACAGGACCACGCCGCTAACGCGGAATGGGTTTACTCCATTGGATTGCCAGTGCATAATTAAAATAAAGGGTGCGTTTTTTACAGGTCCCTATTAAGTTTCAAAATATAAAAAAAACCCGGTGACAAACATAATATAGAATACATCCCTATTTTTGAACTTCCGCTAAAAAAATTCCAGATCTACCCTTATACACCTAAAAAACTATCCAACAACTGTTTGTCCTCATTTACTCAGTCAATCGCTCCTATTATCTCGCCCATAAACCTAAATCAACAATTCTGGAAAACAGTCGTTCAATCCAACAGCAATTTTTTTATTACTTTTTTTTTATTTTTACGAAAAACTAGACAACTATATAAAAAAATATTACATAAAATGATTTTTTTAATACTTTTTTTTTATTTTTTACAAAAAACTAGACAATTATACACATATATTACGTAAAATTGCATACATTTATGCAACTAAGTGTAATAATTGCATGCATATATTAATATTATGCAGAAAATAAATTATTAGTTTTGCGTAGCTAAGTGAAATAATTGCATACATATACAGAACTGTACTGCGTAATTGCTGGAACAAAAAAAATGACAAAAAAGTAAAAACATATAATTATAACAAGATGCTTATATATATATATGCAAATAACAGAAACATGTGCATACTTACATGAAAAATTTCATAACATTTACATGTACTACATCAAAAAATAAGTACAGACCACATTTACATGTACTACATCAAAAATTTCAAAACAATTACAAAGCAGAGATGACGGTCTTTTGAAGAACAAATAATTTTGTTAAGACCCAGCTTATTGCGCAAACCACATCTAGTAGTCTCTGTAGAAACACATGCAGATTTCAATCATTTGGAAAAGGATGGACGACCAATCTTCAACAACACGATAACACCAATATCTGTCGGAACACTGTTATATAAAAAAAAAAATCAACATTAGTAGGCTTAATGTGCAGTAACCTAAATTAAAAAAAATTGCTTCAGAATAATATAAATACATGCGTACAATTCATCAAAATAACAATAATTTCTGAATATTTATATGCAAGTATTCCAGATATATGCATAGAAATATGAATATATTTGTAAAATAATATGTTTTTCGGTTTGTTTGATAAAAAATTGCATACATATATGCATATATTAAAAATAGCTGCATATTTGTCCGCAACTTTTTATCAGAAGTTCAGCAAAAATCAGATATTTTCCTACATCTTACACAATAATTTCTAAATATTTATATGCAAGTATTCCAGATATATGCATAGAAATATGAATATATTTGTAAAATAATATGTTCTTCTGTTTGTTTGATAAAAAACTGCATACATATATGCAAATATTAAGAATAGCTGCATATATGTCCGCAACTTTTCATCATCTTACAGATCGCGATTTTGAATATTTTTCTGTTTGCATTTTCATCAAAAATTGCATACATATATGCATATATTTAAGAATAGCTGCATAATTGTCCGCAACTTTTTAACAGAAATTCAGCAAGAATCAACCATGTTGCAAAAGAAAACTTTAAAACTGTATACACTCTCAATTAAAACACACATTACAAATTGTCATTCCAGGGAGTTGTCGAATGAGTTTTACAGATAGAAAATATAAATATAGTGACATACAAATAAAATTAAAACATAGTCAAATGATTGAATTACTAGCCGCCCAAAAAAACTAGAAGAATACCTTTCGCTGAAATCACTTCGTTGTCGCGCACGTCTGCCTGGATTGCTAATCTCTCCTTCTACGCAAATTGAAATCCAAATCGCTTGACTGGATTCGATGCGATGCCTGCCAGAATCACTGGAATCGCTGCTGACTCTTCGCTAGAACCAAAAATTGAACGCGATAAGAATTTTGGGGATTAAGGGGTTTCGGTTGAAGGAGGAAGCAGCCACCGATTAGAGGCCATCAATTTCGTTGGAGCCGCCGCCGCCATGAAGAACGAATTTTAGGTTTCTGGAAAAGAAAAAAAAAGTAAATACGTAATGAATAGATCCAACCTAGCTAAATACGGCGTGAATTAAGAAAAAGGGCACTTTTGTAAAAATACCAGCCGCTGTTTGAAATTAGGGATGTAATTTATATGTTTTGAAACAGGAGGATGTGAGCCTAATTAAGTTTGCTTTTAGGGATGTGTGCCTAATTTTCACTAAAATAAATCGTCAAATAACGTAATGCTTTTCAGAAAAATGAAACCATTATAAGATCCAAGTCCCATCACACAATGCAACGCACACAAGAGGACAGGGTTTTACCTTATAATGGTCAAAAGATGCTTGATATGTGAAAACGATATTATTATTAGTGTGTGTATATATATATAAAACATTCAAATATAATATCAATCCTAGACGGCATAGGTACCATATACAATGTCGCTGTACTAGTCATACAATCAAAACCGCAAGGTCGTATTGGAAGTTGGATTTCCATCATGAGTCGAGGCTAGGGATCGTCCTCTTCCGATTCGAGACACTCTAGCAAATGCCCCAGGATCCCCCGCAGTGAACCGTTGGATCTTCAGGGCCGGTCCCCACCTAACGGTGGTGGATTAATTATGCCTGAACACACGTTTCCCGGTTCCTATGAACCTATAGTATGACCACTTCCGGCCTATAAAAACCCGAGGTACCTCAATCCAAAATCCACATAAGAAAAATGTCAGGGCTGGTAGGTCACTGACACCACTCTAGCTATAAAGAAACGTGTGCACTCCCAGCAGTCCTAATCCCGTTTTTGACTCATACCAGGGTGTGAGGCTCGCGAAGTCATGTTATACTCAAAGCTATGCCTAAACAGGCTATGCTTTGATCATCAGCCACAAGGCTTGCTTTTCAACAAAGCCTTAATCATTTGCATCTTAGCATGTCACATTGTCAGACCCTACCATATTATTGATCATCTACCAATATATATATATATATATATATATATATATAACCTCTAAGCTCATACGTCTTAGACAAGGGTGATAAGTAAAGAATAAATTCTTCACCACCAAATAGAAATATATAATCAGTAGCGTTCAACAAATACAATAGAAAGGAATACATTGTCAGACACGCAATCCATTTACAAGTCCGCTCTGGGTCTGAGCGAAACAACGTGTCCGTCAATCTCCAAATGCGTTTGGACGATCATTACCAAATACCTTGCCTTGGAAGGCCAACCCCAATTCAAGATACCAGTTATCATCATCCCAACGATGTGAAAACCTTCGGTCTTCAACCACCGCCTTCGTCTTCGACTCTTGATCGTCGTGATGATTATTCAGAATGGGTTAAACCCGGTCTTTCCGAATAACTCTGTAACACCCCACCTCCGTTAAGGTCACTCACAAAGGGAATGCCTTAACTTTGGTGGAGCATTTTAGTAAACAGAACAGAAACTTACAAGACAGATAAAACAGTACTTGAAAAATTTTAACTTTATTACAGCGGAAACAGAAATTAATATGGTTACATCCTTTCAATTTCAGAATTCAAGTACAAAATATCAGTCTTGTACAAAAGCCTTCAAAATGCATAGTTTAAAATCATAATCCCCATGGAACGGAAGCTATACAGGGCCAAGCCATACTTTAAGCACTTCAAGCAAAGAGCAATCCGGATCAAGCTAAAGTATTTCCCTCCTTGGATAACCTGGGGGGGAAACGGAAGAAAGGAGGCGAAACAACAAGGGTCAGACAAAAAAAGTCTGGCAAGTCCAGTGACTTTCAGCATATGAACAGATAATAATAATATGATATGAACATAAAACTGGATGTGAGATAACTATAACAGGTGTAGCAGATATAACAGAAAAACAGAATGATATAAACTATTGTTTTACACTTCTCTGCACTAATACTAGTATAGCAGAATTAGGTGTCTCCCTAATGTCTAAATTGAAGCAGGAACGGGTACAGAATACTTTAACAGAAACAGAATGCTAATAATGGGCCTTTACTACCCGATCAGAAACAGACAGAAGCAGAAACAGATTTATCTCTACGGAAACAGAATGTGGAATTAGGTGTACACTAGTAATTAATGGGCCTTTACCACCCGAACAGACGGTACCACACAGAAACAGACAGGTGTTACCACCCAACAGAAACAGACGGTACCAACAGAAACAGACAGAACTAAGCGTACCCTAAAACCCTACCCCAAGCGATCGGCTCCCTAATACATAAATATCCTGTGTCGGCCCCACAGTAGGGTGTATCACTCCCTAAAGTGACAACCAATTGGCACAGACCTATTTACAGATGTCACGGCGTCTTACATCCCCAGAGGCAGACCGGGATCCATGCACGCACATGACCCGGTTGGAACGCACCATCAACACCCCTCGCCATTATCAGAATGAACCACTTATAATTAGTTCAGTAAGCGTGCCCGGACCCTACCTACTGTTAGGTCAAAGTTTTGATACCAGAAAGGGTTACTGACTAATATGGGTCCCAAACAACAGATGACACAAGTAATTCCCCTCCTAACCTTGTGTCCCCAGACTAACAGATCTCAGATTAACTTGTTTACAAGTTCAGACATACAGAATTCGGATTTACTAGTTCATAGATTAAGTTAACAAGTTTTCAGACTAACAGATCAGATGTACAGATTTTTCAGATTTGTCTAACTTTGTATTGGGCCTACAGATTCATGGACGGGTTTACTACACCTATTAATCCAGTTGGTTTAACCCTATTTTCCCCCAATACGTTTTAGACGTCATTCTTATCTTAGATTTGCATTAATTAATTATTAATGCCCAGACCTCTCACATTAGGTCGCTAGCTTGTGGCCGCTGGATGGGCCGGGCGGTTCCGGGCAGACTTCTGCCACAAGCCAGACCTAACCTCGTGTCTTAAGCAGGCTATGACTAACTTCTCACATTAGAACCTATTGTTTGCGGCTACTGGATGTGCCGGGCGGTTCCGGGCAGAATTACGCCGCAAACTCATTCTAACCTCGAGTTAGCCATGTTTATCTTTGCGGCCAATTAATTAATAATTTACCGTTTATGCGCACGCCCAATATATATACCAATTCAGATTATATCAATAACAGGATGATTATATCAACACAGCAGATAACAGACTTTAGCAGATAACAGATTTTATATGACTTAACGGATTTAACAGATTTAGCAACTTGGCATATAACAGGTTAGGCATTTCAACCGACAAATTTAACAAATTAGGCATTTCAATCTAATTAGCAGTCTAGGCAATATAACAAAACTAGCAGTTTAGGCAACTTGGCAAATTAGCATATTTAGCAAATTTAATATTTCTAAAGGTTTTATTTACATGCCTTGCCTAATCACAAATTGGCCTAAATTCATATGCCTAATTAATTGTCCTGATTCACAATAAGATCATATACTTCCATGTTTGCATACCTTTACATAGCGCAGAATATGGACATAATTTACCCTATAACATATGTTCCAATTTTTGTTAAACTAACCTTATACAGCAAATTCACATATAAATTATACCAAATATGATCATTAATTACAGTGCATGCCATATATGCAAAATTCCCTATTTAGGTGTAATCACAATAGTAGAGATCCTAATTAATGTAAATCTTTTACACCTACGTTTCCATATCCTTCTTCTTATTAAGTCATGAATCATTATGCAAAATATACCCAACAATCTAAATCATATCTTCTAAAAAAATCAGATCTTGACTTTTATATGCATTTTGTCCAAAGTCTCAAATCATATGTAATCATACAATGGTTCCTCTTTTCTTCTATCATAGAATATGCATAGATCCAAATCTAGTTTACAACATATGCTCATCTTTTTTTTTCTAATTAATTACAGATCTAAATTACAACATAACTATGCATACAACATGCATAAATTATATGTTCATAGTCAAATTTATGCATCCAATCCCAAGTCACATGTCCAATATATTTTATGCCTCAGACCTAAAGTCATACATTCAATTCAGTCTTGTCAAATTTCGCATCATTCATCCCAAAATTTGCGTTCATACGTTCATCTCTTATGAGATTAGGCACAGGCTCGTGGTAGCCTGGCTATAGAAACAGAAAAGAAGAAAAGGGATACAGAACAGTCACAGAAAACAATCTCAGATTCAGAATTACAAACATATCAAAATTATAATTAACGTTTATAGCGGAAAATAACTGTACTTGCCTTGATTGGATTAAAGAAAGGACTTTAGTTGTTACAGAATTGTTGCAGAAGCTTTTATCTCAAATTTGAATTTAGGATGATGTTGATTGACTTCTAGTTTTGATTCTAGCAGAGTAGCGACGCCATTTTTATTTTTAATTAGAAGGAGAGAGAGCAATGGAGGCTAGAGAATTGTGTTAGAGACTTAGATTAGGAAGAGTCTAGGGTCCTTTTTATAGAGTTTATGAACTGATTAGGACCATCGATGTTGCTTGGATTGATCGTAGTCATTCATTCGAAAGAGAGACCAATTAGATCCTGCCACCTAGCCCTAATGACAAAGCATGCTTCTGAAAATCGACCAACATAGACTAGGCCAGCCAGGGTGGACTGGGTTCGACCTGGGTCTGGACCAGGTCGACAGCCCGGTCGACAGCCCTGTCGACAGCCCTGTCGACCTGGCTAGACCAGGTCGACAACCCAGTCAACCTGGGTGTCTTAGGCGGGAATTTTCCCGCCCTGGCCAATTGGGCCCGATTTTTGATTTTAAACTTGTTTTTCTGAGCTGTTCGAATTTTAAACTTAATTCAGAAACTTCCGGAGGCTATATCTTCTTCATACGGACTCCGTTTTTCGAAAACTCGGACTCTATTTCGCGTATTTTTCCGAGACAAACGCAATGGCATATCCCGTTTCCCTTAGTTCTTTGATTTCAAATTAATTATACTTTAATTTGTTAATTCCACAGTTATAGAATACACGGGGTGTTACAAACTCACATATTTTGGGATTAAAAGCAAATATTGGAAAATCACACATTACGCCACATTCCAACTCCGAGTATTCTTTTAGTAAGATATTCAATTTAAAATATTCTCATTAATTTTATCAAAGATAGACACTGAAAATAAAATCTATAAATCAATTTCCAAAATAGGGAATTCCACAGAGATCAAATCAATACATAATCGATATAGATTTATGTATCAGACTAATAATATAAATGGAATAATGGCAAAGCCTCTTAAATTCCATATATAATATCGGTCTTCTTTTACAGAAGCCCATTTCGATTATTACCAATCGAATTTCCACTTAATTCCTATTTAATATATTAAATTGGAAAAACTTGATTTTTAGAAAATGCCCTTTTTAAATCTATAAAATAGATTCATAAGTTCCAAATAATAATTTCAATGTAAACTGGATTAAAGGACAAACGTCGTTTAAAAACACCGTCCACGATAAATCCACTTCACACCTCAATTTATTTCATGTCACAAAATATGATTGCAAGTGCTAGTAATCTTTTAAAAACATATTTTAAAATAATCATAAAAATATTCTTTATATAAAGTCTCTAAATGAAAGGTATTCTTTATATTACAAATCCTTTATCCTTTACAAATATTCCTTGTTTTAACATATACTTAATTAACAATCTATATTTTGAAAATATATATACTTTATATAAAAAGGATTTCTAATGCAAAAATATTCTTATTTAAAAGAACGCCTGAATCGAAATGCGACTCAAACATTTACCATCTAATTTGGGTCACATGGATTTCACACACATCATCAAATCATCGATTTACATCCAAAGTGTAAATTCCACTGTGTATGCGTTAAAATTAAATAATAACGCACATCACAGTCTGTCGATCTAACGATCAACAAACAATTAAATATTGGGATTAGTGTATATAAATTTTCATCCCAACACCCGTTAGGGGTTTCAACCAACGAACAAACGATAAACGAATTTGTGCACTTGGGCGACGTGTGAAAATTATCGTCCCAATCACATACACAAGTCGGGTAACTTGTAAATGGAAGTGTAATACACAATACATATAATGATGACAAGCAAATATCTCTATTGTAATGAATGAATAAGCATAATAACTTTGTCCCTTTTGACAATTTCTATTTTTCTAATTTAGACTCTAAACAAAAATGGTTATTTTATTTTAGCAATTCTAATGAGGCAAAATGATAAATATTTTGATTTAACTAACCTATCTTGACACGTATATATCTTTCCAAACATATATATATATATATATATATATATATATATATATATTGCTTCAACTAATTCATTTTGACAAAAATGAATATTTCTAACAAAATGTAAAATTTGGTTTAACTAGTATAAATTGACTATAATGAATAATTATTTTTAACTAATGTAAATTATCAAAAATGAATAATTGTCTTTAAGTAATATAAATTTACAAAAATGAATAATTTGTGTTTCAATTCTAATAAAATATGCCAAAGCTATATTTTGTTTCATTCTTTTAATTTAGACAAAATGAGTGTTTTTGTCTATTTTACTCTAATGATAAAAATGTAGATGTTTAGTTATTAAAATGTAACTTTTAAATTCTATCATTTATTTCAAACAATCTTTATTCATATCAAAATTATAAATCAAGAATATAATTTCCAATCTGATGATTTGTTTGCATTAATGAATTGCAAACAAAGATGAACATTATTTTAAGTTTTTATTTGCAACAAGGAATGCAGATAACCAATGTGACCTTTATTTTATTTAAAAGTATATTTGTGTGCAAGTAAAAAGAACCTCATTTACAAAGTATATTTACACTATTGAATGTAAATAAAGGAAACAAATTTTATTTAAATGAGCATTTACATTTGTGAAAGCAAACAAAGAATAGTTTTGTTTATAAATTTTATTTACATTAGTGAATGTAAATAAGAGAACAAAATTTATTTTCAAAGTATAATTTAAACAAATTCTGTTAAATGTATAAAAGTGTGTACATTGGTATTGGTAATCGTAGATAAAGAAATTAGACTATAGTTTCATTGAATATTTGCATTGATAAATGCAAATAAAAGAATAAACCTTAATTTTCAATGCATATATAATGATAAATGCAAACAAAGAAATAAACTTTATTTTCAATATATTTATGTACTCCATTGGTGAGTGCAAATGAATAATTTGTTTTCAATGTACATTTTGCATTGCTAAATGCAAATAAAAGAACAATTTCTCTTTTCTATATATATATACATGGCTGAATGTAAATAGAAGAACAAACTTTATTTTCAAAACATGTTTACATTTGCGAAAGCAAATAAACGAACAAAACTTTATTTCCAATATGTGTTTGCATTTGTGAATGCAAATAAAAGAATAAATTTTATTTTTAATGTTTATTTACATTAGTAAATGCAAATAAAGAATAAACTTGAATTTCAATGTATATTTACATTCGAAAATGCAAATAAAAGGACAGTTTTTATTTCAAAGTATATTTACATTTGAAAATGCAAATAAAAGAACAAAAAGGTAAATTTTGTTTTGAAAGGTTTGTTTGCATTGTAAATGCAAAACAAAGAAAGCAAGATTTATTTTTACAATATAAAATATAAATAAAAAGGTAAATTTTATTCTCAAGTTATATTTACATTATGAAATGTAAATAAAAAGGTAAATTTTAGTTTCAAGTCATATTTGTGTTTTTGAGAATACAAATAAAAATATAAGTTTTTTTCCCAAGTTATATTTACAATTTAAAGAGTAAATTTTAGTTTCAAGTCATATTTACATTATAAAATGTAAAAAAAAAAGTAAGTTTTGTTTTCAAGTGATATTTACATTATAAAATGTAAATAAAAAAGTAAGTTTTACTTTTAAGTGATATTTACATTATAAAATATATAAAAAAAAGTAAGTTTTACTATCAAGTTTTATTTGTGTTTTAAGAACACAAATAAAAATATAAGTTTTTTTTTAAATCTTTATTCGAACACTTTGTTCGCGTTAAGGAATGTAAACAAAGTATAATTCTCTTTTATTTTAAACATTTTGTTCGCATCGAGGAATGCAAACAAAATATAATCTTTTTATTCTTTTATAATTTTGTTCGCATCGAGGGATGCAAACAAAATAAAATCTTTTTATTCTTTTGAATTGAAAATTTGATCAACTCAAATCTAAACAAGGAGATGACATATAAATGGTGACAACCATATTCTTTTATTTTGAATTGACAAGTAAATCAATTCAAATCTAAACAAGGTTATAACATATAAATGGTGACGACCATATTCTTTTATTTTGAATTAACAGGTAAATCAATTCAAATCTAAACATGGTTATAACATAGAATAAATGACAATCACATGGATCTATACTATTCAATACAAATACAGAATCAACCATTACCAATACCAAACAGATCTGAAACGTAATCATAGATATATTACATCGCAATTTAAATAATTTAATTTATTATTAATTTTAAATAAAGAATCTCACATTGATTTTTGCTGAAAATTTGACTGTCTCAGAATCAGCTCTCATCTGCGCCATCGCGAAGCTCTCGGAAAGACGAGTCCAACGCAACTGACGGTTCGTCAATCGGACCTCGTATGAAAGAGATATTGATTTTTAAAGATTGCATTTATTAAATAATTAAATAAATAAAATAATAATATAATATACATCTTCTTCCTCATTGCCGTTTACTGCCGAACCCAATTTCACCGCGCATCCTTCTGTGCGCACCTGCCTGCACCGCACCGGACCACGATCAAACGCCGCCAATTCGAAGCTCGTGCCACCACGTGCTCGCTCCACCAACCATCTGAAGCTCAGCCTCTCCAATCACCACGAAATCGAACCTAAACCGCCGGCCTTTAGGCTGAGAATTCGCGAAATCCGTGAATCAAAACCCGATCTTAACCGTATGGATGGAAAGGTCTCTCGAAGAGCTTCGATTTGGTATATCATATGTCGATTTTCATTGAACGGATTGAGGGAAATTAGTGTTTGAAGTTGGGAAATTTCTGGCCTTCGAATGAAAGGCGGCGGCTAGCCATGAATTAGGGTTTCGGATTTTAATATTATTTTATTATTTAATCTCGAAAAATGTGCTTAAAAGGTGGATTTTCGGACTTTCTCTGATTTCGGCCTGCTTACTGTCGTTCTTAAGGTTTTGACACCTTCTGAGCGCAATGGGATAGGTCCCGGGACCCAATTCCGAAATTTGTATATATTTTATTTAAAATTCCATTAATAATTAATAAATTAAATACTGACCGTACATTTAAATATGTCGGGGCCACATACGACCTCAGAAAATTCTAAAAAAAATATTTTTAGCTTTCTTATGACGATACGAATCCAACAAAATTATTTTCGTCGAATTCTGAGACTGTTTGAAAAATGGCTATTTTTAAGGCGTTTAAATTTAGTGAATATTAGGCACACATCCCTAAAACGAAACTTAATTAGGCTCACCCCCGGTCATAAACTTATTGTAAATTTAGTCCCTATTTTTCGAAAATTCATAAAAAATATAAAAAATATATTAAAAAACCATGTAAATTCGTATTTAATTAAAACAATTAATCGTGAAAAAAATCAGATCAAAAAAACATTAAAAACAACGTCAAAATCACGAAATACAGAAAATCAACGAAATGCAGTAAATTGCATCAAAACATGCATATAATTCGATTAGTTGCATACATGTATGCATTTATTTCAAATCTGCGTCAAAACTGCAGTATAAACGCATACATGTATGCACATATTGTTAAAACATGCATCTGCTGATGCATTTATTTAAAATTTGCATACCTACGTGCAACTTATTCACGTTTGCATGTATTTTGACATATATGCACACATGTATGCACTTATATAGAAAAACTGCATACATGTATACAATTTTTCAAACAGGCGTGCATAAATATATGCATGTGTATTCGAATAGTTGCATAAATGTATGCAACTATTCGTAAAAGTTGCATAAATGTATGCAACTATTCGTAAAAGTTGCATACATTAAACTCTAGGTGCCCATGATTTTTGCACGGGCAGCCAGTAGTTTAGTTTTGCAGTTATAGATCGTTGGAGCAGGATTTAGAGCGCTTCTAGAGTTGGAGCCCACGATAGAGTTGAAGCTTCCGCTGTGTTTTGATCTTCCGCTGAGAGTAAAGTTATTTTCTTTTTCTTCCGCTGTGTATATATTTGTAACTCTGATATTCTATGTAACTCTGATGTAACATTGTAATTTGCAATGAAAGTCCAGTTATTTTGTTTAACATATGTATGTACCCATAACAATTCGTCTTTATGAAAGGTTTAAGTCGGTTTAATTACCGGCAAGAACTGAGCAAAAAGGCGGGTCGTTACAGTTGGCAACTTTTTTTTTTTAAATTTCTGTGGACTTTCGAGAATATTTATAGATTTTAGAAATTTTTTTTTTTTTAAGTGATAGCGCCTGAAAATTTGGACAGAAAACGAAAGAGGCGGAGGTATGGAAAGTGGCAGGCGGAAGATTCCAGGCGGCAGCTAAAATAGGGGGCGGGTTTACAGAGAAAACACTAATTACAGGGATGTATTGTGAATTTAAAACTTGCAAATAGTTGCATACATGTATGCAACTTTTGCCAATAGTTGCATACATGTATGCAAGTATTTGCTGAAGCTGTTTTAGTTGAAAATGCATGCAGAAACCTGCATACATGTGTGCAACTATTTGAAATACTTGCACACATGTATGCAAGTATTTACATGTGAAAATAAAATGTGTGCAGAAACTTGCATACATGTATGCAACTATTTTAAATACTTGCACACATGTATGCAAGTATTGCATGTAAAAATATAACAGAGAAATACTTGCACAGATGAATGCAAGTATTCCAAATATGTGCATGATTTGATGCAAATTACTGCATTTTTCGTTATTTTCTGTATTTTTTGATTTCGATGCATGTTTTGATTTTATTATGATCTGAATTTTTGGGCGAGTACATGTTTTATTTAAATACGAATTTACGTGATTTTTTTATATTTTTTTCATATTTTTTTGATGACTTTTCAGAAAATAGGGACCTAATTTACAATAAGTTTATGACCGGGTTTTTTTTATATTTTGAAACTTAATAGGGACCTCTAAAAAACGCACCCTTAAATTTAATTGTAAATAGTCAAAACACATTTTCTCTCGCCACGCTCACATATTAATTCGAAAAATTCTGAAAATTGAAACCTAGCAATAATTTGACATTCAAGTTCCAACAAAAGTGGTTTCGTCGAAAACAGAGGTCATTTGAAAAATGACTATTTTCAAGGTCCATATATTTAATATTAAAAATACATTTTTACACAAATAAATTCTGAAACTCAAAATATATGAGTGTTTACTGTTTTTTAATGTAGAAACGTCATTCCGAACTCAATGGAAGTGGTTTTGAGTCGAAATTCCTTCATATGTGAAAAGTAGCCTTTCGGGCCATATATATTATATAAATTCTACAACGACCTTTCTAAAAATTGAATTGGCCATAACTTTTGATTTCTGCTATGAAATTTCAATTTTTCAGATTCGTTAGAAACATATTTTTAAATAGATTCTAATATTTTTGGTTTCACTAAAATCCGTTAAATTTTGCATCTTGTACGGTCGGTCAAAGTTCAAGTTTGACTTTTCAGACTACTGCGTTATTTCTAATTCCATTTATATTTAAATTAAATTTATTCATTCTAACTTCGATTAAAATAAATTCTAGCCACTATTATTTATAATAAATTATATTATAACCTCGAAATTCATTAAAATTTTCTAAAATAAAAATTTTAAATTGGTTCAGAATTTGCGGGTTGTTACAGAAGATTTGGTATAACGACAACACTAAACTACAAAAACCCTAAATCCTCTATTTTTATGTATTTCGCAAGAATTTTAATTTATATTGGGTTTTAGCAGTGAATTGAGAAAAATTGGGTGATGTACTCTATTTTGATTTATCCTTTTTGTCTAAATCTTTTTGTGTAAGCTTAAAAGGTTTAAATTTGATTTGATTCATTATTTGAATAGGTTTGGGTTTTATTCTAAATCCGAACGTTTTCAGATTTGAAGCCAATCAAATGTGAATTGTTTTTATGTGCATTATGTAAAAAAGGGTAAATTAAGTCTCTGTATATATATATATATATATATATATATATATATATATATATATATGCACATACATTCATATAAATGTGTGTATGTATATATGAGATTATACCCTATTCTTGGTCCATTACTAGAATTATTCCAATAAGCCTAGGATGCAAGTTGTAATTATATATATGTTGTATTTTCCATTACTATTGTCTGTTATTATGCAATTATGCCATCATGTAGTAGTCAAAATGTGGAAATTAACTTGTATGCCTTAAATTTAGGTCAAGTTGACAATTTTTACCTCGTTAGAACTTTCTCTCATTCATACAAAATTAGCGTTATTTATACGTACTAAATATTCTACTTATATAGGGTAATTAATATAATTAGCATAATAATGACGTAATAAATGAGATTAGGATAAGATTTGAATTAGAAATGTCCTCATATATTGATTGCTTGTATGTGCGTGTAGAATGGCTTGTAAATATATTAAATAGTGACACACGGACATGAGGTTAGTTTCCATTTGTGGTATAAGCCTACCCGGAACTGACCGGAGAATCCAGTAACAACGAGTAGGTCCTACTAATGTGAGAGGTTTAGGTACCATGGGTCGTTCAAATCTAGTATACTGTGATACGAGGTTAAACCTACTTGTAGTAGAGGTCTTCTCGGAACCGCCCAGCATATCCAACATCTATAGGTATACGGTTTAATTTAGGAGGTCTAGTGTGTGCGTATATATAAAAACTTATTATGTGTGGATAGGCAGGTTTACTACACCTTGGGAAGGTCTTAAATGATCGACTCTCTTCTCATCTAGTTTGCATCTTAAGTGGTTAAGACTAAGATCCCCTCCGAAGGTTTATTCCTTTGATAGGTACCAAAGTCATGCGATCCACCCTTATTAAATTTGAAGTAAGTCCATGGGTCCTCCTTCTCTAAAAGTAATTAGGCATAACGGTAACTAAGTAGGGTAGTCCACGGGGGATGTCCACTTCCTCTAGGAGCTTGTAAGGGCAAAAACTAGGGACATGACTGGTTTATAAAGGATACGTGGCCATAGTATGCTCACCATCTGTCTAACGGAAGACTTAAGCGACACTGGTGTTCTACCATAATATCAGTTAAATACTAATGTTCACAATACTACTTCTTATTATAAGTGAGAGTATATACATAGGAATGTTGACATATTAGGACGGGGTCTTAAGAGGCTAGGGTCTGCCTCAAGGTTAAAAGAGATCATAAGAATCCACCTTTAATATGGCCATAAGCAACCGAGAATGCCCACCTCGTTGGGTCTTTACCTTAAATTCACTACTGAACGTCTTAAGTGATTGACTTGGATATTCACCTCATCGGTTAGATATTTTGTGTTCATGTGAATGTTTGTGTGTTGCGTAGACATACCTTGATATATGTAACCTCCTAAATCTATGGTATGCTCTTTAAGTAAATATTATATTTTAGTCATATAGGACTTTATGTTTTGACCCCTCTCATTAACATATCCAATAGGTCAGTAGGTGGGGTAGATTCTATGGACGAAGCAATTATGGAGGCTAAAGACGAAAATGGGGATATTATGCTATTATTAGTTATCATTGTTGTACTGCTTATGAAACTTTTGATAATGATTTATTGATGTACCTATGGAATAATTGTATCTTGACAATCTGTGTTTGAGTTCTGTGGCTTTTTAAAGAAAATGGTACATCATATTTTATTAATATATTTTCTCGTTTTGCTATGTGAGATTTCCATAACGCAATGTCTATATATTATTATCTATGAAAATGTAATTCATTACAGGAATCAACGACCTGTCTAGAGTGGCTCTAAGTTTCGATGGGCCTTTTCTAGGTCGAAATTTAGGCCCATTTTGGGCGAGTTGTTACGCTGAAACAGTTGCTACAGCTTATTATATTTCAAATAGAATTTCAATTAGACCATTAACTAACAAAACTTCATATGAGTTTCTTTATAATAAGAAACCAAAGATATATTATTTAAGAATTTTTGGAAGTAAATGTTTTATTTTAAATACTAAAGAAAATCCAGATAAATTTGATTCTAAATTTGATAGAGGAATTCTTATTGCATACTCAACTAGAATTTAAGCATACAGAGTTCTTAATTTAAAAACTGATACTATTGAAGAAACTCTAGATGTATCTTTTGATGAAAATTATAAAGATTTAATTCAATAACATAATGAAGATGAATGTGATAATGATAATAAATTAAATTAAATAAATAATGAAATTAATCAACATAATAAAAGAATTAGACTTCTAAGAGATCATCCTGTACAGAATATACTAGGAGATACTGAATATGTAGTTAGAACTAGAAATCAATGGAATAACATGAGTAATATAACTTTTATAGCAACCATTGAACTAAAAATCCAAAGGAAGCATCATCTGATGATTCATGGATACTAGCTATGCAAGAAGAATTGAATAAATTCACAAGAAATGATGTATGGGAACTTATTCCTAGACCCAAGGATAAAACTATAATATGAACTAAATGGGTTTATAAAAATAAAACGAATGAACTCGGTGAGGCTGTTAAAATAAAGCTCGACTAGTTGCACAAGGAAATTGTCAAGAAGAAGGAATAGATTGTGCTGAAACCTTTTCCCCTTAGCAAGATTAGAAGCTGTTAGAATTCAACTTGCTTTCGCTAATTATAATAATTTCAAACTATTTCAAATGGATGTAAAAAGTGTTTTTCTAAATGGTTTTGTTAAAGAAGATGTTTATGTTGAATAACCTTCATTATTCGGAGATGTACAATTTTCAAATCACGTTTGTAAGTTAAAGAAAGCTTTATATGGATTAAAACAAGCTCCTAGAGCCTAGTATGATCGACTTAGAACTTATTTATTACAATCAAATTTTGAAATTGGTAAAGTAGATAATGTTGTATTTATTAAAAGAAACGAAAATGATATTCAGTTAGTACAAATTTATGTAGATGATATAATTTTTGGGTCAACAAATAATAAGATGAATCAAGAATATCTGAAATTATTACAACAATTTGAAATAAGTTATATGGGAGAGCTCGCTTTTTTTAGGATTACAAACAAGAAAATTAGGTAATGGAATATTTATTAATCAAGAGAAATATGCTTGGGATTTAATTAATAAATTTAATATGGCTGGTACTAAAGGAAAATCGACACCTATGGCAACAACGGAAGCCATAAGTAATGACTCTTCAAAAGATGTAGATCAAAAATTATACAGAGGTATGATAGGTTCTTTATTATATATAACCATAAATAGAACATATATGATGCATAGTGTTTATCTCTGCGCCAGATATCAATCACAAGCTAAGAAAACTCACTTAAAAGCCGTAAAACGTATTCTATGATATATCAAAAATACATTAAGCTTTGGTTTATTTTACTCTAAAAATGATTCATTTAATTAATTTTCATATTACGATACTGACTATTCTGGTTGTAAATCAGATCGAAAAATTACGAGCGGAACTTGTCACTTTTTGGGTCATTCTCTGGTTTCTTGGTTTAATAAAAAGCAAAATACCGTTTCCTTGTCAACACCTGAAGCAGAGTATATATCCACTACTTTAGCATGTTCTCAAGTAATATATATGCAACAAACTCTTAGAGATTTCAGATTAAATATAACTAAATCACCAATTTACTATGATAATACGAGTGCTATAAATCTATCCCACATCATGCTAGGACAAAATATATTGATGCTAGACATCATTTCCTCATAGATATTGTAAATAAAGAAATATTTAATTAGAATTTATTAAAACTAAAAACCAAATCATAGATATATCAACTAAACCATTGAATGAAGCAATGTTAACTAAATTAAGAAGAGAACCAGGCACGACAACCAAAGTAAAATAATTAGATATGTAATTAATACATAATAAAATGTAATAAAAATAAAAAAATAAAAATTCAAAGGGGTATGTCGACATACTCAAAAATATTTATTGACATATAACAACAATTCTTCAAAATTTAAATTCCCTCCAAAATTAGTTATCACACTTATTTAAACTCTCTACTTCAAAAATCCTTCTCTTCTCACTCATTTTTCTCTGTAATAAAATTGTGAAAAAATAAATAATGGCTTCCACTTCAAGCAATAACCAGAACAACTCCTTTTCGTTTCTTACGCCTCCCGGCCCTTTTCAACGATCTAGGCATGCAAGGAATCTATGAAGGATACCCTGCAATCACTGACATAAAAACAACTTCTTATGGAAAGAGAGCAAGAAAGACAAGGAAAGATCATTAGGAATCTTTAGAAGTTTATAATGAATAATTAGTCTAACCCAATTATTATTGAAGATGATTCATCCAATATTCAAATCCATAACCCTATGGAAGAAGAAGATCGAAAAATGGAAGAGGACGATTAAGTCATTTCCGTTGGCCAAGTGTGTTTCGATAAGGAAGGAAACGTGATCAGACAAAATGGAGAATTCTGCCTCCATTACCCTAATTGTCCAATTCATAAGTCCCCAATTGTCAAAAACACTTAATAGTCCAGTATCGTATAATCGTGTAATATTTATGTATTCACTATTGTTCGTAATTATTCATGTAAATAATCGTTGTATGTTCTCGTATATTGAGTTTGTAACAACAATTTATAATAATAAAAGTTTATATTCATGTGTTTAAATTATATTCTTAGAAAGTTTATCAAAGTGGTTTTCTAGTTTATTAACTTAGGGATAATATTAGATATTGGAACCTGTTCTACACTGATTAGTTTAAGGCATTAGTTTTAGTTATTAGAACTATGTCTTTATTTTAAGGGGAGTATTGTAGTTAGGAATATATAGTTTTTATTGCTGAAAAAGGGGGAGAATTGTATAATAAGGCTTAGATTAAGGGGGATTTAGTAGTTCAAGATGGAATTAATGAAGTAAGGAGAGGTAACTGGGGAATCGAGTATGAATATTTTATAAACCAAGGTTGTCATCTTCAAAAATGGAGAGATTGTTAGGGATTGAGATGGAGTAATGATGGTTTTGATGACAATAACCATATTTCAACTATTATTGTTATAAAATATATACTAACACTATTATCTAAAATATATATATGTATGTATGTGTATGTATATACATGAAATATATGTATGTATTGGGCCTCATTAATGGCAACTGGTGAAATTCTCACCAGATTTCGTCATGCGTGAGCACCTTCTTCCTTTTTACCTTCCTTCTTTTTACAATCGCTTCACTTCTTTAACCTCCAACGAGATTATTTGTTGGTAAAACTCTACTTTCCATCGTTTTTCATAATTTACTTCACATCTGAAATTTTAAATTCACCTTCTATCCTTATTTTCTCACAAAGTCCAGATTCTTTTGATGGCTAAACTCGCAGATCTGCCTTATATCGAGTTGCATTTGTGCTTAAATTGTAGATCCACAACCGATTCGAATTAGTTCGAAAGCTGGAAAACAAGACTTTGGAAGAATTGGGATCTGGCATTGCTGGCGCAAGTTGAAGCACTTCCAATACTTCATAACCGTTTCTCTAGTTTTTTCACCAATTCTGCTTTTTGGTATGTATATAAATCTGATTACTAGAACATTTGTAGAAGTCTGGGGTTGATAAATTGGGGTTTAGTTCGTCTTTGGATCGAAGTTAATAGTGATAATTGTTTTAAGTTGCTTCTTAAAGATCCATTCAGTTCTTTGTAGATGATAAGAGAAATGGGTCCAATATCAGTCCATTACATATGGTTTAATCATATTTACATGATATGAGTGCTTTCACCCAAAATGCTTATGGTTTTCGACTCTGTTATTCAACTAATAACCTTGTTAGCTTTATGTTTTTCTCATATTGGATGTACAATTATTATGGAAGATTTCTGGTTCATACGAGGTATGATATTGTGTTGAACATCCAGTAAGTTGAATATGGACATCTAGTTATACAGCTTGGGATTTAATATAACAGTTTTGGAGTGAGATTTGGATCTGGTGTTACAAGTTCATCAGCAGTTGGTTTTCTTCCTGATTATTTCACCTAATTGATAAAGTATTGCCCAGATCTGGAGCTAAACTATTGGTGCATTTGAATTTTTTACTGATATGAAATCTACATACTATTGATTCTAGCTCTAGGATTGATTTATAGAAGTCTATAAATCATCAACCAGACCTAGAGTTTAGAATGGAATTGAATATATGTTGGGATTTCTTTAGGATGAATTTAGATGTTATCCATATAATATGTAAGAGCAGCATGATGTTTTCCAGTGATCAGGCATTTTCCAGTTATGATACAGATGAAAGTTAGCATAGGCCTATAAGCAGTTTCAGGAAGTTTGTGGTTGATTAGCAAGTAAAGCAGAATTCATGAGTAGGAGCTACCATAGTGAATCGCTAATGGATACTATATTTAAAATATACTGGAACCAGAGTTGTCTATTATCTCACGGATTAATCCGATCTGTATAGACGCTTTTGGATTTCATTGTATACAATCCAGTATAGTTTTATATACGTGGTGCTATGGTTTGTCATTCATATATTAGGCTTTCAGCTGCTCAACGCAACTCTGGTTTGGTGCTGAAGCATTCGAATTCTTCCATTTATTTGCATCCATATGTTTTACTTCTCTGAATAAACATTATGTAGTGGATTTTATTCTCTGGAATCTCTTTAGTGGTTAATTGTTCAGTTTGAAGGTCATAAGCAAGATAAGCTTTGGCTCTTGGGAGATGCAGAGATGCACGTATGTGGGATTTGCCTAATCATAGGCTGTTAATTTTAGTTAGTTACAGTTATTTGTACTTTCAGTTTCATTTCTGCTTTTATGTTTTTTTAATGGTTAGTATGCTAACCTTTCTTTTGTATGGTTTTAGTAGATAATAAAGTGAACCAATTTTCAAATAATAATAATAATATATATGTATGAATTGATTATTGAAAGTTGTACAGTTTAGAGAATCAAGATTTCAAAGAAGAGGAGTTCAAGATATAAGATCTTAAGTAACAAGAATTCAAGAAATAAACAGTAATTGTCTAGAATTTTTGTTAAAACACTAGTGAGCACAGAATCCTTATCTTTTCTCACTATTTTTATTTATATTTTCAAAATGATTTCAAAGTTACTTCCTTATTTTAAATTTATTTCAACTCCTATTTTTAAATATATTTTATTTTAACTCTTGATTCAAATATTTCTTATTTATATATTTAATATTAAATTTATTATAGTTACTTATGTTTTCAATTTCCTTACTTATATTTATTAAGTTCTAAAGTATTTCTTATATTAATAGTTGTATATATACTTTTATATGTCATTTTATATATAGTTTTTAATCATTTTTAAATCATTATATATATGTTTTTTTATATATTTTTTACTTGAAAAACTGTATTTTAATATAAAGGAATATACTTGGTTTTAACTAAAGAATCACTATAATTTATTGAATCATTATTTACTTTAATTCAAAATTTTATATTTTGAAATTTTACTATGTCGATATACATTTTAGTATGTCAACATATGTGCCGATGTTTTCAAATTCAAATTTTGAAAAGTATTGTCTTTTGAATTCAAAACTATTCTGAAAGGATTTGACTGTTAGAAGACTATAAATACGCTTCTAAATTCGATTTTATAACTAACCTTTTATTATCTTCTTTTTCCTTTCTTTTCTCTCCATTATTCTTTTTAATTTCTTAAATCCATACTTATACTCCGCCGATTTCCAAAGAGAATTATATCAATCTCATTTTATTTTAGTTCTCTATCAAATTGTCTTTGAAATTCAAGTGTTACTCAAGAGTCATAGGCTTTTTGTAATCAAAGATCACAAGATCAAGTTCTATCAAGTCAATCCTCTTGCTATTGAGAAAGGTGTGGTCATGTCCTGTATAAATCGACTCGATGTGATTATGTCTCGAAAAGCAATTAAGTGTAGGTTGTGGCTCAAAAATTAACCAAGTCTCACTATACTCTGAAAATCAGTTGGGGTGTGTCGTTGTAGCCCTGAAATCAAGGGTTGTAATATTGGATATTCGTTGAAAAGAAATCCACATAAACCCAGCGTTGTATGGGTGTGGATGTAGGGTAGCTCCAAATCAGTATAAACTCCAAGTGTGTACTTTCCTTTTACTATTTTTTATTATTATAGTATACATCTGTGATTGATTCTGTGATTATTGATATCTATGGTTTGCAGAACATTCTGATGAACTTAAAATGATTTCAAGAAACTAATAAAATCCATAAAACACTATTCACCCCCTCTAGTGTTTAGTTTGCTTAAAGATCCTTATTCCGTATCCCGACCAAACCACTCCTACTTAGCCTCCACGAAACGGGAGTGATGAAGTCATTAAACCAAAGAGGCCACACCATACAAAGTTGAATTACGGTCTTCTTCAACCAATAAAGATCACAATTTATGACCTTAAAGCCATATTCAAACAAATCATGAGAGATTTGTAAGGAAAAGACGACGATGTCTAGGAAAGCGGTTTGAGGCAAAACCCCTTTATTGAAGATGTTCTGAATGTCAAATGGCACAGAAGATTTATTATGCTAACCGTATCTGCATACTTAGGAAAAACTAGTCCTTGGTAATTCCTAAAATGATATGAATGGCATACGGTCTCAGCTCACACCACTGACGCAATGAAGTGCAAGCGTTCACCTATGTTCCATAAAAAGCATGGCTTTGTTATGGTTCTCTCGACTTTTGCCGAGAACCATATCCACTTTTGATGGACTTGCAATTAAACTAGTAGAATAATTCAAAATGCACACCACTAGGACAAGGGACATCACGTCCATCTCCAGTATCTTCTAAAGGGCTTGAGAGTCAGTCATGAGCTTTTTGGAATGTTTCAATAACATCTTGACAGATGTCGATAACTCTTAGAAGGTCATAGTCCTCATGGTGCAATTGGAGGCATTCACCTCAAGACCAATTTTAGTGAATAGCTCAAGCGAAAACATCCTAAGAAACTGGAATGCTTTTACGAGAAGGTTAATCAATATCTACGTCAAGAAGAAGGAAGCATGTATGGAGAAAATTAGGGCCACCCTCATAAAAAACGACAGTAACCATATAAAGTAATGTTTCTATCAAACAAATCGAGTGTTTCGGTAATATCAATACTAATGCCCAAAAGAATCCAAATCAAGGCAGCAACAACGGAGGTAGTTGTGACAAAAAATAATTCTAAGAAGCGACCGAGATTTCCATCATAGGACAACTACACTCCACTCACTGCGCTTTCCATGAGATGTACGACCATGACACGAGTGATTGCCGCCACTTGTTAGATGCCACTGAAAAATTTATCTACTAAAGGAAACTGGAGTAATACAAGCAGATTTCCCCAAACGAAGCCCCAAAAAGTTCCAGTTCCAGCCAAGAATGATGGCCTAAGAGGACCTTGATCATAAATTATACCTTCGGGGTTAACTTCTAACCGAGCAAAGCTGGGATGAGATTATGCGTCTCAATCAATCAATGCCACATCTTTTGTTTCATTTTATTTAAATTTATAGACAACATAGACTTTGTTGTTTATTTCATTTGAATAAACTCTATAGTTATGGACTTCATTTTCACACACTTTTTGAGTTGTTGACATGATGGGCTCGTATGAAATCTTATATGAAATATGCAAGTACATCAGGTGGCATCAAAAACCTTCACCATCCACCATTGGACTAGAAAAGTGCCATCAAGACGAGTGCAAACAAATCGTTTAACGTCTAAATCTTCCCTCTACACTAGGGGAAAGAGTACAAGTCCGAATGGATGCAACACAAAACCTTATGTTTTTGCATACTTGGGAGTCTATCTATCGACTTAGCCTTCAATCCATCAAGCAATGCGCAATTTAAGGTGAATGCAACCCACCCATTCGCTTACTAGATCATACTCTCAGTACTTCATCATTATGCATAGTATGTTAGTTTTGTACGATCAACTTGCATACATGAGTGCAAAACACAAAAACAATATTGCCTCACATCTTGGCATCAACCCACTCATCCAAATCCATCATTGGACTCCCACAATATGGATGTGAATTGACCACCTACCTAATAACTCAAGCCTTGAACAAATGACATAGCCAAGAATAAAAGACTCAAACGCTCATGAATGAGTGTCCAACCGCCAACTCTTTATCCAAGGACATGGGGCAACCAATTCCAGCCAAAGTTAATATGATGCCGACTGTTCACTTGGTTAACTCCAATCCTCAGAAATTGGATTAGAATACAAATCAAATTGGTAAATGAATGGCACCCACAACTTTATCCTGAACCAATGATAGTAGAGTATAAAGTACGAATTAAATACGTCCACCGCTCGAGCCTAAATCAATGACGGGGGAGTATAAATCTAAAGGACCAACTCCAAGTTCCACACGACCTGAGGCTAATCACTAAAGGAGGTCTCGAGAGTAGAACCCACAATTCCAAGCTTTACAAGACTTGAGATCATGACCGAAAGGGGATATCGAGAGTGAAGTTGCAAACTCGAAGTCTCATACAACTTAAGGCAACAATTACAAGGAGGTCTTGAGAGTGGAACTCCTCCACGATGAACCACACAACTTGATGCCACAACTAAGAGAAGGCTTCAGAATTGGTACATAAAACCAACGTTTGGACTCTTGAATAGCCCATTAAATTTAAGTGTAAAGACGAGTAACTAAGTACTAGTACATTAAATGGGAAGTACGAAAACTTGAACACTTAAACGGGTTCATATAGGATTAAAGAAAACCAAGCTTTTATTTACAACAAATACCTGGCTAAAGTACAAGTATTATCACTGGCAAAAATCAAGAGTTGTTCTCGTACAAAATCTGGCTAGCAAAACAAAACATCATATCTACAGACCCAAACACAATCATATTTCGCCTCATTCTCCCCTTCGGGTTTCTTCTTTGGAATTTGCTTCTTGTGGTCATCTTCTTCCTTTTCCTATCACTACCAGCGCTGCTCCTTTTCTTCATGTTACTTGGAGTGAATTGGGAAGTAATATCAACTTCAAACCCATTCCCAAAGGCATGCTTGTAACACCCCAAAATTTTATTCAACCAAAATTATAAAAAGAAGATTAATAATATGGATATTAATTAAATATTCAGAACTGGACCAAATGGACTTTACCATTGCGTTAGTTATGAAATTTTGAGTTAGTTAGACTTTTGGTTTGCTTAAATCGGACTAAGTATGAGCAAGTTATGATTAAAAGAAGTTTGAAATAATTTAAAAAATTAAATAAATTAACTGAGAAGAAGAAACAGTCACTGGGCAACCCGAACCTACATGGGTCGACCCACGGGTCAACACTAGTGTTAACCCAAGTAAAAGGTTGGTCGACCAACCGGAGAGCAGGTGATGTTCTTGCACCTGAACCTAGTCGAGTTCGTGTGTTATATTCTTTGTTGACTCAACATTATGTGTATTCTATGGTTTGATTTGGAAACCTAAGACCCTACATGGGTTGACCCATGGGTCGACACTAGTGTCAACCCAAGTGGAAGGTGGGTCGACCCAACCGAGAGCAGGCGATGTTCTTACACCTGAACCTAGTCGAGTTCGTGTGTTATATTCTTTGCTGACTCAGCATGATATGTATTCCACGGTTTGATTTGAAAACCTAAGATCTTATGGTTTGTGTTATCCTAACACATCTATATATAGACTAGCAACCCTCACTATTTTCCTATACAAACATTTCTTCATCTCCTTCCTCTACAAATCTATGCTCTGAAATTAAAATTAGGATAAGGGTTAGGTTGCTGTGAAGATATAGATTGAAAGGACAATTCTTCTTCTACATCAATTTTAAATATCTTTGCTAGATCTAATACAAATCACTGTGAGTTCAACATTATTTTTAGATTAGTAATCTAAATAAAAAGGGATCTTTGATAGTGAATTATATTAGATCTGAAAGTCAATATTTATATATTCATCTTTATCATGTTATTGTTCGCTATCAGTTACCTATTCCTTTCTCAGTCATTATCTATTTATGTGTACATCCTTCTTCCTTATTCCCTTTCTATCAATATTTTATTTACTGTCTTATTATGCCTACTTTATCAGTTGTTCATATCTGAGTTTGGTTCTATTTTCCCTTTTTCTTTTATTTTGTGCTGAGCCTAAGCCAATGAGAGCCTAGACCTATTTCGTTTCATTTGCGTGAAATTGGGATAATTTGAATTAGCAATAAAAAAGGGATTTGGGCATATTGAAATTTTTGAACCTTGGACTATAAGATTAGGTAATTAAAAAGAAAGAATATTCTAAAAAGTGAACTGAATAGGTTGGACTTAATTATATATTAAGTGAACATGTCATGAGAATTGGGGTAAAATGTACTTGGCTACAAATTAATGTAAAACATGTTATTACCACTTGTAAACATGTAACTGGACAATAAAGGAGATGGTAATAATGTAAAAGATTGTATATTACTTCTGTTTATTACAATCTAGGGATTAACATGTTAATATGCTTATTAATGAACTTAAACGTGTTAAGTTAAACACTGGATTAATAAGCCAGGAAAAGAGAATTTAGATTACTTTCGTTAATTACAATCCGAGAGTAAAAAGAATGTGATTACTATCTTTAATTACAATCTAGTAATTACATGTTATAGGCTTATTAATGAACTTAAAAAGGTTAAGTTAAGACACTGGATTAATAAGCAAGGAAAAGGGTTTGTAGATTACTTTCGTTAATTACAATCTAGGGGAAGACTTATGTTATATGCATTTTGTGTGGGACCCGTATTAGTTAGTATTCCTTGGTTATCAATGGGGCCTCACACTAGGTTTGGGTCAAGACACGCTTATACTAAACTTGGTAGTAATAAGTCCAAACGTAAGGTGGGTACGGACACGTTCTAGCAGAGTCATGAGCGTGCATCAGTCCGAAAGTTGAAGAAAAGATGCTTTAACGCCTATAATTAAGGTTGTGTCTTCCTTAGTCGATGGGTTCGGGAGTGATAACTCCGAATGCCATGGCTGGCACAGATTATTCACATCATGTTTAAGAAGTCGATCACTAGGTAGAAATTAGGGGGAGCCTAATCTTTATGATATGATAGTAGGTGCAGAAATTTGTGATATGAATGAGAAGCTTATCTTATCTTGTTTTTCGTGTTTCCTACTTTACTGTATTTTCGTATCCAGTATTATTGATATGTCTTGATACTTCTTTATCTCATTGATAATGCTAAAAATCACTGGAACTCGCCAAACTTTATGTCTAACCTATTTTGTTTTTCCTTCTCTCGCTTCCTTTCCCCCCAGGTTCTCAGGGTGGTGGATTGCAATAGTGACCATGACTCTTTGATTGAGCTTCGACTTGGACTATTTCTTACTTCATGTATTGTTTCAGTTTATGTTCCATGACTATTGTTATGACTCATGAGGGATATGATTTTTATGGGTTTACACTTGTACTTTGATTTTCCACAAGACAGATATTTTTTGACTTTATGGTATTTGAAATTGTAATGATGTGATGATGATTTAATGATAAAAGTTTTGAAAATTTTCTGCTGCAATTTATATTCTATCTTGTAAATTTTAGCCTCTTTATTATTACTTGATACCTACAGCACTTCACAAAATTTAATGCATGCTCGTACGGGTGACATTAAGGGATGTGCGGTGTTACATTTGACATTAGAGCCTAAGGTTACAAGGTTGAAGAATTAAAAAAAAAAGTGTTTTCAAAACAAAATATTTTCAAGTAAAACCTATTCTTGAAAAAAATATCCCCTCGAGTCGATTACAATATCCCTTCATTCTCTTTTTGAGTCCTTGTTTCTTCTCTTTTCAGCATGTTTGGGGCTACTAATTTCCCCGAGGGAATTCCCATTTCGACATGGTTTCGAAGATACGTAAACGCTACGACACCCGTCGAAGTGCAAGGAAATGTCCTACCCCCAGCTGCAGCCGTAATAGTTCCATCCAATCCGGTAGTTAACTTCTCTAAGCTTTGTAAGGATTTCTTTGCGATCAGCGACAATCCATTTCAAGGAATGAAGACTTACGTGGAGGCTTGTAATTGGCTTAGAGAGACGGATAATGGTTTGGATTGTTGGAGCTAGACGGTAGAAGAAAGATTCAGTTGGTCGCTTGGCAGCTGAAAGATGAAGCATCATATTGGTAGGAGGTAACTTAGGCATGGCAGGTGGTGGCCATTTGGGATAAGTTTAAGGATAGATTTGGGATGAAGTTCTTTTTACAAGCTAAGGAAGGAATGCAAACTGAGAAGTTCTTAAGTCTAAGACGAGGAAGTACGTCGGTAAAGGAATACATTAATAGCTTTAGCCAATTGGCAAGATTTGGCTTGGATTTAGTAAACACTCCTCATAAGAAGGCTATAAGATTTGTGCAATGGTTGAATCAATCTCTTCAAAGGTTGGCAATGACACATATTCCAATGGGAGTTACATTTGAGAGATCAGTGGATATGGCCTTGACACATGACGATGGGAAAGAGGACAAGCAAGAAGCTAAGACTGAAGAGGCCAAGCCCTACTAGGAAGAAAAACTGGTGGCCTAAGAAGGGTGCAACAAAGAAAGGAGGAAAACCTGAGAAAGCACAAATCAAGATAAATGTTAAGTTTCATGGTTGTGGAAAGGCGGGACACTTTGTCCAAGACCATAAGAAGACTAAGAATTCTTGTTTCAATTGCGGACAGAAGGGACACTTTAACAAGCAATGCCCTCAGAAATAGGGTCGGGGCAATGATTATCCGAAGCATAAGTTCATGCACTTAAGGCTGGTAACCAGGACCGAGGTAGAAAAGTCAATACGGAAGTTTTATTTCTCTTTTTGACTCTTTTATTAGGACTTTGTTCGATTCTGGTGCTTCTCATTCATTCATATCCATTCTATTGTTGATACTCTACGCCAATATACTTGTATAATTTCAGATCTAGTAGTGGTCTCAAACCCCATAGGAGGTACAACTCACCTGTCTAGGATATGTACGGGTTTGAGAATTTCTATTCTTGGCGTCGAGTTTGAGTGTGACGAATGTGTTCTAGGCTTTATGGGTTACGAGCTTATTCTAGGAATGGAATAGCTATCCATGTATGGTGTCATTCTTGATTGTGAGAGGAGAGTTGTTAGGCTGTTGACATGCCACGATAGAACTCTCGAGATTTTTGTGACCTATGGGGGTCGGTTATGCTCAATTTCCTAGAATCCCTTGATGCTTCTATTGACGACCTTAGATCAGTATCCATATTCAGAGATTTTCTGGACATGTTAGATGAGGGTAGATGGTTACCTCCCAGACGAGAGATAGATTTACGGATATATCTGGTGGAGAATGCAAAGCTTGTTGCTTTATCGGTGCGCCATATGGCTCTCAAAGATAAGAGACAACTCAGTAAGCAAGTGGGTGAGTTATTTGAGACGGGATTCATTAGACGGAGTATTTCTGAGTAGGGGGCACCAATCGTCTTTGCAACCAAGGAAGATGGCTTTCTATGTTTATGCATGGACTATAAGGAGTTGAATAAGCTCACCAAGAAGAATAAGCACCCACTCCCACAGATATATTACTTGTTTGTCCAGTTAGTAGGCACTTTGGTTTTCACATAGTTGGATCTTGCCATAGGATTTCATCATCTTAGAGTGGTAGTTGACAGTGTATACAAGACCGCTTTCAGGACTCCCGATGGTTTCTTTGAGTTGTTGGTCATGCCTTTTGGGCTGACCAATGCGCCTGCGTACTTTGTGGATGTGATGAGTTGGGAGTTTAGGGAGTACATTGATAAGTTTGTAGTGGTTTTTGTGGATGATATTCTTGTTTCTTAAGGAGTGAAGAAGAGCATGCCGTACACTTAGGAGAGGTTCTCCGCACTCTCACATCACATCAGTTAAAAGCTAAATTTTCTAAGTGTCATTTCTAGCGAAAGGAATTAAGGTTCCTAGGGCATGTTGTCTCCAAGGATGAAATAGCGGTGAACCCCCCTAAGGTTGTCACATTTCAAAATTAGAAAGCCCCAAGAATGCGACAGAGGTTAGGATTTTCTTGGGATTGGCGGGTTATTATAGAAAGTTTATTAAAGAATTTGCACGGATCTTAGCTCTTCTTACCCGTCTGACGAAGAAGAATCAGGTTTTTGCTTGGGATATATATTTCGAGAATGCATTCCTGAGATTAAAGAGAGCTCTTATATCAGCTCCAGTTTTGACTCTTCCTGATGGTGCTAAGAGGTTTATCATCTACATGATTGCTTCTCGCATGGGTTTAAGTGCAGTATTGATGCAGGATGGTTGGGTAGTCTGCTACAGTAGTAGATAATTAAGGGTACATGAGAATAACTACCCTACCCATGATTTAGAACTGGCTGCAATAGTGTTTGCACACAAGCCTTGGAGGCAATATTTACTCGTTGAGAGGTTCGAGCTTTATACGGATCACAAGTTGCTCAATTACTTATTTTTGCAAAAAGATCTCAATTTGCGAAAACATCGTTGGATGGAGTTCCTTGCATCCTACAATTTTGAGATAGCGTATACCCCAGGGAAGGGGAATGTGGTTGTAGATGCATTGAGTAAGCAAAGGATGACCTTAAGTCCTTTATTTGTAGACCAGCAAAGCTTGGAGTTTATCTCGACATTTTATTTTAGACCATCTACGGATTTTACACCTAGTTTTTTGGCATCGTTGGAGGTGTGACCTACTCTTTGGAGCACAATGGATCCACTTAGCGCGAGGATCATCAGTTAGTGAGCATCTTGGATCGACTTAGTAGAGGAGATACATCTAGCTGCCTTGCTAGATATTCTGTGGATGAGAAAGGGTGGCTATATCGAGATGGAAGATACTATGTTCCCTGAGTTGGTGATTTTTTGAGAAAAGTTCTTTAGGAGACTCATCACTCTCAGATGACTATCCATCTGGGTGGTGACAAAATATACCGAGATATAAAGAGATTTTTCATTGGACTAGTATGAAGAAGAATGTGGCAGAGTATGTGGCCCGATGTTTGACTTGCCAGCACGTAAAGGTTGAATAAAGGAAACCTGGTGGATTGCTTCAGCCTTTAGACATACCAAAGTTAAAGTGGGAGAGTGTCTTTATGTACTTTTTAGATGGTTTTCCCAGATCAAGGAAGGGCAACACCAGTATTTAGGTTATAGTTGACATATTAACTAAGATCACTCACTTTATCCAAGCCAAGAGTAAGAGGACGACAGCTTGGTTAACATCAGTATATCTTAGAGAGAACGTCTGACTTCATGGGGTACCCTCCAGTATTGTTAGTGACCGTGACGCCATCTTTGCGAGTGATTTTTGGAGGAGCTTGCAAGAGGCACTAGAGACATAGTTACGATTTAGCACCCTCTATCACCCTCCGTCGGTCGGATGGACAGACTAAGAGGGTAAATAGGGGTTCTCGAGGATTAGTTAAGACCGTGTATCCTAAAATTTAGAGGTGTAGGATCTAGATTAACCCTAGAGGGGGTGAATAAGGTGTATTGCAATTTTAAAGAATATAAAAATATCACAGCTCAGATCACAGTAGTATAAAATAAATGCAGAAAATAAATGACACAGATTTTACTCTGCATCGGCAAACTCTGTTTACTGCTGCATTCGCCAAGGTTTCTAATAGAATTAAAACAATCTCTGCACATACAAATTCCATGTAAACCCGCGACACCCACTCCTTACTGTTCTAATACTACGCTCTAAACCCTGCACTGATCTTTATCCCCAAGATCAGATTTTCCCCGAATTACAAACTCGTTACTCATAAACCCTAACTATAAATCTTATAGCTAGATATCCTAGTTTACTAGAAAACTGCAGACAATTACAAAAGAGATAAACAACTTAAAAATAAAAACAAAACAAAATCAAAAACCCTAGTGTTTAATAACGAAGACACTTTAAAGAAATTAGCCTACATCTCCTTTGTTTTTTCTTTATCACTTAAGAGGGTGGCTTCCTCTATGCTTCAATGGTGACTGAATTAAACAATGTAGGGGTTTTCTCTTGTGTCCAACTCATGACTTCAAATCTCTCTGATTGAAATCAATTCTTCGATGGTTTCTGATGCTTGTCCACTGGTCAGCGAAAACACTGAACGAAATTCGTATATTTTTCTAATTCAATCTCTGTTATTCTTGATTGCTTGAGTTTTCGATGATTTCTTTGTCTGTGATGATGTGGTATTTATTGGGATTAAATCCCTTAATCAATCTCTAATTTCTTGTGATGACTTTGTCTTGATATTGCGTGATTGTCCACACCATTTGATTGCTTTGAATTCCCATTTGAATTCTGGGGAGATTACTTTTTAGTTGAATAATCTTGAATTGATTTTTTGGACAGAATTGATATTTGATTCCATGGAAAGATTGATAAATCCCTACGTGATTATATCGAATGAATTTGGTCGAGTTTTAAACACTTGTGTACTTTGAGAAATAATTCGAAATATCAAATTTCATTGATTTCTATCAATTGTGAGTTCATGTAGGATTAATATGTTTTGTCTAAATAATTTCTTGTCGAAAATTGTGTTTGTCAGGATTGAGAAATTTTGCACATTCCATTTTTGAACTAGTCCATGCAAATATTTCTCTTGCACATAATTTGTATACTCCCTTGTTTAATCTAGAGTTTTAATTGCCATCCCCTACTCATGATGCACCCTTGTTGTATTTATCCTTTAATCAATGTTTTGCATTGTACTTCGTGTTGTTGTGCTTGTAAACGATTCACTACTTGGTGCTGCCATGAATTTGTTTCACCCTTGTATATTCATGATGTGCTTGCTAGGCTTTAATGATTTAGGTTGAATCTGCCATATTCATTTGAGATTCATTGACCATCATGCATATATATATATATATATATATATATATATATATATATATATGGAACCCGACCTTGTTGCATATGTCATTGTACATATATGCATATACCATCAGGTGTTGTAGTTGTACACCACTTGTTTGTGCACATGAATTTGAATTGTTTCCCATACGCCTGACATTAACCCGTTGTCGTGTACTTTGATATTATCTTTGGTCAACCTTGCATGCATACATTAAACTGCTTACCCAAGCCACCTGTTGTGTCACCATATATGCAGTAGCGCACCTCTTTGTCCTGTTCATACTTATGTGTACAAGAACTACTAAAGCTGCATGTGATTGTTAGCATTTCCCACCACGTTCATATTGCTTTGGCTTCCTTTTTCAAGTTGCTCTTTGTGCATGCTACATTGATGTAGTGTTGTATCATTAGTGTTTGGCATTTCTGTACCTCATTTTATCTGAGCATTGTTGTGATTTGTTCATCCCAGTTTTGTCATGCACCTTGTATGTGTCCATTCACTTGTTGTTAAGTTCGTGCACTTGTGTCCATGAGTTGGAATATGTGCAGATTCACATGTAACTTGCTGCACATGTTTTGTGTTTATGCTGAAATGCAAACTGCTCCCATGTTGATTCATTTTGTGGTACCATGTGTATTTGAGTTGTTGGAATTTGTATTAAGCTCGGCTGGTTGTGTC
Organism: Allium sativum; assembly: GCA_030737875.1. Taxonomy (NCBI): domain Eukaryota; kingdom Viridiplantae; phylum Streptophyta; class Magnoliopsida; order Asparagales; family Amaryllidaceae; genus Allium; species Allium sativum. The sequence goes on along the minus strand of CM060909.1, from coordinate 573,249,068 downwards.
ACTTGCATGTAAATTTGGCACTCTTGTGTTGTGCATCCATTGTTCTGTCCACTGTTTTTGCCTGTCTAGCTTGATCCTATGTACTTTAATTAGCTGCTGGATCTTAATTTGGCTTGTGTCGCCTTGCCCTTCATGTTTGAACCTGGAGTTGTTTCATATTGTCACTTACATTTATGCTCTTGACCTTCATCATTTGTTGATCATATCATACATGTTGCACTATATACATAAATACATACATACATACATACATATATATATATATATGCATTGATGTGCATGTGTATATGTGTGTGTGTGTGTTTATGTCTGCTTGGATAGCCATTTTCACTTGCATTGAAATTCTTGGTTCATATGCACTCACTGATGTTTGACCATATTTCCCCTGCACAATATAAATATGCGTGTATAACATAGACATGTATGTGTTGTATCATGTATGCGTAAATGTATTTTTTATTTACATCAGCAGACCACTATACGTTATGTCGTGGCTGGTCAAGATCAGCAGACCACAACCATGAGTTGAGGCTGGTCTTGATCGGCAGACCACTATAGTTGTGTTGAGGCTGATCCACATGCACAGATTATATAGTCTACCTTGTGGTATTTACAACGAATCACTGTGAATATCACAAGCCGTCTAGACACAAATAAATATATATACATATCAGACCAAGTCAAGAAATATGATGAGAAACACACCAAAATTTTAAGGCAAATAAAATTTAAAATTATATCTGCTAGAATGAAATTCAATTTTTGTTCTAGTTTACTAGGTGTGTTTCTGTGACAAGTATGCAGGTCACTGGACTGACTATGAAGCAGACTGAAAACAAGTGAGTCAGTGTGTGTGTTAGAGTGTGTAACAGAGTGTGTATATGAAAGTGGATATGAGTGACATAGTGAATATGTATATGAGTCTGTATGTGTAAACTGGTGAAACCTGAGTGTTGTAGTGAGGACTAAATGTAATAAATGAAATTGATTGTATTATATTTCAAAGAAATGCAAAAGAGTGGAGTTAGAAGTTGTATTAGTCAAATGTTGAAATAAAATATTATATTTGAATAAAGTACTGTTTGAATATTTAAATTCTTGTGCAATAGTAGTCTATTCAAATATAAATATTTATTTCTGTATGTGATGTAGTATAGAATATTATAGTTACAAACACATTTATATCATAATATGTTTGTTATCATCAAACAAAAATCATATTGTTATATACAACAGGAGGGACTTGGAAGGAGCATCTCCCATTAGTTCAGTTTGTCTACAATAATAGTTATCAGATGAGTATTGGTATGGCCTCCTTCGAGGCACTTTATGGACGACCCTGCAAATCACCTATAAGTTGGTGGGAGTCTACAAACAAATTTCTACTTGGGCCAGAGATTGTTAGAGAAGATAGACCTGATTCACAGACGGATGAAAACAGCTCAAGACAAGCAGAAGTCATACGCTGATCAGAGGAGAGAAGGCTTAGAGTTCGAGGTAGGAGATATGGTCTTTATCAAGGTGTCACCTTTGAGGAGAGTTATTTTCTTTGGCTTGGTAGAGAAGTTGGCACCAAGGTTAGTAGGGTCATTCCCCATATAGTTGAGAGGATAGAACAAATGGCCTACAGAATTAGACTACTAGAGAGATTGGAGGGAGTTCGCGATGTGTTCCTTCCCACTTGAGGAAGTGTAGACATGATTCTGTAGAGGTAGTATAACCGAGTACACTAGAGAATATTGAAGTTTAAAAGGAGATAGCAGTCAGAAAAGTTCCTACTCATATGATTGGATCAGAAGTTAAGAAGCTACGGAACAAAGAGATCAAGTTAATGAAGTACAATTGGTAAAATTGCAAGACATTGCGACATGGGAACCCAAAGACAAGATTCACGCTTTTTACCCATTTCTCTTTGAGAGTACATTCTTAATTTTTTTCTAAGCTTTTGAGTTGAATTTGTTTTTCCTATCATTTGAATCTCGATTCTTAGGTATAAGCCTATGGATGATAGAAATGGTTGAAAACATGTGTTTGAGACATGCTATGTTTGATGTTTGTAAATGAATGCAAGTGTTTGCTTGTGCATGCAATGGAAGCATACACACACACTAGGTACTATATTAGGGATCGACTTAACTAGAGCACTTACATATTGCATACGGATGTTTGCGCATTTTAATTTATTTTAAATATGGATGAAAATGGTTGAATCATCACTTGGATGTTACATTTTGGTGAATGGTTGTTGCATATATATAGAATATATAAATATATCTCATTAGGACTCTTCTGCATACATATTGGATACATAGCACAAACATGAATTGTATTAAGGAGGTCAACTGAATTAGTAGACCGCCTGATTTCCGCATTAGCTTAGGGACATATACACAACACATTTGTATATGTTCATACAAACCATTAGAAATTTTAAGGACAATGTATGCTAGTAGTTAATGGATGAGTAGATGGGTGTAGGTAATGTGTGATAACATTAATAACATTCTTCTTAACTTGAAGATTTAGGGGACAAAATCCTTTAAGGAAGGTAGAATGTAACACCCCAAAATTTTAATTAACCATAATTATTTAAAAGAGATTTACAAAATGAATATTAATTAATTAAATATTCAAAATTGGACAAAATGGACTTTACCGTTGCATTCATTACGGAATTCTGAGTCAGTTAGACTTTTGGTTCGCTTAAATCGGACCCAAGTATGAGCAAGTTATGATTAAAAGAAGTTTGAGTTAAATTAAAATAATTTAAATAAATTAACTCAGAAGAAACAATGGTCACTGGGCGACCCGACCATACATGGGTCGACCCCTGTGTCGACCCAGGTAGAAGGTGAGTCGGCTCACCCGAGAGAAAGCGACGTTCCTACACTTGAACTGGGTCGAGTTTCTGTGATATATTCTTTGCTGACTCAGCATGATGTGTATTCTACGGTTTGATTCGAAACCCTAAGATCCTATAGTTTGTGTTATCCTAGCACACCTATATATAGACTAGCAACCCTCACTCTTTTCCTACATAAACATTTCTTCATCTCATTCCTCCACAAAACCATGTTCTGAAATAAAAATTAGGAAAAGGATTAGGGTGCTATCAAGACTTCAATTCCTTCATTTTTGACTGCTCTCTTATTGAACCACCAATAAGTAACCGCTCCTTCACTTGGTCAAATCGTAGACCGGATCCATCGTTAGCTAAACTAGATCGTTTTCTATATAATGGCGCATGGGATGAACTTTTCCCCATGTCTGTTGTGTATGGTTTAGCTTCTATTATATCTGACCACTGCCCTATATTGCTCAATTCTGACATCTCTATTTGCAACAAGAGCCCTTTTAGATTTGAAAGACTGTGGTTACTCGAGCCTTCTTTTGATGAATTTGTTCATTCCATTTGGAATCAGATCTTTGTGGCGGATTCGGCTACTCATAGGATTGTATTGAAACTAAGAACTCTTAGGAAGATCAACAAACCATGGGCTAGAAATATATGGGGTTCTATTCGTTCCCGTATTTCTACTATTCAAAATGATATCATTGACATCAATATTTTAGAAGAACAACGCCCCCTACTTGAGTCGGAATATAATAACTTGCGTTCATTGGAAACTGAGCTGGATAGATTGATTAAACAAGAAGAAATTAGGTGGAAACAAAGATCCAAAGCTAAATGGTTGGAGGAAGGTGACAGAAACACTTCTTATTTTCATAGGATGGCTAACGGAAGACGTAGATCTACTTTCATATCTGAAATTGTGGATGGTGATCACTCATACACTGATCAAAAGGATATTCTTATCCTTTTTTCTAACTATTTTCGATCTATTCTTGGTCAACCCCACACTGCACCTCCTGATATCGATTGGAATCACTTATATCCCAATCCTTCGCCTATTCACATTGATCATCCATTCTCTGAATCTGAGATTTGGGTTGCACTGAAAGACATGGCGGATGACAAAGCCCCTGGGCCTGATGGCTTTGGCCCAGTTTTCTTTAAACACTTTTGGGCCCTGGTCAAATCTGACATTATTGATATGTGTAATGAATTTTACAATGATCCCCATTCTATCGCCAGAATCAATTATGCTAATATCATCCTCATTCCAAAAACTTCGGGAGCTAACACGCTGTCATCCTTCAGACCCATTAGTCTTCTCAACACCACTTTTAAAATTATCACAAAGGTTTTGGCTAATCGTCTTCAATCTGTCATTGCCTCTCTTGTTGGATCTGAACAATCTGCTTTCATACTGGGGAGAAACATCCAAGACTGCATCGCTGCTACACAGGAAGTAATCACTTTTTGTCATTATACTTCTACTCCTGGTGTCTTACTCAAATTGGATTTTTCTAAAGCATTCGATTCGGTTAATTGGTCATTCATTATGGAGGTTTTAAAACATAGAGGATTTTCTGAAAGATGGTGCTCATGGATTGAAAATATTCTTGGCTCAAGTTGTTCATCTGTTTCTGTAAATGGTGTCTCGGGTAATCTCTTCAAATCCAAACGAGGCCTAAGACAAGGGGATCCTCTCTCCCCCTTGATCTTTGTACTTGTTGCTGATGTTTTTAACCAAATGGTTAAAAAAGCCTCTGATAATGGCTTTATTGCTGGCATTTCTCTCCCAAACACTTCCATATGCATTAACAACTTACAATTTGCTGATGACACTATAATCTTCTCTTCTCCTGAACCTCTCCATATTCAATGCCTCAAAATCTTGTTGTATGTCTTTGAACTTGTTTCCGGCCTCTCCATTAATTTCAACAAAAGTGTCATCTATATGCTTGGCAACTCTGATCACCTTGGAGTCATGATTTCTTCTACTCTTAACTGCAAAGTTGCTAAATTCCCAATGACCTACCTTGGTTTACCTCTTAGACCCTCTAAACTACGCAAAAATGATTGGTTTCCTCTTATTAACAAGCTTGAATCAAGGCTAGCAGCATGGAAGGCAAACTCTTTATCATCCATGGGGCGTGTAATCTTAGTTAAATCTGTACTTTCTTCTATCCCCACTTACTGGATGTCTTTCCACAAACTCCCTAAATGGGTAATTAGCAAGATTGATTCAATAAGAAGCTCCTTTCTCTGGAATGGCCATAAAATAAAGAAGTTGATCAATTGGAAGACTGTTTGCCTACAAACTGATCAGGGGGATCTTGGTGTTCTAGACCTACATCATTTTTATACTGCTTTACTTGCTAAATGGATCTGGAGACTTCTTTGTCCAGGCGATTTCATTTGGAGAAACTGGATTTTAGCATATCATTTTTCTTCTAACGCTCACCTTGTTCTTCATCAACATCCTTCCATGAGAATTTCTCCCTTTCTACATGGTGTTCTTTCTTGTCTCCCTCGTATCAAATCTTTGTTTCATGTCTCCTTGGGGGGTGGTTCATCCTGTCTTTTTTGGCACGACATTTGGCATGGTCAGGTACCTCTATCTTCTTCTTTTTCTTCCCTCTTTTCTCTTCAAACTCATTCTATGCTTACTGTAGTTGATGCATTTAACAATGGTCATACAAGTTTAGTTCCAGGTACACTATTTGATTGGAATACTCTCTCACAATTGCTGAATATCTTTGTGATCCTGCGCAAAGCTCGGCTCAATGAGAGGATTGATCACTTTGTTTGGACATTATCCCCATCTAGAGGTTTCTCAGTATCCTCTTGCTACAATTTTCTGAATTTCTCAGGAAGAAGGTTCAAGTTCAAAAGATTGTGGAAATGCAAACTGGCTCCAAGAATCCTCTTCTTTCAATGGTGTTTGATTCACGAGAAGATCAATACTAGAGAGAAGTTGTTCAGATGTAACATTGCATCTGATCCCAACTGTGCTTACTGTAATATGCATGCAGAAACCATCCACCACCTTTTCTTTGTCTGCGAATGCACCTACCCTATTTGGGCTGCTTCAAGTTCTTTCTTACTTGGTTACATCCCTGACATCTCCTCCTTTTTCGATCACTGGGAATTCTCACCTCCTAACATGCTAGTAGATGCTTTCCTTGTTGTTTATAGTTGGTGTGTGTGGAAAGAAAGAAATGCAAGGATTTTTAGAAATAATGTTAGCTCGACTACAAATATATGTCATCGCATTATCCATATTTTTACTACATGGACAGGTTCAGGTGGCAGTCATGCTGCAGCTTTCAGATTTGCTTTGCCTCAGGCCTCCTCTCCATCTGACTCGGTTGATAGCAATGACCCAGCTTCCAACAGAGAACTTGTGTGATGGTTTATGGTGTTTCTTTAGTATTGGATATTATCTATGTATAATTAAACATGCTAAGTAACTAAGTCGTATATGTTTGATGTTGTATGATGTTGTATTGCCCAAGGGGTTAGACTGGATGTATTTTTTGGACCACCAACTGGGTATGTCAGTTGGAAAATTACTACTATCTATTATATAATCGGCTGTGTAGTCTCGTGCTACATATCCGTTTGCTCTAAAAAAAAGATATAGATTGAAAGGGTAATTTTTCTTCTACATCAATTTTAAAGATCTTTTCTGGGTTTATTACAAATCACTGTAAGTTCTACATTATTTTTAGATTAGTAATCTAAATAAAAAGGGATCTTTGACAGTGAATTATATTGGATCTGAAAGTCAGTATTTAAATATTTATCTTTATCATGTTATTGATCACTATCACTTACATGTTCCTATCTCAGTCATTATCTGTTTATATGTACATCCTTCTTCCTTATTCCCTTTTTGTCACTGTATTACAGTCTTATTATGCCTACTTTATCAGTTGTTCATAACTGAGTTTGGTTCTTCTCCTTTTTATTTTATTCTGCACTAAGCCTAAACCAACAAGAACCTAGGCTTATTTCGTTTGAGTTGCGTGAAATTGGGATAATTTGACTTAACAATGAAAAAGGAATTTCGACATATTGGAATTTGTGAACCTTGGGCTATAAAATTGGGATAATTAATAAGGAAGACTACGCGAAAAAGTGAGCCGAAATAGGTTAGACTTAATTATATATTAAGTGAACATGTCATGAGGATTGGGGTAAAATGAACTTGGCTATACATTAATGCAAAAAAGTTATTATCACTTGTAAACATGTAATCGGACAATAAAGGACATGGTAATAATGTAAAAGATTGTAGATTACTTTCGTTAATTACATCTAGGGAATAACATTTTAATATGCTTATTAATGAACTTAAACGGGTTAAGTTAAGACACTAGATTAATAAGCAAGGAAAAGGGAATGTAGATTACTTTCGTTAATCATAATCCGAGGGTAAAAGAATTGTAGATTACTTTCGGTAATTACAATCTAGGGAATAACATGTTATAGGCTTATTAATGAACTTATGAAAGTTAAGTTAAGAAACTAGATTAATAAGCAAGGAAAAGGGGCTGTAGATTACTTTCATTAATTACAATCTAAGGGATAACATGTTATTGAACTTAAACGGGTTAAGTTAAAACACTGGATTAATGAGCTTGTGGAAAACCTAGTTAGCTCGGGGACCAATTATCGGGGTGACTATTGCCATATGCATATTGTGCGGGATTTGTATCACTAGTATTCCTTGGTTATCAATGGGGCCTCACACTAGATAAGGGTTAAGGCACGCTTATACTGAATTGGGTAGTAAGAGGTCCAAACGTGAGGTGGGTACGGGCACGTTCCGGCGGAGTCATGAGTGTGCATCGGTCCAAAAGTGGAAGATAAGACGCTGTTACGCGCACTACAACAGAAAACACTTTTCGCAACAGGCAATATCTGTTGCAGTAGACCAATTGCAACAGGCCTGCGCCTGTTGGTATAGATGAAGTTGCAAAAAGTCTGCAATGTTTTCTGCCTGTTGCAATAAAACGTTGTGGTATAGTTTTTTGCAACTGGTCTTTGTTGTTGCAACATACCATTTTGCAACAGTATATGCCCGTTGCAATAGATTCATGAATCTATAAAAAAAATTATAGCTTATAGATTTTACATATTAAATGTATTTGTTTTAGTAATAGCGTATATGATAGAATGAAATAAACAAATAAAAATTTTATTTTAACAAAGTTTTAATAGTACAAACAATTACAATAAAAGTTTCTACAATTTTCATACATCATTCATGTGTAACAATTTCTTCTCTCACACAACACATTTTTTGCGAATAGAGCATTTTCTACTCATTTTTCTACCCTATCATACATATACTATAATAAGAGAATAAACTTGGACCATTGAGGGTCTTCTTTGAGCTGCTGCTTGTGCGCAAAAGAGTGCAAGTTTTGTGTATCTTAATACTTCTTCGGGGCATCCTTCTAGACTTGAATCCACTATCTCTTTCAATCTCCCTTCTTCGCGTAGTTTCCATGCCTTTGGAAAATGTAAATACATAAATACTCAGAGGCAAATGAATGAAACCATAAAAACAAAGGTTCAGTTAGAACACTGCTGCCATTATAGCTGGATCCAAACCCTGTAATACGTTATTTTTAAAAATAGAAGATTACCAACTCATGTTACCCCTTACATGGTTCGACAATTCATATTACATGTATATATAACTAGATATAGCAACTCATATTACATGTATATAGCTAGATATAGCAAAAGAAAATTTGTGTGAAGATGGCTTAAGTACAATTAGCATACCTAATATATATATTATATAATGTAACATAAAAGAAATAAAAATGGGTAGGTAAGAGGTCAATTATGAAATTAATGCTGCAAGTGAGGGGTGACTCTAGTATATTTAATAACTGATGCTACCTAGAAGAGAGGAGGGGAAAGGAATTGTTTACTAGAACATATAATATTTTTGCTAATATTTAATGACAAACATCCAAAGTTTGTTCCTGCCAGATCAGATCTTGTCTCATAGTGTTAAAAGTGGTATTGCGAAGGTGAAGTTAGCATTAGTTCAGTATTTGAATAGTGATTATAACAATTAGCTTTCTATATGTCACTATGCACTGGACGTTTTGAACGTCATATTTTGTTTGTTTTGTATCTTCTTAACCAAACGTCATTATCATATTGTATTGGATTCCATAAATAACCAAGGAAAACAATAGTGTATGTTCTAAGTATGGTACAATAAATGCTAACCTTTCAAATGCTCTTTGATCAATTGGCCGAAGATGATATTAATCAGGAAAATAGTTATCATACAAAGTAACTAATACAATCATTAACGTTATAGATCAAGTCTTACTGACATATAGCAAAATTCTGATAACCAACTATGCTTCTGTCTGTTGTATCTTTGATCGAAAGATAATAGAGTGAAAAAAAAGTAATGATAGTAATGTATACTGTACCTTTTACCAGTCTTTTATTTTTATTTTTATTTTTATTTTCATGTCCTCTAAAACAAGATAGTGTCTAATTATTAACTTCATTCAACAATGTACAGAAGAAAACTGGGTTTTGCATCAAGTTTTTCAGCAGAGAAAAGGAGAGGAGGGTACTTCTGTCAATCGAGCCACTTGTCTTTGAGTGGCAAATGGTCACAATAGTAATATTATTTATGGTTTTGAAATAATCTTTATATTGAAATAATCTTTAAGTATTTGCATATACTTAATTGCAGACGGTTTGAGATGGGTTTCAGCTTGTACCAAAATGCAATTCATAAACAAAATACATAGCTGACGTATGACAAAAATAAATGATATTATTCGAACGGTAATGACTAAGCAAAATAAGAGACAGAGAAATACTTAAACAGGTCCTTCTTTATTACCAACCAGCAATCTTTAATCAGTAATTACCTATATATAAGAAATACAACAATCACAGCTAAATAAAAAATCAATTATTTTTACCAATTAAATTTATACATCTAAAAATTAATAAACTGCACTTTTTACAACTTGATTGAATCATAAGGCCAGAGTAATAACATAATGTTGACACACTTTTTTGGTAAAAACTGCCATACATAGCATCGCGCTCGGATATGGAGAACATCGTCAGAAGACTTGCAGCGATTTGGTCAAAGTCGCATCACGAACAAAGAAAGGCCCGAAACTCCTATCAGACGACCTCTTTTGGGCCCGAAAACAGCAACTAGGGAGCTGAACCCTTGTAGATCTCTGAATTAGCTTCAGTTTGAGCTTTGGTTTGGCTCAATCAGACTTACGGTTTGAAAGTTATGTCTGTTTCCGTAAATTGGTATAATCTGAAAATTTCCTGGATAAAGCAACGAAGCGTCACACGATTGGAGTATGGCTCATGCACCCTCGGATCGCCCCTCATCGGATCGCCCCCCCTCGGCTTGTGGTATACCTTCAGATCGCAACCCACTCGTAGTACACATGGAGACCACGACCTGATCGCCAGCACTTCACTCCACCCATGACCACGAACCAATCTACAGACCTGCAGATACGCGCACTATTTTGACCAATTCTTAAGGCTACTCTTGCTCCTACTTTTCCGGATCGGGTGCCACGTACCCCATCACGAACCGGTCTCCCTAGAACCTCTCCTACAACTATAAATACACCATTTGAAGGCATTTTCAAGGATCTTTTGGCTCTAACACCTCACGACTTCCACCATTGCTCTCTGTAAAGCATTTTCAGCAGCAAAGGAGCCAAATTCCACATTATAACACGAGGATTTCGTGTATAATCTTACGATTTTTTTACCTCTTTTCATTGTAAACACGAGAACTTCGTGTATAAACCGAGAGAATTGTAAGAGATAAAGTGGACGTAGGCTTGGTTTGAGCCGAACCACTATGAAAACTTCATGTGTCTCCTCTTTATTTACTGTTTTTTGCATTCTGTGATCTGTGATCTGCAATTGGGTGTTAGACCAAACGTTCTTGGGTCGTGCGATGTGCACCCGAAACTGTTCAAGGAAGCGAGCGACCAACAAGCAAAGGCCTAGGGAAACTCTGCGTTCCTTTCTGGAAAGATTCAACGTTGTAGCAACATCAGTTGATCACCGTGAACAATCGATGGTACTGATGGCAGCGGTATCCGGCGTTTTGGATAACACGAAATTCAAGAAATCTTTATATCAAGACCCACCACAGAATCTCAGCGAGTTATACCTTGAATCGTATAGATTTCTGCGTGAAGAAGACATAACTTCCGAGAAGAAAGTTCTCGATGTCAACATGCTCAAAGACGGAGAACCGTCTGATTCTGGAAATGGCAAAGGAAAAGCCGCCGTCAAGAATGATCGCAACACTCAGCCCCGGAGAGGGCCCAAATATGAAAAGTATACTGAGCTCATTGCTTCACTTTCTGACATCTACATGGACACAAACGGTGTTGTCTCCTACCCAAAGCCTCCCAGGAGGGAGCCATCGCAAAGAGAACGCGATTCTGGAAAGCACTGCATATTCCATGACATGGACAGACATGACACGAATGAGTGCAGACATCTTCGTGATTTGATTGAGGAACAGGTTAGACATGGAGAGGTGCCCGAGTATGTGAAACCATCAACAACGCCTGCGCTTCCACCTCCTGCTCCCCGGAGAGGGAATAACCCGGGATCGAGCTCTCGTGGGCTCATCATCAACTGATCTAGATGAGATCAGCTTTCATTTTCTGCATTTCTTAGGCTTTAAGATTTGTTTTTGCTTTCATTAGGTTTTCCGATTGGTTGAATCGGAGTACACACGTACGGGGTTAGGACATAGCCCAAAATCGTGCTCTGGACTCGGTGTCAAACTAATCAGGATTTGCTTTGGTTTTACTTTTGGAATTGAATAAGGAAGGACTTTCCAAGCATGGATTATGTTTGGAGAATTTAAGTATCTTGTCAGGATGTGGCAGGATCCTCAACTTTGGTTAAAGTATGGCTTATACTTATTATGGAACTCTAGGTATGGATTATGCTTAGGGACGGACTATCTTGTCAGGCTGTAGCAAGCGTAGCTCTACTTCAGGTCTGAGTATGGTTTATACTCACTTTGGAATCTTAAGTATGGATTATACTTAGGAACAAAAAATGTTCTTGTCAGGAGGTGACAAAAGAAATCGGGTATGGATTGTACTCGATTTGAACTTCAGGGTATGGATTATGCCTGGAAATGTTGGCCCTTGTCAGGATCTGGCAAGATGACTCAAACGTCCCATGAGTATGGTTTATGCTCATTAGACGCTGAAGCATGGTTTATGCTCAGAAAATTTGAACAATATCGCCAGGATTTGGCACGTTTGTTTTTACTTTATCTCTTTACCGGTATGGATTATATTTGTAGTTGGCAGACCCAGCAAGGTCATGGCATTATCGAATTTCTATGGCTTATAGATTTCCTGGACTATCCAGAACACATCTTCCTTCAACCTGCAAGATATGTTCTGGGGGGAAAACTTGTTGACACACTTTTTGGTAAAAACTTCCACACATAGAATCGCGCTCGGATATGGAGAACATCGTAAGAAGACAGACAGCGATTTGGTCAAAGTCGCGTCACGAACAAAGAAAGGCCCGAAACTCCTATCAGATGACCTCTTTTGGGCCTGAAAACAGTTATTACAAAGTTAAGCTCTATAAATCTTGTAGATCTCTAAATTAGCTTCAGTTTGAGCTTTGGTTTGGCTCAATCGGACTTACGGTTTGAAAGTTATGTTTGTTTCCGTAAACTGGTGTAATCTGACAATTTCTTGGATAAAGCAACGAAGCGTCACACGATCGGAGTATGGCTCATGCACCCTCGGATCGTCCCTCATCGGATCACCTCTCTCGGCTCGTGGTATACCTTCAGATCGCGACCCACTCGTAGTACACATGTAGACCACAAACCCGATCACCAGCACTTCACTCCAGCTCGCAACCAGACCCGGATCGTGATAGCCATATCACGATCCGACCCATGACCACGAACCAATCTCCAGACCTACAGATATGCGCACTATTTTGACCTATTCTTAAGGCTACTCCTGCTCCTACTTTTTCGGATCGGTTGCCACGTACCCTATCACGAACCGGTCTTCCCAGAACCTCTCCTACAGTTATAAATACACCGTTTGAAGGCATTTTCAAGGATCTTTTGGCTCTAACACCTCACGGCTTCCACCACTGCTCTCTGTAAAGCATTTTCAGCAGCAAAGGAGCCAAATTCCACATTATAACATGAGGATTTCATGTATAATCTTACGATTTCTTACCTCTTTTCATTGTAAACACGAGGATTTCGTGTATAAACCGATAGAATTGTACTTGTAACTTCTTAGGATTTAAGAAGAGATAAAGTGGACGTAGGCTTGGTTTCAGCCGAACCACTATAAAAACTTTGTGTGTCTCATCTTTATTTACTGTTTTTTGCATTCTGTGATCTGTGATCTGCAATTGGGTGTTAGGCCCAGATTTTGGTCTAACACATAAGGCTAGAGTATATAAAATAACTTTCCAAAGATGAAATTTTTAGGCTGTAGACCAAAAAGTTGGGTCACATTACAGTTATTTTGGCAGCCATTACTACATAAAAGAAGATGGGATCAATGCATTTGTGTAGCATTAATCTTTGCTCAAACCCAACAAACGGTTACACAAAAACCAAAAATCAGTACAACATTTTTTCCTTCTAATAATAACAACAGAGCCAAAAGTTAATAAGTTAATTAAGGTTGCAGAGATAAAAGAAACGAATATATGTGCAGGAGTGAAGTTATCTTATATGGAGGAGAAAACAATGTATAATATGCACACAAATAAAATGAGTAAATTATAAACAATGTGAAATTTATAATCAATGATCGATTTACCAAGAATAAATCAAGTAAAGTTCATAATTTCCTTCAGAAGTGCGAACAATTTGCTATAATGAATTCAAACTCATAATTTCCTTTAGAAGTGCGAGTAGTTCAACAACTTACTTGTCAAGGCTGAACAATTTGTTCTTTACTTAATAAATAAAGCAGTGGATTTTAATATTAATCACAATTAGGTAAATAAGACAACATTCCTTTTCAGTAAAACAGATTGTACATCAACATCCAAACAAACAGAGTCATGGAATATCAGCATAGGGTAATTTATTTTATTTCCTATAAATATAATGAACCTTTTTAAGGGGAAAAAGGTAGGTTATTCTATGATCATCAAACCGTTTTTCTTTTAACTTTATCAATCTCACTCTGTCGTTGCTTTTCCATTAGAAAGTTGAGTGCATTTGAAACTCTCCATTTTTATCATGGGGAAACATCAATTAGCACACGATAACGTCGAAACAACCATTCCCTCATCTCTAAACTTTTCATATCTAAGAGAAGCAAACTTGTCCCATGGTTTTGTTTGGGTGTGTTAAGATGAAAATCAGGAGACGTTTTCCTAGAGTATGACATCTCAGTATCAAGATGTTCAAACATTTTTCAACCACTGTTCTACTTCTAATGAAAGTTCGTGTACATCGACCGCCTCCAATTCACTGCCTCACCTACCTACCAAAAACATCGCCTCCAAATCCTCCACATCTCCAACCAAATCAACACAAATCGCTAATTTTAGTCAATCAGCACCACCAGAAAATTCAATCCAAAACCCTAAAACTACCTCAAATTCATCACCAGATCCACTTTATATTATTATATAAATTATACATTTGACTGGCCACCGTATACACATATGCTGAATTAATATCTAATAAATCCTAATTTTGTAGATAATATTCTTCAATCCAAACTTACCCCTAAAATTAAAAAAAAAATCTAATAAATCCAAAAAGGGGAAGAGCGAACGATTTAAAGCTCACCAGATTTTCCTTAACAGTGGGGAATGCAAGGAACGAAGCGGGGGTGGCCTGACTCTATTGGATGCTGGGTGCTTCTTATATAATTACCTCTATCTCTCTTACTCATGTTCCAATCTGCTAGGTAGGCAATTTGTGATTCGTGATTTTAGGGATCGATTTTAGGGATTAGTTTTAGGGATTTTGATTTAATGAGGTATCAGATTTAGAAATGACGAAGAGGAAGGCGGTGAAAGTGAAATGAGAGCGGGATCTAAAATTTAAGGATGCCGCCTTTTTTTTATTGTAACCGGTAGGTAACATGTACATTTTGCTTTTTACTAATGTTTTGAATGTTTTGCTAACTTTAAAACGCAGGTTAAACGCAGGTTTTGATTTCTTTCTAATTTTGAATAAAAAACATGAAGTATCAATCATAAATATTAAATACTAAGTAATAAAAATACATACTAGTATTAATTATCAAATTTAATAACGTTTAGTTGTTAGTTGTTTTACTTCTTAATTATAATTGAATATTACTTGTTAAATAAAATATATAATGAATATTTATTAATTATTTAATATTTTTTGTTAACTAGAATTATTAAATGTAATTAATAATTATTAAATATAATTTACACACTACTAATAAAAAACCATATGACAAATTATTAAAGTACTAATTCATTTCAATTAATTATTATTACTTAATATTTATCAAATTATAGCTAAATATTATATATTACTTCGTACTTTTGTGTTTAATAGTAATTATGCATAGCAAAGGTGGAAGGAAATTTTTTTATTTAAAACTCTGTTTTTCGCAACTAGCTTTACCAATTGTTAAAAAACACAATTTTTTAATCGCTAATAACTAAATATAATATTAGAAATATAAAAATAATTATTAATGATAACCAGAAACTACAAATTAATTCATAAAAATACTTCTATCAAAAACAAATTATAAATTAGTTCATACTTAAATTTTATAAATTAATCTAACACTTAAATTTTATTACTAATTAAAAATTATTAAATAATAATCTTAAATATTATATAATTACTAGCACTTAATTATTTAATAGTAAATATTAAAATTAATTATCAAAAGTTAATCATTAAAAGCCTATACTTATTTTTAATATGTTCTTCACAACTGGCTTTACCAGTTGTAAAAAAAATACAGTTATTGCAAGTGGTAAAAACAGTTGCTAAAGATATTTATTCGCAACTTAGTAAGAAGCGCAGTTGCAAATAATATATTTGTTGCAACTATTATGGAAGCACAGTTGCTAAAAGTACGTTTTTGCAACAGGAAGGTAAGCGCAGTTGCTAAAAATATGCTTTTCGCAACAGAAAAAAGGCATGTTGCTAAATCTTATCTATTGCAACTGCCATAATAGATCAGTTGCTAAATATCACTTACTACAACTATCATTTATCGCCTGTTGCAAATTGCTAGTTGCAACAAGGTATTTTTCTTGTAGTGGCGTGTGATTAAGGTTGTGTCTTTCATACTCGATGGGTTCGGGAGTGATAACCCTGAATGCCATAGTTGCTATAGATTTTTCACATCCTATTTAAGAAGCCGACCACTGGGTAAATATTAGGGGAAGCTAATCTTTACCAGTAGTGGGTGTAGAAATTTGGGAAATGAATGAGAAGCTTATCTTATCTTGTTTTCCCATTTTCCTACTTTATTATATTATCTTGATACTTCTTTATCTCATTGATTATGCTAAAAATCACTGGAACTCACCAGTCTTTATGTCTTGTCTATTTTGTTTCTCCTTCTCTCCCTTCCTTTCCCTCTAGGTTCTCAAGGTGGTGGATTGCAGCAATAACTGTGACTCTTTGATTCAGCTTGGACTTGGACTATTTTTTACTTCATGTATTGTTTCGATTTCTGTTCCATGACTATTGTTATGACTCATGAGGAATATGATTTTTATGGTTTTGCACCTGTACTATGATTTTCCACTAGATAGTTGTTTTATGACTTTATGGTATTTGAAACTGTAATGCTGTGATGTTGATTTAATAAAAAAAGTTTTGAAAATTTTCCACTGCATTTTATATTCCGTCTTGTAAATTTTAGCCTCTGTATTATTACTTGATACCTATTAGGATTCGCAAAACATAATTCATCCTCATATGGGTGACATTAAGGGATGTGGCGTATCATAATGGTCCTCCTCATCATCATCTTCGGGAACTCCCAGAATAATCACAGCTAAAGGTTGGTGGTCGGCCTTGACTTTTTCTCTCTCCTCCCTAGCAACCTTTTGGCATTGGCTTTCTTTAGCATTCATGAGTTGTACTTCCTAATAGGATCACTCCCTCCCTACTCAATGATCTTGCTTGGTTTGGAATCTAATAAAGTAGGGGAGTTTTGAAGTATACCTCCCATTAAGGTCGCCTCTTGCTCCCCCAACACAATAGTATAGCCTATTCTTACATTGGTATAAAAGTCCCTCACATCCCCAATATCAAATCGCATTCACCATAGATGGGGGCATTAGGGGTCTACCAGTTGGGGTGATTAAAGCAGTAGTCAACAAATTTGTTACCTTAATAACTATAGTACAAAGATCAAGAGTTATGTGTCTCTTCTATTTCTCTGGAGACCCCATAGAGAGCTTTATGAGTTCCTCATCTTCAGATGGCGTCTCACATATAAGGATCGAAGTCAGTGTAGTTTTTATGATGAGGTCGAGATTCTTGGGATCATATCCCAACTCAGTTGTGATTGGTCAAGAAGTGGAACTCAATCAGTAGTAACCGGAATGATTGGGGTTTTAGGCAGAAATAAGCTGACTTGACGACCGGATAACCTGTAACACCCTGTATTTTCTGTGAACATAAGAGTAACAAATTAGAGAATAATTAAATTGTAACAAAATAATTAAGGGAAACGGGTTATGCCATTGCGTTCGTCTCAAAATTGTGCTTGGAATAGAGTCCAAGTTTGCGTAAATCGGACTCCGTATGAAGAAGATATGGCCTTCAGAAGTTTCAGTAAAAACCAGCCTGAAATTCAAAATTCAGATTTCGAAATTCAAAACAAACACCCGGCTGGGTGGGAAATTCCCGCCCAGGACCCAGGTCGACACTTGGGTTGACCTGGGGGTCGACTTGGGTAAATAGGTCGACACTAGGGTCGACCTCCCCCCTATTTCTAGATCCGTGAACAGATGCATTTTTCTATATTTAGACGCCCGTTCTTACCAGATTCATGACCCCTATGCTATTTAAACACCCCCAAACCTAGCTTTCTCTCCACACAATTTCATTTTGTCTATACTATGTCTCTACTCTAATTAAAAATAAAAATGGCATCGCTACTCTGCTAGAATCAAAACTAGAACTAGTGCATTTTCTTCCAATTTGAATAGAATTAAAACAGGACAACTATTTTCTAATCTAATCAACAGTATACACCAAAGGAGAGCTATTCAGTGTCAGAATATAGATTCCAGAATACAAGAATCATTCCCTTTTTGTGAGTACAGTTATTTTCAGATATGAAATTTAATAATTATCGACATTTTTGTGAATCTGGATCTGAGGTTATGCATACTTTTCTATGGATCTATCTTGTTAATATTATTGTGACTGTTCTGTATCTATTCCCTCTTTTCTTCCTTTTTGTTTATAGCCAGGCTACCACGAGCCTGCGCCAAATCTCATAAGAGATTAACGCACTAACACTAAATTTTGGGGACAAATAATGGATAATGCATGACTGATCTTTGACTGATTTGAGAAATGGACATATGTTCTAAATTAGATCTAGATCTGTGTATACTCTGTAATTTGGAAGAAGAGGAATTATTGTATGATAACATATGACTTGAAACTTGGGGACATAATGCATATAAAAGTTAAGATCTGATTTTGAGAGGATATAATTTAAAGATCTAGATTTTTGGATTCATGACTTAAAAAAGGAATATGTGACTTTGGCATAGAGACCTATATTATAATATGATAACTATCAATGTGAATACGCCTAAAAGTGGATTTTTGGATATTTGGCATTAAAGGCTATAATTTGGCATAATTCATATGGTATATCATGATTTGGGGGATTTTGGAGAATATTCTGTACTGTGCAAAGTTTAACTAAAATTTTTGGCATATGTTGTATTATGAATTATGACCATGATTTAGGCATGTAAGTTTAGGTTTAATTTATGATTAGATAAGATATGTAAATAGAATTTTAGAAATATATAATCTGCTAAACCTGTTATCTACTAAATCTGTTGAATTGCCTAATCTGCTAAATTTTTTATCTGCTAAATCTGTTGAATCGCCTAATCTGCTAGATCTGTTATCTATTGAATTGCCTAACTGCTAATCTGTTGAATCGCCTAATCTGCTAGATCTGTTATCTGTTGAATTGCCTAATCTGCTAATCTGTTGAATCGCCTAATTTGCTAGATCTGTTATCTGTTGAATTGCCTAATCTGTTGAAAGCTAAATAATTGTAATTTGGGTATGAAAATCCATAAGCTCGATCTAAGATTAAGTAAAACATGGAAATTTGATTAATCTGCTGTAACCTATAAAGAAGTTTAATCTGTTAAATGGATATAATTAGTCTGATATATGTATAATCTGTATTGGAATAAATTGGCTATGACACGAGGTTAGACTCTGTTTGTGGTACAAGCCTGCCCGGAACCAACCGGCTTAACCAGCAACCGCAAACTGTCAGTCTAATGTGAGAGGTCGTAGGCATAACTAAAATATGATTAGACACGAGGTTAGGTCTGGCTTGTGGCAGAAGTCTTCCCGGAACCGCCCGGCGCATACAGCGGCCACAAGCTACCGACCTAATGTGAGAGGTCTATGCATTAATATTTAATCAATGCAAATTTAAGAGAAATGTGGTGTCTAAAAACGTGTTAGGTGGATAGGGTTAAACCAAATGGACTGATGAATCTAATAAACCCGTTTCGTGAATCTGTAGGCCCAATACAAAGTTAGACAATCTGTAAGTCTGTTAAATCCGTACATATGATCTGTTAATCTGAAAACTTGTTAACTAGATTGTCTAATCTGTGAACTAGTAATCTGAACTCTGTATGAAACTTGTAAACAAGTTAATCTGAAATCTGCTAGTCTGGGGACACAAGGTTAGGAGGTGAAATACTTGTATCATCTGTTGTTTGGGACCCATATTAGCCAGTAACCCATTCTGGTATCAAAACTTTGATCCCACGCTATGTAGGGGTCCGGGCACGCTTACTGAACTAATTATAAGCGGTTCATTCTGATAATGGAGAGGGGTGTTGATGGTGCATTCCAACCGGGTCATGTGCGTGCATGGATCCGGTCTTCTCTGAGGATGTAAGACACATCTGTAAATAGGTATGTGCCAATAGGTTGCCACTTTAGGAAATGATACACCCTACTGTGGGGCCGACACAGGGTATTTACGTATTAGGGGGCTGATCACTTGGGGTAGGACTTACGGTACACTTAGTTCTGTCTGTTTATGTTGGTACCGTCTGTTTCTGTTGGGTGGTAACACCAGTCTATTTCTGCGTAGTACAGTCTGTTGGGGTGGTAAAGGCCCATTACTAGTGTACACCTAATTCTAACATTCTATTTCCGTAACTTCTGTCTGTTGGGGTGGTAAAGGCCCATTAGTTGGGTGGTAAAGGCTCATTATTAGTATTCTGCTTCTGTACCTTCTATCTGTTCGGGTGGTAAAGGCCTATTACTAGCATTCTGTTTCTATAGAAATTATTATGTTTCCATCTCGGATTCTGTTTCTGATTCTGTTTCCGTACCTTCTGTGTGCTGCGGTGGTAAAGGCCCATTAGTTGGGTGGTAAAGGCCCATTATTAGTATTATGTTTCTGTACCTTCTGTCTGTTGGGGTGGTAAAAGCCGATTATTAGCATTCTGTTTCTATACCGTCTGCTCTTTTCGGGTGGTAAAGGCCCATTACTAGCATTCTGTTTCTGTAGAGATTAGTCTGTTTCCGTTTCTGTTTCTGCTTAGACATTAGGGTAACACCTAATCCTATTATATTAGTATTAGTGCAGAGGAGTGAAAAGTAAGTAAGAAGCTTAGCTTAGCCTATATCATTCCGTTTCTTCTGTTAACTTGCTATTCCTGTTACGGTTATCTCTCATCCAGTTTTATTTACATGTCATGATACTGTTATCTGTTTACATGATGAAAGTCACTGGACTCACCAGACTTATGTCTGACCTAGTTTGTTTCGCCTCTTTTCTTCCGTTTCCCCCCAAGGTTCTCAGGGTGGAAACATAGGAGCTTGATTCTGATTCTCTCTGCTTAAAGTGTTTGAAGTATTGCTTGGCTTTGGCTCTATCTTTCCATGGCAGTTTATATTGGGGATTATGGCTTTAAAAACTATGCATTCTGAAGGCTTTTGTACAAGACCGATATTTATGTACTTGAATTCCGATATTGTGATTTTGAAAGATGTAACTAAACTCATTTCTGTTTCTTTTGTAATAAAGTTATAAATTTTTTAAGTACTACTTCATCTGTCTTGTAAATTTCTGTTCTGTCTACTAAAAACTCTCCACCAAAGTTAAGGCATTCCCTTTGCGAGTGACCTTAACGGAGGTGGGGTGTTACACTTGGTATCAGAGCTGAAGGTTACCAGATTCGATAAAAAGTTTTTGAAAATTATTTTCAAAAAGGTTTTAAAAAGGAAGTATTTTCAAAAGGAAAGTTATTTTGAAAAACATAGTCCCTAAAGTCATATATCTGTCTTTTAATTTTCTGAGTCTCCGGGGCTCCTGGCTTTCTGGGAGGTAACCTCATCGTGACATGGTTCCGTAGGTATGATGAGACTACAACACCTGTCGAAGGGCAAAGAAGTGCCTAATTTCCATCTGTAGCTGTAGTAATTTCACCAACAGCTAATCCTCTTTCGAGCTTCGTAGGGTTTTCCATGCGATGAGGGCAACTTTAGAGGAAGACTTGTTAACAAGCAAGAAGACTAGCTGTTTTTAGTTCGGTGAGACAGGACATCTGGTCAAGGATTTCCCCAGAAGGCAAGGGCAAAGGGAAGAATCTTCTGGAGGGTAGGCGAAATGCTCTCGTAGTTGGTGGACAGGATAGAGGTGGAAAATTTTTCGTCGAAAGTTTAATTTCCTTATCTGATCATTCTGGCATTTTAATTCTGTAGTTGAGTCTCTGCACTTTAATACTAGTCTTGTTTCTGATCCCGCTTTAGTCTCAATCCCCGTAAGGGTTACGACTCATCTATTTGTGGTAGGTTGGGGTTTGAAGGTATCTGTGTTAAGAGTTAAAGTTGACTGTGACGCATACATTCTGGTGTTTTGTGGGATACGGTTGGATTTTATCATGCTTGGTTTCCTAAGAATCATTTGATAGTCTGATCTGTACCAGTAGTATGTAAGTATCTGAATATTTCTGATAAGGTTAAGGGTTTTTACTCGAAGCATGAAGTAGATTTCCAGTTGAACATTTGTTTAATGGCAGTAGTTCTCTGAGTGTCAATCTGATGTTGATTTCGGTGTTCGGGGTTGATACTTAGGGGGTTATTCTCTTAAACCGATGTCTAATGGGAACCAAGCTTTTGTTTTAATTGTAGGTGCTACTATCACTCGACTTTATCCTATCGACCAAGTCTTCGACCTTTAGGTGGAAACTAATGGGTGTAAACATTTGTTTGAGACATGTTATGTTTGATGGTTGCAAGTGGTTTCTAGTGGTTGCTCGTTGATGCATATACACACACTAGGCACTAGATTGGCTCAAAAGCACTCTCATACTGCATATGGATGTGTGTGCATTTTTAGAAATTTTATGGATGCAAAATGGTTGACTCAGCACATGGATGTTGCAAATGAATGAACGGTTGTGCACTCATATAGAAATCATATGTATCAAATAGGAAAATTGCATACATGTGGAAAATTGCATACATGTTGGACTCATGGCACTGACATAATTTGCATTAAGGAGGTCAACTGAATCAGTGGACCGCGTGATCTTTGCATTAGATAAGAAACATATACACACACTTTCGCATATGATCATACAACATTAGAAGTTTATAAGGAAAATGGAGGCTTGTGGATGATGGTTGATTAGATGGGTGATTGGATGGTAGGACATATTCCTCTTAACTTGAAGATTTCGGGGACAAAATCCTTTAAGGAAAGGAGAATGTAACACCCTGTATTTTCTGTGAACATAAGAGAAACAAATCAGAGAATAATTAAATTGTAAAAAAGTAATTAAGTGAAACGGATTACGCCATTGCGTTCGTCTTGAAATTCTGCTTGGAATAGAGTCCAAGTTTGCGTAAATCAGACTACGTATGAAGAAGATATGGCCTTCAGAAGTTTCAGTAAAAACCAGCCCGAAATTCAAAATTCAGAGTTCGAAATTCAAAACAGACACCCGGGCTGGGCTGGAAAATTCCCGCCCAGGACCCAGGTCGACATTAGGGTCGACCTGGATAAACAGGTCGGCACTAGGGTCGACTTAGGGTTGACCTCCCCCCTATTTCCAGATCCGTGGACAGATGCATTTTTCTGTATTTAGATGCCCATTCTGACCAGATTCGTGACCCCTATGCTATTTAAACACCCCCAAACCTAGCTTTCTCTCCATACAGTTTCATTCTACCTGTACTCTGCCTCTATTATAATTAAAAATAAAAATGGCGTCGCTACTCTGCTAGAATCAAAACTAGAACTAGTGCATCTTCTTCCAATTTGAATGGAATTAAAAGAGGACAACTATTTTCTAATCTAATTGATAGTCTATGCCAAAGGAGAGCTATTCAGTGTCAGAATACAGATTCCAGAATACAAGAATCGTTCCCTTTTTGTGAGTACAGTTATTTTCAAATATGAAATTTAATAATTATCTTGACATTTTTGTGAATTTGGATCTGAGGTTATGCATACTTTTCTGTGGATCTATCTTGTTAATATTATTGTGACTGTTCTGTATCTATTCCCTCTTTTCTTCCTTTTTGTTTATAGCTAGGCTACCACGAGTCTGTGCCAAATCTCATAAGAGATTAACGCACGAATGCTAAATTTTGGGGACAAATAATGCATAATGCATGACTGATTTGAGAAATGGACATATGTTGTAAATTAGATCTAGATCTGTGTATACTTTGTAATTTGGAAGAAGAGGAATCATTATATAATAACATATGACTTGAAACTTGGGGACATAATGCATATAAAAGTTAAGATCTGATTTTGAGAGAATATAATTTAAAGATCTAGATTTTTGGATTCATGACTTGAAAAAGGAATATGTGACTTAGGCATAGAGACCTATATTACAATAGGATAACTATCAATGTGAATACGCCTAAAAGTGGATTTTTGGATATTTGGCATTAAAGGCTATAATTTGGCATAATTCATATGGTATATCATGATTTGAGGGATTTTAGAGAATATTTTGTACTGTGCGAAGTTTAACTAAAAATTTGGGCATATGTTGTATTATGAATTATGACCATGATTTAGGCATGTAAGTTTAGGCTTAATTTATGATTAGGCAAGATATGTAAATACAATTTTAGAAATATATAATCTGCTAAATCTGTTGAATCGCCTAATCTACTAGATCTGTTCTCTGTTGAATTGCCTAATTTGCTAATCTGTTGAATCGCCTAATCTGCTAGATCTGTTATCTGTTGAATTGCCTAATCTGCTAATCTGTTGAATCGCCTAATCTACTAGATCTGTTATCTGTTGAATTGCCTAATCTGTTGAAAGCTAAATAATTGTAATTTGGGTATGAAAATCTGTAGGCTCGATCTAAGATTGAGTAAAACATGGAAATTTGATTAATCTGCTGTAACCTGTAAAGAATTTTAATCTGTTAAATGGACATAATTAGTCTGATATCTGTATAATTTGTATTGGAATAAATTGGCTATGACATAAGGTTAGACTCTGTTGGTGGTAGAAGCCTGCCCGGAACCAACCGGCTTAACCAGCAACCGCAAACTGTCAGTCTAATGTGAGAGGTCGTACGAGGTTAGGTCTAGCTTGTGGTAGAAGTCTGCCCAGAACTGCCCGGCACATCCAGCGGCCACAAGCTACCGACCTAATGTGAGAGGTCTATGCATTAATATTTAATTAATGAAAATTTAAGAGAAATGTGTTGTCTAAAAACGTGTTGGGTGGATAGGGTTAAACCAACTGGACTGATGAATCTAATAAACCCATTTCGTGAATCTGTAGGCCCAATACAAAGTTAGACAATCTGTAAGTCTGTTAAATCCGTACATCTGATCTGTTAATTTGAAAACTTGTTAACTTGATTGTCTGATCTGTGAACTAATAATCTAAAGTCTGTCTGAAACTTGTAAACAAGTTAATCTGAAATATGCTAGTCTGGGGACACAAGGGTAGGAGGGGAAACACTTGTGTCATCTGTTGTTTGGGACCCATATTAGTCAGTAACCCTTTCTGGTATCAAAACTTTGACCCCACGCTATGTAGGGGTCCGGGCGCGCTTACTGAACTAATTATAAGCGGTTCATTCTGATAATGGCGAGGGGTGTTGATGGTGCGTTCCAACCGGGTCATGTGCGTGAATGGATCCGGTCTGCTCTTAGGATGTAAGACACCGTAACATCTGTAAATAGGTATGTGCCAATAGGTTGCCACTTTAGGGAGTGATACACCCTACTGTGGAGCCGACACAGAGTATTTATGTATTAGGGAGCCGATCGCTTGGGGGTAGGACTTAGGGTACACTTAGTTCTATCTGTTTTTGTTGGTACCGTCTGTTTCTGTTGGGTGGTAACACCTGTCTGTTTCTGCATGGTACCGTCTGTTGGGGTGGTTAAGGCCCATTACTAGTGTACACCTAATTCTAACATTCTATTTCCGTAACTTCTGTCTGTTGGGGTGGTAAAGGCCCATTAGTTGGGTGGTAAAGGCTCATTATTAGTATTCTGCTTCTGTACCTTCTATCTGTTCGGGTGGTAAAGGCCTATTACTAGCATTCTGTTTCTATAGAAATTATTATGTTTCCGTCTCGGATTCTGTTTCTTATTCTGTTTCCGTACCTTCTGTGTGCTGCGGTGGTAAAGGCCCATTAGTTGGGTGGTAAAGGCCCATTATTAGTATTATGTTTCTGTACCTTCTATCTGTTGGGGTGGTAAAAGCCGATTATTAGCATTCTGTTTCTATACCGTCTGCTCTTTTCGGGTGGTAAAGGCCCATTACTAGCATTCTGTTTCTGTAGAGATTAGTCTGTTTCCGTTTCTGTTTCTGCTTAGACATTAGGGTAACACCTAATCCTATTATATTAGTATTAGTGCAGAGGAGTGAAAAGTAAGTAAGAAGCTTAGCTTAGCCTATATCATTCCGTTTCTTCTGTTAACCTGTTATTCCTGTTACGGTTATCTCTCATCCAGTTTTATTTACATGTCATGATACTGTTATCTGTTTACATGATGAAAGTCACTGGACTCACCAGACTTATGTCTGACCTAGTTTGTTTCGCCTCTTTTCTTCCGTTTCCCCCCAAGGTTCTCAGGGTGGAAACATAGGAGCTTGATTCTGATTCTCTCTGCTTAAAGTGTTTGAAGTATTGCTTGGCTTTGGCTCTATCTTTCCATGGCAGTTTATATTGGGGATTATGGCTTTAAAAACTATGCATTCTGAAGGCTTTTGTACAAGACCGATATTTATGTACTTGAATTCCGATATTGTGATTTTGAAAGATGTAACTAAACTCATTTCTGTTTCTTTTGTAATAAAGTTATAAATTTTTTAAGTACTACTTCATCTGTCTTGTAAATTTCTGTTCTGTCTACTAAAAACTCTCCACCAAAGTTAAGGCATTCCCTTTGCGAGTGACATTAACGGAGGTGGGATGTTACATAACCGAGCCAGCATCATGAGCTACGACATTGATTTCACTCATAATAGATTTTCCCTTCTTCAGCGCTAGTGTAGTTGCCATGTCTTACTCCTCCTCCTTTCTTAAAAGGCAACGACCCTCCTCAGTTTCTTCCACTCGTCATGTAACGCCCAACCCCAAGATCTACCCTAATAAAGTGCATTATTGAGTAGGAGAATAATGCTTTTTAGGAGCGACCGTAACAACCCGGAATTTCTGAACCAATTAAAATTTTTATTTTAGCTATTTTAATGAATATGGAAATATAAATTGGTTATTTTTGCTAAATAAAATTTGAGAATAATTTTAAAAGTAGTTTTTTTTACTTGACTTAAAACAAATCCAGTAAAATTATTCAAATGATTTATAAGTTTTGTTTTTGAAAATTTTATTAAAAATTCGATTTTCAAAATCATCGCCTCTCCCTTAAAAAAATATATGAAATTTTGCTACGAAGCTCAGAGTTCGATGAGACCAATTTTGTTGGATTCATAATGACAAATAATTGTTGAGTTCCAAAATGCGCTTCGAACTGAATCAGTATGTGGCTATACGCGATAAAATAGTTCAGGGTAAAATAGGAGATCAGTTTATAAAGGAACATTATAGAGACGATCCCAGAATTTGATTTCATTTTTTTTGGATTCGTATCATCAAATAATGGTTAAATCCAAAAGGGCGTAATTTTTGAAGTTAACGTTTGGGCGTACAAGAAGAAAAGGTACCCTAAAATCACAATTTTGATGCTAATTTGAGCAATTTTACAAAGGAACATTATTAAAATGACCTCAGAATTTGACGAAACTTTTTTTATTGGATCTGTAATGTATAATAATCTAAGATTCCAAGTTTCATGATTTTTAGAGTAAGTATGTGGCCAGACGTGATTTTTAAAGTGAAAAACAGACAATATTTTGGCTTTAAAAATTCGATGTTTGTGCATACGGACTCAAAATTCGACGAAAGTAGTTTCTTTGGATCCGTTATGTCAGAGAGTAGATGCATGTCAATTTTCAATCCATAGGTGACCACACAGATTTTTAAACGATGAAAATGATTGATATTTGAGTATAGAAAAATATAAAATCAAAAAAAATAATAGCTCCACTATAAATGTCCTACCCTTAAACATAAAGCAAACATCATTTATATGGCAACCCCCTTTTCTATTTCAAAACCCTAAGCCTAGAGTTTCTAAAATCAAAATCAAATCCAATACTAGACTAAAAATCATGAGATAAATATATATATGTGATCCTTATAACCAGCTCTTCGATTTGGTATGAGTATGGGAGAGGTTCAAGAACATTTTGTGAGCTGCGTTTTTTGAGTGTATGGTTTATGCGGGCTAGGGTTGATGAATTCGTGAAATAGAAGCAACAATGTATGTTTTAATTATTATATTTGAGCATAGCGTAGAAAATGGCATCGATTGTGTAAGTTTGGATGGATTTGGTGACAAAAAGTGCCGAGAGGAAGAAGGGGCTACGCAGTTTTGACAGTTGATGGGATTTGTGGGAAGCTTGAGTTAGAGATTCATGGTGTTGACATTGTAGAGGAGAAGAAGAGAAGATCAACGATGTTTACGGTTTGTGTTTTTATGCAGAAACGAAGGAGAAAGTGGTGGAGGAAGCTTGCATAAAGATGGACATGGAGGGGATGCGTTTTTGGACTAAGTACGTGAGTTTTGGAGAGGGAGAGGGATTAGAGGAAGTGATTAGAGAAGAAATAAGGGTAATTAATTAATTTATGTTAATGTTAATGACATATATATATATATATATATATGCACACGAAACTTGTAAAAAGCATAACTGTTTCATACGAACTCGGAATTCATTTGGAGTCATTTGCACATCATATGCGGACTGTGGAGCCGAAAAGGTCACATTTCCTTCATATAAAGACTGACGGAGTGGAAACAAGGGTGAGAACTCCTTCTTACTCAAATTATATTTTATCATGCTAATATACTCATGTATAAAAATATATAGGATTGCCAATATAGGTTTTTATTAATTTATTCATTATAAATTGTATACGGTGCCTGTTAGATCACCTCCCTCGTCCATAGACCATGGACGATTTAAATTGACTGTATTGTGTGTTGTTTGTGATGCTGAAATGTTTAACTTATTAAAAATAATGTTAACATTAATGTAGTAGTTGAAATTAAATTATAAATATCCATTTATAATTTAAACAGTGAAAATTGGCTAATTAGAAAATTAATTCATACCAAATTAGAATTGGTTAAATTTATTAACCAATAATTTATTTAAATAAACTATTGTTGTTTGAAAACCCCACACAGGTCTGGGGATGATAATTTATTCACATCTCCCCTGAAATTTAATTATATGCCAATCGATAGGTTGACAGGCTATGATGAGCGTTATTTATTTATTTTAATGCTTATACAGTTGTAAATTGCACTTTGAATGATGTTTAATGTGTAATGATTATTTATCATTATTGTGAATACATGCGATGAATGAAATCCATATAACCGAAATTATATGGTAATTGATTGAGTCGCATTCCGATTCAGAAATAAAGAATATTTTAAAATAACGAATATTTTATATAAAATATTCACATGTTGAATAAAATGTTTGAACAATAAAAATATCATTTTTATTGAGTGTATAAACTATATAAAATATTCATGTGTTGAATAAAATGTTTGAATAATAAAAATATCATTTTTATTGAATGTATAAACTATATAAAATATTCATTTGTTGAATAAAATGTTTGAACAATAAAAATATAATTTTTATTGAATGCATAGACTATATAAAATATTCATGTGTTAAATAAAATGTTTGAACAATAAAAATATCATTATTATTGAATGTATAAACTATATAAAATATTCATGTGTTGAATAAAATGTTTGAACAATAAAAATAGTTATGTAGTTAAACGCCATTTTAACCCGAACGGGTTTATCGATTGATTTCATTCATTTTATAATGAATATCAACAAGAAGTGATTTAAAAATCTAATATTTTGAAAATGTTATCATTTTAATATGATAAAGATATAAAATATTCAATTTTGATTTAAAATAAAAAATGGAGTTAAAATCGTTTTAAAATGAATTTATAAACAATTTATAAAATACATTTTAAATGGAAATCGACGAAATATATATTATCTATACTTAATGGCCTGAATAGAACGCACCGCGCAGCGACCGTTCGCAAATTTCGACTATTAACTTCAAATTGATGTAACGAGAGATCCGACCGCCAGATTCTCCTAAAACTGGAAAATTGGGTTCGTATCGAAAAGAACATTCCAACAAATATAGGATTAGAAATCTAACGGTTAGATTTGGAATTATGTCCAAATCAATTTCAGATAAGGTCGCTATGAATGCAGTTCGATGGTCGTTATTGGAAACCGACGGTACGGGCCTCGATAAAATTATTAAAATATGGAAAAATTATGCATAATCATAATTAGTGATTTGGAAAGATTTTGGATGAAAAATTCTATATTTGAAAAGATAAATATATATTTTTATCAAAATGAACTAGTTATCAACTAGAATAATAATCCAATGTTTTTAAATAAATAAATTGGATTTTGGGTTTGTCGTGAATGGAGTCTTCAATAACACTATTCTTAAATCCAGTTGAGAAAAGAATAAATCTTTTAATTAAAATTTAGAGAATTATACCAATTAACTAATATTTAATTAGAATTGAATTGAAATTGGATTTTTGGGTTTATCGCGAACAATGTTTTAAATAACATTTTTTCTTTAACCCAATTAACAGTGAAGATATGATTTGGAATTTATAAATCTTTTTATTAAGATTCAATGGAAAATTTTCCAAAGTAAAGTTTTCATTTTTAATATATTAAATCGGAATTGAATGGAATTCGATTTGGTAAAAATAGAGATGAGCTTCTGTGGATAAAGACCGCTACTATATATGGAATTTAAAAGGCCTTGTCGCTATTCCATTTATATTATTAGTCTGATACGGGAATATATTTCGATTGTACACTATTATGATTTCTGTGTAGATTCCATTTTGATGGAAGATGATTTTGGGTTTATCGTGAACTGTGTTTTAAATGACATTGGTTCTTTAACTCGGTTAAAGATAGGATTTATTTTCCTATAGTTGAATAATCATTAAATAATGATTTTTGATATTAAAACCAAACTAGAGTTTTAATGAATCGTTAATTAGATTAAAATAGAAAGATATAATTAAATTTATCGAATTCATGAAATAATCGAGAATGGAGTACCACCAGTTTTACTCCAGGCGATAGTTAAATCTTTAATTAGATTTGAATGTGAATTTGTAATAAATTTTACCGACAGCACAGTGGGTGTTAGATATGGAGTACTACCAGTTTTGATCCATGGGATGAATAGGTTGGGATTAGGATAATAAACAATAAATGATTACTTCGGTAAGATTCGTTAATCCCGACTAGTTTTATAAACCTTAATTTGGTTTGGAATTGTTAAAAGATAAAATAAAATCTTTTGAAATGAGATCCTAAGAAAGATTAAAGAATAAATTTAAAAGAATTTATCTTTGATAAAATTAGTGGGAACATTTCCCTAAAAATGTAAATATTTGAATAAAAGAATATTATGAATTGGAATGAGGCGCATGATGTGTTTTTATAACACTTGATTATAAAATACTCGAGTTATTCAGAAAGACCGGGTTTAACCCATTCTGAATAATGAATACGACGACTAAAAGTCGATGATGAAGACGGTGGTTGAAGACCGAAGATCTTCACATCGTTTAGTTGATTACTGATGTCTTGATTAGGTTGTACACCTAAGACAAGGTAATAAGTGGTGATTGTCCAGACGTACTTGGAGATCAACCGGATATGCGAGGACCTCTCTCCTGTATTGGACATATGGGATGAGGAATAAGGTGCCTCCGGTTTCGTTCAGACCCAGAACAAACTTGCAATTGGATTTGTGTCTAACATTAAATTCATTTATTGCTAATTGATTTCTATTAAATATATATCTTTTTGGTGGCGGAGAATTTATTCTCTTTCTTAACACCCTTCTCTGAGATATACAAGCTTAGAGGTTATATATTGATAGACATAAGTGGTATGGCATGAATTGTCAGTGTGGCATGCCAAGATGCAAATGATCAAGGCTTTTGTTGAAAGCAGAGTCTTGTGGTTGATTATCAAAGAACAACTTTAATTAGCATAGCTTTGTGTATAACATTAATTCGCGAGCCTCACACCCCGGTATGAGTCGTGACTGCAGGGAGTG
Source organism: Allium sativum (assembly GCA_030737875.1). NCBI lineage: Eukaryota > Viridiplantae > Streptophyta > Magnoliopsida > Asparagales > Amaryllidaceae > Allium > Allium sativum. The sequence goes on along the minus strand of CM060909.1, from coordinate 573,217,166 downwards.
CATGCGTTTCTTTCTAGCTAGAAATGGTGCCATGGTATGGAATCCATACATTTTTACTTATATGGATGATGGAATAAGGCGCCTCGGATATTGAGTCCCCAATGGCTCATATTTTATGCCCCATAGGGAAGGCAAACGTATTCTTCAGGAATTTCTAATCCACTAAAGTAAGTGTGGACTGGCCCTGAAGATCCAGATGCAATTGCAGCTGTATCCTGAGGCACGGGCTAGAGTGTCTCGAATTTGGTGAGGACGATCCCTAGCCTCGACTCATAGATGGAAATCCAACTTCCAATAAGACATCATGTGGTTTTGATTGTAGAACTAGTATGGTGGCATGATATATGGTATCCATGTCGTCTATGATTGATACATTTGTATTTTAAGTTGTTTTTAAACACTATGCACTTATAATATCAAAATAATTTGTTTTATAGCGTATCAAGCATGTTTGGATATTATAAGGTAAAACTCTATCCTCCGGCTTGCGTTGCATTATGTGATGGGACTTGAGTCTTGTAATACTTCATTTTTCAAAAAGCATTGCGTTGTTTTATTTTAAACTGAGGTTCATGTGGAGTAAACCCGTTACATGTAATACAGCGTGGTCCCATGATTTCCCTACTTTTAAAGTAAAAATTTAATAACTGTTTTAGTTCTCACACCAGTCCCATGACTGACTCGGAGTTTATTGTTTTTATCTAAACTCTGGGTGCCCATATTTTCCACACGGGCAGCTAGTAGTTTTAGTTTTCGTAGATAGTTCTTTTTACAAGATCCTGGATTACAGCTGGAGCTATATTCGAAAATCTTTGTATCTGTATATCTCTTTCAGTTGTGTCTGTTGTTAATTTCCTCTACGCATTATACTTATGTATTATTTTCCGCTGCTATGTAATTTTAAATCTTTGATATTGTATTTCCAATGTGTAATAATTATTCAAACTCTGTAATATTCTTGTACTCTGATGTAAATTGTTGTAATAATAATGAAACGTTCTAATGTTTATGTTCTGAGCATCATGTTCTCAACTCAATCTGGCTTTCCTGTAAGGGCGAGTTTGGGTCGTTTCAGTTTGGTATCAGAGTTTTGGTTTACAGAGCTCGAGAACAAGACACATTAGAACCAAACGAAAGAATTCATCAGAGATTAGATTAGTAATATTCAATAAGAATGACTCGTTAGAGTTGGGATCAGTAGTATCCTAGAATAAGTTACAAAGAGAGTTATTTTTAAAATAAAAATGAAAACAAATTTTATTTTGAAAATTTAAATCTTATTATACATATTTGAATATTTATTTTATATTGATTTGGACAATCGAGTATATGAAGATTTTTCTTATACGCCTTGCAAACGTATATACAAAGCCTCAAATATACTGGATAGATATAGAATCACACTCTAGTCGCTCGGAAATGATCCTGATGATTGAGGCCTCATCACCAGTATTTATTTTCAAGTTTCGAAAGTAGGATATCTATATATTTCCAATTGACTGGTGTGAGAACCAAAATTTAGATAGGGTTATTGTTGTGAATTGGCGTCAAAAACATGATTTTGAATATATATATATATATACATATATATATATATATATATCAAAGTTATGAATTTGAAAATTTTAATCAACAAATTGATGGCTGGTTGCTGGTTGTGATGTTTTATTATTAGTTTAACTAATAAAAATATTGGAATGATAATTAATTTAACCAGTATGTGAATGAATGAGAAATTAAGTCAAATCAAGTAAAATATTGATCTAAATTGAAAATTGATTGGAATTGCATATATGTACATGTATAGACATTAACATATCATAGCATGGAAGCTAAGAAGATGAATAAAATTGTACGCCCGACAAATAGGTACATGTTTACTATATTTCTTGGGTTTGATGATTTTATGAGCCGATTGGTTAGCCGCTTGGCTTTTTCTTTTGGATTGATGAGGGCCCTGTGAGGCAAGTTGCGGTTTTGAATGTCTCCCCGTACAAAGGAGATTATGGCGAAATTTTTTGAAAATTTAGGGTGTTAGCCAAATTTTTGAGAAATTAGAAAGTTCTTAGAAACTGAAAAGTTGAAGAACGAAAATTAGAATGAAAGTTGAGTTGGTTAGTTAAACAACTTGCAGCACCGTTCCTTTTCGAGGACGAAAAGATTTTAAGTGGGGGAGATTGTAACAACCCGGAATTTCTAAACCAATTTAAATTTTTATTTTAGCTATTTTAATGAATATATAAATATAAATTGGTTATTTTTGCTAAATAAAATTTGCGAATAATTTTAAAAGTAGTTTTTTTATTTGACTTAAAACAAACCCAGTAAAATTATTCAAATGATTTATGAGTTTTGTTTTTGAAAATTTTATTAAAAATTCGATTTTCAAAATCATCGTCTCGCCCTTAAAAAATATATGAAATTTTGCTATGAAGCTCTGAATTTGATGAGACCAATTTTTTTGGATTTATAATGACAAATCATTGTTGAGTTCCAAAATGCGCGTCGAATTGAGTCAGTATGTGGCTGTGCACGATAAAATGGTTCAGAGTAAAATAGGAGATCAGTTTATAAAGGAACATTTGAAGACAATCTCAGAATTTGATTTTTTTTTTTGGATTCGTATCGTCAAATAATGGTTAAATCCAAAAGGGCTTTTGGAGTTAGCGTTTGGGCGTACAAGAAGAAAAGGTACCCTAAAATCACATTTTTGAAGCTAATTTGAGCAATTTTTCAAAGGAACATTATTAAAACGACCTCGGAATTCGACGAAACTTTTTTTTTGGATCCATAATGTCGAATAATGGTAAGATTCCAAGTTTCATGATTTTTAGAGTTAGTATGTTGTCAGACGTGATTTTTAAAGTGAAAAACAGACAATATTTTGACTTTAAAAATTTGTTGTTTGTGCATACGGACTCAAAATTCGACGAACTAGTTTCATTGGATACGTAATTTCAGAGAGTAGTTGCATATCAATTTTCATTAAAAAGGGGATCCGTAGGTGACCACACGGATTTTTAAACGATGAAAAGGAGTGATATTCGAGTATAGAAAAATATAAAATCAATAAAAAAAAATAGCTCCACTATAAAATGTCCTAAACTCCCTAAACCTTAAGCAAACATCATTTATGCAGCAGCCCTCATTTCTATTTCAAAACCCTAAACCTAGAGCTTCTAAAATCAAAATCAAATTCAATACTCCACTAAAAATCATGAGATAAATATATATGTGCTCCTTATAGCTTGCTCTTCGATTTGGTATGAGTATGGGAGAGTTTCAAAAACATTTTGTACGCTGCGTTTTTTGAGCGTATGGTTTATGCGGGCTAGGGTTGACGAATTCGTGAAATAGAAGCAACAATATACGTTTTAGTTATTGTATTTGAGCTTAGCGTAGAAAATAGCATCGATTGTGAAAGTTTGGATGGATTTGGTGACAAAAAGTGTCGAGAGAAAGAAGGTGTTGCGCGCGTTTTGATAGTGGATGAGATTTTTGGTAAGCTTGAGTTTGAGATTTATGGTGTTGACATTGTATAGGAGAAGAAGAGAAGAACAACGGTGTTTACGGTTTGTGTTTTTATGGAGAAACGAAGGAGAAAGTGGTGGAGGAAGCGTGCATAAAGATGGACATGGAGGGGCTACATTTTTGGACTGAGTACATGAGTTTTGGAGAGGGAGAGGGATTAGAGGAAGTGATTAGAGAAGAAATAAGGGTAATTAATTAATTTATGTTAACGTTAGTGACATATATATATATATATATATATATATATATATATGTATGTGAATCTTGTAAAAAGCATAACTTTTTCATACGAACTCAGAATTCAGCGAAACAGGATCAGTTGGAACCATATCTACGAGAGCTTCGCAATGAAATTGATTTGGAGTCATTTGGATGTCATATGCGGACTTTGGAGCTGAAAAGGTCACATTTTCTTCGTATAAAGACTAGCGGAGTGGAAACCAAGGTGAGAACTCCTTCTCACTCAAAATTATATTTGATCATGTTAATACATTCATGTATAAAAATATATAGGATTTCCAGTGTATATTTTTATTAGTTTAATCATTATAAATTGTGTACGGTGCCTATTAGATCACCTCCCTCGTCCACAGACCGTGGACAATTTAAATTGACTATATTGTGTGTTGTTTGTGATGCTGAAATGTTTAACGTATAAAATATAATGTTAACATTAATGTGGTAGTTGAAATTAAATTATAAATATCCATTTATAATTTAAATAGTGAAAATTGGCTAATTAGAAAAATAATTCAAATCGAATTAGAATTGGTTAAATTTGTTAACTAATAATTTATTTAAATAAACTGTTGTTGTTTGAAAAACTGACACGGGTCTAGGGATGATAATTTATTCACATCTCCCCTGAATTTAATTATATGTCAATCGATAGGTTGACAGACTATGATAAGCATTATTTATTTATTTTAACGCTTATACAGTTGTAAATTACACTTTGGATGATGTTTGAATATGTAATAATTATTTATCATTATTGTGAATACATGCGACATGTGAAATCCATATAACAGAAATTATATGGTAAGTGATTGAGTCGCATTCTGATTCAAAAATAAAGAATATTTTAAAATAATGAATATTTTATATAAAATATTCATGTATTGAATAAAATGTTTAAACAATAAAAATATCATTTTTATTGAATGTATAAGCTATATAAAATATTCATGTGTTGAATAAAATGTTTGAACAATAAAAATATCATTTTTATTGAATGTATAAACAATATAAAATATTCATGTGTTGAATAAAATGTTTGAACAATAAAAATATCATTTTTATTGAAGGTATAAACTATATAAAATATTCATGTGTTGAATGAAATGTCTGAACAATAAAAATAGTTATGTAGTTAAATGCCATTTTAACTCGAACGGGTTTATCAATCGATTTTATTTGTTTTCTAATGAATATCGAAAAGAAGTGATTTCAAAATCTAATATTTTGAAAATATTATCATTTTAATATGATAAAGATATAGAATATTCAATTGTGATTTAAAACTAAAAATGGAGTTAAAATCGTTTTAAAATGAATTTATAAACTTTTTATAAAATACATTTTAAATGAAAATAGACGAAATATATGTATTATATTTATTAAAGCCTGAATAGAATGCGCCACGCAGAGACCGTTCACGAATTTCGACCATTAACTTCAAATTGATGTAACGGGAGATCTGGCCGTCGGATTCTCCTAAAACTAGAACCGTTGGGTTCGTATCGAAAAGAGCTTTCCAAAGAATATAAGAGATTAGAAATATAATGGCTAGATTTGGAATTATGTTCAAATCAATTTCAGAAAAGGTCGCTATGAATGCAGTTCGGTGACCGTTATTGGAAACCGATTGTACGGGCCTTAATAAAATTATTAAAATATGGGAAAATTATGTAAAATCATAATAAGTGATTTGGAAAGATTTTGGATGAAAAATTCCATATTTGAGAAGATAAAAATATATTTTTATCGAAATGAACTAGTTATTAACTAGAATAATAACCCAATTTTTTTAAATAAATAAAATGGATTTTGGGTTTGTCATGAATGGTGACTTCAATAACACTGTTCTTAAACCCAGTTGAGAAAAGAATAAATCTTTTAATTAAGATTTAGAGAAGTTTACCAATTAATTAATATTTAATTAGAATTGAAATTGGATTTTTGGGTTTATCGTGAACAATGTTTAAAATAACATTTGTTCTTTAAACCAATTAACAGTGAAGATATGATTTGGAATTTATAAATCTTTTTTATTAAGATTCAATGGAAAATTTTCCAAAATAAAGTTTTCCAATTTAATATATTAAATTGGAATTGAATGGAATTCGATTTGGTAAAAATCAAGGTAAGCTTCTATGGATAAAGACCGCTACTATATATGGAATTTAAAATGTCTTGCCGCTATTCCATTTATATTATTAGTCTGATATGGGAATTTATATCGATTATACACTGTTATGATTTCTGTGTAGATTCCATTATGATGGAAGATGATTTTGGGTTTATCGTGAGTTGTGTTTTAAATAACATTGGTTCTTTAACCTGGTTAAAGATAGGATTTATTTTCCTATAGTTGAATAATCATTAAGTAACGATTTTTGAGATTAAAACCAAACTACAGTTTTAATGAATCGTTAATTAGATTAAAATGAGAAAGACATAATTAAATTTATCGAATTCATGAAATGATCGAGAATGGAGTACCACCAGTTTTACTCCAGGCGATAGTTAAATCTTTAATTAGATTTGAACGTGAAATGGTAATAAATTTTACCGATAGCACAGTGGGTGCTAGATATGGAGTACTACCAGTTTTTCTCCATAGGATGAATAGGTTGGGATTGGGGTAATAAATAATAAATGATTACTTCAATAAGGTTCGTTAATCCCGACTAGTTCTTAATTTGGTTTGGAACTGTTAAAAGATAAAATAAAATCTTTTGAAATGAGATCCCAAGAAAGATTAAAGAATAAATTTAAAAGAATTTATCTTCGATAAAATTAATGGGAACCTTCCCTAAAAATGTAAATATTTGAATAAAAGAATATTCTGAAATGGAATGTGGCGTATGATGTGTTTTTATAGCACTTGATTATAAAATACGCGAGCTATTTGGAAAGACCGGGTTTAACCCATTCTGAATAATGAAGACGACGACTAAAAGTCGATGATGAAGACAGTGGTTGAAGTCCGGAGATCTTCACATCGTTTGGATGATTACCAATGTCTTGATTGGGCTGTACACCCAAGACAAGGTAATAAGTGGTGATCGTCCATACGTACTTGGATATCGACCGGATATGCGAGGACCCCTCTCTGGTATTGGACATATGGGACGAGGAATAAGGTGCCTTCGGTTTTGTTTAGACCCAAAACGATTTGTAAATGGATGTGTGTCTGACATTGGATTTCATTTTGTGCTAATTGATTTCTAAATATATATCTGTTTAGTGGCGGAGAATTTATTCTCTTGCTTAACATCATTCTCTGAGATGTACGAGCTTAGAGGTTATATATTGATAGACATCAGTGGTATGCCGTGAATTGTCAGTGTGGCATGCCAAGGTGCAAATGACCAAGGCTTTTGTTGAAAAGTAGAGTCTTGTGGTTAATGATCAAAGCACAACTTTAATTAGCATAGCTTTGTGTATAGCATTAATTCGCGAGCCTCACACCCCGGTATGAGTCGTGACTGCAGGGAGTGCATGCGTTTCTATCTAGCTAGAAGTGGTGTCATGGTATGGAGCCCAAACATTTTTACTTATGTGGATGATAGAATGAGGCACCTCGGATATTGAGTCCCCAGTGGCTCAGATTTTATGCCTCATAGGGCAGGGAAACGTATTGTTCAGGAATTACTAATCCACTAAAGTAAGTGTGGACCGGCCCTGAAGATCCAGGTGCAGTTGCGGATGTATCCCGAGGCACGAGCTAGAGTGTCTCGAATTCGGTGAGGACGATCCCTAGCCTCGACTCCTAGATGGAAATCCAACTTCCAATTTGACATCGTGTGGTTTTGATTGTAGAACTAGTATGGTGACATGATATATGGTACCCATGTCGTCTATGATTGATACATTTATATTTGAAGTTGTTTTTAAACACTATGCACTTATAATATCAAAATAATTTGTTTTATAGCGTATCAAGCATGTTTGGCTATTATAAGGTAAAACTCTATCCTACGGCTTGCGTGCATTGTGTGATGGGACCTGAGTCTTAAAATAGCTTCAATTTTCAAAAAGCAATGCGTTGTTTTATTTTAAACCGAGGTTCATGTGGAGTAAACCCGTTCCATGTTATACAGCGTGGTCCCATGATTTCTCAACTTTTAAAGTAAAAATTTAATAATTGTTTTAGTTCTTACACCAGTCCCTTGACTGATTCAGAGTATATTGTTTCTACCTAACCACATGGGCAGCTAGTAGTTTTGGTTTTCGCAGATGTTTCTTTTCACAAGATCCTGGATTACAGCTAGAGCTATATTCGAAAAGCTTTGTATCCGTATATCTCTTTCAATTGTGTCAGTTGTTATTTTCCGCTACGCATTATACTTATGTATTATTTTCCGCTGCTATGTAATTTTAAATCTCTGATATTTCCAATGTGTAATAATTTTTCAAACTCAAGAATATTATTTTACTCTGACGTAAATCGTTGTAATAATAATGAAACGTTCTAATGTTTGTGTTCTGATGCACTGTGTTCTCAACTCAATCCAGCCTTTCCTGTAAGGGCGAGTTTGGGTCGTTTCAGCAACCATCCATATATTGTATTAGACGAGTACGAATACGTCGATTGGGTTTATAAATTTATCTTTCTTAATTCAAGTGGAGCACATACTCGATTCACCAAATATAAAATTACGATGGAAAAAGATCATATTCAGAATAAACTACAACACATCACAAACATCAGATCACAGATCAAAATACATATGCGAACAACAATAGAATACAACATATACATTTGTTGCGTACTCAATTGGTTTCACATGAATATATACGAATTCAAAATGTTCCAATAGAATAAATGCATGAATGACATGAATACACCACTAGAAATCTAAGGTAATAGCTTCAAGAAAGATAGTCCAAGATGGATCAACTAACCTTGAATTAACTTTCAGATAAGTTTTGAATGACCAGACGTTCTAGAATGGTCTGAAAATTTATATACACAAACTAGAACAACGTATCTTTCAAGTGGAAAACATATTTGCTAAATTTTAATATGATATGAAAAAGATATAAAGTCTCAAGCTTGGAGTTATGCCATGTTGAATTCTAGCCAGGTCTGATATCTTCTTCAGGTTCGACTTTGAGAGCGATTTGAATATCTAAACGACTTCAGAATGGTCTAAAAATTTATAGCATGAAGACAAACATACAAACTTTACAATACAAAAATAATCATGCAAATCATATAAAAATTTAGGAAGGTACATTGCCTTAAAGTTGGACCTGGGCACTGTTATCACCGAACATCACAATCCATGTCCAGGAAAAAAATATTGGTAAAACAACATATTGGGTCGACCCTTAGAGTGTTTGGGTTGACTTTTAAAAGGCATGGGTCAACCAATAATGATAGTAGGTCGACCCATAGCACATTGTTTGCTACAAGTACAATTCTGGCCCCGTATTCAACTTCGAGGTCAATTTCAGGCATTCAAATAACTTCTAAATGAGTTGAAAATTTGCATTTACAAACTAGAAAAACTCGATAAGCTACAAGGAAAAGAATTTTAGCATTTTATCAAGAAAAGAGGAAGATGTGAAGCCCCAAATGCAACACTCCCCATTTTTTAATAAAATAAAATTTGAAGAACTTCTAGAATTTGGTCATGGAATTAGCGTCATTGTGCCCGTGGCGATTTACTGGTCAATTTAGACCTAAGGATTGCAAAAAACGGATTTAAGATTAAAGAGAAACATTTAAATGAAATACTACAACAAACATTAAAAGGAGGTATAAGAAAAGAACAAAGCACTATTGTTTTTAGCCTCGCTAGCAAAAGACTATGTAGTCCAGTTGGTAAGAGCATGCGGGTTCCAAGAGAGCGGCGGAAGTTCGATTCCCGTGGGCGCCATATTTATATTTTAGAGAAATGACAAAAATAATACATGTTCTAAAGGGAAAATATGTATAAAGCACATATAAGGAAGTATAAAAATATATGTATATAGGCATATGTAAATATATGCATATATATGTGCAAATGTGTGTATATATATACTGAAGGGAAATTCAAAATAAACCTGAAATCAATGAAAATAGGTAAGAAATAAATGACGACTTAATGCCGTTTGAATTTTGAAAATGAAATAAAAGTTGTGCATATATTTATATACGTGTAAAATGAGCATTGGAAATTTTTTATACATATAAGGGGTTTATATGTAAATATAATATTCAAAATATTCCAGAAATTCAAACTGAAGACAATGCGCACCTGGACCCATATAGGTCGACCCAAGCTGTGCCTGGATCGACTTATGGGTCGACCCAGGGGGTAGATGGGTCGACCCACCCCTGATCCGGGTAGGTTCATTCAGCGAATTTGGACTATTATTCAAACCACATTCATTGCTGACTCAACGCTGAGTGTACAAGATCATACTCATTTTCTTGAACACCTATAAACAGGCTAGAAGACCCTAGCTTACATCTCATATTTTCTAAGAGGCTCTTTAGACTCTGCCATTCTTCTTCCTCCTCAAATCTCTTCAGAAAATAGAATAATTAGTCTAAGGAAATTCCGATTCAAGGTATGGAGGAAAATAATTTATATTTACAAATGGGTGTTCAGGATTCTAATCGAAAAGAGGTAAATTATTGGATCTGGTTAGTTTAGATTTCTCTTCTTTTTTCCCCTTTTCTTTTAGTTTGAGAAATGCGAACCCATGGTTATTTAGATTCTAGATTCAATTAGGAGAGTCAAGGAATGCTAGGTTTGGACCAGATTCATGAATTAGAAAGCTATTAGGTGAGTGAATTTAAGATATACCTTTTTGATAATGGTATATCTATCGTTTGGCATTTCCCGTTAATATGTATAATAAATCTGCTGAAATGTTTAACTTGCTATAACCAGTTGAAATGTTTAATCAGTCGAAATGATTAATCTGCAGAAATATTTAACCAGCTGAAATCTGTGAATTTAGTACTGTTGTAATTAAAAATGAATTGTATCCTTCGTATAAATGATGGAAATTCTATAAAACTGTAATCCTGAAACCTGCACTGAGAACATTTCTGCCATATAAAGCCAATTTCCATAAATCACCAATCTGAATTGGGAAATTCTGTGAATGTTGTAATTATGAAATTTACAATAAACATGAATATTTGTTTAAGAATATTATTATGCCAAAAGATTATAAATAAGAATTATAGTAACATTTGGAAGAATGAATATGCCTAATTTACAATAAATAGAAAACTGTAACCGCACTTAGACATGAGGTTAAATTCAACTTGTGGTAGAAGTCTGGCCGGAACCGCATGGCAAATCCAGCATCCACAAGTGGTTAATTTAATGTGTGGGTTCTAGTCCGTAAACATACATATAACAGTGCTAAGACATGAGGTTAAGTTCAACTTATGGTAGAAGTCTGCCCGGAACCGCCCGACAAATACAGCATTCACAAGTAGTCGGCTTAATGTGAGAGGTCTGGTGCATATATATATATATATATATATGAATATATGTATATATGAATATATGTATATAACATGATAGAAATAAATGACATTAATTGTAATTAATGGGAATGAATGAATGTTGCGACAGTATAAATATTAAAATGGACGGGGAAGGATAATAACTTATTATAAATAAACCTGAAAGGGGAAAAAGAAAGATAATAGTTAGGATTGTCCTAGAGACAAGTGGAAATTATAACTTAGGTTATAATAAACAATAGAGAAAATGAGATAACTTATGTAATGAGATAAGTTGTACTTAATTATAAATTAAGTAATCTGTAAATATGAAAACCTAAAACCTGCTGTTTGTAATAAATAGACAAAAGAAGGGAAAACTTATGAAATGCAATAAGTTGTACTTAATTATACATTAAGTAATCTGTAAACCTGAGAATCTGAATCCTGCTGATAAGAAGAACATGTTATCTGAAAACCTGAGAATCTGAAATCTGCTAACAACAGTAACATGTTAAAGGCTTATTAATGAACTTAAATGGTGTAAGTTATATAAATGAAATTAATAAGCAAAAAGAACTTGGTAACCTGAATAAAAAGTTAATATGATTTGAAATAACCAAGTTAACTGGAAATCTAATGAGGCAGAGCAAACGCATAATTAAACGGTTGGACATACACTACACCAGAAAAGACCTTTGGTAGCGTTTGAAAAACGCTACCAAAACCTTTGGTAGCGTTTTAATGAACGCTACTACAGGTCCCGCAACTAAAAGTCTGAATTTTTTGGTTGCGTTTTGATAAACGCTACCATATGGTTAGCTTAGTAGCGTTTTTCAAACGCTACTTAAGGTCTATACATGGGTCACTTTTTGCTTTTCTGTAGCATTTATTTTATGCAACTAAAAACTTCTGGTTGCGTTTTCAAATGCTACTGAAGATCTATACGTGTCATTGGCTACTTTTCTGAAGCGTTTATTTTGTGCCACTAAAATTCAGATGCCATGTTACGTTTGTCTCTGTAGCATTTCTAAAACGCTACTAAAAGCAATTTATTGTTTTGTAACATATTTTAATTCATACTATATGCCGTTATTGAGTTTATTATTTCCAGCAACTAGTTATATAGTAATAATATAAAAATTAGCAACGATCCTATAAAAGTCTGAATTAAAACAATAAATCAATCATATAATTATCATATTCAAATAACCGAGTACATATTAGTCACAAATATTTTCCGTAACCATTTAAGATAATCGTTATTTGACAAAATTTGCAAATTCATATACCACAAACATTCAGAAACAAATTTACACAATAAGTACTAACAAATACCATAATATATGCAACAATTAAAATCATGTCCATTGTTGATGACGGTCTTCACTCCAGAAAAGCAAATTACCTACAGACAATATTAATTGGTTATTATTAAAACAAGCACATAAATAATATTAATAGAACTCGACCATGAATAATTTATTAGATGAACAACTAATTTTGTTATATTATTAAGAAATATTGGTGCATAAGCAAACTAGTATTGCAGCATAACGGTGAAAAAACTGACCTTCATTATGTAATCGATAAAAGAATTTATGTTGTTGTAGTCTTTAAATTATTTGGAACTACATACGAATGACAATATATAAAAGAAAAATTACATATGTTATTATAAATAGTAACACCAATATACTGTTAAATTGGTTACCAATATACTCTTAAAAATTACATATCCAATATCCAGATATATGAATGTGAATGTGGATATAAAGACATTGTCATCCGAAAATTATTCGTTCGATTTTTTTTAGGATTAAAGTTTAAATTATGTATATCTTAGTATAATTAAAGATAATTACTTGTTTATTTAAGATAGAAGTTTATGTATATGCATACTGACTGCTCAAAACTATTTACTATCATCGTATTTATTTATTTTTAACATTTTGATAACCAATTGCATTGAAAAACATTTATGTTGAACTACAATTTCCATTTATGTTTTTTGATTCATCGGCTGTAGCGGATAAGATAATTATCTGATATTTGTCAATATTTGCGGATGCGGAGTTCGAAAATGATTTCGCATATGAATACGGATATTTCACCATCCGTATCTGAAAGCATCTATTGATAGCCCTAGTGAAAGCTAAATAAGTCTGGTGTGAGGATTAAAATGAAAGAGCCTTATGAACTATGCACCTTTAAAATAAAAGAAATGAAGAATGGTAAGCAAGTCACGCTTACTGATGGATGTGTAAGGCGATAAGGACTTGTAGTTGAAGCTGAATACTTTTGTAAGATTATCAAAATTTGGGTGTTGGACAACCATATTCCACTGTGTGTAATTCATTATGTAGTTGAACTTTGTAACAGTGACCTTCACCCTCCAGTATTCTTTGTAATTGAATTTAACATGCCAATGTACTCTTATAGGACACATGCGCGGCGTACATTGAACCAAGGGTGTGAATGTGCCTTTGCCTGGTCCATTTACAGCAGAAGCCAAATATGACGAATCTCCCCTGATTTCCAGAGATATATTTTAATAATAATGATAATTTGATTAATAAGGAAAAAAGGTTCTACAAATAATGAATACCGAAAAAAGGGGAATTATCAAAGGATAATCGAATGTTTGATGAATAAATTATTGAGTGTCGATTTTTGCAACTATTTTTCAGTTTAAATTGGCTTTCTAAATTCATTTATGCTTATAGTTAGTCATTATAAGTATCTTTCATACATGCACTTCCAGGAACACAAGTCAACAAGTAAGCATTTGGTGGTCAGTCTTCCCTGTTAACGGAACTCTAAATATAGCCCCAAAGAGGAGATGTTGGAATCAAACACACATACGTATACATATATAGAAAGACAAAGGGAGGGATCAGGTAAATACACATATACAGAAGATGTTGGAATCAAACTCAATCGACACAGCTTCTGGATTTGTAATGTTGTTTTAGCATCCACATGTACATGTTGGGCAATCAACAATTGTGCCGTTGTAAAAGGACCGGAGATACACAGCATGAGTGCGTCTTCTAGGATAGAAATTGGGAGTATATACACGTTACATTCCATGTCACTGCATGACAGAAAAAAAACACTAGTAAAATACAGCAGCTGGCTTTAATTACCAGTTTAAATGAACCGGGTATATAGTAAAACAACCTCTTTTAAGCTGTACAATGTTCCATAGTCATGATACCCACTCTTACCTAATATATAATACTTTAGCCTGCCCAATGGATAAGAACAATCTCAAATAAAAACAACAACAATAATAATCAAGGAAAAAATAGCAGATAATAACAGATTTAAATCAGTACTTACAACCATGCCCTGTGGATTCTTCCAATTAATTTCTTTATGATAATCTTCTTGAAAATACCGAGCAAATTCTGGTGTATGTACAAGGCATTGAATAGTGCAATTCATGAGAGAAGTATTTCCAAGATTTTGCAGTCCTATAAGACCTACTGAAGTGCCACCTCGTGTGCCAATAATATTCATACTTATCTACATAGTTGTTTGAGGAAATTAAATGCCGACTTTGGTGAAACTCAGAAGTGCAGCTTTTAGAAATATTTTTATTTGGTTGAGAGCCTTCAGCAGAACGTGCACTTGATTAACTTGGATAAAATTTTAGAGAAGTGAAATCCTTGTCTTTGGATCCATTTCCTGCATAGTAGCACTATAAGACCCATTCAAAGTGCCAATTTCATTGTTATGGACTTCAACCAAAATCTGTAGAAAGCAAATAATTTAGTGAATTAAACGGTAACACCTGAATGAATAAAGTAGCACATCGACTTGATCATACATTAGTGTTGTGATCATATATTAGTGTTGTGATCATACATTAGTGCCAATTTAAAGTAGCCCATCGATTTGATCATACACTAATGACAAAAGCGTTGACAAACATGCTCATTCAGGCAGGACAAGACTATATAATAAGCATATTCCCTTGAGAGGAGAAACAAGAAGAATCAAATATAAAAGAGGAAGATAATTTTTCATCTTTTAAGGGGAAAAATCAATGAGACCTAAAATTAAAAAGTCAGCAGAGAAAACACATTTCTGAGCAAATATAACTTATGGTCACTCTAACATGCCATGTAGGATATAGACAATACCTCATACAAATTTCGCACGTGAAGAAAGATAACCGCGGTTAATTTGCACTAAATACATACAATGCGGAACACCTTTGACTCACCTGCTTTCTACTGATTTTGGCTTCACTGATTAGAGCAATACAGCCTATCTTATACTTCCTTGCGACGACCAACTCACACAGTTGCATCCTTCAATTTCCAGCGGTAGGGTTTGTTGATGAACTCATACCTCTACTCAACACTCGTAACTCCACGAATTTTGGTCAGTCCTCTGTTCACTTTGCTGCCATCATCAAAACACAGTTAACATACTCCCTAAGGAAGTTCACCACAAACCAATCAACCCAAAGACTTCTTTGGAGCAGCAAGTTTTAATCGTCATTTCTAAATAACAGTTTGTTTGATGGTGGAACTGATATTGAAGGGGGACAATGGTGTGCTGTCTTTGATGAAGTAGCGATATGTAAACTTGATAGCGATCTTAATCTGTATAAGAAGATAAACGACAGAGCGAGTCATAACTACCATGCAGTTTGACTGTACAAAATAGAAAGGAAAAAGTTGGTCTTGATTTTGATACTGACCGTGTTAAAATTATCAAAACTAGATTATTAAAAGGCACTATTACTTTAACTAATAAGTTTGAAGTGCTTGAAGAAATAGAGGAGGGAAACTAGTTCAAGGTGGAGCTTCATTGCCTGATAATGTGAAAATGCTGGATATGGACATTAGTAATGTAGGAAGTGATATAACCACTTTTGGGTCATCTTCTGTTTGAAGGATAGTACTAGTTGTTGGTGGTGACGTTTCAATTAACTCTGATAATGCCATACTGCATTGTGGCAGCTTTCCTTTTCATGATAATTTTCCACTGCAAAGTGAACATGTTCTTATTACTATCCTTCTTGGGATTAAACGCAGTCTTGTTTGATCTCCTAAAGGTGATGAAATCTTTTTCAAAGACGGGTTGATTCCTTCTACCGATCTCGTTCAGCACAGCAATATGCAGACTGGATATAGAGTTCAAGTTCAAATTTCTACTGATTAATCTAACAGTATCACTAAAATTTCAAAAGGGATGATTATTTCTCTCGGTAAATCCTTCCCCCTTAACTTTCTCAACCATGAAATTGATCGCACTACTCTGCCTATCAACTATGAAGCTCAGATGATCAGGACAACTAATGGTGACTAGCCAGAGCTTAACGATGACCCATCAATGTCAGTGCATGTGCACAACAATCTCTCTACTCCTGAACTTCCCTCCTCAAGTTCTGATGACAAAGAAGCTTCAACTTCTTCTAGAATCAAAAATAAAACCGAAAAGAACACTGACTACCACTGTTATGACCATATATTAGTGTTGCGATCATTAGTGAAATAAAGCATTGTCTGCGCATCTCAATTTTCACATACATTAGTGCTATGATCATTTTGATGGCTTTCATACTGAAACATAAGTTAAACAATCATACCTATGATTTTTGGTATTCTTTATAGAAATGATGATAAATTTCATTACATTGAGCGAGTGGAGTTCCTGCATATCATGTACTTGCAATTAAGCCAACATAATAACGAACATTAACGCTGTGACCATTGCTATAACAATTTTCTAACGGATTAACTTATAGATATATGTGTCAACTTATTTTGCTCACACTACTTTCTATTTCGTATCTTTACCAACCTAATTCTGTTTATTTCACATTGTATAACAACGGAAACTATATATATAAATTCAAATTTATCCATATTTAACTCTTCCACTTTTTTAACTGTCTCTATTATTGATGGTTTAGTTCGAAAAGAAATATTACTATTAGCATCATAACCATATTTCAGGAAAATTGAAATACTTAATAATAAGAATTCATTGGCCAGGTAATTTAATTCTAAAAGGAGTGATTATGCATAAGTTGTTTGCTCACTTGAAAATGGTGGTTATCTATAATTTCTAAAAGAGGAATGACACATACATAATTAAATGCATATTATCATAATTGGCAGTGACAAATTATTGTAGCTCTTACTTAATAATGAAAGTAGCAGCTTTCAAGTAGAGGAAAAGGACCGCTAGCGATAATATGAGGATATGGAAAACAAGGCAGAGCAAGTGATATTTAAGTAGCTTAAACAAGACATACACAGCAGTGGCTCCACCATGAACAAAAGTTGAGATTTTCTTGTTCCTCCATAGGAACGCATCCGCATGCAGCTGGCTTATAATGCAAAAATATTATTCCAACATGAGAACTAAGTTAGCACCCAACGTACATGATAGTTGATACTAGCTCAATACTATGTGAAATCCCTCCTCGTGGCATATATGCATCCACTATCTAAAAGCTTGAAACATACGATTAGTATATAGCGTTTTGTTAAGCTGAAAACGCTTAGCTTGTCAACGAATTCAAATAATTTTCTAATAAGCACTTAACATATAAAACTAAATAAGTTGTTAATCTTTTTATTTGTGTTCTATGTACCATTTCTCCCAATTTGTGCCGGGAGTAATGCGATTTCTCTTCTTAGTTTGAATAAGACCTTCAACTGCAAGGAAAATTTATTAGAACACACCCTCAAAAGGATAACATGAATTTGAGTCAATGCTTACTACTGCTATCATATATGACATAGTTGTATTTTTTCTATAAGAAATGAATCTGAACTCTAAGGAAAGTTTTTTATAAGATGAAGTTTATGTGTCTATATGATTTAAATGTAGAATTGACATGAGGTCACTAAACGTAATAGATGTTCAGAACATAAACAAAAAGATGCTTCTGGACTAAGTTTTACCCGACCATCAAATAATATATCCAAACCAAGTGAAGAATAATTGTAAAAGTAAACATCATAGAGAGTTATCTTTCATCGTTGGTCTGAACCTGAGTAAATTACCGTCTGATGCACCTACATGTAGCAGAAATAAAATTACCGACTAGGAATCTAATACAATAAAAACTATATTTATATTTCTATTGTTAAATAAAGTAAACCTGCTTTTCATAAATTCTATAGAGGCATCCTAATTCAGGCCAAACATCCTATAAGTGCATGAAAATACAGAAATTTTATAAATACAAAAATATCTGACCTTGTAAATTACCTTTACTCCCAATACATCTTGATGTTAAGCTCTACAAATAATGAATTATACATTTTATTGAAATATGAAAAATAACACATAACGAATTAACACAGTACAGTGAGAGATCTCTGATAAGCCAATAGTGTACTACACATGTAATCTCATAAAAGCAAGTTGAGAATCTTCCTCTAGACTAAAAACAGACAATCTAATAATACTAAAAAATACAGTCTATCGAAAATTCTGAAAAACTATTTATAGTTTCCATATCCCCAAAAACTCATAAGTTTCTATATACAAATCCATAGAAAATTCTGTGCTCATTGTACTGAAAATCTGGCCACTTGACCTAATCCACAGAGTCTATGGACTACCTACTCAGAAATCAATGAAAGTACAAAGATAACATCAAAATGTGGAATCAACAATAAAATTGAGTAATGTGAAATGTCGAGCAATACTAATAAATTTTATAAGGTATTCATACTTCACATCAAGCAATGGTAACAAACTAACCTTATTTTTAATCAATTAAAATGAAATCAGTAATAAAGTAATGTCATAGAAATAAAATATTTATGCAGAACAAAAAAAAAAAAATTAGGCCAACGGGTGAACAATGGATGTAAAATAACGAGCACAGGAGGTACCTCGAACGATATAATGCGTCTAGTGAAGAACCTCCAACACTTGAGACGACTGATATTCTGGGTAAGAGAATACAAATTGAGCAAAATAACGGCGAGAGATATTGAATTAGAGATAGTAATTTTTTTCATGGTTCTTTTGTTTTCTTCATTTTTATGAGGAAGCACTGAAATGGAAATAAGAGAATTGGGCGGCCTGAAAAATATTTTGCTGGAATTTCACGGAAGTCTAAGCGGGAATATTTGATAGCAAGCCAATGTTAGGTTTTATTATTATTAAATGCCTAAAAATTGCATGCCCCATTAAAACGCTGTTTTTTAATTAAACTTCTTTTATGCCATGAATAAGAAATTGTATTGTAGTGAGTAATCTAGGATGTTATCAAATTTCCTGAAACATGTTCTCAAAGCTTACAACCCAAACTTATTAGTGACTACACATCCAAAACATGCAAACTATTACAATTTCACTAACAAACGATCACATTAAAGAACTTATGAGTATTAGCTCACTGAACTTATATCCAAAATAAAAAAAAATCAACCACAACAAGTATTATGGTGATTACCTACTTGACAGATATAATGTAAGATAAGATAAAAGTTAGGCAAATTATGGCACTGATAAACCATCTGCAATTAACAAATAGGATGCATTTCATGATAAGGATAACATTACTAAAAACTAACTGGACCAAACAATAAATGCAAATCATATACAATTAGTTAGTTTATAAGTAGAAATATTTTGCAGTGAACGTATGATTTATGTGCTTAAGGGTCAAGTAACAAGTTACGCTATTGGCATAAAACAAAGTCATAGAGATCAGAGTGTATAGTTGAAACCAAATAGAATAAGATGACTGCTTCACCAATAAAAATATCTCTTCCAGACTAAATCGATTAGAATAAAATAAGAACAAGGATACCCTAAAACCCCCCGACTGTAGACTATTGCAAGCAAGCAAACCATGGCCCTTGAAACACAAGATCGAATGGAAATTCAAAGATAAAGTATGCATAATAAAAGGCACTGGCTCAATAATTATTACCTTAGAGCTCACAAGCAGATCGCAGTGTAGATATTGAGGTGAGGTTTTTGTCATTCGCAGCTGAATTAATTGGAGCTTGCGTTTGTCGAATCACCGAGCGAGAGATTTATACGAACAGTGGTTACTGTTTATAGAGCGAAATTTTGAAATAATTTGTAGATGAAAATGAGAATTAGGAATAGCAATGGTGGAGGAGGGGTTTCTTTCTTTTCCGGGAAAAAGTGTTGAATAATGAAATGACTAAATGTTTGTATGTGGATTGAAGGAGAAGAGGGAATAGGGGGAATACGAAGGAGGAAGAAAGTAATTCAGAGGAAGATGAGAAGGAAAGAAAATTAGGTTTAGGCGGAAAAATGAAAATAAAGGAGGGAAACGAAACACAATGGGAGGGAAGCGGTAAACGTGGCCAGTATTTTAATCATTTGTTAAATAAATGTAACCAAAACCTTTAAATGTAGAATTAAAAACAACATTGGTTACATTTACATATCAAACGCAACCAAAGAATGTAACCATATGTATATTTTCTTGTAGTGATAGGGCCTAATAACACGTTAGCCTGAGGCACTTAGACCAGTCCGTACGTTTGGAAGTGAAGAACCAACGGGGTAGATCATCTTGGTGTCATAAGACATGAGGGGAGAGCTCGTCCAACTGATTGTTCTGCTTGATCTGCCTATTGTTCTGCTGATATCCTACTGGCTCTGAAGGACTTGAAGGGGAAACACGTGGCTTCTCGGGACGTGGAGGGTACTCCTGGTAATCCTTTGTATGGTGGCAGCATTTAGGCTGTGCACGCAGAGGTTGGGTCTGCGTATTACTACCCAGTGAGTATACCTTGATTACCACGATAGTGGGCAGTCAGAAGGCTGTATGGTGGCTTAGGTGATCCGACGTATCTGGTGCTTTGCGACTAGGTGGGTTACGACCATCTCACCTGTTTACCTTAGGCGGGTTTAACCATATGATTGATAATAATCATCGGGTACCGGTCATCGATAGCCAGCGTGTAACAACCCGGAAAATCAGAACCAATTAAAAAAAATATTTTGGTAATTTTGATGAATTTTGAATATTTAAAATGAATTATTTTAAATAATAACAACGAGAAATTTATTTTGAATAGAATTAGAACGTATATATTTATTTGAATCGACGTTAGAATATAAAATATTTATTTTTAAATATAAAAGGAATTGGAAATGGCGCGGTAGTTTGAAAATTCGATTTTAAATTTCAAATGAATGTACAGGATTCAAAATAAACCGGATTTTGGCAAAACCAAAAATATTAGAATCTATTTGAAAATATCTTTCCAACGAATCTGAAAAATCAAAATTTCATTGTGGGGATAAAAAAGTTATGCCCAGTTGAAAATTCAGAATGGTCGCCATGGAATTTTAGCTCTTAAAAATGGAAATTTTGCAAACGACCTCTGTTTTCGACGAAACCAATTTTTTTGGATCTGGGACGTCGAGTTATTGATAGATTTCAAAAATCATAATTTTCTGAATCAATATGTAAGCGTGGCAAAGGAAAACGTGTTTTGTCAGTTTCAGTCAATTTGGATCGACAATAAAATGACCATTTTTCAAATAGTCTCCAAATTTGGCGAAATTAATTTTGTTAGAACCGTATCGTCAATACGAAGCCAGAAAATATTTTTTTGGGAATTTTTAGAGTCTGTATGTGGCCCCGGTAAATTGAAATGTGCATTCAAATTCAATATATAGATTTATATTTTGATTTTGACAGAAACTGATCGAAACAGCCGAACTGGCTTACGATACATATCCCATTGTGTTCGTAATGGGGGTAGTTAGTTATGCACGATAGTCGGTGGGATTGATTTCGAGTTCGAACTAAAAAGTTGCTTTTTGAAAATTAAATTAATTGAATATATATACTCTCTTCTTCCCTCTCTCCCTTTAGAAGTCAACCACAGTCAAAAATCGATTTTGGAAAAAAAAGAGAAAAACTTCATCGCGCTCGCCCCTCTCCCCTACGCAGGTCCGCCGTCGCGCCTAGCGAAGCCCCCGCCATCGAAGCCCCTCCACCTCGCACCCCCTCTCTCCACTCCCGCTCCCCTCCTCCAGTAGCGAGAGCCCCCCTCCCAAACCCCTTCGATTTGACCTAGCATGTAACGACCCAACTTTCGAACACATCGGAAGTCGTGTCATTAATAAGAATAAGAATAGATATAAGATAAAATCACAGAAACATCAGAATCTCACAGCGGAATTTTCACAAAAGATAATACTTTATAACCTTTCACAGTGGAATATATTACGTCAAAGCATACAGAGTCTAGTGATATAACCCATTCATATTGCATCAGTAATTATACATATCATAGATGATCAACTGACAGACTTAATTATACAGTAGATAGATGGACCAGCACACAGCAAAATCTTCATTCCAGCTTCACAAGTTTATCCAAATCCTGATTCACTTGTATATTCATAACTAGTGTTATGAATACCCAAGAGTTTAAGGGAAACACAGAAAAATAAACTCTGGGTCAGTCAGGGGACTAGTATGAGTAAACAGTTTTGAAAACAAATAAATATCTCATAAGACCACGCCGTAAATACGGAACGGGTTTTTACCTTATGAGATCAAGAACACTTTGCATATTTTAAACTAGATATTATAATAGTATCTAGGTGTTTCCACAAATAATTTAAAATCTAGAAGAATGTTTGCATCTCACATTCTCCTACATAGTATACAAATAAAAACCGCTTGGCGCTTAGGAAAATTGGATTTCCAACTATGACGAGGTATGGGACCACCTTCCGATGATGTATCTCTAGAGGCCAATATACTTGGGTTCAACAAGAACGTCTTGCAACCCGACCCTCACATGAACGACCACTCATTTCTCTTGAGTGTATCAAATGTATATCACCAATGGTTGTGTACGAGAACCATTCCCAGATAGGAAGAATTGATAGATTAAGAAACGAAAGGAATTTCACTAGATAGGTGATGCTACACCCTAATGGGAGCGACCCACATAGCCATGCTGCCTGCCCGATTTTTGTCATTTCCCTGTGTGTGAGGCTTGAGGCTACGTTATCTTCTAGAACACCTGTCCACCATTCAATTTGAATGCCACATCGTCAAATCCGTGATCACATGTTGATTATACAAATACACACTGGGTGTAAAATAAAGAGAAGTTACCTTCTCCCCACCAACTTGGTATATTCGTAATTATCAACGGCGTGACCGTTGGAGATACTCTATCAGACATTCGTCAATACAAGTTGTCCTGGGACTGGACAAACCGAAGGCACTACTCAAAAATAGGCCTTGTATATCACCGTCTTCAATTTAAAAATCTCTGACGTGCGGCGTATAATCAAATCAAAGTGAAATATCTATTTCGGCCTCTTTGAAATGATTAACGAACATTTTTATTTTTAAATCATAAATCCAACATGATTATATACATAATTACAGTCAGACTACACAGTATAAGATCATCTGGTCTATATTTGGTTATTTTGATCATCTTTTCAAAACGGCCAAATTTAGTGTGCGTCGCACACGGTTTTTTTCTCTTTTTTTTCCGTTTTGTTCGTTATCTTTAAAAATGAAAACATACTTTAATTTTCTTTAGAAAAATATTACTCATCATGATTTCTAAA
Source organism: Allium sativum (assembly GCA_030737875.1). Lineage (NCBI taxonomy): Eukaryota > Viridiplantae > Streptophyta > Magnoliopsida > Asparagales > Amaryllidaceae > Allium > Allium sativum. Next base: position 573,193,363 of record CM060909.1, on the reverse strand, counting down.
TCTGGTTATCATAAATGACTTAAATTATGATTTATAATCAACTTTCACACTTTGCATTGTTCCCGTCACATTTCACTTTAGATCCCTTTTACTTGATGTACGCCTTCTTCTTCTTTTATTATATATCAATAAAATTTCTCTTTTATTTTTAATCCAAACCTGATTTAAAATATCATTTATAGTTCTTATACAGTACAGAACTATCCATGCTCGGTTCCTTGTATCCGGATGTTAAGACTACAGTTTAGGCTGACAAATCTAGCGTAAGCGTTACATACGGTTTCTTAGTTAAAATATAACTATTCCCTTAGAAAGTAAATTCAAATTTAAATTATAAACTAAATTTATAATTTACTAAAACTACAGCTCATGTGCTAACTTCTCGACTTTTGTTTGAAACTTATCTGACCGCTTTTATACTTGATCGACTCTCCTTTGTTGACTTTACAGTTTGAACTCTTCATTAGCAAATCATTTCTAATCCTCATTTTTAAATTAAAATTTAATTTAATTTAAAATTCTAGTTCCTGTATTTATTTTTCAGTTTCTGACAAAAACTGTATCAAAGTCCTGATTCACTTATTTTCTATTTCTCTTGCAATTAAATAAAAATATTATTTTTATTTAAATATTTATTTTACCCTTTCTATATGAACCATTATTTAATTCAAAAACAAGTTTAAATTAAAAATATAATCAAAAATCCTTGTTTTAAACTAAAAATAGCATAGTACCACCTTTAAATAATGTACCACTTCGAAACTACCCCATGCCCCTTGCCAAATCACCCTAGATCACATGATTTTCACAAAGTACCAACTGGCCGATCCCTTGCCAAAGTTCCACATTCGAAATCATGGCATTTCACCCCCAGATCACCCCAAAACCGCATGGGCCCTTTAGTGCCAGTTTCAACCAAGTGGTAGTACCACTTTTCAAAGTACCAACCCCCAAAACATGGCCGATCACCTCAAAAACTCGTGCGCTACCCTTGCCAAACTTTCCTTCTTCTTCTTCTTCCTTCCACCATAGTCGTGCACGTGCACAGTCAAGCTCTTCCACTGCCTCTCGCTACGACCATCCCTACAGGCGGCGTTCCACCACCTGAAGCTAACTCCAACACCTACGGACCCCGACACCCTCGAATCACAAATTACAGTGCCAACCCGACTCCCTTCATGAACATCGATCCAGGAAAAAAACCTCCCATCACCTCCTCTGACCACCGGAATGCACCGTACCCTGGCCCCACCTCGGTGATGACCCACCTCACTCATTCCCCTTGGTGCGCACCCCTCCAGCGCCACGTTTGAGGTGCAGTTTGCCGCCAAAAACCCCATACCCAAAAATTGCCATGAACCCTAAATTGACCTTATTATCGAAATCTACACAATAGAAAATTGGTTTTGTATTTTTCCTATATATCTCCTACCCCCAGTACCTCCACGCCAAAGCTCACCACCTCCCATCGTTTTGATCACCGGAATTTGATCAAACTCCCTTTTGTGACCATCTCAAGAATTCTCACAACTTCACTAAAAATCGAGATTTTATTACCAAAAATCATTATTTTCCAGTGACGTTCCATTCATGTAACTGAGTCTAGCTTTAATGATGTTTGAAATTTTTAGATAACAGAGAGTATTCACAAGAACAGACAGTTTATGTTTTGCTTTGAGTTTAACTGTTCTTTTTATTTATAAGTACACCGTGTTTTCTCATTGTATTCAACTCATTCCAGTGTGAATTAATGGTAGGATTCCCCTTCAAACTCAAGGTTTTTGACAGTGTTTGGAAAACATGTTTTAAATTTTTGGGTCACAGAGAACAACCTGCTTCTCTGTTCCCTTACATATGAATTCATTTCATTGCTATTTCCCTGTATATTTTCATTGTATAGAACATATACACTATTTTTTTGTATGTATATAAACTAGTGATGAGACTGGAGTATGATTTTCTGATCTGAGAACAGGTGACAATGATGTCACTGTCTATGAAATGGAGTAACAGGATTATTATTTAAAGGTTTAAACTAAACACCGTCATCATAGAAATCCGACTGATAACATTGATGTATGAAGTATAAATCCAAACAGATGTTTAAACAAAACTTCCTAGCATCAACTTATTTCTTATTGATAGTAAAACATGTGTTCATAGCAGAAATTTTCACATTCTCCACAAATTTTTTTAAACTGATTTATTAACAGCAAACAATGTACAGAAATGAATTAAACAGTAGATGAAGTTTACTCACTTTAGAAGGCTTGAAACTCCTTAGGCTTTTCTCCCCTTTTACTGATCAAATTGAAGTGTTGGTGTGAGGAAAATGGTTTGTGTTTATGGCCTTATTTATAGTGGTAGGAGGCTATTAAAGTATTGTGAAGGAAATCAGTTTTTAGATTTGGTTTTTGACAAGTGAAAGACAACTCAGCAAAAATCCTCTTCTCTTACCAAATCAACACCACTACCAATATTCACATGGCCTACCTCAGCAAATCTTCACCTGAAAATCCCCTATGCAAACACCACTTTCATCCCTATTGGTTTCTATGAATAATCACCTCAAATAAATGCTTTTGTATCATGCCTATTCATCACAAATCCTTCTTGGTTTACACCAATTCATAGCATCCATCTTAGTATCACATAGGTTCAGTTTTGCAAAGGGTTTTCAGATCAAAATCTTACATGATAAATTGATTTAACAACAAAAGATAAAGTATATTTTACTTGCCTTCCAAGGCAATACAAAAATCTGAAAATTCTTGCAACAAAAATGATCTTGGCATGTGATAATTGACATGAAAATATCTTGAAGAAATCTATGGTTTAGCATACATGTAGTGTAGGCACATTCATGGTTTTAAATACCCAATATTTTGCATATCTTTAGTACATGCCATTTGACAAAACAAACATGTTTTTGAAAATACAAAAGAAAGTGACCATTTTCAGAAAATTCATGAATAAAGGAAAATGATATAAAAACTGAAAATACATGACACAAGAATGATTTTTCATGTGACAATATCTCTCTTGATACTTACTACTAGCTTATATCTAGTGTAGGTGTTTATCTTGAATTTATGTTCATGATCATTCTTGCAAAAAGGAAATGATATTGTATGTTTTAGTGCATGTATATGTGAACTTGACATGGCTTTTAAAACTTGCTTTGACAAAAGAAAAAGGACTTTGGCATGTTTAACTCAAATATTAAAAGTTTTTAGAACAAGGATTTACCAAAAACTAAATTTCTTAAATCCTTTAAAAGAATGAACAAACATGTATAGAAAATGGCATTACAAATACATGCTATGTAAAACTGTTATTATTCATACATATGTATAAAATTATTTTAAACAATCGCTAACAAATTCATGCTATCAAACTAGATGTGTAAAAAATGGATTTTTGTAAGTGTTGTGCTATACACATCAATGCTATCATTCACAGGTTACCATGTTTTGAATTTCAAAGTCTGGATTTAAAATCGTATTTGAAAATGCATGCTAACGATTAATTCAATATCTGTGTCAGTGATCAGTGTAAATACCCGGGTCATTACATTCTACCCCCTTAGAAAAATTTCGTCCCCGAAATTTGTAAACAATAGATTAGAGTTATCGACTTAACACACATCAGCAATATCCTATTCAAAACCAAAAATATTCTATCAAATATTCCCTTCTCAACTCATCGGTCTGTTTACTTAACTCCGTTAAGTATTAACCACAATCTTCGTTCATGTACTTAATGATCTCCATTTCGGGACTCTCAAATACGATTTGATTTCACAAATCGACCCATTCACTTTCCCTGAGTCCATATCCAAATAAATATTTAAGTCCAGCCTTAATTTCAGGAAATCCAAATTTTAATTTAACTTAAAATTCTAACTCGATTTCCAGTATCAATATGAGTGGATATTATTCTAATTTAATCCAACCATATTTAATTTATCTAGAGGCTAACCTTAGTTAATTAACTCCTTTTATCTAAAAAGAGTAAAGTACCTTCTGAAGCTCCTTCCATCCTCACATCCTCAGAAGTTGATGACTTATCCATCGAAGCATAGGCCTGTGGTTGCTGTGCCTTTTTCAATGGACAGTCTTTAACTAAGTGCCCAGGCTAATGACAGTTATAGCATGAAAACTTCTGAAGAATAGCATCACTTGTTCCCTTTGGTCGAGGTTGCTCAGGTTGCTGAGTTTGCTGTGGCTTTTCTGTTGCTGGCTTGGTGCATAACTTGGCAATATGTCCTTTCTGCAAACAGTTGTGGCATTTGGTGTCCTTGAATCGTTATTTGGCTTTTTCTCCCATCTTAGGTACTCCTTTGTTGTTGTTGCTCCAGTTCAGATTAAATTTCCTTTTATTTGGATTCTCACCACTAGGTTCTCCTATCTGATGTTTTGCCCCTGGCTTCTTTCCCTCTAGTGCCTCATAACGAACTGCCATATCCACCAGATTGACAAATGGAATCTTGAGATGTCCAATCATCTGAACTTGCAGGCTATCCTTTAATCCTGCTATGAACATTTCATTCTTCTTGAGTGGGGTATTAATCAGTTCTGGCCCGAAACAAGAAAGCGAGTTGAACTTGTTCTCGTATTTGGATACTTTCATGTTCCCTTGCTTGAGAGCGATGAAATCCCAATACATTCTAGTTTTTCCTGCAGTAGGTAGAAATTGTGCTTCGAAAGCTTCTTTGAATTTTTCCCAAGTGAAATCTTCCTCAGGAATATTTGTGGTCTGAGCATCCCACCAAATAGCAGCAGCTTCTTGAGGTTGCCATGAAGCTAAGAGATGTTTCTACTCATCATTCAATATCAGTCCCTTGAAAATCCTCTCACAGGATCTCAACCATGCTTGGACTTCAATGAAAGATTCCGTCCCTTTGAAAACTTTTCCTCCCAGAGTTGTATACTCTTTACAAATAGTTGCAAAGATTTTGTCCTGTTGGACTGGCGCAACTTCCTCCATTGTTTCTACTTGGTCCTGAGATCCCGTAGTATGACCAGTAGTAGTGGATGACCCTCTAACTCGACCCTTTCATCCTTGGTTACTCATCTTAATCACCTGAATGTAACAGGTCGTCAATCCCGACTTGATTGGATATAACTAACTTAGGTATACCATCCAAGTTGATTTATTTTTAAATTTATATAAAAATACGCTCTCTCACACTCACCCAAAGCCTAGGTAATCTGTAACCTAAGCTCTGATACCAATTGTAACGAACCAACTTTCGAACACATCGGAAGTCGTGTCATTAATAAGAATAGATAGAAGATAAAATCACAGAAACATCAGAATCTTATAGCGGAATTTTCACAAAAGATAATACTTTATAACCTTTCACAGCAGAATATATTACATCAGAGCATACAGAATCTAGTGATATAACCCATTCATAGTACATCAGTAATTATACATATCATAGATGATCAACTGACAGACTTAATTATATAGTAGATAGATGGACCAGCACACAGCAAAATCTTCATTCCAGCTTCACAAGTTTATCCAAATCCTGAGTCACTTGTCTATTCATAACAATTGTTATGAATACCCAAGAGTTTAAGGGAAACACAGAAAAATAAACTCTGGGTCAGTCAGGGGACTGGAATGAGTAAACAGTTTTAAAAACAAATAAATATATCATAAGACCACGCCGTAAATACGGAACGTGTTTTTACCTTATGAGATCAAGAACACTGTGCATATTTTAAACCAGATATTATCATAGTATCGAGGTGTTTCCACAAATAATTTAAAATCTATAAGAATGCTTGCATCTCACATTCTCCTACATAGTACACAAATAAAAACCGCTTGGCGCTTATGAAAATTGGATTTCCAACTATGATAAGGTATGGGACCACCTTCCGATGATGTATCTCTAGAGGCCAATACACCTGGGTTCAACAAGAACGTCTTGCAACCCGGCCCTTACATGACAGACCACTCATTTCTCTTAAGTGTATCGAATGTATATCACCAATGGTTGTGTACGGCAACCATTCCCGGATGGGCAGAATCGATAGATTAAGAAGCAAACGGAATTTCTCTAGATAGGTGATGCTACACCCTAATGGGAGCGACCCACATAGCCATGTTGCCTGCCCGATTTTTGTCATTTCCCTGTGTGTGAGGCTTGAGGCTACGTTATCTTCTAGAACACCTGTCCACCATTCACTTTGAATGCCACATCGTCAAATCCGTGATCACATATTGATTATACAAATACACACTGGGTGTAAAATAAAGAGAAGTTACCTTCTCCCCTCCAACTTGGTATATTCGTAATTATCAATGGTGTAACCGTTGGAGATACTCTGTCAGACATTCTTCCATACAAGTTGTCCTAGGACTAGACAAACTGAAGGCACTATTCAAAAATAGTCCTTGTGTATCACCATCTTCAATTTAAAAATCTCTGACGTGCGACGTATAATCAAATCGAAGTGAAATTTCTATTTCGTCCTCTTTGAAATGATTAACGGACATTTTTCTTTTTAAATCATAAATCCAACATGATTATACACGTAATTATAGTCAGACTACATAGTATAAGATCATCTGGTCTATATCTAGTTATTTTGATCATCTTTTCAAAACTGCCAAATTTAGTGTGTGTGTCGCACACGGTTTTTTCTCTTTTTTTCCCCGTTTTGTTCGTCATCTTTAAAAATGAAAACTTACTTTAATTTTCTTTAGAACAATATTACTCATCATGATTTCTAAATCTGGTTATCATAAATGACTTAAATTATGATTTATAATCAACTTTCACACCTTGTATTGTTCCCGTCACATTTCACTTTGGATCCCTTTTACTTGATTTACGTCTTCTTCTTCTTCTTTTATTATATATCAATAAAATTTCTCTTTTATTTTTAATCCAAACCTGATTAAAAATATCATTTACAGTTCTTATACAGTACAGAACTGTCCGTGCTCGGTTCCTTGTATCCGGATGTTAAGACTACAGTTTAGGCTGACAAATCTAGCGTATGTGTTACATACGGTTTCTTGGTTAAAATATAACTATTCCTTTAGAAAGTAAATTCAAATTTAAATTATAAAATAAATTTATAATTTACTGAAACTGCAGTTCATGTGCTAACTTCTCGACTTTTGTTTGAAACTTATCTGACCCCTTTTATACTTGATCGACTCTCCTTTGTTGACTTTACAGTTTGAACTCTTCATTAGCAAATCTTTTCTAATCCTCATTTTTAAATTAAATTAAATTTAATTTAAAATTCTAGTTCCTGTACTTATTTTTCAGTTTCTGACAAAACTATATCAAAGTCCTGATTCACTTATTTTCTATTTCTCTTGCAAATTAAATAAAAATATTATTTTTATTTAAATATATATTTTACCCTTTTTATATATACCATTATTTAATTCAAAAACAAGTTTAAATTAAAAATATAATCATAAATCCTTGTTTTAAACTCAAAATAGCATAGTACCACCTTTAAATAAAGTACCACTTCAAAACTACCCCGCGCCCCTTGCCAAATCACCCCAGATCACATGATTTTCACAAGGTACCAACTGGTCGATCCCTTGCCAAAGTACCACATTCGAAATCATGGCATTTCACCCCCAGATCACCCCAAAACCGCATGGGCCCTTCAGTGCCAATTTCAACCAAGTGGTAGTACCACTTTTCAAAGTACCAACCCCCAAAACATGGTCGATCACCTCAAAAACTCATGCGCTACCCTTGCCAAACCTTCTCTCTTCTTTTTCTTCCTCCCACCATAGCCGAGCACGTGCACAGTCAACCTCCTCCACTGCCTCTCGCTCTGACCATCCCTACAGGTGGCGTTCCACCACCTTAAGCTAACTCCAACACCTACGGACCCCGACACCCCCTAAATCAAAAACTGCAATGCCAACCCAACTCCCTTCATGAACATCGTTCCAGGAAAAACACCTCCCGTCACCTCTTTTGACCACCGGAATGCACCGTACCCTGGCCCCACCTCGGTGACGACCCACCTCACTCTTTCCCCCTGGTGCGCACCCCTCCAGCGCCGCGTTTGAGTTGCAGTTTGCCGCCAAAAACCCCATACCCAAAAACAGCCATGATCCCTAAATTGACCTTGTTATCGAAATCTACACAATAGAAAATTGATTTTGTATTTTTCCTATATATCTCCTACCCCCAGTACCTCCACGCAAAAGCTCACCACCTCCCATCGTTTTGATCATCGAAATTTGATCAAACTCCCTTTCGTGACCATATCAAGAATTCTCACAACTTACTTCACTAAAAATCGAGATTTTATTACCAAAAACCATTATTTTCCAGTGACGTTCCATTCATGTATCTGAATCTAGCTTTAATGATGTTTGAAATTTTTAGATAACAGAGAGTATTCCCAAGAACAGACAATTTCTGTTTTGCTTTGAGTTTAATTGTTCTTTTTATTTATAAGTACGCAGTGTGTTCTCATTGTATTCAACTCATTCTAGTGTGAATTAATGGTAGGATTCCCCTTCAAACTCAAGGGTTTTGACAGTGTTTGGAAAAACATGTTTTAAATTTTTGGGTCACAGAGAACAACCTGCTTCTCTGTTCCCTTACATATGAATTCATTTCATTGCTATTTCCCTGTATATTTTCATTGTATAGAACATATACACTATTTTCTTGTATGTATATAAACTAGTGGTGAGAATGTAGTATGATTTTCTGATCTGAGAACAGGTGACAATGATGTCAGTGTCTATAAAATGGAGTAACAGGATTATTACTTAAAGGTTTAAACTAAACACTGTCATCATAGAAATCCGACTGATAACATTGATGTATGAAGTATAAATCGAAACAAATGTTTAAACAAAAGTTCCTAGCATCAACTTATTTCTTGTTGACAGTAAAACATGTGTTCATAGCAGAGATTTTCACATTCTCCACAAGTTTTTTTTTAACTGATTTATTAACAGCAAATAATGTACAGAAATGAATTAAACAGTAGATGAAGTTTACTCACTTTAGAAGGCTTGAAACCCCTTAGGCTTTTCTCCCCTTTTACCGATCAAATTGAAGTGTTTGTGTGAGTGAAAATGGTGTGTGTTTATGGCCTTATTTATAGTGGTAGGAGGCCATCAAAGTATTGTAAAGGAAATCAGTTTTTAGATTTGGTTTTTGACAAGTGAAAGACAACTCAGCAAAAATCCTCTTCTCTTACCAAATCAACACCACTACCAATATTCACATGGCCTACCTCAGCAAATCTTCACCTGAAAATCCCCTATGCAAACACCACTTTCATCCCTATTGGTTTCTATGAATAATCACCTCAAATAAATGCTTTTGTACCATGCCTATTCATCAAAAATCCTTCTTGCACCAATTCATAGCATCCATCTTAGTATCACATAGGTTCAGTTTTGCAAAGGGTTTTCAAATCAAAATCTTACATGATAAATTGATTTAACAACAAAAGATAAAGTATATTTTACTTGCCTTCCAAGGCAATACAAAAATCTGAAAATTCTTGCAACAAAAATGATCTTGGCATGTGATAATTGACATGAAAATATCTTGAAGAAATCTATGGTTAAGTATACATGTAGTGTAGGCACATTCATGGTTTTAAATACCCATATTTAGCAAACCTTTAGTACATGCCATTTGACAAAACAAATATGTTTTTGAAAATACAAAATAAAGTGACCATTTTCAAAAAATTCATGAAAAAAGGAAAATGATATAAAAACTGAAAATACATGAAACAAGAATGATTTGTCATGTGACAATATCTCTCTCGATTCTTACTACTAGCTTATATCTAGTGTAGGTGTTTATCTTGAATTTATGTTCATGATCATTCTTGCAAAAAGGAAATGATATTGTATGTTTTAGTGCATGTATATGTGAACTTGACTTGGCTTATAAAACTTGCTTTGACAAAAGAAAAAGGACTTTGGCATGTTTAACTCAAATATTAAAAGTTTTTAGAACAAGGATTTACCAAAAACTAAATTTCTTAAATCCTTTAAAAGAATGAACAGACATGTATAAAAAAATGGCATTACAAATACATGCTGTGTAAAAGTGTTATTATTCATACATATGTATAAACTTATTTTAAACAATCGCTAACAAATTCATGCTATCAAACCAGATGTGTAAAAAATGGATTTTTGTAAGTGTTGTGCTATACACATCAATGCTATCATTCACAGGTTACTATGATTTGAATTTCAAAGTCTGGATTTAAAATCGTATTTGAAAATATGTGCTTACGATTAATTCAATATCTATGTCAGTGATCAGTGTAAATACCCGGGTCGTTACATACCCGTACTAGCTCCGACGAGCTCCGCCGCCTCAAGCCTTCCCCCTCCAGCCGGCGCTGCTTCCAACTCCTCCCCGAGCCCCTCCAACCACCAAAACAATGAAAGGTGTGTATTATTTTATTTTATATACTTTTAGTTAATTTAAAAATATGATTTTTATGTATGTATGATAATAAAAATATGATTTTTATTTATGCATGATGATAAAAATATGATTTTTATATTATAGAGATAATAAAAATATGATTTTCTTAATTGGAATAGCGATATGAAAATATTATTTTTAGTTAGATAAAAATATAAATTTTATCGTGTGTATGTAATAATATGAAAAATTGATTTTATATTAAGTGGCAAAGTAAAAAAATATAATTTTTATTTTGAAGGAAGAATTATAAAAATGTGATTTTTATAGATAAAAATATGATTTTTATAATGTTTTCATTATGATAAAGACACGTTCTTTATATAAGAAGTAGAAATATAGAAATATATTTTTTATATAGAAAGAAGTGTTATAAAAATATATGAAGTAGAAATAAAAATATGATTTTTCTTTATTGGAATAAGCGATAAAAATGTGATTTTTATTTATGGACAGCGTAGAGAAGACTGCATTGGAAGTACGGGCTAATCCAGTCTGTTCTGAATTTCAGAAATGAAACGGAGGAGTGGATCCCAAATGTGAGAACTTCTCACTTTAAATTTATTTTCTAGTTAAAAATATATACTAGGATGCAGATGGTGCTTAGCAGCACCCGACACCGGTCGTTCACAGACCATGGACGGCTTGTTTGATTATGTTGTGAAAATTGATTGTGTGATGTGGAATGGAAATAAATATTTTATAGTTAAAAAATATAATTTTTAATGTGTATATGAATAAAATAAATATTTATAAACAAATCGGACGATTTGTTTATGTACACACATTTGACTGATATTGATTGGGATGATAAATTTTACACATCGCCCAAATGCACAAATAAAATTCATTATTTGTTGATTGAAACCCCACACGGGTAATGGGATGATATTGGACATACACTAATCCCAATAATTAGTTGTATGTCAATCGATAGGTTGACAGACTATTATAAGCGTTAAATATTTATATTTAATGCTTGTACAGTGTAGAATGACACTTTGGATGATGGATGATTATTTATCACTGTTGTTGTGTACATGTGTTGTATGTAATCCATATAATCACATTATATGGTAATTGACTGTATCTGATTCCAGTTCAGAAAGAATGAATATTATAAAATAACGACTATTTAAAAATAACGAATATTTTCAGATAATATTCAGAAAAGAATTAAAATATGATTTTGATGTCCTATTTGGGATGGACACGAAAATATTTAAATATATAAAGTCGTGTTGATTAGATTAACGTCGTTTTGACGTGAATGATATTTATATCATTTTATTCGTTTTTATAGCGAATATCAAAAAGGAAATGATTTCGAAATATAATATTTTGAAAATATTATCATTTATATATTAATGATATGGAATATTCGGTTTTGATTTGAAATTGAATACGAAGTTGAAATCGTTTTGAAAACAAATTTAAAACGATTTATAAAATACATTTTAAATGGAAATCGACGAAATATATTATATATATATATAATATAATGTCCTGAATATAACGCCCCGCACTGTGGCAGTTCGTGAATTTCAACCATTGACTTCGAATGGACATTACGGGATATTCGACCGCCGAATTCTTCTAAAACCGGAACCGTTGGGTTCGTATCGAAAAGTGCTTTCTAACGAATACAAGAAATTAGAAATCTAATGGTTGGATTTGGAATTTTGTCCAAATCAAATTTGGAAAAGGTCATTGTACGGGCCTTGATAAAATTATTTAAAATATCAATAATTAGTGTAAAATCATAAGAAATGATTTGGAAAGAATTGGGATGAAAAATTCCATATTTGAAAAGATAAAAATAGATTTTTATCTAAATGAACTAGTTATGAACTAGAATTATAATCCAATATTTTTAAATAAATAAATTAGATTTTTGAAATGGTTTTAAAAATAATCAGAATTTCCAATATATGAATTGGAATGGATTTGAATCGAAATTATCTTCGGAATATTTCGATATTGGATTCTGTGATTATATGGATATTGTGGAGGAATTTGGAAGATATATATATGTATATCATTATTCCAATACGAAATTTATTTATTCCAGAATTTGATATCGAATATAAGCTGATATATTTTCTATTCAGAGCCTTGTATTTAATATCAAATGTGATTTTGGATTTGTCGTGAATGGTGTCTTCATTAACACTGTTCTTGAACCCAGTTGAGAAAAGATTACATCTTTTTATTTAGATTTAAAGAAGTATACCAATTAATTAATATTTAACTGGTAGTGAATTGATATTGGTCTTTGGGTTTATCGTGAACGGTGTTTTAAATAACACTTGTTCTTTAACCCGATAAACAATGGAATAAGATTTTGGGTTGTCGTGAATGGTATCTTTAATAATACTGTTCTTAGACCAATGGAGTTAAGAAAATCAGAAACTAAATGGAGATTAGTTAAGTTGAATGGTTTCCTGGGTATTGATCTGATGTTGGTTTCGGCCTTTGGGGTTAATACTTAGGGAATCGTTCACTTGCTAATTTACGGTTAAAGGCCGATGGAATGGATTGTGATTTTGAATTTGTCGTGAACCTTGTTTTAAAGGACATTGTTCTTTAACCCAGTTAAAGACAGAAATAAGATTTTGGGTTGTCGTGAATGGTATCTTTGATAATACTGTTCTTAGACCTAATGGAGTTAAGAAAATCAGAGACTAATTGGAGATTAGTTAAGTTGAATGGTTTCCTGGGTATTGATCTGATGTTGGTTTCGACCTTCGGGGTTAATACTTCGGGAATTATTCACTTGCTAATTTACGGTTAAAGGCTGATGGAATGGAATGTGATTTTGGGTTTATCGTAAACCGTGTTTTAAATGACATTGGTTCTTTAACCTAGTTAAAGACAGGATATGATTTCCCAAGTTAAACAATCGTTAATATTGATTTTTGGGAATATTAAAACTAAGTGGAGTTTTAATGCATCTTCAATTAGACTGAAATGATATCCAAAAGAAGATTAAAGAATAAATTTAAAGAATTTATCTTTGATAAAATTAATGGGAACCTTTCCCAAAGTATAAGAATATTGGAATAAAGGAATATTCTGGATTGGAATAAGGCGCATGTTGTGTTTTATAGCACTTATTTATTATATACACGAGTTATTCAGAAAGATCTGGTTTATCCCATTCTGAATAACAGATTCGACGATATGTCGAGGATGAAGACGGTGGTTGAAGACCGGAGGTCTTCACATCGTTTGGATGATTACTGATGTCTTGATTAGGCTGTACACCCAAGATAAGGTAATAAGTGGTGATCGTCCAGACATACTTGGAGATCGACCGGATATGCGAGGACATCTGCCCTGTATTGGACATATGGGGGAGGAATAAGGTAGCTACGGTTTCGTTCAAACCCAGAATGAACTTGTAAATGGATGTGTGTCTGACATTGGATTTCGTTCTGCGTGATTGATATACATTGGTTGCATAGCGTGAATTGCCTGTGTGGCATACTGAGATGCAAATGATCAAGGCTTTTGTTGAAAAGCAGAGTCTTGTGGTTGATGATTAAAACACAGCGTTAATATAGTATTACTTTGTGTGGCATTAATTCGCGAGCCTCACACCTAGGTGTGAACCGGAAACATGAGAGGACATCAGGGAGGGCATGCGTTTCTTTCTAGCTAGGAGTGGTGTTTTGGGTTTTACACGCCCGGACATTTTACTTATGTGGATGATGGATAGCGAGGCGCCTCGGTTATATCGGTCATTCCGGGGCCGATGGTTTGGTCGGGATATGAACAGTTTACACCCCATAGGGCACGGAAACGCAGTGTTCAGGCATTTTAATCCACATCGAATGGACCGGCCCTGACGATCCAAGGGCCCACCTGAGTCTGGGTTCTCAGACATGGTAGGCTAGATTATCTCGAAGAGGTAAGGACGATCCCTTGCCTTGGTTCACAGATGGAAATCCAACTTCCAATGCGACATCATGCGGTTTTAATTGTAGAACTAGTATGGCGACATGATATATGGTACCCATGCCGTCTATGATTGATAAATTTATATTTGAAGTTGTTTTCTTCACTTATAGTAATAATAAAAGATGAAATTTAGCGTATCAAGCATTCTTTGGCTACTATAAGGTAAAACCCTATCCTCCGGCTTGCGTTGCATTGTGTGATGGGCCTGGGTCTTATAATAGCTTCATTGTTCTTTATTTAGCATTGCGTTGTTTGTTTTATGCACAGGTATTCTTGGGAGGAAACTCGTGTCGTGTTATACGGCGTGGTCCCTTGATTTACCTAACTTTAAAATAAAGATTAATAACTGTTTTAGTTCTCACACCAGTCACATGACTGACCTGGAGTTTATTGTTTTAACCTAAACTCTGGGTTCCCATATTTTCCATACAGGCAGCTAATAGTTGGGTTTTGCAGATTTATATTCACTGGATCCTGGTTTACAGCTGGAATGATATTTGGAAAGCTCTGTATCCGTAAATTCTTTTCAGTTGTGTTTTGTATTATTTTTCCGTTGCATTGTAATTTGTAAACCTTTGATATTTAGTAAATGTGTAATATTTATTCATACTCTGTATATTCTTGTATTCTGATGAAATTGTTGTAATAAGCAATCAAATGTTCTTCTGTTTGTGTTCTGATTCGTCGTATTCTCAATTCAATCCGGGCTTTCCTTCACGGGGAAGTTCGGGTCGCTTCATTTGGTATTAGAGCTTTGGTTTACAGAGCTCAGAGAACAAGACACATTAGTACCAAACGAAAGAATCATCAGAGATTGGATTAGTAATATCCAATGAGAATGACTCGTTAGATATAGGATCGTAGTATCCTAGAATGAGTGTGAAGAGTGTTAATTTTCAAAATAAAAAGGAAAACAAATTTTGTTTTGAAGATTTTAATCAATTATTCGTATTTGAATATTATTTTTATATTGATTTGGACAATCAAGTATATAAAGATTTTGCATGTACGTCTGATCCATGTGTATACGAAGTCTTAATATACTGGATGGATATAGAATCACACTCTAGTCTCCCGGGGTTGATACTGATGATAGCGTACACATCATCAGTGTTTTATGTTTGAGTTTCGAAAGTAGGATGTCTATATATTTCCAATTGACTGGTGTAAGAACCAAAACTAGATAGGGTTATGTTGTGAATTGGCATCAAAAACATGATATTATGTACATAGATACCAAAGTTATGAATTTGAAAATTTATCAACTAATTGATTGCTAGTTGTATTGTTTGATTGTTGGTTTGATTAATTTAAAAAAATTGAACCATTAAGCCAGATTGTATCAAATGTTGAACTGAATTGAAAATTGATAGAAATTCCATGCATATACATGTATATACATTGAACAGGTCATAGCAAGAGGCTAGAGCAAAGGAATAAAATTTTATGCCCGACAAATAGGTACATGTTTATTGTATTTCTTGAGGTTTTTGATGATTTTATGAGTCACTTGGTTGTTTCTTTCTTTTTGATTGTAGAGGCCTGTATGGCGGTTTGGGGATTTTCCCCGTGCTCCCGTACAAAGGAGGCCATGGCGAATTTTTTTGAAAATTTAGGGTGTTAGCCAAATTTTTGAAAAATTCCCCAAATTTTCGAAAAAAATGAGAAATTCTTAGAAACTGAAAAGTTGAAGAACTTAAGCCATAATGAAAAGTTGAGTTGATTAGTAAAAAAACTTTTAGCTCCGTTCCTTTTCGAGGACGAAAAGATTTTAAGTTGGGGAGAATGTAACAACCCGAAAAATCAGAACCAATTTAAAATTTTTATTTTAGCAATTTTGATGAATTTTGAATATTTAAAATGAATTATTTTAAATAATAATGACAGGAAATTTATTTTGAATAGAATTAGAACGTATATATTTATTTGAATCGACGTTAGAATATAAAATATTTATTTTTAAATATAAAAGGAATTGGAAATGGCACGGTAGTTTGAAAATTCGATTTCAGATTTCAAATGAATGTACAGGATTCAAAATAAACCGGATTTTGGCGAAACCAAAAATATTAGAATCTATTTGAAAATATCTTTCCAACGAATCCGAAAAATCAAAATTTCATAATGGGGATCAAAAAGTTATGCCCAGTTGAAAATTCAGAATAGTCGCTTTGGAATTTTAGCCCTTAAAAATGAAAATTTTGCAAATGACCTCCGTTTTCGACGAAACCACTTTTGTTGGATCCGGGATGTCATGTTATTTCTAGATTCCAAAAATCATAATTTTCTGAATCAATATGTGAGCGTGGTAAAGGTAAACGTGTTTTGTCAATTAAAGTCAATTTGGATCGACCAGAAAATGGCCATTTTTCAAACGTTCTCCAAATTTGACGAAATTAGTTTTGTTAGTATTGTATCGTCAATATGAAGCTAGGAAATATTTTTCGAGAATTTTTAGATTTCGTATATGGCCCCGGTAAATTGAAATGTACGTTCAAATTCAATATATAGATTTATATTTTGATTTTGACGAAAACTGATCGAAACAGCCGAACTGGCTTACGACACATATCCCATTGTGTTCGAAATGGGGGTAATTAGTTATGGATGACAGTCGGTGGGTTTGATTCGAGTTTGAACTAAAAAGTTGCTTTTTGAAAATTAAATTAATTAATATATATACTCTCTTATTCCCTCTCTCCCTTCAGAAGTCAACCACAGTCAAAAATCGATTTTGAAAAAAAAAGATAAAAACTTCATCGCGCTCGCCTCCCCACGTAGGTCCGTCGTCACGTCTAGCGCATCCCCCTCCATCGAAGCCTCTCTGCCTCGCACCCCCTCTCTACACTCCTGCTCCCCTCCTTTAGTCGCGAGAGCCCCCCTCCTCCCCCTTCAATTCGACCTAGCCGCACTAGCTCCGAAGAGCTCCACCGCTTCAGGCCTTCCCCCTCCAGCCGGCGCCGCTTCCAGCTCCTCCCCGAGCCCCTCCAACTAGCAAAACAATGAAAGGTGTGTTTTGTTTTATTTTATATAGTTTAGTTAATTTGAAAATATGATTTTTATTTATGTATGATAATATGTAGGTATGATGATACAAATATGATTTTTATATTATAGAGATAATAAAAATGTGATTTTTATAATTGGAATATCGACATGAAAATATTATTTTTAGTTAGATAAAAATATAAATTTTATCGTGTGTATGTAATAATATAAAATTTTGATTTTTATATATGAAGTGGCAAAGTAAAAAATATATAATTTTTATTTTGTAGGAAGAATTATAAAAACGTGATTTTTATAGATAAAAATACAACTTTTATAATGTTTTCATTATGATAAAGATACGATCTTTATATAAGAAGTAGAAATATAGAAATATAATTTTTATACAGAAAGAAGCGTTGTAAAAATATATGAAGTAGAAATAAAAATATGATTTTTATTTATTGGAATGAAGTGATAAAAATGTGAGTTTTATTTATGGACAGCGTAGAGAAGATTGCGTTGGAAGTATGGGCAAATCCAGACTGTTCTGAATTTCATAAATGAAACGGAGGAGTGGTTCCCAAATGTGAGAACTTCCCACTTTAAATTTATTTTCTAGTCAAAAATATATACTAGGATGCATATGGTGCTTAGCAGCACTAGACACCCGTCGTTCACAGACCATGGACGGCTTGTTTGATTGTGTTGTGAAAATTGATTGTGTCATGTGGAATGGAAATAAATATTTTATAGTTAAAAATATAATTTTTAACGTGTATATAAAATAAATATTTATAAACAAATCAGACGATTGGTTTATGTACACACATTTGACTGATATTGATTGGGACGATAAATTTTACACATCTCCCAACTGCACAAATAAAATTCATTATTTGTTGATTGAAACCCCAGTCGGGTATTGGGATGATATTGGACATACACTAATCCCAATAATTAGTTGTATGTCAATCGATAGGTTGACAGACTGTTATAAGCGTTAAATATTTATATTTAATGCTTATACAGTGTAGTACGCACTCCGGATGATGGATGATTATTTATCACTGTTGTTGTGTACATGTGTTGTATGAAATCCATATAATCACATTATATGGTAATCGACTATGTCTGATTCCAGTTCAGAAAGAATGAATATTTTAAAATAACGATTATTTTAAAATAACGAATATTTTCAAATAATATTCAGAAAAGAATCAAAATATGATTTTGATGTCCGATTTGGGATGGACACGAAAATATTTAAATATATAAAGCTGTGTTGATTAGATTAACGCCATTTTGACGTAATTGATATTTTGTATCAATTTTATTCGTTATTATAGAGAATATCAAAAAGGAAATGATTTCGAAATATAATATTTTGAAAATATTATCATTTATGTATTAATGATATGGAATATTCAATTTTGATTTGAAATTGAATATGAAGTTGAAATCATTTTGAAAACAAATTTAAAACGATTTATAAAATACGTTTTAAATAGAAATCGACAAAATGTATATTATATACATTATATATATAATATAATGGCCTGAATAGAACGCGCCGCGCTGCGGCAGTTCGCGAATTTTGACCATTGACTTCGAATGAACATTACGGAAGATCCGACCATCGGATTCTCCTAAAACCAGAACCGTTGGGTTTGTATCGAAAAGAGCTTTCTAACGAATACAAGAAATTTGAAATCTAACAGTTGGATTTGGAATTATGTCCAAATCAAATTTGGAAAAGGTCGCTGCAAGTGCAGTTCGATGGCCGTTTATGAAAATTGACTGTACAAGCCTTGATCAAATTATTAAAAATATCTACAATTAGTGTAAAATCATACGAAATGATTTGGGAAGAATTGGGATGAAAAATTCCATACATGAAAAGATAAAAATAGATTTTTATTGAAATGATCTAGTTATGAACTAGAATTATAATCCAATATTTTTAAATAAATAAATTGGATTTTTGAAATGGTTTTAAAAATAACCAGAATTTCCAATATATGAATTGGAATGGATTTGAATCGAAATTATCTTCAGAATATTTTGATATTGGATTCCATGATTGTACGGATATTGTGGAGGAATTTGGAAGATATATATATCATTATTCCAATACGGAATTTGATAATTCCAGTATTTGATATCGAATATAAGCTGATATATTTTCTATTCCGAGCCTTGTATTTAATATCAAATGTGATTTTGGATTTGTCGTGAATGGTATCTTCATTAACACTGTTCTTGAACCCAGTTGAGAAAAGATTAAATCTTTTTATTTAGATTTAATGAAATATACCAATTAATTAATATTTAATTGGAATGGAATTGAAATTGGTCTTTGGGTTTATCGTGAACGGTGTTTTAGATAACACTTGTTCTTAAACCCGGTTAACAATGGAATAAGATTTTGGGTTGTTGTGAATGGTATCTTTAATAATATTGTTCTTAGACCCAATGGAGTAAGAAAATCAGAAACTAACTGGAGATTAGTTAAGTTGAATGGTTTCCGGGGTATTGATCTGATGTTGGTTTCGGCCTTCGGGGTTAACACTTAGGGAATTGTTACTTGCTAATTTACGGTTAAAGGCTGATGGAATGGAATGTGATTTTGGGTTTGTCGTGAACCGTGTTTTAAAGGACATTGGTTCTTTAACCCAGTTAAAGACAGTAATAAGATTTTGGATTGTCGTGAATGGTATCTTTAGTAATACTGTTCTTAGACCCCAATGGAGTTAAGAAAATCAGAAACTAACTGGAGATTAGTTAAGTTGAATGGTTTCCTTGGTATTAATCTGATGTTGGTTTCGGCCTGGGGGTTAATACTTCAGGAATTGTTCACTTGCTAATTTACAGTTAAAGGCTAATTGAATGGAATTTGATTTTGGGTTTATCGTGAACCGTGTTTTAAATGACATTAGTTCTTTAACCCAGTTAAAGTCAGAATATGATTTCCCAAGTTAAATAATCATTGATATTGATTTTTGGGAAGATTAAAACCAAGTGGAGTTTTAATGCATCTTTAATTAGATCGAAATGATATCCAAAATAAGATTAAGGAGTAAATTTAAAGAATTTATCTTTGATAAAATTAATGGGAACCTTTCCCAAAGTATAAGAATATTTAAAAAAGGAATATTCTGGATTGGAATAAGGCGTACGTCGTGTTTTATAGCACTTGTTTATTATATACGCGAGTTATTCGGAAAGACCGGGTTTATCCCATTCTGAATAACTGATTCGATGATATGTCAAGGATGAAGACGGTGGTTGAAGACCGGAGGTCTTCACATCGTTTGGATGATTACTGATGTCTTGATTGGGTTGTACACCCAAGACAAGGTAATAAGTGGTGATCGTCCAGACGTACTTAGAGATCGACGGGATATGCGAGGACCTCTCCCCTGTATTGGACATATGGGGGAGGAATAAGGTACCTCCGATTTCATACAGACCCAGAATGAACTTGTAAATGGATGTGTGTCTGACATCGGATTTCATTCTGTGTGATTGATATACATTGGTTGCATAGCGTGAATTGCCTGTGTAGCATGCTGAGATGCAAATGATCAAGGCTTCTATTGAAAAGCAGAGTCTTGTGGTTGATGATCAAAGCACAGCTTTAATATAGCATAGCATTGTGTGGCATTAATTCGTGAGCCTCACACCCTGGTGTGAACCATAAACGGGAGAGGACATCAGGGAGGGCATGCGTATCTTTCTAGCTAGGAGTGGTGTTTTGGGTTTTACACGCTCGGACATTTTACTTATGTGGATGATGGATAGCGAGGCGCCTCGGTTATATCGGTCATTCCGGGGCCAATAGTTTAGTCGGGATATGACCAGTTTACGCCCCATAGGGCACGGAAATGCAGTGTTCAGGCATTTTAATCCACATCGAGTGGACCGGCCCTGACGATCCAGTGGCCCACCTGGGTCTATATCCTGAGACATGGTAGGCTAGATTGTCTCGAAGCAGTAAGGCCGATCCCTTGCCTTGGTTTACAGATGGAAATCCAACTTCCAATACGACATCATGTAGTTTTAATTGTAGAACTAATATGGCGACATGATATATGATACCCATGCCGTCTATGATTGATACATTTATAGTAATAATAAAAGATGAAATTTAGCGTATCAAGCATTCTTTGGCTATTATAAGGTAAAACCCTATCCTCCGGCTTGCGTTGCATTGTGTTAGTGTACCCGGGTCTTATAATAGCTTCATTGTTCTTTATCTAACATTGCGCTGTTTGTTTTATGCACTGGTATTCTTGGGAGGAAACCCGTTCTGTGTTATACGGCGTGGTCCCTTGATTTACCTAACTTTAAAATAAAGATTAATAACTGTTTTAGTTCTCACACCAGTCACATGACTGACCTAGGGTTTATTGTTTTAACCTAAACTCTAGGTGCTCATATTTTCCACACGGGCAGCTAGTAGTTGGGTTTTGCAGATTTATATTCACAGGATCCTGTTTTACAGCTGGAATGATATTCCGAAAGCTTTGTATCTCTATATTCTTTTCAGTTGTGTTTTGTTTTATTTTTCTGCTGCATTGTAATTTGTAAACCTCTGATATTTAGTAAATGTGTAATATTTATTCATACTCTGTATATTCTTGTATTCTGATTAAATTGTTGTGGTAAGCAATGAAATGTTCTTCCGTTTGTATTCTGATTCGTCTTGTTCTCAATTCAATCCGGGCTTTCCTTCAGGGGAAGTTCGGGTTGCTTCACAGCATGGCGCGGAAAGGCGAAGAGATAATCCAAAAGACCATTGACCTTTTACAATCGAGACTTTGGTTGCGGGATACGCCAATTTGGATGTAGATTGTTTGTTAAGGGCACGTCACTAGCTCTCATATCTGTTGGCCTCTCACTAGTTATGGGTGGGGTCGGATTGGACCATAGCCACTGCGAAAATGTAGACCATGGTGTCTGCTTATACAAATATCTAAAAAGTCTCCCAACGGAGTTACGTGTATCTGATATAGCCTTGTTACGGAACTCAGTGCATAGTAGATAATACGTGCAGATACATGCATACCATTTTTGGATGGTATATTATCGAGGTTGAGGCTTCGAGTACGATTAATGACACGTTCGTGAGAAATTCTAGATACATGCATGTCTTCTCTGGGTGGTGTATCGTAGACTCTAAGGCATTACTCTGTGATGTAATCTGATTCGATCGAATGTTTCGAAGGTGGCATTCCGTACGCTTGTGTTGCATGGCGATGGCAGTTCTATGTGGAACATAGCTTTGTTATACAGAGATTTGTACGTCGTTCCGGCGTAGGATGAGAGGCTGCGTATACTTCTGTGGCGTTACGGCGAAGACCGTGCGAGGGGGTACCATGAGGTGTACCTTAGTATTGGGGGTAGCTACATATTTACTGTATTAGGTTAATCTACTCGGGAGTAGATGGGTACGACATGTGTGTAAGCCTTGAGTGATGTTAACTCTAGCAACCTTATAAATTAGAAAATGTAACTGAATGGTATATGTAGGGTTATCCAAAATGTGTAGTTTAAGTTCAGTCAGAACTTGTGTTCTGACCCCTCCTCATAACATACTCATAGGCTAGGTTTGTGGCAGAAATATGATAGCTTTGGATACTGGTTAGGCAGTATTATTACCTTGGTAAGGGTATATTTGATTTTATTATATTTTATTACATTCTGCTTTGAGATGTTTTTCAAAGCTATGGTATATTCTTTATCTCTGTCTTTTCTGCAGGATACCAGACAAGCCAACTCGAGTTTCAATAGATTGGAGTTTTGAAAAAAAATATGTATGTCGAAGTTCGCATTGTTACATCTAGTATCAGAGCCTAGGTTTAGGATTCCTGTACAGATAGTGAGTGAACGTATTTGTATTTTTTTTAAATATATAAATATAATATATATATATATATGCCAAGGTCCATAGAGGAATCCACTATATAGAAAAAGCATGATATGGTAAAAGTTAGGATATCTGTTTTGTACACTAAAGGAATGAACATGGAAATCTGAGACCCTTAGGTAATTTGGGTGGTATGTGTACAATATACTTTGTATGGAAGAAAGGTGAATCCCATATGTTAGTATTTCCGGTTAGTGGGTTTGGCAAAAAAACCTTATAAATTGGAAAAGGTTAAAAGGGGAAAAATGGATTAGGAATATATATAGCTGAGAGAATTAACTTTTGGGAGTGTCTAGGAAAGCCTACGTAAGTTGGAAACCCACTTTGAGTCTAACCCCATTGTTAACTTTTAAGAACTTGAAATTGTAAAAAGATTTTGGAAGATGGTTTATGGTGTTTTCAAGTTTTGATCTTAAAAGTTAGTTTTAAAATATGTAAGGAACATATTCAAAAAGTACACATCGAGTTTTGAAGTAAAATGGGGTATATTTTTGAAATAATGATTTCTTGTGAAAATTTAGTCTAAAATAAATTCTCTAAGTAAAAGATGCATATTATAGAGCATGTATATCTCGCTAGTTTTAGGTTAAATAGTATGAAAGTATTAAAAAAGCAAAACATAGAAAAGGTTGCATTTTGTTGAGAACTGGAATTTTTAGTAAAGAAAGTTTTGAAATCTCTATTCTTTTAACAATCATTTTTTATAATTGTTTTAACATAAGATTTTGTTGGGTGGACGAATTAAGTTATAGAAATTAAGAATAGAGTAGACGTTTGCACCTAGTTGTGAGTAGCTGAACTGACATTATAAGTAAGAACAATTATTAACCCAATTGAGAAATAGTTGTCCTTGTCTACTCCAATTTTTGTGATTTAAAAAAAATGATTTGCATTTTTTTGAGACGACATGTTTTACGGTTTAGCAAAAGTAAGTTTTCATGAGAAAAATAAAGTTTTAACACTTTTAACTTTCGAAAGGAAAATAAAATGGGAAAGCCAAACCACGTTTTTAAAAATCATGGAATAGGCAAGGATTGGTGCCTAAGGAAGACAGAGAAAGTTTTTGTGGCCTTGGAGTAGATAGCAAGAATTATCTTGAAAAAATGGTAAGTTCCCGTTGAATGCGTAAGCATTGAAAGCTCAGGGTATTGCTTGGAAATGACTGTTAGTACATAGCCAGGACTAGTGGTGACTACTAGATAGCGAAGGGCAAGTAAGTGTTTAGATCCTTTTGCTAATTTTCATGTTAGGGATAAAGCCTGTTATTACATTTTTGTCGGGATCATTTTATTATTTTGTTCCTGTTGGGTAGTTAGGGTAACACCTAAACCTGTCATTGATCCAGTGGTATGAACTTTTCTGTCTGAGGAGGAAATAGTTCTCATATTCTTGGACCTTAGTAGTAACTGTGTAGAGCGTTTATTTTCCTGTTTTAGTTGAAGGACTAGAAGGCTAATTTGAAACTAAACTTAGATCGGAGGACTAAGTTAAATAAGCAAAGAAAAGGGTAATGGCATAAATAAAATGGAAACAACAAATTCAGTAAAGCAACAAACATGACAGTTAAAGAAAAATGGAAAATTCTAAGAAAAGGTAAACAAGAATATTTTTTTTTAAGATAAGTTAAAAAAGAAAATTTGTAACAAAGAAAGTTTTCTTATGTGGGTTATGCTTGGATAAATAGGGAATCTTTATATAATAGTTACATAAAATTCATATATAATAGTTACATAAAATTCAAGTACGGATAGAAAAGATGACTAAAATAAAAATGGAGGATGTGAAGCTTTCCGTTTTCTACCTTTTTGTAACATAAGAAATCGAATTTAGAAAATTAGATTTTTCTAAAATTCAAAAAATAAAGTTTCTTGGTAGGGTTTTGGATGCAAAAGTTGAATGAACTACGCACTTGCTCAGTAAGTGTGTGGGAAAATTTCGATGAAAAAGCATTTTGATTTTCAAATATTGCATTCACATAGAATTTCCAGTATATTTAGTATGTGTGCAACATGTTTTCAAAGAGATTTTCAAGAAATATTTGCATTCATATAGGAGGTACCGCTTAGGCATTCATTTCATTTATGTATTATTATGTTGAATTACACTTTGCACCAGCACACAAATGGTTAAAAAATTGGATGTGCACATGATGGTTGTGATTTATGCGAGGAATTACTTGATTTTATCCTTACCAAATTTCGGGGATGAAATTTCCTAAGAGTGGGAGAATGTAACACCCCGCATTTTTTAATCAAATAAAATAAAATTTGAAGAGCTTCTAGAATTTGGTTATGGGATTAGCATCATTGCGTCCATGGCGATTTTCTAATCAATTTAGACATATGGATTGCAGAAAATGGATTTAAGATGAAAGATATACATTTAAGTGAAATATTACAACAAACATGAAAAGGAGGTATAAGAAAAGAACAATGACCACCATTTTTTTTAGCCTTGTTAACAAAAGCCTATATAGCCCAGTTAGTAAGAGCGTGTGGCATCCAAGAGAGTGACGCAAGTTTGATTCCCGCGGGCGTTATATTTTTATTTTAGAGAAACGGCTAAAATAATCATGTTCTAAAGGGAAAATATGTATAAATGCACATGTAAGGAAAATTATACATATATGGAAGTACAAAAATATATGTATACGTGCATATGTAAATATATGCATATATATATGTGCAAGTATATATATATATATACACATACACTGAAGAGAAATTCAAAATAAACCTGCAATCAATGAAAATAGGTAAGAATTAAATGACGACATAACGACGTTTGAATTTTGAAAATGAAATAAAAGTTAGGCGCATATATACGTGTAAAATGGACAATGGAAATTTTGTATATATAAGGGGTTTATATGTAAATATAATATTCAAAAGATTCCATAAATTCAAACAGAAGAAAATGCGCACCTAGACCCAGATGGGTCGACCCAAGCTGTGTTTGAGTCGACCTATGCTCAAGAGGGGTGGGTTGACCCTAGGGTCGACCCAGGGGCAGGTGGGTCGACCCACCCCTGATCCGGGCAGGTTCATTCGGTGAATCTGGACTATTTTTCAAATCACGTTCGTTGCTGACTCAGCAC
Source organism: Allium sativum (assembly GCA_030737875.1). Classification (NCBI taxonomy): domain Eukaryota; kingdom Viridiplantae; phylum Streptophyta; class Magnoliopsida; order Asparagales; family Amaryllidaceae; genus Allium; species Allium sativum. Next base: position 573,166,903 of record CM060909.1, on the reverse strand, counting down.
TGAGTGTACAAGATCGTATCCACTTTCTTAAACATATAAATAGGCTAGTAGAGCCTAGCCTAAATCTCATATTTTATGAGAGGTTGTCTAGACTCAGCCATTCTTCTTCCTCCTCAAATCTCTTTAGAAAATAGAAAAATTTATCTCAGGAAATTCTAATTCAATATATGGAGGAAAAGAATGTATATTTACAAATAGTTAATTTAGATTTCTCTTCTTTTTTCCCCTTTTCTTTTAGTCTGAGAATTTTGAATCCATGGTTATTTAGATTCTAGATTCAGTTAGGAGAGCCATGGAATGCTAGGTCTAGACCATATTCATGAATTGGAAAGCTATTAGGTGAGTGGATTTAAGTTATACCTATTTGATAATGGTATATCTATCATTTGGCATTCCCCGTTAACATGTATAATAAATCTGCTGAAATGATTAATCTGCTGAAATGTTTAACCTGCTGTAACCCGCTGAAATGTTTAATTTGTCGAAATGATTAATCTGAAGAAATGTTTAACCTGCTGAAATCTATTGAAGTTAGTACTGTTGTAATTAAATAATGAATTGTATCCTTTGTATAAATAATGGAACTTCTATAGTATTGTAATCCTGAAACCTGAATTGAGAATATTTCTGCTGTATAAAGCCTATTTCCATAAATAATTTGTCCGAATTGGGAAATTCTGTGAATGTTGTAATTATGAAATTTACAATGAACGTGAATATTTGTTTAAGAATATTATTATGCCAAAAGATTGTAAATAATAATTACAGTAAAATTTGGAAGAATGAATATGCCTAAATTTACAGTAAATAGAAAATTGTAACCGCACTTAGACACGAGGTTAAATTCAACTTGTAGTAAAAGTCTGCCCGGAGCTGCCCGGCAAATCCAGCATCCAAAAACGGTTAATTTAATGTAAGGGGTCTGGCGCATAAACATACATATGATGGTGATAAGACATTATATTAAGTTCAACTTGTGGTAGAAGTCTACCCGGAACCGCCCGACAAATCCAACATCCACAAGTGATCGGCTTAATGTGAGAGGTTTGGTGCATATATATATATAAAAAAAACCTATGTATATAACAGGATATAAATAAATGGCATTAACTATAATTAATGGAAATGAATGAATGTTACAACAACATAGATATTAAAATGAATGGGGAATGATAATATCCTATTATGAATAAATCTGAAAGGGCAAAAGGGAAGATAATAGGTAGGCTTGTCCTAGGGGCAAGTGGAAATTATAACTTAGGTTATAATAAACGATAGAGAAAATGAAAAAACTTATGTAATGAGATAAGTTGTACTCAATTATAAATTAAGTAATCTGGAAACCTGAAACTTGTTGTTTGCAATAAGTAGAGAAAAGAAGGGAAACATATGAAATGCAATAAGTTGTACTTAATTATATATTAAGTAATCTGTAAACCTAAGAATCTGAATCCTGCTGATAAGAAGAACTGTTATCTGAAAACCTAAGAATATGAAATTTGCTGATAAGAATAACATGTTAAAGGCTTATTAATGAACTTAAATGGGGTAAGTTATATAACTGAAATTAATAAGCAAGAAGAACTTGGTAACCTGAATAAGAAGTTAATATGATTTGAAATAATCAAGTTAACTAGAAATCTAATAAGGTAGAGCAAGCACGTAATTAATGTTTGGACATAGGGCCTAATGACACGTTAACCTGAGGCGCTTGGATCAGTTCGTACGTATGGATGTGAAGAACCCAACGGGGTAGATCATCTTGGTGTCATGAGACACGAGGAAAGCACATGTCCATCTGATTATTCTGCCTGTTGTTCTGCTGGGTCCGAAGGACTGGAAGGGAAGCACGCGACTTCTAGGGATGTGAAGGGTACTTCTAGTAGTCCTTTGTGCGGTGGCAGCATTTAGGTGGTGCTCGCAGAGGCTGGGTCTGCGCGTTACTACCCGATGAGTATACTTTGATTGCCACAATAGTGGGCAGTAAGAAGGCTGTAAGGTGGCTTAGGTGATCCAGCATATCTGGTGCTTTGTGACTAGGCGGGTTACGACCATCTCATGTATTTTCCTTAGGCGGGTCCAACCATCTGATTAATAGTAATCGTCGGGTACCAGTCACCGACAGTTAGCGTGATGCGGAAAGGTGGAGAGCTAAACCAAAAGACCATGACCTTTTACTATCGAGGCTTTGGTTGCGAGACACACCAATTTGGATGTAGATTGTTTGTTAAGGGGACGTCACTAGCTCTCATATATGTTGGCCTTTCAGTAGTTGAGGGAGGGGTCGGGTGGGACCATAGCCACCGTGAAAATTTAGACCATGGCATCTGTGTATACAGATATCTGAAAAGGCTCCAGACCGAGTTACATGTATCTGATATAGCCCTATTATGGAACACATTGCACAGTAGATAATACGTGCAGATACATGCATACCGTTTTCGTATGGTGTACCATCAAGGTTGAGGAATCGAGTACGATTAACAATACGTACGTGGGAAAGTCTGGATACATGCATGTCTGCTCCGGGTGGTGTATCGTAGACTCTGGGGCATTACTCTATGACGAAATTTGATTTGATTGAATGGTTCAAAGGCGGCAGTCCGTATGCTTATGTTACATGGCGATGGCGGTTCTATGCGGAACGTAGCGTTGTTATATAGAGATCCGTACGTCGTTCCGGCGTAGGATGGGGGGCTGTGTATATTTCTGTAGCATTACGACGGGGACCGTGCAAGTGGGGAACCATGGGGTGTACTTAATATTGGGGGTACCCACATATATACTGTATTAGGTTAATCTACTGGGGAGTAGATAGGTACGATGTGTGTGTAAGCCTTGAGTGCTGTTAACACAAGCAACTTAATAAATAAGAAAAAATAACTGAACGTTATTTGTCGGGTTATCCAAAATGTGTAGTTTAAGTCCAGTCACTTGAACTTGTGTTCTGACCCTCTCCTCATAACACACTCGCTGACTAGGTTTGTGGCAGAGATATGATAGCTTTGGATGCTGGTTAGGCAGTATTATTACCTTGGTAAGGCTATATTTGATTTTATTCTATTTTATTCCATTCCGTTGTGAGATGTTTTTTGAGCTCTGATATATTCTTTATCTCTGTATTTTCTGCGGGATACCAGACAAGCTAACTCGAGTTTTGATAGATTGGAATTTTGAAAACAAATTCGGTCTGTCGGAGTTCGGGTTGTTACACCAAACATGGCCACATGCCATGTTTTGCTGCTGTTTAAGATAAGGTACAACAAACAAATTTCAGCAAAACAACACAGGAATTCAACTGTAAATACTAGCTTCAAGGTGGAATGTGTGAAAGGACCCTCACCTTAGTTTTCCGAAGAAGATCGATAGAATTTAGCTTGAATTTGGACCAATGATGATGCTTTTAGGCTTCATTTTCACCTTCAAAACCTATTCTTAAAGCAATAAAGACATGAAAAGATTTTATGAACCTACAGTAAATTGATTTACAAGCTGACCAAAATTACTATAAAATCACGATTTGAAGAGATTACCTATTCAAACATTAGTTTTTATACTTAATTTTCTCTTGGGATTGAATTTGAGAGCTTGGTTTCGATTTAGCAAGAGGGTGACCACTAATTTTTTTATTGTAAAAATGGAAGGAAGGGGAGACTAACTATAGAGAAAACCACGTTCAGTTTTCTCGAGAATTCTCCTTTCCTAATTACTACTTAATGGGCCTTATTAGGTGTTAAGAGAGTGATTAAGGGCTTCCTAAACTGGTGCAAATTAAACAATCATATTAACACAAGTTTGAGTCATTTTTTCTTTTAACCTAAGTTTTGAGCTTCCAACTTAAAATTTTTGAGTTATACCACTTTACTAAAAATATGTCTTAACACATTTCAACAACTTTTATTTATTATTTTAGTATATTAACAGTCAAATTTACTATTTTCCAAAAACGAACATTTTACATTCATTTTGAACGATGAACATTTTTAAAGTTTAAAATGTTTAAACACGTTATTTTAACCCAAATAAATTACCAAACACAAAATGTTTATTATAACATACTTATAAATATTTTTCAACAATATTCATATGTTTTAGTATTTATTTCTACACAAGCTTTTCTTAAAATTCACAGTTTCAACTAAAATTCACAATTCTCATGTTTATTGCAATCTAATACAATAAACTCTTAGGAATTATATAAATTCCAATTTATTGGCTTAACAATATTCATATGTTTTAGTATTTATTTCTACACAAGCTTTTCTTAAAATTCACAGTTTCAACTAAAATTCACAATTCTCATGTTTATTGCAATCTAATACAATAAACTCTTAGGAATTATATAAATTCCAATTTATAGGCACATTCACAAATTAAAAGGCTTCGAAAACTTTATTTAATCATTTTCTAACTTTATTTACACAATTGTTGAGTATTTAAATTCAACTTATTCCCAAATTTTCAACTTAGCACTTCGTTTTGAAAAATATATTTCTACTATTGATTGATAATCAATGTTTTATATTTCTAATATTAATTTGAACCATCAAAAGATAATTTACAAATACAGATTGGAATAAATTTTCTTATTATACCCAACGTATTTAATTTATTTCAATATGTACAATTATACAATTCACCAATTCTGCATTTTCACATCTTAAATTATTATACGAGTTAAGCTCTCGAACTCGTATTTTATACATCTAGGTTTTAGAACTACAATACACGTTATAATCTGTTAACCCAGACACCCAAAAACCAGGATTGTTATTGACTTCCCCTTTAAAGAAATTTCATCCTCAGAATTATACTTAAGATAATTCATTTACATTTTGAAATCCTAACAACACATCTCAAATTCACTTCCTTAGGAAATTTAAATTTTAGTATCCAAACACATAGTGTTTGAAGCTTTCTATAACTTACAACAACTTATATAAATTGCAACATTCAAAATTTTAAACTTTAATCACTCAATTGCAAAATGGTTTTTAACACTTATTTTACATAAGATACACAAAGTTTAATTTATTGTGACATATCTTTCGTATAGCATATATTGGTATACACTTTGATGATTTTTTAAAATTTCCAATCCATAATAGACATTTTCGTGCATTCAAATTTTGTCCAAATTTCATGAACAATCGATGCTACTTGGATTATAATATCATGTAGCTAATATCATGTAGCCTCGCTATTTACCCATGTTAGCATCAACTTGATGGCTACAACCGCCTTTTAAACCGAAGTATAAGGGTGCACATTTCAAACATATTGCTCATTTTTCAAGATAGTTACCCATCAAAACATATCGTCTCATATAGTGGTTTAACACTGTTCTCACATAAATATTTTACACTATTTTTTCACAAAATTTTATTTTATTACACAAAATATCGTGTTCGATCGTCTCATATAAGTGAAAGAAATTATTATTGATAATCATTGATCAGACTATCAATCAGAACCCTTAAAATACCTAACAGACAACTCAACACGAATACAATCATAAATTTTCATTTCACACATGGTTGTCTCTATTGTTTATTATAACAAATACACTCTTGCTTTATTTCATGTAAAAACAACCCAACACTAACTTTCACTAATTAGTCACTTTATTTATATTCACTAGTCGATTAACTCTTTACAAACACTTAATTACCAATATTTACCATCCTTCAATCCCACTTAAAGATTTATTAGATTCCTCATAGCCAAAAAAATCCACTTGTTTCCGCAGTCCAACTCTGGTTTACTTTCAAATTAGCACTCTTTTACTGCAACATGAATTTCACTCATACTACTTTGAATTTAATTTATTTGCCCATCCAAATTCATTTTATAAGACTCGGTAATCAACTAAACAAAAGAGGATAGGATCAAAAAAAATTAAACCTACGGTTTAGACGCTGAGAGGGTATACTACAATAGAGATTCCTATCAAGATAAACTAAAAATGCTAGGATATAACCCATGGGATACTACAGAATGAAATATATTCCTTGATGTATTCCGAAAGCTAGGATTCCACAAGGCTATGACAGGGAATACATGTTAAGGATAACAATGGAAATGATAAAAGTAGTAACAAGTATCATCCTTCCATGTTGTAACACATGTACTATTTTGAGTCTATTTTGTATTTATCATGCTTTGTTCTGAATTTTTCTATGATACCAAAATGTAACGCCCCACCCCGAAAACCACAATAATAAAGAGCATTACTAAGTAATACCATCTATTAGTGCAAAGAATAAGGCTGGTTAGGAGTGACCATCTGTAATCTTGTATTAGAAGAGTATTGAATATGTTGATTGGGTGTATAAATTTTTCTTTCTCACTTCAAGTAGATCGATGTATCAATTCATATGATATAAAACTACGACGAATAAGGATCGTATTTAGAATAAACTACAGCACATTACATATAACAGATCACAAAATATAATATGTATGTGTACAACAACAGAATGCAACATATGCGTATGCTACATACTTAATTGTTTTCACATGAACTATGGACAAATTCAACGTGTTCCAATAGAATTAATACATGAATGACATGAATACATAACTAGACATCTACTGTGATATCTCCAAAAAAATATAGTTCAAGATGGATCAACTAACTACGAACCAATAGTTAGATATAACCTAAAATAACTTGGTTTGACCTAAGTAAAGAATACACATTTCAGTCTAACTTGAACAAGAATATCTGTATATGATTAAGTGAAGATAATATTCACTTAGATAAATAATCCTTTAAGTCAAAGGAACAGTGTAATATAGGATTTCCACATGTCATAAGAGGTGGGGCCCAAAGTTATGCTGAGAAGTGCATAAAGAATGTTAATTTCACTTAACACAAATGTTTCTTTCCACAAATGTAACACAAGGAATATCATATGAAACCAAAAGAAAGAAACCATAAAATTCACAAGAATCATAAAATCTTGAGAACTATGCTAAGAGTTTAAAACTACATAAATGAAACATCATATACACACCAAAATCTTTGATTAACCTGAAGATGGGCATATATATAATAATAGTTATCTCAAAATGGTGAAATCATCAACAAACACAAAAACACAAAAACAACATAATTTTTGATCCAATAACATGATTAGCAAGCTGGAGCTATACCTGCACGTGCCAACAACATGATAGCTTAAAGCTTCGCTAGTACTACTGTCAGCATAAAAGGTACCATATAAGATGATTGAATGGTCATAATACAACATGATTGACCAAAGGTCGTAGAACATGATTGACCCGAAGGTCGAACAACGTGATTGACTTGAAGGTCAATGAACGTATCAAAAACTCTCAGATGGTAACCCAAATAATGGTAACAATGTGTTCCATACCACACGTCCTCGCTATTGGTTTACTAACTGCAAGTCCTTTCCACATTGGAAAACACATAAAACACAAGAAACAACAACTTCAGTTGGAGGGGTCTAGAATTAACCAATTTCATATACCTTTGTGTCCCATACCATGTAGTTTAAGATGTCATTTAATCACCATCATGCCTTCCATAAGGTACAAAATATATGTGGTTTATATATTGTAAATACTTGGTTTGATAAAATGAGTTTTTTATAAAACAATTTGGAAACTGATTTAGTGTTTCCTTTGAATTTTTTTTTGAAAATGGGTTTAATTTTATTAAAGGATTTTCAGCCCAATTACTCGTGATGCTACAAACACAGCAGCCCAACTATTTATAAATATAACCGATATATACAAAACCCCACTAACACATTCTCCGATGCAATTGGACTCATCGTCTTCTTTAATCATGGGGAATAATATCATCTTCGATGAAGTGTTTATGGCGGCCGCAGGCTTTCAGCTCCTCGCTGTGATCTCAGCCAACCCTCTTGATCCCTTCCTGCAGTTCGAGACGGTGATTCTCCCCATGTTAAGGTGAGTTTCCTTCCTCTTGTTCGCAAAATCAACTTGATTTCCACTTCAATTAGCTGTCTTATCTCTCTAATTGATCTCTTCTTGTTGTTAAATGCACGACAATTTCTCTCCTTCCAAATCAACCAACATGCAATAGCTACGCAAATGCTATGTATTTTAACATTTATGTTTACATTCGACCAGTTCAAAGCCAAGTAAGTAATTTCTTCTTGTAATTTTTCATTATGAGTTTTTTGAGTTTCAAGATTGAATCTTGTACAAATGTTAGTTAGGATTTCTTTTGATACGTTGCATTGGAAAAATAATTGGTGATGATTCTTTTCCTGGTTAAGGGAGCATTGATTAGAGGGTATTATTCCCCAGTTTTGCAATCTATCCTTTGTTGGAAAACGATAGAGCATTGCTTTGTACACTGTATGGGCTATTTTTGGTGGTATTACCTTAAACCACACTACATGATGCCATGCAACAGTGTCCTCTAAAGTTCAACAAGCATCCCATGCTTCTTTCAGTTTGAATTCATTACTTGGTGACCATTTCCATTTGTCATTCTCTCTGTCTATGAATAAAGGCATATATTGAATGTTTGTCTTCATTTCATTAGAACATGGCAATGTAGCACAGGTCCAGTTGCCATTGTTTATAATATGGCTTACTGTTAGATTTGGGCACTCAAATGCAGAGAAGGAGTCCCATCCAAGAGAGTCTATCAGCGATTTGCCTTTGATCCATGTGTCTTTCCATAAATCCGTTTCTCTTCCATTTGCAAATTCACGTTCACAGTTTGCAGCTAAAATGTTTCTCATTTTTAGAATAGCTTTCCAGGTAGAAGATGCATTATTGTCAATAGCCATCAACCAGAAATTATCTTTAAGGTACCTCCTTCTCGTCCATTTAGCCCATAATCCATGTGCATTTATGATTTTCCAAGCTTGTTTAAAGTAAAAGCTTCTCTCATGTCCTTAAGTCTCCTCGGTCCATCCAACACCACCTTCTTGCTTTGGTCTACATAAATCAGCACATTTGATTTTATGTAATCCTCCTTTCCAAATGAAATCTGCACAAACATTTTCAATTTTACCAATAGAAGCTTCTGGAATTTGAAATGTTTGCATCCAGAAGTTGACTTTGGCTTGGATAACAGTGTGAACTAATCCAATTCTCCCAGCAAAAGAAAGTAATCTTGAGTTCCAACCTTGTAGCTTCTCTCTAATCTTAGTTACAAGCTCCGCACATTCTCTGCCAGTGATTTTATTTGAAGATAAAGGAACGCCAAGATATTTAACTGGTAATTCACCTTCCTGCACCCCCAGAATATCAAGCACATTTCTTTTGTTCACACAGAATTTATTGAAATAACATTTACATTTTGGTCCATTCATCTTAAGGCCTACATATGTCCCCAAGTTATCAAATAACTTAGTAATCTAAATCGCATCTTTAACATTTGATTTGACACAAATTATCAGGTCATCTGCATACAACAAATGGCTAATGGACGGTTGGAAATTATGAATTGGCTGAATTTTTTTCTCATACTCTGTTAATTCCATCTGAAGAGTAAAATACTCCATTGCAATAACAAACAAATAAGGGGAGAGAGGGTCCCCTTGCCTAATACCTTTGTTGCTGGTAATGAATCCTTTTGGCACACCATTAATCAAGACAGAAAAAGTAGGAGATTGAATACATTCTGAAATCAATCTAACAATCTTGTCAGGGAAATTCATCTCCTTTAACATATGCATAATGAAATGTCTATTAATTTTGTCATATGCCTTCTATAAGCCCACTGTCAAACAAAATTTATCAGCACTAGTTTTGTTAAAATTTCTAACAAGTTCATGCGCCAACAAAGAATTTTCTGATATACTTCTTCCTTTAATAAAAGTACTTTGACATTCTGCTATCAAATTTGGCAAAACCACTTTTATCCTATTACAAATAATTTTACATAAGATTTTGTAAAGGACATTGCAGTAAGCGATATGCCTATAATCAGCAATTCTGGTAGGTTTCTCATTCTTAGGAATCAAACAAAGAAAAGTGTGACTTATTTCTTTGATAATTTTACCTAAACTAAACGATTCTTGCATTGATGATAACAAATAGTTTTTCAGTTCGTTCCAGTGGATTTGGTAGATACAGGACCCGAAACCATCGGGCCTGGGGGTGGAATCAACGTTGATGGACCAAACAGCTTCCTTCAGCTCCTCCTCGGAGATTCTCCTACTCATCAACCTCCTACCCACTAGCATTTACCAGCTTTTTGGGGGCAACAGCGGGTAAGTCCATCAGTTGTTAACCATCATAAAGATCATTGAAGTATAATATAGCTTCTTCTTCAAATTTGTGCAAGTCCGGTATTGAGTTCCCACCCTGGTCAAGAAGTTGAAAATTATAATTAGTATTACGTCTAATTGACATTTTAGCGTAGGAAAATTTTGTGCACTCGTCGCCATCAGTGATCCACTTCTCCTTAGCTTTTTGTTTCAGTTCAGTGGCCTTGATATTTAGAGCTTCCTTCAATTCAGCTTTGCATTGCTGACACTGACTCCAAATTTCGTCACTTATGTCACCATTGTCAATTAGTTGTAATATCTCATTGTTTCTTTTCTCAAGTTTCGTGATGTTGTCATTTTCTTTGTCTCTCGTCCTATTCCACTCCTTAATTCTTTGTTTTGAAGCCTTGAGGAATTGTAGAAAAGTATACAGGTGATCAGAGGTAGATGTTGTAACACTCTGACTATTGACCACTTCGTTATAACCATTCAATGATTTCCAATGGTTAGCATATCTGAATGGCTTGCCTTATGCATTACTATCACGTTCAACTAAGTTTATATGTTTAGGACAATGATCACTAGTCGATGGTGGCAGTACATTTACGTTCAAATTCGCAAATTTGTTCAAACATTCAGCATTAATCAGAACTCTGTTAAGTTTACAAGAAATTTTCCTGCTCTCACCACTTCTCCATGTAAAGTGTAGGCCGCTATGGACTGGGTCAACTAATCCAGAGGCAACTATGCAGCTGTTGAATTCTAATAGCTGGGACACTCTTATGCTATCTCCTCCCTGTTTTTCACTAGATTTGAGAGTGGCGTTGAAGTCCCTCATTACTGTCCATGGTTCATGAATGCATTGCGATAATATTTTAATTTTGTCCCATAACTTTGTTCTTTCTTCCATGTTGTTACTAGCATAGACAACTGTAACACAGAGTTGCAATCCACCAGTGTTGGTAATAGTGACAGTTATTGGTTGTTCATCACTGTAAACCAAAGCACATTTCCACACAGTCTTACACCACATTATAAGAATTCTGCCATTAGCGTATTCATTATTATTTATGTGTGCCCAATCACAGCCCAAATGCTCACAAAGGAACCATAAATTATTTTCATTTAATTTATTCTCCAAAATACCCATAAACAAAGGAGAGTAACTCCTTCTAAGATTGTGGAGGTCTAATAAACGGGTATCATTATTTAGACCTCGCACGTTCCAGCTGATCAACGACATCTAGAATTATGAGATTTACTCCTCAAATCCCAAGGAGGTAACCCACACCCATGTTAGCGTCTTCACTTTGGCTCTGTTGCATATTGAACAGTTTAGCATAGACTGGATTTGTTCTTGTGAACCTATTGTTTAAGTTAGAGCTCGTATCTTTTTCTTTGAATATTATGTGTATATATATATATTGGAAATATCGTATAATATATGGTCTTGAGACGATTTATTTTCTAAACAAATCCAATAAATCATCTCCTTTTCAAAGCGGTAGGAAAGTTTATATTTCTAAATTACTTATGAAAACATTTTATAAAACGTGCACAGTGCCAAGAACACAAGGAATTTAAACCTAAAAGCAACAAAAAAATAATATAAAATATAGATTTTATATAATGTTAGGTTGTCTTAATAGGATCAAAGCCTTTCAAATTAGTATCCAAACCTGCTTTAAAATCATCAAAGAAACATGGAAAACTCAATTGGGTTCAACAAATATGGATATAGATTCATATGCAAAGTCGGAAATTGTGAAAAAATATGTAGGGGAAAAAGTTACGAACCCAAATCTAAATTCTTCTCGGGATTCAACTTTTAGGTAAGTTTTGAATGACCAAATGATCTCTGAATGGTCTGAAATTTTTTATGCACAAACTAGAACAACATTTCTTTCAATTGGAAACATAATTACCAAATTCCGACATGATATAATAAAGATATGAAGTCTCAAACTTGGACTAGCTCATATTGAATTCTGGCCAGGTTTGAAACTCTGTTCAGGTTAAAATTTTTGACGTGATTTGAATATCTAAATGAACACGGAATGGTCCAAAAACTTACAGACGTGAATACAAAATTCAAAATTTACAATGAAAAAAGAATCATACAAAGCAGATCAAAGTTGTAGGAGATGAAATGCTCTAAAGTTGGACCTGAGCACTGTTATCACCCAACATCAAAATTCATGTCTAGGAAGCAAACATCGCTAAAAAAAACATGTTAGGTCGACCCGTAGAGTGTTTGTGTCGACCCTTAAAAGGCATGGGTCAAACCATAATGAAGGTGCGTCGACCCACAGCACGAGTTGTTATAGGTACAATTCTAGTTCCGTGTTAGAACAAGATGAGTTACAATAAACAAATTTCAGCAAAACAACACATAAATTTCACTATAAATACTAGATTCAAATTAGAATTTATGAAAGGGCACGTTACCTTAGGTTTACAGTGAAAACTGGCAGAATTTAGCTCAAATTTGGATCAAAGATGATGCTTTTTGTTGGATCTAGAATGACCCTAGAGGAGGGTGAATAGGGTTTATTGCAAATTATCGCAGAGTTCAAATATCACAGGATATTAAAACATTCAAAGATCATAGATAGCAGAAATAGAAATGCAGAAAAGTAAATGACACAAGATATACCCAGCTTCGGCAAAATCCTGCCTAATGCTGCATTCCTAAGGTTTCTACTAGATGATAGAACATATCCCGCATACAAGACCATGTACACTTGCGAACCCCTCGCTCCTATTCTAACTCTACGCTCAAAACTCTAGACTGCTCTATATTCCCTAGACCAGATTTCGCCTAGTTTTACAGACACTAGTAAACTGCCAGTTAACACCCTAACTGGATTCCCCTAGAATTTTACAGACTCTAGAAACTGATTCAGAATGATTACAGATGGAGTATATAAAAAACACTACAAATCAAAATAAAAACTAAAAAGTAGAACCCCCCTTTTAAAAATAAACCAAACTAAGGCCTTCAAACAAAATTGTTCGGCCTATTCTTCTTTTATTTGCACCCAATGTCTTTCTCATTGAAATAATGGCGGCTGGAGAATTTGGCTAGGGTTTCTCTCTTTTATCCCAAACTGAATTCTTGGATGTTGATGGAATAAAACTCTGATGCTTGATTCTTCGATTGCTTTGCTCTTCCGATTTGGGATTGTTCTCTGGCTCGATCGAAACTATGATTTTTCTGAATTTTCTTGCTTTGAAATGCTTGAATTGATTTATTGGTTTCGACTGCCTATTGCCAATGGTGTAATGGTGTTTATATAGGATTTTAGAAATCCTAAAACCTCTTATTTCGTGATAATGACTTGCCCTAATTTGTTGAATTTGTAGCTGCCTTGATTGCTCGAATTTGCCCCTTTATGATTCTGGTCAATAGCTGATTATTGCTTGTCCATGAATGCTTGCCACATATATGTTTGTTCACACTCGATTTTGTAGCTGCCTTGATTGCTCGAATTTGCCCCTTTAATTTCCTGATACCATATGCGAACAAACTAAGCTTCAATCATGCTCTTTACTGATGACACAACTTTACTGATTTGTGAGATGAAAAACTAAAAAGATTTGATTTGTTTTATTCCATGTTGTCTTTGACTTGATTTTGGGGTCTAAAGTAGGAATGTTTTTATGTCCAGTATTTCAGCAAAACCTGGAAATATGAAATCTTGTCATGCTTGGAAATATTTATTTGATTGAAAATTGTTGCCAAATACATTTCTTCATCTCTGGAAATATTTAAATGTTTTGGCTAACACTGGAAATCAACTTCTTGTCCATAATCAATTTGTCCACTACCTTAAATGTAAAATATGTTTCAGGAAGAAAAAAATCAGCATTCCATATACATATATTGTTGAAATCTTGTATGCTTGCTTCTTGAATTCCTTTTAAAAGCTTGCCAAATTTGTATTTCCAAGATTGATACAGTCTAAAACAAAACTGTTTTAATGACCAAAAAAATGTTTGCAGAAAATCAACTCTTTGCCAAAAAATAAGGGGTTAAATTCAGGAAAGAATTAATTGCTTTCCTTGGTTGATTTCTATAGGTCATTCGAATTTATCCCTGCCATTGTATATTTGGAAAAAATTGAATGATTTAAACATTTCCAATTTCTGGAAACACATAAACCAGTCACACTTTGTCAAAAATGAATTCAACATTACTATGCATTGTTGTGTGCCACTTTAAAGTTATGCTCTGCACCATTCACCTTGTACATGTGTATGCACACATTATCCTTGTCATGACCACACTTACACAAAACTGGAAACATCTTGAATTGCAAACTTTGCTTCTTTCCCCAAAAGAAATGATCATTGAAAATGTTAAAATGAAACTTCCTTTGTATACTTTCTGAATTGCTCGTACACATATTTGTGTAAACCTTCCATGTTTTTCACTGGTCCATTATTTTGTACTTGCTTGACCATACTTGATCATACTGGTTCATGTTGACTTGAGGTATCACCCTAACATGATGTTGCATGCATGCTTGTTGGCTTATCCTCTGCATGTATGTTCCTACAAAATAAAAATGTTTTCTAAGTTAGATTATGCATGTGCTAGATTTTTCAAACCAGGAAACTGCTTTTTGATTGTGTATTATTGCACCATGCAATTATGAATACGTGCATGATAAAAAAGATGTTTTATCCAAATCTTTTCTTGTCAAATTTTACATTTGCCAAGGTTGCAAGCTTAATCTCTTTCCTTCTTTTGAACCTGTGACTTTTCTTTTCAAATTTCTAAAGAGATTCCCTTTTTTTTTACCCATTTGAACATGAAAAGAATTCTTTGTTGCTCCACTGATCCTCTGCATGTATATTTTCATCAAATTAGTTCACTTGAGCCTTGCATGTTGATGCATGTTGTACACTGTTGCTTTTGGCCTTTTTTTTAATATCTTGCTTGAAATGAAGATCGCTTTGTAGTTGCCAAATTTTCACATGTTCAAAAAATAATAATTGAAACATGCCCTTTTTCACTGTTGTACACTTGTGAACATCACCTGCTTGCATACTTGGTTTCTTGCTTTGTTCTTTGGCTTGATAATTTGTATTAGTATCATTGTGAGCTACTTGGACAGAAAAAAAATGTTGTTCCTCCTTTTTTGTGTTCCATAATTGTAATGTGAATGAGTGAAATGCTGTAGTGAGACAATGACTATATTTGTGATGAGCGTTTGTAGCGAGGAACAAATGTATAGAATGAGAAAAAATTGTACTGATATTTGTAATAAACAAATTTGATTGAAATAAAATATTATTTTATTGTGTTCAAACAAATTTATCTATCGTATTCAGTTTATATACAAGTACAATATCATGTGAACGAATATAAAACGTGAAATATTAGTGAAGTGTACAAATAGTGGAGTTGTAAAACTGTACTATTTGAAAATTGAAATAAAATATTATATTTAAACAAAATACTGTGTAAATATCTGAATGTCTGTACAGTTGTATTTTGTTTGAATATAAATAATATATTCCTATCTGTGATGATATATGAAAACAGTACAGTAACAAACACATTTAAAATAATAAATATTTGGTTGTTATCATCAAACAAAAATCATATAATTGTGTATACAACACCGTTATATACAACAATCTCCCCCTTTTGATGATGACAAACAAATATAAGTTTTTGAGCCTAATAAATGTGTTTGACAGTGAATACTGAACTCCCCCTATTTATTAGCTCCCCCTACAGCAAAAAAAACTCCCCCTATAACTGTGCATGAGTGAAAAAATTTGAATAATAATGAATTTTCAAAATTAAAAATATTTATAAAATATTCACTCATAAATCAAAATCTCAACCCATTCTCCCCCTTTTGTTATCATCAAAAGGATATAGAATTTAAAATATAGATGATAAATGACTAACAAATACAATATCAGCTTAAGAGGAAGAACGGTCATCATAAATCTCAATCAATCAAACAAAAATCATAATAAACTAAGAACTGGTGGCATATTTCACATAGTAGAGAATGACGGATTTACGATGAATTTTATATAAAATGAAGAGATTTACAAAAATATGATTTCCAATTATTTTGTAAAATTTAGCACAAAAACAGTGATGGATTTGGACTATAGTTAATAATTCAATTTAAGTGACAAATTCGTATAATCTCAAATCCCAATAGCTATCAATCAACAAATCATAATACTTCATAAGATTTCAACACATTTCACATATTAGAAAGATGGATTGATAGGCTAGTTTTTGTACACCAAGGAGAATTTCAGATTAATTTCAATTTATAGCACAATATTTCCTTTTTCTTTTTCTTTTATTTAAGAGCACACTGACCACGCATAACCAGAGCTTGGATTTTTAAATGAGGTCAGTCGCAGCTTAAATTATAAGTTGTCTTATGACCATGCATGACCAGAGCTTGGATTTTTAAATGAGGTCAGTCGCAGCTTAAATTATAAGTTGTCTTATGACCATGCATGACCAGAGCTTGGATTTTTAAATGAGGTTTGAGACACACTTATGTATTAATTATATATTTATCGTTTTCAGCTTCAAAAGAAAAAACTCCTCGGTATATACAACCAATATGAATGATAGAAATGTGGTAGGTACAGAAATGGACTATGAAATAAATTTCTAAATTAATTATATTATGAAATATGCTCGACTGTACCGGGATCATTGAAAATTTTCAATTATCACTAATTCTGAAAAATAACATAGTCCAATTTCTATTACAAATATCTTCACTGTTTATTTAAAAAGTTTTTTTTAAATCTTAAACTCTCCACATTAATATAAAAAACATGACGGATGACAGAATAATGGTAGATAAAGAAGAAGGTCGTGAAATAATTGCCAATTCAAAGATATTATAATAATTATTCAACCATCATGAAAATCTAAATAAAATCTCCTCTTGATGTGAAATATACTGCAGTCACAATTCATCACAGTTTCAAAATCTAATAATAATTTTGATGAATTAAAAATATAGTTCGATTTGGATGTTGATTTCAATTTCTGAATGAATAGTCAATAAATAATTTTAAAATTGAAAATCAATTACAAGAGGGATTTGAAAGATCTATACAAGACATGAGAGATTAAAAATATATACAGCAAAACAAATTCAGTACCTCCACTTTATGTCTCTATTAATGAGGATTGTAACAAGACACTGGAGACAAATAAGGATATCACAAACAAAAGAATTTTAAGCACAAAGCCCAAATAGACAAGACTAACAAATCAGGCTTTTTTTATCAGAGCAGCAAACAGTTTTTCTCAAAACAAGCAGTCATTTAAAGCATTTTTCAAATCAAGATCTTATAATCAGAACAACATGATAACCAATTTTAAAGCAGACTTGTCAAGATGATGGTCACATAAGATGATTCATGATCCAAGATTAAAATACAGTTTATTTGAAATCATTTGAGAAATATAAAACTCTTAAGATTCAGTGAATCAGTCACACTAGAATGTAAATTTCAGATTCATGATATGTGTGTGATTCAATAAATCAATAACTTCAAATGATTTTAAACAAACATATATTCAAATCAAATAATCATGAAATACCAATAAATTTCAAGACCCAAATTTTTCAAGGAATTTTTCAAAACAATTTCTGAAAAGCACATGAGTAATTTCAGATCATTTACATCAAACTTAAGAGATATTCATGATCTAGAAAATTAAAAAATAATTTATTTGAAATCACTTGAATCAATGTCAAGTTTTGAGATATAATAAATCAGTCACACAAGATTGAGAATTTCAAATTTAAGAGGTATGTGAGATTCAGAATATCAAGTATTTCAGATGATTTCAAACAAACAGATTTCAACCATAAAATGATCATGAATATAAGAAGAATTTCTAGATCTATCACTGTAATTCAAGACATTTCAAAATATCCAAGCCAATTTGAAAAACAATGAAATTTTCACAAATGAGAAGTAGTAGTGTGCTGTAATGACTATAATATTTCAAGCTTTTCTAAAATGAATTAGATGAAACTCAAAACAGCAGAGGTGTGTGAATTTTCATTTAATTTTCAGATCTTCAAAAATTTAGAATTCACATTAACAGTGTTCAAGATATAACAAGAATACATCAACACTGTTATGAATTCAGAAAACAGAAAATAAACTTCAAAACAATTGCAGAAATTTACAAATTTATATTCAAGATCTGAAAAAGACTAAAACATCATATTTTCATTCAAGTGAAGCGCATTTCCAGAAAATCAAGAGTTATGCAATTGGAAGTTAATGAAGCCCAAAAGAAGTTACAATGATATAACAGTGACAAATCAAAACAGAAAGCAAAGAAAAATAAACAAAAGGGACAGAAGGAGAAATAAACAAAGAAAATAAAGACAGAGAATATTCACAAAAGTGAGTTTAGAGATCATACCAGAATCCAATGTAAATCAAAATCTCTAACTCAACAAATCTTGGCCAAGGAACTATAAAGAATACAGAAATATAGAACAGCTTGAAATCAATCTCTTTTCAGCACAGCAGTTCCTCAACCTTCTTCGGTACCTGACAGTTGAAAGGATCGAGTGGTCTAACAAAATTTGTAAAACCACTCATAGTTTTGTTAACATCTTTCAGTACCCAAACTTGTTTGTATAACAATCCATTTGAATCTACCTTTGTGCCTTTGGTAACCCAAACATGTTTAGTTTTTCCAAAAATCATTTTATTTCTTTTTGGGGTCCACAACTGTTCAACTGGATTGTTATCAAACCAATTCTTATCTCGTTTGTGATTTAAAAACCTTTTGGAATTTTCACAATTCAAATTTTCAGAATGACCCATCTTGAAGCAGTTTGAAGGATTTTTAAAATCACATGAGCTCAAAAAATCATTTCCTTTCCCAAAACCAATACCCTTTTTATTTCCTGAAAATTGTTGATTTTTCAACAACATATTTAAAGATTTTTCTCCGTTAGAGAATTTGATTAGAGTTAATTCAAGTTGTTGAATTTTAGATTTAAGGTCAGAATTCTCTTTCATTAGATTCGAACAACGATTAATGCTAATCTTTCTCTTTTCAGTATCTTTCTGTTTCAAAATCAAATTTTCATTTTCGAGGAACTTGATTTTGGTCTTGGATTCAAGAATCTCATATTCAAAATTAATAAGTTTTTCAAATTCAACTTTCTTGAAATTTTCAATCTCTTTTTCAAGCTCATTTAAAATCAAATCACTTTTCAACAAGCTTTCTTTTTCAGCAATTTCATGTTTGGAATTTTTGATGGCCTTAAAATTATTAAACTCTTTTTGCAAAGAATTGTTTGAATCTTTTAACTCAACCTCGTTATCTTTTAAAATCAAAATTTCCTCTTTAAGCCTTTGAATATTTTTAATGAGATGAACGACGTCAGTTTTCAACTTCAAACAACTTTCACAGTTAGAACTTTCTAATTTCACGACATTTGTAACTTCTGATTCCAAACAGTTAATTTTGCTAAATAACTCGTGATTTTTAGATTTTAAAGATTTATTTTTACGATGGATTTTATCAATGATTTTTGTCAAATCAGTACATATATAAACCAAATATTCATATGAGAAGCTTTCAGTTTCATCGTCTGTTGAGTCTCTATCGTCTGATCTACTTGAATTTTCATCTGTTTCTTCTTCCGAGCATAGATCCGAATCTGAGTTGATCTTTTTGGGTTTTGAGCTGTTTTTGTCAATTTTTCCATACCTCGTATTGAGAGTATTCCATATTTCCTGCGCAGTTAAACAATGGGAGATAAGGCCATACTGAACATCATCAATATGGGAATATAAGATATGTATAGCATGATTATTAAAACATTTATCTTCCTTATCATAACCATTAATAACATCATCCCAACATTTAAAATTAACAGTAAAAAGGATTCCATTTCTGACTTCCAATTTGAAAAATCTGAACCATTAAAAATAGATGTAATGCGACTGGACTGACTCTCTAAGGACTGACAACTAGAATGACCCATGACTCTAGAGTTAAAGAAATAACCTGCTCTGATACCACTTGTTGGATCTAGATTAACCCTAGAGAGGGGTGAATAGGGCTTATTGCAAATTATCGCAGAGTTCAAATATCACAGGATATTAAAACATTCAAAGATCATAGATAGCAGAAATAGAAATGCAGAAAAGTAAATGACACAAGATATACCCAGCTTCGGCAAAATCCTGCCTACTGCTGCATTCCTAAGGTTTCTACTAGATGATAGAACAGATCCCGCATACAAGACCATGTACACTTGCGAACCCCTCGCTCCTATTCTAACTCTACGCTCAAAACTCTAGACTGGTCTATATTCCCTAGACCAGATTTCCCCTAGTTTTACAGACACTAGTAAACTGCCAGTTAACACCCTAACTGGATTCCCCTAGAATTTTACAGACTCTAGAAACTGATTCAGAATGATTACAGATGGAGTATATATAAAAAAAAAACAAATCAAAATAAAAACTAAAAAGTAAAACCCTCCTTTTAAAAATAAACCAAACTAAGGCCTTCAAACAAAATTGGTCGACCTATTCTTCTTTTATTTGCACCCAATGTCTTTCTCATTGAAACAATGGCAGCTGGAGAATTTGGCTAGGGTTTCTCTCTTTTATCCCAAACTGAATTCTTGGATGTTGATGGAATAAAACTCTGATGCTTGATTCTTCGATTGCTTTGCTCGTCCGATTTGGGATTGTTCTCTGGCTCGATCGAAACTATGATTTTTCTGAATTTTCTTGCTTTAAAATGCTTGAATTGATTTATTGGTTTCGACTGCCTATTGCCAATGGTGTAATGGTGTTTATATAGGATTTTAGAAATCCTAAAACCTCTTATTTCGTGATAATGACTTGCCCTAATTTGTTGAATTTGTAGCTGCCTTGATTGCTCGAATTTGCCCCTTTATGATTCTGGTCAATAGCTGATTATTGCTTGTCCATGAATGCTTGCCACATATATGTTTGTTCAAACTCGATTTTGTAGCTGCCTTGATTGCTCGAATTTGCCCCTTTAATTTCCTGATACCATATGCGAACAAACTAAGCTTCAATCATGCTCTTTACTGATGACACAACTTTACTGATTTGTGAGATGAAAAACTAAAAAGATTTGATTTGTTTTATTCCATGCTGTCTTTGACTTGATTTTGTGGTCTAAAGTAGGAATGTTTTTATGTCCACTATTTCAGCAAAACCTGGAAATATGAAATCTTGTCATGCATGGAAATATTTATTTGATTGAAAATTGTTGCCAAATACATTTCTTCATTTCTGGAAATATTTAAATGTTTTGGCTAACACTGGAAATCAACTTCTTGTCCATAATCAATTTGTCCACTACCTTAAATGTAAAATATGTTTCAGAAAGAAAAAAAATTAGCATTCCATATACATATATTGTTGAAATCTTGTATGTTTGCTTCTTGAATGCCTTTTAAAAGCTTGCCAAATTTGTATTTCCAAGATTGATATAGTCTAAAACAAAACTGTTTTAATGACCAAAAAATGTTTGCAGAAAATCATCTCTTTGCCAAAAAATAAGGGGTTGAATTCAGGAAAGAATTAATTGCTTTCCTTGGTTGATTTCTATAGTTCATTCGAATTTATCCCTGCCATTGTATATTTGGAGAAAATTGAATGATTTAAACATTTCCAATTTCTGGAAACACATAAACCAGTCACACTTTGTAAAAAATGAATTCAACATTACTATGCATTGTTGTGTGCCACTTTAAAGTTATGCTTTGCACCATTCACCTTGTACATGTGTATGCACACATTATCCTTGTCATGACCACACTTACACAAAACTGGAAACATCTTGAATTGCAAACTTTACTTCTTTCCCCAAAAGAAATTATCATTGAAAATGTTAAAATGAAACTTCCCTTGTATACTTTCTGAATTGCTCGTACACATATTTGTGTAAACCTTCCATGTTTTTCACTGGTCCATTATTTTGTACTTGCTTGACCATACTTGATCATACTGGTTCATGTTGACTTGAGGTATCACCCTAACATGATGTTGCATGCATGCTTGTTGGCTTATCCTCTGCATGTATGTTCCTACAAAATAAAAATGTTTTCTAAGTTAGATTCTGCATGTGCTAGATTTTTCAAACCAAGAAACTGCTTTTTGATTGTGTATTACTGCACCATGCAATTATGAATACGTGCATGATAAAAAGGATGTTTTATCCAAATCTTTTCTTGTCAAATTTTACATTTGCCAAGGTTGCAAGCTTAATCTCTTTCCTTCTTTTGAACCTGTGACTTTTCTTTTCAAATTTCTAAAGAGATTCCCTTTTTTTTTACCCATTTGAACATGAAAAGAATTCTTTGTTGCTCCACTGAACCTCTGCATGTATATTTTCATCAAATTAGTTCACTTGAGCCTTGCATGTTGATGCATGTTGTACACTGTTGCTTTTGGCCTTTTTTTTAACATCTTGCTTGAAATGAAGATCGCTTTGTAGTTGCCAAATTTTCACATGTTCAAAAAATAATAATTGAAACATGCCCTTTTTCACTGTTGTACACTTGTGAACATCACCTGCTTGCATACTTGGTTTCTTGCTTTGTTCTTTGGCTTGATAATTTGTATTAGTATCATTGTGAGCTACTTGGACAGAAAAAAAATGTTGTTCCTCCTTTTTTGTGTTCCATAATTGTAATGTGAATGAGTGAAATGCTGTAGTGAGACAATGACTATATTTGTGGTGAGCGTTTGTAGCGAGGAACAAATGTATAGAATGAGAAAAAATTGTACTGATATTTGTAATAAACAAATTTGATTGAAATAAAATATTATTTTATTGTGTTCAAACAAATTTATCTATCGTATTCAGTTTATATACAAGTACAATATCATGTGAACGAATATGAAATGTGAAATATTAGTGAAGTGTACAAATAGTGGAGTTGTAAAACTGTACTATTTGAAAATTGAAATAAAATATTATATTTAAACAAAATACTGTGTAAATATCTGAATGTCTGTACAGTTGTATTTTGTTTGAATATAAATAATATATTCCTATCTGTGATGATATATGAAAACAGTACAGTAACAAACACATTTAAAATAATAAATATTTGGTTGTTATCATCAAACAAAAATCATATAATTGTGTATACAACACCGTTATATACAACACTTTTATGCCCCTTTTTCACCTTCAGCACCTGTTCTTAAAGCTAATAAAGATTTTATTAACCTACAGTAAAGTGATTTACAAGCTAAAACCAAAATTAAGATAAAATCATGGTTCTAAAGAGATTACCTAATCTAACACTTGTTTGTATACTTGATTTTCTCTTTGGATTGAATTAGAGAGCTTGGTTCTGATTTAGCAAGAAGTTGGTCATTATTTTGTTATACTATAAAAATGAGAGGAAGGGGAAAGTATTTGTAGAGAAAGCTACGTTCCGTTTTCTCCAAAATTCTCCCTTCCTAATTACTACTTAATATACCTAATTAGGTTTTAGGAGGGTGATTACGGGCTTCCTAAAACTTGTGCTAATTAAATAACCATATCAACACAAGTTTATGCCATTTCCCTCCTTAACCCAATTTTTAAGGTTCCAACTTGAAAATTTTATGTTAGCTCACTTTACAAAAAATATTAATTTTTTTTAACACATTTCAACAACTTTTATTTATTATTTTTAACTTATTTATACTCAAATTTACTATTTATCCAAAAATTAACATTTTACATTCGCTTTGAACACAATGAACATTTTCAAAGTTTAAAATGTTCAAACACCCAATTTTAACCCAAATAAATTACCAAGAGCAAAATGTTTATTATTACGCATATATGAATATTTTTCAATAATATTAATATGTTTTATTATTTATTTCTACAAAAGTTCTACTCGAAATTCATGGTTTCCACTAAAATTCACTATTCTCTTATTTATTGCAATTTAATTCAATAAACTCTTAGAAATTATATAAATTCCTATTTATTGACAGTTTCACACATTATATAGTTTTAAAAACTTTATTTTATCATTTCCCAGCTTTATTTACACAACTATTGAGTATCTAAACTCAATTAATTTTCAAATTTCCAACTTGACACTTCATATTGAAAATATATTTCTACTTAAATATTGTTTGACAATCAATATTTTGTAGTTTCAATATTCATCTAAACCATCAAAAAATAATTTACAAATACGAATTGAAATAAATTGTCTTATTATGCCAAATGTATTTAATTTATTATGACACACAATTATATAAATCACCAATTCTTTATTTTCACATCTTAAATTATTAAGAGTTAGGATCCCGAACTCGTATTTTATACTTCTTTGTTTTAGAATTATAAAATACATTATATGGTTTAACCCAAAGACCAAAAAATCTAAATTGTTACAGACTCCCCCCAAATAAATTGTGTCCTTGCAATTTTACTCAAGATAATTTATTTACATTTTCAAATTCTAACCACACATCTGAAATTCATTTAGTTAGGAAGTTTTAATTTTGGTAACCAAACAAATACTGTTTGAAGCTTTCTATAGTTTACCTAACTTATATAAATTGCAACACTTAAAATTTTAAACTTTAATCACTCAACTGCAAAAAGGTTATTACTCTTATTCCACATAAGATACACATACAGTTTAATTTATTGCAACATATCTTTCGTGTAGCACATATTGTAGTACACTCTCATCATTTTTTTTAGATAATAAACGCTCTCATGTTATCAAAATTCGTCTAAATTTTCCAAATAATGGTTGCTGCTTTGATTATAATATCAAACAACCTGGCCTTTCACCCTTTTTAGCATCAAATTGATGGCTGCAACCGTCTTTTAAACCCAAGATGAGAGTGTGCATTTCAAACATAATGCTCATTTTTTTTATAGCTATCCATTAACAACAGCTTTTATACCCAAAATACTTTATATTTATTCAGCTGAGTCTTTTTCAAAACACAAATTTTTAGCTGATAACTCTTCTATTTGTTTTGAATAATATTAAACCACCAATATTATAACAATTTTCCTCTTTATTTTGCTGCAAAGTCGATATAATATCACTATCGTCTCGCCAACTTTACTATAATTCTCGTCTCATACAGTGGTTTAACATTATTCTCGCATAAATATTTTACACTATTTTTTTATAAAGTTTTATTACACAAAATATTATGCTTGATCGTCTCGTATGAGTGTTTAAGAAACTCTTATCGATATCGTTGATCAGATGTATCAATCAAAACTCTTAAAATACCGAACGAACAAATCAACACAATATATAAGCACTGATTTTCAGATCACACATGGTTTTCTCTATTATTTATTATAACAAACACATTCTTGCTTTATTTTAAATAAAAACTACCCAGCACTAATTTTCACTAATAATCAATTGATTTATATTCATTAGTCAATTAACTCTTAACAAAAAATTTAATTATCAATATTTATTATCCTTCAGTCTCGCTTACAGATTTATTAGTTTTAGCATATCCAAAACAATTCACTTGTTTCCGCTGTGCAACTCTGATTTATTTTCAAATTAGCATTCTTTTACCTCAACACAAATTTCACTTATATTCCTTTGGAATTAATGCATTTACCAATTCAGTTTTGTCTTATAAAACTCGAAAACAACTAGACACAAGAGGATAGGATTTAATTTTCATTAAAAAGTTTAAACCTAAGGTTTAAGCACTAAAAGGATTTATCAAGACAGAGATTCCTATTAGGTAAACTACAGATGATAGGATACAAATCATGGAATACTACAGAATGAAATATATTCCTTGGCATATTCTGAAAGCTTGGATTACATAAGGCTTAAATAATAAGGAACATCGGTTAAGGATAAAATGGAAGTGATAAAAGCAGACATAAGCATTATCGTGATAAAAGCAGACACAAGCGTTATCCTTCCATGTCGTAACACATGTACTATTCCGGTTTTGTTTTGTGTTTATCGTGCTTTGTTTTGAATTTTGCTCTTATACCAAAATGTATTGCTTCACTCCCAGGCCTACCCTAATAAAGAGCATTACTGAGTAATATTGTCTATTATAGTGGAAAATAGGGCCGGTTAAGAGCAACCACCCGTAATCATCTATTAAACGAATGTCGAATATGTCGATTGGGCATATAATTTTTCTTTCTTACTTCTAGTGGATCGACGTACTCAATTCATCTAATATAAAACTACGCTGTCTGAACATCATATTCAGAATAAACTACAACACATCACAGATAGTAGATCATGGAATATAATACATATAAGTACAGTAACAAATCACAACATATATATATTTGCAACATATTCAATTGGATTCACATAAACTATACACAAATTCAGCGTGTTTCAACAAAATAAATTCATGAATGAAAAGTATACACCACTAGAGATCTAAGATGATAGTCCAAGAAATATAGTCTAAGATGGATCCACTAACCTCAAATCAACAATAAGCTATATCCTAAATAACTTGGTCTGATCTGCATAATGAATACATAGGTCAGTCTAACTTGAATAAGATTACCATTCTATGATGAAGAGAAGATAATATTCACTAAGGTAAATATTCCTTTATGTCATAAAAAAAAAGTGTAATACAGGATTTCCACAAGTCATAAGAGGTAGCACACAAGGTTACACTAAGAAAGTACACAAAGAATGGTAATTTCACTTGACATATTTTTTCAACAAAGGTAACATAAGGAATATCACATGAAACCACAAGAATGGAACCACAAAAGCCACAAGAATCATAGAAACTCAAGAACTCTGCTTGGAGTTCAAAATCACAGAAACGAAATCAACGTATACACATGAAAATCTTCAAATAGCTCATAGCTAGGTATATATATAACAATTGTCATCTAAAAATGGTGAAATCATCAACAAACACAAAAATATAGAAAACAACATGATTTTGTATCAGACAATATGATTGGCAAGTACTTGCACATGCTAAAATATGGTGGCTTGAAGCCACGCTAGTACTACTATCAATATGAAAGGTACCTTATAACTTGATTGAATTGTCATAATACACGGTTGACCCAAAGGTCGAACAACATGATTTACCCAAAGGTCGTACAACATGATTGACCTGAAGGTCTAGTACTAGAAAAAATAACATGAATGTGTCACAAACTCTCAAATAGTAACGCAAATAGTGGTAACTATACATCTCATACCACACGTTCTCACTACTGATTTACTAACCGCAAGTCGGTTACATGCTAGAAAACACAAGAAAATGCAGGAAAATACAAGAAACAACAACTTTAGTTAGACAAGACTGGAGTTAACCGATCTTATATGCTTTCGTGTCCCATACCACGAGGTTTACGACATGGTTTAATCACCATCACGCCTTCTCGAAGGGTGCAAAAAACATTTGTTTTATATATTAAAATACTTAGCTTGAGAAAACGAGTTTTTTTATAAAATATTTTGGAAACAGAGAGTACTTTCTTTGCAAATGATACATATACACACACACACACACACACACACACATATATATATATATATATATATATATATATATATGTACACACACACACACACGACATATATATTGAAAATGGCGACTACTCATGTCTATGGGGTCCAGAACCCTAAAAATACTTCTGCGGTGGCAGATTAAGGATGGAAAGAAGTAAGGGAAATAAAGGTTGGTAGGTGGCGCCAGCTTCTTCAAACACGAACCATAGAAATCATTCTACTCAAGGATTAAGCACAAATCGTCAAACTCCCAAAGATAGCATGGCCGAATCAGCATTTTAATTGTAACTGTTCATGCACATGGGATGCTCTTATAGGTAAAATGAAAATTAACAGCGATGTGGAGAAATTTGATGCAACAGTGGATCAGGTGAATTTGTGGTACTGGACGACAAAGTGTTAAAACTGGCTGGATCTATGTAGGGTAATGTTATTTATGTTTATCAGGTGAGCAAAAGACCTTATTATGTTCATTTAAATGCATATATTCGAAGGGAATGGAAACCAACAGGTAAATTGGATGTTTTGTGTGTGAAAATGGCTTTTATCTTATCAAATTTGATAAAGAAGATGATTGTAAAAAGGTGCTAGACATTGGTACTCGGTTCATGGACAACAAATTTATGTCTATCGAAAAATGGGAACCTAACTTGAGGTTGGAGAGGGACATGTTAGAGTCCCGTCCGATTTTGATTAGAATTCTTAGCCTAGATTTATCTCTTTGGAATTCCAGAGGAAATATTAAACTAGCTACTCTAGTGGGTGTACCCCTAGCTATGGATGATAACACTAGAAATATCAAAAGGTTAAAGCTTTCTAGTGTATTAGTTGATATCAAAGAGAGTGATGAACTTAAAAAGCCACTACATGCCAAGGATGGTAAAGGTAACGTCTATGTGCAAGACATAGAATATGAGTTTGTGCCACCCAAGTGCAATAGTTGTGTGTGTTCTGGCCATTCTGATGACCAATGCAAAGTAACAGCCAAACCAATTAAGCAAGTTTGGAAGGAGAAAGGTAAAGCTGTAGTTAGTGATACATATATACAAATAGATAAACAAGACAAAATGATGGAACTTATCAATGAAGCTTCCACATCACTAACTGTAGAACCCCTTGTAGAACCCCTAATAGTTACTAGTTATAATGTACAATCAGTTTCCAGTCAGAGTATCCCGGTCACAGCCCAGGTGTTGGACCAGGAGAAGATGGCCCTTGAACTTGTGACTGAAAAGGCCCAAGAATAGCAGGATTCAACCCAAGCAAATATAACATCACCAGAGAAGCAAAACCCTGAAGAACCCCAAAATCATAACGAGATAGATGATATGGAAGTTACTTCAAACGGCAAAACTTCATATAAAAAGTACTCCAAACCTAATGAAAAGTATGACTCTCAGTTTACAAAAAAATAAAGGCATGACGACCAACGTGCAGGAAGCCCCTCCTAGGAAGTGAGGAGTAAATCTGAATCTTCCAAATGTCTATCCTAAGTTGGAATGTGAGAGTTCAAAATAATGATGCTCGAAAATTAGACCTCTATAATATAAGAAGGAATTTATATCCTTTTATTTTGAGCATTTTGGAAAAATAAGTTTAATGATGAAAATATGAAGTATTTTGAAGCGACCATGGGTGATGAATGGGTTTCGACTAATAATAATGACATGGGTGACTGTAATGTCCTGTATTTCTGATAGCCAAATATTTAAATTAATTTATTATTTTAAATATTATATTTGGAATATTAATGGATTTTAATATTGAATTGGTAATTCAAAATGAAGTTTGAATGTTATAATTTATATTTAAATTAAAACGAGCTCGAAATGGCGCTGTAGTTCGTAATATTGAGTTTTGAACTTTAACTGGATATACAGAATCCGTTTTAAGTCGGATTTCTGTGAAACAAGAAAAGTTGGAATCTTGTTGATTATAATTTACATATGGAAGAGAAAATTCCAAATTTTGCGTTATAAATTGTTAGTTATATCCAATTCAAAATTTAAATTAGTCGCTATGGATAATCGTTATTGAAATATAACGTTTAAAAAGCGTTTTAATATAATTTGGATACTATTTTAACCCGAATTGAAAATACTAAGTTGTATAATTTATATTTGAAGTTGTATATATTATTCTACTTGGATATTTTTAATAATAATAATTTATTATTATTTAATTGAATTAATTTGAAATTTAATTAATATTTTATCGATATTTTTATAGTTTTAAAAATAGCCATTTTGCAAACGGTCTCCGTTCTCGATGAAATTAGTTTCGTTGGAACCGTATCGTTAAATTATTGTAAGAAAATCAAATTTTGTGGAAAACGGGTTTCGTATATGACTTCGGTGGCAAAAAATGCCTTTGTTTCTATTTAATTGTCTAGACAATTTAGACATGGGTAACTTTAAATGAATAAACGACTAGCCAAACTAACTCCAAATTTAATGAAACAAATTTCATTGGATCCATAAGGAAGAGGTCTAGTAAAACATAAAGGTTTCTTTTTTTTCCTGTAATTATAGGAATTTTAAATGCTTGATTTTTCATCGATAATTATAAAGGGCTTTTCACAAACGACCTCGGAATTGAACGAAACTTGTCCCATTGGTTCCGGATTTTTTTTTTAAATGCTAGGATTACATTTGATTGTCAAAAATAGAGATCACACGATGGTGTTTTGAGACAATACTTCACGGTAAAGTTTCCTTAATTATAATATTATATATTTTCCCAACACTATATATAACCCCTCTTAACCCTAAATTCCGTCAAACTGGACATTGCGTGGTCAAAATTTGGAGCTGCCGCTGCTTCCTTTCTTCTAACAGTATAACGCAAGATAAAAAAATCGAAAACAAATGAGAACAAAAATCCTAAAATCTCAACATAAATTTCTTTGAATTCTTGAGACTCTGGGCTTCTTACTGATGCTATTACTACTTGGTACGACAACTGTTTTGGAGCTGCGTTTCAGCAGCACTAGAATTCCATTTCCACTTCGAATTCATAGGGTATGTGTTCTCGATGGATGTTGGGTTGAAGGCTATCATGGTGAGGGTTTGAATGGTGTTCCGGCGGACTGTGTTTGGCAAATGGTGACCGGAATTGTGACGGAGGCGCGGCCGACTTTGTGGGGAACTACTGTCAGGAGGTGATGCTGAGTGGGACGGTGTTTTGGGTAACGGCGGAGGAGCTTACAGCGTGTTGATCACCAGTCACTGATGGGCTTCGGGTGGCCTAAAATGCATGCGGTGGTGAGTACTTGAAGGTGAGCTGGAACTTGAAACTGCGTGTGTGAAGAAACAGGATGGAGTAAAGGTGGTCAGACAAAATCAGTGTAGATTTGTTTGCACAACAGCCTCGTAGAACAGTAACTGATTTGTTTGCACAACAAATCAGTGTAGATTTTCACTTTCGAAATAAATAACTGCTCGAAATTTTCTGTAAGAATAATTTAATGGCGGAGGAGAAAAAAATATTTTTTTTCTGTACTAATCTCGTCTACAACTGAAGATATTATATAGACAGGGATTAGGGTTAATCGAAAATACTGGGCTGTAGGAGAAAATAGGATCTGCTGAAATACGAGGTCAAAAGTTTACCGCTTCATGATAAAGTCGGCTCAGAATTATTTTTCATAAAAACGGTTTGAAAAAGTCAAGGTTTTTTTGGTCCAGAAATATAAGTGTCTACACCACATAGCCAAGGCCCAAGCCCAAGGCCAAGCCCGAACCGGGCCGGGTCGGGTCGGTCGGTCGCGCGCGCGTGTGTGGTGTTCATGATACATGGTTTCCCTCCTCACAACAAATCATGCATTAGGAGTCCAAGGCCCCAACATGACTTCTTAGAAACAAGTATAAATACTTGCATCTTTCTTATAATCACATGATGTGGGACTATTCACATATAGGAGCCATTATACACTTATTTCTATATTTTAAATAATTCACATAAATTTCCAACAATCCCCCACTTGAATTTTTTAAAATATTATCGAGCAGTTTCTAAAAACATAAGATTGTGCATAAACAAAGGTGTCATCCGACTTGAACCTTTGCATAGTGAGTAAGATTCAGTTTTTACTAGAGTGACACGTAGTCTTGAACTCTATTCCTGACATCAAACCACACACAACCTTTTCTATAGTGCAGTCAAATAAGCCCGTGCGTTTATGGCCATGCACGTCTATCCCAGTTTAGTGAACGCTCTAGAAGTTCTGCCCAAAACTCCATAGGAAACGGCCACATTTCCACATTCACACAGGTGAGTCTATCAAGAGTACTCCTGAAGGTAGGTACTCCACTCCAAATAGAGTATAGATCTCATTAAGAGTTTCTATTTACTCATTCTCTAATCACTTCAGGAATACATGCTTCTTAGTTTATTAAATAACATGTTCTACTTCTATCACTACACAACTTGTTTTTACCCATTGAACCTATTTCTTGGGATATCTAGTCATTTAGGTCGAATTACCATTGTGCGTGATTCCACAATCTCAGGGCAATAGTCCCATTCTTTTAGAATTATTATGAACTTTCTTTCTGGTCAGTCCTTTCGTCAAAGGATCTGCCAAATTATCATCACTTCATATGTGATGTTCTCTAACAATACTGTGCATACGACTGTCATTTCTTACCATTGTATTATCGGTTCTGTTTTTCTTTCAATAGTCATCAAATCTTTCATCACTATATATGTGATGTTCTTTTACAGTATTGTGCTTACGACGTCGTTTTCTACCGTTGTTATAACGGTTCTATACTTTTTGTAATAGCCGCGGAACTATCACAATCGATTACACCACTAGTGTCTATCTTTCCCGTATAGGGATCTCAACTAGCAGATTCTTTAGTTCTCTGCTTCTTCACTAGCTGTGGCTAATGCTTTTATCTCAATCACTATAGTATACTGTGTCAAGATATTATGTTTCTTAGATTTCCAAGAAATAGTTCTTTCAGCAATGCTAAATATATAGCCACTGGTCGCAATAGAATCATCAGGTAAAATATTCCAGTCAGCATCGGAATATCCTTCAAGTACAGCTTGAAACTTTTCATAATGTAATCCAAGGTTCATGGTTTGTTTAAGGTATCTCATGACCCTTTCAATAGCATGTCAGTGCTATATACTGGGTCTACTGGTAAATCTGCATAATAACCCCACGACATAGTCAATGTCAGGTCTAGTACATTCAGTGGCATACCGAAGGCTGCCAATGATGCTCGCAAAATCAGACTGTCTTACACCTTCATCAGTGTTCTTAAATAACTTTACACTGAGTATTCTCATTTTAATGAGATTGATCCAAAGAAAATCCCCTTTTTACCCAGTAATCTTAATACCAAGGATTACACTCACCTCACCTAGATCTTTCATATCAAAAATTGGCATTTAATAAGGATTCGACTGAGTTTATGGTATGAATGTTTGACCCAAAGATGAGTAGGTCATCTACATAAAGGCATACAATAGTGCAAACGTCATTCTCAGATTTGTAATAAATGCATTTGTCACATTTATTAACTTTAAAACCATGTGAAATTATTAAAGTTATCAAAAAAATTTATGTCATTGTTATGTGCTTGTTTTAAACCATATAATGGTATATCTAATTTGCATACTTTATGTTCTTGACTATGTACTACGAATCCTTCAGGCTGGTCCATATGAATTTCTTCTTCTAATTCACCGTTCAAAAATGCGATTTTAACATCCATTTGGTGTATTAATAAATTATGATTGGAAGCAAGTGAGATTAATACCCGGATGGATGTTATTCTAGTTACAGGTGAAAAAGTGTCGAAGAAATCTATATTTTCTTTTTCTCTAAAACCTTTAGCTACTAGTCGTGCTTTGTATTTATCAATAGTACCATCAGGTTTTAGCTTTCTTTTTAAGTACTCATTTACAGCCTATAGATTTACAACCAGAGGGTAAATATGTCAAATGCCAAGTCTTATTGGATTTCAAAGAATCCATCTCATAATTTATAGCCTCTTGCCAAAAATCGGCATCTAAAGAAGATAAGGCCTTTTGGAGGTTTAAGGGATCCTCCTCTATAGTAAAATCACAAAAATTCGAACCAAATTCGTTTACGGTTCTTGCTCTTTTACTTCTTCTAGGTTCAACTTCAGAACTTTTATTAAGTTATGTTCTAATAGGCGTACTTGATGTGCCCCCACTATTCCTTAATTTAAAAAGAAATTTCGTTTCATAAAAATTGGCATTTTGATTCAAATTATATTATGTGTATTTAGGTCATAAATTTTGTATGCTTTGCTATTAACAGCATAGCTTATAAATACACATTCGTATGATTTACTTGCCAATTTTATTCTCTTAGGGTCTGGAATGGAAACATATGCTAAGCAACCCCAAGTTCTAAAGTATGACATATTGGATTTATATTTCTCTAAATTTCATAAGGCGAAATTTTATTCTTAGATTTGGGGATTCTATTCAGAACATAACATACAGTCTATAAAATATCCCCCTACTAATGTTTTGCTGCACCAAAATTTAATAAAATGACAATTACTAATTCGGTAAAGGTCCTTTTTTTTAGCTTTACCTTCCATTTCAGGTGAAAATGGTGCAGTTCTCTTATGTACAATATATCACATAAAAAATCCAGAATAGAATTTGATTCATATTCTATTCCTCTATCACTATGTAGTCTCTTAATTTTCCTATTTGCTTGATTTCAATTTTGAATGTTTCAAACATATCAAAGGCATCACATCTTTAAGAATCAATGTCTTTCCAATCATATGTTTTATTTTCATATTACCAGTCTCTACAGCTTAAGTGGTGCGAGAATCTCACAACACACTTTCTAATCGTCAGCAACCATGTATATTGTGAATATATCACGATCATAGCAAACATGGCGAGAAACACCAATGTCTACCCACCAACCTCTGATTCACCAATAAGGCGAATCTCAGTAATCATAGCCGTAAGAGGCTCCTCAGTCAGGTTAGCCTGCGGTGCAGGGCCTGGCCTGTTCCAATACATTCGTGTCATATGATCTGGTTTTCTACAGTTGTATTATAGAATAACTGTCCAGAATCATTCATTTGGGTTGATTGCTGCTGTCATTTATGGTTTCCTTGCGGATTCCATTCTGTTATTTACTGGTCGGTTGTTGATGCTTCTTATTTTTTAGAGATGTTCATATGTTTGAGAATTTATATTTTCTCGTAGGAAAATATTCATAAACTCAGAGACTAACATAAATTATCCACATGTATGCAACAAAGGTGTTCTATATTCTATCTTTTCACTTGTATGCATATAAACTATGCCAATTTATTTGATGCAAAAAACCTATTCATCCAATTAATATCAATTCTTAAGGACATTATCAAATAACATACACATTCTATTAATGTCAAATTTTTAGTGACATTTCCCAATATCATATGTATTCTATTAATGTCAATTTTAATGACATTTCCATATAATCATATGCATTTCAAATGTATTGACCAATTATTTATTTTGGCCACTTCTTATCTTCCCAAAAATATATATAAATAAATGGAGAGATTTATGCATCATAATACAGTCTGAACATCGCAATTCATGCATTTCTACTTGCTCAACCTCGTGGTCATCACTTGACTGTGTAATTACATTTAACCATGTATATGTGCTTCGGCATTCACAACCAATTTAATCAGCATTGACAAAGCACATTACTGTATAAGTTATCATACTTCAAACGTCACATGGAGCAAAAGAAACGATAAAAAATTAAAACCATACCAGGCATTAAGTTGCAAGTAGGAAACAAGTTCTGAAGCTTTACTTGTCTTTATGACCGCACATCAGCTCTCTCAACTCAACTATCTCATCTTCACCGTACATGTATTTCTTCAGATCCAGGGTATACCTGAAAGCTCAATTAGGCCAAATTATTAGATCTGGGATCTTTAGTGAATATCGAGAGTGGTAGCTGCGGCCTGGTATGTACAGATAATCATAGAAATGAATACAGCAAACCCTAGACGGGTATCAGAAATGAGCGAGGTTGAAGATGTTTGGTCGTCGAATGTAAATGGGGCAGTCGAAGCCATTGTTTCACGGCTCGTCTTCAAATTTTTGGGAAACAATGGCTGAGTCGCGGACCAGGTCGCTCTCTTGAAGACGATTCGGCGATCTGGTCGGTGGTGCAAAACCAGTTCGTACTCTCGCCGCCGCCTCTAGGATAAAACAGCCTCGTAGAACAGTAACTGATTTGTTTGCACAACAAATCAGTGCAGATTTGCACTTTCGAAATAAATAACTGCTCGAAATTTTCTGTAAGAATAATTTAATGGCGGAGGAGAAAAAAAATATTTTTTTTCTGTACTAATCTCGTCTACAACTGAAGATAATATATAAACGGGGATTAGGGTTAATCGAAAATACTGGGCAGTAGGAGAAAATAGGATCTGCTGAAATACCGGATCAAAAGTTTACCGCTTCATGATAAAGTCGGCTCAGAAATATTTTTCATAAAAACGGTTTGAAAAAGTCAAGGTTTTTCTGGTCCAAAAATATAAGTCTCTACACCACATAGCCAAGGCCCAAGCCCAAGCCCAAGCCCAAGCCCGAACCGAACTGGGCCGGGCCGGGTCGGGTCGGTCGGTCGCGCGCGCGTGTGTGGTGTTCATGATACATGGTCTCCCTCCTCACAACAAAGCATGCATTGGGAGCCCAAGGCCCTAACATGACTTCTTAGAAATAAGTATAAATACTAGCATCTTTCTTATAATCCCATGATGTGGGACTATTCACATATAGGCGCCATCATACACTTATTTCTATATTTTAAATAATTCACATAAATTTCCAATAGAAACTGACATGGGTCGGCCACATTTGTTAAGACAAACGTAATTTATTAGATTAATTAATTGATTAAGTTAATAATTAGGATTTAAACTAGTTCAGTTTAAATTTTATAAAATGTTAAACTTGTATACTGTAGGATCGGGCAGAATTGATTTCAGCAAGCTCTACTGAGTAAAGAGGAGATACAGGAAAAATGAAAATATGAGGGGCCAATAATTTAGAATGTAATTAGTATGTAATAGTTAATTAAGAAGGTTATACTTGATAAACCATGAACTAAAATATTTATAACCTAATTGCTGTAGGTACTGGACGGAATGCAGTAGATGGAAATAAAGAGGTGGCTGGTCTCTGGAGAACTAAAAGTAATTTGTTATTATCATAAAAAGTGATCAAGTAATTTAAATACTTAATAAAATAGTGGTTAGCTTAAATTATTAATAATGTGTGCAAATATTATTAGAATGGGATGATTCAGGGTGCGTTAAGATCATCTTGACGC
Organism: Allium sativum; assembly: GCA_030737875.1. Classification (NCBI taxonomy): domain Eukaryota; kingdom Viridiplantae; phylum Streptophyta; class Magnoliopsida; order Asparagales; family Amaryllidaceae; genus Allium; species Allium sativum. The sequence continues at coordinate 573,129,755 of CM060909.1, read as the reverse complement.
GATCTATGTCATGGAACAGAAGTGAACGGAACTAGAATCAATTGTGATTTCGGTTAAATTAAACACTTGTTTAATTTAATTGAAACAAACTGGTTTAAACAACAAAATCAAATCAAGGTGAGTTAAACTCACTCAATTATCCCCACTTATATTTTATATAAGTTACTTTTATTTGTTTGTGTGTTATGGATGATTTTTATTGGAAGATTGTTGAATTATATATTCATATATTGACTGAAAAGTTAAGTTAAACATTCGTTTAACTTAATTAAATTAAAATCGTTAATTCTAACGATTGAATCCAATTGAGGTAAACCTCAGCGGTTACGTTTATAATAATATAAACATTATAAATAAATAATTAGATGTTTGAATTGTTGTTATTGGCCTATCATTGACAGTTACAGCACATTATTGACTATTATTATTAAACTATTTACTTCATCTATTTAGATGGAAAACGAATATTGATTGGCCATATTGACCTGAATGATTCATATTCAAGTAACACATTGTTTTGCAGGGAATTGACAGGTTAGAGGAATCCAACAGAATTCCTCAATGATATTGATAATATTTATAAATATGATTGGTTATGTTCATTTGATGTGAAATTGATTATATTTCACGGTTTTCTACTTCAGTGGATATTTGCCTCTTTAGTACCGTCGGTAAAAGAAAGATTTTTAACTCGATATTAAATCGATTGTGAAATGTTTTCAAAGTTATATTAATTTATATATATATATATATATATGTATGTATATTTGAAATACAGTTTGATTATGAATATACATATCAAAGTTTATTATACTGGGTTTATAATCATTTAAATTTATAGAGTTATAAGATATTATTAAATGAATACTAAACGATATAAACTTATAGTAAATCATATTAGAATGTGTAAATTGTTTGTAAAGGCCTTAATGGCCATCAAGTAAACTTAAATTGATTTCAAATTATTGAAATGAAATAATTGAATCGTGCATTTATAAGAATATATTAAAGAGATTTAGAAGTGATATTTTGTAATAAATGATTATTTTAAACAAACATTGTTTTAAATATACAAAATGTAATTGAATAACTTTTCGTGAATAAGATTAACGAATCGACAGGATTTGAAACAAGTATCGATTGGAAATGAGATTTCATGTTTTTAAATGAAATGGGAATCGAAATATGAATATGGATTCTAAAGTGGGATTGAGATTTATAAACAGGATTTGGGTGGAAATGACAAACAGGGATTTATAAAATGGATTTAAACCCGATAGCGGAAACAGATTGTAAAATCAAGATTTTAACAGGACATTCTAATATGAGTTGATTTATACGTTAAGGAGTGGTAAAATAAATTCCTTATATAACGGAATTGGATAAGTATAAATTGAGAAGTGGGAAATGATGTGAAATGGTTAAGATAAGTTTTATTCCAAGGTTCAAAATGTTGTATTCCAAAGTTCGAAATGGTTATTGAATGGAGATTTACTCTGAAGTTCGGAATATGATACTCAAAATTCGAAATGTTATGAAATCGAATTATAGGTCATCGTTAATGAATTGCAAATAGAATTTATAAATGAAGTTAAGTTTTGGAAATGGGGTTTGTAACAATTGTACAAACGATAAGTTGAACTATTTGATTAATAAACTGAAAATCCTTATAAAGAAGCGTTATATGATTTTTAGACAACAAATAAGTGTTGGGAATGAAGTGACAACGTTTGATAAATGGAAGTAAAAGGATTTGAAGATATAATCTATAACGTTTAATACAGAAGTTAAGTTAACTTATTTTGATTATTAAAATAAGAAGATCTATAAAAGATTACAAATTAAGATTTGAAAAGGGTTCATATAAGATGGTAAAGATATTTATATAAGATTTGCAAAGAATGTTATATATACAATTTTAATCAAATAATAGTGATCATTGTGAATGTTGGTAAAATATATTTAAAAGAGATATTAAAGAAATTTAAAAAGGATTCGAATTATATGTAATCGAGACCCGTGTATTATATTGTAAAGGATTTTAAGGTAATTAAGAGAATTAAATAAGAGTTTACTTAATCAATTAAGTAAACGTGTTGAGATTTTAAGTAGAGTTTTTAAAAGGAAAACATATGTAACACCCCACATCCGTTAGTATCACTCACAAAGGGAATGCACTAAGTTCTGTGAAGTATTATAGGTAAAAGATGCAGATAAATTACAAGACAGATAAATAAAGCAGCGGAAAAGTGAATAAAACTTTATTCCATTTATAAACAGCTTGTACAAAGATTGTTTTCCAACAACAAAGTATCTATCTTGTTTAACAAAATAAAGAAGCATAAATATACAATGATATTCCTCAATAAAACAATAGCCATCCATAGCGGTGGAAAAGAGAGTCCAAAGCAGCACATCAAAGAGTTTTCAAGCTTGGAAAGAGTAACAGGTCCATAAAAATCTGAGCTATTCCCTCCCTGACTACCTGGGGGGAAAACGGAAGAAAAGAAGACGAAAGAAAACATAGAGTCAGACATAAAGCCTGATAAGTCTAGTGGTGCTTCGGTATATGAATAAAGAAAAGGACATGACAGGCACAAACTGAAAATGGGAAAATACCATAAACTAAGGCAGAGTGGTTTAGAATCGAAATTGCTATCGCACCCCATACTAATCTCTGCACCACCTAACTAGTATCCCAACTAGTAATCTGTATAAAATGATAACGTGATCCCAGTCCCTGCAACTTCAGGCGCACATCTATTATTTATTACCTAGATTTAATATAGGGTTTTCTATCGAGCGTTCCCTAGATTCGACTAGGGTTTATGCGTCTTATCTAATATTTCTCGGATTCAGGATTTATGCCACCTAGGTCCACTAGGGATTATGCTACCTGTCGAACGATGCCCCTAGTCTAGGACACACTACCTAGAGTGGTATATGTTCCTAGACTTTCCCCACGTATGTGTCGCGAATTGTTGATCGCTGTCTAGATGCACATGTCCTGAAATGTGCGACCCGAGTCCCGTGGCAGGGCTATTCTAGAAACACGGAACTCGGTCGGGAGCTTTCAGATATCTGACGATGCAGATGCTAAGGTCTGTTTTTCTACCAGTGGTTATGGTCCCACGTGACCCCTCCCTCAATTAATGAAAGGCAATCCAAGAAAATCAAGTACGACAACTATACTCTTGCCACTTATGCCCCACTTTCCTATTGGCCAACCTCACCCATAACTAGATAGCAAGTATATGGTCTGTTGGGAGTTCTCTGCCTTTCCGCATGCGTACTACGATTGACTCAAGATGGTAGGTAGACGACGAGTCGCTATCACAGGGCTACTGGTCTCGTCGAATCACGCTGGTCCATCCTAGTCTTTAGGTTTCCTTAAATTGCAACCAAGGCATACCCTTGGTTCTTCTGACGCAGACCTTAACCTCTGTGAGCCCAGGCGGATCATCTGCAGCCTCACAGAGGGATACCAAGAGTACCCTCATGTCCCCCGAAGCTACGTGCTTCTAAACCCAGTCCGCTGGAGCCTTTTTCGAGATCGGATAAACGTTTGCTCCTTGTCATGTACTTGTTAAGCGATGATCTACCATATCGGGTTATTCATCTATTATGGACCGGCTCAGTTTTCTTGACTAAGAATTATTACTTAGGTGTTCTCAACTAAGGGTTACCACTTAGTTTCTTTTCCCATAAATCTTGTTAACTAAGGTTTATCACTTAGTTTCTTTAACTAGGGATTTTAACTTAGCTCCCATTCTTAATTGTTTCTTAACTAGGGTTTACTACTTAGCCTTCTTTCTCGTCAAGTTGGATTGGTTAAGTGTCATTAGTCAATTCAAGTTAGCTTAACCCATTCCTTTGTCATATTAAACTGGCTAAGTGTTATCAGTAGTCCATGTTGACTTAAACCTATCACAAACCAAGTTATATTGGTTAAGTATTTCTTATTACTTAACCCTACCCATTCATCTTGTATTGGTTAAGTGTCCCTTTTAACCTAACCTTGCCCATCTGTTTTAACTAACATGTTATAACGGTTAAGTGTTCCCTTAGTTAACTTAACCCTAACATCTGTTTAATTAACATGTTTTAATGGTTAGATATTGTCCCTTCATGTTTCAACTTAACCCTGTTCAATTTATCACACTATGATGGTTAAGTGTTCTAAGTTTACTTAATCCTGCCCTCTAGTCCAGCTAACATATTAAACTGGCTAAGTGTATTTACTTAACCTTACCCACTTATCTAGCTAACGTGTTATAATGGTTAAGTATTCTAAATTTACTTAACCTCACCCACTTATCTAATTATCAGATTATAACGGTTAAGTGTCCTGAATTTACTTAACCTCACCCTCTAGTCTAGTTAATATGTTAAATTGGTTAAGTGTATTAACTTTTTAGTTAACCTCACCTTCTAGTCATGTTAAATTGGCAAAGTGTTTTCTTAGTTACTTAACCCCTACAAGTCTTGTCTTGTTAACATGTTAAGTTGGTTAAGTGTTTTAGTTAACTTAACCCTACCAATCCTAACTTAGCTTTAATTGTCTTATTAAAGCACCGACCACTCACATTAGACAGGTATTGTTGTGGCTGCCTGTATGTCGGTCGGTTCCGGGCAGTCTTACGCCACAACTCAGTCTAACCTCGGGTCTTTATTGGGTTCAATGCCTTAACCTCTCACATTGGATATGTGTTGTTGTGATTACTGGACAGCCGGGCGGGTCCGGGCGGGTCCGGGCAGGTTTACATCACAACTCAATCCAACCTCGGGTTAAGCATGCTCGTATTTTCTAGATTTACATATTTGTCACTTTTCATTTTTATATGTAAATGTTTATGGCCAAATCATCCAAATTCACTAATTTTGGGTATAACAATTTATACCGCTTTAAATGTCACTAGTCATTGGCATGTGTCAAACATGCCAATACATGTAGAATTCTGAGACGAACGCAATGACGTAACCCGTTTCCCTTAATTCCCACATGTATAATTAACTATACTTTAATTTGTGAAACTTAATGTTACAAAACTACGGGGTGTTACAACATATGTGTTAATAGACATCTATCTATTCTGAAGATATGAATGTTGTTGATTAAGGCATGAGAGGTAAATAGAATATCCCAACTTGAACGACTTCAGGATTATCCAAGTACGGTATTAGTTTATAAACAAGAGGAGTTGAGGGAAATATAAGTTATGATTTCCATGAATGATTTTATAAACTATATTAGAAAAGTTTATAAGTCGAATGAATGGGTTTAAGAATATTCTTATTCGATAATAAGATGTAAATGTGATAATCCAAATATTGGGAGATAATAAGAATTTAATTAACAGATGGTTAATTAAAGAAGCTAAATGATGCCGGTCCGTGAATTCATTTTATTTTTATGGATGAATGGTTGTTTATTTAAGTACATTTGATAGTTAAATAACCGATTGTCAAATCTGCCCTATACGCTTGTTGGTACGAAAAGACCGGAATCAAATTTATATTCGAAAACCATTCCGATCAACAAATACGTAGATGATGTTAATTGGAAATGGAGCAATTGAAGACCATTGATCTTCATGAATGGAAGATTTACTTGTTGAATTTCTCTGGTCTGGTCCACCTGAGTTATAATGACTGGTGATTCTGTCATAATTGAAATCTTCGGATTATAAGAACTTCTTATTACTGATCCATGGGGTGATTCCTATATTGGAAGTAGAAGGAGAGTGCCTATGGTTCATCATGTTCATCAATGACTTGTATGGACGAGTGTCTGACAGTATTTCCAAAGGAATCACGTACATTGATTTATTCAAGCGTACTAAGTTGGAGGTGGAGAAGTGCACATTCCCTTATCAATTTGAGTATTTTTGTGAACATCAATTAGGGATACCTAGCGAATCTGACAATGTGGCATTCAAAGTGGATGGAGATGTGATGTTCTGAAGGATAAGCTTAACCTCTAGCCTCATCAACCAGAAAATGGCATAAAATCGGGTAGGTTGCATGGCTATGTGGGTCGCACCCATCAAAAGGGTATATCATTACCTGATTTGGTGAAATCAAATGCCTTCGTTTGTCTCTTTTTATTTTCGTATGTATGATATCGGTTCGGTTGGCTGGCCCCCAACCATGGTAATGATATATTTGGTACTCTCAAAGTATAGTGAGGGGCCGGTCATATTTAGCCTAGGTTGCAAGATGATCTTGTTGAACCCCAATGTATTCATCTCCAGAGGTACATTGTTGGGAAGGTGGTCCCATACCTTCCCAGGAAATCCATTCTCTAATAAGCGCCCGCGGTTTTGATTGTATACTATATATGTAGAGCGTGAGATGCAAGCGTTCCACTAGATTGACATTTATTTGTATTTAGACACTATTATATTATAAGAAAAGATATTGATTTCAAAAATGTTTTGGGTTATTGTAAGGTAAAAACCGTCTGTATTTATGTGTGGATTTGGGCTTACGATTATCCGTTTCTTTCGAAATGATTTTGACATTAAAATCAAGTTGTGTGATACCTATAAATTTAGTGTGTTTTTCTCACTCTGGTTCACTTGACTGATCCGATGTTTGTAAAATGCTCGGGTTAGACCGGGTTGTACAGGTTCAGGTTATCGGATGCTATGAAGAAACGAGCTAGAAGAGTTCCGACATATGACAATATATTCCACTATGTGATTATATATGAGGACATATTATTATAACTGTCCAGATATGTGATGTGTTATGATGATTAATTGTAAGTATTTTTAAAGCTCTCAGTAAAATATTTATTTCTATATTATATTTTGTTCCGTTGCGATGTGAGACACTTTGTTGTTGTTGGTTCTTCTTCTTCTTCTAATCTAATATTTCTTTCTTTCTTACCTCACCCTTTAATATTCTTTCTAATAACGTTCTTGTGTTTTCGATGCTTACATGTTCAACATGGTGTTATTGTGTCAATTTTCGAGGTCGAAAATCCTTGGGCTGTTACAGTGAGAAAGGCCAAATTATGCTAATGTGGAGCAAACATATCTAGAGTACTTAAATCATAGAGAAAGAGAACAACAAATAACTATCAAAACTACCAATCATGGGGGATTATCTCTAAGTATAACTGCAGTTTATGCTAGTAACTTAGCTTCACAGCAGTTATACCTTTGGAACAAATTAAAGGATATAAGCATAAATATAGGTGGTCCATGGATTGTGATGGGTGATTTTGACGTGGTGCTTAAAACTCATGAGAAGAAAGGGGGACTTACGTTGAGAGTTTCCCAATTGGCTAAATGTATTGCTTGCGTTGTTGCATCAAGATTGCTGGAACTGGTCCACAAGGGTCTGAAATTTAATAGAGAAGTGGTGAATATAAGAAAATCTCGTGAAAATTCAACTGAGTGTTAGTGATTGCTGATTGCATTAACATGCTTTTAGAGATTTCAGTCAACATCCTTCCTAATTTTACAAGTGATCACAACCCTTTGCATATTTTGCTTATGGAGAAACAAGAAAATGTTGAAGGTAAACCATTCAGATTCTGTAACTCTTGGTTGCAGTTACAAGGTTATGGGGAAGCAGTTCAGATTAATGCGGTGACGCTGGTGGAAGGGTCATACTTCTATAAACTTACACACATTCTTAAGCCTGAAGGAATGGGATAGACTTAGATGCAAAGAACAAGATAGTATCACAGTGTTGCAGAATCAACGTGAAGAGATACTGACTAAACTAGATGAGGATATGAAGAAAATGACAGTTGGCGAGTATACTATAATTTGCAAGGGCAATTAAGGATGCACTTAAAATCAAAGTTGTAGAGCTTAAGAAAAAGGCCAAAGAATGATGGATTACTGAATGGGACAAATGCAACAAAAATTTTCTATATAAAAATGTCCATATCGAAAAAAAATTATAATATGCAATTATTTGAAGAGGATGGTTCGCCCAGTAATGGCTATCAAGTGATGGAAGAGGAAGCGATCAAATATTATTCAGAGTTATATAATGGCCAAAAAGAGAATGACTTACCAATATTCCCTGCAGTAGATTGCTTAATGGTGCTGGCAACAAGAAGATCCGACGACTGGTGACCATCAATGAAATCTAGGAGGCTCTGGCTAGTATTCACAATGATGCCACCCCTAGGACAGACAGGTTGGGAGATGAATTCTTCAGAAGGCGTTAGGATGACCTGAAAACTCACTTTTTAAAAGTCATTCAGGAAGCTTTTCGAACAGGTAAAATACTTAATGAAATAAATCGGACATTTATTTGTCTCATCCCTAAAAAGGGCAATCCCATTAGAATTGAAGAATATAGGACAATTGCATGTGTTAATGTGATATACAAGATCCTATCGAAGGTAATTTGCAACTAGATCAACCTCATTTAGCCATAGTTCGTTATTGAATGTCAAAGTGCATTTATTAAAGGAAGCAGCATTTCTGATAACTCATTGTTGGCGCATAAATTAATCAGAAATTTTAACAAAAAGGGCCTTAAAGTGGACTTACACAAAGCGTATGATTAAATTAATCGCAAATTCATCATACAGTTGCTACAAAGTATGGGCTTCCCTATTAAAATTACTACTCTCATTGAAGAATGTATAACTACCCCGACATTCGCTATTCTTATTAATGGTAAATCTAAGGGTCATATTAGCAGCAATAGAGGTATTAGACAAAGGGACCAGCTTTCTCCTTATTTTTTGCTGTAGAGATGGAATATTTCTCGTTACAAATGGAAATTTCATGCTTTAAGAAAGAGATCAAAATAAATTTTGACTTTCATCCAATTCTCAGTAATTTATTGTATGCTGATGATTTAATTATATGTATTCGATGATCTAGAGAGGCATCTTTAACTATAAGCAGAATTATTGATTCTTTGGAGAAATGTGTTGGCTTAAAAGTGAATGAGCTTAAAACCAAATGTTATTTCAACAAGTTCAACAACTAGAAAGAGGCAATACTTGAAGTGTTGAAAGTTAAAGAAGGAAATCTACCAGTCAAGTATCTTGGTGTACTATTATCTTCTAATAAAATCACTAACACTGAATGTGCTAAACTCATTACCAAAATCAAGGATAAATTACAAGGTTGGAGCTCAAAGTTGTTATCATTTGTTTGTAGAGTGGAATTGGTTCACACGGTTATACAAGCTAAAGTTAATTTTTGGCTTCAAACTTTTCAGTTGTTAGATGCTTATATTGATAAAATAGAGTAGGTATGTGTAGAGTTTATTTGGAAGGGCAGTCCCCACAATATTAAATATTCGGACTTATGCCATACCAAGAAGGAAGGTGGGGTTGGTTTACGCAATCTCAGAGAAATGGGGGAAGCTTTTACTATTAAGCAGGGATGGAAAATCATAAATTCAAGTGGATTATGGGCCAACTGGATGAGAGATAGATACTCGTAAGAAAATTTCTAGCAAATGCCTAGTGATAACAACTCTTCACCCACGTGGAAGGTGATTTTGAGGGTCAGAGATAAACTAGCATAAACTGCACTAAGGAGATAGGTAAAGGGAATGAAATTGTGGAAGGATCCATCGATAGAAGGAAAATCATTGATATATCTTGTTGGTTGGGATACATATTCGGCATATGGTTTCCCAAATAAAACGATGGAGGACATAATTACTGTCAGCAGCTGGAACTGTAGCACTCTGCCGTGCAATGAAGAATATAAAGCTAAAATTGAATACATGCCTTTGTTTTACAATAGAGAAGAGGATATTTGGTCGTGGAAGCGTGCAAAATAATTTTCCACTCGATCAACGTGGGAAGCTACTAGGGGGAAGCATCAAGTTAAAGGATGGCATAAATTTGTTTGGGATAGGGTTAACTGCCCTGAAATGGTTGCTACCACATATAAAGCCATTCTAAATCGTCTCCCAACTAAAGATATGCTGAATTTTTAGGGGATAGTGCAAATAACGTATTTTCTTTATGCAACAAGGAAATCGAAACCCATTAGCACTTATTTTTTGATTGTGATTTTCAAAGAAGATCTGGAGCAACTATTTAGATAAACTGAATGTAAGCAATAATAGGCATAATTTAACAGCATGCATCGAGTACTTGAATGTCGGCAGGAAGCTAGAAGACTATGAAGCCAAATTGTACAATATCCTCGTCACTACCACTATTTGTTCAGTTTGGAGAGAGTGCAATGGGAGAATTTTCAAACATGTAGCATAAACCCCAAATAAAGTCGGTTACTTGAATTAGGTCGACATCAAAGTGACGCTAAAGGGAATCAGGGTGAGTACACTTACAGACAGCCAAGCAGAGGATCGAAGGGATGAAAGGGCAGGAAGACGATTTGTGGGAAGTAATTTTATGCCGCCATGACCTAATTTGACTTCACTTTTTTTGCTTCTGAAGAGAAGGACTTTAGAGAAAATTGCAGTTGTAAAGTTCTTTTTGTTTTTTGATGTTTGAGATGATTCACTATTGAAGGCGGTTCTGAGCTTGTATGTACCCATGAAGCATTGTTTGTAAAAGGCCGTTTTGGGATTTATCTCTTCTGGGCTGCGAAGCCTTAATAAAATATTACCCATTTAAAAAAACGATACATCGTATACTATATGGCCTTGAGGCAGTTTATTTTCAAAAAAAAAAAAACCCAAGAAATCATCTTTATCTTAAAGCGCTAGAAAAATTTATATTTATAAACTTATGAAAACATTCACAGTGCTTGAACACACAGAATTTCAACATGAAAGCAACACACAAAGTCATCACAAAACTACAAATTCGAAAAATTAATTTTGTATAATGTTAGCTTATCCAAATAAGACCAAATGTTTCAAATAGACATCTAAATCTGCTTTAAAATCATTAAAGGAACATGGAAAACATAGCCAGATTCAACAGATATGCATATCGATTAATATGCAAAATCGAAAATTGCGAGAAAATACGAAGGGGAAGTAGTTATAAATCCAGGTCTGAAATCTTCTCTGGGTTCAACTTTTTAGTATGTGTTTAATGGTCAAATGATCTCCGAATGGTCCAAAATTTCTATGCACACACTAGAACATATATCTTTCAACTGGAAATAAAATTACTAAATTAAGACTTGATATGTAAAAGATACGAAATCTCAAACTTGGACCCATGCCATGTTGAATTCTGACTAGGTTTAAAACCTTCTCCAGGTTCAACTTTGAAACCTGATTGAATATCTAAATGACCTCGGAATCAGCTAAAAACCTATCGGCATGAAGAAAACATTCAAACTTTACAATGCAAAAAGAATCATGCAAATTAGATCAAAATCGAGCAAGATACACTGGCCGAAGTATAAACTGGGTACTAATCACCCATAATCAAAATTCATGTTTAGGAAGCAAATATAGCTAAAGCAACATGTTGGTTCGACCCCTAGAGTGTTTGGGTCGACCCTTAAGAGGCATTGGTTTGTCTCATAATGATGGTAGGTCGACCCACAGCACGAAGTTTGCTACAGGTATAATTCTGGCTCCATGTTCAGCTTCCAGGTCAATTTTAGGCATTCAAATAACTTCTAAACAAGCTGAAATTTTGCATGCACAAAGCATGCACAAACTAGAACAGCATGACAAGCTATAGGAAAGAGAATTTCAACATTTTGTCAAGAAGCAAGGAAGATTGCAGCTCCAAACATGGCCACAGGCCATGTTTTCTGTTGTTTGAACAAGATGAGTTACAACAAACAAATTTTAGCAAAACAACACAAGTATTCAATAGTAAATACTAGATTTGAGTTAGAATGTGTAAGCGGGTACCTCATCTCAGTTTATCAGTGAAGATTGATATAATTTAGATCGATTTGGATGAAAGATGATGCTTTTAGGCCTCTTTTTAACTTTTAGCACGTGTTCTTAAGGCTAAAGTGACGTGCAAAGATTTTATGAACCTACAACGAAGTGACTTAGAAGCTAAAACCAAAATTAAGATAAAATCATGATTTTGAAGAGATATTCAAACACTAGTTTTTCTACTTAATTTTTTCCTTGGATTGAATTAGAGGGCTTGGTTTTGATTTAGCAAGTGAATGGCCATTATTTTCTTTTATTGTACAAATGACAAGAATAGGAAAGTAGCTGTAGAGAATTTTACGTTCAGTTTAATCCAAAATTCTTTTTTCCTAATTACTTCTTAATTGGCCTAATTACATTTTAGGAGAGTGATTAAGGCTTCCTAAAGCTTGTTCTAATTAATCAACTATATTAACATAAGTTTAAGCCATTTTTTTCCTTAACCCAAGTTTTAAGCTTCCAACTTGAAAATTTTATGTTGGACCACTTTATAAAAATACTAAAAAGTAGTTTAACACATTTTAACAAATTTTATTTATTATTTTTAACTTATTTACACTCAGTTTTATTATTTATCCAAAATTGAATATTTTGCATTCATTTTGTACACAATGAACATTTTTAAAGTTTAAAATGTTCAAGCACACTATTTTAACCCAAATAAATTACGAAGCGCAAAGTGTTTACTATAACACACATATGAATACTTTTCAATAATATTTATATGTTTTAAAATTTATTTCTATCCAAGTTTTACTCAAAATTCATGGTTTCCACTAAAATTCATTGTTTTCTTATTTATTACAATCAAATACAATAAACTCTTAGGGATTATCTAACTTCCTATTTAGTGACACTTTCACACATTACAAAGTTTCAAAAACTTTATTTTTAATATTTTCCTAATTTATTTACATAATTATCGAGTATTCAAACTCAACTCATTCTCAAATTTCCAACTTAACACTTCATATTGAAAATATATTTCTACCTAAATATTGATTGTGAATCAATATTTTGTATTTTCAATATTTATTTAAACCATCAAAAGATAATTTGCAAATAAGGCTTAGAATAAATTTTCTTACTATACCAAATGTATTCAATTTATTTCAGTCCACACAATTATATATATTCCTAATTCTTTATGTTTACATCTTAAATTATTATACGAGTTGAGCTACCGAACTTGTATTTTACACTTCTTGGTTTTAGAACTATAGAACACCTTATAATCTGTTAACCCCAAGTACCCAAAAACTAGGTTGTTACACATAACCCTTCAAGTATTTTATTATCAGCTCCTCTTCGTTGACTTGTCGGAGTTGGTATAATATGCTTTACCATTAAGAAATTGATCCTAATCCATACCGAGCATGTTCACATAATTTTCCAACCAAATTGAATCATGACGGCAGAGGGCATAGGAATAGAAGCCTATGATTGTAGATCCATGCTTTTCCTTATCTTCCTCCATCTCGTGCAATATCGCTTTGATCTCATTAAGGTCTTCCTCAAACTTTTGCCTCACTTCTGCAGCCTAATCGAAAACAGTATGGCTTACATCTTCAACTACCTCTTTAAACTTTTTAGCTACCTCTATCTTTGCCTTAAAGCTATCTGTATATCTCTTAAGCTCTGCATTTTACTTTTTAATCTTTTCATTCTCAACCTTGAGGAGCCTGCTATCATCTTCTAGAGAGGTGGATCTAATGGAGGCTCAATCCAACATTTCTCGAAATCGATACCGAAATCGCATAGCCTCCTCTCTCATCCTAATAATCGTTTTTTGAGATTCATCTAATTGGCACTTATAATCAGCAATATCATCATCCATGATCTTTATTTTATCCTAATCGATGCATGCCTTAGGCTTCATGCCCTCTATTTCATCTCTTAATCTCCAAATCATTACGGATAACTTGTCGGCCTATTTTACCATTTCTCAACATTATGAGTACACATAAAACATTTCTTTATCAACTTTCCTCGGGATTGGGTGCATTTGTAGTATGAAAACAATTCTATCAAAGTAAATCTTGGGAAATGATGTCTTAACCCCTTCAATCAGTTCTCGAGAAGTAAGGGGCCGCTCAGGTATAACTATCTCTTAGGTTTTCTCTTTAGATTTCTTGGACTGATATTATCTTTTAGATGCTTCGAACCTTCTCTTGAATGCTATAGTTGATTTGCACTGGTAGTGGCGATGAGGAAGTTTTGGAGGAGGAGGCGAGGGTGTCTTGGAGTATTCATTGTCTCTGGAGTCTCTACGCTGACTTGGAAACCTTTCTGATACTTTTCTTTTTAGAGGTGGTGATCCTGATGAAGGGCGACAATCATCACCTCGATGCTCGTCACTTCGAAGATACCGACTATCACATCTCTCGTGATGAGAGCTATATCGATGTTGTATCACGTCTCTCATGGTCCTAGCTTACATAAATTTATCCTTCTCCTTCCTCATTGTAACCGCATAAAGGAAAACCTGAGTTTGGATCAATTCCATCACACGTGTGCAAGTGTTGTGCCGTGCGACATTTGTGTCGTATTTGTCTTAGTGTCCTTTACAATGAACCAGTTTGCTATTTACTTGTGAAAGTAATCTTTCCAGTGCGTTTGGCATCGATGCTCCTTTGAGCTTGGAAATAAGCTCTCCATGTTCATGTTTCCAAAGTCAAACATGGATGCTTCAAGAGGAACATCTTCATGCCCTTTGAATTATCCCTCGGTTTCTAACGATTTCTCTTTTTCTACAGCCGAAGTGTGAGATGCAGGCTAAATAAATGCTTTATAACACCTGTTATTTTCTGTTGCACTAGCTATTTTCTGCTACACAAGCTAAATAGCTAAATAAATGCTTTATAGCACTTGCTACTTTAAGCCACGTTATTTTCTGCTGCACCAGCTAAATAAACGCTTTATAGCACATGCTTTAGAAATATTAGTATATGAAGCTTAATTTGACTAGTTCTCTTTTAAAAGAATCAATAAAGTTAGTGTGAAAAGATAATTTAAACACATAAGTGTCTAATTTATGATAGAAATTTATTATAGTCATCAAGTTTAATGTGTGTAACCATGATATTCTATGATTTTATTATATAAGATTTAAATACTAGTTTCTTCCACATAAATGATGCGAGACTGATTTAATTTAAAAATACTTATTTTTTAAATATAATGTACATTTTTGCACCTCCGCTATATCCCCATTATTTTCTCGCTTTATCCCCGCTACACCTTTTTGCACCTCCACCGCTATAGAACCACTAAGCGTTTTAACTGCACATCCATATACCTCATTTGAGATGCCATGCTTTATGCATATTCTCCTTAGCATCGTTCCATCAATTCTCAAAGAAATCGAATCCGTCGGGTACTCCATGATCATGACTCCTTCTCCTTCTAATTCATTTGAAGCAAGAAGAACAATTTTAGCATCGACGTCCATTGGTCTAGACCCTTATAGGCTTTCTTCTACTTGCTATGGTTTATCGTCTATATGTTGGGTTACACCATATTTTTCATCCCCTTGGGTTGTTTCGTATGGAGGTGGGTTCAATTTTTGCAGTGTCCACTAAAACTATATTTAGAACTTGAATCACCTTGAGATTGGTTTGATGGGAAAGCTTCATCTTTCCTTTTAACTTAGTAAGCTTTGAGGCAGCCTTATCTTCTCCAGCCCATAATTTTCTACACTCACAAGTAATTTCAATTGGCATAATTTACATATACATCCATGTGCTTAGTGTAAACAAGTGCAGAATGTGCAGTGCCATGAATGCATAAGCAATTTAATTAGGCTCGGTGATGAGTAATGATGAGATTTAGTTAATGAATAGAGTGACCGTCATCACTGACCGACTCATCATATTTTTGATCAGTAATGGTGGAGTTTCGTTGAGACTTAGGGTCAGATAAAGACATTTAAAATTAACCTGTTTAATCATATATCCATACTCCAATTTTATGTTTTATCAAACGTGTAAGTTCAAAATCTAATTCTAGTTCAGCTTCAAAGGCTTGTATTCACATGTATAACATTTGAATTGTCATCGTGATGGTGGGAGAGTGGAGATTCATTAATTTTATAATTGAATCCTAGCATTCCACTTAACTTTCCATCGAATAGTACAAACCATATGTCATTGTGATGTTGAACCGATCCCACATATTCGACGAACCCGTTCCTATGTTCAAGCCCGACCTGACCCATTTCCATCTCCTTTTCCTCTTCTCTTTCAAACTCCTATCTCCATAACTTTGGTGCGAACCCAATCCATTCCTAAGCTTCACTTCCACTGGTCGAACGCTTACATATCTTCCTTTATTTTTCTCTTCTTCGACCACCATGCCTAAGTCTATTGCCTACATTGTCTCCAGCCATAGTGTTGGTCACCTCACACTCTATTACAACCGGGTCTAAGTCCACCTTTTCCTTCTCCTTCACGTTCTCTTCCCTTCCTTTTACTCTCCATGACCATCGAATGCCACCATATGATCCCTAATATTTTCACTCAGACTAAAGTACTGGGAACCCACAAGTTTACTAAATTGTGGCTGAACACGGGGGAAAACTGTAACACCCAACATTTTTATGATACTAATTCAATAAATAATTATTGAAAACAATAAATGGAAAATAGACATTTTAGAACTGTCAGAATTGAGCTTCAGAACGTGTACCATTGTGTTCGTTGCATTTTTCTGATAAATTTACGTATATAATATGTTCCGAACGGAGTTCGTACAACAAATTTACAAACGTATGAAGTTTAGCATCGGAAAATATTTGTAAATGTGTGCAAATATAATTTATATTTCTAAATTATGTATGCACATAAGTTTCTAGAAAATTTGTTGTTTGAAATTGAAATAAATGGACAGTTAGAAAGATGAAAGTAACTGTCATAAAATTTGAAACGTTCATATTAGTTGATAACGTATGTCATAATTGACATTAACAAAGAAATAATATTAATATATTAATTGCAAAAGAAATGCACAATTTAAGTGCATGTCATAAATAGCACAAAATTGTGCAATAAAATGGAATTTTGAAATAACGTTAATTAAGTAGCGTTTCAATTTAGAATAGAATATGCAAATTAATGTATTGATGGTGCGCATTTGAAATGGAAATAATGTGCGTTAAAAATAGCATATAAAATAATGGAAATAAATGTTAAAGATAACATCCATTGAATTAAAAATGAAATAAACACGCAGAAAGTTAAAACAGAAAAGATTATATGCACGCAGTTATTTTGCCTTTGAAATTAGAAATGGATAAGAATAAAGAGTATAGAAAGAAATTAAATAATAACGTTAAGAATTGTAATGTTAATAACAATGTTTATTGCGCATATATTAATAAATAAAAGTTTACGAAGTTATGCGAATATATACGCACAAATTTAAGTTTGAAATCTAAAACGTACATTATAATAGAAGCAATTAATATAAAGAAAAATATTATGTAAGAAAAGGAACGTTGCATTGCAACATTACACGAAAATTTAATAGGAATGAAATTAATGTTTGTGACTGTAATAACCCTGAATTTTGGTACCAGTATAAAAATTATTTTTAATTTAATTTCATAAGAAAATACGGTCAAGTTTGAAAACTTGATGATTTAATGCTGATTTCGCCGTTTACAAAGGAACATTATTGAGATGACCTCAGATTTTGACGAAACTAATTTTATTGGATCTGTATTCCAAATTTCATAATTTTTGGAGGAAGTGTGTGCGCGTACGAGAATTAGACACATGCTAAAACGACCTGTCAAAATTATGCTGAAATGCGATCGAAAAATAAAAGGAAGGTCAAACGAAATAGGAAATCGACGAAACATGTTCTGTTGGATCAAGAATTATGTTTAAAATTAGAATCCATTTCGTGACAAACGGAATTAGTATATGATCGTGAAATAGAAAGAAGCAAAGGCGAACTTGCACACTTTAACTTGCATTGACAAACTTGCTTCTAACAAGCAAAAATGAGGTGTTGGCATATCCACGGCCTCTAGTGTTTTAGTTGCAACCTCCTACGCCGCACCACCTCAGCAATACGCGTGATGGATTGGAAAATTTCAAAAAAAAACCTCTCTCTTTTTCCTTTTCTTTCTTCTTCCCTTTCATTTGTCTCTTTACTCCTTCACCTTGCTTTCTATCCTCCCATAGCCTCCACCACCCACGTCCGCCACCCCTGACCAGTGCTGTCGACCTGCTGCACCCCTCTGACTTTGCACCGTGGACCCCACACCACCCCAAAACCACAAATCACCTTGTTTTGCTACTTTTTACACTTAAACCCCTCCAAAACTTTTACTTTCTTCCTCTATCCCCATGCCCCACCTTACTGGGCCCCACGCCGACCTGGCTAGGCACCACCATGGCCCCACAACCTCTCCCCTTTGTTGTCATTCCCCGTATACCCCCTTCATTTCCTCTTAAACCTCCGGATCTACAAGTGTTCGTGAGTTAGAGAGTGTTAGCGAGTTGTTTGAGTCCCGTAAGCTGTTGGAAAGTTGCGTAGAAGACCGAAAAGTGTTAATATCAAGTGTATGCCTATAGTCCTTCCATTTAAAGTTTGTTGGACTGGAAACTGTTGGTGAGAAACCAAAAACTCACTTAGACTGGGATTAAAATAAATTAATTTTTAACTTAGCATGTCTAATTATGTTTAACATTAATTATATATGTTGCGTATAGTGTTAAATTTTGAGTATTGTGGTAAAAAAATGATTTTTACATTATATATGTGATATCCCTTGAGTTTACGACACTTGAATTAAACTCAATGTTGATCGGAATTTGGTTGGACTTTGAATGATTTTGGTTGAAAAATTATTAATGATTGTTTATTAATTGTATACGAATGTAATGCAAACCCCACACGGGTCTTGAGATGAAAATACAGCTACACATCTCTTATGTGTGTATGTAAGCTACATGGTTTATGATGTAAACCCCACACGGGTATTGTAATAATATTTCTACGCATATCTCTAATGTGTATTTAAGCTAATTGATTGAATAGCAAAACCCACATGGGTCTTGGGATGACAGTAATTTACACGTCTCCCTTGTATGTAGATAAGCTGCAAGGATATTGATGTAAACCCCATACGGGTATTCAGATGATATTTTTACCCATCTCCCAAGTCTGTAGATAAGTCACGATTGTTTGTGATGATATTAAACCCCCCCCCCCCCCCCACATGGGTATTGGGGTGAAAATAAACACTGGTCTTAATCCCAAGTGTGTAGACTGTTAATCTCCTGAATTAACAGAATTGTATAAGCGTTATTTATTGAATTTAAGGCTTATATAGTATAGTGCACTTTGTGTGTGAATTGGATGCGAAGTGATAAAAGACTGGATGTTATAATATTCATTGTGTATAAGTGAATAATAAAAATGGTTATTGATTCAATGGTTACACCTCAATCAAAATAAATGATTTTTCAATGAATATTTTGATAATATAACAATGACTGAAAAATCGAAGTTTGATGTGAACGTCCGATTTTGGATGGATGCGATGAAAATAAAATATCGATGAATTTCCGTAACTGTAGCAAGTGATTTTAAATTAATTTCTATATGAATTTGGCTCGTTGAAGTTTTAATACGGAAATAAATAGTAACTTTCAAAAAGCAATGTTCACTTAGGCTATCTAGGAGATGTTTTTAAAAGAAATTTCATTTCGAAAATTTCGTACTTATTTTGGTAATGTAAGAATATTTGGAATAAAATTATCGAAGCTAGAAAAATAATATTACTTTAATCATTATAATATTATTATAATACGAGTACATTGAAAATATATGATTTTGAAGTTGAATTATCAAAATACGAGTTTGGTAAATTACTATGCATTCTAAATATTATATAAAATGGTTTTGGAGTAATTCGACGTATTATATATATATATATATGTATATGTCAAATATTGAACGTGTCGCGTAGCGGTAATTCTCGATTTTGACTTGTAACTTTAAATGAATATTCAAGGAGATCCGACCATCGTATTTTCCCGAAATTGGAACCGTTAAGTTCGTTCTGAAAAGATCTTTCAGAGATAATAAGAGTTTTAAAATCTAACGGGTAGATTTTGAGAAATGTTTAATTTCGTTTGGATGAAAATAGCGTCATAACCCGTAATAACCTGTAATTGGGAATTATGGGTATGGACGATTTTTTGAAAAGAAGGCACATATATTACAAAAAAAAGGAGTACAAATATAGGACAGTGCTGATATGAATAACCGACTCCATACTTAACAAATACTTTACAAATAAACTAAATCAGCTCCGTTAATAGCTACCACATAACCCCATACACTAAAGTACCACAAACAATCCTAGAGAAACTATATCGCAAGACAAACTAAAAAAACCAGAAAAAGAAACAAAAAACGACCCATAGCATAAAACCTATTGCAAGACAAGCCCAAAGAAAACCAAAATAAACCACCAAAAAGGCAGGCTACGAACAAATAAGCACCAGAAAAGAGCCATGCACCAAACATGAGGATCCAAAGCATCCAACAAGCAGCGAACCAAAACATCAGAAGACAAGGAGAAGAGGAAGCTTCGACTTCTATGGAACTCCACAAGAAAACTCCAAGCAAATTAAACAGGACAAGCTTAAACACAGAGAACACCAAAAAGCACTCCAGCTTCTAAGAAAAGCCACTATATATCTTCCACAACAAAAATATGAAGATTACCAATAAAATCACTAACCAATCTCCAAACAAAGCTTGAAGAAACTGACATTAAGCACAAAACCTCCAACAAAGCAGAACAAGACTAGCAGCACAAAGAAAAGACTTCATAAGCAAAAAAAGAAAAGATTACACACTAATAACAGCTGATCATTTCTTGGAAATTCCTCCACATATAACATCATTAGTATTACCCTCATCTTCCTTCGACTTCTGAAACTTCGACCTTGTTTGAAACTATGAAATTAGCTTAGTCCATTCAGGGTTATCCTCAACTAGTGGTTCATCGAACACCCATTGTCCTTTTCCTTTGAATTTCCCTGATTTAACTTCAACCTTTCTCTTTTTGAAACAACTTGATGAGCTATCGGATTCTTCCATTAGAGAATCATTTACAATGTTTGCATCAGAAATACAGTTATCTGTACTTTTATCAAAATTAATATCCTTCACAGCATTGTCTCCAGAGCTAATAAACTCCTTATTACCCACTTTACTCTGAATTTTAACCTCTTGCATGTAATCATTGTTAACCCCAACTTCCTTACAATGAATATCAAATTTCTCCTTACTACTATCAGTACACAATCCTAAAGTAATAAAACATTCCTTGTTCTGAAATTTGCTGTGTAAAACAGATCCACTATCATCATTATTTTCAGCATCACCACTCTTATTCAAAGGCACAACTCTAACATTATCATTCATTTGTTTATCTTAAATGTCCAATTTACAAACTAATTCCATCTTACTGTTCGTATTAGATCTTTTTTCAACCCAGACTCCAATAGATTTACACACTTATGAATTACGACCAAATACATTACATAATGAACACGCATGCGGAACCTATTCATAAATCACCTTTTGCCGCACTAACATCCCATTTTCATACTGAATTGGAATTAACTCAGGAAATGTAAAATCTATATCAATCTCAACTAATATTTTAGCAAAAGAAATGTGAGGTGCATCCTCAGTCGTATTATCCATACGAATAGGCTTACCCAGTGTAGAAGCTATCCTACTAATAGCTTCAATTGACTAGCAATCAAGATCTAGATTAGGTAATTTGATCCAAATCGAAAAGGATTTTAAGAAACTCCTTAGTTAACTTCATTCCAGGAAACCATCTTTTCATAAAAATTAACCTGTTATTGTAGAATTGTGGTCTTCAAGCTAAAATTTTCTCTCTATCCTCCTATAACTTGCATTTAATTATGAATATTCCATTATCTCTTCAGAATAATTGATATCCACCTTTCAGTTGCTATACCCTATCTATATAATTTTCAAGAAATTATAATAGGGTTTGTTTCCATACACGTAGACTATCGAATTATTCGATTTTTCCTCGGCCTTATTCACCAAATTATCACTAATCATAGCTATTTTAAGGTTATCCCGAGTGTAAGGTTCATAATAATCCAGTTTAAAAACATTCTGATGCATATTATTCTCTGAGACTACTTCAATCCATTTTTTAGCTTGAAGAATTATTAACATGGGAACTTGCTTGCTCAATGGATATAAACCAATTTCACATGGTTTGTAAATGATTAAAGGTTAAGTGAGATTAGGCTATTTTTGTACAAAAGATTATATAACTATTTTTGAGAAAGATTTGGAAATACGAATTTTGATTTTTTTTTTTTTTAATTGAATTAAATCTTGAGTAAACCTTGGATATAGGTTATGAAATAAATTTTCAGAAAGCCAAATAACTTAACCGGATTTGGGAATAAGATTTTAAATCTTATGTAAGAAAACCAATTAAAGGAGACTTAATTGGTGAATCAATAATCGTATTTATTTGATTTGACTGGATTTGTTTTGGCGTAAATCATTCGACAAGACCGAGTTTAACCCATTTTGATTAATTGAACAACAATGAAAAGTTGAAGAGATTGAAGACGGTGCAAGACCAAAAATCTTCACATCGAATGGATTACCGCTGATGCCCTGGATATGGGCAGTTCTCTTGAAGGGGTTAAAGTGGCAGTTGTATGGACGTACTTGTTGATTGTCCAGACGTACGAGGGCCTCTCTCCTGTATTGGACATGTGGGATGAGGAATAAAGTGCCTTCGGTTTTGTTCAGACCTAGAATGGACTTGTAAATGGATTGTGTGTCAGACATGGTATTTTATGTTGTAAATTGATCTCTACTAAATATATATATGTTTGTAGTGTAGAGTTTATTCTCTTAGCTTAACTCCCTTCTCTAAGACGTATGATCTTAGAGGTTATATATTGGTAGCTATCAGTTGTATAGTATGTAATGACTGTGTGGCATGTTGAGATGCATGGACCAAAGCTTTTGTAGGAAAGTAGAGCTTTCTGGATGATGATCAAATCATGGCTGATATAGCATAGCTTTGTGTTATGGCATTAATTCACAAGCTTCACACCCCGATATGAGTCAAAAATGTGATGAAGGATAGTAGGGAGGACATGTGTTTCTTTCTAGCTAGGAGTAATGCCATGATATGGAGCCCACGCATTTTTACTTATGTGGATGTTGGAAAGCAAGGTGCCTCGGATATGGCCGCACAAGGCTATGATGGTCGACGTACTAAACAATAGGTCCAATAGGACTGGGAAACGTATTGTTCAGGTGATGCTAATCAACGATGTACTGTTAACCAGCCTTGGCGCTCCAAAGGGATAGGTAGTTCCCTGTGATATTTTGCTACAGATGTTCC
Source organism: Allium sativum (assembly GCA_030737875.1). Classification (NCBI taxonomy): domain Eukaryota; kingdom Viridiplantae; phylum Streptophyta; class Magnoliopsida; order Asparagales; family Amaryllidaceae; genus Allium; species Allium sativum. The sequence goes on along the minus strand of CM060909.1, from coordinate 573,106,489 downwards.
GAAATTCGGTAAGGAAGATCCCTTGCCTCGGTTCATGATGGAAATCCAAATTCCAATACGTGATTTTATGGTTTTTGTTGTATAACTACGACGACATAATAGGATTTGATATTATGCCATCTAAGATTGATACATTTATTTTCGAAGTTGTTTCCAAATTAGACACTAATAATAATATCAAATGATTTTTATTTTTCTTATATCAAGCGTTTAGCATTTATAAGGTAAAACTCTATCCTTCAGCTTGCATTGCATTATGTGATGGGACCTGAGTCTTATAATGACTTTATTTTTCAAAAAGAATTGTGTTGTTTGTTTCCTTTTAAATGCACCGCATTTGTGATGGCCGCCCCGCACCATCAGACATTTACCCAAAATGCGTTGTGTCAATGTCTGACTAACACGGGACGATCGTCAAAAGAGGGTTGAAACGATGAATCATCAAGAACCTGTAGTATATCTCATAGCAAATGGAATAAAATAAATAATAACATATTTGATACAAAACAGGCGAGATAATGCATAAGCTAAAAACTTAACCATATCCATCAAAGTAGCGGAATCCCAAAATTCAGCTTACGATCCAAATCATTATCACAACTTCAAAATACTGTCTTTAAAAAGGAAATAAAATAGGTACACTACTAATGTCCAAGCAGTGACCTGCAAAAACCATAGGGAGAATATATGTATATAGTACGTGGAAGCCTCCTACTCGTCTTCGGACAGCTACTCGTGCATAACCACCTAACATGTCTCTAGTATGACGCGGACCTACAACCAAAGATTTAGCACAATAAGATGTACAATACTCTAAGGTAACACTAACATATAGTGTAAAAATGGGACTGCGCGTGTCATGGTGATAGCAAACATCAAACATAGCAATCATCCTCACATCTCTCACTCGGTGCGTAAAGCATACAATATCCACCGCTTTGATCACAGATCCATTGAGGCCATGACGGAGTCCAACTCCATACAACTATCGCTACGACCAATTTGCTCTTTAGGGCCCTGATGGACTCACGCTCCATACAACCTCTGACCCCATTGCACTGGTTCATAGTCAATAACCCTATCGAGTCAACCAATCCACATAGACCTGGTCCTGGTTTGTCTACATACCGCCTCTCTCAATGGTGAACCAAAGTTATGAATATCGATAACCCCTTTGCACACGTCCCGCAGCAAAGCCCAAATCTAGAAGTTAACTCGTTGGTTCCCATCTGTATCCTAAGTAATAACTTCTCACTTGGACCTCCTTTGCATTTCGGGTTTTAGTTGAATCGGAGTTGGTCTTCAGAAGAGTTCACAATCGTCGTCGTGTAGTAGAAATTCAAATCCAGTTCGGTTCGTGGTGCTTCATCTGGTCGGTTCGTGACCCTCTCCTGGTGGCGTTTCGTGACCCCAGTTCGTAACCCTCTCCTGGTGGTGGTTCGTGACCCCGGTTTACGACCCTCTCCTAGTGGCGGTTCGTGATCCTGGTTCGTGACCCTCTCCTGGTGGCGGTTTGTGACCCCGGTTTGTGACCCTCTCCTGGTGGCAGTTCGTGACCTTCTCCTGGGGGTTGTTCGTGACCCCGGTTCGTGAGACATACCCCTTTAGGAACCGAAATCTTCCTAGTCGGTTCGTGAGGCATACCCCCTTCAAGAACCGAAATCCTGCAGTTTTTCCAGCAAGCTAATTTCGCCAAACGACGGCGTTTTCAACCATTCTAACTTTCCTGTGATATCAAAAACATACCAAACAGTGGTAGCAACATATAGAATCAATCAAAAACATTAAAACATCAATTACCTAGGCTATTGTAGATCAAACATACCCTAAATCTAGGATTTTCCAATTAACCATGTTTAACCATATCTAACTATAGGTTCAGCAAACTTAATCCAAATTAACACAAATTCATACCAGCGACATAAAATAATATTTTAGAATTTCTACATATTTTTCCAGAATTTTTAGATGTATAATTTCTCTAATTATCACTAATCACCCCTAGTTAGCTATAATTGGTGTATAAACATGCAAATCACTCACCTTAGCCGCAAATAAATGTTAGATCTGAAACTTATATTGATTTGGAACAGATTCCTATGTAATACAATAGCTCTAACTCTGATTTGGTGTTAATCCGACTTGATTTGACGTAGATTTAATCAATTAGTGATTAAAAAGCAATTAGAGAGAGATTTGGAAGATGGAGGTAATGATTAGGGTTAGAGGAATGTTTGTGGCGGCTGGAAAAATGAAAGGGAATGTTTCTCCAAACCCTTTCAGCCCCCCCCCCCCCCACATAACCCTAATCCTGAAATGATTTATGTGCCTAGCTACTAATCACCCTATTAATCCCGGTTAAGTTGTTTTCCATCTTCCAAACCTTATTTCAGCCATATCTCCCAAACGGTAAGTTCGTTTGATTAATGTGACCACTCTACGGAATGGAAAACCATCATCCGAATCCAATGAAAGTGGTTTTAGATCAAAACTCCTTACCAATCAAAAGTTATAGGAGAAACAAGATTCGCTAAGGGCAAAACGGTCATTTAAATTCGGAAAAAATCATGAATGTGGGAAATGACCCCAATAGTCATTTCCCAAAGTTACACGACTATATGACTTCGTATGAGAATAAAATAAATATTCTACAATCCTTCGATACGTAGAATGCGGGTCGTTACACTCTCCTCCCCTCCCCCCCCCCCCCCCCTTCAAGAAATTTCGCCCTCGAAATTCCTTAACTAAGAAAACATACAATGGTGCCCCGCTTGTCTGTCAGCCATTTACAAAAATCAAACATACGTAATAACACTACAAGCCTATCCTAGCATGCGGTTTACCAACAAGGGGGTAACTATATCCCGATTAAAATCTTACCAAGTAAAGAGCTCTGGATATGACTCCCTTATGCTCTCCTTGGTTTCCCAAGTACAGCCATTATCATTATCATCCCACTGGACCTTAACCAGTTTCACCGTCTTCCTCCGAAGTTGCTTCGTATCATGTTCAATAATATGAACTGGTCTGCGGTTTCCAACTGCCGCGTGTTCTATCTCGGTATCATCCAACTGATCTGGTGAAATAGTCATATCAGAATCGTGTATGAACTTACTTAATTGAGAAACATGAAATATGTTGTGCACTCCCGCCATCTTTTCAGGTAATCCAACTCTATACGCTAAATTCCCAACTTGTTCGAGAATTGGAAATGGACCGACAAACCTTGGTGTTAATTTACCCCTTCTATCAAACTGAATCACACTCTTTAACGGAGAAATCTTGACGATTATCAAGTCACCAATGGAGAATTTCAGATCTCTTTGTCTTTTATCAGCATAACTCTTCTGCCTATCTTGGGCAGCCTTCATTCGCTGTTGAATAACCTTGATCTTACCTGAGGTTTCTCTTATTACATCTGGCTTAAGCACAAATTTCTCACCGATTTCTAACCAACATGATGGTGAGTTGCACGGTCTTTCGTACAAGGCTTAAAATGGAGCCATAGCAATACTGGACTGATAACTATTATTATATGCGAACTCAACCAGACGCAAATGGTCATCTCATGAACCCCCAAAATCCAATATACAAGCTCTCAAGAGATCCTTTAATACACGATTCACCCTCTCCGTTTGACCATCAGTTTGAGGATGGTACGTGGTACTGAGATGTAATTGTGACCCTAAAGCCTCTTGTAAGCTCTTCCAAAACCCACTAGTAAATAATGGATCTCGGTCACTCACAATACCTTTTGGTACTCCATGGAATCTCACTACCCACTTCATATACAGTTCCGCTAACTTAGCGGCCGTTCTATTCGACTTGATCCGTATAAACCTTGCACTTTTGGTCAATCGATCCACAATCACCCAAATACTATCATGAGCCGATCTAATCCTCGGTAAACCATCAATGGAATCCACTGAGACTTATTCCCATTTCCATTCGGGGATTTCCAATGGTTGTAACAAACGACTGGGATTCTTTTGCTCGGATTTAATTAACTGGCAGTTCATGCACTTGGATATAAACTTCCCAATGTCTCTCTTCATCCCTTCCCAGTAGTATGTTTGCTTCATGACTCGATACATTTTGTTACCACTGGGATGTATAGTCAGCTTCAGGTGTTGACACTCTCTGAGCACTTCATCTCTCAATCCATTTACGTTAGGTACAACCAGATTCTCATTCTTTCGAAACCATCTTTCTCGATCAAGTCCATACTTGTCCATTCTCTTTCCGTCGATATCAATCTCTACCTTGGAAATGATTTCCAATAGATTAGGATTGTCCCTCTAACTGGAACTAATTCGCTCCCTCTAACTGGAACTAATCCGCTCAATCAAAGTTGATCTGATTGTCAAACTTGCTAACATCTCTGGATCCAATTCACACTTAGGCTTGAAATCATATCCACTGATATGCTCTAGTTGCTTCCATTCCAGAAACATAGCCCCCAAATTGGCATGTCTCGTACTCAATGCGTCAGCTACCGCATTTTCCTTCCCAGGTGTGTATGCGATATTGAAATCATATGAAGCCAAGAACTCTAACCATCTCTGCTGACGAAGATTTAAATCCTTTTGAGAGAAAAGATACTTTAAAGACTTATGATCGGTAAACAATTCAAATCTTTCTCCCAATAGATAGTGTCTCCACATCTTCAACGCGAACAAGATCACTGCTAATTCTAAATCATGGGTAGGACACCTTTTCTCATGCGGTTTTAGTTGCCGACTTGCATAAGCTATAACCTTATCTCCTTGCATCAGTACAACACCTAGTCCAGTACCACAGGCATCCGTGTATACCGTCATCTCTTCGTTCCCCTTAGGAATAACTAACACTGGCGCACATGTTAGCTTCTCCTTTAGACTCTTAAATGCATTCTCACACCTTTCGTCCCAAGCAAAAGCTTGATTCTTCTTGGTTAATTGAGTTAACGGTGCTGCTATCTTGGAGAAGTCTTGACAGATTTACGATAGTATCCAGCTAACCCCAAGAAACTTCTCATGTCCGTTGCATTCTTGGGCGTAGACCAATCTTGTACCATAGCCACCTTTGCAGGGTCCACAACAATACCATTCACTGAAACAATATGGCCCATGAACCGCACTTTCCTCCTCCAGAAGTGACACTTAGAAGATTTCGCTTTCAATCGGTGTTTCCTCCACACCTCCATCACTGTCCTCAAATGTTCCTTGTGTTCTTCCTTTCCTCGAGTAAACCAAGATATCGTCCACGAACACAAGAACAAACTTATTTAATTGATCCCTGAAAACCCTATTCATAAGATCCACAAAATATGCGGGTGCATTGGTCAAGCCGAATGGCATGACCAACCACTTATAAAATCCAGACGGCATCCGAGATGTCGTTTTAGGTATACTCTCAGCTGCTACTCAGAGCTGATGAAAACCTGTCGCGAGATCCAACTGGGAAAACACTCTTGCTCTATTCATTTGATCAAAGAAATCATCTATCCGTGGATGATGTTACTTATTCTTCCTAGTCGCCTTGTTCAACTCACGGTATTACACACATAAGCAAAGAGAACCATCGGCCTTGGTAGAAAATACAACTAGTGCTCCACACTCGGAAACACTGCTTCAGATAAATCCCTTTTTCAAAAGATCGCCTACTTGCACTTCAAGCTCTCGTTGCTCCCTTGGCGCCATACGACGAAGTGGCATCACTATAGGTCTAACATCTTTCACTAAATCAATCTAAAACTCGATCTCTTGATGTGCTAGAAGTCCGGTCACTTCCCCGAAGATGTCCGGATACTCGCCAACAATAGTCACATCTGATAACTCATCATGCGAGATGTCGAGGGAATTTAGAAAACTAGCCATCACCCCATCACTAGGTAGTCAACCCAATACCACCCTCCTTCCATCATCCGCTCTAATGGTCACCAAAGACCCCTCACGGTCTTCCTGCACTCCATACCTTTGGAGCCAATCGACTCCCAAAATAATGCCAAACCCAGTAAAGCCCAAAACAAAGCAATCACAAGCAAACACACATCCATGACTCGATAAGAGCAAATTACAACAAATCATACAAAGACTAGTCGAACCACCGATTGGGTTCGTCATAAATAAAGGTCTATCGACAATCTCGGGTTCTAATTCCAACCTATCTACCATGTCACTGGATACGAAGGAATTGGAAGCCCCGATATCAAACAGTACTCGAACATGAACATCATAAATAGAAAGCATACCTTGGATAACGACACCCTTTCCCTTCTCCGCCACTTTTGGGGGCATTCGACGAACAAGAAGCAGTGTTTATAGCATATGCTTTCACGATCTACTTCTCCTTAGGAGGTTGTGGGCATTTATCCTTATGATGTCCCACTTGTCCGCAATTGAAGCACTTCCTGTCCGCTGGCTTTGGCTGACAATCTCTGGCACAATGGCCCTTCTTGCCACAGCTAAAGCACTCGATATCTTTTTTATTCTTCTTTTTCTGACCATCCTCGGTTTGGTTCTGTTTTCTCTTATTCTGAAAATTCTTATTGCCTTCAATGCTTTCCCGCGGTTTCGGATCTGCTACGGATGTAACAGCGACCTCAGTCTTTGGCTTAGGGTAAAGGCTCTCTGACCTCAATGTCTTTCCCACAATAGATTCGAATGTCTCATCGATATGATTTATAAGTCTTTCCCCCAAGTACCCATCTAATCCAGTTATGAACTTCTTGTTCTTCTTCTCGGCAATACCGATAAGAGATAATCCATATTTCAATAAAGTATCGAATTCAGTAATATATTCTGAGACTGTCCTACCCTTCTGCTTAAGCTCCAAAAACTTCCTAAACAATTCTGATTTCTGAGCAGTTGGAATAAACTTGTCACTGAAGCGAGTCTTAAAATGATTCCAAGTAACTTGATCCTCAGGAGTGGCCGTTTTAATGGCATTCCACCAATTCATTAACCGTCCTTGAAGCTGACGTGATGCTAGCTTCCTCTTCGTTGCATCATCGATTACCAAATCCTCGAAGATGCGCTCACAAATATCCAGCCAATCTTGAACCACTGTAGCTAATTTCGTTCCATGGAACGGCTTCCTACCAAGACTAGTATAACCCTTGTTAAGCTTGGCAAAATTGGCTCTAGGTGCCTACACTACTACACCACCACCGTTAGCAGCATTAGGAACTCCTCCCTGAGCATTCCTAAGCATCTCTTGCATGAAGGCAGTAAACATTGTCCTAATGTCAGAGACATTCCCATTGTTGGCTCCTGAACCCGTACTCCTCGTATTTCGGCTCATCGCTCAATCTGTAAAGACAAAACGATTAACCATCTCCTTAGTGGTGCTTGTGCAGTGCGACTTCATCCTTAGATATACTAATAGTATATATATATAGTTTTTGAAAACCAAAATATCACAAATACGCGCTCTCATATACGTATACTAACTCTCCCTGATGTCTTCCCCTAGGTTAAACTACGAAACCTAGGCTCTGATACCAAGTGTAATGGTCGCCCCGCACAATCAGACATTTCCCCGAAATGCACTGTGTTAATGTCCGACTAGCACGGGACGATCGCCAAAAGAGGGTTGAAACGATGAATCATCAAGAACCTGTAGTATATCTCATAGCGCATGGAATAAAATATAATAATAACATACTTGATATAAAATAGGCGAGACAGTGCATAAGCTAAAAACTAAACCATATCCATCAGAATAGCGGAATCCCAAAATACAGCTTATGATCCAAACCATTATTACAACTTCAAAATATTGTCGCTAAAAAGGAAATAAAAGAGGTACACTACTAATGCCCAAGCAGTGGCCAGTAACAACACAGGGAGAATATGTGTATATAGTACGTGGAAGCCTCCTACTCGTCTACGGACAGCTACTCGTGCATAACCACCTAACCTATCTCTAGTATGACCTGGACCCTGCAACCATAGAGCTAGCACAATAAGATGTACAATACTCTAAGGTAACACTAACATATAGTGTAAAAATGGGAGTGTGCGTGTCATGGTGATAGCAAATGTCAAACATAGCAATAATTCTCACATCTCCCACTCAGTGCGTAAAGCATACGATATCCACTGCTTTGATCACCAGATCCATTGGGGCCATGACGGAGTCCAACTCCGTATAACTATCGCTACGACCACTTTGCCCTTTGGGGCCCTGACGGAGTCCCACCCCATATAACCTCTGACCCCACTGCACTGGTCCATAGTCAATAACCCTATCGGGTCAACCAGTCCACATAGCCCTGGTCCTTGTTCGTCTACATACCCCCTCTCTCAATGGTGGACCAAAGTTATGGATATCGATAACCCTTTTGCACGCGTCCCGCTGCAAAGCCCAACAATAGAAGTTAACTCGTTGGTTCCCATTTGGATCCTGATTAATAACTTCTTAGTTGGATCTCATTTGCATCTCAGGTTTTAGTTGAATTGGAGTTGATGTTCAGAAGAGTTCACAATCGTCGTCGTGTGGTAGAAATTCAAATCTAGTTCGGTTCGTGGTGCTCCATCTGGTCGGTTTGTGACCCTCTTCTGGTGGTGGTTTGTGACCCTCTCCTATGGCAGTTCGTGACTCCGGTTCGTCACCCTCTCCTAGTGGCGGTTCGTGACCCCGGTTCATAACCCTCCCCTGAGGGCGGTTCGTGAGACATACCCCCTTCAGGAACCGAAATCTTCCTGGTTAGTTCGTGATGCATACCCCCTTCAGGAACCGAAATTCTGCAGTTTTTCCAGCAATCTAATTTTGCCAAATGACGGCGTTTTCAACCATTCTAACTTTCCTATGACATCAAAAACATACCAAACAGTAGTAGCAACATATAGAATCAATCAAAAACATTAAAACATCATTACCTAGGCTATTATAGATCAAACATACCCCAAATCTAGGATTTTTCCTCTTAACCATGTTTAACTATATCTAACTATAGGATTAACAAACTTAATCTAAATTAACCCAAATTCATACCAGCGACATAAAATAATATTTTAGAATTTCTACATATTTTTCCAGAATTTTTAGAGGTATAATTTCTCTAATTATCACTAATCACCCCCTAAATTAGCCATAATTAGTGTATAAACATGCAAATCACTCACCTTAGCCACAAATGAATGTAAGATCTGAAATTTATATTGATTTGGCACGGATTCCTACATAGTACAGCAGCTCCAACTCTGATTTGGTGTTAATCTGAATTGATTTGATGTAGATTTGATCAATTAGTGATTAGAAAGCAATTAGAGAGAGATTTGGAAGATAAAGGCCATGATTAGGGTTAGAGGAATGTTTGTGGCGGCTGGAAAAATGAAAGGGAATGTTTCTCCAAACCCTTTCAGCCCTCCCATAACTCTAATCCTGAAATGCGTTATGGGTTTTGCTGTTAATCACCCTATTAATCCCGATTATGTTGTTTTCCATCTTCCAAACCTTATTTCAGCCATATCTCCCAAACGGTAAGTCCGTTTGATTAATGTGACCACTCTACGAAATGGGAAACCATCATCCGAATTCAATGGAAGTGGTTTCAGGTCAAAACTCCTTACCAATCAAAAGTTACAGGGAAAACAAGATTTGCCAAGGGCAAACGGTCATTTAAATTCGGCAAAAATCGTGAATGTGGAAAATGACCCCAATAGTCGTTTCCCAAAGTTACACGACCATATAACTTCGTATGAGAATAAAATAAATATTCTACGATCCCTTGATACGTAGAATGTAGGTCGTTACAACATTCGTGTGGACTAAACCCGTTCTGTGTTATACGGTGTGGTTCCATGATATGCTTTATTTAAATAAGTTAAGTTAACTGTAGGGTTTCTCATACAAGTCCCATGACAGACCCGTAGTTTGTGTTTTCCCTTGCAAACTCGGTTGCCCACAATATTTACACGGGCATCCAAGTGAACATGTCTTTAAGCTTGCTTTCTTTTGGGATGTGTACTGTAGCTTCTGTACCTGTTTTGGACTTGAAGCTGAAGTGTGGACTGTTTATGTTTCTTTTGAACTTTGTCATGACTCCTTATGTCATAAACTATCTTTTGAATTCAGCTGTGTAATTATTCATTATCATAGACAATGTTATGTACTAAGTATGATCGTGTAATGTTGATGTAACTCTGATACTTATTTCCGCTATTGTAAAATGATATAAATTATTCTTTGATGTAATACATTATGCTATGTTTTGTGATCTGCTGCTGTATTTAATGTATTATATTCTAACGATTATCCATTCCGCCCGGGATCGGGGGTTTGGGTCATCACAGGTGGTATCAGAGCTAAGGGTTTACCTTAGTTCTAAATTGCAACATATTAAAGCACTCATCAGAGGTAGAATTAGTAGTATTCTAGAATGAGTAACTCATTAAAGATAGGATTAGTATTATCCTAGAATGAGTACAACAGAATAGCATATATCTCAGCAGATACATCTCCGTTCATGTATATGTTTTTATGCTCTTATATTTCCTTAAGATATCTTTTCTGCTGGCCTAACTCTTTTCTTGCTATTTGCAGACATAGTAGAAAATGAGCGGCAAAGGTGGAAGAGGCAGAGGAAGAGGACAGGGAAATGTTCAGGCCGAAGATCAGCATCTCAACCCGCATGAGTTGTTAAAGCATCATTATTTCCTCCTCAACAACAACAACAACCTGATTTGGAAGTGCTTGCTATGAAATACAAGAACTTGGATGGAGTGCCATTCTTAGGCAAAGAATCTGTTATCGAAGCACAAGCACGATGAGATTTTATGAGCGAATCTTTGTAGGATTTGAGTCGGCTGATAATCGGAAGAGATTTCTAGCATTGTGGTTATTGAAAGATGAAGCCCTGATATGGTGGGAAGATGTTACGATGGGTAATCCTACAAATGATATGACTTGGGATAGATTCAAGGAAATTTTCGAGGAGAGATTTATTCCCCACGAAGAAGTTGAGTGTCTATACTATGAATTTTCTAATCTCAAGCACGGAGACATGACCATCCACGAATATGTGAACAAATTTAATGAACTACCTTGCTTTGGTCTCGAACTGAATAAAATTCTCATTAAGAAGAATACGAGATTTATAGAGGGCCTCCAGCGAAGGTATAGGAGCAGAGTGGTAGCACATTTGAGACTTCCGTTTTCCGGAATGCTAGAGATGGTTTGTCCGGGCGAGAATATTGATAAAAGGAATGTCAGGAAGATAAGGAAAGAGGCTATTCTGGTAATAAAAGAAATTATTCAAACAAGAAACCTGTTTGATAAATTATATAGAGCTTATTTAGTAAAAGGATTTAAACTGTGAAAGTAAGGTATTTAAATTTAAATAAGTAGAAGTGCAAAATTAAAATTTATAAAATTGATGCAACTAAAATATGACATTTGTTCCAGTTATGGCATGATATACATGTGCATTAGCAAGGGAACATAAAGAAGAGGAAGATGAATGCAGTGTACCGGTAAGGCTTGTGCCCGCAATATATGCCAAATCATGTTAAATTTAATTTATACATTTGTTTTTGGGATTATATCATAGATATGTATGTTGTTTGCATCAAACTGAAGAAAGTGAAGCAAGAAATGTATTAAATTTGATGAAACTCATTCATAAATGCCTGAACTAGCTTCAGGCAATCGACTAATAGGCGATTGATTGATAGGTAATTGAGTTATTTCTCTTATTATCTGTACAACGCATGTCTAATGCATCTAGGATCAAGAGCACCCCAAACAGTGCAATACCCCTTCAGCCTCCCTGATTTTCACCGCATATTTCTCATTCTCTCTCTTCCCACTAACTTTCACTCTCTCTTTCCATTAACTTATTCAATTATAAATGAGTGACTATAATCCAGGTGCAAATGGGATGCTAGAAAATTAGGGTGCCATAGAGCGTGCCCCCACTTTGTATATTAAAATGGCATCAATAAACATAGCTACTTGGGGTGGATATAAGGGTCATGTGTGAAATCTATTAGATAATAGTAAAGTAGAGCCCTTTAAAACTCACTCCTTAATTATAGGAGTTTTCTCTTTTCTCCGTCATTATCTCTAGATATTTTATTTTAAAAATAATTTATCACTTTACACTTGTTTACTATTTCTTTCACATTATTTTACTCTTCTGTTATTTTACATTTTGGTATGGGCATTTTAAAATATATAAAATTATATACTAACAGTTAGCTCCTAACATTTTATATTTAAGTCCACATATTTAAATTAATCACAAAACCCAAAAAGTAATTTAAATAAATTTAATTAACTAATATTTCTTTTAAATACTAAAAAATGACAAAAATATATATATTTTTTGGCTTGAAGTAACTACGCTTTAAATTTTTTTTTTAATAATCATTTAAGTCTCTCTCAATTCTTTTCTAATATTTTTCATTTAATACCATATTTTACAATTAACTACATAATACTAAAACTATTTAAATAATTTTAGCAACTATTACTTATTAATTCTCCTAATAAATCACATCAAGATTAACCATGCTCGTAATAACAAAAATAAAAATAAAATTCAAATGTGTACACATGTTAATCACATAAAATAAACTATACACATAAATAACAATCTCAGGTTCAAAGTTTAACTCATTTACATCAATATATTTATCGTATATTGCATTGTAATATTAATGTCAGATGCCTATATTTTAAAATTCATTTATTTATAAAAAACTGCACAATATCACTTAACATTGTACACTTAAGTCAATATATTCAAATTAATTATGTGATTTTGAATTAAACAAATGAGTTCGATTAATAAATTGTTGTTAATTCATCTAATTAACACTAAGTTTGATGTTTTAAAATGTATACCATGTTCATATTAACAAAAATGGTAAAGTTAGTTTTTCTTCCAAATATAAAGCATAATAAGTCACATAGTTTAAATAATACATGTAACAATAATATAAAATATAATACATTATACACTTATCTCAATAAATTTATTGAAAATTGAAAAAAACCACTTACCGCTTTAAATACACATTTTTACAATTATTTGCTGAATCTCCTCAATTCTTTTATGATACTTTATATTTTAATCGATATATTTAAATTACCCATGAAATCTTAAATTCTAATTATTTAACTTATTTAAGAGAATATTCAATTCATTTTCATAATAGCTCTTAAAAATATACGTCAATTTTACTACACATAATCATATTAAAAGCAATATTTTTTCCATATAACCATAAAGATGTATAAATTCCATAAGACCAGCTCTATATATCAGCAATAATGACAAAGCTAATTTGTAAATTAGTTATAAATTCATTTATGTCATGAATTTACCATATGTTATATCTTTTTTTTAGAACATCGATAACCCCACAGTAAATTTATACGTTTTTGCATTTCTTTAATTCATCCTGCTATGTTATACAATTAAACTAACTTTGTAGTTTTACATTTAGCTAATCTAAATAAATTCTAATTAATAGTATTTGTTAATTCATCGAATAAATTGTTAACATACATCAATTTCAACATGTAAATCTATATTATATAAATCAATTAAAAGTGTCTTAGATGAACATAAGTACATTTTTTTTTGTAAGCTATAGAACATAAATTATAGGAAACAATAATAACAAATTCAATTAATAGTCTATGTACTTCATATCAGAATTTATCATATATTGCATAACAACGTTTTCATTTTAACATTACAGTAATAAATATTATTTTTAATTATATTGTCGTATGCAACACATGGTTTACACACTAGTTTAACATTAATAAATAGATGTTACATACTCTAAATACATCGCATAAACAGTACATTGAATCCATTAAGCAAAACAATAATCATATAAATGACGTAATCCTTTTTAATTTTTGTGCTTTATTCTTTCACTGAATTCAACTTTACTGATTACCGCAATACAAATCACCTGAAATCAAATTTGATATCCAGAAGCATCCAGCAAACTAATACTTGAAACAAACAGAACATGTACTTTGTGAATAAATCTATCAATAAAAGTCATACGGACATATATATGTAAACAATTGGACCAATTCTCCCCAAAAACATTCGTAAAATGATATGGATTAAATCACATGGATACGTCCCCGTGATAAGGAACAATCACATGGATACGTTTTGGTCAAATGATTACATGAACTAAAATCCGAGTCCAAACTCTAGTCCTAATCAATTATACAACCAAAATCATTCAAGAAAGTACTTTTCTTTTCTACTGCACAAAAGACGAAAGTTAACTAGGATCAAGGAAAATATTGAGATTTTGGCTGAAATATACTTTCATCTCTTCTATTGAAGAATTTCATCCACAACTAAATTCCAAGGCATTCATATTTTATAGCACACCTTTTGCGCTTTAACGTGAGTCACTAATTTATTGTTAAATAAGTTAGTCGAAAGAAAGAAAAACGGAAATATGATGGATATAAGTGAATTGAACATTTACGAAATCTTGTTGTATTTGAATTAGCCTAGCTCACGGTAGGATAGGAATGCTAAACGGATATCGCAAAAATAACTCTGAAACGCTCATATATATATATATATATATATATATATATATATATATATATATATATATATATCTGTGTGTGTGTGTGTGAAAGAGGTTGGCTAGACATTCCAAAACAGTGGAATACAAGACCATGTGATTCGGCACCAACTATTATTCACATAACAAGAGAACGATCTTTCATAAATTAACACAAAAAATGCATGCACATAACACACCTTAGATTTTAAACTGTTTAGGAGGATCCAAATATCCTTTGAAACACTTGCAGTCTGGCACAATATTTTGAGTCAAAATCCAATCCATTGGCAAAGCCTAATCACCATCCTCTTCAAAAAATGTCCAAGAAGAACTGTTTTACTTACCAAATATGTTAATACATACGGTATACAGTATGTGGCGAAACATTCACCCAGGTATATAAACATTTCAACTCTTGCAAAAAAAATATAAACCACTTTCTATTGTTTAGTTTTATCCGTCCCATGAAACTTCTTTCCAGCCTCCACAGCTTCCCTATATCCAAATCATACAAAAACACATCATCATACTAAATTATTACTGCTAAATGCAATAATAGTCTCCATGAATAGAACCTCATGATACAAAAGCCAAATGCTAATTGTTTAATCAAAGAGAATAATTTATACCTGAATGCATTTACAAGTTCCTTATTTTCTGGGTCAATCTTGATACCCTCGTAGAAAGCATTCGCTGCTTCATCAAATCTCTGCAAAGAGTAGAAGAAAAGAAACAATAAAGAACCATCTAAGAGCTGACTTTAGAATATTATATGCAATAATTACATTAAAGAAGTAATAAGGTATATAAATCATACTTGTAACAGACGAAGAGCTGCACCTTCCCTATAGCATGCTTTAGACCAATTGGGATTCAGTGCTCTGCAAGCCTTGGCATCTGCTAAAGCCTTTTCTGCTTGTCCCAGTCGTATCCAACACAAGCTTCTGTTAGATAGCAAGGTTGCTTCGTTTGGGTCAAGATCGATAGCCTGTTCATATATTATTTGCCATATGAGTGTTCATTTCTGTTGTTTTTTAGTAGCAGATGCTAGATTCTACAAACGATGAACCTAAAATTACATACTAATTTGTGAACGCTTTCTCCAACTAAGGAATGTTGTCGCATTTAACACTTTGCATTGAGTCACGAAAAATAATTGTCCATGTAAACCAGTACTCTTCATTTAAAACGAATTTGTAAGCATGGGTTATGAGTTGGATGCTGATGTTTCAAGCATGTAGACATGTTAATGCATTCAAGACAAGCCAAGAACCTTGGAAAACTATAACTAACAAACAAAATTAGAATCAAAATATTAAATGAAGTTCCCATTAGAAATTAATTCATACGAGATGACTCTTTCGGTGGGATTATTGTATCCTCAGTACTTTATTATTCATGTGACTTACAGTTGGCCTATTAGTAATCTAGATCTTGATGGGACCAACATAAAATTTACATATAAGATTGTGACATTTAGATGGGCCAACAGAGAACTTAATCCAGTGTGTAAATAAAGCCTACCTACAATGTTTTCAAAACGCAGTTCAAATAAATATGCAAATTTTAAACTTTGAAATGGTATGGGATTTACATAGTGGGACATAGATTCAATCATAGTAGTCAAGGCACTAAGACGCAAAAAGGCACAAACATTGAACCTGGGGCTTTTTTGAGTCTTTGGCTTTTTTGTGTGCCTTTTATATGAGTTTGATCTGTTATTTTACTAATTACAAATTAATTTTTAAACCATATTTTATATAATTCATTCAATTATTTACATACTTATTAATAAGATTTAAATTTTAAACCATATTTTATAATTTGTTGAACAATCAAAATTTTTATTTAACTATTTACAAACAAAAATTTGATTTTAGCCCCAAAAAAAGTGCATCAAACTACAAAAAAGCGCAAGCCTTGAGCCTCGAGCTTTTTTGTGCTTAGGTGTGCCTAAGCGTGCGCCTTGATAACTATGTTTCATGTTCTCTTCTTGAGTAACGGTGTAGTGCTAGAGATCACTGGGTTTTCCCAAGTTTTCAACAGACAAGGGGCCAAATTCCCCTATTTTAGTTGAAATCCTCTTCGAACTTGGCAAACAACAAGTTGTGAATCACAGACGATTTGGAGGGCTCAAATTCTCAACTCTTTTGCTATCTTTAGTCCTGCAATTAACACTTCATACTCTTCTTTATTATTGGTGGTGAGAAATTTCAATCTTATGATGTAGCAAACTGAGCGTCCTTTAGAAGTCTTAAGTACGTCTCCAGCTCCTGAGCAATAATCATTCATCGCACCATCGATAAATAATTTTCATAGCGAACTACGACCGATATTTCCTCCTCGTTCTACATGATCGTGAACTCTCCAATAAAGTCAACCACATCATATCTATTGATTGCCCTTCAAGGGTAATAAGTCACATCGTACTGAACAATCCAACTTGATTTTCAGGGCATAATAGGATTTGCTTCAACGGTTGACCGGCAAACACTTATCGATGAGCTTGAAAGTATGGTTTTAGTTTTTCAAAACTATCAACAAACAGTAGGCGGGCTTTACCAATTTTGGGTAGTTCCGCTTTGCATATGTAAATCGTTTGCTGATGTAGCGTACTAGTCTGTGGATTCCAGCTTCTTCACGTAGAACTGTCACACTCAGCGCATGAGAAAATACAACCAAGTAGATAAATAGATCTTCATCGTCCATCGGCTTACAGAGCATTAGGGAACTTCCATATGTCTAGGTAATTCTTCTAACATCCAATAGTCCATACCAAAAAAAAAAAAGCATTTTCCGATACGTCGAATTACGCATCTATCTGTGACCCTTGAAATGAAATGGCTTAAAGCATCAATCTTTCCGTTCAGGTTCTTGAGTTCTCTCTTGCTCTTTGAAGCTTCAAAGTTCTTTAGTGCAGTGATTTGTGTCATATTGGCTTCAATGCTCCTTGTGTTTACCATAAATCCAAGGGACTTCTCAAATGCAACACCAAAAGGACATTTCAGCAGATTCAGCTTCACTCCATATTTTCTCAGCACCTTGAGCATTTCAGCCAGCTTATCTATGTGGTTTCAAGCTATGCACATAGTAGTTAGGGCACAAAAGCACAAAAAAACGCAAGACTTGAGCCCTGGTCTATTTTGAGCCTTGGGTTTTTATACAAAAATATGAGTTTTTTTTTTTGCTAGAAAAAACTGCACTACAAAATGCTACTAAAAATGATAAATTTAGTGATAGAAAAATGTAGATTAGTAGGTACGAAGTCACAAATGCAATTTCGGAACTAAAACGATCACAAATTCAATAAATTTAACTATTTAAAAACATAGCTCTTTAGACTTTAAAACATAACTCGATAAATTAACTAAAAAGTTTAAACCTTTAAACTAATTATTTAAATGAAAAACAGTTAAAAAAACAGCTGTTGATATTATATATATATATATATATATATATATATATATATATATATATATATATAAAGAGAGAGAGAGAAAGAGCGAGGAAAGTTCGGCTCCTCCTCTTATTTTGCAAGCGAGATTCCCCCTGAATCACAGCCGCACATCCACTTTTCTTTCTCTCTTTCCACTACACAATATTACTCTTTCTCTCTTTCCACTACACAATATAAAACAAAAGGTGGATGTGCGGCTGTGAATCAGGGGGGATCTCACATGCAAAATAAGAGGAGGAGCTGAATCTTCCTTATATATATATATATACACACACATACATACATATATACATATATATATACATAGGGAAAATCTAAATGGACACAAAATGTTGACACAAAATCTGAACCATTAGATCTCCCCCTGAATTCCACCTCATACATAAAGACAAACAAATTGTGTGGTTCAGATTTTATGTATATCAATTGTGTCCCTGTAGCCGTTTCCATATATATATATATATATATATATATATATAAATATATATATATATATATATATACACACACACACACACATTATATGCACGCCTGACTGTGGCAGCTGCAACGACGGATGTAGCAACATTTTTTTGTGTCGAATGCGTTAAAACGAAAGGGAAAATCATAAAAATCGAATGGAACTATTTGAATTTTATAGTTGAGAGTCGGATCGAGGTCAAATAAAAGTGGGCTTGGCATAAAATCAATTATTTCTCGATACGCGCTTATTTGAGTCTCGGCGCCTCAAGAAAAAGCGCCAAAGGAGCGCTTTGTTCGCAACTCGGTTAGCCAAGGCGCCTCGAAGGCCAGCGAGGCGCAAAGCCTACGCCTAAGCCTTAGGCGCACGCGCCTTAACAACTATGGCTATGCAAGGCTTCACCAATATGTCATTAACGTAGACCTCCAAGATTTTTCCAATTTGATTTTTAAACATCATATTCATCACCCCTTGGTAGATTGTTCCAGCATTCTTGAGCTTGAATGGCATTACTCGATAGCAGTAGAGTCTGAGTCCCAATCCCAGCTCCATGATGAAGCACATGTTTTTTGATCTGGCTCATGCGTCTTAATTTAGTTATAGCCTAGGTAAGCATCCACGAATAATAGCAATTTGTGCCTTACTGTTCAATCTACAAGTTGATCGATTCTAGATGGCAGGAAGACGTCCTTAGGACTGACTTTGTTAAGATCTGAGTAATCCATGCAGACTCGTCATTTTTCATTCGATTTCTTGAAAAACACAGGATCAGATATCCAAACCGTATATGTTGCTTCGCTTAATAGACTCATTTTCCATTAGTTTGCCATCTTCGGTAAGACTCCGCACATATTAGCATCTACGCAAACACATACAGATTAGCTCAAAGAAAGATGATTAGTTCTCTTTACATCTTTGCAAAGTTGCGATCCAATACACAGTACTCGGGATTGATCTTTCATGTCTACAGGGACAAGCATCGGGATTTCGGTCGATGTTGCTCGATTGTCCACAACACTTGTTTTCTAGGATCCATAGTCTTGTAAACGCGACTACGTTCCCAAAGGCACGACTCTTTGATAGTTGCTATGTGAGGGGTTCGTGAATGCAGAAGGCCCACACTCTTTCCTTTTTTTTTTCTTTTTTGCTTCTCCTAGCTCGGAGATATAACATTCACGTGACATGCTTCGGTCACCCTTCATGACGATGACATCAACCCCATTCCCTATAGGGAACTTCATTGTCATACACCACAAAGCTATTGCGATTTCAAAATCCATCAAGACGGATCGCCCTAGAAATGTGTTATAGGCTAACATTTAATCTACTATTACAAAGGTTTGGATTAGTATAGCTCTTTTTCTTTTCTTTACCTAATTCCACAGGCAAATTGATCGTCCCGATTGATTGCTTCGGCTCACCGGCAAGCCCTTGAATCTTCAATTGGCAAATTGCACACATCTTTCATAAAAAGTTTCATTTATTCATAAGTCTTGTGAAATAAGATATTTACAAAAGCTCCACTATCGACTAAAACCCTTCCGACTATTGTTGGTCTAATCCCCACTGCCACAGCCATCAGATCAAGGGTTGAGGCTTCAACACCCTTAGAATCCCTTGCTCTAGAAACAATATCATCATTGAATGTCTTACGTTGCTTTGTAGGAGTTCCTTCCTTGCTTGCTAAGCAGCTTTCAACCTTCGATGTCTATTTCGATGCATTGGTATACATTTCCATCTCTCTCCATCTTCCTCGAGCAGAATGAGGTCCTCCAAAGATTGCGTAGGTCAACAGTTTCCCATCGTTTCATTTAGCAGCATGGTCACTAAATCCGGGTTGATTTACCGAATTCACACGCCGGTATGGTAGGCGAGCTGCTGGCGGCCTTCGTACGTATTGTTGGAGCCTATTTTTTCTTATTGGTTCTTCGATGAGATTTTCAAGTGGGAACACTCGTTTGTGATATGCCCATGTGTTCCGTAGAAAAGACTGTATTTGTTGTATGGCGTTTGTGCTATTGTCGGCTCTTTGGTGACAGGTTTTGAATAACGTTTCCCTTATAGCTAAAAAGATGTTTTCCAAGCTGTCGTTCAAAGCCGTATAGTTCTCCAAATTAAAACCCATGAAGCGTTTGGCATCTTTCTCACCTTTTGTCTTGATTTTCATATCTTTGCTTTTCGGCTTTGTTTGTGTTACTAGGAAAGTTTACTCCTTGTTTCGTTTCAACTTACCTAGAGAAACCTAATCTTAACAACCAACGGCGGAGCTTTTTTTTTTGACAGCTTTCGCTTCCTCCAGTTTCAGATATTCGTCAGCTTTCTTATGAAATTTCTCCAAGATCGTAGGCTCATTCATTTTGATCCACTTCACATAGTCTGTTTCTTTATCACTAGCAAGCAACAATGCGATAAGGACCATCTTCTGATCCGGTTACCGACTTTGGTGATCGCGGTATTGAATCGATTTAAAAAACTCTTTAACAATTCTCGAGGGCCTTGGGATAATCCGAATAGTGACATGATATCCTTAGAAAGAGTAGGGTATAATCGAAATTGAATTTAAACCTCCTTGATAGGCCCTCGAATCATGAGACAAACTTATGTGGCTGCTTGTTAAACCACAACGAAGCGATCCCCTCTAAGGAAAAGTTCTGCATTTCAAAGCGTCGGCCGCATTTACTCCATTCGTGTGTCTTTCGTATTTGCATAGAAACAAGTTCGGATCTAAAGTCCCACTGTATGCGGACATCGTGGGAGGATTGAACTTCTTTGAATATTCCACATCCAGAATTTCTTAGTAAATGAAGTCTGATTTGGAGCGAAGCCCCAGTCATCTTCTGCATCCATCCAAGTCATATTTTCTTGCATCAGCTTCTTTATCATTCTTGAGATGTATTCCTCACTAGTACTATTCTTAATTTGTTGATCGTCAACAGCACCCAAAGTGTTTGGTTTCGCGTTAGCTGCCAAAGACCTAGGTCCTCCGGTCTTCGGGATAACCATTCCAATAGAGTTTAACACTCTTGAAGGAAATCATACCATAGATTGGACCGCTACAGCTTGACTTGTAGTTACAGTGCTCGTTTCTACACCAAAAAAATTCAAATTTTGGTTTTGATCACCATCAGATGCAGATACCCTATCCAGATTTTGAGCAGCATTTGCATGAAAATTTTAATTTGTCCAAAAGCTGAGGTTCCTAAGGAGCATGGTTCTGTTCAATTCAGCAAAATTTTGACTTACATCAGCAATATACACCATATACCCTTGACCCTTATTCCGCCTTCGCCAATCAGAAGCGGATGAATGTGCATGTTCTTCCAAATCTGCATTTTCTCTAGTGGCGCAACATCATTTCCAGGTGAAAGTGCAAACAGAGCCACCATCTTATCCATAAGGGCATTGTTAGCAGTTTCCATCCTTCGATCAATATTCCCCACCACCATATTCAACTCCCCTAGTGATGGCACCTACTTGAGGGAGATTTCCAATTCGATTACCACCTCCTACCAACACGGGTGACATTAGCATTTCCTCCCACTGTTACAAAACCACTAGATTTGTTGAGTTTATTCTTCGAAGGCATTTTCCTTCCTAGTTAGTAAACAATTAGTAAACTTCCAAAGCTCCGATTATCGATCTAATTTCTAAACGTAGATGCTCTCTTATTCGAGTTTGCTGTGAACGCACAAAATGATAATGTCAAAAATGACATCAACCTCAAATATAAGTAAAACATCAACCTTTGTGCACAGTTTAAATTGGTCAAGCACAGTTGCAAACACAGACAAATAAAATAAATGAAAAGGAAAGAGAGAATAGACAAGAGACCAAGATTTATTATGGTCCAGCTGTTAAAAAAGCCTACATCCACTATATAAATTCTTACATTTTTATTCTGCCAATTACAAATGGTTTGATTACATTCAATTGAATAGAGAAGAATCGTTAGTACAAGAGTTGATTGGAGTATATCTCAATAGCTCTTAGGTGATATTGTGTGGGAGGAGAAGGTTGAAGATAGATTTCGGCAAATGACATGAAGAAATTAGATCTTTTTCATGTTGGAGGTGGACTTGTATTTATAGGTGCTTGAAGATGAATTGAGCCGAGATACTGCACCATCTGGCCTGTATGGAGAGCAGGACATGTAAGAAATCTCAACTCCTTTGTACGCAAATTAATGGATCGGTAACAGCCCATAGGGCATGGATTGGTACCAATCCATGTCCTTTGGGTCTCAAAAGTTCCAGTTTATTTAGTTTGCCTTATTATGTTCTTGTGATACTTCATGCCAAGTTTCGGAGCATTCAGACTTGGTTTGCTTGGACTCATACTCGACTCACATTGAACTGCTTTGTAGCTTGAAAGACCCATCAATAACTTGAACTAGATACATCGAAATGCAACCATGCAACCAAACTTGCCGAGGCTAATGGAGTGATCGGGGTCATGATGGCGTAGACCACAATGGGTCGCATGCAAATACTATGGATCGATACCAATCCATCTCCTTTGCGTATTTTGGATTGATGTTTCTTAAGTCCCTTTTACGTCTTCTTCTAAGTGTTTTAGCCAAGTTTTGAGTTGTTCAAAGTCCATTTTGACCTCTATTTTTCGTGGACTTCTGATCGGGTCAAAAATCGAGCTAGCATAGTAGAAAATAGCAAGCTTGAAGCAGATCAACTGTTTAATAGCATCAAATTAAAATACTCTAGCTGTTGAACAGCATCATGCGCTATAGCGGGGATTTCGCAAAAATTTAGTAGGGCTTTAACCAAACAGGTCTGTGTACATATACTGCATGTGTACATGTACCAAAATCAAGATGCCATATCATACGGTTTAAAAGTCTATCTTGAAAAGCCAAATTATGTAACTTTTTATGTTACACACTGCAACCTGAAAATAAACAAAATACAAAATGTAACTGACTTACTTGCGTATAAGCATCAATTGCCATTAGGTAATCTTTATTTTTGAAAGCATTGTCCCCTCTAGATTTTGCTTCTGATGACAACCTCTTAGCCTCAGGTGAAACCTACAATTCAATGGTAAAATAGATTATTTGACATCCACTGCACACACATATCTCCCTCCTATTTAACCCCTTAGAGTCACTCTTCATCATCATGTATGCAAATTTTTAAATTGTTCCAAAACATCCAACCCCTTCAAAAACTGCATTTCAAATTTTGCATCGATTACTTTGCTAATGAATATAAAACAGCTACAGAAATTCGCTTTGATCCACAAATGTTCTGCACAAGATTGAGAAGGGACCGGAAAGGAATCTATAATGGGGGGGGGGGGGGGACAGAGAGGTGAGTATCCTTTATCTTGGCACCTCAAATAGTGCAGCATCAAATAGCGCAGCATCCCAAATTCCTCTTGGTTTCCACCGCAAGTTCCCCCCTACTGGAAGTAGAGAGAAGGGGAACTTGTGGTGGAAATCAAGAGAGCATTTGGGGTGCTGCACACACGCGCACGGGCGCGCGCGCACACACACACACACACATATATATACATATACATATATATATGTATATATATATATATATATATATATATGCATTATTATAAGTAGTACCTTCACAACTTCTGGTTTTTGCACGTTAACATTTTGTGGCAACTTTGAATCGTTGGCAATTTCCTACAAAATAAAAGGAAAAAAAATCAAGACAGCGATCAGAAGGGAAAAAAAAATCTTCAACACAAAATATTAGGAAATTGTGGATGAATATTCACATGCTCTTTGGTTATTTCAGCTTGCATGTGTTTGATAATTCCATCAATGCTCCACTCAGGTACATTTTTAACAGGGGAGGTCAAAGGAAAAAGAGTTGCAACAGCTTCTCGATTGCCTCTGAGGGCAGCAACCTGAATTGGCTTATTACCATCCTACATAAAGAAGTATTTTTTTCAGTAAATAATAATATTTCATCTCTCAAAAGGAAACAGTGAGCGCATAATGTGAAAATAACGTGCAGAATATATAATACCAGCGGCACTAATTAAGAAAGTTGATTTTCTGTTCTGACCAAAATTGACTTGCTAAAGTGAAATGTGAGTAAATGATTGAAACTAGCAACTAGTTAAGCACATTGTGCACAAATTTTACACACAAATAACTCAAATAAAATACAAAACAACTGATAAGAACTAACATGAACATCAACACAAAGGATGCAAACTAGTGCAATTACAGTTGCTATGCATAGTCTCAACAAAGCCCTCTTAACATGTGAAACAAGCAGCTTCTCTAATCTGATAAACCATCACTGAAATATTACTTGAATTCGAATTTGTTTCAGACATGATCTAAGGGCTATAATAAAAGCACGGTAATTACAAAACACCCATAATAGCAGAAACAAAATGATGAATTTCCTATAGCATAAAAACAAGAAGACAGTATCCAGATTTTCATGCATATCAAAAATTTGTTGATCCTACTCCAACCTCATTTGCATTAAAGATTTTTTATTTATCCTTTACAATTCCAAGCCCTCAACCCATGGTATCAAGCACATGCAAAAAATATAAATTTTGATTTATTAGTTATGGCAAGATAAGGGCATTGGAATTCAGATTAAAATATGTGAAGTGATTGACATGTGTAACGAAACTTGATGTTATGTGAAATATTTATATTGTGCTTTAAATTAAGGATAAATTCTTACATAACTTTAATTTTCATATCTGGAAGAATAAGAGGTTGGAATATAATGCAGCTAGGGCTGGCTATTGGAACTGAGAACCGAATACTTAAACCGAACCAACCCGAACCCGATGGATCTCGGGTCGGATCTAGGTGATGAAAAATACAATTAAAACCCGATCAGACCCGACCCAAATTGACCTGATCCAAAAGACCCGACCAAAAAACAATGAATATATGTATTTTTCGTGTTATTATCCAACCGAACCCAAACCAATCCGACCCGAACCGAAACTTGGGTCGGGTCGGGTCCAAAATTTTGAAATATATAGTTCAGACCCGCCTAGAACTGAGACCCGTCGGGCTGGGTCTGTGCCCATCAGATCGGGTCTAAGTGTCACCCCTAAATGCAGTAAGCTTTTGATAATTAACTTGCACCCAATGATGTATAAAATGCAAAACGAAACCAATGTGGATTTTTGCATCGACATCACATCTATCCTCCAAAGTGAAAAGGGCTAGCTGAGACATAACTACCTTACGCATTACATTTCCCCTACTCTCCTAAAAATAGGTGTGTCAATGAATACTTTTTCAGGCGAATAGATGCACATCCACATCCGAAATCATTTTCAGATTTCAAATATCCAAGTCCAAAGGTACGAACAAATATCGAATGATTATCATATTTGTCAGCAATCGATAAATCAAGAAACATGAATAAAATAATTAGTTTGACTTGAAAATATACCAACCACATTGATTATAAATCGCGACAGAGAAACAAATATGATGATAATAAATAGTTTTGATTAGTTAACATTCTTAAATGCATATAATATAAAGGATAAATTTTCTTTTCAATCTAGGCTTCCAAAAAAATTTATTTCAAATTTAGGTCTCACTCGAAACTTCTAATGAAAACATGTTACGGTTGTTCTTCGTTTCATATATTGATTTTTGTTCTCTTTTATATTCTTTGCATTATATGACTAATGCATTACATGATTTGTAGGCCCATTAGTTTAATTTACTTCAAATAATATGTGGAATGACCAGTAAAAGTTCAAATTAAAAAGTAAATTGGCATTATAGTACTATCTCTGTATCTCATACACAATATAAACTATAAATTCGAAAATTTAATGGTGTAACATATTTTCCACAATATGGCATTCATCTCGCCAAGTTTCGTATATTTCCAAAGTGTCCGCTTGACATCTTAATACCTTGAATGAACAAGGGTCAAATAGGATATAAACAAAAATTTATGCTTTGTTTCGCTAAATCTCATATCGTTGAAGTTCTAAAATGAGATAAACGAGATTCAGAGTGGTTAGAGATCCACTTGACCTTATCACGTTTGAGGGTGGCAATCAGACCAAGGTTTGTAATTCATGTTTCTGTTTTATATGGTAACTTTATCATGATAAATCAACGGTTTTTCCTCCCGTTGCTCAAATCACATGAATTTTGGCCAAAATCAGATTATTTGCAAACTATGTTCCAGTGCTGGTGGGAACTAATATGACATAACCAAATTTCAACTTTTTGATTGAAACCCGACCCTTTAATTAGACTCAACCCGGTGAGCTTGGGTCTGTTTGAATCAAGGTTCGAGAACTCAGTTTCGGTCATTTGAAGAAAAAAATAGTTTCAGATGATTTCAGAAGCTTCGGTTTTGGTTTTGGTTTCATTTTTAAATAGTTTATTAATGAAGATATAACAAGATTAATTAAACTCTACTAAATTCTACCCAATATCCAATTTAATAACAAGTTTGGCTTAATTAAACAAAAACTTAAAACCAAATAATAAAAGGTACAATGCACAAAAAAAACTCTAAGCCCAACATAACAAAAACTAGCCCATCAAAAAATACTAATAAATCGCTATCTCTCTCATAAAACAACCCAATCAAACGTAGTAAAAACAACTACTCTCTAGCTTTCAAAATCTTGATTGTCAAATCTTTAGAAAAAAAGAAATTTGTTCTCAACGTCGCTCTCAAAATAACTGTCACTCCTAGAATCGAATGTAGCGAGCTGCTAAATAGCCGAGGACGAAGTTGTTGCTCTCAAAATGGAGTCGAAGATGCTAGGGCAAGGAATAAATTCGAGTCAGCGATGCTAGAATTGAGGTACAGTATGCTGGTTTAAATGGATTTTTAATTTCGTTTTTTTTTTTTTTTGTAAAACCATAACCGAAACCAATTTTGCCTTAGGTTTCCGCTAGGTTGTAGTAGACACCGGTACGATACCACCGAAATTTCAAGGTACCGTCCGATATCTCAAACCTTGGTTTGAATTGAGTTTCACCAGGCCCAAATCATGTTTGCCAAAATCTAGATCCTCCTCGAGTTTCTATGCAAATCATGTATAGTGATAAAGTAGTTAATATGTATATTGCATGTATCATCCATTGGATCTTTTGAGTTGGCTTGGATTTGATCGGATTTTAATGATATCATTAATCACTTGTACATAACCTAAGATCCAATGAGTTTGGATGTAGTTGATTCGGTTTAAATTTGCGGATCTCGACTCCAGTTGTTAGCTTAGATTATACCTACTAACATGAAGAAGAAAAAATAATCATTACTAGATAAAACCAACCCTGTATGCAAGCATTGAAGAAAATATGAGATGTAGTTTTAACTTTGAAATGCATTTTGTAGAATGTTGGTTTTGTCCTTGCTTTATGGAACCATTTCCTCGCATATAGTGAGTTTTTCATGCCCAATACCAATCAATGAGCTTCTCGTTTAAATTGGGTTCACATATAAGCTGCTATGGGAGATTTTAATAATTTTGTAGTTAGATACGGGTTTAAAAGACTTGTCTGATATTGACATTAAGTGTCAATGGATACTTTCGGATGTGGATAGTGCCATATCCACATCCACATCTGAAAATTATTTCAAATATTCGTATCTAAGGATATGGAACAAGAAATATTAATATGCTCCACTTATAAAACAAAAAAATAAATGACTTTGTTTACCCAACATAAATCATTATTTTGTATTAGTGCTAACATAAGTACAACAACTAACTGAATAAGTCATTAATTTCAAACAAATTGAGGTTTGCTAGAGATGAAACTCAAAACCAAAATACAAAATCAATTTAAAGGTAATAACAACAACAAGAAATTTAAAGCGGAAACATAAATAAAAATAAAATAAAATTTGAAATAATTAAATAAATAATAATAGTAAATATATAAATAAAACATGCTAATAAGGAATTAACGATGATAATGATAATAATAATAGTATTAGTAAAAGGTACCGAAGACCACCACGCCTTATATCCCTATTCACTAGTTCTATAATTTAAAACTTATAGCTCTCCCTAAACTAACCATTAACTCAAGGTTATGGTGCATGAATTACTAACTTTCATGTGCACATAAATGCATCGTAAGGTCTCAATTGGAGTTGTCCAAACCATTGTAAACGGTGTTAGACTAACTTTTCTTCAACTGGTGCAACTCCAAGCTTATTCTAAATATCATCATTTCTAATTCGGTCTCGTTTGGTATGTCCACGACTCTATCGCAACATATGCATTTTACTACACTAATCTTTTGCACGTTATGTTTGTTAGTAGGCCAATATTCTACACCATATAATATCACAGGTCTGATTATTGTTCTGTAAAATTTTCTTTTAAACTTTGTGGGATTTCCTTGCCATAGAGAATGTCATATCCTAGTCACCATTTCACCAATCCCGCTCAAATTTTGAAATTAACATATTCGTCAATCTCACCATCCAACTGCAACATAGATCCTAAATATCACAAGGATTTCTTCCTGGGCACTACTTGACCAGCCACGGTGGTCTCTCTATCATCTAACCTGACACCACTGAACTCGCACTTCATATACTTTGATTTAAAACTACTAAACCTGAAACCCTTTGATTCTAAAATCTTCTTCCACAACTCCAGCTGACTATTAACTCATACACTACTTTCATCAATCAGCATAACATCATCAACAAAGAGCATGCACAAATTTTCTTTTAAACTTTGTGTATACACTTTGTGATTTCATCCATAGCTAATACAAAAATATAGGGACTCAAAGTCGACCCTTGGTGTAAGCCTACGTTAATAAGAAAATCAATGGTTTCACCATCGCACGCTCTGACACTGGTCACAACTTCATCGTACATATCCTTGATAACAGTAATGTACTTTGTTGGGATCATCTTCTTTTCCAGTGCCCACCACATAACCTTTTTTAGTACTTTATCATAAGTTTTTTCAAATTGATATAATATATATAGAGAGAGAGAGATCTTTTACTCTCTAAATCTCTGCATGAGTTGTTTTACCCAAAAAAAAAAAACATCTATTGACCTTTCAGGCATGCCACAATTTGATTTTTTGAAACACTTGTCAACCTTCTTAAACGATGTTTGAAGATTTTCTCTCAAAGCTTCATTATATGACTCGCAAGTGTAATTTCTTTACAGTTTGTGCAACTTTAAATATCTTTTAATTCTTGAAGATCTAAACTAAAATGTTTCTCCACTCGTCTGACATCTTGTTTGATTTGAAAATATTATTGAATAGCTTAGTTATCCCTACATTTACAAGGCATTTGCACACCTCAATAGGGATGTCATCAAGCCCTATTGACTTGTCTGCTTTCATCTGTTTCAGCGCCTACTTCATTTCGGACTCTTAAATTCTCCATACAAAATGTTTATTGGTGTCATCAAAATGAAATCTTTCAACTCAACAGTAGCACTATTACTTTCTTTGTTGAAAAGCTTATTGAAGTAACTTATTTATTTTTTATCTCGTCATCCTTCACCAAAAGTCTACCATTCTCATCCTTAATGCATAATGGTTTTGGATAGGTATAATAAAAAATACGATTAAGTATCTTGAAAATAAAAAATACGGTAAAATAATTATGATGATAACAACAATCAATTTTCAATAGTAAATATTCATTAATACATGCATAATATGAATTATTATCATTCTAAAGCAATATACACCAACCATAACCATTTTATGCAGTAAACTATGCATAATTCAATTATTATCGTGATAAAGTTAGATGGATAACTTTCGGATACAAATACTACCATATTTAGACTTGTTTTTTTTATTTAAGATACTTATTCATTTTTTAAATACGGATAAAGACGGATTTCATATTTTTTGGGTACTCACTGACAACCTTATCTGATATATCTTAATTTATCCATGATATTATTATTATTGTCTCAAGGGAACGATTTTGCTCAGCATTCAACTATAGAAAATGTGTTTACAACAGAACAACAAATGCATATTTGTTCAAAGTCTACATATCGATTCAGATGTTTAACTTAATAGAAATGTTATATTTGTATAAGTGATTAAAACATAGATCAAATGGATAAAACAAGTATAAGATATTAGTTCTAATGTTGGGTAACCACAACTGTCTTCCAGAAAAGGAAAAGACCATATGAAACATACAATTTGAAATTTACCATTATATTTTCGTTGTTTTCTTAAAAACGAATTGCTAAATTACTAGAACCATACATGCACAATAACGAAATTGGATATCTGGTCTACGGTCCATATATCGGATTAAGATAATAAATAATTCAATGCTCCCTTCGTTTTTATGATGACAACTAGATGTGAACCTATCTCCCTTATATGTACTATAATAATGTGGATTATACATACGCACACAACACATACAAAGATGTATGTATGTGTGTTTGCATGTGTGTATACACAGTGCACACACTTGTGCATGTGAAAGCGTGCGTGAGCATACTGGAAAAACATAAGGGAAAAAAAATCAAAAAGACAAACAATCTATATTTAGAAGACCTTAACCAAGTTTTATTTTTATAGGACAGAACAAGACAGCAGTAGTAGTAGCAGCATTTCCAAACATCCGCATTAAGAGTACTAACAAATGTTGAACGTAATCTACCTCATCTGGAATATTAGGATCCGCCCCGGCTTTTAATAAGCAACTGATAATCTCTTCGCTTCCAATATCTGCTGCAATGTGCAACCCAGTGGCACCACCTGCTTTAATGTTAGGATCACCACCTGCCTACGTTAATTTTATGATTGAGAAAAAGGAGACCAAGTTAGTGTTCAAATTTTCAAAAATACTTTATCATCATCTACATCTACCGAATCCAAAACACTCTTGTATACAGTCCTACCGGAGAGATTATTTCCGATTCTTGAGCACTAAACAAAGCGTCCACAAAGACTAATCAACTAATGCATTCAAAAACAAACCCCATGGCATAGTTAAATATTTATATGAGGTACTTTAATATCTGCCTGTAAAGTGGTATGCCCAACTAATTAATGTAGATAAGAGATCAAGAAGGTGATTCTATACAATCTAATCTACATGTAAATGTGGCACACAAACTTACATGTAAATTCGGTAAAAGGCATCTGTGTTTGTCATTGACCAGCAAACTGTTACCCGATTAATTAATTTGTTAGAACTTGAGTCCAATTATTCAAGATTGGCTGTCATATATCATGTAAGAGAGCATTTTTTTTTTTTTTTACTTAGAAAAAATCACAGATGGACGCTAACCTTTGATCATGAAATGGGGCTAAAACACCATGTTCATGTTCTCTTATTTATTTCCTGAAAACCATCCAATGGTCTTTTAACTGATAATTGGTGACCATCAAACTTATTTAGTCGATCACTTTTTTCATTAGAAATGCACCTTCACACCCCTTTACGATTGGGATTCACTCATATCTTATTGGTTATAATTTATAAATTATATGATTTCAAAATTTGGACTAATACAGTCATAGTATAATAAATTAATTAAAAACTGAAAACTAAAGGCTTGCAATCAACCAAAAGAGCATGAATCTCTAGTGTTTCTTTTTTTCAAATAGGCCACATTTAACAAACCCAACCAAAGTTTCATGTATGATGCTTAAAACAAGAAGAGTAAATAAAAAGGATGATATAATTCAGAAACAAATAATTTTGATGAAATCCATTCAACGTCGGATACAACTGTCCATTTTGACCATCTTATTGTGGGTGTCATATTTTAATATTTTATACAGTAGCACAAAATAACATTTGTCCAAATAGAGCGTTTTAGTTGAATGTGATAATGAACCTTCAAAAGAAGTATGGAAAATAGCTGCACAAACACTTCTTAGAAGATTGTAGTTTTAGGAAAAGATGAACAACAACAAAAATTGCCAACTTTGAGAAGTATATATACCTTAATTAGCAGTTCCAAGCAAGGCAGTGATCCAGCTGCTACTGCTGATAATAGTGGTGTAATGCCGTCATCAGTTTCAGCATTTGGCTATGGAGAATTATATAAAAGATTATTAGCTCAAACAAAGAGTTTATTGGGCTACAGAGTCTAATTTGTAATTTTGTATTAATCGCTTGTAACTAACTATAACTACTTATATGTTACCAACGCTGAGATATATTCAGCAAAGTATAACACACTCAATGATGGCAGAGACCAGTCACAGCTAATTTTTCTTTCAACTGGCACTGTATACGTAAAAGGACAATGCATGCCATATTTTTATAGTATACCCCTCAACATGCAGAAGCAAACAGCTGATATGTTGAGGAACAAATCAAACACTTAAAAAGGATTACCATCAAAATTTAGGATTTTTAGCTCATATATCAGAAGGGTGTATATCAAACTCATTATAATGGAGAAACCATTACTATGTAAAGGGATATTAATAACTGTTAAGATCATCAAGAAATTTTGACATGGGTTTTTCGAGAAAGACATGGAGTTTCCATCCTCATCTGCTTAAGCATCTCACTCTCATATGTTTCTGAGCAACACTGGGAAATTTAGTTTACAAGGCTTCTCGCTATTCAAGGGTAATGAAGAGCAAGGAATCAGTCTTCTTCCCATGTAATAAATGTTCCAGAAAGTTCTTGCTGCTATTCAACCCCACATATAACCTTATGGTGGCAGAAATCATGCTCATTGTTCCTGAATAGTATTTAAATTTTAAAGAAAATTAAGTTTATATTTTTCATCTCAACATGCCAATGGAGAGAACTATACAAATGAACTAAACACATCAGTGATGAGCTCTATATGCCTCAGTATACTTCTGAAATGATTGCCATAGTTCATACCAAGGTGCATTTTCTGTGTGAAGTATCTAAAAAATCAGACCTGCTGAACAATCAAGTTACGCCTGATGTAATGAGTTGAATGCTTACATTAGCATGATGCTCCAATAAAACCTTAACAGCTTCTTCCTGACCATGCCCAGCAGCCCAAATTAGTGGAGTACCAGCATCACTTTGAGACTCCACGTCAACTCCTTTCGAAAGCAAAAATTTAAGCAATTCAATGTTCCCTGCATTAAGAATTGTGATTAAAAGAAAATCATGTCCATGATATTTTTATTTTTCTTGCTTAACAAGTTTTCCATGTTACATATCATCCAGCATAAATGATAGTGTTTTCCACTAACTATTGGAACCAAAAGAACAAAAATACACTGATAAATTGCATCAAAAGGAGAATAGCAAAAGAATATGCACTCATTAAAAAGGAAGTAATAAATTTCACAGCAGGAAAATATATGTTGTACATGTTACTGGTGAATTTCCCTACAAATAACTAGAGCATGCAGCTTTCTCATGCACTCAAATTTACCAAGACGCACACAGATCATTTCATGTAATATGACAACATAAATTTTGTTTATTATATATGCCTACATTACATAGGTAATGTCATGAATCAGGATCCAATGTTTTGCGCAGATACCATAAAGGCAATGAACACATGAAACATAAATATGTCATGTGTAGGTATAACCAGCAAAATACTGCTGTCATCGTGTCTTGTTTACCTAATAGGGTGCCTTGAAATTTAATTAAAAATCCATCCAAAGAAGAATATGGTTTAGTTGAGTAGAAAGCTAACAAAAAAATACCTATACCAGCAGCATGGTGCAAAGGTGTGGTTCCTAACTCACTGGCAATCATAGGATCTGCCGCTTGCTCCACAAGATATTTTACCGTGTCAATGTGTCCTTGACGTGATGCATGAATAAGAGGAGTCTCACCTGTGGAATATTAGCAGAGCTGATATATACATTTCCATGCAAGACTTATGCCATGATAACTGCTGCTTATAATATATGCAGTTAAAATATAACGCTTCAAACAATAAGAACACATGCTAATTGTAACGACTTATATTTTACGTGTCGGAGGATCGTAAAGTAATTATACTGAATTCCCTAGTGGTCGGATCATTCCAAAATTTTAATATGTTATTCATGGGATGCGAGACATATCCATGATTTTTACCAAAACGATTTGTGACCATTTTACCCTTGTGAATATTGTTTTAGTTATAACCTTTGATAGAAATCGAATCAGGTGCTGAAATCGGTCTTAAAGGATCGGAATGGTGGTTGGCGATTCCGTAGAGTTGTCACATTAAAGATTTGGTTCAGACGTTTGGGAGAAATCGTCGTTTTAAGTTTTTGTTTCTCTTAGGTAGACTAACTAGTTGCTAATAGGCTGATTAGTGAAGCACATTAGGCTAATGACCTACAGCTATAAATAGAGGGGTTTGAAAAAAAAAAGGTTTCTCTCTTCATTCAAGCATTTAGGCTTGTGTCCATGATATCCGGATTCAACTTAAAACCTAATTTCTCCATTCTAATTCATCATCTATCGCATCTAGAGGCTAGATCTACATCTGGGAAGATTAAATCACATCATAGTGCATTGATTTTGGCGATTTTCATCGCTGTCCACATCTGATTTCATTAGGTTTGCATTGGATCTTGAATTTGGTGAGTGATGTCCCTCATACGGAAACTACGGATTATATGAGTTATCTTAGGACTAATTCATGTCATACATGTTACATTCACCATAGATTTGATCATATATGTTCAATTCAGATTTAGACGTTTTAGGATAATCTAATTTAACCATTTAACCAGTAATTTGTTAGATTAATCATTTTTCGTGTATGTTTAGATCCAAATCATGTTAAATCCAATATTTTACGAATATGCATGTTTGTATGATCAAGATTGGATGAATCGCTATTTATTTTGATTGAATTGAATGCTTGAATTGTTTGCCGTAGAACTTAGGATCGAAGATCAAAGCAAATCGGAGGTTCAGATGATCAGATTCAGACAAAATTTAGAGGAGCTCTGGAAGACAAAAGGAGACGACACAAAAAAATTCGTGTCAAAATTCGCTAAATACATGGACTGGTACCGGTCCATGCTTGATGGATCGGTTCCGATCCATGATAATAGCTTGGATGATGTTGAAATTTAGAGCGTGACGTTATGTTAAATCAAGGCTACATGCAAAGTTCGAGATGATTTGGATGGCTCGTTGGACTGATTCTTGGATGCTCAAGTCATGGATTGGCAATAAAAGAGCATAGAATGGTAGCACTTGGAATTTGGGACTGGACCGGTAGGAGTATGCATTGCGATGGGGAGACAATAAGGCAAGCATGGACCGAAGACCGAAGCTTAGCAAAAATTTGCAGTTTGATGGAGAGATTGATAAGGATGTTAGCTTTAGAATTCAAGCAGGATGGGAGAAATGACGACTACCATCTGACATTCTCTGTGATCGGAAGATTCATCAGAAGCTTAAAGGAAAGTTCTATAGGACGACAATCAGACCTGCAATGTTATATGGTGCAGAATATTGGCCTACTAAGAGGCAACACGTCCAGAAGATAAGCGTAGCAGAGATGCGAATGCTGCGTTGGAGTTGTGGGCATACCAGACGAGATCGGATTAGAAATGAGGATATTCATGAAAAACTTGGAGTTGCACCTATTGAAGAAAAGTTAGTTCAATACCGCTTAAGATTGTTTGGACATATCCAACATAGACCATACGATGCACCTGCACGCGTTGGAATTGCAGGCCGCGCAGAAGGCCCAAAGAGAGGTAGAGGCCAACCTAAAATGACATGGGAGGAGATAATAAAGAGAGATTTAAGTAACTGGAGTTTATCGGAAGAACTGATACTTGATAGGAGTGCATGGAAATTGGCAATCCATGTACCAGAACCTTAGGGTTTTTTTAGACTTTATTTCACGTTTACTGAACTTTTTTTACTTTTCATTACTATTTTAGATTTTATTTCACTTTTATTGAACATTTTTACTTATTATTATTTTAAAAAAAAAACCTTTATCGGACGACTTTTTTTTGTTTGGTTATTTTAAACCTTATATATATATATATATATATATATTATCATCATTATTTATTTTATTTTATTTCAATTTTGGGTTCCATATCTAGCCAACCCCAACTTGTTTGGGATATATGGCTTTGTTGTTGTTGTTATTGTAGTAGTTGGATCGGTACCGATCCATCATATGATGTGATAGGAGGCCCAGATTTTGTGATTATGTCTTTTGGAGTTTGCTGGTGAAGTTTGGTAACCAATGGACTTTGAATGTTTGAAGTGCAACTCAAGGATGATGAATGCTTCGATTATGAACTCAAGACGGCGTGGTCGAAGTTGAATTGTTGTGATACTAATCGTCGGATGATGCATGATGCAGTACGATGATAGATTGACTCAGGTAGGAGTTAATTGCGGATGATAATGGAATTGATTTGAGAAGTGGTTTGAACTAAAGGATGGTGTCATCGAGGCGGATGGCTTAAGAGATTGGAAGTGCCAAGAAATCATCAAAAGTCGAAGGATCTAGCGATAGCAAGGATATCGTGGAGATGCCCATCAGGATAAGACGAATCGTGTACCCTGGGTCCAAGGTTTTAAATCTCAAATATCAGTCGTGTTTCGTCTCGGAGATTTTAAAGACTTGGTCTTGTATCAGGGGAGATCTTGGATGAGATGAGTTTAACTCGAGTGTTCGTCTCGGATTTCCATCTCAGCTCTGAAAGTTCATATCGGAACAATCACGGGGTAAATGATATGTTAAAAAATGATATTCTTGCACAATGATTTCTATGAATACTATTATAATCATAACAACTTAAACTTGAATTGCGAAATCATTTCATTATTCTTAATTTACTAAAGATCATTCATACTCTAAATCGTAATATGCTTAAAATGGAAATATAACACTACACAAATAGATTAGTGCTTACAACATATTATCCATGAACATGAACTAACAATATTGTTAGACATAAAACATAAAAAAGGTCAATACCATTAAAAAGTTCAACACAAGTAGAACATAAAATACATAATTTCATAGAAAATATGTATGTAAAAAAAGACGAATATGAAAATCATACTCATTGTAGAATATATATATATATATATATGCATTATATATATATGAACATACGATATAGTCATTTAATATGTGAAATGCTAAATAGCTGGAGATTATCATGGCTAGATTTGAGTTTTTCATTTATTGTTCTTGTTCAGGCACAAATTTAAATTTTAACCGAAGAAACCAAGATCTCGAACGATGTTCCAGTATCTCCTCTCAGTCGATATACCGTTCGATATCGCAATATCTCGGATGATATATTCGAAAGGAGATTTACAGTCAGATTTGCTATTTCATTCCGGGAGAAGGCCAAAATGAGATATCGGAAGAGATATCGGGAGATATTTCCGGGATCTAACACATTGTCTTGGTCATGATGGACCTAGTTGTCTCAGACGGAGGCAAACATGCACAAGGCAGTGTATGACAGTCTGACTAGAACCGGGGTGTCCACTAGCCCTTGATGGACGACAAGGACCGGTCATCCGATGATTGATGCATTTAAGACTTTAGTCGGTGATAGTTAGGATATTGATTTTTATGCATGTTATGATTTTACTTTATTCTCTATTTCTCTGGGTAGGCTATAACCGTAAGTCGTCGAAGAGAAGCATGATTGGAGAATTTCCTTTTCCTATTTTAAAATGGCATATTGTAGATGATTATCATGTGCTAACTTTATGGTTGCAGAGACATATCAGATGGTTGAACTGTTTATACTCATATATCCTATGTAGCTATTTATAATTATTTTATCGTTCACTATTTCACTAAGACTGTTGTCTGACTCAAGGTTTTATGTTTGCTCTTATTACCTTAGGCTGCTCATCAATGTTGTTGGTGAGTAGACTGGGATAGCAGCTTACATGTTTTGATACCGATAATGTTGTGTGATACGTATTACTTCTACACTACATAGATACGTTTTGATTCCGCTATATGTAGATGATTGTTGATACTCTAAGAGATATGTAGTGAGGCTTAACGTGGAGATATTCATTTACACAGATGTTTTGTATTGATGACTTTGAGATGTTATAGACATTTGATTTTCTGTTCGACTTTGCTTTACTACTATATCTTGTTGC
The DNA here is from genome assembly GCA_030737875.1 of Allium sativum. Taxonomy (NCBI): domain Eukaryota; kingdom Viridiplantae; phylum Streptophyta; class Magnoliopsida; order Asparagales; family Amaryllidaceae; genus Allium; species Allium sativum. Next base: position 573,067,979 of record CM060909.1, on the reverse strand, counting down.
ATATTTCCTATTATATGTAAATCCATGTGCTATGAGTTATACGCCAAATTCTGTTTCGAGTTATTATTCCTTGATGATCGTCTCATATCGATCTGGCATGTCGTACATCGCACTTTTCCTTAGTTTGATGCAGGAGTTATGAAGCGGTCATCGCACTAATTCATGATTCAAGTTATAAATTGGAATACATATCATAACTATATAAGAAAATCATAGTATACTGGCCTGAAACGAGGGTTGCGCTCGTTGCGAGACTTAACCCAACACCTTACGGCACGAGCTGACGACAGCCATGCACCACCTATGTCCGCGTTCCCGAAGGCACCCCTCTCTTTCAAGAGGATTCGCGGCATGTCAAACATTACTGGACCTTTTGAGTAACAGTCAGGACTTGAATTAGCATATTTGTGTTTTACTCCCCGTAATTCTTCCTCAGCCAGGCTTGGCAGAATAGCAGAGCAAGTACAAGTATTAGTAGCATAGCAAAAATGCGTTCCGGTATCATCTTATATTTACCCCATTCCCCTAGACTAACTGAATTCTATTTATGAGAAATAAATCCCATTTTTCTTGGGTTAACCAGAAAAAATTAATTACATAAGTTTAAAATTCTAATTGTGATCAATAATTAGTTTTATCTTTTTTTCCCACCTTAAGAAAAATGAAACATTGATATCCCCTATATCGTTATAATTTTCTGAAAGGTAACTATCTCGGCTCCTTTTACTTTTTGGGTCATAACCAAATCTAAATTTATTGAGTTATTAGATTCGAGTTATAAGAATCCATAGTAAAATAAAGTCCTTGGTTATCTAACTTAGATAGTGTTTTGATCTAAGATTTCAATTCTTCCATAAATCTTATCAATCTGAGCTGATACTTGTATAAGAAACAGAAAAAAATGGATTGTCTAATTATGTTAAAATGAAAATCGTGTGCGATTAAAGTGAAGGGGGTTCTAAAACATCTCAATACCTGCCCTAGTTCATTTATCAAAAATGATGAAACTGAAATATTCATTTATCATGATTCATGAATGATAATATAAGCATATTTCGTTTGATAAAAGAGTATTCACAAGTAAAGAAATAAACAAGGTAAATATTACTTGGTCCTAAAGTTCTTGAAATGAGCAACTTGTTATTGTATTGTTAAAAATATATTCAGAATCAGGAAAAGGCCTGAATATTGAAGAGATCGCTGCTACATTGATGCTTACTGAACAAAGGCAAGTAAGGATAAAATGGTACATACTATCTTCTACTTTCGCATAATACACGAAAATTATATATATAAAAAAGGTCAATGTGTTAAGTGAAAGGTGCATAAAGAAATTAAGGTAAGGAGAAACCAATATGCATTCATGCAGAGAGAGTGATGTAACTAGTTCTGGAGATGGTTATTGACAACGATAGCTTTAACTTTAATCATTGGCATGATATAACTTCTTAGGCATGTAAGTTCAAAAGGGATATGTTCACACTATGTACCTGTAGTTTATGATCTTCACCTTTGAGATCTTATTGTACAAGAATACCACTCGAAAAAATAGTTATTCACTGCTTCATAGTTCTTTCAACCATGATATTTCAATCAACAATAGAAAAAACTAAAGTTTAGTATATGGTGTCAGTAACTTAAGCATGTTATTTGATGATGTTAATAAGTAGAAAGGTATTAGTTTAAACCAGTGATTAAGAATTGCTATCAAACAGGATCCAACGAGTGATTCAGAATTGTCATCAAGGAAGATTCAAATCAATGTACATGTGATTTTTCACAGTTTTAGTTTATTGTGGTACAGTTTTGCAGCACAACCACCGCTCTCTTCTTATACCTCAAAATATTCTTCATTAACCAACAACAACAACAAAAACTTGTTCCCGGAATCAACAGGTAAATATTCAACTGCAATCGTGCAAACAAAATCCTCACTTTTGTTGTTCTATACAGTTACCGCGACAAGTAGGGTGGAACAGAGTTTGTGCATTATGATTGTGTGACATGTTCATTCTAACTTTTTCTATTTCTTTTATAAGTATTGAGAGTTGTGAAATTCACATAGTTATAACAATATGTTATCTTTCCAAACTTCTGTTTTCAACCATTGCTTTGCCTTAACTGGTTTGAATTTTGTGCAAGTTTAATATTCAAGGCCTTTTGATAGGAAAATAACCTATTTGTTCAGGTAAGCAAATCCTCTGATCCAACAATCCATGTCCCTCGATGCCCAATAAAAAATTGATGTGTAATTAACGTGCAGTGGTAAAGGCGACGCACTATGTTCTTACTAATAAAAACGATGACCACAATAAAATTTGTATGCTTCTTAATCTCAAATTTTTTTAACAAGGGACATCAAACACCATCCAAAAAAAAAAAAAAAAAAAAAAAAAAAAAAAAAACTGCACGGCCATCGACCACCGGTCAAAGCAATTTTGCAAGGCCATGAACCACCAAACTTTAGTATGATGGTCGTACAAAACTATTTTGCCGTTGGTTGATGACTTTGGTATCCCTTGAAAAATCTGGAATTGGAAAGAGTATAAAATAAAATTGCCTAGTATTTTTTAGTAATGGACTTAGGGATGACCAAATGGTTGGCTCAGTTTGGAACCATTCAAAAATGTTGAAATCAAAATAAGCATTAAACAAACATAAACCAAACCGACTTTGGTATCCCTTTGAAAGATCTAGAATTGGAAAGAGTATAAAATAAAATTGCCTAGTATTTTTAGTAATGGACTTATGGATGACCAAATGGTTGGCTCAATTTGGAACCGTTCGAAAATGTTGAAACCAAAACAAGCATTCAACAAACATAAATCGAACCAAACCAATCCAATATTCTTTTTTCAAAACCAATATCAACCAAATCGATTATATTTGGTTTGGTTACTGTAATTGGTTATCTCAAAATTAATTCAATTTTCTAGTTGTTGATATAATATAAATTTGAAACAATTACATGAGTCAATCACATGCAAACATTTTGAGAAACAAACACATCTTTTTGAAATATTAAAATGAATTAGTAGAAAAATAATATTGCAAGGAAAATATTGTAATTAGTAAGGTTGCCATTAGTAATCCTGTTATTTTGAAGTAATTTAGTTTTAAATTTTGGTTTAATTGGTTGATTCGGCTTTCAAAATTTCAAACCACTCGACTAATAAACAAAAGAAATATAAAATAGAAATCAGAACCAGCCAGGTTAACTGATAAACCAAATCAATCCGACCAAACTTAAATGATTTGCTTGCTTTATGTGATATAGCCAAAATATGCTCACCCCTACTAATGGTATTAGTAGGCACTTTCTGCCATGGCACTAATTAATTTTTTGCATCAAAACTCCAACAACTCATATCCAACGGTTCATTTGGTTAAAAAAAAATTATCGCCCTTTGGCTGGGCACATGGAAACAGAAATTCGGGACTAAGGATTTCATTCAGAACCAACAGATAAAAAGGCAAAAATAAAGCATACCGTCTTCGTCTCTGATATTCACATCAAGTTTCAATTCGTCAATCAAATATTTGCATATCTCAGTTCTCCCTTCCCTTGCCGCAAAATGAAGAGCAGTCCTCTTATTTGCATCCTTGATATCAGCTATGGTCTCGGCCAACCCTTTTCCTTCATCTAATAACTTTGCTTGTCCTGTAAACATTTATTGCCAAAACGGGAAAAAGTGGGGAAAAAACCTTAATAAATTCATGAAAACAGACTACAGGAAATAGGTTTTCTTTAAACAATTTCACAGAAACTTCACTTTTGAGAAGATCGAGGTCTCCGGATTGGGCAGCATTAAGAAAAATTTGAACTTGTTGCCTCGCTGTGTATAAAAAACAATTAATTCAGAGGGAAAATGTTTTCTCAAAAAGCAAAGAAAGCATGAATTTCCAACATAAAAGCTGACCTTCTAGGGCAGATGATGCATCAGAAGACATTGGTTACAATAAAACCTGAGAGATGAAATTGATACTGCTGGAAGCTTACTTCAGTTAGCAGAGTAGGAAACGACGTCTCTCGAGGTTTAGGGTACTCGAGCAGTTGAGTGGGATTTTACTACAGCTACTCTGAAAAAAAAAAAAAAAAAAAAAAAAAAAAAAAAAACACATTTTTCGTTTCTGGTCTTTTTTTTTTTTTTTTTTCTCGTTTTTAGCTTTTTTGTAAAATACTGCAAATATAGTCCCTTTTAGCCGCGTAAGCCTTAACTAGGTCAAGGCAAGAATACTGGCGCAATCCTGGATTGCGGCAGTAGATTTGAAAAAGATTTTTGCTTTATTCCTCTATGCTGGGGCGCAATCCAGAATTTACAGAGAGAATAACCCTCTTAAATTCCCCTTCAACTACCACACCCCACTCACTTTCCCTTTCTTCCTCAAAACTTTACCAAACTCCTTCACAAAAACTTACCTTATAATCATTTTTTACTTCTATTTTATAAAAATTGGAAATCAAACATTGGAGCATTTATTCAATTTAGCAGGATTTAGCTCAAATATAAAGGTACGTTCAATAAATCTCTTACTCTCATACATTGAATGCTACACGATTGGGTCTCCTCAAGTTTAGTTTTATCATTAGGTAGGATGGATGAATGTGTAATTGATGACGAGACTTTATCGGAGAATTGGGAAAGTTTGATGTTAGGAGCGTATGATAGCATTCATCATGTAGATGCTACGCCACAAGCTCCATTGTCACCAATTGTTCATCGACCGGATAAGGAAATGTGCCCCGATCCAGAAATGTCTGAAATGGTTGAACTCCCAGATCATCTCCCTTGCGCACCACAAAAGTATTTCATTGCGGTGAATGGAGGTAAATATGTTAATCGAGGCCGAGCACTAGCAATCAGGGAGCCAGTTCCAAGAAAAAATTGTTATTGCAGGTCAGTCTGCTGCGTGGTTGTGAACAAAAATAGAAGCGTTAGTACAGGGCGTAGGATGTATAGATGTAGTCGCTATGAAATGAGTCTCCTTTATCCGAACACCTTTCGAGTTTGTAGTTATTGCGAGTGAGTTGACCCTCCGATGTGCCGAAGAGGACATGAGTATGCATTGGAGATGCAGGATGAGAATGAACGACTCAAAAAGGAGATTTTCCGTTTGAAATTATTGAACTCGGACTTAGAGTCCCAGCTCTCATGATGTCCCAATGAGTAGTACCAATGTATCAAATGTATCCAATGTATCCAAATGCTAAAGTAGTTTGCGATTATGTAATAGTCAATGTATGCATTGCTTGAATGTACGAATGAAGGTGATGAATATAAACTCATTGCAAATTGTCATCATTGCGCGAAAGAAAGAAGTTCTTCTACAATCAAACATTAATACAAATAGTTCAAACATAAACTACAAAACAAAATCCTAGTTTACTGGTCTACATTGGCTTCTTTTATGACCAATCACGCCGCACTTACTGCATCTATTTGTTTTAGGAGCCCGCATCTCATCCATGGTTCCTTTAATTCTTGTTGATTTAGGTCTCCTAGCTGCTCTACGCACCGTTGGCGGCAAAAGAACATGTCCCTCGAATGCAGGCCAGTACTGTTTATCTGGAATATGATGAAATTCTGGTTTGTAAGATGCGTAGTACTTCGTGACCGAATACCACTTGGAAGTAAAGTCATGATGAAATCGATTAGCACCGTTGGTTACATCTGAACAAGCCGCCATTACATGTTCACATGGAAGATGTTGAAGTAAAGGAATCCTACATGTACAGGAACATGTGTTTCCATCGATTATTACTTTGTACTCGTGACCAAAATGTGTAATCACTCCCGACTCGCCTCTGTTATATTCGACAAGCCGGCAACGTCTTGCTTCAGTTGCCCTTTCACATATCTTTAACTCTCATTTTGGGGTTAACTTAGCCGTCGGTGACATACCAAGCTCTCTTCGTTTACAAAATAATCTACCGATCGGAAAAACGTGCGAGCAACTAAAGCTTTGACGGGCAACGTGTAATGACCCGCATTTTTTAGCTGTCGAATAATTAATTAATTTAATTATTTAAATAAGGATTTAGAGATTTAAATAATGGTTTAATTAAATTATAGTGGTTATTTAATTAAATTAAATAATAGAATAATATATTTAATTCGGAAATAATCAAAAATGTTGGAAATTACAATATTCTGTGAATTGGGTCATCCCTAAGATTTTATTTCAGTTTAGGGTTGAAATATATTAGCGAATATATTTAAATAACGACAGTTCGAACATAGAGTTATAATATAATTATAATCGAGCGCGTAACGACGCGGCAGTTCGCTATTTGGCGATTTGAACTTCAACTGGATGTACAGGGTTCGTTTTAAATTGGATTTATGTGAAACAAGAAACATTAGGAGCTGGTGAAGTATATCTTTCTAGTGGAAGAGAAAAATAGGGATTTCGTCGTGTAGATTTTGGTTTATGTCCAAATTAAATTCTCAGAAAAACAGCGCCCTAACCATTTTAATTTTTAAAAGGGATTTCTATTTTTAATCGATTATTGGGTTGACCCAGATTGAAATATCGAGTTAGAAATCCATATAGGATTTTTCTGAGCTGTATGGTATTCCTTTGTGAATATAGACGATAATATTTATTTTTAAATATTAAATTTTAATTATATTTAAATATATTTATATATTTAAATATGTTATTTAGAGCTTTAAAAATAGCTACTTTTGCAGACGACCTCAGAATTCGACAAAACTAATTTTGTTGGACCCATAGTGTTAAATTATTATTAGATTTCAATTTCCGTGATTTTTAGAGTCAGTGTGTGGCCGTACGGATTTTTAAGGTGAGAAACAGTCAGTATTTTGACGGTTAAAAATACGTTGTGTGAGCAAACGGAGTCGGAATTCGACGAAACCAGTTTCGTTGGGTCCGTGATGTCAAACTCTAGTTGCATGTCAATTTTCGTGATTTTTGGGTATTGTATGTGATCATAGGGATTTTTAAATGATAAACAAGGATAATGGTTCAAATTTAAAAGAATATGACATTGATAATATCTAGATATTTTCATTCCTTAACCTGACCCCTACATTTATCTAATCCAAAGGGAGGCCACACATCCTTTCTTTCAGCCGCTTCTTCCTATGTCCAAACGAGAAATTCAATCTTCTCAAAATCAAAACGTGGAAAAGTTCCATCCTCTAAATATCTCTATAACTACACAACACCTTCTAACCTAATTTTATTCTTCCAGTAGTCAACGATTTCTCAGCCTCCACAAAAAAATGAAAACACAGCCAAAACCGTGGAATTTTCCTCTTTGAAAAATCAAAATCAATTCAAAGAAAATCCTATAAATCAAAATATGGATATATTCGAAACCGTTGTGGGTTAGTCTTCGATCTGGGGTTTTCTTGTGCACTTCGATCATCGTTTCCGAAGTGCGAAATCTGTACAGCGAACCTATGGTTCGAGTGAAAATGATGTGTGGTGATTCTTGGTCTAGTTGGAGATTGTTGGTGAGTTTATGGTTGGATTTGGGTTCGGTTGTGAAATTGTGGTGAAATACTGGAGCAATTTAGCTCGCGCGATGTTTGTGTTTGCCTGCAAAGGTTGTTCGACGGAACTCATGTATGGGTGTCGAGTTAGGTACTTTGGCAGTGAGTGAGTGGAGATTTTCAAGGGGAGGTTATCGGTGGCGGTTTGGTTCGAATTGGTGAAGGACGGGTAATGAACGAGGGGAATAAAGGATCGAAAATTGCCGGTGTTGTTTTACTGGAGATCGAAGTTTTGATCGGGGAAGAATGGGTCTTGGCGGGCCTGGTATTTGCAAGTGAGTATGGGCCTTGAAGGTTAGAAAGCCCAATTAGAAATTTATAAAAGGAATTGGGTTTTCATTTCAATTTAAATATTGATTGAACTTGTAACTTTAATATCAATTACATACATTATCAGAATTCTGAACGGTTGGATCCGTTGGGACCGTATGGACGACGGCTACGCACTGGAACTGACTAGGAGTGGATTCGAGCTCGTTACAATTTATGGCAAAATAAATTGTCTGATCAGAATCAACTAACGCAAATCGTTATTTAACGGTTAACGCGTAATGTGAGTAAAACTCACCAACTCTAAACAGTTCTATTTTTATAACGTATATTTAGAACTGATAAATGATGACTGATTGTTGTGTGCTAACTGTTTGGTTGAATTGTGTATGTATTGGTTGAAATTATAAATAACGATATATAAATCGTTAATCAAATATTGATTCTATTTATCAGAATATTTTATATTCGTGTTATTTGCGTTGTTTAATATCTGTGATGCAGGGAAACAGGTTGGAGGGGTCCAACTGGACTCCTCAATATTTATAATATTGTTCTGTTCATATATTGTGTTATATGATGTGATATGAAATCTGTTGATGATTTTATATGGTTGAATGATACCGATCATTGTTATATGGTACGTTAAACACCATAAGAAAATACTGGGATGTAAAAAGGGAGATTTTCAAAGTATATTTTGAAAATAAATTATTTATATAAAATCAATGGATTTTATATATAACCGGAAAAGGGTTCTTATAAAAGGAAGTAATTATAAAATCAAAACAAATATAAAGGAATATATTTGTGAAATCAAATATAAAGGAATATATTTGTGAAATCAAATATAAAGGAATATATTTGTGAAATCAAATATAAAGGATCATTTATTTATAGGAAATAAATAAAAGATAAAAGAAATATTTATTTGTTAAATAAATAAGAAAAGATAAAAGAAATATTTATTTGTTAAATAAATAGAATTGAAAAGGGAATAGTTATTTGTTAAGTAAACAAACATAAAAGGAATAAATCAAAGGAGTTAATCGAATTTAGTTATTCAAAGGAGTTAATCGAATTTAGTTATTCGAAGAAGAGAGTTAATCGAATATAATTTATTCGAAGGAGTTAATCGAATATTGGTTAGTCAAAGAAGTTAATCGAATATTAGTTATTCGAGTAGTGTTAATCAAAATGAGTTAGAGAAGTTAATCAGTTAGAATTAATCGATTAGAGTTAGAATAAATCGATTAGAGATAGAATAAATCGATTAGAATTAGAATTACTCGTTTAGAGTTAGAGTTAACCAGTTAGAGTTGATCAGTTAGGGTTGACCAGTTTGAGTTAATCAATTAGGGTTCACCGGTTAGAGTTGATCAGTTAGTGTTGATCAATTAGAGTTAATCAATTAGGGTTCACCAGTTAGAGTTGATCAGTTAGGGTTAACCAGTTAGAGTTAGAGTTAACCAGTTAGAGTTGACTAGTTAGAGTTAGAGTTAACCGATAGAGTAATTAAACAGAGTTAATCGAATTAGGATAAATCAATTAGAGTTAGTTGAAAAAGTAGTTATCGAATATTAGTTATTCGAATCGAGTTAAAAGGAGTTATCGAATATTAGTTATTCGAATAGAGAGAAAAAGGAGTTATCGAATATTAGTTATTCGAATCGAGTTAAAAGGAGTTATCAAATCTAGTTATTTGAAAGGAGTTATTGAATTTAGTTATTCGAAAGGAGTTAAGTTAAAGGTGTTATCGATTTTAGTAATCGAAAGGAGTTAATCGATTTTAGTTTAATCGAAAGGAGTATCGATTATAGATTAATCGAAGTGAGATTAATCGAATAAGAGTTATTCGAAAGGAGATTATCGAATATAGTGTATTCGAAAAGAAAGAGTTATCGAATATTAGTTATTCGAAGAAGAGTTAATCAAATAGAGATTTACTCAAAAGGGAGTTATATATTGAATTCGATTATATCGAATTCGGGAAAGTACTTATACTTTCTAGTGTTTAAATCAAGATTTATTTATTTATAAATAAATTAGTTGTTAGGTTAATTATTCAAATTTAAGAATAAAAGTATATTTGAAGTTAAATAAATTCGAAAGTTGGGATTATAACATTATCGTTATAACCAATGTTTTCAATAAAGAAGTGGATTCGTAAATTGAATTCGAGAGAGACGTAAAGAAGTTAGTTGAAGGTTTAAAAGATAAACTTTGACTATTTCGAAGTTAAAACATTGTTCATTTAAGGTCTGAGGGGTAATTATACCCCAACTTGATTGACTTCCTTCTTAACTAAGGAATGGTAAGGTTTGATCGTGAAGGAGTTTTGGAAATGTTTTCCAAACAAGAATCAGAAATGTTTTCTGATAATAGAAAATAATAATTTAGAATATATGGAAACAGGAGATAAGTAAATTAATGAAATAAAGAGATAAATGTTGAATGATGATTGATCAATATAATTTCCTCCTGGAAACAATATCATTGTTTGCACACCTATTTTTCTTTAATGGTTAAATCACAGACTATCGAAGTTTTGACCATTTTAACGTTGTTAATATGGAGAGACCGGTTGGATTATTACCCAAAGAAACACTCTGTATTGGCATAAGTGTTGCGAATCATATATGCCAAAGATAATTGAAGATGGAGTAAAGTGCAAGGCTGTTGTATAAATCTTAGATAACAGTGCTTAAGATGGATATACTAAATAGTGCCTTCGGTTTGTCCAGTCCCAGGACAACTTGTATGGACGAAGGTCTGACAGAGTATATCTGATAGATCACGTAAGTTGATCGTTTCAAACGTAATTACGTTGGTGGCGGAGGAATTCGTTTCTCTTAGCTTTATACCCGTGTTATTTTTGGATAAATCAATTTGTGATTTAAAGGGTATGACGGCATGGCATTCTAAGTGAATGAAGATATGATATGTAAAAAGATAAGCGTAGCTTCTAGCCTCACATACGTTAAATGACAGAAATCGGGCAGGCAGCATGGCTATGTAGGTCGCACTTATTAGGGTGTAAAATCACCTGATCTAGAGTTTCATTTACTTCTAAAAATCTATTGTTGATGCTGTCCCATGCGGGAAACAGTTGCTGATCCCAACCTTTGGTGATATACATTCGATACACTCAAGCGAAATGAGTGGTCGGTCATGTGTGGTCGGGTTGCAAGATGTTCTTGTTGAACCCATTGTATTCCTCTCTAGAGGTACACTAGCGAAAGGTGGTCCCATACCTTGTCATAGTTGGAAATCCATTACCCAATACGTGCTTGCGGTTCTGATTGTATACTATATATGTAGAATGTGAGATGAAAACGTTTCTGCTAGATGATTATTATATTGTGGTTGATAGACATTATTATAATATCAAAGGCTTTCGATATAAAGTTAATTTGGATTCTCATAAGGGAAAACCCCGTTCCATTATACGGCGTGGTCTTATGGGATATCGTCTACTTGTTCAAACTGTTTTACTCATACCAGTCCCATGGCTGACTCGGAGTTTATTTTGTTTCGTTTTCCCTGAACTCTTGGGTGCCCAATTTTGTACGGGCAGTCAAGTAGTCGGGATTTACAGATACGTGAAGAGCTGGAGCAGGAGGCTTCAGGATCATATGGTTATTGTTTATTTTCGCTATGTTGTAAGTGTTGTACTTTGAAAATGATATACATATTCAAGTACAGATTTATATTTCAAAGTTATGTTACATATTATATGTTATTCGTTCCGCTGTGAGATTCGTGTTACTCTGATGTTGTGTTCTTCTTCTTCTTCTATTCTAAGTTTCTATCTTATCTTTCTTCACCCTCTAATTTCTTTCATTAACCATTCGGTTATTTTCGATCCTTGGATGTTTGATATGTGTTGTATATCGGATAACCAAGATCGTCAAATTTTTGGGTCGTTACAGTTGGTATCAGAGTTTAAGGTTAAGTATTACCTTGGCTCTGTGGCGTGACTCAGTAGAGATGGGGTTAGTAATACCCTAGATTAAGTTTGAGTGTATATATATGAACGCGTATTTGTTATTTAATATAAAAATGATTTTATATTATGGAGATTTATTGGTTGAGTTGTTTATAAGTTCTGATCGATCAGTTTGATCCACTGTATCGGTAGGAGTTACTAAACACTCGAGTACGATGGGTCGACACGATATGTTTTGAAAAGAGGGTAAATTAAAATAAGTTTACCCAAAGTATATTTTGATATAAAGAAATATATATATTGGATATATTGGTTGTTATAATAATCGAGTAAGATTATAAAGTGAAATGGTTATGTAAATAATCGATTAGAATTCATATAAGTGAAATATATGAAATTGAAATGAATTAAATCTGAATTTAAACCAGAAATTGAATTAAAACTCTGGAAAATTGGATAAGTGTTTGTAAATGGATTTGGATTAAAAATAAGGAAAATTTAAGATCTTGGGAGATTTTAAATTGTTTTACAAGCAGTGTGAATTATATTTTGAAATGAATTTCAAAGTGGAAATGTTTAGAAATGGTTTTATAGTATTGAACTCACTTCAATCGCTGGAAAATAGATTTTGATGATGACAACTACATCATCAGTATTCATTTTCGAGTTGTAAGTGACGAATTACTACCAGAGATACTGTTTTGAATTTGTTTTGGGAAAAACAAGTTGTGTTGAATTTCAAAAAGGAAATTTTGATTTTTGAAAAGAGTAAGCTGTTTAAAAACTCCCAGGAAAGACTATTTGAATTAAAAACAAATTTAACAGAAATTTGTGAAAGCAAATTGGAATTAAAAATAAAGCCAGTTAATGGGTAACTGAGTTGGATTAGAATGATATCAAGTAAGTTGGATTGATGAGTTAAGAATTTAAAAATCGAAAATGGAACTTTGATTTGAAATTGAATTCGACTTAGGTATAAGCGAATGGTTGGATTTGTGGATTAAAACAGATTGGAATTTGATTGGGATGACCCTTGTATCTGCTGAATTGATAGCAGGTGGAAAGGAGATAGTGATATGCCCGACAAAAAGGTACCGGTTTATATTATATATTGGGTATGAGATTTTGATGAGCCGAATTGGCAAGCCGCTTGGCTGTTTGATTTTCTTTTTGGGTTGGAGATGGCCCAGAGAGGTGAGTTGGAGTTTGACCTATTGACCAGTACAAAGGAGGTGCTGGCGAAATTTTTCGAAAAGTTAAGGTGTTAGGAAATTTTCAGGATTTTTGAAAAATTTCGTTGATAAGAATTAATTAATATTTTAACTGAAGTAAATTGGTTCAGTGAAACTAAAGTTAAGAAGTGAAGAAATAAGTTCTAACCAGTAATTGGGTTTGTTTTCTACCTTAGCAATTTCGAGGACGAAATTATTTTAAGGGGGAAAGATTGTAATGACCCGCATTTTTTAGCTATCAAATAATTAACTAATTTAATTATTTAAATAAGGATTTAGAGATTTAAATAATGGTTTAATTAAATTATAGTGGTTATTTAATTAAATTAAATAATAGAATAATATATTTAATTCAGAAATAATCAAAAATATTGGAAATCACAATATTCTTTGAACTGGGTCATCCCTAAGATTTTATTTTAGTTTAGGGTTGTAATATATTAGCGAATATATTTTAATAACGACAGCTCGAACGTAGAATTATAATATAATTATAATCGAGCGCGTAACGACGCGGCAGTTCGCTATTTGGCGATTTGAACTTCAACTGGATGTACAGGGTTCGTTTTAAATCGAATATCTGTGAAATAAGAAACGTTAGGAGCTGGTGAAGTATATCTTTCTAGTGGAAGAGAAAAATAGGGATTTCGTCGTGTAGATTTTGATTTATGTCCAAATCAAATTATCAGAAAAAAACAGCGCCCTAACCATTTTAATTTTTAAAAGGGATTTCTATTTTTAATCGATTATCGGGTTGACCCAGATTGAAATATCGAGTTAGAAATCCATATAGGATTTTTCTGAGCTGTATGGTATTCCTCTGTGAATATAGACGATAATATTTATTTTTAAATATTAAATTTTAATTATATTTAAATATATTTATATATTTAAATAGGTCATTTAGAGCATCAAAAATAGCTACTTTTGCAGACGATCTCATAATTCGACGAAACTAATTTTGTTGGACCCGCAGTGTTAAATTATTGTTAGATTTCAATTTCTGTGATTTTTAGAGTCAGTGTGTGGCCGTACGGATTTTTAAGGTGAGAAACGGTCAGTATTTTGACGTTTAAAAGTACGCCGTGTGAGCAAACGGAGTCGGAATTCGACGAAACCAGTTTTGTTGGGTCCGTGATGTCAAACTCTAGCTGCTTGTCAATTTTCGTGATTTTTGGTTATTGTATGTGATCACAGGGATTTTTAAATGATAAACAAGGATAATGGTTCAAATTTAAAAGAATATAACATTAATAATATCTAGATATTTTCATTCCTTAACCTAACCCCTACATTTCTCTGATCCAAAGGGAGGCCACGCATCCTTTCGTTTAGCCGCTTCTTCCTATATCCAAATGAGAAATTCATTCTTCTCAAAATCAAAACGTGGAAAATTTCCATCCTCTAAATTTCTCTATAAGTACACAACACCTTCTAACCTAATTCTATTCTTCTTATAATCAACGATTTCTCAGCCTCCACAAAAAAATGAAAATACAGCCAAAACCGTGGAATTTTCCTCTTTGAAAAATCAAAATCAATTCAAAGAAAATCCTGTAAATCAAAATATGGATATATTCGAAACCATTGTGGGCTAGTCTTCGATCTGGGGTTTTCCTGTGCAGTTCGATCATCATTTCCGAAGTGCGAAATCTGTACAGCGAACCTAGGGTTCGAGTGAAAATGATGTGTGGTGATTCTTGGTCTAATTGGAGATTGTTAGTGAGTTTATGGTTGGATTTGGGTTCGGTTGTGAAATTGTGGTGAAATACTGGAGCAATTTAGCTCGCGCGATGTTTGTGTTTGCCTGGAAAGGCTGTTCGACGGAACTCATGTATGGGTGTCGAGTTGGGTACTTTGGTAGTGAGTGAGTGGAGATTTTCAAGGGGAGGTTATCGGTGGAGATTTGGTTCGAATTGGTGAAGGAAGGGTGATGAACGAGGGTAATAAAGGATCGAAAATGGTCGGTGTTATTTTATTGGAGATCGAAGTTTTGATCGGGGAAGAAAGGGTCTTGGCAGGCCTGGTATTTGCAAGTGAGTATGGGCCTTGAAGGGTTGGAAAGCCCAATTAGAAATTTATAAAAGGAATTGGGTTTTCATTTTAATTTAAATATTTATTGAACTTGTAACTTTAATATCTATTACATACATTATCAGAATTCCGAACAGTTGGATCCGTTGGGACCATATGGACGACGGCTACGCACTGGAACTGACTAGGAGTGGATTCGAGCTCATTACAATTTATAGCGAAATAAATTGTCTGATTAGAATCAACTAACACAAATCGTTATTTAACGGTTAACGCGTAATGTGAGTAAAACTCACCAACTCTGAACAGTTCTATTTTTATAACGTATATTTAGAACTGATAAATGATGACTGATTGCTGTGTGTTAACTGTTTGGTTGAATTGTGTATGTATTGGTTGAAATTACAAATAACGATATATATATATATAAATCGTTAATCGAATATTGATTCTGTTTATCAGAATATTTTATATTCATGTTATTTGCGTTGTTTAACATCTGTGATGCATGGAGACAGGTTGGAGGGGTCCAACTGGACTCCTCAATATTTATAATACTGTTCTGTTCATATATTGTGTTATATGATGTGATATGAAATCTGTTGATGATGTTATATGGTTGAATGATACCGATCATTGTTATATGGTACGTTAAACACCATAAGAAAATACTGGGATGTAAAAAGGGAGATTTTCAAAGTATATTTTGAAAATAAATTATTTATATACAATCAGTGGATTTTATATATAACCGGAAAAGGGTTCTTATAAAAGGAAGTAATTATAAAATCAAAACAAATATAAAGGAATATATTTGTGAAATCAAATATAAAGGAATATATTTGTGAAATCAAATATAAAGGAATATATTTGTGAAATCAAATATAAAGGATCATTTATTTATAGGAAATAAATAAAAGATAAAAGAAATATTTATTTGTTAAATAAATAAGAAAAGATAAAAGAAATATTTATTTGTTAAATAAATAGAATTGAAAAGGGAATAGTTATTTGTTAAGTAAACAAACAGAAAAGGAATAAATCAAAGGAGTTAATCGAATTTAGTTATTCGAAGGAGTTAATCGAATTTAGTTATTCGAAGGAGTTAATCGAATTTAGTTATTCGGAGAAGAGAGTTAATAGAATATAATTTATTCGAAGGAGTTAATCGAATATTGTTTATTCAAAGAAGTTAATCGAATATTAGTTATTCGAGTAGTGTTAATCAAAATGTGTTAATCAAAATGAGTTAAGAAGTTAATAAGTTAGAATTAATCGATTAGAGTTAGAATAAATCGATTAGAATTAGAATTACTCGTTTAGAGTTAGAGTTAACCAGCTAGAGTTGATCAGTTAGGGTTGACCAGTTAGAGTTAATCAATTAGGGTTCACCAGTTAGAGTTTATCAGTTAGGGTTGTCCAGTCAGAGTTAATCAATTAGGGTTCACCAGTTAGAGTTGATCAGCTAGGGTTAACCAGTTAGAGTTAGAGTTAACCAGTTAGAGTTAGAGTTAACCAATAGAGTAATTAAATAGAGTTAATCGAATTAGAATAAATCGATTAGAGTTAGTCAAAAAAGGAGTTATCGAATATTAGTTATTCGAATCGAGTTAAAAGGAGTTATCGAATATTAGTTATTCGAATCGAGAGAAAAAGGAGTTATCGAATATTAGTTATTCGAATCGAGTTAAAAGGAGTTATCAAATCTAGTTATTCGAAAGGAGTTATCGATTCTGGTTATTTGAAAGGAGTTAAGTTAAAGGAGTTATCGATTTTAGTAATCGAAAGGAGTTAATCGATTTTAGTTTAATTGAAAGGAGTTATCAATTATAGATTAATCGAAGTGAGATTAATCGAATAAGAGTTATTCGAAAGGAGATTATCGAATATAGTGTATTTGAAAAGAAAGAGTTATCGAATATTAGTTATTCGAAGAAGAGTTAATCAAATAGAGATTTACTTAAAAGGGAGTTATATGTCGAATTCGATTATATCGAATTCGGAAAAGTACTTATACTTTCCGGTGTTTAAATCAAGATCTATTTATTTATAAATAAATTAGTTATTAGGTTAATTATTCAAATTTAAGAATAAAAGTATATTTGAAGTTAAATAAGTTCGAAAGTAGGGATTATAACGTTATCGTTATAACCAATGTTTTCAATAAAGAAGTGGATTCGTAAATTGAATCCGAAAGAGACGTAAAGAAGTTTGTTAAAGGTTTAAAAGATAAACTTTGACTATTTCGAAGTTAAAACGTTGTTCAGTTAATGTCTGAGAGGTAATTATACCCCAACTTGATTGACTTCCTTCTTAACTAAGGAATGGTAAGGTTTGATCGTGGAGGAGTTTTGGAAATGTTTTCCAAACAAGAATCAGAAATGTTTTCTGATAATAGAAAATAAGAATTTAGAATATATGGAAATAGGAGATAAGTAAATTAATGAAATAAAGAGATAAATGTTGAATGATGATTGATCGATATAATTTCCTCCTGGAAATAATATCGTTGTTTGCACACCTGTTTTTCTTTGATGGTTAAATCACAGACTATCGAAGTTTTGACCATTTTAACGTTGTTAATATGGAGAGACCGGTTGGATTATTATCCACAGAACCAGTATGTATTGGCATAAGTGTAGCGAATCATATATGCCAAAGATAATTGAAGACGGAGTAAAGTGCAAGGGCTGTTGTATAAATCTTAGATAACAGTGCCTAAGATGGATATACTGAATAGTGCCTTCGGTTTGTCCAGTCCCAAGACAACTTGTATGGACGAAGGTCTGATAGAGTATATCTGATAAATCACGTAAGTTAATCGTTTCAAACGTAATTACGTTGGTGGCGGAGGAATTCGTTTCTCTTAGTTGTATACCCGTGTTATTTTTGGATAAAGCAATTTGTGATTTAAAGGGTATGACGATGTGGCATTCTAAGTGAATGAAGATATGATATGTAAAAAGATAAGCGTAGCTTCTAGCCTCACATCCGGTAAATGACAGAAATCGGGCAGGCAGCATGGCTATGTAGGTCGCACCTATTAGGTGTATAATCACCTGATATAGAGTTTCATTTACTTCTAAAAATCTATTGTTGATGCTGTCCCATTCGGGAAACTGTTGCTGATCCCAACCGTTGGTGATATACATTCGATACACTCAAGCGAAATGAGTGGTCGGTCATGTGTGGCCGGGTTGCAAGATGTTCTTGTTGAACCCAGTGTATTCCTCTCTAGAGGTACACTAGCGAAAGTTGGTCCTATACCTTGTCATAGTTGGAAATCCATTACCCAATACGTGCTTGCGGTCTTAATTGTATACTATATATGTAGAACGTGAGATGAAAGCGTTTCTGCTAGATGATTATTATATTGTGGTTGATAGACATTATTATAATATCAAAGGCTTTTGATATAAAGTTAATTTGGATTCTCATAAGGGAAAAACCTGTTATGTTATACGGCGTGGTCTTATGAGATATCGTTTACTTGTTCGAACTGTTTATACTATTTTACTCATACCAGTCCCATGACTGACCCAAAGTTTATTTTGTTTTGTTTTCTCTAAACTCTTGGGTGCCCAATTTTGTACGGGCAGTCAAGTAGTCGGGATTTACAGATACTTGAAGAGCTGGAGCAGGAGGCTTCAAGATCATATGGCTATTGTTTATTTCCGCTATGTTGTAAGTGTTGTACTTTGAAAATGATATGTATATTCAAGTACAGATTTATATTTCAAAGTTATGTTATATATTATATGTTATTCGTTCCGCTGTGAGATTCGTGTTACTCTGATGTTGTGTTCTTCTTCTTCTTCTATTCCAAGTTTCTATTTTATCTTTCTTCACCCTCTAATTTCTTTCATTAACCATTCGGTTATTTTCGATCCTTGGATGTTCGATATGTGTTGTATATCGGATAACCAAGATCGTCAAATTTCGGGTCGTTACCCAATGATCGTGCACCTTTAAGTACACCATTAAATCTTTCGGAGGCATTTGTCATCATGACATGAAATCTTCCCCCCGTCGTCGAAGCACAAAGCCCAATTCTCTTCCTTTCCACGCAAATTACGCTCGATCCAATTATGTGCATCAACACTGGTTAGTTTAAGTTCGTAAAGAATCCTTTTGTATTCAGTCACCTCTGATGCACATGCTGCTGCATAAAATAAACCTGTCAACTTTTTTCTTTATGTACGGCAGCTTGATATGTCTTGCGCAATATCTATGTTTGTGAGGGTATCTTCTATGCTCCTTTAAGGCTATCAGTATTCCCTTCATCCTATCAGAAATGAAAGTGATTCGTTGATTGGTAACACTATAGATGAATGTTCAAATACACGCAAAAAACCAACCCCAAGTATCGGCTGATTCGACCTCAACAATTTCATAGGCCAACGGGTATAGGGAATCATTCACACCTACAGCAGTCGCAACCAGTAACGTACCTTTGTATTTACCATATAAATGTGTAATGTCTATGGAAAGCAAAGGTCGACAATGTACAAATCCTTCGATGCAAGGCCCAAATGCCCAAAATGCTCTTTCAAATATACCATATGAATGAGTACCGCATGGTTCGGCTACTATATGGGCAACACTTCTGGGATTAGCTTTGATTAGTTCGTCGAAATACTGACGTAGGGTGGAGTATGACTCCGCCCAGTCTCCATATATCCCTTCGATTGCTTTGCTTAATGCTCTGCACGCCTTAGTATAACCAATGTTTATAAATAGTTGCTCCTGTATTAACACTTGCATTGTCCCGGGAGTAATACTCAAATCTGCTTTAACAAATGACATGATCTTCGAAACCAAAAACGCGGACGTTGCTTGCTTGTGATTGGAGTTAACTGTTGGATTTACGCAACTATGTTCAGTTGTGTATTTTTTACTAATCCACCAACCTTTCTATGTTTTTTTAGAATCTATGGAACGTATTCTCCAGGGACAGTTGGGATCTATGTTGCAAATAGCAGTGTATATCTTTTATTTAGACCGGATCGGCTTAAACGAAACCGCATGCAAAATTGACCATTCACTAAGTTGTTGAAGAAATTTGCTTTTGCTCTCAAACATCATATCGACTTTGAAACCATTCTGAACAAAAGCCGATGAGAAAATTTCGTTGTTGAATTGCATATTAGCAACCAAAGATCTTTCCAACATTTGTGCATTGCACAAATCATCATCCAATGGTACGTCAAACACTGGCTCCGGCTCCTCATCATCACTATCTTCCGGAGCGTTGTCTTCACCTCCGAAATCAAAATTCAGGGGTGTTTACTTGCATTGAATCAACCCATGATGTGTCATTATCAGGAAGGATTACAACGTTCATGCTATTAAGTGAAGGATCCGGATTTAACTCTTCCAAGTCTGGTTCATCTATTTCCATATCCATGTCGGGAATATTTGTTTCTACGTTGGATTCAGCTTCGGTAGCTTGTGTCGGATACCTGAGTACACAAGCGGCATATTTTTGAGTACATTTTACTATGAGACATAATTTTTACATCAATAACACAAGTAGCTTACTGTTGGCTCACATGATTAACATCGGAGGGCGTTGGGTGCATCGGAGCACATTGGTAACTTATATACGGTCCGGCTGTAGTTTGTGTCGCGAAGTAATTCGAAAAAAACCTACAATGGTAACATATAACAATATTTTTTTGTCGTACACAAGACAATGATGATATTATCCAATAGGAGAATTCTACAATTCGAATTACCCTTGAGTAATATTTTGGAAAGTATCCTACGTCGGATACGGATAACCAGGTTGCAAATTCACGAATGGATTCCAACCAAAACACATTTGTTGTTGCTCATAAGTAGGTTGGCTCATAGCCGGATTCAGATGGTATGCTGCAGGAGCCGGAACGACTGGAGTTACATGTGGCTCTGCTGACAATCTCCTCTCTTTCATTACAAATAATTCAATAGAATTTGACACGGCAGACAACATAATTTCAACGTCGGCATCGTCTCCAATTTTAATTGCCTTAGATTCCGAATCGGTCGGCCAATTGCAAACTAACTCAATGTCAAACTCATCCGATTTAATTTTAGTAGCTTTATAGACAACCTCCTTCAATTGTACAAAGTTTGATCCTTTCAAAACTTTTGACATTTTATTAGATCCACCATAATATGTTCCACATTTATGTTCATCAACAACCAATTCTCCATCATAATAGCATATAGTAGCAATATAGTTCGGCGCCATTCTACGTTAAGCGCAAGTTCATAAAAACTTAGATTGGATAGGTCTAAAAAAATAGAAAAACAAACCCATACCTTTCGAAAATCTTACAAAAGACAAACTCTTTTGCTTCTCACTTAGATCCGCAAGAAAAGATTCTTATTTTGTTGAATAAGAATGAAGGATCTGTAGTTTTTAAATTTAGCTTTTGGGTTCTTTAGAGAGAAATGAAGAATGAGAAGTAAAGAATGGGTAAATAAAGGAAAAGAAAGTTATATTCTCTCTGTAAGTCTCCTGGGGCGCAATCTTGGATTGCGCCTCGAGAGAAAATTACTATATTCTCTTTTGGCGCAATCCTGGATTGCGCCCCAGCATAGGGGATTATACAGAGAGCTAAAGGCTCACTGTAAATCTTTTGGGGCGCAATCCTTGATTGCGCCCCAAAGGAAAAAAATCTTTTTTAAATCTACCGGCGCAATCCAGGATTGTGCCAGTATTCTTGCCTTATCTTGGTCAAGGCTTACGTGGCTAAAAGGAGGCTATATTTGCAATATTTTGCAAAAGAGGGCTAAAAGTGGGGGGGGGGGGGGGGGGGGGAAAGGCCAGAAACGAAAAATGCTCGTAAAAAAAACAGATTGTTTTCTTTTTGGGCCCCTTTTTTATTTCACTAATAGCTCTATTTTTCAAAATATTACAAATATAGCTCATTTCTGACCTACTCAGCGTTGAGTTGGCCGAATGCACTGGCGCAATCTGAAATTGCGCTAGTACACGTGTATACTGGCGCAATTCCAGATTGCGTCAGTGCATTGTTTTTTTTAAAAAAAAATTGCTCTCACTTGGAAGCTATCTGAAATTGCGCCTAGCTGGCGCAATGCGCCAGCACACTTGAAGTACAAAACTAAAAAGATATCCTTTTCCTTGTGTGCCCGTTTCATGTATGCATTTCACTTGAAGTTCTATTTAGCATTGTTGGCCACTTTTAGCCCACTTTTTCATGATTCCTTTCTCCATGTCCTTTTCCTTGTGTGTCCATTTCATGTATGCATGTCTCTCATTCGGCCTAATAACTTCAAGTCTGCCATGGATAAGTACAAAGGCAGAATATATGTAGTCAGACTGTAGTTCGCTTTGTTGATCAGTTCGATGCTCTTCCTTCTCTAGGCAAAACAAATTGGTCTTCACATCGTAAGAAAGTGATCAAGCAATACACGAACAGAAAGTGAAGCACTCCGGTAGTTAAGATCCCACTCCGGTGTACCCCCGACAATGTCATGATGGCCGACATAATAGTCAAGGTTGACTAATTGGGATGCACACTCTTCAAAAGCGCAGCTATGCCACTCACATGCGAAGCAGCCACATAGAGGTCCCAGACACAACATTAACCAGAATCTTTGACACTGAGTCGATTTTCATGCGCCAGGCCGCCATATTGTTCATGCCCGACGCGCTGGCATCGGGCTTCAGAATCCCTACCAACCTTCTGCTCGGCTCACGTGGAAAGAACGTCGCACTCGCGGTCAACTCGATGTACTTCTTGACCGCTGCCCTGTCCTTGTGCGAGATGAAGGAGGTTGGAGGCTACTATGAGTATCAGTATCAGTCTCAGAAGGATGATGTCATGCAAATGATCTGGCAATCTGTGGCTAGGAAGCTGCCTTTGTTGAAGCTGAAGTTGAAACTGCATGTGTGGATGAAGTTGTGGGAAATAAAAAGAGGCATTAGATGAGTAGTAGTAGTATGAGTGAAGTAATTGTATGGATGTGAGTAATAGTAGAGCATCTGTATCTGTAGAGCATGCGCTGCAATATTGTAAGAAAGAAATAGTGGAAAAGCGGGTCATGAGCACAGAAGTAAACAAACTTGTGTAAAAACAGGAGTTAGTGCCCATTTTTGCATAGGCGTAATTTCTAATTATGCCAATACATTTTTTTTATATTTTGCACTGGCGCAATTTGAAACTGCGCTAGTACAAAAAAATTTAAAACAAATTTGTACTAGCGCAGTTTCAAATTACGCCAGTATAATTTTTTTTAAATATGCCACATGTACTAGCGCAATCCCAAATTGCGCCAGCATATTCTGGCCAACTCAGCGCTGAGTTGCCCAGAAGTGGACTATATTTGTAATATTTTAAAAAACAGGGCTATTAGTGAAATAAATAAGAAGTCTGTGAAAAACCAATGTGGTTTGAAAATGAAGAAAATAATACATTCTTTGAAGTCTTTGGGACTTCAAGATTTTTATTTATTTGTGATGCTTTCAATAAATTTCCAGCACGTTTGTTTAATTTTGAGTTTTATGTTTTTGGTTTGGCGTTCGTTAATAGAAGATATGATATTGGTCTAGAGAGAGTACTATGGAACACAAAATAAACTCTGCATGTTAGTTTTATTTTCTAAAATTGACTGATTTTTGAAAACGTGTAAACAAGCTAAGCCAGAGATCTATTTTCAAAATTTTCAAAGTAGTTGGTGTTATCAATGTTACATCGAATATGATACCGACTTCGATGCCATTGGATGAAAATTTGCTTCGTTATTTCAGCTAGTACAATACATTTCATTACCCTTGGGATAAATGTTGAATGACGAAAAATGTAGTTGTGATGTTATGAAGTGTTAAACTCTTAATGATATTAGTAAGAAAATTAAACTGAATTTTATTTGGTTGCAATTATAGTAGTAAGAACAATCTAATATTGTAAGGTGTCTTTAGTATCACAAATCTAGCATTAGTATCAACTCTGTATCAATTCGTTTTTGACATAATATTACAGTATATATTTTCAAATTAGATTTTCTATGTATTACACTGGTTCACGATATTGCACATAGCAAAATCATTTTTTCATAAATTTGTCATCATATCTTTATTCTTGTTTTTTTCGCTTTTATCTTCGAAAATGGTTATTACAATATTTAAAAAAAAATCTTTTACAATAACATCTTGATCACGCGTATTTAGAAAAATCTGGAATTTTTTGGTCGTGTATTGCTCATAAAGCTTGGTTACCTATGAACATGCCCGGGCCAGGGCACAAGCCGGCTAGGTGGTGGCCTACGACCCCGGACCAAGGAGGAGGAGGAAGAAGGTGGTGGAGGGCTTCAAACTTACGGACTGTTAAATTAAAATATATATTTGTTTCATAGATGTGAAGTGTTGTTGGTTTAGTGGTAATAGTTGTTGCTTTTAAATTGTTTGACATGGTTTCAATTCCCAAAAATGTTCGTTGTTGCATAATTTTGCTTCTCGTACTTCCACTAACTCATACTCCTGTCTTGCAGTCTTGTTGTTTTTCACATACATCTACGTCCACACAAATTTTTTTTGCCTAGGGCCATAGTTTGTTAAGGGTCGGCACTGCTTATGAATCATTAATATTTCTTTGTCTATATAATTTCATGGTAAGGATAATCATATATAGATAGATCTTAAGTTGGTTATAAATATAAATTAGAAACATCTTCCTTAATTTTATCACATATTCGCTTCTGGTGAAATAGAAAAAAAGAATGTCGCTCCTTGTGAGTTTCATTGGGAATGCGTATTTTGATGACATTATGAGATGTGCTAATGTCATAACATGATTTTCATGTAGTTTCCCATATTTTATCTTAGAAAAACAATGAAATGCTTAAGCAGGAATAAAAGATATGGAAGAAGGAAAACTTTGTTTTATTTACTATGATGATTATAAAAGAAAGTAAAGTGAAGAAGGATAAAATGAAGAAGAAATGCATCTTATATATTAAAATAAAATATTCAAAGGGAACTCAATTAGGGAAAAAATGTAGCATTCAGCAATACTCACTCCATTGCACGTAAAAGGGAAACTAAAATCATGATGTTGCACTCTTAATCTTCGATGACTACAATAGGCAATGGCTTTAGGTAAAATGGATGACTGAAAATCATAGCACTATATCATGTTATAGATATAAACTTATTATTTGACATTACTTTGTTTACCATAGCATTAATTTATTGTATTTTTGAGAATTGGCATTCAAATCCTTATGCAATTGAGACATGTTTTTCTTTATATTTTTTTAGTCTTCTTTGGAGAATAAAAATATTAATTTATTCATGAAGTGCATGTTGGAAAATTTATGGGTAGAAATAAATAAAAATAGGTTGATATTAGTTGTGTCATAGATGAGGCTCCTGCCTTAAAAGTGAAATTCGATACGACTATGATGCAATCGATAATTGGCGTTTGCTACCCAACATTAACATAGTCATTTTCAAACTTATGCATTCAAGATCTGAAGTAATGGAGATTTATAGAATACATTGTTTAAGATTGTAACAACTCGGATTTTTCGCTGTTAATTTTTAAAACATTTATGTAATAACCCGCTATTTTTAATGATTTAAATTCCGATTTATATTGAGTTTTATTTTGAATATATTTTATAATTTCTCGTTACGTGAATTTGATATTTGAAATACGTACAGTGAGATGTAGCAGTAGTGAAAATTTTATTGAAAAATTTGAATGTTTTTCGATCGTGCAGTTTTTAGTGCAATGCTGCATATAACCATTCAACTTTTATTGATTTTAAAATCTTTCCGAATCCAGTTTGGACAAACTTGAAAAATATTGTATACATTGTCAGTAATCCAACGACGGAATTCGTTTCGCGAAAAACGGATGTTTCGACATCCGTTTTCCATCCGCATTTTTTCGTTTAAGGGGTCTGTAACGCGTTTTTGAACGGAGCATCCTGGCACTGCAAATTTTATACCGTTGTGTCCATCTCGTTGCGCTGATTTACGCAATATATTCATTTGTCAGTTTCGGTGTTCAGTTCGCGCTGAAATTGTGAAAAGGCTTGCACAGTTCATTTTTGAAACAGAGTCATTTTAGTTCGATGTGTCCCTTTTCCGATCTTACATGCTTTTCTAACCATTTTGGGTCTGCAAAAACTGTTCTTTTATTTTACTAAACTACCTAATTATTATTATTTTCAAACATAATGAATGAGAACATTTATCCCTTTATTTTCAATTCATGCATGCACGTTATGCATTCCATGCAAACTATGTGTACTTTCCAAGTCCACTCTTCTAAAAGAAATGCAACGTTCTTTTAAATTTTACAAGCCATGCATGTCATTTTTCCAATGCTTTTTCCTTTCATGCGTTCACCTTATATTTGCATGTCCATGCGTTCACTTTGTATTTCCATGTCCATGCGTTAACTTTGTATTTCCATGCAAATTTGTTCCCCGACCTTTCCTTCCAAGTTTTATGTTCCCATTTCCAAAAGGCCACATGCGTTATTTTTTTTTTTTTAAATCCATGCATGTATTGTATTATATCTTTTAATTTTCAAAGACCTTTTCAAATGCAAACTGTTCGTTCCCAAAGACCTATTCTCTTTCCGGTATCCACTCAAACCACTCGTTAAAGTGCGTGTTTATTTATAAAAACCTGTATATATTTTCCATCTCATTTCCTTTTGGATTTGTCCTTTTTTTTTCATCCGCTGTTTTATCCCCCATACAGTTGCTCACCATTCCCCATTGCAATAAGCCATAACTGAGACACCTCCACTCGTCGAAACCATTCTGTCTCCGCTCCCTCACAACGCCTTTGTTCAAGAGAAAGAAAAAAATCAACGCAGCAACCTTCGAATAAAATATAATATTCAAAATCAAAAGATCCTTTTTTCTAAGGATCCGTTATCTTTCCCGAAGAAACGCTCATCCTTCGATGTGCCCAACCAACTGCTGTTCGTATACTTTATAAATAAAAGAATGGACAAAAGCATTTTACCCATCTCCAAAAACCATCCCATTTCCTACAGCTACCACCTTTCTCTGCTATTTTTTTTCTTTCCACCTCAAACCAAAATGAATAGCCCTTCTCTCATGTTCGACCGCTTCCACCCATCATGAGCTCGCCCCTTCTTCAAAGCCCCCAAGCCCTCCACAAAAATAGTTGAGCTCCACCAGATCTAAACAACTCAGGACCTCCGCCCTTTCTTCTCCCCTGAGTCGATGTCCAATCTCCAACCAAGCACTAGCGCCTCCCACATGAGTACTCGAACCCGCATATTTTCTACAATTGTTCGCTATCCTGAACCAAAGCCATGCCGCCCAAACCGCCTGCCGAGGAGGACTAGCCAACGTGAAACCCGCTATCCCCACTCTTCTCATTCTCATGCAATACCCTTATGTCTTGTATATGTGAGTTTTGGTGTTTATATTTTTGGTGATGTTTACAATGTGATGTTGCGTGGGCTTATTTGCTTTTATGTATTATATATGTATATATTTATTTGTTTTGTGTGTGAGTGGTGTTTGTGCGTGAGTTACTGGGTGGGTGTGCAAGTGATTTGCATGAGTTAGTGTCTCTGTTGTGCAGGTATGGGTGTGTTCTTATGTGCGTGTGTATGTGTATTTATTGTGTGAGTTGTTTAGATGTTATTAGTTTGGAAAAACAAATATTTGTAAGCATATATTTTATTAGTTTTGGTGTGCGTATATATTTGGGGTTGTGTTCATATGTTTTGGTATATTGCGTGCGCGTGTATGTTTAGTGTTGCACCGTTTTATTTTATTGTTATATACAGTTTTGTGTGGGTATTTACACTATTTATATATGAATAAGTTATATCATACAATTTTGGTGTACATTGAAAAAAAATATACGCTATAATTCTTTTGGGTATAGCCGTCTATATAAAATATATTATTATTATTATTTTTGAAAAAGTTGTGTTTATTTTCGTTGAATTGAATTTGGCATTGAGTTCGAGAACCATTCCTAGAACCGATAACCGTACTAATACGTCAAGCAATTCCCTATCCTTCTCTTATAAAAATAAAATATATGTTGAGCGATATCGAGTTGAATCCATTCAGAATCGTTCCTGAGAGTCGTCGGTTCTTTCAGTGTCCATCCGTTGTCTCCGTTCTATGCAACGAAAGGTGAGTTTATCTCATACCTGACTCACATTATTTCATAGATGTTAGATCAACTAAATGAACTGTTATGAAATGTATAGGATTGCCAGTAGAAGTTGTTTGTTTAAAATATACACTTTCATATGTGACACCATATTCATATGACATGTATGTGCACCGATTATATACGACCATGATGTGATTGATGATATATGATGATTTGTTATGTTATAGATACCCCTAGTTTAGAAAAAATCACTAAGGGTTGAAATGATAGACCTGAACGATTTTTAATGAATTTGGGATCGCGGGTTGAAATGATAGACCCGTAAATTTTTTATAAATCACGGATTGAAATGATAAATATCCGTATTACTTGACCATAGGGTAGAAAACTATATACGGACACCGTTGGTTATGTTTTCGAAGTTAACTGATTTGAGGAATTAAATTTATATTAATTTAAGATTTAAATTTTTATATTTTTCAATATTTTAAACTTAAATTTTATAAATTTTAAATTATATGTTTTAAAATGATTTTATGAGTAAATATAGATTTAAATGTTTGTTTAAGATTTTACTTATAATTTTATCTATTTTAAACCATATAATTTAATCATATAAGTATTTTTAATTTTCCTTTTTATATGTATTTCTTTAAATCTATTTTTATATTATTTTAAACTTATATATGTTTATAATCTATTTCAAATTAATTTAGAATTTATAAACTTATATATATACATATCTATTTTAAAATTTAACCTTTATATATATATTTTATAATTTTAATAATAAACTCAAGATGGATAAGTTAGATTTCGCGATTTTCGAAGTTTAAAGATGTAAATTTATATAACGATAAATGAATAAGGAATGAACTCATATTAAGTTATGAATTTCAATTGATACGAAATTTTATTAGAGATGAATTTGATTTTAAATCAACTGAATGCGAATTTAAATGACTAAATATTAAGAAATAAATTTGAATTACGTAAATTGATGTTTAAATTGAAATTTATAATTGATACGAAATTTAATTTGAATTATGTACTTTGATAAGAAATGAATGGAAGTTGGGTAAATTGATTTATTTTAATTTATAAACGGTATGAATTGAATTCAAATTTTAATTGATTAACATGAATTGGAATATATATAGATATAGATGTTATATGCGGAATTGGTTTTTATATTGTTTGGTTTGAATTAAGAATTTTGTTAAATTGATGCGTAAGAATGGTTTTAAATAGTAATTTGTTTGATGGAAATATAAGATTTTGATTCAAAATATAGAAGTAACAAATTTGAACTATATGGCTTGAATTATAAAGTACGATATAATTTGTTTAAATTGAAATGTACTTTTTGACTTGAATCGTATATTCGAATTCGAACCAAATTGTCAGATTTAAATGAATCGACTTGAAACGATTCCTTGTGAAGGAAAATTTTGAATTATTTGAATTGTTTCGAACTTGAATTTTTGCGAACATAAACCAAACCAAAATATTATTGAAGTTACGTGGTTTGGTATCGATTTAAATGGAAATTGAGAAATTTAATGTATAACTTAAATATAAGTTGATTTTGGATTTGAGATTCAATATGCGAATACTCTCTGCTATTGTCATACTCTCTGCCAATACCGAAAACCACTTTAGCAACTGTGTACGTGGTGGAGTTCCAGAATGAAGGGGATGATTTGGCGAACGACTCTATTTTTGTACTTAATATTAATTACGAGACCCTGACTACCTTGAGTCAGCTTGATGTGGCTAAAACAGGAGCTATGCACAGACCAAGTGAGGTCATACCTCTTATCGAGCACACTTCTTCGATATTATTCTATTGCTGTTGAGATTCGATTTGGGCCCTTTTGATTATGGGAGTGTGTATCGAGGTGGGCGGTAGTAGCTACTATGCGTTACCACCAGTCCGGCTCTGCAAACGGTGAATCCACCCTGGCATTCCTTGTGTTCCTTGTCACATGCCTTATACGAGCCCACTACGACTTTGTTTTGTACCGTTTTATATGGACTTCCGTCTGATCAACCTCCAATTTACGGAGGAATTACGGTACTGTATATACTATGGGAATATATAAACGGTGTAAGGGTAATCATGGTAATCCCGCTTACGCTATTTTGATACTTTTACTTTACTGATAGACACTATTGTATATAGCATATTATACTATATAGTATTAGTTTGACGGGTCCTTAGAGGATGGTGATCCCAAACACCCTTTAAGTTATTGATGCATTTCAATGAACAATTCATTTGAGTTGATTTACTTCTATGAGAATGTTAGTCCTGATCCGAGTTGTTTTGTTTTGCATTATTGCTCGGGTCAGATCGAGTATTACAGTTTAGTAGCTTGTCGTTCCTGTTTCTTATAGTTATTTTGTGTATTAGAAATCATTGTATTAGCCTTCCGCTGTATTGTTTATGGAAACTCTATTGTAAAATCCTATTTAGTAGCTTTATGAACTACTATTGTATATATATTTTCCGTTGCGAGATGTTATTTTGTTTTGTGTATGTGATCTGTGATTCTGTGATTTATTCTATTTACCTCAGAAGCTAATAACAATCTGTTGTTTTCGACGTTTCGAGTTGACATGTTTTGTCGATTCGACATGGTCAAAATTGTGGGCTGTTACAATTTAAATTGATTTTAAATGTTATACTGGTAATATAAAATGATTTTTTTTAAAAAGGGATTTTTTTTTAAAAAACAAAATTTTGAATGTATAGTTTATAATATTGATGATAATTTTTATTACTTAAAGTTACAGGTGCCTTGTATTATTTTGTTCTTACCTTTTTAAGCTTATATCCTACACGTTACTTGACACTGCATGCATAGGAAGCCATTTTAACATTACATGACAACACCTAAATTGCTGACAACAATATATGAACAAATGTTGTAAGCAGAGGGCAACACACACACACACACACACACACACACATATATATATATATATATATATATATATATATAATCAAAAGTAAATTATCTAATGTTGTATGCAAGAACTCTAAGGGAGAGAACATTTGCAAAATCAATTGTACAAACATACCACATATGAATAATGAAAATAAAAGGTACAACTCTAATCTAGGGAAATAAATATTTCAAACTTGTCTACAGCTACTATAACGCATGGCTGCCAAACAATCTTGCTACTACTGTGAGTAGCAAGTTTTTCTCCATCCCGTACGGCGCAAGTTATTTATTACCGCGCGTGCCAAGGTAAAGGGTAAACCGTGTTACCCAAGTTGTGTAAACCGTGTTACCCAAGCTATTGCAAACTGTGTTGTGGAAGCTGTTCCTTCTTCCTTTTAAGTACCGTTCCTCTCCGCTTCGCCTCTCGTATTCTCAAACCCATTCCTTGTTTCAGCATACTTTTAAAATCCCTGATTCCCCTGTTATCTTCTGCTTGATCCCAATTCTATTCTTTTCAATAAATCACAAAAGCAATTACCCACTTCAAAAATAATTTAAAAATCAATTCTTTGCTGAAAATGGGTGATTTCGAATCCCTTTAAACTTCTTTTAGCACAAACTTAAATTTTGTATTAGTTTAATACCACTCGAAAGCATTTCTTCTGGTGGCCGAATTGGTGAGCTGTCAACTAGGGCATGGGTTTTCTTGGTATATGGGAGGCCGGAGAGGGAAGCAGGGTAGGGGTTGATTTCGTTGAAGCAGGGCGCACCTGCCAGCGTCGTGGCGGAGGGTTCGGTCACCGAAGTGTAAGGGAGGCTCAGGCTGTTGATCAAGGCAGCGGGTAGAAAAAAGGAAGAATAGAAAAAGGGCGAAGCGCTAGTTGGGCGAGATGATGAAGCGGTGGTAGGAGTTTGGAGTTGAGATTTGGATCAAAAAAACTGTACCGTGAATTCAAAAAAGAAAAGGGTATAAATTTGGTTAATTATAAAAGGAAGGTTAATGAATATTTTAAGACCCTGATTTGTAATGTTAATGAAGGGGAAGTGTGGACCGACCATGAAGTGGGGAGTTCCGTTGCGTTTTGTTTCAATGAGAAGCACTTTTTTTTGGCCTGTGGAAGGATAAGGGTTAGTGGATTAAGCGTATTTATGATTTAAACATTTGGGAGTTTTATAAATTGATTTTTGGTGAGGTCATACATGCATGTGGTGTTCTTGACAGTGTGAAGATGGAGGGGAGAGCAGTGGTTGTCTACGTGGAGCATGTATGGGATGTAGAAAGTGGCGGGTTTCAAAAGTAGACGATATGGGGAGGAAACGTTATAGGATGCATTCGGTGAAAGGGGAGTTTACACAGAAATTGTTTAAGGTCCGGATTTTTGTTTGAAATTGGAAGAAATGTTACTGATTTAAATGCATGGATCTCTGTTTTTGGCGTGTTCTCTAGGTATAGGAAAGGGGGCGAACAAGACTGTCTAGACTGGAGATGAATTATCATGAAGTAACCGTGATTAGCAAAAGATGGTAATTAAGGGGTGTTCTAGCTTGAATAAATTGTTAAGGAAATGATCATGGAAGGAGATGCACTGATGCAGTTTTGGATTTAAGGGTTGTCGGGTTTGCAGGCGAGTCCGTTGGGAATGTTGTTCTGATAGCAGGAGTGTTTTAACCAGAGATCATACTGATGTTTATAGTATTAAGGAGGCAGGTTGAACGATGCTATGGGATTTTGATTTAACCAAATGAGGCAGGATGGAGAACATGGAAAGAAGAGACGTTTTAATTCCGGTAAAGTGAGATACACGTGATTAAGGAAAGGGGAGAACTGTTGTACGTTTCAACTGAAGTGATTTCGGGTTTTAATCTAAGAAGAGCAACAGTAGTGAACGAAGAAAGGAATCAAACCATCATCCGTAATTTCTTTTAAGGTAATTAACTTAATTAATGAATTAATAGATCATTAAAAAATAATTATTTATAATTTTTAATTAACCGCGAATATTTATAATGGTATAATTATTCATTTGTTAGCAGAATGGGACAAAATAGACACGTTGGAATTGTAGCAACGAGGGATACGTTGTGGAACGGATTTCGCTGAAAACGGAGCTACCAATATTTCATGATAAAATCAAACGTCTATTTGATTTAAGACAAAACCAAAGCAGAACCATCAATTGGAAAACAAGGTGAGTAAACTCATTAACTCTTGCTCGTTTATATTTTTATACAAACGAGTTTTAAATTTAATTATAGTAATTTTATACTGTGTGATGATTGTTTGAAATGGTTGATAATTGATCGATTATTAATTCTGTTTACAGGATATTCATATTTATGTGAAATTAATTTTGATTACCATCTGTGGATGCAGGGAAACAGGTTGGAGGGATCCAACTGGATTCCTCAACATATGTACTACTGTTTTATATTATGTGATATGTTATATAATCCATGATTGGATATGTTGTGTTTGATTTACCCTGGCCTTAGAAACTTAGTATTTTAGATACCGTAAAATATTTTCGAATGTGGAAAAGGAAATTGGAATTTAAAATATAGAATTTATTTCCAAAATAGAAATAAAATTTTGAATAAACTTAAAATAGAAACTTGTTTAAATAAAAAAAGAAGTTGTTTATAAAACGATGTTTATAAATTAGTAAAAATATTATCTTGAGATAAAGTAAAATATAATTTCAAGTTTGAATTCATATTGGAAAAGTGGAAATCGGGTTTGAAAACGATATTTGTAATGGAAAATGGAATGTAGCAATTATAAAGGAAATTATAAGCATGATTATAAATGGATGAAATTAAAGTAAGTCTTCCTATGAATAAATTCTAAATAGACATTACAAATGGAAATTTGATTTGAAATGTTGTTTACAAATATAATATTCAAATAGATTTGATTGTATACAAAAGAAACATATTCAAGATTTAAGTGAATAATTGTTTGAAGGAATTTGGCAAATGAAATATCTCTAAAGGAAATTCAGATTTGAAATATGAATCTAGATTAGAAATTGAATGAAAAATAAAATGGATAATCGTTTTAAGAAACGATGAGTTTTATTCCAACATTTGGAATATATAATAAATTGGGATAATGTTTTGTAGACTGAAATGGGTATAATGGATTTTGGTAAGAATTTAGAGAGCGTAAATTCAAAAGTGAAATTTGGGATTTTGGATAAACCTAAATGGTAGATAAATTCCGAATTACGGAATATAATCGAATATAGATTATTGAGAGAAAGTTATTTATTGGAATTCGATTATATCGAATTTAGGGAAGTAGTATTTTTTACTTTCTGGTTTGAATCAAATTTAATTATTTATCTATTTACTTATTAATTTATTTATTGAAATGAATAAGTACAAGCTATATTTTTATAAACCAAATATTTGAAAACAGCGATTTTAACGCTGTTGTTATAATAAATGTTTTGTAAATCTAAATAGTGATTTTAACGCTACTATTATAATAAATGTTCTAAAATTCTAGACAACGATTGTAACGCTGTTGTTAAAAATAATGTTTTATAAATCAAATATTTGGAGATGGCGATTATAACGCTACCGTTATAATCGGTTTTTTCTGTAAAAGAAGTGTGTTCTTAGATTGAATCTGAAAGTCGCGTAAGTGAAGTTTTGTTTGAAGCTATGAGCTTTGACTATTTCGAAGTTAAGAATGTTGTTCAATTAAGGTCTGAGAGGTAATTATACCCCAACTTGATTGACTTCATGATTCATGGAGAAATGATTAGGGTTTGATAGTGAAGATTGGTTAGCAATATGGTTAGTTGATAAATGATTTATAGTTTGAGTTATAATAACGATGTTGTATAACATCACGTTAATATTAAAGGATTTTGAAATGTTTTTCCCCAAATAAAATGAGAGATATTTTCTACGCGTAATGGATTGGTCAACGAGAAAGTAAGGAATGGAATATGGAAATATTTTCCAATATTAATAAGGTATATTTTCTGAATATAGAAAATAGGGATTTCATCAATATATATAGAAATGTTTTCTTATTGGAGTAAGGGATATTTTTTCGAATAGAGAAATTATAACATTGGAAATGTTTTTCAAAGAATCGAGAGGGGAAATCGAGCTTCAAAAGGATATGAAAGATGGGAAATGGGAATTGTAAATGATAATATAATAAAGAATTGATTTAAACGGGCCTAGTGTTGTTTGATGCTTGATCGGTACGATTTCCAATTGGAAATAGGACCATTGATTGTATGGATATTTCTTTGATAGTTAAACCACTGACTATCAAAGTTTTGATTTATTTTATACCTCTATTGTCAATATAGAGAGACCGGGATCAGATTTAATATCTGAAAATCACTCAGTATTGGTATAAGCGTTATGAATCAACTTATGCTGAAGATAATTGAAGACGGAGTAAAGTGCAAGGGCTTTTCTGTTAACCCTCGGTAGAAATTGCCCAAGATGGATTAATAGAACGGTGCCTTCAGTTTGTCCAGACCCAGGACAACTTGTATGGAAGAGTGTCTGACAGAGTATTTCCAAAGGGATTACGTACGTTGATTCCTTCAAACGTACGAAGTTGGTGACAAAGAAGGGAAACTTCTTTAGCATAACAATCTGAGTATTTTTGTAGGAATCAATTAGTGATTTCTGATGGATCTGACGATGTAGCATTCAAAGTGAATGGTGGCCAGATGTTCTGGAAGATAATTCAAACCTCAAGCCTCACAATCGAGAATTGACAAAAATCGGGCAGGCAGCATGGCTATGTGGGTCGCTCCCATTCGGATGTATAATCACCAATCTAGAGAAATTCCAATTGCTTATTTAATCTATCGACGCTGTCCCTTTCGGGAAACGGTTGCTGATCCCAACTGTTGGTGATATATATTCGATACACTCAAGCAAAATGAGTGGTCGGTCATGTGTGGCCTGGGTTGCAAGACGTTCTTGTTGAACCCAGTGTATTCCCCTCTAGAGATACACTATCGGAAGGTGGTTCCATACCTTGTCATGTTGAAAATCCAATCTCCAAAAAGCGCCCTGCAGTTTTTGATTTAATATTATATATGGAGCGTGAGATGCAAGCGTTCCGCTAGACTATATTTATTTGATGTAGACATTATTATAATATCACTGGATTTGATATCAAAACAATTTTGGTTATCATAAGGTAAAAACCATCCGTGTTTATGTGTGGATCGACTTATGATTACCATTTCTTTCGAAAGGATTTTGAAAGTTAAACAAATGGTTGGAGTTTACTTACACTAGTCCCATGACTGACCCAGAGTTTATTTTGTTTTGTTTTTCCTAAACTCTTGGGTGCCCAAATTTGTATGGGCAGTCAAGTAGTCAGGATTTACAGGTTCATTTATAGGAGCTTGAAGCAGAAGGCTTCATCAGCTAGTTGTAAACTATCATATTTTTCCGTTGTGTACTATGTTGTATCTGGAAACAGGTGTTTATGACTGTTCCAGAGATAGCTGTTGTGCTCTGATAATGGTATGTATATACAATTACTATATTGTATTTCAAAGTTTATGTTATCTAATATATTTTATTCGTTCCGCTGTGAGTTTGTGATTTTCATTTTCTTCTATTCAAATATTACTTTCTTTCTATTTCTTATCCTCTAACTTCTTTCTAATATTGATTCGTATTTCAGTGCAATTTGGGTTGGACGTGTGGTGTTATTAGTCAGCTCAAAGTGTACGGAAATTCGGGCGATTACACTTGGTATCAGAGCTGAAGGTTGAGTGATAACCTTGGCTTTGTGGCGTAACTCAATAGAGATGGGGTTGGTAATACACTAGATTGAGCTTGAGTGTATATATATGAGTGTGTATTTGTAGATTTGATATACAATTGTTTTATATTGTGTTGACTGGTTTGTTGAGTGGTTTATGAATTCTGGTCGACACAGAATGTATAACTGTATCGATAGGTGTTTCTAAACTCTCGAACAAAGCAATTCGATACAATATTGGTTTAAAATGGGTAAATGAAATAATTTTGCCTAAAAATGATTTTGATATAAAAGAATAATTTCTGAGTTATTATAAAATGTAGATGTACTGATTGTTATTATAATGAAATTATAAAATATGGGAGATGGATATATAAAACCAAATTGAATTTGTATAAGAATGGAATATACAAATAAACTAAATTAGAATTGGATTCAGAACAGAAGTGTGGATTTAAATCTCGGATATTTAGAAAATATCTTTCGAAGTATTTTAAAGATAATATATTATTACTTTAAAGGGTTTTTATAGAATTTTTTTTAATGGATTTTGAAATTGATTAAGCACTGAAATCACTTCAGTGGCGAGAAATAATTCTGATAATGGATCGCGACATTATCGGTATTCATTTTCAAGTTTCTGAGTGACGGATTGCTACCATAGTAATTTAGGAATGAAAAATATGTTTGAAAAGGACAAGATGTTTTAGAAATTCAAATGTTTTGGATTGAATTGATTAGAAATATATGCATATAAATATATTTGATTTCAAACTAATTTGAAATAAAACCCGGGAATTTGAATTCTAAAATTAAATTTAACTTGTATAAGTTGAATAGATTGAAATGGTTAAAATGTATCAAATGAATAGAAATTTAACTTAAGTTAAACCAAATTGGAATGAATGAAATAATTTCGAATGATACTAAATAAAGAGAAACTTGGGATCCGAATTATTAATATGAATTCGACTTATAAATAAGCAAGTTGAATATATAGTGGATGTTGTTAATTGAAATTGAATTGTGATAAATTTGGATTCAAGTATAATAAGTGGATTGACTTAATTAGAAATCAGATTTGAATTGATAGAATGGAAGTGAACTAATCAGAGGTTGATTAGAGTGTTAAAAACTGGAAGTTGGTTTTACTTGAAACCAAATGGAAATGGGTATGTATGCTGAGTAGATATTGAATGAAAGCAAATGCAAGAGATAGAATTATGCCCGACAAAAAGGTACATGATTACAATATTACTTGGGTTTGATGGTTTATGAGCCTATGAGGCAAGCCGCTTGGCTTTTTTATTTTCTTTTGGATTGGAGAAGGCCTAAAAAGGCAAGTTGTGGTTGTACCGATTGAGCCATGCAAAGGAGATGCTGGTGAATTTTTTTGAAAATTCAAAGAGTTAGAAAATTTTCAAGTAATTTTTGATAATTTAAAATCGAGTGGTTAATTGTAATTGAAATAAGAAAACCAGAATTGGTTAATAAAATTTCAAATGGAATAATGAAATTGATAAATGGTTTTAAAATCAATTGGGATGGGTGTGGATATGTAGAAGAGCATATGAATTGAAGATACGAAAGTGAGTATGGATTGTTCGAAAATGGTGGACAGTTCATTTGGAAAGAATTATGAATGGTCAAGCGTTGATATGAGAATTAGAAGTTTTGGATAAAAACTGAATTATGGAAATATGGAGTATAGGATTTCAATCAAGTAAGTTGTAAGGAGTAGAGTTATAGCATCTTTACTGCTTAGCAATTTCGAGGACGAAATTATTTTTAGGGGGAGGAATGTAATAACCCGGATTTTTTGCTGTTAATTTTTAAAACATTTAAATTGATTTATATGTTGTACTGGTAATATAAAATGATTTTTTTATATAAAAACGAAATTTTGAATGTATAGTTTATAATATTGATGATAATTTTTATTACTTAAAGTTACAGGTGCCTTGTATTATTTTGTTCTTACCTTTTTAAGCTTATATCCTACACGATAATTGACTTGCATGCATGAGAAGCCATTTTAACGTTACATGACAACACCTAAATTGCCAACAACAATATATGAACAAATGTTGCAAGCAGAGGGCAACATATACATACATACATACATACATGCATACATGCATACATACATATATATATATATATATATATAAATCTAAAGTAAATTATCTAATGTTGTATGCAAGAACTCTAAGGGAGAGAACATTAGCAAAATGAATTGTACAAACATACCACATATGAATATTGAAAATAAAAGGTACAACTCTAGTCTAAGGAAATAAATATTTCAAACTTGTCTACAGCTACTATAACGCATGGCTGCCAAACAATCTTGCTACTGCCGTGAGTACCAAGTTTTTCTCCATCCCATGCGGCGCAAGTTATTTATAACCGTGCGTGCCAAGGTAAAGTGTAAACCGTGTTACCCAAGTTGTGTAAACCGTGTTACCTAAGCTATTGCAAACAGTGTTGTGCAAGCTGTTCATTCTTCCTTTTAAATACCATTCCTCTCCTCTTCGTCTCTCGTTTTCTCAAACCCATTCCTTTTTTCAGCATACTTTTAAAATCCCTGATTCCCCTATTATCTTCCGCGTCATCCCAATTCTATTCTTTTCAATAAATCACGAAAGCAATTACCCACTTCAAAAATAATTTAAAAATCAAATCTTTGCTGAAAATGGGTAATTTCGAATCCCTTTAAACTTCTTTCAGCACAAACTTCAATTTTGTATTAGTTTAATACCACTCGAAAGCATTTCTTCTGGTGTTCGAACTGGTGAGCTGTCGACTAGGGCATGGGTTTTCTTGGTATATGGGAGGCCAGAGAGGGAAGTAGGGTAGGGGTTGATTTCGTTGAAGCAGGGCGCACCTACCAGCTTCCTGGTGGACGGTCCGGTCACCGAAGTGTGAGGGAGGATCAGGCTATTGATCAAGGCAACGGGTAGAAAAAAGGAAGAATAGAAAAAGGGTGAAGCGCGAGTTGGGCGAGATGATGAAGCGGTGGTAGGATTTTGGAGTTGAGATCTAGATCTCAAAAACTGTACGGTGAATTCGAAACAGAAATGAAAAGGGTATAAGTTTGGTTAATTATAAAAGGAAGGTTAATGAATATTTTAAGACCCTGATTTGTAATGTTAATGAAGGGGAAGTGTGGATCGACCATGAAGTAGGGAGTTCAGTTGTGTTTTGTTTCATTGAGAAGCACTTTTTTTGGCCTGTGGAAGGATAAGGATTAGTGGATTAAGCGTATTTATGATTTAAACATTTGGGAGTTTTATAAATTGATTTATAGTGAGGTCGTAAAGGCGTGCAGTGTTCTTGATAGTATGAAGATGGAGGGGAGAGCAGTGGTTGTCTACATGGAGCATGTATGGGATGTAGAAAGTGGCGGGTTTCAGAAGTATACGATATGGGGAGGAAACGTTGTAGGATTCATGTGGTGTTCTTGACAGTGTGAAGATGGAGGGGAGAGCAGTGGTTGTCTGCGTGGAGCATGTATGGGATGTAGAAAGTAGCGGGTTTCAAAAGTAGACGATATGGGGAGGAAACGTTATAGGATGCGTTCGATGAAAGGGGAGTTTACACAGAAATTGTTTAAGGTCCGGATTTTTGTTTGAAATTGGAAGAAATTTTATTGATTTAAATGCATGGATCTCTGTTTTTGGCGTGTTCTCTAGGTATAGGAAAGGGGGCGAACAAGACTGTCTAGGCTGGAGATGAATTATCATGAAGTAACCGTGATTAGCAAAAGATGGTAATTAAGG
The DNA here is from genome assembly GCA_030737875.1 of Allium sativum. Taxonomy (NCBI): domain Eukaryota; kingdom Viridiplantae; phylum Streptophyta; class Magnoliopsida; order Asparagales; family Amaryllidaceae; genus Allium; species Allium sativum. The sequence continues at coordinate 573,027,336 of CM060909.1, read as the reverse complement.
GGTGTTCAAGCTTGAATAAATTATGATGGAAATGATCATGGAAGGAGATGCACTGATGCAGTTTTGGATTCAAGGGTTGTCGGGTTTGTAGGCGAGTTCGTTGGGAATGTTGTTCTGATAGCAGGAGTGTTTTAACCAGAGATCATACTGATGTTTATAGTATTAAGGAGGCAGGCTGAACGATGCTGTTGGATTTTGATTTAACCAAATGAGGCAGGATGGAGAACATGGAAAGAAGAGACGTTTTAATTCCGGTAAAGTGAGATACACGTGATTAAGGAAAGGGGAGAACTGTTGTACGTTTCAACTGAAGTGATTTCGGGTTTTAATCTAAGAAGAGCAACAGTAGTGAACGAAGAAAGGAATCAAACCATCATCCGTAATTTCTTTTAAGGTAATTAAATCAATTAATGAATTAATAGATCATTAAGAAAATAATTATTTATAATTTTTAATTAACCACAAATATTTATAATGGTATAATTTAGTCATTTGTTAGCAGAATGGGACAAAATTAGACACGTTGGAATTGTAGCAACGAGGGATACGTTGTGGAACGGATTTTGCTGAAAACGGAGCTACCAATATTTCATGATAAAATCAAACGTATGTTTGATTTAAGACAAAACCAAAGCAGAACCATCAATTGGAAAACAAGGTGAGTAAACTCATTAACTCTTGCTCGTTTATATTTTTATACAAACGAGTTTTAAATTTAATTATAGTAATTTTATACTGTGTGATGATTGTTTGAAATGGTTGATAATTGATCGATTATTAATTCTGTTTACCAGGATATTTCATATTTATGTGAAATTAATTTGATTATCATCTGTGGATGCAGGGAAACAGGTTGGAGGGATCCAACTAGATTCCTCAACATATGTACTACTATTTTATATTATGTGATATGTTATATAATCCATGATTGGATATGTTGTGTTTGATTTACCCTGGCCCTAGAAACTTGGTATTTTAGATACCGTAAAATATTTTCGAATGTGGAAAAGGAAATTGGAATTTAAAATATAGAATTTATTTCCAAAATAGAAATAAAATTTTGAATAAACTTAAAATAGAAACTTGTTTAAATAAAAAAAGAAGTTGTTTATAAAACGATGTTTATAAATTAGTAAAAATATTATCTTGAGATAAAGTAAAATATAATTTCAAGTTTGAATTCATATTGGAAAAGTGGAAATCGGGTTTGAAAACGATATTTGTAATGGAAAATGGAATGTAGCAATTATAAAGGAAATTATAAGCATGATTATAAATGGATGAAATTAAAGTAAGTCTTCCTATGAATAAATTCTAAATAGACATTACAAATGGAAATTTGATTTGAAATGTTGTTTACAAATATAATATTCAAATAGATTTTATTGTATACAAAAGAAACATATTCAAGATTTAAGTGAATAATTGTTTGAAGGAATTTGGCAAATGAAATATCTCTAAAGGAAATTCAGATTTGAAATATGAATCTAGATTAGAAATTGAATGAAAAAGAAAATGGATAATCGTTTTAAGAAACGATGAGTTTTATTCCAATATTTGGAATATAGAATAAATGGGGATAATTTTTTGTAGACTGAAACGCGTATAATGGATTTTGGTAAGAATTTAGAGAGCGTAAATTCAAAGTGAAATTTGGGATTTTAGATTACCCTAAATGGTAGATAAATTCCGAATTTCGGAATATAATCGAATATAGATTATTGAGAGAAAGTTATTTACTGGAATTTGATTATATCGAATTTAAGGAAGTAGTATTTTTACTTTCCGGTTTGAATCAAATTTAATTATTTATCTATTTACTTATTAATTTATTTATTGAAATGAATAAGTACAAGTTATATTTTTATAAACCAAATATTTGAAAATAGCGATTTTAACGCTGCCGTTATAATAAATGTTTTGTAAATTCTAAACAGCGATTTTAACGCTGCCGTAATAATAAATGTTTTTGTAAATTCTAAACAGTGATTTTAACCCTGTCGTTATAATAAATGTTTTGTAAATCTAAACAACGATTTTAACGCTACTGTTATAATAAATATTCTAAAATTCTAGACAGCGATTGTAACGCTGTTGTTAAAAATAATGTTTTATAAATCAAATATTTGGAGACAGTGATTATAACGCTACTGTTATAATCAGTGTTTTTCCGTAAATGAAGTGTATTCTCAGATTGAATCCGAAAGTTGCGTAAGCGATGTTTTGTTTAGAGCTATGAGCTTTGAATATTTCAAAGTTAAGAATGTTGTTCAATTAAGGTGTGAGAGGTAATTATACCCCAACTTGATTGACTTCACGATTGATGGAGAAATGGTTAAGGTTTGATAGTGAAGATTGGTTAGCAATATGGTTAGTTGATAAATAATTTATAGTTCGAGTTATAATAACGATGTTGCATAACATCACTTTAATATTAAAGGATTTGGAAATGTTTTTCCCCAATGAGAGATATTTTCTACGCGTAATGGATTGGTCAACGAGAAATTAAGGAATGGAATATGGAAATATTTTCCGATATTTATAAGGTATATTTTCTGAATATAGAAAATAAGGATTTCATCAATATATATAGAAATGTTTTCTTATTGGAATAAGGGATATTTTCCCGAGTAGAGAAATTATAATATTTGAAATGTTTTTCAAAGAATCGAGAGGGGAAATCAAGCTTCAAAAGGATGCGAAAGATGGGAAATGGGAATTGTAAATGATAATATAATAAAGAATTGATTTAAAGGGGCCCAGTGTTGTTTGATGCTTGATCGGTACGATTTCCAATTGGAAATAAGACTGTTGATTGTATGGATGTTTCTTTGATAGTTAAATCACCGACTATCAAAGTTTTGATTTATTTTATACCTCCGTTGTCAATATGGAGAGACCGGGATCAGATTTAATATTTGTAAATCACTCAGTATTGGTATAAGCGTTATGAATCAACTTATGCTGAAGATAATTGAAGACGGAGTAAAATGCAAGGGCTGTTCTGTTAACCTTAAGTAGAAATTGCCTAAGATGGATTAATAGAACGGTGCCTTCGGTTTGTCCAGACCCAGGACAACTTGTATGGAAGAGTGTGTGACAGAGTATTTCCAAAAGGATTACGTACGTTGATTCCTTCAAGCGTACAAAGTTGGTGGCAAAGAAGGGAAACTTCTTTAGCCTAACAATCTGAGTGTTTTTATGGGAATCAATTAGTGATTTCCGATGGATCTGACGATGTGGCATTCAAAGTGAATGGTGGCTAGAAGTTCTGGAAGATAATTCAAACCTCAAGCCTCACAATCGGGAATTGACAAAAATCGGGTAGGCAGCATGGCTATGTGGGTCGCTCCCATTAGGATGTATAATCACCTACCTAGAGAAATTCCAATTGCTTCTTTAATCTATCGACGCTGTCCCTTTCGGGAAACGGTTGCTGATCGCAACCGTTGGTGATATATATTCGATACACTCAAGCGAAATGAGTGGTCGATCATGTGTGGCCTGGGTTGCAAGACGTTCTTGTTGAACCCAGTGTATTCCCCTCTAGAGATACACTATCGAAAGGTGGTTCCATGCCTTGTCATGTTGGAAATCCAATCTCCAATAAGCGCCCTGCGGTTTTTGATTTAATATTATATATGGAGCATGAGATGCAAGCGTTCCGCTAGATTCTATTTATTTGATGTAGACATTATTATAATATCACTGGATTTGATACCAAAACAATTTTGGTATCGTAAGGTAAAAACCATCCGTGTTTATGCGTGGATCGTCTTACGATTACCATTTCTTTTGAAAGGATTTTGAAAGTTAAACAAATGCTTGGAGTTTACTCACACCAGTCCCATGACTGACCCGGAGTTTATTTTGTTTTGTTTTTCCTAAACTCTTGGGTGCCCAAATTTGTACAGACAGTCAAGTAGTCGGGATTTACAAGTTCATTTGGAGGAGCTTGAAGCAAGAGGCTTCATCAGCTAGCTATAGACTGTCATATTTTTCCACTGTGTACTATGTTGTATCTGAAAACAGGTGTTTATGATTATTCCAGAGATAACTGTTGTGCTCTGATAATGGTATGTATATACAATTACTAATTTGTATTTCAAAGCTTATGTTATCTAATATATTTTATTCGTTCTGCTGTGAGTTTGTGATTTTCGTTTTCTTCTATTCAAATATTTCTTTCTTTCTATTTCTCATCCTCTAACTTCTTTCTAATAATAATTCGTATTTCGATGCAATTTGGGTTGGACGTGTGGTGTTATTAGTCAACTCAAAGTGTACGGAAATTCGGGCGATTACAAATATTTTAAGTATTTTGAGGGAGTTTTAAATCTAAATAAAATGAAGAAATGAAAAGGAGAATGAAGAGATAATTATTTGTAAAATTTCTTGCTTCTTTTGGAAGAGAGAAATAAGAGAGAGTGAAATAAACATGAGATCTTACTTTCTCTTCAGGCAGTCAATCTTAATAAATAAACCTCTATAAAAATATTCTCTCATCGATACAGAATACGAGGTCAAGTAACGTAAAGACTTATATTTTTGTTTTATTTATCTGAAAACCTCCCTCTAATTAAAACAAAGACAAAAAAGCTAAGGAAAAAAACCTGAACAAGAAGAAAGTTTCATATGCAAACATCAATGTTTTTTCATTGTATTGATACTTAAAAAGTGAGTTCAAAACCTAATTTAAACAGTGAATGCTTCGTTAACTACAAAGATCTAGGATGATATCTCACCAACGATGCTATACTTTTAAGACCTACAATTTTTGCAATATGCGCTTTTAATGGCTATATGTCTACGTTGAGAACTCGTCGATGCTTTAGAGCGTTCAAGCCTCTTGTATAAGGTGGTCCACTTTCGCACCCAAGTAAATGAGTTCATCAAGTGCTCTACTCTAGTACCACCACTTATGACTATGAAACCATTAAGAATGAAAGGCTCAATCTAACAGATTAAATAACAAATTTCATCAAGGGAGTCTCAAGATCCACCAACACTGGTTATGAATTATACACAAGTGAGTAGTAAGACAATGCCTCAAATAAATCAATAAAATACATCAAGTGCATCATAAAAGCACCACCAATGCTGGTTATGAATTTGAAAAGAGAAAACAGGCTCAAGTTAAGATAAGTTAATATATTCATTATGTGTATATCAAAAGCACCACAAAAAACTTGTTATGGAGTATAGAAAAGCATATAATATAATCCATCAAGTGTGTCTTTTTAACACTACCAAAATTGATGTAGTATATAAAAAATAAGGATCTAAAGCTCTTAATATGGTCCATCAAGTGCATCTCGAAAGCATCTTACGAAAAATACAATAGTAAAATGCTTAAATTTTAATAAATAATAAAATTCATTAAGTCCTTCTCAAAAGCACTATCAAAATTGATTATAAATTATAAAAAAGGTAAAGAACCTTAAAATAACATCCAATAGAAATATCTATGAAGTACGCCTCAAAAGAACTGACACAATTGGTCATACTTAATAAAAGCAGCAAAACTCAAACTAATACAGAATAGTAGAATCCATAAGTGCATTTCAAAAGAATCGCCAAAAAACGGTTATGGATTATATAAAGTAAAAGAAACTCAAAATCACATCAAATACGATAATAAATCAAGTGTATCTCAAAAGTACCACCATGAATTGGTTATAGACTAAATAAAAGCAATGAAGCTTAAAAATCATATTAAATAGCAAAACTCATCAACTGCTTTTTAAAAGCACAACAAAAAATGATTACAGGTAATATAAAAATAATTATACTTTTGAACGCAAAAATAAGGAGTCAAAGTGCATTCATAGCGAGTGACAATGCATTCATATGGCACTATTAGACCATAAATTAGTATTCTTCACATTTTCCCATACTCTATGCTTGATGTTTATTCCCTTCTAGGATTATAATTCCAATTTCTTTTGAAAATGATTTAAAAAAGTGATCCACCCAGTTCTCCTTGATCTCATTCATTATTAAGGGTTTACTCCTTTCATTGGTTTCTTAATGGTTTCAATTTAGATATAGATATATATATATTATCTTTCCATTACATGTTCTTATAGAAATCGATGTTTATGAATAGAGTAAAAGTGTAACTCCTCACAACATAAGTAATGACATATTTGATGATTCCTTCAATTCATCCTTTAGCTAATTATGTTATTGATTCTTATATGTTTAAACCATAGAGAGACAATACATTTTCATAATCTAAGAATAACTCTTTTGATTTTCTCTTTTTTTACAATAAACAGAAATAACATGCCAAAAAGGAGAAAACGCCTTTCCCCGGTGGTTCACAAAAGACAGACTTTCAGAATGCAAAGCAATGCTTAAGAAAGCTAACAATAATGACACTAACCCGAAAAATAAATAAGACTACAAAGGAGGGAAAACACACAAAAATATCCCCGACCCAAGCAACTTAACAACCAAAGGTTTTATGTCTAAAGCAGATAACAGGAAACAACCATACTACGCCCAATCTCAATAAAACAAAGCTCACAGGGTCGAACACCCAATCAATGAACAACCAACTAGAATGACCTGCATCTGAGACAATTCAAGGGCACTCCGACTCTACATGAAAAGGACATGGCCTCAAACTCCTCCATCTACTAGAGACAACATTAGGTCCAATAATCCCAAACTAATGGCAACCAGCACCTGAAAAATTTATTTAACCCATACCTACTCGGGGACGCAACCAGCGAGTGATACAAAAAGTAAAATAAAATTTTCTACCCATTCTTTCAATTTTCTCATGAGGAACTATATTAGTACGAAACAACTTAACAAATCAATTTCCTCCACATACAGAGTGTTGGAAACAGTGGTTCGGGTGAGTCGTAGACTATGTTTGTAACACCCCACCTCCGCTAGGGTCACTCACAAAGGGAATGCTCTAGCTTTGGTGGATCATTATCTAGGTAAACATACACAAAAATATTACAAGACAGAACATATAAAATAGCGGAAGAAGAACCAAATTTTATTGCTTTAAAAATCTAGAAAGGTTTAAAGCCTTTTTACATCAAAATGCCATTAAATCCATTACATCAAAATCTGTCTTGCAATAGTAAAGAAGCATAAAACCATTGTCATAAATCATTCCCCAATATCCTTGCCAAGTCTTCTTGTTCAGGAGTAATCATTTCGGATGGCGTCCTCCTCATGGCGTTCGTTCATGGCGTCCTCCAAGAATGCTTTCTCCAAATTAGCGTCCTCGGTCAACGAATTACCGAATTTTTTTGATTCTTTGCCCAATTCTTCGAATAAGTGTGATTCTCACGTGCCTTCGTACAGGGATGTTTTGGTGAATAATCCCCTGAAATAATCAATCCCTAAAGAGAAATTCAAAGCGTCTTCTAATAACAATTACAACGATTTTCTTAGTGGTGTCAAATCCAAGAATGGGTGTTTTCGATGTGGATTATCAAATCACTGGGTGCGTGATTACAGAAATGCTCTGGTATGTTTTAAATGCAAGAAAATTAGACATAAGGGTTTCAATTGTCACTTTAATCGCAATTTCTCTCCAAATTCAAAAATGGCGACTGGAAAATATGTCAATATCTCTTCAGCCAATTTTCCTGAGTCGTTTCGATGGGCAAGATCTATGGTTGTTATTTCGATTGTTCAGGGTTTTTTTCTATGTTTCAAATTGAAGATCTACATTAGACGAAATACGCTGATAAGGTGCCTAATTGGAGGTGGGATGTTAAGAGATTGGGTGATGAATTTATTGTGCGATTTCCCCCTGTTTTGTTGAAGGTGCGATTCTTTGAGTCCATCATGACTAATGGTGGTATGTTGCGGATGAGGAAATGGAGTGCGCAGTTAGGATGTGTGGGTGTGAGGAAGAAGAGGAAAATTTGGATCATTCTTAGAGATGCTCTGGTGATCTGTTGTAAACTGGATGTTCTGAGGAGAGTGATGTGGGTTATGTAACGAAATTGCAGTTGGACGCTATGCATGCTGCTGATTACACCAGTATTAAGGCTGAGATTGAAGTTGATGAATCTTGTGAACTCCCGCATACGGTTGGTGTGTGTGTTGAGAATTTTGACCATGAGATGGTGCTTATGAAATATGAAGGAGATCCAAATTTTATAATGGATAACAAGACTTATAAAGGGTATGTGTTTGCGAAGGCTTTGAATGGGAAGTTGAAGATATTATGTAGCAAGAAGACCTTTGTTCCTGATGTTGGTACTTCTAGAATGGGTGTAAATGTCGAGGAAGTTGGTGGTAAGGAAAACCCAATTAATATTTCTTCTGATAATGTTGTGGGTGATGAGGAGGTTCCCTGGGATGTGATGGGCGAGAAGGTTGTGGGAGGTTGTAATGTGGGTGATGATGAGGAGGATCCCAACGATGGGATGGGTGAGGAGGAGGTGGGAGGTTGTAATGTGGGTGTTTGTGGTGGTGTGGAGGTAGTAACTGACAAGTATGGGGATTTGTTGGCTGTAGGGGGTGAGAGGGTAAATGCTGATGATAGGGATGTTGCTAACTCTGATGCTTTCTCTGGGGTTATGGGTGGCAAAGGCAAAAGAGCTTTGGAGCATGGTGGAGTGGTTATGCTGCGAAGGAGTGCTAGGAGCTTGGACCACCCTCTGGAAGGTAGTGTTTTTATCCCTGCCTTCTTAAATTCATTATCTAGTGATCAATTGCATGAATTGGGTAACAGCACTGGTTTTGTGATGAGTGAAGATTTGATTAATGAGTTTAAGAAGAAGGAATTGGAGAGGGTAGGCAATTCATCATGATTATAGTTTCATGGAATGTAAGGGGTTTGGGCACTTTAGAAAAGTGCCTTAGAGTTCGGAATTTTCTGAAGTCATGCAAGCTAGATATTGTGCTTTTGCAGGAAACTAAGCTCGAAATTCCAGAAGATAATGTGTTTAACTGTTTGGGTTGGGGTGTTTTAGATGGGTGGAGTTTTATACCAGCTACTGGAAGTACGGGTGGTTTGTTCACTGGCTGGAATAGTGATAGGTGGCTGCTGAAGCAGGAGGTTAAGCAGTCTCATTGTATTCATGTATCATTGGAATATAAAGCCTCTAAAGTGACTTACTTCATTTCCAATGTTTATGGTCCTAATTCGAGGAGTGAGAGGAAGATTTTGTGGGAAGAGGGGACTGAATTCTTGCATTCTATTCAGGTTCCATGGCTTATTGGAGGAGATTTCAATGCCACCTGGTTTGAATTTGAAAGAAATGTTAGAGGAGCTGATCATTCAGGTGACATTGAAGACTTTAGTGAGTTTGTCAGAGAGTGTAACCTTATTGATTTGCCCATGCCAAATAGAAAATACACTTGGAGTAGTAGAAGAGATCGTCCTACCTTAGTAAGATTGGACAGATTCTTCATAAACACTGAATTTGAAGATGTTCATCCTCTTTCTTCCCAGAAAGGTATGTCATCCTTGATTTAAGATCATTGTCCAATTTTATTTGACAGTGGTGATAACGAGAAAAGAAAAGCAGTATTCAGGTTTGAGAAGATGTGGTGTTTGGAGGAAGGTTTTGATGATTTGATTAGTAGGAAGTGGGAGGAATTTGGTGTGGTTGGAGATGCTGCGAGTAGTATTTGCAGAAAATTGAAACTACTTAGAAAGTTTTTGAAGAAATGGAATAGTGAAGTGTTCGGAAATATTAGAGTTAAAAAAGAAAAGCTTGAAAATGAAATTCTTGAGCTTTGCATTTTAGAAGAGGAGAGGGTGTTGGATATTGAGGAGAAGATGTTACTCCAGAATAAGGAGAAAGAGTTGTTAAAAGTGATTGATCAAGAGGAAGTTTATTGGAGGCAAAGATCGAGATCACAATGGTTAAAGGAAGGTGATAATAATACTAGTTACTTTCATCGAGTAGCTAATGGCAGAAGGAGATCGAATTTGATAAGTAGTGTTGAGAAAGAGGGGGTTGAAATTTTTGGGCAGGAAGGTTTGAATGATGCTTTTACTGATTTTTATAAGAAGATTTTTGGGGAGTATAGTGTTAAACGAGTAGATGTTGACTGGAAGTTGCTGTATCCAGTCAATGCTGATTTGAGTGGTTTGGATGCACCATTTACGGCAGAGGAAATTATGGTTGCACTTAACGAAATGCCAAGTGATAAGGCACCAGGTCCTGATGGTTTTCCAAATTTTTTCTTCAAGAAATATTGGAATTGGTTGCAAGTAGATGTGTTGAAGTTGTTTGATGAACTTTATGAAGGGACGTTGAGAATGGACAAGCTGAGTTATGCTAATGTGGTGTTGATACCAAAGAAAGAGGGTAATGTCACTGTTGCGGATTTTAGACCAATTAGTTTATTGAATTGCACTTTCAAGCTAATTACGAAGATATTGGCTAATCGGTTGAAGCTGAAAATGGAAATACTGATTGACAAGTCTCAAACTGCTTTCATTAAGGGAAGATCAATTTTGGATGGGGCGGCTTTAGTGCAAGAGGTGATCTCGCATTGTAATAAATTCAATGATCCTTTTGCAATTCTGAAACTTGATTTTGCGAAGGCCTTTGACACTGTTGATTGGAACTTTCTCATTGATGTTTGCAAAGCCAGAGGTTTTCCTGCTAAGTGGGTGGAATGGTTGATTTGTATTTTGTCCTCTAGTAGATCGAATATTTGTGTTAGTGGTGTTGCTGGGAAGACGATCAGATCTAAGAGAGGGCTTAGGCAAGGTGATCCGCTTTCACCATTGCTGTTTGACTTGGCTGCAGATGTCTTTGTTCAAATTCTGAGAATTAGTAGTGATCGAGGTATTATTCAGAGTTTCGGTAGTGAACACATTGTTGGTGGTATTAATTCGTTGCAATATGCGGATGATACTATAATTTTCAGTAAGCCTATTTGTAAATACATTGCTGCTCTGAAATTTTTACTCTATGCTTTTGAGATTTATCAGGTTTGAAGATAAATTTCCACAAAAGCTGCGTGTTTACTATTGGCTGTTCTGACGAGCTTACATCTCGTTGTGCTGAGATTCTGAATTGCAATATTGGAGAGTTTCCACTCAATTATTTGGGTATGTGTATCAGACCTAAGAAGGTTTTGAAACAAGATTGGCAACTGGTGATTGATAAAGTTGATCGTAGGCTTGCTAGATGGAAGGGCAGTTCTCTTTCAAGAGCTGGAAGACTGGTGTTAGTGAATTCAGTGCTAACTGCTGTGCCACTTTACTGGTTTTCATTTGTAAAATGTCCAAATTGGGTACTGATCAAGATAGATGCGTTGAGGAGGAATTTTTTTTGGACTGGTTCTAAAGAGACTTCCTCTTTATCTTGTCTTATTTCTTGGCAACAAGTATGCAAGTCAAAGAAAGATGGTGGATTAGGTGTGATTAACTTGATGAATATGAATTCAGCCTTGCTTTGCAGATGGATTTGGGATATGATTGGGGATAGAAACTCATTATGGAAGGATTGTGTTATTAATACATGTTATGATGGGTGTTTTGACTGGAATGGTGACTTTTCTAATTGTTCGGTGTTTTGGAGGGGGGTTATGAGTAATGTGGGTTAGTTTAAGATTGGCATTGAGGTTGTGGTGAAAAATGGAAGAAGTGTCTCTTTTTGGCATGATAGATGGCTTCTTCCAATCTCTTTTGCCGCGGAATTTGGGGAGTTATTTGCATTAGCATGCAATAAAACTTACACTGTTGATGAAATGTTTGATGGGGAGGCTTTAAATTTTAAATGGAAGCTTTCGTTTTGCATAGAGGTAACTGGTTTGGCACTTAACCAGTTATACTGTTTGGTTAGACTGTTAGATGGGATATCTTTATGTGATGAAAGAGATGAGTTCGTTTGGAAACTAGGTGGTGCTGGGGGTTCTTTCAGTGTTAAAAACATGTATGAATTGTTGAATTTTGGTGGAAGAAAATGGTCCTGTTTTGACAATATGTGGAGTTATAAAGTGGTGCCATTAAAAGTCAGAATTCACATGTGGGTGGTGATTCATGGCAAGCTGAATACAACTGCTGACTTGAGAAGGAAAGGAATGAATTACACTGAAGCATGTGTCTTTTGTGATGGCAATGTGGAGGATTTTAAGCATATTTTTGGGGAATGCGACTTTGCATTCTATGTTTGGACGAAGTGTTTGGTGTTTTTGAACGTGGATTTGGCTTGGAAAGATTATATTAGAGATCCATTTGAGTTTTGGCAGTATCAGTTTGGTGACATGAGGCATGCAGATCGTAGAGATGTGTTTGTTATGTTGTATTTTGCATATACTTGGATTTTATGGAATGAGAGAAATTCGAGAAAATTTAAATTCAAGATGAAATGTGGCAATTCGATTATTATGATGATTCTCAAATATGTGTTTTCATGGACAGGAAGCTCGAATTGGAAGCACTTTGACAGCATTGGTGCAAGGGTGCATGATAGAGCAATACGCAGAAGGAATTGAAGTGGAAGATTGCTTTTGGGTAGTAGTTGTAGTCTGTTGTATGTATGGCGGTTGTATTTTCTTTTGGTTGGGTTGCTGTCTGTACTTCTATGTAAACCCTTTGCTGTTTTATTATAATCAAGGCGTGAATCTGCTGATTCACCACCTTTTATATCAAAAAAATAAATCATTCCCCAATAAAGCAGCAAAGCAAGCCATAGTCAAGAAAAATCCAAGCAGTACATGAAAGAGCCTTGGAACTTGGTAAGATCCGAACTAAGCTGCACTCCCACCCTGCGAACCTGGGGGGGAAACGAAAGAAAAAGAGGCGAAACAAAATGGGTCAGTCATAAAGACTGAGTAAGTCCTAGTGACTTTCAGCATAAAATCAGGTAAAGATAACATGGCATGAATAAACTGAAAGTAAACATAAGGATGGTGACAAGATAGGCAAGTTAAACTAAGATAACAAGATAAACTACGGTAACAGGATAAACTAAGGTCACAAGAAAAACTAAGGTAACAAGATAAGCTACGTATATCATCGCATGTTTAACATTCTCTGGACCAACTGTACTAGTACCCCAACCTGTATCATCCTTTCCATGTATATGTACAGTCCCTTGTAGTATATCGTGTGGGTTTCATCACGTATTTTTATACTACTTCAACATAGTGCTACCATTCTCGAAATCATTTGGACTGCCACCCTTGTTCTGGCTAGGTTTCCTTATCATGAACTATCGCGTGTTCAACTAGGATTTATGCCACCTAGGACCACTAGGGATTATGCTACCTATTGAACGTTTTCTAGATTCGATTAGGGTTTATGCCACCTAGGACCACTAGGGATTATGCTACCTAACGAATTCCTCGTAACGATCTATTAATCGATCATCTCCCTACAAGTCCTAGCTCGTTCATGTGTCTGTGTCATACGGCCCAATCACGAAATGTAGTCACATGTGCTAGGTCCACCATAAGGTGTATCAAGCCCTATGGTGCCAACCATCGACACGAATCAAGCACGCACAGATAAACCTACTGATGCCCAATTCCTGCTTTTCCTGCTCCGGAGTGTGTGCACGCCTGCACTCCGTTAGAACCTACACGGGCGCACCCACACAGCCGTCGTTCTGGTCGCTTACAATCAGCCCAGTAATCGTGCCCCACCCTTCCTAGTTCCAGGGTACCATGATACATCTAGTGGGTTACTGCTGAAACGGACCGCGTAACTAGGGTTTTCGTCTAGTAGGTTAAGTGTTGTCATTTAAATTCGAGACTTAACCCCATCAGTCTAGCTTATCAAGTTGGTTAAGTGTGGTCATTCAAGTTCGTGACTTAACCCGTCTACGTGCCAAATTGGCTAAGTGTTGTCGTTCAAGTTCATGACTTAGCCCTACAAATCATCTGTCAAGTTGGTTAAGTATATTAAAGCGGTTCATGACTTAACCCTATCAAATCATCGTGTTAAATTGGTTAAGTATATTCAAGCGATTCATGACATAACCCTATCAAATCATCGTGTCCAATTGGTTAAGTATATTAAAGCGGTTCATGACTCAACCCAACCAAATCATCATGTCAAATTAGTTAAGTATATTCAAGCGGTTCATGACTTAACCCTACCAAATCATCATGTCAAATTGGTTAAGTATATTCAAGCGGTTCATGACTTAACCCTATCAAATCATGTCTCAAGTTGGTTAAGTGTTGTCTTTCATGTTCATGACTTAACCCTATCATGTGGCATTAATTCATTAATGCACCTTAAGCTCTCACATTAGACCTGTTGTTGTGGTCACTGGATATGCCGGGCGGTTCCAGGCAGATTAACACCACAACTCAGTCTAACCTCGGGTTTCAAGCGCGATATGACCAACTACTCACATGGATCCTATTGTTTGCAGCCACTGGATTTGCCGGGCGGTTCCGGGCAGATTTACACTGCAAACTCAACCCAACCTTGAGTTAGCCATTTTCATGTTCATTCTAAGTGTCATGACCATGTTCAAGTTTCATGTCAAGTTTTCAAGGCAAGTCGATGTCAAGTTCGTGTCCATATCCAGGTTCAAGTTACAACAGCGTTCATGTTTCAAGTTTTGCCTTTTATCAGGTTCATAATTCATGTTCATAACCAATTCATGTTTTGCCTATTCTACCCAAATTGTATTCCCATCGCACGTAAACGTGAATCGATCCATACTACAAATAAATCCAAACCTCATAATAAAAGGAATAACATCAAAACTATGATAGGCAAAAGGGACGAGCATAAAGCGATAAAAGACTAGCATTACATAACTTGAGATAATTGGTTACAACATCACTGGCATAAAGGATTTCAAATCTAGCAAGATAAGGCGATAGTCATGGTAAACGCTGACATAAAAGAATAGGCATACATAAGCAAGCCAAATACAAGGATAATGGATCCAGTGGTTTTGGTGTACATAATTGCTAATAAACTAAGCAAGTCACACCCTAGGTATACAATTCAACAGAATGTCAATTCGGTGACCAACATGGTTTTCAACTATGGTGTCATGGGCATGAACAATAGTCTTAGGCAATTAACCCCAACAGTCATAGGTAGAAATCTCATAGTTATGAATCATAAGCGACTCATCATAATAATCATGGATAATTATCAAAAATAGTTCTAGGCAAATAGTCATAGGTAATTAACAGTAATAGTTTCAAAGTCATGGTCATAGATAATGGCCTTATGTTCATAATCATAGGTAATAATCCTCATAGTCAAGAGTCATAGGTGATTAACCACAATTGCCCTCGTCATAGTCATAGGCATAGTCTCATGTTCACAGTCATAGGCATGGTCTTATGTTCTGTCACAGGCATAGGTATAGTCTTATGTTCATCGTCATTGTCATAGGCAAAACCTTATGTCCACAGTCATAGGCATACTAAGGTTATAGTCCTGAAAGAATTTGATTTACAACATAAATAGGCACCAAAAAGAAATATTCCCACAAGTCAAGGTCCAAGAATTTATTTTACAACCTTGCGTTTGAATAATAAACAAGGTCCAATAACATGAATGGGCATGATTCAGTCGATAAGGAATAATCCCAAAATCATAGATTCAAGAGGAGACAAGAACAGATCCAAATAGATAATCAAGCTTAGGTCCAATTTAATTTTATTCCATGTCCATATCAAATTTAACAAGTTTCAATCTCGAAGTAACTAGAACTTATAAAGCGCGGATCGAGAATTAGAGTGCAGAGATTTGATTCTAGAAACGGTTGTTGCAGTTGTTGAATCTCTATTTGTTTAGCCTTGTTCTAGTTGAAAACCCCCAATTTGCAATTCCTAGATGTTTTCTTGACGAGGAAGAAGTAGCCATTCTCTCTTTAATTTAATTATTTTCAGAAGAAACATAAGGACATAATGAAATGGTGTGCAGAGAATGAGGCTAGGGGTGAGTTTATATAGGATTGGGCAGACGAATCTGGACAGAAAACGAGTCTAAATACACCAGGATGCATCTGGTTCAAGAAGTGGGCTCGGGAGGTAGGTCGACCCCTAGGTCGACACTATGGTCGACCTGACCCTGGGAGGTCGACACTATAGTCGACCCCCACGTCGACCTGGTCCATGGGCGGGAATTTTCCCGCCCAGCCTGTTCTGGGGTTTGAATTCGAATTTCGAATTCGAATCCCGAGCTATTTTTGATTCTGAAAATTCCTGAAACTTCTAGAGGTCATAAGTTGGTCATACGAACTCCGATTTTCGAAAACTCGGACTATTTCATTTAAAATTTCGAGAAGAACGCAATGGCATAACCCGTTTCCCTTGATTCTGACTTTAAAATTTAATTCTGCCATGATTTCTTGTTTTAACATGTTATAAAAATACGGGTTGTTACATTCTCCCCTCCTTAAAGGAAATCTTCAAGTTAAGAAGAATGTATCCAACCATCCAATCATCCATCTACTCAATCATCAATCACAGGCATCCATTGTCCTTAAGAGATTTCTAATGCTGTATGAACATATGCAGAAAGTGTGTGTATATGTTCCTTATATAATGCAAATGATCAGGCCTGATTGATCTTTTTAAATGCAAAATCTGTTTAGTGCCATGAGTCCAACATGTATGCAAATAATCCTAGTCACATAAACACTATATGTGTGCACAAACATCCATCCATATGCAACATCCACATGATAACGCATTCAATCTCATCCATAAACAAGTATAAACACTCATGCATATGCAATATGAAAATGTGTCTGAGCCGATCTAGTGCCTAATGTGTGTTATGCAACCACGAACAACCACTTGCGACCACTTGCAACCATCAGTCATAACATGTCTCAAACACATGTTTCACCCAATTGTTCCTACCTAAAGATATAGCCTAATGATAGAAGCAAGTAAAAACTTTGTGCCATTAGGCAATGTCAAAGCTGGAAATCTACGTCACATATATACTGAATAGGAGAAGAACTCCCTAAGCACCAGCCCATGTCCTATAAAACCCAAAAAGTTTAGTCAACTCAACGGACACCCTCAAGCCCCAACATGTATTACTAACAGATAAGTCATACTCCCTATGGGGTTTGCAACAGAAATAGGATTGAGAATAGGACCGAGAGGTTATACTTAAAAGATAGCATACAAGTAAGCTCTACAGGAAAAGAGGGATCAAGGATGTACTCTTAAAAAGAGATATGATGCGCGTGTCTAGTCTTCAATCTTCTAAGTCGTATTTCCTTGAGCTTAATTCCATTGTGCTTTGACCGTCTTTAACTTCACAATTTCGTAGTTCCTTAATTCTTGTTCCCAGAATATAAGTTGGAACTCATTCCACTATCGCCTCTCGTTCCACTTTCGCTTATTATCTTTCCAGTATACCCGATTCAAACATAACTGCGTACTCATGGTTTCGTGCAAGCTCTCCAAAATTCACTAGTGAATCTTGGATCTCATTCACTTACTAGAAGGTATTCCACATAAATGAATTATCTCTTGAAAATAAACAAATTCCAACAATGTTGCCAAGTGTACTTACTAAGGTGATTTTCTATAACTCATGCATAAGCGAAATGAACCATCTGCCTTAGTGGCGAACACTACTCGAGTGGATCGATAAATGTATCAAGAGATTCTAGGTAACTAAACATGGCAGAACCCTAAGGGTTACACTAGACTTCTAGGGCATTACCAAGGCAAATCAAGCGTCAAACTACCCTCTTTTCATACTCGAGAATGGTACCATTTCTGGACAACCACTCCATCCCTAGAATCAACCCATAGCCCAAAAACATAAGCTTTACTTCTAAACTCAACACTTAGCATAGACATTCTCAAATCCAAACAAGTCATGAATAAATGAGCCGATTCCTCAACAGGATTTGAGACAAAAATGGGATCCTCTACTACGCTAGTACTAAGGTGCAGAGACTCAACTATCGAGGCAGAATTAAAAGGATGCGATGTATATAAAAAAACAAAGTTCCCACGGTATGATAGAAAAGAGAAGCTAAACTTTTAACAGAAACGTTACCACCTCTCTTAGGTATGCTAGTAGTGAGAGCATACAATTTCCCTCTCGACGATCTTGTTCTTTGCCCTTGTCCTTGTCCTATGATACTTAACTACATGCCCCTTTTTACCATACCAACGATGTTCTTTCTTATCATGGGTTTTATTATTCTTTTACTTTGACCTCTTCCCTTTCACCTTTTCCTCCTTTGTGGATTACGCCTTATCATCAAGTTTCTCATCCTTAGGCTTGTGTTCATTATCCTCGTTCTTACTATCCTTGTATAGCTTGTTGACAAGTTTCTCGAAAGCTACTTCCATCGCACGACAACCCTACAAAGCTTGAGATAAGATTAGTCGCAAGTAAAACTACTGCGGCTACAGATAGAGGTTGGACACTACTTTTCCCTCCGACATGTGTCGCATGCCTACAAACTATGGTGAAAAAGAAAGAGAGAAGAAACATAAGGAGAGAATTAAAAGATAGTGCATATGGCTTTGGGGAATATGCCTCTCGTAAAACAAAACTTTTCTTGAAAAATTGCTTCTTTGTAAATGGTTTTGAAAATAATTTTAAAAGGTTTTAAAAAAAACCTTTGCCTAGTCTGGTAGCCTTCTGCTCTGATACCAAATGTAACACCCCACCTCCGCTAGGGTCACTCACAAAGGGAATGCACTAGCTTTGGTGGAGCATTATCTAGGTAAACATACACAGAAATATTACAAGACAGAACATATGAAACAGCGGAAGAAGAACCAAATTTTATTGCTTTAAAAATCTAGAAAGGTTTAAAGCCTTTTTACATCAAAATGCCATTAAATCCATTACATCAAAATCTGTCTTGCAATAGTAAAGAAGCATAAAACCATAGTCATAAATCATTCCCCAATAAAGCAGCAAAGCAAGCCATAGCCAAGAGAAATCCAAGCAGTACATGAAAGAGCCTTGGAACTTGGTAAGATACGAACTAAGCTGTACTCCCACCATGCGAACCTTGGGGGGGGGGGGGGGTGGGGAACTAAAGAAAAAGAGGCGAAACAAACTGGGTCAGTCATAAAGATTGAGTAAGTCCTAGTGACTTTCAGCATAAAAACAGGTAAAGATAACATGGCATGAATAAACTGAAAGTAAACATAAGGATGGTGACAAGATAAGCAAGTTAAACTAAGATAACAAGATAAACTACGGTAATAGGATAAACTAAGGTCACTAGAAAAACTAAGGTAACAAGATAAGCTATGTACAGCATCACATGTTTAACATTCTCTGCACCAACTGTACTAGTACCCCAACCCGTATCATCCTTTCCATGTATATGTGTAGTCCCTTACTGTATATCGTACGGGTTTCATCACGTATTTTTATACTACTTCAACGTAGTGCCACCATTCTCGAAATCGTTTGGACTGCCACCCTTGTTCTGGCTAGGTTTCCTTATCATGAACTATCGCGTGTTCAACTAGGATTTATGCCACCTAGGACCACTAGGGATTATGCTACCTATTGAACGTTTTCTAGATTCGATTAGGGTTTATGCCACCTAGGACCACTAGGGATTATGCTACCTATTGAACTTTTTCTAGATTCGATTAGGGTTTATGCCACCTAGGACCACTAGGGATTATGCTACCTAACGAATTCCACATAACGATCTATTAATCGATCAGCTCCCTACATGTCCTAGCTCGTTCACGTGTCTGTGTCATACGGCCCAATCACGAAATGTAGTCACCTGTGCTAGGTCTACATAGGGTGTATCAAGCCCTATGGTGTCAACCATCGACACGAATCAAGCACGCACAGATAAACCTACTGATGCCCAATGCCTGCTTTTTCTGCTCCGGAGTGAGTGCACACCCGCACTCCGTTAGAACCTACACTGGCGCACCCCCACAGCTGTCATTCTGGTCGCTTTCAATCATCCCAGTAATCGTGCCACACCCTGCCTAGTTCCAGGGTACCATGATACATCTAGTGGGTTACTGCTGAAACGGACCGCGTAACTAGGGTTTCCGTCTAGTAGGTTAAGTGTTGTCATTTAAATTCGAGACTTAACCCCATCAGTCTAGCGTATCAAGTTGGTTAAGTGTGGTCATTCAAGTTCGTGACTTAACCCGTCTACGTGTCAAATTGGCTAAGTGTTGTCGTTCAAGTTCATGACTTAGCCCTACAAATCATCTGTCAAGTTGGTTAAGTATATTAAAGCGGTTCATGACTTAACCCTATCAAATCATCATGTTAAATTGGTTAAGTATATTCAAGCGGTTCATGACTTAACCCTATCAAATCATCATGTCCAATTGGTTAAGTATATTCAAGCGGTTCATGACTCAACCCTACCAAATCATCATGTCAAATTGGTTATGTATATTCAAGCGGTTCATGACTTAACCCAATCAAATCATTGTATCAAATTGGTTAAGTATATTCAAGCGGTTCATGACTTAACCCTATCAAATCATGTCTCAAGTTGGTTAAGTGTTGTCTTTCATGTTCACGACTTAATCCTATCATGTGGCATTAATTCATTAATGCACCTTAAGCTCTCACATTAGACCTGTTGTTGTGGTCACTGGATATGCCGGGCGGTTCCTGGCAGATTTACACCACAACTCAGTCTAACCTCGGGTTTCAAGCGCAATATGACCAACTACTCACATTGGATCATATTGTTTGCAGCCACTGGATTTGCCGGGCGGTTCCGGGCAGATTTACACTGCAAACTCAACCCAACCTCGAGTTGGCCATTTTCATGTTCATTCTAAGTGTCATGACCATGTTCAAGTTTCATGTCAAATTTTCAAGGCAAGTTTCGTGTCAAGTCGATGTCAAGTTCGTGTCCATATCCAGGTTCAAGTTACAACAGCGTTCATGTTTCAAGTTTGGCCTTTTATCAGGTTCATAATTCATGTTCATAACCAATTCATGTTTTGCCTATTCTACCCAAATCGTATTCCCATCGCACGTAAATGTGAATCGATCCATACTACAAATAAATCCAAACCTCATAATAAAGGGAATAACATCAAAACTATGATAAGCAAAAGGGACGAGCATAAAGCGATAAAAGACTAGCATTACATAACTTGAGATAATTGGTTACAACATCATTGGCATAAAGGATTTCAAATCTAGTAAGATAAGGCGATAGTCATGGTAAACGCTGACATAAAAGAATAGGTATACAAAAGCAAGCCAAATACAAGGATAATTGATCCAGTGGTTTTGGTTTACATAATTGCTAATAAACTAAGCAAGTCACACCCTAGGTATACAATTCAACAGAATGTCAATTCGGTGCACAACATGGTTTTCAACTATGGTGTCATGGGCATGAACAATAGTCTTAGGCAATTAACCCCAACAGTCATAGGTAGAAATCTCATAGTTATGAATCATAAGCGACTCATCATAATAATCATAGATAATTATCAAAAATAGTTCTAGGTAAATAGTCATAGGTAATTAACAGTAATAGTTTCAAAGTCATGGTCATAGATAATGGCCTTATGTTCATAATCATAGGTAATAATCCTCATAGTCAAGAGTCATAGGTGATTAACCACAATTGTCCTCGTCATAGTCATAGGCATAGTCTCATGTTCACAGTCATAGGCATGGTCTTATGTTCTGTCACCGGCATAGGTATAGTCTTATGTTCATTGTCATAGTCATAGGCAAAACCTTATGTCCACAGTCATAGGCATACTAAGGTTATAGTCCTGAAAGAATTTGATTTACAACATAAATAGGCCCCAAATAGAAATATTCCCACAAGTCAAGGTCCAAGAATTTATGTTACAACCTTGCGTTTGAATAATAAACTAGGTCCAATAACATGAATAGGCATGATTCAGTCGATAAGGAATAATCCCAAAATCATAGATTCAAGAGGAGACAAGAACAAATCCAAATAGATAATCAAGCTTAGGTCCAATTTCATTTTATTCCATGTCCATATCAAATTTAACAAGTTTCAATCTCAAAGTTACTAGAACTTACAGAGCGTGGATCGAGAATTAGAGTGCAGAGATTTGATTCTAGAAACGGTTGTTGCAGTTGTTGAATCTCTATTTGTTTAGCCTTGTTCTAGTTGAAAACCCCCAATTTGCAATTCCTAGATGTTTTCTTGACTAAGAAGAAGTAGCCATTCTCTCTTTAATTTAATTATTTTCAGAAGCAACATAAGGACACAATGAAATGGTGTGGAGAGAATGAGGCTAGTGGTGAGTTTATATAGGATTGGGCAGACGAATCTGGACAGAAAACGAGTCTAAATACATCAGGATGCATCTGGTTCAAGAAGTGGGCTCGGGAGGTAGGTCGACCCCTAGATCGACACTATGGTTGACCTGGCCCCTGGGAGGTCGACACTATAGTCGACCCCACGTCGACCTGGTCCATGGGTGGGAATTTTCCCGCCCAGCCTGTTCTGGGGTTTGAATTCGAATTTCGAATTCGAATTCTGAGCTGTTTTTGATTCTGAAAATTCCTGAAACTTCTAGAGGTCAAAACTTGGTCATACGAACTCCGATTTTCGAAAACTCGGACTATATCATGTAAAATTTCGAGAAGAACGCAATGGCATAACCCGTTTCCCTTGATTCTGACTTTAAAATTTAATTCTGCCTTGATTTCTTGTTTTAACATGTTATAAAAATACGGGTTGTTACATTCACCCCTCCTTAAAGGAAATCTTCAAGTTAAGAAGAATGTATCCAACCATCCAATCATCCATCTACTCAATCATCAATCACAGGCATCCATTGTCCTTAAGAGATTTCTAATGCTGTACGAACATATGGAGAAAGTGTGTGTATATGTTCCTTATCTAATGCAAATGATCAGGCCTGATTGATCTTTTTAAAGGCAAAATCTGTTTAGTGCCATGAGTCCAACATGTATGCAAATAATCCTAGTCACATAAACACTATATGTGTGCACAAACATCCATCCATATGCAACATCCACATGATAACGCATTCAATCTCATCCATAAACAAGTATAAACACTCATGCATATGCAATATGAAAATGTGTCTGAGCCGATCTAGTGCCTAATGTGTGTTATGCAACCACGAGCAACCACTTGCGACCACTTGCAACCACTTGCAACCATCAGTCATAACATGTCTCAAACACATGTTTCACCCAATTTTTCCTACCTAAAGACATACCCGAATGATAGAAGCAAGTAAAAACTTTGTGCCCATTAGGCAATGTCAAAGCTGGAGATCTACGTCACATATATACTGAATAGGAGAAGAACTCCCTAAGCACCAACCCATTTCCTATAAAACCCAAAAAGTTTAGTCAACCCAACGGACACCCTCAAGCCCCAACATGTATTACTAACAGATAAGTCATACTCCCTATGGGGTTTTCAATAGAAATAGGATTGAGAATAGGACTGAGAGGTTATACTTAAAAGATAGCATTCAAATAAGCTCTACAGGAAAAGAGGGATCAAGGATATACTCTTAAAAAGAGATATGATGCACGTGTCTAGTCTTCAGTCTTCTAAGTCGTATTTCCTTGAGCTTAATTCCATTGTGCTTTGACCGTCTTTAACTTCACAATTTCGTAGTTCCTTAATTCTTGTTCCCAGAATATGAGTTGGAACTCATTCCACTGTCGCCTCTCGTTCCACTTTCGCTTATTATCTTTCAAGTATACCTGATTCAAACATAACTGCGTACTCATGGTTTCGTGCAAGCTCTCCAAAATTCACTAGTGAATCTTGGATCTCATTCACTTACTAGAAGGTATTCCACATAAATGAATTATCTCTTGAAAATAAACAAATGCCAACCATGTTGCCAAGTGTACTTACAAAGGTGGTTTTCTATAACTCATGCATAAGCGAAATGAACCATCCGCCTTAGTGGCGTACACTACTCGAGTGGATCAATAAATGTATCAAGAGATTCTAGGTAACTAAACATGGAAGAACCCTAAGGGTTACACTAGATTTCTAGGGCATTACTAAGGAAAGTCAAGCGTCTAACTACTCTCTTTTTATAATCGAGAATGGTACCATTTCTGGACAACCACTCCATCCCTAGAATCAACCCATAGCCCAAAAACATAAGCTTTACTTCTAAACTCAACACTTAGCATAGACATTCTCAAATCCAAACAAGTCATGAATAAATGAGCCGATTCCCCAACAGGATTTGAGACAAAAATGGGATCCTCTACTACGCTAGTACTAAGGTGCAGAGACTCAACTATCGAGGCAGAATTAAAAGGATGCGATGTATATAAAAAAACAAAGTTCCCACGGTATGATAGAAAAGAGAAGCTAAACTTTTAACAGAAACGTTACCACCTCTCTTAGGTATGCTAGTAGTGAGAGCATACAATTGCCCTCTCGACGATCTTGTTCTTTTCCCTTGTCCTTGTCCTATGATACTTAACTACATGTCCCTTTTTACCAAACCAACGATGTTCTTTCTTATCATGGGTTTTATTCTTCTTTTACTTTGACCTCTTCCCTTTCACCTTTTCCTCCTTCGTGGATTACGCCTTATCAACAAGTTTCTCATCCTTAAGCTTGTGTTCTTTATCCTCGTTCTTACTATCCTTGTATAGCTTGTTGACAAGTTTCTCGAAAGCTACTTCCATCGCACGACTACCCTACAAAGTTTGAGATAAGATTAGTCGCAAGTAAAACTACTGCGGCTACAAATAGAGGTTGGACACTACTTTGCCCTCCGACATGTGTCGCATGCCTACAAACTATGGTGAAAAAGGAAGAGAGAAGAGACTCAAGGAGAGAATTAAAAGATAGTGCATATGGCTTTGGGGAATATGCCTCTCGTAAAACAAAACTTTTCTTGAAAAATTGCTTCTTTGTAAATGGTTTTGAAAATAATTTCAAAAGGTTTTTAAAAAAAACCTTTGCCCAGTCTGGTAACCCTCTGCTCTGATACCAAACGTAACACCTCACCTCCGCTAGGGTCACTCACAAAGGGAATGCACTAGCTTTGGTGGAGCATTATCTAGGTAAACATGCACAGAAATATTACAAGACAAAACATATAAAACAGCGGAAGAAGAACCAAATTTTATTGCTTTAAAAATCTAGAAAGGTCTAAAGTCTTTTTACATCAAAATGCCATTAAATCCATTACATCAAAATCTGTCTTGCAATAGTAAAGAAGCACAAAACCATAGTCATAAATCATTCCCCAATAAAGCAGCAAAGCAAGCCATAGCCAAGAGAAATCCAAATAGTACATGAAAGAGCCTTGGAACTTGGTAAGATCCGAACTAAGCTGTACTCCCACCCTGCGAACCTGGGGGGGGGGGGACGAAAGAAAAAGAGGAGAAACAAACTGGGTCAGTCATAAAGACTGAGTAAGTCCTAGTGACTTTCAGCATAAAAACAGGTAAAGATAACATGGCATGAATAAACTGAAAGTAAACATAAGGATGGTGACAAGATAAGCAAGTAAAACTAAGATAACAAGATAAACTACGGTAATAGGATAAACTAAGGTCACAATAAAAACTAAGGTAACAAGATAAGCTACGTATAACATCGCATGTTTAACATTCTCTGCACCAACTGTACTAGTACCCCAACCCGTATCATCCTTTCCATGTATATGTATAGTCCCTTGCTGTATATCGTACGGGTTTCATCACGTATTTTTATACTACTTCAACGTAGTGCCACCATTCTCGAAATCGTTTTGACTGCCACCCTTGTTCTGGCTAGGTTTCCTTATCATGAACTATTGCGTGTTCAACTAGGATTTATGCCACCTAGGACCACTAGGGATTATGCTACCTATTGAACGTTTTCTAGATTCGATTAGGGTTTATGCCACCTAGGACCACTAGGGATTATGCTACCTAACGAATTCCACGTAACGATCTATTAATTGATCAGCTCCCTACAAGTCCTAGCTCGTTCATGTGTCTGTGTCATACGACCCAATCACGAAATGTAGTCACCAGTGCTAGGTCTACCATAGGGTGTATCAAGCCCTATGGTGCCAACCATCGACACGAATCAAGCACGCAAAGATAAACCTACTGATGCCCAATGCCTGCTTTTTCTGCTCCGGAGTGTGTGCAAGCCCGCACTCTGTTAGAACCTACACTGGCGCACCCACACAGTCGTCGTTCTGGTCGCTTACATTAAGCCCAGTAATTGTGCCCCACCCTGCCTAGTTCCAGGGTACCATGATACATCTAGTGGGTTACTGCTGAAACGGACCGCGTAACTAGGGTTTCCGTCTAGTAGGTTAAGTGTTGTCATTTAAGTTCGAGACTTAACTCCATCAGTCTAGCTTATCAAGTTGGTTAAGTGTGGTCATTCAAGTTCGTGACTTAACCCGGCTACGTGTCAAATTGGCTAAGTGTTGTCGTTCATGTTCATGACTTAGCCCTACAAATCATCTGTCAAGTTGGTTAAGTATATTAAAGCGGTTCATGACTTAACCCTATCAAATCCTCGTGTTACATTGGTTAAGTATATTCAAGTGGTTCATGAATTAACCCTATCAAATCATCGTGTCCAATTGGTTAAGTACATTCAAGTGGTTCATGACTCAACCTTACCAAATCATCGTGTCAAATTGGTTAAGTATATTCAAGCGGTTCATGACTCAACCCTATCAAATCATCGTGTCAAATTGGTTAAGTATATTCAAGCGGTTCATGACTTAACCCTATCAAATCATGTCTCAAGTTGGTTAGGTGTTGTCTTTCATGTTCATGACTTAACCCTATCATGTGGCATTAATTCATTAATGCACCTTGAGCTCTCACATTAGACCTGTTGTTGTGGTCACTGGATATGCCGGGCGGTTCCGGGCAGATTTACACCACAACTCAGTCTAACCTCTAGTTTCAAGCGCGATATGACCAACTACTCACATTGGATCCTATTGTTTGCAGCCACTGGATTTGCCGGGCGGTTCCGGGCAGATTTACACTGCAAACTCAACCCAACCTCGAGTTGGCCATTTTCATGTTCATTCTAAGTGTCATGACCATGTTCAAGTTTCATGTCAAGTTTTCAAGGCAAGTTTTGTGTCAAGTCGATGTCAAGTTCGTGTCCATATGCAGGTTCAAATTACAATAGCGTTCATGTTTCAAGTTTTGCCTTTTATCAGGTTCATAATTCATGTTCATAACCAATTCATGTTTTGCCTATTCTACCCAAATCGTATTCCCATCGCACGTAAACGTGAATCGATCCATACTACAAATAAATCCAAACCTCATAATAAAGGGAATAACATCAAAACTATGATAGGCAAAAGGGACGAGCATAAAGCGATAAAAGACTAGCATTACATAACTTGAGATAATTGGTTACAACATCACTGGCATAAAGGATTTCAAATCTAGCAAGATAAGGCGATAGTCATGGTAAACGCTGACATAAAAGAATAGGCATGCAAAAGCAAGCTAAATACAAGGATAATGGACCTAGTGGTTTTGGTGTACATAATTGCGAATAAACTAAGCAAGTCATACCCTAGGTATACAATTCAACAGAATGTCAATTCGGTGCACAACATGGTTTTCAACTATGGTGTCATGGACATGAACAATAGTCTTAGGCAATTAACCCTAACAGTCATAGGTAGAAATCTCATAGTTATGAATCATAAGCGACTCATCACAATAATCATGGATAATTATCAAAAATAGTTCTAGGCAAATAGTCATAGGTAATTAACAGTAATAGTTTCAAAGTCATGGTCATTGTTAATGGCCTTATGTTCATAATCATAGGTAATAATCCTCATAGTCAAGGGTCATAGGTGATTAACCACAATTGTCCCCGTCATAGTCATAGGCATAGTCTCATGTTCACAGTCATAGGCATGGTCTAATGTTCTGTTACAGGCATAGGTATAGTCTTATGTTCATCGTCATAGTCATAGGCATAAGCAAAACCTTGTGTCCACAGTTATAGGCATACTAAGGTTATAGTCCTGAAAGAATTTGATTTACAACATAAATAGGCCCCAAATAGAAATATTCCCACAAGTCAAGGTCCAAGAATTTATGTTACAACCTAGAGTTTGAATAATAAACTAGGTCCAACAACATGAATGGGCGTGATTCAGTCGATAAGGAATAATCCCAAAATCATAGATTCAAGAGGAAACAAGAACAGATCCAAATAGATAATCAAGCTTAGGTCCAATTTCATTTTATTCCATGACAAATTTAACAAGTTTCAATCTCAAAGTAACTAGAACTTACAGAGCGTGGATCGAGAATTAGAGTGCAGAGATTTGATTCTAGAAACGGTTGTTGTAGTTGTTGAATCTCTATTTGTTTAGCCTTGTTCTAGTTGAAAACCCCCAATTTGCAATTACTAGATGTTGTCTTGATGAAGAAGAAGTAGCCATTCTCTCTTTAATTTAATTATTTTTAGAAGCAGCATAAGGACAGAATGAAATGGTGTGGAGAGAATGAGGCTAGGGGTGAGTTTATATAGGATTGGGTAGACGAATCTGGACAGAAAACGAGTCTAAATACATCAGGATGAATTTGGTTCAAGAAGTGGGCTCGGGAGGCAGGTCGACCCCCAGGTCGACACTATGGTCGACCTGGCCCCTGGGAGGTCGACACTATAGTCGACCTGGTCCATGGGCGGGAATTTTCCCGCCCAGCCTGTTCTGGGGTTTGAATTCGAATTTCGAATTCGAATTCCGAGCTGTTTTTGATTCTGAAAATTCCTGAAACTTCTAGAGGTCATAATTTGGTCATACGAACTCCGATTTTCGAAAACTCGGACTCTATTTCATGTAAAATTTCGAGGCGAACGCAATGGCATAACCCGTTTCCCTTGATTCTGCCTTTAAAATTTAATTCTGCCTTGATTTCTTGTTTTAACACGTTATAAAAATTCGGGTTGTTACAATGTCACTTTCATGAAGACGTTTCAGCGATCTACTCAACGTGCAAAGTAGGACGTACTGTTCGCCGCCACCTCTAGGATAAAACAACCTCTTCTTGTTTTTTCTTTTTAAATCAGATCAATTGCACATATGAAGCTGATTCCGTTTGCACTCTAAAATAATACTGCTTAGGTTTTTTTTAGTTTCTAAAAGAATGGTTGTAACAACCAATACTTTTCAGTATATTTAAATTTAGATTTAAAATAAATAAGTGGAATAATATTAGATAAAAATCAAGTTTTTGTTAATTTTTAATGATGGTGATTGTTTGAATTGAGTATAAATAGATTTTCAAATTTAGTTTTATTTAGAAAGGCTGCAATTTGAAATTAATATTTAAATAATTAAATTAATTTGAGAGAGTCAATTTAAAAAGGGAATTCAAATTTAAATTGGAAATGGTGGAATTTTAAGTCGTTGAATTATAACTGAAATTCAAATCAAAATTCAAATAATCAAATTAAGATTTAAAAATGTGTGAAATTTATTTAAGTTATAAATAGATTTAAATGGAATGAATATTCAAATTGAAATTTAAACAATTAAATGAATATTTGAATATTTTATTAATTAATTAACTGTGGAATTTAACCGTTTTGGCAACATTCTCGGAATCCGACGAAACCAGTCTCATCGGAACCAGAACGATGAATTATGATAGGATTTCAATTTGCCTTACAATCCGACTTACCGCTTGATCGTACATGAGAAAATGTGAAAGGAATCAATGTAAAGTGGATAATTGTTTGTTCTAACATTTGGGCCTCCTATATATATATATAACCACTTATCCACCTCATTCAGCCATTTTCACCAGACGTTGTTTTCACTCTACCTACCTTTTCCAATGACTGAAAGCTTCAAACCCTAAATTTAGAACAAATATAAGCTTCAAAATCAAATCTCCATAAAACACTAGTTTATTATATGTTAAAACGAAGCTCTCGACGAATCAAAGCTACGGGTGTTATCAGTTTCGACATGCAGCGCTTCAAGTGGCCGGAAATCGATAGTCAAACCTCTGATTTTTCGAATCCCTAAATGGGAAATTGGGGTTTTTCGATTTAGAGGTATATCGAAGAAATTGTGATATGGGTTTGGTAGAGTGGAGTCGTACGAACATGTTGGTGGTGGTTGGATGTGATATCGTCAAGTAGATCATCGGGAATTTGCGTTTTAGGGCTCGGAGGTAGTTCCGTCCTTTGAGCTAGTGACGATGATAAGGACCACCGGAGGTGGCATGCTTAGAGGGGAAGATGAGCCTCGAGACGCGGGTTACGACGACGGTGGTCAGAGGTCCTAAAGCGGCCGGAGTTGGGTAAATTTGTGGGTCAAATTTGCGGGTTCAAATGGGTTATGTGCCTTCGTATTACTGTAGCGGGGAAGAAGATGAAGCGGGAATAATCTGCTGATGTGGCGTGGTCTGGTTGGGTGAGATTTAAAAAGTTATTTATTTTTTATATACTTAAATTTCAGAGGATAAAACGCTAATAACTTTCTCGTTTTAACTCGGATTTGGATGCGGTTGGGTGCTTTGGGATCGCGGCGGAATTGCGGACTTTCGGAGACTAGTATAGCTACGTTTAGAGACAGAAAAATTTTGGGCTTTTGTTGGACATCCGATCCACTAAAGACCCAAAGGTGAGTGATTTTCTCACTAACGAATAGCTAAATTTTCCCCATATTTATCAAATTAAATTGTGAAATAAGTTTGGTTGCATGGTTGTGTTGACTGATGATGGGTTGCTTAAAAATTTGACATGCAAGTGTGTTAACATGCAAATGAAAATCGATAATTAGTTATTTTTATTTAATTCAAATTTCTAGTTAGAAATCCCGACACTGGTTAACAAGTGAAATGATTTAATGTTTACTGTTTGAATAAATGGTTGTGATGGTGCTTTGGTTGTTGATTTCTGAATGGATATTGATATTGCTATGTCCCATTTTTCAGTATATGAAGGTGTATGTTATTGTGATGATTATTCCCAATTACCCTTAATGTTACGAGCATCCAATAAATCCGAGATTAATCAATAAATAAATTAAGAACACATAGTGAAATGATAAATCTCTGTGACCCTGATTTGGATTGAAATGATAGATCCATCCCTGGAATATCGAGAAATTAAATTTAAAATCACTTGGCCATTGGATATATAAATATATATAGACAACAGTTGGTTAAATGATTTTTAAATATTTGAAATTCTATTTGATGGGAAATTTTTATTTAAAGGAAATGAGTCGATGTTGATAAATTTTATGTTTCCTTTAAACATGACTTGAATGTTAATGAATCAGTCAAGAGAAATTATCCAAACAAACTGAGATTTGAAAAAAAAAATAGGATTTTTATATGCCTTGGAGCTACCAAATTTATGGTAAGGTGTTGAATTGAGAATTTCCAAAGAATTGAGTTTGAAATGTAAGTTATTTGAAGATACATGAAATTTCTTCGAATTTGGCACGGATATGAAATTGAATTCGTTAAATTGAACGGTTTGTTTGATCAAGGTTGAAATGAGATATGGAATTAAATGAACTCCATTGAGACTTAAATATAGATTCAAGCATTTGAAATTCGAAAGAAAGGAACAATTTAGTTTAAAACGTTATTTTCAAAAATTCTATATATATACATACCTTGTTTGATTTCAAAAATAAACTATTCCTTTCCTTCAAAATTTTCTTATTCAAACTTTAACCTATAAACTATTCTATTATAAAAACTATTTTCTTTATATTTTATTATTCAAAACTATCTAGTAAACTTTTAATTTATGAAAATACATGATATTTTAAATTATCATATTGTGTTTAATTATTATATTATACATATATTTATTTTATATAAAAAAATTCTTATAAACATTTATTTTCATTTGTTTTTTTTATGTATTGTAAAGTTCTTCCTAATGGAAAGTGTTGGATTTAAACCATAGTCGAGACGGAGTTGAGATAAAGTATTCGAATATGAATCGACTTTAACCAATTTTATATGGAAATGTAGTTGATATTTTATTCGAATATAATGGATCCCATAAATGATATGAATGAATTGTTATGGAGATTTATAATCTATTTGAATATGAATGGATTCGAATTCAAATCGATTTGAGATAATTATAATCTTTGATATGAGGTATATTCTACTTGAATATAAATTGATTTGGTGAAATATTATATGATTATAATATAATGAAATGAAATACATTCTAGTTTAGAATATAATCGGTTTTGGTATGATTATGAAATGTTGATATGAAAATTATATTCTTTTGAATATAAATTGGGTTCGAAACAAAACATGATATTTTGGATATAAAGCGAACCTTTGTGAAATGTAAAAGAACCGACTGATGTGGAAAATGTAAACATTGGTTGTTAAAGAGGCCGGAGTCGACAAGTGGCATACTCTCTATTTGTGTCGATACCACTTTAACAACTGTGAACATTATGACGTATCCAGAATGAAATGTGATGACTTGGAGGCAATTGTTAGATTGAAGAAGATGAACGATAACGAATATAGCCGTGACCTTCGGGTCATAATTGAAATGACTAAAACAGGAGCTATACCGTGACTAGTTGAGGTAGCACCTTTGATTGGACACACTTCTTCGATACTATTTCTATGATTATGAATGATGATGATTTGGGCCCTTTATGATTTTGGGAGTGTGTTCTGAGGTGGGTGGTAGTGGCTGCTATGCGTTACCACCGATCCGGGAGTGCAATTGGTAGAATCCTACCCTGGGCATTGCCTCGAGTGCCTTGTCATATTTATCCATATCGAGCCCCATACGATTTTGATTTAGCTTTGCCTTCTATGGAGTTCCCTCTGATAACACCAATACGGTGAATTTACGAACTGTATAGACGGTTGATGCCTGTAAACGGCGTAAGGGTAATATGGTAATCCCGCTTATGCTATTTTTTATGATATTTACTTTACTGGATAGACACTATCATAATAGCATATTATACTATGTATGTATTAGTTTAACGGATCCTTGAGAGATGGAAAAAAATCCCGTAACATCTCTTGAGTTACTGTACCCATGACACTCAAGTTATTTCATGTTTTAATTTGACTAATATGAGAATGATTTAGTGCTGATCCGAGTGTTTGTTGTGTTTTCTTTTTATGCAATACGCTCGGGTCAGCAGACATTTGCAGTTACCGAAGATGATTGTGCCTTGGAGATCGAAGACGAAGATCTGGTATACATCTATTATATATATATGTATGTATTTCCGCTGCACTGTGTTTCCGCTGTTAGTTATGTATATCTGCATATGTGTAGCTCTAATAATCAATTGTACATTATAGCCAAATGTATATGTTTTTAAATGCTTTGAACCATTATTTGTTTATTTTATGTTGTCCTTCCACTGTGAGATTCTGAGATTTGTCTTTCTCTTCTTTCTTCTTTTCCCAATAACTGCTTGTGTTGGTGATTTGTTTCGGTCGACATGTGTGGTTTATTGTCGATTTGAACAATCGAAAAAATTTAGGTCGTTACAATTGGTATCAGAGCGATGGTTAGTGGTAACCTTGGCTCCGTTTGGGAATTAACTCATTAGAGATGGTGTTAGAAACACCCTAGAATGGGTTTGAGTGATATAAGAGAGCATACTTGTATTTTTTGATATAAATTGGTTTTACATTGTGTTAAATTATTCTGTCGAATATTTATGGATTCCGGTCGATATATGGGACACCATAGAATCGATAGGAATTCTAAATAATCTAACAGAATGATCGACATAATATGGTTTTCGATTGTATTTCAAAATATATCAAATATATATTATTGGTTCAAGTATATATGTATTCGTTTTAGTAGGTGGTAATATTAAGTTCTTACCTATTATGGTTGATTAGATAATAACTCTAATAAGGAACATTTAATGAATTTAGAATGTATTTGAAATGAAACGATATCTTTAAGTATAATTGGGTGCAAACGGTTTGCGATTGAGCTGGAAATGAACTTGAGGACTTGATTTTGGTGCTTTTGGAAATAGATTTGCCAAGATTTTTGAAATAATATAGTATTATAGGTAAGTATTTTCGAAATGGAAATGACTTCATATAATTTTAAATGAAATAAGTGTGAAACCTCTACTTAGACCTTAGGAATGACTTCGGTAATGACTGCACGCATTATCGATGTTTATTCTGAAGAGTTTTAGTGGGGGAGACCACTCGATGGTTATTATAACTTGTTTGACAAAGGATTTTTAATTTAATTCCATATGATATAAATTTTATATAAAGGTATTGTAACAACCCGCACCTCCGTTCACGAAAGATATTGCCCCCAACTTAACCACTGTATAGGTGTGGGGTTTTGTTCCTCAAAAGGCCTCGGCATTAGTAAGAGATGGGCTCTACTATATAATTTCTCACTTCACACAGGCTTCCACGATGTGGGACTTAGGGGTGTTACATTCTCCCCTCCTACATAGCCCAACGTCCCCGTTGGCTCACAAACACCTCACCCAGACGCTGTGGTCCACACAGGGGCCACAATTCCGACTAGGTGTTGGCTTTGATACCACTGTAACAACCCGTACCTCCGTTCATGCAAGATATTGTCCCCAACTTAACCACCGTATAGGTATGGGGTTTTGTTCCTCAAAAAGCCTCGGCGTTAGTAAGAGATGGGCTCTACTATATAAGTACTCACTTCACATAGGCTTCCACGACGTGGGACTTAGGGGTGTTACAGGTATTAGAATAGGTTATTTATAGTTGAAATTTAAATTAAACATACTTTGATTTTTTTTTTTACATTTTTAGTAATTTAAGATTTGGGTTTATAATTTTATGGCATGTGTTTCTATAAAATAGTATAAGTACTTAGATTATTTTAAACTTGGTTTAAACCCGGAATCAAGGTATTTAAGTTCATATCAACTAATAATATTGATTGAAGGGCTAAAATAGCTCGGTTCATCAGAATCTTAGATTTTGAAACCTGAAAATGGGCTTAAGTATTAAGAGAAAGGGAAATAGTCATTTAAGACTCTTAAACAGGGCGATAATAAGGTTCAACAAGTCCCAAGTTTGGTCGATAAGTGTTAGGGAAGTTGAATTTAACTGCAAAATAAAATTTAACCAAGTCAATCAGAATAAAATGGAAGATTTAGTTGTGTAAATAAGAGGGATAAAAACACCTAACTTGGGTATTTAATGAATATTGTAAGTTAGTTCAAGGGAGAGTGGAAAAGAACCTAGATTTGTGGTAAAAAGTATATTGCCGATAAATTAAAATTGAAAGGAATGAAGTTGTTAATGGAATTTGAATGGTCGATGAATTGGAAATGAAAGAGATCTAAACGGTAAACCTCATTTGAAAAATACGTTGAATATAAATCTAAGTATGAACAATGAAATGAGTAGGATGTAAACATTGTGTCGAAGGGAATATAACTTCGTTTGAGTAGAAGAAATCAAGTTGAATGAGGTTAACTTAGGAAATCAAACAATAATGATTAAGAACTAAGTATAAAAATTTAGAGTTAGGAACCGACCTTAATTCAATCTGGAACTGAAAAGTCAAGGTAACGAGTTGAGTTAAAGAAACAAACTTTAATATAATATGAGATAAGAATAAGGGAAAAATGGTTAAGGTATGAATCGAAGTGCCAAAATAAGAATAATGGGATGCAGATATAAATTGGCTTATTCAGAATAAAATAATAGTTAAGCAAATCCTAATTTAGGAATTAGAAATATTGAAATGAGATATAAGAATAAAACTTAACCTGAATAGGATGGATTTAATGAAATGAAATCAATTTAGAAGGATTAAATAAGTTGAAATAGAATTTATATATTGGTGGATTAGGTAAGTAAAACGAAATTTCGAAAACAAGAGAAATAGAATAGTTGTATAAACCATAACTGATCTTAACCCTTGATTTTTGGATTTGAAGTTACTAAATGGAACGACGCTCAGGTAGTGTGGATGGAGTAATAAGAGTTGTAATGAAAATATGATGGGTCGACCCATGGATAGTGATTTAAGATAATCAAGTTAGTGAGAAGATTAAAATGAACCAAACTCTTAACTAAGATTTAATGCTCGACATGAAATGAGAACTTAATAGGAAGAATATCGGAATAGAGTAAGCAATCAAATGTGAATCCATTTCTCGAGTAAGGAAGTGATAACAATTTTAGAGTATTGAAGAATTACCAAAATTTTGGAATCGAAAGATTGAAACTTCAAAGAAAATAAACCAATATGATGCGAAAATCTGAAATATTTGATAAGCTGAAGTAAAATGGCCATAACTTTTGAATGGCTGATCGGAATTCGACGACTCCGGACTTTTTTGAAACCTCGGAAACTGAACTAAAACTTTTGTTAATGCGGCCCTGTCTAATTTTTATGTTTATTAGGTTGAAATTCAAGCGTTAGTTGTAGTTCAACGTGCAGAAAATAAAAATCTGAAGCGTATACCTATATTGTTTTGACCATAACTTCCTAACGGAGCGTCGGATTTTATGTGCGAGTACAATTCAGAAAGCCCATGATCTAAACTTAAAATTTTCCTTAATGTGCTAGGTAAAATTTTGATTTTTAATGGGTTAAAAAAACCTTTGATCGGACATACTTCTTCGATACTATTTCTATGATTTGGGCCCTTTATGATTTTGGGAGTGTGTTCCGAGGTGGGTGGTAGTGGCTACTATGTATTACCACCGGTCTGGGAGTGCAATTGGTAGAATCCTACCCTGGGCATTGCCTCGAGTGCCTTGTCATATTTATCCATATCGAGCCTCATACGATTTTGAGTTAGCATTACCTTCTATGGAGTGCCCTCTGATAACACCAGTACGGTGAATTTACAGTACTGTATAGACTGTTGATGCCTGTAAACTTAAGGGTAATATGGTAATCCCGCTTACGCTATTTTTTATGATATTTTCTTTACTGGATAGACACTATCATAATAGCATATTATACTATATATGTATTAGTTAAACGGATCCTCGAGAGACGGAAAAAATTCCCGTAACATCTCTTGAGTTACTGCACCCATGACACTCAAGTTATTTCATGTTTTAATCTGACTAATATGAGAATGATTTAGTGTTGATCCGAGTGTTTGTTGTGTTTTCTTTTTATGCAATACGCTCGGGTCAGCAGACGTTTGCAGTTACCGAAGATGACTGTGCCTTGGAGATCGACGATGAAGATTTGGTACACATCTGTTATATATATATATATATATATATATATATATATTTGTATGTATTTTCGATGCACTGTGTTTTTGCTTCTAGTTATGTATATCTGCATATGTGTAACTTGATAATCAATTGTACGTTATAGCCAAATGTATATGTTTTTAAATGCTTTGAACCATTATTTATTTATTATATGTTGTCCTTCCACCGTGAGATTCTGAGATTTGTCTTTCTCTTCTTTCTTCTTTTCCCAATAATGCCTGTGTTGGTGATTTGTTTGGGTCGACATACCTGGTTTCTTGTCGATTTGAACGGTCAAAAAAATCCAGGTCATTACAATGGTAGAGGAGAAGATAGAAAAAATATATGTTATTTTTCTTTCTGAGGAAGAAGAGAGGGTTTTTCTTCTATACTGTGTGTGTATTTTCTTGTCTAAGCCTAATTTCTTTTATAGAAGAAACGATAGTTATGTTAGTGGGAGGAAAATTGAACCGTAATTAATGCCATATTAAATAAAAGAAACATTAATTTTTGACGTGTAAATTGCATACGTTTCAAAGAGATGAATGTTAATAAATATTAACTTATTCTCATTTATAGCAATATCTTAATACAATGTATTAAAATAAAGAAAATGGACAAAAGATTATAACTTATACAATGTAAGTTGTATATATTCCAAAAATAACAAAAGATAGTAAATTTATTAAATTTGTCATCGAATATTGTAATATGCCAATGCCATTTATATTTTGTAACAACTCAATCTTATACAAGCTTGTATATATATAGCTGTTACGCAAATGTAATAGCACCCAAAAGAAAATTACTGATACAAAATATGATATCGTTTATAGATTCCAACGGCTTTATGCATTAATGAAATATGTTGTCTGTAATAAAACTGCAACATCTCCAAATAATATTGGCACAAAATATGTTACCGTTATTAACTTACAATGGTTCAATTAGTATTTATTCTTATTTTTTTTAATAAATTCGCAGAATGTTCCAGCAATCCCCTACTTGAATTTCTTAAAATAATGTAATGGTCCAGATTCTTAAACCAGATTTTTAACCATTTAATTTAATATTTAAATATGGTTTTAGATATTGGTTTGAAATTTAAATAGCTTGAATTTAATGATTTTGAATATTTTTTTCATGTGAATAGCATGATAATAATTTAATGCTGAAATAGTCGGGATTAGTAACATTAGCTATATAATGTAAATTAGACGATATAGAAATATTTATTTTGATTTATATTAACGTATTAGTTTATTAAACGATGTTAGAACGTTTAATTTATAATTTAGTTATAAAACGAGCTGCAACGGCGTGGAAGTTCGTAATATAACGTTTTGAACTTTAATTGGACGTACAAGATCCAATATAAGTCACAATTTCTTGAAACAAGAAACATCTGAATCTATTTGATAATATTTTCTAATGAAAGAGAAAAATCGAGTTTTTATATTGTAGATTTTATTTTATGTCCAAATCAAATTTTCAAATACTTGCTATGGAATTCATTTTAAATTATAACTTTTATTTATATAAATAAAAAGGTTTTAAAATTTATTGAATATTGAGTTGGCTTGGAATTCAATCCGAAATATTTTATTTTGAAAATATATGAAATTCTACTCAGATAAGGCCGATTATAATATTTTAGTATTATTATATTGAGATATTTTAAAATTGGTTTATTTTAATTTAAATTGGATCCTTAAAAAGGGACCTTATTCAAACGACCTCCGTTTCCAACGAAACAAATTTATTTTACGACATAATGACTTATTATCGCTAAATTTCAAGTTTCACCTCAATTGGAGTTAATTTGTGAGGGTAGCAAAACTAAATACAAGTAAAACGACCATTTGGACTCGAACGAGCGCCGTTTGAGAAATCGAATTCGGAATTCGACGAAATAAGTTTCATTATGATCGTAAGGTCAAATTACCGTAGACTGTCCATTTTCGTTGAAATTAGATATTGTTGGTGACCATACGTATAAAGAATGTACAACGTAAATTGGCGATAGACATAGATAAAAACATTGTTAGTCGTTTCATATAAAAATCGTTGGTCACATGGTGCAAAATATTCTTAGTCATTATTAATCAAATAATATATATATATATATATATATATATATATATAATCCCTGCAAACCTATTCCCTACAATCGACCTAAGGAAAAATCGTTTGTCTACTCAGCCATTTCTTTTTGAAAATCACATGGTTTTTAAACCTTCTCGCGTCTATATATAACAAAGCAGCAAATATAAAATTAAGCAAACAAAACAAAGCTTCCTTCTCTTTTCAAAACTGCATGGCTTCTCCTTTATCCTCTCTTCTTCATTTCGAATTTACGGAGCAAACAGAACCAAGCTGCTACTTTATCCTGAAGCTCTAAAATCACACTTAAACGCTTCATTTCTTCCAAGGATAAAAACCTTTGTTTCCTAACATC
Source organism: Allium sativum (assembly GCA_030737875.1). Classification (NCBI taxonomy): domain Eukaryota; kingdom Viridiplantae; phylum Streptophyta; class Magnoliopsida; order Asparagales; family Amaryllidaceae; genus Allium; species Allium sativum. The sequence continues at coordinate 572,987,770 of CM060909.1, read as the reverse complement.
AAGAGAATAAAAAGAAACCACTCGTAGTAAAACAAACCGGAAACAAAAGATTTTCTCCATGCAAAACTAAATTTAAACTCCAATGCGATGAACTGGAGAATGATGGAAGGGTCTGTTAAACAAGAAAGAGATAGTAGAGGTTTTGTGGGGCGTTGGAATCTTTTATTTCAATTATAGGCAAAAAATTATTGCTATTATGCCCCTAAATGAATGAGGGGCAATTTAACATCTTCCCGTCGAAGAAGAGTCCCTAATAATATTTAAGGGAAAATCGTACTATGATTTTGCCTCTAATATTGACCTGCCACATAGGATGAATAAATAAATAAAATAAGAAGTTGCAGCACTAATAGCCGCCCTTATTATGAATTGTATTATTAAAAAAAAACCTCAAATCAGCACATGCGATAATATATATTAAACATACCATAAACAGTTTATTATGCAACAAGTATAAATTATAACTGAATAGAACACCCAACCAAATACCAAACCATTTAGATGCACAATGTTATATTTAATTATAACAACAAATAATTCCCTTCAGGTACATGTAAACATAACAAACTACGTACTTATCTATATAAAGTACCATAAAGTCATACTTACTGCTACCATCCCTGGTATATCTTTGAGAGCTCTTAGTGTCTTCTTGGGGTATGCTTTCACAGTTCAATGGAACTCCAGTCCAAATATTCACTCTTCTCTAAAACTGATGTCCTCTTGATAATGCCATTGCTATAAGTCTTCAAACATTTCATGGAATACCTGTTTACAACACAATAATAAAATTCTTTACTCAACAGCCTTAGATATCAATTAACCATAAAAAATACTCTTTATCGTGTTAAATTCTAGGACCCAAGGACCTTGATACTTTAAAATCTGTTGGAGGTAAGAATCATCAATAGCATGTTTGACCTTAGCTTGTGTAGATGTGTCATTAGTCTTTAGATGAGCACTAACGACAAACCGACAAGATGCTTTGTGATCCCCTCTTCACTAACAAAATAATCAATACCTAGGTACCGAAAGTAGGGTTTAGAGAATACATATTGTCCAAAAAAGATAAATGTTTTAACTACCATATCAATGCCAACACAGTCTTCAAGTTTTAATTCAATTAACCATAATCAAAATGAAAAAAAAAAAAAAACAGCGAGGGATATAATGAAAACAAACATACAGACGCCAGAGAGGCTAGCGAGATCGAAAGGAGAAAAGCATTCCTTGATTATTCCACAAATTATTTCATCCAGCTGAACTCCTAAATCACTGAGGGAAACATGACCACGATCGATTACTTATGCTGAAATTGAAGTTGGTTCTCCATGAATTTATAAGTGGCAACCAAAGCGTTCTCTTTGGCCTGACAATGTTAGGGATTAAATGAATAAATTAAGGGGTGGCAAGATCCTATTATGTAAGGAAGAAAATATTCACTCAATCACTTGCATCAACTGTAAAATATATGAAAATAAAACAATTGAAGTTGTAAACTAGCACAACCCCTAATACTTACGATTTTCGTAGTGTGATTTTGCCACTCCGATAGGATTTTCCCAAGTGAACATATATGTTATTGGTTATATTATAAATCAAGTAACTGCTGAAATTACTTTAAGAAAGTACCTTAGTTTAAGAGAAAATGACATTCTCATTCCAGCCTTTCAGCTCAGTATCAGTAGCTGCAAGTATATTAAGGTACCCAAAGTGTAATGAAAATGCAAATAGGAATATTAGGCTCACATGCCAAAAATTATCGTAATTATCCATAAAGTGACATTTACACTACCCCGGCTTTAGTGCAGAACAAGCTACGAAGATGCATAATACCTGTAAGAACAATCCATAATATTGGTGAGCCACCATTCCATTCTAAGATAACCATAGCTATCTACTGATATTAAGAATTTTAGTAACGATGAAACAAAATTGTTGATCCTATGCCTAAAAGATATGAGAAAAAGGAAGTTCAACAGTTTACCTGCAAGGACAAAGAAGTTCCAAGTTCTAGCAAACCTATCAAAAATATGTTAAAATGAGCGTATCTCGACAAAATTCATTTTCCTAGTCCAACAATCTCTTTAGTGATTTCTCCTATACACATATCAACATTTAACAGGTCATCAAGAAATAAAACAACATAAAATTCAAAGAACTTAAATTTTTTACTTAGCATGTCTTCAACAAAAGAGTTATATGAAAAGAGGACAAGTTCATGTAAATTCCATGCATTAAGAAAGAGATACAAGGTAGTATCCAAGTTGCACATACGTACTTACCACTATTCAAAACTCTTCCTCTCAACCATCGATAAAATGATGGAATACCCTTGCCAAAAGCATAAGTTTCTGCAAATTTTAAGTCAATTTCTAGTTAATTTCCAAGGGTGGGTAAAGCAGAATGTACATATGTAAAGAAATATACAAAAGGAGACTTCATGTATCACAATTGCTTGTCATTCATTTATATATTTTCTTTAAGTTTATTATTTTCATTTATGCTTTATTGATGGTTTATTTACAACATTCCTTCTTGCATTAAGCAAGAGAAGTTCTCTAAGTTCACTATATCTTATTGTAAGTAATTCGAAAATAGTTTCTAAAAGAATGCAGATGAAGGTATTTTACCAACAAGAAATCCTAGCTTGAAGCATTTGTAAATCATCTTTGGAATTCCTTATTGTATAGCGAAAAGATATACGATTGATTGGTATATAAAAAAACACTATGAACCTAGACCCAAATATGGCTATACACAACTATAGCTAATAATTTCATTAACAGTAAAGCTACATGATAAATAATTGCAACATTCATTTTGTTTCATTAAACAAAAGTACAAACAGTAACATAAATTAAGAAGCTACATCTTTATGATTCCAAATTTATAGTGTGAATTTTATGAACTGAAATCAAATTAAAAAATCAAGAAGAATATATAAGTATGCAACATCACTAATTGATACATACTATGTCAACACATGATTTTCTAATAGTCTCAAATTTGTAAGCCTACAAATTAGGTTCAATATTTAAGAATCAACTATGGGCTAATTGATAACTGAAACTAGTAATAATGTCCCTATTTGCATCCTCTATGTATATGGGAATACATTATAAATAAAAAAATCGTTTATCCACTATATCATACAGTAAATTATCGAATATTTATTCATGAAAATGCTTCTCAATTTAGCCATTGATGTACAAATATAATTCAATTTTCAATGACAGATTGATAATAGCTCAAAATTTGTGAAGTTTCAGCTTGTTACATAGTATAAATTTAGTGAAGTTTCAGCTATTATGACACACCTTCAACATTTTTGCATATATTATTTCAAAATATTTGATCTTTTTTAATGTAATGCCATTTTAACACTATGTAACAACATGTTTGATATCTTAGTTGAAAACATATAATAATTTGGAACACAGTCCTTTTCATTTAAACATATGTACATGTAACATTATTTATACACAAATAATATATTATGAAATGTACAATAGTGTAATAATAAAATAGTCAGTATTTACCATGTCCAGTTATTAGTAATGCTCCTTAATGTCCATAAATTTTTTGATAGTACTGAAGAAAACATAGTAATCTCATCATATTTCAACTCCTATTCATAATATAATTTCAGAAAGAGCATAACAGTCAAGAAGGTCGCATAGTTAGCTAATAATCAGAGGTAACCAAACATTGTTAACTTTGTAGTTTTGAAATGCATGTTTCGAAAAGTAATCTACCTCATCTCCTTCATTAAAGACCACATGAAATCATATTATAGAAATAGTTATATAACATACTACATAAAGTACAAAAATACTCACAATTATTTACTCCCTTTGCCTAAGTACCAACATCACGCACAAATATGAAAGAAAAAAAAACATATAGAAAAACATATTACATTAACCCTTCATCACATAATATAATATTTGCAGCTACATGAATAACTATACTTGATAATATGAGTAAAAGTGCAACAATCCCCGATTACACTTTAGTTGTGGCCGCTGTACAAACAAATGTGAATTTGTTGATTATAACTCAGTTTAATCGTTCATGACTAAATAAATTATCATTTAGTGTAAATTATGCTTTAGTTATTGTTTCAAATAAATATCATCCACTATCAGTGGAAAAATTGGAATCTTCTTATTTAGATAATTTACACCAAGCAAGTTTGTTTATAGTGGTCATAATAATTAGTACATACAACTGTGTTAATGTCATATACAGTTAGCACGTAGTTTTTTCTATTATTGACATTTGAGCTGAATAAATAATAAATGAAAATTAAATATTCTATGTCATTTAACTATACATTTATTTCTTATTCTATTTTCATAACTTCACATTCGTTAACAAATGATTCCTGATTAAATCAAATCGTTAGGAGTGTTAATTATACACAAATAATTGTTTGTTTCTTTTCCACCAAAGTATAACTTCATATAAAATCGTAAATAAATAGGAAATTATTTCAATGCATAAAAAATATATTCTTACTTCGTATTAAATTAGTAGTTAGTGATAACATTAATGAAAAAGAAAATACATTGAGAGCGGAGGCTAATAGAAGAGAAAGCCTTAACCCTAAGATAACACAAGAGGCCTTTATATATGGCAAAACACAAAAAGAAAAGACTACACTACCCTTTATTAGAATATTGAATACGCTAACATCCCCCCTCAAACTCATGATGCGACAGCGATGAGCATCGGGAGTTTGTCAGTCAAAAACCGAAAGCATGAAGGTGACAAAGATTTAGTAAACAAATCTGCAAGTTGCAAGGAGGAAGAGACAAATAGCAATGTCAATGTTCCATTCTGAAGTTGGTAGCGAGTAATGTGGCAGTCAATCTCAATATGCTTGGTCCTTTCATGAAAAACTAAGTTATGAGCAATTTGAATAGCACTCTTATTATCACAGTGCAAAGGAGTTGGTCGCTGCAAGAAAACACCCATATCCGTAAGCCACCATCGCAGCCAAACAATTTCACAAGTAGTAGAAGCCATAGCACGGTATTCGGCCTCTGTTGAAGACCGAGATACAACATCCTGCTTCTTACTTTTCCAAGAGATTAGAGAATCTCCTAGAAAAATACGAAAGCCAGTAGTGGATTTGCGATCAGTAGGATCACCAGCCCAATCTACGTCAGAATAAGCACATAACTCTAAAGATGAAATAGAAGAGAGCAAAAGAGTCTGAAACTGAGTGCCACAAAGATATCTCAAAATGCGAATAACAGCAGCCCAATGAACTGTAGTAGGAGAAGTAACAAACTGACTGACTATGTGAACAACATATGCAATGTCAGGGCGAGTGATAGTGAGATAAACCAAACTTCCAACAATCGTTCTATAAAGATTAGGATCTGGCAATGGAGATCCATCAGAAATAGAGTGTCGAGCATTAACCTCAATTGGAGTATCAATAGTCTTATTATCTGAGAGACGAGCATGCCCAAACATGTCAGAAATATACTTAGACTGAGAAAGAAGATAACCTTTTGGAGAAGAAGCAACTTCAATACCCAAGAAGTAACGAAGAGGACCCAAGTCTTTCATAGCAAAACTTCCAGTCAACTCAGACTTCAACAAGTTAATGCCAACAACATCATCGCCTGTAATAATCATATCATCAACATAAGGAGAAAGTAAAATTCGACCAGACAAGGTACACTTGAAAAACAAAGCGGAGTCATGGTTACTCGGGCAAAAACCAAGAGAAGTAATCACAGTAGAAAATTTCTCAAACCAAGCACGGGGAGCCTGTTTGAGACCATAAAGAACTTTCCTAAGTTTGCAGACTTCACTAGGTCGATGATCAATACCAGGAGGAGGAACCATATAGACTTCTTCATGAAGATCTCCATTCAAAAAGGCATTTTTAATATCCATTTGAGTAATATTCCAGTGGCGAACATAAGCAACCGCAATAAGAGTTCGAACTGTAGTCATTTTTGCAACAGGAGCAAAAGTCTCCTCATAATCCATACCATATTCTTGAGAATAACCTTTAGCAACCAAGTGAGCTTTATACCTTTCAATAGATCCATCAGCTTTAGTTTTAATCTTATAGATCCAACGAGAACCAATAGCACGTTTTCCTACAGGAAGAGGTACTAAATCCCAAGTATGAATTTGATGAAGAGCAGTCAGCTCCTCAGCCATAGCACGTTGCCAAAGTGGATCACGAACTGCATCTTTGAAGGATGAAGGCTCAGAGAGACAATGTATAGAAGCAAGAAATGAAGAAAATGAACTGGAAAGACAAGAATATTCAAAATCAGGTCGTCTAGTAGACTGACGATTTCGGATAGGACATCGACGTTCATTAGTATCTACTGTCTTAGAAGGTGATTGGCTAGTTGGGGAGTCAATAGAAGTGTCTGGATTTGCAGCAAGAGGTAGCTCATCATCATCAGTAGTGAAAGGATCAATATGAACAAGATCAGACATAGATATATTGTGAGTACGATCAGGAATTGTAAAATAAGGAATATGTTCAAGAAAAACAACATAATGAGAAACATATAGCTTATGACTGACTGGATCAAAACAACGATATCCTTTTTGTCCTGCACCATAACCAAGAAAAACACATATAGCAGACCGTGAAGTTAGCTTACTCCGTTGGACATGAGGAAGAAGAACAAAGCATGTAGAACCAAAAACACGAAGAGAAGAATAATCTGCTGGACAACTATACAATTTCTCATAGGGGGACAGGCCAGAATTATGAGAAGTAGAAATTCTATTAATCGAATAAACCGAGGTAAGAGCTGCCTCCCCCCAAAATTCACTTGGAACACTAGCAGACAATAAGAGTGACCTAGTAGTCTCAAGAATATGCCTATGTTTCCTTTCAGCAACCCCATTTTGTTCAGGAGTATTAGTGCAAGAAGTCTGATAAATTGTCCCATCTAAAGCAAGAAGTTCCTTAAAAGCATGAGAAGTATATTCACCTCCTAAATCACATCTAAAACATTTAATAACAGCTGCATGCTGAGTTTTGATAAGAGATCGAAACTCATTATAGATGCCAAAAAATTCTGAGCAACTTTTCATAAGATAAATACAACAATAATGAGTCCAGTCATCAATAAAAGAGACATAATAACTAGAGCCTCCCTTTGTAGAAACAGGAGATGGTCCCCAAACATTAGAATGAATAAGATCAAAAGGTGCAGTAGAAAATGTATTACTTTGAAGAAAGGGCAAAGCAGAAAATTTTGCAAGTTTACAACCACTACAATCAGAAATGCCATGAGTTTTCAAATCTCCTAAAACTCCTGTAGACACTAAGAATTGTAATCGAGACTTAGATACATGGCCCAGACAAGAATGCCACAAATAAAACATAGAAGATGACCGACTCAAACGAAAAGACGAAACATCCACACCTGGAACAGAAGCCGCAATCTCTAAAATCTTAGGATTTTTGAGTTGATCCAATACATAAAGTCCTCCTTCTCTATGATCGGTCCCAATCACTTTCTGAGACTTTGGATCCTGAACATAACATTCAAAAGAAGAAAAGGAAACCACGTAGCCATTATCACAAATTTGACCAACAGAAGCAAGATTTAATGCATGTCTAGGAATGTGGTAGACATTAGATAAGGACACAGAAGGTGTAATGACTGAACCAACACCTTGCACGGGCATAGATGTACCACTAGCACTCATGACCGGCACAGAAACTTTAGGAGCCAAAGAAGTGAAAGAGGATAGATTAGGTGACATATGATTCGAAGCACCAAAATCTAAAATCCAGGTAGAAGAAGATATACCTGACGAACTAGATGACAAACCTATTTGAGACGAAGCCGATATGGCATAATTTTTATCATCTGCTTGAAGCGAATCATCTCTAGTTACTTCAACTGTCAACTTTGATTTAACCTGTTCCAATTTAGACCTAATATGCTCTTCTAGCAACTTAACTCTCTTCAAATAAACTTCAAGCTCCAAAATTTGCTGCTCTTTCCACTTTTGTTCATTTGGCAAGCTGTCCAACCCTAGTCCCAGTCCTAAACCAAGATTTAATTATTCAAAAGCGATCCACCTTTTTCAAAAGCCATTTTGCTATATTTATCAAGGATCAAATAGATGGTCTTAAATTGGAGAACAACAGTTAAATATGTTATAGTTCACTGCCGAAATTAGGCATTGTGCAAACAACATATGTTAATGGGGCTTCTACTGCTTATCTAAAAAGAGGAGAATTCGGGTAAGGAATCGGATTTGACTTCGGATCTGACAGCGGATGAGACTTCGGATTTGAGGTGATTTCGGGTCTGAGGAGAATTCGGGTTAAGGAATCGGCGACTAAGACTTCAGATCTGAGGAGAATTCGGGTCTGTGTACTTCGGATTTATGGGAACGACGGATTTGTAGGAACGACGGTCTGAGTACTTCGGATTTGGGCTGGGAACGACGGATTTGTGATGGCTTCTGTGGCTTTGTACAGTGATTGGTGCAGCGAATTTGGGGACTCGTGCAGGGAAAAACGGATTAGGCCAGTGACTGGTGCAGGGAACGATGGATTTGTGATTGGTGCGGTGGCTTTGTACCAGAGACAGCGGATTTGGTAAGAAATTAGAGAGGGTAGTTAAGACTAATCACCAACAGAGAAGAACCTTGCTCTGATACCATGATAACATTAATGAAAAAGAAAATATATTGAGAGCGGAGGCTAATAGTAGAGAAAGCCTTAACCCTAAAATAACACAAGAGGCCTTTATATATAGGCAAAACACAAAAAGAAAAGACTACACTACCCTTTATTAGAATATTAAATACGCTAACAGTTAGCAACAAGTTTTAAGTTAAGTTTTAAAATAAGTTTATAGTCAAATTTTGTTAATAAAATAAAATCACAATATATCTACAGATAAAATAAAATAGCTTTGAATATTTTCTTGTTAAAATTTTCATATTCACTAAATCAATATTCCCAAATGAATTAATTTGAAGCTAAATTCAATTTACACGTACACATAAACATACACAAAAAAATCATTTTATAATGCTATATTTTTCTATGATAAATATCACTTACTTGCAATACACATTATGAATCAACATCAAAGACAACAAAACTCAGGAATTCATAAATTCATATTCAGTCAACCATCAATATTGTCTGTCGATACTAAATAGAGATTGATAGATACTCATCATTTACCAAGCAACTAATGCTCAACCCATAACAAGCAATGTTTTCTAATTAACATCAACAGACAAAAAATTCACTTCATCTAAAGCAATCAAAGCTAATTCAACCAAGAGTGAGTGACTCACACATATATCATATCTATCATACCGTCCATGTAACTAGTATAGTAATATTAATTGCATAATCTAATGATTTCACTAACCTTAGCCATCAAAGGACCACCCCCGCTGAAGTCAATTACCCCCTTCTTCTCTACTATAGCACAAACCCTAGACCTACGCCGTCGCGTCACCCTAAATTGTTACTGCTAAAGCTCGACGTCCAGGTTGTTCGTCTTACACTACCACACGAAAACCAATCATTTGCATACATCGATTCTGGTAAGATCCCCACCTTTCTTCCTCTGCGTCTATCTTTTTCTTTTTCAGATGTGGTAGAGATGGATTTGAAGTTTGGAGAATTTGGGAACTAAGGGTTTCGTAACAAATAGAGTCGGTTCACGAATAAATGGATTTGGGATCTAAAACGAAAGAAATGGTTTGTATATTGCTTCTTGCATTTAGGCCCTTATGCAAATAAATATTTCTTTCTCTACCCCACTAATTAAGGAGACGTTGGAGCATTAAAGGCGTTTACTTTTGCCATAATAGTTGACAATAAGGGTAAAATTTATTTCTTTCCTTAACTTAAACCGTAGGGGCCATTTTATTAGTGGTTGTTAGATCTCAGCAAAGGTTGATGTGATTTCCGTGTCCAATAATTTACTAGTAGAGGCCAATACTTATTTCCGCCCCTAGTTTAGTGCCACTAGTATTCAAAATATTGGTAGTGTTAGTAGGGTCACGACATCACAGATGGAGCTCGTTGGTGGTCTTTGCATCGCAGATAGGCGTCTGACTGCTGATGTGGGGAGGAGTTGACGAAGTCGAGGGCTTTCTTGTTTGGGTTCGAATTTCTATCTAGTGGAGGTACTGTAAAACGTGATGATCAGGAGTTGACCATCGGAGGAGACTGAGGCGCATCGGAAGGACATGGGGTCGACCAGCATTGGCGAAGTCGGTGATCGGAGGAAGTTGGGAGCTTAATGTTGGGAGGGGGGGGGGGGGGTCGGTTCCGAAGTGGTGGCGTACTTATGTTTGCATGGGGAAGTTTAGGCCAGTTTGGTGAGGGGTTCCTTTCCAGATGAGTTGTGGTGCAGAGGTAAGGGTGGACTGGCATTCCGGTGAGGTAGCAGCAATGAGAAGAAGGGGAGACTGGGCTAGGCGAACTAGGTAGTGACGTTATGGGTTGACTGCAGGAAGGGAAGGGAGAACCACAATTTTGCTGAAGATTTTTGCATGGGAGGAGACGGATATTAAGAACGTGGATTAAGAGGAGATGGGATGAGTTTTGCATGGGCTTTCGGGCCTTAACCGGTGTATAGAAAAAGAAGAAAAAAAGAAAAAGAAAAAAAAGGCGCGAATTGCTAGGAATGGAAATGGGGTATGGAATTTCAGGGACAACCACACGTGAAAAGTAGAAGAAGGTTTAGCCATTTATAGTTGAATGAGGAGAGGACACTGCGTATACAATAGAATAGGGAGGGATTGAAGGAAGTTGATTCATTCATCAGGCCCGTTTGAATTATATCGTGGAAAAGTATGATTTGCACTACGCTAATCGCGTTCATTTTAAGATAATTACTTACCGTTAATACAAAATTAGAAGTTAATTAAATAGTTAAAAATATTATAATATATATATACACCATAATTATAACGCGCATATGTTGTTCGTATGTTATCAGAATTTCCAAAACCAGGCACGTTGGGATCGCAGGGAAGACTACTACGTTACTGAGTAGGTTCAGAATTGTTCGAATGCAATCGGAGTTTCGTTTAACTTTAAACGTCTGTTTAAAATTAAATGGAATAACACGATGACCGTCATATAAAAATAAGGTGAGTTAATTCTCACACAATTCTGGAATACTATGATGCGCTAAATTCATATAATTAAAATTTGTCGTTGATAATATATATTGGTTGTCTTGGATGCTATTTGTCTGTTATTGGTTGACGTTAAATATATTTATGTCATTTTAAATATACTTGAAATATATTTGATAAAATTTCTATTTTCATATATAAATGATCTGTGATGCCGGGAAGGACAGGTTGGAGGGATCCAACCGGATTCCTCAAATATCATGCGTGTTGTTTATTTTGATATTATTTATATATGAACTAATTGAACCCCATTGACCTAGAAAACTTGCGTGAGTGTTGGCATTGAATTTATATTCAATGTTGTTGTGATTTGAATCAATAAATGGTATTGATTGAGAGATTGACAGTAAATAAGCCTAGAATCCGTATTTTTGTTAAAACATTAATCTACCGTTAGGTGTATTGATGGGGGTTAGTTAAAAATCTATTTAATAATTGAAGTAAAACCTTTTAATTTTTATTTATATATTATAATGAAGTTGTAAAAATGATTCAATGTTTGTAAATTGGTTTAATAAAATATCATGAAATGATTAGTTGATATTTAAATCTGTTTGTAACGAAATAAGTTATAATTAACCTTCAGGTTCAATTATTCTTAAGTAAACGAGTAAGCAATATTTATTAGATTTCTTTAATTAATCTAATAAGAAGAAGTAACGAATATCAGTTAGCAAATTAGCCGATGGGATGAAGTTGATCAGATCAACTGTTGTTGATTGAAAATTGTTATTAATGAATAGTTATTTAACTTAGTAGATTTATTCAATGTGATTCATTTGAAATTAGTGATATTTAATTAATCTTATTTCAAATGAGATTAACTAATCCATTTTTCATTAATGAATGAGTAAATTGGTTTCACTTCAACAAATGATGAAGTTAACTATGTTTAAAGTAATTACTTCTTAAACGAATTTACTTAATAAGTAATTGAGTATGCAATGAAATGTAATTAAGTTTGAGAAGAATTTGTGAAGAGATTTTCTAATAAAAATTCGAGTTTCACGAACAAAGACATAAAAGCAATTTTGACTTAGGCGACTGGTTTAAATTAAATATTTAATATTTGAATGGAAATAAAAGGTGGGTTTTCAGGAATATAAAGGAAATTACATATTGGTTTGGTAAGATGTTGATAAATGGATTTTACTTATAATATCCAAGAAATTATTTATAATATGATATAGAATGGTTTTGGGCGAAGTATTTGGAAATAGGTTATCGTAATAAAATTCCAAATTACAAATGGGATTTTATAACGAAGTTGAAATATATTAAATGGTCACAGTCGACTAAGGTTTTAAAAAGTAAAGATATGGTTTAAAATACCATTGTTTAAATAAAAATATAAGATTTGATTGGTATTACGAATAAGATGGGTATCTGAGTTACAAACTTGTATCTATTCTAAGATAAGAACGTTGTCAATCAAGGTCTGAGAGGTAAATAAAATACCCCAACTTGAATGGCTTCACTATTATCGAAGAATGGTATTGGTTTGTAACAGCAGAGGATGTTCGAATTAACTATTTCCAAAAATGGATATTGCAGCACTAATTGTAGAATTTGAATTGAGTATAATGTATTATAACCAAAATTACGAGATTTGAATTAAATATAATGCATTGCAATGTTAGTTGCGATATTCTGAAGAAGATAATATTTGAGATTCAATTGGATATTTACCTATGTATAATCTTTGAGGTTCGAAGAATTCGTTTTGAGTTTATAAAAAAATGAATGTGTCATTTGACATTATTTTAGCAATGTAAAATTTAGCTTATAATATATTTCCAAATAAAGAAGTAAAAAGATATTTCATAAAGTATGGCAAGAAAGGGTGTTTGGAAAACGGAATATTCTTAAAATTAAGAATATATTTAACATTCCGAATAACAGAAGCAAAGGTTATTTTGTTAAAATAAATGAACGAAATTGATGAAATGGTTTTCAAAGATCGATAAGAGTTTTAATGAAAGATTTTGAATGATAAGACCTGAGCTGCCACGGTACTTGACAATACTAGTTTGAATGGATAGTTTAAGCACCGACTATAAATGAAATATTATTGGACCTTTTTGACATGTTGTTTCGAAGAGACTAAGATGGGAACTAGACCCAAAACCACTTCAAACCAACGTTGCGTATGAAACTAATCTGCAGGGACATGGAGCATTGAAGACCGTAAATCTTCAAGAGCGGAAGAACTACTTGTTGGATTTCTCTAGCTCATCCCTAGAAAAAATTTCGGCAGTGATTCTGTCATGATTGAAATTTACGGATTTGCAAGGACCACTCCTATTGATCCTTTGGGTGATTCCTAGGATGCGGCAGGAGGGTGCCTTCGGTTCATCCTGTTCCCGGATCACTTTTATGGTCGAATGTTTGATAGAGTATTTCTAGAAAACTCACTACGTTGATTTTTACAAATGTACCAAGTTTGGTGGTGGAGAATTTCTCATGCTTAACACCTAGAGTATATTTATTGACGTCAATTAGTGATGTGATGGATTTGACGATGTGACATTCAAAGTGAATGATGACCAGATGTCCTAAAAGGTAAACGTAGCCTCAATCCTCGCAACCGGGAATGACAAAATTTGGGCATGCAGCATGGCCAGTTGGGTCGCCCCCAAGCAGGGTGTATTGTCACCATCTAGAGAAACTTCATTTTTGTTCTTCTTTCGATTCTGTATCTTTCGGAAATTACGGTGATCACGCGGTAAAAAGCCATTGGGGTGACAATACATTCGGTACACTCAAGCTAAATGAGTGGTCAGTCATGTGTGGTCGAGTTGCAAGATGTTCTTGTTGAACCCCAGTGTATTTCCCTCTAGAGTACACTGATCGGAAGGTGGTCCCATACCTTGTCATAGGAATCCAATCTCCAATAAGCGTCTTGCAGTTTTTGATTTTAGAATGAATATGTAGAGCGTGAGATGCAAGCGTTCTACTAAATGGTTATTTATTTGTGATTTGATAGACACTATTGTAATGTCACTGAATTTTGATATATCAAAAATGGTTTGGGTTATAGTAAGGTAAAAACTGTCTATGTTTCTGTGTGGGCTAGTCTTACTATTATTAATTTAGTTCAAAAGGATTTTCAAAGTTAAACAAGTTGTTGTGCTATGAATCTAGCAATGAAAGTATTGCAGACTGATCCGGGTGAATTTAGCTTTTCTTCAATTGTGCTCTGGTTAGACCGAGTATATTTCCAGGTCAGGTTTCGCTATGAGTTCAAGAGGAGTTGAAGTTGAGACTATTATAGGTAAATATACATGTACTAGTTTATTTCTGTTGTGTGTTGTATTGATATGAACGTATACCCTGATGTCGTAATCATATATATACAATTTCTTTTCGTAAAGTATTATTGATTATTATATTTTTCCCATTCCGCTGTGAGACTCTGATGATATTCTTATTCTTATATTCTACTATTTCTTTCTTTCTTCTCTCATCCACTAACTTATTTCTATTAACAATCTAGGATTTGATACTCGGGTTTTTGGCAAGTAATACGGAGTTATGTTGTAATGACCAAGATTTTTAGCGACTTTGGTTATCGATATAAACACGATGTCGATAACCAAACATCGAAAAATACCGGTCATTAGTGAAAGAAATTAGAGGGTGAGAATAGATAAGATAGAAACTTAGAATAGAAGAAGAAGAAACACAACATCAGAGTAACACGAATCTCACAGCAGCGGAACGAATAAATATATTTAATAACATAACTTTGAAATACAAATCCGTACTTGAATACACATATTATTATCAAAGTACAGCACTTACAACACAGCGGAAATAAACTATAGCTATATGATTTTGAAGCCTCCTTCTCCAGCTCTTCCAGTATATTTGTAAATCTCGACTACTTGACTGCCCGTAAAAATTTAGGCACCCAAGAGTTTAGAGAAAACAAAACAAATAAACTCCGGGTCAGTCATGGGACTGGTATGAGTAAAACAGTTAAAAATAGTTTGAACAAGTAAACGATATCTCATAAGACCACGCCGTATAACGGAACGGGTTTTCCCTTATGAGAATCCAAAATATCTTTATATCAAAAACCCTTTTGATATTATAATAATGTCTATCAACCACAATATAATAATCATCTAGCAGAAACGCTTTCATCTCACGTTCTACATATATAGTATATAAGCAAAACCGCAAGCACGTATTGTGTAATGGATTTCCAACTATGACAAGGTATGGAACTACCTTTCGCTAGTGTACCTCTAGAGAGGAATACACTGGGTTCAACAAGAACATCTTGCAACCCGGCCACACATGACCGACCACTCATTTCGCTTGAGTGTATCGAATGTATATCACCAACGGTTGGGATCAGCAACCGTTTCCCGAATGGGACAGCATCAACAATAGATTTTTAGAAGTAAATGAAACTCTAGATCAGGTGATTATACACCCTACTTCGGTGCGACCGACTTAGCCATGCTGCCTGCCCGATTTCTATCATTTACCGGATGATGAGGCTAGAAGCTACGCTTTATCATCACACCAGATTCACTTCGAATGTCACATCGTCAAATCCAGCAGATCGCCGATGGACGCCCTCAAAAATACATTATGTGTTAGCTAAAAGAAGTTTCCTTCTCCACTTCCACTCTTGGTACGGTTGAAGAAATCAATATACGTGATCGTCTGGAAATACTTTGTCAGACATTCATCCATACAAGTCATCTAGAAACAGGATGAACCGAAGGTACTATTCAGTATATCCATCTTAGGCACTGTTATCTAAGACTTATACAATAGCCCTTGCACTTTACTCCATCTTCAATTATCTTTGGCATATATGATTCGCAACGCTTATGCCAATACAGAGTGGTTCTTTGGATAATAATCCAACCGGTCTCTCCATATTAACAACGTTAAAATGGTCAAAAACTTCGATAGTCTGTGAGTTAACTATCGAAGAAAAACACGTGTGCAAACAACGATATTATTTCCAGATGGAAATTCTATCAATCAATTATATATATATATATATATATATTCATATTTCCTTATTTTCTATATTTGATTATGTTTCTGATTCTATTTGGAAAACATTTCCATATCTTCTTTACTTGGATTTAAACCG
The DNA here is from genome assembly GCA_030737875.1 of Allium sativum. Taxonomy (NCBI): domain Eukaryota; kingdom Viridiplantae; phylum Streptophyta; class Magnoliopsida; order Asparagales; family Amaryllidaceae; genus Allium; species Allium sativum. The sequence continues at coordinate 572,971,458 of CM060909.1, read as the reverse complement.
ATGTTTAAATCAGCATCGCAACGACAACTCAAACCACTATACTTATTCACTAAATACACTTAACCACTTTCACTCTCGAACCTTAACCATTTCTAAATTAAAAACGAAGTCAATCAAGTTGGGGTATAACTACCTCTCAGACCTTAACTGAACAACATTTCAGATCTCGAACTAGGTTAAGTTTATCTTTTAACTCTTTAACACTTCCTTACGTAACTCTCGTTCGAATAAATCTCTATTCGATAACTCCTCCCTTCGAATAATTATATTTGATAATCTCTCTTACGAATAACTCATTCAATAACTCTTATGTGTTTAACTCTATTCGAATAACTAATTCGAATAACTCTTATTTATTTAACTCTATTCGAATAATTATTTCGAATAACTCTTATTTGATTTAACTCTATTCAATAAATTCTAGTTCGATATAACTCTATCGATTTACTTTAATGGTTTTACTCTAACTGGTTTAACTCTTACTGATTTACTCTAATGGTTTTACTCTAACTGGTTAACTCTTATTCGAATAACTAATATTCGATTAACTCTATTCAACTAACTCGACTCGACTAACCCCTTTCGAATAACTAATTCGATTTACTAACTTTCGAATATCATATTCGATTTAACTCCTTTCAAATACCATATTCGATTTAACTCCTTTCGAATACCATATTCGATTTAACTCCTTTCGAATACCATATTCGATTTAACTCCTTTCGAATACCATATTCGATTTAACTCCTTTATTCGTTTTATAAAGATTTCCTTTTAACAACATTTATTCATTTTAAAGATTTACTTTTAGTAACGGTTCTCCCCTTTAAAATGATTTCCTTCTTATAACAGTTTCCTTTTTATAACGTTTTTCCCTTTTTCCAAATATCTCCTATTTATAAATATTCCAATTTATAAATATTTCTTATTTATAAGTATCCCATTTATAAATATTTTATTTTCAAGTATCACTTTGAAAATATTCCCTTATCAACATTTCGGTATGTTATGGTATTCAACATAACAAATCACGATGATCAGTATCGCCCAAACACATATAATCGACAACAGATTTGAAACCACATCATATATCACAATATATGAAAAACAATAAAATAACTGTTGAGGAATCCAGTCGGATTCCTCCAACCTGTTTCCCTGCATCCACAGATGTTATATAATAAAATCTACATCACTTTCAGTTCCATATGATATATTCTGTTAAACAGAATCAATATAGAAATTCAACTAACTGACTAACAGTTCAATCAAACAGTCAACACATAGTCAATCAGCCAATATTTAACAGTTCTAAAAATACAATATGAAATTATAAACTGTTAAGAGTTAGTGAGATTTACTCACATTGGCAGTTCGTCATTAAAGAACGATAAACTTTTGTTTAATTTGAATCAAACAGTTTATTTCGCCATAAATTCAAACGAGCACCAATCCACTCCTAATCAGTCCCATTGTGTTGCTCCTGTCCATACGATCGCAACGGATATGACCGTTCGAAATTCTGACCATGTATGAGAAAGATATAATAATTATAAGTTCATATAAACGTTTGAATGGTTAAATTTAAAACTAAGTTAATTAAATTTCCAAACTGGGCCTCACCAATAAAACAAACCAGCCAATTTGGTACCCAGGCCCTTCTTCTTCGTTAGCTTCCCAAAACCATGCTCCAACAACATTTCCATTTTCAATTCTTCCAACTCCAACTGTTCTTCTGTCTCTTCATGAAACCTAAAACAAAATCCATCATCATTCTTCACTTCAAACCCCCTATCTCACGAGCACCCCCTTATCACACTCGAGCTCCCTTCAGTGTTCAAAGTTGTCGTGCTCCCTGTATCACCATTACCGCACCTTTCATCCACTTCTCCACCACCATACTCATCGAAAGCAAACATTACCACCACCATTTCAATCTCTATCTAAATCCGCATCATCCTATCATCAATTAGTACATCTCGCACTAATCTTTCCCAGTGCGTCGAACAGCCTGTCGCAACACCCTATAGTATTCGAACGACATCAATGTTCACGGCATTCGCTCAAGTGATGCAGGGAGGTGCGGTTTCACCTCATAATCCCAAAAAAGAACTCCATTCCATAAATCAAAGTTTAAATCTCACGACAATCCCAACCCTAGCTCAAAGGACCTGCTGTTCATCATTTTTCAGCTAACAAAAATCATCTTGACTTCAGCGAAACGCATATAGATGAGGAAAGGAGCACTACAGGAATGCAAATAAAATCATCTCGTGATTTATAGAATTTCTCTTTGAACATCTATGATTTTTAGATCTCACAGTATTTTGATTTTTGTTGAGGAATACCGGCAGCTCATTTGATTTAGAGATGGACGAGAGTTTTTAGGTCTTAAGGGATGTAAAGGATAGTATTTATAGGGTTGATAAATATCTAGATATTTTATAGAAGGAATATTCCTGGTATATTCTCATTTATATATTCATTCTGCTTTCAAAAAAATTCTCGTGATTACATACGATACCCAAAAATCACGAAACTGGACATGCAGCTATAGTTCGACATTACGGTCCCAACGAAACTGGTTTCATCGAATTCCGACTCCGTCTACTCACTCAGCGTACTTTTAACCGTTGAAATACTAATTGTTTTTCACTCTAAAAATCCATACGGACACACACTGATTCTAAAAATCACCAAACTTGGAATCTAACAATAATTTGACATTGTGGATCCAACAAAATTAGTTTCGTCGAATTCCGACTTCGTTTGCAAAGCCGGCTATTTTTAGAGCTCTGGATGACCCATTTAAATATATAAATATATTTAAATATAAGTAAATTAAATATTTATAAATAAATATTATCGTATATATTCACAGTGGAATACCATACAGCTCTAGAATATTCCTATATGAATTTCTAACATGATATTTCAATCTAGGTCAACATGATATTCGATTTATATTGAAATTCCTTTTTAAAATATAAATAATTCCTTTATAAATTATAAAGGAATTCCACAGCGACTTTTCTTAAATTTGATTTGGACGTGAATCAAAATCTACACGACGGAATCCCGATCTTTCTCTTCCACTAGAAAGATATACTCCACCAGCTCCACACGTTTCTTGTTTCACAGAAATCCGGCTTAAAACGAATCCTGTACATTCCGTTGAAGTTCGAATCGCCAATTTACGAACTGCAGCACCATTTCAAGCTCGATTTTAATTATATTATAATTCTATGTTCAAACTGTCGTTTATATAATATATTCGTTAATCAAATTCAATTCCAAGCTGAATTAAATATCACAGATGATCCAGTTCACACCATATCGCCATTTCAGCCAATTCTGATTATTTCAGAATTAAATATATTATTTAATTTATTATTTTAATTAAATATTCACCATTATTTAATTAAACCACCATTAAATCCACTATATCGCCATTTATATAATTAAATAAATTCATTATAATACCTATGCCAATGCGGGTCATTACAATTTTCCCCACTTAAAATAATTTCGTCCTCGAAATTGCTAAAAGGTAGAGAACGACCCTATCGACTGGTTAGAACATATTTGTTCACTTCTTAACTTCAGTTTCAACTGAACCAATTTAATTTCAATTAAAAATTAATTTAATTCTTATCAATGAAAATTTTCAAAAATCCTGAAAATTTTCTAATGCCTTAACTCTTCGAAAAATTTCGCCAGCACCTCCTTTGTATTGGTCAATCGGTCAAACTCCGACTCACCTCTCTGGGCCATCTCCAACCAAAAGAAAATCAAACAGCCAAGCGGCTTGCCAATTCGGCTCATAAATCTCATATCCAATAGAAATATAAACTTGTACCTTTTGTTGGCATATCATTATATCCTTTCCACCTGTTATCAATTCAGCAGAAACAAGGGTCATTCCAATCAAATTCCAATCTGCTTCTATCCACGACACCACCATTCGCTTCTATACGAGCCAAATATCATTTCAATTCGAGTTTCTTCTTGATTTCCAACTCTTAACTTGATTATCCCATTACACTTCAAATTTGAATCTCACAATCCAATTTGTCTTGATATCATTCTAATTCAATCTCAGTTACCACTTTACTGGCTTTACTTTAATTCAAATTTCCTTTCACAAATTTCTGTTAAATTTGTTTTCAATTCAAACAGTCTTTTCCTGGGAGTTTTTAAACAGTTTACTCTTTTCAAAAATCAAATTTTCCTTTTGAACATGTCACTGAGCCCTTAATTAATATTCCATTTGTTAAATCACTTCTCTATTTCTTTATCAATATTTGTTAACCAAATATTTTCAATAACCATATTGGCCTTTTATGTTATTTGGAAAACATTTCCGAATATTGCCTTCCTTTATTTTCTAAACTTTAGAAAATATATGCTATTTATAATTGGAAAATATTCCAATTACTTATCTCTTTTCCGAGCTCGTTTATTTCTATACTTATGAAATATTCTTTATTATATTTCCATGCTTACACTTATTTGGGTTAAAACGGATGTTGTGTAAAACATCGTTACGACAACCCAAATACTATATTTAACTAACTCTTATTCAATATTGATCTTCGAGCCTGAAATCTTACTATTTATTTGTTAATAATGAAATCAATCAAGTTGGGGTATAACTACCTCTCAGACCTTGACTGAATAACATTTACAACGTCAAAACAGATATGACTACTTAGTCGAATAACCAATATCATACAACTACTTATTCACTTTTAAACACGTATATGCTTCCTCTTTCTATTCTTACTAGATTTTATTCTTAGTCTTCCTTTTTGATTTCACTATTCTATTTCTAAGTTCGTTTCCTTATCGACTTATATATATATATATATATATATATCGATACGTTGATTTCTAACTATCAAATTATCTTAAAAATATTCTAACTCCTTAAATTCCCAGAAAAATTCGCCATAACCTCCTTTGTACCAGGAGCATCGGGATATTTCAAATTGCCTCCCATGGCCCTCACCAATCCAAAAGAAAAAGAAAAAGCCAAGCGGCTAGCCGATACGGCACATAAAATCTAATATATAAATTAAATACATATTTTTTCGTCGAGCATTCTATTTATATACCTTCATACCTTATCCATACCTATCTCATGTATATCTATACCTGCCCAATCGATTTTAACTATACCTAATCGTTTTAACTCAATTCATTAATTAATTTGTTAATTAACTCTTTAGTCTATTTCACTTTTATATTTGAACATGACATGTTCAAATATATTTTAACTTGCTTATTAACTAATTTGAATCCAAATTTCAAATTTAAGTTCTATATTCGATTTCGAATATCCATTTACAAATCCAATTCACCTTTTAAAGTTCAAATTCAAATTCAAAACTCGATTAACTAATTCCTCTTCGACTTAGTTAATTATATTCAATTTCTATTCAAATTTTATATCACTTCTATTATTCAAATATATTTATCAAATTCTATTATTCAAATTCTATATTTCAAATTCTATTCAAATTCTATATTATAAATCCTATTTTGAAATCCAACACAGCTTGTCTTTCCCAAAACAAATTCAAAACAGTATCTCTGGTAGTAATTCATCACTTACAACTCGAAAATGAATACTGATGATGCAGCTGTCATCATCAGAATCTATTTTCCAGCGATCGAAGTGAGTTCAGTACTATAAAACCATTTCTAAACATTTTCACTTTGAAATTCATTTCAAAATATAATTCACACTGCTTGTAAAACAGTTTAAAATCTCCCAAGATCTTAAATTTTCCTTATTTTTAATCCAAATCCATTTACAAACACTTATCCAATTTTCCAGAATTTTTATTCAATTTCTGGTTTAAATTTCAGATTTAACTCATCTGATTTTATGTATTTCACTTATATGAATTCTGATTGGTTATTTACATAACCATTTAATTTATAATCTTACTCGATTATAATAACAACCAATATATATCAAAATATACTTTGGGTAAAATTATTTTCATTTACCCTCTTTTCAAAACATATCGTGCCAACCCATCGTATTTGAGTGTTTATAAACTCCTACCGATACAGTGGATCAAACTGATCGACCAGAACACAAAAACAACTCAACCAATAAATCTCCACAATATAAAACAAATTTTTATATCAAATAACAAATACGTTCACTCGTGTATATACACTCAAACTCAATCTAGGGTATTACTAACCCTATCTCTACTGAGTCACACCAAAGAGCCAAGGTAATTCACTTAACTTAAGTTCTGATACCAACTGTAATGACCCGGATTTTTAGCGACTTTGGTTATCGACATAAACACGACGTCGATAACCAAACATCGAAAAATACCGGTCATTAGTGAAAGAAATTAGAGGGTGAGAATAGATAAGATAGAAACTTAGAATAGAAGAAGAAGAAACACAACATCAGAGTAACACGAATCTCACAGCAGCAGAACGAATAAATATATTTCATAACATAACTTTGAAATACAAATCTGTACTTGAATACACATATTATTATCAAAGTACAACACTTACAACACAGCGGAAATAAACTATAGCTATATGATTCTGAAGCCTCCTGCTCCAGCTCTTCCAGTATATATGTAAATCCCGACTACTTGACTGCCCGTACAAATTTAGGCACCCAAGAGTTTAGGGAAAACAAAAGAAATAAACTCCGGGTCAGTCATGGGACTGGTATGAGTAAAACAGTTAAAAACAGTTCGAACAAGTAAACGATATCTCATAAGACCACGCCGTATAATGGAACGGGTTTTCCCTTATGAGAATCCAAAATATCTTTATATCAAAAACCCTTTTGATATTATAATAATGTCTATCAACCACAATATAATAATCATCTATCAGAAACGCTTTCATCTCACGTTCTACATATGTAGTATATAAGCAAAACCGCAAGCACGTATTGGGTAATGGATTTCCAACTATGACAAGGTATGGAACTACCTTTCGCTAGTGTACCTCTAGAGAGGAATACACTGGGTTCAACAAGAAAATCTTGCAACCCAGCCACACATGACCGACCACTCATTTCGCTTGAGTGTATCGAATGTATATCACCAACGGTTGGGATCAACAACCGTTTCTCGAATGGGACAGCATCAACAATAGATTTTTAGAAGTAAATGAAACTCTAGATCAGGTGATTATACACCTTACTTCGGTGCGACCGACTTAGCCATGCTGCCTGCCCGATTTCTATCATTTACAGGATGATGAGGCTAGAAGCTACGCTTTATCATCACACCAGATTCACTTCGAATGTCACATCGTCATATCCAGTAGATCGTCGATGGACGCCCTCAACAATACATTATGTGTTAGCTAAAAGAAGTTTCCTCCTCCGCTTCCACTCTTGGTACGGTTGAAGAAATCAATATACGTGATCGTCTGGAAATACTCTGTTAGACATTCATCCATACAAGTCATCTAGGAACAGGATGAACTGAAGGTACTATTCAGTATATCCATCTTAGGCACTGTTATCTAAGACTTATACAATAGCCCTTGCACTTTACTCCATCTTCAATTATCTTTGGCATATATGATTCGCAACGCTTATGCCAATATAGAGTGGTTCTTTGGATAATAATCCAACCGGTCTCTCCATATTAACAACGTTAAAATTGTCAAAAACTTCGATAGTCGGTGAGTTAACTATCGAAGAAAAACACGTGTGCAAACAACGATATTATTTCCAGATGGAAATTCTATCAATCAATTATATATATATATATTCATATTTCCTTATTTTTTATATTTGATTATGTTTCTGATTCTATCTGGAAAACATTTCCATATCTTCTTTACTTGGATTTAAACCGATGTTTAAATCAGCATCGCTACGACAACTCAAACCACTATACTTATTCACTAAATACACTTAACCACTTTCACTCTCGAACCTTAACCATTTCTAAATAAAAACGAAGTCAATAAAGTTGGGGTATAACTACCTCTCAGACCTTAACTGAACAACATTTCAAATCTCGAAATAGGTTAAGTTTATCTTTTAACTCTTAAACACTTCCTTACGTAACTCTCGTTCGAATAAATCTCTATTCGATAACTCCTCCCTTCGAATAATTATATTTGATAATCTCTCTTACAAATAACTCATTCAATAACTCTTATGTGTTTAACTCTATTCGAATAACTAATTCGAATAACTCTTATTTATTTAACTCTATTCGAATAACTATTTCGAATAACTCTTATTCGATTTAACTCTATTCAATAAATTCTAGTTCGATATAACTCTATCGATTTACTTTAATGGTTTTACTCTAACTGGTTTAACTCTAACTGATTTACTCTAATGGTTTTACTCTAACTGGTTAACTCTTATTCGAATAACTAATATTCGATTTACTCTATTCAACTAACTCGACTCGACTAACCCCTTTCGAATAACTAATTCGATTTACTAACTTTCGAATACCATATTCGATTTAACTCCTTTCGAATACCATATTCGATTTAACTCCTTTCAAATACCATATTCGATATTACTCCTTTCGAATACCATATTCGATTTAACTCCTTTCGAATACCATATTCGATTTAACTCCTTTATTCGTTTTATAAAGATTTCCTTTTTAACAACATTTATTCATTTTAAAGATTTATTTTTAGTAACGGTTCTCCACTTTAAAATGATTTCCTTCTTATAACAGTTTCCTTTTTATAACGTTTTTCCCTTTTTCTAAATATCTCCTATTTATAAATATTCCAATTTATAAATATTTCTTATTTATAAATATTCCATTTATAAATATTTTATTTTCAAGTATCATTTTGAAAATATTCCCTTATCAACATTTCGGTATGTTATGGTATTCAACATATCAAATCACGATGATCGGTATCGTCCAAACACATATAATCGACAACAGATTTTAAACCACATCATATATCACAATATATGAAAAACAATAAAATAACTGTTGAGGAATCCAGTCGGAATACTCCAACCTGTTTCCCTGCATCCACAGATGTTATATAATAAAATCAACATCACTTTCAGTTCCATATGATATATTCTGTTAAACAGAATCAATATAGAAATTCAACTAACTGACTAGCAGTTCAATCAAACAGTCAACACATAGTCAATCAGCCAATATTTAACAGTTCTTAAAATACAACATGAAATTATAAACTGTTCAAAGTTTGTGAGATTTACTCACATTGGCAGTTCATCGTTAAAGAACGATAAACTGTTGTTTGATTTGAATCAAACAGTTTATTTCGCTATAAATTCAAACGAGCACCAATCCACTCCCAATCAGTCCCATTGTGTTGCTCCCATCCATATGATCCCAACGGATTTGACCGTTCGAAATTCTGACCATGTATGAGCGAGATATAATAATTATAAGTTCATATAAACGTTTGAATGGCTAAATTTAAAACTAAGTTAATTAAATTTCCAAACTGGGCCTCACCAATAAAACAAACCGGCCCATTTGGTACCCATGCCGCCCTTCTTCGTTAGCTTCCCAAAACCGTGCTCCAACAACATTTCCATTTTCGATTCTTCCAACTCCAACTGTTCTTCCGTCTCTTCATGAAACCTAAAACAAAAACCATCATCATTCTTCACTTCAAACCCCCTATCTCACGAGCACCCCCTTATCGCACTCGAGCTCCCTTCACTGTTCAAGGTTGTCGTGCTCCCTATATCACCATTACCACACCGTTCATCCACTTCTCCACCACCATACTCATCGAAAGCAAACATCACCACCACCATTTCAATCTCTATCTAAATCCGCATCATCCTATCATCAATTAGTACATCTCGCACTAATCTTTCCCAGTGCGTCGAACAACCTATCGCAGCACCCTACAATATTCAAATGACATCAATGTTCACGGCATTCGCTCAAGTGATGCAGGGAGGTGCGGTTTCAACTCACAATCCCAAAAACGAACTCCATTTCATAAATCAAAGTTTAAATCTCATGACAATCCCAACCCTAGCTCAAACGACCTGCTGTTCATCATTTTTCAGCGAACAAAAATCATCTTGACTTCAGCGAAACGCATATAGATGAGGAGAGGAGCACTACAGGAATACAAATAAAATCATCTCGCGATTTATAGAATTTCTCTTTGAACTTCTATGATTTTTAGATCTCACAGTATTTGGATTTTTGTTGAGGAATATCAGCGGCTCATTTGATTTAGAGATGGACGAGAGTTTTTAGGTCTTAAGGGATGTAAAGGATAGTATTAATAGGGTTGATAAATATCTAGATATTTTATAGAAGGAATATTCCCGGTATATTCTCATTTATAAATTCATTTTGCTTTCAAAAAGATTCTCGTGATTACATACGATACCCAAAAATCACGAAACTGAACATGCAGCTACAGTTCGACATTACGGTCCCAACGAAACTGGGTTCATCGAATTCCGACTCCATCTGCTCACACAACGTATTTTTAACCGTTGAAATATTGATTGTTTTTCACTCTAAAAATCCGTACGGCCACACACTGATTCTAAAAATCACCAAACTTGGAATCTAACAATAATTTGACATTATGGATCCAACAAAATTAGTTTGTCGAATTCTGACTTCGTTGGCAAAACCGACTATTTTTAGAGCTCTAGATGACCCATTTAAATATATAAATATATTTAAATATAAGTACATTAAATATTTATAAATAAATATTATCGTATATATTCACAGTGGAATACCATGTAGCTTTGGAATATTCCTATATGAATTTCTAACATGATATTTCAATCTAGGTCAACCCGATATTCGATTTATATTGAAATTCCTTTTTAAAATATAAATAATTCCTTTATGAATTATAAAGGAATTCCACAGCGACTTTTCTAAAATTTGATTTGGACATGAATCAAAATCTACATGACGGAATCCCGATATTTCTCTTCCACTAGAAAGATATACTCCACCAGCTCCACACGTTTCTTGTTTCACAGAAATCCGGCTTAAAACGAATCCTGTACATTCCGTTGAAGTTCGAATCGCCAATTTACGAATTGCAGCACCATTTCAAGCTCGATTTTAATTATATTATAATTCTATGTTCAAACTGTCATTTATATAATGTATTCGTTATTCAAATTCAATTCCAAGCTAAATTAAATATCACAGATGATCCAGTTCACACCATATCGCCATTTCAACCAATTCCGATTATTTCAGAATTAAATATATTATTTAATTTATTATTTTAATTAAATATTCACCATTATTTAATTAAACCACCATTAAATCCACTATATCACTATTTATATAATTAAATAAATTCATTATAATACCTCTGCCAATGCGGGTCATTACATATGTATTATTGTCCAAAATTTGAGCATCGAATTGTGATAACCTTGGCTCTGTGTTGTAACTCAATAGAAATAGGGTTAGTAATGCTCTAGATTGAGTTTGAGTGTATATATACATGTATTTATAAGAGTGCGTATTTGTGATTTGATACAAAATTATATTAAGTTATTTTTGCCAATATATTTTATAAAGGAGGTAAATTTTAATTTTCTTATAATTTTATAATATTATTGTTGATTTGAATTAGAGTTCAATTTGAATGGAATTAGAATTTCAAATATGAGAAGTGTAAAAATGAATTCTTAACCGTATAAGTTAAAATTAAACCTGAGCAATAAAACTTCAATATAAATCAATAAGAAGTTTGATTTGAAAACAGAAATACGTGCAAGTAATAAATATAAATATAATATTTGGAAATTAAATTGATGTACGATTGAAATTGATTGCATGTTGTATAGAATAAAATTGGTTGAAACCTATCTTGAATTGGATTTAATGGATTTAAGATAATAAAATTAGTTGGTTTGTAAAATTGTTGGAATGGACGATTTTAATGTTTAACTTGATGATTAAGGAGCTAATGAATTTTATCAGAGTTAAGAACAGGTGCAAAAAAATCCATCTTTAAACCTGTCCAAGAAAATTTGAAAACCGATTGAATCCAGTTTGATTAGAGATGCATAATAATAAAGCAAGCTCAAATATAGTTTATCACTTATCGCGCAATAACGCTCGCAAAAAGGTACGCCTATGCAAAATATAAATTCTAGGTTTTTGATTTGGGTTTTGAATTTGATTTTCCACCCGTGTGGGTCGATGTATATCTTTTTGTTGTTCTGCAATATTGTAGAAGTCCCTCCGTGCAGGGGAGACTCTGCCAAATTTTATTGTGTTAGAACATTTTCTGTATTTTTGAAAATTTTTTAATTGGGTTTTTCTATAAAAAACTAATTGACTTAGTTAAAATGGAAATTCATGAAGTGTAATAGAATATTTTTGACTAATGAATTTTTGAAAATTACTGAGTTTGTAGCATTGTCCTTTCTTAGTAATTTCGGGGACGAAATTCTATTAAGGGGGATTGTAACACCCCGTATTTTTAATGTAATTAAAAATGTATATATATCCACAGATAGGACTAATATGGTGATGTATAATGAAAATTAATTAATATATGAAAAAAAAGAGAAAAAATTGGTTGCATGCGATGTAAATATGTTGCATGCACTGATTTGCAAACATAATGCATTAACATTAAAAGAAAAAGATTCATGCATTGGTTTGATTTAAGTATTGTAACTAACATGAAAAAGAGAAGTAAGGAAAGAACAATAATTATCATTGTTCTAAGACTTATTAACAAAAGACTTCGTAGCTCAGTTGGTTAAGGAATTGGATTTGTAATATGGAGGTCAGGGGTTCGAACCCCGGCGGCAGCATAATTTTTATCTCTGTTTTAAAGAGGGCCAACTGAACATGCAAATATATGCACATATACAAATTCAAAATTTGAAAGGATAAGAATGTACATATAAGGAAATAAAGAAAATATATGTATATACATGAGAATATATATATATATATATATATATATATATATATATATATATATGCAGAAATATGTGCATATGAAAGATAAAATTTAAGATAAAGCTATAGTAAATGAAATATGGCAAGAATTAAATAACGGTGCAACATCGTTTGAATTTTGAAAATAAAATGAAAATTGTGCGTATATATATACGCGTAAAATGGTCGTTAAAGGAATTGTATACATATAAGAATATTTCATGTGAATAAAACAATTAAATAAATTCCAGAAATTCAAAAGTTCGAAATTCAAATTTCTGTGCCAAAACAGCTTGTGGGACCCAATGCTGACTTAGCACTGCATGTACGATAAGATTTGGCCAGATTCATCTGCGAACCTGGACTATTTTCTTAACTAGGTTCAATGCTGACTCAGCGTTGCGTATACGATAAGGTCTTGAGCAACTATATAAACAGCCATGGTCTTCTTCTCTATTCACAATTCTTCTCTACCCTTATGCTGCAAAGATTCTTAGTAAACATGGCTTCTTCTCCTCCTCTAAAATATATAAATAAATAATATATATAAAATAAAACAAGACGAGGAGATGCTGCTCAAAAGACTTTCAAGAAGAAGAGATTCAAGCTAGGATTCAAAAGGAGGTTCAAACGACTTCAACGAATGATTTTCTACGAATCGTAGCAACGCCATCTTTCTTTTCTAATCTAAATCTATGTAAGTCAGTTATTTCTAGATTTGAACGTTTTTCTTTGTTCATGACATGAAATTGAAGGAATAAAAGAATATGCCATTTCTCTTTCTTTCTATTCGAATTTGTGCCTATCTCTTTGGACCTAATTAAGAACTGTCATGATTCAAAGACAAATAAGACCATGACTATGAAACTATGGACCTAAAAACCATATGCCTATGACTATGAACATTTGCCTATGACTATGGACATTGCCTATGACTATGGACACCGCCTATGACTATGAACATGGCCTATGATTGTGACTATGACTGTGAGGATTACTTCCTTGACAAAACCTATGCTTTTGATTAACATAAACTATTGCCTGTGACATAACAAGGACATCTATGATTAAACCTCCATGATTCCTGACTAGGAAAGTGTTGCTTAAGTTCTGTGATTTTGAGATTTGGGGCTAAACCCGATTATTTATTCTGCTTGTCCTTGGTTTTCTTTGGTTTTAGACTATGGGAATTTACCTATTAAGTTAGGTCTACCTATGTTCTTGAACCTGTTCTGTCTATTCTTGGTTTTAGACCTTGGGAATTTACCTATTAAGTTAGGTCTACCCATGTTCTTGAACCTACGTCGTTATTCAAAACCATTTTATGCCTGTTGTTATATCTATCCTTTTCATAGCAATCTTTGGTTCATTCCCTATTTTCTGCGAATCTATAATTTAGATTGAATCACGATTATACGAGCGGTGAGAATGCGATTTGGGACAAAATATGAACTTTACTAAAACGTAGTTCAACTTGGAAATTGGCATAAATTGGGAACATGTATTACGGCATGTTCATAGAAATGCAAATTGGATAAATTTGACATAAATTATAAGATGTGTAATTTGAATCTTGTATTGTGAACTAGAGTAATAAGTCTAGTTTGACATGAATTAGAATGTTAAATCAGAATTGGATTAGCTAATTTGGCTCGATAAGTATATTGGCATAAAATTGGCCATAATTGGGAGTAATTGTCAGGATTAGAAAAATCATGGTTAGTGACACTTCATTTGGTATGGTTTACATACCAAAAAAAAGAAGAAGCATAAACATGATATAGAGGGGAAAATGGGCCGTAAGAATAAATGTTGACAACTTACATTAAAAGAGTAATTAGGAACATATACCACTCTAGGTAGTGTGTCCTAGACTTGGGGGCATCGTTCGACAGGTAGCGTAATCCCTAGTTGAACTAGGTGGCAAAAACCCTGAACTCGAGAAGCGTTTAGCAGATAGCATAAACTCTAGTTAAATCTAGAAAGCACTTGATAGAAAACCCTGGATTTGATCTAGGTAATAAATAATAAATGAATGCCGGAAGGAAATGGAAAATACAGGGATTGGGATCACGTTATCGTTACTAGTTGGGACACTAGATAGGTGGTGCAGAGATATAGAAACTAGTATAACAAGGAAATAGCGAAGCAGCGAAAGTATTAGAGCGTATCCAGTTTATCTTAGCATATCTTGTGACTACCTTGTCTAATCTTGTTGACCCTATCGTCATGGTGTAATCTTGTATTCAGTTAATTCATGTTGTTTTGTTTTCCATGTTCACATGCTAGAAGTTACTGAACTTACTCAGGCTTTATGTCTGACTCTGTGTTTCTTTCGTCTTCTTTTCTTCCATTCCCCCCAGGTAGTAATGGAGGGAATAGTTTAGCTCAGGTTAAGTTGGACTGCCACTCTTTCCCAGCTTGAAGATTTGTCGAAGTTTGCCTGGATTCTCTTTTTAGATGCTATGGCTGGCTCTTGCTAAAATCGGGGAATATAAATGCTGTTTTTATGCTTCTTTATTTTGTAAGACAGATGATACTCTGATATTGTAAAGAAACCATTGTACAAACCATTTTATCAATAAAGCAAAGTTTTATTTTCTGCTGTTTAATTTCTGTCTGTCTTGTAATTTATCTGCACTTTTTACCCTAAATGCTCCACAGAACTTAGTGCATTCCCTTTGTGAGTGACACTAACGGACGTGGGGTGTTACAGGGATGGAATGTAACGATCCAGATTTTTAACCGTTTAATTTAATATTAAAATATGGTTTTTGATAATGGTTTGAAATTTAAATAGCTTGAACTGATATGCGAGCGTGGTGAATTTAAACATGTTCGGTATTTTCAGTTCGAATTTAATCAACTGGAAAATGACCATTCTACAAACGGCCTCCAAATTTGATGAAATTAGTTTTGTTAGGACAGTATCATCAAAAAATAGCTAGATTTATTTTTGTGGAATTTTTGGAATTAGTATGTGGCCCCAGTAAATTAAAATGTACATTTAAATTCAATATATATTGATTTTAATTTTAATTTTGATGAAAACTGATCGAAATGATCGAATTGGCATACAAAACATATCCCATTGTGTTCGAAATGGGGGTATTTAGCTAGAGGCAACAATCATTGGATTCAATTTGGAGTTAGTGACATTAAAAAGGTAATTTGCAAATTAAATAATATTATAAAATATATATATATATATTTAGATAAATCCAAAACCCTAGTTTCCTCTTTATTATCTATGCGTCGCCTTGTTTTTAAATTAATGGCAGAGGCAATGCGAACTATCTCCACATTCTGCGCAAATTCCCATCATCTCCGGCCAAAATCTCCAACGACAAACAGATTGAGGGCCATGTGTTCTACCTATCTAATGGAGATGATCATCTTTAGTTTACCAAATAGCGAGTTCTGGGGGCACAAATCCAGCGTGTTCGAAGTAGGTTTCCGGCGCCACCAGACCAGCGAGATCGCCACTTCTCCTGGCATAGGCGCGACTTTCTGAGGGCTTCGGGCACTTGCTGATCAGATTCCGACGCTTGGATAGTGGAGCGGCGAGTGGTCAACGATGGCGAGCAAATGGGTATTCTCGGTTCTGGGTAATAAACGAAGGCGACGGTTATCGGAGAGGGATTAAACCAATTATTTAGTTAATTATTTTATTTAATAACTTATTTAAATTATCAAATGTTTAAAATGTTGTAACTCGTTCAAACAACAATGAAATTTGGAGATTTGAAGTTCATTGGAACTGCAAAATTGAGATCTACAACATGGGACAGACTGGAACAGATTTGGAGCTACCTACAATTTTAGGAGGAGTGGAACCCGTTGTGAGATCTCCAAATTCAATTGAAGTGGAAAATATATATGTGATGTGAATAATATATATATATGCGAAGTGAATAATATATATATGTGATCTGAATAAAATATATATATGTGATGTAAATAAAATATATATCCGATGTAAATAAAATATTTATTTGCAATGTGAATATATATGTAACACCCCGGAAAAAGTCGATCTTGGTTATCCGATATACAACACATATCGAACATCCAAGGATCGAAAATACCTGTAGTTAATGAAAGAAATTAGAGGGTAAGGATAAATAAGATAGAAACTTAGAATAGAAGAAGAAGAAGAACATACAACATCAGAGTAAACACGAATCTCACAGCAAAATGAATAAATATATTCCATAACATAACTTCGAAATATAAATCTGTGCTTGAATATACATATCATTTCCAAAGTACAGCACTTACAACACAGCGGAAAAACCATAACTATATAATTTTGAAGCCTCCTGCTCCAGCTCTTAAAGTATCTGTAAATCCCGACTATTTGACTGCCCGTACAAAATTGGGCACCCAAGAGTTTAGTGAAAATAAAACAAAATAAACTCTGTGTCAGTCATGTGACTGGTGTGAGTAAACTCAAATCGTTTGTTTAACTTTAAAAATCCTTTCAAAAGAAAGAATAATCGTAAAACCGATCCACACATAAACATGGATGGTTTTTACCTTACGATAACCCAAATCATTTGTAAAACAATAATATTTTGATATTATAATAATGTCTAACACAAGTAATATCAGTCTAGTAGAAATGCTTGCATCTAACGTTCTACATATATAATATACAATCAAAACCGCGGGCTCTTATTTGGCGAATGGATTCCAACTATGACAAGGTATGGATCCACCTTGCGCTCAGTGTACTCTAGAAGCGATACACTGGAGTTCAACAAGAACATCTTGCAACTCGGCCACACATGACCGACCACTCATTTCGCTTGAGTGTATTGAATATATTGCCACCCTTTGGTTAGTATTCCAACATAACCGTTCCCGGGAGATACAGAATTGAAAGAAGTAACAAATATGAATATTCTCTAGATGGTGACAATATACCCTAATTGGTTGCGAACCACTTAGCCATGCTGCCTGCCCGATTTCTGTCATTTCCCAGTTGATGAGGCTCAAGGTCAAAACGTATCTTTTAACAGATCACTCCTCCATTTACTTCGAATGCCACATCGTCATACCCGTCAAATCACAAATTGATTTCCCAAAAAATACCACGGGTATAAGCTAAGAGAAACGAATTCCTCCGCCACCAACGCAAATACGTTTGAAATGATCAACTTACGTGATCTACCAGATATACTCTGTCAAACATTTGTCCATTCAAGTTGTCCTGGGACTGGACAAACCGAAGGCACTATTCCGTACACCCATCCTAGGCAATCTCTACCTAGGACTTATACAACAGCCCTTGCACTTTACTCCTTCTTCAATTTGTCTTTGATCTATTTGATTTGAAATGCTAACGCCCATACGGAGTGGTTCTTTGGATAAGAATCCAACCGGTCTCTCCGTATTGACAACGGAAAAATGGTCAAAACTTTGATAGTCTATGATTTAACTATCAAAGAAAAACACATGCGCAAACAACGATATTATTTCCAAATGGAAATTTTATCGATCAATCATAATTTAACATTTATCTCTTTAGTTCATTAATTTACTTATCTCCTGTTTCCATATATTCTAAATTCTGATTTTTCTATTATCAGAAAACATTTCTGATTCTTATTTGGAAAACATTTCCAAAACCCCTTCACTAGATTTAAACTGATGTTTAAATCAAACATTGCCATGCCAACTCAAACCATTTTACTCATTAACTAAATTCACTTGACCATCATTCACTATCAAACATTGCCATTCCTTAGTTAAGAAGGAAGTCAATCAAGTTGGGGTATAATTACCTCTCAGACCTTAACTGAACAACGTTTTAACTTCGAAATAGTCAAAGTTTATCTTTTAAATCTTTAACAAACTTCCTTACGTAACTCTCTTTCAAATAAATCTCTATTCGATAACTCTATTCAATTAACACTATTCGATTAACTCTAATCGATTTACTCTTATCAGTTAGCTCTATTTGATTAACTCAATTCTGTTAACTCTATTTGATTAACTCTATTGTACTAACTTTATTTGATTAACTTTATTGGATTAACTCTATTTGATTAACTCTATTCAATTAACTCTAACTAATTTATAAACTATATTCGATTAACTCCTTTCGAATAACTAATATTTGATTAACTCCTTTCGAATAACTAATATTCGATAACTCCTTTCGAATAACTAATATTCGATAACTCCTTTCGAATAACTAATATTAGATAACTCCTTTCGAGTAAGTAATATTCGATAACTCCTTTCGAATAACTAATATTCGATAACTCCTTTCAAATAACTAATATTCGACAACTCCTTTCGAATAACTAATATTCGACAACTCCTTTCGAATAACTAGTATTCGACAAACCCTTTCGAATAACTAATATTCGATAACTCCTTTCGAATAACTAATATTCGACAACTCCTTTTGAATAACTAATATTCGACAACTCTTTTCGAATAGCTAATATTCGATAATTTCTTTCTCTATTCGAATAAACTATATTCGATTAATTCTCTTATTCGAATAACCTTATTCGATAACTCTTTCTTCAAATAAACTATATTCGAATAACTCTAATCTAACTAACTCTAATTCAATAAACTCTATTTGAATAACAAATATTCGACTAACTCTTGTTCGATTAACTCTATTCGAATAACTCTAGTTCGATTTAACTCTAACTGGTTAACTCTAACTCTAATCAATTAACTCTAACTCTAATGGATTAACTCTAACTCTAATCGATTAACTACTCTAACTCTAATCAATTAACTCTAACTCTAATGGATTAACTCTAACTCTAATCGATTAACTCCTCTAACTCATTTTGATTAACACATTTTGATTAACTCCTTTGATTAACTCTACGTCCATATTCAGTTTCAAATATCGATGTTGAAATCGATTCTTACTTCTCTATATAAGCCCTGACTTATATATTCTATTTATCCAATGATAAATATTTTATTTAATTTATAAAATATTGTTTATAGATTAATATTCTCAATCTATTGGTTACAACAAATTCTATTTATAATCTTTGTTTTAAATCCATATCATGTTATACCCATGTGCGAAGTACGGGTCTAAACTTTCCTGATGTAAATTTCTATTCATTTGCCAAATATTTCCTTATATGACATTCTTTTCATTTACCAATAAATCCCTTCTGTAACTCTATTTATTTTCTAAATTATTATTTCCTTTTTATAACTCTATTTATTTTTCTAAATAAAATTTCCTTTTTAATTCTATTTGTAAATGTTTTACAAATGTCTCCTTTTTAAATCTATTTGTAAATGGTTTACAAATACTCCCTTTTCGATTCCATATATTTATTTTCTAAATAAATATTTCTTTTCCAATTTGTTTCACAATATTTTCATTTTATATTTGTTTCACAAATATTTTCCTTTTATAACTTATCCTTCGATTTTATAATTATTTTCTTTTAAGAAAATCCTTTTCCTTTTATATAGAAAATCCATTGATTTCATAGGAAACCCCTTTTTGTTTTCCAACTATTTCTGTTTCTATTTGTTTTACAAATATATTTTTTTCTATTCTATTTATTTCTAAATAAATCCTTTTATAATATCCTTTGATGTTATAAATATTCTTTTTACAAAATCCTTTTATTTTATAAACATTTCATTTTCAATATACATTTTTTGAAAATTCCTTTTTATCATTCTGGTATTTCTTATGATATTTAACATACCATATAACAATGATAAATATTATCCAAACACACATAATCTAAAACATATTACATATCACATCATATATCACAATATACGAATAACAGTAAAATAAATGTTGAGGAATCCAGTTGGATCCCTCCAACCTGTTTCCCTGCATCCACACATGTTACACAATATAATTCACATTAGTTTCATTTCAATATGAAATATTTCTGCTAAACAGAATCAATATTGGATTAATGATTTACATATATATATATCGTTATCTATAATTTCAAGCAATACATAAGCAATTCAACCAAACAATTAACACACATCGATCAACAGATAGTTATCAGTTCTAAGAATATGTTATAAAAATATAATTGTTCAGAGTTGGTGAGTTTTACTCACATTGCACTGTTATCGTTAAAAACGATTAACTGTCTTTGATTCAGAAGGACAATTTATTTCGCTACAAATTGTAATGAGCTCCAATTCACTACCAGTCATTTCCATTGTGTTGCTCCCGTCCATACGATCCCAACGGATCTTGTTTCGCTGAATTTCGATTCCGTATGGATAAGATACGACAAAATAAAGTTAATGCACAGTTTAAATCTAATTTAAACTTAAATATTAACTCCATTGGGCCTCGCCCCTTTAATTCCTTGGCCCAGCCTGTTTTAAATACTGTAACGACACGGATTTCGCCCGGACCTAATCGATCGCTAAACCGACCAAGACCGTTCGAATCCCGCATACGCTAACTTTGGGTATACAACACATCAGAACAAATAACAGAAGACTTCAATAAACATCATAATAATGTTACATCAGAGTACAGAATATCAGAGTATATCGAAATATAATACACAGCGGAAGATAAATTTACATAAATGTAAAACAGTGCACAGCGGAAATATAAACTACACAGCGGAAGACTGTAAATGTCTGGACACAGCTTAAAGCTTCAATCCAGAATCCTGCTCAAAACATCTGCAAAATAAAACTACTCGACTGCCCGTGTGGAAAATAGGGGCACCCGAGTTCGCAAGGGAAAAGCAAACTACAGGTCAGTCATGGGACTGGTGTGAGAACTCAAAAACAGTTGTTAACTTTGTTCAAAAATAAGGCAAATCACGGGACCACGCCACTTTCGCGGAACGGGTTTACCCCCATGAAAGCCAGTGTATAAACAACAATCAATATAGATATATGGATCTACTATGCATCAATCAACATGCAATATCCCAATCTACCCATTTAGATTAATCACCACACTTAGATTTTCCAAATCCAATTCAATTTACAGAAATTATTCCTTTGGATTTTATTCCCGATTTCTTATTTCAAATCATTTGAAATACATATCTAACTTTCTATATCAAAGTAGATTTCACTTCGGGATCTCAAATCAAATCATTTGGAAATATGAATTCCAAAACATAACAATGCATACAAACAAGTATGCAACCAAATATCGTGCTCCCCATCGACAAGGCAAAGGGTACGCACCTCGCAACTCGATATATATATGTGCACCTACCCCACATAGGAGTAGGCTACACCGACGATGCACCTCCCACTCAGGAGAGCATACACCGCCCTCTCACCCATACTTTTAGTCTCAGGGTTACCCGAATCTTTAGTCACATACTAAATCATTTCATATCCCGAAGTAGGGAAAATCATTTCACAACATAATAATCACAATGTAACATATAATACATTTCTAAATCACTTTAGAAATCATCGGGTTTTGGGCCTCGAAATCCTTTCTGTTTTATAAAACATTTTTATAAAACATTCCCTGTCCAAAATCGGGAATACATTTCTTTTCCCTTAAGAAAAATATCATTTCACAATCATTCGTTAAATTTGAAATGAACACAACATCGCTAAACACCTTATCGTCAAATCGTGAAGTGTTTCACAAGGCGTTAGCACACAGATATTTTCAACCCAACCCAATGCTAAATGTAAAAGCATATTCTGCTCATAAACTGGTCGAGCACAATCCAAACCATCAATCAATCAAATTTAACATACGCCTCATTCCAATTCATTAGTCACTAACCGTAAATTAATCAAGAGAATAATTCCCCAAATATTAACCCCGAAGGCCGAAACCAACATCAGATCAATATCCAGAAAACCATTCTGCTTGGCTAACCGACAGTTAGTTTCTAAATTTCACGTTCAAATCTAATTAAAGATTTAACTATCGCCTGGAGCAAAACTGGTGATACTCCATTCTCGATCTTTTCAATCTAATTAAAGATTCATTAAAACTCCACTTAGTTTTAATCTGTGACTGGGTTAAAGAATCAGTGTCATCTAAAAACACGGTTCGCGATAAACCCAAAGTCACATTCCATTAATTATCGGGTTAAAGAACGAGTGTTATTTAAAACACTGTTCACGATAAACCCAAAAATCAATATCAATTCAATTCCAATTAAATATTATTTAATTGGTACACTTCATTAAATCTAAATAAAAAGATTTAATCTTTTCTCAACTGGGTTCAAGAACAGTGTTAGTGAAGACACCATTCACGACAAACCCAAATCACATTCGATATTCAATACAAGGCTCTGAATAGAAAATATATCGGCTTATATTCAATATCGAGTTCTACGACTAACAGATGTCGTATGGGAAATAACGATATATATATATATATATCTTTCAAATTTCCCTTTTCAATCTAATTAAAGATTCATTAAAACTCCACTTAGTTTTAATCTGTGACTGGGTTAAAGAATCAGTGTCATCTAAAAACACGGTTCGCGATAAACCCAAAGTCACATTCCATTAATTATCGGGTTAAAGAACGAGTGTTATTTAAAACACTGTTCACGATAAACCCAAAAATCAATATCAATTCAATTCCAATTAAATATTATTTAATTGGTACACTTCATTAAATCTAAATAAAAAGATTTAATCTTTTCTCAACTGGGTTCAAGAACAGTGTTGAAGACACCATTCACGACAAACCCAAATCACATTCGATATTCAATACAAGGCTCTGAATAGAAAATATATCGGCTTATATTCAATATCGAGTTCTACGACTAACAGATGTCGTATGGGAAATAACGATATATATATATATATCTTTCAAATTTCCATAACAACACCTGTATAATCACGAATCCCAACATCGAAATATTCCGAATACAATTTCGATTCAAATCCACTCCAATGCAATCATTGGAATTTTGGTTATTTTTAAAACCCTTTTCGAATTCAATTTATTTATTTAAAAATAAATAGAATTATAATCCTAGTTCAAAACTAGTTCATTTCGATAAAAATCTATTTTTATCTTTTCAAATATGGAGTTTTTCATCCCAATTCTTCCCAAATCATTTCTTATGATTTTACACAAATTATTACTATTTTTAATAATTTTATCAAGGCCTGTACGGTCGATTTCCATCAATGGCCATCGAACTGCACTTACAGCGACCTTTTCCGAATTTGATTTGGACGTATCTCCAAATCCAACCGTTAGATTTCAAATTTCTAATATTCCTTAGAAAGCTCTTTTCGATACGAACCCAACGGTTCTGATTTCAGGAGAATCCGACGGTCGGATCTCCCGTAATGTCCGTTCGAAGTCAATGGTCGAAATTCGCGAACTGCCGCAGCGCGGCGCGTTCTATTCAGGCCATTTATTATATATATAATATATATAATATATATTTCGTCGATTTCTATTTAAAACGAATTATATAAATAGTTTTGAATTCGTTTCAAAAACATTTTCAACTTCCTTTTCAATTCAAATCACAATTGAATTCTTCTTTATAGATTCGTTTTAAAATTCATTTCTATTCAATTCAAATTTCAATTCAATTCGAATTCGTTTTCAATTCAATTCATTTCGAATTCATTTTCTATTCAATTCAATTCGAATTCGTTTTCTATTCAATTCAATTCGAATTCGTTTTCTATTCAATTCAATTCGAATTCGTTTTCTATTTAATTCAATTTTCAATTCAATTCAATTCGAATTCGTTTTCTATTCAGTTCAATTCGAATATTTCATATACATCGTTTTCAATTCGAATATTTCATATACATCGTTTTCAATTCATATATATATTTCATATACATCGTTTTCAATTCATATATATATTTCATATACATCGTTTTCAATTCATATATATATTTCATATACATCGTTTTCAATTCATATATATATATATATATATATATATATTCACCTTTCACTATATACGATATTTTCATTTTCAATACATACGATATATTCATTTTTCAATATATACGATATATTCATTTTCAATATATTCGATACTTTCACTTTCAATATATTCAATATTTTCACTTTCAATATATTCGATATTTTCACTTTCAATATATTCAATATTTTCACTTTCAATATATTCAATATTTTCACTTTCGATATATTCGATATTTTCACTTTCAATATATATATCGTTTTCACTTCATATATATATATATATCGTTTTCAATTCGAATATTTCATATACATTGTTTTCATTTCATACATATATATATATCGTTTTCAATTCGAATATTTCATATACATTGTTTTCAATTCGAATATTTTCACTTTCAATATATTCGATATTTTCACTTTCAATATATTCGATATTCACTTCGCTATATATATATATAAATTTCACTCTTCATATATATGTTATTTCACTTCGCTATATATATAAATTTCACCCTTCATATATATGTTATTTCACTTCGCTATATATATAAATTTCACTCTTCATATATATGTTATTTCACTTCGCTATATATATAAATTTCACTTTTCATATATATGTTATTTCACTTCGCTATCAATCAATTTTCACAACAATTTCAACCAATAAATATCGTCCATGGTTTGTGGACGAGGGGCGTATATATATATATATATAGATATTTATATATAGCAATTCACTTCCACTTTCAACACATATATATAAAATTTTAAAAAGAAATTGAAGAGTGAGAAATCCTCACCAATAGCTATCCACTCACACGATTCTTCCTTAATAGAAATCTTCGCCTTTTGTCGCTTTCACCCGTATTCTCTGCATATGTAAAAATAGAATTTTTACTACGCTATTCAATATATAAAAATATGATTTTTGTTTTTGCTTTCACATATAAAAAACATGATTTTTACTTTTGCTTTCACATATAAAAATATGATTTTTACTTCTGCAAGTTTAAATCTTTTTCTACCAAAAGATTAAACCTTTTTCCTATTTTAAAGTTCAAAATAAAATCAGTTTTTCTCTTTTATAAAAATGCAGTTTTTGAATCTTTTAAAAATTCAGTTTTTACTTTTTTTTTTTTAAAACAAAACAGTTTTATACTTTTAAAAATATCAGTTTTATACCTATAAAAATATTTCAGTTTTTATTTTTTTATAAAATTCAGTTTTATAATACTTTTAAAATTTTCAGTTTTTATTTCTTTAAAAATTTCAGTTTTTAATTCTTTTATAAAAATCTGTTTTATACTTTTAAAAATTCCCAGTTTTAAAAATGCTTTTAAAAATTCCCAGTTTTAAAAATGCTTTTAAAAATTCCCAGTTTTAAAAATGCTTTTAAAAATTCCCAGTTTTAAAAATGCTTTTAAAAATTCCCAGTTTTAAAAATGCTTTTAAAAATTCCCAGTTTTAAAAATGCTTTTAAAAATTCCCAGTTTTATTCTTTGTAAAAAAAATCGAAATTTTTATATTAAAAATAAAAATGAAATAAAATAAATAACGCACCTGCAAAGGGGAGGGGGGGGGGGGGGCGACTCGTCTTCGTCGGCGGCGAGGCGGCGACTGGGGGTTCGAACGATGGCAGGAGGCGCTGGCTTCCAGGCTCGTCACTGGTTCGACGAACGGGGGAGGCAGGCGTCGATGTCTTCGCGAGGGCTCGAGGACTTCAAGGGGGGGGGGGGCGCGGCGATGCTTCGATCGATGGAGGGGGGGAAGAACAGGTCTTCGTCGGCGTCGAGACGGGGGGCGTCGCGATTGATTTCTAGGGTTTCTTTTTTTTTTTTTTTTTTTTTTCTCTGAAATCGTTTAAATGAATCGGGGGGGGGGGGGGGCCAGAAAGGATATAAGGGAGGGAAGTGATTTTTTTTTTTTTTTTTTTTTATTTTTTTTATTTAATTATTTAATTTAGCAAAATGGTTGACTTTCACGTACGACTTCGAAACGAGGCCCACCGCCTGTCGCCCATAGCGTTTCACCCCCATTCCGAACACAATGGGATATGTATCGCAAGCTGATTTGATCGTTACAATCAGTTTCCGTTTGAATTTACATTTAAATCACTATATTGAATTTTAAACGCACATTTCAAATTACCGGGGTCACATACTAACTAGAAAAATTCCAGAAAAATATTTTCTAGCTTCGTATTGACGATACGGTCCTAACAAAACTAGTTTCGTCAAATTCTGAGACCGTTTGAAAAATGGCCAATTTCCAGTCGATTAAAATCAACAGAAACTGGTCAAACGCGTTTTCTTTTGCCACGCTCACATATTGATTCTAAAAATTATGAAATTTGCAACCTAGCAATAACCTGACACTGCGGATCTAACAAAAGTGGTTTCGTCGAAATCCGAGGTCATTTGCAACATGTCCATTTTTAAGGGCCTGAATTCCATAGCGACTATTCAGTATTTTCAACTGGACATATCTTCTGATTCCCGCTATCAAATTTCGATTGGTCGGATTCGTTAGAAAGATATAGTTATACAGATTCAAATATTTCTTGTTTCGTTCAATTCTGACTTATATTGAATTCTGTATATTCATTTGAAATTAGAAATCGAATTTTCGAACTACCGCACTATTTTCAATTCTATATATAATTATATTTAATTATATTGGTTTTCAAATGTCGATTCAACTCAGTTTTCATCGCCATTACTTAAAATTCTTATTTTAAATATTTAAAATCCATTATTTTAGCCAATTTAAAATTTTAAACTGGCCCAGATTTTCTGGGTTGTTACAATCTCCCCCACTTAAAACTTTTCGTCCCCGAAAAGGAACAAAGTCGAAAGTGGTTTGATTATTCAGCTCTACGACCGATCAGGCTTCCATTCTCCAACTCTTTAGTTTCTGAGAATTTTCAAATTTTCAAAAATTTGGCTAACACCCTAAATTTTTGAAAAATTTCGCCATAACCTCCCCTGCACCGGGAGCATCGGGGAATTTCAAATAGCTTCCCCGGTCCTTCAGATCTCAAAAAGAAAAAGAAAAAGCCAAGCGGCTAGCCAATAGGCTCACAAAATCATCATCACCCAAACAAAACAGGAAATTATGTAGTAAACATGTACCTATTTGTCGGGCAAACAAATTTTATTCTCTGGCTCTAGCCTCCTTGCTATGACCTGTTCAATGATATATATGTATATGCAAGCAAATGCGACCAATTTTCAATACCGTTCAATATTTGATACCCTTAGGCATTATGATTCAAAATTATCAAACAATTAAACAAACAACACAAACATCAATCAATTAATTGATTATATTTTCAAATATATAATTTTATATATTTAAAATCATATTTTCTAAAATCAGATTATATATATAATCACAGATACGTTATTTATAAACAAATAACTCTCGACTCATTCTGGGGCATTTCTAACCCCATCTCTAACGAGTCACTCATTCTAGAATGCTACTGATTCTATCTCTAATGAGGATTCTTTTATAGGACATTACTAATCCTACCTCTGATGAGTCTTTTGTTCAGTTCTAACGAGTTGTACCCCAAAGATTTGAGTTTAACCAAAGCTCTGATACCACGTTGTAACGACACGGATTTCGCCCGGACCTAATCGATCGCTAAACCGACCAAGACCGTTCGAATCCCGCATACGCTAACTTTGGGTATACAACACATCAGAACAAATAACAGAAGACTTCAATAAACATCATAATAATGTTACATCAGAGTACAGAATATCAGAGTATATCGAAATATAATACACAGCGGAAGATAAATTTACATAAATGTAAAACAGTGCACAGCGGAAATATAAACTACACAGCGGAAGACTGTAAATGTCTGGACATAGCTTAAAGCTTCAATCCAGAATCCTGCTCAAAACATCTGCAAAATAAAACTACTCGACTGCCCGTGTGGAAAATAGGGGCACCCGAGTTCGCAAGGGAAAAGCAAACTACAGGTCAGTCATGGGACTGGTGTGAGAACTCAAAAACAGTTGTTAACTTTGTTCAAAAATAAGGCAAATCACGGGACCACGCCACTTTCGCGGAACGGGTTTACCCCCATGAAAGCCAGTGTATAAACAACAATCAATATAGATATATGGATCTACTATGCATCAATCAACATGCAATATCCCAATCTACCCATTTAGATTAATCACCACACTTAGATTTTCCAAATCCAATTCAATTTACAGAAATTATTCCTTTGGATTTTATTCCCGATTTCTTATTTCAAATCATTTGAAATACATATCTAACTTTCTATATCAAAGTAGATTTCACTTCGGGATCTCAAATCAAATCATTTGGAAATATGAATTCCAAAACATAACAATGCATACAAACAAGTATGCAACCAAATATCGTGCTCCCCATCGACAAGGCAAAGGGTACGCACCTCGCAACTCGATATATATATGTGCACCTACCCCACATAGGAGTAGGCTACACCGACGATGCACCTCCCACTCAGGAGAGCATACACCGCCCTCTCACCCATACTTTTAGTCTCAGGGTTACCCGAATCTTTAGTCACATACTAAATCATTTCATATCCCGAAGTAGGGAAAATCATTTCACAACATAATAATCACAATGTAACATATAATACATTTCTAAATCACTTTAGAAATCATCGGGTTTTGGGCCTCGAAATCCTTTCTGTTTTATAAAACATTTTTATAAAACATTCCCTGTCCAAAATCGGGAATACATTTCTTTTCCCTTAAGAAAAATATCATTTCACAATCATTCGTTAAATTTGAAATGAACACAACATCGCTAAACACCTTATCGTCAAATCGTGAAGTGTTTCACAAGGCGTTAGCACACAGATATTTTCAACCCAACCCAATGCTAAATGTAAAAGCATATTCTGCTCATAAACTGGTCGAGCACAATCCAAACCATCAATCAATCAAATTTAACATACGCCTCATTCCAATTCATTAGTCACTAACCGTAAATTAATCAAGAGAATAATTCCCCAAATATTAACCCCGAAGGCCGAAACCAACATCAGATCAATATCCAGAAAACCATTCTGCTTGGCTAACCGACAGTTAGTTTCTAAATTTCACGTTTAAATCTAATTAAAGATTTAACTATCGCCTGGAGCAAAACTGGTGATACTCCATTCTCGATCTTTTCAATCTAATTAAAGATTCATTAAAACTCCACTTAGTTTTAATCTGTGACTGGGTTAAAGAATCAGTGTCATCTAAAAACACGGTTCGCGATAAACCCAAAGTCACATTCCATTAATTATCGGGTTAAAGAACGAGTGTTATTTAAAACACTGTTCACGATAAACCCAAAAATCAATATCAATTCAATTCCAATTAAATATTATTTAATTGGTACACTTCATTAAATCTAAATAAAAAGATTTAATCTTTTCTCAACTGGGTTCAAGAACAGTGTTAGTGAAGACACCATTCACGACAAACCCAAATCACATTCGATATTCAATACAAGGCTCTGAATAGAAAATATATCGGCTTATATTCAATATCGAGTTCTACGACTAACAGATGTCGTATGGGAAATAACGATATATATATATATATCTTTCAAATTTCCCTTTTCAATCTAATTAAAGATTCATTAAAACTCCACTTAGTTTTAATCTGTGACTGGGTTAAAGAATCAGTGTCATCTAAAAACACGGTTCGCGATAAACCCAAAGTCACATTCCATTAATTATCGGGTTAAAGAACGAGTGTTATTTAAAACACTGTTCACGATAAACCCAAAAATCAATATCAATTCAATTCCAATTAAATATTATTTAATTGGTACACTTCATTAAATCTAAATAAAAAGATTTAATCTTTTCTCAACTGGGTTCAAGAACAGTGTTAGTGAAGACACCATTCACGACAAACCCAAATCACATTCGATATTCAATACAAGGCTCTGAATAGAAAATATATCGGCTTATATTCAATATCGAGTTCTACGACTAACAGATGTCGTATGGGAAATAACGATATATATATATATCTTTCAAATTTCCATAACAACACCTGTATAATCACGAATCCCAACATCGAAATATTCCGAATACAATTTCGATTCAAATCCACTCCAATGCAATCATTGGAATTTTGGTTATTTTTAAAACCCTTTTCGAATTCAATTTATTTATTTAAAAATAAATAGAATTATAATCCTAGTTCAAAACTAGTTCATTTCGATAAAAATCTATTTTTATCTTTTCAAATATGGAGTTTTTCATCCCAATTCTTCCCAAATCATTTCTTATGATTTTACACAAATTAATACTATTTTTAATAATTTTATCAAGGCCTGTACGGTCGATTTCCATCAATGGCCATCGAACTGCACTTACAGCGACCTTTTCCGAATTTGATTTGGACGTATCTCCAAATCCAACCGTTAGATTTCAAATTTCTAATATTCCTTAGAAAGCTCTTTTCGATACGAACCCAACGGTTCTGATTTCAGGAGAATCCGACGGTCGGATCTCCCGTAATGTCCGTTCGAAGTCAATGGTCGAAATTCGCGAACTGCCGCAGCGCGGCGCGTTCTATTCAGGCCATTTATTATATATATAATATATATAATATATATTTCGTCGATTTCTATTTAAAACGAATTATATAAATAGTTTTGAATTCGTTTCAAAAACATTTTCAACTTCCTTTTCAATTCAAATCACAATTGAATTCTTCTTTATAGATTCGTTTTAAAATTCATTTCTATTCAATTCAAATTTCAATTCAATTCGAATTCGTTTTCAATTCAATTCATTTCGAATTCATTTTCTATTCAATTCAATTCGAATTCGTTTTCTATTCAATTCAATTCGAATTCGTTTTCTATTCAATTCAATTCGAATTCGTTTTCTATTTAATTCAATTTTCAATTCAATTCAATTCGAATTCGTTTTCTATTCAGTTCAATTCGAATATTTCATATACATCGTTTTCAATTCGAATATTTCATATACATCGTTTTCAATTCATATATATATTTCATATACATCGTTTTCAATTCATATATATATTTCATATACATCGTTTTCAATTCATATATATATTTCATATACATCGTTTTCAATTCATATATATATATATATATATATATATATATATATATATATATTCACCTTTCACTATATACGATATTTTCATTTTCAATACATACGATATATTCATTTTTCAATATATACGATATATTCATTTTCAATATATTCGATACTTTCACTTTCAATATATTCAATATTTTCACTTTCAATATATTCGATATTTTCACTTTCAATATATTCAATATTTTCACTTTCAATATATTCAATATTTTCACTTTCGATATATTCGATATTTTCACTTTCAATATATATATCGTTTTCACTTCATATATATATATATATCGTTTTCAATTCGAATATTTCATATACATTGTTTTCATTTCATACATATATATATATCGTTTTCAATTCGAATATTTCATATACATTGTTTTCAATTCGAATATTTTCACTTTCAATATATTCGATATTTTCACTTTCAATATATTCGATATTCACTTCGCTATATATATATATAAATTTCACTCTTCATATATATGTTATTTCACTTCGCTATATATATAAATTTCACCCTTCATATATATGTTATTTCACTTCGCTATATATATAAATTTCACTCTTCATATATATGTTATTTCACTTCGCTATATATATAAATTTCACTTTTCATATATATGTTATTTCACTTCGCTATCAATCAATTTTCACAACAATTTCAACCAATAAATATCGTCCATGGTTTGTGGACGAGGGGCGTATATATATATATATAGATATTTATATATAGCAATTCACTTCCACTTTCAACACATATATATAAAATTTTAAAAAGAAATTGAAGAGTGAGAAATCCTCACCAATAGCTATCCACTCACACGATTCTTCCTTAATAGAAATCTTCGCCTTTTGTCGCTTTCACCCGTATTCTCTGCATATGTAAAAATAGAATTTTTACTACGCTATTCAATATATAAAAATATGATTTTTGTTTTTGCTTTCACATATAAAAAACATGATTTTTACTTTTGCTTTCACATATAAAAATATGATTTTTACTTCTGCAAGTTTAAATCTTTTTCTACCAAAAGATTAAACCTTTTTCCTATTTTAAAGTTCAAAATAAAATCAGTTTTTCTCTTTTATAAAAATGCAGTTTTTGAATCTTTTAAAAATTCAGTTTTTACTTTTTTTTTTTAAAACAAAACAGTTTTATACTTTTAAAAATATCAGTTTTATACCTATAAAAATATTTCAGTTTTTATTTTTTTATAAAATTCAGTTTTATAATACTTTTAAAATTTTCAGTTTTTATTTCTTTAAAAATTTCAGTTTTTAATTCTTTTATAAAAATCTGTTTTATACTTTTAAAAATTCCCAGTTTTAAAAATGCTTTTAAAAATTCCCAGTTTTAAAAATGCTTTTAAAAATTCCCAGTTTTAAAAATGCTTTTAAAAATTCCCAGTTTTAAAAATGCTTTTAAAAATTCCCAGTTTTAAAAATGCTTTTAAAAATTCCCAGTTTTAAAAATGCTTTTAAAAATTCCCAGTTTTATTCTTTGTAAAAAAAATCGAAATTTTTATATTAAAAATAAAAATGAAATAAAATAAATAACGCACCTGCAAAGGGGAGGGGGGGGGGGGGGACTCGTCTTCGTCGGCGGCGAGGCGGCGACTGGGGGTTCGAACGATGGCAGGAGGCGCTGGCTTCCAGGCTCGTCACTGGTTCGACGAACGGGGGAGGCAGGCGTCGATGTCTTCGCGAGGGCTCGAGGACTTCAAGGGGGGGCGCGGCGATGCTTCGATCGATGGAGGGGGGGAAGAACAGGTCTTCGTCGGCGTCGAGACGGGGGGCGTCGCGATTGATTTCTAGGGTTTCTTTTTTTTTTTTTTTTTTTTTCCTCTGAAATCGTTTAAATGAATCGGGGGGGGGGGGGGCCAGAAAGGATATAAGGGAGGGAAGTGATTTTTTTTTTTTATTTAATTATTTAATTTAGCAAAATGGTTGACTTTCACGTACGACTTCGAAACGAGGCCCACCGCCTGTCGCCCATAGCGTTTCACCCCCATTCCGAACACAATGGGATATGTATCGCAAGCTGATTTGATCGTTACAATCAGTTTCCGTTTGAATTTACATTTAAATCACTATATTGAATTTTAAACGCACATTTCAAATTACCGGGGTCACATACTAACTAGAAAAATTCCAGAAAAATATTTTCTAGCTTCGTATTGACGATACGGTCCTAACCAAACTAGTTTCGTCAAATTCTGAGACCGTTTGAAAAATGGCCAATTTCCAGTCGATTAAAATCAACAGAAACTGGTCAAACGCGTTTTCTTTTGCCACGCTCACATATTGATTCTAAAAATTATGAAATTTGCAACCTAGCAATAACCTGACACTGCGGATCTAACAAAAGTGGTTTCGTCGAAATCCGAGGTCATTTGCAACATGTCCATTTTTAAGGGCCTGAATTCCATAGCGACTATTCAGTATTTTCAACTGGACATATCTTCTGATTCCCGCTATCAAATTTCGATTGGTCGGATTCGTTAGAAAGATATAGTTATACAGATTCAAATATTTCTTGTTTCGTTCAATTCTGACTTATATTGAATTCTGTATATTCATTTGAAATTAGAAATCGAATTTTCGAACTACCGCACTATTTTCAATTCTATATATAATTATATTTAATTATATTGGTTTTCAAATGTCGATTCAACTCAGTTTTCATCGCCATTACTTAAAATTCTTATTTTAAATATTTAAAATCCATTATTTTAGCCAATTTAAAATTTTAAACTGGCCCAGATTTTCTGGGTTGTTACAAATACCCAACCCGACAATCCATCTTCTACTTCCTGGAAACCAGTCGCGACTTTTTCTTCTCCTCCTCGAACATGGCTTCAACATTTTCAGGTCAACGTCGGCGACGCCATCGTACGCCAGACCGCCCTTACTCGCCATCATCGACGCGCCCCATTTCCAGCTCCTCACTGACACAACGACCCTCTTCCAAATCGATGCCTGGATTGCTAAATCCCTTCTGAAACGCTGCGACTTCAAATAGCAGAATCCATTGCCTCGCTCCACTTAAGGCATCGCACCACCACCGATCAGTGCGCCTGACCCCGACCTCCCACTTCCCTTCAGCCATTACTTCCCTCGTCGCTTCTGCCTTTGATAAAACTGTGCCCCAGCGTTGACTGCTCAACCTAGGAGCATCAAAAACAGAAATCGCACCCAACAATCTTAGCATAGGAATAAAGAGGATGACAAAAGGATTGCAAATATACTTGTTTTAGGATTTATAGAAATTTACTTGGATTTCTCTTGATTTTTGAACTTGCGATTTTTGTTGAGAGGAAACAGAAAAGTAACGGTGGATTTTGTGTTGACAAGAGAGTGAATTTTTGAAATTAGGTTTAACATAGGATGGGTATTTATAGAGATTTTAGATATTTTTTTTCCGAATATTATATTAAATTATAATCAACTGCTGTTTTTATATGTCCTTTAAAATTCCTGTAATCACATATGACCTCCAAAAATCATGAAACTGGACATGCAGCTGCAATTCGACATTACGGACCCAACGAAACTGGTTTGTCGAATTCCGACTCCGTTTGCTCACATAGCATAAGGTCAAATTATCGACTGTATTTCACATTAAAATCCCATACGACCACATACCGACGTCAAAAATCACGAAACTTGACATCTAGCAATAATTTAACATTGCGGATCAAACAAAATTAGTTTCATCGAAAACAGAAGTCATATGAAAAACTGGATATTTTTAAAGCTCTAAATAACCCATTTAAATATATAAATATATTTAAAAATAATTAAATTAAATATTTAAAAATAAATATTATCGTATGTATTCACAGTAGAATATCATATAGCTCCAATGGGATTTATAACTTGGTATTTCAAAATTCCCAGTTATATCGATATTCGATTTATATTATAAAATCCTTTTATAATATAAATATATATTTATAAATTTCAAAGGAATTCCATAACGACTTTTCTAAAATTTGATTTGGACATAAATCAAAATCTACACAATGAAATCCCGATTTTTCTCTTCCAATAGAAAATTATACTTCACTAACTCCGAACGTTTCTTGTTTCACAGAAATCCAATTTAAAACAAATTCTTATTTTCAATTGAAGTTCGAATTGCCAAATAGCGAACTACCGCGCCATTTGGAGCTCGATTTTAATTATAATATAATTATACGTTCAAACTGTCGTTCAAATAATATATTCATTATTCTAATTCAATTCTAAGCTGAATTAAATATTTTAAATTGTCCAGTTCACAATATATTGTCAATTCACTATTTCTGACTATTTCAGAAACTAAATATATTATTCTATTATTTAATTTAATTAAATATTCAATATAATTTAATTAAACAACCATTTTCACTATTTAAATAAATAAATAATTTAATTATTATCTGTATAAATATGGGTTGTTACAATATATATATATATATATGTAATGGGAATAAAGTATATATGCGATGTAAATAAAATATATATATGAAATGTGAATAAAAAATATATATGTGTGTGATGTGAATAAAATATTTATATGCAATGTAAATAATATATATATATATATATATGTGATGTGAATAATATATATATATATGTGATGTGAATAAAATATATATGCGATGTGAATAAAATATTTATATGCAATGTGAATATATATATATATATATATGAAATGGGAATAAAATATATATGCGATGTAAATAAAATATATATATGAAGTGTGAATAATATATATATATATATATATTTATATATGAAATGTGAATATATATATATATATATATATATATGAAAATGTGAATAAAATATATATGTGTGTGTGATGTGAATAAAATATGTCTATGTGTTGTAAAATATGTATATGCATTGTAAAAATATATATATGCGTTGTAAATATATATATATATATATATATATATGTATTTTAAAAATATATATGCGTTATATAAAATATATATGCGTTATATATGGAATATATAAAATTATCATGTATGGAAATAATTATTGAATGGTTAAAAATACAGTTTTTAACATGTTTATAGAATAGATAAAATTGCCATGGATTGAAATAATTATTTGTTCATAAAAAAAATATAATTTTTAACATGTATATAGGACTATATAAAATTATCATGGATTGAAGTAATTATTTGTTCGTTAAAAATATAATTTTTAACATGTATATGGACTGTATAAAATTGTCATCTAATGGAATATTCAATTTCGATGTAAAATTGAAAATGAGGTTGGAATCGTTTTAAAACGAATTTATAAACGATATATAAAATAAGTTTTAAATGGAAGTCGATGAAATATATATAATATATATTATATATGTTTAATGGCCTGAACAGAACGCGCCGCGCTGCGATGGTTCGCGAATTTCGACCATTGATTTCGAATTGACATTACGGGAGATCTAACCGTCGGATTCTCTTAAAACCAGAACCGTTGGGCTCGTATCGAAAAGAGCTTTCCAACGAATATAAGAGATTTGAAATATAACAGTTGGATTTGGAATTATGTCCAAATCAATTTCAGAAAAGGTCGCTATGAATGCAGTTCGGTGACCGTTATTGGAAACCGAATGTAAAGGCCTTAATAAAGTTAAAAAATATATTAATAATTTGTGTAAAATCATAATAAATGATTTGGAAAGAATTTGGATGAAAATTCCATGGTTGTAATGATGAAATTTATTTTTATCGAAATGAACTAGTTATTAACTAGAATAATAATCCAATGTTTTTAAATAAATAAATTGGATTAGTAAATGACTTTTGGAAATAACTAAAATTTTCCAACGTATGAATTGGAATGGATTTAAGTGGAAATAATCTTCGGAATATTTCGGAATTGGATTCCGTGATTATACGAATATTGTTGAGGAATTTGGAAGGTGTTTATATATATATATATATCGTTATTCCAATATGATATTTGTTAGTTTCAGAATATAAATGTTGAATATAAGCCGATACTATTTTTATTCAGAGCCTTATATTTAATATCAAATTGGATTTTGGTTCTTTAACCCAATTAAAGCAGGATTAATTTCTAGAAAGTTGAACAATTAATAAGAAATGATTTTTTGGATTGAAACCAACTGGAGTTTGAATAAATCTTTAATTAGATTGTGAATGAATAAATGGTAATTGAATTTACCAAAACACGTGATGTGATTAAACCAAATTTACTTGGTTGTTGATATTGATTATTGTTGATTGATTGTTTGGATGGTGCTCGACCAGTTTATGAGCAAAATATGCTTTACATTTAGCATTGGGTTGGGTAGAAATATTTGGATGCTAACATCTTGTGAAACACTTCATGATTTGACTATGAGAGATGTTGTTGAGTTCATTTCAATTTTAATGAATGATTTTGAAATGATATTTTCCTTAAGTGAAGAAATGTATTCCCGATTTTGGATAGGGAATGTTTTATAATTTTTTTATAAAACAGAAAGGATTTCAAGGCCTAATCCTGATGTTGTCGAGATGATTTTGAAATGTATTATGTGTTTGACATTGTAGTTCAACGCATAACCGAATAGTTGCTATTGATGATATATCTATTTGGTGGTAGAGAATTTATTCTCTTTTTTAACACCCTTCCTTGAGACGTACGAGCTCAAAGGTTATGTGTTTAATAGTGACCGATCATATGTGTGAACTGCTAATGTAAAGTACTACATTTTGGAAAGTACTTGTGATTATTGTGTTATGAAATAATTTTCCCTACTTCGGGATATGAAATAATTTAGTATGTGGCTAAAGATTCGGGTAACCTATGTGACAAAAAGTATGGGTGTTATAGCTTAAAATGGCTTTGGGCGGTGTATGCTTCCATGCGTGGGAGGTGTATCGTCAGTGTAGCCTGCTTCATCGTTGGAGCACATATATATGGAGTTGCTTAGGTGCATGCCCTTTGCCTTCTTGATGGGAGAAACCTCCCGATATTTGGTTGCATACCGTTTGTATGCATTGTGATGATTTGGATTTCATATTTCCAAATGATTTGGTTTGAGATCCTGAAGTGAAATCTACTTTGATATAAAAGCTAGATATGTATTTCAAATGATTTGAAAAGAGAAATCGGGAAATAAAGTCCAAAGGAATAATTTCTATAAATTGAATTGGATTTGGAAAATCTAAGTGTAGTGATTAATCTAAATGGGTAGATTGGAAAGTTGCATGTTGATTGATGCATTGTAGATCCATATCTCTTTTATTGGTTGTTGTTGGTGCACTGGCATTCATGGGGTTAATCCTGTTCCGCGTTGGCGGCGTGGTCCTGTGATTTGTCTTATTATTAAATAAGTTAATTTTAACTGTAGAGTTTCTCACACCAGTCCCATGACTGACCTGTAGTTTGTTTTTCCCTTGCAAACTCAGGTGCCCCTATTTCCACATGGGCAGTCAAGTAGTTTATTTTGTATATATATATATATATATTAAGTAGAATTTTGGATTGAAGCTTAAAGCTGTGTCCAGAGCATTGATAGTCTTCCGCTGTGTTAGTTTACCTATTTTCCGCTATGCATTGTATTAAATTTATTGTAAATTAATCTTCCGCTGTATTATATTTCGATATACTCTGATATATCTTATACTCTGATGTAACATTATTATGATGTTTATAAAAGTCTTATGTTATTTGTTCTGATGTTTTGTATGCCTAGAGTTAGCGTATCCGGACTTTGAATGGTCTTGGTCGATTTATCGATCGATTAGGTCCGAGCGAAATCCGTATCGTTACATATGGTATTAGAGCATTGGTTAACTCAAATTTTTGGGGTGCAACTCGTTAGAACAGAATAAAAGACTCATCAAAGATTGGATTAGTAATATCCTATGAAATAAAACTCATTAGAGATAGGACCAGTAACATCCTAGAATGAGAAACTGGTTAGAGATGGGGTTAGAAATGCCCTAGAATGAGTTGAGAGTGACAAGTTTATAATTAATGTACTTGTGATCATATATATAATCCGATCTTAGAAAATATGATTTTTGAATATATAAAAGTTATATATATTTGAAAAGCTAATCAACTAATTGATTGCTGGTTGTGATGTGTGATTATTAGTTCAACTAATTAATATTATTGGAATAATAAAACCAATATGAAAATGAAAGGTAAATTAAGCCATATTGAATCAAAAATTGAACTGAATTGAAAACTGATTGGAATCGCATATATGTACATGTATATATGTGTGAACAGGTTATAGCAAGGAAGCTAAGATGAGGAATAAAATTGTATATTCAACAAATAGGTACATGTTTATTGTATTTCTTGGGTTTTGATGATTTTATAAGCCGATTGGCTAGCCGCCTGGCCTTTTCATTTTCTTTTGGATTGATGAGGGCCTTATGAGGCAAGTTGCGGTTTTAAATATCAAGCCGTACAAAGGAGGTTGTGGCAAAAAATTTCAAAAATTTAGGATGTTAGCCAAATTTTCGAAAAATTCAAAAATTCTTAGAAACTGAAAAGTTGAAGAATGAAAGCCAGAATGAAAGTTAAGTTGGTTAGTTAAACAACTTTCAGCTCCGTTTCTTTTCGAGGACGAAAAGATTTTAAGTGGGGGAGATTGTAACAACCCGGAATTTCAGAACCAATTTAAATTTTTTATTTTAGCTATTTTAATGGATTTTGAATATTTAAAATAATTTATTTTAAATAATAAAGGCTAAAAAAAATATCTTTAATGAAGTTATAATGTATAGATTTATTTTAATTATAAAACGAGCTTGAAATGGCGCGATAGTTTGAAAATTCGATTTTAAATTTCAAATGAATGTACATGATTCAAAATAAATCAGATTTCAGTAAAACAAGAAACATTTAAATCTGTTTAATTATTTCTTTCTAATGAATGTGAAAAATCCAGATTTCATAACGAGAATTGAAAGTTATGTCCAGTTTAAAATTTAAAATAGTCACTATGGAATATATATATATATATTATATAATATATAGCCCTTAAAAATACCCGTTTTGCAAATGACATCCGTTTTCGACGAAACCACTTTTGTTGGATCCGGAATGTCAAATTATTGCTAGATTCCAATTTTTATAATTTTTGGAATTAATATGTGAGCATGGTGAATTTAAACGTGTTTGGTATTTTCAATTTGAATTTAGTTGAGTGGAAAATGACCATTTTACAAACGACCTCCAAATTTGACGAAATTAGTTTTGTTAGGACCGCATCGTCAAAACATAGCTATATTGGAATTTTTGGAGTCAGTATGTGGCCCCAGTAAATTAAAATGTACGTTTAAATTCAATATATATTGATTTATATTTTAATTTTGATGAAAACTGATCGAAATGATCGAATTGGCCTGCAAAACATATCACAATGTGTTCGAAATGGTGGTATTTAGCTGGGGACGACAGTCGTTGGGTTCGATTTGGAGTTAATGACATTAAATAAGTAATTTACGAATTAAATAATATTATAAAATAAATAAATATATTTATATAAATCTAAAACCCTAGTTTCCTCTTTATTATCTATGCGCCGCCTTATCTTTAAATCAATACAGAGACGCTACGAACTTCCTCCATGTTCTACGCAAAATCTGATCATCCTTGGCCAAAAAATCTCCAACGACAAACTGATTGAGGGCCACACGTTCTACCTATCCAACGGAGATGATCATCTCTAGTTTACCAAATCGCGGGTTCTGGGAGCATAAATCCAGCGCGTTCGAAGCAGGATTCCAGCGCCACCAGACCTACGAGTTCGCCACTTCTCCTGGCATAGGCGCGACTTTCTAAGGGCTTCGACGTGGCACTTGCTGATTAGATTCAAGCGCTTGGATAGTGGAGCGGCGAGTGGTCAACGATGGCAAGCAAATGGGTTTTCTCGGTTCTTGGTAATTGTAACAACCCTCATTCTACGCATTGGAGGATCGTAGAATATTTCTTTCTTTCTTATATGAAGTCGTATGGTCATGTGGCTTTAGGAAACGACCATTGGGGTCATTTCCCATGTTCATGATTTTTGCCGATTTTTAAATGATCGTTTTACCCCTATCTGATCTTGTTTTGGCCATAACTTTTGATTGGAAAGGTATTTTTACCTGAAACCATTTCCATTAGATTCGTTTGATGGTTTACCTTTCCGTAGAGTGGTCATAATAGCAAAACGGACTTACCATTTGGGAGATATGGCTGAAATAAGGTTTGGAAGGTGAAAAATTGCTTAACCGGGCAAAATAGGGTGATTAGTGAATGAGCCCATAACCCATTTCGGGATTAGGGTTATGAGGAGGCTGAAAAGAGTTAGAATTTCATTCCATTTCAGTTTTCTAGCCTCCACTTACCTCTTAAAAACCCTAAAAATGGCCTTCAACCTCTAAATCACCTCCAAATCACTCACTAATCAAGGAATAAGCCTAACAACCGTGTAACACCCCACGTCCATTAATGTCACTCACAAAGGGAATGCATTAACTTCCATGGAGGTTATAAGTGAATATAGAACAGAAAAATTACAACAAGACAAATAATAAATAGTACTTGGAAATCTAAAACTTCATTTTATTGCAGCGGAAATTAAACATGTTTGTTACATCATAAAACCAAGTACAATATCCATATTCATAAAAACAAAATACATAATCCCATTACATAAATAGCCATTAAAAAGATAACAAGCTGGACTTTACTCCAACGGTCCAAGATTTCCAAGAGAGATGAAGCAATCCAATCAAACTCCACTAGAGCTGGGCCCAACCTGAGGACCTGGAGGGGGAAAAAGGATAGGAATGGAGGGGGTCAGACATAAAGTCTAGCGAGTATGATAATTCTAACAATCCTATTATCAAAATAACTAGACTAAGGCATAAGCTGGAAGACAAGTAAACGTCTATGAACTATTAGGAATGGAATGAGCAGATAATGATAACGTGAAAGATAACGTCAAAGGAACACCTAATTACTAACGAATGATTGCTACACTGCACCACACATTACTACACTGTACCGCACATTACTACACTGCACCGCACCAGTCACCCTAAAGGTTGATCCCACTTGCTTCACACAGAAACTTTATAAATAGCCTTGCGTACCCCTAGCTGACTACATAGGTGTCGTCTGCCCCTTTCTCCACTAGGTGTACCCCACTACCCACTTTCGATCGGCTCCCTAGCCCCACAGTGGGGTGTATCACTCCCCTAAAGTGGCAACCCGATACAACTTGAGAATGCACGGCTTATACCTACACGATGCAACAACGTCTTATCTACCAGCTCGGGTCCACACACGCATATGAAACCTGTTGGACTTGCGTTGCCACCTCTCCCCGTTTTGGCCTCTTACAGTCAAACCTAGTATGCGGGTCCCGTCCTCGACTTGGGTCGAGCCCACAAAGATATGTTTGGGATACTGGTCGAAATGGGCCCTCACAAGCTACCCACCTAAGCTTGTCACTAGTATATCCCACTTAACCCTCTTAGTCATGTTCATTTACATGTGTGTTTGGTTAAGTCTTACTAATCGTATTTCACATGCCACTAAGGGCACCCCCTAGATTCCTCGTGCCACCCAAGGCACCTACTTAACCCCCATGTCCTACTTTACATGTTTATCTGGTTAAGTATTTCTTAATTCATTCAGGCTACAACCTCATAAAGACCTCTCACATTAGACTGGCATTTATGGCAGCTGGATTTGCCGGGCGGGTCCGGGCAGTCTTACACCATAAAAGAGTCTAACCTCGTGTCTTTACAACTGTTATGCTTTAGTTTACGCCTAGGACCTCTCACATTGGGCTGACATTTGTGACCACTGGATTTGCCGGACGGGTCCACGCAGGTTTACGTCACAAACGTGTCCAACCTCGTGTCCTAAGCATTGATTAACACTTAAAATCTTTTACCCCAGTTTTAATAATTCCCTATTCAAATTATTAATTAAGTCAACTTTTAATGATGTCCATAATTGACTCAATTATGGCCATCTACTTATGGTATGCAAAATCATATCAATTGCACCCCAACTTTTTATTATTAAATCCTTAATATTACCCCTACCCACGTTTATACGTTCGCTTATTCAACGCAGAATATACGTTAGACTCGAATAGTCTAACTTATAGCACAAAAATAAATTATCACAACATATGGACAATTAAAATGAATCTAATCATAATAGGGGTGAAACTTGCATAAACTACACATGTTAAGGATCTAAAGGTGTCAACTTGTTAAAGGTCACAATTTACATGATATGATCGTAGCCCAAATCTATACATAAACTTGCATATGGGGTTTTTAGGCAACATAATGATGGTGTGAACTAGCATAGGATATCACATATATCATAGCATAATTCTAGATGTCATAATAGATGTCATGGCATATGTTCGTAGCTTTTCTGATTAATCTAACTTGCATATGTTACTTGTCATATAGACCAACATAGCCCAAACATGA
Source organism: Allium sativum (assembly GCA_030737875.1). NCBI lineage: Eukaryota > Viridiplantae > Streptophyta > Magnoliopsida > Asparagales > Amaryllidaceae > Allium > Allium sativum. The sequence continues at coordinate 572,926,998 of CM060909.1, read as the reverse complement.
TGATTTAATTAATATGAACTAACTAGCATAGATGGTAACACCATGGCCTTTTTAACATGTATGATTTATCACAACTTAGCATAGAAACTTTCAACATACATAACATCACCATAGCATGATTTACAACATATAAGATATCATCATAACATTGGATTTACAACATACATGATAGCAAAAAGGGTTTACAACAACATATATGATAATTCACATCATCTACTCATAATCCATTCATAACTCAATCTAATTAAAATAATAATAATCTTGTTAAGATCATCATACTCACAATTTAGAGAAGAAAAGAGAGAGTTTTGCTTTGCTTTAGGGTTGAGAGAATTAGAATTGAATTAGCTTTTCTTCCTTCTTAGTTGGCGGCGGCTCCATTGATTTCCATGGCGACGGTATGATGGTAACTATTCTACTTTTCTTATGAATTAGGGTGAGAGACTACCTAGGTATTTATAGAGTTAGGGTTTATTTTAGACCGTCAGATTATCTCAGAATTAATCCTAGCCAACCAGATTAGGTCAGAAACCCTAATGGGTCATTAGCCCATTAAAAACAGGTCAGCCAGAAACCCTAGCTGCCAGACCAGGTCGACATCCAGGTCGACTGCGCAGTCGACCTGGTCCCTAGGGTGTCGATTGCCCAGTCGACTCCCCAGTCGACCTGGGGCGCTGGGCGGGAAATTTCCCACCTAGCCTGTTTGACTTCGAATTTTGAATTTTAAATTTCCTGCTAGCTGTTTTAAATTTTTAGAAACTTCCGATGGCCATAACTTCTTCATACGAAGTCCAAATCACGCAAACTCGGACTCTATTTCAACTAGAATTCTGAGATGAACACAATGGCGCAACCCGTTTCCCACAATTCTCACGTCTGAGATTAGTTATTCTTTAATTTATGAATATTAATACTATCTGAATTACGGGGTGTTACATTCTCCCCTCCTTAAAGGATTTCATCCCCGAAATCTTCAAGTTAAGAAGAATGTATATCCTAACATCCAAACAACCATCTACTCGACCATCAAACACATGCATCCATTGTCCTTATAGACTTCTAATGCTTTTATGTTTAAATGCACAGTGTGTGTATATGTTCCTTGTCTAATGCAAAATCAGGCGGTCCACTGATTCAGTTGACCTCCTTAATGCAAACCATGATAGTGCCATGCGTCCATTATGTATGCAAAAGATCCCTATCGATACATATTATTTCTACATGCGTGCACAACCATTCACCAAAATACGGTATCCATATGATAGCACAACCATTATACATCCATTTTACTAAATACAGCCATTTATATGCAATATGCAGTATGAAGTGACTGAGTCGATCTAGTACCTAATAGTGTGTGTATATGCGTCCACGAGCAACCACTAGCAAACACTTGCATCCACTTTGCACCCACCATACATAACATGTCTCAAACACATGTTTCAACCATAGGATTATCTTAACTAAAGGTCAAAGATACTAGCGAGAGGATATACTAAAGATAAGATAAGTACAAGCTAAACGATAAAGGAGAAGTTAAAGGACATACCCTCAAAAAGAAAAGGCTATCGTGAACGCATTTTCTCTTCCGTCTCCCAAGTAGCGTTGCTCTCATCATCTCCCCATTGCACTTTGACTAGTCTGACCTCTCGATTCCTCAACCTCTTGATCTCCGACCCAAGAATGGGCGTAGGAGCTCGTCGAATCGTCGCATCACGCTCTATCTCCACCTCTCTAAGCAAGCTCGGCTCTACCACTTCCGCGGTCTCGTGCAAGCACTTCCTCAAATGTGACACATGGAATACGTCATGTACACCACTAAGACTCTCGGGCAACTCCACTCTATACGCCATCCGTCCAATCTTCTCCTTAATAGGAAACGGCCCTACGAACCTTGGTGCTAATTTCGCAACTGACCCAAAGCGAACAACGTTTCGTAATGGAGACACTTTGACAAAGACCATGTCCCCAACTTCAAACTCGAGATCTGTCCTCCTCTTATCCGCATAAGATTTCTGCCTATCTTGTGCTGCTTTCTTCCTCCTTCGAATTAAGTCGATCTTCTCCGAAGTCTCCCTAATCATATCAGGCCCAAGTAAGATCTTATTCGTAGATTCCCACCAACATGTAGGTGAACGACAAGGTCGTCCATAAAGAGATTCGAATGGTGCCATACCAATGCTGAACTGAAAGCTATTATTATATGCGAACTCAACCAATGGAAGATGCTCTTCCTATGTACCCTCAAAGTCTAGGATACACAGCCTCAAAAGATCCTCTAGAATGCGATTCACCCTACGGTCTGGCCGTCCGTCTGAGGATGATATGCGGTGCTCAAACATAACTGAGTCCCTACCGCCTCTTGTAAGCTTCTCCAAAATTCGCTAGTGAAAATAGGATCGCGGTCGCTCACTATGCTAGAAGGAACACCGTGCAAACGAACTATTTCTCGGACATATACAGAAGCTAACCATGGAGCAGTCCTCTTACTCTTCACGGGAATGAAATGGGCGCTCTTAGTAAGTCTATCTACTATAACCCAAAACCCCGAATTACCCTTCCTTGATCTTGGTAATCCTTCCACAAAATCCATCGAGACACTCTCCCACTTCCATAGTGGAACCTCCAATGGGTGAAGCAACCCACCGGGTTTCTTTTGCTCCGCCTTTACTTGTTGGCACACCAAGCATCTAGCGACATACTCGGCCACGTCTTTCTTCATGCCGGCCCAAAAGTAAACTCTCTTCATGTCTTTGTACATCTTGTCCCCGCCGCGATGAATGGTCATCTTCGAATGATTTGCTTCATCAAGAATAGTCTTCCTTAGGTCATCGTCTTTTGGTACAAAAAGCCTACCGTCCCTACGTAACCAACCCTTATCATCTAGGGTATACCTACGGAGATGGCTTGATGACTCCCCTCCTTTGAGCTTTTCTACTAACTCAACTAACTGAGGGTCGTCTCGCTGTGCCTCACCAATCCGTCCCAAAAGCGTAGGTCTGACCTCCAAGGATGCTAGCAAACCGGGTACGAAGTCAACGGAAGGTCTAAAATCAAACATAGAGATGAACTCTAAACTTCGTCGCTCAACAAACAAAGGATTTAAGGATAATCTTTTTCTACTTAAGGCATCGGCCACCACGTTACCCTTGCCAGGGGTATATGCTATCTCAAAGTTGTAGGACGCCAAGGACTCCATCCACCTTTGCTGCCTTAAGTTCAAGTCCTTTTGAGAGAATAAGTATTTTAAAGATTTGTGGTCAGTGAATAGTTCGAATTTCTCGCCAAGAAGATAATGACGCCAAGACTTAAGCGCGAAAACGATAGCGGCCAACTCTAGGTCATGCGTGGGGTAATTCTTTTCATGCGCTCTCAACTGCCTTCCACCATAGGCTATTACCCTGCCCTCTTGCATTAAGACTGCGCCTAGTCCTGTCCCACAAGCGTCAGTATAAACGGTAAACGGCTTACCCCCGTCTGGCAATACTAAGACTGGGGTTGAAGTCAAAGCTCTCTTCAAACGTTGGAACGCATCATCACAATCTACGTCCTATGTGAAAACTAGGTTCTTCTTCGTCAAGCATGTCAATGGAGCTGATATCTTTGCGAAGTCTTTGATAAACTTCCTATAGTACCCAGCCAACCCCAAGAAACTTCTTACTTCGGTAGCATTTTTAGGGACCTTCCAATCTTGGATGGCCACCACCTTCGGGGGATCCACAACTATCCCTTCTTTGGAAACCACGTGTCCTAAGAACCGTACTTCCTTCCTCCAAAAGCGACACTTAGAAAATTTAGCATTAAGCTTATGCGCTCGAAGAGTCTCCAACACTTCCCTAAGATGCAGGGCATGCTCTTCTTCATCCTTAGAAAAGATCAAGATGTCATCTACAAAGACTACCACAAATTTGTTAAGGTACTCCCTAAACACACTACTCATCAGATCAACAAAGTATGCGGGGGCGTTTGTCAAACCGAAGGGCATCACTAGCCATTCATAGAAACCGTCCGGAGTCCTAAAGGCAGTTTTGTCAATGCTATCCTCAGCCACTCTCAACTGATGGAACCCAGTGGCTAAGTCCAACTGCGAAAACACTGAGGTGCCAACTAACTGATCGAAGAGATCGTCAATCCTCGGCAGTGGGTGTCTGTTCTTCTTAGTAAGCTTATTAAGTTCTCTATAGTCCACCCAAAGTCTAAGGGACCCATCCGCCTTCGTGGCAAATACTATTGGAGCATCCCACTCCGATATACTTCGTCTTATGAACCCCTTCTCAAGCAACTCCTTCACTTGCTTATCGAGTTCCCCCCTTTCACGTGGAGCCATGTGGCGTACTGGCAAAGATACTGGTTTCGCATTATCCACAAGATATATTCGAAAATCTATCTCCCGCTTCGGAGGCAAGCCTTTCACCTCCTCAAACACATCCGAATATTCTCGGACCACTCTAACAGATCGTAGATTTTCCTCAAACGCGTCAAGCGATTCTAGATAACTTAGCATAACCGAATTTATGGGATTACAAAAGATTTCGAGAGTGTTTCCAAGGCGAGTCACGAGCCTAACTACTCTCCTTTCAGAATTAAGAACGGTCCCATTTCTGGATAAACAATCCATTCCTAAAATTAGCCCATAGCCCGTGAAGCCCAACACACAAGCATCACATCTAAATTCAACGCTAAGTATGGAAATTTTCAAATCCAAACACATCATAGACAAATAAGCTGAGCCCCCAATTGGATTCGAAACAACCAAGGGATCCTCTACTAAACTGGTGTTTAAGTGCAGTGATTCAACTAATGATGTAGAGATAAACGAATGCGATGCGCCCGAAACGAATAAGGTACGGACAGGATGATCAAACAGAAAAACTAAGCTTTCAACAGAAATGGTTCTACCTCGTCCTTGCAGCGGTGGGACCGCGAGAGCCTGAACTTGTCCCCTAGCCTGCCCTGGTGCCATAAGAGCCTGCACCTGTCCTCCCGAGGTAGCTCCTACTCTCTGCCCCTTCTTTGGGCAGTCCTTCACTAAATGTCCCGCATCGCCACAATGAAAACATCCAGTCTTCTTTTTCTTTCGGCAATCCTTGCTGAGATGGCCTGGGGTTCCACAGTTAAAGCACTTGTTCTTTCCCTTGCCGTTATTGTCTTTTCCACCCTTCTTGTTTTGCTGTTGTGGTTTCTTCTGATCCCCCTTCTTCTCGGGTGCCTTTTCAGCTTTAGCGCTTTTCTCCTCATGCATGAGCGCCATTTCTACTAACTTCTCAAAGGTGGCCCCCATCGGGATGTGGGTCATAGCCAACCCTTGCAATGGTTCATTCAAGCCATTCACGAACCTCAGCGCCTTCTTCTCCGGCGTGTTCACTAAGTCCAAGCCAAACCTTGCTAACTGATTAAATTTATTGACATATTCTTTCACTGATGAGCTTCCTTGCTTCAATGTCAAGAACCTTTCCATATATAGATTTTCTTCCGCCCTAGAGAGAAACTTCGCCTCGAACCTACGTCTGAAATCCGCCCAAGAGTCAACAGGACGCTCCCCATTAGTGACCTCCCACCAAAACGAGGCCTCTCCCTTCATCAACCAAGCTGCTAAACGAACTCTCTTCCCTTCTTCTACTTCAAAGATTTCTAGCAATTCTTCCACCTCCTTAAGCCAATCTCTAGCTTCCACAAACATTTCTGACCCTTGAAATGGTTTTCCACCCATAGCCTTGAATTCCTTGCACGTCTTTGCAAAAGTATCTACGCGAGGAGGAGGAGGAGGGACGAGTGCAACTGGTGGTGGAGGAACATTGGCTGGACCCGCAGCGGCCCTAGCCTCTAACAACCTCCTATACCATCCTGGTATCGCTACCCCGTCAGGTAGGTTAAGATCTTCAGCCATGCTGAAACGAAAAAGGAAAGATTCAAAATGGAGAATTCGAAAGATAAAGATATGTGGCTATTGGGGATTATGTTTTTTTTTCTTAAAAACATTTCTCTTTAAATTACTCATTAAAACATGTTTTTGAAAAAAATTCTTCCAAAAATAACTATTTTTCTAAAGTATTTTTATCTATTCTGGTAACCTTAAGCTCTAATACCACGTGTAACACCCCACGTCCATTAATGTCACTTACAAAGGGAATGCATTAACTTCCATGGAGGTTATAAGTGAATATAGAACAGAAAAATTACAACAAGACAGATAATAAATAGTACTTGGAAATCTAGAACTTCATTTTATTGCAGCGGAAATTAAACATGTTTGTTACATCATAAAACCAAGTACAATATCCATCTTCATTAAAACAAAGTACATAATCCCATTACATAAATAGCCATTAAAAAAGATAACAAGATGGACTTTACTTCAACGGTCCAAGCTTTCCAAGAGAGAAGAAGCAATCCAATCAAACTCCACTAGAGCTGGGCCCAACCTGAGCACCTGGATGGGGAAAAAGGATAGGAATGGAGGGGGTCAAACATAAAGTCTGGCGAGTATGATAATTCTAACAATACTATTATCAAAATAACTAGAATAAGGCATAAGCTGGAAGACAAGTAAACGTCTATGAACTATTAGGTAAGGAATGAGCAGATAATGATAACGTGAAAGATAACGTCAAAGGCACACCTAATTACTAACGAATGATTGCTACACTACACCGCACATTACTACACTGCACCGCACATTACTACACTGCACCGCACCAGTCACCTTAAAGGTTGATCCCACTTGCTTCACACAGAAACTTTATAAATAGCCTTGCATACCCCTAGCTGACTACATAGGTGCCGTCTTCCCCTATCTCCACTAGGTGTACCCCACTACCCACTTTCGATCGGCTCCCTACTCGTAGATACCCATGCTGGCCCCACAGTGGGGTGTATCACTTCCCTAAAGTGGCAACCCGATACAACTTGAGAATGCATGGCTTATACCTACACGATGCAACAACGTCTTATCTACCAGCCCGGGTCCACACACGCATATGAAACCCGTTGGACTTGCGTTGCCACCGCTCCCCGTTTTGGCCTCTTACAGTCAAACCCAGCATGCGTGTCCCGTCCTCGACTTGGGTCGAGCCCACAAAGATACGTTTGGGATACTGGTCGAAATGGGTCCCCACAAGCTACCCACCTAAGCTTGTCACTAGTATATCCCACTTAACCCTCTTAGTCATGTTCATTTACATGTGTGTTTGGTTAAGTCTTACTAATCGTATTTCACATGCCACTAAGGGCACCCCCTAGATTCCTCGTGCCACCCAAGGCACCTACTTAACCCCCATGTCCCACTTTACATGTTTATCTGGTTAAGTATTTCTTAATTCATTCAGGCCACAACCTCATAAAGACCTCTCACATTAGACTGGCATTTATGGCAGCTGGATTTGCCGGGCGGGTCCGGGCAGTCTTACACCATAAAAGAGTCTAACCTCGTGTCTTTACAACTGTTATGCTTTAGTTTACGCCTAGGACCTCTCACATTGGGCTGACATTTGTGACCACTGGATTTTCCGGGCGGGTCCAGGCAGGTTTACGTCACAAACGAGTCCAACCTCGTGTCCTAAGCATTGATTAACACTTAAAATCTTTTACCCCAGATTTAATAATTCCCTATTCAAATTATTAATTAAGTCAACTTTTAATGATGTCCATAATTGACTCAATTATGGCCATCCACTTATGGCATGCAAAATCATATTAATTGCACCCCAACTTCTTATTATTAAATCCTTAATATTACCCCTACCCACGTTTATACGTTCGCTTATTCAACGCAGAATATACGTTAGACTCGAATAGTCTAACTTATAGCACAAAAATAAATTATCACAACATATGGACAACTAAAATGAATCTAATCATAATAGGGGTGAAACTTGCATAAACTACACATGTTAAGGATCTAAAGGTGTCAACTTGTTAAAGGTCACAATTTACATGATATGATCGTAGCCCAAATCTGTACATAAACTTGCATATGGGGTTTTTAGGCAACATAATGATGGTGTGAACTAGCATAGGATATCACATATATCATAGCATAATTCTAGATGTCATAATAGATGTCATGGCATATGTTCATAGCTTTTCTGATCAATCTAACTTGCATATGTTACTTTTCATATAGACCAACATAGCCCAAACATGATGATTTAATTAATATGAACTAACTAGCATAGATGGTAACATCATGGCCTTTTTAACATGTATGATTTATCAAAACTTAGCATAGAAACTTTCAACATACATAACATCTACATAGCATGATTTACAACATATAAGATATCATCATAACATTGGATTTACAACATACATGATAGCAAAAAGGGTTTACAACAACATATATGATAATTCACGTCATCTACTCATAATCGATTCATAACTCAATCTAATTAAAATAATAATAATCTTGTTAAGATTATCATACTCACAATTTAGAGAAGAAAAGAGAGAGTTTCTCTTTGCTTAGGGTTGAGAGAATTAGAATTGAATTAGCTTTTCTTCTTTCTTAGTTGGCGGCGGCTCCATTGATTTCCATGGCGATGGTATGATGGTAACTATTCTATTTTTCTTATGAATTAGGGTGAGAGACTACCTAGGTATTTATAGAGTTAGGGTTTATTTTAGACCGTCAGATTATCTCAGAATTAATCCTAGCCAACCAGATTAGGTCAGAAACCCTAATGGGTCATTAGCCCATTAAAAACAGGTCAGCCAGAAACCCTAGCTGCCAGACCAGGTCGACACCCAGGTCGACTGCGCAGTCGACCTGGTCCCTGGGGTGTCGACTGCCCAGTCGACTCCCCTTGGGTTGTCGACTGCCTAGTCGACTCCCCAGTCGACCTAGGGCGCTGGGCGGGAAATTTCCCACCTAGCCTGTTTGACTTCGAATTTTGAATTTTAAATTTCCTGCTAGCTGTTTTAAATTTTTAGAAACTTCCGATGGCCATAACTTATTCATACGAAGTCCAAATCACGCAAACTCGGACTCTATTTCAACTAGAATTCCGAGACGAACACAATGGCGCAACCCGTTTCCCACAATTCTCACGACTGAGATTAGTTATTCTTTAATTTGCGAATATTAATACTATCTGAATTACGGGGTGTTACATTCTCCCCTCCTTAAAGGATTGCGTCCCCGAAATCTTCAAGTAAAGAAGAATGTATATCCTAACATCCAAACAACCATCTGCTCGACCATCAAACACAGGCATCCATTGTCCTTATAGACTTCTAATGCTTTTATGTTTAAATGCACAGTGTGTGTATATGTTCCTTGTCTAATGCAAAATCAGGCGGTCCACTGATTCAGTTGACCTCCTTAATGCAAACCATGATAGTGCCATGCGTCCATTATGTATGCAAAAGAACCCTATCGATACATATTATTTCTACATGCGTGCACAACCATTCACCAAAATACGGTATCCATATGATAGCACAACCATTATACATCCATTTTACTAAATACAGCCATTTATATGCAATATGCAGTATGAAGTGATGAGCCGATCTAGTGCCTAATATTGTGTGTATATGCGTCCACGAGAAACCACTAGCAAACACTTGCATCCACTTTGCACCCAACATACATAACATGTCTCAAACACATGTTTCAACCATAGGATTATCTTAACTAAAGGTCAAAGATACTAGCGAGAGGATATACTAAAGATAAGATAAGTACAAGCTAAACGATAAAGGAGAAGTTAAAGGACATACCCTCAAAAAGAAAAGGGTATCGTGAATGCATCTTCTCTTCCGTCTCCTAAGTAGCGTTGCTCTCATCATCTCCCCATTGCACTTTGACTAGTATGACCTCTCGATTCCTCAACCTCTTGATCTCCGACCCAAGAATGCGCGTAGGAGCTTGTCGAATCGTCGCATCACGCTCTATCTCCACCTCTCTAAGCAAGCTCGGCTCTACCACTTCCGCGGTCTCGTGCAAGCACTTCCTCAAATGTGACACATGGAATACGTCATGTACACCACTAAGTCTCTCGGGCAACTCCACCCTATACGCCATTCGTCCAGTCTTCTTCTTAATAGGAAACGACCCTACGAACCTTGGTGTTAATTTCCCAACGGACCCAAAGCGAACAACGTTTCGTAATGGAGACACTTTGACAAAGACCATGTCCCCAACTTCAAACTCGAGATCTGTCCTCCTCTTATCCGCATAAGATTTCTTCCTATCTTGTGCTGCTTTCATCCTCCTTCGAATCAAGTCGATCTTCTCCGAAGTCTCCCTAATCATATCGGGCCCAAGTAAGATCTTATCCGTAGATTCCCACCAACATGTAGGTGAACGACAAGGTCGTCCATTAAGAGCTTCGAATGGTGCCATACCAATGCTGGACTGAAAGCTATTATTATATGCAAACTCAACCAATGGAAGATGCTCTTCCCATGTACCCCCAAAGTCTAGGATACACAGCCTCAAAAGATCCTCTAGAATGCGATTCACCCTCCCGGTCTGGCCGTCCGTCTGAGGATGATATGCGGTGCTCAAACATAACTGAGTCCCTACCGCCTCTTGTAAGCTTCTCCAAAATTCGCTAATGAAAATAGGATCGCGGTCGCTCACTATGCTAGAAGGAACACCGTGCAAACGAACTATTGCTCGAACATATACAGAAGCTAACCATGGAGCAGTCCTCTTACTCTTCACGGAAATGAAATGGACGCCCTTAGTAAGTCTACCTACTATAACCCAAATCCCCGTATTACCCTTCCTCGATCTTGGTAATCCATCCACAAAATCCATCGAGACACTCTCCCACTTCCATAGTGGAACCTCCAATGGGTGAAGCAACCCACCGGGTTTCTTTTGCTCCGCCTTTACTTGTTGGCACACCAAGCATCTAGCGACATACTCGGCCACGTCTTTCTTCATGCTGGCCCAAAAGTAAACTCTATTCATGTCTTTGTACATCTTGTCCCCGCCGGGATGAATGGTCATCTTCGAATGATGTGCTTCATCAAGAATAGTCTTCCTTAGGTCATCGTATTTTGGTACACAAAGCCTACCGTCCCTACGTAACCAACCCTTATCATCTAGGGTATACCTACGGAGATGGCTTGATGACTCCCCTACTTTGAGCTTTTCTACTAACTCAACTAACTGCGGGTCGTCTCGCTGTGCCTCGCCAATCCGTCCTAAAAGCGTAGGTCTGACCTCCAAGGATGCTAGCAAACCGGGTACGAAGTCAACGGAAGGTCTAAAATCTAACATAGAGATGAACTCTAAACTTCGCCGCTCAACAAACAAAGGATTTAAGGATAATCTTTTTCTACTTAAGGCATCGGCCACCACGTTACCCTTGCCAGGGGTATATGCTATCTCAAAGTTGTAGGACGCCAAGAACTCCATCCACCTTTGCTGCCTTAAGTTCAAGTCCTTCTGAGAGAATAAGTATTTTAAAGATTTGTGGTCAGTGAATAGTTCGAATTTCTCGCCAAGAAGATAATGACGCCAAGACTTAAGCGCGAAAACGATAGCGGCCAACTCTAGGTCATGCGTGGGGTAATTCTTTTCATGCGCTCTCAACTGCCTTCCACCATAGGCTATTACCCTGCCCTCTTGCATTAAGACTGCGCCTAGTCCTGTCCCATAAGCGTCAGTATAAACGGTAAATGGCTTACTCCCGTCTGGCAATACTAAGACTGGGGCTGAAGTCAAAGCTCTCTTCAAACGTTGGAATGCATCATCACAATCTACGTCCCATGTGAAAACTAGGTTCTTCTTCGTCAAGCGTGTCAATGGAGCTGATATCTTTGCGATGTCTTTGATAAACTTCCGATAGTAGCCAACCAACCCCAAGAAACTTCTTACTTCGGTAGCATTTTTAGGGACCTTCCAATCTTGGATGGCCACCACCTTCGCGGGATCCACAGCTATCCCTTCTTTGGAAACCATGTGTCCTAAGAACCGTACTTCCTTCCTTCAAAAGCGACACTTAGAAAATTTAGCTTTAAGCTTATGCGCTCGAAGAGTCTCTAACACTTCCCTAAGATGTAGGGCATGCTCTTCTTCATCCTTAGAAAAGATCAAGATGTCATCTACAAAGACTACCACAAATTTGTTAAGGTACTCCCTAAACACCCTACTCATCAGATCAACAAAGTATGCGGGGGAGTTTGTCAAACCGAAGGGCATCACTAGCCATTCATAGAAACTGTCCGGAGTCCTAAAGGCAGTCTTGTCAATGCTATCCTCAGCCACACTCAACTGATGGAACCTAGTGGCTAAGTCCAACTGCGAAAACACTGAGGTGCCAACTAACTGATCGAAGAGATCGTCAATCCTCGGTAGTGGGTGTCTGTTCTTCTTAGTAAGCTTATTAAGTTCTCTATAGTCCACACAAAGTCTAAGGGACCCATCCGCCTTCCTGGCAAATACTATTGGAGCATCACACTCCGATATACTTCTTCTTATGAACCCCTTCTCAAGCAACTCCTTCACTTGCTTATCGAGTTCCCTCCTTTCACGTGGAGCCATGTGGCGTACCGCTTCGGAGGCAAGCCCTTCACCTCCTCAAACACATCCGAATATTCTCGGACCACTCTAACAGATCGTTGATTTTCCTCAAACGCGTCAAGCGATTCTAGATAACTTAGCATAACCGAATTTATGGGATTACAAAAGATTTCGGGAGTGTTGCCAAGGCGAGTCACGAGCCTAACTACTCTCCTTTCACAATCAAGAACGGCCCCATTTCTGGATAACCAATCCATTCCTAAACTTAGCCCATAGCCCGTGAAGCCCAACACATAAGCATCACATCTAAATTCAACGCTAAGTATTGAAATTTTCAAATCCAAACACATCATAGACAAATAAGCTGAGCCCCCAATTGGATTCGAAACAACTAAGGGATCCTCTACTAAACTGGTGTTTAAGTGCAGTGATTCAACTAATGATGTAGAGATAAACGAATGCGATGCGCCCGAAACGAATAAGGTACGGACATGATGATCAAACAGAAAAACTAAGCTTTCAACAGAAATGGTTCTACCTCGTTCTTGCAGCGGTGGGACCGCGAGAGCCTAAACTTGTCCCCTAGCCTGCCCTGGTGCCATAAGAGCCTGCACCTGTCCTCCCGAGGTAGCTCCTACCCTCTGCCCCTTCTTTGGGCAGTCCTTCACTAAATGTCTCGCATCGCCACAATGAAAACATCCAGTCTTCTTTTTCTTTCGGCAATCCTTGCTGAGATGGCCTGGGGTTCCACAGTTAAAGCACTTGTTCTTTCCCTTGCCGTTATTGTCTTTTCCACCCTTCTTGTTTTGCTGTTGTGGTTTCTTCTGATCCCCCTTCTTCTCGGGTGCCTTTTCAGCTTTAGCGCTTTTCTCCTCATGCATGAGCGCCATTTCTACTAACTTCTCAAAGGTGGCCCCATCGGGATGTGGGTCATAGCCAACCCTTGCAATGGTTCATTCAAGCCATTCACGAACCTCAGCGCCTTCTTCTCCGGCGTGTTCACTAAGTCCAAGCCAAACCTTGCCAACTGATTAAATTTATTGACATATTCTTTCACTGATGAGCTTCCTTGCTTCAATGTCAAGAACCTTTCCATATATAGATTTTCTTCCGCCCTAGAGAGAAACTTCGCCTCGAACCTACGTCTGAAATCCGCCCAAGAGTCAACAGGACGCTCCCCATTAGTGACCTCCCACCAAAACGAGGCCTCTCCCTTCATCAACCAAGATGCTAAACGAACTCTCTTCCCTTCTTCTACTTCAAAGATTTCTAGCAATTCTTCCACCTCCTTAAGCCAATCTCTAACTTCCACAAACGTTTCTGACCCTTGAAATGGTTTTCCACCCATAGCCTTGAATTCCTTGCACGTCTTTGCAAAAGTATCTACGCGAGGAGGAGGAGGGACGGGTGCAACTGGTGGTGGAGGAACATTGGCTGGACCCGCAGCGGCCCTAGCCTCTAACAACCTCCTATACCATCCTGGTATCGCTACCCCGTCAGGTAGGTTAAGATCTTCAGCCATGCTGAAATGAAAAAGGAAAGATTCAAAATGGAGAATTCGAAAGATAAAGATATGTGGCTATTGGGGATTATGTTTTTTTTCTTAAAAACTTTCCTCTTTAAATTTCTCATTAAAACATGTTTTTATAAACACTTCTTCCAAAAATAACTATTTTTCTAAAGTATTTTTATCTGTTCTGGTAACCTTAAGCTCTGATACCACGTGTAACACCCCACGTCCATTAATGTCACTCACAAAGGGAATGCGTTAACTTCCATGGAGGTTATAAGTGAATATAGAATAGAAAAATTACAACAAGACTGATAATAAATAGTACTTGTAAATCTAAAACGTCATTTTATTGCAGCGGAAATTAAACATGTTTGTTACATCAAAAAACCAAGTACAATATCCATCTTCATAAAAACAAAATACATAATCCCATTACATAAATAGCCATTAAAAAGATAACAAGCTGGACTTTACTTCAACGGTCCAAGCTTTCCAAGAGAGATGAAGCAATCCAATCAAAGTCCACTAGAGCTGGGCCCAACCTGAGGACCTGGAGGGGGAAAAAGGATAGGAATGGAGGGGGTCAGACATAAAGTCTAGCGAGTATGATAATTCTAACAATCCTATTATCAAAATAACTAGACTAAGGCATAAGCTGGAAGACAAGTAAACGTCTATGAACTATTAGGAATGGAATGAGCAGATAATGATAACGTGAAAGATAACGTCAAAGGAACACCTAATTACTAACGAATGATTGCTACACTGCACCACACATTACTACACTGTACCGCACATTACTACACTGCACCGCACCAGTCACCCTAAAGGTTGATCCCACTTTGCTTCACACAGAAACTTTATAAATAGCCTTGCGTACCCCTAGCTGACTACATAGGTGCCGTCTGCCCCTTTCTCCACTAGGTGTACCCCACTACCCACTTTCGATCGGCTCCCTAGCCCCACAGTGGGGTGTATCACTCCCCTAAAGTGGCAACCCGATACAACTTGAGAATGCACGGCTTATACCTACACGATGCAACAACGTCTTATCTACCAGCTCGGGTCCACACACGCATATGAAACCTGTTGGACTTGCGTTGCCACCTCTCCCCGTTTTGGCCTCTTACAGTCAAACCTAGTATGCGGGTCCCGTCCTCGACTTGGGTCGAGCCCACAAAGATATGTTTGGGATACTGGTCGAAATGGGCCCTCACAAGCTACCCACCTAAGCTTGTCACTAGTATATCCCACTTAACCCTCTTAGTCATGTTCATTTACATGTGTGTTTGGTTAAGTCTTACTAATCGTATTTCACATGCCACTAAGGGCACCCCCTAGATTCCTCGTGCCACCCAAGGCACCTACTTAACCCCCATGTCCTACTTTACATGTTTATCTGGTTAAGTATTTCTTAATTCATTCAGGCTACAACCTCATAAAGACCTCTCACATTAGACTGGCATTTATGGCAGCTGGATTTGCCGGGCGGGTCCGGGCAGTCTTACACCATAAAAGAGTCTAACCTCGTGTCTTTACAACTGTTATGCTTTAGTTTAGGCCTAGGACCTCTCACATTGGGCTGACATTTGTGACCACTGGATTTGCCGGGCGGGTCCAGGCAGGTTTACGTCACAAACGAGTCCAACCTCGTGTCCTAAGCATTGATTAACACTTAAAATCTTTTACCCCGGTTTTATTCAAATTATTAATTAAGTCAACTTTTAATGATGTCCATAATTGACTCAATTATGGCCATCCACTTATGGCATGCAAAATCATATCAGTTGCACCCCAACTTCTTATTATTAAATCCTTAATATTACCCCTATCCACGTTTATACGTTCGCTTATTCAACGCAGAATATACGTTAGACTCGAATAGTCTAACTTATAGCACAAAAATAAATTATCACAACATATGGACAATTAAAATGAATCTAATCATAATAGGGGTGAAACTTGCATAAACTACACATGTTAAGGATCTAAAGGTGTCAACTTGTTAAAGGTCACAATTTACATGATATGATCGTAGCCCAAATCTATACATAAACTTGCATATGGGGTTTTTAGGCAACATAATGATGGTGTGAACTAGCATAGGATATCACATATATCATAGCATAATTCTAGATGTCATAATAGATGTCATGGCATATGTTCATAGCTTTTCTAATCAATCTAACTTGCATATGTAACTTGTCATATAGACCAACATAACCCAAACATGATGATTTAATTAATATGAACTAACTAGCATAGATGGTAACATCATGGCCTTTTTAACATGTATGATTTATCACAACTTAGCATAGAAACTTTCAACATACATAACATCACCATAGCATGATTTACAACATATAAAATATCATCATAACATTGGATTTACAACATACATGATAGCAAAAAGGGTTTACAACCACATATATGATAATTCACATCATCTACTCATAATCCATTCATAACTCAATCTAATTAAAATAATAATAATCTTGTTAAGATCATCATACTCACAATTTAGAGAAGAAAAGAGAGAGTTTTGCTTTGCTTTAGGGTTGAGAGAATTAGAATTGAATTAGCTTTTCTTCCTTCTTAGTTGGCGGCGGCTCCATTGATTTCCATGGCGACGGTATGACGGTAACTATTCTATTTTTCTTATGAATTAGGGTGAGAGACTACCTAGGTATTTATAGAGTTAGGGTTTATTTTAGACCGTCAGATTATCTCAGAATTAATCCTAGCCAACCAGATTAGGTCAGAAACCCTAATGGGTCATTAGCCCATTAAAAACAGGTCAGCCAGAAACCCTAGCTGCCAGACCAGGTCGACACCCAGGTCGACTGCGCAGTCGACCTGGTCCCTGGGGTGTCAACTGCCCAGTCGACTCCTCCTAGGGTGTCGACTGCCCAGTCGACTCCCCAGTCGACCTGGGGCGCTGGGCGGAAATTTCCCGCCTAGCCTGTTTGACTTCGAATTTTGAATTTTAAATTTCCTGCTAGTTGTTTTAAATTTTTAGAAAATTCCGATGGCCATAACTTCTTCATACGAAGTCCAAATCATGCAAACTCGGACTCTATTTCAACTAGAATTCCGAGACGAACACAATGGCGTAACCCGTTTCCCACAATTCTCACGACTGAGATTAGTTATTCTTTAATTTGTGAATATTAATACTATCTGAATTACGGGGTATTACAAACACCAAATCAAGATTAGAGCTGCTGTTTAGCAATGGTATTCGTGCCATATCAGAGATTTATTTTAGACCTCAGGTTTATTTGTGGCTAAGGTGAGTGATTTGCATAGTTTCTCACTAATTATGGTTAATTAAGGGTAATTAGTGATGATTAGCGAATTTTGTACACTAATAAAATCTGGAAAAATATTTATAAATTCTTAAATGATGTTTTAGACATCTGTTAGAAATTTGGGTTAATTTGATTTAGTTTTACTAATCATATCATTAGTTTTGCTTAAACATGTTTAAGGGAAAATATGTGGTTTTGGCTATGTTTGTTCCATTTTAACCTATCATATTTATGTTTTGGTGTTTGAGGTCACTTTACTTCTTGCTATGACTGTATGATATGCTTTGTGATTGATTAGAATAGGTATAATGGTCGAAAACTCCGTCGAGTGGCGTAAACAATCACTGGAAGGAAGTGCAGGAATTTGGCCAATCCGGATCGGATCGGAGTAAAGAGTCCGAACCGAACCATTCTCCAAATTGTTGTATCCATGAGACGATCTGGACATGAACCCCGACCCGACCTGCCTTTGTGTGCCACTCCGATCCGAACCAGTACACTATGGAGAAGCTCGAGAGGCTCGAACTGACCTGGAGTGCTTGGGGAGAAGGATCCGAACCGATGGGGGAGGCTATCTGATCCGAACCGATAGAGGAAATCATCCGATCCGAACCGATGGGGGTGGCTATCCGATCCGAACTTATGGGTGAAGGCTATCTGACCCGAACCAATCTGAAGAGGGTACTATGAATTGAGATGAACCCGAGCCTGTATGATAGTCATGAACTAAATGGAGATCGATCCGATGATGACCAATAACCTGAGATGCAAAGGAAGTCCAAATGGAAGTTAGAGCTCAGGATCCAGTGGGGAACCAATGAGTTCACTTCATGGTTGGGCTTTGCTGCGGGACGTGTGCAAAGGGGTTGTCGGTATTCATAACTTTGGTTCACCACTGAGAGACGGATAGTGGGCTTGTAGTGATAGTTGTACGGGATTGGATTCCGTCATGGCCCAATGGATAGGTGACTAAGGTAGTGGATATTGTATGCTTTACGCACCGAGTGAGAGATGTGAGGATGGTTGCCACGCTTGATTGTTTGCCATCACTATGACATGTACACCCCCATCCCCGTATGCTTGTACACCATATGTAAGTGGCACCTTAGAGTGTTGTACATTATGTAGTGCTAACTCTTTGGTTGTAGGTCCACGTTCAGGTATGATTGGATTATACCTGTTATTGTTCTGTTTTGTTGCATATCATTCATACCAGACTTTTTGTCTGACCCAGACTTTTATGTCTCTTCTTATTACTCTGGGTGCTCTCACGAGCAGACGAGAGACAGGTTAGCTGGGTATGCACGAGTAGCTGATCTGGAGGCGAGCGGGAGGCTTCCACGTATGATACATATAGAAATTCTCCCTGTGTTGTTGAAGATCACTACTTGGGCATTAGTAGTGCATCTTCTACTTTAGCTTTCTTTTGCTCTAGAGACAGTTTAAAATTGTAATAATGATGTTGGATCATAAGCTGTATTTGGATTTCCGCTGCTATGTTGGTTTAGTTCTCAGCTTATGCACTGTTCGCCTATTTTATGTCAAGTATGTTATTATTATATTTTATTCCATTCACTGTGAGACATTCTACAAGTTCCTTGTTGATTATTCATCTTCTTTCTTTCCTTCTGACGACCGTTCCGTGCTAACTGGACATGTGTACAACGCACTTTTGGAGTAAATGTCAGTTGGTGTGGGGCGGGCCGTCACATTTGGTATCAGAGCTCTAGGTTGCGTAGTTAACCTAGGAAAAGACACTAAGGAGAGATATTACGTATATGAGAGCATGTATTTGTGATTACTTTGGTTTTCAAAAGCTATATATATATACACACACTATTAGTATAGCTAAGGATGAAGTCGCACTGCACTAGCACCACTATGGAGATGGTTAATCGTTTTCTCTTTACAGATTGAACGATGAGCTGGTACGCAAGAGGTGATGGTAGAGGGGCCAATAACGGGAATGCTGCTGAGACGAGGGCGATGTTTACTAACCTCATGAGAGAGATGCTTAGAGACGTTCAGAGAGCAGCTTCTAATGCTGGTAATGGTGGTGGTCCAGTAGTGCAGGCGCCTAGGGCCGATTTCGCCAAGCTGAATAAGGATTATACTAGTCTTGGTGGGAAGTCGTTCCACGGAACGGAGTCAACTACGGATGTTCAGGATTGGTTGGATAGCTGCGAGCGTATCTTCGAAGGCTTGGATATCAAGGATGCGATGAAGAGAAGGTTAGCATCCCGTCAGCTGCAAGGACGGACAATGAATTAGTGGAATGCTATTAAGGCAGCAACTCCAGAGGATCAAGTCACTTGGGATCAGTTTAGAACTCGTTTCAGTGATAAGTTTATTCCAGCTGCTCAGAAGTCAGAATTGTTTAGGAAGTTCTTGGAGCTTAAGCAGAATGGTAGGGTAGTCTCGGAGTATATTGCTGAATTTGATACTCTATCAAAATATGGATTGTCCCTTATAGATACTGCCGAGAAGAAGAACGAGAATTTCATAACCGGCTTGGATGGATACTTGGGGGAAAGACTTATTAACCAAATCGATGAGACGTTTGAATCGATTGTGGGGAAAGCGTTAAGATCAGAGAGTCTTTACCCTAAGCCAAGGACCGAGATTGCTGTTGCACCTATAGAGGAGCCAAAGCTGCAAGCAAGAAGTGAAGGCAAAGATAATTCCCAGAATAAGAGAAACAGGACCAAGCTAAGGATGGTCAGAAAAATAAAAATAAGAACGATGGCGAGTGCTTTAGTTGTGGCAAGAAGGGCCACTATGCCAGATATTTTCGAGAAAAGCCTGGGGAAAGGAAGTGCTTTAATTGTGGCCAAGCGGGACATCACAAGAATGAATGTCCACAACCTCCTAGGGAGAAGCAGATCGTGAAAGCATATGTTATCAACGCTGTTCCTTCTTCGTCGAATGCCCCAACTGTGGCGTAGAAGGAAAAAGGTGTCGTTATTCGAGGTATGCTTTCTATTTAAGATATTTTTGATCGAGTTTTGTTTGACAAACCTGAGTTAGTCGATAGACCTTTAGTAGTGACAAACCCGATTGGTGGTTCGACTAGCCTCAGTATGATTTGTCGTGACGTGGTCTTATCGAGTCATGGATGTATGTTTGTTTGTGATTACATTGTTTTGGGCTTTACTGGGTTTAGCATTATTTTGGGGAGTCGGCCAACTCTAAAGGAATAGGGTGGTATTAGGTACCTACCTAGTGATGGCGATAGCAACTGGAGTCAAGGAATCTGAGAGGTTATCGTTGTATAAAGTTCTAGTTGTCTCTGGGAGGCAAATGAGTGTTCCAGTGCTTAGTTGTTTTGCTAGTATCACTTCATATGGATTGTCCGAATTCGGAGGAGATGTTCCTTGGGTGCTTGTCTGATATTGGTTTAGGCCTTTGGGGCTTGTGCTTGGGGAATGTCGAGTTCGACTAGGATGGTTTGCGTGAGGAATAAGCAGTTGTGATTTTCATTGGATAATATCTTGGTTTACTCGAGGAGTAATGGGCAACTGTGATAAGATAAGACTATTCGATGGTATGAACTGCCCAAGTTAGACTCAATAGGGTTATGAGATGACTCGAGTGGGACTCGAGAAAGATGCAAAGTAATGGATTGTTTAGGATCTTATGTTGATGTTCTCTTTGAAGAAATAGGATGTATTCGTCGATCATGGAAGATACAACGAAGATTAGGACGATTCAAGTTGGACTTGAACTCGTAAAAGAAAATGGGTGTTCGTTGATCTTGGAGATGCAACGAATAGGGAGACGACTCACGTTAGACTAGGGTCTATAGGTAATAGATACTCAAGACTGGGTCTGAGTTTATGGGTAATATATTGACTCGAGTTGGACTCGAGAAGGCTGCAAGGAATTGGATGGGCTCGAGTTGGACTCGAGAGGGCAGCAAGGTAATGGCTAGACTTGGGTGGGACTCAAGTGTTTCAGGCGGACTAAAAGCAGGGGTATCTTGGGACGCCCACTTACCTTGGATCCGTTGGACGTGATCTAGTTATCCTTGGAGGATAAACGTACGTTGGACGTACGGTAGTCCATTTGGAGGCAAAGTTTCCATTAGTTATTGATGGTGGTTGGACCAGACATACAAGTATCGACGTATTCATGGCTTTAGCAGGTGATAGATAGGATTTGTTTGATGGATGTTATGGTTGTTGTGTTTGCTCCTACCTTTCTTCTCTTGAGTATCACCTGTAGGATCCTGTTGAATGGAAATAGTATAAGTTCATTGGTCATGGTGATATGACGGGCGTAAGATACTTTATGTTAGATTTGAAGTATGTTGGGCATTGTGGAGCGTCCGTTAACCTTGGAGATTCAATGGATATAGGAGCTTCAAGTTGGACTTGGACTCGAAGGTAGGGTACCTAGATTCATTGGATGAGTCTAGTTCACCTTTAGAAGGTGAATGTACGTTGGATGTGCAGTACGAGTACAAGTGGAGTACCTAGGTTCATTGGATGGGTCTAGTTTGCCTCTAGGAGGTTAATGTACGTTGGACGTGCAGTACGAATGTGGGAAGGACTCAAGTTGGACTTGAAAGGAAATTTGGAATGTAGTTGAAAATTTGGCATATAGGGTTGGATTACCTAAGAAGACGACAGTAGACAAATGCCATAGTACCGGACTGGGTGCGATAGTTGATACATTTGGGTAGGAGACATGCCAGTTTAGAGGCTATTTTTCTAGAATGGAAGCAACTAGAGTATATCATGGGATATGACTTCAGACCTAAGTGTGAATTGGATTCAGAAACGCTAATAAGCTTGACGATTAGATCGATCTAGATTAAGTGGATCAGTTCCAGTCAGAGGGACGATCCCAATCTATTAGAAATTACCTCTAGGGTAGAGATGGGAATCGATGGCGAGAGGACGACTAGAGAATGACATAAGAAAGTCGTATCCAAAGCTCTTTGCCTGGTAAGATTTACCTTGTAATTTAGTTATTCTACATGCTAGGATAGACTTGTTTTGCATGTTTGATTGTTGTTTTATGGCTAAAAGGCATGCGGAACCCTTTGTGTGTTTTGGTTAAGGAATTTCGGAGATGAAATTTCTTAAGGGGGGAGAATGTAACAACCCGCATTCTACGCATCGGAGGATCGTAGAATATTTATTTCTTTCTTATATGAAGCCATATGGTCATGTGGCTTTGGGAAACGACCATTGGGGTCATTTCCCATGTTCATGATTTTTGCAAATTTTTAAATGACCGTTTTGCCCCTAGCTGATCTTGTTTTGGCCATAACTTTTGATTGGAAAGGATTTTTTACCTGAAACCACTTCCATTAGATTCGTTTGATGGTTTACCTTTCCGTAGAGTGGTCATAATAGCAAAACGGACTTACCATTTGGGAGATATGACTAAAATAAGGTTGGAAGGTGAAAAACTGCTTAACCGGGCCAAATACGGTGATTAGTGAATGGGCCCATAACCCATTTCGGGATTAGGGTTATGAGGAGGCTGAAAAGAGTTGTAATTTCATTCCATTTCAGTTTTCTAGCCTACACTTACCTCTTAGAAACCATAAAAATGGCCTCCAACCTCTAAATCACCTCCAAATCACTCACTAATCAAGGATTAAGCTTAACAACACCAAATCAAGATTAGAGCTGCTGTTTAGCATTGGTATTCGCGCCATATCAAAGATATGTTTCAGATATAAGGTTTATTTGTGGCTAAGGTGAGTGATTTGCATAGTTTCTCACTAATTATGGTTAATTAAGGGTAATTAGTGATGATTAGCGAATTTATACACTAATAAAATCTGGAAAAATATTTATAAATTCTTAAATGATGTTTTAGACCTCTGTTAGAAATTTGGGTTAATTTGATTAGGTTTTACTAACCATGTCACTAGTTTTGCTTAAACATGTTTAAGGGAAAACATGGGGTTTTGGCAATGTTTGATCCATTTTAACCTATCATATTTATGTTTTGGTGTTTGATGTCACTTCTACTTGTTGCTATGACTGTATGATATGCTTTTTGATTGATTAGAATAGGTAGAATGGTTGAAAACGCCGTCGAGTGGCGTAAACAGTCGCTGGAAGGAAGTGCAGGAATTTGGCCGATCCGGATCGGATCGGAGGAAAGAGTCCGAACCGAACCGTCCTCCAAGTTGTTGTATCCATGAGACGATCTGGACACGAACCCCGACCCGACCTGCCTTTGTGTGCCACTCCGATCCGAACCAGTACACTATGGAGAAGCTCGAGAGGCTCGAACCGACCTGGAGTGCTTGGGGAGAAGGATCCGAACCGATGGGGGAGGCTATCTGATCCGAACCGATAGAGGAAATCATCCGATCCGAACCGATGGGGGTGGCTATCCGATCCGAACTTATGGGTGAAGGCTATCTGACCCGAACCAATCTGAAGAGGGTACTATGAATTGAGATGAACCCGAGCCTGTATGATAGTCATGAACTAAATGGAGATCGATCCGATGATGACCAATAACCCGAGATGCAAAGGAAGTCCAAATGGAAGTTAGAGCTCAGGATCCAGTGGGGAACCAATGAGTTCACTTCATGGTTGGGCTTTGCTGCGGGACGTGTGCAAAGGGGTTGTCGGTATTCATAACTTTGGTTCACCACTGAGAGACGGATAGTGGGCTTGTAGTGATAGTTGTACGGGATTGGATTCCGTCATGGCCCAATGGATAGGTGACTAAGGTAGTGGATATCGTATGCTTTACGCACCGAGTGAGAGATGTGAGGATGGTTGCCATGCTTGATTGTTTGCCATCACTATGACATGTACACCCCCACCCCCGTATGCTTGTACACCATATGTTAGTGGCACCTTAGAGTGTTGTACAGTATGTAGTGCTAACTCTTTGGTTGCAGGTCCAGGTTCAGGTATGATTGGATTATACCTGTTATTGTTCTGTTTTGTTGCATATCACTCATACTAGACTTTTTGTCTGACCCAGAGTTTTATGTCTCTTCTTATTACTCTGGGTGCTCTCACGAGCAGACTAGAGACAGGTTAGATGGGTATGCACGAGTAGCTGATCTGGAGGCGAGCAAGAGGCTTCCACGTATGATACATATAGATATTCTCCCTGTGTTGTTGAAGATCACTACTTGGGCATTAGTAGTGCATCTTATACTTTAGCTTTCTTTTGCTCTAGAGACAGTTTAAGATTTCAATAATGATGTTGGATCACAAGCTGTATTTGGATTTCCGCTGCTATGTTGGTTTAGTTTTCAGCTTATGCACTGTCTCGCCTGTTTTATGTCAAGTATGTTATTATTATATTTTATTCCATGCGCTGTGAGACATTCTACAGGTTCCTTGTTGATTCTTCGTCTTCTTTCTTTCCTTCCGACGACCGTTCCGTGCTAACTGGACATGTATACAACGCACTTTTGGAGTAAATGTCGGTTGGTGCAGGGCGGGCCGTCACTGTAATAAACGAAGGCGACATTTATCAAAGAGGGATTAAATCAATGTAATTAAACTAATTATTTAGTTAATTAATTTAATTAATAACTTATTTAAATTATCAAATGTTTAAACTGCTGTAACTCATTCAAACAACAACGAAATTTGGTGATTCGAAGTTCGTTGGAACCGCGAAATTGAAATCTACAACATGGGACAGACTGGAACAGATTTGGAGCTAGCTACAATTTTAGAAGGAGTGGAACCCAATGTGAGATCTCTAAATTCAAATGAAATGGAAAATAAAATATATCATAGGTTGCAGACGGCGTTTAGAAGCTCCTGACACTACTTTCTGTACAAACTATGGATGATTTGTGTGATATATGTGATGTGAACAATATATATGTGCAAAGTGAATAGTATATATATGTGATGTGAATAAAATATATATATGTGTGATGTGAATAAAATATATATGCGACGTAAATAAAATATTTATATGCAATGTGAATATATATATATATATATATATATATATATATATGTAATGGGAATAAAATATATATGCGATGTAAATAAAATATATATATGAAATGTGAATAATATATATATATATATATATATATATATGAAATGTGAATAAAATATATATATTTAATGTGAATAAAATATATATATATATATATATTTATGTTAAGTGAATAAAATATTAATATGCAATGTGAATAATATATATATGTGCTGTGAATAATATATATATATGTGTGTGTGATGTGAATAAAATATATACGTGATGTGAATAAAATATATATGCGATGTGAGTGTGTGTGTGTGTGTGTATATATATATGAAATGGGAATAAAATATATATGCGATGTAAATAAAATGTATATATGAAGTGTAAATAATATATATATATATATGAAATATGAATAAAAAATATATATATATATATAAAATGTGAATAATATATATATGTGTGTGTGATGTGAATAAAATATGTATATGCATTGTAAATATATATATATATATATATATATGCGTTATAAAATACATATATGCATTGTAAAAATATATATGCGTTGTATGAAATATATATGCGTTGTATAAAATATATATGCATTGTATATGGAATATATAAAATTGTCATATATGGAAAAAAATTATTGAATGGTTAAAAATATAATTTTTAACATGTTTATGGAATGGATAAAATTGTCACGGATTGAAATAATTATTTGTTCGTAAAAAAATATAATTTTTAACATGTATATAGGACTATATAAAATTGTCATGGATTGAAATAATTATTTGTTCGTTAAAAATATAATTTTTAACATGTATATGGACTGTACAAAATTGTCATGTAATGGAATATTCAATTTTGATTTAAAATTTAAAACGAGGTTGGAATAGTTTTAAAACGAATTTATAAACGATATATAAAAAACGTTTTAAATGGAAATCGGTGAAATATATATATTATATATATTTAATGTCCTGAATAAAACGCGCCGCGCCGCGACTGTTCTCGAATTTCGACCATTGACTTCGAATTGAAATTGCGGGAGATCCAACCGTCGGATTCTCTTAAAACCGGAATAATTGGGTTCGTATCGAAAAGAGCTTTCCAATGAATTTAAGAGATTTGAAATCTAACAGTTGGATTTGGAAGTATGTCCAAATCAATTTCAGAAAAGGTCGCTATGAATGCAGTTCGGTGGCCGTTATTGGAAACCGACTATAAGGGCCTTAATAAAATTATTAAAAGTATTAATAATTTGTGTAAAATCATAATAAATGATTTGAAAAGAATTTGGATGAAAAATTCGATGTTTGTAAAATTAAAATATTTTTTTATGGAAATGAAATAGTTATTAACTGAAATAATAATCCAATGTTTTTAAATAAATAAATTGGATTAGTAAATGGTTTTTAGAAATAACTAGAATTTTCCAACGTATGTATTGGAATGGATTTGAGTGGAAATAATCTTCGGAATATTTCAGAATTGGATTCCGTGATTATACGGATATTGTTGAGGAATTTGAATGATACATATATATATATCGTTATTCCATTACGATATTTGTTGGTTTCAAAATTTGATATTGAATATAAGCCTATACTATTTTTATTCAAGGCCTTATATTTAATACCAAACTGGTTGGTTCTTTAACCCAGTTAAACTAGGATTAATTCCCAGAAAGTTGAACAATCAACAAGAATTGATTTTTGGGATTGAAGCCAATTGGAGTTTGAATAAATTTTTAATTAGATTGTGAATGAATAAATGGTAATTGAATTTACCAAAATATGTGATCTGATTAAACCAAATTTACTTGGTTGTTGATATTGATTGTGGCTGATTGATTGACACTGAAAAGTGTTTATTTTATTACTCTTATGCTTTATCTTTTGTAAATAAATAAATGATACTTTGGTTACTTTTATATGTTTTCACAGGATGTCAAGAAATGCCTCCTTCAAATCAAATCAAAGGCCAACTACGAGAAAGAGCTACTTCCTCACATCAAATTCATTTCAATTGCAAAAGAAGTAGTAGCTCACTGGTAAAGGCATAGAAATTGGTGCTGAGAGACCTAAGTTCGAACCCCGTCAAGCTCACTTTTTGCCAAAAAAACGGAGCGTGTTCACACTGACCCTTTGCTTTGAGAAATATCTGGATTAGTGTTATGTTATATATATACATACACATATTCATGTGTATGTATTTATGATGTGCACCAATTAACATTTCAGCAATAGCCATATTCTTATCATGGAATTAAATTCGAATCATTCAATTTCAATTAGAAGATTTGCTGATTGAATTGTTGCCAAGAGAAAAATCAATTTTGAAGATTTTATCTTATATTGCCTTTGGAGTCTGATAAGCGTCCTTGTTTGGAAGAATTAAATTAGATGCAATCTTCTATCAATCAAGCCACATGGGAAAATTGAAAGATATGGAAAATATTTACCATGATATGCCCAGATTTTCTCCAATCAGGTAGTCAAGGAAGGCAAGAAATATTCATGAATGAGGAGGGCCATTTATTCATAGACCTAGTTAGGGTTTTCCCCTTCTCATCTATAAATATGTGATTGTAACCATTGTAAAAAGCATCTCATAATTCTGTACTGCCATTAGTTTAATAAAATTTTCTTGTTCTAGTTATTTACTTTTCTTTTAAAACAATTTGTGTATCTACACGATTAGATTCGGTAGAACACATATTGTTATTGTCTTTGTTACTGCATACTAGTGTTGACTGTTTGATTAGTTTCAACAGCAACTCTATTTTTAATTCTCTGTTATTGTTCCAGTTATTATTTACTTTTGTCGTTTTTGCTAGTACTTGTTATTTTCTTTCCTGTTGTTGAATTTGATATACGTCTGATTAGATTCAGATTTGTAGCAGTTTCAATAACATTATTTCAACAACATTGAAAACAACCCCCAACGTTCTGTCTAACACGCCCACGAAACATATAAATAATAAAAGTTTAACTTTCCTCCCTGTGTTCGACCTGTATGCTACACACCTGTATGCTTGCAGAATTTATTACAAATGTCGCGCTTTTCTAATTCATAGACTAGCGTCGATCAAGTTTTTGGCGCCGTTGCCGGGGAGGTAACGATTGAATTTTATTGTTTATTTAATTTCCGATTCGTGTTAGTTTTTATTTTATTTTGTATATATTTTTGTTTCTTGCACATATAGAAAAAATCTCAATTAGTGATGTGGCGTATTAATTACATTGATACTGTCATGAACTAAGCAAGAGAAAAAAATAATTTCTTGCCTTTATTTTCTTTCAATTTCTTTTCCTATTTTCAATTATTCCTTTCCATTTTTCAATCCTCCTTCCTACTTTTATATTCATTTCTTCTTTTACAATCTTTCAAAAAAAAAAAAAATCTTGCCTTTTTTCTTTTAATTTTCCTTCTTTTTTCATTTATTTCTTTCCTTTTTTTTATTTTGCATTTCTTCCAATCTAATTCCTTCAAGAAGAAAAAAATATATACAAAAAAAAAAAGTTGCTAATTTTTCTTCAATTTCTTTCCATCTTTCTACCACCTTGCTGATTTTCACATTTTTCTTTTCTCTTTCCTTTTCTTTTTATTTGTTTCCATCTTTTGTCTACAACTTTCTAAAAAAAAAAAAATTGCAATTTCTTCTCTGCCTACTTTGATTTCTTTCATGTTTTTGTCTGCTTTTATTTCTTTCCTCAATTTATTCTACCCTTCCTCTCTACTCAAAAAAAAACCTTGCATTTTTCTCTTATTTCCTTCCTCTTATATTATTTTTTTTCCATTTTTGTTTTGCTTTTTCCCATTCATTTCTTTCCCTTTCTTCTTGTTCAAATTTTCATAAAAAAAACTTGCATTTTTTTTAATTTCTTTCCAATTGCATTTCTCATTAACCTTTTACAATCTCTCTTTCCATTTTTTCATTTATTTCTTTCCTGCTCTCTCCTTCATTAAAAAAAAAACAACTATCAATTTTCCTTTATTCTTTCCATCTTTCTACTTTCTTTCCAATTGTCTACATTCTTTTTCTTTTTGCAAATTTCAAAAAAAAAAAAAAAAAACGATTCCTCTTTTGCAATTTTTTTTCCTTTCTTCTTTTGTCTTTCTTGTTCTCAATACATTGATTTCTTTTCTTCTCTTACAAATTTCCTTTCTTTAAAAAAAAAAAAAAATCCTCTTTTGATTTCTTTCCTCTTTATTCCTCCTTTCCAATTTTCTATATAATTACTTCTCATTCTTCTTTTACAAGTTCAAAAAAAAAAAAAAAAAATCTTGCCATTTTTCTTTTAATTCTTCCCTATTTTTAACTTCTTTCTCCTTCCTTTCATTTGTTTCTCCTCTTACTAATATCTCACATCCTTTCTTCTTTTACAATTTGCTGAAGAAAAAAAAAATCCTTTTATAAATTTCTCTTCTCTGCCTTGTAATTGATTTTCTTTCTTTCTCCATTTATTTCTTTCCCTTTTCAAGTTTTTCCTTTCTCATTTTTTTCTCTCTCTTCTAATTTTACAACAACAAACAAAAGAAAAAATTCTTTCTGTTTTTGTCTTCTCTTTTATTGCTTTCCCTTCTCAATTTCTTTTCCAAATCTTTTACAATTACTTTTCTTTCTTCCTTTACAATTCTCTTTCTTTTCTGAAATCTCTCTTCCCATTTTTTTTTTGTCATTTGTTTCTTTCCTATTTGTCCGCTTTTCAACACTAATAAAAAAAAAGGCAAGGACATAATTTTTTTTCATTATTCTTCCCTGCTTCATTTTTTCCCCTCTGATCAAATACCCCTCTCTCTCACACAATCTCATTTCACCACATTTTTTTTTTCAATCTACACTTCAGCACCATCTTCTTCAATCCCTCCTTCCCACCACACTTCTGCCACAACGCACAAACCAACCCCATCCACAAGCATTCTCTCAAAAAAAAAATTCCAATTTTTTTTTTTTTTTTTTTTAATCTACCACAACCTCATATTTTCTTGTGCTTTTTTTTTGTTATTTACTTCATTAAAAAAAAGCCAAAAATAAAAAAAAAGAATTTCAAACCAAGGACAAAGTGACTGGAGTTCAAGCAACAAATCAAGAATTCAGAAATCAGAAGAAATTGCAAATAGTGAGATTTCAATCATTGACGCTACTCATTTTTTCTGGATGGACTGCCATACCCAACTGTAAAATTCTCTGAACTCTACAGGTGCTGAAGTTGCTTTGAAAATATAGAAATTGTTGTAAAAATTTTCTGCAGGGGCAGCGGCTTTGAATGTACAATTTTTTTTGAAATTATTTTGCGTGATTGTTGTTATTTCTGCATCTTTATTCATTCTGTTAAGGGCAATACCCCAATTCACATAAGGTGAGGGATTTCATCACCCTTTCCTTAGCCCACAAATTGCATTTCATCGTAGAATCTGACTAAAAATAACGGTTAGACGTTAGACTTAAGGGAGTCACGGGCTCATCTAGGGCTTAATTATATTGTGATAGTTGATTCATTTGGAACGAATTATTTCTTGGTGTCTAGACTACGGCAGAGAAATAACCGTTTATAAATATTACGGTGATTCGTAAATATTATATCGGTTGTTACTCTGAAGGTACTTAAACCTTCGGCTGCATTGCTAGGGTGATTCCTGGTGCACCGATAACTCCTGTCCGTTAACTGGCTGAGAAATCTTTTGACCTAAGTAATCAAACGTGTCACTTTATAATTTTGGGTTAAGAGCCAATAAGGACAGAAAACTTCATTGTAGCTAATTTCTGTGCTTGCATTCAACAACAATGAGTGAAAAAAGTGTTAGCCAACAAAATTCTCCTAGGGGTTCTCGAATCAACCAAAATTTTCCAACCGAATTGGATCAAAATCGAGTGAATCAAAACTTTCCAAACTTTGGGGATCAAAACCAAATAAATCAAAATTTTCAGAATCTCAATATCCAAATGGATAGACCCCTGTCTCTTCGTGAACGATGTTATCCAACTAGGACCGTCCAACCCTCTGTCATCGTTTTTCCACCAGCTGAAGGAAACAATTTTGAGTTGAAACATTCCTTTATTCAAGGGGTACCAAAATTTACTGGGTCTGAAAATGCTTATGAATTTCTGAGTGAATTTGAATTGTATGCGTCCACAACAAAAATGCAACAATTGTCTAACGAATCGATCAAGCTAAGGCTAATCCCATTTGCACTACTTGAAAGCGCTAAAAGATGGCTAAATTCTCTTCCAAAACATTCCATAAGAAGTTGGGATGAATTTGTCACTGCATTTTTGAAAAAGTTTTTCCCTTTCCATAAAACTCTCAAAATCCGAACTGAGATAAATCAATTTTGTCAAAATGAGGGGGAAACTTTTTCAAAATATTTTGAGAGATTCAACCAACTACTGTATAGTTGTCCTCATCATGGAATTCTAAAAGACAACTTGTGTCAAATTGTATATGAAGGGCTTAACTATCAGTCTAAAACTCAACTAGAATCAATGTGTGGAGGAGATTTTATGTCTAAAACAGCCGATGAAGCTTGGCGGTTCTTAGAAGATTATTCTGAAAAGGACATGCAATGGGAATCAATTCGCGTTCCCAATCGTACTTCTACTAGAGGAGTGCATGTCGTGGACCCAAATCAAATTCCCGTAGAAAATCAAACTCCTCAAGCTGGAGAAGGGTTACCCCACTACTACTCTCAGGACCAAGCCAATGCTATAGCTCAAAATAACCCTTA
Source organism: Allium sativum (assembly GCA_030737875.1). Lineage (NCBI taxonomy): Eukaryota > Viridiplantae > Streptophyta > Magnoliopsida > Asparagales > Amaryllidaceae > Allium > Allium sativum. The sequence continues at coordinate 572,895,020 of CM060909.1, read as the reverse complement.
CTCAGCCACGTACAATCCTGGTTGGAGGAACCACCCAAACTTTTCTTGGTCAAACCCCAATAATTCGGCAAACCCATCTCACATGCAACCCTTTATTCCCAATCCGAATTACCAAGCTCCACCCCCCAATTCTCAAACCTCTCAAGCTACACCTCAATCCAAACAACCGTATAGGCACCCCAATTTTCAATCATCGAACCAATCCTCTCAATCTTCTCAACCATCACAAGATATTGTTCGATTAGAAAAACAAATAAATAATCAAGACGCTAAAATCGACCAACTAATGCATATGATAAAGGAAATGGCGAAAAATAATGAGAAAGGAAAGTTGCCTAGTCAACCCGAAGTGAATCCAAAGTATAACCCTCGTGCTGTAAATTCTTGTGAGGACGAAAACCATAATCCAGTCAATGCTATTACAACCCTTCGATTTGGAAAGAGGATTGATAACAACGTGGACGACCCTGACGAACCTCCTAACTCGACCCCAATCCCTAATCTTGATGACCACCCATTGGCTTCGAATGCCAATTCTTCTAAACCTCAAGTTCCCTTAAATGTTGGCAATCCCAACAGTTCTTCTCCCAGCGTCGGCAAACCCGACCCACCTTCGAAAATTAATGTTGGCAATCCCAACATTTCATCTTCTACACCCTTACCACCTTCTTCTTCGAATGATGAAACTCATCCTAGAATCGAAAAACCAGTAGCTCCTTTTCCTCATAGACTCAATAATAAGAAGAAAGCTGCAAATTTCGATAAAATCTTGGAAATTTTCAAACAAGTCCGTGTGAACATTCCTCTTTTAGACACCATAGAACAAATTCCTCAATATGCTAAATGTCTGAAGGAATTGTGCACACAAAAACGTGCGACCAATGTCCTAAAAACCGCCTTTCTAACTGCGAATACAAGCTCTGTTCTTTCGAATCTTGCCCCAGTCAAGTATAAAGACCCTGGCTGCCCTACGATTGATTGTAAAATAGGAAACACTCACATCTCTCGTGCCCTACTCGACCTTGGTGCCAGTGTCAACCTTCTTCCTTATACTGTTCATCGTCAACTTGGACTAGGGGAGATTAAACCAACAAACATCACTCTTCAGCTAGCCGATCGATCTGTCAAAAAGCCATTGGGAATTATCGAAGACGTCTTGATACAGATCGAACAGTTTTACTTCCCTGTCGATTTTATAGTTCTAGAAACAGAGCCTGTCTCAAATCCCAACGTTCAAATACCATTGATCTTAGGACGTCCTTTCTTAGCAACCTCTAATGCTGTCATTAATTGTAGGAATGGTCAACTTCGACTCTCCTTCGGGCACCTAACCATCGAGCTAAACATCTTTAATCTCAACAAACAACCTAGGGATTTTGAGATCGATGAAATTGACATGATTCAAACCACAGTTGATGAAACCTCAAGTGACACTTCTGAAGCCCTGAAAATGTGTCTTGACCATTTCAACCCTGATTTCGACGAACTCGAATACATTTCTGAACTAAACAAAATTCTTGACTCCGACACTTCGCCACCTGAATCTAACCAAGGAATGTTGACCAATGTTGATACACAAGAACTTCCTAAGTTTGACCTCAAACCCTTGCCACCAGACCTTAAGTATGCCTACCTAGACTCCTCAGAAACTTTCCCCGTAATCTTGGCCTCTGATCTTACCGAAGACCAAGAAGAAAAAGTTTTGGAAACGTTACGGGAAAATAAGGACGCCTTGGGATGGGAGCTGAGCGATATAAAAGGAATTAGCCCATCAATTGTGGAACATCGCATACACTTAGTCGATGAGGCTAAACCCACCCGTGAGGCTCAAAGGCGATTAAACCCGAACATGAGAGAAGTGGTCAAGGAGGAGATAATCAAATGTCTAGACAATAACATCATCTATCCCATCTCTGACAGTACTTGGGTGAGTCCGGTACAAGTTGTACCAAAGAAGTCAGGAGTCACAGTGATCAAAAACGACAGTAATGAACTCGTCCCAACAAAAATCAAAACCAAATGGCGTGTGTGCATCGACTATCGAAAGCTTAACTCAGCCACACGAAAAGACCATTTTCCCTTGCCTTTTATTGACCAAATGCTCGAACGCTTAGCGGGACATGAGTACTACTGTTTTCTCGATGGATACTCTAGCTATAACCAAATTCCTGTTGCTTTAGAAGATCAACACAAGACCACCTTTACTTGTCCCTTTGGAACCTTTGCGTATCGTCGCATGCCTTTTGGTCTTTGTAATGCCCCCGCGACTTTCCAAAGGTGTATGATGAGTATTTTCTCTGACATGGTGGAAGAATTCTTGGAAATATTCATGGACGATTTTTCAATATATGGATCATCTTTTTCCCAATGTCTCACTCATCTAGAACTCGTCCTTAAGCGTTGTAAGGAGAAATCACTCGTGCTTAATTGGGAGAAATGCCACTTTATGGTAAAAAGGGGGATAGTTCTAGGTCATGTCGTCTCCAAAGATGGCCTAGAAGTCGATAAATCCAAAATCGATTTGATTGCTAATTTACCTCCTCCTAAGTCTGTCAAAGATGTTCGTTCATTTCTTGGCCATGCAGGATTCTATAGAAGATTCATTAAGGATTTCTCAAAAATTTCAAAACCTCTCTCGAATTTACTTGCCAAAGACGTAAAGTTTGAATTTTCCAATGATTGCAAAACATCTTTTGAAACTCTTAAATCACTCCTGACCACAACTCCCATCATTCAACCTCCTGATTGGACTCAACCCTTTGAAGTTATGTGCGACGCTTCTGATTTTGCTATTGGAGCCATCTTGGGTCAGCGTATCGATAAACTCCCTCGAGTCATTTACTACGCTAGCAAAACCTTAAACGAGGCCCAATTGAATTACTCAACTACTGAAAAGGAATTTTTGGCAGTTGTCTTCGCCCTTGAGAAATTCAGACCATATCTCATAGGATCCAAAGTCATAGTTTACACTGACCATGCTGCCCTACGATATTTGCTTTCTAAAAAGGATACCAAGGCCCGCTTGATTCGTTGGATCCTTCTTCTTCAGGAGTTTGACATAGAAATACGAGATAAAAAGGGTTCTGAAAATGTCGTAGCTGATCATCTCTCTCGAATTGTGCACGAAAATGATAACGACACTCAAATCGATGACTATTTTCCTGACGAACAACTCCTTTCGATCTCTAACACCCCTTGGTACGCTGACATTGTGAATTATCTTGTCACACAACAAATGCCCGCTGAATGGTCGAAACAAGATAAACAAAAATTTCTCTCAAAAGTTCGAAACTTCTATTGGGATGACCCATATCTTTTCAAATACTGTCCAGACCAAATCATTCGAAGGTGTGTGCCCGATCATGAACACCAAAGTATTCTCTCCTTCTCACATGACCATGCTTGTGGCGGTCATTTTGGTGCAAGAAAAACTGCTGCAAAGGTTTTGCAAAGTGGTTTTTATTGGCCCACACTCTTCCGTGACGCTTTCGAATTTTGCTCTAAATGTGAGCGATGTCAAAGAACGGGTCGAATCTCTAAGCGAAACATGATGCCTCTCAACCCCATTCTAGTGATTGAGTTATTCGATGTTTGGGGCATCGATTTCATGGGACCATTCCCTAATTCATTTGGGAATCTTTACATCTTACTTGCGGTAGATTATGTCTCAAAATGGGTTGAAGCCATTCCGACCAAAACCAACGACAACAAGGTTGTTGTCAAATTCCTCAAAGAAAACATCTTTTCACGCTTTGGTACACCTCGAGCTATCATTAGCGATAATGGCACTCACTTCTGTAATCGTGCTTTTGAGTCCTTGCTCAAGAAATACTCAATCACACACAAGCTGTCGACCCCCTACCATCCACAAACGAGTGGGCAAGTAGAAGTTTCCAATAGACAAATCAAACAAATTCTTGAGAAAACCGTGAATTCCAACAGAAAAGATTGGTCCGTAAAACTGATTGATGCACTTTGGGCTTTTCGCACTGCTTATAAAACCAATCTAGGGATGTCACCATATCGATTAGTCTTTGGAAAGGCCTGTCACTTACCTCTTGAATTAGAGCATCGTGCTCTTTGGGCCATAAAATTTTTGAACTTTGACTTAGAAAAAGCCGGCTCACACAGGAAGTTACAAATTTCTGAATTAGAGGAATTAAGAAATGAGGCATATGAAAATGCGAAAATCCACAAAGAAAGAACCAAAGCCCAACACGACAAAAACATACTTCGTAAGGAATTCAACGTAGGTCAAAAAGTTCTTTTATACGACTCTAGACTTCACTTGTTTCCAGGAAAACTCAGATCTCGATGGACTGGACCTTACGTCGTGAAAACAGTATACCCTCATGGAGCGGTTGAAATTGAAAATCCTAGAGATGGAAAAGTCTTCAAAGTAAACGGTCAACGACTGAAACCATTTTTGGAATTCGAGCAATATGACGAAGACGACTCTATCGATCTGCATGATCATCCACCATGAACTCAGGTGGTACACGTTCTTTTTCTTTTATTTTTATTTTTCATTTTTTTATTTTATTTTTGTTTTTCTGCTTTAGACAGTTGGGGCACTGTCTCAATCAAGTGTGGGGGGGAGTCTGCATTTCATCCATTTTCAATTTTTCTTTGTTTTTATTTCTTTTTATTTTCAGCCATTTAAGTAGGACCATCATACATTTTAGATTGTAGTAACATACCATAATTTTTTTTTTTTTTTGAAAATACGACTCATTTTCAATTGATACAACAAAATAAGTTTACAATTTTTAGCCAGTTGATAGTATTTTTCTCTCTCAGCTAAATTCGAATTTGAAATATAATGAAAAGTTTAATTTTGAGGGATAATAGTGTAACCGGTACATAGGGAGATTCTTAGGTGATGGCCATGAAATCTATTCTATATTGTAGACTTTGTTTAAATAAGTGGAGGACTTAAAATACTTATATTGGCTTTTCAAATCTTTAAAACTAAGTTGTGTTAAGTTGAATTCGCATAACTCTCTTTTGTGCTTATATTTTCGATAATAATAATAGTATTCCAAGGGTATCCAACATTGCTTGTATATCGAGCGTTGGTGTGCAAACCCGCCAAGCTCTATCCGACACGTTGTTGACAAAGTCAAAGTTGGAATATCTTGGTCTCATTTTATGGGATTGGACACCTAAGGATTACCGACACGTTGTTGACAAAGTCAAAGTCGGCCTGCACAATCCGCCAAGCTCTTTACCCACTCTCCGTTAGTCCGCGAGGCAGTGCATGGGTGGTAAACCTTGGTCTTTTTAGGTGTATGTACTTAATCATAAATCTTAAAATTTTATAGAATAAAGAATAAGCGATGATACCCAAACACTTCTTGACCTTATTGATTTGGCTAGCCATACATGAGGAAATTAGAATACCACTTTACAAACTGTGCCAAGCAAACGAAGAATCTATTTCATGGCTGCACTATGTTATCGACCGAACCAACTGGCCAAACTGGAATTTAACATTTGAAAACTTGATTTATATTGAAAATTTGTGACAAGTCGAGGTATCTAAAATAAAATCAACTGGTTAGAAATTATTAACTTAACTTGTTGTACCACTTTCCTGAAATAAGTCGTGTTGTCATTTTTCACTTTTATTTTTTGCATATGTCCATTGCATTCATGTAGCTTTATTAGAATTATAGCATACAGCATTTGGATTTTGTGGGTAGTATCCGCTGAAAACCCTCACGAGACACTACTCGTCCTACTAGGGACACCTAGAGGTTTAACGGCTTGTTGCATACGCTCAATGCAATCGTGTTTCCTACGAAAGTGCGACCTATCTAGTTAGTTTTCATTTTTTTACTCGAGGACGAGTAAAAGATAAGTGTGGGGGTATTTGATTGACACTGAAAATTGTTTATTTTATTACTCTTATGCTTTATCTTTTGTAAATAAATAAATGATACTTTGGTTACTTTTATATGTTTTCACAGGATGTCAAGAAATGCCTCCTTCAAATCAAATCAAAGGCCAACTACGAGAAAGAGCTACTTCCTCACATCAAATTCATTTCAATTGCAAAAGAAGTAGTAGCTCACTGGTAAAGGCATAGAAATTGGTGCTGAGAGACCTAAGTTCGAACCCCGTCAAGCTCACTTTTTGCCAAAAAAACGGAGCGTGTTCACACTGACCCTTTGCTTTGAGAAATATCTGGATTAGTGTTATGTTATATATATACATACACATATTCATGTGTATGTATTTATGATGTGCACCAATTAACATTTCAGCAATAGCCATATTCTTATCATGGAATTAAATTCGAATCATTCAATTTCAATTAGAAGATTTGCTGATTGAATTGTTGCCAAGAGAAAAATCAATTTTGAAGATTTTATCTTATATTGCCTTTGGAGTCTGATAAGCGTCCTTGTTTGGAAGAATTAAATTAGATGCAATCTTCTATCAATCAAGCCACATGGGAAAATTGAAAGATATGGAAAATATTTACCATGATATGCCCAGATTTTCTCCAATCAGGTAGTCAAGGAAGGCAAGAAATATTCATGAATGAGGAGGGCCATTTATTCATAGACCTAGTTAGGGTTTTCCCCTTCTCATCTATAAATATGTGATTGTAACCATTGTAAAAAGCATCTCATAATTCTGTACTGCCATTAGTTTAATAAAATTTTCTTGTTCTAGTTATTTACTTTTCTTTTAAAACAATTTGTGTATCTACACGATTAGATTCGGTAGAACACATATTGTTATTGTCTTTGTTACTGCATACTAGTGTTGACTGTTTGATTAGTTTCAACAGCAACTCTATTTTTAATTCTCTGTTATTGTTCCAGTTATTATTTACTTTTGTCGTTTTTGCTAGTACTTGTTATTTTCTTTCCTGTTGTTGAATTTGATATACGTCTGATTAGATTCAGATTTGTAGCAGTTTCAATAACATTATTTCAACAACATTGAAAACAACCCCCAAAGTTCTGTCTAACACGCCCACGAAACATATAAATAATAAAAGTTTAACTTTCCTCCCTGTGTTCGACCTGTATGCTACACACCTGTATGCTTGCAGAATTTATTACAAATGTCGCGCTTTTCTAATTCATAGACTAGCGTCGATCACTGATTGATTGTTTGGATGGTGCTCGACCAGTTTATGAGCAAAATATGCTTTTACATTTAGCATTGGGTTGGGTAGAAATATTTGGATGCTAACATCTTGTGAAACACTTCACGATTTGACTATGAGATGTTTAGCGATGTTGTTGAGTTCATTTCAAATTTAATGAATGATTTTGAAATGATATTTTTCTTAAGTGAAGAAATGTATTATCGATTTTGGACAGGGAATGTTTTATAAAAAAAATGTAAAACAGAAAGGATTTCGAGGCCTAAACCCAATGTTGTCGAGATGATTTCGAAATGTATTATGTGTTTGACATTGTAGTTCAATGCATAACCAATTAGTTGCTATTGATGATATATCTGTTTGGTGGTGGTGAATTTATTCTCTTGCTTAACATCCTTCTTTGAGACGTACGAGCTCAAAGGTTATGTGATTAATAGTGACTAATCATATGTGTGAACTGTTAATGTAAAGTACTATATTTTGGAAAGTGCTTGTGATTATTATGTTGTGAAATGATTTTCCCTACTTCGGGATATGAAATAATTTAGTATGTGGCTAAAGATTCGAGTAACCCATGTGACTAAAGGTATGGGTGTTATAGCCTTAAGTGGCTTTGGGCAGTGTATGCTTCCATGCGTGGGAGGTGCATCATCAGTGTAGTCTTCTATTATTTATTCTGATGTGTTGTATTCCTAGAGTTAGCATATCCGGACTTCGAACTATCTTCGTTGATTTAGCGATTGATTAGGTCCGAGCGAAATACGTATCGTTACAGGATGAGTTTGCATGGGCTTTTGGGCCTTAACCGGTGTATAAAAAAAGAAGAAGAAAAAGAAAAAAGAAATGGTTTGCAAATTTCCAGGAATGGAAATGGAGTATGGCATTTCAGGGACAACCACAAATGAAAAGTGGAGGAAGGTTTGGCCATTTATAGTTAAAGGAAGAGAGGACACTGCGTATATAATAGAAAAGGGAGGGATTGAAGGAAATTGATTCGTTCGTCGGACCCGTTCGAATTATATCGTGGAGAAGTAAGATTTGCACTACGCTAATCGTGTTCGTTTTAAGGTAATTACTTAACATTAATGCAAAATTTGAAGTTGATTAAATAGTTAAATATATTTAAAATATTATAATATACATTATAACGCGTATATGTTGTTTATATATTATCATAATTTTCGAAAGCAAGCACGTTGGGATCACATGGAAAAGTATTACATTACTGAGTAGGTTCGGACATGATCGAATGCAAAGGGAGTTTCATTTAATTTTTAACTTCTTTTTAAAATTAAATGGAATAAGACAACGACCGTTAATTAAAAATAAGGTGAGTTTTTTCTTACTCATTTCTGGAATACTATGATGCGCTAAATTCATATAATTAAAATTTATCATTGATAATATATATTGGTTGATTGGTTTCCTTGGACGCTATTTTTGTGTTATTGGTTGACGTTAAATATATTTATATCATTTGAAATATATTGGATAAAATTTCTATTTTCATATATCCAATGTTATAATGATCTGTGGTGCAGGGAAGGACAAGTTGGAGGGATCCAACCGGATTCCTTAAATATCATGCGTGTTGTTTACTTTCATATTATTTATGTATGAACTGATTGAATATTGACCTTGAAAACTTGCGTGAATGTTGACATTGAATTTATATTCAACATTGTTGTGATTTGAATTAATAAATGGTATTGATTGAGGGATTGACGGCAAATACTCCTAGAATCCATATTTTTGTTAAAACGTTGATTTAACGTTAGGTGGATTGACGAGGGTTAGTTAAAAATTTATTTAATAATTAAAGTATACCCTTTTATTTTTTATTTATATATTATAGTGAAGTTTTAAAAACGAATCGAAGTTTGTAAATTGGTTTTATAAAATATCATGAAATGATTAGTTGATGTTTAAATTTGTTTGTAAGCGAAATAAGGTATAATTAACCTTTAGGTTAATATTTTTGAAACAATTATTCTTAAGTAAACGAGTAAGCAATAATTATTAGACTATTTTAATTAATCTAATAAGAAGAAGTAATGAATATCAGTTAGTAAATTAGCCGATGGGATGAAGTTGAGTAGATCGACTGTTGTTGATCAAAAATTGTTATTAATGAATAGTTATTTAATTTGATAGATTTATTAAATGTGATTTATTTGAAATTAGTGGTATCTAATTAATATTATTTCAAATGAGATTAACCAATCCTTTTTTCATTAATGAATAAGTAAATTGGTTTAACTTCAATAAACGATGAAGTTAACTATGTTTAAAGTAATTACTTCTTAAACGAATTTACTTAAGATGTAAATGAGTATGCGATGAAATGTAATTAAGTTTGAGAGCTTCACGCACTACAACAAAAACACTATGTTAGATATTTAATTTTACAACGGTGGTGGAATCACTATTGTAATAAATGCGTTTTTACAACTTTTTTCCAGAAAAGTTGTAATAAACTTAATTTTAATAACTGTGTTATTTTGACAGTTGTAATAAAAGCCTATCACAATTTTTGTTTTTTGGCTGTTGTAATATATGACTACACTATGACAAAAATTCCATATTAATAATTAATAAAAATTCAATAATTAATAAAAATATTAATACTCAATAACTATTGTTTAATAATAATAATAAATAATTTATTTGAAAATATGTAATAAATAATATTAATTATTTCTTTTCACTATATAATAATTAATAAATAATAATTATGTATTATTATTAGAAATTAAAATTAAATAAATGAAAATTAGTTTTTAGTAATGAGTAACTAATTTTAGTAATCAATAAATAAGAAGTAAGAATCACTAATTAAGAAGTAATAATTAAATAATTACTTTTAAATATTTTAATAAAAATTTCAAGTAATTTATATAATATTCTATTACATTTTTTCATAAAATAAAAAAAGGAAAATCATAAGATCAATTAATAGCTATTATATATATTTAACTTACCATATTAAATTACTTTCAAAATAGTAATTAGTGGATGAGATTAATGGTCCACTTCCCTCTGTATTAAACATTTTCCATATATATACAATATACAAATATTTTTAAAACAACATTTATTTAACTTATGATACATGTTCAAGACAATTAGATTAGATCTCCAATTTTTCCCGCCATATAGAAATTTTTAGCTCCAACGTAAGAAAAATTCGCTCTTAACTCAAATTTTAAATCTTCCATCGATGCGCTGATTCCTAATTATATCACTTTGCAACTTCCCAGTTACACCGCTTCGTTTTCCACGTCGTCATATTCGTGAGCATTCTTCAAATCCGTCTCCAATTTATTTACTTTTTCAAAACCAAAACACATCATATCTCGTTACAGACAAAATCGCATAAAATCTCCAATTCCCCTCCTTTTAATAATCTTAATCCTCGTACCAAATCAAAAAATTCGCATCTGCTCTTTTAGTCAAATTCGCATCATCTTTTCGACTTATTTTGGCATCGGATCCAAATCGATAAAATCATCGTATTTGTAGATGGAAGGCAACGTGAAAGGGCTCACCGTGATGAAAGCGGGTTTCGTGGATTTTAGGTTTTTGGGTATTTGGTAGTTGGTTTTTTTTTTTACTTTGGTACTGGGTTTGATTTAGTTAGTTTTTTATGTATTTGATTTAGGTGTCTAATCGAATGTTGATGTTCGACAGGTGAATTTGGTACTTTTTCTGCTATAGCTCAGGATGAAAGTGGATGCAAATCAGGTATGATGAGGGAGTGACATGGTGGTTGTTGTGAAGTGGGTACAATATTGATTGGGTTTGGATGTCAGGGTCGTGTTATTTGGTTGTAGTGCACATAACCATAACCGTAAAATAATGCAAAGGTTTGTACGAATTTTAAGAGCTGAAAAAAATGCTTAGCAAAATAATTGCCTAATGTTAGCTTTTTATAAAGTGAATGGCTGGTTTGGTTTTGTAGAGTTTATACGGGTCCATGAAAGAACAAGATAAGTTGGTATCGTTTATACTTTCTTGAAGTCTGAGACTGATATAAGAATGAAGACCTTTCAAGACCTGAAGCATTGCAAGACCATTCTCCTTATAAGTGCACTATTATGTGTTATATGCCTTAGAAAGATAGGTCGATCTATCGGTCCAAGAACGACTGGACTAAGTGGACGGTTCCAGAAAGCATTAGTAACAGGAGTGCCAAAATTGAAACTGTTCAAAGTTAGAAGCAGCTTTGCGAGATTTCAACAATATCATCACTTTGTTTTCATCATGCATTCTTTATAAAGGAACTTTATCCAGCGGTGTTGAAATTGGTGTCGTTTCTACAACAATAAATCTGCTGGTAAATGGTAGGAGCGATCAGAATTGTGCTTCAGAAAAAAGGTTTTCCACCCTTGATAGATACGCTTTCACAAGTAAACCACAAAAACTTCATCAATATTCTTGATTACTGCGAGGATAATGAACCCTTTACAAGGATGATGGTGTTTCAGTATTCGCCAAATGGAACACTTTTTGATCATCTACATTGTGTTTCATTTAGCGTTTCATTGTGATGTATCCAATATAAGATGTAGCAAATGAGGAGGACATGGTTGTAATTTTATACATTTTTATGTGGTATATTATTTATAATTTGTATTTTGGATATAAAATTGTGATTTAGCAATGAATGGATTATGATGCCTTTAAACTTACATCTATTTTGTATGTTATTTATCTATTTGTTGTTGCACATATTAAATATATATAGATTCTTATGCATATAATTTATGGATATATTACAACTGTAAAATAAAAGTTGTAATAAAATATATCATAACGGTTATAAATAGTTCTAAAAGTTACAACAACAACGGTGCATAACTGTTGTAATAAAGTTTATTACAACGGTGGAAAAAAGTTGTAAAATATACATATTACAACGGTGTTGCAATGGTGCAAAAAAGTTGTAAAAGGTTTTAGTCTATTACAACTTCTTAATATACGACGGTTAGCCCACTGTTGTAAAATGTATATTACAACGGTTTTCCACCATTGTAATTGGGTCATTTTGTTGTAGTAACGAGCAAAGCCACAAAAGCAATTTTGACTTAGGGGACTGGTTTAAATTAAATATTTAATATTTGAATGGAAATAAAGGGGAGGGTTTTCAGGAATATAAGGGAAATTACATATTGGTTTGGTAAGAAGTTGATAAATGGATTGTACTTATAATATCTAAGAATCTGCTTATAATATGATATAGAATGGTTTTGGGCGAAATATTTGGAAATGGATTGTCGTAATATAATTACAAATTACAAATGGGATTTGATAAAGAAGTTGAAACTTATTAAATGGCCATAGTCGACCATGGTTTTAAAAAGTAAATATACGGTTTATAAAACCGTAGTTTAAATAAAAATATAAGATTTGATTGATGTTATGAATAAGATGGGTTTTTGAGTTAAAAACTTATATCTATTCGAAGATAAGAATGTTGTCAACCAAGGTCGGAGAGGTAAATAAAATACCCCAACTTGAATGGCTTCACTATTATCGAAGAATGGTATTGGTTTGTAACAGTAGATGATGTTCTTATTAATTATTTCCAAAAAGGGATTTTGCAGCACTAGTTGCAGAATTTGAATTAAGTGTAATATATTACAACGTAAATTACGAGATTTGAATTAAATATAATGCATTGCAACGTTAGTTGCAATATTCTGAAGAAGATAATATTTGAGATTCAATTGGATATTTACCTATGTAAAATTTTCGAGGTTCGAAGTTCAATGAAGCCGTTTTGGGGTTATAAAACAAATGAATGTGTCATTTGACATTGTTTTGGCAATGTAAAATTTAGATTATAATATGTTTCCAAATCAAGAAGTAAAAAGATTTTTCATAAAGTATTGTGATAAAGGGTGTTTAGAAAACAAAACATTCTTAGAAATTAAGAACATATTTATCATTTCGAATAGCGGAAGCAAAGGATGTTTTGTTAAAATAAATGAAAGGAATCGATGAAATGGTTTTCAAAGATCGATAAGAGTTTTAATGAATGATTTTGAATGATAAGACCTGAGCCGCCATTGTACTTGACAATACTAGTTTGAATTGAGAGTTTAAACACTAACTATAAATGAAATATTATTGGACCTTTTTGACGTGTTGTTTCGAAGAGACCGAGATGGGAACTAGACTCAAAATCACTCTGAATCAATGTTGCATACGAAACTAATCAGCAGGGACATGGAGCATCGAAGATCGTAAATCTTCATAAGAAGAAGATCTACTTGTTGAATTTCTTTAGCTAATCCTAAAGATATTTCGGTGGTGATTCTGTCGTGATTGAAATCTACGGATTTGTAAGGACTACTCGCTACTGATCCTTTGGGTGATTCCTAGGATGCGGTAGGAGGGTGCATTCGGTTCATCCTGTTCTTGGATGACTTGTATGGCCGAATGTCTAATAGGGTATTTCCCGAAAACTTATGTACGTTGATTTTTATGAATATACCAAGTTAAAAGGTGGACAATTTCTCTTGCTTAACAATCAGAGTATATTTGTGGATGTCAATTAGTGATGTGATGGATTTGACAATGTGGTAGTCAAAGTGAATGATGACCAGATTGTAGTAACCCGCATTTTTAGATGCCGAATAATTAAATTATTGAATTTTTTTAAATATCGATTTGTTGATATCGACGACCTGAATTAAATAAAAATGATTATTTAATTAATTTAAATAATAGGATAAAATATATTTATTTCTGAATTAGTCAGAATTAGTGGAATTGACAATATTGTGTAAACTGGACAGTTGAAAATATATATTTCAGTTATATTGAATTATATTGACGAACATATTTATATAAGCCAATTGAATTTATAATTTATAATATAATTAAAATAGAGCTCGAAATGGCGCTGCAGTTCGCTATCTGGCGATTTGAACTTCAACTGAATGTACATGATTCGTTTTAAGCCGGATTTCTGTGAAACAAGAAACGTGTGGAGCTGGTGGAGTATATCTTTCTAGTGGAAGAGAGAAAAATCGGGATTTCATCGTGTAGATTTGGAGTTACGTCCAAATCAAATAATCAGAAATGCAGCGCCCTGACCATAACTATTTAATTATATTTTATATAAGGATTTAAATAGAAATCGAGCGTCGATATAACTGTGACGATGTAATATCGAGTTGTAAATACATACAGGAATATTCTGGAGCTGTATGTTATTCCACTGTGAATATAGACAATAATAATTAATTTTAAATAATTAATTCAATTATATTTAAATATATTTATATATTTAAATAGGTTATTTAGAGCGTTAAAAATAGCCACTTTTGCATACGAAGTTGGAATTCGACGAAACCAGTTTTGTTGGATCCGCAATGTCAAATAGTTGTTAGATTCCAAGTTTCGTGATTTTTAGAGTCAGTGTGTGACCGTAGGGATTTTTAGAGTGGAAAATAGACAATATTTCGATGGTTAAAAATACGCTGTGTGAGCATACGGAGTCGGAATTCGACGAAACCAGTTTCGTTGGGACCGTAATGTCAAAATCTAACTACATGTCCAGTTTGGTGATTTTTGGGAATCATGTGTGATCACACGGATTTTTAGATGGCAGAAACGAATATAAATAATTAAAAGAAAATATCTAAAATTCAATATGTGGTCAAAAATAGGGCTGTAAATTTTGTTCGAATGTCCGACGTCCGTTCGTGTCCGTGACCGAAATACGTCCGTCCGAGTCCGTCCGATTTTCATTTAGGACACGAGTTAGGACAACAAGATTTGTACGAGAAAAAAACATGTCCGGTCCGGGCTCGTCCGAATTCGTCCGAATTATTTGAAATTTGTCGTATAGTAGAGAGAAAATCTAGTAAAATGTACAAAATGTGATATAAATAGCCATGTCCGACCGAGTCCGACTAGTCCGATCGTGTCCGTGTCCGACCGATTTTATTTAGGACACGAATTAGGACAACGAAATTTGTCCGAGAAAAAATTTGGTCCGGTCCGTGTTCGGTCCGATTTTTTTTAGGACAGAAACTGAACATACCTCCGTCCGGTCCGGTCCGACCGATTTACACCCCTAGTCAAAAACAAGGCCACATGCTCACTTCTCCAACCACACAACATTTTCCATCTCGTATATATAATCAAATTACAGCCGCCACTTTCATTTATGTTCCAGGAAATCAATTCGACCTTCATAATTCCAAAAGGGGATTCAAATCAAAGTTTTACATTACAAAATATATGTATTTGAACTCGTACAAGGATCCTCTTCAATCCTGTACCAGTTATGTGGTGTGCGACGGCCTTTGTCTGATGCTCAAAATCGCACAGTAGGCTAGGGTTGGAGTTATTTGGGGAGACAAGCATCGACGTTGATTTTCGATGTCATTTTTGGGTTAAGGATGGGATTTCGCACCTTGCAGCAAAATCTGGGTGGTTTCGGTCTGATTTGGTGTCGCACGCTGTAGGGTTCAGCGAGTTGGAAGGCTCGCGACGCACTGGAGATGGCACGCTCGAGTTCGACGTCAGGGGTATTGGCGGAAAGAGTTTTCGGTGGCGAACTGATTGAAGGTGGTTGCGCCGGAGTTCGATGACCGGAGTAGTGATGGTTGGTGGTCAAACATCGGGTCAACGTGGAGTTTTGGGTTTCTTTTTACTGGAGCGAATACGTGAATGGGGAATAAAGGTTGGAGGCGGGCCGTGGTTTTAAGGGAGAAGTATTGGGCCGGATTAAGTTGATGGTGAGGCCCGATCTTTTATAATTAAAGTTTAGTTTAAATTAATTTCAAAAGTGTATTAACTTTAAAAATGTATATCTTACTCATACGGAGTCAGATTGACGAACCGTAAGTTGCGTTGGGATCGTATGGACAAGCGCTTCACAATGAAGCTGACTGGAAGTGGATTGGGAATCGTAGGAATTTATGGCGAAATAAATTGTTTGATTCAAATCAAATAAACAGTTTATCGTTCTTTAACGATGAACTGCCAATGTGAGTAAAACTCACCAACTCTGAACAGTTTATAATTTCATGTTTTATTTTTAGAACTGTTAGATATTGGTTAATTGACTGTATGTTGACTGTTTGATTGAACTGCTAGTCAGTTAGTGGAAATATTATATATATGTATATATATATAAACTGTTAAATATTTATATGTCAATTCTGTTTATCAGAATATTTAACAGTAAAGTGAAATCGATGTTATTCTATTGTCTAACATCTGTGATGCAGGGAAACAGGTTGGAGGAATCCGACTGGATTCCTCAACAGTTATTTTATTGTTTTTCATATATTTTAATATATGATGAGAATTATAACCTGTTGTTGATTTCGTGTGTATAGACGAGATTAGACATCGTAATTTGATATGTTAAAATACCATAACATACCGGAATGTGGATAAGGGAATTTTCAAAGTGATATTGAAAATAGCATATTTATAAATATGGGATATTTATAAATAAGAGATATTTATAAAGTGGAATTTTTATAAATAAGAAATGTTTATAAATTGGAATATTTATAATAGGAGATATTTGAAAAGGAAATAAATTCAAAACATTTCTTTTTGAATGGAAAGGCCTGTGTGGCGAGTTTGGGGATTTTCCCGATGCTCCCGATACAAAGGAGGTTATGGCGAATTTTTCCGGGAATTTAAGGAGTTAGAATATTTCAAGAATAAATTTTGAAAAGGGAATATTTGTAAACCATTTACAAATAGAATTGAAAAGGAAACATTTTAAAAAGGAAATCATTTTTTAAAGTGTAGAACCGTTATTTAAAAGTAAATCTTTTCAAATGAATAAAACGTTGTTAAAAAGGAAATCTTTATAAAGTGAATAAAGTAAATCGAATATGGTATTCGAAGTTAGTTAATCGGATATGATATTCGAAAGTTAGTAATCGAATATGTTATTCGAAAGGGGTTAGTCAAGTCGAGTTAGTCAAATAGAGTTAACCAGTTAGAGTTAATCAGTTAGAGTTAACCACTTGGAGTTAATTAGTTAGAGTTAATCGATTAGAGTTAAAACGAACTAGAGTTAATCAAATATAGTTATTTGAAACAGAGTTAGTCAAACATAGTATTCAGGGTAAGTTGCCATCTTGTACGACTGCTAGCGTAATTCGCAGGGCTGTAAATAGCCTACGGTGGTTGGATGTTTCCTGAGGAAGTCAGGCGTAACCATTGTGATCGCTGCGATCTAGAGTCAAGTGAATGGAGTTTAATCGAATATTAGTTATTCGATAGGAGTTAATGGGGTTGATCGAGTTGAGAAGTAAGTTAAGTTAAATAAGTTGAGTTGATCGGGTGGTTCGACCGAGTTAGTCGAGCCTAGTTAATCGAATCGAATTGGTCGAACCAAGTAAGTCGAGTTAAGCTAGTCAAGTTAGTCGAGCCTAGTTAATCGAATCGAATTGGTCGAACCAAGTAAGTCGAGTTAAGTTAGTCAAGTTAGTCGAGCCTAGTTAATCGAATCAAATTGGTTGAACCAAGTAAGTCGAGTTAGTCGAGTCAAGTTAAGTTAGCCGAGTTAAGTTCGTCGAGTTAAAGTTATCGATTATAGTTTAATCGAAGTGAGATTTTCAAATATGAGATATTTGAAAAGGAAGAGTTATCGAATATTAGTTATTCGAAGAGAGATTATCGAATATAGGTTATTCGAAGAAGAATTAATCAAATAGAGATTTCTCGAAGAGAGTTAATCGGCAAATTCGATTATATCGAATTCGGGAAAGTACTAATACTTTCCAGTGTTTAAATAGAGTTTTATTCGTTTATAAATAAATAAGGGTTAGGTTAATTTTTCACTAATAAGAATAGAAGTTATAATTAAAGATAGATAATTCGAAGGTAGGGATTATAACGTTATCGTTATAACCAATGTTTTAAGTATAGAAGTGGACTAGTAAAATTGAATCCGAGAAAAGCGTAAAGAGGTTGTTAAAGATTAAAAGATAAACTTTGACCATTTCGAAGTTATAACGTTGTTCATTTTAGGTCTGAGAGGTAATTATACCCCAACTTGAGTGACTTCCTTCTTAACTAATAAATGGTAAGGTTTGATGGTAAAGAAGTTTTGGAAATGTTTTCCAAACGAGAATCAGAAATGTTTTCTGATAAAAGAAAATAAGAATTTAGAATATAGGGAAACAGGAGATAAGTAAATAAATGAACTAAAGAGATTCATGTTAAATGATGTTTGTTCGATAAAATTTCCACCTGGGAATAATATCGTTGTTTGCACACTTGTTTTTCTTTGATGGTTAAATCACAGACTATCAAAGTTTTGACCATTTTAACGTTGTTAATATGGAGAGACCGGTTGGATTATTATCCAGAGAACCACTCTGTATTGGCATAAGCGTCGCGAATCATATATGCCAAAGATAACTGAAGACGGAGTAAAATGCAAGGGCTATCCTGTTTACAGAATAGTGCCTTCGGCTTGTCCAGTCCCAGGACAACTTGTATGGACGAAGGTCTGACAGAGTATATCCAATAGATCGCGTAAGTTGATCTGTTCAAACGTATTCACGTTTGGTGGCGGAGGAATTCGTTTCTCTAAGCTGTATACCCGTGTTATTTTTGGATAAGTCAATTTGTGATTTGGCGGGTATGACGATGTGACGTTCTAAGTGAATGAGGATGGCTTGTATGAATGAATGTCTAACAGAGTATTTCCAGAAGGGTCACGTACATTGATTTCTTCAACCGTACCAAGAGTGGAAGCGGAGAAGGAAACTTCTTTTAGTTGACACGTAATGTATTGTTGTAGACGTCAATTAGTGATTTTCGATGGATCTGACAATGTGGCATTCGAAGTGAATCTATTGTGATGATAAAGCGTAGCTTCTAGCCTCACAACCGGTAAATGACAGAAATCGGGCAGGCAGCATGGCTAAGTCGGTCGCACCGAAGTAGGGTGTATAATCACCTATCTAGTGAATATTCATTTGCTTCTTTAATCTATCAATGCTGTCTCATATATATATATATGGGAACGGTTGCTGATCCCAACCGTTGGTGATGTACATTCGATACACTCAAGCGAAATGAGTGGTCGGTCATGTGTGGCTGAGTTGCAAGATGTTCTTGTTGAACTCCAGTGTATCGTTCCTAGAGTACACTGATCGGAAGGTGGTTCCATACCTTGTCATAGTTGGAAATCCAATCACCCAATACGTGCTTGCGATTTTGATTGTATACTATATATGTAGTAACGTGAGATGCAAGCGTTTCTGCTAGATTGATATTTATTTGTACTTAGACATTATTATAATATCAAAATGATATTGTTTTGAAAAGTTATTTGGATTCTCATAAGGGAAAAACCCGTTCCGTTCTGCGACATGGTCTTATGAGACATCGTTTACTTGTTCATATACCTGTTTAAACTGTTTTACTCATACCAGTCCCATGACTGACCCGGAGTTTACTTTGTTGTTTTCCCTAAACTCTTGGGTGCCTAAATTTGTACGGGCAGTCAAGTAGTCGGGTTTTACAGATATACTGGAAGAGCTTGGAGCAGGAGGCTTCAAGATCATATAGCTATAGTTATTTCCGCTGTGTTGTAAGTATTGTACTCTGATAAGTGCTATTGTATACATAACTGTTTATTTCAAAGTTATGTTATCTATTATATGTTATTCGTTCTGCTGTGGGGTTCGTGTTACTCTGATGATGATCTTCTTCTTCTTCTATTCTAATAGTTCTACCTTATCTATTCTCACCTTCTAATTTCTTTCATTAATTACCGGGATTTTTCGATGTTTTGGTTATCGACGTCGAGCTTACGTCGATAACCAAAGCCGCTCAAAATCCGGGTTGCTACAGTTCGTATCAGAGCATTGGTTTAGTTATTACCTTGGCTCTGTGGCGTGATTCAGTAGAGATGGGATTAGTAATATCCTAGACTGAGTTTGAGTGTATATATACGAGTGAACGTATTTGATTAGTTAATATAAAAATGATTTTATATTGTGGAGTTTTATTGGTTGAGTTGTTTGTGAATTCTGGTCGATCGGTTTGATCCACTGTATCGATAAGTGTTACTAAACACTCGAATACGATGAACCGTCATGGTATGTTTTGAAAGAGGATAAATGGAATAATTTTACCCGAATATATTTGATATAGTATATTGGTTGTGTTGGTTGTTATTATAATCGAGTAAGAAAAAAAAAGTGAAATGTTTATAAATAACTAATCAGAATTCATATAAGTAAAGTATATGAAATTAAATGAAGAAAAATCTGAATTTAAATCAGATTGGAATTAAAATAAGGAAATTTTAAGTTCCTGGGAGATTTTGAAAACGTTTTTTTTAAACTGAAGGTGATATAGTATTGAACTCACTTCGATGGCTGAAAAATAATTCTGATGATGGTGTACACATCATCAGTGTGATTTTCGAGTTATAAGTGACGGATTACTACCCAAGATTTTATTTTCAAATTTGTTTTGCGAAAACAAGTTGTTCAAGAATTCAAATGTTATGAATC
The DNA here is from genome assembly GCA_030737875.1 of Allium sativum. Classification (NCBI taxonomy): domain Eukaryota; kingdom Viridiplantae; phylum Streptophyta; class Magnoliopsida; order Asparagales; family Amaryllidaceae; genus Allium; species Allium sativum. The sequence goes on along the minus strand of CM060909.1, from coordinate 572,874,371 downwards.
GGTATTATGATTTCAAATTAAATTGAAATAAGAGCCCAGGGATTTAAATTCTAGAATTTAAAATTTAACTTGTTAAGTTAAGTAAAACTGGGGTTATAAGAGAATAATCTGAAATGGAATTTCATTGATGAGTTAAGAATTTGAAATTGATATTGGAGTTTGAATGGAATTTGGTTTAGATATAACCGAATGATTGGATTTTAGAATAAATCGATTTGAGTTGATTGGAATGACATCGGTATATGTTGAAGTGATAACAGATTGAAGGGATATAATGATATGCCCGACTAAAAGATACCAGTTTATATTTGATATGAGTTTGAGATTTATGAGCCGAATTGGCAAGCCGCTTGGCTGTTTGATTTTCTTTTTGGGTTAAAGAAGGCCCAGAGAGGCGAGTTGGAATTTGAGATATCGACCAGTACAAAGGAGGCGCTGGCGAAATTTTTCGAAAAGTTAAGGCGTTAGAAAATTTTCAGAATTTTTGAAAATTTAGTTAGTCGGAACAAATTAATATTTTAGTCGATATTAATTGGTTTAGTTGAAACCGGAGACAAGAGGTAAACAGATAAATTTTTACCCAGAAGATAGAGTCATCCCCTAGCTTAGCAATTTCGAGGACGAAATTTTATTAAGGGGGGAAGATTGTAGTAACCCGCATTTCTAGCTGCCGAATAATTAAATTATTTAATTTTTTTAAATATCGTTTTGGCGATATCGACGACCTGAATTAAATAAAAATGATTATTTAATTAATTTAAATAATAGGATAAAATATATTTATTTCTGAATTAGTCAGAATTAGTCAGAATTAGTGGAATTGACAATATTGTGTAAACTGGACAGTTGAAAATATATATTTCAGTTATATTGAATTATATTGACGAACATATTTATATAAGCCAATTGAATTTATAATTTATAATATAATTAAAATAGAGCTCGAAATGGCGCTGCAATTCGCTATTTGGCGATTTGAACTTCAACTGAATGTACGTGATTCGTTTTAAGCCGGATTTCTGTGAAACAAGAAACGTGTGGAGCTGGTGGAGTATATCTTTCTAGTGGAAGAGAGAAAAATCGGGATTTCATCGTGTAGATTTGGAGTTACGTCCAAATCAAATAATCAGAAATGCAGCGCCCTGACCATAACTATTTAATTATATTTTATATAAGGATTTAAATAGAAATCGAGCGTCGATATAACTATGACGATGTAATATCGAGTTGTAAATACATACAGGAATATTCTGGAGCTGTATGTTATTCCACTGTGAATATAGACGATAATAATTAATTTTAAATAATTAATTCAATTATATTTAAATATATTTATATATTTAAATAGGTTATTTAGAGCGTTAAAAATAGCCACTTTTGCATACGAAGTCGGAATTCGACGAAACCAGTTTTTTTGGATCCGCAATATCAAATAGTTGTTAGATTCCAAGTTTCGTGATTTTTAGAGTCAGTGTGTGACCGTAGGGATTTTTAGAGTGGAAAATAGACAGTATTTCGATGGTTAAAAATACGCTGTGTGAGCATACGGAGTCGGAATTCGACGAAACCAGTTTCGTTGGGACCGTAATGTCAAAATCTAACTACATGTCTAGTTTGGTGATTTTTGGGAATCATGTGTGATCACACAGATTTTTAGATGGCAGAAACGAATATAAATAATTAAAAGAAAATACCTAAAATTCAATATGTGGTCAAAAACAAGGCCACATGCTCACTTCTCCAACCACACAACATTTTCCATCTCGTATATATAATCAAATTACAGCCGCCACTTTCATTTATGTTCCAGGAAATCAATTCGACCTTCATAATTCCAAAAGGGGATTCAAATCAAAGTTTTACATTACAAAATATATGTATTTGAACTTGTACAAGGATCCTCTTCAATCCTATACCAGTTATGTGGTGTGCGACGGCCTTTGTCTGATGCTCAAAATCGCACAGTAGGCTAGGGTTGGAGTTATTTGGGGAGACAAGCATCGACGTTGATTTTCGATGTCATTTTTGGGTTAAGGATGGGATTTCGCACCTTGCAGCAAAATCTGGGTGGTTTCGGTCTGATTTGGTGTCGCACGCTGTAGGGTTCAGTGAGTTGGAAGGCTCGCGACGCACTGGAGATGGCACGCTCGAGTTCGACGTCAGGGGTATTGGCGGAAAGAGTTTTCGGTGGCGAACTGATTGAAGGTGGTTGCGCCGGAGTTCGATGACCGGAGTAGTGATGGTTGGTGGTCAAACATCGGGTCAACGTGGAGTTTTGGGTTTCTTTTTACTGGAGCGAATACGTGAATGGGGAATAAAGGTTGGAGGCGGGCCGTGGTTTTAAGGGAGAAGTATTGGGCCGGTTTAAGTTGATGGTGTGGCCCGATCTTTTATAATTAAAGTTTAGTTTAAATTAATTTCAAAAGTGTATTAACTTTAAAAATGTATATCTTACTCATACAAAGTCAGATTGACGAACCATAAGTTGCGTTGGGATCGTATGGACAAGCGCTTCACAATGAAGCTGACTGGAAGTGGATTGGGAATCGTAGGAATTTATGGCGAAATAAATTGTTTGATTCAAATCAAATAAACAGTTTATCGTTCTTTAACGATGAACTGCCAATGTGAGTAAAACTCACCAACTCTGAACAGTTTATAATTTCATGTTGTATTTTTAGAACTATTAGATATTGGTTGATTGACTATATGTTGACTGTTTGATTGAACTGCTAGTCAGTTAGTAGAAATATTATATATATGTATATATATAAACTGTTAAATATTTATATGTCAATTCTGTTTATCTGAATATTTAACAGTAAAGTGAAATCGATGTTATTCTATTGTCTAACATCTGTGATGCAGGGAAACAGGTTGGAGGAATCCGACTGGATTCCTCAACAGTTATTTTATTGTTTTTCATATATTTTAATATATGATGAGAATTATAACCTGTTGTTGATTTCGTGTGTATAGACGAGATTAGACATTGTAATTTGATATGTTAAAATACCATAACATACCAGAATGTGGATAAGGGAATTTTCAAAGTGATATTGAAAATAGCATATTTATAAATATGGGATATTTATAAATAAGAGATATTTATAAAGTGGAATATTTATAAATAAGAAATGTTTATAAATTGTAATATTTATAAATAGGAGATATTTGAAAAGGAAATAAATTCAAAACATTTCTTTTTGAATGGAAAGGCCTGTGTGGCGAGTTTGGGGATTTTCCCGATGCTCCCGATACAAAGGAGGTTATGGCGAATTTTTCCGGGAATTTAAGGAGTTAGAATATTTCAAGAATAAATTTGAAAAGGGGATATTTGTAAACCATTTACAAATAGAATTGAAAAGGAAACATTTTAAAAAGGAAATCATTTTTTAAAGTGTAGAACCGTTATTTAAAAGTAAATCTTTTCAAATGAATAAAACGTTGTTAAAAAGGAAATCTTTATAAAGTGAATAAAGTAAATCGAATATGGTATTCGAAGTTAGTTAATCGGATATGATATTCGAAAGTTAGTAATCGAATATGTTATTCGAAAGGGGTTAGTCAAGTCGAGTTAGTCAAATAGAGTTAACCAGTTAGAGTTAATCAGTTAGAGTTAACCACTTGGAGTTAATTAGTTAGAGTTAATCGATTAGAGTTAAAACGAACTAGAGTTAATCAAATATAGTTATTTGAAACAGAGTTAGTCAAACATAGTATTCAGGGTAAGTTGCCATCTTGTACGACTGCTAGCGTAATTCGCAGGGCTGTAAATAGCCTACGGCGGTTGGATGTTTCCTGAGGAAGTCAGGCGTAACCATTGTGATCGCTGCGATCTAGAGTCAAGCGAATGGAGTTTAATCGAATATTAGTTATTCGATAGGAGTTAATGGGGATGATCGAGTTGAGAAGTAAGTTGAGTTGATCGGGTGGTTCGACCGAGTTAGTCGAGCCTAGTTAATCGAATCGAATTGGTCGAACCAAGTAAGTCGAGTTAAGTTAGTCAAGTTAGTCGAGCCTAGTTAATCGAATCGAATTGGTCGAACCAAGTAAGTCGAGTTAAGTTAGTCAAGTTAGTCGAGCCTAGTTAATCGAATCAAATTGGTTGAACCAAGTAAGTCGAGTTAGTCGAGTCAAGTTAAGTTAGCCGAGTTAAGTTCGTCGAGTTAAAGTTATCGATTATAGTTTAATCGAAGTGAGATTTTCAAATATGAGATATTTGAAAAGGAAGAGTTATCGAATATTAGTTATTCGAAGAGAGATTATCGAATATAGGTTATTCGAAGAAGAATTAATCAAATAGAGATTTCTCGAAGAGAGTTAATCGGCAAATTCGATTATATCGAATTCGGGAAAGTACTTATACTTTCCAGTGTTTAAATAGAGTTTTATTCATTTATAAATAAATAAGTGTTAGGTTAATTTTTCACTAATAAGAATAGAAGTTATAATTAAAGATAGATAATTCGAAGGTAGGGATTATAACGTTATCGTTATAACCAATGTTTTAAGTATAGAAGTGGACTAGTAAAATTGAATCCGAGAAAGGCGTAAAGAGGTTGTTAAAGATTAAAAGATAAACTTTGACCATTTCGAAGTTATAACGTTGTTCAGTTTAGGTCTGAGAGGTAATTATACCCCAACTTGAGTGACTTCCTTCTTAACTAATAAATGGTAAGGTTTGATGGTAAAGAAGTTTTGGAAATGTTTTCCAAACGAGAATCAGAAATGTTTTCTGATAAAAGAAAATAAGAATTTAGAATATAGGGAAACAGGAGATAAGTTAATAAATGAACTAAAGAGATTCATGTTAAATGATGTTTGTTCGATAAAATTTCCATCTGGGAATAATATCGTTGTTTGCACACTTGTTTTTCTTTGATGGTTAAATCACAGACTATCGAAGTTTTGACCATTTTAACGTTGTTAATATGGAGAGACCGGTTGGATTATTATCCAGAGAACCACTCTGTATTGGCATAAGCGTCGCGAATCATATATGCCAAAGATAACTGAAGACGGAGTAAAATGCAAGGGCTATCCTGTTTACAGAATAGTGCCTTCGGTTTGTCCAGTCCCAGGACAACTTGTATGGACGAAGGTCTGACAGAGTATATCCAATAGATCGCGTAAGTTGATCTGTTCAAACGTATTCACGTTTGGTGGCGGAGGAATTCGTTTCTCTAAGTTGTATACCCGTGTTATTTTTGGATAAGTCAATTTGTGATTTGGCGGGTATGACGATGTGACGTTCTAAGTGAATGAGGATGGCTTGTATGAATGAATGTCTAACAGAGTATTTCCAGAAGGGTCACGTACATTGATTTCTTCAACCGTACCAAGAGTGGAAGCGGAGAAGGAAACTTCTTTTAGCTGACACGTAATGTATTGTTGTAGACGTCAATTAGTGATTTTCGATGGATCTGACAATGTGGCATTCGAAGTGAATCTATTGTGATGATAAAGCGTAGCTTCTAGCCTCACAACCGGTAAATGACAGAAATCGGGCAGGCAGCATGGCTAAGTCGGTCGCACCGAAGTAGGGTGTATAATCACCTATCTAGTGAATATTCATTTGCTTCTTTAATCTATCAATGCTGTCCCATATATATATATACGGGAACGGTTGCTGATCCCAACCGTTGGTGATGTACATTCGATACACTCAAGCGAAATGAGTGGTCGGTCATGTGTGGCTGAGTTGCAAGATGTTCTTGTTGAACTCCAGTGTATCGTTCCTAGAGTACACTGATCGGAAGGTGGTTCCATACCTTGTCATAGTTGGAAATCCAATCACCCAATACGTGCTTGCGATTTTGATTGTATACTATATATGTAGTAACGTGAGATGCAAGCGTTTATGCTAGATTGATATTTATTTGTACTTAGACATTATTATAATATCAAAATGATATTGTTTTGAAAAGTTATTTGGATTCTCATAAGGGAAAAACCCGTTCCGTTCTGCGGCATGGTCTTATGAGACATCGTTTACTTATTCATATACCTGTTTAAACTGTTTTACTCATACCAGTCCCATGACTGACCCGGAGTTTACTTTGTTGTTTTCCCTAAACTCTTGGGTGCCTAAATTTGTACGGGCAGTCAAGTAGTCGGGTTTTACAGATATACTTGAAGAGCTTGGAGCAGGACGCTTCAAGATCATATAGCTATAGTTATTTCCGCTGTGTTGTAAGTATTGTACTCTGATAAGTGCTATTGTATACATAACTGTTTATTTCAAAGTTATGTTATCTATTATATGTTATTCGTTCCGCTGTGAGGTTCGTGTTACTCTGATGATGATCTTCTTCTTCTTCTATTCTAATAGTTCTACCTTATCTATTCTCACCTTCTAATTTCTTTCATTAATTACCGGGATTTTCGATGTTTTGGTTATCGACGTCGAGCTTACGTCGATAACCAAAGCCGCTCAAAATACGGGTTGCTACACAGATGTTCTAAAAGCTAAACGTAACCTCAAGCCTCACAACCGGGAATTGACAAAAGTTGAGCAGGCAGCATGGCTAGTTGGGTCGCCCCCAAGCAGGGTGTATTGTCACCATCTAAAGAAACTTCATTTTTGTTCTTCTTTTGATTCTGTATCTTCTGGAAATTATGGTGATCGCGCGATAAAAAGCCGTTGATTGAAAATACATTCGCTACACTCAAGCTAAATAAGCGGCTGGTCATGTGTGGCCGGGTTGCAAGATGTTCTTGTCGAATGCCACTGTATTTCCCTCTAGAGTACACTGATCGAAAGTGTAAGAAACTTGAACTTCCCCGTGAAGGAAAGCACAGATTACTTTGAGGACAAGACGAATCAGAACACAAGCAGAAGAACATTTCATTGTATATTACAACAATTTCATCAGATTACAAGAATATAAAGAGTATGAATAAGTATTACACAGTTGATGATTACCAGAGATTTAAATACATTACTGCAGCGGAAAAATAATACAAAACATAACAGAAAGAAAGACATGGATATAGGGTTTTCCGAATATCACTTCAGCTATAAACCAGGATCCTGTGAATATAAAACTGCAAAACCAAAACTACTAGCTGCCCGTGCGGAAAATAAGGGCACTCGGAGTTTAAGTTAAAACAATAAACTCCAGGTCAGTCATGTGACTGGTGTGAGAACTAAAACAGTTATTAAGCTTTATTTTGAAGTTATGTAAATCAAGGGACCACGCCTTATAACACGGAACGGGTTTCCTCCCAAGAATACCAGTGCATAAAACAAATAGCGCAATGCTAAATAAAGAACAATGAAGCTATTATAAGACCAATGTCCCATCACACAATGCAACGCAGGCCAGAGGATACGGTTTTACCTTACAATAGCCAAAAAATGCTTGATTCGTGGAACTTGATCTTTTATAATTATTATAAGTGAAGGAAACAACTACAAGTATAAATGTATCAATCATAGGCGGCATGGGTACCATATATCATGTCGCCAATACTAGGCTCTACAATCATAATCGCAAAATGTCGTATTGGAAGTCGGATTCCATCTGTGAACCAAGGCAAAGGGATCATGCTGTGCAAATTCGAGACATGCTAGCACATGCCTTAGGACCAGAGCTCGAGTGACCCTTGGATCATCGGGGCCGGCTGTGAAAACCCGCAACTTCCCCATAAAGGAAAGCGGCGAATAGTTCGAGAACAAGCCACAACAGAACGCATGCAGAAGAACATTTCATTGTATATTACAACAATGCATCTGATTACAAGAATATACAGAGTATAAAAGAATATTACACAGAAATATCAAATATCAGAGATTTAAAATACATTAAATACATAGCAGCGGAAAATAATACAATACACAACTAGAGGAGATATACGGATACGAAGCTTTCCGGATATCGTTCCAGCTGTAAACCAGGATCCTGTGAATATAAATCTGCAAACCCAAAACTACTAGCTGCCCGTGTCAAAAATAAGGGCACCCAGAGTTTAGGTTAAAACAATAAACTCCAGGTCAGTCATGTGACTGGTGTGAGAACTAAAACAGTTATTAGTCTTTATTTTTAAAGTTAGGTAAATCAAGGGACCACGCCGTATAACACGGAACGGGTTTCCTCCCAAGAATACCAGTGCATAAAACAAACAGCGCAATGCTAAATAAAGAAAAATGAAGCTGTTATAAGACCCAGGTCCCATCACATAATGCAACGCAGCCGAGGATAGGGTTTTCCCTTATAACAACCAAAGAATGCTTGATATGTTTAAAACAGATTATTTGATACTATTATAAGTGCATAGTGTATAAAACAACTTCAAATCATAAGTATTAATCATAGGCGGCATGGGTACCATATATCATGTCGCCATATATAAGTTTACAAATAAAACCGCAAAGTCACGTATTTGGAAATTGGATTTCCATCTATGAACCGAGGCAAAAGATAGTCCTCAACCGATTCGAGACGCTCTAGCCCGTGTCTCAGGATCAGAGCTCGAGTGACCCTTGGATCCTTAGGGCCAGTCCACCGATGTGGATTAAACTTAAACCCTGAACATGCGTTTCCCCGCCCTATGGGGCGTAGGTGAGCCAACTAAATGACTCCATCGGTTCGAGAATGACCGATCAATCCGAGGCGCCTCGCAACAGCAACAACCACATAAGTCAAACTCGTCAGGGCGTGTAAAACCACTGACGCCACTTCTAGCTAGAAAGAAACGCATGCCCTCCCTGACGTCCTCTCCCGTTTTTGGTTCATACCGGGTGTGAAACTCGCGAAGTAAACGTTACACAAAGCTACGCCACAAAGGCCGTGCTTTGATCATCACCACAAGACTTTGCTTTTCAACAGAAGCCTCGATCAATTGCCACTTAGGCATGCCACACAGGAAATTCACTCCATGCGTTTGATATCCATCAATATATAACCCCTGAGCTCGTACGTCTCAGAGAAGGGCGTTAAGCAAGAGAATAAATTCTCCACCGCCAAACAGATATATATTTAATAGAGATCAATCACACGGACTAAAATCCAATGTCAGACACACAGTCCATTTACAAGTCCGTTCTGGGTCTGAACGAAACCGGAGGCACCTAGTACCCCGCATATCCATCGATCTCCAAGTACGTCTGGACGATCACCAACTGTTTCCATCTTCTTGGGTGTACAGCCCAATCAAGATCATCAGTAATCACCCAAACGATGTGAAGACTTCCGGTCTTCGACCACCGTCTTCATCTTCGACTTATCGTCGTATCAGTTATTCAGAATGGGATAAACCCGGTCTTCCCGAATAACTCGCGTATATTTTAAATAAGTGTTACACAAACACAACATACGCCTCATCCCAATTAATCAGTCACTAACCGTAAATTAATCAAGAGAATAATTCCCCAAATATTAACCCCGAAGGCCGAAACCAACATCAGATCAATATCCAGAAAACCATTCTGCTTGGCTAACCGACAGTTAGTTTCTAAATTTCACATTCATAGGGAAAGGTTTCCATTAAATTTATCCAAGATAAATTCCTTGAATTTATTCTTTAATCTATTTTTGAATATCAATTCAAACTAGTCGGGATTAACGAACCTTACCGAAGTAATCATTGGTTTTAATTTCCCAATCCCAACCTATTCATCCCATGAAGTAAAACTGGTAGTACTTCATATCTAACACCACGGTGTTATCGGTAAATTCAATTACCATTTCACGTTCAAATCTAATTAAAGATTTAACTATCGCCTGGAGCAAAACTGGTGATACTCCATTCTCGACCATTTCAATCTAATTAAAGATTCATTAAAACTCCACTTAGTTTTAATCGTTAACTGGGTTAAAGAATCAGTGTCATTTAAAACACGGTTCACGATAAACCCAAAAATCAATATCAATTCAATTCCAATTAAATATTATTTAATTGGTACACTCCATTAAATCCAAGTAAAAAGATTTAATCTTTTCTCAACTGGGTTCAAGAACAGTGTTAGTGAAAACACCATTCACGACAAACCCAAATCACATTTGATATTCAATACAAGGCTCTGAATAGAAAATATATCGGCTTATATTCAATATCAAATTCTATGATTAACAAATGTCGTATTGGAAATAACGATATAAATAGATATCTTTCAAACTTCCATAACAACATCCGTATAATCACGAATTCCAACATCGAAATATTCCGAAGACAATTTCGATTCAAATCTACTCCAATGCAAACATTGGAAATTTTGGTTATTTTTAAAACCCTTTTCAAATTCAATTTATTTATTTAAAAATAAATAGAATTATAATCCTAGTTCAAAACTAGTTCATTTCGATAAAAATCTATTTTTATCTTTTCAAATATGGAGTTTTTCATCCCAAATCTTCACAAATCATTTCTTATGATTTTACACAAATTATTATTATTTTTAATAATTTTATCAAGGCCCGTACAGTCGATTTCCATCAATGGCCATCGAACTGCACTTACAGCGACCTTTTTCAAATTTGATTTGGACGTAACTCCAAATCCAACCGTTAGATTTTGAATTTCTAATATTCGTTAGAAAGCTCTTTTCGATACGAACCCAACGGTTCCGGTTTTAGGAGAATCCGACGGTCGGATCTCCCGTAATGTCCGTTTGAAATAAATGGTCGAAATTCACGAAATGCCGCGGCGCGGCGCGTTCTATTCAGGCCATTATATTATATATATAATATATATAATATATATTTCGTCGATTTCTATTTAAAACGAATTATATGAATAGTTTTAAATTCGTTTCAAAAGCAATTTCAACTTCCGTTTCAATTCAAATCAAAATTGAATTCTTCTTTATAAATTCGTTTTAAAATTCATTTCTATTCAATTCAGATTTCTATTCAGTTTGAATTCATTTCAATTCACTTTCAATTCATTTCGAAATCGTTTTTAATTCAATTCATTTTGAAATCGTTTTCAATTCAATTCATTTCGAAATCGTTATACATTCAATTCATTTCGAAATCGTTATATATTCAATTCATTTCGAAATCGTTTTCAATTCAATTCATTTCGAAATCGTTTTCAATTCAATTCATTTCGAAATCGTTTTCAATTCAATTCATTTCGAAATCGTTTTCAATTCAATTCATTTCGAAATCGTTATATATTCAATTCATTTCGAAATCGTTTTCAATTCAATTCATTTCGAAATCGTTTTCAATTCAATTCATTTCGAAATCGTTATATATTCAATTCATTTCGAAATCGTTTTCAATTCAATTCATTTCGAAATGAATAAAATCGATATAAATATCGATTACGTCAAAATGGCGTCAATCTAATCAACACGGCTTCATAAATTTCTATTTTCAAATATTCTATTTCAAATATTTCTTTTTCAAAATAGTTGTTATTATCAAAATATTTCGTTCAACACATGACCAATCTCAATGGATGAGTACTGTCAACACATGAACTTTTATTTTATATCGATAAAGATGTAAATTTTATTACTAAAATATTTCGTTCAACACATGACCAATCTCAATGGATGAGTACTGTCAACACATGAACTTTTATTTTATAATATTCTTTATTTTTCAAATTGGAATGAGGCCCAATCAATTACCATATAAAGTTAATTATATGGATTTTCATACAACACATGTATATAATAGCATTGAAAAATAATCAACCATCAACCAAAGTGCACTACACTGTATAAGCATCAAATATAGATATCTAACGCTTATAACAGCCTGTCAATCAATCGATCGACATATTTAATAAATCTGGATGAGTGAACTTCATATTTCATCCCAACACCCGTGTGGGGTTTCAAACAATCAAACACAGATTTTATTTGTGCAGTTGGGCGATGTGTAAAATCTATCGTCCCAATCAATGTCATTCAAATAGGTGTACATAAACAAACCGTCCGGTTTGTAAATGAATATTTTATTTTATTCACATTCACTATATTCATATTCACGTTAAAAATTATATTTTTAACGATAAAACATTTTATTTTAACATATGAATTTCTATTCAGTTCATTCTTTAAATAAAATGGTATTTTTATTTTCTAACTTATTTCAGAAAATTTCGGCGGCATAACGGCACGATACTAGAAACGGGACAAGGCCTAGCCTTATCCCCGGTCTAGTGAAGGACCACGCCATTCACACATCAATCAAATTCACCAAACAACCAAATTCAAATCAAATCATCAAACTAATTTATGCAACCAAACAAACAAGTCCATGGTCTGTGGACGATTGTGTCGGGTGCTACTAAGCACCGTCTGCATCCTAGCATATATATATATATATATAACTAGAAAAATTAAATTGAAAGGTGAGAAGTTCTCACCGAAAGCTATCCAAACATCTTGACTCTTCTTTGATATAAATCTTCTTCGTTCTCGCCTTTTTGTTACCTTTGTTGCCCGCTTTCACTACCTATGTAAAAATCGAATTTTTACTTCGCTATTCAATATATAAAAATCATATTTTTATTTTGAAGTTCAATATATAAAAATCATATTTTTATTTCGAAGTTCAATATATAAAAATCATATTTTTAATTCGAAGTTCAATATATAAAAATCACATTTTTATTTCGAAGTTCAATATATAAAAATCATATTTTTAATACGATGTTTTCATTAAAAAGATTATATTTTTATAATGCTATTCTATATAAAAGGATTATATTTATTATTATCGCTACTTCTATAATGTAAAAATCTAATTTTCCTACAATGAAAAATCTAATTATTCTTCTATGAAAAATCAAATATATTGAAAGTAAAAATATCAAATATATTGAAATTGAAAATATCAAATATATTGAAAGTGAAAATATCGAATATATTGAAAGTGAAAATGTCGTATAGATTGAAAGTGAAAATATCGAATATATTGAAAGTGAAAATATCGAATATATTGAAAGTGAAAATATCGAATATATTGAAAGTGAAAATATCGAATATATTGAAAGTGAAAATATCGAATATATTGAAAGTGAAAATATCGAATATACTGAAAGTGAAAATATCGAATATATTGAAAGTGAAAATGTCGTATAGAATCCCGTATACGCTAACTTTGGGTATACAACACATCAGAACAAATAACAGAAGACTTTTATAAACATCATAATAATGTTACATCAGAGTACAGAATATCAGAGTATCGAAAATAATACACAGCGGAAGGTAAATTTACATAAATGTAATACAGTGCACAGCGGAAATATAAACTACACAGCGGAAGACTGTAAATGCCTGGACACAGCTTAAAGCTTCAATCCAGAATCCTGCTCTATACATCTGCAAAATAAAACTACTCGGCTGCCCGTGTGGAAAATAGGGGCACCCGAGTTCGCAAGGGAAAAGCAAACTACAGGTCAGTCATGGGACTGGTGTGAGAAACTCTAACAGTTATAATTAACTTATTTGATAATATGGTATATCACGGGACCACGCCGCTAACGCGGAACGGGTTTACCCCCATGAATACTAGTGTATAAACAACAATCAATATAGATATATGGATCTACTATGCATCAATCAACATGCAATATCCCAATCTACCCACTTAGATTAATCACTACACTTAGATTTTCCAAATCCAATTCAATTTACAGAAATTATTCCTTTGGATTTTATTCCCGATTTCTTATTTCAAATCATTTGAAATACATATCTAACTTTCTATATCAAAGTAGATTTCACTTCGGGATCTCAAATCAAATCGTTTGGAAATGTGAATTCCAAAACATAACAATGCATACAAACAAGTATGTAACCAAATATCGTGCTCCCCATCGACAAGGCAAAGGGTACGCACCTCGCAACTCGATATATATATGTGCACCCACCCCACATAGGAGTAGGCTACACCAACGATGCACCTCCCACTCATGGAGAGCATACACCGCCCTCTCACCCATACTTTTAGTCTCAGGGTTACCCGAATCTTTAGCCACATACTAAATCATTTCATATCCCGAAGTAGGGAAAATCATTTCACAACATAATAATCACAAGTACTTTCAAAATATAGTACTTCACATCAGTAATTCACGCATATGATCAGTCACTATTAATCACATAACCTTTGAGCTCGTACGTCTCAAAGAAGGGTGTTAAGCAAAAGAATAAATTCTCCGCCACCAAACAGATACATCATCAATAGCAACTAATCGAATACGCGATGAACCACAATGTAACATATAATGCATTTCTAAATCATTTTAGAAATCATCGGGTATTGGGCCTCGAAATCCTTTCTGTTTTATAAAACAATTTTATAAAACATTCCCTGTCCAAAATCGGGAATACATTTCTTTTCACTTAAGAAAAATATCATTTCACAATCATTCGTTAAATTTGAAATGAACACAACATCGCTAAATACCTTATCGTCAAATCGTGAAGTGTTTCACAAGGCATTAGCACACAGATATTTTCAACCCAACCCAATGCTAAATGTAAAAGCATATTTTCACTTTCAATTTATACGACATTTTCACTTTCAATATATTCGATATTTTCACTTTCAATATATTTGATATTTTCACTTTCAATATATTTGATATTTTCACTTTCAATATATTCGATATTTTCACTTTCAATATATTTGATATTTTCACTTTCAATATATTCGATATTTTCATACACTCCTAATATATATAATTCATTTCACATCACGATCAATTTTCGCATAGAATACAATCAAACAAGTCGTCCATGGTCTGTGGACGACGGGGAGCAGTTCAGATATGCAGTTATAAAATAAATAACTATACAGAAAATTTAAAGTGAAAGAATTCTCACCTTGATCAGTTTCAGAAATCGTTTGTATAACGAATGTTTTTCAATAAATTAAACTGTTCGTTTAATTTAGTTATAAATCACCACTAGCTCCAATCACGTTCCAATCAGTTCAGCGGTGTAATGCTCGCTAAGAGGATTCCAACGGTTTTTGAATCGTTCGATTCCGACTCTGTTTGAGAGAGATATGGAATTTTAAATGTTGGATAATTAAATAAGGAAATTAAATTAAATAATTAACTTCATTTAACCTTTAATAACGTTAGAAAAACGTTGTTGTCTTCTTCCCTTTCTATTTTATCTCTGCCGACATTCGCTGAACCCAAAACCCAATTAGGGTTTCATTTACGCCGCCGCCCTTGGATGATCGGAGCTCGATCCGAGTACACCACGCGGAACGCCACCCTGCGAGCCCCCACCTCCTTGACCAGTGCGGAACTCGAAGTCCCCCCGCCTTCCCTATTTCAATTCGACGATTGCCACTTTGGGGAAGGAATTCTCCCAAATCACTAAACTAAACAAGATCATGGCCGTTAAAATTGAGGAGCTCGAAGAGATGAACAATCGTCGCGTTAAAAGTTGATGAATTTACTTAATGGATTGAGGGATTATAGGGCTTTAATTTCAGAGAGAATCAGCCATCGCTTTAGAAGCCGGCGGCGCATTTTCTGAAGTGGGAATTAGGGTTACGATTTTGACCTGTTTGACCTTATATATAATAATATATTTAATTCTTTAATTCGAAAATTACTTGTTTAATGCCACGATCTCGAAACCAAACCCAACGACTGCCGCCCCTAGCTAAATACCCCCATTCCGAACACAATGGGATATGTATCGCAAGCCAATTCGACTTTTTGAATCAGTTTTTGTTAAAATTTAAATATAAATCAATTTAAATTGAATTTGAACGCACATTTCAATTTACTGGGATCACATACTAACTCGAAAAATTCCAGAAAAATATTTTCTAGCTTCGTATTGATGATACGGTCCTAACAAAACTAGTTTCGTCGAATTCTGTGATCGTTGGAAAAATGTCCATTTTCCAGTCGATTAAAATCAACTAAAACTGGTCAAACGCGTTTTCCTTTGCCACGCTCACATATTGATTCGAAAAATTATGAAATTTGAAACCTAGCAATAATTTGACAAAAGTGGTTTCGTCGAAGTCCGAGGTCGCTTGCAAAATGTCTATTTTCAAGGGCCTGAATTCCATAGCGACTATTCAGAATTTTCAACTGGACATATCTTTTGATTCCCGCTATGAGATTTTGATTTTTTGGATTCGTTGGAAAGATATTATCAATTAGATCCTAATGTTTTTGGTTTCACTAAAATCCGGATTGTTTTGCACCCGGTACATTCAATTGAAGTTTGAAATCGAATTATCGAACTACCGTGCCATTTTCAATTCTATTTATAATTATATATAAATATTTATATTCTAACGACGACGCGTATAAATATATACGTTCGAATTATATTCAAAATAAATTTCTCGTTGATATTATTTAAAATAATTCATTTTAAATAATCAAAATTCGCTAAAATTGCCAAAATAAAAATTTTAAACTGGCCCAGAATTTGCGGGTTGTTACAGCGGCCACCCGTCGATGGTTATAAATGCCATAAACTGTATGCTAGCCGGTTCTATCAAACCTCTTGGTGATCTGGGGCCCGTAAGCCTCTGCAACAACCATACCCATCGACTCCGTAGAGACCGATATATCCAAGGCGCCTCGCATTCCAACAACCACATAAGTCAAACTCATCAGGGCGTGCAAAACTACTGACGCCACTTCTAGCTAGAAACCAGCATATGTCCATATCCCAGAAGTCCTTCCTGTTTCTGGTTCACACCGAGGTGTGAGGCTTGCGAATTAACGTTATACACAAAGTGGCGCTATATTAAAGCTGTGCTTTGATCATAAACCACAAGACTCTGCTTTTCAACAAAAGCCTTGATCATTTGCATCTCAGCATGCCACATATGCAATCCACTCCATGCGACTAATGTCTATCGATATACAACTTCTGATTCCATACGTCTCAGAGAAGGGTGAAGTAAGGGAATAAATTCCCCTTCACCAGACAGATGTATATTTAATAGAGATCAGTCAGTACAGAATAAAATCCAATGTCAGACACATAGTCCATTTACAAGTTCGTTCTAGGTCTGAACGAAACCGAAGGAACCTTATTCCTCACATATCCATCGATCTCCAAGTACGTCTGGCCGATCACCAACTGATTCCCTCTTCTTGGGTGTACAGCCCAATCAAAATCATCAGTAATCATCCAAACGATGTGGAGACCTTCGGTCTTCAACCACTGTCTTCATCTTCGACTTATCGTCGAATCAGTTATTCAAAATGGGTATAAACCCGACCTTTCCGAATAACTCGCGTATATAATAAACAAGTGCTATAAAACACAACATACGCCTCATTCCAATTCAGAATATTCTTTTGTTCAAATATTCACATTCTTAGGGAACGGTTCGCATTGATTTTATCAAAGATAAATTCTTTTAAATTTATTCTTTAATCTTCCTTTGGATATGATTTCAAACCATATTAAGGTTTTCCAAACTACTCGGGATTAGCGAACCACCCCGAAGTAATCATTTATATATTTCCCAATCCCAACCTATTCATCCCATGGAGCAAAACAGGTAGTACTCCATATCTAACACCACAGTGTTATCGGTAAAATTAATACCATTTAAAGTTCAAATCTAATTAAAGATTTAACTATCGCTTGGAGCAAAACTTGTGATACTCCATCCTCGATCATTTCAATCTAATTAAAGATTCATTAAAACTCCACCTAGTTTTAATCTTCCCAAAAATCAGTATTAATGATTATATAACTTGGGAAATCATATCCTATCTTTAACTGGGTTAAATAACCAATGTCATTTAAAACACGGTTCATGATAAACCTAAAATCACATTCCATTCCATCAGTCTTTTACCATAAATTAGCAAGTGAACAATTCCCTAAGTATTAACCTCGAAGTCCGAAATCAACATCAGATCAATACCCAGGAAACCATTCAACTTAACTAATCTCCAGTTAGTTTCTAATTTTCTTAACTCCATTGAGTCTAAGAACAGTATTATTAAAGGTACCATTCACGACAACCCAAAACCTCATTCCATTGTTAATCGGGTTAAAGAATAGGTGTTATTTAAAACACCGTTTGTGATAAACCCAAAAACCAATTTCAATTCAATACTAATTAAATATTAATTAATTAGTATACTTCATTAAATCTAAATAAAAGATTTAATCTTTTCTCAACGGGTTTAAGAACAGTGTTAATTAAGACACCATTCACGAAAAACCCAAAATCACATTTGATATTAAATACAAGGCTCAGAATAGAAAATATACCGGCTTGTATTCAATATCAAATTCTGGAATCAACAAATACCGTATTGGAGTAACGATAAATATATCTTCCAAATTCCTCCACAATACCCATATAATCACGGAATCCAATATTGAAATATTCCGAAGATAATTTCAATTCAAATCCATTCCAATTCATATATTGGAAATTCTGGTTATTTTTAAAACAACTTCAAATCCAATTTTTTAATTTAAAAATATTGGATTATAATTCTAGTTCATAACTAGTTCATTTTGATAAAAATACATTTTTATCTTTTCAAATATGGAAATTTTCACTCCAATTCTTTCTAAATCATTTGATTTTACACAAACTATTAATATTTTTAATAATTTTATCAAGGCCCGTACGGTCGATTTCCATAAACGATCATCGAACTGCACTTACAACGACCTTTTCCAAATTTGATTTGGACATAATTCCAAATCCAACTGTAGATTTCAAATTTCTCATATTCGTTGGAAAGCTCTTTTCGATACGAACCCAACGGTCCCTGTTTCAGGAGAATTCGGCAGTCGGATCTCCTGTAACGTCAATTCGAAGTCAATGGTCGAAATTCGCGAACTGCCACAACGCGGCGCATTCTATTCAGGCCATTAAATATATATTATATTATATATATTTCATCGATTTCAATTCAAAACGTATTTTATAAATCGTTTCAAATTCGTTTCCAAAATAATTTCAACTTCATATTCAATTTCAAATCAAAATTGAATATTCCATATCATTAATATATTAATGATATTATTTTCAAATTATTATATTTCGAAATCATTTCTTTTTTGATATTCATTATAAAAATGAATAAAATCGATATAAATATCATTCACGTCAAAATGGCGCCAATCTAATCAACACGATTTTATATGTTTAAATATATTCGTGTCCATCCCAAATCGGACATCAAAATCATATTTTGATTCTTTTCTGAATATTATTTTAAAATATTCGTTATTTTAAAATACTCCTTCTTTCTGAATTGAAATCAGACACAGTCAATTAACATATAAAGTGATTTATATGGATTTCATACAACACATGTATATGAAAACAATGATAAACAATCAACAATCATCCAAGTTGCATTCTACACTGTATAAGCATTAAATATAAATATTTAACGCTTACAACAGCCTGTCAACCAATCGATCGACATACCACTAAATAATTGGGATTAGTGTACGTCAAATATCATCCCAACACCCGTGTGGGGTTTCAATCCACAAACACTGAATATCATTTGTGCAGTTGGGCGATGTGCAAAATATATCGCCCCAATCCATATCAGAAAATAGGTGTACATAAACAAATCGTCTCATTTGTAAATGAATATTTATTTTATTCATATCAACGTTAAAAATTATATTTTTAATGATAAAATATTTATTCGGTTCATTTACACAATAAAAATGATATTTTTATTGTTTTAACATATTTTAGAAAATTTTGGCGGCCTAACGGCGTGATACTAGAAACGGGATAAGGCCTAACCTTATCCCCAGTCTAATAATGGCCTGTGCCATACACATACGAATCTAATCAGTTCCATTTCATTTCCCAAACCAAATTCAACCAAACAATCCAATCAACCAAGCTAAACAATCACACAAGTCGTCCATGGTCTATGGACGACGGGGAACAGTTCATATATGCAGTTATAAAATAAATAATTGTATAGAAAAATTATAGTGAGGAGTTCTCACCTTTGGGATCTACTCCGCAATTCTTTATTTCTGAACGGTTTGAATTTTGATTCATTTCCAATCGGTCCAGTCGCAATCCTTTTCACGCTGTTCATGGTAAAAATCACATTCTTATCGCTTCATTCCAATAAGTAAAAATCATATTTTTATTTCTACTAACTTCATAATAAAAATCATATTTTTATATTGTTATTATATATATAAAAATCATATTTTTATATAACCATTCAAACAATAAAAATCGTATTTTTACTTTGCTACATATATGATAAAAATCACATATATATTCGCCACTTCATACATAAAAATTCTATTTTTATAAATCTAACTTCATAATAAAAATTCTATTTTTATAAATCTAACTTCATAATAAAAATTCTACTTTTATAAATCTAACTTCATAATAAAAATTCTATTTTTATGAATCCACTCAAACTATAAAAATCATACTTTTATGTTGCTATTTATATAGATAAAATCACATCTTTTCCCCATTAAAAATATAATCTTTTTATAGTTAAAAATATAGACTTTTCATTATTAAAAATATAAGCTTTTTATTTCTAAAAGTATATGCTTTTTATTACTAAAAATATATCACAGCTTTACATTTTTAATAAAATCAGAAAATAAAATGAAATAAAACGTACAGATGGAATTATTGGGTTTTTGGTCGCTGGAGACTGCTAACCGCCGGGGGAAAACGCAAGAGGCTCCGCAGGCGGAAATGGTTGGCGCGCGAGGTGCGGTGGCTCAGCCTGGGAGGAGGGGTGGTGGTTTGCGCGATGTCATGCTCGCGATGGATGTTTTCGTGGACCTGCGCGGTTTCGAGGACTGATCAGAGGAGAGAGACGAAAGGAGGGAGGTGGAGTGACGGAAGGGGACGTGGCGTTGGGCGGGGGGGGGGGGGGGGGGCACGACGTCGACTGTGGCAGGCGCGACGAGGTTTCCCCCATTTCCGTTTTCTTTTTTTATCTGAATGAACGGTTATTGTAACACCCCGTATTTTCTATGAACATAAAGTAACAAAACAAAGTATACTTATATTTTAAGAGAAGAATTAGGGAAAATGGGTTACGCCATTGGGTTCGTCTCAGAATTCTGCTTGAGATAGAGTCCAAGTTTGCGTGAATCGGACTTCGTATGAAGAAGTTATGGCCTTTGGAAGATTCAACAAAAATTCAGAATTTACATAGAAAAATACCCAGGTAGGTTGACCTGGGGGTCGACCTACCCAGAGAGGTCAACCTGGGTCATAAGTCGACCAGGGGGTCGACCTCCCCTCTACAAGTCGACCTGTTTTGGCCCAGATCCGATTTTCTTTGGCTTGTGACATGGTTTTGGCTGTTCTGATGGTCCAGATTGGTTCTAGGTTGATATCTAAGGCCCTAAACACTTATATTCTCCTATAAATACATCCCTAAGCTAAACCTAAATCTCTTACAGTATTCTCTAGCCTCCAATGCTCTCTCCTTCTCTAAAAATAAATCAATGGCGTTGCTACTCTGCTGAAACCTAAGCTAGAACTAGTACTTCTTCTTCCAATCTGAATAGGATTAAAAGATAGCAAATCAACGCCTACATCAACGGAAAGCTAAATCAACTCCAGAAAATCATATCCCAGAATCGTTCTTCTCTTATTGTGAGTATAGTTATTTTCAGATATGAAATTTAATTATGATCTTGACATGGTTATAAATCTGAATTGGAGATTATGCATATTCCTGTTTATCAGATCTGTTTTATTCTGTGTAGATCTATCTTATTCTTGTTTATCAGATCTGTTGTATTTTGTGTAGATTTATCTTATTGTAAATATTCTATATCTCTTCCTTCTTTCTGTTCTATAGCCAAGCTACCACGAGCCTGAGCCAAATCTCATAATAGATTGACACACGAACGCTAAATTTGGGGAAAATATTGAATGATACATAATCGAACATAACTGATTTGTGACTAAATTGAGAACACAACATAAGTTGTAATTTAAGATCTAGATCAACGCATACTATATATGACTGTTTATGATTTGGAAGAAGGAGAATTATTGTATGACAACATATGACTTGTAATTTGGGGGACATAATGCATGTTATAATTCAGGATCTGATTTTGAGGACATAATACATGTTATAACTTAAGATCTAGATTTGGGGTATATTTTATATGATGAATTATGACTTGGAAGAAAAAGGGTTGAAAACTGCTAAATCTGTTGAAATTGCCTAATCTGCTAAATCTGTTGAAAACTGAATACTGTAATTTGGGTATGAAATCTGTAGGCTCGATCTAAAATTGGGCAAAACAAGTTAATAGAACTTTGAATAATCTGCTGTAACTTGTAACGAAGTTAATTTGTTGAATTGGCATAATTAGTCTGATATTGACATAATCTATAATGGAATACATTGGCTAAAATAATAATGCTGAGACACGAGGATAGACTCCGTTTGCGGTAGAAGCCTGCCCGGAACCAACCGTCTTAACCAGTAACCACAAACTATCAGTCTAATGTGAGAGGTCGTAGGCATAAAGATGCTTAGACACGAGGGTAGGTCTGGCTTATGGCAGAAGTCTGCTCAGAACCGCCCGACACATCCAGCGGCCACAGGCTACCGACCTAATGTGAGAGGTCTGTGCATTAATATTTAATTAATGAAAATCTAAGATAAATGTGATACCTAAAACGTGTTGGGAGAATAGGGTTAAAACAACTGGACTGATGAATCTAATAAACTCGTTTCGTAAATCTGTAGGCCCAATACAAGGTTAGGCGAAACAATCTGCAAGTCCATTAATCTGTATATCTGATTTCTAAGTCTGAAAACTTGTTAATTTGTATATCTGATCCATTAGTCTGAATGCTTGTTAACCTGTATGTCTGATTTAAGAACTAGTTAATCTGAACTTTGTACATATGAAATCTGTAAGTAAGTTAATCTGAAATCTGTTAGTCTGGGGACACAAGGTTAGGAGGGGTAATTACTTGTGTCATCTGTTGTTTGGGACCCATATTAGTCAGTAACCCTTTCTGGTATCAAAACTATGACCCAACACTAAGAGGGGTCTGGGCACGCTTACTGAACTAATTGTAAGAGGTTCACTCTGATAATGGCGAGGGATGTTGATGGCGCATTCTAACCTTGTCATGTGCGTGCATGGATCCGGTCTGCTTTGAGGATGTAAGACACCGTGACATCTGTAAATAGGTCTATGTCTATAGGTTGCCACTTTAGGGAGTGATACACCCTTTTGTGGGGCCGGCACAGGGTATTTATGTATTAGGGAGCCGATCGCTTGGGGTAGAATTTAGGGTACACTTAGTTCTGTCTGTTTCTGTTGGGGTACCGTCTGTTTCTGTTGGGGTGGTAACACCTATCTGTTTCTGTGTGGTACCGTCTGTTGGGGTGGTAAAGGCCCGTTACTAATGTACACCTAATTCTAATATTATGTTTCCATGGGGATTATTCTGTTTCCGTCTCTAATTCCGTTCCTGCTTCTGTTTCTGTACGTCTGTCTCTGTCGGGGTGGTAAAGGCCCATTAGTTGGAGTAGTAAAGGCCCATTATTAGCATTCTATTTCTGTACCGTCTATCTCTGTTTGGGTGGTAAAGGCCCGTTACTAGCTTCATGTTTCTGAAGAGATCGTTCTGTTTTCTGTTTAGACATTAGGACCACACCTAATTCTGTTATACTAGTATTAGTGCACAAAAGTGAAAACTAAGTAAGAAGCCTAGCTTAGCCTATATCATTCTGTTTCTTTTGTTAACCTACTATTCCTGTTATGGTTATCTCTCATCCAGTTTTATCTACTTGTCATGGTACTATTATCTATTTGTTTGCTGGAAGTCACTGGACTCACCAGACTTATGTCTGACCTAGTTTGTTTCATCATTTTCTTTCCGTTTCCGCCCCCAAGTGCTCAGGATGTAAACGTAGGAGCTTGATTCAGACTCTCTCTGCTTGAAGTGTTTGAAGTATTGCTTGGCTTTGACTCTATCTTTCCATGATAGTTTATGTTGGGGATTATGGCTTTAAAAACTATGCATTCTAAAGGTTTTTGTACAAGACCGAAATTTATGTACTTGAATTCCAATATTGTGGTTTTGAAAGATGTAACCAAACTTATTTCTGTTTCTGTTGTTATAAAGTTATAAATTTTTCAAGTACTACTTTATCTGTATTGTAAATTTCTATTCTTTTTACTTATAACATTGCACCGAAGTTAAGGCATTTCCTTAGCGAGTGACCTTAAAGGAAGTGGGGTGTTACATTTGGTATCAGAGCTAAAGGTTACCAGATTTGGTAAAATGTTTTTGAAAACTATTTTCAAAAAGGTTTTAAAAAGGAAGTATTTTCAAAGGTAGAGTTTATTTTGAAAAACATAATCCCCAAAGCCATATGCCTATCTTTCTATCCTTTGTTTTGAATCTTTCCTTTTTCGTCTCAGCATGTCTGGGTTACCTGAGATACCCGAGGGCATACAAATACCAACTTGGTTCAGAAGGTATCTGGAGGCTAGGGCCACCGCCACAGGCCCAGCAGGCGTTCCTCCTCCTCCCCCTCCCCGCGTTAATACTTTTTCAAAGATATGCAAGGACTTTCAGGCGATGGGCGGGAAACCTTTTCATGGGTCAGAGACGTTTGTTGAAGCTCGAAATTGGCTTAAGGAGGTGGAAGATTTATTTGGTATCTTCGAGATAAAAGACGGAAGGAAGGTCCAATGCTGCTTGGTTAATGAAGGACGAAGCCTCGTTTTGGTGGGAGGTCATGAATGGAGAGCGTCCAGTGCAGACATGGAGGGATTTCAGGCATAGGTTCGAGATGAAATTTCTCTCACGAGCAGAAGAGAATTTATACATGGAGAGGTTCTTCGCATTGAAGCAAGGCAATTTATCGGTAAAGGAATACGTCAACAAGTTCAACCAGTTGGCGAGATTTGGCTTAGACTTGGTGAACACACCTGAAAAGAAGGCCCTATGATTCGTTAAAGGTTTGAATGAGCCGCTACACGGGTTGGCTATGACCCACATTCCCATGGGGGCTACCTTCGAGAAATTGGTTGACATGGAATTAATGCATGAAGAGGAAGCCAAAAGCGAGAAGAAAGAAGAAAAGCTCGAAGGACCACAGAACAAGAAAGCATGGCCCAAAAAGGAAACACAAAAGAAGGATGAAAAGTATGAAGATAAGAAGGAGAAAAAGTGTTTTACTTGTGGAAGCTTGACTCATCTAAACAGGGATTGCAGAAAAAGGAAGGGCGCTTGCTTCAACTGTGGCGAAATGGGATACTTCACTAGGGACTGCCCGAAGAAACGAGGGCAAGGGCAGAGGACAGGACCCACTTCTGGAGGGCAGGCGAACACTCTTGAGACTAGTGGATAAGATAGTAATAGGAAAATTTCTGTAGAAGGTTTAATTTCCTTATCGGATTACTGAGTTAAAACTCTTTTTTTCTGGCATTTTGATTCTGTAATTAAGACTCTACACTTTAATACTAGTCTTGTTTCTAATCCCGATATAGTTACGACTCATCTGTTTGTGATAGGTTGGGGTTTTAGGGTATTTGTGTTGGGCGTTAAGTTGACTATGACGCATACCTTCTAGGTTTTGCGGGATATGGTGGGGTTTTATCATGCTTAGTTTTCTAAGAATCATTTGATAATCGGATTTGTACCTGTAGTCTGTAAGTATCTGAATATTTCTGAAAAGGATAGGGTCTTTTACTCGAAGCATGAAGTAGATTTCTAGTTTTGACATTTTTTAATGGGAGTAATTCTCTGAGGGTCAATCTAATGTTTATTTTGGTCTTCGGGGTTGATACTTAGGGAATTATTCTCTTAACCGATGTCTAATGGGAACAGAGCTTTTGTTTTAATTGTACTTGCTTCTATCACTCGGTTGTATCCTATCGATCGAGTCTTTGACCTTTAGGTAGAAACTAATGGGTGTAAACATGTGTTCGAGACATGTTATATTTGATGGTTGCAAGTGGATGCAAGTGGTTGCAAGTGGTTGCTCGTGGATGCATATACACACACTAGGCACTAGATCGGCTCAAAAACACTCTCACACTACATATGGATGTGTGTGCATTTTTCAATTTTTGTGGATGCAAAATGATTGACTCATCACATGGATGTTGCATTTGGATGAATGGTTATGCACTCATATAGAAATAATGTGTATCAAATAGGGATAATTGCATACATAATGGACTCATGGCACTGACATAATTTGCATTAAGCAGGTCAACTGAATCAGTAGACCGCCTGATCTTTGCATTAGATAAGAGACACACACACACACTTTTGCATATGTTCATATAACATTAGAAGTTTTCTAAGGACAATGGATGCTTATGGATGATGGTTGAGTAGATGGGTGATTGGAATGTAGGACACATTCTTCTTAACTTGAAGATTTCGGGGATGAAATCCTTTAAGGATGGGAGAATGTAACACCCCGTATTTTCTGTGAACATAAAGTAGCAAAAAAAAGTGTACTTAATTTTTAAGAGAAGAATTAGGGAAAACGGGTTACGCCATTGCGTTCGTCTCGGAATTCTGCTTGAGATAGAGTCCAAGTTCGCATAAATCGGACTTCGTATGAAGAAGTTATGGCCTTCGAAAGATTTAACAAAATTTCAGAATTTACATAGAAAAATACCCAGGCATGTCGACCTGGGTTCGACTTACCCAGAGAGGTCGACTAGGTCATAGGTCAACCAGGGGTCGACCTCCCCCCTACAGGTCGACCTGTTTTGGCCCAAATCCGATTTTCTTTGGCTTGTGACATGGTTTTGGATGTTCTGATGGTCCAGATTGGTTCTAGGTTGATATCTAAGGCCTTAAACACTTATGTTCTCCTATAAATACATCCCTAAGCCAAAACCTAAATCTCTTACATTATTCTCTAGCCTCCATTGCTCTCTCCTTCTCTAAAAATAAATCAACGGTGTCGCTACTCTGCTGAAACCTAAGCTAGAACTAGTACTTCTTCTTCTTCCAATCTGGATAGGATTAAAAGATAACAAATCAACGCCTACATCAATGGAAAGCTAAATCAACTCCAAAAAATCAGATCCCAGAATCGTTCTTCTCTTATTGTGAGTACAGTTATTTTTAGATATGAAATTTAATTATGATCTTGACATGGTTATAAATCTGAATTGGAGATTATGCATATTCCTGTTTATCAGATCTGTTTTATTCTATGTAGATCTATCTTATTCTTGTTTATCAGATCTGTTGTATTTTGTGTAGATCTATCTTATTGTAAATATTCTATATCTCTTCCTTCTTTCTATTCTATAGCCAGGCTATCACGAGCCTGAGCCAAATCTCATAAGAGATTGACATGCAAACGATAAATTTGGGGAAAATATTGAATGATGCATAATCGAACATAACTGATTTGTGACTAAATTGAGAACACAACATAAGTTTTAATTTATTCTAGATCTAGGCATACTATATATGATGGTTTATGATTTGGAAGAAGGAGAATTATTGTATGACAACATATGACTTCTAATTTGGGGGACATAACGCATATTATAATTCAAGATCTGATTTTGAGGACATAATACATGTTATAACTTAAGATCTAGATTTGGGGTATATTTTATATGACGATTTATGACTTGGAAGAAAAAGGATTGAAAAACCTATATTAAATGGGGATAACTATTATTGTGAATACGCCTAATTCTGATTTTTGGATATTTACATACGCGGAAGTCAACGGTTATAATTTGGCATAATTTATATTGTGCATTATGATTTGGGGTTTTTAGAGAATATTCTGTACGGTGCAAATTTAACTAAAATTTGTGACATATGTTATATGTTGAATTATGACCGTAATTTGGGCATGTAAAATTAGGCATAATTTTATAATTGGGCTAGGTATGTCAATGGAATTTTAAGGGATGATTAAATCTGTTAAATTGCCTAATCTGTTAAATCTGTAGAAAACTGAATACGGTAATTTAGGTATGAAATCTGTAGGCTCGATCTAAAATTGGGCAAAACATGTTAATAGAACTTTGAATAATCTGCTGTAACTTGTAATGAAGTTAATTTGTTGAATTGGCATAATTAGTCTGATATTGACATAATCTGTAATGGAATACATTGTCTAAAATAAGAATGCTGAGACACGAGGTTAGACTCCGTTTGCGGTAGAAGCCTGCCCGAAACCAACCGGCTTAACCAGCAACCGCAATCTGTCAGTCTAATGTGAGACGTCATAGGCATAAAGATGCTTAGACACGAGGTTAGGTCTGGCTTGAGGCAGAAGTCTGCCCGGAACCCCCCGGCACATCCAGCGGCCACAGGCTACCGACCTAATGTGAGAGTCTGTACATTAATATTTAATTAATGCAAATTTAAGATAAATGTGATACCTAAAACGTGTTTGGTGAACAGGGTTAAAACAACTGGACTGATGAATCTAATAAACCCGTTTCGTAAATCTGTAAGCCCAATACAAGGTTAAGCGAAACAATCTGCAAGTCTATTAATCTGTATATCTGATCTATTAGTTTGAAAACTTGTTAATCTGTTTATCTGATCCGTTAGTCTGAAAGCTTGTTAACCTGTATGTCTGATCTAAGAACTAGTTAATATAAACTTTGTACATCTGAAATCTGTAAGTAATTTAATCTGAAATCTGTTAGTCTGGGGGCACAAGGTTGGGGGGGTAATTACCTGTGTCATCTGTTGTTTGGGACCCATATTAGTCACTAACCCTTTCTGCTATCAAAACTATGACCCAACACTAAGAGGGGTCCGGGCACGCTTACTGAACTAATTGTAAGAGGTTCACTCTGATAATGGCGAGGGGGTGTTGATGGCACATTCCAACCTTGTCATGTACGTGCATAGATTCAGTCTTCTCTGAGGATGTAAGACACCGTGACATCTGTAAGTAGGTCTATGTCTATTGGTTGCCACTTTAGGGAATGATACACCCTTCTGTGGGGTCGGCACAGGGTATTTATGTATTAGGGAGCCGATCGCTTGGGGTAGAATTTAGGGTACACTAAGTTCTCTCTGTTTCTATTGGGGTACCATCTGTTTCTGTTGGGGTGGTAACACCTGTTTGTTTCTGTGTGGTACCGTCTATTGGGGTGGTAAAGGCCCATTACTAATGTACACCTAATTCTAATATCCTGTTTCCGTCTCTGATTCCATTCCTGCTTTTGTTTCTGTACGTCTTTCTCTATTAGGTGTGGTAAAGGCCCATTAGTTGGGGTGGTAAAGGCCCATTATTAGCATTCTGTTTCTGTACCTTCTATCTTCGTTTGGGTGGTAAAGGCCCTTTACTAGCTTCATGTTTCTGAAGAGATCGTTTTGTTTTCTATTTAGACATTAGGACCACACCTAATTCTATTATACTTGTATTAGTGCGGAAAAGTGAAAACTAAGTAAGAAGCTTAGCTTAGCCTATATCATTCTGTTTCTTTTGTTAACCTGCTATTCCTGTTACGGTTATCTCTCATCCAGTTTTATCTACATATCATGGTACTATTTTCTGTTTATATGGTGGAAGTCACTGGACTTACCAGACTTATGTCTGACCTAGTTTGTTTCGCCTCTTTTCTTTCCGTTCCCCCCCGGTGCTCAGTGAGGAAACGTAGGAGATTGATTCAGACTCTCTCTACTT
Source organism: Allium sativum (assembly GCA_030737875.1). NCBI lineage: Eukaryota > Viridiplantae > Streptophyta > Magnoliopsida > Asparagales > Amaryllidaceae > Allium > Allium sativum. The sequence continues at coordinate 572,844,776 of CM060909.1, read as the reverse complement.
GAAGTGTTTGAAGTATTACTTGGCTTTGACTCTATCTTCCAATGATAGTTTATGTTGGGGATTATGGCTTTAAAAACTGTGTATTCTAAAGGTTTTTGCTCAAGACTGAAATTTATGTACTTGAATTCCAATATTGTGGTTTTGAAAGATGTACCAAACTTATTTCTATTTCTACTGTAATAAAGTTATAAATTTTTCAAGTACTACTTTATCTGTATTGTAAATTTCTGTTCTGTTTACTTATAACGTTCCACTGAAGTTAAGGCATTCCCTCTGCGAGTGACCTTAAAGGAAGTGGGGTGTTACAGTTATAAGAGAGAGTGGAGAGGTGAGGTATTATATAAATATTTATATTTAATTTAATATTATTAATTTCTCCATCAAAGTTGACTTTTCATTCGTGCTCCAAATCGAGCCTAACGACCATCATCCCTAGCGTAATACCCCCATTCCGAACACAATGGGATAAGTTTCGTAACCCAATTTGGCTGTTACGATCAGTTTCCGCTAAGTTTAAAATGTAAATCATTATATTTTAATTTCAAACGTACATTTTAATTTACTGGGGCCACATACGAACTCTAAAAATTCCAGAAAAATTATTTCTAGCTTCATATTGATGATACGGTCCTTGCAAAACTAATTTCATCAAATTTGAAGAACGTTTGAAAAATGGCCATTTCTTGGTCGATCCAAATTGACTGAAAATGTCAAAACACGTTTTCTTTTGCCATACCCATGTATTGATCCCAAAAATTATGAATTTTGGAATCTAACAATAATCTGACATCCCGGATCCAACAAAAATGGTTTCATCGAAAACGGTGGTCGTTTGCAAAACGGCTATTTTTAAGGGCTTTATATATTTTAAAATATATATAAATTCCAAAGCGACTTTTCTAAATTTTAAACTGGACATATCTTTCAATTTATAAAATGAAATTTTAGTTTCTTACTCCCGTTAGAAAGAGGTTGTTAAACAGGTTCAAATATTTCTTATTTCGTCCAATTCCGACTTATAATGAATTTTGTATATTCATTTGAAATTTGAAATCGAATTTTCAAACTACAGCGCCATTTAAGGCTCATTTTATAATTAAAATAAATTTATTCATTTTATATTCGTCGAAAATAAATTTTCCATTGTTATTATTTAAAATATATCATTTTAAATAATCAAAATCCATTAAAATCGCTAAAAAAAAAATTAAATTGGTTCTGATTTTTCGGGTTGTTACAATCTCCCTCACTTAAAATCTTTTCGTCCTCGAAAAGGAACAGAGCTGAAAGTTGTTTAACTAATCAACTCAACTTTCATTCTGGCGTTCATTCTTCAACTTTTCAGTTTCTAAGAATTTCTAATTTATCAAAAATTTATCTAACACCCCAAATTTTCGAAAAATTTCGTCATTACCTCCTTCGTACCGGGAGCATCGGGAAAATCCCCTAACCACCACACAGGCCCTCTCCTCTCAAAAAGAAAAAGAAAAAGCCAAGCGGCTAGCCAATCGGCTCATAAAATCGTCATCACCCAAGAAATTAGTAAACATGTACCTATTTATTGGGCATACAATTTCATTCCTCTTCTCTAGCCTCCTTGCAATGACCTATTCAATGTATATACATGTACATGCATGCAATTTCAGCCAATTTTCAATATTCGACACAATTTGGTTATATTTACCATTCATTCACATAATGGTTTTATTGGTTAACAAATAATCATACAACACAACCATCAATCAATTAATGAATTAACATTTCAAATTCATAATGTTGATATATATTCAAAGATCATATTTTTGATGCCAAATCACAACAATAGTCCTATCTAGTTTTGGTTCTCACACCAGTCTAATAGAAATACATAGAAATCCCACTTTCGAAACTCGAACACAAATGACTGATGCTATACAGTCATCAATAGTTTAATCTTCGGGCGACTAGAATGTGATTCTATATCTATCCAATATATTTGGGACTTCGTATACACGCTAGCTAGGCGTATATGCAAAATCTTCATATACTAGATTGTCCAAATTATATATAAAATAAATTATTCAAATATGTATAATATGATTTAAATTCCAAAACAAAATTTGTTTTCTTCTTTATTTAAAAATAACACTCTTCCGGCTCATTCTAGGATACTTCTGATCCTATCTCTAACGATTCATTCTCATTGGATATTACTAATCCAATCTCTAATGAATTCTTTCGTTCGGTTCTAATATGTCTTGTTCTCGAGCTTTGTAAACCAAAGCTCTGATACCACTGTGAGAAACCTGAACTTCCCCATGAAAGTAAGCACAAATTACTTTAAGGACAAGATGAATCAGAACACAAACAGAAGAACATTTCATTGTATATTACAACATTTTCATCAGATTACAAGAATATACAGAGTATGAATAAATATTACACAGTTGATAATTATCAGAGATTTAAATACATTACTGCAGCGGAAAAATAATACAAAACATAACTGAAAGAAAGACACGGATACAGGGCTTTCCGAATATCACTTCAGCTATAAACCAGGATCCTGTGAATATAAATCTGCAAAACCAAAACTACTAGCTGCCCGTGCGGAAAATAAGGGCACCCAAAGTTTAGATTAAAACAATAAACTCAAGGTCAGTCATGTGACTGGTGTGACAACTAAAACAGTTATTAAGCTTTATTTTAAAGTTAGGTAAATCAAGGGACCACGCCATATAATACGGAACAGATTTCCTCCCAAGAATACCAGTGCATAAAACAAATAGCGCAATGCTAAATAAAGAACAATGAAGCTATTATAAGACCCATGTCATATCACATAATGCAACGCAAGCCAGAGGATAGGGTTTTACCTTATAATAGCCAAATAATGTTTGATACGCGAAATTTGAACTTTTATTATTATTATTATAAGTAAAGGAAACAACTTCAAATATAAATGTATCAATCATAGGCGACATGGGTACCATATTTCATGTTGCCAATACTAGGCTCTACAATCAAAATCGCGAAATATCGTATTGGAAGTCGGATTACATCTGTAAACTAAGGAAAAGGGATCATACTGTGCAAATTCGAGGCACGCGAGCACGTGCCTCAGGATTAGAGCTCGAGTGACCCTTGGATCGTCGGGGCCGGCCATCCGTCGATGGTTATAAATGCCATAAACTATATGCTAGCCGGTTCTATCGAACCTCTTGGTGATCTGGGGCCCGTAAGCCTCTGCAACCACCATACCCATCGGCTCCGTAGAGACCGATATATCCGAGGCGCCTCGCATTCCAACAACCACATAAGTCAATCTCGTCAGGGCATGTAAAACCACTAACGCCGCTTCTAGCTAGAAACCAGCATATGTCCATATCCCAGAAGTCCTTCCCGTTTCTGGTTCACACCGAGGTGTGAGGCTCGTGAATTAACGCTATACACAAAGTGGCACTATATTAAAGCTGCACTTTGATCATCAACTACAAGACTCTGCTTTTCAACAAAAGCCTTGATCATTTGCATCTCAGCATGCCACACAGGCAATCCACTCCATGCGACCGATGTCTATCGATATACAACCTCTGATCCCATACATCTTGGAGAAGGGTAAAGTAAGGGAATAAATTCCCCTTCACCAGGCAGATGTATATTTAATAAAGATCAATCAACACAGAATAAAATCCAATGTCAGACACACAGTCCATTTACAAGTTCGTTTTAGGTTTGAACGAAACCGGAGGAACCTTATTCCTCGCATATCCATCGATCTCCAAGTACGTCTGGATGATCACCAATTGATTCCCTCCTCTTGGGTGTACAACCCAATCAAGATCATCAGTAATCATCCAAATGATGTGAAGACCTCTAGTCTTCAACCACCAACTTCATCTTCGACTTATCATCGAATCAGTTATTCAAAATGGGTATAAACCCGGCCTTTCCAAATAACTCGCGTATATAATAAACAAGTGCTATAAAACACAACATACGCCTCATTCCAATTCAGAATATTCTTTTATTCAAATATTCACATTCTTAGGGAAAGGTTCCTGTTGATTTTATCAAAGATAAATTCTTTTAAATTTATTCTTTAACCTTCCTTTGGATATCATTTCAAACCATATTAAGGTTTTCCAAACTAGTCAGGACTAGCGAACCACACCGAAGTAATCATTTATTTTATTTCCTAATCCCAACCTATTCATTCCATGGAGCAAAACCGGTAGTACTCCATATCTAACACCATGGCGTTATCAGTAAAATTAATTACCATTTCATGTTCAAATCTAATTAAAGATTTAACTATCGCTTGGAGCAAAACTGGTGATACTCCATCCTCGATTATTTCAATCTAATTAAAGATTCATTAAAACTCCACTTAGTTTTAATCTTTCCAAAAATCAATATTAATGATTATATAACTTAGGAAATCATATCCTGTCTTTAGCTGGGTTAAGGAACCAATGTGTAACAACCCGGAAAATCCAAACCAATTTAGATTTTTTATTTTGGCAATTTTAATGAATTTTGAATATTTAAAATGAATTATTTTAAATAATAATGATGAGAAATTTATTTTGAATAGAATTAGAATGTATATATTTATTTGAATCGATGTTAAAATATAAATATTTGTTTCAATTATAAAAGGAATTGGAAATGGCGTGGTAGTTCGAAAATTCGATTTCAAATTTCAAATGAATGTACAAGATTCAAAATAAACCAGATTTTAGAGAAACCAAAAATATTAGAATCTATTTGAGAATATCTTTCCACGGAATTCGAAAAATTGAAATTTCATAGCGGGAATAAAAAATTATGCCCAGTTGAAAATTTAGAATAGTCGCTATGAAATTTTGGCCCTTAAAAATGGAAATTTTGCAATTGACCTCCGTTTTCAACGAAACCACTTTTGCAGGATCCGAGATGTCAAGTTATTGTTAGATTCCAAAACTCGTAATTTTTGAAATCAATATGTGAGCGTGGCCAAGTTAAACGTGTTTTGACAGTTTTAGTCAATTTGGATCGACCAGAAAATGGACATTTTTCAAACGTTCTCCGAATTTCATGAAATTAGTTTTGTTAGAACCGTATCATCTATACAAAGCTAGAAAATATTTTTTGGGAATTTTTAGAGTCAGTATGTGGCCTCGGTATATTGAAATGTGCGTTCAAATTCAATATATAGATTTATATTTTGATTTTGACGGAAACTGATCGAATCATCTTACGATACATATCCCATTATGCTCGGAATGGTGGTAATTAGTTAGGGGTGACAGTCGTTGGGTCTCGTTTGGGGTTCAGATAGAAAGTCAACATTTATGGAGAATAAATCGAAAAAAATATAATAAATAAATTAAAATACACACCCCCACTTTCCCTCTTCTCTCTCCTATTTCTATAGACCGAACGAATGGAAAAAACCCAAACTCTCGTGACCTCCACCGTCGATCCTACTACCCCTCCGCTAGCACGCGACGAAGCCCCATTGCCGAATCCCCCAATCTTCCCTCCAAACGCTGGCGCCACACCCCCAAGCCTCTCCACCGTGACCTACTCCCCCAATCGACAAAAAAACTGACGCCTCCAGCCATGGGTCCACCGCCGCCCCTCCACTGAACCACCTCCGACCTTGCCGCGACCCCCTTCCTCCAGTGACGCAGAGAACCTTCCTCCCCTTCGAATAGTGAGTCTTTAATTTTTGTTTTATTTATTTTTGTTTTGTTTAGTTAAGGTAATGGGTTTTATAGAATAAAAATCAGTTTATTTTTTGTAATAGGAAAGAAACATAAAGGCTTGATTTTTCTTGAATAAAAAGCTAAGATTTTATATAGAAAAGATTAGAGATTTTATATAGAAAAGATTAGAGATTTTATATGGAAAAGATTATTGATTTTAAACTAGAAAAGAATTGATTTTTAAACAAGAAGAGAAGAGATTTTCAAATATAGAAAGGTTAGATTTTTATAAGTAGAAAGTTTATATTTTTGAAATATACAAAGTTTATATTTTTATTTATAAAATATAATTTTTATATGAGTAGCGAATTAAAAATAGGATTTTTATATAATAAAGAATATAAAAATATGATTTTTATATGGGTAGAGTTGAAATCAAAATATGATCTTTACAAAGAAAAGGTTTGATTTTTATCCATATGAAGTATTGATTTTTAAAGTAATGAAAATGTGATTTTTATCCATATAGCGAAGTAATAAAAATGTGATTTTTATCCATATAGCAAAGTAATAAAATGTGATTTTTATCTATATAACATTAAAATAAAAATGTGATTTTTATATATATAATAGCCGAAAGAAAATGTGACTTTTATTTACAAAGTAGCATTGTTAAAAATATGATTTTTAACATATACCGCGTGAAACAGGTCTCGTTAGAAACACGACGAAGATTTTCTACATATGAAGAGTCGCGGCGTTTGGTTTAGCTTCTAGGTGAGAACTTCTCACTTTTATTTTATTTTCTAGTTAAAATATATACTAGGATGCAGACGGCGCTTAGCAGCACCCGATACCCATCGTCCACAGACCATGGATTGGTTCTTTTTTTGATTGTATGTTGTTGTGAAAATAAGTTGTGATGTCGAATGGATAATTGAAATATTCATAAATGGAAATAAAATATTTTTTAGTTAAAAATATAAACTTTAACGTGTATAGGAATGAAATAAATATTTATAAACGAATCGGACGATTTGTTTATGTACACACCTTTTACTGATACTGATTGGGACGATAAATTTTACACATCACCCAACTGCACAAATAAAATTCATTATTTGTTGATTGAAACCCCATACGGGTATTGGGATGATATATGACATACACTTGTCCCAATAATTAGCTGTATGTCGATCGATTGATTAACAGGCTGTATGAACGTTGAATATTTATATTTAATGCTTATACAGTGTAAAATGCACTTTGGATGATGGTTGACTGTTTATCGTCGTTGTTGTGTACATGTGTGCATGAAATCCATATAAATCAAATTATATGGTAATTGAATGTGTCTGATTCCAGTTTAGAAAGAAGAAATATTTTAAAATAACGAATATTTTGAAATAATGAATATTTTAAAATAATACTCAGTAATAAATCAAAATTTAGTTTTAATGTCCGATTTGGGATGGACACGAATATATTTAAATATATAAAGTCGAGTTGATTAGATTGACGCCATTTTGACGTGAACGATATTTATATCGATTTTATTCATTTTTAAAATAAATATAAAAAAGTAATGATTTCAAAATATAATGTTTTGAAAATATTATAATTTATATATCGATGATATGGAATATTCAATTTCGATTTGAAATTGAATATGAAGTTGAATCGTTTTGAAAACGAATTAAAACGATTTATAAAATACTTTTTGAATGGAAATCGATGAAATATATATATATATATATATGTATATTATATATATAATGGACTGAATAGAACGCGCCGCGCCGCGGTAGTTTGTAAATTTCGACCATTGACTTCGAACGGACATTACGGGAGATCTGACCGTCGGATTCTCCTAAAACTGGAACCGTTGGGTTCGTATCGAAAAGAGCTTTCCAAGGAATATTAGAGATTTGAAATCTAATGGTTGGATTTGGAATTATGTCCAAATCAAATTTGGAAAAGGTCGTTGTAAGTGCAATTCGATGGCCGTTTATGGAAATCGACTGTACGGGCCTCGATAATTTTTTTTAAAATATCAATAATTTGTGTAAAATCATAATAAATGATTTGGAAAGAATTGGGCTAAAAAATCCATATTTGAAAAGATAAAAATATATTTTTATCGAAATGAACCAGTTTTAAATAGAATAATAAATCCAATATTTTAAAAATAAATAAATTGGATTTGAAATGGTTATAAAAATAAATGGAATTTCCAATATATGGATTGGAATGGATTTGAATCGAAATTATCTTCAGAATATTTCGATATTGGATTTAGTGATTATACGGGTATTATGGAGGAATTTGGGGGATGTATATATCGTTATTCCAATACAATATTTGTTGGTATTAGAATTTGATATTGAATATAAGGTGATATAATTTCTATTCAGAGCCATGTATTTAATATCAAATTAGATTTTGGGTTTGTCGTGAATGGTATCTTTAATAATACTGTTCTTGAATCGAACGTAATTAAGAAAAATAGAAACTGACTGGAGGTTAGTTAAGTTGAATGGTTTCCTGGGTATTGATTTGATGTTGTTTTCGGCCTTCGGGGTTAATAATTAAAGAATCGTTCTCTTACTAATTTACGATTAGAGTCTGATTGGATTTTGGGTTTGTTGTGAACTGTGTTTTCAACGACATTCGTTCTTTAACCCGATTTATAGTGAAATGAGATTTGGAATTTAATAAATCTTTTTATTAAGATTTAACGGGAATTTTCCAAAGTAAAGTTTTCTAATTCAATATATTTAATTAGAATTGCATTGGAATTGGTCTTTGGGTATATCATGAATGGTGTTTTAAATAACACTGGTTCTTTAATTAACAATGGAGTTAAGAGAATCGGAAACTAACTGGAGATTAGTTAAGTTGAATGGTTTCCTGGGTATTGATCTGATGTTGGTTTCGGCCTTCGGGGTTAATACTTAGGGGATTGTTCACTTGCTAATTTACAGTTAGAGGCTGATGGAATGGAATATGATTTGGGTTTATCGTGAACTGTGTTTTAAATGACATTGATTCTTTAACCCAGTTAGAGATAGAATACGGTTTGAAATGATATCCAAAGGAAGATTAAAGAATAAATTTAAAGAATTTATCTTTGATAAAATTAGTGGGAACCTTTCCTAAAGAATGTGAATATTTGAATAAAAGAATATTCAGAATTGGAATGAGGCGTTTGTTGTGTTTTTATAGCACTTGGTTATTATATACGCGAGTTATTCAGAAAGGTCGGGTTTATACCCATTCTGAATAACTGATTCGACGATATGTCGACGATGGGTTGAAGACCTGAGGTCTTCACATCGTTTGGATGATTACTGATGTCTTGATTGGGCTGTACACCCAAGTTGAGGTAATAAGTGGTGATCGTCCAGGCGTACTTAGAGATCGGCAGATATGATAGGACCTCTCCCCTGTATTGGACATGTGGGCGAGGAATAAGGTGCCTCCGGTTTCGTTCAGACCCAGAACGGACTTACAAATGGATTGTGTATCTGACATTGGATTTTATTCTGTGCTGATTGATTTCTATTAAATATATATCTGTTTGGCGGTGGAGAATTTATTCTCTTGCTTAACGCCCTTCTCTGAGACGTACGAGCTCATAGGTTATATATCGATAGATATTAGTTGCATGGCATGAATTTCCTGTGTGGCATGCTGAGATGCAGTGATCAAGGCTTTTGTTGAAAATAAAAGTCTTGTGGTTGATGATCAAAGCACGACTTTAATATAGCATAGCTTTGTGTGTGGCGTTAATTCACGAGACTCACACCTCGATACGAGTCAAAAATGGGATCGTGACTGCAGGGAGTGCATGACGTTTCTTTCTAGCTATGGGTGGTGTCAGCATTTTACTCGCCCTGACATTGTTGTTATTTTACCTATGTGGTTGTTGGATTGCGAGGCACCTAAGATATATCGGTCTCTTCGGAGCTGATGGATATGGGCCCGATAGGACCGTGAAACGTGTGTTCAGGAATAACCAATCCTCAAACGTAACGGAGTACCAACCCTGAAGATCCAAGGGTTACCTAGAATGTGTAGTCCTGAGGCATTTGCTAGAGTGTCTCGAATCAGTGAGGAGTCTTCCTTGGCCTCGACTGATGATGGAAATCCAATTTCCAATATGTGATATTTTGGTTTTATTTGTAGAGCCTAGTATGGCGTCATAGTGGGATGGGGCACTATGCCGTCTATGATTGATACATTTATATTTTTAGTTGTTTTCATACACTTTACACTATAATATCAAAATGATTTGTTTTAAATGTACCAAGCATGTTTGGTTATTATAAGGTAAAACTCTATCCTTCGGCTTGCGTTGCATTGTGTGATGGTACCTGAGTCTTATAATAGCTTCATTTTTCCAAAAAGCATTGCGTTGTTTATTCTATGCACTAGTATTCTTGGGAGGAAACCCGTTCTGTGTTATACAGCGTGGTCCCTTAAATTACTCTCTTTCAAAGTAAAGTTTTAAATAACTGTTTTAGTCCTCACACCAGTCACATGATTGACCTGCAGTTTATTATTTTAACCTAAACTGTAGGTGCCCTTATTTTCCATACGGGCAGCTAGTAGTTAGGTTTTGCAGATTTATATTCACAGAATCCTAGTATACAACTGGAATGATATTCAGAAAGCTCTGTATCCGTATATTCTTTTCAGTTGTGTTTAGTATTATTTTTCCGCTGCATTGTAATTTGTAAATCTATGATATTTAGTAAATGTGTATATTAATTCATACTCTGTATATTCTTGTATTCTGATGAAATTATGAAATAAGAACTGAAATGTTCTTCTGCTTGTGTCCTGATTGGTCTTGTTCTCAAAGCAATTCGTTCTTTCCTTCACGGGGAAGTTCGGGTCGTCTAACAATGTCATTTAAAACACGGTTCACGATAAACCCAAAATCACATTCCATTCCATCAGTCTCTAACCGTAAATTAGCAAGTGAACAATTCCGTAAGTATTAACCCCAAAGGCCGAAACCAACATCAGATCAATACCCAGGAAACCATTTAACTTAACTAATCTCCAGTTAGTTTTTAATTTTCTTAACTCCATTGTGTCTAAGAACAGTATTATTAAAGATACCATTCACGACAACCCAAAATCTCATTCAATTGTTAATCGTGTTAAAGAACAGGTTTTATTTAAAACACCGTTCACGATAAACCCAAAAACCAATTTCAATTCAATTTAAATATTATTTAATTGGTATACTTCGTTAAATTTAAATAAAAGATTTAATCTTTTCTCAACAGGGTTTAAGAACAGTGTTAATGAAGACACCATTCACGACAAACCCAAAATCACATTTGATATTAAATACAAGGCTCTGAATAGAAAATATATCGGCTTATATTCAATATCAAATTCTAGAATCAACAAATACCGTATTGGAATAACGATATATATCTTCCAAATTCCTCCACAATACCCATATAATCATGGAATCCAATATCGAAATATTCCGAAGATAATTTCGATTCAAATCCATTCTAATTCATATATTAGAAATTCTAGTTATTTTTAAAACCACTTCAAATCCAATTTATTTATTTAAAAATATTGGATTATAATTCTAGTTCATAACTAGTTCATTTTGATAAAAATACATTTTTATTTTTTTTAAATATGGAATTTTCACCCCAATTCTTTTTAAATCATTTATTGTGATTTTACACAAATTATAATATTTTTAATAATTTTATCAAGGCCCTTATGGTCGGTTTTCATAAACGGTCATCGAACTGCACTTACAACGACCTTTTCCAAATTTGATTTGAACATAATTCCAAATCCAACCATTAGATTTAAAATTTATCATATTCATTGGAAAGTTCTTTTCGATATGAACCCAATGGTCCTGGTTTTAGGAGAGTCCGACGGTCGGATCTCCTGTAACGTCAATTCGAAGTCAATGGTCGAAATTCGCGAACTGCCGTAGCGTGGCGCGCTATATTCAGGCCATTAAATATATAATACATATATATTATATATATTTCGCCGATTTCAATTCAAAATGTATTTTATAAATCGTTTTAAATTCGTTTCCAAAACAATTTCAAATCAAAATTGAATATTCCATATCATTGATATATAAATGATAATATTTTCAAAATATTATATTTCAAAATCATTTCTTTTTCGATATTCATTATAAAAATGAATAAAATCAATATAAATATCGTTCGCGTCAAAATGGAGCCAATCTATTCAACACGGTTTTATATATTTAAATATATTCGTGTCCATCCTAAATCGGACATCAAAATCATATTTTGATTCCTTTCTGAATATTATTTTAAAATATTCGTTATTTTAAAATACTCCTTCTTTCTGAACTGGAATCATACACAATCAATTACCATATAAAGTGATTTATTGGATTTCATACAACACATGTATATGACAACAATGATAAACAATCAACCATCATCCAAAGTGCATTCTACATTGTATAAGCATTAAATATAAATATTTAACGCTTACAACAGCCTGTCAACCAATCAATCGGCATACCACTAAACAATTGGGATTGGTGTACGTCAAATATCATCCCAACACCCGTGTAGGGTTTCAATCCACAAACACTGAATATCATTTGTGCAGTTGGGCGATGTGCAAAATATATCATCCCGATCCATATAAGAAAATAGGTGTACATAAACAAATCGTCTCATTTGTAAATGAATATTTATTTTATTCATATCAACGTTAAAAATTATATTTTTAACGATAAAATATTTATTCGGTTCATTTACACAATAAAAATGATATTTTTATTGTTCTAACATACATTAGAAAATTTTGGCAGCCTAACGGCGCGATACTAGAAAAGGGATAAGGCCTAGCCTTATCCCCGGTCTAATAATGGCTTGCGCCATACACATACCAATCTAATCAATTCCATTTCATTTCCCAAACCAAATTCAACCAAACAATCCAATCAACCAAACTAAACAATCACACAAGTCGTCCATGGTCTGTGGACGACGGGGAACAGTTCATATATGCAGTTATAAAATAAATAATTGTATAGAAAAATTATAGTGAGGAGTTCTCACCTTTGGGATCCACTCCGCAATTCTTTATTTCTGAACGGTTTGAATTTTGATTCATTTCCAATCGGTCCCGTCGCAATCCTTTTCACGCTGTTCATGGTAAAAATCACATTCTTATCGCTTCATTCCAATAAGTAAAAATCATATTTTTATTTCTACTAACTTCATAATAAAATCATATTTTTATATTGTTATTATATATATAAAAATCATATTTTTATTTAACCATTCAAACAATAAAAATCGTATTTTTACTTTGCTACATATATGATAAAAATTACATCTTTATTCGCCACTTCATACATAAAAATTCTATTTTTATAAATCTAACTTCATAATAAAAATTCTATTTTTATAAATCCATTCAAACTATAAAAATCATACTTTTATGTTGCTATTTATATAGATAAAATCACATCTTTTCCCCATTAAAAATATAATCTTTTTATAATTAAAAATATAAACTTTTCATTATTAAAAATATAAGCCTTTTATTTCTAAAAGTATATGCTTTTTATTACTAAAAATATATCATAGCTTTACATTTTAAATAAAATTAGAAAATAAAATAAAATAAAACTTACAGATGGAATTATGGGGTTTCCGGTCGCTTGAGACCGCTGACCGCCGGGGGAAAACGCAAGAGGCGCCGCAGGCAGAGATGGGTGGCACGCGAGGTGTGGTGGCTCAGCCGAGGGGGGTGGCAGTTTCCGCGATGTCGTGCTCGCGATGGAGGTTTCCGCGGAATTGCGCGGTTTCCAGGATCGATCAGAGAAGAGAGGCAGAAGGAGGGAGGTGGAGCAATGGAAGGAGGGCATGGCGTTTGGGGGGGGGGGCACGACGTCGATTGTGCAGGCGCGACGAGGGATTCCCCCTTTTCCTTTTTTATTTATTTAAATGAACAGTTATAAGAGAGAGTAGAGAGGTGAGGGTATTATATAAATATTTATATTTAATTTAATATTATTAATTTCTCCATCAAAGTTGACTTTTCACTCGTGCTCCAAATCGAGCCCAACAACCTTCATCCTTAGCATAATACTCCCATTCCGAACACAATGGGATAGGTTTCGTAACCCAATTCATCTGTTACGATCAGCTTCCGCTAAGTTTAAAATATAAATCATTATATTTTAATTTCAAACACACATTTTAATTTACCAGGGCCACATACGGACTCTAAAAATTCCAGAAAAATTATTTCTAGCTTCGTATTGACGATATAGTCCTAACAAAACTAATTTCATCAAATTTGAAGACCGTTTGAAAAATGGCCATTTTCTGGTCGATCCAAATTGACTGAAACTGTCAAAACACATTTTCTTTTGCCACGCCCACATATTGATCCCAAAAATTATGAATTTTGGAATCTGATAATAATTTGACATCCCGGATCCAATAAAAGTGGTTTCATCGAAAACGGTAGTCGTTTGTAAAATTGCTATTTTTAAGGGCTTTATATATTTCAAAATATATATAAATTCCACAGCGACTTTTCTAAATTTTAAACTGGACTTATCTTTCAATTTATAAAACAAAATTTCAGTTTCTTAATCCCATTAGAAAGATGTTGTTAAAAAAATTCAAATATTTATTGTTTCATCCAATTCCGACTCATAATGAATTCTGTATATTCATTTGAAATTTGAAATCGAATTTTCAAACTACAGCGCCATTTCAGGCTCGTTTTATAAGTAAAATAATTGTATTTGTTTTAACTTCGTCGAAAATAAATTTTCCGTCATTATTATCTAAAGTATATCATTTTAAATAATCAAAATCCATTAAAATCGCTAAAATAAAAAAATTAAATTGGTTCTGATTTTCCGGGTTGTTACAGGAAGGTAGCTCCATACCTTATCATAGGTGGAATCCAATCTCCGATAAGCGCCTTGCGATTTTTGATTTTATAATGAATATGTAGTGCGTGAGATGTAAGAGTTCTATTAGATGGTTATCTATTTGTGATTTGATAGACAGTATTATAATATCACTGGATTTTGATATATGAAAAATGGTTTGATTTATATTTAGATAAAAACTGTCCATGTTTATGTGTGGGTTGGTCTTACTATTATGCTTTTCGTTCAAAAGGATTTTCAAAGTTAAACAAGTTGTTATGCTATGAATTTATCACTGAAAGTATTCCAGACTGATCCGGGTGAATTTTTTTTGCTTCAAATGTGCTTGGGTCAGACCAAGTATATTTCCAAGTCAGGTTTCGCTTGGAGTTCAGGAGAAGGAGTCGAAGTCAAGACGTATTATATATATATATACTGGTACTAGTTTATTTCTGCTATGTATTATATTGACATGAATGTATACTTTGACGTCGTAATCATATATATACATACAGCTTCTTTTTGTCAAGTATTATTGATTATTATATTTTTTTTCCATTCCGTTGTGAGACTCTGATGATCTTCTTATTCTTATATTCTATTATTTCTTTCTTCTCTCACCCTCTGACTTCTTTCTATTAACAATATGGGATTTGATACTTGGTTTTTTGGCAAGTAATACGGGGTTGTGTACTATTGTCGAAAATTCGAGCATTGAATTTTCCGAGTCGTTACAAAAATATTTTCGAGCATTAAAAAAAATACATAAGATTGTGCATAAGCAAGGAAGTCTTCCGAATTGAACCTTTGCATAGTGAGCAAGATTCCGTTTTACTAGAGTGACAAGTATTCTTGAACTCTATTCCTGACATCAAACCACACAGAACCTTTCTAGAGTGCAATCAAATAATCTCATGCATTTAAGGCCATGCACGTTTATCTCAGTTTAGTGAACGCTCTAGGAATCTTGCCTAAAACTCCATAGGAAACGACCACATTTCCACATTCACATAGGTGAGTCTATAAAGAGTACTCCTGAAGGTAGGTACCCTACTCCAAATAGAGTATAGATCTCTTTAAGAGTTTCTATTAACTCATACTCTAATCACTTCAGGAATACATGCTTCTTAATATATAATTTTAGCATGTTCATCTCCTATAACAATACAACTTTTTTTTAACCATTGAACCTAGTTCTTCGGATCTCCAGTCATTTAGGTCAGGTTACCATTGTGCATGATTCCACAATCTCAAGGCAATAGTCACATTCTTTTAGAATCATTAAGGACTTTCTTGCTGGTCAGTCCTTTCATCAAAGGATTTGCTAAATTATCATCACTCCATATGTGATGTTCTCTAACTATATTGTGCATGCGACTGTCATTTCTTACCATTGTAATATCGGTTCTGTCCTTTTTTCAATTGCCGTCAAATTGTCATCACTACATATGTGATGTTCTCTTATAGTATTGTGCTTATGACTGTCGTCTTCTACCGTTGTAATAAGGTTCTGTACTTTTTGCAGTAGTCGTGGAACTATCACAATAGATTACACCACTGGTGTCGTTTTTCCCATGTGGGGATCTCAACTAGAAGATTTCTTTAGTTCTCTGCTTCTTCACTAGCTGTGGCTAATGCTATTATCTCAGTCTCTACAGTAGACCGAGTCAAAATATTACGTTTCCTAGATATTTCAGGAAATAACTCCTCTAGTAATGCTAAATATATATAGTCACTGGTCTCTTTTAAATCATCATATAAAGTATTCTAATCTGCATCAGAATAACCTCCAAGAATAGTTGGAAACTTTTCATAATGTAATCCAAGGTTTATGGTTTATTTTGGGTATCTCATGACCCTCTCAATAGCATGTTAATGCTCTATACTAGGCCTACTGATAAACCTGCATAATAATCCCACGAAATTGGCTGTGTCGAGTCTAATACAATCATTGGCATATCGAAGGCTGACATTAATGCTCGAATAGTTAGACTTTCTTACACCTTCACCAGTGTTTTTGAATCGCTTCACACTGGGTCGTATAGTGTATATGCATGTTTATATTCAAAGTAATTGTATTTCTTTAGAATCATCACAATATAATGAGATTGGTCCAAAGAAAGTCCCTTTATCGATCCTAGTAATTTTAATTCTAAGGATTACACTTGCCTCACCTAGATCTTTCATATCAAAGTTGGCACTTAGCGAAAATTTAACATTGTTTATGGCATGAATATTTGTCCTAAAAATGAGTAGGTCATCTACACAAAGACATATAGTAGTACAAATGTCATTCTTAGATTTGTAATAAATGCATTTGTCACTTTCATTAACTTTAAATCCATATGAGATTATCAAATTATCAATTTTTTCATGTCATTTCTTAGATGTTTATTTTAAACCATATAATGATTTATCTAATTTGTAAATTTTATGTTCTTGACCATAAACTATAAATCATTCAAATTTGTCCATATAAATTTCCTGTTCCACTTCACCATTTAAAAATGCAATATTAACATCCATTTTAAAAGTATGAATATATGCAAGTGAAGTTAATGCTCGAATGGATGTAGTTCCGGTTACAGGTGAAATGGTGCCGATAAAGTCTATATTCTATCTTTGCTTACATTCTTTAGCTATTAAACGAACTATATATTTATCATTGTGCCATCATATTTTGATTTCTTTTAAGCACTCATTTATTGCCTATAGATTTACAACCAGGTGCTAAATCAAATAAGTTCCAAGTCTTATTGGATTCCAAAGAATCTATCTCATCATTTATAACCTCTTGCCAAAAATCCACATCTAGTGAATATAAGGCCTCTTGAAGGTTTATGGGATCCTCCACTATAGTAAAAGTACAAAAATCTGAACCAATATCTTTTGCGGTTCTCGCTCTTTTACTTCTTCTAGGTTTATTTTCAGAATGTTCATTAGGTTCGGTTCTTATAGGTAATAAATTACTTGATGTTCTCCCACCATTCCTTATTTTAAAAGGAAATTTTGTTTCATAAAGATCAGCATCATTTGATTCAATTATATTATGTGTATTTATGTTATAAAATCTGAATGCTTTGATATTAACAACATAGACAATAACTACACATTTATATGCTCTAATTGCTAATTTTATTCTCTTAGGGTCTGGAATATGAACATATTCCAAGCATCCCCAAGTTCTAAAATAGGACACATTGGGTTTGTAATATTTCAGAATTTCAAAAGGTGAAATTTTACTTTTTGATTTAGGGATTCTATTTAGTACATAACACACCGTTAATAATATATCCCCCCACCAATGTTTTGCTGCACCAGAATTTAATAAAATGGAAACTACTAATTCAGTAAAGGTCCTATTTTTTCTTTCAGTTTAACAATTCATTTCAGGTGAATAAGGTACAGTTTTTCCGTGTATAATGCCATGTAGTTTATAATAACCCAGAATAGAACTAGATTCATATTATGGCCCTCTATCACAACGAAGTCTTTTAATTTTATTATTTGATTAATTTTCAATTTCAGTTTTGAATGTCTTAAACATATCAAATGCATAACTTTTATTTTTCATGAGATATACATATGTGAAATCAGAACAACTGTTAATAAAAGTGATAAAATAACGGTGTCCATGTCTAGTCAATGTTATTCATTTTCACATGAAATATACTCATTGATTATTAAATCTACGTCATTTGAGTAATGTCATTTCTTAATGACATTTTCAAAATGCATTATGCATGTAATTAATTTCCATTTATAATAAAGGTATTTTCAAAATTTGCATTCAATTAATCTCAGTTTCAGTGACATTTTCAAAAAACCTTCTTGCACTTAATTCTTATTGTCCATAAGATGTACATAAGTGACATCAAAATAATTATCAATAAATGTAATAAAGTAGAGATTATTTTTACACATTACTTTAAGTGGTTCACATGAATTAATTTCGAAGGTCCAAATACTTTAATACCAAAATCACATTTTCAAAATAGTAACTTTAGGTCAAAAGTAAATGTAACATTAAATTCAAATGCTTCCATTTTTAATTATGTATGGTTCTCTAAAGCAATTGTTTTAACTTACTACATAAATTAGAGATATCATTTTTATCTCTAACGATGACATGAATATGCAATTATATTTGTATTATTTTCTCAATCTTAATTGTACTCAAATCATCCTTATTTCAATCAAAATTAATTTCAAGGCTTACTGTTTTTTCCAAAGGTCTCTTAATAATTTTTTTTAATTAGCAAATTAAAGCAAAATCCAAAATAATAATAATCAAATTCTTTTCAAACTGGGAGCAGTTTGTCAATTATAATAGCAATCTAAAACTATTCATCTAAAGTGATACCTTCGGAGATGATCTCAAAAGCTATTTTGAAGCTCATGGATGCAACTCTACTGACCATTGAAAGTTGAAATTTGGATGATGGCAGCATAGTCCTAATTTGCAGTCGAAGCCATTGTTTTCTACTAACGTCTTTGAATTGTGGAAACAATGGTTCGGCTGAGTAGTGGACTAGCTCACTTTCATGATGATGTTTCGGCGATCTACTAAAGGTGCAAAGTAGGTCGTACTTTTTGCCGCCACCTCTGGGATAAAACAACATTTTCCCTGTATTTTCTTTATATATTGGATCATTTACATATATCAAGCTGATTCTGTTTGCACTCTAAAATAATATTGCTCAGGTTTTTTTTCTATTTCTAAAAGAATGGTGGAGGAGAAGATAGAAAAACAAATGTTTTTTCTTTTTGAGGAAGAAGAAGAGAGAGGGTTTTTCTTCTATATTCTATGTGTATTTTTGTGTGTGTGTATTTTTTGACTAAGACCATTTTCTTATATAGAAGAAATGGTAGCTATGTTAGTGGGAGGGAAATTGGACCACAATTAATGTCATAATAAATAAAAGAAACATTCAAAGAATTTGCAATTTTTAACATGTAAATTGAATACGTTTCAAAAGAGATGAATGTTAATAAATATTAATTTATTATCATTCATAACAATTTTTTAATAACATGTATTAAAATAAAGAAAATGGACAAAATATTATAACTTATACAATGTAAATTGTATATATTCCAAAAATAACAAAATATAGTAAATTTATTAAATTTTTTATCATACATGGTAATATGTCAATGCCATTTAAATTTTGTAACAGATCAATCTTATACAAGCATGTGTGTGTATATATAACTATTATGCAAATGTAACAGCTCACCAAAAAAATACTAATACAAAAAATAACACCGTTTATAACTTCTAGGGCTGGCAATTAGAACCAAGAACCCAAAAACTGAACCGAGCCGACCCGAAAAGACCCGGACCCGAACCAAACTCAACGGGTCTTGGGTCGGGTCTAGTTGATGAAAAATACAATAAAGACCCGATAAAACCCAACCCGAAAGACCCGACCAAAAAACATTGAAATATATGTATATTTAGTGTTGCTACCCAGTAGGACCTGACTCGACCCGAACCGAAGCCCGGGTCGGGTCTAGATTTCGGAAATGTATGGTTTAGGCCTGACAAAACCCGACCTGCCTAGACCCGAGACCCGACGGGTCGGGTCCGGGTCTAATTGCCACCCCTAATAGCTTCCAGTGACTCTATGCATTAATGGCTCACAAATATGTTGTCTGTAATAAAATCGAAACATCTCAAAATAATAATGGCACAAAATATGTATCATTATTAGCTTACAATGGCTCAATTTGTATTATTCTTATTTTCTTAATAACTTCACAAAATGTTCCAACATAATCTACTTTCCAAAGATCGATACATTCGAATTTTTTTCTTTAGTTACATTCAACACAAACTCATGCATTTTCATGCACAAAAACAAATACCAACATAATATCTGTAAAGATAATTATCAAATAATTCCAACATATATTGTTAACTGTGACGACCCCATTTCCCGTACTGACGGTGGCAAGGCTAATCTTTGGAATATAACACAGAAACAGATAATAGTAGAACAGAATTAAATAAATACTCCAGATAATGTACAATAGAATACACTGGATAAACGTAATCATCGGAGTTACACAGTATACCGGATCTTACTTAGTACAAATACAGTTCAACTATACATATATGTCTACAGCGGAAAAACAAACATAATGTACAATAGGAGCTGAACAGCGTAAAAAGAGATAAATGATAGAATCCATCTTCAGCTCCAGCTATCCAGAGAAAGCCAGCTAAAACCTGAATACAAGGCTGCCCGTGTAGAAAAAGGGGCACCCGAGTTTGAAAGTGAAACAAACTACGAGTCAGTCATGGGACTGGTATGAGAAATCTACTCAACACATTTAAAATATGGCTAATCACAGGACCACACCACTTTTGTGGAACAGGTTTACTCCATCGGATCACCAGTACTTTAAAACAAATCATTCTTTGAAACATCGCAATGCTTTTTATAAAAATGAAGCCATTATAAGACTCAGTTCCCATCACACAATGCAACGCAAACCGGAGGATAGAGTTTTACCTTATAATGGCCAAAATATGCTTGATACGAATAAAACAAAAGCATTTGATATTATTACTAGTGTTTATATGTTTCAAAAACAATTTCTAATCATAAGTATCAGTCATAGATGGCATTAATGCCCCATACCACTATGTCGCCATAAATAGGTATACAATCAAAACCGCACAGTCACGTATTTGGAAATTGGATTTCCGTCATGAACCAAGGCAAAAGATAGTCCTTACCGACTTCGAGACTCTCTAGCCCGAGCCTCAGGACCCAGACTCGGGTGGGCCCTTGGATCGTCAGGGCCGGTCCACCGATGTGGATTAAAATTCCTGAACAATGCGTTTCCCCGCCCTATGGGGCGTAAGTGAGCCAACAAATGACTCCATCGGACCCGGATCGTCCGATCAAACCGAGGCGCCTCGCAACAGTAACAACCACATAAGTCAAACTCGTCAAGGCGTTTAAAACCAGTGACGCCACTTCTAACTAGAAAGAAACACATGTCTTCCCTGAGGTCCTTTCCCGTTTCTGGTTCATACCAGGGTGTGAGGCTCGCGATTTCACGTTATACACAAAGCTACGCCACACAGGCGGTGCTTTGATTATCACCACAAGACTTTGCTTTTCAACAGAAGCCCTGATAACTGCATCTTAGCATGCCACACAGGCAATTCACACCGTGCAACTGATGGCTATCAATCACACAGAATAAATTCCAATGTTAGACACATTGTCCATTTGCAAGTCCGTTCTGGGTCTGAACGAAACCGGAGGCACTATATACCTCGCAAACCCATCGACCACCACGTACGTCTGGACGATCACCACTTATTATCCATATTTCGGGATGCCTCCCAATCAAGACCTCGGTTACCATCCAAACGAGGTGAAGATCTCCGGTCTTCGACCACCGTCTTCATCTTCGATTTCTTATCGTCGATTCAGTTATTCAGAATGGGATAAACCCGGTCTTTCTGAGCAACTCGCGTATATGGTAAACAAGTGCATCACAAATACACATGCGCATCATTTCAATTCATTAGTCGCTAACCGTAAATCAGTAAGAGAACGATTTCCCAAATATTAACCCCGAAGGCCGAAACCAACATCAGATCAATACCCAAGAAAACATTCGACTTAGCCAACCTTCAGCTAGTTTCTAAATTTCACATCCATATCATTTATAGTATTTTATAACAATTTATCGCTATTTTTATTTATTTTAAAATAGCCAATTTATTCAAAACGACGCTTCGGGCCATAACGCGGCCGTGGCGCTGTTTTTCTTCAGATTTGATTTACACATATATGAAAATCTAACCGTTGGATCTTCACAAAATTTACATCATTAGAAAGATCTTTTCAAAACGAATCCAGCGGTTCCAGTTTCGGGAAAATCGGACGGTTGGATCTCCCGGTATAATCGTTTGAAGTTTCGATTTCAAAATACGAACTGCAGCGTCGTTATTCGATTATATATAATTATATATATATATATATATATATATATATATAGATAAATATAATCGATTCTGGCGCTGTTTTTCTTCAGATTTGAATTAAACATTCCAGACAATCCAACCGTTGGATTTTTACAAAGTTGGTGCCGTTGGAAAGATATTTCCAAAGTTAACCCAACGGTTGCGATTTCGAGAAAATCCGATGGTCGGATCTCCCGCACTAATCGTTTGAAATCACGGTTTCAAAATACGAACTACAGCTTCGTTATTCGATATATTTTAATTCTATTTATATATATATCGATTCTTCGATTTCAAAGCTATATTCTTTTCATACATTTGATAAAAAATATATTTTTATCTAACTGTCTTCTATTTCAACACTTCACTATTTTTAACAATTCATGTATATAATAAAAATGTGATTTTTAATGAAAAACAATTTATTTCAAAACTCTACTATTTTATATAGTTAATATACGTGATAAAAAAAGGTTTTTTGTTATAAAACAATTTATTTCAAAACAAGATTATTTTATATATCTCATATTGATGATAAAAATGGGATTTTTATTATAAAACAATTTCTTTCAAAATATGAATACCATTAAACACATGAATTTCAATTCAACGAATGAATATCGATCCAACACATGAAGGTTTTCTAAAGTATATATATATAGATAAAAAGGTGATTTTTATATTTAAAACACGAATACCATTCAACACATGAATCTCAATTCAACGAATGAATATCGATTCAACACATGAAGGTTTTCTATAGTCTGTATATATAGATAAAAAGGTGATTTTTATATTTAAAACACGAATACCATTCAACACATGAATTTCAATTCAACGAATGAATATCGATTCAACACATGAAGGTTTTCTATAGTTTATATATATAGAGTAAAAATGTGATTTTTATATTTAAAACACGAATACCGTTCAACACATGAATTTCTATTCAACGAATGAGTTTCAATTCAACACATGAAGGTTTTCTATTCAACAAATAAATATAGTTTCAACAAATGAAAATAATTCAAACACATGAACATTATTCAAAATTTCGGTAGCATAACGGCAGGGTAGTTAAAATCGGGACTGTCCCTAGTACGGCTCCTCGCTCTACCTTAAAACCTCGCGTTGACAATGGCGATTCATGCATCTAGTTCGCATGTAGGCGGCATGTATATTTATTTCATTTCCATAAACTAATCCTATGTGATTTCGACCAAATATTTCTCAACCACAAACGGGTATTTTTCAACCGCAATCAATCAATATCAATCACAAACAATTCCAATCAACCATTCGCTATCAATCAATTTTCACACCAATCACAACCAATAAATATCGTCCATGGTTTGTGGACGAGGGGCATATATATATATATATATATATATATATATATAGCATTTCACTTCTATTTCAACACATATATAATTTTTACAACGCGTATACAACTTATACTTCGAACGTACAACTTATACAACGCTTATACAAGAGGTGTACAACGCTTATATAACTCATACATCGACTATATAATTTATACATCGTCGTTTTCCATATCGTTTATAAATTAGAGATCTCACATTGGGTTCCACTCCACCAAAAATAGCAGAAGGCTTAGAAAGATATGCGGTCTCTTCTAAAATGTAGAAGGCGTCCACACGAGTCCACTGTCTCTTGTTTTACTAAATTTCGTCAACACATGAAAAAGATATGATTTTTTCAAAGTTTGCAACACTTTAAAGTGTGAAAATCAGTTGAAAATAGCCAAACCCGTACCTTTCAATAACTGTTCAAAACTAGGTTTGCAATTTTTGATCAAACCGTGAATCGATGGGAGGATCGGCCGGTGCAGCGACGAAGAGGGGGGAGGCGCACGCCTGCGCATGGTGGTGGGGCCCACTCCGGTGGTGCCAGGCGGTCGGGGCGGAGGTCTGAAGTCGCCGGCTTCGGCGAGGTGATTCTCCCAAAATACTGCACGATAAATTCTCTAACTGGTATGGATTTGAAGAGGAGATCGAGAGCTTCGAAATGGATCCAACCGTGCTCGATTTCGTTGAGAAACGAAGGAGCAATCTAGCCGGGAAGGTTTCAATCCCTTTCCACCGTCGAGAGCAGCTGATACGGGGGGGGGGGGGGGTTTGATTTTTTTTATATTTTTAAATTAATGAAAGAAAAAATTCTATTGGCCGATGGTTTTAAAAAGGGGTTTTCTGACACGACCTCCAATCCAAACCCAATGACTCTCGTCCCTAGCGTTTTACCCCCATTCCGAACACAATGGGATATGTTTCGTAGGCCCATTCGACTGTTTCAGTCAGTTTTCCTTCAATTTAAAATATATAACATTCAATATTTATTTTAAACGTACATTTCAATTTGCTAGGGCCACAAACTGACTCGAAAAATTCCAGAAAAATAAATCTGACTATGTTTTGACGATACGGTCCCAACAAAACTAGTTTCGTCGAATTCTAAGACCGTTTGCAAAAAGGCCCGTTTCTGGTCGATCCAATTTAACTGTAATTGACCAAAACACATTTTCCTTTGCCACGCTCACATACTAGCTTCAAAAATTATGAAATTTGAAACCTAGCAATAACTTCACATTCCGGATCCAACAAAAGTGGTTTCGTCGAATTCCGAGGTCATTTGCAAAATGGCCAATTTCACGGGCTACATAAATTCCATAGCGACCTTTCTGAAAATTCATTTGGCCATAACTTTTTCTTCCCGCTATGAAACTTTGATTTTTCAGATTCGTTAGAAAGGTATTCACTAACAAATTTAAATATTTTTGGTTTCACTCAAATCCGTTTTGTTTTGCACCCGGTACAGTCAGTCAAAGCTGGAATTCAAATTTTGAAACTACCGCGCCATTTCAGGACTTGCTTATAATTAGAATTAATTATATTCGTTTTCAAACGTCGATTCAAACTCACTTTTCATTGCTATTATTTAAAATATTTGTTTTAAATATTTAAAATCCACTATTTTAGCCAATTTAAAAATTTTAAATTGGTTCAGATTTTCCGGGTTGTTACAATCTCCCCCACTTAAAACTTTTCGTCCCCGAAAAGGAAAAAAGTCGAAAGTGGTTTGATTAATCAACTCTACGTTCAATCCGGCTACCATTCTCCAACTTTCCAGTTTCTGAGAATTTTCAAATTCTTCAAAAATTTGGCTAACACCCGGAATTTTCGAAAAATTTCGCCATAACCTCCTTTGTACGGGGAGAGGTTTGGAAATTTATTGGGCCATATTAGGTACCCAATAAATCCTAATAAGCATACACATATTTATAGTGATATATTCTGGTGTTTACAAGGGAGCGTGTATAGATAATAACTCCAGAGAATAAATTCTCGTCACCCTATCAAAGCCTGAGGGAGTGTGTATTTTAAATGCTCCAAAGGATAAATCCTCGTCACCTCGTCCCGTGTGGGAAATAAATAGTCCATGTGCCGTATCTAATGACTAGAGAGACGTGATTATTGTCAACTCCAGACCCGTGTGGGGTTTTTATTAATCTGGCAATTTTATCGTTACAATTTTACATGGTCATATCAGTCATCAGTTCAACCTGTAAAATATAGTCATCGCCATACAAGCCTCTCACTCGTATGGTAAATCTTCTACCTTGTCACACAAGCTCCAAATGCTTATGTGGTATATGATGAAGTATGCCTATCTTCAAGAAGTATGCCATGCAGTGTAGTTCAAAATTAATTGTTACTATCCTATGGCGATGTTTATTATTTCACACAGAACAACCAACACTCCGCATCCAATGGCATTCACAGGATTTGATATAATAATATTTCACATCCAACTCATTAAGGTTTACCTATTTGTCGGGCATGCAAATAAAATCTTTACTCAACAGCTCTCCAATTACCTGTTCAAACATGTATAATGCACATGTATATATTTCTATCTATTTTCTAATCAGTTCAATGTGTGATATACTCGAATAAATCCTACCATTCATTCTATTATTGATTAAATTAACTATCGTTTTAATAATTTTAATTAATCAAATCTACTATCACACAACACAAACAACAATCAAATTGTTTTTAACTTTTCATAAATATACTAATCAATTTCTATACTCTTTTAAAATCATTCAGACCATCGAATTAAAAGTGCACATCCATGGAAAGAAAATAACAATAGAGTAGAGAATTAATTGGTAATGCAAAGTATGGTAATGTACCTTGCACCGAAGTTAATAAGAGATATCCACTCGGCTTCTAGGATAGGCTTTCTGAATGCCCTCCTCAGTTTCCCAAGTACAATCTCGCGGATCTCCACTCCATTGCACTTTGACTAAGTGAACTTTCTTGTTCCTCATCTCTTTGGTTTCTTTGCCGATGATCTTTAGCGACTCTCTTCTCACAGCCAATTCTGGAGTAATTTCAATATCCTGTTGAGCTGCTTCTTCCACGACCAAGTCTGGATCATGAACGTGCTTTCGAAGTTGAGATATGTGAAATACATCATGAACTCCAGGCAACCAATCAGGCAATTTAACCCTATAAGCGAGAGTCCCGATCCGTTCAAGAATAGGAAACGGACCAATGAATTTTGGCGCCAATTTCCCTGTTTTACCGAACCGGATAACTCCTCTCATCGGCGATACTTTCAGATATACATAGTCGCCAACAACAAATGATATATCTCTTCTTCTCCTATCGGCATAGCTCTTTTGTCGGCTTTGAGCGGCGAGTAATCGTTTCTTAATAAAATCGACTTTGTCGGCAGCTTCTCGAATCATATCTGGCTCCAACACAAGTCTATTACCGGGTCGACCCAACAAGCAGGAGATCGGCACGGTCTACCATACAATGCCCTCCTCAGTTTCCCAAGTACAATCTCGTGGATCTCCACTCCATTGCACTTTGACTAAGTGAACTTTCTTGTTCCTCAGCTCTTTGGTTTCTTTGCCGATGATCTTTAGCGGCTCTCTTCTCACAGCCAATTCTGGAGTAATTTCAATATCCTGTTGAGCTGCTTCTTCCACGACCAAGTCTGGATCATGAACGTGCTTTCGAAGTTGAGATATGTGAAATACATCATGAACTCCAGGCAACCAATCAGGCAATTTAACCCTATAAGCGAGAGTCCCGATCCGTTCAAGAATAGGAAACGGACCAATGAATTTGGGCGCCAATTTCCCTGTTTTACCGAACCGGATAATTCCTCTCATCGGCGATACTTTCAGATATACATAGTCGCCAACAGCAAACGATATATCTCTTCTTCTCCTATCGGCATAGCTCTTTTGTCGGCTTTGTGCGGCGAGTAATCGTTTCTTAATAAAATCGACTTTGTCGGCAGCTTCTCGAATCATATCTGGCCCCAACACAAGTCTATTACCAGGTCGACCCAACAAGCAGGAGATCGGCACGGTCTACCATACAATGCTTCGAATGGTGACATTGTCAGACTCGCCTGGTAGCTGTTGTTATATGAGAATTCAGCCAAATGCAGATGGTCTTCCCATGATCCACCGAAATCTAGAACACAAGCCCGCAATAGATCTTCTAGTATACGGTTCAACCTCTCAGTTTGACCATCTGTCTGAGGATGATAAGCGGTGCTTAGATTCAGCTTTGTTCCCAGTTCTACTTGAAACGCCTCCCAGAATTTGCTAGTAAATGTTGTATCTCTGTCACTGACTATACTGAGCGGCACTCCATGTAGTCTAACAATTTCCTTGAAATATATTTGCGCCAGACTCTGAGCAGTTCTGTTTGATCTGACAGGTATGAAATGGGCGGTCTTCGTGAAGCGATCTACGATCACCCAAATACTGTCATTTCCTTTTCTGGTTCTGGGAAAACCATCAATGAAGTCCATGGAAATATGTTCCCACTTCCAACCAGGTACGTCCAGCGGTTGTAACAATCCAGCCAGTTTCTGTTGGTCGCTTTTGACTAGCTGACAAGTAGGGCATCGGCTAACATATATTGAAACGTCTCTTTTCATAGCCTTCCACCAGAATGATCTCTTGAGATTGTTGTACATTTTGGCCACACCGGGATGGATACTCAGCTTGAACTTGTGACACTCGTCTAACACTTCCCTTTTTAGCTCGGGGATGCCAGGAACACAAATCCTTCCTTTCAATCTCAGGATTCCATCGTTATCTATTTGGAAACACGAGGGTTCGCCTTTCTAAATCCTTTTGACCATATCCTTAATAAAGTTATCATCCTTCTGAAGAAGAGATATTTTGTCAATCAGGGAAGTCGTAATAACAAAGCTGGCGATCATTACATTCTTTCGACTCAGCGCATCGGCCACGACATTGGCTTTCCCTGAGTGTATATAATCTCAAAATCATATGCTGCAAGGAACTCTAGCCAACGTTGCTGCCTCATATTCAAGTCCTTCTGGGTGAACAGATACTTTAACGACTGGTGATCTGTAAACATTTCAAATCTCTCACCCAGAAGATAATGTCTCTAGATTTTCAAAGCGAATACTATAGCCAATAACTCAAGATCATGAGTGACGTAGTTTTTCTCGTGCGGCTTCAACTGACGGCTAGCATACGCAATCACTTGACCTCTTTGCATTAACACTGCGCCAAGGCCTTCCCTAGAAGCGTCAGTCCAGACTTTCAAGTCCTCATTGCCATCTATTATTGTTAACACTGGAGCAGTTGTCAGTTTTAATTTTAGCTCCTGGAAAGCTTCCTCACATACCGGAGTCCAATTGAATCTCGAATGTTTCTTAGTCAGTTTTGTTAAGGAACTAGATGTCTTCGCGAAATCCTTAATGAATTTCTGATAATAACTGGCTAACCCGAGAAAACTTCTAACTTCTGTTGGCATACGAGGCTGTTTCCAATTCTGAATAGCAGTGATCTTACTGGGATCCAATGAAATTCCTTGTTTTGACACTACGTGGCCAAGAAATTTGACTTCTTCTTACCAGAATATACATTTGGAAAACTTTTCTTTTAATACATTCCTTCTGAGGATTTCTAACACTTGTTCCAAATGTTTTTCGTGCTCGCTTTCTGACTTAGAGAAGATAAGGATATCATCAATGAAAACCAGAACAAATTTATTCAATACTCCTCTGAATACTCTGTTCATTAGATTGACGAAATAGGCTGGAGCGTTACATAAGCCGAAGGGCATTACTAACCACTCGTAGAATAAGTCTGGACCTCTAAATGTTGTCAAAGGAACACACTTCTCGGCGATACGAAGCTGATGGAAACCTATAGCTAGGTCCATTCGTGAAAATACTTGTGCGCCATTTAATCGATCCAACAAATCATCAATCCGCGGCAATGGATATTTATTCTTTATTGTCTGTTTGTTCAGATCACGATAATCCACACATAGACGTAGAGTACCGTCAGATTTTGGGACAAACACCACTGCTGCACTCCAATCAGAGAAACTAGGCCAGATTAGACCCTTCCATACTAGCTGTCGTGTTTGATTGTCAAGTTCTTCTTTCTCCTTCAAGGACATTCTTCGAATAGCGTGAACTACCGGTCTTGCATTCGGGATCAAAGCAATCTTGAAATCTATTTCTCTCTGCGGAGGTAAGCGAACAACTTCTTCGAACACAACCGCATAGTTCTTGATGACAGGAATATCTTTCACTAGGTCGGGAATATTCTCTGTGATTTCAGGGATATTTTCTATTTGGGCTGGAGAAACATCGAGAGCTGTCAAGAAGTCTTTTCTATTAGCATTCTGACCTTCACAAGGAATGGTTATATAATCACCTGATTTAATCTTCGCCTTTACGACTCTGTCGGCGCATTTAACTTCAGCTTCATATTTGGTCAACCAGTCTAACCCCAAGATAAGATCAAACTCTTTAAAATTCATGACGACCGCGATGGTAGGAAACCGATAACGAGAAAAAGAAACCGGCACTCCACAAACCCAACTGAGATCGATGGAACCCCGACCGGATTTTGGACAGTCATTGGTTCTTTGAGCTTCTTCAAATTCAAATCTAGTTTCTTAGCTGCATTCTAGGCAATGAAGCTTCGTGACGCGCCTGTATCAAACAGTACTTTAACAGGAATGTCTTTGACAGTAAGCGTGCCTTCTAAAACATCTGGCCTTTCCTGAGCAGACGAAGATGCAGGCACTTCTGCTACTTCATTTACATGTACTGCTTCAGATTTCTGAGATAGCGGGCAATTTTTCGCAATATGACCGGCTTGGTGGCACTTATGGCATCCTCTTTTCTCTTGAGACCTCTTACCGGATTTAGACCCATCCTTTATTTGTTTCTTTAGAGATCTGCAACTTATCGAGAGATGTACTTGCCTATGGCAGTTACTGCATACAGCTGTCGTTACAGGTTCTTTCCCAGATTCAACCCTTTTTCTCTTGGCACTGGGCTTCTTACTGACCTCAGACACCGTATTGGCCTCACGATTATCTGTTTTAGGTTCACCTTTGTTACTCGAGTTGACTTCCTCTTCGTCGCACAACATACCTTTCTTATGTAGATCTTCATATTGATAAGCCATATAAATCATTTCTGAAAAAGGGAGCTTCACATTCCTCATCACACTATTCGGATATCTCCTTTGCAGGCCATGAATAAATCTCAGATTCTTCCTCTTTGGATCTTGAATTAGATGAGGAGCAAAGTGAGAAAGCTCGTTGAATTTCTTATGATATTCGGGAACGGTCATATCTCCTTGTATAAGATAAGAGAATTCATCACATAATCGCTCAGTCACTTCAGGAGGAGTAAATCTTTCCAGGAAAATCACTTTGAATCTGTCCCAGGTGATATCACCTTCTGGATTATCTTTGATGATTGTTTCCCACCAGATTAAAGCTTCTTCTTTAAGCGCCCAAGTTGCTACTAATCTTTTCTGATCATCTCTCAACTGGATACGCTCAAATATTCTTTCTGCAGAGCTCACCCAAGCTTGAGTTTGAATAATAGATTCATTACCCGAGAACTGTGCTCCGTTCAGATTTCGATATCTCTTTAATAGAGCCTCTAGATCGGGTTCTGCATTTCTTCTGTTTCTGACACTCATTTTTCTAGTACTTCTGCAAAGGGCAGATCAAGTGTCAGGTCACAGAAAAGATAATTTAAAACAATGAAACATATACTTCAAATGTAAATGTGTCTAGTGGGGTGTATTTCATTCTGCTTTACTCATACTAGGATATTACTGATTCTATCTGTATAGAGTTACCCGTCCTATAACACTACTGGTTCTATTTCTGACGAGTTCGTTAATATGTTATATTCCAGAACTAAGCTTAACTAAAGCTCTAATACCACGTTGTGACGACCCCATTTCCCGTACTGACAGTGGCAAGGGTAATCTTTGGAATATAACACAGAAACAGATAATAGCAGAACAGAATTAAATCAATACACCAAATAATGTACAATAGAATACACTGGATAAACGTAATCATCAGAGCTACACAGTATACAGGATCTTACTTAGTACAAATACAGTTCAACTATACATATATGTCTACAGCGGAAAAACAAACATAATGTACAATAGGAGCTGAACAGCATAAAAAGAGATAAATGATAGAATCCATCTTCAGCTCCAGCTATCCAGAGAAAGCCAGCTAAAACTTGAATACAAGGCTGCCTGTGTAGAAAAAGGGGCACCCGAGTTTGAAAGTGAAACAAACTACGAGTCAGTCATGGGACTAGTATGAGAAATCTACTCAACACATTTAAAATATGGCTAATCACAGGACCACACCAGTTTCGTGGAACGGGTTTACTCCATATGATCGCCAGTGCTTTAAAACAAATCATTCTTTGAAACATCGCAATGCTTTTTATAAAAATGAAGCCATTATAAGACTCAGTTCCCATCACACAATGCAACGCAAACCGGAGGATAGAGTTTTACCTTATAATGGCCAAAATATGCTTGATACGAATAAAACAAAAGCATTTAATATTATTTCTAGTGTTTATATATTTCAAAAACAATTTCTAATCATAAGTATCAATCATAGACGGAATTAATGCCCCATACCACTATGTCGCCATAAATAGGTTTATAATCAAAACCGCACAGTCACGTATTTGGAAATTGGATTTCCGTCATGAACCAAGGCAAAAGATAGTCCTTACCGACTTCGAGACTCTCTAGCCCGAGCCTCAGGACCCAGACTCAGGTAGGCCCTTGGATCGTCAGGGCCGGTCCACCGATGTGGATTAAAATTCCTGAACAATGCGTTTCCCCGCCCTATGGGGCGTAAGTGAGCCAACGAATGACTCCATCGGACCCGGATCGTCCGATCAAACCGAGGCGCCTCACAACAGTAACAACCACATAAGTCAAACTCTTTAGGGCGTGTAAAACCACTGACTCCACTTCTAACTAGAAAGAAACACATGTCCTCCCTGAGGTCCTTTCCCGTTTCTGGTTCATACCGGGGTGTGAGGCTCGCGATTTCACGTTATACACAAAGCTATGCCACACAGGCGGTGCTTTGATCATCACCACAAGACTTTGCTTTTCAACAGAAGCCCTGATCACTGCATCTTAGCATGCCACACAGGCAATTCACACCGTGCAACTGATGGCTATCAATCACACAGAATAAATTCCAATGTCAGACACACTGTCCATTTGCAAGTCCGTTCTGGGTCTGAAAGAAACCGAGGGCACTATATACCTCGTAAACCTATCGACAACCACGTACGTCTGGACGATCACCACTCATTATCCATATTTCGGGATGCCTCCTAAACAGGACCTATGTTACCATCCAAACGAGGTGAAGATCTCCGGTCTTCGACCACCGTCTTCATCTTCGATTTCTTACCGTCAATTCAGTTATTCAGAATGGGATAAACCCGGTCTTTCTGAACAACTCGCGTATATGGTAAATAAGTGCAACAAAAATACACATACGCATCATTTCAATTCATTAGTCGCTAACCGTAAATCAATAAGAGAACGATTCCCCAAATATTAACCCCGAAGGCCGAAACCAACATCAGATCAATACCCAAGAAAGCATTCGACTTAGCCAACCTTCAGTTAGTTTCTAAATTTCACATCCATATCGTTTATAATATTTTATAACGATTTATTGCTATTTTTATCTATTTCAAAATAGCCAATTTATTCAAAACGACGCTTCGGGCCATAACGCGGCCGTGGCGCTGTTTTTCTTCAGATTTGATTTACACATATCTGAAAATCTAACCGTTGGATCTTCACAAAATTTACATCATTAGAAAGATCTTTTCAAAACGAATCCAACGGTTCCAGTTTCGGGAAAATCCGATGGTCGGATCTCCCAGTATAATCGTTTGAAGTTTCGATTTCAAAATACGAACTACAGCGTCGTTATCCGATTATATATAATTATAATTATATATATATATAATCGATTCTGGCGTTGTTTTTCTTCAGATTTGAATTAAATATTCCAGGCAATCCAACCGTTGGATTTTTACAAAGTTGGTGCTGTTGGAAAGATATTTCCAAAGCGAACCCAACGGTTGCGATTTCGGGAAAATCCGATGGTCGGATCTCCCGCACTAATCGTTTGTAATCACGGTTTCAAAATACGAATTGCAGCTTCGTTATTCGATATATTTTAATTCTATTTATATATATATATATATATCGATTCTTCGATTTCAAAGCTATATTCTTTTCATACATTTGATAAAAATTATATTTTATCTAACTGTCTTCTATTTCATCACTTCACTATTTTTAACAATTCACGTATATAATAAAAATGTGATTTTTAATGTAAAACAATTTATTTCAAAACTCTACTATTTTATATAGTTAATAAACGTGATAAAAAAAAGGATTTTTATTATAAAACAATTTATTTCAAAACAAGATTATTTTATATATCTCATATTGATGACAAAAATGGTATTTTTATTATAAAACAATTTCTTTCAAAATATGAATACCATTCAACACTGAATTTCAATTCAACGAATGAATATCGATCCAACACATGAAGGTTTTCTATAGTTTATATATATAGATAAAAAGGTGATTTTTATATTTAAAACACGAATACCATTCAACTCATGAATCTCAATTTAACGAATGAATATCGATTCAACACATGAAGGTTTTCTATAGTCTGTATATATAGATAAAAAGGTGATTTTTATATTAAAAACACGAATACCATTCAACACATGAATTTCAATTCAACGAATGAATATCGATTCAACACATGAAGGTTTTCTATAGTTTATATATATAGAGTAAAAATGTGAATTTTATATTTAAAACACGAATACCATTCAACACATGAATTTCTATTCAACGAATGAGTTTCAATTCAACATATGAAGGTTTTCTATTCAACGAATAAATATAGTTTCAACAAATGAAAATAATTCAAACACATGAATATTATTCAAAATTTCGGCAGCATAACGGCAGGGTAGTTAAAACCGGGACCGTCCCTAGTACGAATCCTCGCTCTACCTTAAAACTTTGCGGTTTTTGACAATGGGGATTCATGCATCTAGTTCGCACGCAGGCGGCATGTATATTTATTTCATTTCCACAAACTAATCCTATGTGGTTTCAACCAAATATTTCTCAACCATAAACGGGTATTTTTCAACCACAATCAATCAATATCAGCCACAAACAATTCCAATCAACCATTCTCTATCAATCAATTTTCACACCAATCACAACCAATAAATATCGTCCATGGTTTGTGGACGAGGGGCGTATATATATATATATATAGCATTTCACTTCTATTTCAACACATATATAATTTTTTCAACGCATATACAACTTATACATCGAACGTACAACTTATATAATGCTTATATAAGAGGTGTACAACGCTTATATAACTCATACATCGACTATATAATTTATACATCGTCGTTTTCCATATTGTTTATAAATTAGAAATCTCACATTGGGTTCCACTCCACAAAAAATAGCAGAAGGCTCAGAAAAGTATGCAGTCTCTTCTAAAATGTAGAAGGCGTCCACACGAGTCCACTGTCTCTTGTTTCACTGAATTTCGTCAACACATGAAAAAGATATGATTTTTCAAAGTTTGCAACACTTTAAAGTGTGAAAATCAGTTGAAAATAGCCAAACCCGTACCTTTCAATTACTGTTCAAAACTAGGTTTGCAATTTTCGATCAAACCGTGAATCGATGGGAGGATCGGCCGGTGCAGCGACGAAGAGGGGGAGGCGCACGCCTGCGCGTGGTGGTGGGGCCCACTCCGGTGGTGCCAGGCGGTCGAGGCGGCGGTCTGAAGTCGCCGGCTTCGGCGAGGTGATTCTCCCAAAATACTGTACGATAAATTCTCTAGCTGGTATGGATTTGAAGAGGAGATTAAGAGCTTCGAAATGGATCCATCCACGCTCGATTTCATTGAGAAACAAAGGAGCAATCTAGCCGGGAAGTTTTCAATCCCTTTCCGCCGTCGAGAGCAGCTGATACGGGGGGGTTTTGATTTTTTTTTATATTTTTAAATTAATGAAAGAAAAAATTCTATTGGCCGATGGTTTTAAAAAGGGGTTTTCTGACACGACCTCCAATCCAAACCCAACGAATGTCATCCCTAGCGTTTTACTCCCATTCCGAACACAATGGGATATGTTTCGTAGGCCCATTTGACTGTTTTAGTCAGTTTTCCTTCGATTTAAAATATATAACATTCAATATTTAATTTGAACGAACATTTCAATTTGCCAGGGCCACAAACTGATTCAAAAAATTCCAGAAAAATAAATCTGGTTATGTTTTGACGATACGGTGCCAACAAAACTAGTTTCGTCGAATTCTGAGACCGTTTGCAAAAAGGCCCATTTCTGGTCGATCCAATTTAACTATAATTGACCAAAACACATTTTCCTTTGCCACGCTCACATACTAGCTTCAAAAATTATGAAATTTGAAACCTAGCAATAAATTCACATCCTGGATCCAACAAAAGTGGTTTCGTCGAATTCCGAGGTCGTTTGCAAAATGGCCAATTTCACGGGCTATATAAATTCCATAGCGACCTTTCTAAAAATTCATTTGGCCATAACTTTTGCTTCCCGCTATGAAACTTCGATTTTTCAGATTCGTTAGAAAGATATTCACTAACATATTTAAATATTTTTGCTTTCACTCAAATCCGTTTTGTTTTGCACCCGATACAGTCAGTCAAAGTTTGAATTCAAATTTTGAAACTATCACGCCATTTCAGGCCTTGTTTATAATTAGAATTAATTATATTCGTTTTCAAACGTCGATTCAAACTCACTTTTCATTGCTATTATTTAAAATATTTATTTTAAATATTTAAAATCCACTATTTTAGCCGATTTAAAATTTTTAAATTGGTTCAGATTTTCCGGGTCGTTACATTAACCCCGTTCTTAAAACACGATTTAGAACTGAGAAGTATTTATGGACAATGACACACTACACAGCTGACTCAAGTCGCTTCTATGGCATGAATTCCATGGCTCATCCGCACGACATGGTTATGAGTCGCTAAACACGACATGATCAATATCGTACGATTAAAAACCATGCAATACGCATGTTCATGTCATACGAGTGACATGTTTCCAAGTCGTTGGAATAAAAGATGCCAATTCGTTGCCATGACTTAAGGAAAGGCCGACATGTTAAAAGGTCAAGTCGTTCTCTTCATACTGCAGACGCTTCATGTCGTTCGTGAGGCCATGGCGTAAACATTGTCATGGCATTCAAACCATTCAAGCCGTAACTGAATTCATGGCACATACATCCATGTTGTAGTGCATCTCAAGGCACAAGCTAAGGATCATGATAGCTGTAAAGCGGCGAGAACTAAGTTGTAAAGTGTGGAAGACAACTCATTAAAGTTGTAATACAATGCTGCAGTACCAATGTCGCATACTGTCAAATACCATATAACGACTTAATAATGCCACATTAGCACTAAACTCATTTATGATGTCAGCTTATCTCATCTCGTATATAAAAAGCATGTTGTCCAGAAACTAATACATGCCGCAGTTGAAATCGATTTGTGTCATGTGTACTGAAGCCAGGTCATAGGGCATGTCATTCATGCAAGATAGATCCTAAGTCACGCCATGAGAATCAGTTCAATGGAACCATGCCGTTGGGACATAATCCTAGTCATGTCGCTCGTGATATTAAGGCCAGTTTGCGGTATAAAAGGATTTAACATATGGGATTCAAGGGAAGGACGTATGAGTTGTTTGCTAGTCTTCCCAAGATGCCACGTGGCCATGTGAAGTATAAAATATAAGCTATTTAATGGTTGAAACTCGCAAGCTAAGGGCCAGCTGTACACGGGAGTGCGTGAAACCGACCTAAGACAGTAATCATGGCGACATGAGTCATGGCGACATGAGTCATGGAGAAATAGAGTCATGGCGAGATGATGTCATGGCGAGACGAAGCCATGGCGAGTTGAGTCATGGCGGTTTTCTGTCTAATTACTGAATTGCCACTTGGGCCAAAAATCACATATAAATACCCCTCATAATTCATTTGAAGAGGGGAATGGAAAAAAGAGGGAGACTCCGCCAAATTGAAAACTCACTTACAACTTCTCTAATGGCTTCTATGGATTCAACAACACTTTTCTAACTTTATGAAGATCAAATCCGAGTCAATGATCATAAAAGCTCTCTCCAAGTGAATCTAAGCGCCTGGGATCTCATTCAAGTTACATGATAAATCTCTCAAACACCATTCAAACGGTCTCTTATCTTTTCTAATCCTCTCCGAAGTCTAGATTGAATGTGAAGTCAATATGAAATCTACGAAGATCATGGAAAAGGATCAAAGCATAAAAGTGATTGAAGATTCATCACAAAGCTAAAAGATCTCTACATTGTCTTCGCCAAAATCAAGTGAAATTAGATATAAAAAGAGTGAGAAGAGAGTAAAATAAAGAGATGAATGTAATGAAGGAAAATTCATATATTGTATGCTCGAATATCATAATAAGAATTGGTTAAAAGTGGACGTAGATTCATATTGAATCGAACCACTATAAAAATTCCTTTGTGTTCTTACTTGTTTTTATCCGTTTGTTTTGTGATTACGCGGTTCCACATTCTTACCGAATCGGTGAAGTGTGACTTCTACACCTTTGGTGTTTGATCCCAAATTTGGAGCAAACATTTGGTGCTCACCGTGGGGCCGCATGCACATTTCTCTCAATCATAATAGCCTACTTCTACCATAGATTCCGCAAATCTAAAATCTAAGCCAATCAACGAATTATCATCTAAGTTCAAAGACTTATCCGAAATTATGGCTAAATCAAAGAAGACCGTAAGTAAAGATGTGCGAAATGCCGATAATGTGGCTAACGAAGAAAAACCACTTAATAACCGTTTTGAAGTCGGCGAAAATTCAGAAAGCGGAGTTGGTGTGACTAGAAATGAATTGAAAGCCACCATTGCCGACGTAAACAACCGAATGGATGCCTCTACCAAAATGATGATGGAGAAACTCGACACCATCCTTAATGCTCGTTCAAATCCAGCCCCTCCGAAAGTGCATGTGGATCTCGGGGAGAATGATAAATTGCGCGCTTCCGATCATAACCGCAATGACAATATGGAAGATGATTATGATTGGACAAGTGGCAGGGACGAAGTTAACATAAAAGAATTGAGATCCAAAGCTAAGAACCATTCCGAAGCGAATGTTCAAAAAGCCGCTAATCCTATCATGGGGGCACCTCTTCATCGAGAAGGCAAAGGGACTAAGCTCTCTAATCGATATCATATGCCTAGACAAACATTTGGTAAAGAGCTCAGCTTCATAGAGTGCCATAGCACCAAAGAATACATTTCAGACATGATAGAACGAGCCATGAAAAAGAATCAAGCTAGCAAGGACGACGAAAGAGAATGGGACTTCTCTCCCGATAGGACTCCATTCACCAAAAGAATCCTTGAAGTAGAATGTCCGAAGAAGTTCAATCCTCCGACTTTGCCTCCGTATAACGGTCTCGTTGATCCAAACTATTTCCTATTCAAATATGAATGGCATATGAGTGCAGCTAAGGCAACCGATGAGATGAGATGCACGTACTTTCCTCTCTACTTAGAAGGTGCCACATCACTATGGTTCACAAAGCTGCCACCCAAATCCATTAATCGGTTCTCTGACCTGACCAAAAATTTTAAGGAGTAGTTCTGCTTGTACGCTACCAAAGCCAAGGATGCTATAACGCTTTCGGCAATGAAACAGAATCCAAGGGAAACTTTCAAAGCCTTCCTCAGTCGATTCAATGTTGCTTTGTCTGGAGTAAGGAACACAGGACCTCGCATAATCCTCATGTCTCTACTCAACGCCATAGATGAGAAGAGCGAGTTCAGAAGATGGATAAAAATGAAGGAACCAACTACACTTGACAAGTTATATAAGAAGGCGGAGGAGTATATGAGAGTGGACGACAACCCTATACCACTTCAGATCATCGGTGGCAACCAACTTTTTGAGGATCCCAAAAATGCTGCTACTCAGTGCAATCAAAAGAATATTCTGGGGCAGAAGCGAGCAAATGACAAGAATGACAGCAAAGCTAATTAAAAGTTTCACCCTCTTGACTCATCTGAGTTAATTCCTCTAAATGACACTCCTGAGAACATCTACCTTGCCACAAAGGACGCAGAAGATTACCCAGAGCCTCGGCCAATAAAAATGAATGACCATCTGACTAAATCCGGGAAGTTCTGTCGGTATCATAATCAGCCGGGCCACAGCACCAATTAATGCAGGCACCTGAAATCATTAATTGAAGAGTTGATTAGGAAGAACGGTCTGCAACAATTTGTGAAGAACTATTAAGACGCAAATCCTTCTGCAGCTCCCCAAGGGCAAAGGGCGTCAAATAATCAGTCTGGTCCAAGCAATGTAGCTTTTGCTCAGATCACTCCAAGGCTGATAATCAACTGACAACCATTGATGATGATCTAATATCTACGGCTCAGAATAAGCGATCACTATCGCCTCTTTGCATTACTTTACCCTTTACTATATTTTACTTTCTTGTAAAAAGCCTATGATGGTTTACGTACGTTGTACGGAACAAAAGTACTACGAATGAAATGTTGCCTGCTTGTATAAATCTATGACTTACAAAATGTATATGAAAATTTTGCTAAAAGATGATTTTCCCATTGCAGGCTATTCCATAGGCGTTTTCTTCCTCAAGATCCGATGAAATGAGGCAACTCCGATAATACCAACTCAACGGTTGATCAAGAAAGTCCCAATGAAGCAAACGGTGAAAAGAGCAACAAGCTGTCACAGATCCAAAACCTCATCCCCCAATGGTTCGCGGGAATCCGTAGGCGCGAAACGAAGTGCGGGAGCTTGCTTAAGCAAGATGAAGCGTGGGAATTCATAAGCGCGGAGCGATGCGGCCTTAACCCAACGGTTCGTGGGAATCCGTAGGCGCGAAACGAAGCGTGGGAGCCGGCTAAAGCAAAACGAAGCATGGGAGTTCGTAAGCGCGGAGCGACGCGGCCTTAACCCAATGGTTCGTGGGAATCCGTAGGCGCGAAACGAAGTGCGGGAGCTTGCTAAAGCAAGACGAAGCGTGGGAGTTCGTAACCGCGGAGCGATGCGGCCTTAACCCAATGGTTCGCGGGAATCCGTAGGCGCGAAACGAAGTGCGGGAGCTTGCTAAAGAAAGACGAAGCGTGGGAGTTCGTAAGCGCGAAGCGATGCGGCCTTAACCCAATGGTTCGTGGGAATCCGTAGGCGCGAAACGAAGCGCGGGAGCTTGCTAAAGAAATACGAAGCATGGGAGTTCGTAACCACGGAGCGATGCGGCCTTAACCCAATGGTTTGCGGGAATCCGTAGGCATGAAACAAAGCGCGGGAGCTTGCTAAAGCAAGACGAAGCGTGGGAGTTCGTAAGCGCGGAGCGATGCGGCCTTAACCCAATGGTTCGCAGGAATCCGTAGGCGTGAAGTGAAGCACGGGAGCTTGCTAAAGCAAGACGAAGCATGGGAGTTCGTAAGCACGGAGCGATGCAGCCTTAACCCAATGGTTCGCGGGAATTCGTAGGCATGAAACGAAGCGCCGGAGCTTGCTAAAACAAGACGAAGCATGGGAGTTCGCACTGTGAAACGATGCAACAACCAAAAATCCCTTTCCATAGAGAAAGCGATTTCTCCATAGGAGATATCAACATCGTTCAATGAAATCCATCATGTTGATTCAATCGAAAGAAAAAGACAAGACTTTGGATTAAAAGGACCTCACTAAAACATGGGGCATCCAACGGAATCTTCAATGCCAAAGCTGATCAGCATGACAAACAAACATTGAGCTATAGAAAAAATTTCTTCTCATAATGAAGACTAGAGATGACCTCCAGAGTCGGGGCACCAATAATCAAAGACTTCTCCAAAGAGAAGCAGAGAATAAATCACAGATGCGTATTTCTCAAATGTGAAATGCCATACACCATCATATAAATCATTAAAATGATAACGTTTGAAATCCACAGTCGGCTTAGTCGATTAGTTGATTTTAAGCGTTAATGTGAATCTGAATTAGAGTATCGTATTTGTGCAGATAATATTTAATGAGTTTTAAACCGTTGAGTAAAATAATTCTGTGCAGATACTTTATTCAGTTCAAAAATAAAACTCACTATAAGTCATCTCTAGTGTTTAACTAATCTGCTATCGCTCTGGACAACCAATAGTGAAGTATAAAGTCCAAAAATCGGGCAAACACTTGTTTTAATTACAGAATAGGTGACACGAAGAAATTCACATTCCAGAGCAAAAATATATTGGATTTCAAGATACCATGTCAAATAACATAAAAATGTGAGTCAATCCAGATTATAATTCGTTCTACAAGATTGGTCAAGGAAAGGCTCACCAATTACAATGTTCATTTCGAAGCCCGCATTTCTCAAGCAAAAAATACAAGTTTCAAAGGGCAAATGTTAACCCCGTTCTTAAAACGCGGTTCAAAACTGAGAAGTATTTACGGACAATGACACACTGCACAGATGACTCAAGTCGCTTCTATGGCATGAATTCCTTGAATCATCCGCACGACATGGTTATGAGTCGCTAAACACGACATGATCAATATCATACCGTTAAAAACCATGCAATACACATGTTCAAGTCATACGAGCGACGTGTTTCCAAGTCGTTGGAATAAAAGATGCCAATTCATTACCACGACGTAAGGAAAGGCCGACATGTTAAAAGGTCATGTCGTTCGCTTCATATTGCAGACACTTCATGTCTTTCGTGAGGCCATGGCGTAAACATTGTCATGGCGTTCAAACCATTCAAGCCATAACTGAATTCATGGCGCATACATCCATGTTGTAGGGCAAATCAAGGCACAAGCTAAGGATCATGACAGCTATAAAGTGGCGAGAACTAAGTTGTAAAGTGTGGAAGACAGCTCATTAAAGCTGTGATACAATGCTGTAGTACCAATGTCGCATACTGTCAAATACCATATAACAACTTAATAATGCCACATTAGCACTAAACTCATTTATGATGTCAGCTTATCTCATCTCGTATATAAAAAGCATGTTGTCCAGAAACTAATACATGCCGTAGTTTTTTTTTTTTTGAGGAAAACGGGTGTGTAGCGGGCACTACACAGCCGGTTACGCGTAGATGCATTAGAGCTAGTAATAATATCTGGTTGACAGGCCCAACTAGTAGCAGAGT
Organism: Allium sativum; assembly: GCA_030737875.1. NCBI lineage: Eukaryota > Viridiplantae > Streptophyta > Magnoliopsida > Asparagales > Amaryllidaceae > Allium > Allium sativum. Next base: position 572,801,455 of record CM060909.1, on the reverse strand, counting down.
AAGAACAGACCAAGATGGTCATATATATTACAGTCTAAAGAGTACTAATAAGATGTACATATTGCAACCACAACACAGCTGAGTGATAAGTACACTACCAAAATAGAGTTACATACTTAAACTTCATTCTAACCAGATCACAGAGGAAATAGCGAGCTGCTTTCTTGAGATCCAGGCGAGCGAGGCTGGGGGAGGGAGAGTCTGAAGCGAGCGTGCCTGGCCGAGCCTGTCCATAATTCGAAGAGATGCAGAATATGAAAACAAGTTCCCCAGAATAACTTTTTGGGTCTTCCGAATACGCATGCATTTCGTTCTAACCAGATACACCAGGAGAAGATCGCTACCAGAGAGTCAGACGAGGGGTCAGGGGGATTGTGCTGCCAGTAATCGAAGAAAGAGCAAAAAGAAGGGACGAACACGAGAATGAATGAGCTAACCACGGCCCAAACCGCAAAAGAAAAGTCACAATCAAAGAAAAGATGGGTGAGGGATTCATTACTCAGGTTGCAAAGAACGCAAGTGGGGTTGACATCGATCCCAAATCGGCAGAGTCTGTCTTTTGAGTTGATGCGATTGTGGATTAAGAGCCATTGAAAGAAAATGATTCGAGAGGGGAGATGACAGTTCCAGACTCTGGAGAAAGAATAGCATCGTCCAGGATGGATCAAATAATCATAACAAGACTTGACTGAGAATTTTCGAGAAGAGCCCAAAGCCCAATAAAAAGAGTCAGGCCCATGCGAGAGTTGAAAAGAATTAAAGAGTATTTCTATCTTAGCCAACTCTTGTAAACTGGACAGCCCAAATATGGAACTGGGAAATAAGCCCAATGGGCCCAAATTAAAGGCTTCAGCAACTGTCTGAGGGTTAGGAATGTAAATAGATCCAAGATTGGGTAAGGAGGAGGAAAGAGGAAGTTCTCCGAACCAAATATCTTGCCAAAACAAACATGATTCACCATTATTTACTTTAACATGGAAAAGCGGTTTAATTCTCGCGAGGGAGGATAAAACTCCCCTCCAGAACGGAGATGGGTTAGAGGCAGGACTGAAGTGAAGGATGAAGGCTGGGTTTGCATTGTAAAGACGCATTAAGATTCAATCTTTCCATATGAAATGAGAAGGGGAAAGAGCACGCCAAATCCATTTAGCCAATAGAGCTTGGTTGAAGGAGGCAAGCTGAGGGACATTCAATCCTCCATGAGAGTAAGGGAGACAAACTGTATGCCAGTTAACTAGCCTTTTGAGCTTATCACCATTCCAAAGGAAAGAACTTCGAATAGAGTCAATATTGTTGATAACCTAGATGGGTAATTTGTGAAACGACATCCAGTACGTTGGTATTGAGGAGAGAACATGCTTGAGAAGCACAAGGCGACCAGCAGAGGACAAGGAATCTGCCTTCCAAGATGAAAGTCTAGATTCAATCTTTGAAATAAGAGGAATCCAATCTGATTTATGAAGTTTGGTAGGACGAAGGGGTATGCCAAGATAAGTAATGGGGAAAGAACCAACCTTGCAATTTAGACATTTGGCAATAGGGGCACCAAGAGAAGAACAATTTCCCAACATAATAACAGAACTTTTATTGAAATTGATAGAAAGACCAGAGATGAGTTCGAACGTGTAAAGGAGAACTTTAAGGCTGTGGATGTTTTGGGGTGAAGGAACGGTAAAGAGAATCGTGTCATCCGCAAACTGTAAGTTGGTTGTGGAGAGATTGGAGTTAGGAAGAGAAATGCCAGAGAGGATGTTGTGAGTTGATGAGAGTTTCACCATCTGATTGAAGACATCAGCAATCAAGACAAAAAGCAAAGGTGAAAGTGGATCTCCTTGTCGTAAGCCTCTTTTAGATTTAATTTTGCCGCCAATTTCTCCATTAATATTGATCATTGAATAGCTAGTGAATAGGATATGCTTGATCCAGTTACACCAATTCATGGGAAAGCCTCTGTGAGACATAAGGTCCAGGATGAAAAACCAGTTAACCGAATCAAAGGCTTTAGAGAAATCAAGTTTGAGAAGCACTCCAGGGGAGTTCGTGGTGTGGCAGAAGGAGATGATCTCCTGTGTAGCAGCAACACAGTCTAATACATTTCTTCCCAGAATGAAGGCGGATTGTTCAATACCTACTAACTCAGAGATATGGTTTTGAAGTCTATTAGCTAATATTTTGGTGATGATTTTGAAAGTAGTATTGAGGAGGCTAATGGGTCTAAATGCTGGAAGGGTGTTAGCTCCGGGGAATTTAGGAATGAGGATTATATTAGCATAGTTAAGTTTAGCAATAGTAGATGGGTCAGTGTAGAATTCAGAGCACATCTCAATTATGTCAAATTTGATGGTGGGCCAAAAATGCTTGAAAAAACATGGGCCAAAGCCATCAGGCCCAGGAGCCTTGTCTGCTGCCATGTCATTGATTGCGGCCCAAATCTCTCCTTCTGTGAATGGGTGATCAATGGCAATATGCTTAGGGTTTGGATAAAGATTGTGCCAATCAATCGAAGGGGATGGAGGGGGTTGTGAACCCAGAATGCTTCTATAAAATTGTGTGAACAGGGAGAAAATTTCTTTAGGATCAGAAAATGAGTTGTTAGCGTGAATTATTTCAGAAATGAATGAAGCACATCGGTGACCATTAGCTAAACGGTGAAAGTATGCAGTGTTTTTATCCCCTTCATTGATCCATCTAGCTTTGGATCGCTGTTTCCATCCAATTTCTTCTTGTTTGATAAGTCTCTCTAGTTCCAATTCATGGTTTTTCAAGATATGTTTCTCCAGGTCAGTTAGTGGACGACTCTCCTCAATGATGTTTAAGTTTAAAATGGCATCTTGAGTGGATGAGATTCTGGATTTCAAAGAATTCCAAATGTTCTTAGCCCAAGGGCGAATTAATTTGCGAAGAGAGCGAAGCTTACAAACCATTCTGGTTGTTGCCGAATTACAATTCAAAGGTTGAGACCAAATGTGTTTGATGAAATCATCAAAGGAGGGTTCAAGTGTCCACAATCTCTCATATCTAAATGGTCTCTTAATCGGAGCATTATCCTGAGTGTCAAGGACAATTGGACAATGGTCAGAAATAGTTGTGGCGAGGCCGTTGACCAAGGAGAGGGGAAAGAGATCTTCCCAGGCTAAATTAAAGAAGAATCTATCAATTTTTGATAAAGAAGGATTGTCTCTTCTGCTGGACCAAGTGAATCTACGATTATTAATGGGTGGATCGATGAGTTGGCATGAATTGATGAGGGAGTTAAAAGAGTCAGAATCAGCGGAGAGGGTTCCTGAATTACGTTCAAAGGAAAATCTAGTAGTGTTGAAGTCACCACCAATGATCCATGGGCCATTAATATTATGAGATAAGTTGAGGAAGAATTGCCAAACTTCTGATCTAAGGTGAGGGTCATTGGGAGCGTAAACATTGATTAAATGAAAGAAAGTGTTGGAGGGGTTGTGAAGGAGGATCACTTGCAAAACAGAAGGGTGATATGAGGTGTGGCAAAGCTTCCAGATACTTTCGTTCCACGAAGTAATAAGTCCACCACGTGAGTCAACTGCATCCACGTGGGACCATCCAGAGAGATGGGGGCCGCAGAGTTGACGAATAAAAGCGTTGGGTGGATTAGATACTTTAGATTCTTGTATAAATAAGATATCAATACGAAGAGGAGAAATGATTAGATTGACAACACGATTTTTTGTAGGGTCCCCTGACCCACGAATGTTCCAAGATACAATCTTCATTTAATTTGGTTAGTACGCTGCTGTTCTAGGGTTTGCATGGCAGAATAATGTGTATCATGCAGACTCACGCCCATGCATTTAGCAAGTTTTTTATTTAAATCCTTATTAGCAGAAGAAAAAACAACAGGTACAAAAAAGGTACCAGAGGTTTCAGGCACTCCGCCTAATTGTAGAGGATACCACCAAAGGGGAAGTTGAGTCCTGATGTTCCTGGGGAGCTTGGGGGTGTTGCTCGCTGTCAACATGCTCGAGGTTTTCCTGAATAGCTTGATGTTGATGCTCCTGCTGGGGTGTCAACTGAAGGTGGAGGGGTACTGAAAGATCCAGATCTGCAAAAGGGTCCCAACGAGGCACAAACTGATCCACATTATGATGAATCAACATTGCCAGATCCTGCTCATGAGTTGGAATGAGACCAGGCACCCACCGCTCCGCTTCATCCGTCATTACATCGGATCTATTGTCATCAATTTGCATGTCATGTTGCTCCAATGTTTGGAAGGTGTAGCCATCTTGATTATAATCCATACCAAGGAGGAGCGTTTCAGGGCGTTGCGGAGGGTGGGCATGATCCCAACGCTCGATACAAAGCCTAACAGCATGATTATTAAGGTGGGAAATGAAAGTACAAGGGGTGGTGATGCCCTCATACAACTGCATCTTCACATAGAGATAGCGATGATCCACCAGAGACCAATCGCAAGAGTCTTCTTCAATTAAGCGTCCCATCGGCTTAAGGGCTTCACTAATGGCATTAAAGGTTCTCATAAACTCGGGAAAGCTACTGACTTTCACCCAGGATTCCTGTTCAAAGGCTGGTTTTGGGAGCTCAGAAAGGGTGGGGGCTTGATAAAGGGACACAGTTCCATCTTCCTTAGTCAGGGATTTCAGTTGAAGGGCACGGTTTTTTGTATCTAAGTCAGGGAAGTAAATCAGAAAGGTGTTATCAGAGGTATGCCACATTGGCCAGTCAAGGTGAACGTCGAGAGCTAGATTAAGAGCTCGACTGATAAGTTCAATAGACCAGAGTCCATCGATAATGGTTGCTGAGAGATAGCGATAAGTATCCGCCATTTCAAGCAAGATTGGAAATTTTTTGAGTGGATTTGGAGGAGGAGAGGAGGACGAGGGTAATGAGTTGTTTGCAGGGGGTTAAGCTTAAGGGGTTACGTGTTTTTGGATTATTCAAGTTATAATTACAATTTGAAATAGGAGTAGACCGCTGGGTCCCAATGTTCTGATCGCGCAGCCTAAATGCCTCGCGGCCTTTCAATGTTCGAGAACCCTTGGGATGGAGCGACAACTCAGCGCTGTGCTGGAAGGATTTTCTTTTATCGGGACAACGTAGGCTTGCATGCCCAAAGAGCGAACAACAATAACAAATCGATGTGTTTCTACACTGGCTTGCCACGTGTCGTCTATCTGCACATCTCAGGCACCGACGTTCAAATTTCAAAAAATCGATCATGCTTCTGACTGTTGTGAACGGCCGCAGGATTCTACTCTTCAGGGGCGGTGGATTGGAGAGAATGGGAGAGCGAGGCGGAGGCGAGGCAGCCACATGTGCGTACGATCTGGAAGACGCAGGTGGTGGACTAGCAGAGAAGCGGTGGACAGGGAGGGAGTCAGTGTCAAGGGGATGGTTGGAGAACGGCGGCGAGGTGGCAGGCAGTCGATGAGGGAAAGAGGAGGAGGAATGATTGAGGTTAGAGGCAAGAGGCTAGGAGCGACTGAGAGGCTGATGATGGTTGAGAGGCTGGGAGTGGTTGAGAGGCGGGGGATTGAAAGAGACGGACGCCATTAATGGAATTGGAACTTAACTTAATACATGCCGTAGTTGAAATCGATTCGTGTCATGTATGCTGAAGCCAAGTCATAGGGCATGTCATTCATGCGAGATGGATCCTAAATCACGCCATGAGAATCGGTTCAATGGAACCATGCCGTTGGGACCTAATCCTACTCATGTCGCTCGTGATATTAAGGCCAGTTTGCGGTATTAAAAGGATTTAACACATGGGATTCAAGGGAAGGACGTATGAGTTGTTTGCTAGTATTCTCAAGATGCTACGTGGCTATGTGAATTATAAAATATAAGCTATTTAATGGCTGAAACCCACAAGCTAAGGGACAGCTATACACGGGAGTGCATGAAACCGACCTAAGACAGTAATCATGGCGACATGAGTCATGGAGAAATAGAGTCATGGCGAGAAGAAGTCATGGCGAGACGAAGCCATAGCGAGTTGAGTCATGGCATTTTTCTGTCTAATTACTGAATTTCCACTCGGGCCAAAAATCACATATAAATACCTCTCATAATTCATTTGAAAGGGGGGAATGGAAAAAAGAGGGAGACTCCGCCAAATTGAAAACTCACTTACTACTTCTCTAATGGCTTCTATGGATTCAACAACACTTTTCTAACTTCATGAAGATCAAATCCGAGTCAATGATCATAAAAGCTCTCTACAAGTGAATCTAAGCGCCTGGGATCTCATTCAAGTTACATGATAAATCTCTCAAACACCATTCAAACGGTCTCTTATCTTTTCTAATCCTCTCTGAAGTCTAGATTGAATGCAAACTCAATATGAAATCTATGAAGATCATGGAAAATGATCAAAGCATACAAGTGATTGAAGATTCATCACAAAGCTAAAAGATCTCTACATTTTCTTCGCCAAAATCAAGTGAAATTAGATTATAAAAAGAGTGAGAAGAGAGTAAAAGAAAGAGATGAATGTAATGAGGGAAAATTCATATGTTGTAAGCTCGAATATCATAATAAGAATTGGTTAAAAGTGGACGTAGATTCATATTGAATCGAACCACTATAAAAATTCCTTTGTGTTCTTACTTATTTTTATCCGTTTGTTTTGTGATTACGCGGTTCCATATTCTTACCAAATCGGTGAAGTGTGACTTTTACGCCTTTGGCATTTGATCCCAAATTTGGAGCAAACATACATAAATATCGCATTTAATTCAACACATATTTCTTTTATCACGCATACATAAACCCATAAAATATGCACTCATACAATATGGTATACAAAAAAAGACCTTATAAATATATATTTTTATAAGACCTTTTACATAAAAATTCTTTTTTCAACAGATGTTTATAGATACAATATCTTCATAGAGTTCTCATAATTAACTCTATGAAAGTTGTTTCCAAAATTGTTCTTCTTAACTTTAACAAATAAGCTTCACAATAATTGTTTTCCAAAAAGGGAACATGAATGTCGGTAATTTGAAATATATTTATGATTAATAATACCATAATGCAACTAAGCAAAAAATAAAAGGTAATGGAATTAATAAATGTACTAAAAAGGGTTCGGTTCAGTTGAGCATTTGTTAATGGCGACGAGAGTCTTTCCTTTTTTCGCTTCTTCGCAATCACCCCCTTCCAACTCTGTATGCACTTCACTATTCTCTTGTGATCTCTTCCTCCCTCCTTTACCCCCTTTGCTTTTGCCTACGTAGATGCAAAACCAAATTATTGTTTTTCATCGATTAGATCTAACCCTCTTCTCCTAATACCCTCTTTTCATTAGATCCGCTCTTCCTCTTATACTTACTCCAGAGCTCACTTCTATCTTCCCTCCCCTCACGAGGCGTGGTGGCCCTTCTGGATATTTTAAGGCTTATTTTTGTTTCCTTCGCAGGTAGATTTCGTGAATACCCTGCTGTTCGACATCCTATAATGCATAACACGAGGGTTCCTAACAAGTTTGGTCAATACATTGCTAGGTGAATTTTTGTCCCGTGTTGTCTGGCTCGTGCTAGGAGGATTGATGGTGGCAATGGCGTTTGTTAGATTTCCTATGCAGAACTTATCGACATGCTCTGGTTTTCATCTAGTCGTGGTTTTAACTTGGTTGGTCCTAGGAGTCTTGGTTCCAACTTAGAGCTTCTTTGGTTTACAGCAACTTCTCGCACCTTGTTTTGTTTTCATGACTCTCCAACTATTGATCTTGGTATGTTAAGTTCTTTTCTTTATTTACCAAGTTGCTTTGGGGAAGCGGTGCACAGTCTCTGCTTAATGAGCTATAGTGGAAATGCTTGGCATCTCTAGTTTGATGTTTCGGTTGTGTTAAGACAGATTGAGCGGTTTGATATTCAATGTATTCGTGGTTGTCATCCTATTAGTTTCAATACATTGGAAGGGTTTTGTAGCTTTGGGTTGTTGGTATCAATCTTGTTAGAGTTTTGGGTCTTATCTTTTAGGTGTTAGGTTGTTTGCTGACTTTTGTGAGTTTGTTTTGTAATTGTCGTTAGGTTTTGTTTTGGATCGTTTCCAATTTGGCGTTCTGGTATAACTAATTCACTGTCACCTTTTTGGCAATCTAGGTGAAGCTACGACTCTCATCTTTGCTGAAATGGTTGCCTGCCAACTTTGCAATCCTTATTCGATCGCCTAAGCTGGCCTTATTGGTGATAGCCCTAGTTTTGTTTACCTGGCTACTTTTAACCGATGTCATTTGTAACACCCACATCCATTAATATCACTCACTAAGGGAATGCATTAACTTTCATGGAGTATTATGAGAGTATAGAACAGAATATCACAAGACAGATATCTAAAATGGTACTTAAAAAAATTCAAAATTTATTCGTTTTAGCGGAAAAGCGAAACATGTTTGGTTACAACATCAAACCACATACTAGAGTTAAGTACATAAATATCCATCTTGAACGAACTTATTATCAGAGTACACAAAAGTAAAATCATAATCCTACTCCAAATAGCCATAATGGAAAAAAGATAAATCCGAGCATTACTCTCAACACTTCCATGTACTTCAAGAAGAAAGAAATCCAAGTCAAGCTCCACTAGCCCTACACCGAGCACCTGGGGGAGGGGGGAGGAAAGAAAAGAGGTGAAACAAAACAGGTCAGACATAAAGTCTAGCGAGTCCAGTGACTTTAACTATATAATTTGTACAGTAACAGGATAAGAACATAAACTGGATATAAGAAATGAATGTAACATAAGCAAGTATGACAAGGTGAACAAGATGAACAAGGTATAACATTGATTATGCTTCTAATCACTATAAGATAATTCCTACACCGCACCAATGCTAATTTCACCGCACCATTACTAGTCCCATACTGAAAGTTGATCCCTCTTACTACTACTACTACTAATAATAATAATGGTAGTTTCGTGTACTCCTAGCTGCTGTCATAGGTACCGCCTGCTCCTATCTCCACTAGTTATACCCATTACCCTCCCCATTCGATCGGCTCCCTAACTCGTAGATACCCGTTCTGGTCCCATAGTAGGGTGTACCACTCACTAAAGTGGCAACCCAATACTACTAAAAATGCAAGGCTTATACCTACATGATGCAACAACGTCTTACCTACCAACCCGGACCCACGCACGCACATGACTCCGTTGGACTTGCATTGCCACCGCTAACTCTTTATTGACCTCTTATAATCACACCCAGTAAGCATGTCCCGTCCTCGACCTAGTTCGAGCTCACATAGATACAGAATGGGTTATTGGTTGAAAAGGGTCCACACACTTGACACAAGCTTCCTCCTAAGCTTGGTCCCCACTAGGAATTCCCACTTAGCCCCTTCTTATTTCCATGTCTTCTTATATGTTTCACCATAGTTAAGTGCTTCAAATTAAATTTCACATGTCACCCATGTCACCCACTTAACTTCCATGTCTTACTACATGTCTTATCTTGGTTAAGTGTTTATTAATTCATTATAACCGTAATCTTGCAAGACCACCCACATTAGATTGCCATCTTGCGGTTGCTGGATATGCCGGGTGGTTCCAGGCAGTCTTATACCGCAATACAAATCTAACCTCGTGTCTTTGCATTATTACGTATCAAACTTCTTCCTTTGACCTCTCACATTAGATTACAAAACTGCAGTTGCTGGATGTGCCAGGCGGTTCCGGGCAGTCTTATACCACAATTCGAATCTAACCTCGTGTCTTAGGCATTCATTATCACTTTCGCAATTCATGTCCCCAATTTCAAATCTTGGATTATAATATATACCCATAATTTCCAATATAAATTATGTTAATCATTTACTCCAAATTTATGTCCATAATCTCATGTAAACAATTTGTACCAATTCATGCCCCAAATCAATTACATGATTTCAAATCTATTTATGCCCAACTGCATATTATTCAATAATTTCCCCAAATTTTTCCCACAACGTTCCCATATCATACGTACATATAATAATATGTTAGTCTTGCAGTTAGCCTAGTCCCATAAAAGGAAAAGAAGAGAGTAAGAGAACCATGGCATCAAAACTGGCATAAAAGTAAGAATAAGAAGTATGAACGGGCATAGAACAACAAAATAGATCTAATTAGGTATATGAACTGGCATAGAGCAACAAAATAGATCTAATTAGCATATGGAACATAAACTGACATAGGACAATAAGATAGATCCAATTAGCGTTTGGAACATAAACTGGCATAAAACAATAAGATAGATCTAATAAGGCATATGGAACATGAACTTTAGGTACGAATCTAAAAGATAAGAATTCACCAAACATGATATGATTCATCTTACAGGCATGTTCATATAGTCCAATTCACAAGCTTATCACAATTACTTTTAATTAGTTATAAGTGAAAGTAACGTGGACTCACAGTGATAGAAGAGAAATTAGATCTGAATTCTGTATTCTGAATCTGGTTAGCTAAACTGTTGTTGTAGAATTTGATTCTTATCTTCCATTATGAACATTGTATTCCGATTTGCTTTAGAGTAGAAGAAACACTAGTTTAGGTTGTGGCAGCATGGAGGCGTATGAATTAGTGTAATGAAATTAGGGTTAGGTCTAGGTGTGTTTATATAGGTGTATTAGGTTTATTAGGGCCTTTAGATTAGGTTAGGATCCATCTAAACATCCAAACCAGAAAAACACATCACCCAGCCAATCAGAGAATGCCACATAAGTCCTAATTCTCCAAAATTCGTTACTGTCCAGATCTGCCCGATGGGGTCGACCCCTACAAGGGGGGTCGACACGTATGTCGACACCCCTGTAGGGGGTCGACACCCTAGAGCGGGATAATTCCCGCCCATCCCGCTTCTTGCTGATTTGAATTTCGAATTTGATTTTAATTATTATTTTTAATTCTGGTTTAAACTGAAATCTTCTAAGCTCCCTAACTTCTTTATACTTTATCCGTTTTTACGCAAACTCAGATTCTATCTCAAGTAGAATTCCGATACAAATGCAACGGCGCAACCCGTTTCCCTTAATTATTCTTATAAAAATTAAGTACTCTTTAATTTGTCAATTTTAATATTACGGGTTGTTACATTGTCCCCTCCTTAAAGGATTTCGTCCCCGAAATCTTCAAGTTAAGAAGATTGTATCCTACCATCCAATCGTCCATCTACTCATCCATCATCCAAAAGCATCCATTGTCCTTAAAAGATTTCTAATGCTATATGAACATAGGCAAAATGTGTGTATATGTTCCTTATCTAACGCAAAGATCAGGCAGTCTACTGATTCAGTTGACCTCCTTAATGTAAAACATGATAGTGCCATGCATCCATTATGTATGCAAAAGAATCCTAATGATACATATTATTTCTATATGAGTGCACAACTATTCATTCAAATGCAACATCCATATGATAACACATTCAATATACATCCATTAACTTAAATATGCATACCCATTTATATGCAATATGAAAGTGATTGAGCCGATCTAGTGCCTAATGTGTGTGTAAATGCCACGAGAAACCACTAGCAAACACTTACATCCACTTGCATCCGCCAAACATAACATGTCTCAAACACATGTTTACAACAATAGGATTTTCTACCTAAAGATCGAAGATATAATCGAGAGGATACACTATAGAAAAAGGAGAAGTTAAGAACATACGGTCAAAAAGGAAAGGGTACGATGCACGTATCTTGTCTTCAGTCTACCAAGTCACGTCTCCTTGATCATCTACCCATTGGATTTTAACCAAATTGACCTCTCAGTTGCGTAATTTCTTGACCTCCGACCCAAGGATGCATGTGGGAACTCGTCTAACCATGGCACCTCGCTCTACTTCCACTTCTTTAAGCATGCTCAGCTCTACCACTTCCGCGGTATCATGTAAACACTTCCTCAAATGCGATACTTAAAACACATCATACACACCACTAAGCTTCTCAGGCAACTTCACTATGTAGGTCATCTGTCCAATTCGCCCTATAATGGGGAATGGCCCTACGAACCTTGGTGCCAATTTCCTTACAGCTCCAAAGCGAACCATGTCTCCAACATCGAACTCAAGATCGGTCCTTCTCTTATCAGCATATGACTTTTTCCGGTTCTGTGCCGTCTTCATGCGTCTTCGAATAAAGTCTATCTTCTCTGAAGTTTCCCTAATCATCTCGGGCCCAAGCAAAATCTTATCCGTAGATTCCCACCAACAAGTTGGTGAATGGCAAGGTCGTCCATATAGAGCTTCAAAAGCTGCCATGCCAATACTAGTCTGATAGCTGTTGTTGTAGGTTACTAATGGAAGATGTTCCTCCCATGTTCCTCCAAAGTCCAAGGTGCATAACCTCAAAAGATATTCTAGAATTCGATTCACTCTTTCTGTCTGGCCGTCCGTCTGAAGGTGATAAGCGGTACTCAAACACAATTGCATTCCTACTGCCTTTTGCAAGCTCTTCAAAAACTTACTAGTGAAAATGGGATCTCGATCGCTCACAATACTAGAAGGTATGTCGTGTAGACAAACTATCTCTCAGAGATAAACAAATGTTAACCATGCCGCTGTTCTTTTACTCTTAATGGGAATGAAATGGGCACTCTTGTAAGTCTATCCACTACTACCCATATCCCCGTATTACCCTTCCTTGAGCTCGACAACCCATTGATGAAATCCATGGAAACACTTTCCCATTTCCACTGTGGAACCTCTAAAGGGTGAAGCAAACCACCAGGCTTCTTTTGCTCAGACTTGAATTGCTAGCATACTAAGCATCTAGAAACAAACTCAGCCACATCTTTCTTCATTCCAGCCCAAAAGAAATCTTGCTTCATATCCCTATACATCTTGTCTCCACCGGGATGTATGGTCAACTTAGAATGATGTGCTTCTTCAAGGATTATCTTTCTCAAACTCTCATCTCGAGATACGCAAAGTCTCACATCCCTACGTAACCAACCTTTCTTATCTATAGTATACCTACTAAGATGGCTCGAAGACTCCTCTCTTATGAGCTTGTCTACTATCTCCATCAATTGTGGGTCATCTTGCTGTGCCACACCTATCTGTCCCAAAAGCGTAGGTCGCACCTCTAACGATGCCAATAAACCGGGTACATAATCAATAGAGGATATAAAGTCAAAGATAGAGATATACTCTAAGCTCTGCCGCTTGACAAACAATGGACTCAAAGTCAACTTTTTTCTACTCAAGGCGTCTGCTACAACGTTACCCTTTCCAAGGGTATATGCCATCTCAAAATTGTAGGATGCTAAGAACTCCATCCACCTCTGTTGCCTTATGATTAGATCTCTTTAAGAGAACAAGTATTTAAGCGACTTATGGTCTGTATATAACTCAAACCTCTCACCAAACAAATAGTGATGCCAAGACTTAAGCGCAAAAACTATGGCAGCTAATTCTAAATCGTGGGTAAGGTAATTCTTCTCATGGGCCTTTAACTGCCTTCCACCATAGCATATCACCCTTCCCTCTTGCATTAAAACTGCGCCAAGCCCTGTCCCGCAAGCATCGGTATACGCTGTGAACGGTTTACTCCCATCAGGCAAAACTAAAACTGGAGCTGTCGTCAATGCCCTCTTCAAACATTGGAAAGCATCATTACAGTCAATATCCCAAAAAAGGTCAAATTCTTTTTCGTCAACCGCGTAAGTGGGGCTGATATCTTAGCAAAGTCCTTAATGAATTTTCTATAATAGCCCGCTAAACCAAGAAAACTTCTTACTTCTGTTACATTCTTAGGAATCTTCCAATCTTGGATTGTCACTACCTTCGCGGGATCCACAACTATCCCTTCCTTGGAGACACGTGTCCTAAGAACCTCACTTCCTTCCTACAGAAATGACATTTGGAGAACTTAGCTTTGAGTTGATGTGCTTGAAGGGTCTCTAAAACTTCCCTAAGATGTAGGGCATGCTCTTCCTCGCTTCTAGAAAATATCAAAATATCATCCACAAAGACCACCACGAACTTGTTTAGAAACTCCCTAAACACCCTACTCATCAAGTCTACAAAATATGCGGGTGCATTTGTCAAACCAAAAGGCATGACTAGCCATTCAAAAAAACCGTCTGGAGTCCTAAAAGCAGTCTTATCTATACTATCCTCAGCTACCATTAACTGATAAAATCCTGTAGCTAAGTCCAACTGCGAGAAAATCGAAGCACCAACCAATTGATCGAACAAATCATCTATCTTCGGAAATGGGTGTCTATTTTTCTTCGTGAGTTTATTTAGCTCCCTATAGTCCATACATAGTCTAAGTGAACCATCAGCTTCCGTAGCAAAAACAACTGGAGCACCCCACTCTCAGATACTTCTTCTTATGAACCCTTTCTCAAGCAACTCTTTCACTTGTTTACTAAGCTCCCTCCTTTCTCTTGGAGCCATGTGGCGCACTGGCAATGCAACTGGCTTTGCATTGTTCACCAGGTATATATGGAAATCTATCTCGCATTTCGAAGATAAGCCCCTAGCCTCCTCAAAGACATCTGCATACTCGCAGACAACTCGAACAGATTGCAAATCATCAATAGATGTGTCAAGAGATTCTAGGTAGCTAAGCAGAATAGAACCCTTAGGCTCGCATATCAAGAGTATTACCCAAACTAGTCAACAATCTAACTACCCTCTTTTCACAATCGAGAATGGCACCATACCTGGTTAGCCAATCCATTCCTAGAACCAACCCATAGCCCATGAAGCTAAGCACATAAGCGTTGCATTCGAACTCAACGCCATACACATATATTCTCAAATCCCGACATAACACCGAAAGATTCGTACCCCCAATAGGATTTGAGACTACAACGGGATCTATAACTAGACCAGTATTTAGGTGCAGTGTTTCAACTAACGAAGCAGATATAAATGAATGTGAAGCGCCAGAATCAAACAAAGTTCGAACAAGATGATCAAAAAGGAAAATCAAACTTTCAACAGAAATGTTTCTACCTCTCTCCTGTCCTGGTGCCATGAGAACATGAACCTGTCCTCCAGAAGTATATCCCGTCCTCTGCCCTTGCCCTTGTCCTTGCCTCCTTGGACAGTCTTTAATCATATGTCTTGCCTCACCACATTGGAAGCAACCCGTCTTCTTCTTCTTCCTACAGTCCTTGCTCAAGTGGCCCGGTGTTCCACAATTAAAACACCTTTTCTTCCCTTTGCCCTTGTTATCCTTACCACCTTTCTTTTGTTGTTGTTGTGCCTTCTTTGGATCCCCTTTCTTATCCTGTGCCTTATCTACATTAGCACCTTTCTCCTCTTCATGCATTAACACCATGTCAACAAGTTTCTCGAAAGTAGCCCCTATAGGAAGGTGGGACATAGCTAACCCGTGCAATTGTTCATTCAAACCCTTGGCAAATTTCAAGGCCTTCTTATGTGGTGTATTAACTAATTCCATACCAAATCTTGCTAACCGTTTAAACTTGTTAACGTACTCCTTCATAGACAAACTCCCTTGTTTCAAAGCCAAGAACCTCTCCATGTATAAACTCTCCTTTGCTTGTAAAAGAAAATTCAACTCGAACCTTTGTCTAAAATCCATCCACGTCTCCACTGCACGCCCTCCATTAGTTACATCCCACCAAAATGAGGCTTCGTCCTTCATCAACCAAGTAGCTAGTTAAACCTTCCTTCCATCGTCTATCTCAAAGATACTAAACAAGTCCTCTACTTCCTTGAGCCAATTTCTAGCCTCGACAAACGTCTCAGTCCCATGAAACAGTTTCCCGCCCATCGCACGAAAGTCTTTGCATATCTTCGAAAAGTGTCTACACGAGGAGGGGGACAAGGAGGAGGAGGAGCGTTTGCTGGGCCTGCGGCATTAGCCCTTGCCTCTAGATACCTTCTGAACCAGCCTGGTATTTGTATGCCCTCGTGTATTTCGGTTTCTCCAGACATACTGAAAGGAAAAATGGAGAGATTCAAAAAAGAGAATCGAAAGATAGATATATGGCTCTTGGGGATTATGTTTTTCATAATAAACCTTTGTCTCGAAAATACTCTCTTTAAAACATGTTTTTGAAAATACTTCTTTCTAAAAATGCTTTTTGAAAATGGTTTTCCAAAATCTTTTATCTATTCTGGTAACCTTCAGCTCTGATACCACGTGTAACACCCCACGTCCATTAATGTCATTCACTAAGGGAATGCATTAACTTTCATGGAGTATTATAAGAGTATAGAACAAAATATCACAAGACAGATATATAAAATGGTACTTAATAAAATTCAAAATTTATTTATTTAGCAGAAAAGCAAAACATGTTTGGTTACAACATCAAAACCGCATACTAGAGTCAAGTACATAAATATCCATCTTGAACGAACTTATTATCATAGTACATAAAAGTAAAATCATGATCCTACTCCAAATGGCCATAATGGAAAAGAGATAAAGCTGAGCATTACTCTCAACACTTCCTAGTACTTCAAGAAGAAAGAAATCCAAGTCAAGCTCCACTAGTCCCACCCTGAGCACCTGGAGGGGGGGAAGGAAAGAAAAGAGGCAAAACAAAACAGGTCAGACATAAAGTCTGGCGAGTCCGGTGACTTTAGCTATATAATTAGTACAGTAACATGATAAGGACATAAACTGGATATAAGAAATGACTGTAACATAAGCAAGTATGACAAGGTGAACAAGATGAACAAGATATAACGTTGATTGCGCTTCTAATCACTATAAGATAATTCCTACACCGCACCAATGCTAATTTCACCGCACCATTACTAGTTGCATACTGAAAGTTGATCCCTTTTACTAATCATAATAATAATGATAGTTTCGTGTACTCCTAGCTGCTGTCATAGATGCCACCTGCTCCTATCTCCACTAGTTATACCCACTACACTCCCCGTTCGATCGGCTCCCTAACTCGTAGATACCCGTGCTGGTCCCCACAGTAGGGTGTATCACTACCTAAAGTGGGAACCCGATACTACTAAAAATGCACGGCTTATACCTACGCGATGCAACAACGTCTTACCTACCAGCCCGGACCCACGCACGCACATGACTCCGTTGGACTTGCGCTGCCACCGCTAACTCTTTATTGACCTTTTACAATCAAACCCAGTATGCGTGTCCCTTCCTCAACCTAGTTCGAGCTCACATAGATACAGAGTGGTTATTGGTTGAAAAGGGTCCACACACTTGACACAAGCTTCCCTCCTAAGCTTGGTCCCCACTAGGAATTCCCACTTAGCCCCTTCTTATTTCCATGTCTTCTTACATGTTTCACCATAGTTAAGTGCTTCAAATTATATTTCACATGTCACCCATGTCACCCACTTAACCCCCATGTCTTACTACATGTCTTATCATGGTTAAGTGTTTATTAATTCATTTTATCCATAATCTTGCAAGACCTCCCACATTAGATTGTCGTCTTGCGGTTGCTGGATATGCCGGGCGGTTTCGGGCAGTCTTATACCGCAATCCAAATCTAACCCTGTGTCTTTGCATTATTACATATCTAATTTTTTTTCATTGACCTCTCACATTAGATTACAAAATTGCGGTTGCTGGATGTGCCGGGCGGTTCCGGGCAGTCTTATACCGCAATTCGAATCTAACCTCGTGTCTTAGGCGTTCATTATCACTTTCTCAATTCATGTCCCCAGTTTCAAATCTTAGATTATAATATATACCCATAATTTCCAATCTAAATTATGTTCATCATTTTAATCCAAATTTATGTCCATAATCTCATGTAAACAATTTGTACAAACTCATGCCCCAAATCAATTACATGATTTCAAGTCTTTTTATGCCTAACTGCATATTATTCAATAATTTCACCAAACTTTTCCCACAATGTTCCAATTTCATTCGTAGGTATAATAATATGTTAGGCTCGCAGTTAGCCTAATCTCATAAAAAGGAAAAGAAGAGAAGAGGGGAAGAGAACAATGACATCAAAACTGGCATAAAAATAAGCATAAGAAGTATGAGCTGGCAAAGAACAACAAAATAGATCTAATTAGGCATATGAACTGGCATAGAGCAACAAAATAGATCTAATTAGCGTATGGAACATAAACTGACATACGACAATAAGATAGATCTAATTAGCATTTGGAACATAAACTAGCATAGATCAATAAGATAGATCCAATAAGGCATATGGAACATGAACTTTAGGTATGAATCTAAAAGATAAGAATTTACCAAACATGATATGATCCATCTTACAGGCACGTTTATATAGTCCAATTCACAAACTTGTCACAATTACTTTTAATTAATTATAAGTGAAAGTAACGTGGACTCACAGTGGTAGAAGAGAAAATAGATCTGAATTATGTATTCTGAATTTGGTTAGCTAAACCGTTGTTGTAGAATTTGATTCTTATCTTCCAATATGAATACTTTATTCCAATTTGCTTTAGAGTAGAAGAAAGACTAGTTTAGGCTATGGTAGCATGGAGGCATATGAATTAGTGTAATGAAATTAGGATTAGGTCTAGGTCTGTTTATATAGGTGTATTAGGTGAATTAGGGCCTTTAGATTAGGTTAGGATCCATCTAAACCATCCAAACCAGAAAAACACATCACCCAGCCAATCAGAGAACGCTACATAAGCCCTAATTCTCCAAAATTCGTCACTGCCCAGATCTGGCCGATGGGGTCGACCCCTATAAGGTGGGTCGACACCTATGTCGATACACCTATAAGGGGGTCGACACCTATGTCGACTCCCTTAGGGAGGGTCGACACCCTAGAGCGGGATAATTCCCGCCCATCCTGCTTCTTGCTGATTTGAATTTCGAATTTGATTTTAATTATTATTTTGAATTCTGGTTTAAACTAAAATTTTCTAAGCTCCATAACTTCTTCATACTGTATCCGTTTTACGCAACCTCGGACTCTATCTCAAGAAGAATTTCGAGATGAACGCAATGGCGCAGCCCGTTTCCCTTAATTCTTCTTATAAAAATTGAGTATTCTTTAATTTGTCAATTTTAATATTACGGGTTGTTACATCATTCCCAGATGTGATCAGGAAGGGTCTAATTGTCCTTGCCTTGCTGTGATGGAAATCCTGTTATGGAAGGTTGCGCTCCATGTCCTTGTTGTGGTCTCAAGAAAAGGAGTCTAGCTTTGCTGTGTGGTCCAATCAAAGTGATGTTGTCTCATATAGCTCCTACAATGGCCTTTGTACTTCAGTTTTATTGTTGCTTGTTAATCTAGTATGCAATCCTTGTTGTCTTGTGATAAGGTTCTTATTTAATTGACAATGAATGTAATATTCTCCCTATGTGGAGTTGTAACTTATAGTCTATATTTTATGTCTAGATCCAGTGTTGTGACTAATTAGGATGACGGTTGATGGTCCACCTTACAAACCGTATTTTTATTAGATTGATATCCAGTCAAACCCTTGTATTTTTTGTAATTATTATTTATTATAATAAAAAGTGTTTGCGGTTACTTTAAAAATTGGTTGGCTCTGCCAAAAAAAAAATCAACTAACTTTAAATATTAGAGAAAACAACTCTACTTAAAATTTAGGGGAATTTTACAATAAGGGCTTCCTTTAGTTAAACAATTAGTTTCTAGGACACGGGTTCCGATTAATTATTTTCCAGGACAAATTTCAGCACCCGCGTCCATTTCTATTTTCTACGCGATTTTCTTCTCTTTCTCCTCCACAAAATAGTCTGTGCTGCTTTCTTCTATTTCTGATGATCGTCTCTTATTTCGTCAATCCCTAAGTCGATTTGTTAATCCCTAAAACCCTAAATCCCTAAAACCTAAGCTGATTCATAACTACAAAATACCCTAAATCCCTAAGTCAATTTTGTCAAACAAATCAATCTTCACAAAAAAGTCGATATGCTCAAATACATTCAATGAACGATTTGTGGAAGCAACAAGTAAGCACTCTTTCCAATTTAAAGTATTTTATTTGATTAAATGCGACTATTTTTTACTGTGATAGCCCGTAACTTCCCCGGTAAGGAAAGCCCGGATTACCTTGAGAACAAGACAAAATAGAACGCAAATAGAAGAACATTTCATTGTTCATTACAACAATTCCATCAGATACAAGAATATACAGAGTATGAATACTATTACACATTCGATAAATATCAGAGATTACAATAAGCTACATAGTAGCGGAAAAATAATACAAAACACAACTGAAAGTAATACACGGATACAGAGCTTTCCGAGCATCGTTCCTGCTGTAAATCAGAATCCTGTGAATATAAATCTGCAAAACCAAAACTAATAGCTGCCCGTGTGGAAAATAAGGGCACCCAGAGTTTAGGTTAAAACAATAAACTCTAGGTCAGTCATGTGACTGGTGTGAGAACTAAAACAGTTATTTAAAATTTTACTTTAAAAAGAGAGTAATTCAAGGGACCACGCCATATAACACGGAACGGGTTTCCTCCCAAGAATACCAGTGCATAGAATAAACAACGCAATGATTTTTTGAAAAATGATGCTATTATAAGACCCAGGTCCCATCACACAATGCAACGCAAGCCGGAGGATAGGGTTTTCCCTTATAATAGCCAAACACGCTTGGTACGTTTAAAACAAATCATTTGACACTATAATAAGTGTATAGTGTCAAAACAATTTCAATCATAAATATAAATCATAGACGGCATAAGCGCCCCATCCCACTATGTCGCCATACTAGGCTCTACAAATAAAACCGAAATACACGTATTGGAAATTGGATTTCCGTCATGAGTCGAGGCAAGGGGAAAGCTCCTCTCCGCTTCGAGACACTCTAGCAAATGCCTCAGGACTACACACTCTGGGTAACCCTTGGATGCTTCAGGGCCAGTCCACACTTACGTTAGTGGATTAGTATTCCTGAACACACGTTTCCCGGTCCTTACAGACCTAATCGAGGCGCCCCATCCAACAACCACATAGGTGAAAAGTATATAAATGTCAGGGCTGGTAAGTCACTGACACCACCAAAGCTAGAAAGAAACGTCGTGCTCTCCCTGCAGTCCTTATTCCGTTTTTAACTCATACCGAGGTGTGAGGCTCGCGAATTCACGTTTTACACAAAGCTACTCCACAACGGCCGTGCTTTGATCATCAACCACAAGACTTTGCTTTTCAACAGAAGCCTTGATCAATTGCCACTTAGGCGTGCCACACAGGCAATTCATGCCATGCGACTGATGTCCATCGATATTCAACCTTTGAGCTCGTACTTCTCAGAGAAAGGTGTTAAGCAAGAGAATAAATTCTCCGCCGCCAAACAGATGTATATTTAATGGAGATCAATCAACACAGAATAAAATCCAATGTCAGACACACAGTCCATTTACAAGTTCGTTCTGGGTCTGAACGAAACCGGAGGCACTTTCCTCGCATATCCATCGATCTCCAAGTACGTTTGGACAACCACCAAATGATTCTCTCATCTTGGGTGTACATCCAAATCAAGATCATCAGTAATCACCCAAACGATGTGAAGACTTCCGGTCTTCAACCACCGTCTTCATCTTCGACTTATCGTCGAATCAGTTATTCATAATGGGTATAAACCCGTCCTTTCTGAATAACCCGCGTATATATTAAACAAATGTTACACAAACACAACAAACGCCTCATTACAATTCATTAGTCACTAACCGTAAATCATTAAGAGAGCAATTTCCTAAATATTAACCCCGAAGGCCGAAACCAACATCAGATCAATACCCAGGAAACCATTCTTCTTAACTAACCTACAACTAGTTTCTAGATTTCAATTCTTAGGGAAAGGTCCCAAAAAATTTATCAAAGATAAATTCCTTAAAATTTATTCTTTAATCTTCCATTGGATGTCATATCAAACCAAATTATGGTTTTCCAAACTAGTCGAGATTAGCGAACCACACCGAAGTAATTATTTTATTTTATTTCCCAATCCCAACCTATTCGTCCCATGGAGCAAAACTATTATTACCCCATAACTAACACCACGGTGTTATCGGTAAATTTAATTACCATTTCACGTTCAAATCTAATTAAAGATTTAACTATCGCTTGGAGCAAAACTGGCGATACTCCATTCTCGATCCTTTTCTAGATTTGATAATTTATATCATCAATCCACATTTCAATCTAATCAAAGATTCATTAAAACTCCTTTTACTGGGTTAAAGAATTAATGTCGTTTAAAACACCATTCACGATAAACCCAAATCACATTCTATTTATTATCGGGTTAAAGAACAAGTGTTATTTAAAACACCCTTCACGATAAACCCACAAATCAATTCTATTTAAAACCCATTTCAAATCCAATTTATTTATTTAAAAATAAATGGGTTTTAATTTTAGTTCAAAACTAGTTCATTTCGATAAAAATCTATTTTTTTCTTTACAAATGTGAGATTTTTCATCCTAGTTCTTCACAAATCATTTCTTATGATTTTACACAAATTAACACTATTTTTAATAATTTTATCGAGGCCCGTACAGTCGATTTCCAACAATGGCCATCGAACTGCACTTACAACGACATTTTGCAAATTTGTTTTGGACGTATCTCCAAATCCAACCGTTAGATTTTAAATTTCTAATATTCGTTAGAAAACTCTTTTCGATACGAACCCAACGGTTCCAGTTTTAGGCGAATCCGACCGTCGGATCTCCCGTAATGTCCGTTCGAAGTCAATGGTCGAAATTTACGTACTACCGCGGCGCGATGCGTTCTATTCAGGCCATTATATAATATATATAATATATATTTCATCGATTTCTATTTAAAACTAATTTTATAAATAGTTTTAAATTCGTTTCAAAAACAATTTCAACTTCCATTTCCAATTCAAATCAAAATTGATTTTTTTTATAAATTCGTTTTACCTTCATTTCTATTTGTTTTCAATTCAAATCGATTTCAATTCTATTTCAATTCGTTTTCAATTGAATTCTATTCAATTCGTTTTCTTTTCAATCCAATTCGAATTCGTTTTCTTTTCAATTCATTTCGAATTCATTTTCTTTTCAATTCAATTCAAATTCGTTTTCTTTTCAATTCAATTCAAATTCGTTTTCTTTTCAATTCAATTCAAATTCATTTTCTTTTCAATTTAATTCTAATTCGTTTTCTTTTCAATTCATTTCGAATTCGTTTTCTTTCCAATTCAATTCAAATTCATTTTCTTTTCAATTCAATTCAAATTCGTTTTCTTTTCAATTCAATTCAAATTCGGTTTCTTTTCAATTCAATTCAAATTCGTTTTCTTTTCAATTCAATTCAAATTCGATTTCTTTTCAATTCAATATAAAAACGAATATAATCGATATAAATATCGTTCGCGTCAAAATAGCGCATCTCTAATCAACACGGCTTTATATATTTCAATAATTCCGTTATTCTATTCAACAAATGAATATTTATTCTAATCAATACGTGAATCTATATTTTTTTCAACACATGACTAATCTCAACGAATGAGTACTGTCCACGTGTGACTATTTTTGTTATTCAATATATTTTATAAAATTATGATATCTATCGTTTGATTTCAAATCAGACTCCAACCGTAAATTAGTAAGAGAACGATTCCCTGAATATTAACCCCGAAGGCCGAAACCAACATCAGATCAATATCCAGGAGACCACTCATCTTATCTATTTTCCAGTTAGTTTCTAATTTTATATATGATAAAGATGTAAATTTTATCGTTAAAATATTTCGTTCAACACATGACTAATCTCAACGGATGAGTACTGTCAACACATGAACCTTTATTTTGTAATATTCTTTATTTTCCAATTGGAACGAGGCCCAATCAATCACCATATAAAGTTAATTATATGGATTCCATACAACACATGTATATAATAACAACGATAAATAATCAACCATCATCCAAAGTGCACTACACCGTATAAGCATCAAATATAGATATCTAAGGCTTATAACAGCCTGCCAATCAATCGGTCGACATACAACTAATTATTGGGATTAGTGTATGTCATATATTATCCCAATATCCGTGTGGGGTTTCAAATCCAAAAACACATATTTTTATTTGTGCAGTTGGGCGATGTGTAAAATTTATCGTCCCAATCAATGTCCTTCAAATAGGTGTACATAAACAAACCGTCTGGTTTGTAAATGAATATTTATTTATTCACATTCGCGTTAAAAATTATATTTTTAACAACCAAATTATTTTATTCAACCTATGAATATTCTATTCGGTTCATTTATTAAATAAAATGATATCTTTATTTTTCTAACTTATTTTAGAAAATTTCGGCGGCATAACGGCACGATACTAGAAACGGGATGAGGCCTAGCCTTATCCCCGGTCTAATAATGGCTCACGCCATACACATGTCAATCAAATCCATTCCATTTCACCAAACAATCAAATTCAAATCAAATAATCTAACCAACTACACAACCAAATAAACAAGTCCATGGTCTGTGGACGATGGTGTCGGGTGCTACCGAACACCATCTGCATCCTAGTATAAATTTATATAACTAGAACAGAAAAGTTAAAGTGAGAAGTTCTCACCAATAGCTATCCCAACTCCATGACACTTTATTTGTAGAAATCTTCGTCGTTCTCTCTTTTTGTCACTTTCGTCACCCGTGGCCACTATATATATAAAAATCACATTTTTATATTGTTGCTATGTATATAAAAATCATATTTTTATAATCACTCCATATGGATAAAAATTCTATTTTTACATCGCTACTATATAGATAAAATTTATATTTTTACATCGATACTATATAGATACAAATTCTATTTTTACATCGATGTTCATATAATAAAGATTATATTTTTATCACGCTACTATCTATATAAAAATTATATTTTTATATCGCTCTTTATCCAATAAAGATTATATTTTTATACCGCTTCTTCCTATATAAAAAATGTTGGCTAGCTTTTTGACCAAGCCATCCAGGTTCATTCGTAAGAAGAAAGTATGAAACTGCGTTCCCTAAGAGCATGAAGGATCGGATCGCCCCTCATCGAATCGCACGATCGGATCGCCCCTCACCAGATCGCACGATCGGATCGCCCCTCATTGGATCGCACGATCGGATCGGCCCTCATGGGATAGCACGATCGAATCGCTCCCACTTCATCAGCGAAACGACACCTCTATGCGATTCGATCCGTATATGTATTATTGCCCAGAATAGACTGATCTGATTCCTTGATGCATGGCGGAGCCTCTGACCCGTTCAAACACGAGCTAGTCTTCAGCGATCCGAGATGTACGGATCCAGCGACACGTGTCCCAAACCGTCGTTCTGACCGATTCTCCCCATCTGCACGATCCGATTTTCAAGGGGATCACGACACCTGTCCACAACGGCTAATTTGACTATTTCTTCAACGGTGGCGATGCGATCCGATGTTCTCGGGATTCGTGCCACGTGTTACCACGACCCGCCTGACAAAATCCGCTATAAATAGCCCGGAGCTTGGCATTTTTTGGGAGCTTTTTGGCAATATTGAGTACTGAATCCGTCATTATTGTCAGATTACTAGAGTATTGAGAGAGATCATTGATTGTATTAGCTTTCAAAGCATAATCAATAATATATAAAGTGGACGTAGGCTCGTTAACGCCGAACCACTATAAATTCTGTGTGTTATTTTCTTTTTCCTCATTCTTCAGTTGAAACTCTATAAGATTCAGAACAATTTGGGTGTTAGGTCCAAATTTTGATCTAACATTTTGGTGCTTTCACTGAGAAAACAGTCCTAAAGTTTCACTATTCAGTTCTTTGAAGATTCCAGCGATTCAGATATCATGGCTGGAAAAAGATCTAAGGAAGCACGAGCTTCACAAACCAATGAAACAATTGAAGAAAGTGTGCACGAGCTAGGAAATGAGGAAACTCTGGATCGCGGAGCGCAGGGGGCGAACCGATCCGATGAAGACATCACGCTCCGAGTCGACGAGAACGAGGCGATCCGGACTGCTGAAGGGGTTGTTACTCGATCCCGAGGTAACGTCTCGAATCCTCCGCGCACCGCGACCGCAAATCGATCTCAGGGGGGCGTTGCGAGCCGCCATCCTCGAACCACAGCGATTCGAATTGATGATCAGACTACAACTCGACCTCAAAAGGTGCCTATGGCTCACTCCTACCGTCCTGGCCCCTCCGCTCGACCTGGCTCAAGCTCATTGCGCATAAGAGAAGGTGATGATGACCAATATGATCCTGCTGCTCCCGTCACTGAGGGGGATCTCTCTCGCTTCTCCGAAATGTGGGAGAGATTGTTTGATGAATTGGCTGCCCAAAGGCAGGAAAGCTCCGTCCTGCGACAAAATTTGACTACTATGGATAGAAGGCTTGATGAACTCGCAAGGAAAAGAATGCCACCGGTTCGTCCACTCACTCCAGGATATTCTTCTTCGTCAGAGGAATCGCCGAGACCTCCGCGGCGACCATATGAGAGAGCCGAAAGTATAGAGCAGCTTCGGTTCGGAACCCTGCCATCACAGGAAGAAGAAGCACTGGAGGCGGGGCCCTCAAATCGTAATGAGAACGATCAAGCTGCAACTCCCAGGGCTCGAGATGTGGACAGTCCTGTACATAACAGACTACCTCAGCCCCGTCGTCGCGCACATCCTCATGGTTACAGGGGGCAACGAAGCCCTATCCGAGCCCCGGATTTTGTGACTGCTCCCAGAAGAGAGATTAGAGAACCCCGCCGAGCCAGGGGCACTGACCCTGAACCTCCGCTGACCAGTGCAAATGTTGCAGCCATGATCCATCAGATTCTGGCAGATAGCCGTGGACAACGGAATGAAGATTGGGGAATCGACCGCAGTCACACTCCTTTCACTGATGATATTTTGGATGCGACTTTCCTAAGGCGTTTCAAAATGCCATAGATGAACCGATACGCGGGTAGGTCTGGTCCCGTCCAGCATCTGATGAGATATTCTTGGTCGATGACCGCTGCTGCAGCTTCTGACGCTGTCAAGTGTAAAGCGCTTCCCATATTCTTGGAGGATGTAGCACTGCTATGGTTTACTCGCTTGCCAGCAAGATCGATTTCTAGCTTCAGGGAGTTGAGTGAGAAGTTCGTAGAACAATTCCGTATCTACGCACAAAAAATAAAGAGTGTGATTGACTTGTTCCTTGTCAAGCAGCGACCAGGCGAGAGTTTGAGGGTGTACCTAGACCGTTTCAATTTGGCCGCTACTGAAGTTAAAGATCCCCATGAACCAACCGTTGTCGCAGCATTGATTGATGGAGTAGATAAAGACACTGAATTCGGGAGATACCTGGCAGGCAAGCCACCCCATACTAGAGAATTATTCTACGAGAAGGCTTACGTACACTTACGACGGGAAGAAGTATATGCTAACCGAAAGGCAAAAGCGGCCGATAAGGAGGAAATCCAGAGCAATGTCGCCATTAAGCAAACAGGAGACAACTCGGGGAAGGTCGAAGTAAATGTTGGAAATCGGAATCAGGGTGGTCGTCAGTCAGGGAACAACGATAATAATGGTAACGGCAACAACCGGAAGAGGAACCGAGGGAACGATTCCCAGAGAAGGACTCGTCCCAGGGCCTTTGAAAGTTATACACCAATAAATGATACTCTGGAAAATATCTTCATGGATGCGTATGAAGTCCTCCAGAATAAGAGGCCACCTCCCAAAGAGTCGACGGAGGAAGAACGTGAAACGGGGAAGTTTTGTCTCTTTCATCAGATTCATGGCCATTCGACAAGTGAATGTCGTCACCTAAGAGATGTAGTCGAGAGGCTTCTTCGAGAAGGAAAATTAGATGAATACAGAGTGATGCCCAGAGATAGGGGGCAAGCAGTGCAGGCCCCAAATCAGAACCAGAATCAACTTGCTGCTAGGCCAACTGCCCAGCAAAAGGGAAAGAATATCGTTATCAATACCGTAATCGGAGGACTTTATCTCGCCGGGCATAGTTCCAAGGCATTGGATCAATACGTCAATGCAGCCAAACAACACCTCGAGGTAGGGGAGTGTAGCAACCCCGAGGACAACATCCCGGTGAAGCAACAAAAGATGATGACCGACGATGTCGTTTTCCGAGAACGAGAAAGCATTGGAGTCCATGCTCCGACTGAAGATCCATTTGTAATTACAGTACCTATTGGACCAGCCACTGTTCATAAGGTTTTAGTGGACAACGGGAGTTCCGTCAACATTCTTTTCAAAAGGACATTTGACCAGATGAACCTCGAAATAAAAGACTTGAAGCCCTGTCAAGGATGGATCCGTGGATTTAACGGAGCATCCACCGCTCCAATGGGTTATGTAGAGTTACCGGTTACGCTTGGGGAAGGAGAACGCCAGAGAGTGAGAATCCTTCCCTTCGTGGTTTTGGACGTTGAATCGCCCTACAATGCCTTCTTGGGTCGACCGGCCCTCGCAAAGTTTAGAGCCTGTATAGCCCCCTGGTGCTTGTTATTGAAATTCCCCACAGAAGTTGGCATTAGTATCGTCAGAGGAGATCAGGTTGCTGCGCGAGCATGTTATGTTGCCGAGCTAAAGTTACTTCGCAATGGAGGGGACATTGAAACTAAAGGCGCTTCTCCCCCTACGGGGGCGGAGACCTTATATCAACTAAAGAGGATAGTCGTTGGAGAGTCGCCTAGAGAGTTGCCCGAGGATATAGATCCCAGAGAAGATCAAGAACCCGGGGGCAGAATGGCGACTCCCAACGAGACAACTGTGGATGTACCGATCGATGACAGTGACCCGAAGAAGGTCCTTAAGATTGGATCCCAGTTAAATCCGAATCTCGCTAAAGAATTGACGGATTTCTTAAAAAACAACTTGGATGTATTTGCTTGGACCCACGCGGACATGTGTGGATATCCCCATCAATCATGAGCCATTCATTAAGCATCGACCCTAAACATCCGCCGGTAAAGCAAAAAAGGCGAATGTTGGGCCCGGAGAGGTCCGCTGCCTTGAAAGAAGAAGTTGGAAAGTTAAAGAGTAATGGATTTATCAGAGACTCGACCTACCTAGACTGGATTTCAAATCCAGTCCTGGTAAAGAAGGCCAACGGGAAGTGGCGAACGTGTATCGACTTCTCGGATTTGAACAAAGCCTGCCCAAAAGATAGTTTCCCGTTGCCCCGGATTGACCAGTTGGTGGACTCGACGGCGGGTCATGAACTTCTCTCATTCATGGATGCTTACTCAGGATATAACCAGATTCCGATGCATGTTCCAGATCAAGAACACACTAGTTTTATCACGGATCTGGGATTATATTGTTATGTAGTGATACCCTTTGGCTTGAAGAATGCGGGCGCTACATATCAGCGTTTAGTTAACAGAATGTTTTATAACCAGATCGGGAAAACAATGGAAGTATATGTTGACGATATGTTGGTTAAGTCCAAGCAATCCTCCCATCACACTACGGACTTGGCGGAGATGTTCAGCATCCTTCGAAAGTACGGAATGAAACTCAACCAAACCAAATGTTCATTCGGTGTTGCCTCCGGAAAATTCTTAGGATTCATCCTCAGTTCCCGTGGGATTGAAATTAATCCAGACCACATCGCGGCAATCAGAGACATTCAGGAACCCAGGCAAATTAAGGACGTGCAAAGCCTTGCAGGAAAAGTAGCCGCACTAAGCAGATTTATCTCCAGGGCTACGGATAAGTGCATCCCATTCTTCGAATTAATAAAGCGGGGAAAACGCCACTTCAAATGGACGCTCGACTGCGTAGAAGCGTTCCAGAACTTACTAAGGCACCTGGAGAAACCTCCGATATTATCTAAGCCAATGGATCAAGAGGACTTATTCGTGTATCTGACGGTGTCATCCCATGCGATTAGCTCAGCGTTGGTAAGAGAAGAAGATAAGGTCCAAAGACCTGTGTATTACGTGAGCAAAAAATTGACGGCAGCATAGCGTAATTATCCAAGGATAGAAAAGTTGGCGTATAGTTTACTGATCGCCTCTAGAAAGCTTCGACATTATTTTCAGGCACATCCTATTACCGTATACACCGATCATCCGCTCAAGTAAGTCCTACAGAGACCAGAGGCATCTAGAAGATTACTCAAATGGAATATTGAGTTAAGTCAATTTGATTTGAACTTTCAGCCCAGACGGTCAATTCGAGGGCAAGTGATAGCCGACTTCATAGTGGAGTTCACTGTCCCCGAGGAAGATATAGCAAACGAAGAAGTTGATCCTTCAAAGTTACTTCTCGATCCCAATGCCTGGGGATTGTATACTGATGGCGCTAGGAATAACGAAAGTTCCGGCGCTGGAATAGTGCTTGAAACTCCAGAGAAACGATTGATATCCTATGCTATCCGAATGGAGTTTCACGCCACTAACAACGATTCTGAATATGAAGCCCTGATAGCCGGATTAAGGATCGCAAAGGAATTAGAGGTCACAAAGCTGAACATCTTCTGTGACTCCAAGTTAGTTGTGAACCAAGTCACTGGAAAATTCCAAGCTAAAAGTGCAAGATTGATTTTATACTTAAAGAAAGTGAAAGTGTTGCTAAACGATTTTGATCACTATAGCATATCTCATATTCCGCGGTCAGAAAATCAGCAGGCGGATAAGTTGGCAAAGATGGCTAGTTCCGACGATCCTGAAGTGACCGGGCTAGCCCCCGTTGAAGTACTTCGGTCCCCTAGCATAGATCAAATGGAGATCGACCTAATACTAGAGACGGAACCAGAAAGGGAGTCCTGGATGACTCCTTTAAAGAATTTCCTGATGAATGGAGCGCTTCCGACCAAGAAAAGCGAGAGGCGCAAAGTAATTCATAAAGCCGCCCGATACGTTCTGCAAGGAGGAGCTCTTTACAGACAAGGGTTTTCAATGCCCCTCCTCCGGTGTATAGCTCACGATGACATCAAGCGTGTGCTGCAAGAGGTTCATGAAGGCGAATGCGGCGACCACACTGGAGGGCAAACTTTGGTAAAAAAGGTGTTGCGGCATGGTTATTTCTGGCCTACCATAAACAAGGATGCGGCAAGATACGCACGACGATGTGATGTGTGCCAGAGATTTTCAAAAATAACTAGAGCACCTTCTAATCAGTTAAAAACAATGATGACCCCATGGACTTTCGCTATGTGGGGAATTGATATCATCGGAAGTCTCCCCATAGCCAGGGGCGGAGCAAAGTTCGCTATTGTGGCCGTGGAATATTTCACCAAGTGGATCGAGGCTGAACCACTAACTACAATCACAACCAAGCGAGTAATCAACTTTATCGTGAGAAACATCATCTGTCGATTTGGGATTCCAAAGATTGTGATAACAGATAACGGAACTCAGTTCGATAGCGCTGAATTCAGAAATTTCTGCCAAAAATACCACATTGAGAATTGGTATACCTCTGTGTCGCACCCACAATTGAACGGACAAGTCGAAGCGGCGAATAAAGTAATTATGTCCATTCTGAAAAGAAGACTGAAGCGGGCCAGAGCCATGTGGGCTGACGAATTGCCCCTGGCATTATGGGCCTACAGGACAACATATAAATCTGCAACAGGACATACCCCCTTCTCCCTTGCTTTTGGAACGGAAGCGGTCATCCCGGTTGAGATAAAGGTACCTTCTCACCGGGTGACTTATTATGATCTGATGACCAATAATGAATTGCTCCTTGAGTCCCTGGATATGATCGAAGAAAAGAGGGATGAAGCAGACCTGCGTGCCTTGAGATGCAAACAACAGGTCGCTCGATATTACAACAAAAAGGTTCGAGCCTGAACCTGGGAACCCGGAGACTTGGTTCTGAAACGTGTCTTTCCACCCCCAACTCATATGGGAGCGAAGTGGGAAGGACCGTATTTCATTCTGAGCAAGCTTGATAATGGAACCTTCAAGCTGGCAACCGTAGATGGAAGGGAAATCCCCAGAGTGTGGAATGCCCAACATTTACGGCCATACTTAGCATGAAAGTTTCAAATCTATTCTTTTGCTTTGTTGAAAACCATGTATAAGGCGCGACTTGCCTAGAATAGTTTGATTCCTTGAAGCAAAAAATTATAAAGTGGACGTAGGTCATGATTCGACCGAACCACTATAAAAATATTGTGTGTCATTTACCTTTATTGCATCTTTATTTATGTGCCTGTTCATTTTTATGGAAATCGGTGTGAATAATGCAGGTACCCGAAGTCTGGTGCCAACCGTTCCTCCCGTAGACTGTTCGGAGGAACTCAAAGCCTAGGCAAATGCTCCAACTGCTTGTCCGGCTAGTTCTAATCCTCGGAGCTTGGATTAAAATATAAACCTAGGACGAGTTTAATGAGCATGCATGATTGCAGACCGCTTGATCCGTGACTCTAACTCTCCAGAGAGAGAAAGAGTATAAAAGCGTCTCCGATTGAGCGCTGAGAAAGAGCTCATTCCCCGCTGAAGGATCGGGGAGCGAATGAATTGCTGAGCTCGAACTCTAACTCTCCAGAGAGAGAGAGAGTATAAAAGCGTCTCCGATTGAGCGCTGAGAAAGAGCTCATTCCCCGCTGAAGGATCGGGGAGCGAA
The DNA here is from genome assembly GCA_030737875.1 of Allium sativum. Taxonomy (NCBI): domain Eukaryota; kingdom Viridiplantae; phylum Streptophyta; class Magnoliopsida; order Asparagales; family Amaryllidaceae; genus Allium; species Allium sativum. The sequence goes on along the minus strand of CM060909.1, from coordinate 572,768,937 downwards.
TGAATTGATGAGCTCGAACTCTAACTCTCCAGAGAGAGAGAGAGTATAAAAGCGTCTCCGATTGAGCGCTGAGAAAGAGCTCATTCCCCGCTGAAGGATCGGGGAGCGAATGAATTGCTGAGCTCAAACTCTAACTCTCCAGAGAGAGAGAGAGTATAAAAGCATCTCCGATTGAGCGCTGAGAAAGAGCTCCTTCCCTGCTGAAGGATCGGGGAGCGAATGAATTGCTGAGCTCGAACTCTAACTCATCGGAGAGAGAGAGAGAGTATAAAAGCGTCTCCGATTGAACGCTGAGAAAGAACTTCGTCCCTGCTAAAGGAACAGGGGCCGACTGAACTACTGTTATCCCATGAAATCTTCTAAGTCCCCCATATTCAGAAATAGGGGGCAACCTGCCGACAGTACTAACCAATCCTTAGTAAACCCCAGTCAGGCGCTATGATAACAACTGATTGGGGGCACTTATACTCGTATACATATACTGAACTTTGATACAGCAATGCAGCGCAAAAGTTTTCTTTATGTTGTTTGACTAATTTGTAATTATCATTAGATGGCCTATGACTAAACATGGAAAGTTTATTTGAATACAGGTATACAATGATGCAAAAAGAAATAAACTTCCTTTATATACTGTAAGCCAACAAAGACCTAGAAAACAAAAGTGAGGGCCAGTCTCACAATTACACTTCCTGGCCAGTGGAAAACCTAAAGACAAAATATGAAACCAGCAGTAGTATCCTATTTACGCTTCGACCTCTTCTCCTACTTTTGTCTCTCCAGCTTAGCCTTGTCAGCGTCAGATTGGTCTCCCTTCTTCCTCTTCCTTTTGTCTATAAGGGGAACATCCGATTCTTCAGAAGATTCTTTTTCCGCCTCCTTTCTCTTTCTTTTATCAGAAAGGGAAGCCGGGAAATCATCAGGATTCGCAAAATGAAGCTGTCTGCTGATAGATTTGGGCCGGACTTTCAAAATCATCCCAGTTTTAGGATCAAATTCTGCAATAGGGACTACGTCCAAAGGCTCTTATCCCACCTTCGTCAAGGCTATCTCCTTTTCCTGTCTAGCTTTTCTGCTGGCCAAAGTTTCATCCTCATCGTCGTCGGTCTCTTTGGGGCCGATAATATCTTCCTCTACATGGCACCCATCCATGTCTTTCAAGGCCTCGATGGTCTCCGCATCCTTGGGAACGTCAATACTAGGTGCTGGGATACTTTCCTCTGCTGTTGTGACCTCAGCCTGCTTTGATATATCAATACCGGCACCTGACGAGACAGCTTCCTTCTCCGCCTCATCTTCTTTTTCAGCACCCTCGCCGACGGGCTCGCCACCTGTATTATGAGGAACATGCGTTAATAGTTCAATTGGTTATTCTACCAGACGACGACAATTCACAATTGCTTTGACGAATTGTGGAGAAAAAAGGGAAATACCTTCTGCAGATCCTCCTTCTTGGGTAGCTGTAGGAGCCCCAACAACTACAGGAGTTAGACCCAAAGGGATTAGCGGATCATCAGGATGGTACTCCTCAACTCCGGAGGTTTTGGGCTCCACGGCTGAACTTGAACCTTCATCAACTTTGCTTTTACCCTTAGCCAGGGTTCTCTCCTTTTCCATCTCCGCTTGAATCAGACGACGACCCTCTGCCAGGTCCTCGGGCTCGTTGTCCCTCAAGATGCTCTTCATCAACTCATCCTCATCAATTTCTTCGACTCCCAACCTCTGCTTTTCACCCTCAACAATCGCATCCCATAAAATTGGCTAAAGTAACATGGTAATCCGGGATCCACGAAATGTTGCGGGTTTTGAGAACTTGGCCAAGGAAGTCGAAAATCATCTCTTCAAACCCCTCGATATCCTTTTCTCTCTCAAGGAGCTTGTTGTTTGAGGCAGTAGCCATCTCGATGGCACTATCAACATTCTGTTCGGCAAGAGCTACCCGTCTCTCCGCATCTGCGACTTGATCATTCAAAGTCAGCGTTTCCGCTTTTGCCAAAGCCAAACTTTCTTTCAAACTTGCTCTTTCTGCTTCCCAAGCAGCTCTCTCAGCTTCGAAATGGCCTTATGTTGTTTTCAATTCAATGTTTGCCATTTTGAGATCTTCAACCTCCTTCTTTAAGGCCATTTTCTCTTGGCTATTGGAGTCAAGTTCCGAATGAAAGCGTTTTTTAGCGTTCTCCAACTCGGTTTTATAATTCTCGACGTCTCTCCGCGCTAAAGCGAGCTGGGATTGAGCATCTTCCAGGTCCTTCTCCATCTTTGTCCTGGCCCTTTCATTGTTTCCAAGTTTCACCTTAAATCTGTGTGCTTCTATTTCAAGTGATCGGATGACTTCTGAAAGTTTAACTGCATGTTTTTTCATCATCTCATATTGCCTGATAACGTGACGAATGTGTCTGACGACTTCATAATCCCAGTTCTTAGGGACCGGTTCCAAGGCTGGAACAAAGGTCATCCTGTCAAAGAATATGTCTGGGAATTGTTCCCTCAGCTTTTCCAGCCTACCTTGAATCTCGGGACCATGAATGTAGTCCCGTGACCCGGGGGGAGCCCACTCTGGCTGGCTGGAAGGGACGACGTCACTCTTCTCCTTTTCAGACTCTTTGATCGGATCTTTGCTTCTATCTTTAGATTCATGATGCCTTTTTGACGACCTGCTATGGGAAGGTGCACTCTTTGGAGGAGTTAACTCTTCAGGAAGTTTCTTCCCCCTGCAGGAACTACCGGATAACTGGAAGGCTTGGCAGAGGTCGATTTTGGTGGAGACCGGGGTTGCGAGGAAGTCGGCTTGTGAGAAGGGCCGCGAGAACGCTCAGTACCCGGATGAAGACTGGGTGTGCCCTCACGCAGGGAACGATAAGAATAGGACCGCCTATGGGACATCTTTCCTGCAAAACAAAGAAAAGAGCATATTAAAACCTTGAATACGGACGATATAAGAGTGCGGGGTCAGATGGTGTGTGTGATTTGTGCATTCCATATAATTCCCCCTAACAGACCCGGGCCTGAAGACAGGCTCATCTGACTAGTTTCTTGTTCTCTAGTTGGAGCGATGGCCTCCACATAACCAGGGAAGAATGGCTCCCCTTCAAAGTCCCTCTCTGTATATACATCGTCAGGTAGAGGAATTTTGCTCAGCTCTTTGAATAGCTGTTCGTCTGTCAAGTCATCGGGAGCAGTGGATTCGATCGGAGTAGAAACTGGAATTTCCTTGGACTTGTCACCACGGGCCTCATCCTCTTTGTATATATTCAGATCCTCATCATCTTGGATGACTATCGGGGAAGGACTCTTGCGGAACTTAGTTGTTTCTATTGCTTGTGATGTTCCCTCTCCCTCCGTTGGGGGCACGTACTTATAGGGTTTGCCGCCAGCGCCAAGTCCAAATCTTACATCCAGAAGATGATGCTTATGAAGATTCTCATCAGTAATGCATTTTTTGATCCTTAGAAAGTCAGACCTGCTTTGAAGAAGAATGGATAATCGATTGTTGTATAACGGACCCTCCGTTTTCGGGAAGACATGATCTGTTTAAGACAAAGAAAAAGGAGGAAGAATGTTAATACTTCGACTTCTTGAGCAAGATATTCAGTTAAAAGCTTGAAGTTTACTTGATTTAAGCCATCTTCTTGAGAATCCGGCCTGTTTCTTTATGTAGAACCAATCAGACTTAGGATCCCCTATATTGCTATATCCATCATACAGAACTTTCCTATTCGCCACCGATTCAAAGAAAGAGAAGTTTGGGGTTGCTGAGGAACGATGCTTGAAAAGAAAGAAGAATGTTAAATCTCTGAATGTGAGTTCGGTGCGTAGGATCTCTGCATATGCAATATACAAGGTGTATAGAGATGCGTAGGCATTGGGATGAAGCTGCATCGGAGCGATACCCAGTCGTTTTAGAGTCTCGACGGCGATTGAAGGAAACGGGGGAATAGCTCCAACTAAGCACATGGTTCGACGGATTGCCATATACCCTTCCGGAGCTAAGTGGGGTCTATCTTCACTATCGGGTGTCAGGACATCATCCCAAGGAATCCCATGTCTCAAGCAGATTCTTTTAAGCTTTATATCATCGAGCTTAGATGCTAAAGAATCAGAAAATTTATCTATTCCGAGCGCACCAGGAATCTCGTCGGGAGCTCGCCTGTCTATCTCAGATTCTTCACTAGATGAAGCACTTTCAGACGGATTTGATTCCGTTGCCTCGTATTCAGAGCCAGAACCTTCACCTCCTGGGTTAATTGGAGGGACCTCAGGGTTGTATTGCTCAGGAATCTCGGACTCCGTTTCTGTAGCGGATCTTGAAGAAGATTGATTATCCGACATTACTGCTAGGCGAGAAAACATGAAAAGTGAGATTAAAGCTACCCGTCCCCCGTGTGTGCAAGTGCCGGTGTGTGTGCTTGTGCATGCATTAAAGATAAAGCATAAAAGCTATCAAGATTATCAAGGTATTAGTTGTCATATGTAGTTAGAATTATGTGGTCATTTAGTCCAGAAATTCCAAATCAAGGCCCTAGCCTAACTGTTCAGAGTTTTATGGTACAAGGCATCGTCTAAGGTTCAAAAATTAGTTTGGATCGTGAACTACAAGTCGGACCGCGATGTGTATGACAGATCGCCCTCCTTCGGATCGCAGGGTAGAGGGATCGCCCTCCTTTGGATCGCAGGGCAGAGGGATCGCCCTCCTTCGGATCGCAGGTAGAGGGATCGCCCTCCTTTGGATCGCAGGGCAGAGGGATCGTCCTCCTTCGGATCGCAGGGTAGAGGGATCGCCCTCCTTTGTATCGCAGGGCAGAGGGGTCGCCCCCCTCACGAATCGTGAAGTTGAGTAATTGGGGTCTTTGCTGGATCGTTGCAGTCCCCCACGAAGCGCGCCACTGCCGCCGCCACGACCCTCCGACTCGCCACTGGCCTTCATCTTCTTCCTTTCCTCTCCTTGCCCACGATCCGAACCGGCCTTCTTCTTCTCCTTCCTCCTCCGTTTTCCTCCTCTCCTTCTCGTTTCCGAACTCCAACCTCTGAACCTATCAGCCATGGCGCTTCGCTGGTTCCCCCAAGAATCACAATTTCCCATCGTTTCCTCCCTCAAACCAGTCGAAAAACTTATAAAATGGAGAGCGATATGGCATAAGGATGCTTTCGATGGATTACCTTTATAAAAGTTGGGAGAACAGTCAGATTTTTGGAGGTTTGAAAACTCAGGTGTTTCCTCAGTGACGAAGGCGATACGATACGAAAGAAAGGAGAAGGAAGAAAGTGAAGAGGAGAGTCGGCTTATATAGGCAAAAGGGAGATCGTTTGTCTCCCCTTTTTTGTTTTATTCGATCTGTGAAAATAGGCGGGCCGCGAACCAAAAGCCCACCACGTCTCGGAGAGAAGCCCATTTCGTTTCGTCCCGTAAAGAGGCTCAAGCGCTCACCAAAGAACGAGATGATTGGCTCGAATGGCTTGCTAAAGGACTGCGACTCGAGTATGCGATACGAATCGATAAATCACCAACAGATTCAGTGACGAAGACTCTAAAAAGTCCCAGAAAAGGAATCATTCACTGATTGGCGACTCGTTGTGAAAAGACAATCCTAAAGTATTCGAAGCATGTTCCATCATCAATAAAACATACTTCGAGGGGGCAAAATGTTGGCTAGCTTTTTGAACAAGCCATCCAGGTTCATTCGTGAGAAGAAAGTATGAAACTGCGTTCCCTAAGAGCATGAAGGATCGGATCGCCCCTCATCGAATCGTACGATCGGATCGCCCCCACTGGATCGCACGATCGGATCGCCCCTCATGGGATCGCACGATCGGATCGCTCCCACTTCACCAGGGAAACGACACATCTATGCGATTCGATCTGTATATGTATTATTGCCCAGAATAGACCGATCCGATTCCTTGATGCATGGCGGAGCCTCTGACCCGTTCAAACACGAGCTAGTCTTCAGCGATCCGAGACGTACGGATCCAGCGACACGTGTCCCAAACCGTCGTTCTGACCGATTCTCCCCATCTGCACGATCCGATTTTCAAGGGGATCGCGACACCTGTCCACAACGGCTAATTTGACTATTTCTTCAACGGTGGCGATGCGATCCGATGTTCTCGGGATTCGTGCCACGTGTTACCACGACCCTCCTGACAAAATCCGCTATAAATAGCCCGGAGCTTGGCATTTTTTGGGAGCTTTTTGGCAATATTGAGTACTGAATCCGCCATTATTGTCAGATTACTAGAGTATTGAGAGAGATCATTGATTGTATTAGCTTTCAAAGCATAATCAATAATATATAAAGTGGACGTAGGCTCGTTAACGCCGAACCACTATAAATTCTGGGTGTTATTTTCTTTTTCCTCATTCTTCAGTTGAAACTCTATAAGATTCAGAACAATTTGGGTGTTAGGTCCAAATTTTGATCTAACATTATATTTTTAACCTTTCTATAATATAAAAATTATATTTTTAACCTTTCTACAATATAAAAATTATATTTTTAACCTTTCTATAATATAATTATACTTTTACTCGCTACATATATAAAAACCTCATTTTTATATTCTCTACTTTATAAAAATCGTATCTTTATTTATAAAAATCTAACTTTTATGTATCCCAAAAATCTAATCATTTCTATACTAAAAATCAAAGGAGAATAAGCAACTTACATTAAAATAGGGAAGGGGAGGGGGTGTTCCCTATCGAAGGGGTGCTCGAGGGGCTGAAAGGAGGAAGAAGGAGAAGCAGCGGCGACAGCAACAGGAGGAGGGGGCGCGGTGCTGACTGGGCGAGGTGGGTGGCTCGTCGTTAGTGGGCTAGGGTTGAGGGGGGGTTACGGCGGTTTTTCAGAGGGCGGAGGCGTTCGAACTACTGGAGGAGGGGAGGGTGGGTCCCGCAAGGCGGAGGAGAGAGCGGGAGCCGGGGGGTAAGGGGGTTACAGCGGTTTTTCAGAGGGGGGGGGGAGGCGTTCGAACTACTGGAGGAGGGGAGGGTGGGTCCCGCGAGGCGGAGGAGAGAGCGGGAGGCCGGGGGGGGGGGGAGGAGCGCCAGTTCGGCGACGAGCGTTGGGGGGGGGAAGAAGCGGATCGAGGCAGCAACGTTTTTTTTCCTTTTTTTTCTATCTGAGAAGTGTCGGTGAAGAAAAGGATAGAGAGGGGGGGTATATGAAAAAGGTTGTTAATATTTAATTTTATTTTCTCCTTGTAGTTGACTTTTGTCCCGAACCCCGAATCGAACCCAACGACTGCCACCCCTAGCTATTTACCCCCATTCCGAACATAATGGGATATGTATCGTAGGTCAATTTGACTGTTTGAATCAGTTTCCGTTGAATTTAAAATATAAATCTTTATATATTTAATTTAAACGCACATTTCAATTTACCGGGGTCACATACTAACTCGAAAAATTCCAAAAAAATATTTTCTAGCTTCGTATTGACGATATGGTCCTTACAAAACTAGTTTCGTCGAATTCTGAGACCGTTTGAAAAATGGCCATTTTCCAGTCGATTAAAATCAACTGAAATTGGTCAAACGCGATTTCCTTTGCCACGCTCACATATTGATTCGAAAAATTATGAAATTTGGAATCTAGCAATAACTTGACATCACGGATCCAACAAAAGAAGTTTCGTCGAAATCCGAGGTCGTTTGCAAAATGGCTATTTTTAAGGGCCCGAATTCCATAGCGACTATTCTGAATTTTCAACTGGACGTATCTTTTGATTCCCGCTATGAAATTTCGATTTTTCGGATTCGTTGGAAAGATATTCTCAAATAGATCCTATTATTTTTGGTTTCGTTAAAATCCGGTTTATTTTGCACCCGGTACATTCATTTGAAGTTTGAAATCGAATCATCGAACTACCGTGCCATTTTCAATTCCTTTTATAATTAAAATAAAATATTTATATTCTAACGACGACGTATATAAATATATACGTTCGAATTCTATTCAAAATAAATTTCTCGTTGAATTATTTAAAATAATTCATTTTAAATATTCAAAATTCGTTAAAATTGCCAAAATAAAAATTTTAAATTAGCTCGCATTTCCAGGTTGTTACATTTTCCCTCCTGTAGACCATTCCAATCCTATTGTTAATGTTGGGATTGTCATTTACTTTTTGTTGGGTCTGTCTATTACTGTTTTTTTTAAAAAAATCAGAATATATATATCATGTTAATTGTTAATAATGGATTTTACTATTATGCTTCTGCAGAAGCAAATTGATTTTCTTTCTAATTTAAATTTATTTTATAAAACATATAGCTAATTTAACACCATAGTTACAAAAGATAAAAGCATATATGTTTTTATAAAAACAAAATAAATACATAATAAACTCTATATGAATTCTTCTATTAATAGTTAAATATGAAAGATAAAAGTCTGACATATGATAAAATGATTAAAAAAGATAAGACCTGATATCTTTTTAATGAACTTTACAGAAAAGTTATATGTTTGCACATCAATAAGATTAACAATATGCTAAGCTGTTTGTTATTCATTTAATAGGAAAAGATCCAGAAACACTTATTTAAACTAGTTACAATTGTTAAACTCGTTTGCACAGCAATAAGTGTGATGTTTGTTTTTGTCATATAATTATAAAATTAATAATATGATTATAAGTTCAGTTATATATTAAGCTGTTTGTTTTTGTCATATGTTTATGCGGCAAACGGGTTTTTGCAAAATCACTTATTCGTGCATAGATGTTTTTATATCTAACATCTTCAATGTAGATGCACTAGTTACAAACTAGGTACAAATGTTTAATATACAACCATGCTCCTTCTTATTGTAAGATACCCTCAAACATTTCACAATGTTTTTAATGTTGTATGTATATTTGATCCAAAACAAATGCCATAAAAGATTTAATGTTCTTTAATTTGATGTACCAGATATTACTATATACATGAGTTAAAAAAGATAAATACATTTATCTTTTAAGTTAAAGAATTAAATAACATATTACATCGTACTTACATATCATATTTACTACTACATGTTAAACATATTTATCATTTTTCTCGTGATTTGAAGTTCTTACATAAGGTATACAAATGATTTTAAACAACATATAGAAAAGATAAAAGCATATATGTTTTAGAAGTTGAAATATAATTCTTTGTATTGTATGCATGAATCATGTTTCATATCTTTGCAATTTGAACTTTTCCTGCGTAGACTACACATTCAAGTAACAAAAATAAAAGAAAAGGAAAAAAAGGATGAATTGCCTCTAGAATTTTTTTTACATGGTGTTACAGTTTCTGATAAATGATAAATGTAGTTATCTTTTTCCAAACTGCTATGTAGCCTATGTTATGTTTTCATTTTGTTGGTGTTTCTTGTTATATATTTACACTTATCTTCAATGTTAGATGCTTGTCAGTTTAGACTTACATGAATTTTACATTCGAAATAATAACAGAGTCAATTAGAATCCAATGCCTAAAATCTTTTTCTAATCTACAAATCAAATGTCTTACTTTAAATCATACTAGAAAAAGATAAATGCATCTAACTTTTTATGGAAACATTTTATGTTTCTTACTTCTACTTACTTATATAAGCAGATAGATTGTTTTATGATTTCATGTTTTTAAATTTTTATTTGTTTCATTATGTTATACATTATTACTTACATATAATTATACATGTTATTTTTGATACAACATAAAAATTGGAAACACGAAGATCCTCTAGATTGTTTACAGAACATCCACTATGCATTTTCTTCAATGAAGGAGGACATCAATGCATAAATTTCAAATTTATATCAAGTCCATAATGTGAAGAGCATAGCGAAGAAGAATTCTATCAATAACTCCAGTGGTAATTTAATTTTTTCTCTACTTCATTTTCATAATTATAATACGTATGTTTTTATTATAATACATTTCAATCATAACAATTTTCCATCAAAAAATATTTATATCTTTGTTTTTATAAAAAGATAAATATATTTATCTTATTCAAAAACTATCAGCAGGGTATAAATAAAAAATTTAAAAACATTATTAGCTGTATATCACACCTTAATTAATAATGAATTATATAAAAAATACTACATGAAAGATACATTTTTAACCCATTATTCAAAAGGGATAAATCATTTTTTAAATGTTTAGTACAATATACGAAACATTTTTTTAAAAATTCTAGAAGGAAATCAATTTTTAAATGTTCAGTACAATATCTTATTTTATTTTTAAATTCTTTGAAGATCATTGTAACGTACTGCATTTTTGGTGCTCATATATTTGATATATTTTATTATTTTAAATATCAATTTAAAATTTTAATGAATTTATAATATATAATTCGATTATATATTGAAGGCTGAACGTTAAAATTGTATTTCATTATAAAACTAACTTGTAAACATCGCGATATTTCATAATTTACGGTTTGAAATTTCATATATATATATATCAGTACGAACATAAAAATCTCAACGACAGTCGGCAATGAAACTAAATAACCAAAAGAAATAGAACGTTCAAACCAATGCGTTGCTTACCTTATGATGAGGCCCGTGCTTCGCACACGGGAAATTGTTCGATATATTATATTGGCCTTAAAAATGTTTTCTTTTCAAACGACCTCCGTATTCGATGAAACAAGTTTTATTGGAATACGTATAATTAATTATTGCTAAATTTACAGTTTGGAGCCAATCAGAGTTGTTTTATATATGCATGCAATTTAAGAGTGAACCGATAAATTTAAAATAATGCCATTGTGCAAACAATGTCGGTTTTCAACAAATACATTTGCGACCAGAATACCAAGACATATAAGTGTGTCCATTTTTGTAGTGTTTGGACTTTGTGTGCGATAGTATGAATTTAAAAGTCGGTAGTAAATAGCGATAATATGAACTAACCGTATAAAACAAATAAAAATGTATATATAATATCATTACTTCAGTATGACAAAAATAGATGCTACGTACCATTATGTGGACACCCTAAACCAAACCTGTTCTATACTATATGTTTCCTTAAGTTCCAAATATTTATTTTCTTTTCAAGTACCTACCCCTGCTCTATGACGTGTACGCAAGACTGATGGAAGTGGAAAACACACTGAAGCGACCCTGAATATGTAATCCTACACCATTCCTTAACTCGTAAGCAATAAGCTATCCTAAGCTACCCTATGTAATTTCCTTTCAACGAGCTTCTGCATTGAATTTTCGTATTAATCAGCTACCTAAGACAACACAAGGCAACTATCTGCATATATATACATCTTGTCTGTTTTTCCATCAACCTACCCCGTATATGACCTCTACGGTAAGCACCAGCCTTGCATGTGGTTCTGAGCATAAACTCCGAAAGTAACAAAAGACTTTGCCACCATCACATCTCAATCCGTTATGTGCGTTTTTTTAGCAACTACGGATACCAGTACCCCGTACCGTATATGCCAACAAATCTAAGCACAAGTAAACGCCTATTTTCCTTCCTCTAAGTCTGAAAGAAAATTAGTTGAAAGACATTGAAAACTCAACACAGCTTCGTATGTTCAAATCAAACTGTCAACGTTTCATGTAATTGTAACAACCCGGAAAATCAGAACCAATTTAAAATTTTTAATTTGTCTATTTTAGTGAATTTTGAATATTTAAAATAAATTATTTTAAATAATAACGACGAAAAGTCTATTTGAATCGATGTTTGAAAACAAATATATTTATTTTAATTATAAACAAGGCCTGAAATGGCGTGACAACTTCAAAAATTTGAATTCGAACTTTGATTGACTGTACCAGGTGCAAAATAAAACGGATTTTAGTGAAACCAAAAATATTTAAATCTATTTATGAAGATATTTCCAACGAATCCGAAAAATTGAAATTTCATAGCGGGGATAAAAAGTTATGCCCAGATGAAAATTCAGAATAGTCGTTGTGGAATTCTGGCCCTTGAAAATGGACATTTTGCAAACGGTCTCCGTTTTCGACGAAACCACTTTTGTTGGATCCGGGATGTCAAGTTATTGCTAGATTCCAAAATTCATAATTTTCTGAATCAATATGTGAGCGTGGCGAAGTAAAACGTGTTTTGACAGTTTTAGTCGATTTGAATCGACCAGAAAATAGCCATTTTTCAAAAAGTCTCCAAATTTGATGAAATTAGTTTTATTAGAACCGTATCATCAATACGAAGCTAGAAAATATTTTTCGGGAATTTTTAGAGTCTGTAATGACCCGAAAACCCGGTCCAATTTGAGCTGACCAAAAACACAAGTCCAACCCCAAATTAAACTGAAAATCAGGAAATTAATATAAAGAAAACAGAGGGTAAGGAAAGATAAGATAGAAACTCAGAATAGAAGAAGAAGAAGAACACAATATCAGAGTAACACGAATCTCACAGTGAAACGAATAACATATAATATATAACATAACTTTGAAATATAACTTTGTACTTGAATATACATCATTATCAAAGTACAACACTTACAACACAGCAGAAATAACTATAGCTATATGATCCTGAAGCCTCCTGCTTCAGCTCTTCCAGTATATCTGTAAATCTCGATTACTTGACAGCCCGTACAAAATTAGGCACCCAAGAGTTTAGGGAAAACAAAACAAAATAAACTCCGGGTCAGTCATGGGACTGGTATGAGTAAAACAGTTTAAAACAGTTCAAGCAGGTAATCGATATCTCATAAGACCACGCTGTATAACGGAACGGGTTTTTCCCTTATGAGAATCCAAATTATCTTTATATCAAAAACCTTTTGATATTATAATAATGTCTATCAACCACAATATAATAATCAACTAGCAGAAACGCTACATCTCACGTTCTACATATATAGTATACAATCAAAACCGCAAGCATGTATTGGGTAATGGATTTCCAACTATGAAAAGGTATGGAACCACCTTTCGCTAGTGTACCTCTAGAAAGGAATACACTGGGTTCAACAAGAATATCTTGCAACCCGGCCACACATGAGTGACCACTCATTTCGCTTGAGTGTATCGAATGTATATCACCAACGGCTGGGATCAACAACCGTTTCCCGAATGGGACATCATCAACAATAGATTTTTAGAAGTAAATGAAACTCTAGATCAGGTGATTATACACCCTACTTCGGTGCGAGCGACTTAGCCATGCTGCCTGCCCGATTTCTGTCATTTACCGGATGTGAGGCTAGAAGCTACGCTTTATCATCACACCAGATTCACTTTGAATGCCACATCGTCAAATCCATCAAATCACCGATTGACGTCCTCAACCATACATTATGTGTTAGCTAAAAGAAGTTTCCTTCTCCGCTTCCACTCTTGGTACGGTTGGAGAAATCAATATACGTGATCGTCTGGAAATACTCTGTCAGACATCCGTCCATACAAGTCATCCAGGAACAGGATGAACCGAAGGCACTATTCTGTAAACAGGATAGCCCTTGCATAACTCCGTCTTCAATTTCCTTTGGCATATATGATTTGCAACGCTTATGCCAATACAGAGTGGTTCTTTGGATAATAATCCAACCGATCTCTCCATATTAACAACGTTAAAATGGTCAAAACTTTGATAGTCTGTGATTTAACTATTGAAGAAAAACAGGTGTGCAAACAATGATATTATTTCCAAATGGAAATTTATATCGATCAAACATCATTCAACATTTATCTCTTTATTTCATTAATTTACTTATCTCCTATTTCCCTATATTCAATATTTCTTATTTTCTAAATTTGGAAAATATACATTATTAACAATGGAAAACATTTCCATTTCTTGTTTTCTTTATTAGAAAACATTTCTGGTTTCTTATTTGGAAAACATTTCCAAAGCTTCTTCATTGGACTTAGACCGATGTTTAAACAAAACATCGCGATGCCAACTCAAACCATTTCCTTTAATTACTAAATTCACTTAACCATCCTTTACTATCGAACCTTAACCATTCCTTAGTTAAAAATGAAGTCAATCAAGTTGGGGTAATACTACCTCTCAGGCCTTAACTGAACAATGTTTCTATCCTTGAAATAGACAAAGTTCACCCTTCTAATTCTTTAACAAACTTCCTTACGTAACTCACTTTCCAATCTTTTCTATTCGATAATTCTTTCCTTCGATAAGGTATATTCGATAACTCTATCCAATTTATTCTATTCACTTAACTCTTTTGATTTAACTTTAACTCTATTCACTTAACTCCTATCGAATAAACTATATTCGATAACTCTTTTAATTCTATTTGAATAAACTATATACTCGATTAACTCCTTTTTCTCTATTTGAATAAACTATATTCGATTAACTCCTTTAACTTTCTATTCAAATAAACTATACTCGATTGACTCCTTTTACTCTATTCGAATAAACTATATTCGATTAACTCCTTTTACTTTCTATTCGAATAAACTATATTCGATTAACTCCTTTATTCTATTCGAATAAACTATATTCGATTAACTCCTTTTACTCTATTCGAATAAACTATATTCGATTAACTCCTTTTACTCTATTCGAATAAACTATATTCGATTAACTCCTTTTACTTTCTATTCGAATAAACTATGTTCGATTAACTCCTTTATTCTATTCGAATACCATATTCGTTTTAAAATTTTACTTTTTAACAACATTTATTCATTTTAAAGATTTACTTTTAGGAACAGTTCTCCACTTTAAAAATGATTTCCTTCTTATAACAGTTTCCTTTTTATAACGTTTTCCCTTTTTCTAAATATCTCCTATTTATAAATATTCCAATTTATAAATATTTCTTATTTATAAATATTCCATTTATAAATATTTTATTTCAAATATCACTTTGAAAATATTCCCTTATCAACATTTCGATATGTTATGGTATTCAACATATCAAATTACGATGATCAGTATCGTCCAAACACATATAATCGACAACAGATTATATATCACATCATATATCACTATATATGAAAACAGTAAAATAAATGTTGAGGAACCCCGTTGGGTTCCTCCAACCTGTTTCCCTGCATCCACAGATGTTATACAATAAAAACAACATCACTTTCAGTTCCATATGATATATTCTGTTAAATAGAATCAATATAGAAATTTAACTAAATGACTAGCAGTTCAATCAAACAGTCAACACACAGTCAATCAGCCAACATTTAACAGTTCTAAAAATACAACATGAAATTATAAAATGTTCAGAGTTAGAGAGATTTACTCACATTGGCAGTTCATCGTTAAAGAACGGTAAACTGTTGTTTGATTTGAATCAAACAGTTTATTTCGCCATAAATTCATACGAGCCCCAATCCACTTTCAGTCAGTCTCATTGGGTGGTGTCCGTTCATACGATCCCATTGGATCTTGTTTTGTCCAATTATGACAACGTATGACGAAGTTATGAATGTTATACTCAATACATTATTTTAAAATATAATTCAACTTAAATTAATCATGGCTTTACCAACGTTTGGGCCCACCTCCCTTCATTGAAGCCCACTACCGCACACCCTTAAAGCCCACCACGCCTTCTTCTTCACCGAATTAAATCTCCAGTATTTCTCCTCCATTACCGAACTCCTTCAAGCCTTCCTTCCTCCATTTCTCAATGGAAATCCCACCGTACACCATCATCTTCATTCTCTCAACCAACGCATCACCTTGTCATCACTGAACAACCTGTTATTCCCCTCGAAACCATCGCGTCGGCCTACTAACCCCAGTGAAACTCGCGACCCCAATATCCACCGAATGCCACCATAGTTTGACAAGAGGACCGCTGCTTCACTACGAACACAATAACAAACTCCAATCCAAGCATCGATATCCCAAACTCATGAAACCGTGAACCCTAGGTTCACTACAGCAAAATACGAACTCCCAATGTTTGATCGAACACCACAAAATGAGTACTGCGATGTAGAGAATCGTTTCAACATTTCAGATACATGAGTTTCAAGATTTATAGAGTTTTATTTTCATTTCTTTTGGATTTTTCTTTGTCTCGTTTTGATTTTCCAGAACAAAGTGGCGGCCAAAAATGCTTGTGACCGTGGAAAAATAAGAATTAGGTTATAAGGGTTAAGGGTGGCGTATTTATAGACAATTTAGATATTTTAGATATTTTGTAGAATGGAATATTCCCGGTATATTCTCATTTTTATATTCATTCTTGCTCTCTAAAAATATGTGTGATCACACGCGAGACCCAAAAATCACGAAACTGAACATGTAGCTAGAGTTCGACATTTCGGTCCCAACGAAACTGGTTTCGCCAAATTCCGACTCCGTATGCTCACACAGCATATTTTTAACCGTTAATATACTGACTGTTTTCACTCTAAAACTCTGTACGGCCACATACTGACTTCAAAAATCACGAAAGTTGAAATCTAACAACTATTTGACATTGCGGATCCTACAAAATTAGTTTTGTCAAATTCCGACTTCGTTTGCAAAAGTGGCTATTTTTAAAGCTCTGGATGACCCATTTAAATATATAAATATATTTAAATATAATTAAATGAAATATTCATAAATAAATATTATCGTATATATATTCACAATGGAATACCATACAGCTCTAGAATATTCCTATATGAATTTCTAACTCGATATTCACTTCTGGGTCAACCCGATATTCGATTTATCTTGAAATTCCTTTTTAAAATATAAATAATTCCTTTATAAATTATAAAAGAATTCCACAGCGACTTCTGTATATTCAGTTGAAGTTCAAATCGCCAATTTACGAACTGCAGCGCCATTTCAAGCTCGATTTTAAATATATTATAATTCTATGTTCAAACTGTCGTTTATATAATATATTCGTTATTCAAATTCAATTCGAAGCTGAATTAAATATCACAGATGATCCGGTTCACACCATATCGCCATTTCAGCCAATTCTAATTATTTCATAATTAAATATATTATTTAATTTATTATTTTAATTAAATAGCGACCCGAACTTCCCCGGTAAGGAAAGCCCGGATTTGCTTGAGAACAACACACAAAAGAACGTAGACGGAAGAACATTTCATTGTTATTACAACATTTCCATCAGATCCAAGAATATACAGAGTATAAATGAATAAATTACATTCAATAAATATCAGAGATTACAATAAATTACATAGCAGCGGAAAAACAATAAAAACAACTGAAAGTAATACACGGATACAGAGCTTTCTGGGCATCGTTCCAGCTGTAAATCAGGATCCTGTGAATATAAATCTGCAAAACCAAAACTACTAGCTGCCCATGTCGAAAATAGGGGCGCCTAGAGTTTAGGTTAAAACAATAAACTCCAGGTCAGTCATGTGACTGGTGTGAGAACTAAAATAGTTATTAATCTTTACTTTAAAAGATAGTAATTCAAGGGACCACGCCGTATAACACGGAACGGGTTTCCTCCCAAGAATACTAGTGCATATAACAAAACAACGCAATGCTCTTTGGAAAAATGAAGCTATTATAAGACCCAGGTCCCATCACACAATGCAACGCAAGCCGGAGGATAGGGTTTTCCCTTATAATAGCCAAACATACATGATAAGTTTAAAACAAATCATTTGATACTATTATAAGTGTATAGTGTCAAAACAATATCAATCATAAATATAAATCATAGACGGCATAAGCGCCTCATCCCACTGTGTCGCCATACTAGGCTCTACAAATAAAACCGAAACACACGTATTGGAAATTGGATTCCATCATGAGTCGAGGCAAGGGGCAAGCTCCTCTCCATTCGAGACATTCTAGCAAATGTCTCAGGACCGCACACAGCAATCCTTGGATCATCAGGGCCGGTCCTCTCTTACTTTTGAGGATTGGCAATTCCTGAACACACGTTTCCCGGTCCTTACAGACCTATATCCGAGGCGCCTCGTATCCAACAACCACACAGGTGAAAAGTATATAAATGTCAGGGCTGGTAGGTCACTGACACCACCATAGCTAGAAAGAAATGTCGTGCTCTCCCTGCAGTCACTATCCCGTTTTTGACTCATACCGAGGTATGAGGCTCGCGAATTCACGTTATACACAAAGCTGCGCCACACAGGTCGTGCTTTGATCATCAACCACAAGACTTTGCTTTTCAACAGAAGCCTTGATCAATTGCCACTTACACGTGCCACACTGGCAATTCACACCATGCGACTGATGTCCATCGATATACAACCTCTGAGCTCGTACGTCTCAGAGAAGGGCATTAAGCAATAGAATAAATTCTCTGCCGCCAAACAGATGTATTTTTAATAGAGATCAATCAACACAGAATAGAATCCAATGTCAGACACACAATCCATTTACAAGTTCATTCTGGGTCTGAACGAAACCGGGGGCACTTTCCTCGCATATCCATCCATCTCCACGTACGTTTGGACGGTCACCAACTGTTTCCCTCATCTTGGGTGTACAGCACAATCGAGATCATCAGTAATCACCCAAACGATGTGAAGACTTCCGGTCTTCAACCACCGTCTTCTTCTTCGACATCTCGTCGAATCGGTTATTCAGAATGGGTATAAACCCGGCCTTTCTGAATAACCCACGTATATGATAAACAAATGTTACACAAACACAACAAATGCCTCATTCCAATTCAGAATATTCTTTTATTCACAAAATCACTTTCTTAGGGAAAGGTTCCCATTAATTTTATCAAAGATAAATTCTTCTAAATTTATTCTTTAATCTTCCTTTGGATATCATTTCAAACCATATTATGGTTTTCCAAACTAGTCGGGATTAGCGAACCACACCGAAGTAATTATTTATTTTATTTCCCAATCCCAACCTGTTCATCCCATGGAGAAAAACTGGCAATACTCCATACCTAACACCACGGTGTTATCGGTAAAGTTAATTACCATTTCACATTCAAATCTAATTAAAGATTTAACTATCGCTTTGGAACAAAACTGGTGATACTCCATTCTCGATCACTTTTCAGATTTGATAGTTTAAATTATCAATTCACTTTCAATCTAATTAAAGATTCATTAAAACTCCACTTAGTTTTAATCTTTTCAAAAATCAATCCTGCCTTTAACTGGGTTAAAGAATCAATGTCACCTAAAACACGGTTCACGACAAACCCAAATCACATTTGATATTAAATACAAGGCTCTGAATAGAAAATATACCGGCTTATTGTAATGACCCGGATATTTGACGGTGTAGTAATTAACTTATTTAATTATTTAAATAACGAATATATTATTTAATCGTCGACGTTAGAACGTATAATTATATTATAATTAAAATCGAGCTTGAAATGGCGCTGCAGTTCGTAAATTGGCGATTCGAACTTCAACTGAACGTACAGAGTTTGTTTTAAATCAGATTTCTGTGAAACAAGAAACGTGTGGAGCTGGTGGAGTATATCTTTCTAGTGGAAGAGAAAAATCAGGATTTCGTCGTGTAGATTTTGAGATATGTCCAAATCAAATTTTAAAATAGTCGCTATAGAATCGTTTATCGACCGTAACGGATTATTCGATATAACTAGAGATCGGGTTTGAATTTAGACAAGGTTCTTTTGGGACATAACGATAATTTAATTTTTAGAATTTTACTGCAATTTTTAATTAATTAAATAAACAACTTTTTATTTGGAGTATTTTGCACCATGTAATCAACATTTTGAGGTTTCAAAATATGAGTTAATCTACCGGTATTATTATATTTTTGGGATCGTGGCACCAAGCTGATTACAACGGTATGTTTACTTCTGTCGACAACAGTTTGTAAAGGAAGGAAAATCTTTATCACATGATGGTAAACTTTTTGACATAAAACAAGACCCACGTGTTCAAAAAAACATGCTCACAGATGAAGTAAAACAAATAATATAAGAGTTTCCTTCTATGCTAAGTTATACTACTGCCATCACTTCAAAATGCGGTGACCCTATAGGTTACGGTGAGTTATACGTGAAGGCTTATCAAATTTAAATGAACACTGTAGAGAAAACGTGCTCCATTCTCAACCACACACCTTATGATCAAATCACTGACTTCATAGCCTATATAATAACCTAACTCCCTAAACCTAATTTGATTATTTTTCTTCAATCAAAAGGAGCCGCCGCCACACTATTCTCCTCAGCAAAACAAAACGTGAAGAACATCGCTTCAAAAATCCATAATAATTCAAACAAAAATATAAAAATTCCAAAACTTGTATTTTTAAATTCATAGTGAAGGAATCTTCAATCGGATGTGTCTTTTTCTGAGTTCGACTTCATCTCCGTTGCTGTGTTTTCGGCAGCGTGTAAAGGGGGTCTGCGATTCGGAGTATAGGTGTTGGATTTGCGACGAGAGGATCGAGTAGGTCATGCCGACAAGGTTTTGGGGGTTTCTGTTCGAAAGTTGGTCGTTGGGTTTTCAGCAGGGAGCGTAGAAAATGGGGTCGACGCGTTTGAATAGAGGACGGTGTGCGTGCAGTGATGATGAAGAGGTGTTAGAGGAGAACGTTGGTATGTGCTGTTGGTTTGTTAATGGAAGAAGAAAATTTGTTTATCCAAGAATCCTTTATTAATAACTTTGCAGGCATGGCGTGTGTTAACAGTATTAAGTGGGGAATTTTTTGAAAAGGGGAATACTGCTCTGATGAAAGAAGCAGATGGACACAAAGAAAATGGGGAATCCAAACATGAAGCAGTATGGTTTGAGATCAAAGGAGTGGGTTTTTGAACTAGTTTTAGAAGTTGGTGAAATGTCTTTTGAAATGGGATGAGGCACATAACGTAAGGCCTGGGAGGAGTTGGGTTATAAAGTGGTGACGGTGTGGAGAGGATCAGTGCGTGGTGATAAACAAAGAATGTGAAGAGTGGTGCTTGGCTTGTTGGGTCAAGACGTGGTGAACGTTTGGAGAATGAAGAAGTATAGGGTAGAAACTAATTCAACCTGGGGAATAACATTCTGGAATGAAGCATCAGACATTGTTGTGTGAAGCGGCAGCAAACAAATATTAGGATCGGACCTGATATTTCATAAAATTAACAAAACAAGCCTTACCGGAATCATGGCGATGAACGCAACAATTTGGAACTGATCTGGACAATGCGGGAGGAAACTCGGATTTATCGTTAAATTAAACAATGTTTAATTTAACTGTAACAAAACGCTGCAGCGAACAAATCAGACCAATGTGAGTAAAACTCACCAACCATGAATAGTTATATTTTTAAAACGTATTTTCAGAACTGTTAGATACTGATTGACTGTTGTGTGTTGATTTGGTTGATTGAACTGCTAGCCAGTTAGTTCGAATTATATATATATATAAACCGTTAAATATATATATTGATGTGGTTTACCTGAGCATTTCATACTGAAATGAAGTTGATGTTAATTATATGGTCTAACATCTGTGATGCAGGAGAACAGGTTGGAGGGACCCAACTGGGTTCCTCAATATATAAAATACTGTTTTGTTCATATATTATGATATGTGATGTGTTACATAATCTGTGATGATTATGTGTGCTTGGTTGATAGTAATCATGGTTAGACGGTATTTTGAATACCAAAATGAATACTGGAAATTAAAGAGGGAATTTTCAAAAACGTATATTGAAAATGAAATATTTATAAAATCAAAGGATTTTATAAAAGGAATATTTATTTGAAAATAAATAGAATCGATTTAAAAATGCTGAAGAGAATAGGATATGGTTTTTGAGAAATTGGAACTGGTTATACGTTGATTGAGTTGAGTAAATTTCAAATTGTTGATCTGATGTTGGTTTCGGCCCTCGGGATTTAACACTGAGAAGTTTATTCACTTATCAATTTATAATGAGAATCTAATGAATAGAAGTGAAGTGATAAAAGAATATTTATTTGGTAAATAAATAGGATTAAAAAGGAAATCATTACAAGTGATTAAACACTGTTATAAGGAAATCATTACAAGTGATTAAATGCTGTTATAAGGAAATCATTATAAGTGATTAAACGCTGTTATAAGGAAATCATTATAAGTGATTAAACGCTGTTATAAGTAAATCATTATAAGTGGTCAAATGCTGTTATAAGGAAATCATTTATAAAGTGAAGAACCGTTACTAGAAGTTAATCTTTATAAATGGAATAATCGAATATTAGTTATTCGAATAGGAGTTAATCAAATAGAGTTAAAACAATATTAGAAACTGACTAGATATTAGTTAAGTCGAATGGTTTTTTGTGTGTGGATCTGATGTTGGTTTCGGCCTTCGGGGTTTATACTTAGAGAATTGTTCTCTTACTAGTTTACAGTTAGGGACTAATAGTTGTGGAATGGCAGTGATGCGTGAATGAGGGTTGGAAATGTTTTCCAATGTTAATAACGTATATTTTCTAATCAGAGAAAATAAGGAAATATATATATATATATATATATATATTGGATGATTTGATCGATAATTCCATTTGGAAATAAGATCGTTGTTTGTACACCGACATGTTTTTCATTTGATAGTTAAATCACAGACTATCAAGTTTTGACCATATTTACGTTGTTAATATGGAGAGACCGGTTGGGTTATTATCCGAAGAACCACTCTGTATTGGCATAAGCATTGCGAATCAAGTATGCTGAGTATGTTGAAGACGGAGTAAAGTGCATGGGCTGTTATATAAATTTTAGATAACAATGGACTAAGACGGATGTACTGAATAGTTCCTTCGGTTTCGTTCAGTCCCAGAATGAACGTATATGGACGAGTGTCTGGCAGAGTATTTCCAATGATCGAATGGGTTGGTCTGTACAAATATATATGGTTGCAACGGATTTATCCCTTAGCATAACATCCAGGATATTTGTATAAACCAACTAATGATTCAACGGATCTGATAATGTGGCATTCAAAGTGATCGTGTTATCAATGAATGCAAAGTAAGCGTAGCTTCTAGCCTCACATCCGGTAAATGACAGAAATCGGGCAGGCAGCATGGCTAAGTCGGTCGCACCGAAGTAGGGTGTATAATCACCTATCTAGAGAATATTCATTTGCTTCTTTAATCTGTTAATGCTGTCCCATATATATATATACGGGAACGGTTGTTGATCCCAACCGTTGGTGATGTACATTCGATAAACTCAAGCGAAATGAGTGGTCGGTCATGTGTGGCTGAGTTGCAAGATGTTCTTGTTGAACTCCAGTGTATCGTTCCTAGAGTACACTGATCGGAAGGTGGTTCCATACCTTGTCATAGTTGGAAATCCATTACCCAATACGTGCTTGCGATTTTGATTGTATACTATATATGTAGAACGTGAGATGAAAGCGTTTCTGCTGGATGATTATTATATTGTGTTGGTAGGCATTATTATAATATCAAAAGGTTTTTGATATAAAGATATTTTGGATTCTCATAAGGGAAAACCCGTTCCGTTATACGGCGTGGTCTTATGAGATATCGTTTACTTGTTCAAACTGTTTTAAACTGTTTTACTCATACCAGTCCCATGACTGACCCGGAGTTTATTTTGTTTGGTTTTCCCTAAACTCTTGGGTGCCTAATTTGTACGGGCAGTCAAGTAGTCAGGATTTTACAGATACACTTGGAGATCTTGGAGCAGGAGGCTTCAAGATTCTATAGCTATTATTATTTCCGCTGTTGTTGTAAGTGTTGTACTCTGAAATGTTATTGTATACATAAACTGTTTGTATTTCAAAAGTTATGTGATATTTTATTCGTTCCGCTGCGAGATTTGTGTTACTCTGATGATGATGTTCTTCTTCTTCTATTCTACTAGTTCTATCTTATCTATCCTCACCCTCTATCTTCGTTCTATTAATTTCTTGAATTTTCAGTGCAATTTGGGGTTGGACTTGTGTTATTTAGTCATCTCAAATTGGACCGGATTTTCGGGTCATTACACTTATATTCAATATCAAATTCTGACACCAACAAATATCGTATTGGAAATAACGATATAATATATCTTTTAAATTCCCATAACAATATCTGTAGAATCACGAAATCCAACATCGAAATATTCCAATGACAATTTCGATTCAAATCCACTTCCACTTTATATATATTGGAAATTCTGGTTATTTTCAAACCCAATTCAAATTCAATTTATTCATTTCAAAAATAAATCGATTTTAATTCTAGTTCAAAACTAGTTCATCTCGATAAAAATCTATTTTTATCTTTTCAAATGTGGAGTTTTTCATTCCAGTTCTTTCCAATTCACATATTATGATTTTACACAAATTATAAATATTCATTATAATTTTATCAAGGCCCGTACAGTCGATTTCCATCGACGGCCATCGAACTACACTTACAGCGACCTTTTCCAAATTTGATTTGGACATAATTCCAAATCCAACCGTTAGATTTCAAATTTCTAATATTAAATGGAAAGCTCTGTTCGATACGAACCCAACGGTTCCGGTTTTAGGAGAGTCCGACGGTCAGATCTCTCGCAACGTCAATTCGAAGTCAATGGTCGAAATTCATGAACTGCCGCGGCGCGGCGTGTTCTATTTAGGCCATTATATATATAATATATATATATTATATATATTTCGTCAATTTCCTTTTTAAAACGTATTTTATAAATCGTTTTAAATTCATTTTCAAATACATTTCAACTCTATATTCAATTTCAAATCAAAATTGAATATTTCATATCATTACTATATAAATGATAGTATTTTCAAAACGTTATATTTTGAAATCACTACCTTTTCTATATTCATTATAAAAACGAATATAATCGATATAAATATCGTTCACGTCAAAATAGCGCAACTTTAATCAACACGGCTTTATATATTTCAATAAATTCGTGTTCTATTCAACAAATGAATATTTATTCTATTCAACACATGAATCTATATTTCTTTCAACACATGACTAATCTCAACACATGAGTACTTTCGACACATGACTATTTTTGTTATGTAAAATATTTTATAAAATTATGGTATCTATCTTTTGATTTTTAATCAGACTCCACCGTGAAGTAGCTTCTAATTTTAAATATGTAAATTTTATTATTAAAATATTATACTCAGCACATGAATAATTTCAACACATAAATATCATCAACACATGACTATTTTTATATTCACCACATAAATTTTCTTTTATAATATTCATTATTTTCCCGATTGGAATGAGGCCCAATCAATTACCATATAACGTTAATTATATGGATTCCACCAAACACATGTATATAATAGCAACGATAAACAATCAACCATCATCCAAAGTGCACCACACAACTGCATAAGCATCAAACATAAATAATCAACGCTTACACAGTCTGTCGACCAATCGATCGACATACAATTAAATAATTGGGATTAGTGTACTCAAATATTATCCCAACACCCGTATGGGGTTTCAAATCAACAAACACAGATTTTTATTTGTGCAGTTGGGCGATGTGTAAAATTTATCGACCCAATCAATATCAGTCAAATCAGTGTATATAAACAAATCGGCTGATTTGTTTATAAATATTTATTTATTCACATTCACTATATTCATATTCAGGTTAAAAATTATATTTTTAACGATAATTAATTTATTTCAACCATCTACAATTTATTATTGATTTAACATCAACATCACAAACAAATTTCACAACACATCAAACAAGCATACAAGCTGTCCATGGTCTGTGGACGACGGGTGTCGGGTGCTGCTAAGCACCGTCTGCATCATAATATATATATATATATATATATATATAACTAGAAAAAAAAATTTAGAGTGAGAAGTTCTCACCAAAGCTATCCCAACTCCACGACACTTCAAATGTAGGAAATCATCACTGTTCTCGCCCTTTGTTACTTTCGTTGCCCGTAGCCACTACATATATAAAAATCACATTTTTATATTATTGCTATGTATATAAAAATCATATTTTTATAATCACTCCATATGGATAAAAATTCTATTTTTACTTCGCTACTATATAGATAAAAATTCTATTTTTACATCGCTACTATATAGATAAAAATTCTATTTTTACATCGCTACTATATATATCAAAATTCTATTTTTACATCGATGTTCATATAATAAAGATTATATTTTTATCATGCTATTCTCTATATAAAGATTTTGCCTTTTCAAATATAAAGATTTTGCCTTTTCAAATATAAAGATTTCGCCTTTTCAAATATAAAGATTTTGCCTTTTCAAATATAAAGATTTCGCTTTTTTAAATATAAAGATTTCGCCTTTTTAAATATAATAAAAATCATATTTTTAATATGCCACTAGTATAAAAATTATATTTTTAACTTCTCTATTATATAAAAATTATATTTTTAATCTTCTACCTTATATAAAAATCACATCTTTATAGTGTTGTTCACATAAAAATCACACCTTTTATTATTCCTATCATATAAAAATCTCATTTTTATTTATTCTAGGTCAGCTTTATATATTTACAACTTTATGTAAACTAATTATTATATAAAATAAAGTAAAACTCACCTAAATCGAATTCCTTTCAGTCATGTCGGAGGTGGAGGCGCTCTCGCCGGAGTTCTACGTCGGAGGGTTGCGCAAGGGGCTAGGGCGGCGGTGGTCCCCAAACAGTGGCGGCGGCGGTCACAGGGCTGGGGGAGGCTGCATCCTTCGATTTGGGGAGACTTGGGTCGGGGATTCGCGACAGGAGGGATCGACTGAGGCGCAGTGGCGCACGATGGAGGAGGGGAAGGCGGAAGCGCAGGCCGCGGTGGCCAAGAGGGCGTCGATCGATCGATCGTTCTTTTTTTTCTTTCTATTCTCTGATTTGATTTCGAACGGAGGGGGGGGGGGGGCTGAGAGGATAATAGGGTGAGAGAGGAGAGAGGTGTTTTTATTTTTTAATTTCAAAAAGTTGACTTTTTCATTTGACCTCTAAACGAGGCCCACCGCCTGTCGTCCATAGCTAATTACCCCCATTTCGAACACAATGGGATATGTATCGCAAGATGATTCAACTGTTTCGATCAGCTTTCGCCAAATTCAAAATATAACTCTATATATTGAATTTGAACGCGCATTTCAATTTACTGGGCCCACATACTAACTATATAAATCCCAGAAAATTATTTTCTACCTTCGTATTAACGATACGGTCCTAATAAAACTAATTTCGTCGAATTCTGAGACCGTTTGAAAAATGACCATTTTCCAGTCGATTAAAATCAACTGAAACTGGTCAAACGCGTTTTCCTTTGCCACGCTCACATATTGATTCGAAAAATTATGAAATTTGAAACATAGCAATAACTTGACATCACGGATCCAACAAAAGTGGTTTCGTCGAAATCCGAGGTCGTTTGCAAAATGGCAATTTTTAAGGGCCGGAATTCCATAGCGACTATTCAGAATTTTCATTTGGACATATCTTTTGATTCCCGCTACGAAATCTTGATTTTTCGGATTCGTTGGAAAGATATTCTCAATTATATCCTAATATTTTTGGTTTCGCTAAAATCCAATTTATTTTGCACTCGGTACATTAAATTGAAATTTGAAATCGAATTGTCGAACTACCGTGCCATTTTCAATTCCTTTTATATTTATATATAATTATTTATATTCTAACGACGATCTATACAAATATATACGTTCTAAATATATTCAAAATAAATTTCTCATCGATATTATTTAAAATAATTCATTTTAAATATTCAAAATTCGCTATAATTGCCAAAATAAAAATTTTAAACTGGCTTGCATTTTCCGGGTTGTTACAATCTCCCCTACTTAAAACTTTTCGTCCCCGAAAAGGAACGAAGCCGAAAGTTGTTTAATTAATCAACTCAACTTCCATTATTTTCGCTACGGCTTAAGTTCTTCAACTTTTCAGTTTCTAAGAACTTTTCAAATTTTTCAAAAATTTGGCTAACACCCTAAATTTTCGAAAAATTTCGCCATAACCTCCCCGGCACCGGGAGCACCGGGAAAATCCCGAAATTACCATACAGGCCCTCTGATCTCAAAAAGAAAAAGAAAAAGCCAAGCGGCTAGCCAATCGGCTCATAAAATCATCATCACCCAAACGAAACAGTAAATTATGGTAAACATGTACCTATTTGTCGGGCAAATTTTTTTATTCTTCTGCTCTAGCCTCCTTGCTATGACTTGTTCAATGTAAGTACATGTATATGCATGCAATTGCGACTAATTTTCAATACAATTCAATATTTGATTCAATTAGGCTTAATGGTTCAAAATTATCAAACAAACAAACAAACAACACAACCATCAATCAATTAGTGGATTATCATTTCAAATTCATAATTTTACTACATATAAAGAAAATCATGTTTTTGATGCCAAATCACAACAAATAATCCTATGTAAGTTTTGGTTCTCACACCAGTCTATGGAAATATATAGATATCACACCTTCGAAACACGAAAATAAATACTGGTGATGGCGCGCCATCATTAGAATCATGTCCGGTGACTAGAATGCGATTCTATATTTATCCAATATATTAAAACTTCGAATATATGTTCATGACGCGTATATGCAAAATCTTTATATATTGGATTGTCCAAATTCAATATAAATAAATATTCAAATACGTATAAAACGATTTAAATTTTCAAAACAATATTGTTTTCATTTGAAAAATATACTCTTCACACTCGTTCTAGGATACTACTGATCCTATCTCTAACGAGTCATTCTAATTGGATATTACTAATCCAATATCTGATTAATTCTATCGTATGGTTCTAATGTGTCTTGTTCTCGAGCTCTGTAAACCAAAGCTCTGATACCACTCTGTAGCGACCCGAACTTCCCCGGTAAGGAAAGCCCGGATTGCCTTGAGAACAATACACAAAAGAGCGCAAACGGAAGAACATTTCATTATTATTACAACAATTCCATTAGATACAAGAATATACAGAGTATAAATGAATAAATTACATTCAATAAATATTAGAGATTACAATAAATTACATAGCAGCGGAAAAACAATAGAAAAACAACTGAAAGTAATACACGGATACAGAGCTTTCCGGGCATCGTTCCAGCTGTAAATCAGGATCCTATGAATATAAATCTGCAAAACCAAAACTACTAGCTGCCCATGTCGAAAATAGGGGCACCCAGAGTTTAGATTAAAACAATAAACTCCAGGCCAGTCATGTGACTGGTGTGAGAACTAAAACGGTTATTAATCTTTACTTTAAAAGATAGTAATTCAAGGGACCATGCCGTATAAAACAGAACGGGTTTCCTCCCAAGAATACTAGTGCATATAACAAAACAGCGCAATGCTCTTTGGAAAAATGAAGCTATTATAAGACCCAGCTCCCATCACACAATGCAACGCAAGCCGGAGGATAGGGTTTTCCCTTATAATAGCCAAACATGCTTGATACATTTAAAACAAATCATTTGATACTATTATAAGTGTATAGTGTCAAAACAATTTCAATCATAAATATAAATCATAGACGACATAAGCGCCCCATCCCACTATGTCACCATACTAGGCTCTACAAATAAAACCGAAATACACGTATTGGAAATTGGATTCCATCATGAGTCGAGGCAAGGGGCAAGCTACTCTCCGTTCGAAACACTCTAGCAAATGTCTCATGACCGCACACAGCAATCCTTGGATCTTCAGGGCCGGTCCTCTCTTACTTTTGAGGATTGGCAATTCCTGAACACACGTTTCCCGGTCCTTACAGGCCTATATCCGAGGTGCCTCGTATCCAACAACCACATAGGTGAAAAGTATATAAATGTCAGGGCTGGTAGGTCGCTGACACCACCATAGCTAGAAAGAAACGTCGTGCTCTCCCTGTAGTCACTATCCCGTTTTTGACTCATACCGAGGTGTGAGGCTCGCGAATTCACGTTATACACAAAGCTGCGCCACACAGGCCGTGCTTTGATCATCAACCACAAGACTTTGCTTTTCAATAGAAGCCTTGATCAATTGCCAATTACGCGTGCCACACTGGCAATTCACTCCATTCGACTAATGTCCATCGATATACAACCGCTGAGCTCGTACGTCTCAGAGAAGGGCGTTAAGCAAGTGAATAAATTCTCTGCTGCCAAACAGATGTATATTTAATAGAGATCAATCAACACAGAGTAAAATTCAATGTCAGGCACACACAATCCGTTTACAAGTTCATTCTGGGTCTGAACGAAACCGGAGGTACTTTCCTCGCATATCCATCCATCTCCACGTACGTCTGGACGGTCACCAACTGTTTCCCTCATCTTGGGTGTACAACCCAATCGAGATCATCAGTAATCACCCAAACGATGTGAAGACATTCGGTCTTCAACCGCTTTCTTCATCTTTGACATCTCGTCGAATCGGTTATTCAGAATGGGTATAAACCCGGCCTTTCTGAATAACCCACGTATATGATAAACAAATGTTACACAAACACAACAAATGCCTCATTCCAATTCAGAATATTCTTTTATTCACAAAATCACATTCTTAGGGAAAGGTTCCTATTAATTTTATCAAAGATAAATTCTTCTAAATTTATTCTTTAATCTTCCTTTGGATATCATTTCAAACCATATTATGGTTTTCCAAACTAGTCGGGATTAGCGAACCACACCGAAGTAATTATTTATTTATTTTATTTCCCAATCCCAACCTATTCATCCCATGGAGAAAAACTGGCAATACTCCATACCTAACACCACGGTGTTATCGGTAAAGTTAATTACCATTTCACGTTCAAATCTAATTAAAGATTTAACTATCGCTTTGGAGCAAAACTGGTGATACTCCATTCTCGATCACTTTTCAGATTTGACAGTTTAAATTATCAATTCACTTTCAATCTAATTAAAGATTCATTAAAACTCCACTTAGTTTTAATCTTTTCAAAAATCAATCCTGCCTTTAACTGGGTTAAAGAATCAATGTCACCTAAAACATGATTCACGACAAACCCAAATCACATTTGATATTAAATACAAGGCTCTGAATAGAAAATTTACCGGCTTATATTCAATATCAAATTCTGACACCAAAAAATATCGTATTGGAAATAACGATATAAATATATCTTTCAAATTCCCATAACAATATCTGTAGAATCACGGAATCCAACATCGAAATATTCCAATGAAAATTTCGATTCAAATCCACTTCCACTTTATATATATTGGAAATTCTGGTTATTTTCAAAACCAATTCAAATTCAATTTATTCATTTCAAAAATAAATCGATTTTAATTCTAGTTCAAAACCAGTTCATCTCGATAAAAATCTATTTTTATCTTTTCAAATGTGGAGTTTTTCATCCCAGTTCTTTCCATTTCACATATTATGATTTTACACAAATTATAGATATTCATTATAATTTTATCAAGGCCTGTACAGTCGATTTCCATCGACGGCCATCGAACTGCACTTACAGCGACCTTTTCCAAATTTGATTTGAACACAATTCCAATTCCAACCATTAGATTTCAATTTTCTAATATTCATTGGAAAGCTCTTTTCGATACAACCCAACGGTTCCGGTTTTAGGAGAATCCAACGGTCAGATCTCCCGCAACGTCAATTCGAAGTCAATGGTCGAAATTCACGAACTACCGCGGCGCGGCGCGTTCTATTCAGGCCATTATATATATATAATATATGTATATATTATATATATTTCGTCAATTTCCTTTTTAAAACGTATTTTATAAATCGTTTTAAATTTGTTTTCAAAACCATTTCAACTCTATATTCAATTTCAAATCAAAATTGAATATTTCATATCATTACTATATAAATGATAATATTTTCAAAACGTTATATTTTGAAATCGCTACCTTTTCTATATTCATTATAAAAATGAATATAATCGATATAAATATCGTTCACTTCAAAATAGCGCAACTCTAATCAACACGGCTTTATAAATTTCAATAAATTCGTGTTCTATTCAACAAATGAATATTTATTCTATTCAACACATGAATCTATATTTCTTTCAACACATGACTAATCTCAACACATGAGTACTGTCGACACATGACTATTTTTGTTATGTAAAATATTTTATAAAATTATAGTATCTATCGTTTGATTTTTAATCAGACTCCACCGTGAAGTAGCTTCTAATTTTAAATATGATAAAGATGTAAATTTTATTATTAAAATATTTTACTCAACACTTGAATAATTTAAACACATAAATATCATCAACACATGACTACTTTTATATTCAACACATAAATTTTCTTTTATAATATTCATTATTTTCCCAATTGGAATGAGGCCCAATCAATTACCATATAACGTTAATTATATGGATTCCACCCAACACATGTATATAATAGCAACGATAAACAATCAACTATCATCCAAAGTGCACCACACAACTACATAAGCATCAAATATAAATAATCAACGCTTACACAGTCTGTCGACCAATCGATCGACATACAATTAAATAATTGGGATTAGTGTACTCAAATACCATCCCAACACCCTTGTGGGGTTTCAAATCAACAAACACAGATTTTTATTTGTGCAGTTGGGCAATGTGTAAAATTTATCGACCCAATCAATATAAGTCAAATTAGTGTATACAAACAAATCGGCTGATTTGCTTATAAATATTTATTTATTCACATTCACTATATTCATATTCACGTTAAAAATTATATTTTTAATGATAATTAATTTATTCCAACCATCTACAATTTATTATCGATTTCACATCAACATCACAAACAAATTTCACAACACATCAAACAAGCATACAAGCCGTCCATGGTCTGTGGACGACGGGTGTCGGGTGCTGCTAAACACCGTCTGCATCCTAGTGTATATATATATATATATATATATGTATATATATAACTAGAAAAAGAAATTTAGAGTGAGAAGTTCTCACCAAAGCTATCCCAACTCCACGACACTTCAAATGTAGGAAATCATCACTGTTCTCGCCCTTTGTCACTTTCGTTGCCCGTAGCCACTACATATATAAAAATCACATTTTTATATTGTTGCTATGTATATAAAAATCATATTTTTATAATCACTCCATATGGATAAAAATTCTATTTTTACTTCGCAACTATATAGATAAAAATTCTATTTTTACATCGCTACTATATAGATAAAAATTCTATTTTTACATCGCTACTATATAGATCAAAATTCTATTTTTACATCGATGTTCATATAATAAAGATTATATTTTTATCATGCTATTCTCTATATAAAGATTTCGCCTTTTCAAATATAAAGATTTCGCCTTTTCAAATATAAAGATTTCGCCTTTTCAAATATAAAGATTTCGCCTTTTTAAATATAAAGATTTCGCCTTTTTAAATATAATAAAAATCATATTTTTAATATGCCACTAGTATAAAAATTATATTTTTAACTTCTCTATTATATAAAAATTATATTTTTAATCTTCTACCTTATATAAAAATCACATCTTTATAGTGTTGTTCACATAAAAATCACACCTTTTATTATTCCTATCATATAAAAATCTCATTTTTATTTATTCTAGGTCAGCTTTATATATTTACAACTTTATGTAAACTAATTATTATATAAAATAAAGTAAAACTCACCTAAAATCGAATTCCTTTCAGTCTCGTCGGAGGTCGAGGCGCTCTCGCCGGAGTTCGACGTCGGAGGGTTGCGCAGGGGGCTAGGGCGGTTGTCGGAGGGGTAGCGGTGGTCCCCAAACAGTGACGGCGGCGGTCTCAGGGCTGGGGGAGGCCGCATCCTTCGATTCGGGGCGATTTGGGTCGGGGATTTGCTACAGGAGGGATCGACTGAGGCGAAGTGGAGCACGATGGAGGAGTTGAAGGCGGAAGCGCAGGCCGCGGTGGCCAAGAAGGCGTCGATCGATCGATCGTTCCTTTTTTCCTTTCTATTCTCTGATTTGATTTCGAACGGAGGGGGGGCTGAGAGGATAATAGGGTGAGAGAGGAGAGAAGTGTTTTTATTTTTTAATTTCAAAAAGTTGACTTTTTCATTTGACCTCTAAACGAGGCCCACCGCCTGTCGTCCATAGCTAATTACCCCCATTTCGAACACAATGAGATATGTATCGCAAGATGATTCGACTGTTTCGATCAGCTTTCGCCAAATTCAAAATATAACTCTATATAATGAATTTGAACGCGCATTTCAATTTACTGGGGCCACATACTAACTATATAAATCTCAGAAAAATATTTTCTACCTTCGTATTAACGATACGGTCCTAATAAAACTAATTTCGTCGAATTCGGAGACGGTTTGAAAAATGACCATTTTCCAGTCGATTAAAATCAACTGAAACTGGTCAAACGCGTTTTCCTTTGCCACGCTCACATATTGATTCGAAAAATTATGAAATTTGAAACCTAGCAATAACTTGACATCACGGATCCAACAAAAGTGGTTTCGTCGAAATCCGAGGTCGTTTGCAAAATGACTATTTTTAAGGGCCGGAATTCCATAGCGACTATTCAGAATTTTCATTTGGACATATCTTTTGATTCCCGCTACGAAATCTTGATTTTTCGGATTCGTTGGAAAGATATTCTCAATTAGATCCTAATATTTTTGGTTTCGCTAAAATCCAATTTATTTTGCACCCGGTACATTCAATTGAAATTTGAAATCGAATTATCGAACTACCGCGCCATTTTTAATTCCTTTTATATTTATATATAATTATTTATATTCTAACGACGATCTATATAAATATATATGTTCTAAATATATTCAAAATAAATTTCTCATCGATATTATTTAAAATAATTCATTTTAAATATTCAAAATTCGCTATAATTGCCAAAATAAAAATTTTAAATTGGCTCGCATTTTCCGGGTTGTTACAATCTCCCCTACTTCAAACTTTTCGTCCCCAAAAAGGAACGAAGCCGAAAATTGTTTAATTAATCAACTCAACTTCCATTATTTTCGCTACGGCTTAAGTTCTTCAACTTTTCTGTTTCTAAGAACTTTTCAAATTTTTCAAAAATTTGGCTAACACCCTAAATTTTCGAAATTTTTTGCCATAACCTCCCCTACACCGGGAGCACCGGGAAAATCCCGAAATTACCATACAGGCCCTCTGATCTCAAAAAGAAAAAGCCAAGCGGCTAGCCAATCGGCTCATAAAATCATCATCACCCAAACGAAACAGTAAATTATGGTAAACATGTACCTATTTGTCGGGCAATTTTTTTTTATTCTTCTGCTCTAGCCTCCTTGCTATGACCTGTTCAATGTAAGTACACGTATATGCATGCAATTGCGACTAATTTTCAATACAATTCAATATTTGATTCGATTAGGCTTAATGGTTCAAAATTATCAAACAAATAAACAAACAACACAACCATCAATCAATTAGTGGATTATCATTTCAAATTCATAATTTTACTACATATAAAGAAAATCATGTTTTTGATGCCAAATCACAACAAATAATCCTATGTAAGTTTTGGTTCTCACACCAGTCTATGGAAATATATAGATATCACACCTTCGAAACACGAAAATAAATACTGGTGATGGCGCGCCATCATTAGAATCATGTTCGGTGACTAGAATGCGATTCTATATTTATCCAATATATTAAAACTTCGAATATATGTTCATGACGCGTATATGCAAAATCTTTATATATTGGATTGTCCAAATTCAATATAAATAAATATTCAAATACGTATAAAACGATTTAAATTTTCAAAACAATATTGTTTTCATTTGAAAAATATACTCTTCACACTCGTTCTAGGATACTACTGATCCTATCTCTAACGAGTCATTCTAATTGGATATTACTAATCCAATATCTGATGAATTCTTTCGTATGGTTCTAATGTGTCTTGTTCTCGAGCTCTGTAAACCAAAGCTCTGATACCACTCTGTAGCGACCCGAACTTCCCCGGTAAGGAAAGCCCGGATTGCCTTGAGAACAATACACAAAAGAGCGCAGACAGAAGAACATTTCATTGTTATTACAACAATTCCATTAGATACAAGAATATACAGAGTATAAATGAATAAATTACATTCAATAAATATTAGAGATTACAATAAATTACATAGCAGCGGAAAAACAATAGAAAAACAACTGAAAGTAATACACGGATACAGAGCTTTCCGGGCATCGTTCCAGCTGTAAATCAGGATCCTGTGAATATAAATCTGCAAAACCAAAACTACTAGCTGCCCATGTCGAAAATAGGGGCACCCAGAGTTTAGGTTAAAACAATAAACTCCAGGTCAGTCATGTGACTGGTGTGAGAACTAAAACAGTTATTAATCTTTACTTTAAAAGATAGTAATTCAAGGGACCATGCCGTATAAAACGGAACGGGTTTCCTCCCAAGAATACTAGTGCATATAACAAAACAGCGCAACGCTCTTTGGAAAAATGAAGCTATTATAAGACCCAGCTCCCATCACACAATGCAACGCAAGCCGGAGGATAGGGTTTTCCCTTATAATAGCCAAACATGCTTGATACATTTAAAACAAATCATTTGATACTATTATAAGTGTATAGTGTCAAAACAATTTCAATCATAAATATAAATCATAGACGACATAAGCACCCCATCCCGCTATGTCGCCATACTAGGCTCTACAAATAAAACCGAAACACACGTATTGGAAATTGGATTCCATCATGAGTCGAGGCAAGGGGCAAGCTACTCTCCATTCGAGACACTCTAGCAAATGTCTCAGGACCGCACACAGCAATCCTTCGAATTCCTTTCAGTCTCTTCGGAGGTGGAGGAGCTCTCGCCGGAGTTCGACGTCGGAGTGTTGCACAGGGGGCTAGGGCGGCGGTCGGAGGGGTGGCGGTGGTCCCCAAACAGTGGCGGCGGCGGTCTCAGGGCTGGGAGAGGCTGCATCCTTCGATTTGGGGCGGCTTGGGTCGGGGATTCACGACAGGAGGGATCGACTGAGGGGAAGTGGCGCACGATGGAGGTGGGGAAGGCGGAAGCGTAGGCCGCGATGGCCAGGAGGGCGTCGATCGATCGTTCGTTCTTTTTTCTTCTTCTTTCTATTCTCTGATTTGATTTCGAACTGGGGGGGGGGGGGGGGAGGGCTGAGAGGATAATAGGGTGAGAGAGGAGAGGTGTTTTTATTTTTTAATTTCAAAAAGTTGACTTTTTAATTTGACCTCTAAACGAGGCCCACTGCCTGTCGTCCATAGCTAATTACCCCCATTCCGAACACAATGGGATATGTATCGCAAGCTGATTCGACTGTTTCGATCAGCTTTCACCAAATTCAAAATATAACTCTATATTGAATTTGAACGCGCATTTCAATTTCCTAGGGCCACATACTAACTCTATAAATCCCGGAAAAATATTTTCTAGCTTCGTATTAACGATACGGTCCTAATAAAACTAATTTCGTCGAATTCTGAGACTGTTTGAAAAATGACCATTTTCCAGTCGATTAAAATCAACTAAAACTGGTCAAATGCGTTTTCCTTTGCCATGCTCACATATTGATTCGAAAAATTATGAAATTTGAAACCTAGAAATAACTTGACATCTCGGATCCAACAAAAGTGGTTTCGTCGAAATCCGAGGTCGTTTGCAAAATGGTTATTTTTAAGGACCGGAATTCCATAACGACTATTCAGAATTTTCATTTGGACATATCTTTTGTATCCCGCTATGAAATCTTGATTTTTCGGATTTGTTGGAAAGATATTCTCAATTATATCCTAATATTTTTGGTTTCGCTAAAATCCAGTTTATTTTGCACCTGGTACATTCAATTGAAATTTGAAATCGAATTATCGAACTACCGCGCCATTTTCAATTCCTTTTAAATTTATATATAATTATTTATATTCTAACGACGATCTATATAAATATATACGTTCTAAATATATTCAAAATAAATTTATCATCGATATTATTTAAAATAATTCATTTTAAATATTCAAAATTCGCTATAATTGCCAAAATAAAAATTTTAAATTGGCTCGCATTTTCCGGGTTGTTACATAAATATTCACCATTACTTAATTCTACGACCATTTAATTCACTAAACCACCATTTATATAATTAAATAAATTAATTATAATACCTCTGCCAATGCGGGTCATTACAGAGTCCGAATGTGGCCCCAGTAAATTGAAATGTGTGTTCAAATTCAATATATAGATTAATATTTTGATTTTAATGAAAACTGATCGAAACGATGGAATTGGCTTACGGGGCATATCCCAATGTGTTTGGAATGGGGGTAATTAGTTATGGACGAAGTCTTTGGGTCTCGTTTGGAGTTCAAATAAAAAGTCAACCATTTTGAAAATTAAATTTAAATTAATTATATATATATATATATTAATATAATGGGTCAACGCTATATCTCTCCCCTCATTCTCTCTCTCGATCAGATTGAAATAAAAAGAAAAAAAATCGCGCCTCTTTCATAGAGAATCCTGTCGCTCCTCAAATCCGTACTCCACCTCCTCCGCCGCGCCACCACTGGCGATGCCCCCACCATGCATCCCCTCCTCTCTTCATCTCGCAAGCCATTGTCCCCAAAACGAGAAACCACGAGAAGTAAATCCTCCACCCAAACCCTACGCAACCACCACCTGGCCCATCGCGCCTCCCCTAGCCTCGTCAGGCCATCTCTAACCACCTGCCGCCCTCCTGCGATCAACGACGGTGAAGCCTTCCAACCTTCTCTCCTCCTTATCTCCTTCCACACGCAATAAAACACAATGATCCTTTGGAGTATTTTGTAGATCTCAGCCCGAGCTTCAAATCCATCCTACCATTGCCTCCCATCGTTGCGCCACCACCTAGTTTCGCCCCCTTGAAGTTCGGGACTTCCGTTCGCCGCCGCTGTTCGTAGGGTGCACCAATCTGACCGCCACCTACCTCGAGACGCGCGCCTCTCAAAGCTGCTCCACGTGGCATAGGCCGATCGACCCCTAGCTACACGGATTTCAAGAAAAGTGGCGAACTAGTTTTGAACGATATTAGAAAGGTACGGTTTAATTTATTTTAAATTGTTTATAACACTTTAAAGCGCTACGGTTTATGATTTTACAATAAAAATCATATCTTTTTGCTATGTTGTCGAAATCCAGTGAAACAAGAGACACCGGGACCGTGAGGATGTCTTCTACATTCTAGAAGAGATCGGATATTTTTCTGAGCCTTCTATAATTTTTGGATGAGTGGAACCCAATGTGAGATTTCTGAATTATAAACGACATGGAATGACGATGTATAAATTATACGATCGATGTATGAGTTGTATAAGCATTGTACACATCATGTATAAGCGTTGTACAGTGCGATGTATAAGTTATATATGCATTGTAAAAATTATATATGCGTTGGATGGAATTGAAATATATTGAAATGAAATCGAGATATATTTATATACGTATACCTATATATATACACACACTCCCCTCGTCCTCAGACCATGGACGATATATACTGGTTGTGATATTGTTTGGATTTTGGTTGATGTGAAATTTGGTTGAATATCACGAATGGTTGATTTGATATGACTGATTGTGGTTGAAATCCCAATAGGATTAGTATATGGGAAAAATTCGTCTGTGTATGAACTAGATATTGAAATCCCCATTGTCAAAAGCTACGAGGCTTTAAGGTAGGGCGAGGAAACGTACTAGGGATGGTGTCGGTTTTAACTACCGTGCCGTTATGCTGTCGAAATTTTCTGAAATATTTCTGTGTTTGATTTATATTCATATATTGAAATATATTCAAGTGATGAAATAAAACTGTTTGAACGATAAAAATAATACTTTATCGAATGAATGAAATAAAACTGTTTGAAAGATAAAAATAACATTTTTATCGAAAGAATAAAATAAATTGTTTTACAAATAAAAATCATAGTTTTATAATATATATATGAAGTATATAAAATAATCGGGTTTTGAAATAAATTGTTTTACAAATAAAAATCACATTTTTATAGTATGTATGAAGTATATAAAATAATCGTGTTTTGAAATAAATTGTTTTGACAATAAAAATCACATTTTTATTATATATATGAAATGTTAAAAATAGTGATGTGTTGAAATAAATATCTGTTGGATAAAAATATCATTTTTATCACATATATGAAATGAAATGGTTTTGAAATCGAAGAACAGATTATATTTATATATATAAATAATTAAAATAAATCGAATAACGAAGCTGCAGTTCGTATTTTGAAACCGTGATTTTAAATGATTATTGCAGGAGATCCAACTATCGGATTTTCCCGAAACTGAAACCATTTGGTTCGCTTTGGAAATATCTTTCCAACGATACCAACTTTGCAAAGATCCAACGGTTAGATTGTCTGGAATGTTTAATTCAAATCTGAATGAAAGCAGCGCCATAATCGATTATATATATATATATATATATATATAAATATAATTAAATCAAATCGAATAATGACGCTGCAGTTTGTATTTTGAAATCGTAACTTCAAAATATTGTACCGGGAGATCCGACTGTCGGATTTTCCCAAAAATGGAACCGTTGGATTCGTTTTGAAAAGATCTTTCCAATGATATAAAATTTGTAAAGATCCATTGGTTGGATTTTCAGACATGTGTAAATCAAATATGAAGAAAAACCGCGCCATGGTCGTATTATGGCCTGAAGCGTCGTTTGAATGAATTTGATATTTTTAAATAAATAAAAATAGCGATAAATCTTTATAAAATAATATAAACGATATGGAATGGAAATAAATTGAATTTACGCAGTTTATTGGATATTTGATGGTTGAATGTGCTTGATGTGAAAATTACATTAATGAAATGAATTATGGATGTCGAATAATTTAACCATTGAAATGAATTGATTTGAATTCTAAAAATATGTGAATTATTTGAAAAGGCCGAGTTAATTCTCATTTCAAATAATTGATTGACGATTAGAAGTCGAAGATATGAAGACGGTGCAAGACCGATGATCTTCACATCGAATGGATGGCTACTGATGCCTTTGATGGGATTTGCTGCCCTGACGGGGTCACAGTGGTGGTTGTCCGGACGTACTTGTTGATCGTTCGGATGTGCAAGGAATAAAGATCCTCCGGTTTCGTTCAGACCCTGAACGGACTTGTAAATGGATGTATGTCTGACGTTGTAGATTGACAACGTGGCATACAGAGATGCAGTGATCAAAGCTTTTGTTGAAAAGCAGAGCTTTGTGGTTGATGTTCAAAGAACGACTTTGAATAGCTAGCTTTGTGTTTAGGTTGATTTGCGAGCCTCACACCCCGGTTGAGCCAGAAACGGGAGAGGACATCAGGGAGGACCTGTGTTTCCTTCTAGTTAGGAGTAGTGTCAGTGTTTTTACACGGCCTCGCATTTTACTTATGTGGATGATGGATAGCGACGCGTCTCGGTTATACTGGTCGTTCCTGGGCCGATGGTTTGGTCGGTATATGACCAGTTGATGCCCCATAGGGTGGGGAAACACAGTGTTCAGGCATTTTAATCCACTCCGTGTGAACCGTCCCTGACGATCCAAGGGTCACTCGAGCTCTAATCCTAAGGGGCGGGCTAGAGCGTCTCGAAGCGGTAAGGACGATCCCTTACCTTGGTTCATGACGGAAATCCAATTTCCAAATACAACATCGTGCGGTTTTGATTGCACACCTATATATGGCGACATGGCATATGGTACCCATGTCGTCTATGATTGATACTTATGATTGAAATTGTTTTTGAAATATATATAAACACTAGTAATAATATCAAATGATTTGTTTTATTCGTATCAAGCATATTTTGACCATTATAAGGTAAAACTCTATCCTCCAGTTTGCGTTGCATTGTGTGATGGGAACTGAGTCTTATAATGGCTTCATTTTTGTAAAAAACATTGCGATGCTTAAAAGATTTACTTGTTAAAGCACTGGCAATCCAATGGAGTAAACCCGTTCCGCGTTTGCGGCGTGGTCTTGTGATTGGCCTTATTATTAAAGTAAGTTAAGTAGATTTCTCATACCAGTCCTATGACTGACTCGTAGTTTGTTTCACTTGCAAACTCGGGTGCCCC
This sequence comes from Allium sativum, assembly GCA_030737875.1. NCBI lineage: Eukaryota > Viridiplantae > Streptophyta > Magnoliopsida > Asparagales > Amaryllidaceae > Allium > Allium sativum. The sequence continues at coordinate 572,726,900 of CM060909.1, read as the reverse complement.
TATTTCTACACGGGCAGCCTTGTATTCAGGTTTTAGCAGGCTCTTTCCGGATAGCTATGGAGCTGGAGATGGATTCTATCATTTGTCTCTTTTTATGTTGTTTAGCTCCTATTGTACATATTATGTTTTGATTCCGATGTAGACATTTTATGTAAAGCTGAACTGTATTTAGTACTAAGTATGATCCTGTATACTGTGTAACTCTGATGATTATGTTTATCCAGTGTATTCTATTGTATATTATTTGGTGTATTTATTTATGTCTGTTCTGCTGTGATCTGTTTATATGTTATATTCCAAAGATTACCCTTGCCACCGTGGAACGGGGGTTTGGGGTCGTCATAGTATTGGCGGACCTATCCTATACTGCAACTACTCATCTAACACTTGGGTGCTAAGGCATCCCCATATATATAAATACCCAAGCCTGTAACAGGATTCTTCATTCCAAAACATTCATGGCCGAGAGGATAATAAAAAGAAAAATTATACACTCAGCTATAAATTAAAACCGCATGACAAAGAAGAAAATATATAATGAAGTAGGGGAGGTCAGTCAATGGAGGATGAGCAGTTCTGGGTTAAGTGCAGTACGAGTGGCCTACTGTTTTGGATGAAGACGAAGTGACACTAGTAGGAGGTGTAAACTGGGAGCATGCTCCATGCCGTTTGCTGTTGCTGGGAGAAGTGGGGATGGTGGCGCAAGAAATAGTAAGCTTCGGTGTTGAAGTACTCACAAAAAAAAGTCACATACATTGGGAAGAAGGGGAGTTGGCAGTTTAACGGTGAACGCATATGATAGGTGAAGTCTGATGATCGGTCAAGGGTTATAGGGGTGGTGCATGTTGGTTTGGAGCTCCAGGCGTGGGTTAGTTTCAATAGAGGAAAAGCAGATAGGGCGGCAAGAGGTGATGGGCGCACAACAGTAGTCTGGGATGATGAAGATGCGGTGCAAACTTCTTGCAGGTAGAAATACAAAGAAGAAAACCAATTAGAACCTGCCTAATCAAGTTTAGCAAGGGACAATTAGACATAATCACTTTTAACACAACCCTATGGTTAAATCAATGGTTTTCCTATGTCTGTTATTTGATTCCCAGCCTTATTTTTCAATGGAAATTAAAGCGTGCCTATTTGTTAATGCATGAAACCAGTTTTAGTTTATGTTTACCATGTTGCTTAGGTTCTGATACCCTTATTAAATTTAAACCATTAACAATATAAAACCACTAGGTCGGACTAATACTACTGACCTAGAGTCCTTGTCTCAAAACAACATTTACTAAACCCCTCCGCACATGAAAGTTGGTGATTTCTGTTTATAGCTAGAATTAACATGGCTAATTATACCCTAAGAATATATAATGTAAAAAAATCATTTTAGGGAAATAATTATTTAAATAAACCATATGACTTATAACTCATATCCGTGAACAGAATGGATCAAAACAAATAGCGTTGGAACCGTATCAGATATCACTGGTTGGGACAGAATTGGATGCAGTTGGAAGTTTAATTAAATTAAACGTCAGTTTAAATTTGATTAAAACAAACCATTTCAGCGACGGACAGTGACCAAGGTGAGTTCGACTCACTCAATCTTACCCCACTTATATTTTATGTAAGTTGGGTTTAAATAATTGTGTGCCATGATTGTTAATTGGTTGATGGATGTTTGGGTTGCTGATATTGTAATAGTTGAATATTATATCTGTTTATAGATGATATTGTTGAGATAACGTATTTGATTGCAGGGAGAACAGGTTGGAGGGATCCAACTGGATCCCTCAAATTTATTGTTTTTTTCATATTATAATTATATGAACCGTTTAACTGATATGAGTGGATGATTGAATTGATCATTGATTGTTGAATTTAAATTAAATGGTTGTTTTTTTAACCAATAGACGGTATTGGTCGAGAAATTGGTATCGGTTGGCCAAAAAATATACATCATTTTATAAATGTTGATTTACAGTCGGGCGAATAGACAGTAACGAAGTTATAAATTTATTTATAAATAGAAATGGATTTTTTTTTGAAATTGATACATTTGAATAAAATTTCAATAGAAGGAAATTATTATATATTATTTATTATTTAAGTTTTTAAAGTAATTATTAAATGATTTTATAAATCGATTCTTTTGGTTAATACAAGCAGACGGGGAGAAATTAATGTAACGGTTAAGACTAAGATAAACAGTTTCTCAAGTGAGAATTAAATGAGAATATTGAAATTAATTATATTAATTAAAAAGAAGAAATAATTGGAGTTGAGTAACGAGATAATCATGGTTTGAGCTGATGAACTCAACTCAATTGGAATTAGTTATTTGATTAATTTATTTTAATTAATCTAATAAAATATTTGTTTTAACTTTAATAAGTTTTTAAAAAGTAAATTACCGTTTAATTTAGTTAAATAAGAAGTTAACTATTTCTACGATAGTTAATGATGATATAAATTATTATTTTAATGGATAATGATTTAAGTGATCAGCTTATGTATAGGATTCACTGAAGTAGGAATCAAAGTTGATATTGAAATATAATTGGACTCTGGAAGTAGTGAGGAGTGGGTTTTACATTTAAAAACCAAGATTTTATAAACAAAGTTATAAAGGAATTTTTAAGCCAATGCGATAGCTTAAATATAATGTCTACTTAATATTTAAATGAAGTAAGAAGGGATCGGGTTAAAGGGAGTTTATATTAAACCAGAGAGGTATAAATGAAATTTGAAAAAAAATGGGCATATGGCAAAAACGTTAAGGTTTTAATTTAATGATACTTAACAAAGGTATTTGGAACGGAATTTTCAAAGAGGAAAGGGTTAAATGAATTAGAAGGGGAATATAATGGGTTGATGACAAGTAAAGATAATAACGTGGTTAATCAAGGTTTGAGAGGTAATTTAAAATACCCTAACTTGAACGACTTCAGGATTTATCGAAAGGTGATAGTAGTTGTAATGGTGAAGATGTTAAAAGGAATTTATCTTGAATAATAACAATAATGTAATGCTATTTGAAGTATCTGAAATTATATATATATATATATATATATATATATAAAGGATTCCAAAATAAAAGGGAATTTAAAACAAGTTGAGAAAAAGAAATTATCTTTCCTTAGGAAAGGAAATAAAGGAGATTGGTGAAATATAACAATATTTTCAAAGTAGGAAGATGGGATTTAGAATGGGTTATTCTAAAAAGGTAAGTGACGATTATAGTGTTCAAATAACGAAAACCGAAGGAGATGTCGTAACGATGGTTTTACAAATGACAAGTTAAATCAATGATAAAAATTAAATGGTGTTGTAATTAATAGTAAAATAGGAATTGGGTACGATTATTATATATTTTTCTAAATATAAATTGAAATGGTTTTGAGAAGATTAATACATTGAAATGAGAATCGAATACCATATTTAAAATATGGAATGTTTTAGAAGTTTTAAATTAACTATTCGTTAATTATTTTTTAACTAAATGGGCCAAGTGACGCTGAATACTAAACTAGTGAGTTCAATTTATTTATGGTTGTATAGTTGTGTATTTGATAGTTAAATCACCGACAATCAAACCCGACCAATACGATTGTTGGTACGGAAAGACCGGGATCGAATGTATATTCGAAAACCATTTCGTCCAGCAAATATGTTAACAGTTGAAGATATCAGATGAAGATTAAAGATGGAGTATTGAAGACCGTGGATCTTCATAAGAGGAAGGATTACTATTAATCTCTGGTCAGCTCCCGGAGAAAAATATGATTCTGTCGTGGTTGAAATCTACGGATTTCCAAGGACTACTCGCTACCAATCCATATGGTGATTCCTAGGATGTGGTAGGAGGGTGCCTTCGGTTCATCCTTTTCCTGGATGACTTGTAAGGAGGAATGTATGACAGAATATTTCTTAAGAGTCACGTACATTGATTTTTGCAAACGTACTCCTGTTGGTGATAGCTAACACCCAGGGTGTTTTTGTCGGCGTCAATTAGTGATTTGGCGGATCTGACGATGTAGCATTCAAAGTGAATGGTGATGTTCTATCTGGGAAGGAAGGATTAAAACCTCAAGCCTCACAACTGGGAAATGACAAAAATCGGGCAGGAAGCATGGCTATGTGGGTCGCACCCATTAGGGTGTATAATCACCTATCTAGAGAAATTCCTTTTGTTCCTTTAATCTATTGATGCTGTCCCTTTTCGGGGAACGGTTGCTGATCCCAACCGTTGGTGATATACATTCGATACACTCAAGCGAAATGAGTGGTCGGCCATGTGTGGATCGAGTTGCAAGACGTACCCGGTGTATTCGCCTCTAGAGATACACTATCGGCAGGTGGTTACATACCTTGTCATAGTCGGAATCCAATCTCTAATAAGCGTCCGCGATTTTGATTGTATACTATATATGTGGAGCGTAAGATGCAAGCGTTCCGCTAGATTGATATTTACTTGTATATAGACACTATTATAATATCAGACGATATGTATCTGATTTCAAAATGTTTTGGGTTATCATAAGGTAAAAACCGTCTATATTTATGTGTGGATTTGGTCTTACGATTATCCTTTTCTTTCGAAAAGATTTTTGAACTTAAAAATCAAGTTGGATGATTCTCCTTGAACTTAGTGTGTTGTTCTCACTCTGGTCCACCAGACTGACCCGGTGTTTTGAAATGCTCAGATTAGACAGGGTTGTACAGGTCTAGGTCATCAGATGCTGCAAAGTCTAGAGACGAGCTAGAGTTGCTCAGACGTATAATATCTAGTATGTATTCCGTTGTGTAGCTGTATATGAGGATAGGTTATGATAACTGTCTAGATGTGTTGATGTACTCTGATGATTGTATGTTTTTATTTAAAAACTCTCAATAAAGATTTATTTCTATATTATATTTTTTTCGCTGCGATGTGAGATTCTGATTCAGTTGTGTTAATTTTTATTCTTCTTCTATTCTTATATTTCTTTCTTATCTCACCCTCTATTTTCTTTCATTAACTATCTGGTGTTTTTGGTACTTGAATTCTGGTAAGTAATACAAGTTTATGTATTATTGTTGGAATTCGGGCATTAAATCCATCGGGTCGTCACAAGCATAGCAAAGATAGTTGCATCTATCTTTTCAAAACTAAAATTGAGATTTAAAAAAGATAGTTGAATATATATATATATATATGTCATGTGAATTGTTAGTTGCAAATAAGCAATATTAATGATAAAATTGAACTTTTGATTATAAAATTGCATTTTTGTAATTAACCATTTTTAAATGTTTAGTAGAATATCTTATTAATTTTAGGTTTAAATAAGATAGTTGCATCTATCTTTTCAAAAGTAAACTTGAGACCTAAAAAAGATAGTTGAATACATATGTCATGTATCAATTGTTAGTTGCAAATATGCAATATTAATGATAAAGCTGAACTTTTGATTACAAAATTGCATTTTTTTTAATTAAGAATTTTAAAATGTTTAGTAGAATATCTTATTCAATTTTATATTTAAAAAAGATAGTTGCATCTGTCTTTTGAAAACTAAACATGAGATTTAAAAAAGATAGCTGAATATGTATGTCATGTGTTAATTTTTATTTGCAAATATGCAATATTAATGATAAAACTAAACTTTTGATTACCAAATTGCATTTCTGTAATTAATAATTTTTAAATGATTAGTACAATATCTTATTTTATTTCAGATTTATAAAATATAGCTGTATCTATCTTTTCAAAACTGAAATTCAGATTTTAAAAAGATAATTGAATATATATGTCATGTGTTAATTGTTAGTTGCGAATTAGTAATGTTAATGATAAAAATGAGCGTTTGATTACAAAATTGCATTTTTGTAATTAACAATTTTTAAATGTTTACAAGTCTATCTTAATTTTTTTTAGATTTAAAAAAGATAGTTGCTTCTATCTTTTCAAAACTGAACTTCAGACTTAAAAATGATAATTGAATATATATATTATGTGTTAATTGCTAGTTGCAAATATGCAATGTTAATGATAAAACTGAACTTTTGATTGCAAAATTTCATTTTGTAATTAACAATTTTTACTTAAGATGATTCAATTTATCTTTGTGATTAATTTAGAAAGTTTTAATTGGGTATGTTCCTTATGCGTTTAAATGTTATATTTTATTTTCTCCTAATATTTAAATTAAAATTTACCTAGATAACCAGTATTTCCTCTTTCTCCTTTTCTTACAGCAAAAAAAAGATAAACTCATTTATCTTTTACTGTAAATGATTAAATTATAGTTTTGCATTAATTATATTAAATATTTATTGTACATGTTGAACATATTTGTCGTTTTCCTCCTGATTTAAAGTTATTGTATATGACATACAACTTAATTAATGCCATATATAGAAAAGATAAAAACATATATCTTTTTATAGAAATAATTAAATTCAAAAAAATTTACAAAAACTAAAAACTAAATTCATACGCTGTTTTCTACTCCATTTTCAGTCCCTTTTCAAAAACAAAAATTTACAAAAACTAAATTCATATGTTATTTTTTCTCTGCTGTTCACTGTTTAGATTTTGTTCTTATTCAAATTGTATTTTTAGTTCTATTTTCAAGCAATCTTTATCAAACTTTTTAGTATTGCTTTCAACTGTATTAAATATCCATTCTTTTGTTATGTATTCAATAAACACAATTATGTTTTAATGTTTCTATAATCAATAGCTACAAAAGATAAACAGATTTATCTTTTACTGTAAATGATTTCATAATACGTTATTTTTTATTGTAAATGATTTGCAGCCAAGGCGCTACGAGGAATGGGACTAGGAAAGATAGGTTGCAGGAGAGGTTCCCTGTTATGCTTCTACAGAAGCCTTTGTAACCTGATTTTACTGTCGTAGAGCATTAGGCCTTTTGCAATGATTTTGAATCATGTATGTATAATGGAAATGGTAAATATGAACCTACAACTGCAATCGAGTGGGTAAATTTTTGTAGTAAAAGGATTTGAATTGCTTCTGTTGTATATTATAATTCTTCTCGTTGTTTCTTCTTGGGTTTGACATGCAGTGCACATTATACTCCATTTTGAAATCTTTTTTTATTTGTTGGTACTTTAGCAAGGTTCAACCCATCATCTACTACTAAATTTTTATCGTGTCACTATGCCTTACGTGCAGTCAGATTTTATTGTATTATTCTTACCGGCTATGTTTTGTCATATCATATATCTGCTTAGTCATTGTTTGATATATTACCGAGGTGTTGTCTATGTGCTCGTTGATGTTGTATGTCTGGTCTTGTGTATCTGGTCATTGTGCTTTAGTTGCATTTGCTTACGGTCATTTTTGTTTGTTTACTGTTCAAACTACTCAAACCAAAAGTAAACTATATATCAACAATTTCTGGTTAGTGTCAATAATATCAACATGTATAGAAAGAAGATAAATACATTTGTCTTTTTAAAATACTTTGCAAAATAATACGCTGATAGCAAAAACATATGTAACAAAAAAAATTGTCATTTCCATCGCATTCAACACAAAGAATGCATCCAACATTGAACTATAGAAATTTCAGACGAATAAGCTTAAAGGTGTACGTACATTTTAAAAAGTTTATAGATGTGAATAAATTTGCAAAGTTGACACAAGAACTTTAGTAACAACTTTACCTAACTGCAATTAAGATTTAAAATTTGTTTTGAACTAAGCATATAATCTCATTATATGAAGAAAACAAAAAGGGAACTTGAAATTCAGCTATCAAATATTACTCTATCCAAACCAGATCAACATCAATGCTCCCACTAACACAACCAAAACAACAAACAATGTGCAGGCTGAAAACAAAAATACTGGTATAAACTAATGAAAATAATTAGTAAAATCACTATATACATCATTATTTACATACATATAAATTATGCAATTATCTGAAAACATCATGCTCGGTTATCTGGAAAACATCATCAACCATTAGAAATTCATTATCAAATTCACCATTATAGTTTCAACATCAGCCTTAACAAAATCATTGTAAATTAAAAATATTATCAATAAAGATAAAATGATTCGTCTTTCTTCAAAAAACAGTAGAACCATATTACAGAATACAAACTCATTCTCAGTTATCTGAATAACATCATCAGCCATTATAAATTCATTATCAAATTCATTATTAAAGCTTCAACATCAGTAATTACAAATTCATTAGTAAATTCATGAAAATTAAAAATATTATTAATAAAAGATAGAATGATTTATCTTTCTTCAAAAAGTAGTAGACAAACCCATGCTTAGTTATGTGAATAAAATCATCAATCATTACAAATTCATTAACATATGATTCCATTACAAAATGATAAATTTGATCCATTATCTTTTGCACATTTCAAAAAAGATAAAATCAATTATCTTTTGCACAGTTCAAAAAGTTAAATCTCATATGTTGAACTATTTCTTTGAATTAACAATAAAATAGAAAATCACATATAGTTAATTATTTATTCATTGAATTATTTATCATAGTTGTCATTATTAACAAAACGACTGAAAATATGGATATATGCGTCAAATGAAAATCGCATAATCAAATAGGAATAATCTGGCTGACAAAAAAAGGACTGAAAATCGCATAATCAAATAGCAATAATTGAATCATGAGATACAAAGAAAATCACTTATATCTTTTACATCCAAATCAAAATAAAAATCCGAAAGTAATAATCTGGATATACGTGACAAATGAGATCGGCTAACAATAAAAGGACTGAAAATCGCATCTTCAAATATGAATAATCGAATCATGAGATACAAAGATAAACACATATATCCAATTTGATTAAGTGAAAGCCGATTTGATTTGAGAGGAAATAATTGTGTTTTATTTGAGAAAACCAAAAGCAAACGTGATTTGAGAACAGAACGACCGATTTTGTCCTGGAAACTAATTGTTTTAAACCCACGTCCTTAAAATAAATCGGACTAGACTAGTAAGCCCTTCACGCAAATTTCCACTAAAATTAATGTATTTTAACATTTAATTTTTAGAAGAGTAACAGATTGCAAGCATTTAATGTTGGAAATTAAAACACCAATTAACTATGCATCAAACTAATCATTTTTCTCTACACTCCAACATTTCAAATCCTATTGTTGGAAAGGAAATGAAGGACTAATAAATGTCATCATTACTTCTTCTTTTTAGATAAAATATATTGATAAAGATTATATAACTAATAAATGAGTTAATGCTTTTATCTAAACATAAATACTCAAAAAAATCATGTTTATTCCAAAAAAAAACTAAAGTTTGCTACAAATAGAAACAGTTTAATATTTGGATGACAACCAGTCTAGGAATGTACCCATGTCTTTGAAATGATAACATTATTTATTCTTTAGGATGAAATTTTTTGTAACAACCCGGAATTTGGGGCCAATTTAAAATTTTCATTTTAGAGATTTTAGGGGTGTTTAAATATTTAAAATAAATTATTTCAAATAAAAATGAATGGAAATTTATTTTGAGCAAAGTTAATGCAAATATATTCAAATAAATTACAAAAAGAATTAGAAATAGGATGGTAGTTTGAAAAGTCAAACTTGAACTTTGACTAACTACACAGGATGCAGAATAAACCGGATTTTGATGAAACGAAAAATATTTAAATCTGTTAATGAATATCTTTCTAACGAATCTGAAAAATCGAAGTTTCATAGCGGGAATCAAAAGTTATGGCCAAATGAATTTTCAGAAAGGTCGCTATAGAAAATATATCGCCCTTGAAAATCGACATTTTGCATACGACCTCAGAATTCGACGAAACCACTTTTGTTGGATCCGGGATGTAAAATTATTGCTAGGTTTCAAATTTCATGATTTTTGAAGCTAGTATGTGAGCGTGGAAAAAGAAACTTGGTTTTGTCAATTTCGGTCAAAATTAATTGACCGAAAAATAGCCATTTTTCAAACAGTCTCAGAATTCGACGAAATAAATTTTGTTACGATCGTATCATCATAAGGAAGCCAAAAATAAATTTTCTGGATTTTTCTGACTTCGTTTGTGACCCCAGTAAAATTAGAAAGTACGTTCGAATTAAAAATAAAAGAATTAATTTGAAAATAAAGAAAACACACTGTAAACTTCAGAATTGGACTTCGGCAATAGCACCATTGCGTTCAGAAGGCGTCAAAACCTATTGTTCGACAGTCGTTGAGCGCGAATTGGAGTTCGAACGAAAAAACCCTATTTTCCGGAATTAAATAAATTAAATAAAATAGAAAATACGTGGAAAATACAAGTATATATACGGGCCGTACTTCTTCTTCTCCGTTTACATAAACCCATAGCCGCCCCCCCCCCCCTTCGAAACTTGCTCTCCATTTTCCCATCAATCCACTCACAATTAGACTTAGCCGTAGTTGAACTTTTTGAAGCTCTTCCCTTCCTCTCCAATCTTCGACAAGTTTCATTTGATTTCACGCCCTGTAGCTCTCGGATTTCGAGCCCCAATCCACGCCATACAAACCGCCGCCGCTCCCTGCATAGGCCGCCACACCCTCCTATTTTCCCGACGTGGATGTGCCTCTCGTAGCTCTCCAATCTCCCGCAAACCTTTCGCAAAACCATCGACTACATCTCCCAAAATCCGAATTCAAAGTTTTGAACTTTTCTGAAAATTCTAAGCTATGAATATTTCAGATTTTGCAACGCTTTTAAGCGTTACAGCGACAGTTGTTAAAAGTCAGTTTTGATTTATTTGTATGAACTTCGAATTGAATTCTTTCAGGTCCGTAACTGCCGTGACTTTGAACACGAGATCTGATCAAATCCGAACCTTCCTTCCAGTTCCGAGCTAGGTGAGAATTTATTTTTAATATAATTTAATTATTATTATTGCGTTGTGAGAAGTTTAAATGGTTAAAAATAAATAGATCTGCGATGAATGTTATCATGGGATGGATTCAAATTATTGTGATGCTATGATTTTAGATCCGTTATTTTTATTCATAGATCTGTTAATTAAAAACATAGATCGGTAGGAAAATTTAGATTTTTCCTCATTTAAATTTGTTGAAGTATGCCGTATGGATATGAATCATGTATAAATCTATCACCATTTATATCGTTATGTAATTCACATTATTTTAACGTGAACTAAAGTAGGAATTCATATCGTTATGAAATTTACATCAATATGTAACTTGCATTATTTTATTGTGAATTAAAGTAGGAATATATATCGTATGAAATTTACATCAATATGCAATTTACATTATTTCTATTGTGAATTAAAGTAAAGGATTTACAATTTTATAATGTTAAATTAAAGTAGATTTTGCCGTATGTCAAAAATTACATTTTTCTTTGTAATTAACATGTGAGTTTCATCGTATGTCAAAATTTACATTTTTATATGTAAATTATAAGTGAATTAATGCCGTATGTCAAAAATTACATTTTTCCTTGTAATTATAAAGTGAATTTCATCGTATGTTAAAATTTACATTTTTATATGTAAATTATAAAGTGAATTAATGTCATATGTTAAAAATTACATTTTTCTTTGTAATTAACATGTGAGTTTCATCGTATGTTAAAATTTACATTTTTATATGTAAATTATAAAGTGAATTAATGTCGTATGTTAAAAATTACATTTTTCTTTGTAATTAACATGGAAATTTCATCGTATGTTAAAATTTACATTTTTATATGTAAATTATATACGAAATTACACCGTATATAAAATGACATTTTTATATGTAATTAAAACATGAATTTACATTGTGTGTTAAATATTACATTTTTATATGTAAGGTCTATAGGAAATTATACCGCATGACAAAAACTACATTTTTCAATGTAATTAAAGGATGCAATTTTATTGTATGATAGAATTTACATTTTTCTTATATATATGTAACATAGAATGTGAATGAACATTAGAAATAAAATTTATTTGTTTTATATGTAAATAAGATGTAGAAATGTGACTTGTAATTAAAAACCATATTTTTACAATGTAAATTAGAAAATAGTGTTTGCATTGTAATTAAAAATCATATTTTTACAATGTGAATTAGAAGTAGAGTTTGCATTGTAATTAAAAATCATATTTTTACAATGTAAATAGAAAGTAGTGTTTGCATTGTAATTAAAAATCATATTTTTACAATGTAAATAGAAAGTAGTGTTTGCATTGTAATTAAAAATCATATTTTTACAATGTGAATTAGAAGTAGAGTTTGCATTGTAATTAAAAATCATATTTTTACAATGTGAATTAGAAGTAGAGTTTACATTGTTATTAAAAATTATATTTTTACTAGGTAAATTAGAAGTAGTGTTTGCATTGTAATTAAAAATCATATTTTTACAATGTAAATAGAAAGTAGTGTTTGCATTGTAATTAAAAATATATTTTTACAATGTAAATTAGAAAGTAGTGTTTGCATTGTAATTAAAAATCATATTTTTACAATGTAAATTAGAAAGTAGTGTTTGCATTGTAATTAAAAATCATATTTTTACAATGTGAATTAGAAGTAGAGTTTGCATTGTAATTAAAAATCATATTTTTACAATGTGAATTAGAAGTAGAGTTTGCATTGTAATTAAAAATCATATTTTTACAATGTGAATTAGAAGTAGAGTTTGCATTGTAATTAAAAATCATATTTTTACAATGTAAATAGAAAGTAGTGTTTACATTGTAATTAAAAAAAAAATCATATTTTTACAATGTGAATTAGAAGTAGTGTTTGCATTGTAATTAAAAATCATATTTTTACAATGTGAATTAGAAGTAGCGTTTGCATTGTAATTAAAAATCATATTTTTACAATGTAAATAGAAAGTAGTGTTTGCATTGTAATTAAAAAAAATCATATTTTTACAATGTGAATTAGAAGTAGTGTTTGCATTGTAATTAAAAATCATATTTTTACTATGTGAATTAGAAGTAGAGTTTGCATTGTAATTAAAAATCATATTTTTACAATGTAAATAGAAAGTAGTGTTTGCTTGTAATTAAAAATCATATTTTTACAATGTGAATTAGAAGTAGTGTTTGCATTGTAATTAAAAATCATATTTTTTACAATGTGAATTAGAAGTAGAGTTTGCATTGTAATTAAAAATTATATTTTTACTAGGTAAATTAAAAGTAGAGTTTGCATTGTCATTAAAACTTACATTTTTATATGTAAATTTAGAATAGGATTCACTGTAAATATAAGTTACATTTTTATTATGTAACTAAGATGAGAATGCACATTGAAGTTAAAATTTACATTTTTATATGTAATTTAAAAGTAGGATTTTGAATGTATCAAAATTTACATTATTACATGTAATAAACAAAAATAGGAATTTACATAGGAATTAAATTTACGTTTTTTTTATGTGAATAAAAAGGATGGAATTTACATTTTCAGTGTAAGGAAAGAATGAATTTAGGATGCGGTAATATTATCTTCATTTTCAAATGAATTAAAATTTAGTAAGTATCGGTAATTGTGTAGGGCGTTGTTTTAATCAAACGACGTTATTACAATTCAATGATTATATATATATATATAATTAAAATTAAATGAATAGGGCATGGTAGTTCGCGTTTTGAAATCGTACTTTTAAACGACTATACAAGAAGATCCGACCGTCGGATTTTCTTGAAACTGAAACCGTTAGGACCGTCTTGGAAAACCCTTTCCAACGATATATATTACGTTAAGATCCAATGGTTAGATTCTGAGAAATGTAAAAATCAAAATTGGTTGGATGCAGCGCCATAGTCGCCCATGGATTTAAGGCGTCGTTATATAAAAATTTAATTATTTTAAATAATTGAAATAGGAACGAGTCATTAATAAAAATAATTATTAATGTATAAGAAGAATTTTAAATATATATATATATATATATACGAGGATTATTTGGGAAGTCCGAGTTCTCTCATCCCAAATAATCAAAACGACGTTAATTGAAATATGAAGATGGCGTATGAAGATCGTAAATCTTCCCTCGAATGGACAACGATCGAGGCCCTGATTTTAATTGCTCCCAATTCAAGGGTCATGGTCATTGCCCAAACGTACGTGTTGATTTCACGGGTTTGGCTTTCGCTCAGACCCAGGGCATAAGCTACTAAATGGATTGTGTGTCTGACACCATAATATATCAAATATCATGTTATTGATCTTTTGTCGAATGTATGGATGTTTGGTGACAGAGAATTTATTCCCTTGCTTAACACCCGTTCATATATTTCTTCAAAGGATTGGTAGTGCGATATGGAGTGATGATGTGGCATGCTAAGATGCATAGGATTAAGGTTTTTTTGAAAAGCAGGCCTTGTGGGACGATCAAAGCATAGCCTGTTTAGTCATAGCTATGTGTACAGCGTGACTTCGCGAGCCTCACACACCGGCGGAGTCTAAAACGAGAGAAGGGAACGCAGGGAGAGCAGCACGTTTCTTTCTAGCTAGAAGTGGTGATTGGGTTTTAACACGGCCCAACATTCTACTTATGTGGATGATGGAATGAGGCGCCTCGGATGATAGGTCCTATAGGACTGGGAAACGTGTGTTCAGGAATAACTAATCCGCAACTCGTATGGTGGACCGGCCCTGCAGCTTTCCAAGGGTTCACTGCGGGGGATACTGAGACATTAGCTAGAGTGTCTCGAATCGGTAGGAGCTCCTCCCTAGCCTTGACTCATAATGGAAACCAAAATCCAAATACGACCCTACGAATTTGTTTGTATTACTAGTATAGAGGCATAGTAGTATGGGATACTATTCTTCCTAGGATTTATACATTTACTTTGAAATGTATTAATATATATACTGATAATAATATTAAACTCGTACTTGCCGTATTTAGCATGTTTAATCACTATAAGGTAAAACCCTATCCTCTGGATTGTGTTGCATTGTGTGATGGGACCTGGGTCTTATGGTGATTCCATTTTTCTAAAAAGCATAACGTTGTTGTACGATGTACTCATTAGTTGTTTTCTGACACTTTTATGCACGACAATCCATTAGAGTAAACCCGTTCCGCGTTAGCGGCGTGGTCTTTGGATTTGTCCTATTAATAGTGATTAATTAGTTAAGAATTCTCACGCCAGTCCCACGACTGACCCGTTGTTGGTTTCCACCTTTTTGCAAACTCGGGTGCCCTTCTTTCTACACGGGCAGCCAAGTAAACAGGTTTATTCTTCGCTTGGAGTCTTTTTTAGAGCTGCTTATTATTCTTCTTGGATTTTCTTATGGAGAGGTTATGACTAGAAGCTTGAAGACACTTATCATTCGCTGCTTTTGCATTTTTCTTTCTTTTTATTCCAGACATTAAACTCGGTTTATTCCACGTTGTTAAGTTGGAGTTGGAACTTATTTCTTTTTCCGCAAACTTGATGTAATAATTTAGAATTCTGTGACTGTGGATTTTCTGTGGTTGATGACATTATATTTCCGCTGCTATGATGTTGTTACTTTATGAATTTCCTATGCTATGTTGTATCTATGATATGTATTATTGTATTTATGTTGTATTCCAAATGATTATTCCTTACTTTCATTTTGTGGAAGTTTGGGGTCATGATAGTTGGTATCAGAGCTTTGGTTAAACTTAGCTTTGGGATATAACATATTTATGATAATTCATTTACATAGAATCACAATATTCTATGGCGAACATTTCATGAGATACATAATTGTAACACCCCACCTCCGCTAGGGTCACTCACAAAGGGAATGCACTAGGTTTGGTGAAGCATTATCGAGGTAAACATGCACAAAAATATTACAAGACAGAACATATATAAAACAGCGGAAGTAAAACAATTTTCATTACCTTATAAAATAAGGTCTAAAGCCTTTTACATCAGAATACATCAAAACCTGTCTTGCAATAGTAAAGAAGCATAAAACCTTTTCATAAATTATTCCCCAAAATAAAGCGGTGAAGCAGCCACAGCCAAGAGAAGACCAAGCTATACATAATGACCTTCAAGCATAAGAGGTCCGAACTAAACAACATCATTTCCTCCCTGAAAACCTGGGGGGGGGGGGGGGAAACGGAAGACAAAGAGGCGAAACAAAACGGGGTCAGTCATAAAGACTGGTAAGTCCTATCTACTTCCAGTATAAAAACAGGTAAAGGTAACATGACATGCATAAACTGAAAGTAAACATAAGGATGACGACAAGATAGATAAGCTAAACCAAGATAACTGGATGAACTACTGTAGCAAGATAAACTACGGTATCATGATAAACTACGGTGTCAAGATAAATCAAGGTATCACATCTTCAGGTTTCTATCAAGTATACCATCCCAAGGTATCTATCATGTATAACATCCCACGGTATTTATCATGTGTATTTGCTCTGCACCTCTCGTACTAGTATCCCAACCCGCGTCATGTGTTAACTATGAATGTCCCTTGCCCAATGTCATGTAATGGTCCATGTCAAACTAATATATAGCATATGTAAGTTTTCCCAGCTCGTATGTTTCTTTCCATGTATAAGTTCAGTCCTTTGCCGTAGGCCGCATGGGCTTTCCCATGTAAATCTATATCACCTCAACGTAGTACCATTTTATCCTTGAAGTTGTTTTGGATTGCTACCCTTGATCTGGTTATGTTTTCTTACCATGAACTATCGTGTGTTCACTTAGGATTTATGCCACCTAGGACCACTAGGGATTACGCTACCTAATGAACGTTTTCGTGTCCCGGTTTGGGTTCAAGCCACCTAGGACCACTAGGGATTATGCCACCCGTCAACCACGCTGTAACAACCCGTAAAATCTGGGCCAGTTTAAAATTTTTATTTTGGCAATTTTCGCGAATTTTGAATATTTAAAATGAATTATTTTAGATAAGATCGACGAAAAATTTATTTTGAATAGAATTCGATCGTATATATTATACGCGTCGTCGTTAGAATATATATAATTATAAAAGGAATTGAAAATGGCGCGGTAGTTCGAAAATTCGATTTCTAATTTCAAATGAATATACAGAATTCAATATAAGTCAGAATTGAACGAAACAAGAAATATTTGAATCTGTATAACTATATCTTTGTAACGAAGTTAACAAACTGAGATTTCATCTTAGAAATGATAAGATATGTCCAGTAAAAAATTAGAAATAGTCGCTGTGGAATTTATATATATTTTTATATATATAAGGCCCTTAAAAATAGCAATTTTGCAAACGACCTCGGATTTCGACGAAACCAGTTTTGTTGGGTCCGTGATGTAAAGTTATTGCTAGGTTTTAAATTTCATAATTTTCTGAATCAATATGTGAGCGTAGCAAAGGAAAACGCGTTTGACCAGTTTCAGTTGATTTTAATCAACTGGAAATTGGCCATTTTTCTAACGGTCTCGGAATTCGACGAAACTAGTTTTGTTAGGACCGTATCGTCAATACGAAGCTAGAAAATATTTTTCTGGAATTTTTCTAGTTAGTATGCGACCCCGGTAATTTGAAATGTACGTTTAAAATTCAATATAGTGATTTAAATGTAAATTAGACAGAAACTGATCGTAACAGCCGAACTGGCTCATGATACATATCCCATTGTGTTCGGAATGGGGGTAATTAGCTAGGGGCGACAGTCGTTGGATTGGATTTCGAGCTCGAAATAAAAAGTAACTTTATTTGGAAAATAAAAATAATATAAATATATAATTATATATTTTCCCTCCTACCCCTCCCTCTCTTCCATTCAGAAAGTCAACGCCCTTCAGAAAAAAAAAAAAAAAAAAATTTGCGGAAGCCACCTCGATCTGGATTTTCCGTCGTGCCCCCCCCCTCTGGTCGGCGTCGCGCCTTAGGCGAACCCCCCCCCTTCTTCTCCCCTCCGCGTTCTCCTCCTCCCTTCTCAGATCAACCCTCGACCCCCCCCCCTTTCCTTCTCGCGACCGCTCCGCCTAAAACCGTTCCCCCCCCCCCAAAAACCCTCACCGCGAGGCCCTCTTACCTGAAGACCGCCGTTCTGGCGAACCCCCCCCCCTTCTTCGAAATACTGTAAGTATTTTGTTTTTATTTTTATTTTAATTCGTTAAAAGTAATTTCGATTTTAGGCTTATAAGAACTGAAAATTTAATTAGGTTTTAAAAATGATTTGGTTTTTAAAAGAGTAAACTGTTTTTATTTTTAAAACTGTTTTTTTTATTTTTAGATTTTAAAGTGAAAAGATTTAAACTTCAAAAGCTGAAAAGTTAGGATTTTTAAGTTATAAAAATTTAGATTTTTAATTTATAAAAGTTCAGATTTTTGTATTAGGAAAAACCAGATCTTTATATTTGTAGAAAAATAAAAACTGATTTTACTTTATGGTTTTTAAATGAATTTGCTTTGAATAAAAAACTATGGTTTTTAAAAATGAATTTGCTTTGAAAATATAATTTTTGTATTGTTTAAATCGAAATAAAAATATGATCTTTATATTGTTTACATAGAAGAAAATTTAGATCTTTATATATGAAAGCGAAGAATAAAAAAATTAGTTTTTTTTATATTGAATGGCGAAATAAAAATTCGATTTTTATATATGGAACTTTGAAATAAAAATTCGATTTTTATATATGGAACTTTGAAATAAAAATATGATTTTTATATATTGAGAAGCAAAATAAAAATATGATTTTTATATATTGAGAAGCAAAATAAAAATATGATTTTTATATATTGAATAACGAAGTAAAATTCGATTTTTACATATGTAGTGAAAGCGGACAACGAAAGCAACAAAAAGCGAGTTGGCGAAGATTTCCTGCATTAGAAGAGCCGTGGAGCTAGGATAGCTAATCGGTGAGAACTTCTCACCTTTCAATTTTATTTCTAGTTATATATATATACTAGGATGCAGACGGTGCTTAGTAGCACCCGACACAATCGTCCACAGACCATGGACTTGTTTGTTTGACTGTTTGGTGATTGATTGCGATATTGGTTTGAATGTGATTTGTGGTGTGAAAAAATCGAATCGATAAATTGGTTAGGATTAGACGTGCGCCGTTATAAGGCGAAGGAGTAAGGCTAGGTTAGACACTTACTCCAAATTTTGTGGTTTGCATAATAAAATTGATATGATTGATGTGTGAATGGCGTGGGCCTTCACTAGACCGGGGATAAGGCTAGGCCTTGTCCCGTTTCTAGTATCGTGCCGTTATGCCGCCGAAATTTTCTAAAATGTGTTAGAAAAATAAAAATATCATTTTATTTAAAGAATGAACTTAATAGAAATTCATATGTTTGAATAAAATGTTTTATCGTTAAAAATATAATTTTTAACGTGAATGTGAATAAATAAATATTCATTTACAAACCAGACGGTTTGTTTACGTACACCTATTTGAATGACATTGATTGGGACGATAAATTTTACACATCGCACAACTGCACAAATAAAATAGGTGTTTGATTGTTTGAAACCCCACACGGGTGTTAGGATGAAATATGCAGTTCACTCATCCTGATTGATTAAATATGTCGATCGATTGATTGACAGGCTGTTATAAGCGTTGAATATCTGTATTTGATGCTTATGCAGTGTGGTGCACTTTGGTTGATGGTTGATTATTTTTCAATGCTATGATATACATGTGTTGTATGAAAATCCATATAATTAACTTTATATGGTAATTGATTGGGCCTCATTTCAATTTGAAAAATAAAGAATATTATAAAATAAAAGTTCATGTGTTGACAGTACTCATTCATTGAGATTGGTCATGTGTTGAACGAAATATTTTAGTAATAAAATTTACATCTTTATCGATATAAAATAAAAGTTCATGTGTTGACAGTACTCATTCATTGAGATTGGTCATGTGTTGAACGAAATATTTTGATAATAACAACTATTTTGAAAAAGAAATATTTGAAATAGAATATTTGAAAATAGAAATTTATGAAGCCGTGTTGATTAAATAGACGCCATTTTGACGTAAACGATATTTATATCGATTTTATTCATCTTAAAAATGAATATTGAAAAACGATTTCGAAATGAATATTGAAAAACGATTTCGAAATGAATATTGAAAAACGATTTCGAAATGAATATTGAAAAGCGATTTCGAAATAAATTGAATTGAAAACGATTTCGAAATGAATTGAAAACGATTTCGAAATGAATTGAATTGAAAACGATTTCGAAATGAATTGAAAACGATTTCGAAATGAATTGAATTGAAAACGATTTCGAAATGAATTGAATTGAAAACGATTTCGAAATGAATTGAATTGAAAACGATTTCGAAATGAATTGAATTGAAAACGATTTCGAAATGAATTGAAAACGATTTCGAAATGAATTGAATTGAAAACGATTTCGAAATGAATTGAATTGAAATTTGAATTGAATAGAAATGAATTTTAAAACGAATTTATAAAGAAGAATTCAATTTTGATTTGAATTAAAAAGGAAGTTGGAAATGTTTTTGAAACGAATTCAAAACTATTTATAAAATTCGTTTTAAATAGAAATCGACGAAATATATTATATATATATTATATATATAATATAATGGCCTGAATAGAACGCGCCGCGCCGCGGCAGTTCGCGAATTTCGACCATTTATTTCAAACGGATATTACGGGAGATCCGACCGTCGGATTCTCCTAAAACCGGAACCGTTGGGTTCGTATCGAAAAGAGCTTTCTAGCGAATGTTAGAAATTTGAAATCTAACGGTTGGATTTGGAATTATGTCCAAATCAAATTTGAAAAAGGTCGCTGTAAGTGCAGTTCGATGGCCGTTGATGGAAATCGACTGTACGGGCCTTGATAAAATTATTAAAAATAGTAATAATTTATGTAAAATCATAAGAAATGATTTAGGAAGAATTGGGATGAAAAACTCCATATTTGAAAAGATAAAAATAGATTTTTTATCGAAATGAACTAGTTTTGAACTAGAATTATAATTCTATTTATTTTTAAATAAATAAATTGAATTCGAAAAGGGTTTTGAAAATAACCAAAATTTCCAATGATTGCATTGGAGTGGATTTGAATCGAAATTGTCTTCGGAATATTTCGATGTTGGAATTCGTGATGATACAGGTGTTGTTATGGAAATTTGAAAGATATATATATATTTATATCGTTATTTCCAATACGACATTTGTTAGTCGTAGAATTCGATATTGAATATAAGCCGATATATTTTCTATTCAGAGCCTTGTATTGAATATCGAATGTGATTTGGGTTTGTCGTGAATGGTGTCTTCACTAACACTGTTCTTGAACCCAGTTGAGAAAAGATTAAATCTTTTTATTTAGATTTAATAAAGTGTACCAATTAAATGATATTTAATTGGAATTAAATTGATATTGATTTTTGGGTTTATCGTGAACAGTGTTTTAGACAACACTCGTTCTTTAACCTGATAATTAATGAATGTGATTTTGGGTTTATCGTGAACTGTGTTTTTAAATGACACGGATTCTTTAACCCAGTCGAAGATTAAAACTAAGTGGAGTTTTAATGAATCTTTAATTAGATTGAAATGATCGAAAATGGAGTATCACCAGTTTTGCTCCAGGCGATAGTTAAATCTTTAATTAGATTTGAACGTGAAATGGTAATTGAATTTACCGATAACACTGTGGTGTTAGATATGAAGTATTCACAGTTTTACTTCATGGGATGAATAGGTTGGGATTGGGAAATTATAACAAATGATTACTTCGGTAAGGTTCGCTAATCCCGACTAGTTTGAATTGATATTCAAAAGTTGATTAAAGAATAAATTCAAGAATTTATCTTTGATAAAATTAATGGGAACCTTTCCCTATGAATGTGAAATTAGAAACTAACTGTCGGTTAGCTAAGTAGAATGGTTTTCTGGATATTGATCTGATGTTGGTTTCGGCCTTCGGGGTTAATATTTGGGGAATTATTCTCTTGATTAATTTACGGTTAGTGACTAATGAATTGGAATGAGGCGTATTTTGTGTGTGTAACACTTATTTAAAATATACGCGAGTTATTCGGAAAGACCGGGTTTATCCCATTCTGAATAACTGATGCGACGATAAGTCGAAGATGAAGACGATGGTCGAAGACCGGAGGTCTTCACGTCGTTTGGGTGATAACTGATGATCTTGATTGGGCTGTACACCCAAGAAGATGGAAACAGTTAGTGATCGTCCAGACGTACTTGGAGATCGATGGATATGCGAGGTACTAGGTGCCTCCGGTTTCGTTCAGACCCAGAACGGACTTGTAAATGGACTGTGTGTCTGACATTGGATTTTAGTCCGTGTGATTGATCTCTATTAAATATATATCTGTTTGGCGGCGGAGAATTTATTCTCTTGCTTAACGCCCTTCTCTGAGACGTACGAGCTCAGGGGTTATATATTGATGGATATCAATCGCATGGAGTGAATTGCCTGTGTGGCATGCTAAGATGCAAATGATCAAGGCTTCTGTTGAAAAGCAAAGTCTTGTGGTTGATGATCGAAGCACGGCCTTTGTGGCGTAGCTTTGTGTAATGTTGATTCGCGAGTATCACACCCGGTATGAATCAAAAACGGGAGACGGACATCAGGGAGGACATGCGTTTCTTTCTAGTTAGGAGTGGCGTCAGTGCCTGAACTGGCTGACGAGTTTGACTCATGTGGATGTTACTTATTATTACTTGCTGAAAAGCGAGGCGCCTCGTGATATCGGTTTCGGCCGATGCTTCTGGTCGGCTGACGGGCCAGGCTTACGCCCCAAAGGGCGGGGAAACGCATGTTCAGGCATTTTAATCCACATCGGTGGACCGACCCTGACGATCCAAGGGCCCACCTGAGTCTGGGTCCTGAGGGGCGGGCTAGAGCGTCTCGAATCATTGAGGATCTTGCCCCTAGCCTCGGTTCATACCATAAATGATAACCCAACTTCCAATACGACATTTGCGGTTTTGATTGTAAACCTATATATGGCGACATAGTGTTATGGGCCGTTCATGCCGCCTATGATTGATACTTATGATTTGAAGTGTTTTATACACTATGCACTTATAATAGTATCAAATAATTTGTTTTAAAACGTATCAAGCATTCTTTGGCTGTTATAAGGGAAAACCCTATCCTCGACTGCGTTACATTGTGTGATGGGACCTGGGTCTTATAACAGCTTCATTTTTCTTTACTTAGCATTGCGCTGTTTGTTTTATGCACTGGTATTCTTGGGAGGAAACCCGTTCCGTGTTATACGGCGTGGTCCCTTGATTTACCAAATGATTTAAAATAAAGATTAATAACTGTTTTAGTTCTCACACCAGTCACATGACTGACCTGGAGTTTATTGTTTTAACCTAAACTCTGGGTGCCCCTATTTTGACACGGGCAGCTAGTAGTTTCGGTTTTGCAGATTTATATTCACAGGATCCTGGTTTACAGCTGGAACGATATCCGGAAAGCTTTGTATCCGTATATCTACTTCTAGCCGTGTATTGTATTATTTTCCGCTGCTATGTATTTAAATGTAATTTAAATCTCTGATATTTCTGTGTAATATTCATTTATACTCTGTATATTCTTGTAATCTGATGCATTGTTGTAATATACAATGAAATGTTCTTCTGTATGCGTTCTGTTGTGGTTTGTTCTCGAACTATCCGACGCTTTCCTTTACGGGGAAGTTGCGGGTCTTTACATTTGGTATCAGAGCTTTGGTTTACAAAGCAGAGAACAAGGCACATTAGAACCATACGAAAGAATTCATCAGATATTGGATTAGCTATATCCAATGAGAATGACTCGTTAGAGATAGGATCAGTAGTATCCTAGAACGAGTGTGAAGAGTATATTTTTAAAGTGAAAACAAATTTTGTTTTGAGAATCTAAATCAATCATTCGTATTTGATTATTTATTTATATTGATTTGGACAGTTCAGTATATAAAGAATTTGCATATACGCCTTGCAAACGTATATTCAAAGTTTTAATATACTGGATAGATATAGAGTCACACTCTAGTCGCCCGGAGACGATTCTGATGATAGTCTAGACATCATCAGAATTGGTATTCGAGTTTCGAAGGTGTGATTTTCTATATATTTCCATTAGACTGGTGTGAGAACCAAAAACTAATATAGCTAGAATACATTGTTGTGATTTGGCATCAAAAATCTGATTTTTGACTATGTATCAAAGTTATGAATTTGAAAAGATAATCCACTAATTGATTGATGTTTGCATTGTTTGCCTATTTGTTTGCTAATTTTGAACCATTTTGCCTAATAGCATCAAATATTGGATTATATTGAAAATTGGTCGCATTTGCTTGCATATACATATATATCATTGAACAGGTCATAGCAAGGAGGCTAGAGCCAGAGAATAAAATTTGTTTGCCCGACAAATAGGTACATGTTTACTACATAATTCCCAGTTTTGTTTGGGTGATGATGATTTTGTGAGCCTATTGGCTAGCCGCTTGGCTTTTTCTTTTTCTTTTTGAGATCTGAAGGACCGGGGAAGCTATTTGAAATTCCCCGATGCTCCCGGTGCAGGGGAGGTTATGGCGAAATTTTTCAAAAATTTAGGGTGTTAGCCAAATTTTTGAAATTTTGAAAATTCTCAGAAACTGAAAAGTTGGAGAATGGAAGCCGGATCGAACGTAGAGTTGAATTATCAAACCACTTTCGACTTTGTTCCTTTTCGGGGACGAAAAGTTTTAAGTGGGGGAGATTGTAACAACCCGTAAAATCTGGGCCAGTTTAAAATTTTTATTTTGGCAATTTTCGCGAATTTTGAATATTTAAAATGAATTATTTTAGATAAGATCGACGAAAAATTTATTTTGAATAGAATTCGATCGTATATATTATACGCGTCGTCGTTAGAATATATATAATTATAAAAGGAATTGAAAATGGCGCGGTAGTTCGAAAATTCGATTTCTAATTTCAAATGAATATACAGAATTCAATATAAGTCAGAATTGAACGAAACAAGAAATATTTGAATCTGTATAACTATATCTTTGTAACGAAGTTAACAAACTGAGATTTCATCTTAGAAATGATAAGATATATCCAGTTAAAAATTAGAAATAGTCGCTGTGGAATTTATATATATTTTTATATATATAAGGCCCTTAAAAATAGCAATTTTGCAAACGACCTCGGATTTCGACGAAACCAGTTTTGTTGGGTCCGTGATGTAAAGTTATTGCTAGGTTTTAAATTTCATAATTTTCTGAATCAATATGTGAGCGTAGCAAAGGAAAACGCGTTTGACCAGTTTCAGTTGATTTTAATCAACTGGAAATTGGCCATTTTTCTAACGGTCTCGGAATTCGACGAAACTAGTTTTGTTAGGACCGTATCGTCAATACGAAGCTAGAAAATATTTTTCTGGAATTTTTCTAGTTAGTATGCGACCCCGGTAATTTGAAATGTACGTTTAAAATTCAATATAGTGATTTAAATGTAAATTAGACAGAAACTGATCGTAACAGCCGAACTGGCTCATGATACATATCCCATTGTGTTCGGAATGGGGGTAATTAGCTAGGGGCGACAGTCGTTGGATTGGATTTCGAGCTCGAAATAAAAAGTAACTTTATTTGGAAAATAAAAATAATATAAATATATAATTATATATTTTCCCTCCTACCCCTCCCTCTCTTCCATTCAGAAAGTCAACGCCCTTCAGAAAAAAAAAAAAAAAAAATTTGCGGAAGCCACCTCGATCTGGATTTTCCGTCGTGCCCCCCCCCCCTCTGGTCGGCGTCGCGCCTTAGGCGAACCCCCCCCCCCTTCTTCTCCCCTCCGCGTTCTCCTCCTCCCTTCTCAGATCAACCCTCGACCCCCCCCCCTTTCCTTCTCGCGACCGCTCCGCCTAAAACCGTTCCCCCCCCCAAAAACCCTCACCGCGAGGCCCTCTTACCTGAAGACCGCCGTTCTGGCGAACCCCCCCCCCTTCTTCGAAATACTGTAAGTATTTTGTTTTTATTTTTATTTTAATTCGTTAAAAGTAATTTCGATTTTAGGCTTATAAGAACTGAAAATTTAATTAGGTTTTAAAAATGATTTGGTTTTTAAAAGAGTAAACTGTTTTTATTTTTAAAACTGTTTTTTTTATTTTTAGATTTTAAAGTGAAAAGATTTAAACTTCAAAAGCTGAAAAGTTAGGATTTTTAAGTTATAAAAATTTAGATTTTTAATTTATAAAAGTTCAGATTTTTGTATTAGGAAAAACCAGATCTTTATATTTGTAGAAAAATAAAAACTGATTTTACTTTATGGTTTTTAAATGAATTTGCTTTGAATAAAAAACTATGGTTTTTAAAAATGAATTTGCTTTGAAAATATAATTTTTGTATTGTTTAAATCGAAATAAAAATATGATCTTTATATTGTTTACATAGAAGAAAATTTAGATCTTTATATATGAAAGCGAAGAATAAAAAAATTAGTTTTTTTTATATTGAATGGCGAAATAAAAATTCGATTTTTATATATGGAACTTTGAAATAAAAATTCGATTTTTATATATGGAACTTTGAAATAAAAATATGATTTTTATATATTGAGAAGCAAAATAAAAATATGATTTTTATATATTGAGAAGCAAAATAAAAATATGATTTTTATATATTGAATAACGAAGTAAAATTCGATTTTTACATATGTAGTGAAAGCGGACAACGAAAGCAACAAAAAGCGAGTTGGCGAAGATTTCCTGCATTAGAAGAGCCGTGGAGCTAGGATAGCTAATCGGTGAGAACTTCTCACCTTTCAATTTTATTTCTAGTTATATATATATACTAGGATGCAGACGGTGCTTAGTAGCACCCGACACAATCGTCCACAGACCATGGACTTGTTTGTTTGACTGTTTGGTGATTGATTGCGATATTGGTTTGAATGTGATTTGTGGTGTGAAAAAATCGAATCGATAAATTGGTTAGGATTAGACGTGCGCCGTTATAAGGCGAAGGAGTAAGGCTAGGTTAGACACTTACTCCAAATTTTGTGGTTTGCATAATAAAATTGATATGATTGATGTGTGAATGGCGTGGGCCTTCACTAGACCGGGGATAAGGCTAGGCCTTGTCCCGTTTCTAGTATCGTGCCGTTATGCCGCCGAAATTTTCTAAAATGTGTTAGAAAAATAAAAATATCATTTTATTTAAAGAATGAACTTAATAGAAATTCATATGTTTGAATAAAATGTTTTATCGTTAAAAATATAATTTTTAACGTGAATGTGAATAAATAAATATTCATTTACAAACCAGACGGTTTGTTTACGTACACCTATTTGAATGACATTGATTGGGACGATAAATTTTACACATCGCACAACTGCACAAATAAAATAGGTGTTTGATTGTTTGAAACCCCACACGGGTGTTAGGATGAAATATGCAGTTCACTCATCCTGATTGATTAAATATGTCGATCGATTGATTGACAGGCTGTTATAAGCGTTGAATATCTGTATTTGATGCTTATGCAGTGTGGTGCACTTTGGTTGATGGTTGATTATTTTTCAATGCTATGATATACATGTGTTGTATGAAAATCCATATAATTAACTTTATATGGTAATTGATTGGGCCTCATTTCAATTTGAAAAATAAAGAATATTATAAAATAAAAGTTCATGTGTTGACAGTACTCATTCATTGAGATTGGTCATGTGTTGAACGAAATATTTTAGTAATAAAATTTACATCTTTATCGATATAAAATAAAAGTTCATGTGTTGACAGTACTCATTCATTGAGATTGGTCATGTGTTGAACGAAATATTTTGATAATAACAACTATTTTGAAAAAGAAATATTTGAAATAGAATATTTGAAAATAGAAATTTATGAAGCCGTGTTGATTAAATAGACGCCATTTTGACGTAAACGATATTTATATCGATTTTATTCATCTTAAAAATGAATATTGAAAAACGATTTCGAAATGAATATTGAAAAACGATTTCGAAATGAATATTGAAAAACGATTTCGAAATGAATATTGAAAAGCGATTTCGAAATAAATTGAATTGAAAACGATTTCGAAATGAATTGAAAACGATTTCGAAATGAATTGAATTGAAAACGATTTCGAAATGAATTGAAAACGATTTCGAAATGAATTGAATTGAAAACGATTTCGAAATGAATTGAATTGAAAACGATTTCGAAATGAATTGAATTGAAAACGATTTCGAAATGAATTGAATTGAAAACGATTTCGAAATGAATTGAAAACGATTTCGAAATGAATTGAATTGAAAACGATTTCGAAATGAATTGAATTGAAATTTGAATTGAATAGAAATGAATTTTAAAACGAATTTATAAAGAAGAATTCAATTTTGATTTGAATTAAAAAGGAAGTTGGAAATGTTTTTGAAACGAATTCAAAACTATTTATAAAATTCGTTTTAAATAGAAATCGACGAAATATATTATATATATATTATATATATAATATAATGGCCTGAATAGAACGCGCCGCGCCGCGGCAGTTCGCGAATTTCGACCATTTATTTCAAACGGATATTACGGGAGATCCGACCGTCGGATTCTCCTAAAACCGGAACCGTTGGGTTCGTATCGAAAAGAGCTTTCTAGCGAATGTTAGAAATTTGAAATCTAACGGTTGGATTTGGAATTATGTCCAAATCAAATTTGAAAAAGGTCGCTGTAAGTGCAGTTCGATGGCCGTTGATGGAAATCGACTGTACGGGCCTTGATAAAATTATTAAAAATAGTAATAATTTATGTAAAATCATAAGAAATGATTTAGGAAGAATTGGGATGAAAAACTCCATATTTGAAAAGATAAAAATAGATTTTTTATCGAAATGAACTAGTTTTGAACTAGAATTATAATTCTATTTATTTTTAAATAAATAAATTGAATTCGAAAAGGGTTTTGAAAATAACCAAAATTTCCAATGATTGCATTGGAGTGGATTTGAATCGAAATTGTCTTCGGAATATTTCGATGTTGGAATTCGTGATGATACAGGTGTTGTTATGGAAATTTGAAAGATATATATATTTATATCGTTATTTCCAATACGACATTTGTTAGTCGTAGAATTCGATATTGAATATAAGCCGATATATTTTCTATTCAGAGCCTTGTATTGAATATCGAATGTGATTTGGGTTTGTCGTGAATGGTGTCTTCACTAACACTGTTCTTGAACCCAGTTGAGAAAAGATTAAATCTTTTTATTTAGATTTAATAAAGTGTACCAATTAAATGATATTTAATTGGAATTAAATTGATATTGATTTTTGGGTTTATCGTGAACAGTGTTTTAGACAACACTCGTTCTTTAACCTGATAATTAATGAATGTGATTTTGGGTTTATCGTGAACTGTGTTTTTAAATGACACGGATTCTTTAACCCAGTCGAAGATTAAAACTAAGTGGAGTTTTAATGAATCTTTAATTAGATTGAAATGATCGAAAATGGAGTATCACCAGTTTTGCTCCAGGCGATAGTTAAATCTTTAATTAGATTTGAACGTGAAATGGTAATTGAATTTACCGATAACACTGTGGTGTTAGATATGAAGTATTCACAGTTTTACTTCATGGGATGAATAGGTTGGGATTGGGAAATTATAACAAATGATTACTTCGGTAAGGTTCGCTAATCCCGACTAGTTTGAATTGATATTCAAAAGTTGATTAAAGAATAAATTCAAGAATTTATCTTTGATAAAATTAATGGGAACCTTTCCCTATGAATGTGAAATTAGAAACTAACTGTCGGTTAGCTAAGTAGAATGGTTTTCTGGATATTGATCTGATGTTGGTTTCGGCCTTCGGGGTTAATATTTGGGGAATTATTCTCTTGATTAATTTACGGTTAGTGACTAATGAATTGGAATGAGGCGTATTTTGTGTGTGTAACACTTATTTAAAATATACGCGAGTTATTCGGAAAGACCGGGTTTATCCCATTCTGAATAACTGATGCGACGATAAGTCGAAGATGAAGACGATGGTCGAAGACCGGAGGTCTTCACATCGTTTGGGTGATAACTGATGATCTTGATTGGGCTGTACACCCAAGAAGATGGAAACAGTTAGTGATCGTCCAGACGTACTTGGAGATCGATGGATATGCGAGGTACTAGGTGCCTCCGGTTTCGTTCAGACCCAGAACGGACTTGTAAATGGACTGTGTGTCTGACATTGGATTTTAGTCCGTGTGATTGATCTCTATTAAATATATATCTGTTTGGCGGCGGAGAATTTATTCTCTTGCTTAACGCCCTTCTCTGAGACGTACGAGCTCAGGGGTTATATATTGATGGATATCAATCGCATGGAGTGAATTGCCTGTGTGGCATGCTAAGATGCAAATGATCAAGGCTTCTGTTGAAAAGCAAAGTCTTGTGGTTGATGATCGAAGCACGGCCTTTGTGGCGTAGCTTTGTGTAATGTTGATTCGCGAGTATCACACCCGGTATGAATCAAAAACGGGAGACGGACATCAGGGAGGACATGCGTTTCTTTCTAGTTAGGAGTGGCGTCAGTGCCTGAACTGGCTGACGAGTTTGACTCATGTGGATGTTACTTATTATTACTTGCTGAAAAGCGAGGCGCCTCGTGATATCGGTTTCGGCCGATGCTTCTGGTCGGCTGACGGGCCAGGCTTACGCCCCAAAGGGCGGGGAAACGCATGTTCAGGCATTTTAATCCACATCGGTGGACCGACCCTGACGATCCAAGGGCCCACCTGAGTCTGGGTCCTGAGGGGCGGGCTAGAGCGTCTCGAATCATTGAGGATCTTGCCCCTAGCCTCGGTTCATACCATAAATGATAACCCAACTTCCAATACGACATTTGCGGTTTTGATTGTAAACCTATATATGGCGACATAGTGTTATGGGCCGTTCATGCCGCCTATGATTGATACTTATGATTTGAAGTGTTTTATACACTATGCACTTATAATAGTATCAAATAATTTGTTTTAAAACGTATCAAGCATTCTTTGGCTGTTATAAGGGAAAACCCTATCCTCGACTGTGTTACATTGTGTGATGGGACCTGGGTCTTATAACAGCTTCATTTTTCTTTACTTAGCATTGCGCTGTTTGTTTTATGCACTGGTATTCTTGGGAGGAAACCCGTTCCGTGTTATACGGCGTGGTCCCTTGATTTACCAAATGATTTAAAATAAAGATTAATAACTGTTTTAGTTCTCACACCAGTCACATGACTGACCTGGAGTTTATTGTTTTAACCTAAACTCTGGGTGCCCCTATTTTGACACGGGCAGCTAGTAGTTTCGGTTTTGCAGATTTATATTCACAGGATCCTGGTTTACAGCTGGAACGATATCCGGAAAGCTTTGTATCCGTATATCTACTTCTAGCCGTGTATTGTATTATTTTCCGCTGCTATGTATTTAAATGTAATTTAAATCTCTGATATTTCTGTGTAATATTCATTTATACTCTGTATATTCTTGTAATCTGATGCATTGTTGTAATATACAATGAAATGTTCTTCTGTATGCGTTCTGTTGTGGTTTGTTCTCGAACTATCCGACGCTTTCCTTTACGGGGAAGTTGCGGGTCTTTACACACGCCCTTAGTCCCACGTATAAATCGTTAATCGTTTCCATGTCTAGATGCACATGTATCTCAATGTGCCATCCGAGTTCTGTGCCAGGGCAAGTCGAGAAATACGGAACTCGGTCGGGAGCTTTAAGTCGTCCGTTGATGCAGATATCAAGGTTTGTTTTTGTATCCGTGGCTATGGTCCCACGTGACCCCTCCCTCAACTACTGAAAGGCAATCCAAGAAAAATCATGTATGAGAACTACATCCCGGCCCCACTATAGCCCCACTTTCCTATGGGCCAACCTCACCCATGACTCGATAGCAAGAACATGGTCTGTTGGGAGTTCTCTGCCTTTCCGTTCGTACACGATTGACTAAAGATGGTAGGTAGTCGACGATGCGCTATCCAGGGCAAAAATCAAGTATCGTCGACTCCACGCTAATCCATCCCCGTCTTTAGGTTGCTCACACAACAACCAAGGCATACCCTTGGCTCTTCTACCGCAGACCTTAACCTCTGTGAGGCCTGGTTTCATGGACCATCTTCCACCTCACAGAGGGATATCAAGAGTACCCTCACGTCCCTCTAAGCTACCGCTTCGTCACCCAGTTCGCTGGAGCTTTTTATCCAAGTCAGATAAGTTGCTCCTCCTCGTATACTAAGCGATGACCTACCGTATCAGGTTACTCATCTATTTATGAACTAGTCCCATGTCCTTGGCTAAGAATTATTACTTAGTTATTCTTAACTAAGGTTTACCACTTAGCTTCTCTTCCCGTTATCCTTGATTAACTACGAT
The DNA here is from genome assembly GCA_030737875.1 of Allium sativum. Classification (NCBI taxonomy): domain Eukaryota; kingdom Viridiplantae; phylum Streptophyta; class Magnoliopsida; order Asparagales; family Amaryllidaceae; genus Allium; species Allium sativum. The sequence goes on along the minus strand of CM060909.1, from coordinate 572,694,516 downwards.
TTTCTACCTAGTTCCTCTAACTAGGGTTTTGTCTATTGGGTTAAGTGTTGTTATTCAGGTTCATGACTTAACCCACCTACGAATCATGTCAAGATTGGCTAATTATTTAAGTTCAAGGCTTAGCCCTACAAGTTGGTTAAGTATACCAAGAAGCGCATGACTTAACCCTACCAAGTCAAATTGGTTAAGTATTTGTTTGTCTTAACCCTATCAGATTATCGTGTTAGATTGATTAAGCATAGATTATCTTAATCCCATCAGGTCATCGAGTCGGATTGGTTAAGTATGGGTTAGCTTAACCTTATCCAATAATCGCATTACAATGGTTAAGTATATTCAAAGGGTCTTGTGACTTAACGCTATCAGGTCCGCATGTTAGATTGGTTAAGTATATGTTACTTAACCTCATCAAATCATCATGTATAATTGGTTAATTATAAGTTACTTAACCCTATTAAATTATCATGTCAAGTTGGTTAAGTATTGGTTACTTAACCTCATTGGATTACCAAGTTTAGATTGGTTAAGTGTTTAACTTAACCCCATCGAATTACCGTGTTTAGATTAGTTAAGTGTAGATTACTTAACCCCATCTAATTACCATGTTTAGATTAGTTAAGTCTAAGTTACTTATCCCCATCTAATTACCGTGTTTAGATTAGTTAAGTCTAAGTTACTTAACCCCATCTAATTACCATGTTTAGATTGTTAAGTCTAAGTTACTTAACCCCATCTAATTACCAAGTCGGATTAGTTAAGTGTAAATTACTTAACTCCATCCCCTAATTGTCTTATATGGTTAAGTGTCATTAAGAAATCAAGTCCGGTTTAACTTAACCTACTCATTCGTGTCATATCGGTTAAGTGTCATTAGTCAAAATTACTTAACCTTTTCATGTGGCATTAATTAGATTAATGCACCCCAACCTCTCACATTAGACTTTGTTGTGCTTACTAGTTAAGCCGGGCGGGTCCGGGTAGCTTTACACCACAAACTAGTCTAACCTCGGGTTTTAAGTGCTATATGACTAACTACTCACATTGGGTCCTATCGTTTGTAGCCACTAGTTAAGCCGGGCAGGTCCGGGTAGATTTTTGCTACAAACTCAACCCAACCTCGAGTTGGCCACATTCATGTTTGGTCTAGTGTCATGTTACACTTACAATCCATACGTGTCTAGTTTCAAGTCCCATGTTTACCCCACATGTCATGCCCACGTTTAGGTGTATCATGAGTGTCATATTTTCATGAAATCCCATGTCAAATTATCATGTCGTAATCACGCTCGTCTAACCTACCCCAAATCGTGTTTCCAACCCAAGTAAAAGTGAGTCAACATAGTAAGGATACTATGCTACATATTGGCCTCAAAACCTGCACGATATCATAAAGGGATTGGCCACAAACATGCATGGTATCATAAAGGGGTTTGGCCTCAAAATATGCATAGCATCATAAGGGGTTTTTGGCCTCAAACATGCATAATGTCACAACGGGATTAGCCACAAACATGCATAGTATCATAAGGGAATTTGGCCACAAACATGCATGATAACATAAGGGGTTTGGGTTCATTTACATGCATAAGCCCCAAAGTCAAGTCTTTGCCAATGTTTCACAAGTCAAATGGTTCCCAAAGGTTCATGCTAACATTCCATAGATAAAGATTCAAACTTGCAAGATAAACTAGGTGAAACATAACATGAGTGGCATAATTAAGTCGCTAAAACTTAGCCCAATGTCATAGATCATAGAAAAGGGGCAAAATTAGGCTCACATAGGCTAGCATACTTATGTTTCATCGCATTTTATTCCATGTCACATTAGAACCACCGTTAGAATCTACAAGTAGCTAGAACTTACATAGCGAGGCTTAAGGAAGGATTATGCATCGTCTTGACGAAGAAAGGTGGCTCCTTTGTTGAAGAATCTTCATGAAACTTGCGTAGCAACGTTGATCCCTCCTCGATTTGGTGTAGAAAGCTTGCACCTTTTGATTTGAATCCGATTTGAATGCATAAGCCCTTGGAGTTGGAGATGGAGGCCATGATCACTTAGCATTTGGGCAGCACGTCGTGGCATGAGTGATTTGTGAGGGTTTAGGGTAGGCTTAGGGGTCTTTTTATAGAGATTAGGAGTAGTTTAGGCCCTTAGATTAACCCTAGGATAGATCTGAGCCTTTAAAATCCGTCAGAAGCCTCCAAACATGTCCTGAGGAACAAGTCAGGTGCACCCAGGCTAAACTGGCCGACCACCCAAGTCGACAGGGGTGTCGACTGGGCAGTCGACACCACCTGGGGTGTGTCGACTCCCCAGTCGACTTGGGGGTGGCGGGAATTTTTCCCGCCTGTTCTGCTTGGCTGAATTTGAAAATTTGAATTCTAAATTCAAATTTGAACTGTTTTTGAACTTGAAATTTTCTGAAAACTTTGACGGGCCATAACTTGGTCATACGGACTCCTATTTTCGAAAACTCGGACTCTATTTCGCGTATTTTTCCGAGACGAACGCAATGGCATAGCCCGTTTTCCTTGATTCAGATTTTATCATTAAATTCTGCCTTGATTCTTGTCCTAGCACGTTGTAAAAATCCGGGTTGTTACAATAATAGCCAGTCACTTTATCATCATCTTTTCATTCATCCTTCGATCTTTTCTATCTCTTAGAATCACCATTACCGTTGTTTTGACTCTTCCCTTGATCGTACATTCGAAGAAGACTAAGAGAAGTGGCGATGCTCAAGTGGAACATGTTTACGAAGGAGCGAAAGGACCAACTTCTTCAGTGGCAGCTTCTACTGAGGGAGGAGGAAAGCCTGATGTTTAGACGGTACCATCTCTGTTAAAAACATTCCTGTGACTGCTTTGTTTGACACAGACACATCGAGGAGCTTTATTTCTAGCAACACGGTTAAGAAATTAGAAATTAAAATATTTCCCATTCTCTGTGCTGGTTCCTACCCTTCTATTCTTCTCTTTTTCTTTTCGAGGACGAAAAGTTCTTAAGCGGGGGAGATTGTAACAACCCGGAATTTGGGGCCAATTTAAAATTTTCATTTTAGAGATTTTGGGGGTGTTAAATATTTAAAATAAATTATTTCAAATAAAAATGAATGGAAATTTATTTTGAGCAAAGTTAATGCAAATATATTCAAATAAATTACATAAAGAATTAGAAATAGGATGGTATTTTGAAAAGTCAAACTTGAACTTTGACTAACTACACAGGATGCAGAATAAACCAGATTTTGATGAAACGGAAAATGTTTAAATCTGTTAATGAATATCTTTCTAAGGAATCTGAAAAATCGAAGTTTCATAGCGGTAATCAAAAGTTATGACCAAATGAATTTTCAGAAAGGTCGCTATAGAAAATATATCGCCCTTGAAAATCGACATTTTTCATACGACCTCGGAATTCGATGAAACCACTTTTGTTGGATCTGGGATGTAAAATTATTGCTAGGTTTCAAATTTCATGGTTTTTAAAGCTAGTATGTGCATGTGGCAAAAGAAACTGTGTTTTGTTAATTTCGGTCAAAATTAATTGACTGAAAAATAGCCATTTTTCAAACAGTCTCAGAATTCGACGAAATAAATTTTGTTAGGATCGTATCGTCATAAGGAAGCCAAAAATAATTTTTCTGGATTTTTCTGACTTCGTTTGTGACCCCAGTAAAATTAGAAAGTACGTTCGAATTAAAAATAAAAGAATTAATTTGAAAATAAAGAAAACACACTGTAAACTTCAGAATTGGACTTCGGCAATAGCACCATTGCGTTCAGAAGGCGTCAAAACCTATTGTTCGACAGTCGTTGAGCGCAAATTGGAGTTCGAACGAAAAAACCCTATTTTCCGGAATTAAATAAATTAAATAAAATAGAAAATACGTGGAAAATACTAGTATATATACGGGCCGTACTTCTTCTTCCCCGTTCGCAGAAACCCATAGCCGCTCCCCCTTCGAAACTTCCTCTTCATTTTCCCATCAATCCACTCACAATTAGACTTAGCCGTATTTGAACTTTTTGAAGCTCTTCCCTTCCTCTCCAATCTCCGATAAGTTTCATTTGATTTCACGCCCTGTAGCTCTCGGATTTCGATCCCCAACCCATGCCATACAAACCGCCGCCGCTCCCTGCATAGGCCGCCGCACCCTCCTATTTTCCCGGCGTGGATGCGCCTCTCGTAGCTCTCCAAACTCCCGCAAACCATTCGCAAAACCATCGACTACAGCTCCCGAAATCCGAATTCAAAGTTTTGAACTTTTCTGAAATTTCTAAGGTATGAATATTTCAGATTTTGCGACGCTTTTAAGCATTAAAGCGACAGTTGTTAAAAGTCAGTTTTGATTTATTTATTATGAACTTCGAATTGAAATCTTTCAGATTCGTAACTGCCGTGACTTTGAATACGAGATCTGATCAAATCCGAACCTTCCTTCCAGTTCCGAGCTAGGTGAGAATTTATTTTTAATATAATTTAATTAATTTAATTATTATTATTGCGTTGTGAGAAGTTTAAATGGTTAAAAATAAATAGATCTGCGATGAATGTTATCATGGGATGGATTCAAATTGTTGTGATGCTATGATTTTAGATCCATTATTTTTATTCATAGATCTGTTAATTAAAAACATAGATCGGTAGGAAAAATTAGATTTTTCCTCGTTTAAATTTGTTGAAGTATGCCGTATGGATATGAATCATGTATAAATCTATCATCATTTACATCGTTATGTAATTCACATTATTTTAACGTGAATTAAAGTAGGAATTCATATCGTTATGAAATTTACATCAATATGTAACTTGCATTATTTTATTGTGAATTAAAGTAGGAATTTATATCGTATGAAATTTACATCAATATGCAATTTACATTATTTCTATTGTGAATTAAAGTAAAGGATTTACATTTTTATAATGTTAAATTAAAGTAGATTTTGCCGTATGTCAAAAATTATATTTTTCTTTGTAATTAACATGTGAGTTTCATCGTATGTCAAAATTTACATTTTTATATGTAAATTATAAGGGAATTAATGCCATATGTCAAAAATTACATTTTTCCTTGTAATTATAAAGTGAATTTCATCGTATGTTAAAATTTACATTTTTATATGTAAATTATAAAGTGAACTAATGTCGTATGTTAAAAATTACATTTTTCTTTGTAATTAACATATGAGTTTCAACGTATATTAAAATTTACATTTTTATATGTAAATTATAAAGTGAATTAATGTCGTATGTTAAAAATTACATTTTTCTTTGTAATTAACATGGAAATTTCATCGTATGTTAAAATTTACATTTTTATATGTAAATTATATAGGGAATTACACCGTAGGATAAAATGACATTTTTATATGTAATTAAAACATGAATTTACATTGTGTGTTAAATATTACATTTTTATATGTAAGGTCTATAGGAAATTATATCGTAACACAACATTTTTCAATGTAATTAAAGGATGCAATTTTATTGTATGATAGAATTTACATTTTTCTTATATATATGTAACATAAAATGGGAATAAACATTAGAAATAAAATTTATTTGTTTTATATGTAAATAAGATGTAGAAATGCGACTTGTAATTAAAAACCATATTTTTTCAATGTAAATTAGAAAGTAGTGTTTGCATTGTAATTAAAAATCATATTTTTACAATGTGAATTAGAAGTAGAGTTTGCATTTTAATTAAAAATCATATTTTTACAATGTAAATAGAAAGTAGTGTTTGCATTGTAATTAAAAATCATTTTTTTACAATGTAAATAGAAAGTAGTGTTTGCATTGCAATTAAAAATCATATTTTTACAATGTGAATTAGAAGTAGTGTTTGCATTGTAATCAAAAATCATATTTTTACAATGTGAATTAGAAGTAGAGTTTGCATTGTAATTAAAAATTATATTTTTACTAGGTAAATTAGAAGTAGTGTTTGCATTGTAATTAAAAATCATATTTTTACAATGTAAATAGAAAGTAGTGTTTGCATTGTAACTAAAAATCATGTTTTTACAATGTAAATTAGAAAGTAGTTTTTGCATTGTAATTTAAAATCATATTTTTACAATGTAAATTAGAAAGTAGTGTTTGCATTGTAATTAAAAATCATATTTTTACAATGTGAATTAGAAGTAGAATTTGCATTGTAATTAAAAATCATATTTTTACAATGTGAATTAGAAGTAGAGTTTGCATTGTAATTAAAAATCATATTTTTACAATGTGAATTAGAAGTAGAGTTTGCATTGTAATTAAAAATCATATTTTTACAATGTAAATAGAAAGTAGTGTTTGCATTGTAATTAAAAAATCATATTTTTACAATGTGAATTAGAAGTAGTGTTTGCATTGTAATTAAAAATCATATTTTTACAATGTGAATTAGAAGTAGAGTTTGCATTGTAATTAAAAATCATATTTTTACAATGTAAATAGAAAGTAGTGTTTACATTGTAATTAAAAAATCAAATTTTTACAATGTGAATTAGAAGAAGTGTTTGCATTGTAATTAAAAATCATATTTTTACTATGTAAATTAGAAGTAGAGTTTGCATTGTAATTAAAAATCATATTTTTACAATATAAATAGAAAGTAGTGTTTGCTTGTAATTAAAAATCATATTTTTACAATGTGAATTAGAAGTAGTGTTTGCATTGTAATTAAAAATCATATTTTTTACAATGTGAATTAGAAGTAGAGTTTGCATTGTAATTAAAAATTATATTTTACTAGGTAAATTAAAAGTAGAGTTTACATTCTCATTAAAACTTACATTTTTATATGTAAATTTAGAATAGGATTCACTACAAATATAAGTTACATTTTTATTATGTAACTAAGATAAGAATGTACATTGTAGTTGAAATTTACATTTTTATATGTAATTTAAAAGTAGGTTTTGAATGTATCAAAATTTACATTATTACTTGTAATAAAAAAAAATAGGAATTTACATAGGAATTAAATTTACATTTTTTTTATGTAAATAAAAAGGATGGAATTTACATTTTCAGTGTAAGGAAAGAATGAATTTAGGATACGGTAATATTATCTTCATTTTCAAATGAATTAAAATTTAGTAAGTATCGGTAATTGTGTAGAGCGTTGTTTTAATCAAACGACATTATTACAATTCAATGATTATATATATATATATATAATTAAATTTAAACGAATAGGGCGTGGTAGTTCGCGTTTTGAAATCGTACTTTTAAACGACTATACAAAAAGATCCGACCGTCGGATTTTCTTGAAACTGAAACCATTAGGACCGTCTTGGAAAAACCTTTCCAACGATATATATTACGTTAAGATCCAACGGTTAGATTTTGAGAAATATAAAAATCAAAATTGGTTGGATGCAGCGCCATAGTCGCCCATGGACTTAAGGCGTCGTTATATAAAAATTTAATTATTTTAAATAATTGAAATAGGAACGAGTCTTTAATAAAAATAATTATTAATGTATAAGAAGAATTTTAAATATATATTTTTATATATATATATATATATATATATATATACGAGGATTATTTGGGAAGTCCGAGTTCTCTCATCCCAAATAATCAAAACGACGTTAATTGAAATATGAAGATGGCGTATGAAGACCGTAAATCTTCCCTCGAATGGACAACAATCGAGGCCCTGATTTGAGTTGCTCCCAATTCAAGGGTCATGGTCATTGCCCAAACGTACGTGTTGATTTCACGGGTTTGGCTTTCGCTCAGACCCAGGGCATAAGCTACTAAATGGATTGTGTGTCTGACATCATACTCTATCAAATATCATGTTATTGATCTTTTGTCGAATGTATGGATGTTTGGTGGTGGGGAATTTATTCCCTTGCTTAACACCCATTCATATATTTCTTCAAAGGATTGGTAGTGCGATATGAAGTGATGATGTGACATGCTAAGCTGCATAGGATCAAGGTTTTGTTGAAAAGCAGACCTTGTGGGACGATCAAAGCATAGCCTGTTTAGGCATAGCTTTGTGTACAATGTGACTTCGCGAGCCTCACACACCGGCGGAGTCTAAAACGGGAGAAGGGAATGTAGGGAGAGCATCACGTTTCTTTCGAGCTAGAAGTGGTGATTGGGTTTTAACACGGCCCAACATTTTACTTATGTGGATGATGGAATGAGGCGCCTCAGATGATAGGTCCTATAGGACTGGGAAACATATGTTCAGGAATAACTAATCCGCAACTCGTATGATGGACCGGCCCTGCAGCTTTCCAAGGGTTCACTGCGGGGGATCCTGAGACATTAGCTAGAGTGTCTCGAATCGGTAGGAGCTCCTCCCTAGCCTTGACTCATGATGGAAACCAAAATCCAAATACGACCCAACGAATTTGATTATATTACTAGTATGGAGGCATAGTAGTATGGGATACTATTCTTCCTAGGATTTATACATTTACTTTGAAATGTTTTGATATATATACTGATAATAATATTAAACTCGTATTTGCCGTATTTAGCATGTTTAATCACTATAAGGTAAAACCCTATCCTGGTTTGTGTTTCATTGTGTGATGGGACCTGGGTCTTATGGCGATTCCATTTTTCTAAAAAGCATAACGTTGTTGTACGATGTACTCATTAGTTTTTTTCTGACACTTTTATGCACGGCAATCCATTAGAGTAAACCTGTTCCGCGTTAGCGGCGTGGTCTTTGGATTTGTCCTATTAATAGTGATTAATTAGTTAAGAATTCTCACACCAGTCCCATGACTGACCCGTTGTTGGTTTCCACCTTTTTGCAAACTCGGGTGCCCTTCTTTCTACACGGGCAGCCTAGTAAATAGGTTTATTCTTCGCTTGGAGTCTTTTTTGGAGCTGCTTATTATTCTTCTTGGATATGCTTGTGGAGAGGTGACGACTAGAAGCTTGAAGACACTTATCATTCGCTGCTTTTGCATTTTTCTCTTTCTTTTTATTCCAGACATTAAACTCGGTTTATTCCACGTTGTTAAGTTGGAGTTGGAACTTATTTCTTTTTCTGCAAGCTTGATGTAATAATTTAGAATTCTATGACTGTGGATTTTCTGTGGTTGATGACATTATATTTCCGCTGCTTTGATGTTGTTACTCTATGAATTTCCTATGCTATGTTGTATCTGTGATATGTATTATTGTATTTATGTTGTATTCCAAATGATTATTCCTTACTTTCATTCTGTGGAAGTTTGGGGTCATCACAATTTTCAACACCAATATATTAAATAGATATTCAAAATTTACCATTCTCCCAACTCCATAGATAAAAAAAATAGAATCACTACTTAATTGTATTTTTTAATAATGATTTGTTAACCAAAACAACTTTTATTTACATATTAAAGAAATTTCTTGAATGCTCTTTAATTTAGTTTAAAAAATAAGTTATAAATCAATTGCATGATTTATAATTTGATATTTATATCTTTATTGTATATAAAATTCTTAGTAAAATAATTGAATTGAATTAATGTTTTTATCGTTACTTATATATTATTTGCTTATTTCTGCACTGCCAATAATGGTCTAACTTATGTCAGGCAAATGAAATGAAATATTAAATTAACACTGTTATATTTGCTAGCATTTATGATTTGAAAATTTGTTTTAACTCCTAGAAACAGAAGGGAAAGTATTATATTTTCTTTCCAAAGTTCCATAATCTCATCAAGTGCCTACATTTCAAATTAATGATATATATTGGGATAGTTTAAAATGAATAGCCTTTAAAATGAATATCCATAGATAAATGACTTGCCTTAAAACATATAATTTTATAGATTTCCCAAGTCAAAATATATGTTAATTTTGCACCACCCAAATTATGGTCATTAAGTATACATAATATTATGCTTAACAATAAACTATACTAATTTTAATTTTGTTCTAAACAATGTCAAATCCATATTCCTTCCATATGTAGAATGCATTAAACTAAATAAAAAATACATGATTATATTGCATAAATTAGCATAAAACATATTTTAGTACACATCTCTTTGTTTTCATACATTTCTTCGAAAACATCACCACGACCTTAATAATTTATATTTTATCATAAATTTATATACGCTAGGAGATGTAATTTTCAGACCACTTCATATCAATGTAAATAATTCTTTGATTAACTTTTATCATTAACCAAAGAAATTTTTCCTTTTAAACATAATACGTTATCAACGCTAGCAATGACATGAAGTCATTACAAAAATTATTTTAATGAAAGGATTTAATATGATTTTTGATGGAAATTTTTATTTAAAAATTATCTGTAAAACTTAATATGACTTAATTTAAGTTAATTATTATAATATAAACTACTATAATATGATATAGTAATTTATTTAACAGTGTTTTCAACTTAATATAAAATATATTTTTAATTTTAAAAGATTTAATTTAATATAATATAAATATTTAATTTCATATAATAACTTTAATTTATAGTAAGAATTCAATTTAATATTTGTTTAAATGAAATGCACGGAAGAATTTAATTTAAAGATTTAATTTGATAATTCATTAATTTATAAATTTTAAATATGATTCAATTAAAGTTAATTTATTATAGTAAAAACTAGTATAATATAATAATTTAATTTACAATGTTGTCAACTTAATATAAAATATTTATTTAATTTTAAAAGATTAAATATAATATAATATAAAATTAAATTAAATATTTAATTTTATATAATAACTTTAATAAATTGAATTTATAATAAGAATTCAATTTAAGATTTGTTTACATGAAACAAACGGAAGAATTTGATTCAAGATTTAAATTCATAATTTGTTAATTTAAAACTTTGAACCGTTAATGGCGTCCTCGCCTGGTGATACAATCTTCGATCTCCTTTCCCTCCCAATGTAGTATCGACCTTACTCCTCTTAATCTCGTCTGTAATGCTTCGTCTAGCCGCCCTTTCCTCTTCACCCATCATGTCTATAAAGAACCATAAGAAGCCTAAGCCTCGCCTTGATAAGTGTGCCTCCAGATCTGAAATAACTATTGTTCCTAAAGCTCCAACTATCGACTCACATCTGGATCTAGCCTCAGAACTTGTCTCGCTTCCAACACTGCTATTAGATGGTCTCGATGCCTCGGTTACAACGCTTGTTTACCCTTTACTTGCGGAGCTCGATCCCGATACATAGTGGAGGGAAGCCAATGCATCTGCTAATGTTGAAACTGTATATATTAAAAACCCGAAGGTAATGCATCTGATGTCTCTGAACTTGTAAAACTGCAACCTCAACTCACAACTGGTAACATGTAACGACTCACTTTTTGCCCGATTCTCGCCGGTAATTAAACCAACTAAAACCGTTCACAAAGACGAATTGTTATGGGCACATATATATTGAACAAAATAACAGAACCTTTCATTGTATAATACAATATTACATCAGAATTACATACAATATCAGAGTTACAACATATACAGCGAAAGAAAAGTAAATATACTCTCAGCGGAAGAAATCATATGATATAGCGGAAGCTCCAAACTCTAGCGTGGACTCCAACTCTAAAAGCGCTCTGAATCCTTCTCCAACGATCTAAAACTGCAAAACTAAACTACTAGCTGCCCGTGTGAAAAATTAATGGGCACCCAGAGTTTAGGAAGGAACAATAAACTCCAAGTCAGTCATGGTACTAGTGTGAGAACATAAAATAATTGTTTCTAGGAGTTATTTTAAAGTTGGGAAATTCATCGGACTACGCCGCTAACGCGGAATGAGTTTACTCCATGTGAATTCCCATGCATATAAATTTGCAATGACTTTGGGAAAATGAAGCTATCATAAGCTCGTCCCACATCACACAATGCAAGCGCACACCAGAAGGGCGAGTTTTATCTTATGATAACCAAAAATGCTTTCCTACAAAAAATCCTCTTTCAATATTATTATATAATGTGGAAAACCATTTCACGAATAAATATAGAATCATAGCCCCCATAACCCCAACTGGTTATATTGACCTATAGGTATACAATAAAAATCTGTATGGCTCGTATTGGAGATTTGGGTTTCCAACTTGATGATTCCTGGCACGAAAAATCAACTAAGGATAAGAAGCGAAGTGTAACACGACTTTTTCGTCCATCTCGGACACCAACAACAAATCTCAGGTTAGATCAACGATTTTCGACCAAGACACGGCCCTCCGAACATACCCCATTTCCCCTAAGTTCACAAGTGGTTTACCACTGCTGTAGCTTTCATCATCCATCATATATATATATATATATATACACAACCTAACCGCCAGTTTCTCATCATTCGGGGTGTGAGGTTTGTTGATGTCACGTAATACACAAAGAATGCCTAGATAAGCAATGCCATGATCATACAAGCACAATTCATATCTTAAGAATGTCACATTGTCTACTCACAACATGACCACTGATTTCCATCCATACATAACCACTTCAAGCTTATATGTCACAAACCAGATACATATCAATGGAAATCAGTGTTATGCTATCAATTACAATGTCAGACACATAATCCATACAAGTCCATTCTAGGTCTGAACGGAACAGAATCCGAAAATGTCCAAATATATTCAGTCCTCATGCCACTTATAACCTCGTATCGGGGGATCAGCCCAATCGAGACATCATCAATCAATCCAAATAATCCAAGGATTCCCGGGTCTTCATTCGTCGTTTACTGAGTCTTGAATTCCTTCATGACGTCATATTATTACTTGGAATGGTTTTCGAACATATATTCAATCTCGGTCTTTCCAAGTAATAAGCGTTTTTAAAACAATAGTCATGGATCATACAGGATTTTCAATTCAAGTCTCCTTCCAATCATTATTGATTTACTTACAAATCAAGATTGGATCTACTTTGGATTTTTATAGATTCCGTTACCCTCTTAATTCTTCTTTAAAACATAATCCCTCGATTCTTAGATTCAAAACATACTTCTTCATAACTCTTTACTTATCGAGTCTTTATTTGAATTAAAATTTCACTTATGATAATCCAAGCTAATTGATATTCAAATATAAATTTAAATAGAGCTTAGTCGACTTATATTTGATATCGATTCACCGAACCATTTCTTTTTGGGCTCCAACCTCCAAAATCTTAAGATAGGTAAATAATTCCATTGACATATTTAATCACTTAAAATCTTCCAAACTAATTTACAATTCCTTTTGTCGTTTAAATTCTAGTTCACGACTTATAACTTCAAAACCACATTTTCTTTGGAAAGGGAATAACATTTGGAAACGTTATTATAAGCATTGTAAAATAGCTATTTTAATCTAATAAATCAAAAGTCATTTGAAATTCAAATATTTCAAATATGATCATTTTAAAATAATAAAATAAGATTTATCATAATTTTCCCAAATTTTTAATAATTTATAAATGTTTTTTTATTCGAATTTACGTTACGGTCGCAGAACTCGCATACAACGACCTTTTTCAAATTTTAGATTTAACTTGAAAATCATAGATTAAAATTTGAAAATTTCTTTTCCATTCAAAACTCATCATTAATATAATTTCGGTGTTTTTCGTTTTACGTAAATCTGATTCAAAACATTCAAGTAATAAATGTTTGAAATTCAAAATCGATATTAACGAACTGCTGCTACATGACACGATCGATTTAAATTATATAACGATTTTAATATAAAATTTTCAATCCTTTTTAAAATCAAAATTTAACCTTTATAAATTTGAAATCATATTCCAATATAATTTTGAATCAAAATAGTTTTCAAATAAATTCCAAATTAAATTTTGAATATTTCGTCCGTTGGACCAGTTAGGGACGGCCAGGGAAAGCAGAAAACTGTATTTTTCAAACCCAAGTGTAATGACCCGCATTTGCAGAGGTATTATAATTAATTTATTTAATTATATAAATAGTGATATAGTGAATTAAATGGGGGTTTAATTAAATAATGGTAAATATTTAATTAAAATAATAAATTAAATAATATATTTAATTTTGAAATAATCAGAATTGGATGAAATGGCAATATGGTGTGAACAGGATCATCTGTGATATTTAATTCAGCTTGGAATTGAATTTGAATAACAAATATATTATATAAACAACAGTTTGAACGTATAATTATATTATAATTAAAATCGAGTTTAAAATGGCGCTACAGTTGGTAAATTGGCGATTCGAACTTCAAACGAATATACAGAAGCCGTTTCAAATCGGATTTCTGTGAAACAAGAAACTTTAAGGGCTGGTGAAGTATATCTTTCTAGTGGAAGAGAAAAATCGGGACTTCATCGTGTAGATTTTGATTTATGTCCAAGTCAAATTTTAGAAAAGTCGTTGTGGAATTCCTTTATAATTTATAAAGGAATTATTTATACTTTAAAAAGGAAGTTCAATATAAATCGAATATCGAGTTGACCCGGATTTGAATATCGAGTTAGAAATCCATATAAGAGTTTCTGAGCTGTATGGTATTCGACTGTGAATATATACGATAATATAAATTTATAAATATTTAATGTAATTATATTTAAATATATTTATATATATATATGGGTTATTTAGGACTTTAAAAATAGCCAGTTTTGCAAATGACCTCAGAATTCGACGAAACTAATTTTGTTGGATCCGCAATATCAAATTATTGCTAGATTTCAATTTTCATGATTTTTAGAGTCAGTATGTTTCCGTAGGCGATTTTAATGTGAAAAACAGTCAGTAAATTGACCTTTAAAAATATGTTGTGTAAGTAAACGGAGTCGGAATTCGACGAAACCAGTTTCGTTGGGACCGTAATGTCGAACTCTAGCTACATATCAATTTTCGTGATTTTTAGGTATCGTATGTGATCACACGGATTTTTAGAAGGCGAAATGGATATTAAAAACTAAAATACCCTAAATGTTGTGAACCTAAGCGAGCCACCCTTTCATGTTTTCAACCACACAACAAAATATGATTCCCTATAAAATCATCCTCTCAACCACCAAACCTTTCTCCTGAAACTCAAAAACACAGTGAAAAGAAATCAAAGGAAAATCAACCGAAATTCCTAAAATCAAGTGAGATGTATATCTGAGTTCCTGGGCTCATTCTCCTCAAACCCGTATGAATATTCATGGGTTCAGGAGCGTTACTGTTCGCTCCCTCGCAAGAGCCGAACACCTAGGGCATCTGTTTTCCTGGATTCAAGGCATCAGTTTGCGGTTTTGAAGGTTAATTTTGGATTCAGTGAAGGTTTAAGCTTCTTGTTCGAATTTTTGGGATTTATTGAAATTTATGAATGTCGATGCTGAAGCACAACAGTGCGACGGTGTTTGAAAACCCAATGGCGAGGATGTATGCGAGTTTAGCAGTGGTGACGTACGGAGGAAGAGGTTGGACTGAGTTGCGTGATGCTGAGAACAAGAGGAGGAAGAGAACGGGACGGATGAGAATGAAGGTCGACGTGTTTGAGTACGAACTGATGGTGGATGATGGAGTCGGGTTTTGGGAGATCTGAGTCGTTGTTGAGATGTAAAAGGAGAAGGTCATGGGAGTGGTTTTAAGGGAGAATCGGAGCTGGAAAGGTCAGGCTCGATAAATATAGGGAATGTGGGTTTAATTCGCTGAGGAAGGGGATACCGTTCATTTTGGATTGGAAGAGTTGGGATCATGGAAAAACAGGGAGAAGATGTACAAAGCATGAGGCCCAACTGTTGGGTATGTTTAATTTAAGTTTTGTCTTAAATTTTGTTTAAACAGTGTTGGATAAAAGAGTGATGTTTTGGTTGAACGTGAAGTGTTGGAGAAATGGATGGAAGCGGTGAATAAAGCTGGTGGGGATGATGGAGTTAGTTGTAGAAATGGATGCTGGGTATATGGAGAAGAAAAGTGTGCGGTCCAGGATATTAAAAATGACCCGTTAGAATCTCATCAGAATCGTATGGACGGACACTACCCAATGCAATTGACTGGGAATGGAATTGGAGCTCATTACATTTTATATCGAAATAAATTGTCTGGACAAAATCAACAACCGTAAATCGTTAGTTAACGATTACGGACAAGGTGAGTAAATCTCACTAACTCTGAACAGTTTATAACTTCATGTTGTATTTTTAGAACTGTTAAATATTGGTTGATTGACTGTGTGTTGACTGTTTGATTGAACTGCTAGTCAGTTAGTTGAATTTCTATATTGATTCTGTTTAACAGAGTATATCATATGGAACTGAAAGTGATGTTAATTTTATTGTGTAACATCTGCGGATGCAGGGAAACAGTTTGGAGGAATCCAACTGGATTCCTCAACAGTTATTTTATTGTTTTTCGTATATTTTGATATATGATGTGAATTAAAACCAGTTGTTGATTGTGTGTATGGACGATATTAGATATCGTAATTTGATATGTTAAGCACCATAACATACCGGAATATTGAAAAGAGAATATTTATAAAATCAGAGGATTTTATAAAAGAGAATATGTGATAACCCAAACTTCCACAGAATGAAAGTAAGGAATGATCATTTGGAATACTACACAAATACAATAATACATATCACAGATACAACATAGCATAGGAAATTCATAGAGTAACAACATCATAGCAGCGGAAATATAATGTCATCAACCACAGAAAGTCCACAGTCACAAAATTCTAAATTATTACATCAAGTTTGCAGATAAAGAAATAAGTTCCAACTCCAACTTAAACAACGTGAAATGAACCAAGTTTAATGTCTAGAATTAAAAGAGAAAAATGCAATAGCAGCGAATGATAGATATCTTCAAGCTCCAAGTCATCACCTCTCCACAAAAGCAAGTCCAAGAAAGATAATAAGCAGCTCCAAAGAAAAGACTCCAAGCGAAGAATAAATCTGTTGTGACTACAAGGAATTTCGCTCGATCCGAATCAGTCGTTAAACCGATCTAGACCGTTCGAAACCCCTGATCGTTTGAGAACAGGACAAAATAGAACGTAGACGGAAGAACATTTCATTGTATATTACAACAATGCATCAGATACAAGAATATACAGAGTATAAATGAATAAATTACATTCGATAAATATCATAGATTACAATAAATTACATAGCAGCGGAAAAAATAAAACAAAGCACAACTGAAAGTAATACACGGATATAGAGCTTTCCGAGCATCGTTCCAGTTGTAAATCAGGATCCTGTGAATATAAATCTGCAAAACCAAAACTACTAGCTGCCCGTGCGGAAAATAGGGGTACCCAGAGTTTAGGTTAAAACAATAACCTCCAGGTCAGTCATATGACTGGTGTGAGAACTAAAACAGTTATTTAAAACTTTACCTTAAAAGAGAGTAATTCAAGGGACCACGCCGTATAACACAGAACGGGTTTCCTCCCAAGAATACCAGTGCGTAGAATAAACAACGCAATGCTTTTCGAAAAATGAAGCTATTATAAGACCCAGGTCCCATCACACAATGCAACGCAAGCCGGAGGATAGGGTTTTCCCTTATAATAGCCAAACATGCTTGGTACATTTAAAACAAATCATTTGATACTATAATAAGTGTATTGTGTCAAAACAATTTCAATCATAAATATAATTCATAGACGGCATGGGTACCGTATATCATGTCGCCATACTAGTTCTACAATTAAAACCGCAATATACATATTGGAAATTGGATTTCCGTCATGAGTCGACGCAAGGGGCAAGATCCTCTCCGCTTCGAGACAAACTAGCAAATGCTCAGGACTACACACTCTGGGCAGCCACTTGGATCGGTTGGGCCGGTCCTCACTTACGTTAGAGGATTGGCAATTCCTGAACACACGTTTCCCGGTCCTTACAGACCTAATATCGAGGCGCCTCATTCCAACAACCACAAAGGTGAAAAGTATATAAATGTCAGGGCTGGTAAGTCACTGACACCACCCAAAGCTAGAAACAAACGTCGTGTTCTCCCAACGGCCCGTATCCATTTTTAACTCATACCGAGGTGTGAGGCTCGCGAATTCACGTTATACACAAAGCTGCCACGTAGGCGTGCTTTGATCATCAACCATAAGACTTTGCTTTTCAACAGAAGCCTTGATCATTGCATCTTAGCGTGCCACACAGGCAGTTCATGCCATGCGATTGATATCTATCGATATATAACCTCTAAGCTCGTACGTCTCAGAGAAGGGCGTTAAGCAAGAGAATAAATTCTCCGCCGCCAAACAGATATATATTTAACAGAAATCAATCAACACAGAATAAAATCCAATGTCAGACACACAATCCATTTACAAGTCCGTTCTGGGTCTGAACGAAACCGGAGGCACTTTTCTCGCATATCCATCCATCTCCAAGTACGTCTGGACGACAACCAACTGATTCCCTCATCTTGGGTGTACAGCCCAATCAAGATCATCAGTAATCACCCAAACGATGTGAAGACTTCCGGTCTTCAACCACCGTCTTCATCTTCGACATATCGTCGAATCGGTTATTCAGAATGGGTACAAACCCGGCCTTTCCGAACAACCCGCGTATATTGAAAACAAATGTTACACAAACACAACTTACGCCTCATTCCCATTCAGAATATTCTTTTATTCACAAAATCACATTTTTAGGGAAAAGTTCCCATTAATTTTATCCAAGATAAATTCTTTAAAATTTATCCTTTAATCTTCCTTTGGATGTCATTTCAAACCAAATTATGGTTTTCTAAACTAGTCGAGATTAGCGAACCACAACGAAGTAATTATTTATTTTTATTTCCCAATCCCAACCTATTCATCCCATGAAGCAAAACTAGTAATACTCCATATCTAACACCACGGTGTTATCGGTAAAATTAATTACCATTTCACGTTCAAATCTAATTAAAGATTTAACTATCGCTTTGGAGCAAAACTGGTGATACTCCATCCTCGCTCACTTTCTAAATTTGATAATTTAAATTATCAATTCACATTTCAATTTAATTGCAGATTCATTAAAACTCCTTTTACTGGGTTAAAGAACTAGGTGTTATTTAAAACACATTTCACGACAAACCCAAATCACATTCTATTTATTATCGGGTTAAAGAACTAGTGTTATTTAAAACACCGTTCACGATAAACCTATTTCAAATCCAATCAAATATATTAGAAATTCCGATTATTTAAAACCCCTTTTTAAATCTAATTTATTTATTTAAAAATAATTGGGTTTTAAATTTAGTTCAAAACTAGTTCATTTCGATAAAAATCTATTTTTATCTTTTCAAATATGGAGTTTTTCACCCCAATTTTTTCCAAATCATTTCTTATGATTTTACACAAATTATTACTATTTTTAATAATTTTATTAACGCCCGTACAATCGATTTCCAACAATGGCCATCGAACTGCACTTACAACGACCTTTTTCAAATTTGATTTGGACATAACTCTAAATCCAACCGTTAGATTTCAAATTTCCTAATATTCGTTAGAAAGCTCTTTTCGATACGAACCCAACGGTTCCGGTTTTAGGAGAATCCGACGGTCGGATCTCCCGTAATGTCCGTTTGAATAAATGGTCGAAATTCACGATCTGCCGCGGCGCGGCGCGTTCTATTCAGGCCACTATATTATATATATAATATATATAATACATATTTCGTCGATTTCTATTTAAAACGAATTATATAAATAGTTTTGAATTCGTTTCAAAAACAATTTCAACCTCCTTTTCAATTCAAAGCAAAATTGAATTCTTCTTTATAAATTCGTTTTAAAATTCATTTCTATTCAATTCAAATTTCAATTCAATTTGTTCTCATTTCAATTCGCTTTCTATTCAATTCATTTCGAAATCGTTTTCTATTCAATTCATTTCGAAATCGTTTTCTATTCAATTCATTTCGAAATCGTTTTATATTCAATTCATTTCGAAATCGTTTTATATTCAATTCATTTCGAAATCGTTTATCTATTCAATTCAATTCGAATTTGTTTTCTATTCGTTTCAATTCAAATTGGTTTTCTATTCGTTTCAATTCAAATTGGTTTTCTATTCGTTTCAATTCAAATTGGTTTTCTATTCGTTTCACTTCAAATTGGTTTTCTATTCATTTCAATTTAAATTGGTTTTCTATTCGTTTCACATCAAATTGGTTTTTTATTCGTTTCAATTCAAATTTCATTTCCAAATATTCGATTTCAAAATCACTTTTCAATATTCATTTCAAAATGAATAAATCGATATAAATATCGTTCGCGTCAAAATGGCGTCAATCTAATCAACACGGCTTCATATATTTCTATTTTCAAATATTCTATTTCAAATATTTCTATTTTCAACAAATGAGTATTTATTTTTGTCAACATACGACTAATCTCAACGAATGAGTACTGTCCACGTGTGACTATTTTTGTTAAATTATTTCGTTCAACACATGACTAATCTCAACAGATGAGTATTGTCCACGTGTGACTATTTTTGTTAAATTATTTTGTTCAACACATGACTAATCTCAACGGATGAGTATAGTCAACACATGAACCTTTATTTTATAGTGATAAAGATATAAATTTTATTGTTAAAATATTTTGTTCAACACATGACTAATCTCACGAATGAGTACAGTCAACACATGAACCTTTACTTTATAATATTCTTTATCTTCTAAATTGGAATGAGGCCCAATCAATCACCATACAATGTTAATTATATGGATTTTCATACATCACATGTATATAATAGCATTGAAAAATAATCAACCATCAACCAAGGTGCACTACACTATATAAGCATCAAATATAAATATCTAACGCTTATAACAGCCTGTCAATCAATCGATCAACATATTTAATCAATCAGGATGAGTGAACTTCAAATTTCATCCCAACACCCATGTGGGGTTTCAAATCAACAAACACAGATTTTTATTTGTGCAGTTGGGCGATGTGTAAAATTTATCGTCCCAATCAATGTCATTCAAATAGGTGTACATAGACAAACCGTCCGGTTTGTAAATGAATATTTTATTTTATTCACTTTCACATTAAAAATTATATTTTTAACGATAAAACATTTTATTTCAACACATGAATTTTTATTCAGTTCATTTATCAAATAAAATGATATTTTTATTTTTCGAACATATTTTAGAAAATTTCGGCGGCATAACGACACGATACTAGAAGCGGGACGAGGTCTAGCCTTATCCTCGGTCTAGTGAAGGCCCACGCCATTCACACATCAATCAAAATCACCAAACAACCAAATTCAAATCAAATCATCTAACTAATCTATGCAACCAAACAAACAAGTCCATGGTCTGTAGACGATTGTGTCGGGTGCTACTAAGCACCGTCTGCATCCTAGTATACATATATAAATAGAAATGAAATTGAAAAGTGAGAAATTCTCACCGAAAGCTATCCAATCATCTTGACTCTTCTTTTGCAGAAACCTTCGTCGTTCTCGCCTTCTATCACTTTCGTCGCCCGTATTCTCTACATATGTAAAAATCGAATTTTTACTTCGCTATTCTCTATATAAAGATTTCGCCTTTTCAAATATATCATTATAAAAATCACATTTTTATTTTTCTACACATATAAAGATGGTATTTCTAATATTCCTATCATGTAAAAATTATATTTTTAATTCTCTACATAAACAAAAATCATATTTCTGCCACTTCTATATAGTAAAGATTATATTTTTAATACTTTAAAAAAATATAAAGATCATATTTTTACATCTCCCACATAATAAAGATCGAATTTTTATTATCTATACTATATAAAAATTATATTTTTAGCCTTTCTATAATATAAAAATTTCGCCCTTTCAACTATATAGATTTCATTCTTACTCCTTCTATAATATAAAAATTATATTTTCATATGAACAAAGATCATATTTTCCTCAAACTAAAAACCAAAGCTTTACAGTGTTAAAAATTCTACCCTTACAGTTTTAAAAATCTATCTTTACAGTTTTAAAAATCCAATCTTTTCTATTTTAAAAATCTCAGATTTACTACGCTTTCATACGAATAAAAATTCGAGCCTTTTCTATATAAAAATTCAAACTTTTTACTATGTAAATATTCAAACTTTTTATAATAAAATTCATAGTTTTAAATAAAAATCAAATTTTTAAAAAGTCATTCCATATGAAAACTGAAAACTAAAATCAAAGTTGAATAAAAACTCACTTTTATTTCCTTCTAAGGGGATGGGGTGCTGTGCGTCGGTTGCAAGAGGAGGTCGGGGTGGTGTTTGGCCAGAGGCGGCGGCCTGGTGGCGGAAGTGGGAGGGAAAAAAGGGGGCGCCACTCTTTTAAATCGAAGGGAGGGAAGAAGAAAGGGGGAAAGGGAGGAGGGTTGGCTGACGCGGAGGAGGGTGGCGGCGGCAGAGGCCTCTCGCGATGGGTGTTCCTCGATGTGGGTAAGGGTTTGAATGGAGAAGGCAGGGGGGTTCGCGCGGCCTCTGATGGCGGTGGAGGAGAGGAGGAGGTCGGGGAAGAAGAAGACGGGGCGGCAGCGGCTCATCGACGGTGGGGGCTCGGTGCTGCCGCGCTGCGGCTTTCTTTTTTTTTTCTTTTTTTTTCTGGATCAATTTGGAAGAAGGGGGGGCCAGAAATTATAGAAGGAAAAGGGGGTTTTAAATTTTATTTATTTATTTATTCTTTAATTAATTCAAAAAGGTAACTTTTAAATTCGAACCCCAAACGAAACCCACCGCCTGTCGTCCATAGCTAATTACCCCCATTCCGAACACAATGGGATATGTATCGTAGGCTGATTCGATCGTTTCGATCGGTTTCCGTTAAAATCAACATATAACTCTATATATTGAATTTGAACGCGCATTTCTATTTACTGGGGTCGCATACTAACTCGAAAAATTACAGAAAAATATTTCTAGCTTCGTATTGACGATACGGTCCTAACAAAACTAGTTTCGTCGAATTCTAAGACCATTGGAAAAATGGCCATTTTCCAGTTGATTAAAATCAACTGAAACTAGTCAAACGCGTTTTCCTTCGCCACGCTCACATATTGATTCGAAAAATTATGAAATTTTGAATCTAGCAATAATTTGACATCATGGACCCAACAAAAGTGGTTTCATCGAAATCCGAGGTCGTTTGCAAAATGTCCATTTTTAAGGGCTTGAATTCCATAGCGACTATTCAGAATTTTCAACTGGACATATCTTTTGATTACCATTATGAAATTTTGATTTTCGGATTCGTTGGAAATATATTCACAATTAGATCCTAATGCTTTTGGTTTCACTAAAATCTGGATTGTTTTGCACCCGGTACATTCAATTGAAGTTTGAAATCGAATTATCGAACTACCGCGCCATTTCAATTCTATTTATAATAATATATAAATATTTATATTCTAACGACGGAGTATATAATATATACATTCGAATTATATTCAAAATAAATTTCTCGTCAATATTATTTAAAATAATCAATTTTAAATGTTCAAAATTCGCTAAAATCGCCAAAATAAAAATTTTAAACTGGCCCAGAATTTTCGGGTTATTACAATCTCCCCCACTTAAAACTTTTCGTCCCCGTAAAGGAACAAAGTCGAAAGTGGTTTGATTAATCAACTCTACGTTCGATTTGGCTTCCATTCTCCAACTTTTCAGTTTCTGAGAATTTTCAAAAATTTCAAAAATTTGGCTAACACCCTAAATTTTCGAAAAATTTCGCCATAACCTCCCCTGCACCGGAAGCCACGGGAAAATCCCGAAATTGCCATACATGCCTTCTGATCTCAAAAAGAAAAAGAAAAAGCCAAGCGGCTAGCCAATAGGCTCATAAAATCATCATCACCCAAACAAAACAGTAAATTATGTAGTAAACATGTACCTATTTGTCGGGCAAACAAATTTTATTCTTCGGCTCTAGCCTTCTTGCTATGACCTGTTCAATGTAAGTATATGTATATGCAAGCAAATGCGACCAATTTTCAATACAATCCAATATTTGATTCTATTAGGCATAATGGTTCAAAATTATCAAACAATTAAACAAACAACACAAACATCAATCAATTAGTGAATCTAACGTTTCAAATTCATAAATTTGATATATATACAAAAATCATGTTTTTGATGCCAATTCACAACAATGTATTCTAGCTATGTAAGTTTTGGTTCTCACACCAGTCTAATGGAAATATATAGATATCACACCTTCGAAGCTCGAACATACACTATTGATGCTATATAGTCATCAGTAGAATCATCTCCGGGCGATTAGAGTGTGACTCTATATCTATCTAATATATTAAAACTTCGAATATACGTTCATGACGCGTATATGCAAAATATTTATATATTGGATTGTCCAAATTCAAAATAAATAAATATTCAAATACGTATAAAACGATTTAAATTTTCAAAACAATATTGTTTTCATTTGAAAAATATACTCTTCACACTCGTTCTAGGATACTACTGATCCTATCTCTAACGAGTCGTTCTAATTGGATATTACTAATCCAATATCTGATGAATTCTTTCGTATGGTTCTAATGTGTCTTGTTCTCGAGCTCTGTAAACCAAAGCTCTAATACCAAATGTGACGACAAGGAATTTCGCTTGATCCGAATCAGTCGTTAAACCGATCTAGACCATTCGAAACCCCTGATCGTTTGAGAACAGGACAAAATAGAACGTAGACGGAAGAACATTTCATTGTATATTACAACAATGCATCAGATACAAGAATATACAGAGTATAAATGAATAAATTACATTCGATAAATATCAGAGATTACAATAAATTACATAGCAGCGGAAAAAATAAAACAAAGCACAACTGAAAGTAATACACGGATACAGAGCTTTCCGAGCATCGTTCCAGCTGTAAATCAGGATCCTGTGAATATAAATCTGCAAAACCAAAACTACTAGCTGCCCGTGCGGAAAATAGGGGCACCCAGAGTTTAGGTTAAAACAATAAACTCCAGGTCAGTCATGTGACTGGTATAAGAACTAAAACAGTTATTTAAAACTTTACCTTAAAAGGGAGTAATTCAAGGGACCACGCCGTATAACACGAAACGGGTTTCCTCCCAAGAATACCAGTGCATAGAATAAACAACGCAATGCTTTTCGAAAAATGAAGCTATTATAAGACCCATGTCCCATCACACAATGCAACGCAAGCCAGAGGATAGGGTTTTCCCTTATAATAGCCAAACAAGCTTGGTACGTTTAAAACAAATCATTTGATACTATAATAAGTGTATAGTGTCAAAACAATTTCAATCATAAATATAAATCATAGACGGCATGGGTACCATATATCATGTCGCCATACTCTACAATTAAAACCGCAATATACTATTGGAAATTGGATTTCCGTCATGAGTCGAGGCAAGGGGCAAGCTCCTCTCCGCTTCGAAACACTCTAGCAAATGCTCAGGACTACACACTCTGGGCAACCACTTGGATCGGTTGGGCCGGTCCTCACTTACGTTAGAGGATTGGCAATTCCTGAACACACGTTTCCCGGTCCTTATAGACCTAATATTGAGGCGCCTCATTCCAATAACCACAAAGGTGAAAAGTATATAAATGTCAGGGCTGGTAAGTCATTGACACCACCCAAAGCTAGAAAGAAACGTCGTGTTCTCCCAACGGCCCGTATCCCGTTTTTAACTCATACCGAGGTGTGAGACTCGCGAATTCACGTTATACACAAAGCTGCCACGTAGGCGTGCTTTGATCATCAACCACAAGACTTTGCTTTTCAACAGAAGCCTTGATCATTGCATCTTAGCGTGCCACACAGGCAGTTCATTCCATGCGATTGATATCTATCGATATATAACCTCTAAGCTCGTACGTCTCAGAGAAGGGCGTTAAGCAAGAGAATAAATTCTCCGCCGCCAAACAGATATATATTTAACAGAAATCAATCAACACAGAATAAAATCCAATGTCAGACACACAATCCATTTACAAGTCCGTTCTGGGTCTGAACGAAACCGGAGGCACTTTCCTCGCATATCCATCCATCTCCAAGTACGTCTGGACGACAACCAACTGATTCCCTCATCTTGGGTGTACAGCCCAATCAAGATCATCAGTAATCACCCAAACGATGTGAAGACTTCCGGTCTTCAACCACCGTCTTCATCTTCGACATATCGTCGAATCGGTAATTCAGAATGGGTATAAACCCGGCCTTTCCGAACAACCCGCGTATTTTGAAAACAAATGTTACACAAACACAACATACGCCTCATTCCCATTCAGAATATTCTTTTATTCACAAAATCACATTTTTAGGGAAAAGTTCCCATTAATTTTATCCAAGATAAATTCTTTAAAATTTATCCTTTAATCTTCCTTTGGATGTCATTTCAAACCAAATTATGGTTTTCTAAACTAGTCGAGATTAGCGAACCACAACGAAGTAATTATTTATTTTATTTCCCAATCCCAACCTATTCATCCCATGAAGCAAAACTGGTAATACTCCATATCTAACACCACGGTGTTATCGGTAAAATTAATTACCATTTCACGTTCAAATCTAATTAAATATTTAACTATCGCTTTGGAGCAAAACTGGTGATACTCCATCCTCGCTCACTTTCTAAATTTGATAATTTAAATTATCAATTCACATTTCAATTTAATTGCAGATTCATTAAAACTCCTTTTACTGGGTTAAAGAACTAGGTGTTATTTAAAACACAGTTCACGACAAACCCAAATCACATTCTATTTATTATCGGGTTAAAGAACTAGTGTTATTTAAAACACCGTTCACGATAAACCTATTTCAAATCCAATCAAATATACTAGAAATTCCGATTATTTAAAACTCCTTTTTAAATCTAATTTATTTATTTAAAAATAATTGGGTTTTAAATTAGTTCAAAACTAGTTCATTTCGATAAAAATCTATTTTTATCTTTTCAAATATGGAGTTTTTCACCCTAATTTTTCCCAAATCATTTCTTATGATTTTACACAAATTATTTCTATTTTTAATAATTTTATTAAGGCCCGTACAATCGATTTCCAACAATGGCCATCGAACTACACTTACAGCGACCTTTTTCAAATTTGATTTGGACGTAACTCCAAATCCAACCATTAGATTTCAAATTTCCTAATATTCGTTAGAAAGCTCTTTTCGATACGAACCCAACGGTTCCGGTTTTAGGAGAATCCGACGGTCGGATCTCCCGTAACGTCCGTTTGAAATAAATGGTCGAAATTCACGATCTGCCGCGGCGCGGCGCGTTCTATTCAGGCCATTATATTATATATATAATATATATAATATATATTTCGTCGATTTCTATTTAAAACGAATTATATAAATAGTTTTGAATTCGTTTCTAAAACAATTTCAACCTCCTTTTCAATTCAAAGCAAAATTGAATTCTTCTTTATAAATTCGTTTTAAAATTCATTTCTATTCAATTCAAATTTCAATTCAATTTTTTCTCATTTCAATTCGCTTTCTATTCAATTCATTTCGAAATCGTTTTCTATTCAATTCATTTTGAAATCATTTTCTATTCAATTCATTTCGAAATCGTTTTATATTCAATTCATTTCGAAATCGTTTTATATTCAATTCATTTCGAAATCGTTTTATATTCAATTCATTTCGAAATCGTTTATCTATTCAATTCAATTCGAATTTGTTTTCTATTTGTTTCAATTCAATTGGTTTTCTATTCGTTTCAATTCAAATTGGTTTTCTATTCGTTTCAATTCAAATTGGTTTTCTATTCGTTTCAATTCAAATTGGTTTTCTATTCGTTTCACTTCAAATTGGTTTTCTATTCGTTTTAATTCAAATTGGTTTTCTATTCGTTTCACTTCAAATTGGTTTTCTATTCGTTTCAATTCAAATTTCATTTCAAAATATTCGATTTCAAAATCACTTTTCAATATTCATTTCGAAATCACTTTTCAATATTCATTTCAAAATGAATAAATCGATATAAATATCGTTCGCGTTAAAATGGCGCCAATCTAATCAACACGGCTTCATATATTTCTATTTTCAAATATTCTATTTCAAATATTTCTATTTTCAACAAATGAGTATTTATTTTTGTCAACACACGACTAATCTCAACGAATGAGTACTGTCCATGTGTGACTATTTTTGTTAAATTATTTCGTTCAACACATGACTAATCTCAACGGATGAGTACTGTCCACGTGTGACTATTTTTGTTAAATTATTTCGTTCAACACATGACTAATCTCAACGGATGAGTACGGTCAACAGATGAACCTTTATTTTATAGTGATAAAGATATAAATTTTATTGTTAAAATATTTCGTTCAACACATGACTAATCTCACGAATGAGTACAGTCAACACACGAACCTTTACTTTATAATATTCTTTATCTTCTAAATTGGAATGAGGCCCAATCAATCACCATACAATGTTAATTATATGGATTTTCATACATCACACGTATATAATAGCATTGAAGCATAATCAACCATCAACCAAGGTGCACTACACTGTATAAGCATCAAATATAAATATCTAACGCTTATAACAGCCTGTCAATCAATCGATCGACATATTTAATCAATCAGGATGAGTGAACTTCAAATTTCATCCCAACACCCGTGTGGGGTTTCAAATCAACAAACACATATTTTTATTTGTGCAGTTGGGCGATGTGTAAAATTTATCGTCCCAATCAATGTCATTCAAATAGGTGTACATAGACAAACCGTCC
This sequence comes from Allium sativum, assembly GCA_030737875.1. NCBI lineage: Eukaryota > Viridiplantae > Streptophyta > Magnoliopsida > Asparagales > Amaryllidaceae > Allium > Allium sativum. The sequence continues at coordinate 572,665,796 of CM060909.1, read as the reverse complement.
GGTTTGTAAATGAATATTTTATTTTATTCACTTTCACGTTAAAAATTATATTTTTAACGATTAAACATTTTATTTCAACACATGAATTTTTATTCAGTTCATTTATCAAATAAAATGATATTTTTATTTTTCTAACATATTTTAGAAAATTTCGGCGGCATAACGGCACGATACTTGAAACGGGACGAGGCCTAGCCTTATCCCCGGTCTAGTGAAGGCCCACGCCATTTACACATCAATCAAAATCACCAAACAACCAAATTCAAATCAAGTCATCTAACTAATCTATGCAACCAAACAAACAAGTCCATGGTCTGTGGACGATTGTGTCGGGTGCTACTAAGCACCGTCTGCATCCTAGTATACATATATAAATAGAAATGAAATTGAAAGGTGAGAAATTCTCACCGAAAGCTATCCAATCATCTTGACTCTTCTTTTGCAGAAACCTTCGTCGTTCTCGCCTTCTATCACTTTCGTCGCCCGTATTCTCTACATATGTAAAAATCGAATTTTTACTTCGCTATTCTCTATATAAAGATTTCGCCTTTTCAAATATATCATTATAAAAATCACATTTTTATTTTTCTACACATATAAAGATGGTATTTCTAATATTCCTATCATGTAAAAATTATATTTTTAATTCTCTACATAAACAAAAATCATATTTCTGCCACTTCTATATAGTAAAGATTATATTTTTAATACTTTAAAAAAATATAAAAATCATATTTTTACATCTCCCACATAATAAAGATCGAATTTTTATTATCTATACTGTATAAAAATTATATTTTTAGCCTTTCTATAATATAAAAATATCGCCCTTTCAACTATATAGATTTCATTTTTACTCCTTCTATAATATAAAAATTATATTTTTATATGAACAAAGATCATATTTTCCTCCAACTAAAAATCAAAGCTTTACAGTGTTAAAAATTCTACCCTTACAGTTTTAAAAATCCTATCTTTACAATTTTAAAAATCCAATCTTTTCTATTTTAAAAATCTCAGATTTACTACGCTTTCATACGAATAAAAATCCGAGCCTTTTCTATATAAAAATTCAAACTTTTTACTATGTAAAGATTCAAACTTTTTATAATAAAATTCATAGTTTTAAATAAAAATCAAATTTTTAAAAAGTCATTCCATATGAAAACTGAAAACTAAAATCAAAGTTAAATAAAAACTCACTTTTATTTCCTTCTGAGGGGATGGGGTGATGTGCGTCGGTTGCAAGAGGAGGTCGGGGTGGTGTTTGGCCAGAGGCGGCGGCCTGGTGGCGGAAGTGGGAGGGAAAAAAAGGGGGGCGCCGCTCTTTTAAATCGAAGGGAGGGAAGAAGAAATGGGGAAAGGGAGGAGGGTTGGCTGACGCGGAGGAGGGCGGCGGCGGCAGAGGCCTGTCGCGATGGGTGTTCCTCGATGTGGGTAAGGGTTTGAACGGAGAAGGCAGGGTGGGTTCGCGCGTCCTCTGATGGCGGTGGAGGAGATGAGGAGGTCGGGGAAGAAGAAGAGGGGGCGGCGGCGGCTCATCGACGGTGGGGGCTCGGTGCTGCCGCGCTGCGGCTTTCTTTTCTTTTTTTTCTGAATCAATTTGGAAGAAGGGGGGGGGGTAGAAATTATAGAAGGAGAAGGGGGTTTTAAATTTTATTTATTTATTTATTCTTTAATTAATTCAAAAAGGTAACTTTTAAATTCGAACCCCAAACAAAACCCACCGCCTGTCGTCCATAGCTAATTACCCCCATTCCGAACACAATGGGATATGTATCGTTGGCTGATTCGATCGGTTTTCGTTAAAATCAACATATAACTCTATATATTGAATTTGAACGCGCATTTCTATTTACTGGGGTCGCATACTAACTCGAAAAATTACAAAAAAATATTTTCTAGCTTCGTATTGACGATACGGTCCTAACAAAACTAGTTTCGTCGAATTCTGAGACCATTGGAAAAATGGCCATTTTCCAGTCGATTAAAGTCAACTAAAACTAGTCAAATGCGTTTTCCTTCGCCACGCTCACATATTGATTCGAAAAATTATGAAATTTGGAATCTAGCAATAATTTGACATTACGGACCCAACAAAAGTGGTTTCGTCGAAATCCGAGGTCGTTTGCAAAATGTCCATTTTTAAGGGCCTGAATTCCACAGCGACTATTCAGAATTTTCAACTGGACATATCTTTTGATTCCCATTATGAAATTTTGATTTTCGGATTCGTTGGAAAGATATTCACAATTAGATCCTAATGTTTTTGGTTTCACTAAAATCCGGATTGTTTTGCACCCAATACATTCAATTGAAGTTTGAAATCGAATTATCGAACTACCGCGCCATTTCAATTCTATTTATAATTATATATAAATATTTATATTCTAACGACGGCGTATATAATATATACGTTCGAATTATATTCAAAATAAATTTCTCATCGATATTATTTAAAATAATCTATTTTAAATGTTCAAAATTCGCTAAATTCGCCAAAATAAAATTTTTAAACTGGCCCAGAATTTCCGGGTTATTACATCTGTTTACTTGGCTGCCCATGTAGAAAGGAGGGCACCCGAGTTTGCAAAAAGGTGTAAACAAACAACGGGTCAGTCATGGGACTGGTGTGAGAATTCTTAACTAATTAATCACTATTAATAGGACAAATCCAAAGACTACGCCGCTAACGCGGAACGGGTTTGCTCTAATGGATTGCCGTGCATAAAAGTGTCAGAAACAACTAACAAGTAAATCGTACAACAACGTTATGCTTTTGAGAAAAATGGAATCACCATAAAACCCAGGTCCCATCACACAATGCAACACAAACCATAGGATAGGTTTTTACCTTATAGTGATTAAAAATGCTAAATACGGCAAATACGAGTTTACTATTATTATTAGTTTATATCAAAACATTTCAAAGTAAAGTTATAAATCCTAGGAAGAATAGTATCCCATACTACTATGCCTCCATACTAGTAATACAATCAAATTCGTAGGGTCGTATTTGGATTTTGGTTTCCATCACGAGCCAAGGCTAGGGAGGAGCTCCTACCGATTCGAGACACTCTAGCTAATGTCTCAGGATCCCCCGCAGTGAATCCTTGGATAGCTGCAGGGTCGGTCTACCATATGAGTTGCGGATTAGTTATTCCTGAACACACGTTTCCCAGTCCTATAGGACTTATCATCCGAGGCGCCTCATTCCATCATCCACATAAGTAAAATGTTGGGCCGTGTTAAAGCCCAATCACCACTTCTAGCTAGAAAGAAACGTGCTTCTCTCCCTGCGTTCCGTTCTCCCGTTTTAGACTCCGTCGGTGTGTGAGGCTCGCGAAGTCATGCTGTACACAAAGCTATGCCTAAACAGGCTATTCTTTGATCGTCCCACAAGGCCTGCTTTTCAAGAAAACCTTGATCCTATGCATCTTAGCATGCCACATCATCACTCCATATCGCACTACCAATCCTTTGAAGAAATATATGAATGGGTGTTAAGCAAGAGAATAAATTCCCCGCCACCAAACATCCATACATTCGACAAAAGATCAATAACATGATATTTGATAGAGTATAATGTCAGACACACAATCCATTTATTAGCTTATGCTCTGGGTCTGAGCGAAAGCCAAACCCGTGAAATCAACACGTACGTTTAGGCAATAACCATGACCCTTGAATTGGAAGCAAATCAAATCAGGGTCTCGATCGTTGTCCATTCGAGGGAAGATTTACGGTCTTCATATGCCATCTTTGTACTTCCATTAACGTCGTTTGATTATTTGGAATGAGAGAACTCGGACTTCCCAAATAATCCTCGTATATATATAGATATATATTTAAAATCCTTCTTATTCGTTAATGATATTTTTCTTAACGATTCATTCATATTTTAATTATTTAAAATAATTAAATTTTGATTAACGACGCTTCAGGTCAATGGACGACCCTGGCGCTGCTATCAACAAATTTTGATTTTCACATTCCTCAAAATCTAACCGTTGGATCATAACGTATCTTATATCGTTGGAAAGATTTTTCCGAGACGGTCCTAATGTTTTCAGTTTTGGTGAAATCCGACGGTCGGATCTTCCGGTATAATCGTTTAAAGATACGATTTCAAAATGTGAACTGTCGCGCTCGATTCAATAAGTTTTTAATTATATTTATATATAAAAATATAAAAATAATTCTCCTAACCCTTTCATTGACATAAAAAGGTAAATTCCATTTTTTCGTTGAATTCATTATTTTAATTACTCTGTAAATTTTCAATGAACATACCTAACTTTTACCTACTTATGAAAATGTAAATTTTATTTCACAATTTAAAAGTTCATTCTTTTATTGCATATAAAAATGCAATTTAATTTGCGATGCCAATTCTCATTTTATAAAAATGTAAATTGTCTATACAATGCAAAATCTACTTTTCATTTACGTACTAAAAAATATAACTTTAATTTCATGTCACATTCCTACATCTTATTTACATATAAAATAAATAAATTTTATTTCTAATGTTGATTCTCATCCTATGTTACATATATAAAAAAATGTGAATTCTATCATACGATGTAAATGCATCTTTTAATTACATAGGAAAATGTAATTTTTATCATACGGTATAATTCCTATAGACATTACATATAAAAATATAATATTTAACATATAATGTAAATTCATGTTTTAATTACATATAAAAATGTAATTTTTGTCCTATGGTGTAATCCCCTATATAATTTGCATATAAAAATGTAAATTTTAACATACGATGAAATTCACATGTTAATTACAAAGAAAAATGTAATTTTTGTCATACAGTATAATTTCCTATATAATTTACATATAAAAATGTAAATTTTAACATACGATGAAATTCACATGTTAATTACAAAGAAAAATGTAATTTTTAACATACGGCATAATTCCCTATATAATTTACATATAAAAATGTAAATTCTAACATACGATGAAATTCACATTTTTATTTCATAGAAAAATGTAATTTTTGTCATACAGTATAATTTCATATATAATTTACATATAAAAATGTAAATTTTAACATACGATGAAATTCACATGTTAATTACAAAGAAAAATGTAATTTTTAACATACGGCATAATTCCTTATATAATTTACATATAAAAATGTAAATTCTAACATACGATGAGATTCACATTTTTATTACATAGAAAAATGTAATTTTTGACATACGGTGTAAATTCACTTTTAATTACAAAGAAAAATGTAATTTTTGACATACGGTGTAAATTCACTTTTAATTACAAAGAAAAATGTAATTTTTGACATACGGTATAAATTCACATTTAATTACAAGGAAAAATGTAATTTTTGACATACGGTGTAAATTCACTTTTAATTACAAAGAAAAATGTAATTTTTGACATACGGTGTAAATTCACTTTTAATTACAAAGAATAATGTTATTTTTGACATACGGTGTAAATTCACTTTTAATAACAAAGAAAAATGTCATTTTTCCCACTATGCAAAATCTACTTTATTTTAACATTATAAAAATGTAAATTTTCTACTTTAATTCACAATAAAAATAATATAAATTACATATCGATGTAAATTTCATAACGATGTGAATTCCTACTTTAATTCACATTAAAATAATGTAAGTTACATAACGATGTAAATTTCATAACGATGAACAAGATGATAGATTTATACATGATTCATCTCCACAAGGCATACTTCAATAAATTTAAATAAGGTAAAAATCTAATTTTTCCTACTGATCTATGGTTTAAATTAACAGATCAATGATTAAAAATAACGGATCTAAAATCATAGCACCACAACAATTTGAATCCATAACCCATGGTAACATTCATCGCCGATTTAATTGTGCTTGACTTTCAATTTTACATAACGCAATAATAATAATTAAATTAATTAAATTTAAATAAAAATAAATTCTCACCTAGCTTGGATTTGAAATGAAGGTTCGGATTCAATCAGATCTCGTGTTCAAGGTCACGGCAGTTTCGGATCTGAAAGATTTCAATTTCAAGTTCATACGAATAAATTAGAACTGGCTTTTAACAACTGTCGTTGTAACGCTTAAAAGCGTGACAAAACTGAAGTATTGATACCTTTATAATTTCAGAAAAGTTCAAAACTTTGATTTGCAAATTCGCGAGCTACGGTGAATGGATTGAGGCGCCGTTTGACGGAGATGGAAGGCTTAGGGGAGGCGCATCCACGCCAGGAGTATGGGGGTGCGGCGGTATGTGCTAAGGGCGACGGCGGTTCGAAGGTCGCGGGTTGGGGCTCGAAATTCGAGGGCTACAGGCTGTGAAATCGAATGAAACTTGTCGGAGATTGGAGAAGAAGGGAAGAGCTTCAAAAAGTTCAACTACGGCTAAGTCTAATTGTGTGTGGATTAGTGGGAAAATGGAAGAGGAAAATTCAAGGGGGGGGGGGGGCCTATGGGTTCTCTCGATCGGGAAGAAGACGATGGTACAGGGTCCGTATTTATACAGTATACGGCGTATTTTTATTTTATTTATTTAATTAATCCCAAAATTAGGGTTTCTCCATACGATCACCAAACGGACCCCAACGACTATCGAACAATAGGTTTTGACGTCTTCTGAACGCAATGGCGCTAGTGCCGAGGTCTAGTTATGAAGTTTACAGTGTGTTTTCTTTATTTTCAAATTAATTCTTTTATTTTTAATTTGAACGTACTTTCTAATTTTACTGGGGTCACATACAAAGTCAGAAAAATCCAGAAAAATTATTTTTGGCTTTCTTATGACGATACGGTCCTAACAAAATTTATTTCGTCGAATTCTGAGACTGCTTGAAAAATGGCTAATTTTCAGTCAATTAATTTTGACCGAAATTGACAAAACACAGTTTCTTTTGCCACGCTCACATACTAGCTTCAAAAATCATGAAATTGAAACCTAGCAATAATTTTACATTCCGGACCCAACAAAAGTGATTTCGTTGAATTCCGAGGTCGTATGCAATATATCTATTTTCAAGGGCGATATATTCTCTATAGCGACCTTTCTGAAAATTCATTTGGCCATAACTTTTGATTTTCGCTATGAAACTTTGATTTTTTAGATTCGTTAGAAAGATATTCATTAACAGATTTAAATATTTTTTATTTCATCAAAATCCGGTTTATTCTGCATCCTGTGTAGTTAGTCAAAGTTCAAGTTTGACTTTTCAAACTACCGTCCTATTTCTAATTCTTTATGTAATTTATTTGAATATATTTGTATTAACCTTGCTCAAAATAAATTTCCATTCATTTTTATCTGAAATAATTTATTTTAAATATTTAAACTCCCCTAAAATCTCTAAAATGAAAATTTTAAATTGGCCCCAAATTCCTGGTTGTTACAATCTCCCCCGCTTAAGAACTTTTCGTCCTCGAAAAGAAAAAGGGAAGAATAGAAGGGTAGGAACCAACATAAAGAATAGAAAATATTTTAAGCGTACATCAAGATAAAACTAATCGGGGATATCCACTCTGCATTTGGGATAGGCTTGTTTGATACTCTCCTCGGTTTCCCAAGTGCAGTCTCTAGGATCACCGCTCCATTGCACCTTGACTAGGTTGATACTTTTATTTCTCAGCTTCCTAGTCTCCTTGCCAATAATTTTCAGTGGTTCTCTTCTCACTGCAAGGCTTGGGGTAATCTCCAAATCTTGCTGTGCTGCTTCTTCCACAATCAGATCTGGATCATGGACATGCCTTCGAAGTTGAGATACATGGAATACATCGTGCACTCCAGGCAACCAGTCGGGCATCTGAATTCTGTAGGCTAGGGTGCCAATCTTTTCAAGGATAGGGAAGGGGCCGATGAATCTAAGTGCTAATTTTCCTGTCTTTCCAAAACGGATAACACCTCGCATTGGAGCGACTTTCGGATAGACATAGTCACCCACTTCAAAAGCTAGCTCTCGCCTTCTTACGTATGCATAGCTTTTCTGTCTACTTTGGGCAGCCAATAGTCGCTTCTTAATAAAGTCAACTTTGTCTGAAGCTTCTCGGATCATGTCTGGACCCAACACAAGCCGATTTCCTTTTTCAACCCAACATGCTGGCGATCTACACGGTCTACCATATAAGGCTTTAAACGGAGACATTTTCAAACTTGCTTGATAGCTATTGTTATACGAGATTTCAACTAAATGCAAGTGATCCTCCCAAGAACCTCCAAAATCGAGTATGCAAGCTCACAATTGATCTTCAAGAATGTGATTCACTTGCTCAGTCTGGCCGTCAGTCTGTGGGTGATAGGCGGTACTGAGATTTAACTTCGTTCCCAACTCATTTTGGAGTGCTTCCCAAAATTTGCTAGCAAAGATAGGATCACGGTCGCTAACGATGCTACTAGGAACTCTGTGTAAAAGATAAGATTATTAATTAATTTGAAAAAGAAAATTTTCATTCAGATTATGTTGAAAAGGAAAGATTTAGTTTTATTACCCATGTAGCCTGACGATTTCTTTGAAATAGATTTGCGCCAGACTTTGAGCAGTTCTAGTGGACTTGACAGGTATGAAATGAGCGTATTTTGTGAAGCGATCCACGATCACCCATATGCTGTCATTTCCTTTCCTAGTACGAGGCAGACCATCTATAAAATCCATGGAGATTTGGTCCCACTTCCAATCTGGTACTTCTAATGGCTGCAACAACCCCACAAGCTTTTGTTGATCACTTTTTACTTGTTGGAATGTGGGGCATCTACTCACATAAATGGATATATCCCTCTTCATAGATCTCCACCAAAATGTGCGCTTTAAGTCCTGATACATTTTGCTCACACCGAGGTGGATGCAAAGCTTTGATTTGTGACCCTCATCTAAAACTTCTCTTATGAGCTCGGGGATACTTGGAACACAAATCCGCCCGTGCAATCTAAGAATTCCCTTGCCATCTATTTGGAAGTTCGTGTTTTCACCTCCTTGAATTCTTTCAATCATTTTCCGAATAAAAGCATCACTTTTCTGAAGAGAGGCGATCTTATAAATCAAAGAAGGGGTGATGATGAGGCTTGCGACAATGACATCCTTTCTACTAAGTGCGTCTGCCACAACATTGGCTTTTCCTGGCGTATATAAGATGTCAAGATCGTATGCCGCCAGAAATTCTAGCCATCGTTGCTGCCTTAAATTCAGATCCTTTTGATCGAAGAGATATTTCAAAGATTGATGGTCTGTGAATAATTCAAAATTTTCGCCCAAAAGATAATGTCTCCAAATTTTTAAAGCAAAGACTATGGCCAGCAACTCTAAGTCATGGACGCGATAATTTTTCTCATGCGGCTTTAATTGACGACTTGCATATGCAACAACTTTGCCCCTTTGCATCAGTACCGCACCAAGACCACCACTTTGAGAAGCATCGGTGTAGACCTTTAAATCTTGGTTGCCATCGATGACGGTAAGTACGGGAGCAGTAGTCAAACTCACCTTTAGCTTTTGGAATGCCTCCTCACAATCCGATGTCCAATTGAACTTGGCATGCTTCTTGGTAAGCTTTGTTAATGGGCTAGACAGCTTGGCAAAATCTTTGACAAATTTCCTATAATATCCGGCCAATCCTAGGAAGCTTCTTACTTCAGCGGGTGTACTGGGCTGCTTCCAATCTCGAATGGCAGCAATTTTACTTGGATCAACTGTGATTCCTTCTTTTGACACAACATGGCCCAAGAATTTTACTTCTTCTTGCCAAAATGTGCATTTGGAAAACTTTTCTTTTAAAACATTTCGTCGCAGAATTTCCAACACTTCCTTTAAATACCCTTCATGCTCCTCCTTAGTTTTAGAATAGATTAGAATATCATCAATGAACACTATGACGAATTTATTTAGGACCTCTCGGAAGACCCTATTCATCAAGTCAACAAAGTAGGCTGGAGGATTACATAAACCGAACGGCATCACTAACCATTCGTAGAATGTATCAGGACCTCTGAAGGCGGTCAAAGGTATGCATTCTTCAGCTATGTGGAGTTGGTGGAAACCTGTGGCTAGGTCCATCTTCGAAAACACCTTGGCTCCATTCAATTGGTCCATCAAATCATCTATGCGGGGCAAGGGGTATTTGTTTTCAATGTTTGTTTGTTAAGATTGCGGTAATCGACACAAAGTCTTAGAGTACCGTCCGATTTGGGGACAAACACCACAGCTGCACCCCAATTAGAAAAGCTAGGTCGGATGAGTCCCTTCCACATGAGCTGCTTAGTTTGGGTTTGCAATTCTTCCTTTTCTTTAGGAGTCATCCTTCTAATAGCATGAACTACAGGTCTTGCATTAGGAACAAGATCAATCCTGAAATCGATTTCCCTTCGCGGGGGTAGGCTGTCCACTTCTTCAAATACATCCGCATAATCTTTGACCGCGGGAATATTTTCTAAGGAAATAGGAGTGATCTCCAGGGAAGACCAAAATGCCTTTCTATCATATTTTGGCCCATGGCAAGGTATAGTAACAGTGTTTCCGAAATCTATTTTCACCCTAACCACTCTTTCTGAACATAACACTTCAGCATCATATTTGGTTAGCCAATCAAGACCGAGGATGATATCAAACTCGGAAAAATTCATAATGATCAAGTTAAATGGAAATTTGAAATAGGAGTAAGATATAGGCACTTTACAAAATAAATCTAGAGTGGTAGAACCTCCTACAGGGTTGTGAACATTTAGTGGTTCTTTAAGACTTCTTTGCTTCAGTTTCAATTTCTAGACCGTATTGCTAGAAATAAAGCTTCTTGATGCACCCGTATCAAACAAGGCAATAACAGGGATATTTTTAACAGAAATGGTACCATCTAAAACATCAGGCTTACCTCCTTCGGAAGAAGTAGGAGCAGAAGAAGATGGTGCACTTGCCCCCTCATATACATGTGCAACCTGCGCTCCTTTCAACAGCGGACTATTTGGCTTGATATGACCCTTCTTGTGGCAATTATAGCATTCCTTGGTGTCGTCGCTTCGGGCCTTCTTTGGATTTCTGCATTCCTTGCTGTAGTGCCCAAACTTTTGGCAATTGTAGCATTGGACCTTTGACTTATCGTGCACCTTAACAGCTCCAGAATTGCTTCCTTCAGTCTTCTTCTCTGTTTGCTTCCTCTTATTGTTGGCCAAGCTCCTTTCCCTATCTTGTTGGGAATTCTTCCTATCATTTTCTTCATATCGACAAGCAAACTCCACCAGCCTATTGAAGGAAAGGTCGATGTGGGCAGTGGCTCTATCAATATACTTCCTCGCAAGCCCATTTATGAACCTCTTGTTCTTCTGAAAGTCATCCTGAATCAATTCAGGGGCATAGCGGGAGAGGTCTTCAAATCTTCGTACATATTCTGAAATGGTCTTGTCGCCTTGCTTCAGAATGGCGAACTCGTCATGTAATCTTTCTACCTCCTGCCTTGGAATGTATTTTTCATTGAAAAGCTCCTTAAACCTTGTCCAAGTCATATTGTGTGCAATCCCTCCAACCGTGACTGTGTCCCACCAGTTTTGAGCTTCCTCTTGTAGCATCCATGAAGCCACTAATCTTTTCCTATGATCCTCCAGCTCTAATCCTCGAAAAATCTTTTCACAGTTCCTCAGCCAAGCTTGAGCTTATGTCACAGTTTCAGTACCCTTGAACGGCACTCCTCCCAGGTTTTTGTACTTCTTTGCCATCTTATCGAAATCAAAGGGCTGCGGTGGTGGTGGTGGTTGTTGGATAGTAGCCTCCTCAGTTCCAATAGCATTTTGCCTCCTTGCTCTAGCTCTAGCGGCTCTAGCGGCAGCGGTACTCATTTCTAGTTAGTTCTGTACGATCAAGGAAAGAGTCAGAACAACTATAATGGTGATTTGAGGAGTTGATCAAGCTAAAAGGACGGATAAAAGATAATGATTGAATGACTGACTATTATGTATTCACATGAAATGTTCGCCATAGAATATTGTGATTCTATGTAAACGAATTATCATAAATATGTTATATCCCAAAGCTAAGTTTAACCAAAGCTCTGATACCAACTGTGATAACCCCAAACTTCCACAGAATGAAAGTAAGGAATGATCATTTGGAATACTACATAAATACAATAATACATATCACAGATACAACATAGCACAGGAAATTCATAGAGTAACAACATCATAGCAGCGGAAATATAATGTCATCAACCACAGAAAGTCCACAGTCACAAAATTCTAAATTATTACATCAAGTTTGCAGAAAAAGAAATAAGTTCCAACTCCAACTTAAACAACGTGAAATGAACCAAGTTTAATGTCTGGAATTAAAAAGAGAAAAATGCAATAGCAGCGAATGATAGATGTCTTCAAGCTCCAAGTCATCACCTCTCCACAAAAGCAAGTCCAAGAAAGATAATAAGCAGCTCCAAAGAAAAGACTCCAAGCGAAGAATAAACCTGTTTACTTGGCTGCCCGTGTAGAAAGGAGGGCACCTGAGTTTGCAAAAGTGTAAACAAACAACGGGTCAGTCGTGGGACTGGTGTGAGAATTCTTAACTAATTAATCAATATTAATAGGACGAATCCAAAGACCACGCCGCTAACGCGGAACGGGTTTGCTCTAATGGATTGTCGTGCATAAAAGTGTCAGAAACAACTAATAAGTAAATCGTACAACAATGTTATGCTTTTGAGAAAAATGGAATCACCATAAGACCCAGGTCCCATCACACAATGCAACACAAACCAGAGGATAGGGTTTTACCTTATAGTGACTAAACATGCTAAATACGGCAAATACGAGTTTACTATTATTATTAGTTTATATCAAAACATTTCAAAGTAAAAGTATAAATCCTAGGAAGAATAGTATCCCATACTACTATGCCTCCACTCTAGTAATACAATCAAATTTGTAAGGTCGTATTTGGATTTTGGTTTCCATCATGAGTCAAGGCTAGGGAGGAGCTCCTACCGATTCGAGACACTCTAGCTAATGTCTCAGGATCCCCCGCAGTGAACCCTTGGATAGCTGCAGGGCCGGTCCACCATACGAGTTGCGGATTAGTTATTCCTGAACACACGTTTCCCAGTCCTATAGGACCTATCATCCGAGGCGCCTCATTCCATCATCCACATGAGTAAAATGTTGGGCCGTGTTAAAGCCCAATCACCACTTCTAGCTAGAAAGAAACGTGCTGCTCTCCCTGCGTTCCCTACTCCCGTTTTAGACTCCGCCGGTGTGTGAGGCTCGCGAAGTCACGCTGTACACAAAGCTATGCCTAAACAGGCTATGCTTTGATCGTCCCACAAGGCCTGCTTTTCAAAAAAAACCTTGATCCTATGCATCTTAGCATGCCACATCATCACTCCATATCGCACTACCAATCATTTGAAGAAATATATGAATGGGTGTTAAGCAAGAGAATAAATTCCCTGCCACCAAACATTCATACATTCAACAAAAGATCAATAACATGATATTTGATAGAGTATAATGTCAGACACACAATCCATTTATTAGCTTATGCTCTGGGTCTGAGAGAAAGCCAAACCCGTGAAATCAACACGTACGTTTGGGCAATGACCATGACCCTTGAATTGGGAGCAAATCTAATCAGGGCCTCGATCGTTTTCCATTCGAGGGAAGATTTACGGTCTTCATACGCCATCTTTGTACTTCCATTAACATCGTTTGATTATTTGGAATAAGAGAACTCGGACTTCCCAAATAATACTCTCATATATATATATTTATTTAAAATCCTTCTTATTCGTTAATGATATTTTTCTTAACGATTCATTCCTATTTTAATTATTTAAAATAATTAAATTTTGATTAACGACGCTTCAGATCAATGGACGACCCTGGCGCTGCCATCAACAAATTTTGATTTTCACATTCCTCAAAATCTAACCGTTGGATCATAATGTATCTTATATCGTTGGAAAGAATTTTCCGAGACGGTCCTAATGTTTTCAGTTTTGGGAAAATCCGATGGTCGGATCTTCGGGTGTAATCGTTTAAAGATACGATTTCAAAATGTGAACTGCCGCGCTCGATTCGATAAGTTTTTAATTATATTTATATATAAATATATAAAAATAATTCTCCTAACCCTTTCATTGACATAAAAAGGTAAATTCCATTTTTTCATTGAATTCATTATTTTAATTACTCTGTAAATTTTCAATGAACATACCTAACTTTTACCTACTTATGAAAATGTAAATTTTATTTCAAAATGTAAAAGTTCATTCTTTTATTGCATATAAAAATGCAATTTAATTTACGATGCCAATTCTCATTTTATAAAAATGTAAATTGTCTATACAATGCAAAATCTGCTTTTCATTTACGTCCTAAAAAATATAACTTTAATTTTATGTCACATTCCTACATCTTATTTACATATAAAATAAATAAATTTTATTTCTAATGTTGATTCTCATCCTATGTTACATATATAAAAATAAAATGTGAATTCTATCATACGATGTAAATGCATCTTTAAATTACATAGGAAAATGTAATTTTTATCATACGGTATAATTCCTATAGACATTACATATAAAAATGTAATATTTAACATATAATGTAAATTCATGTTTTAATTACATATAAAAATGTAATTTTTATCCTACGGTGTAATCCCCTATATAATTTGCATATAAAAATCTAAATTTTAACATACGATGAAATTCACATGTTAATTACAAAGAAAAATGTAATTTTTGCCATATATTATAATTTCCTATATAATTTACATATAAAAATGTAAATTTTAACATACGATGAAACTCACATGTTAATTACAAAGAAAATTGTAATTTTTAACATACGGCATGATTCCCTATATAATTTATATATAAAAATGTAAATTCTAACATACGATGAAATTCACATTTTTATTTCGTAGAAAAATGTAATTTTTGTCATATAGTATAATTTCCTATATAATTTACATATATAAATGTAAATTTTAACATACGATGAAATTCACATGTTAATTACAAAGAAAAATGTAATTTTTAACATACGGCATAATTCCCTATATAATTTACATATAAAAATGTAAATTCTAACATACGATGAAATTCACATTTTTATTACATAGAAAAATGTAATTTTTGACATACGGTGTAAATTCACTTTTAATTACAAAGAAAAATGTAATTTTTGACATACGGTGTAAATTCACTTTTAATTACAAAGAAAAATGTAATTTTTGGCATACGGTGTAAATTCACTTTTAATTACAAAGAAAAATGTAATTTTTGGCATACGGTGTAAATTCACTTTTAATTACAAAGAAAAATGTAATTTTTCACATACGGTGTAAATTCACTTTTAATTACAAAGAAAAATGTAATTTTTGACATACGGTGTAAATTCACTTTTAATTACAAAGAAAAATGTAATTTTTGACATACGGTGTAAATTCACTTTTAATTACAAAGAAAAATGTAGTTTTTCCCACTATGCAAAATCTACTTTATTTTAGCATTATAAAAATGTAAATTTTCTACTTTAATTCACAATAAAAATAATGTAAATTACATATCGATGTAAATTTCATAACGATGTGAATTCCTACTTTAATTCACATTAAAATAATGTAAGTTGCATAACGATGTAAATTTCATAACGATGTAAATTTCATAACGATGAACAAGATGATAGATTTATACATGATTCATGTCCACAAGGCATACTTCAATAAATTTAAACAAGGTAAAAATCTAATTTTTCCTACCGATCTATGGTTTTAATTAACAGATCTATGATTAAAAATAACGGATCTAAAATCATAGTACCACAACAATTTGAATCCATAACCCATGGTAACATTCATCGCCGATTTAATTGTGTTTGACTTTCAATTTCACATAACGCAATAATAATTAAATTAATTAAATTTAAATAAAAATAAATTCTCACCTAGCTTGGATTTGAAATGAAGGTTCGGATTCAATCAGATCTCGTGTTCAAGGTCACGGCAGTTTCAGATCTGAAAGATTTCAATTTCAAGTTCATACGAATAAATTTGAATTGTCTTTTAACAACTGTCGCTGTAACGCTTAAAAGCGTGACAAAACTGAAGTATTAATACCTTCATAATTTCAGAAAAGTTCAAAACTTTGATTTGCAAATTCGCGAGCTACGGTGAATGGATTGAGGCGCCGTTTGTCGGAGATGGAAGGCCTAGGGGAGGCGCATCCACGCCGGGAGTATGGGGGTGCGGCGGTCTGTGCTAGGGGCGGCGGCGGTTCGAAGGTCGCGGGTTAGGGCTCGAGATTCGAGGGCTACAGGCTGTGAAATCGAATGAAACTTGTTGGAGATTGGAGAGGAAGGGAAGAGCTTCAAAAAGTTCAGCTACGGCTAAGTCTAATTGTGTGTGGATTAGTGGGAAAATGGAGAGGAAAATTCAAAGGGGGGGAGGCTATGGGTTCTCTCGATCGGGAAGAAGACGATGGTACAGGGTCCGTATTTATACAGTATACGGCGTGTTTTTATTTTATTTATTTATTTAATTAATCCCAAAATTAGGGTTTCTCCATACGATCACCAAACGGACCCCAACGACAGTCGAACAATAAGTTTACAGTGTGTTTTCTTTATTTTCAAA
This sequence comes from Allium sativum, assembly GCA_030737875.1. Taxonomy (NCBI): domain Eukaryota; kingdom Viridiplantae; phylum Streptophyta; class Magnoliopsida; order Asparagales; family Amaryllidaceae; genus Allium; species Allium sativum. Next base: position 572,649,178 of record CM060909.1, on the reverse strand, counting down.
TTAATTCTTTTATTTTTAATTAGAACTTACTTTCTAATTTTACTGGGGTCACATAGGAAGTCAGAAAAATCCAGAAAACTTATTTTTGGCTTTCTTATGACGATACGGTCCTAACAAAATTTATTTCATCGAATTCTGAGACTGCTTGAAAAATGGCTATTTTCCAGTCAATTAGTTTTGACCGAAATTGACAAAACACAGTTTCTTTTGCCACGCTCACATACTAGCATCAAAAATCATGAAATTTGAAACCTAGCAATAATTTTACATTCCGGACCCAAGAAAAGTGGTTTCGTCGAATTCCGAGGTCGTATGCAAAATGTCTATTTTCAAGGGCGATATATTTTCTATAGCGACCTTTCTGAAAATTCATTTGGCCATAACTTTTGATTTCCACTATGAAACTTCGATTTTTCAGATTCGTTAGAAAGATATTCATTAGAAGATTTAAATATTTTTTGTCTCATTAAAATCCGGTTTATTCTGCATCCTGTGTAGTTAGTCAAAGTTCAAGTTTGACTTTTCAAACTACCGTCCTATTTCTAATTCTTTATGTAATTTATTTGAATATATTTGTATTAACTTTGCTCAAAATAAATTTCCATTCATTTTTATTTGAAATAATTTATTTTAAATATTTAAACACCCCTAAAATCTCTAAAATGAAAATTTTAAATTGGCCCCAAATTCCGGGCTGTTACAGAATATTTATTGAGAGAATATTTATAAATAGAATATTTATAAATATAAATATTTATAAATTGAATAATAATAAATAGGAAATACGTTTAAGTGGAATTATAAATGAAGGGAAATCTTTATAAATGGAATATTTATAAAGTGAATTATTTATTTAGAATAAATAGATAAGATACTATAAAATGGATTATTTATTTGTTAAATAAATAAAATATTAAATAGGGATTATTCACTTAGAAATAAATAGGAGATATTAATAGAGATATTTATTTGATAAATAAATAGGATAAGATAATGAGATATTTATTTGATTAAATAAATAGAGTAAGATAAGGACGTATTTATTTAGAAAACGAATAAGAAATTGTTAAAGGAAATACTTAGGATAAATAAGGTAAATAAAGGATATACTTAGAAAAAGAACCTTAAAAGGGATATTTGTAAACCATTTTCAAATAGAATTCAAAAAGGAAATATTTGTTTAGTAAACAAATAGATTAAAAAGGAAATATTTGTTTAGGAAACAAATAGATTATAAAGGAAATATTTATCTTTGGATAAACAGATATATATAAGTCGGAACTTATATATGAAGAAGTAAACATATAAAAGGAGCAGATTAATTTATAAATGAGATTTATAAATTAAGTTAAATATTATCATTTGATAAATGGAATATATAAGTCAGGACTTATATAAAGGAGTAAGAATCGATTTCAACATCGATGTTTGAAACTGAATAAGGATAAAGAGTTAACCAGTTAGGTTAAACCATTTGAGTTAACCAGTTAGGTTAAACCACTAGAGTTAACCAGTTAGGGTTATCCAGTTAGAAGTAATCAGTTAGAATTAATCAGTAGAGTTAACCGAGTTTGAGTTAGTCGAGTATTAGTTATCGAATATTAGTTTATTGGAAGAAGTGAGTTAATAGAATCAGAAATATTCGAGATGAGTTAATCGATTTGAGTTAATCGAAGGAGTTAATCGAATAATAGATATTCGAAGGGAGTTAATCGAATAATAGATATTCAAAGTGAGATAATCGAATAGTAGATATTCGAAGTAAGTTAATCAAATACAAGTTATTCGAATAAGAGTTAATCCAGTAAGAGTTAAATAGAATAAAAGTTCGTCGAATAAGAGTTATAGCTTAGAGTTAACCAAATAGGAGTTAATAAATTAGTTGTCGTTATATTATTCGAGTTAGGAAATAAAATCCATATTAAAGGTAATATATTTCGGATGCAGGAGATTATAACACCATTCTTAAAATCACGTAAACTTGTAAAAGAAGGGGGTTCGTAAAAAGAATCTGAGGGTTCGTAAGGAAGTGTTAAAGAGTTAAAAAGGTGAATCTTATCTATTTCGAGATTTGATAGGCGGTTCAGTTAAGGTCTGAGAGGTAGCTATACCCCAACTTGATTGACTGCGTTTTTAATTAAAAAATGGTTACGGTTCGAGTGTGAAGTGGTTAAGTGGATTTAGTAATTTAGTATAGTTGTTTGAGTCGTCATCGCAATATAGTTTTAAACATCTGTTTAAATCCCAATTAAGAAGTTTTGGAAATGTTTTCCAAACGAGAATCAAAAATGTTTTCTGATAATAGAAAATAAGAATTTAGAATATATGGAAACAAGAGATAAGTGCAAGGGCTGTTGTATAAGTGTTGCGAATCATATATGCCAAAGAAAATTGAAGACAGAGTAAAGTGCAAGGGCTGTTGTATAAATCTTAGATAACAGTGCCTAAGATGGATATACTGAATAGTACTTTCGGTTCATCCTGTTCCTGGATGACTTGTATGGATGAATGTCTGACAGAGTATTTCCAGAAAGGTCACGTACATTGATTTCTTCAACCGTACTAAGAGTGGAGGCGGAGAAGGAAACTTCTTTAGCCAACACGTAATGTACTGTTGTAGACGTTAATTAGTGATTTTCGATGGATCTGACAATGTGGCATTCGAAGTGAATCTGATGTGATGATGAAGCGTAACCTCAAGCCTCATCAACCGGTAAATGTTAGAAATCGGGCAGGCAACATAGCTAAGTCGGACGCTCCGAAGTAGGGTGTATAATCACCTGATCTAGAGTTTCATTTACATCTAAAAAAATCTATTTTTGATGCTGTCCCATTTGGGAAACGGTTGCTGATCCCAACCGTTGGTGATATACATTTGATACACTCAAGCGAAATGAGTGGTCGGTCATGTGTGGCTGGGTTGCAAGATGTTCTTGTTGAACCCTGTAACACTCCACGTCCATTAATGTCACTCACCAGGGGAATGCATTAACTTCCATGGAGGTCATAAGTGAATATAGAACAGAGAAATTACAACAAGACAGATAATAAATAGCACTTGAAAATCTAAAACTTCATTTCTTTGCAGCGGAAATTAAATATGTCTGTTACATCATAAAACCATAGATCATAACCAAGTACAATATCCATCTTCACAAAAACAAAATACATAATCCCATTACAATAAATAACCATTAAAAAGAAAGATAACAAGCTGGACTTTACTTCTGCAGTCCAAGCTTTCCAAGAGATAAGTGATCCAACTAGACTCCACTAGAACTTGGCCCAACCTGAGGACCCGAAGGGGAAAAAAGATGGAAAAGAGGGGGTCAGACATAAAGTCTGGCGAGTATGATAATTCTACAATACTATTATCGAAATAACTGGACTAAGGCATAAGCTGGAAAACAAGGAAATGTCTATGAAAGAGCAGATTAAGGACATAGACAATCGCTAAAGGAAACGTTATAGGCGCTCCTAAATACTAAAGGATAAACACTATACTGCACCACACCAGTCACCCTAAAGATTGATCCCACTTAGCTTCACTTAGAAACTTTCTTAATGGCTTTACGTACTCCTAGCTGACTACATAGGTGCCGCCTGCCCCTATCTCCACTAGGTGTACCCCACTTTCCATTTTTCGATCGGCTCCCTACTCGTAGATACCCGTGCTGGCCCCACAGTGGGGTGTATCATTCCCCTAAAGTGGCAACCCGATATAACGGAGATGCACGGCTTATACCTACACGATGCAACAACGTCTTACCTACCAGCCCGGGTCCACACACGCATATGAAACCCGTTGGACATGCGTTGCCACCACTCCCTGTTTTGGCCTCTTATAGTCAAACCCAGTATGCGTGTCCCGTCCTCGACTTGGGTCGAGCCCACAAAGATACGTTTTGGGATACTGGTTGAAATGGGCCCCCATTATTTCCCACAAGCATTCCACCTAAGCTTGTCCCATTAGTCCATCCACTTAACCCACTTAGTCATGTTTATTTACATGTGTATTTGGTTAAGTCTAATCGTATTTCAAATGCCTCTAAAGGCAACCACTAGATTCCTCATGCCACCCAAGGAACCTACTTAACCCCCATGTCCTACCTTACATGATTATCTGGCTAAGTATTTCTTAATTCATTAAGGCCATAACCTCATAAAGACCTCTCACATTAGACTGACATTTATGGCAGCTGGATTTGTCGGGCGGGTCCGGGCAGTCTTACACCATAAAAGAGTCTAACCTTGTGTCTTTACAACTGTTATGCTTTAGTTTGGGCCTAGGACCTCTCATATTGGGCCGACATTTGTGACTACTGGATTTGCCGGGCGGGTCCGGGCAGGTTTACGTCACAAACGGGTCCAACCTCGTGTCCTAAGCATTGATTATTATTAATAATCCACTTTCCCCAATTTTAATAATTCCCTATTTGAATTATTAATTAATTCCAAATTTAGCAATGTCCATAATTGACTCAATTATGGACATCCATTTAAGGCATGCAAAATCATATCAGTTGCACCCCAATTTATTAATTTCCTAATATTACCCTTACCCCACGTTTGAACATTTATTCGCAAAATGTATGCTAGACCCGATTAGTCTAACTCATAGCATAAAAGAAAATATTCACAACAACAACATATATATGTGACTAAATAAATCATAACAAGGGGTGAAACTTGCATACATCCAAGATTACAACTTGCATAAGGTTATACATGTCATGGATCTAAGGGTGTCAACTTATTCATAATTCACATAATATGATTTTGATCAAATTTCATAAACTTGTATAGGACATGTGTGAATCAACATCATTAACAATATGGTTTTATATGGGTACACCTAACTCAATAGGCAAATTCCCAAAAATCAAAATTCATTTAATCATAGATTCATGTATATGGGTACACCTAACTTAATAGGCAAATTCCCATATTCAAGATCCAATTAATTTGTAGATTCAAGTATATGGGTATACCTAACTCAATAGGCAAATTCCCATAATCAAGATCTATTATAAAAAAAACATAAACTTTAAACATGATCCAATTCGCATAAATAATAACATCATGATTTTACAACTTGTATGATTCAACACAACTTAACATGACATCATTATCATATAACATAAGTATTTCAACATATGTGATAATATGAGATCTACAACATATATAAGATTTACAACATAGCATATCATAATTTGCAACATAGCATGATATGATTTACAACATAGCATAGCATGATTTACAACATGGCATAACATGATTTATAGCATAGCATGATTAATCACATATGACATAGCATAGGATTATTTACAACATAATCACTACAACATAACAACATATATATGATAACATAATAGCATAACAAGAGATCCACAACATAATTTGCAAATACATAACAATTCATATCACTTTCTTGTGATCCATTCATAACTTAATCAAATTATTTTATAATAATATTGTGAGATTCATCATACTCACAATCGTGAAAGAAGAGAAATAGAAAGAGTCTTTGATTTAATTTTTTTGTTGAGTAGATTTAGTTGTAGGCTAGGCTTTCTCCTTCTTCTTTAGTTTGTGACGGCTACGCTGAACTCCATGGCAACGGCATGTCGGTAGCTCTCCAATTTTTCAAGTGATTTAGGGTTAGAGTCTACCCACTTATTTATAGATGTTAGGATGCATTTAGGCCATTAGATTTACCCTAGAATAGATTAGAGCCATTAGATTTCGTCCAGCCTTCAAAACACAGCCCGAAAACCCAACCAGATGCACCCAGGTCACCTGGGCTCGACCAGGGAGGTCGACACCCAGGTCGACTCTAGTGTCGACCTGCCCCCCCCCCCCCAGGTCGACTCCCAAGTCGACCCCCAGGTCGACCTGGTCTGGGCGGGAGTTTTCCCGCCTGCCTCCATTTCTGCGTTTTTGAAATCTGTTTTAAAATTTGAATTTTTCATGAAACTTCTCGAGGCCATATCTCGGTCATACGAACTCCGATTCACAAAATTTCGGACTCTATTTCGCGTATTTTTCCGAGACGAACACAATGGCGCAGCCCATTTCCCAATATTCTTATATTTGAAATTAATTATTCTTCCATTTGTGAATATTAGTATTAACTGATTTACGGGGTGTTACATTCTCCCCTCCTTAAAGGATTTCGACCCCGAAATCTTCAAGTCAAGAAGAATGTTTAACCTAAAATCCAATTAACCATCTACTCAATCATCAAGCACTGGCATCCACTGTCCTTATAGACTTCTAATGCTTTTATGTTTAAATGCATAGTGTGTGTATATGTCCGTATCTAATGCAAAATCAGGCGGTCCACTGATTCAGTTGACCTCCTTGATGCAATTCATGATAGTGCCATGCATCCATTATGTATGCAAAAGATCCTAATTGCTTACATACTACTTCTATATGCGTGCACATCCATTCAACCGAATGCAGCATCTATATGATGGTACAACCATTATACATCCATTATACTAAATACGTTCATTTATGCAATATGCAATATGTAGTGACTGAGCCGATCTAGTGCCTAAAGTGTGTGTATATATGCATCGACGAGCAACCACTAGCAAACACTTGCATCCATTTTGCATCCATCATACATAACATGTCTCAAACACTTGTTTCAACCATAGGATTATCCTAACTAAAGGTCAAAGATACTAATGAGAGGACATACTAAAGATAAGATAAGATAAGCTAAGCGATAATGGAGAAATTAAAAGACATACCCTCAAAAAGAAAAGGGTACAACGAACGCATCTTCTCTTCTGTCTCCCAAGTAGCGTTGCTCTCATCATCTCCCCATTGCACTTTAACTAGTCTGACCTCTCGATTCCTCAACTTTTTGATCTCCGACCCAAGAATGCATGTAGGAGCTCGTCTAATTGTTGCATCACGCTCTATTTCCACCTCTTTAAGCAAGCTCGGCTCTACCACCTCCGCGGTCTTGTGCAAACACTTCCTCAAATGTGATACATGGAATACGTCGTGTACTCCACTAAGTTTCTCAAGCAACTCCACCCTATACGCCATCTTCCCAATCCTGTCTTTTATAGGAAACGGCCCTACAAACCTTGGCGCTAATTTCCCAACGGACCCAAAGCGAACAACATTCCGTAACGGAGACACTTTGATAAAAACCATGTCCCCAATGTCAAACTCAAGATCTGTCCTCCTCTTATCAGCATACGGTTTCTGCCTATCTTGTGCTGCTTTCATCCTCCTTCGAATCAAATCAATCTTCTCCGAGGTTTCCCTAACCATATCGAGCCCAAGTAGGATTTTATCGGTAGATTCCCACCAACATGTAGGCGAACGGCAAGGCCTTCCATAAAGAGCTTCGAAAGGTGCCATGCCAATACTAGACTGAAAGCTATTATTATATGCGAATTCTACCAATGGAAGGTGCTATTCCCATGTACCCCCAAAGTCTAGGATACAAAGCCTTAAAAGATCCTCTAGAATACGATTCACCCTCTCGGTCTGGCCGTCCGTCTGAGGATGATATGCGGTGCTCAAACATAGCTGAGTCCCTACCGCCTCTTGTAAACTCTTCCAAAATTCGCTAGTGAAGATGGGATCACGGTCGCATACTATACTAGAAGGAATACCGTGTAAACGAACTATTTCTTTAATGTACACAGAAGCCAACCACGGAGCAGTCCTCTTACTTTTCACGGGAATAAAATGGGCGCTCTTAGTAAGTCTATCTACTATAACCCAAATCCCCGTATTACCCTTCCTTGATCTTGGTAATCCATCCACAAAATCCATTGAGACGCTTTCCCATTTCCATAGTGGAACTTCCAATGGGTGAAGCAACCCACCGGGTTTCTTTTGTTCCGCTTTAACTCGTTGGCACACCAAGCATCTAGCGACGTACTCGGCCACATCCTTCTTCATACCGGCCCAAAAGAAAACCCGCTTCATATCTTTGTACATCTTGTCTCCGCCGGGATGAATGGTCATCTTTGAGCGATGAGCATCATCAAGAATGGCCTTCCTTAAGTCTTCGTCTTGTGGTACACAAAGTCTATTATCCCTTCGTAACCAACCCTTATCGTCTAGGGTATACCTACGAAGATGGCTAGACGACTCCCCTCCTTTGATCTTTTCTACTATCTCAACCAACTGTGGGTCATCTTGCTGTGCCTCACCAACTCGTCCTAGAAGTGTAGGTCTAACCTCCAAGGATGCTAACAAACCAGGTACTAGGTCAACGGAGGGTCTAAAGTCAAACATAGAGATGAATTCTAAGCTTCGTCATTCAACAAACAACGGACTCAAGGACAACCTTTTCCTACTTAAGGCGTCTGCTACCACGTTGCCCTTGCCCAGGGTATATGCTATTTCAAAATCGTAGGAGGCTAAGAATTCCATCCACCGTTGCTGCCTTAAATTCAAATCCTTCTGAGAGAATAAGTATTTTAATGATTTGTGGTCAGTGAATAGTTCGAATTTCTCACCAAGAAGATAGTGACGCCAAGACTTAAGCGCGAAAACAATTGCGGCTAACTCAAGGTCATGGGTAGGGTAATTCTTTTCATGAACCCTCAACTGCCTTCCACCATAGGCTATTACTCTTCCCTCTTGCATGAGGACCGCGCCAAGTCCCGTCCCACAAGCATCAGTATAGACAGTAAACGGTTTATTCCCGCCTGGCAGCACTAAGACTGGGGCTGAAGTTAAGGCTCTCTTTAAACGTTGGAACGCATCATCACAATCTTCGTCCCACGTAAAAACCAGGTTCTTCTTCATTAACCGTGTTAATGGAGCTGATATTTTTGCGAAGTCTTTGATAAACTTCCTATAATAGCCAGCCAACCCCAAGAAACTTCTTACTTCGGTTACATTTTTAGGGACCTTCCAATCTTGGATGGCCACCACCTTTGCGGGATCCACTGCTATCCCTTCCTTGGAAACCACGTGCCCTAAGAACCGTACTTCTTTCCTCCAGAAGTGACACTAAGAAAATTTTGCCTTAAGGTTATGCGCTCGAAGGGTTTCCAACACTTCCCTAAGATGTAGGGCATGCTCTTCTTCATCCTTAGAAAAGAATAAGATGTCATCCACAAAGACTACCACGAATTTGTTAAGGTACTCCCTAAACACCCTACTCATCAAATCAACAAAATATGCGGGGGCGTTTGTCAAACCAAAGGGCATCACTAGCCATTCATAGAATCCATCAGGAGTCCTAAAAGCAGTCTTATCTATACTATCCTCAGCCACTCTCAGTTGATGAAAGCCAGTGGCTAAGTCCAACTGCGAAAACACTGAGGCACCAACTAACTGATCAAAGAGATCGTCAATCCTCGGCAGTGGGTGTCGGTTATTTTTAGTAAGCTTGTTTAGTTCTCTATAGTCCACACAAAGTCTAAGGGACCCATCCGCCTTTGTAGCAAATACTACTGGAGCACCCCACTCCGATATACTACGTCTTATGAACCCCTTCTCAAGCAACTCCTTCACTTGCTTATTGAGTTCCCTCCTTTCACGAGGAGCCATGTGGCGCACTGGCAAAGATACGGGTTTAGCATTATCCACAAGATAAATTCGAAAGTCTATCTCCCGCTTTGGAGGTAAGCCCTTCCCCTCCTCAAACACATCCGGATATTCCCGGATCACCTCTACCGATCGCAGATTCTCTACAGACGCGTCAAGAGATTCAAGATAACTCAGCATAACGGAATCTATGGGATTACAAAAGATGTCGAGAGTGTTACCAAGGCGAGTCACAAGCCTAACTACTCTCCTTTCACAATCAAGAATGGCCCCATTTCTAGATAACCAATCCATTCCTAAAATTAGCCCATAGCCCGTGAAGCCCAATACATAAGCATCACATCTAAATTCAACGCTAAGTATAGAGATTTTCAAATCCAAACATATCATGGTCAAATGAGCCGAACCCCCAATTGGATTTGAAACAACCAAGGGATCCTCTACTAAATTGGTGTTCAAGTGCAGTAATTCAACTAATGATGCAGAAATAAACGAATGAGATGCGCCAGAATCGAATAAGGTACGGACATGATGATCAAACAGAAAAACTAAGCTTTCAACAGAAATTGTTCTACCTCTTTCTTGCCGCGGTGGGGCCGCAATAGCCTGAACTTGCCCCCTTGCCTGCCCTGGTGCCATAAGAGCCTGCACCTGTCCTCCCGAGGTAGACCCTGCCCTCTGCCCCTTCTTTGGACAGTCCTTCACCAAATGTCCCGCATCTCCACAATGAAAACAACCAGTCTTCTTTTTCTTTCTACAATCTTTGCTGAGATGGCCAGGCGTCCCACAATTGAAGTATCTCTTCTTCCCTTTGCCATTATTGTTTTTACCACCCTTCTTATTTTTCTGTTGGGGTTTCTTCGGATCCCCTTTCTTTTCAACTGCCTTATCCTCATGCATAAGTGACATTTCTACTAGCCTTTCAAAGGTGGCTCCCATAGGGATGTGGGTCATAGCCAACCCTTGCAACAGTTCATTCAAGCCTCTAACGAACCTCAAAGCTTTCTTCTCTGGCGTGTTCACCAACTCCAAGCCAAACCTTGCTAACTGATTAAATTTATTGACATATTCCTTCATTGATAAGCTCCCTTGCATTAATGTCAGGAATTTTTCCATATTTAAATTCTCCTCTACCCTTGAAAGAAACTTTGCCTCAAACCTTCATCTGAAATCCGCCCATGAATCAACTGGACGTTCCCCGTTAGTGACCTCCCACCAAAACGAGGCCTCTCCCTTCATTAACCAAGCAGCTAAACGGACTTTCCTCCCATCTTCCACTTCAAAGATATCCAACAATTCCTCGGTCTCCTTAAGCCAGTCTCTGGCCTCCACAAACATCTCAGTCCCTTGAAAAGTTTTTCCTCCCATAGCCTTAAATTCCTTGCACGTCTTTGCAAAAGTGTCAACACGAGGAGGAGGAGGAGGAATGGGTGCAACTGGGGGTGGAGGGGTATCTGCTGGGCCTGCAGTGGTGGCCCTAGCCTCCAAATATCTCCTAAACCACCCTGGAACCGTCACACCTTCTGGGAGATTAAGATCTTCAGCCCTGCTGAAACGAAAAAGGAAAGATTCAAAATGGAGAATTCGAAAGATAAAGATAAGGATATGGCTATTTGGGATTATGTTTTTCATAAAAACTCTCTCTAAATAACATGTTTTTGAAAGCACTTCTTCCAAAAATACTTTAGAAAAATATTTTTCTAAAAATTTTATCAGTTCTGGTAACCTTATGCTCTAATACCACGTGTAACACTCCACGTCCATTAATGTCACTCACCAGGGGAATGCATTAACTTCCATGGAGGTCATAAGTGAATATAGAACAGAGAAATTACAACAAGACAGATAATAAATAGCACTTGAAAATCTAAAACTTCATTTCTTTGCAGCGGAAATTAAATATGTCTGTTACATCATAAAACCATAGATCATAACCAAGTACAATATCCATCTTCACAAAAACAAAATGCATAATCCCATTACAATAAATAACCATTAAAAAGAAAGATAACAAGCTGGACTTTACTTCTGCAGTCCAAGCTTTCCAAGAGATAAGTGATCCAACTAGACTCCACTAGAACTTGGCCCAACCTGAGGACCTGAAGGGAAAAAAAGATGGAAAAGAGGGGGTCAGACATAATGTCTGGCGAGTATGATAATTCTACAATACTATTATCAAAATAACTGGACTAAGGCATAAGCTAGAAAACAAGGAAATGTCTATGAAAGAGCAGATTAAGGACATAGACAATCGCTAAAGGAAACGTTATAGGCGCTCCTAAATACTAAAGGATAAACACTATACTGCACCACACCAGTCACCCTAAAGATTGATCCCACTTAGCTTCACTTAGAAACTTTCTTAATGGCTTTACGTACTCCAAGCTGACTACATAGGTGCCGCCTGCCCCTATCTCCACTAGGTGTACCCCACTTTCCATTTTTCGATTGGCTCCCTACTCGTAGATACCCGTGCTGGCCCCACAGTGGGGTGTATCATTCCCCTAAAGTGGCGGAGATGCACGGATTATACCTACACGATGCAACAACGTCTTACCTACCAGCCCGGGTCCACACACGCATATGAAACCCGTTGGACTTGCGTTGCCACCGCTCCCTGTTTTGGCCTCTTATAGTCAAACCCAGTATGCGTGTCCCGTCCTCGACTTGGGTCGAGCCCACAAAGATACGTTTTGGGATACTGGTTGAAATGGGCCCCCATTATTTCCCACAAGCATTCCACCTAAGCTTGTCCCATTAGTCCATCCACCTAACCCACTTAGTCATGTTTATTTACATGTGTATTTGGTTAAGTCTAATCGTATTTCAAATGCCTCTAAAGGCAACCACTAGATTCCTCATGCCATCCAAGGCACCTACTTAACCCCCATGTCCTACCTTACATGATTATCTGGCTATGTATTTCTTAATTCATTAAGGCCATAACCTCATAAAGATCTCTCACATTAGACTGGCATTTATGGCAGCTGGATTTGTCGGGCGGGTCCGGGTAGTCTTACACCATAAAAGAGTCTAACCTCGTGTCTTTACAACTGTTATGCTTTAGTTTGGGCCTAGGACCTCTCACATTGGGCCAACATTTGTGACTACTAGATTTTCCGGGCAGGTCCGGGCAGGTTTACGTCACAAACGGGTCCAACCTCGTGTCCTAAGCATTGATTATTATTAATAATCCACTTTCCCCAATTTTAATAATTCCCTATTTGAATTATTATTTAATTCCAAATTTAGCAATGTCCATAATTGACTCAATTATGGACATCCATTTAAGGCATGCAAAATCATATCAATTGCACCCCAATTTATTAATTTCCTAATATTACCCCTACCCCACGTTTGAACATTTATTCGCAAAATGTATGCTAGACCCGATTAGTCTAACTCATAGCATAAAAGAAAATATTCACAACAACAACATATATATGTGACTAAATAAATCATAACAAGGGGTGAAACTTGCATACATCCAAGATTACAACTTGCATAAGGTTATACATGTCATGGATCTAAGGGTGTCAACTTATTCATAATTCACATAATATGATTTTGATCAAATTTCATAAACTTGTATAGGACATGTGTGAATCAACATCATTAACAATATGGTTTTATATGGGTACATCTAACTCAATAGGCAAATTCCCAAAAATCAAAATTCATTTAATCATAGATTCATGTATATGGGTACACTTAACTTAATAGGCAAATTCCCATATTCAAGATCCAATTAATTTGTAGATTCAAGTATATGGGTACACCTAACTCAATAGGCAAATTCCCGTAATGAAGATCTATTATAAAAAAAACATAAACTTTAAACATGATCCAATTCGCATAAATAATAACATCATGATTTTACAACTTGTATGATTCAACACAACTTAACATGACATCATTATCATATAACATAAGTATTTCAACATATGTGATAATATGAGATCTACAACATATATAAGATTTACAACATAGCATATCATAATTTGCAACGTAGCTTGATATGATTTACAACATAGCATAGCATGATTTACAACATGGCATAACATGATTTATAGCATAGCATGATTAATCACATATGACATAGCATAGGATTATTTACAACATAATCACTACAACATAACAACATATATATGATAACATAATAGCATAACAAGAGATCCACAACATAATTTACAAATACATAACAATTCATATCACTTTCTTATGATCCATTCATAACTTAATCAAATTATCTTATAATAATATTGTGAGATTCATCATACTCACAATCGTGAAAGAAGAGAAATAGAAAGAGTCTTTGATTTAATTTGTTTGTTGAGTAGATTTAGTTGTAGGCTAGGCTTTCTCCTTCTTCTTTAGTTTGTGATGGCTACGCTGAACTCCATGGCAACGGTATGTCGGTAGCTCTCCAATTTTTCAAGTGATTTAGGGTTAGAGTCTACCCACTTATTTATAGATGTTAGCATGCATTTAGGCCATTAGATTTACCCTAGAATAGATTAGAGCCATTAGATTTCGTCCAGCCTTCAAAACACAGCCCGAAAACCCAACCAGATGCACCCAGGTCACCTAGGCTCGACCAGGGAGGTCGACACCCAGGTCGACTCTAGTGTCGACCTGGCCCCCCTAGGTCGACTCCCAAGTCGACCCCCAGGTCGACCTGGTCTGGGCGGGAGTTTTCCCGCCTGCCTCCATTTCTGCGTTTTTGAAATCTTTTTTAAAATTTGAATTTTTTGTGAAACTTCTCGAGGCCATATCTCGGTCATACGAACTTCGATTCACAAAATTTCGGACTCTATTTCGCATATTTTTCCGAGACGAACACAATGGCGCAGCCTGTTTCCAAATATTCTTATATTTGAAATTAATTGTTCTTCCATTTGTGAATATTAGTATTAACTGATTTACGGGGTGTTACAAACCCAGTGTATTCCTTTCTAGAGGTACACTAGCGAAAGGTGGTTCCATACCTTGACATAGTTGGAAATCCATTACCCAATACGTGCTTGCGGTTTTGATTGTATTATATATATGTAGAACGTGAGATGAAAGCGTTTCTGCTAGATGATTATTATATTGTGGTTGATAGACATTATTATAATATCAAAAGGTTTTTGATGTAAAAATATTTTGGATTCTCATATGGGAAAAGCCCGTTCCGTTATACGGCGTGGTCTTATGAGATGTTGTTTACTGTTCAAACTATTTTAAACTGTTTTGCTCATACCGGTCCCATGACTGACCCGAAGTTTATTTTGTTTTGTTTTCCCTAAACTCTTGGGTGCCCAATTTTATACGGGCAGTCAAGTAGTCGGGATTTACAGATATACTGGAAGAGCTTGGAGCAGGAGGCTTCAGGATTTTATAGCTATAGTTTATTTCCGCTGTGTTATAAGTGTTGTACTCTGATAATGTTATTGTATACATATATTGATTTTATTTCAAGGATATGTTATCTATTATATGTTATTTGTTCCGCTGTGAGGTCCGTGTTACTCTGATATTGCGTTCTTCTTCTTCTGTTCTAAGTTTTTATCTTATCTTTCCTCACCCTCTAATTTCTTTCATTAATAACCCGTTATTTTCGATCCTTGGATGTTCGATATGTGTTGTATATCGGATAACCAAGATCGCATTTTTCCGGGTCATTACAGTTGGTATCAGAGCTTAAGTTAAGTGAATTACCTTTGCTCTGTGGCGTGACTCGGTAGAGATGGGGTTAGTAATACCCTAGATTGAGTTGAATGTATATATACGAGTGACTGTATTTGTTATTAATATAAAAATTTGTTTTATATTGTGGAGATTTATTGGTTGAGTCGTTTATGAGTTCTAGTCGATCAGTTTGATCCACTGTATCGGTAGGAGTTGGTAAACACTTGAATACGATGGACCGTCATGGTATGTTTTGAAAAGAGAGTAAATGAAATAATTTTACCCAAATTATATTTTGATATAAAGGATTTATATTAGAATGATTATAGTATATTGGATATATTGGTTGTGATTATAATTGAGTAAGATTATAAAAGTAAAATGGTTATATATATAACCAAGTAGAATTCGTACAAGTGTTATGAAATGAATTAAATCTGAATTTAAACCAGAAATTGAATTAAAATTCTGGAAAATTGGATAGGTGTTTGTAAATGGATTTGGATTAAAAATAAGGAAAATTTAAGATCCTGGGAGATTTTAAATTGTTGTACAAGCAGTGTGAATTATATTTTGAAATGAATTTCAAAGTGGAAATGTTTAGAAATGGTTTTATAGTATTGAACTCACTTCGGTCGGTGGAAAATAGATTCTGATGATGACAGCTGCATCATCAGTATTCATTTTCGAGTTGCTAAGTGACGGATTACTACCAAGGGATTTTGTTTTTGAATTGTTTTTGAGAAAAGAAAAGCTGTTTAAAATTCCCAGGAAGAGACTGTTTGAATTAAGAACAAATTTAAATAGAAATATGCGAAAGTAAGCTGGAATTGAATTGAAACAATTAAGTGAAAACTGAATGGAAATAGAACGATATCAGGAAAAATTTGTTCTTGAATAAAATTGGATTGTCGAGATAAGAATCTAAAATGAAAATTGGATTGGGAAGTTAAGAGTTTGAAATCAAAAATGGAACTCGAATTTGAAATAAAATTCGACTTAGGTATAAGCGAATGGTTGAGATTGTGGATAAAAATAGATTGGAGTTTGATTGGGATAATACTAGTATATGTTGAATTGATAACAGGTGAAAGTGATAGAGTAGATATGCCCGACGAAAAGGTACAAGTTTATATTCGATATAAGCATGAGATTTATGAGCCAAATTGGCAAGCCGCTTGGCTGTTTGATTTTCTTTTGGGATGGAGATGGCCCAGAGAGGCGAGTTGGAGTTTGACCGATTGACCAGTACAAAGGAGGTGCTGGCGAAATTTTTCGAAGAGTTAAGGCATTAGAAAATTTTCATGATTTTTAAAAATTTTCGTTGATAAGAATTAATTAATAATTTAATTGAAATTAAATTGGTCCAGTTGAAAACTGAAGTTAAGAAGTGAACAAATATGTTCTAACCAGTCGATAAGGTCGTTCTCTACCTTAGCAATTTCGAGGACGAAATTATTTTAAGTGGGGAAGAATGTAATGACCCGCATTTGCAGAGGTATTATAATTAATGTATTTAATTATATAAATAGTGATATAGTGAATTAAATAGTGGTTTAATTAAATAATGGTGAATATTTAATTAAAATAATAAATTAAATAATATATTTAATTTTGAAATAATCAGAATTGGCTGAAATGGCGATATGGTGTGAACTAGATCATCTATAATATTTAATTCAGCTTGGAATTGAATTTGAATAACGAATATATTATATAAACGACAGTTTGAACGTATAATTATATTATAATTAAAATCGAGCTTAAAATGGCGCTGCAGTTCATAAATTGGCGATTCGAACTTCAAACAAATATATAAAAGCCGTTTCAAATCGGATTTCTGTGAAACAAGAAACGTTAGGAGCTGGTGAAGTATATCTTTCTAGTGGAAGAGAAAAATCGGGACTTCATCGTGTAGATTTTAATTTATGTCCAAATCGAATTTTAGAAAAGTCGCTGTGTAATTCCTTTATAATTTATAAAGGAATTATTTATACTTTAAAAAGGAATTTCAATATAAATCGAATATCGGGTTGACCCGGATTTGAATATCGAGTTAGAAATCCATATAAGGGTTTTCTGAGCTGTATGGTATTAGACTGTGAATATATACGATAATACAAATTTATAAATATTTAATGTAATTATATTTAAATATATTTATATATTTAAATGGGTTATTTAGGACTTTAAAAATAGCCAGTTTTGCAAACGACCTCAGAATTCGACGAAACTAATTTTGTTGGATCTGCAATATCAAATTATCCCTAGATTTCAATTTTCGTGATTTTTAGAGTCAGTATGCTACCGTGGGCGATTTTAATGTGAAAAACAATCGGTAAATTGACCTTTATAAATATGTTGTGTAAGAAAACGGAGTCGGAATTCGTTGGAACCAGTTTCGTTGGGACCGTAATGTCGAACTCTAGCTACATATCAATTTTCGTGATTTTTAGGTATCGTATGTGATCACACGGATTTCCAGAAGGCGAAATGGATATTAAAACTAAAATACCCTAAATGTTGTGAACCTAAGCGAGCCACCCTTTCATATTTTCAACCACACAACAAAATATGATTCCCTATAAAATCATCCTCTCAACCGCCAAACCTTTTTCCTGAAACTCAAAAACACAGTGAAAAGAAATCAAAGGAAAATCAACCGAAATTTCTAAAATCAAGTGATATGTATATCCGAGTTCCTGGGCTCATTCTCCTCAAACCCGTATGAATATTCATGGGTTCAGGAGCGTTTCTATTTGCTGCCTCGCAAGAGCCGAGAACCTAGGGCATGGGTATTCCTGGATTCAAGGCATCAGTTTACGGTTTGAAGGTTAGTTTTGGATTCAGTGAAGGTTTTAGCTTCTTGTTCGAATTTTTGGGATTTATTGAAAATTATGAATGTCGATGCTGAAGCACAACAGTGCGACGGTGTTTGAAAACCCGATGGGGAGGATGTATGCGAGTTTAGCAGTGGTGACGTACGGAGGAAGAGGTTGGATTGAGTTGCGTGATGCTGAGAACAGGAGGAGGAAGAGAACGGGACGGATGAGAATGAAGGCCGACGTGTTTAAGTACGAACTGATGGTGGATGATGGAGGCGGGTTTTGGGAGATCTGAGTCGGTGTTGAGATGTAAAAGGAGAAGGTCATGGCAGTGGTTTCAAGGGAGAATCGGAGCTGGAAAGGTCAGGCTCGAGAAATATAGGGAATGCGGGTTTAATTCGTTGAGGAAGGGGATACCGTTCATTTTGGGCTGGAAGAGTTGAGATCATGGAAAAACAGGGAGAAGATGTACAAAGCATGAGGCCCAACTGTTGGGTATGTTTAATTTAAGTTTTTTTCTTAAATTTTGTTTAAACAGTGTTGGATAAAAGAGTGATGTTTTGGTTGAACGTGAAGTGCTGGAGAAATGGATGGAAGCAGTGAATAAAGCTGGTGGGGATGATGGAGTTAGTTGTAGAAATGGATGCTGGGTATATGGAGGAGAAAGGGTGCGGTCCACGATATTAAAAATGACCCGTCAGAATCTCGTCAGAATCGTATGGACGGAAACTACCCAATGCAATTGACTGGGAATGGAATTGGAGCTCATTACATTTTATATCAAAATAAATTGTCTGGACAAAATCAACAACCGTAAATCGTTAGTTAACGATTACGGACAAGGTGAGTAAATCTCACTAACTCTGAACAGTTTATAATTTCATGTTGTATTTTTAGAACTGTTAAATATTGGCTGATTGACTGTGTGTTGACTATTTGATTGAACTGCTAGTCAAATAGTTGAATTTCTATATTGATTCTATTTAACAGAATATATTATATGGAACTGAAAGTGATGTTAATTTTATTGTGTAACATATTTGGATGTAGGGAAACAGGTTGGAGGAATCCGACCGGATTCCTCAATAGTTATTTTATTGTTTTTCATATATTTTGATATATGATGTGAATTATAACCTGTTGTTGATTGTGTGTGTATGGACGATATTGGATATCGTAATTTGATATATTAAACACCATAACATACCGGAATATTAAAAAGAGAATATTTATAAAATCAGAGGATTTTATAAAAGAGAATATTTAAAAAGAGAATATTTATAAATAGAATATTTATAAATAGAAATATTTATAAATAGAATATTTATAATAGGAAATAAGTTTAAGTGGAATTATAAATGAAGGGAAATCTTTATAAATGGAATATTTATAAAGTGAATTATTTATTTAGAATAAATAGATAAGATACTATAAAATGGATTATTTATTTGTTAAATAAATAAAATATTAAATAAGGATTATTCACTTAGAAATAAATAGGAGATATTAACGGAGATATTTATTTGATAAATAAATAGGATAAGATAATGAGATACTTATTTGATTAAATAAATAGAGTAAGATAAGGACATATTTATTTAGAAAACGAATAAGAAATTGTTAAAGGAAATACTTAGGATAAATAAGGTAAATAAAGGATATACTTAGAAATAGAACCTTAATAGGGATATTTGCAAACCATTTGCAAATAGAATTTAAAAAGGAAATATTTGTTTAGGAAACAAATAGATTATAAAGGAAATATTTATCTTTGGATAAATAGATATATATATAAGTCGGAACTTATATATGAAGAAGTAAACATATAAAAGGAGAAGATTAATTTATAAATGAGATTTATAAATTAAGTTAAATATTATCATTTGATAAATGGAATATATAAGTCAGGACTTATAGAAAGGAGTAAGAATCGATTTCAACATCCATGTTTGAAACTGAATAAGGATAAAGAGTTAACCAGTTAGGTTAAACCATTTGAGTTAACCGGTTAGGTTAAACCACTAGAGTTAACCAGTTAGGGTTATCCAGTTAGAAGTAAGCAGTTAGAATTAATCAGTAGAGTTAACCGAGTTAGAGTTAGTCGAGTATTAGTTATCGAATATTAGTTTATTCGAAGAAGTGAGTTAATCGAATCAGAAATATTCGAGATGAGTTAATCGATTTGAGTTAATCGAAGGAGTTAATCGAATAATAGATATTCGAAGGAAGTTAATCGAATAATAGATATTCAAAGTGAGATAATCGAATAGTAGATATTCGAAGTAAGTTAATCAAATACAAGTTATTCGAATAAGAGTTAATCCAGTAAGAGTTAAATAGAATAAAAGTTCGTCGAATAAGAGTTATAGCTTAGAGTTAACCAAATAGGAGTTAATAAATTAGTTGTTGTTATATTATTCGAGTTAGGAAATAAAAGTCATATTAAAGATAATATATTTCGGATGCAGGAGATTATAACACCATTGTTATAATCACGTAAACTTGTAAAAGAAGGGGTTTGTAAAAAGAATCTGAGGGTTCATAAGGAAGTGTTAAAGAGTTAAAAAGGTGAATCTTATCTATTTCGAGATTTGAAAGGCGGTTCAGTTAAGGTTCGAGTGTGAAGTGGTTAAGTGGATTTAGTAATTTAGTATAGTGGTTTGAGTCGTCATCGCAATATAGTTTTAAACATCTGTTTAAATCCCAATTAAGAAGTTTTGGAAATGTTTTCCAAACGAGAATCAGAAATGTTTTCTAATAATAAAAAATAAGAATTTAGAATATATGGAAATAGGAGATAAGTAAATTTACGAAATAAAGAGATAAATGTTGAATGATGATTGATCGATATAATTTCCTCCTGGAAATATTATCGTTGTTTGCACACCTGTTTTACTTTGATGGTTAAATCGCAGACTATCGAAGTTTTAACCATTTTAACGTTGTTAATATGGAGAGACCGATTGGATTATTATCCAAAGAACCACTCTGTATTGGCATAAGCGTTGCGAATCATATATGCCAAAGAAAATTGAAGACGGAGTAAAGTGCAAGGTCTGTTGTATAAATCGTAGATAACAGTGCCTTAGATGGATATACTGAATAGTACTTTCGGTTCATCCTATTTCTGGATGACTTGTATGGATGAATGTCTGACATAGTATTTCCAGAAAGGTCACGTACATTGATTTATTCAACCGTACCAAGAGTGGAGGCGGAGAAGGAAACTTCTTTAGCCAACACGTAATGTACTGTTGTAAATGTCAATTAGTGATTTTCGATGGATCTGACAATGTCGCATTCGAAGTGAATCTGATGTGATGATGAAGCGTAACCTCAAGCCTCATCAACTGGTAAATGACAGAAATCGGGCAGGCAGCATGGCTAAGTCGGTCGCTCCGAAGTAGGGTGTATAATCACCTGATCTAGAGTTTCATTTACTTCTAAAAAAAAATCTATTGTTGATGCTGTCCCATTCGGGAAACGGTTGCTGATCCAAACCGTTGGTGATATACATTCAATACACTCAAGCGAAATGAGTGGTCGGTCATGTGTGGCCGGGTTGCAAGATGTTCTTGTTGAACCCAGGGTATTCCTTTCTAGAGGTACACTAGCGAAAGATGGTTCCATACCTTGTCATAGTTGGAAATCCATTACCCAATACGTGCTTGCGGTTTTGATTGTATACTATATATGTAGAATGTGAGATGAAAGCGTTTCTGCTAGATGATTATTATATTGTGGTTGATAGATATTATTATAATATCAAAAGGTTTTTGATATAATGATATTTTGGATTCTCATAAGGGAAAAACCCGTTCCGTTATACGACATGGTCTTATGAGATGTCGTTTACTGTTCAAACTATTTTAAACTGTTTTACTCATACCAGTCCCATGACTGACCCGGAGTTTATTTTGTTTTGTTTTCCCTAAACTCTTGGGTGCCCAATTTTATACGGGCAGTCAAGTAGTCGGGATTTACAGATATACTGGAAGAGCTTGCAGCAGGAGGCTTCAGGATTTTATAGCTATAGTTTATTTCCGCTGTGTTGTAAGTGTTGTACTCTGATAATGTTATTGTATACATATACTGATTTCATTTCTAGGATATGTTATCTATTATATGTTATTCGTTCCGCTGTGAGGTCCGTGTTAATCTGATGTTGTGTTCTTCTTCTACTATTCTAAGTTTCTATCTTATCTTTCCTCACCCTCTAATTTCTTTCATTAATAACCCGTTATTTTCGATCCTTGGATGTTCGATATGTGTTGTATATCGGATAACCAAAATCGCATTTTTCCGGGTCGTTACACCAAGCCTAGTCACCATCCTCTCTATCGCCCAAGGCGTTTAGCATATATATATATATATATATATATATATATATATATATATATATATTAGTATTTAAACATATAATAAATTTTAAAAAAAAATCATATTCTAATTCCAAATCTTCTTTTAAATAAAATTTGATCTTAATGTAAAATAATATTTTATCAAACTTGTTCCAAATAGTCGTACAAACCAAAACATGATTTAAATCATTTCCAATTAAATTTCAAACTCAATTCAAAATAACTTGGTTGGAACTATCCAAACACCTGACATCTTATACATTTAGATTTCCAAACATTTCTTATGTTTAAAAAACAAATTTCCAAAATCTTTAATCAGATGGATGGAGGATTCAAATCCCACATCCGTATACATCCACAACTACAATATGTGTGATTCATGCAATCATAATCGTCCAAAAAACCAACCATATACACTAACATGAGTTCATCCAAATAAACACAGCATTAAACAAGCATGTCAACTGAGCACAAACGTTATGGTTAATAACGATTATAAGTGTACTGTGTGTGTTTCTAACTACATGCGCATCCATTCAAACATGCATACATTATCCATATCTAACTAAACATTATTATCCAACCATTACTAATTTAAATAACAATTATATTAGATGTTCTCACCATCCATGCTCCGAAAACTCCAACGTTCGAGATTCCTTATGAACGAACGGTGCTATCGCTACTCGTATCACTTTCTATCCAATTTCCATTAGCAGCTGGTGTTTCTCTGCTAATTTTACATTGAGTTCGAATTAATATCGATGTTCGCCATTATATGTATAAGGACAATTATTTTATTTTATTATAAATTTTTATTTAATCAAAGTGATCAATATCCTATATTAATGTGTTCAATTTTCAAATACGATTCTAACGAATCTAACGGCAAGTAAATCGGACTTAAAACGAATGAGATATGGTCATTCAAAGATTTGTAAATTTAAACTTAATCCAAATTAAATAAAAAGAATTCTCACCCAAATTTCCCGGCCCAAAGCCCAAGCGTGCAACCTTAAGGTGATACCCACACTTCTCCTTCTTCTCTCCTCAAGCCTTCTATTCTTTTGCTTGCTCCCTGGATCCCATCAATACAGTGCACGATCGCGCATATGAACTCATCAAAACCACCACCAAACCAAGAATCGAGACCACGCACCAGTATCTCTTCGAATCCTCACTCAACTACGCTGACCTCGCTCCAACCTATTGTCGTCGATCAAAGCCCGGGCTTCCACCGTCGAACCTGCTGCGGAAAATGCCGCGAACCCATTTAAAAGTCTCGACACTTTTTATCACAAATCTTCGCCAAATTATGCCACATCGAAGCACACACTTTCTTCATCATCATGCCGTACTCGGATTTGCATGTCGTAGCTCCATTCTCCGATTATCTCCAACCCTAATTTGGAACTTCTCTGATCGTCGAAACGGAATCGCACCAAACTCACATGAAAAATTCTACATCCTCCGCTGATCTCAGCTGCGCTGACAGTGTTGATTAATTCTTCCTGATTTGTGAGTTATGATTTTTCGAAGATCTTTGAACCCATTCTTACTTTTACTGTAATTTTAGGATATCTCGCAGGATAATGGATGAAATTTCGATCCGATAATTTCAAAAAAAATCAAAAACGATGTTCCGGATAATATTCACGTGGATCATTTGGGTTGAAAATGGTTGGATTGGGAGATTTTGATTTTTGAGTGAAGGGAAGACATTATTTTTGTTTGCTACAACTTGAAAAAGAATGAGGAAGATGAGTACGACAGAGAGTTTTTTAAGGAAAGGAAAGTGGCTGAAGTTAAAGAGAAGGAAATGCTCTGTTATATTTATTTAATCTTTCTTATTACTTCAATCTAAGACACTTGGCATAACTTTCACATGCATATGGGCACCTAATCCTCATTTGAATAATTAGCTAATGCATGCCTTACAAAAATAATTTTCTATTTATTTATTAAATTGGAATTTTAGCCACGTTCTTATAACACTTATATTTTTAACAAATTTGCAACTCTTATTAGTGTCACCAATATATTACTTAAGGTTTATTAAAATAATTATGAATTATTAGTATTACCAGAATACTTATCTATATTATTCACTAAATATATACATACATATAATTACCAAAATTTTATAAAATGGTCAATAACAAATGCTTAATAATCCTTATAACATTTTATAACATTATTTAAAAAAAATCTTACTTAATACCATATAAAAATCTTTTGGCTAAAATCCTAAATAACTTATTCTTTACCAAATTCGTATTTTATATCAATATTAAAATCAGATAATGCCATTACCTATAAATATTTGAAATATCATAAAATATTAAACATGGTTTTCAAAAGTAAGTTTTCTATATTTTAATAAATCAAAACAAAATAATTATTCAAACTTATATATAGAGGATTATCAAATCAAATTTTATATTTTAAACCTTATTAAATTCATTTTATAGAATAAACATCCAAATTAAACTTAGTTAAATCTTGGGTTGTTACATTTACCCCCCTTAAGGCTTTTCATCCTCGAAAAGGAGAGCCATAAATTTATTCTCATTTGTAGGGAAAAAATTCTTACAATCTTTATTAAGTTTGAAACTTATCAAACCAAAATTCCATATGATTCAATTTGTAAAACTTTTTAATATCAAATTCTTACTTAAATAAACTTAAATCGCTATATTAGAAAGATAAGATTTCGGAAACGTTAATTAAAGAAGTTTGAGTTAATATTACGATTACAAGTCATAGTTTGCAACGCATTTGAAAATCTTAAGATGATTTCTCTGACTTAGAATACCATTTTCATCTCAAAACATTAAAATACTATATATTTCTTCCATATAAATAATCTTATCTTACTTCGGGATTTTCAAAACTAGATTTGCTTTTTTTTAATTTTTTTTTCAAACACTCAATGGTGAAATAAAATAAGTCTATTAGTTCGAGAAGTTTCCCTCATGACGGGCTACTGAGTACCACCCATCGTGCGCAATCCAATTGTTGACACACTATTTGGTCAAAGCTATCACACACGGAATTCCAGAATGGTAGCACACTCAAGCGATGGAAACAATGCCAGAAGACATATTGCAATTTAGTCGAAATCGCGACGTCAACATAAATAGGCCCGAAACTCCTATCAAACGACCTCTTTTGGGCCCAAAAACAGCAATTATGGAGTTTTGATCCGTAACTCTTGTAGCACTCTGAATTAGCTTCAGGTTGAGCCTTCGTTTGTCTCAATCGGACTTAAGGTTTGAAAGTTATGCCCGTTTCCGTAAACTGGTGTAAATTGGCATCGACTGGCAATCACTTGGATGAAGTGACGGAACGTGGAAAAGCTTGTAGTTGCATTCCTGGTCAGGTCGCCCCTTCAGTTCATGGTCATGGGATCATCTCCCCTTCATCCGGCTCATGACCCCCTCCCTCGCCATCGACTCGTGCTCGAGCACCAAGACCGGATCGGCTCGCCCTACCAGACCACGACCCGACCTGCCTTGGATTCCTGCTACTCCAAAGAGCACGACACCTTCGACTTGCCAAACAATGACCTCCGCTTGGTTCGCCCCCCATGTCTCACGAGCCGACCCGCCTAGAGCTAGTTCTGGACAGCGAAGTTGACATGTTCTCAAGGCTACTTCTTCTCCTACTTTCCCGGATCGGGTGTCACGTGCCTCATCGCGAACCGGTCCTCCCAGAAGCTCTCCTATAGCTATAAATACACAACCACATGGAATTTTGAGGGGACATTTGGCTAAGGCCTTTCTCCTACATCTATATGGCTTCCACCATTGCTGAGTGCAAGGATTTTGCACCTTCATACATCTAAATTCTACTCTTGTAATCTCAACTAAACACGCATATTGTGTGTCTTCATGTAACTGATTCTTGTAATCTGTCAGTATAACAATAGGATTATAAAGTGGACGTAGGCTACATCTACAGCCGAACCACTATAAAAACATCGTGTGTTCCCCCTGATTTTACTATTTTCTGTATTTTGTGATCTGCATTTGGGTGTTACTGCCAATTTTTGGTCTAACACCAATCACATCTCAGTTTTGCCATGAGTTCCTCGAATAATCCAAATCATTTCATATCCCGAATGTAACAACCCGAAAAATCTGAGCCAGTTTAAAACTTTTAATTTGGCTATTTTAGTGAATTTTAAAAATTAAAATAAGTTATTTTAAATAATAACGACGAAAAGTATGTTTGAATCGATGTTTGAAAATAAATATAATTATTTTTTTAATTATAAACAAGGCCTGAAATGGCGCGGCAGTTTCAAAATTTGAATTCGAACTTTGACTAACTGTACCGGGTGGAAAATAAAACGGATTTTAGTGAAACCAAAAATATTTAAATCTGTTTATGAATATATTTCTAACAAATCTGAAAAATCCAAGTTTCATAGTAAGAGTCAAAAGTTATGGCCAAATGAATTTTTAGAAAGGTCGCTATAGAGAATGTATAGCCCTTGAAAATAGACATTTTGCAAACGACCTCAGAATTCGACGAAACCACTTTTGTTGGATCTGGGATGTCAAATTATTGCTAGGTTTCAAATTCCATAATTTTTGAAGTTAATATGTGAGCGTGGCGAAGGAAAATGTGTTCGGTCGATTTCAATTATATTGGATCGACCAGAAAATGGCTATTTTTTAAACGGTCTCAGAATTTGACGAAATTGGTTTTGTTGGGGCCGTATCATCAAAACATAGCTAGATAAATTTTTCTAGAATTTTTAGAGTCAGTATGTGGCCCCGGTATATTAGAATATGCATTTGAATTTAAAATATAATGATTTATATTTTAAATTCGATGAAAACTGATTGTAACGATCGAGTGAGCTTACGAAACATACCCCATTGTGTTCAGAATAGGGATATTTAGCTAGGGGCGACAGTCGTTGGGTTTGAATTGGGGTCCGAACCGATAAAAAACTATTTTTGGAATTTAAAATAATAATTTAATTATATATATATATATTAAATTCTAATCCTAACCCTCCCATAAATTTCAGCCACCCACATATGGAATAAATGATCAAAATCGTTCGATCGTTACATGTTGGTATCAGAGCTTTGGTTTACAGAGCTCGGAGAACAAGACACATTAGAACCGAATGAAAGAATTCATCAGAAATTGGATTAGTAATATCCAATGGGAATGACTCGTTAGAGATGGGATCAGTAGTATCCTAGAACGAGTGTGAAGAGTATATTTTTAAAAATGAAAACAATATTTGTTTTGAAAATTTAATTCAATTATTCGTATTTGAATATTTATTTATATTGATTTGGGCAATCCAATATATAAAGATTTTGCATATACGCCTTGCAAACGTGTATTCCAAATTTTAATATACTGGACAGATATAGAATCACACTCTAGTCGCTCGGACATGATTCTGATGATTGAAATCATCAGAATTTATTTTCGAGTTTCGAAGGTGGGATTTCTATATATTTCTAATTGACTGGTGTGAGAACCGAAACTAGATAGGGCTTATTGTTGTGATTTGGCATCAAAAATCTGATTTTTTGACTATATATCAAGATTATGAATTTTAAACGTTAATCAACTAATTGATTGCTGATTGTGTTGTTTGATTATTGATTAATTAATTAAATGTTGAACCTTTAGCCAAATTGAACCAAATAGTGAATTGTATTGAAAATTTGTCGCATTTGCATTCATATTCATGTACTTATATTGAACAAGTCATAGCAAGGAGGCTAGAGCAGAGGAATAAAATTGTTTGCCCGACAAATAGGTACATGTTTATTATATTTCTTTGGGTTTGGATGATTTTATGAGCCGATTGGCTAGCCGCTTGGTTGTTTCTTTTTCTTATTGGATTGATGAGGGCCATGGGAGGCTATTTGAAATATCCCGAAGTCCCCGGTGCAGAGGAGGTTATGGCGAAATTTTTCGAAAATTTAGGGTGTTAGCCAAGTTTTTGAAAAATTTGAAAAGTTCTTAGAAAATGAAATGTTGAAGAACTTAAGCCATGAGGGAAATAATGAAAGTTGAGTTGGTTTGTAAAGCAACTTTCAGCTTCGTTCCTTTTCGGGGACGGAAAGTTTTAAGTGGGGGAGATTGTAACAACCCGGAAAATCTGAGTGTGGTGATTAATCTAAATGGGTAGATTGGGATATTGCATGTTGATTAATGCATAGTAGATCCATATATCTACATTTATTGTTGTTTATACACTAGCATTCATAGGGGTAAACCTGTTCCGCGTTAGCGGCGTGGTCCCGTGATATGCCATATTATTAAATAAGTTAATTATAACTATTTAGAGTTTTCTCACACCAGTCCCATGACTGGCCTGTAGTTTGCTTTTCCATTGCAAACTCGGGTGCCCTTATTTTCCACACGGGTAGTCGAGCAGCTTTATTTTGCAGATTTATAGAGCAGGATTCTGGATTAAAGCTTTAAGCTGTGTCCAGGCATTTATAGTTTTCTGTTGTGCATTGTATTACATTTATTGTAAAATAATCTTCCGTTGTATTGTAATTATTCGATATACTCCGATATTCTGTATTATGATGTAACATTATTATAATGTTTATAAAAGTCTTTTGTTGTTTGTTCTGATGTGTTGTACGCCCAGAGTTAGCGTACGCGGGATTCGAACGGTCTTGGTCGATTTAGCGATCGATTAGGTCCGAGCGAAATTCCCGATCGTTACAGGCTGTAAATCATTTCGTAATCCATAGTTTACAAATACTTTAACCAAATATTTCAAATTATCGGGATTTAGGTCATCGAAAATTTTCTTTTATTTGTAAACTTCTTTTGTTAACTTCTTTTGTTAACCCTTCATCATCCTAAGTATTTAGAAAAACAAATTCGATCTCTTGGAAATAAATTTCAGCTTTCAAATATACAACTTAGGTTTTATATTCCAAAATAAATCATCTTATTCACATTTACTAAGTGGAATATTTTAAGAATCATTTCCAGCATCATAAGTCCTAATTGATTTCAAAACTTCCAATTAGCTAAGTTAATGTTCATATAACCTTATAATTCCCCTTTGTAACACCCCACCTCCGTTAAGGTCACTCACAAAGGGAATGCCTTAACTTTGGTGGAGCATTTTAGTAAACAGAACAGAAACTTACAAGACAGATAAAACAGTACTTGAAAAATTTTAACTTTATTACAGCGGAAACAGAAATTAATATGGTTACATCCTTTCAATTTCAGAATTCAAGTACAAAATATCAGTCTTGTACAAAAGCCTTCAAAATGCATAGTTTAAAATCATAATCCCCATGGAACGGAAGCTATACAGAGCCAAGCCATACTTTAAGCACTTCAAGCAAAGAGAAATCCGGATCAAGCTAAAGTATTTCCCTCCTTGGATAACCTGGGGGGGGGGAAACGGAAGAAAGGAGGCGAAACAACAAGGGTCAGACAAAAAGTCTGGCAAGTCCAGTGACTTTCAGCATATGAACAAATAATAATATGATATGAACATAAAACTGGATGTGAGATAACTATAACAGCAGATATAACAGAAAAACAGAATGATATAAACTATTGTTTTACACTTCTCTGCACTAATACTAGTATAGCAGAATTAGGTGTCACCCTAATGTCTAAATTGAAGCAGGAACGGGTACAGAATACTTTAACAGAAACAGAATGCTAAAAATGGGCCTTTACTACCCGATCAGAAACAGACAGAAGCAGAAACAGATTTATCCCTACGGAAACAGAATGTAGAATTAGGTGTACACTAGTAATGGGCCTTTACCACCCGAACAGACGGTACCACACAGAAACAGACAGGTGTTACCACCCAACAGAAACAAACGGTACCAACAGAAACAGACAGAACTAAGCGTACCCTAAAAACCCTACCCCAAGCGATCGGCTCCCTAATACATAAATATCCTGTGTCGGCCCCACAGTAGGGTGTATCACTCCCTAAAGTGACAACCAATTGGCACAGACCTATTTACAGATGTCACGGCGTCTTACATCCTCAGAGGCAGACCGTGATCCATGCACGCACATGACCCGGTTGGAACGCACCATCAACACCCCTCGCCATTATCAGAATGAACCTCTTATAATTAGTTCAGTAAGCGTGCCCGGACCCTACTTACTGTTGGGTCAAAGTTTTGATACCAGAAAGGGTTACTGACTAATATGGGTCCCATACAACAGATGACACAAGTAATTCCCCTCCTAACCTTGTGTCCCCAGACTAACAGATTTCAGATTAACTTGTTTACAAGTTCAGACATGCAGAATTCAGATTTACTAATTCATAGATTAAGTTAACGAGTTTTCAGACTAACGGGTCAGATGTACAGATTTTTCAGATTTGTCTAACTTTGTATTGGGCCTACAGATTCATGGACGGGTTTTACTACATCTATTAATCCCGTTGGTTTAACCCTATTTTCCCCAATACGTTTTAGACGTCATTCTTATCTTAGATTTGCATTAATTAATTATTAATGCACAGACCTCTCACATTAGGTCGGTAGCTTGTGGCCGCTGGATATGCCGGGCGGTTCCGGGCAGACTTCTGCCACAAGCCAGACCTAACCTCGTGTCTTACGCATGTTATGACTAACTTCTCACATTAGAACCTATTGTTTGCGGCCACTGGATGTGCCGGGCGGTTCCGGGCAGATTTACGCCGCAAACTCATTCTAACCTCGAGTTAGCCATGTTTATCTTTGCGGCCAATTAATTAATAATTTACCGTTTATGCGCACGCCCAATATATATGCCAATTCAGATTATATCAATAACAGGATGATTATATCAACATAGCAGATAACAGATTTTATATGACTTAACGGATTTAACAGATTTAGCAACTTAGCAGATTTTGGCATATAACAGGTTAGGCATTTCAACCGACAAATTTAACAGATTAGGCATTTCAATCTAATTAGCAGTCTAGGCAATATAACAAAACTAATAGTTTAGGAAACTTGACAAATTAGCAGATTTAGCAAATTTAATATTTCTAAAAGTTCTATTTACATGCCTTGCCCAATCATAAATTGGCCTAAATTCATATGCCTACATAATTGTCATGATTCACAACATATACTCCATGTTTGCATAAGCGCAGAATATGGACATAATTTGTCATATAACATATATTCCATTTTTTGTTAAACTAGCATCTTACAGCAGATTCACATATAAATTATACCAAATATAACCATTAATTTCAATGCATGCCATATATCCAAAAATCCCTATTTAGGTGTAATCACAATAATAGATATCCTAGTTAATGTAAATCTTTACACCTAAGTTTCCATATCTTCTTCTTTTTGAGTCATGAATCATTATGCAAACTATACCTAACAATATAAATCTTTAAATCATATCTTCTAAAGATCAGATCTTGACTTTTATATGCATTTTGTCCAAAGTCTCAAATCATATGTAATCTTACAATGGTTCCTCTTTTCTTATATCATAGAATATGCATAGATCCAAATCTAGTTTACAACATATGCTTATTAATTACAGTTCTAAATTACAACATAACTATGAATACAACATGCATAAATTATATGTTCATAGTCAAATTTATGCATATGTCCAATATATTTTATGCCACAGAACTAAAGTCATACATTCAATTTGTCTTGTCAAATTTCGCATCATTCATTATTTATCCCAAAATTTGCGTTCATACATTCATCTCTTATGAGATTAGGCACAGGCTCGTGGTAGCCTGGCTATAAAAACAGAAAAGAAGAAAAGGGATACAGAACAGTCACAGAAAAACAGATTTGACAGAAGAGAATATATATACCATCTCAGATTCAGAATTAAAAACATATCAAAATTATAATTAACGTTTATAGCGGAAAATAACTGTACTTGCCTTGATTGGATTAAAGAAAGAACTTTAACTTGTTGTAGAATCTTTGCAGAAACTCTAATCTCTAGTTTGAATTGAGTTGCTTAGGCTGATGTTGATTATCTTCTAGTTTTAATTCCAGCAGAGCAGCGACGCCATTTTTATTTTTTTGTTAGAAGAAGAGAGCAATGGAGGCTAGAGAATTGTGTAAGAAACCTAGGTAGAGTCTAGGGTCATTTTATAGAGTTTATGAACTGATTAGGACCATCGATGTTGCTTGGATTGATCGTAGCCATTCATTCGAAAGAGAGACCAATTAGAGCCTGCCACCTAGCCCTAATGACAAAGCAGACTACAGAAAATCGACTAACAGAGAATAGGCCAGCCAGGTTGGGCTGGGTTCGACCTGGCTCTGGACCAGGTCGACAGCCCTGTCGACAGCCCTGTCGACCTGGCTAGACCAGGTCGACAGCCCAGTCGACCTGGGTGTCTTAGGCGGGAATTTTCCCGCCCTGGCCAATTGGGCCCGATTTTTAATTTTAAACTGTTTTATTCTGTTCGAATTTTAAACTTAATTCAGAAACTTCCGGAGGCTATATCTTCTTCATACGGACTCCGTTTTTCGAAAACTCGGACTCTATTTCGCGTATTTTTCCGAGACGAACGCAATGGCGTATCCCGTTTCCCTTAGTTCTTTGATTTAAAATTAATTATACTTTAATTTGTTAATTCCACAGTTATAGAATACACGGGGTGTTACATTCTCCCCCACTTAAAAGGATTTCGTCCCCGAAATCTTCAAGTTAAGAAGAATGTGTCCTACCATCCAATCACCCATCTACTCAACCATCATCCACAAGCATCCATTGTCCTTAGAAAACTTCTAATGTTGTATGAACATATGCAAAAGTGTGTGTATATGTTCCTTATCTAATGCAAAGATCAGGCGGTCTACTGATTCAGTTGACCTCCTTAATGCGAATTATGTCAGTGCCATGAGTCCAACATGTATGCAATAGAATTCTGATGATATATATTATTTCTATATGAGTGCACAACCATTCACTCAAATGCAACATCCATGTGCTGAATCAACCAATTTGCATCCACAAGAATTGAAAAATGCTCACCCATCCATATGCAGTATGAGAGTGTTTTCGAGCCGATCTAATGCCTAGTGTGTGTATATGCATCCACGGGCAACCACTTGCATCCACTTGCAACCATCAAACATAACATGTCTCAAACACATGTTTACACCCATTAGTTTCTACCTAAAGTTCAAATATTCGATCGATAGGATACAGTCGAATGATGGAAGCGAGTACAGATAGAACGAAAATTTGGTTCCCATTAGACATGGGTCCTAAGTATCGGCCCCAAAGACCGAAACCAACATTAAATTGATACCCCACGAAAACTCAGAATGTATGCGTCATACTTGATGCCTAACACAGATATCCCTCAAACCCCAGTCTCAAACAGATGATCCATAACCCTTATGGGTCTGAGTCTATAGCGGAATTCAGAAATAATACTAGCATTAAAGTGCAGAGTATCGATTACAAAATCAAAATACCAAAATCAGAAAAAGTCACAATCAGATAAAGAAATTAAACCTACTATAGAAATTTTCCTATTTCTATCCTAGCCACTAGCCTCAAGAGTGTTCGCCTGCCCTCCTTGTCCTCGTCTCTTCGGGCAGTCCCTAGTGAAGTGTCCCATCTCCCCACAGTTGAAGCAAGCGCCCTTCCTTTTTCTGCAATCCTTGTTCAGATGAGTTGAGCTCCCACAAGTAAAGCACTTTTTCCCCTTCTTATCTTCAGACTTCTCATCCTTCTTTTGTGTTTCCTTTTTGGGCCCCGCTTTCTTATTCTGTGGTTCTTCCTTCTTTGTCTCTTTCGGGCCCTTGTCTTCCTCGTGCAGTAGTGCCATATCCACCAATTTCTCGTAAGTTGCTCCCATGGGTACATGGGTCATGGCTAGGCTGTGCAGTGGCTCATTCAATCCTTTAACAAAGCGGAGAGCCTTTTTATGCTGAGTGTTGACTAAATCCAATCCGAATCTTGCTAGTTGGTTGAACTGGTTGACGTATTCCTTGACCGTCATACTTCCTTGCTTAAGAGACAAGAACTTTTCCAATTGTAAACTTCGTTCAGCTTGCGAGAGGAATTTTGTCTCAAACCTTGTTCTGAAATCCATCCATGTCTCAACCGGCCTCTCGGCGTTAGTGACTTCCCACCAGTAGGAAGCTTCGTCTTTGAGCAGCCATACTGCCAACTGTACCTTCTGCCTATCGTCCACCTCGAAGATAACGAATAGATCCTCAGTTTCTTTGAGCCAATTCCTTGCTTCTACGAATGATTCAGTTCCTTTGAAATCCTTCCCACCCATGGCCCTAAAATCTCTACAGATCTTTGAGAAAGCAATTGCACGAGGAGGGGGTGGAGGAGGGGGATCATTTGCTGGACCTGCAGCGGCGGTCCTAGCCTCAAGATATTGACGAAACCAACCGGGTACATGAACACCCTCTGGTATCTCAGATGCTTCAGACATGCTGGAACAAAAAAGGAAAGGTTCAATACAAAAAGGACTGAAAGAAAGATATATGGCTCTTGGGGATCATGTTTTTCAAAATAAGCTTTATTTTTGAAAATACTTCCTTTCAAAACCTTTTTGAAAATAGTTTTCAAAAACTTTACCCAATCTGGTAACCTTCAGCTCTGATACCAAATGTAACACCTCACCTCCGTTAAGGTCACTCACAAAGGGAATGCCTTAACTTGGGTGGAGCATTTTAGTAAACAGAACAGAAACTTACAAGACAGATAAAACAGTACTTGAAAATTTTTAACTTTATTACAGCGGAAACAGAAATTAATATGGTTACATCCTTTCAATTTCAGAATTCAAGTACAAAATATCAGTCTTGTACAAAAGCCTTCAAAATGCATAGTTTAAAATCATAATCCCCATGGAACGGAAGCTATACAGAGCCAAGCCATACTTTAAGCACTTCAAGCAAAGAGAAATCCGGATCAAGCTAAAGTATTTCCCTCCTTGGATAACCTGGGGGGGAAACGGAAGAAAGGAGGCGAAACAACAAGGGTCAGACAAAAAGTCTGGCAAGTCCAGTGACTTTCAGCATATGAACAAATAATAATATGATATGAACATAAAACTGGATGTGAGATAACTATAACAGGTGTAGCAGATATAACAGAAAAACAGAATGATATAAACTATTGTTTTACACTTCTCTGCACTAATACTAGTATAGCAGAATTAGGTGTCACCCTAATGTCTAAATTGAAGCAGGAACGGGTACAGAATACTTTAGCAGAAACAGAATGCTAAAAATGGGCCTTTACTACCCGATCAGAAACAGACAGAAGCAGAAACAGATTTATCCCTATGGAAACAGAATGTAGAATTAGGTGTACACTAGTAATGGGCCTTTACCACCCGAACAGACGGTACCACACAGAAACAGACAGGTGTTACCACCCAACAGAAACAGACGGTACCAACAGAAACAGACAGAACTAAGCGTACCCTAAAAACCCTACCCCAAGCGATCGGCTCCCTAATACATAAATATCCTGTGTCGGCCCCACAGTAGGGTGTATCACTCCCTAAAGTGACAACCAATTGGCACAGACCTATTTACAGATGTCACGGCGTCTTACATCCTCAGAGGCAGACCGGGATCCATGCACGCACATGACCCGGTTGGAACGCACCATCAACACCCCTCGCCATTATCAGAATGAACCTCTTATAATTAGTTCAGTAAGCGTGCCCGGACCCTACTTACTGTTGGGTCAAAGTTTTGATACCAGAAAGGGTTACTGACTAATATGGGTCCCATACAACAGATGACACAAGTAATTCCCCTCCTAACCTTGTGTCCCCAGACTAACAGATTTCAGATTAACTTGTTTACAAGTTCAGACATGCAGAATTCAGATTTACTAATTTATAGATTAAGTTAACAAGTTTTCAGACTAACGGGTCAGATGTACAGATTTTTCAGATTTGTCTAACTTTGTATTGGGCCTACAGATTCATGGACGGGTTTTACTACATCTATTAATCCCGTTGGTTTAACCCTATTTTCCCCAATACGTTTTAGACGTCATTCTTATCTTAGATTTGCATTAATTAATTATTAATGCACAGACCTCTCACATTAGGTCGGTAGCTTGTGGCCGCTGGATATGCCGGGCGGTTCCGGGCAGACTTCTGCCACAAGCCAGACCTAACCTCGTGTCTTACGCATGTTATGACTAACTTCTCACATTAGAACCTATTGTTTGCGGCCACTGGATGTGCCGGGCGGTTCCGGGCAGATTTACGCCGCAAACTCATTCTAACCTCGAGTTAGCCATGTTTATCTTTGCGGCCAATTAATTAATAATTTACCATTTATGCGCACGCCCAATATATATGCCAACTCAGATTATATCAATAACAGGATGATTATATCAACATAGCAGATAACAGATTTTATATGACTTAACGGATTTAACAGATTTAGCAACTTAGCAGATTTTGGCATATAACAGGTTAGGCATTTCAACCGACAAATTTAACAGATTAGGCATTTCAATCTAATTAGCAGTCTAGGCAATATAACAAAACTAGTAGTTTAGGCAACTTGACAAATTAGCAGATTTAGCAAATTTAATATTTCTAAAAGTTCTATTTACATGCCTAGCCCAATCATAAATTGGCCTAAATTCATATGCCTACATAATTGTCATGATTCACAACATATACTCCATGTTTGCATAAGCGCAGAATATGGACATAATTTGCCATATAACATATATTCCATTTTTTGTTAAACTAGCATCTTACAGCAGATTCACATATAAATTATACCAAATATAACCATTAATTTCAATGCATGCCATATATCCAAAAATCCCTATTTAGGTGTAATCACAATAATAGATATCCTAGTTAATGTAAATCTTTACACCTA
The DNA here is from genome assembly GCA_030737875.1 of Allium sativum. Classification (NCBI taxonomy): domain Eukaryota; kingdom Viridiplantae; phylum Streptophyta; class Magnoliopsida; order Asparagales; family Amaryllidaceae; genus Allium; species Allium sativum. Next base: position 572,611,906 of record CM060909.1, on the reverse strand, counting down.
AGTTTCCATATCTTCTTCTTTTTGAGTCATGAATCATTATGCAAACTATACCTAACAATATAAATCTTTAAATCATATCTTCTAAAGATCAGATCTTGACTTTTATATGCATTTTGTCCAAAGTCTCAAATGATATGTAATCTTACAATGGTTCCTCTTTTCTTCTATCATAGAATATGCATAGATCCAAATCTAGTTTACAACATATGCTCATTAATTACTGTTCTAAATTACAACATAACTATGCATACAACATGCATAAATTATATGTTCATAGTCAAATTTATGCATATGTCCAATATATTTTATGCCACAGACCTAAAGTCATACATTCAATTTGTCTTGTCAAATTTCGCATCATTCATTATTTATCCCAAAATTTGCGTTCATACGTTCATCTCTTATGAGATTAGGCACAGGCTCGTGGTAGCCTGGCTATAAAAACAGAAAAGAAGAAAAGGGATACAGAACAGTCACAGAAAAACAGATTTGACAGAAGAGAATATATATACCATCTCAGATTCAGAATTAAAAACATATCAAAATTATAATTAACGTTTATAGCGGAAAATAACTGTACTTGCCTTGATTGGATTAAAGAAAGAACTTTAACTTGTTGTAGAATCTTTGCAGAAACTCTAATCTCTAGTTTGAATTGAGTTGCTTAGGCTGATGTTGATTATCTTCTAGTTTTAATTCCAGCAGAGCAGCGACGCCATTTTTATTTTTTTGTTAGAAGAAGAGAGCAATGGAGGCTAGAGAATTGTGTAAGAAACCTAGGTAGAGTCTAGGGTCATTTTATAGAGTTTATGAACTGATTAGGACCATCGATGTTGCTTGGATTGATCGTAGCCATTCATTCGAAAGAGAGACCAATTAGAGCCTGCCACCTAGCCCTAATGACAAAGCAGACTACAGAAAATCGACTAACAGAGAATAGGCCAGCCAGGTTGGGCTGGGTTCGACCTGGCTCTGGACCAGGTCGACAGCCCTGTCGACAGCCCTGTCGACCTGGCTAGACCAGGTCGACAGCCCAGTCGACCTGGGTGTCTTAGGCGGGAATTTTCCCGCCCTGGCCAATTGGGCCCGATTTTTAATTTTAAACTATTTTATTCTGTTCAAATTTTAAACTTAATTCAGAAACATCCGGAGGCTATATCTTCTTCATACGGACTCCGTTTTTCGAAAACTCGGACTCTATTTCGCGTATTTTTCCGAGACGAACGCAATGGCGTATCCCGTTTCCCTTAGTTCTTTGATTTCAAATTAATTATACTTTAATTTGTTAATTCCACAGTTATAGAATACATGGGGTGTTACATTCTCCCCCACTTAAAAGGATTTCGTCCCCGAAATCTTCAAGTTAAGAAGAATGTGTCCTACCATCCAATCACCCATCTACTCAACCATCATCCACAAGCATCCATTGTCCTTAGAAAACTTCTAATGTTGTATGAACATATGCAAAAGTGTGTGTATATGTTCCTTATCTAATGCAAAGATCAGGCGGTCTACTGATTCAGTTGACCTCCTTAATGCGAATTATGTCAGTGCCATGAGTCCAACATGTATGCAATAGAATTCTGATGATATATATTATTTCTATATGAGTGCACAACCATTCACTCAAATGCAACATCCATGTGCTGAATCAACCAATTTGCATCCACAAGAATTGAAAAATGCTCACCCATCCATATGCAGTATGAGAGTGTTTTCGAGCCGATCTAATGCCTAGTGTGTGTATATGCATCCACGGGCAACCACTTGCATCCACTTGCAACCATCAAACATAACATGTCTCAAACACATGTTTACACCCATTAGTTTCTACCTAAAGTTCAAATATTCGATCGATAGGATACAGTCGAATGATGGAAGCGAGTACAGATAGAACGAAAATTTGGTTCCCATTAGACATGGGTCCTAAGTATCGGCCCCAAAGACCGAAACCAACATTAAATTGATACCCCACGAAAACTCAGAATGTATGCGTCATACTTGACGCCTAACACAGATATCCCTCAAACCCCAGTCTCAAACAGATGATCCATAACCCTTATGGGTCTGAGTCTATAGCGGAATTCAGAAATAATACTAGCATTAAAGTGCAGAGTATCGATTACAAAATCAAAATACCAAAATCAGAAAAAGTCACAATCAGATAAAGAAATTAAACCTACTATAGAAATTTTCCTATTTCTATCCTAGCCACTAGCCTCAAGAGTGTTCGCCTGCCCTCCTTGTCCTCGTCTCTTCGGGCAGTCCCTAGTGAAGTGTCCCATCTCCCCACAGTTGAAGCAAGCGCCCTTCCTTTTTCTGCAATCCTTGTTCAGATGAGTTGAGCTCCCACAAGTAAAGCACTTTTTCCCCTTCTTATCTTCAGACTTCTCATCCTTCTTTTGTGTTTCCTTTTTGGGCCCCGCTTTCTTATTCTGTGGTTCTTCCTTCTTTGTCTCTTTCGGGCCCTTGTCTTCCTCGTGCAGTAGTGCCATATCCACCAATTTCTCGTAAGTTGCTCCCATGGGTACATGGGTCATGGCTAGGCTGTGCAGTGGCTCATTCAATCCTTTAACAAAGCGGAGAGCCTTTTTATGCTGAGTGTTGACTAAATCCAATCCGAATCTTGCTAGTTGGTTGAACTGGTTGACGTATTCCTTGACCGTCATACTTCCTTGCTTAAGAGACAAGAACTTTTCCAATTGTAAACTTCGTTCAGCTTGCGAGAGGAATTTTGTCTCAAACCTTGTTCTGAAATCCATCCATGTCTCAACCGGCCTCTCGGCGTTAGTGACTTCCCACCAGTAGGAAGCTTCGTCTTTGAGCAGCCATACTGCCAACTGTACCTTCTGCCTATCGTCCACCTCGAAGATAACGAATATATCCTCAGTTTCTTTGAGCCAATTCCTTGCTTCTACGAATGATTCAGTTCCTTTGAAATCCTTCCCACCCATGGCCCTAAAATCTCTACAGATCTTTGAGAAAGAAATTGCACGAGGAGGGGGTGGAGGAGGGGGATCATTTGCTGGACCTGCAGCGGCGGTCCTAGCCTCAAGATATTGACGAAACCAACCGGGTACATGAACACCCTCTGGTATCTCAGATGCTTCAGACATGCTGGAACAAAAAAGGAAAGGTTCAATACAAAAAGGACTGAAAGAAAGATATATGGCTCTTGGGGATCATGTTTTTCAAAATAAGCTTTATTTTTGAAAATACTTCCTTTCAAAACCTTTTTGAAAATAGTTTTCAAAAACTTTACCCAATCTGGTAACCTTCAGCTCTGATACCAAATGTAACACCTCACCTCCGTTAAGGTCACTCACAAAGGGAATGCCTTAACTTGGGTGGAGCATTTTAGTAAACAGAACAGAAACTTACAAGACAGATAAAACAGTACTTGAAATTTTTTAACTTTATTACAGCGGAAACAGAAATTAATATGGTTACATCCTTTCAATTTCAGAATTCAAGTACAAAATATCAGTCTTGTACAAAAGCCTTCAAAATGCATAGTTTAAAATCATAATCCCCATGGAACGGAAGCTATACAGAGCCAAGCCATACTTTAAGCACTTCAAGCAAAGAGAAATCCGGATCAAGCTAAAGTATTTCCCTCCTTGGATAACCTGGGGGGGAAACGGAAGAAAGGAGGCGAAACAACAAGGGTCAGACAAAAAGTCTGGCAAGTCCAGTGACTTTCAGCATATGAACAAATAATAATATGATATGAACATAAAACTGGATGTGAGATAACTATAACAGGTGTAGCAGATATAACAGAAAAACAGAATGATATAAACTATTGTTTTACACTTCTCTGCACTAATACTAGTATAGCAGAATTAGGTGTCACCCTAATGTCTAAATTGAAGCAGGAACGGGTACAGAATACTTTAGCAGAAACAGAATGCTAAAAATGGGCCTTTACTACCCGATCAGAAACAGACAGAAGCAGAAACAGATTTATCCCTATGGAAACAGAATGTAGAATTAGGTGTACACTAGTAATGGGCCTTTACCACCCGAACAGACGGTACCACACAGAAACAGACAGGTGTTACCACCCAACAGAAACAGACGGTACCAACAGAAACAGACAGAACTAAGCGTACCCTAAAAACCCTACCCCAAGCGATCGGCTCCCTAATACATAAATATCCTGTGTCGGCCCCACAGTAGGGTGTATCACTCCCTAAAGTGACAACCAATTGGCACAGACCTATTTACAGATGTCACGGCGTCTTACATCCTCAGAGGCAGACCGGGATCCATGCACGCACATGACCCGGTAGGAACGCACCATCAACACCCCTCGCCATTATCAGAATGAACCTCTTATAATTAGTTCAGTAAGCGTGCCCGGACCCTACTTACTGTTGGGTCAAAGTTTTGATACCAGAAAGGGTTACTGACTAATATGGGTCCCATACAACAGATGACACAAGTAATTCCCCTCCTAACCTTGTGTCCCCAGACTAACAGATTTCAGATTAACTTGTTTACAAGTTCAGACATGCAGAATTCAGATTTACTAATTTATAGATTAAGTTAACAAGTTTTCAGACTAACGGGTCAGATGTACAGATTTTTCAGATTTGTCTAACTTTGTATTAGGCCTACAGATTCATGGACGGGTTTTACTACATCTATTAATCCCGTTGGTTTAACCCTATTTTCCCCAATACGTTTTAGACGTCATTCTTATCTTAGATTTGCATTAATTAATTATTAATGCACAGACCTCTCACATTAGGTCGGTAGCTTGTGGCCGCTGGATATGCCGGGCGGTTCCGGGCAGACTTCTGCCACAAGCCAGACCTAACCTCGTGTCTTACGCATGTTATGACTAACTTCTCACATTAGAACCTATTGTTTGCGGCCACTGGATGTGCCGGGCGGTTCCGGGCAGATTTACGCCGCAAACTCATTCTAACCTCGAGTTAGCCATGTTTATCTTTGCGGCCAATTAATTAATAATTTACCATTTATGCGCACGCCCAATATATATGCCAACTCAGATTATATCAATAACAGGATGATTATATCAACATAGCAGATAACAGATTTTATATGACTTAACGGATTTAACAGATTTAGCAACTTAGCAGATTTTGGCATATAACAGGTTAGGCATTTCAACCGACAAATTTAACAGATTAGGCATTTCAATCTAATTAGCAGTCTAGGCAATATAACAAAACTAGTAGTTTAGGCAACTTGACAAATTAGCAGATTTAGCAAATTTAATATTTCTAAAAGTTCTATTTACATGCCTAGCCCAATCATAAATTGGCCTAAATTCATATGCCTACATAATTGTCATGATTCACAACATATACTCCATGTTTGCATAAGCGCAGAATATGGACATAATTTGCCATATAACATATATTCCATTTTTTGTTAAACTAGCATCTTACAGCAGATTCACATATAAATTATACCAAATATAACCATTAATTTCAATGCATGCCATATATCCAAAAATCCCTATTTAGGTGTAATCACAATAATAGATATCCTAGTTAATGTAAATCTTTACACCTAAGTTTCCATATCTTCTTCTTTTTGAGTCATGAATCATTATGCAAACTATACCTAACAATATAAATCTTTAAATCATATCTTCTAAAGATCAGATCTTGACTTTTATATGCATTTTGTCCAAAGTCTCAAATCATATGTAATCTTACAATGGTTCCTCTTTTCTTCTATCATAGAATATGCATAGATCCAAATCTAGTTTACAACATATGCTCATTAATTACTGTTCTAAATTACAACATAACTATGCATACAACATGCATAAATTATATGTTCATAGTCAAATTTATGCATATGTCCAATATATTTTATGCCACAGACCTAAAGTCATACATTCAATTTGTCTTGTCAAATTTCGCATCATTCATTATTTATCCCAAAATTTGCGTTCATACGTTCATCTCTTATGAGATTAGGCACAGGCTCGTGGTAGCCTGGCTATAAAAACAGAAAAGAAGAAAAGGGATACAGAACAGTCACAGAAAAACAGATTTGACAGAAGAGAATATATATACCATCTCAGATTCAGAATTAAAAACATATCAAAATTATAATTAACGTTTATAGCGGAAAATAACTGTACTTGCCTTGATTGGATTAAAGAAAGAACTTTAACTTGTTGTAGAATCTTTGCAGAAACTCTAATCTCTAGTTTGAATTGAGTTGCTTAGGCTGATGTTGATTATCTTCTAGTTTTAATTCCAGCAGAGCAGCGACGCCATTTTTATTTTTTTGTTAGAAGAAGAGAGCAATGGAGGCTAGAGAATTGTGTAAGAAACCTAGGTAGAGTCTAGGGTCATTTTATAGAGTTTATGAACTGATTAGGACCATCGATGTTGCTTGGATTGATCGTAGCCATTCATTCGAAAGAGAGACCAATTAGAGCCTGCCACCTAGCCCTAATGACAAAGCAGACTACAGAAAATCGACTAACAGAGAATAGGCCAGCCAGGTTGGGCTGGGTTCGACCTGGCTCTGGACCAGGTCGACAGCCCTGTCGACAGCCCTGTCGACCTGGCTAGACCAGGTCGACAGCCCAGTCGACCTGGGTGTCTTAGGCGGGAATTTTCCCGCCCTGGCCAATTGGGCCCGATTTTTAATTTTAAACTGTTTTATTCTGTTCAAATTTTAAACTTAATTCAGAAACATCCGGAGGCTATATCTTCTTCATACGGACTCCGTTTTTCGAAAACTCGGACTCTATTTCGCGTATTTTTCCGAGACGAACGCAATGGCGTATCCCGTTTCCCTTAGTTCTTTGATTTCAAATTAATTATACTTTAATTTGTTAATTCCACAGTTATAGAATACATGGGGTGTTACATTCTCCCCCACTTAAAAGGATTTCGTCCCCGAAATCTTCAAGTTAAGAAGAATGTGTCCTACCATCCAATCACCCATCTACTCAACCATCATCCACAAGCATCCATTGTCCTTAGAAAACTTCTAATGTTGTATGAACATATGCAAAAGTGTGTGTATATGTTCCTTATCTAATGCAAAGATCAGGCGGTCTACTGATTCAGTTGACCTCCTTAATGCGAATTATGTCAGTGCCATGAGTCCAACATGTATGCAATAGAATTCTGATGATATATATTATTTCTATATGAGTGCACAACCATTCACTCAAATGCAACATCCATGTGCTGAATCAACCAATTTGCATCCACAAGAATTGAAAAATGCTCACCCATCCATATGCAGTATGAGAGTGTTTTCGAGCCGATCTAATGCCTAGTGTGTGTATATGCATCCACGGGCAACCACTTGCATCCACTTGCAACCATCAAACATAACATGTCTCAAACACATGTTTACACCCATTAGTTTCTACCTAAAGTTCAAATATTCGATCGATAGGATACAGTCGAATGATGGAAGCGAGTACAGATAGAACGAAAATTTGGTTCCCATTAGACATGGGTCCTAAGTATCGGCCCCAAAGACCGAAACCAACATTAAATTGATACCCCACGAAAACTCAGAATGTATGCGTCATACTTGACGCCTAACACAGATATCCCTCAAACCCCAGTCTCAAACAGATGATCCATAACCCTTATGGGTCTGAGTCTATAGCGGAATTCAGAAATAATACTAGCATTAAAGTGCAGAGTATCGATTACAAAATCAAAATACCAAAATCAGAAAAAGTCACAATCAGATAAAGAAATTAAACCTACTATAGAAATTTTCCTATTTCTATCCTAGCCACTAGCCTCAAGAGTGTTCGCCTGCCCTCCTTGTCCTCGTCTCTTCGGGCAGTCCCTAGTGAAGTGTCCCATCTCCCCACAGTTGAAGCAAGCGCCCTTCCTTTTTCTGCAATCCTTGTTCAGATGAGTTGAGCTCCCACAAGTAAAGCACTTTTTCCCCTTCTTATCTTCAGACTTCTCATCCTTCTTTTGTGTTTCCTTTTTGGGCCCCGCTTTCTTATTCTGTGGTTCTTCCTTCTTTGTCTCTTTCGGGCCCTTGTCTTCCTCGTGCAGTAGTGCCATATCCACCAATTTCTCGTAAGTTGCTCCCATGGGTACATGGGTCATGGCTAGGCTGTGCAGTGGCTCATTCAATCCTTTAACAAAGCGGAGAGCCTTTTTATGCTGAGTGTTGACTAAATCCAATCCGAATCTTGCTAGTTGGTTGAACTGGTTGACGTATTCCTTGACCGTCATACTTCCTTGCTTAAGAGACAAGAACTTTTCCAATTGTAAACTTCGTTCAGCTTGCGAGAGGAATTTTGTCTCAAACCTTGTTCTGAAATCCATCCATGTCTCAACCGGCCTCTCGGCGTTAGTGACTTCCCACCAGTAGGAAGCTTCGTCTTTGAGCAGCCATACTGCCAACTGTACCTTCTGCCTATCGTCCACCTCGAAGATAACGAATATATCCTCAGTTTCTTTGAGCCAATTCCTTGCTTCTACGAATGATTCAGTTCCTTTGAAATCCTTCCCACCCATGGCCCTAAAATCTCTACAGATCTTTGAGAAAGCAATTGCACGAGGAGGGGGTGGAGGAGGGGGATCATTTGCTGGACCTGCAGCGGCGGTCCTAGCCTCAAGATATTGACCAAACCAACCGGGTACATGAACACCCTCTGGTATCTCAGATGCTTCAGACATGCTGGAACAAAAAAGGAAAGGTTCAATACAAAAAGGACTGAAAGAAAGATATATGGCTCTTGGGGATCATGTTTTTCAAAATAAGCTTTATTTTTGAAAATACTTCCTTTCAAAACCTTTTTGAAAATAGTTTTCAAAAACTTTACCCAATCTGGTAACCTTCAGCTCTGATACCAAATGTAACACCTCACCTCCGTTAAGGTCACTCACAAAGGGAATGCCTTAACTTGGGTGGAGCATTTTAGTAAACAGAACAGAAACTTACAAGACAGATAAAACAGTACTTGAAAATTTTTAACTTTATTACAGCGGAAACAGAAATTAATATGGTTACATCCTTTCAATTTCAGAATTCAAGTACAAAATATCAGTCTTGTACAAAAGCCTTCAAAATGCATAGTTTAAAATCATAATCCCCATGGAACGGAAGCTATACAGAGCCAAGCCATACTTTAAGCACTTCAAGCAAAGAGAAATCCGGATCAAGCTAAAGTATTTCCCTCCTTGGATAACCTGGGGGGGAAACGGAAGAAAGGAGGCGAAACAACAAGGGTCAGACAAAAAGTCTGGCAAGTCCAGTGACTTTCAGCATATGAACAAATAATAATATGATATGAACATAAAACTGGATGTGAGATAACTATAATAGGTGTAGCAGATATAACAGAAAAACAGAATGATATAAACTATTGTTTTACACTTCTCTGCACTAATACTAGTATAGCAGAATTAGGTGTCACCCTAATGTCTAAATTGAAGCAGGAACGGGTACAGAATACTTTAGCAGAAACAGAATGCTAAAAATGGGCCTTTACTACCCGATCAGAAACAGATAGAAGCAGAAACAGATTTATCCCTATGGAAACAGAATGTAGAATTAGGTGTACACTAGTAATGGGCCTTTACCACCCGAACAGACGGTACCACACAGAAACAGACAGGTGTTACCACCCAACAGAAACAGACGGTACCAACAGAAACAGACAGAACTAAGCGTACCCTAAAAACCCTACCCCAAGCGATCGGCTCCCTAATACATAAATATCCTGTGTCGGCCCCACAGTAGGGTGTATCACTCCCTAAAGTGACAACCAATTGGCACAGACCTATTTACAGATGTCACGGCGTCTTACATCCTCAGAGGCAGACCGGGATCCATGCACGCACATGACCCGGTTGGAACGCACCATCAACACCCCTCGCCATTATCAGAATGAACCTCTTATAATTAGTTCAGTAAGCGTGCCCGGACCCTACTTACTGTTGGGTCAAAGTTTTGATACCAGAAAGGGTTACTGACTAATATGGGTCCCATACAACAGATGACACAAGTAATTCCCCTCCTAACCTTGTGTCCCCAGACTAACAGATTTCAGATTAACTTGTTTACAAGTTCAGACATGCAGAATTCAGATTTACTAATTTATAGATTAAGTTAACAAGTTTTCAGACTAACGGGTCAGATGTACAGATTTTTCAGATTTGTCTAACTTTGTATTGGGCCTACAGATTCATGGACGGGTTTCACTACATCTATTAATCCCGTTGGTTTAACCCTATTTTCCCCAATACGTTTTAGACGTCATTCTTATCTTAGATTTGCATTAATTAATTATTAATGCACAGACCTCTCACATTAGGTCGGTAGCTTGTGGCCGCTGGATATGCCGGGCGGTTCCGGGCAGACTTCTGCCACAAGCCAGACCTAACCTCGTGTCTTACGCATGTTATGACTAACTTCTCACATTAGAACCTATTGTTTGCGGCCACTGGATGTGCCGGGCGCATTAGAAGCACCTCAAGAAAGTCTTGACACTTTGGAAGTAATAAGAGAATTCAAGGACGTATTCGAGGAAGTCGGAAGTTTGCCTCCGCATCGAGAGATCGAATTCCGAATTGATTTAGTCCCAGGAGCTAGACAAATGATTCAACCAAAGAGACGGATGGCTCCCAAGGAAGTTCAGGAATTAGAGAAACAAACTCGGGATTTGCTGAGTTAAGGCTTAATCCGACCAAGTTTTTCTAGTTGGGGCTCTGCGGTGGTTTTTGTAGTGAAGTCGGATGGATCCTTACGACTGTGTGTAGACTACCGAGAATTGAATAAAGTAACCATCCGAAATAGATATCCATTACCTAGAATTGATGACCTTTTCGACCAATTGCACGGAGCAACGGTATTCTCCCAAATGGATTTAGCAACAGGATTTCACCAACTGAGAATCTCTGAAGATTGTATTCTTTAACAGCATTCAGAGGCCCAGATTTCTTTTATGAGTGGTTGGTTATGCCGTTCGGATTTACCAACGCACCAGCTTTCTTCGTAGATCTGATGAACAGAGTCTTTAGGAAAATTCTTAATAAATTCGTTCTCGTTTTCATTGACGATATCTTAATCTTTTCAAAAACCGAAGAAGAGCACCGTGGTCATCTTAGGGTAGTGCTAGAAACTCTAAGGAAACACGTGTTGAAGGCAAAGTTTTCAAAATGTCACTTTTGGAAATCGGAAGTGAGATTTTTGGGGCACATAGTAAACGGAGATGGGATATCAGTAGACATAGTTAAAGTAGATGCAGTACAACTATGGAAACAACCTCAAACACCAATAGATATTCGTAGTTTCCTAGGACTGGCGGGATACTATCGAAGATTTATCCGAGACTACTCCAAAATATCGTCACATCTGACCAAGTTAACAAAGAAGGGCCAAAAGTTTATGTGGGACCCAAGGTGTGAAAAATCGTTTCAAGAACTAAAGAAGAGATTAACAGAAGCACCAGTATTAGCTGTTCCCAATGGAACGAGCGGATTTGCAGTATACACCGATGCTTGTGTAAGAGGAGTAGGAGCGGTGTTAATGCAGAAGGGACAAGTGATTGCATATGCAAGTAGGCAGTTAAAGATTCACGAGAAAAATTACGCAACTCACGACTTGGAGTTATTGGCAGTCGTTTTCACATTGAAGATGTGGAGACATTACCTGCTAGGGGGGAAATTCGAACTTTTCACCGATCATAAACCATTAAAGTATCTATTCACGCAAAGAGATTTAAATCTGAGGCAACAGCGGTGGTTGGAATTTCTTGCGTCATATGACTTAGATATCATTTATACACCGGGAAAAGAGAACGTAGTGGCAGATGCCTTGAGTAAAAATGCGATATTATCACTTTTGGAAGTCACACCGACTCTCCAAGAAAGGATAATGAGTAATCAGGAAAGGGATGCCAAACTAGAAAAGATTATGCGAGGAGTCAAAAACGGAAAAGAGACTGACTTCGAGTTGGACAATCAAGGAGTATTGAGAATAAACGACAGATTATGCGTACCTGATGTGGATGGGATAAGACAGGAGGTTTTAAAAGAATGCCATGCATCAAAGTTGAGCATCCATCCAGGAATTCATAAAATGAATCACGATATGAGACGAGTATTCTGGTGGTCAGGAATGAATAAAGATATCATTACTTTCGTAAATGAATGTCTATGTTGTCAGCAAGTCAAGGGAGACCATCAAAAGACTGCGGGACTATTACGGCCATTAGAGATTCCCAACTGGAAGTGGGAAATGATACCGATGGACTTCATCGATGGTTTGCCAAGAATAAGGAGAGGCTACGAAGGGATTTGGGTAATCGTAGATCGGTTAACTAAGAGTGCGCACTTTATTCCAGTGAAACCAACGCGCACTGCCATAACATTAGCCGAAGTATTCATGAAAGAGATAGTACGACTGCACGGTATTCCAACGAGCATTGTAAGCGACAGAGATACCATTTTCACAAGTAGATTTTGGGAAGCTTTGCAGAGAACGTTGGGAACAAGATTAAATTTCAGTACAGCTTACCATCCTCAAACGGACGGTCAGACAGAAAGAGTTAATCGTATATTGGAGGATCTTCTAAGAGCGTGTATTTTAGATTTTGGAGGGTCGTGGGAAGATCATTTACACCTAGTAGAATTTTCATATAATAACAGTTACCAGGCGAGTATACAGATGGCACCATATGAAGCATTATATGGAAGACCTTGTAAAGCGCCAGCATGTTGGGTAGAGTCCGGAAACAAATTGGTACTTGGTCCGGATATGATACTAGAAGCGACAGCGAAAGTGGAATTAGTGAAACTGAGAATGAAAGAAGCCCGGGATCGCCAGAAAAGTTATGCCGATCAAAGACGAAGAGATTTAGTATTCGAAATAGAAGATCTAGTTTTTGTGAAGATCTCACCAATGAAGGGAGTAGTAAGATTTGGAAAATATGGAAAGTTAGCACCAAGATATGTTGGACCTTTCCGCGTCTTAGAAAGAATTGGTTTTCAAGCATATAAAGTTGAATTACCAGAATATATGGCTGGAATTCACAACGTATTTCACGTATCACACTTGAGAAAATGTATGCACAATCCATCATTAATTCTGGAACCCTCTGTTCAGCAAGAGATAGAGATTGAGCCAGACTTGACAGTGATTAGACATCCATTCAGTATTATTGACCGAGAGGGAAAGCAACTTCGCAACAAAGTGGTGAGGCTTCTAAAGATCCAGTGGAGCGAAAACCCGAAAGACTGTACGTGGGAGACCGAGAAGCAGATAAAGAAATTATACCCAGATTTTCCTATGAGTTAGGTATGATTTACTTTGGTATAAATGTAATGAAATTTCGATTTCTACATTTCTGGGAGCATATGCATGTGTGTTTTATGGATTCAGTTTATTAGGACTTATGAACTCTCTTGTATGTTTACATCACTGATGAGTTCTATATTCTTGCTTACGTGTTAGATGGCTCCAGTATGGAAGACCACGGCAAGAAAGAGGGTGACACCACTCCAGTTTCTTAGGCTGCGAGCAAAGAGACAAAGAGTAGGAGATTCCGACAACAACCGAGAGAGATCACCCATCGATGACGAAGGTACACACATATCATCAGAAGGATCGGTGCTTGGCAGGAACGAACCAATAGAACAAGATGGAGGACACCAAGACTTTACTGATGAGGATGAAGTGATAGGATATGAAGGAAGTGTTGACGGTTATGGTGAAGGAGATGAGGATGGCGAAGAAGAGGAAGAATATGAAGAAGAATATGAAGAAGAATATGAGGAAGAAGAAGACCAAGTTGTTCCGGGAACCCCAGTCATTGCTACGGGAAACCAGCAAGAAGAACAAGTAGCCCAAAGGACAGCGATATGGAATAGATTGGAACAAGTTCTCGTCGAGTTTCGCATGGCAGGAGGAGGAGTACAGGTATTCGGTGAGTATGGATATCCCGTGGTGAGGCTATATTTAATACCACCAGTGGGCCTGATTTATATAGAGGATGACGAGGAGGAGACTGATGCATAGGACGTAGTTGAGGTCCTTAATATATCTAATGACGAGGAGGTCGTAGAGATAATAGATATCTCTGACGACGAGTAGTAGGACAGGGACTCGAGGAGGATAGTTACGTATGTATATTTTGGGGCAGTTTAGAACTTTAGTAGTCAAGTCTAGTATTATTGTATGTATCGAGACTAGTGATAGTATAAAACTAGTCGTATGTGTATGTGTACTAAAGCAACCAGTTTATGAAGTATTTTCTTTTGGAAACTTTCTATCTTTCTTATGTAATTTCGGGGCGAAATTCTTTTAAGTGGGGTAGTCTGTAATGGCTGGATTTTTCGAGCACCTGATATTTTATTTTAATAAGAAAATTTAAATGTATCTAGAGAACTCAAACAATTAATATGTATAATCACTTATATGTATGTATATACATATATGATTTACACTGTAACTTAATTATTACAAGATATATTAAGTATGAATGTTTTAACAACTTAAGAAAATATTGGCGACACATTTTATAACATTAGGAAGTGTAGGGAAGCTAGCAACATGAAATAAGTGTGGAAATTCCTATTTTACAACTAACATGTATAAGTTGTCATATACTAAGCAAACAAGTAATGAGATTAACACCTATATATTTATATATTTATATATATAAGTATAGCATGAAAAGTATAGGCATATATATATATATATATATATATTTCTATATACATATGCTACGGCCTAAGTATATATATAAGTATATATATACACCAAGTTCATTTGCAAGAAGTATAGTCCAACCTTTAAACAAAATCAAGTCCAAAACCCCATCATTTAGAAATAGATTTGAATTTAATCATCACCTAATCCCTACACTATTACTTGCGGCTGAACTAAAAATGAAGACAAACAAAATATCAAAGAGGAAAACTATTTTCTCTTAAGTTTTGTGATGGTAAGTATGGAGAGCATTTAATGCAAGCAAGGGGAGCATTTAATGAAAGCATATAGTCTTGTACTTAGGAGAGACCATGGAGACGTTGGTAGAAATATCTCTTGTGGAAAGAACTTTAAAATAAAACATGCTGTATAATGTTTAGACCATTCAAATGAGAGAGAAAGGGGTAGGTAGAAGACGTGGGTTTTTACTATTAAAAGCATAAGGGAAAAACTATTATTTAAAGAGAAGAGTTGGCCTATAAATACACCATCATATCCATGCAAATTGTCTTTCACAAACACAAGAACACTTTGCTGAAAACAAAAACCATCCACAGTAAGAAATTTGTGAAAGCTTTTCAAGTGAGTAAACCTCACTAAGTTCAAATTTGATTTCATGTTTTACTGTAAACAGTTTGTGCTTTCATGTTCATATATGTCAATGCAAGTTCTATCATGTTGTTATCAACCTTGTAGATGCTAGAACACCAAGTATATATCACCAGTAAACCATGTATGCAAGTGTTTATAAAATAGTAAGGAGT
Source organism: Allium sativum (assembly GCA_030737875.1). Taxonomy (NCBI): domain Eukaryota; kingdom Viridiplantae; phylum Streptophyta; class Magnoliopsida; order Asparagales; family Amaryllidaceae; genus Allium; species Allium sativum. The sequence goes on along the minus strand of CM060909.1, from coordinate 572,596,439 downwards.
TCATCACCTTAATCTTGATCAAGGAAAATACTGTTGTTTTGTTTCCTGTCAAAACACAACTCTGTTATTTGAAACTAAACCTTGATGATCTAAAAACACAAACCATACAAGTGTATTGATGAGTTACCTTGTATACGAGAATATATATACATTATAGCAAGAATAAAGGATCAACTATATATGTTTTGAAACCAAGAATGCAAGGAAACAGATGATTCTCTGTATCAACATTTCAGCCCAAAAATTCAAACATCGTAGGATTGAATTACAGAGATATGAATGTAATCAACAAACAAAATGATGATTTTTAAAAGTGGTTTCACGATTTTAAACGTTGGGATGAGGGAGAAAGCTTGAGATGGCCGAAAATGACATGTTGACCAAATTCCGGCGAACGACGAAGGTGGTGACCAAATCGTGGAGCGTGGAGGAGCTGCTCACATCGGGGAACTCGAGAAAAATACCCAATGATTTTTCCATCAAGTGATTTGAGCTGACGAACTCGATTTAGGTTTTGAAAGCAAAAATGGGTTCATCGGTTTGGCGATGACGTGGGGGGAACCACGGTGGTGCGAGTTGGCCAGAATTGGGCGTGGAGCGGCGTCGACACTTGGCGGAGCTGGTGGCGGCGGTGCGAAGTGTTCAGGTGGTCGGAGGTGGTGGTGCGAGCTCGATGTAGGGGGTGTACTTTTTGAACTGTGTACTGGAAGTTGCGGTGAGGGAGTGAAATCGAGGTGGAGGTGACGATGGGTGGTGGCAAGGCGTCAGAGATGATCGGTGGATGAAGTGGAGTTTGTGGGTGGAGGTTCGACATTGATCTGGTGGCGGGGAAGGTGGTGCACGTGCACAGCTGTGCACGTTTGCACAGGAAGTCGATGGCAAAATGGAGAAGAAAAGGGGAAGACTTGGCACGGTGATTTTCGAGTGATCCATCGGTGGATCACCATGTTTTTGAGGGGGATCGAAGGCTTGGCACGAAGGTCTGGCAACATGGGTTTGGCAACGTTTTCGAAGTGATCAACACCAGGGCACGAGAGTTTGGCAACACCGGAGTTAGCAAGGCAAGTCCAAACAAGAATCGTTTTCAAAAGACAATAATTAAATTAAATCAATTTTAATTTAATTAAATAATTAAAAGTAATTAATCAGTAATTAATTATTTAAACAAAAATAGAGTTTTTATTTAATATGGCATAAACAAGTGAAACAGTAAAGATGACAGTGAGGTCAGAGAATCGAAGTTGTTCGAAGAAGTTCGTCGAGTTAGAACATGAGTTCTAAAAGATAATTTAACTTAAATAAATTATAAAACAATTTATTTAAGTTTAAATAAAAGAAATAAATATTTGAAAAATCAAATCAGAGTATAGAACATCGTTTGACAGTCAATGATAAGCAAGATTTAACACCGTGTGCGTAGCACGGGCTTTTTCTATACACTTCCAAATAGTGATAAAAACTGTATAACATCTTGTGTGCGTCGCACACACTTTAACTACACAATTGTAAATGATATTTAAGATATCCAGATATGAACCTGAGAATTTTATACTGTATATATAATTATAAATACAGGATGTGCAAACTGAATTAAAGACAGTTAAGCTGAAAATAAATTATCGACTATAAAAGATATTTCGTACATCGTTTCGAAGAGTCCGGAATTTACATTTCACTTCGACTCGGATTTATACGACGTATACCGAAATCGATAAAGATGAAGAATGCAAGGACTATTTCAAAATAGTATCTACGGTCTGTTCAATCCCAGAACAGATCCGAATAGTCGGATGTTTGACAACGTATATCGATCAGATTTTACACATCGACTTTACGGAAGTGTATTTTGTTGGTGGCAAAGAAATTCGTTTCTTTAGCCTTATACCCAGAATATGTTTGTGGAAACAAATGAGTGATCTGTCAGATAGGACGGTGTGATATTCAAAGACGTTGAAGAATAATCCGTCAACGGTAACGTGACTTCAAACCTCACAACCCGAGAAAGACAATAGTTGGGCTAGGCAGCATGGCTAGTTGGGTCATACCCAAGCAGGGTATATTATCACCATCTAGAGTAATTCCTTTTGTTTCTTAATCTATATTCACTACTGTAACTTTGGTAATCGGAAGGGTCATTCCCAACCGTGGAGGTGGTAATATATTCGTTACAATCAAGCTAAATGAGTGGACGGTCATGTGTGGCCGGGTTGCAGGACGTTCTTGTTGAACCCCAGTGTATCTTCTCTAGAGTACACTGATCGGTGGGTGCTCCCATACCGTGTCAGTTAGAAACCAAATTTCCAATAAGTGCTCGACGGTTTTAGATTTTATTCTATGTACGTGAACGTGAGATGCAAGCGATTCACTACATGATTATTTATTTGATAAATACTATCATAAATATCAAACGTTTTGATATTAAAATACAAGGGTCGTTTTCCATATAGTAGTTATGGATTGGGCTTAAGATTTCTAAAGTAATTGAATCTGTTAATAACGGAACACCATATCCCTTATTTTTCCCCGTGTACATCTTTTTAACTATGTTTACTCACACCAGTCCCCTGACTGACCCGGAGTTTATTTTCTGTGTTTTCCCTAAACTCTTGGGTACTCATAATGATTATTATGAGTAGGCAAGTAATTCAGGTTGGCAAATGGAATCCTCGCGAAGTTCAAGTTGCAGGACAAGTCTAGTAGTTTTAACTACACCTATGTATCCAGTTAGATTTGTATTTCCATATCATGATGTATTATTATGTGAATGTACTATGATGTTGTAAGTTGTTGATGTATTATGATGTATCAGACCCTATGATGTAATGTATTTGTATTTTTAAATTCCGCTGTGAGATTTCTGATAACTTCTTATTCTTCTATTTTATTAGTTCTATCTTTTCTATCTCATCTTCTAATTTCTTTCAATAATGACACGGTTTTCGGAGGGTTGAAAATCGCGCCGTTACACCTTGCCCTCTTATTATGTAAGCCCTATTTGTTGAGGTTTATTAACAAAATTTCTTATATAAACAAGGTATTTAGTTTGAATTAAATCTTGATTTCATTCTGAAAGGATACAAAGGGTACACATATATGAGAAAACAATTTCACATACTCAAATCAAGTAGAGATGTATAAATAAGGGTTCAATCTCAAAATGGATACCAAAAGTATGACAGTTCGAGTTACAATACTTGACCAAGTTTACAAGATAAGAAGGTATGAACGACACTACCCACTAATAAACGGTTCGAATTTAAACGATGGAGCTAACTTAGGCCAAGGCAGGAAAGTCGAACGCCCTAAGGATACAAGTATAAGTTATTTATTCTTGGAATACTCGGTCTTTCATTAACTCCCTCTTGAGTAAAAATTACTTCAAATTTCATTTTCTTTGCATCATAAGTGATTACTATTTGAATTTTCTTCTATTTGAATTACTCATATAGTTTCAATAGGGAAAGAGCGGTTTTATCCCTACTTAAATGTTTATTACAATTTAAATCATCTTTTTAAACAAATTCCTAACTAAAGTCAAAATTTCTTTCCAACTTCTTAAGGGTGGTTTTGATTTGCTAAAATATACTTTCAAGCAAAATAGTTTAACTTGCATATTATCATTTACAATTTATATAGATTTCAAATCTATCGCTTATATTGACTTATTTAACATTCATCGAGAAGTATAATATCTTCTTTGATTACAACTTATTAAGTCTTAGAATTCATATTTGTTGATCCATTTTGAAATATGGGTGATACTTTAATATAATTTCTTATTGAATTATCTTATATCCCAACTTTCGCTTTCAAATCTTCAAGTGAAATTGACTTCTATAAGTCCTTTCAGGTTATTAAAATAGTTTGATTTGCATTTATAACAAACTATCCTTATGTTAAATCTTTTTTAATATTTCTAACATATCGAAATTGTTTAAGTATTCCTTGACATCTTAACTAGAATCATATAGTCATCCTACTTTCGAAACTCAAAAATAAGACTGATGATGATGCATCAATCACCATAATCATCCCCAAGCGACTAGAGTGTGATTCCATATCTATTACGTACATATAAGGCTTCGAAAATACGCCGGCCCTGCGTATATTCGAAATCTTCATATATACTGATAGTCCTATCACGACGTCGAGAAAAATACTCGAAAATTCTTATTAAAAGCTATATTTCAAAATGATACATTCTATAAAACAGTTTACTTTTTGTTTCAAAACAACCTATTTTCAAAGTATGCTCTCTCGATCATAATATTCCGGAACCTCGTTCTAGGGCATTTCTAACCCTATCTCTAATGAGATAATATAACTCTGATGAGTCCGATTTTTTGTTCAAATATGTCGTATCCCATAGCTTGGTATAACCTGGCTCTGATACCAACTGTAACGACCCGCCTTTTTGCCTGATTCTCCCCAGTAATTAAACTAACTAAAATCGTTCACAAAGACGAATTGTTATGGGCACATACATATATTGAACAAAATAACAGAACCTTTCATTGCATAATACAATATTACATCAGAGTTACATAAAATACCAAAGTTACAACATATACAGCGGAAGAAAAGTAAATATACTCTTAATGGAAGAAATCATATGATATAGCAGAAGCTCCAAACTCTAGCGTGGACTCCAACTCTAAAAACGCTCCAGATCCTGCTTCAACGATCTAAAACTGCAAAACTAAATTACTAGCTGCCCGTGTGAAAATTTAATGGGCACCAGAGTTTAGGAAGGAACAATAAACTCCAGGTTAATCGTGGGACTGGTGTTAGGACATAAAATGGTTGTTTTTAGGATTTATTTTAAAGTTGGGAAATTCATCGGACCACGCCGCTAACGCGGAACAGATTTACTCTATGTGAATTCCCGTACATATAAATTCGCAATGACTTTGGGGAAATGAAGCTATCATAAGCTCGTCCCACATCACATAATGCAAGCGCACACCAGATGTGCGAGTTTTATTTTGTGATAACCAAACATGCTTTCCTACGAAAAATCCTCTTTCAATATTATTATATAATGTGGAAAACCGTTTCGCGAATAAATATAGAATCATTGCCCCTATAACCCCAATTAGTTATATTGACCTATAGGTATACAATAAAAATCCGTATGGCTCATATTGGAGATTTGGGTTTCCAACTTGATGATTCCTGGCACGAAAGATCAATCAGGGATACGAAGCAAAGTGTAACACGGCTTTTTCGTCAATCTCGGACACCAACAACAAATCGCAGGGTAGATCAATGGTTTTCGACCAGACACGGCCCCCCGAACATACCCCATTTCCCCTAAGTTCATAAGTGGTTTGCCACTGCTGCAGCTTTCATCATCCATCATATATATATATATATATATATATATATATATATATATATATATATACAACCTAACTGCCAGTTTCTCATCATCCGGGGTGTGAGGTTTGTTGATGTCACGACACACACAAAGCATGCCTAGATAAGCAATGTCATGATCATACAAGCTTATTTCATATAATAAGTAGGTCACATTGTCCACTCACAACATGACCACTGATTTCCATCCATACATAACCACTTCGAGCTCATATGTCACAAACCAGATACATATCAATGGAAATCAGTGTTATGCTGTCAATTACAATGTCAGACACACAATCCATACAAGTCCTTTTTGGGTCTGAACGGAACAAAATCTGTAAACCTCCAAATATATTCAGACCTCATGCCACTTATAACCTTGTATCGGGGGATCAGCCCAATCGGGACATTAGAAATCAATCTAAATAATCCAAAGATTCCCAATCTTCATTCATCGTTTACCAAGTCTTGAATTCCTTTACGACGTCGTATTATTACTTGGAATGGTTTTTGAACATGTATTCGATCCCGGTCTTTCCAAGTAATAAGTGTGTTTTAAAATAATAGTTATGGATCATACAGGATTTCCAATTCAAGTCTCCTTTCAATCGTTATTGATTTACTTACAAATAAAGGTTGGATCTATTTCGGATTTTTATAGATTCTGTTACCCTCTTAATTCTTCTTTAAAACATAATCCCTCGATTCTTAGATTCAAAACATACTTCTTCATAACTCTTTACTTATCGAGTCTTTATTTGAATTAAAATTCCACTTATGATAATCCAAGCTAATTGATATTCAAACATAAATTTAAATAAAGCATAGTCGACTTATATTTGATATCGATTCACCAAACCATTTCTTTTTGAGTTCCAACCTCCAATATCTTAAGATAAGTAAATAATTCCATATACATATTTAATCACTTAAAACCTTCCAAACTAATTTACAATTCATTTTGTCGTTTAAATTCTAGTTCACAACTTATAACTTCAAAACCACATTTTCTTTGGAAAGGGAATAACGTTTGGAAATGTTACTAAAAGCATTGTAAAATAGCTATTTTAATCCAATAACTCAAAAGTCATTTGAAATTCAAATATTTCAAATATGATCATTTTAAAATAAGATTTATCATAATTTTCCCAAATTTTTAATAATTTATAAATGTCTGTTTTATTCGAATTTCCTTTACGGTCGCGGAACTGCACGTACAACGGCCTTTTTCAAATTTTAGATTTAACACAACTTCAAAATCATAGATTAAAAATTGAAAATTTCTTTTCCATTCAAAACTCATAATTAATATACTTTTGGCAATTTTTTTACATTAATCTGATTCAAAACATTCAAGTTATAAATATTTGAAATTCAAAATCAATATTAACGAACTGCCGCTACGCAACAAGTTCGATTTAATTTATATAACGGCTTTAATTTAAATTTTTCAATCCTTTTTAAATTAAAAACTTAATCTTTATAAATTTGAAATCACATTCCAATATAATTTTGAATCAAAATATTTTTCAAATAAATTCCAAATTAGATTTTGAATATTTTGTCCGTTGGACCAGTTAGGGACGACCAGGGAGATCAGCAAACTGCATTTTTCAAACCCAAGCCTAGACATCATCCTCTCTATCGTCCTAGACATTTAGTGTGTGTATATATATATTAGTATTTAAACATATACTAAATTTTTTAAAAAAAAATCATATTCTAATTCCAAATCTTCTTTTAAATAAAATTTGATCTTAATCTAAAATAATATTGTATCAAACTTGTTCCAAATAGCCGTACAAACCAATACATGATTTGAATCATTTCAAATTTTATTTCAAACTCAATTCAAAATAACTTGGTTGGAATTATCCAAACCCCTGACATCTTATACATTTAGATTTCCAAACATTTCTTAAGTTTAAAAAACAAATTTCCAAAATCTTTATTTAGATGGAAGGAGGATTCAAATCGCACATCCGTATACATCCACAACTACAATGTGTGTGATTCATGCAATCATAATCATCCAAATAAACAACCATATACACCAGCATAAGTTCATCCAAATAAACATAGCATTAAACAAGCATGTCAACTGAGCACAAACATTACGGTTAATAATGCTTGTAAGTGTACTATGTGTGTTTCTAACTACATGCGCATCCATTCAAGCATGCATACATCATCCATATCCAACCAAACATTATTATCCAACCATTACTAATTTAAATAACAATTAAATTAGATGTTCTCACCATCCGTGCTCCGAAAACTCTAACGTTCTAGATTCCTTATGAACGAACAGCGCTATCGCTACTCGTACCACTTTCAATCCATTTTCCATTAGTTGCTGGTGTTTCTCTGCTAATTTTACGTTGAGTTTGAATTAATATTAATGTTCACCATTATATGTATAAGGACAACTATTTTATTTTATTATAAATTTGTGTTTAATCAAAGTGATCAATATCCTATATCAATGTGTTCTATTTTCGTACGATTCTAACGAATCTAATGGCAAGTAAATCAGACTTAAATTGAGTGAGATATGGTCATTCAAAGATTTGTAAATTTAAAATTAATTTAAATTAAATAAAAAGAATTCTCACCCAAAGTTCCCGGCCCAAAGCCCAAGCGTTCAACCCTAATCCCATACCTGCACTTCTCTTTCTTCTCCCCTCAAGCCTTCTGTTCTTTTGCTTGCTCCCGGGAACCTATCAATACAGTGCACATTCGTGCACATAAACTCATCAAAACCACCACCAAACCAAGAATCGGGATCATGCACCTGTCTCTCTTCGTCTACTCGCTCAACTGCACTGACCTCGCTCCAACCTATTGTCGTCGATCAAAGCCCGATCTCCCACCGTCGAACCTGCTGCGGAAAATGCCGCGAACCCATTTAAAAGTCTTGACACTTTTTATCACGAATCTTCGCCAAATTACGCCACATCGAAGCAGACATTTTCCTCATCATCACGCCGTACTCGGGTTTGCCTGTCGTAGCTTCATTCTCCGATTATCTCCAACCCTAATTTGGAACTTCTCCGATCGTCGAAACGGAATCGCACCATACTCGGCATGAAAAATTCTACATCCTCCACTGATCGTAGCTGCGCTGATGGCGTTGATTAATTCTTCCCGGTTTGTGAGTTATGATTTTTCGAAGATCTTTGGACCCATTCTTACTTTTACTGTAATTTTACGATATCTCGCAGGATAATGGATGAAATCTGAATCCAATAATTTCAAAAAAATCAAAAACGATGTTCCGAATAATATTCACGTGGATCATTTGGGTTGAAAGTGGATGGATTAGGATATTTTGATTTTTGAGTGAAGGGAAGACATTATTTTTGTTTGTTGCAACTTGAAAAAGAAAGAGGAAGATGAGTACGACAGAGAGTTTTCTCAGGAAAGGAAAATGGTTGAAGTTAAAGAGAAGGAAATGCTCTCTTATATTTATTTAATCCTTATTATTACTTCATCTGAGACATTTGGCATAACTTTCACATGCATAAAGGAACCTAATCCTCATTTAAATAATTGGCCAATGCATGCCTTACAAAAATAAATTTTTATTTATTTATTAAATTGGAATTTTAGCCACATTCTTATAACACTTATATTGGTAACAAATTTGCAACTCTTATAAGTGTCACCAATATATTACTTAAGGTTTATTAAAATAATTATGAATTATTAATATTACCAAAATATTTATCTATATTATTCACTAAATATATACATACATATAATTACCAAAATTTTATAAAATGGCCAATAACAAATGCTTAATAATCCTTATGACATTATTTAAAAAAAAGTCTTACTTAACACCATATAAAGATCTTTTGGATAAAATCCTAAATAACTTATTCTTTACCAAATTTGTATTTTATACTAATATTAAAATCAGAAATTATCCTTTACCAAATTTGTATTTTATACTAATATTAATATCAGATAATGCCATTACCTATAAATATTTGAAATATTCGTAAAATCTTAAACATGGTTTTCATAAGTAAGTTTTCTATATTTTAATAAATCAAAACAAAATAATTATTCAAACTTATATATAGAGGATTATCAAGTCAAATTTTATATTTCAAACCTTATTAAATTCATTTTATAGAATAAACATCCAAATTAAACTTAGTTAAATCTTAGGTTGTTATATAACATCAATTTGGGTTTTGTTGAAAAGGTTAAACATAGAGTCATAAGTAATGTTGGAACTGGTCCGGATCTGGACCATGTTGTAGTTCATTCCACTACAACCTATGTCCCCTACATCACCCCAACTTCTGTTTGAACCTCAAATGATTGTACGAATGCAAATGTTACAACTCTATGCTCCATGAAGCCTTAGTCAAGGCACAAAGGTTACAACACCATTTCTGAATGATTTTAGTTTGTCTAAGCCCCAATATACAGAGAACACGTCAGCGCCTTTACCTCCAGTCAAGTCATCATACTCTTCTTTTTTCACAACTCTCCCATGCTGTGCTGGTAGGTACTCACCAAGGGAATTCAACACTGATCCTGGTTACTCATGTCCGCCAGTGGATATTGTATAGGAAGTCCTACGGAGACCTGGAAAAATCACCTTGTTGTATTTTTCCTTAATACAAACGAACCATATGAGGATGTCCAAAAACAATGTCGCAAAACCTGGAACCTAAGGGGTGGGCTTCATGTCAACTATGTGAACGGTATTTATTTCTTTAAATTTTCTGATGTTGAGGAAAGAAGGAAAGCACTTGAATCTAACTCGCCTATTATTGGAGAACAACCATTAATCATAACCCCGTGGTCAATAACGATTGAGAGCGCAAAAGAACGAGTTCAATCGATTCCATTTTGGACTATCTTCATGCGGATACCTTCTGTATTGCAAACCCTTCCTAGTTTGTATCGGCTAGCTAGTAGAATCGGAAATTTCAAATGCTTTGATGCTCACATGGAGGCTAGGTCAAATCTTGTATTTGATAAAGTTCTTATACAAATTTCTCCGAACAATGCACTTCCTACCTCGCTTAATGTCTCTATTGATGGGTATGATTCTACTGCAGATGTTCAATACTCCTGGCAACCTGCGATTTTCACAAACTGTCACTCTTTCAATCACATTCTTGAAGCATGCAAACACCCATCCAATGGCCCCTCCAAGCCTGGAACTCCTCTTTTCAAACCACTAGCGCACATCTGGGTTCCCAAGCCCAAGCTGGATGATATTCCCCCTTGTCCTGACGAAGTAGCTAATGTTGTAGTCGCAGACCAAGTAGAAGAGAAGAGTGCTCGTATGGAGGATGTGGTATGGGTAACTCTGGAGAAATCTTGGGTTCACTTCGGTACTAGTTTTCGGTATGATCCTCATCATAAGGTGTATTATAAGTTTATATCTGACAGTGAAGAAGATGAAAATATTGAAGCTAGGTGTCTACATTTTTATGATGATGGATCGAATTTGAAGCTATACACTGATGGTATATATGGCGAGTATAACGCCTCTATTTAGTAGATGAATCATGGGATAAGAAATTCATATATGACACGAGCAACGCTGAGTACCTGCCTAATCTTACCAGCCTCTTTGCAACTTTGCTGAATGACAATGGTAATGAATCTTCCTCGTCATCTTATGCCGCCTAATCTTCCACGTCTTCTTCTCAGTTAGCTATTGGAGACTAGTAGTTAGGTAATAGAGTAGATGAAGTAACATTGCTTCACTCCTGTTTTCTTTATGTAGTGAGCTGGACACTTCAGTCCAGCATATGTGATGGTCAGTCTACTCTAATAACCGTAGTTGATTGTCTACTAACAATCACCTGTACTCCACTGTATTTTATTATTAGTCGTAAAAAAGGTGTTTGCGATCACCTTAAAAACCGGTCGGCTTTGCCAAAAAAATTGATGTTAAAGAATTTGATTTAAGAAATTTACTTGATAATAAACTTTGAAAGCTGTTTGAATAAAATGATGAAATGAAAAGAATTTAAAATTTAAGTTTCAAACTGAATTGAAGTAATGGTTTAAAATTGTGATTTTTGCAAACCTCTAAATCTAAAAACTTGGACCTATTTAATTTATGTTAGCTTGCATGGAAATTTGAATTTATGATAAGTCAATTTTCGAAATATGGATATTTAGTGTGGATTGTATTATTATATTTAAACTATTTTACATATTATAGTTTTATAACTATTTTGATCAAACTATTTCATATATTTAGCTATTCAAATTTTATAACTATTTTAATAAAACCATTTTTGTATAAAATTTAATTATATATATTTATATTATTTTAAAATTAAACCATTTTAGAATATACTTTAGTATTTTAAAACTAAAGATTTCCAATCCGAGCTATTAAGTCCGAATTGATTTAAGGTAACAATTTCGATTAATAATGACATTTATGGAATAAAATATAAAAATTAGAATTTAAACTATATAATGAATTCTTTAATAACATAAATATGAAATTTGATGTTGAATCCAATACTTAATAGTTTCGAATAAATGATAAATAAATCAACACTCGTAGTTAAATTGATTTACGACATTGAAATATGATTTCAAATATAAATGACCATGGGGTGAAAAATGTAAGCGTTTGGTTGTTAAAAAAACCAAAGTCGGTATCAACATACTCTCTATCAATACCGATGCTAGTTTAGCAATTTTACAAGTGTGGAAAATCCAGAATAATGTAGGATGGTTTGGCAAACGATATTGGAATGAAGTAAGAGAACAATGATGGGTATCCTTGACCTTCAAGTCAAAATTAAAGTGACTAAAACAAGAGCCATACCCAAGCCAAATGAGGTCGCACCTCATATCGAACACACTTATTCGATACCATATCTCTTGCTTTATGATTTATTGGTGGCCACCCTTAATTGTGGGAGTGTTTTTTGAGGTGGACGGTAGTTGCGGTTATGCATTACCATCAGCTTGGGTCCACAATCCAATAGAATCCTACCATGGGTATCGCCATGATGCCTTGTCATATTATCCTGATCAAGCCATATGATTTTGATTTGACGTTGCCATATCACGGCGCATTCCTATCCATCGCCCATTTAACGGGTGTTTTATATAAAAACTGTACAATAATGTTTATAAATGACTTTAGTGTAAAAATGTAATTTCACTTACATTATTTTCAATAGTATATTTATCATAGACACTACTATAACAGCATACTGTATTATATAATATATAGTTTAACGTATCCTTAAAGGATGGGAATCCCAAATGTCCTTTAGGTTACTTGTGCATTTCATTTGAATAGTTTACTTGAGTTGACTTAATTTCATAAGAAGGTTGGACGTGACTCGAATGTTTTATTTTACTTTATGCTCGGGTCAGACCGAGTATCACGGTATTGAGATTCCATTTTTTGGAGTTGGAGACTTATTGAAGATCTGATCATGTTTATTTATTTCAGTTATCCTTTTGTATTAGAAATCCATTGTATTTAGACTTCCCTTGTATTTGACTTATAACTCTGATATTATGTATAAGTTGTGAGATTTTGTATTTAGTTGCTTTTATGAACTATTATTATATTTTTTTCATTCCGCTGCTAGATATTTTGATTTTCTTTCTTTGTGATTTATCTATGATTTTGTGATGATTTTTATATTTAACTACATAGCAATAACTATAGGAACTAGACTAGCCCACAAAGGAAGAAAATGGTGAATTTTAAAAAAATTAGCATTCCGGATCATTAGTTGGGCCTATGAAGCCTAAATGTATTTAGAAATTTTAAATTTGTTTTAAATAAAATCAATTATTTTATCTAAGTCGTTTAATGGGAAGTTTAAATAACAAATGCATAGCGTATCATATACACTAAATATTTATTTAATATTTAAGAAATGAAACCTTTCATTTATTTTCCTAATACAATAATCAATTGAGAGTACTAATTGCATTTAGTGGGGAGAGAATCTTTTCATTTTCTCTCTTTAATGTAAATTGATTGATATATTAATTGACATTGATTAAAACATTCATGGAATGATGAATTAATGGGTATGTAACTAGAGAATATCGAATATGCTCTTATATACAAATTCTATGAAACCGGTTAGCTTTAAAATTTATTCAAGGAAATAAAATTTTCATTTCCTTTTCTTAAAACATCCAATTAATGCAGGATTGAAATTTTAATTGAAGAAGGAAACTTTTCATTTCTTTCTAATTGAATTGAGTAACTAATTAATAAATTAACATTAATGACCAATCGAAATATCACATAAAATGTAAATATATTAACTGTAAATATTATGCAAGTGCAATATTGAAAAAAGGTGCATAGTCGGTGATGATATACATCTATAGATAAAATAAGCATGAACAATTTGAATGGATATTACATGGGAGTCAAAAGGAGGAAATGAACAAGGGATGATAAGGGTGAATGATAAAGTTTCTCTTTTACTGAACTTAATTAAGATATCTTATGAATGACAATCAATAAATACCATAATGTAATATATAGACGATCAAACAAGAAACAAGTTTGCCTATGACACGTAGGAGGTTAAATGAGTTACTTAACCCTAATCAATGATACAAAAATTACAATCTGGAATATCAGGGGTGCACACCTGGATATTAAATTAGACTGGTGCAAACTTCTCATTAAAGAACAATCATTAAGTAAGCTAGCTATTCTAAAAACAAAATTAAACTTTCTACTTACCAAGAGAGCTGCTTTCTACACCAACTCGAAGTGGAAAATGATACACAATCTTATGGAAGCTCCCTACGACAGAATTCTTATTATTATTTATCTTGAGACTCATTAACTCACTCATATCCTTGCAACCAGGCAAATGATTCACTGACAGAATCTTCATATACCAACCAAGATCTCATACTACATCACATTTATTTATGATGATAATTCGAGTAAAGCCAGGGAGCGCTTATTCACTGTCCCTTCTCTAAGACAAAAACCTCATCCATAGCTTGCCTATGGAGACTTTAACTGCTCCATGAACACTGATAGAACTGGTGGTAATTCATTGTCTCTCAAAGAGATGAGCCATCTCAATCAAGTTATTCTTGACTCCAGTTTGATTGAAATCAATTACTTTGGAGCTTACTTTACATGAAACAACAAGCAAAGATAGAGAGCTGGAACCTTTTCTAAGATTAACTTTGCTTTCTCGAATCTTAAAGCTATGCAAAAATTGCCTAGTTTACACAATCATAAGCCGTTCCCTACTTTTTGATCACTCTCCTCATATTTTTCTAATGGACTCATCTTTAGTAAAGGGCAAACAAATTTTATGTTCCTCAATAACGGGAATAAAGGCCCCGACTTCTTGGATAATGTCAATGAGGAATGGCAAAGAATTTAACAAGGTAACCTATGTATGTTCTCTAGAAAAACTTAGACTAACAAAGAAAATGCCCATAATTTGGTCTAGAAATAAATTTGGTAAAGGGTATAAGTTATCTGAGAACTACATAATAAAGCTGGTGGAAATCCAAGATAAAATGCAGAAGGACACCAATAACACTCGTTATTCCCAAGTGAAACTGAAATTAGCAAACCCTACGAAGAAGCCCTTATCATTGAAAGCAAAATGATGAAGAAAATGGCCAGAATTCAGTGGAATTAGGAAGGGGATCGCAACATTGCTTTTTTCCATGCCGCGCTAAAAGACAAGCACAATAAAAGTAACATATTCATAGTTAAAGACAAGGATAGTGTTACAAAAAACAATCCATATGTTATTAGAAAAGCATTTGTTAACTACTTTTCTGACCTTCTTGGTAATGCTGATGAATTCACTCCTTTATATATGGCATTGACCCCGCTATTCTTCCGAAAATAAGTATGAATGATAAAGTCATGGTAACTTCTGAAATTAGTGATGATGTAACATCCCATCTTTTTGCCCGGTTTTCGCCGGTAATCAAACCAACTTGAGTCGTTCATAAAGGCGGATTGTTATGGGTACTAACATATATTGAACAAAATAACAGAATTTCTCATATCATAATAAAATTTTAAGTCAGAGTTACGTAGAATAGCAGAGTTACAATATATAGCAGCGGAAGACATAAATATACTCTCAACGGAAGAAGCGATATGATACAGTGGAAACTTCAACTTTAGCTCGAAGCTCCAACTCAGATAGCACTCCGAATCATGCTCCAAAGATCTATAATTGTAAAACTAAACCTCTAGCGACCCATGTGAAAATTATTGGGCACCCAGAGTTTTGGAAGGAACAATAAACTCTAGGTCAGTCATGGGACTAGTGTAAGAACACAAAACTATTATTTTTGGGTTTATTTTAAAGTTGGGAAATTCGCTGGACCACGCCGCTAATGCGGAATGGGTTTACTCCATGTGAATACCTATCATATAAATTCACAATGACTTTTGGGAAAATGAAGCTATCATAAGCTTGTCCTACATCACACAATGCAAGCGCACACCAGATGGGCGAGTTTTGTCTTATGATAACCAAACATGCTTTCATACGTGAAAATTCTCTTTTATATTATTATTAGTGCATAGTATTAAAAATCGTTTCACAAATAAATATATTAATCTCAGCACGCATAGTGGTTATGCCCACATACACAGTTTACAAACAAAACCAAAGGCTTGTATTGGTTTTTGGGTTCGAATATGATGGTTCCTGACACGAAAGATCAATCGGGAACACGATCAAGGTGCATCTCACGGTTTTCATCCAGACACGGACAACAAACACCAGGTAAATCTCCGGTTAACATCCTGACACGGGCGCCGAACATACCCTTATTTTCCCCAGGTTTCAAAGTAAATCTACCACTAAAGCTTTCGAGTTTCAATAGAGATATGTATACAACCTAACCGCCAGTTTACCATCAATCCGGGGTTTGAGGTTCGTCGAGGTCACGATATATACAATGCTATGCTTCAATAAACCAGGCTTTGATCATCACTATCTCTTTTCATAACCTGAGTATGCCACACTGTAAATTTACAACATATCACTGATTTCTATCAACACATAAGCTCTAAGCATGTAATGACCCGCATTGGCAGGGGTATTATGATTAATTTATTTAATTGTATAAATGGTGGGTTAGTGAATTACATGGGCGTTAAATAAAATAATAGTGAATATTTAATTAGAATAATAATTAAATAATATAATAACTTCTGAAATAAACAGAATTGGCTGGAAGGGCGATATAGTGTGAACTGGATCATCTGTGATATTTAATTCAGTTTAGAATTTGAATTAAAATAACGAATATATTATATAAACGACAGTTTGAACGTAGAGTTATAATATAATTTAAAATGAGCTTGAAATGGCGCTGCAGTTCGCTATTTGGCGATTTGAACTTCAACTGAATGTACAGGATTCGTTTTAAATCAGATTTCTGTGAAACAAGAAACGTGTGGAGCTGGTGGAGTATATCTTTCTAGTGGAAGAGAAAAATCGGGATTTCGTCGTGTAGATTTTGATGTATGTCCAAATCAAAATTCTAAAATAGTCGCTATGGAATCGTTTATCGACCGTAACGGTTTATTCGATATAACTAGATATCGGTTTTGAATTTAGACAAGGTTCTTTTGGGAAATAGTGATAATTTAATTTTTAGAATTTTACTGTAATTTTTAATTAATTAAATAAACAACTTTTTATTTGGAGTATTTTGCACCCTTAATCAGCGATTTTGGGGTTTCACAATATGAGTCAACCTACCGGTTTTATTATACTTTTGGGATCGTGACACCGAGCTCGACACAACGGTATTTTCGTTTCTGTTCGTACGTAAGTGGAATTTTACGTAACGGGCTATCGGATAAATCTAACTTTTTATAAAGCGGCAATAATTACGTGAATGAGCAGCGAAGTTTTCGGCTAGCACCTCTATTTCCGTTGAACTGTATTTATATTGACTTTCTTCTTCAAATATGCTATTGTACTCCAAGCATGAAGCCTACTTTGCTCCTTACCTTGTAATAACTTCAAAGCGGGAACCGTTATGTTTGAGACGAGTTCTGTTACTACCATTTAGTTATGTTACTACTATTTAGTTGATTATATTAAGGGGTAATATATGTTATATTTACAAAAGAAGTGTTTGCTAACGTTTTTCTTTCCTTTTGAAGAAAACATGTTATGCGAAGTGAAATCACAGTAGTTCACTCACACAGGCAGGACATGATATCGGTTTCAAACGTACAACAGTGATATGAAAGTATAAAATAAGAATAAGAATAAGGAAAGAAAAGAACAACGATAGATATTTTTTCCTTCACCCCTAAGTCTTCGTACGCCCATCGCATCCCTTTCAAAACGCAGACTACCACCTCAACTTAAGGAATGGTCGGCATCTTTCAGCGTGCCTAGTTTACAACCACAAAGTTTTCAACCTGTATAAATAGACTACAATTCCCTTAAGACCTAAAAAGTAAACCCGCTGCGATTAAAAGCAGGAGCCGCCACCGATTTCTGAAAAAACATGGGAAACCGATCTTCACAGCTTAACATTTCCAGTTGGATATGGAAGACACGGAGACTGATGGTAGCAGCAAATGGAAGACACGGAGACTGATGGTAGCAGCAAATGGAAGACATGGGGACTGATGTACCATTGGGAAAATGGATGTAAGGCTCGCGGAGGCGTTCTTAGGGGGTTCTGTCCAATTGTGACTCCATGGCAGAGTCCTTTTTGCTGCAGTCTGCAAAGGAGGAGGGACGCTTTGATTTCCAGTGGTGGACCGATGACTGCAGTGTTGAAATGAACGGAGGACGCAGTTCCAAGCTGACATGCGAGTAGGGATCTGTGAGGCTGAGGTTGAGGAGAAAACGTAAGGGAGTTGATGGGTTCAATGTTGTGAATAAGGGAGGTAAACGAGATGGAAGGAGTTGAAATCGGTGAGGAGCAGGAGTCAAGTTCGGAGAAGAAGCTTCAGTTTGCGGGTTGGGTTTTTGAGGCGGTTTCGTTTGAGATGCGGGTAGGCCATTTGTGGGCTTAAGGAATGGAGAATGGGCTGAATATAGGTAAAGGCCCCATTTGTTTTAAAATTAAAATAGAATTCAAATTGTAATCAAATAGGTGTATAACTTGTAATATTCATGACTTTGTCCTACGATGTCATAATTTAGCGCGGTCAGAAGCGTTAGGATCGTATGGACATACACTACACGATGGAACTAACTGGAAGTCCGTCGGAGCTCGTTACAATTTATGGCGAAATAAATTGTCCGTCGAAATCAAATAACGCAAACCGTTATTTAACGATTAACGCGCCAAAGTGAGTAATTCTCACTAACTCTGAAAAGTTTATAATTTCATGTTGTATTTTTAGAACTGTTAGATATTGGCTGATTGACTGTATGTTGACTGTTTGATTGAACTGCTAGTCAGTTAGTTAAATTTTCTATATTGATTCTGTTTAACAGGATATATCATACAGAACTGAAAAGTGATGTTATCTATATTGTTTAACATCTGTGATGCAGGGAAACAGGTTGGAGGAATCCAACTGGATTCCTCGACATTTATTTTACTGTTTTCATATATTGTGATATATGATGTGTTATATAATCTATTATGGATTATGGGTGTTGGAATGATATTGATCATTGTTATTCGATATTTTAAATATCATAAAAGACCCTGGGATGTAAAAAGGAAGTATTTCAATGTATATTGAAATAAAGGAATTTTATAAAATCACAGGATTTTATAAAAGGAATTATTTATAAAACGAACACGGTTTTATAAAAGGGATATTTATTTAGAAAATAAATAGAAATAGAAAAGGAATATTTATTTAGAAAATACATAGAAGTTACAAATAGGATATATTTGTAACGGTAAATAGAAGTTATAAATAGGATATATTTGTAACGGTAAATAGAAGTTATAAATAGGATATATTTGTAACGGTAAATAGAAGTTATAAATAGGATATATTTGTAACGGTAAATAGAAGTTATAAATAGGATATATTTGTAACGGTAAGTAAACGTTATAAAAAGGAAATAGTTGTAACGGAAAACGTAGTAAAGTAAAAGAAGTTAATCGATGTAGTTAATCGATTAGTGTTAAAGTAAAAGAAGTTAATCGATGTAGTTAATCGATTAGTGTTAAAGTAAAAGAAGTTAATCGATGTAGTTAATCGATTAGTGTTAAAGTAAAAGAAGTTAATCGATGTAGTTAATCGATTAGTGTTAAAGTAAAAGAAGTTAATCGATTGACTTTTGCCTTAGTTTAATCGATTAGAATAGAAGCAAGTGAGTTAAATCGAATATAGTTATTCGAATAGAAGCAAGTGAGTTAAATCGAATATAGTTATTCGAATAGAAGCAAATGAGTTAATCGAATATAGTTATTCGAATAGAAAGTAAAAGGAATTATCGAATATAGTTTATTCGAAAGGAGTTAAGCGAAATGAGTAAATCAATAGCGTTAGTCAAATAGAGTTAATCCAATAGTGTTAGTCCAATAGAGTTAATTGATAAGGGTTAATCGAATAGAGTTAAGTGAAAAGAGTCAATCGAATATAGCTATTCGAAGGAGGGTTAAGTAAGGAAGTTAGTAAATGGAATACAAAGTGAACTTTGCCCATTTCAAAGTTAGAAATGTTGTTCAGTTAAGGTCTGAGAGGTAGTTCTACCCCAACTTAATTGGCTTCGTTTTAACTAAGGAATAGTTAATGTTCGGCAGTAAAAGGAAATGGTTTGAGTTGGCATCGCGATGGTTTGTTTAAAACATCTGCCTAAGTCCAATGAAGAAGCTTTGGAAATGTTTTCCAAATAAGTAATCATAAATGTTTTCAAATAAAGAAAACGAGAAATGGAAATGTTTTCCATTGTTAATAACGTATATTTTCCCAATTTAGAAAATAAGGAATATTGAACGTAGGGAAACAGGAGATAAGTAAATTTATGAAATTAAGAGATAATTGTTAAATGATGTTTGATAGATATAATTTCCATTTGGGAATAATATCGTTGGTTGCACACCTGTTTTTGTTCGATAGTTAAATCACAGACTATCGAAGTTTTGACCATTTTAACGTTGTTAATATGGAGAGACCGGTTGGATTATTATCCAAAGAACCACTCTGTATTGGCATAAGCGTTGCGAAGAATATATGCCAAAGGAAATTGAAGACGGATTTATACAAGGGCTATCCTGTTTACAGAATAGTGCCTTCGGTTCATCCTGTTCCTGGATGACTTGTATGGATGGATGTCTGACAGAGTATTTCCAGACGATCACGTATATTGATTTCTCCAACCGTACCAAGAGTGGAAGCGGAGAAGGAAACTTCTTTTAGCTAACGCGTAATGTATGGTTGAGAACGTCAATCGATGATTTGATGGATTTGACGATATGGCATTCAAAGTGAATCTGGTATGATGATAAAGCGTAGCTTCTAGCCTCATCATCCGGTAAATGACAGAAATCGGGCAGGCAGCATGGCTAAGTCGGTCGCACCGAAGTAGGGTGTATAATCACCTGATCTAGAGTTTCATTTACTTCTAAAAATCTATTGTTGATGCTGTCCCATTCGGGAAACGGTTGCTGATCCCAACTGTTGGTGATATACATTCGATACACTCAAGCGAAATGAGTGGTCGGTCATGTGTGGCCGGGTTGCAAGATGTTCTTGTTGAACCCAGTGTATTCCTCTCTAGAGGTACACTAGCGAAAGGTGATTCCATACCTTGTCATAGTTGGAAATCCATTACCCAGTACGTGCTTGCGGTTTTGAGTTGTATACTATATATGAAGAATGTGAGATGAAAGCGTTTCTGCTAGATGATTATATTATAGCTGTGGTTGATAGACATTATTATAATATCAAAAGGTTTTTGATATAAAGATATTTTGGATTCTCATAAGGGAAAAACCCGTTCCGTTATGCGGCGTGGTCTTATGAGATATCATTTACTTGTTCAACTGTTTTTAAACTGTTTTACTCATACCAGTCCCGTGACTGACCCGGAGTTTATTTTGTGTTGTTTTCCCTAAACTCTTGGGTGCCTAAATTTGTACGGGCAGTCAAGTAGTCGGGATTTTACAGATATACTGGAAGAGCTGGAGCAGGAGGCTTCAGGATCATATAGCTATAGTTATTTCCGCTGTGTTGTAAGTAATGTACTCTGATAATGTATTGTATACATATAATGATTTATTTCAAGGATATGTTATCTATTATATGTTATTCGTTCCGCTGTGAGATCCGTGTTACTCTAATGTTGTGTTCTTCTTCTTCTATTCTAATTTCTATCTTATCTTTCCTCACCCTCTAATTTCTTTCACTAATTACCAGGATTTTTCGGTGTTTTGGTTATCGACATCGTGCTTATGTCGATAACCAAAGTCGCTCAAAATCCGGGTCGTTACAGTTGGTATCAGAGCTTAAGTTTAGAATTACTTGGCTCTGTGGCGTGACTCGGTAGAGATAGGGTTAGTAATACCCTAGACTGAGATTGAGTGTATATATACGAGTGAACGTATTTGTTATTGATATAAAAATAATTTTTATATTGTGGAGATTCATTGGTTGAGTCGGTTATGAGTTCTGGTCGATCAGTTTGATCCACTGTATCGGTAGGGATTTTGTAAACACTTGAATACGATGAACCATCATGGTATGTTTTGAAAAGAGGGTAGATGAAAATAGTTTACCCAACGTATATTTTGATATATAGTGGATATATTGGTTGTTATTATAATCGAGTAAGATTATAAAGTGAAATGGTTATGTGAATAACCAATCAGAATTCATATAAGTGAATACGTGAAATCAGATGAGTTAAAACTGAAATTTAAACCAGAAATTGAAGTTAAAATGCTGGAAAATTGGATAAGTGTTTGTAAATGGATTGGGATTAAAAACAAGGAAAATTTAAGATCCTAGGAGATTTTGAATTGTTTTACAAACAGTTTGAATTATATTTTGAAATGAATTTCAAAGGGGAAAAGGTTAAAAATGGTTTTATAGTATTGAACTCATCGCTGGAAAATAGATTCTGATGATGACAGCTGCATCATCAGTATTCATTTTCGAGTTGTAAGTGACGAATTACTACCAAAGATACTGTTTTGAATTTGTTTTGGGAAAGACAAGTGTGTTGAATTTCAAAATAGAATTTAAAATATAAAATTTGAATTTTGAAATAGATTTGAAATATTAACTTGTTTTAAAAGAAATAAAACGAGAAGTTCCTTTATAAACGAAGTTTATAAATGAAGTGGAAAGAATTATCATTGGATAATTCAGAAATAAAAATACAAGTGTGAGATGGAAAGGGAAATCTATTTTCCCAAGGTAGAAATATCGATTTCAAAAGGAATTGAAATCGAGACTTATGTAAAGAATGAATAAAGAAAGTTTGAAAAGGAATTTTAATAAAGGAAGTTCAAACATAGGATTCGAATATAGAAAATTTAAACGGGATTTGAATAAAGAGAAATTCAAATAGAAATTGAATATAGAAATTCAAAGGGAGTTTGAATATATGAAATTCAATGGAAGTGATATAGAATTTGAGTATAGAAATTCAAATGGAGTTTGGAAATAGATTTGAATAATGAAATTCAAATATAGAATTTGAATAAGAAAATTCAAAGAGGATTTGAATATAGAAAATTCAAAAGGGGATTTGAATATAGAAATTCAAATGAGATTTGAATAAAGAAGATTTAAATAATGGAAAATTGAATATAGAATTCATATAGAGTAATAATGAAAAATTGAATATAGAAGATTCAAAAGGAATTAAAATGAAATAAAGAGAATTCAAATGGATTTGAAAAGAAATTCAAGTATGGAATTTGAATAAGAGAATTGAAATGAAATTCAAGTATAGAATTTGAATAAGAGAATTGAGATGGAATTTGAATATAGGAAATTCAAATAGAATTGAAAAGGAATTCAATTAGTTGATAAACAAGTTAAAATATATTTGAACATGTTATACTCAAATGAAGGTGAAATGGACAAACCAGTAATTTGAAAATCACTTAACGAACTAAGTTAAAATGATTGGATTAAGTTGAAATGAATTAGAAATGTATAAATATACATGAGATATGTATGGGTAAGGTATGAAGGTATACAAATAGAATGCTCGACGAAAAGGTATGTATTTAATTCATATATGAGATTTTATGCGCCGTATCGGCTAGCCGCTTGGCTTTTCTTTTTTCCTTTTGATTAGAGAAGGCCTGTGTGGCAGTTTGGGCATTTTCCCGATGCTCCCGGTACAAAGGAGGTTATGGCGAATTTTTCCGAGAATTTAAGGAGATAGAATATTTTTAAGATAATTTGATAATTAGAAATCAACGTATCGATATATATAGAAGTCGATAAGGAAATGAACTTAGAAATAGAATAGTAAAATCAAAAAGAAAGTTAAGAATAAAATCTAGTAAGAATAGAAAGAGAAAGTGTATACATGTTTAAAGGTGAATAAGTAGTTGTATGGTATTGATTATTCGAGTAAGTAGTCTTATCTGTTTTGACGTTATAATTGTTATTCAGTCAAGGTCTGAGAGGTAGTTATACCCCAACTTGATTGATTTCATTATTAACAAATAAATAGTAAGATTTCAGGCTCAAAGATCAATGTTGAATAAGAGTTAGTTGAATATAGTATTTGGGTTGTCATAGCGATGTTTTACACAACATCCGTTTTAACCCAAATAAGTGTAACTTGGAAATAGAATGATAAATATTTCCTAAGTGTAGAAATAAACGAGATCGGAAAAGAGATAAGTAAATTGGAATATTTTCCAATTTTAAATAGCATATATTTTCTAAAGTTTAGAAAATAAAGGAAGGCGATATTCGGAAATGTTTTCCAAATAACGTAAAAGGGCAATATGGTTATTGAAAATATTTGGTTAACAAATATTGATAAAGAAATAGAGAAGTGATTTAACAAATGGAATATTGACTATAGGCTCAGTTGAATTTCAAAAAGGAAAATTTGATTTTTGAAAAGAGTAAAATGTTTGAAAACTCCCAGGGAAAGACTGTTTAAATTAAAAACAAATTTAACAGAAATTTGTAAAAGCAGATTTGAATTAAAGTAAAGTCAGTTAAGTGGTAACTGAAGTTGAATTAAAAATCGAATAAGATTGGATTTGTGAAATTAGAATCCGAAATGGTATTGGATTGAGGAGTTAAGGAATTGAAAATCAAGAATTTAACTTGAGTTGGAATGGGATTTGGCTTGGATATAAGCGAATGGTTGTGTTGAGGATAAATTGATTAGAGTTTGGTTTGATTAATATTAGTATATGCTGAGTTGATAGCATATGGAAGTGATGGGGTTTATATGCCCGACAAAAAGGTACAAGTTTATATTTCTATTGGATATAAGATTTATGAGCCGAATTGGCAAGCCGCTTGGCTGTTTGATTTTCTTTTTGGGTTGGAGATGGCCCAGAGAGGCGAGTTGGAGTTTGACCGATTGACCAGTACAAAGGAGGTGCTGGCAAAATTTTCGAAGAGTTAAGGCGTTAGAAAATTTTCAGGATTTTTGAAAATTTTCGTTGATAAGAATTAATTAATAATTTAATTGAAATTAAAATTGGTTCAGTTGAAACTGAAGTTAAGAAGTGAACAAATATGTTCTAACCAGTCGATAGGGTCGTCCTCTACCTTTTAGCAAATTTCGAGGACGAAATTATTTTAAGTGGGGAAGATTGTAATGACCCGCATTGGCAGGGGTATTATGATTAATTTATTTAATTGTATAAATGGTGGGTTAGTGAATTACATGGGCGTTAAATAAAATAATAGTGAATATTTAATTAGAATAATAATTAAATAATATATTAACTTCTGAAATAAACAGAATTGGCTGGAAGGGCGATATAGTGTGAACTGGATCATCTGTGATATTTAATTCAGTTTAGAATTTGAATTAAAATAACGAATATATTATATAAACGACAGTTTGAACGTAGAGTTATAATATAATTTAAAACGAGCTTGAAATGGCGCTGCAGTTCGCTATTTGGCGATTTGAACTTCAACTGAATGTACAGGATTCGTTTTAAATCAGATTTCTGTGAAACAAGAAACGTGTGGAGCTGGTGGAGTATATCTTTCTAGTGGAAGAGAAAAATCGGGATTTCGTCGTGTAGATTTTGATGTATGTCCAAATCAAAATTCTAAAATAGTCGCTATGGAATCGTTTATCGACCGTAACGGTTTATTCGATATAACTAGATATCGGTTTTGAATTTAGACAAGGTTCTTTTGGGAAATAGTGATAATTTAATTTTTAGAATTTTACTGTAATTTTTAATTAATTAAATAAACAACTTTTTATTTGAAGTATTTTGCACCCTTAATCAGCGATTTTGGGGTTTCATAATATGAGTCAACCTACCGGTTTTATTATACTTTTGGGATCGTGACACCGAGCTCGACACAACGGTATTTTCGTTTCTGTTCGTACGTAAGTGGAATTTTACGTAACGGGCTATCGAATAAATCTAACTTTTTATAAAGCGGCAATAATTACGTGATGAGCAGCGAAGTTTTCGGCTAGCACCTCTATTTCCGTTGAACTGTATTTATATTGACTTTCTTCTTCAAATATGCTATTGTACTCCAAGCATGAAGCCTACTTTGCTCCTTACCTTGTAATAACTTCAAAGCGGGAACCGTTATGTTTGAGACGAGTTCTGTTACTACCATTTAGTTATGTTACTACTATTTAGTTGATTATATTAAGGGGTAATATATGTTATATTTACAAAAGAAGTGTTTGCTAACGTTTTTCTTTCCTTTTGAAGAAAACATGTTATGCGAAGTGAAATCACAGTAGTTCACTCACACAGGCAGGACATGATATCGGTTTCAAACGTACAACAGTGATATGAAAGTATAAAATAAGAATAAGAATAAGGAAAGAAAAGAACAACGATAGATATTTTTTCCTTCACCCCTAAGTCTTCGTACGCCCATCGCATCCCTTTCAAAACGCAGACTACCACCTCAACTTAAGGAATGGTCGGCATCTTTCAGCGTGCCTAGTTTACAACCACAAAGTTTTCAACCTGTATAAATAGACTACAATTCCCTTAAGACCTAAAAAGTAAACCCGCTGCGATTAAAAGCAGGAGCCGCCACCGATTTCTGAAAAAACATGGGAAACCGATCTTCACAGCTTAACATTTCCAGTTGGATATGGAAGACACGGAGACTGATGGTAGCAGCAAATGGAAGACACGGAGACTGATGGTAGCAGCAAATGGAAGACATGGGGACTGATGTACCATTGGGAAAATGGATGTAAGGCTCGCGGAGGCGTTCTTAGGGGGTTCTGTCCAATTGTGACTCCATGGCAGAGTCCTTTTTGCTGCAGTCTGCAAAGGAGGAGGGACGCTTTGATTTCCAGTGGTGGACCGATGACTGCAGTGTTGAAATGAACGGAGGACGCAGTTCCAAGCTGACATGCGAGTAGGGATCTGTGAGGCTGAGGTTGAGGAGAAAACGTAAGGGAGTTGATGGGTTCAATGTTGTGAATAAGGGAGGTAAACGAGATGGAAGGAGTTGAAATCGGTGAGGAGCAGGAGTCAAGTTCGGAGAAGAAGCTTCAGTTTGCGGGTTGGGTTTTTGAGGCGGTTTCGTTTGAGATGCGGGTAGGCCATTTGTGGGCTTAAGGAATGGAGAATGGGCTGAATATAGGTAAAGGCCCCATTTGTTTTAAAATTAAAATAGAACTCAAATTGTAATCAAATAGGTGTATAACTTGTAATATTCATGACTTTGTCCTACGATGTC
Organism: Allium sativum; assembly: GCA_030737875.1. NCBI lineage: Eukaryota > Viridiplantae > Streptophyta > Magnoliopsida > Asparagales > Amaryllidaceae > Allium > Allium sativum. Next base: position 572,569,252 of record CM060909.1, on the reverse strand, counting down.
ATAATTTAGCGCGGTCAGAAGCGTTAGGATCGTATGGACATACACTACACGACGGAACTAACTGGAAGTCCGTCGGAGCTCGTTACAATTTATGGCGAAATAAATTGTCCGTCGAAATCAAATAACGCAAACCGTTATTTAACGATTAACGCGCCAAAGTGAGTAATTCTCACTAACTCTGAACAGTTTATAATTTCATGTTGTATTTTTAGAACTGTTAGATATTGGCTGATTGACTGTATGTTGACTGTTTGATTGAACTGCTAGTCAGTTAGTTAAATTTTCTATATTGATTCTGTTTAACAGGATATATCATACAGAACTGAAAAGTGATGTTATCTATATTGTTTAACATCTGTGATGCAGGGAAACAGGTTGGAGGAATCCAACTGGATTCCTCGACATTTATTTTACTGTTTTCATATATTGTGATATATGATGTGTTATATAATCTATTAAGGATTATGGGTGTTGGAATGATATTGATCATTGTTATTCGATATTTTAAATATCATAAAAGACCCTGGGATGTAAAAAGGAAGTATTTCAATGTATATTGAAATAAAGGAATTTTATAAAATCACAGGATTTTATAAAAGGAATTATTTATAAAACGAACACGGTTTTATAAAAGGGATATTTATTTAGAAAATAAATAGAAATAGAAAAGGAATATTTATTTAGAAAATACATAGAAGTTACAAATAGGATATATTTGTAACGGTAAATAGAAGTTATAAATAGGATATATTTGTAACGGTAAATAGAAGTTATAAATAGGATATATTTGTAACGGTAAATAGAAGTTATAAATAGGATATATTTGTAACGGTATGTAAACGTTATAAAAAGGAAATAGTTGTAACGGAAAACGTAGTAAAGTAAAAGAAGTTAATCGATGTAGTTAATCGATTAGTGTTAAAGTAAAAGAAGTTAATCGATGTAGTTAATCGATTAGTGTTAAAGTAAAAGAAGTTAATCGATGTAGTTAATCGATTAGTGTTAAAGTAAAAGAAGTTAATCGATGTAGTTAATCGATTAGTGTTAAAGTAAAAGAAGTTAATCGATTGACTTTTGCCTTAGTTTAATCGATTAGAATAGAAGCAAGTGAGTTAAATCGAATATAGTTATTCGAATAGAAGCAAGTGAGTTAAATCGTATATAGTTATTCGAATAGAAGCAAATGAGTTAATCGAATATAGTTATTCGAATAGAAAGTAAAAGGAATTATCGAATATAGTTTATTCGAAAGGAGTTAAGCGAAATGAGTAAATCAATAGCGTTAGTCAAATAGAGTTAATCCAATAGTGTTAGTCCAATAGAGTTAATTGATAAGGGTTAATCGAATAGAGTTAAGTGAAAAGAGTCAATCGAATATAGCTATTCGAAGGAGGGTTAAGTAAGGAAGTTAGTAAATGGAATACAAAGTGAACTTTGCCCATTTCAAAGTTAGAAATGTGGTTCAGTTAAGGTCTGAGAGGTAGTTCTACCCCAACTTAATTGGCTTCGTTTTAACTAAGGAATAGTTAATGTTCGGCAGTAAAAGGAAATGGTTTGAGTTGGCATCGCGATGGTTTGTTTAAAACATCTGCCTAAGTCCAATGAAGAAGCTTTGGAAATGTTTTCCAAATAAGTAATCAGAAATGTTTTCAAATAAAGAAAACGAGAAATGGAAATGTTTTCCATTGTTAATAACGTATATTTTCCCAATTTAGAAAATAAGGAATATTGAACGTAGGGAAACAGGAGATAAGTAAATTTATGAAATTAAGAGATAATTGTTAAATGATGTTTGATAGATATAATTTCCATTTGGGAATAATATCGTTGGTTGCACACCTGTTTTTGTTCGATAGTTAAATCACAGACTATCGAAGTTTTGACCATTTTAACGTTGTTAATATGGAGAGACCGGTTGGATTATTATCCAAAGAACCACTCTGTATTGGCATAAGCGTTGCGAAGAATATATGCCAAAGGAAATTGAAGACGGATTTATGCAAGGGCTATCCTGTTTACAGAATAGTGCCTTCGGTTCATCCTGTTCCTGGATGACTTGTATGGATGGATGTCTGACAGAGTATTTCCAGACGATCACGTATATTGATTTCTCCAACCGTACCAAGAGTGGAAGCGGAGAAGGAAACTTCTTTTAGCTAACGCGTAATGTATGGTTGAGAACGTCAATCGATGATTTGATGGATTTGATGATATGGCATTCAAAGTGAATCCGGTATGATGATAAAGCGTAGCTTCTAGCCTCATCATCCGGTAAATGACTGAAATCGGGCAGGCAGCATGGCTAAGTCGGTCGCACCGAAGTAGGGTGTATAATCACCTGATCTAGAGTTTCATTTACTTCTAAAAATCTATTGTTGATGCTGTCCCATTCGGGAAACGGTTGCTGATCCCAACTGTTGGTGATATACATTCGATACACTCAAGCGAAATGAGTGGTCGGTCATGTGTGGCCGGGTTGCAAGATGTTCTTGTTGAACCCAGTGTATTCCTCTCTAGAGGTACACTAGCGAAAGGTGATTCCATACCTTGTCATAGTTGGAAATCCATTACCCAGTACGTGCTTGCGGTTTTGAGTTGTATACTATATATGTAGAACGTGAGATGAAAGCGTTTCTGCTAAATGATTATATTATAGCTGTGGTTGATAGACATTATTATAATATCAAAAGGTTTTTGATATAAAGATATTTTGGATTCTCATAAGGGAAAAACCCGTTCCGTTATGCGGCGTGGTCTTATGAGATATCATTTACTTGTTCAACTGTTTTTAAACTGTTTTACTCATACCAGTCCCGTGACTGACCCGGAGTTTATTTTGTGTTGTTTTCCCTAAACTCTTGGGTGCCTAAATTTGTACGGGCAGTCAAGTAGTCGGGATTTTACAGATATACTGGAAGAGCTGGAGCAGGAGGCTTCAGGATCATATAGCTATAGTTATTTCCGCTGTGTTGTAAGTAATGTACTCTGATAATGTATTGTATACATATAATGATTTATTTCAAGGATATGTTATCTATTATATGTTATTCGTTCCGCTGTGAGATCCGTGTTACTCTGATGTTGTGTTCTTCTTCTTCTATTCTAATTTCTATCTTATCTTTCCTCACCCTCTAATTTCTTTCACTAATTACCAGGATTTTTCGGTGTTTTGGTTATCGACATCGTGCTTATGTCGATAACCAAAGTCGCTCAAAATCCGGGTCGTTACAAAGCACGTAAAACTTAGAGACGGGAATAATTAATTGCCACAATCTGATATATATTAACAGAAATCAGTGCTACGCAGTCAATTAAAATGTCAGACACACAATCCAACAAGTCCATACTAGGTCTGAATGGAACAAAATCCGAAAATCCTCAAATATATTCAGACCTCATGCCACTTATAACCTCGTATTGGGTGATCAGCCCAACCAAGACATTAGCAGTCAATCCAAATAAATACAAAGATTACCAATCTTCATTTGTCATTTCCATGCCTTTAGTTTCTTTATTACGACGTATTATTACTTGGAATGGTTTTCGGACATATATTCGATCCCAGTCTTCCCAAATAATAAGCGCATTTTTAAACAATAGTTATGGATCATTACAGATTTCCCATTTTAGTCTTCCTCTAAATTTATATTCAAATTAGACTGAAATTTCATATCAATATCATGATTATTTAAACATCGATTTTTCTTGAAAATTGGTTCACTTTATTTCTAAACAAATCATATACTTGTTTATATGCCTCATCAAAACCTCATGTCCCTAATAACCTAAATGGGTGCGACATGAGGAAAAATAACACATATAAACTCCATATATTGATAATACAAGAAAACAACAACACTATAACAACTACTACATCACCTCTCAACCTCTCATCCTCTCGAGAATACAAAAATTAAAGAGCAGAAAACATAAAATCCAACTAACATATCAACCAGAATCCAGTAGATCAATACCCCATCTTCTAAGCAAAGCTCCATTCAAATGCGACCATTTTGTCTTGCTACCATTGTTCTTGACCAAGCTATGGACTTCTTTACTTATCATCATCAGTCAAATATCCTTTCTGATAGGTTTTTGATTAAAAATTCTAGAATTCCTTTCAAGCCAAATATGGTAAATAGCCGTAGACAAAGCTGCACATGCAACATCAAATAACTGGTCTTTCTGATTAAAACTTCTCAAAATTTTCTCTGATTCATCTTCAATCATACCAACTGAAAGCTCTGAAATACCCAGCTTCATTCATATTTCAAACCATATGTATCTTGCATACTCACAATAAAAAAAAGATGATTAGTGGATTCAACATGCCCCTCACATAAAATACATGAATTATTGTCAATCATACCAAATCTATGCAGTCTCTCTCTATGGATAATCTGTCATGAACATCAAGGAAAGAAATAAAAGCCATTCTCTTTGCATTTTTGTTATGCCATATCACCTTAAAACAAGATTTCCTCCTTTGTTTATTTCTAATTTTCTCCCAATCTTTGTGATAGGTGAAATCACCCCCATCACCCCATTCATAGTAATCATGACTAGAATTTTGTTTAACTACAATTGAATTTACTTCATGAATGACTTCTCGTGTAACAAGATGTTGGCTAGCATTAATAATTCCATCACACATAATAGATGAGACAAACTCATTATTCCTACCCAAGTGAAAAAATATAGAGAAACCAATCATATCAACAAGGCATCTGCAATTAATCCAGGGTTCAAACCATAAGAAAGTATTCGAACCTGAAGTGGTTACCTTGTTGAAGAGTTGTTTTCCTGAAGATCTCAACCTCAACATTGTCTTCCATGAACAAGAAGCATTATTGTCAATCTTCAAGCTCCAGAATTGCTTTTCATTATAGTATTTCCTATGCATCCATGAACTCCAAAGAGAAGAATCAACAAGAAATTTACATAGCATTTTAATTCCAGCAGCTCTTTTCAATTCTAAGAAATATTTTAAACCAATACCTCCTTCATTCTTAGGTAAACACAAAGTGTCCCATTTAATCTTATGTTGAGAATTTCCCCAAAGAAAATCAGAGAACGTAGTATTAATTTTGTCAATAGCATGTTCTGGGAGTTAATAAATGAAGAGCCAATATAATACCATAAGAGTAACCATAGATAAGATCAGTTCAGCTCTCCCGCAAAGCTTAAAAAATTAACATCCCAAAATTGAAATTTCTGTTGTATTTTATGTTGTAATGATTGACAATCATTATAATGAAAATAATTTGAGGATATAGGCACTCCGAGATATTTCACAGTGTAACAACCCGGAAATGCGAGCCAATTTAAAAATTTTATTTTAGCAATTTTAGTGAATTTTGAACATTTAAAATGAATTATTTTAAATAATATCGATGAGAAATTTATTTTGAATAGAATCGAACATATATATTTATATACGTCGTCGTTAGAATATAAATATTATATAAAATTATAAAAGGAATTGAAAATAGCGCGGTAGTTCGATAATTCGATTTCAAATTTCAATTGAATGTACCGGGTGCAAAATAAACCTGATTTTGATGAAACCAAAAATATTTGAATCTAATTGAGAATATCAATCCAGCGAATTCAAAAAATTTAAATTTCATAGCGGGAATCAAAAGATATGCCCAAATGAAAATTCTGAATAGTCGCTATGGAATTCAGGCCCTTAAAAATAGGAATTTTGCAAACGACCACGGATTTTGATGAAACCACTTTTGTTGGATCCGTGATGTCAATTTATTGCTAGGTCTCAAAATCCATAATTTTCTGAATTAATATGTGAGCGTGGTGAAGTTAAACGTGTTTTAACAGTTTCAGTCAATTTGGGTCGACCAGAAAATGGCCATTTTTCAAACGGTCTCAGAATTTGACGAAACTAGTTTTGTTAGGACCGTATCGTCAATACGAAGCTAGAAAATATTTTTTGGGAATTTTTAGAGACTGTATTGGCCCCGGTAAATTGAAATGTGCATTTAAATTGAATATATAAAGAATTATATATTAAATCTAACGAAAACTGATCATAATGGTCGAATTGGCCTGCGATATATATCCCATCGTGTTCGGAAGGAGGGTAAATAGCTAGGGACAACAGTCGGTGGGCTCGATTTTGAGTTCGAATGTAAAGGTTGCTTTTTGGGAAAATTTAAAATTAAATAATATAAAAAAAAGGTCAACCCCTCTTTTCATTTAATCCTGCCCATTACTCTTTCTCCCCCAAATCGATACCAGAATAAAAAAATATAGACGAACGGAGGAGGATACCGTCCGCCATCGCGCCTCCTAGGCGGCGCCGACCACCGCCGATCCTCCACCCTATTGCTGCCGCTCGCGCCTGTAACCCCCCCTCGATCTCCACCTTGATGCCAGCGCGAAACCCCTCAAACCCGCACGCGTTTCCCCTCCACTACCACCGACGAGTAGTTCCCCCCTTTTCTCGATTTCCGCGATGAACAGCAGCTCCCCTCGAGCGCAGCAGCTGACTCCACCTCGATCCATGCGCCGCCAGTCCACCGCGAGCTAGAACAGCATCCTCCTTCGAAAGCCAGTAAGTTTATAACTTTCTATTTTATTTAAAAACTGATTTATCATTATTATTTTGTTTTGTTTTGTTAAAAACTGAAAAAGATTAACTTTTAAAAACTGAAAAGGGTTACGATTTTTAAAACAAGAAAAATTCGATTTTTATTGTTTATAAAGGAGCGACTTTTATATGAATGAAAATAAGAGAAAGAAGTGATTTTTGAATTAGTAATTAAATAAATTTTCAGTTTTAAAAATATATGTAAAGAGGGTAGATTTTTATAAGCAAGAAAGGTAAGTTTTTCATAGAAAGAAACGATTTTTATTGTGAAGTTAGAAGAGTAAAGTTTGAATTTTTATATAGGATTAAAGTTTAAATTTTTATATAGAAGAAAGCTTGAATTTTTAAAGAGAGTATAGATTTTTATAAATGAAAGTCATGATTTTATTCGTAAGAAAAATTTTGATTTTTAACTAAGTGAAAAAGGACGATTTTTAATCATGTGAAAGCGAAGATATAGAAAGGTTAAAAATATAATTTTTATAATATAAAAAGGTTAAAAATATAATTTTTATAATATAGAAAGGTTAAAAATATAATTTTTATATAATAGAGAAGTTAAAAATATAATTTTTATACTAGTGGCATATTAAAAATATGATTTTTATATAGGTAAGATAGTAAAAATATGATTTTTATTCATGTAGAGTTATAAAAATATAATCTTTATTAGAAGAAGAGCGATATAGAAATATAATTGTTATAACGAAGTGGAAATAAAGATTCGATTTTTATATATGTAGCGAATAAAAAATATGATTTCTATACACTAGAGAATATAAAAATGTGATATTTATATCCGTAGTGAATGCAGGCGACGAAAGTAACTAGAGGCGGACACGATGAAGATTTCTACATATGAAGAGTCGTGGCGTTCGGATTAGCTAGTCAGTGAGAACTTCTCACTTTAAATTTCTTTTTCTAGTTATAAATATATACTAGGATGCAGACGGTGCTTAGTAGCACCCGACACCCGTCGTCCACAGACCATGGACGGCTTGTTTGTTTGATTGACGTGCTGTGAGAATTGTTTGTGATGTTGATGTGAAATAGATAATAAAATATATTCATATGTTGAAATAAATTAATTATCGTTAGAAACATAATTTTTAACATGAATATGAATATAGTGAATGTGAACAAATAAATATTCGTTTACAAACCGGACGGTTTGTTTATGTACACCTATTTGAAGGATATTGATTGGAACGATAAATTTTACACATTGCCCAACTGCACAAATAAAAATCTTTGTTTGTTGATTTGAAACCGCACACGGGTATTGGGATAAAATACGATATACACTAATCTCAATAATTAGTTGTATGTCGATCAATTGATTGACAGGCTGTTATAAGTGTTAGATATCTATATTTGATGCTTATACAGAGTAGTGCACTTTGGATGATGGTTGATTATTTGTCAGTGCCATTATATACATGTGTTGGGTGGAATCCATATAACTAACATTATATGGTAATTGATTGGGCCTCATTCCAACTGGGAAAATAAAGAATATTATAATAAAAATAGTCATGTGTTGACGATGCTCATGTGTTGAGAATATTCGTGTGTTGAAACTATTCATGTGTTGAGTAAAATATTTTAACAATAAAATTTACATCTTTATCATATTTAAGATTATAAACTACTTTACGGTTGTAATCTAATTAAAAATCAAACGATAGATACCATAATTTTATAAAATATATTGCATAAAAAAATAGTCATGTGTTGACAATACTCATGTGTATAGATTAGTCATGTGTTGAAAGAAATATAGATTCATGTGTTGAATAGAATAAATATTCATTTGTTGAATAGAGTAACGAATTTATTGAAATATATAAAGCCATGTTGATTAGAGTTGCGCCATTTTGACGTGAACGATATATATATCGATTATATTCGTTTTTATAATGAATATAGAAAAGGTAGTAATTTCAAAATATAACGTTTTGAAAATATTATCATTTATATAGTAATGATATTAAATATTCAATTTTGATTTGAAATTGAATACAGAGTTGAAATGGTTTTGAAAACGAATTTAAAACGATTTATAAAACACGTTCTAAAAGGAAATTGACAAAATATAATATATATATATATATATTATATATAATGGCCTGAATAGAACGCGCCGCGCAGCGGCAGTTCGTGAATTTCGACCATTGACTTCGAATTGACGTTGCGGAAGATTCGACCGTCGGATTCTCTTAAAACCGGAACCATTGGGTTCGTATCGAAAAGAGCTTTCCAATGAATATTAGAAATTTGAAATCTAACGGTTGGATTTGGAATTATGTCCAAATCAAATTTGGAAAAGGTCGATGTAAATGCAGCTCGATGGCCGTTGATGGAAATCGACTGTACGGGCCTTGATAAAATTATTAAAATTATTAATAATTTGTGTAAAATCATAATATGTGAATTGGGAAGAACCAAGATGAAAAATTCCAGATTTGAAAGGATAAAAATAGATTTTTATCGAAATGAACTAGTTTTGAACTAGAATTAAAATCAATTTATTTTTGAAATAAATAAATTGAATTTGAATTGGTTTTGAAAATAACCAGAATTTCCAATATATATAAAGTGGAAGTGGATTTGAATCGGAATTGTCTTTGGAATATTTCGATGTTGGATTCCATGACTATACAGATATTGTTGTGGGAATTTGAAAGATATATTTATATCGTTATTTCCAATATGATATTTGTTGGTTTCAGAATTTGATCTTGAATATAAGCCGATATATTTTCTATTCAGAGCCTTGTATTTAATATCAAATGTGATTTGGGTTTGTCATGAATCGTGTTTTAGGTGACGTTGGTTCTTTAACCCAGTTAAAGACAGGATATTGATTTTTGAGGAGACTAAAACCAAGTGGAGTTTTAATGAATCTTTAATTAGATTGAAAGTGATTTGATAATTTAATCTATCAAATCTGAAAAGTGATCGAGAATGGAGTATCACCTGTTCTGCTCCAAGGCGATAGTTAAATCTTTAATTATATTTGAACGTGAAATGGTTATTAATTTTACCGATAACACTGTGGTGTTAGATATGGAGTATTACCAGTTTTGCTCCAGAGAATGAATAGGTTGGGATTGGGAAATAAAATAAATAATTACTTCAGTGTGGTTCGCTAATCCTGACTAGTTTGGAAAACCATAATACGGTTTGAAATGATATCCAAAGGAAGATTAAAGAATAAATTTAGAAGAACTAATCTTTGATAAAATTAATGGGAACCTTTCCCTAGGAATGTGAAAATTTGAATAAAAGAATATTCTGAATTGGAATGAGGCGTATGTTGTGTTTGTGTAACATTTGTTTATTATATACGCAGGTTATTCGGGAAGGTCGGGGTTATACCCATTCTGAATAACCGATTCGACGATTTGTCGAAGATGAAGACAGTGGTGGAAGACTGGAAGTCCTCACATCATTTGGGTGATTACTGATGATCTTGATTGGGCTGTACACCCAAGAGGAGAGAAACAGTTGGTGATCGTCCAGACGTACTTGGAGATCGATGGATATGCGAGGAAAGTGCCTTCGGTTTCGTTCAGACCCAGAACGAACTTGTAAATGGACTGTGTGTCTGACATTGGATTTTATTCTATGTTGATTGATCTCTATTAAATATACATCTGTTTGGCGGCAGAGAATTTATTCTCTTGCTTAACGCCCTTCTCTGAGACGTACGAGCTCATAGGTTGTATATCGATGGACATCAGTCGCATGGAGTGAATTGCCTGTGTGGCACGCCTAAAAGGCAAATAATCAAGGCTTCTTTTGGAAAGCAAAGTCTTGTGGTTGATGATCAAAGCACAACATGTGTAGCATAGCTTTCTGTATAGCGTGAATTCGCGAGCCTCACACCTCGGTATGAGTCAAAAACGGGATACGGACCGTTGGGAGAACACGACGTTTCTTCTAGCTAGTGGTGGTGTCAGTGCTTATACTGGCTGACATTTATATATACTTTTCACCTGTGTGGTTGTTGGAATGCGAGGCACCTCGGATATAGGTCTGTTAGGACCGGGAAACATGTGTTCAGGAATTGCCAATCCTCCAAAGTTAGGTGAGGACCGGCCCAACCGATTCCAAGGATCAAAGTGGGGTTCTGAGACATTTGCTAGAGTGTCTCGAACGGAGAGGAGCTTGCCCCTTGCCTCGACTCATGACGGAAATCCAATTTCCAAACGTGATATTGCGGTTTTAATTATAGAACTAGTATGGCAACATGATATATGGTACCCATGCTGTCTATGATTGATATTTATGATTGAAATTGTTTTGAAACTATACACTTATAGTAATATCAAAATGATTTGTTTGCAAACGTACCAAGCATGTTTGGCTATTATAAGGGAAAACCCTATCCTCCGGCTTGCGTTGCATTGTGTGATGGGACCTGGGTCTTATAATAGCTTCATTTTTCCAAAGAGCATTGCGTTGTCTTGTTATATGCACTAGTATTCTTGGGAGGAAACCCGTTCCGTGTTATACGGCGTGGTCCCTTGAATTACTCTCTTTTAAAGTAAAATTTAAATAACTGTTTTAGTTCTCACACCAGTCGCATGACTGACCTGGGGTTTATTGTTTTAACCTAAACTCTGGGTGCCCCTATTTTCTACACGGGCAGCTAGTAGTTTTGGTTTTGCAGATTTATATTCACAGGAACCTGGTTTACAGCTGGAATGATATTCGGAAAGCTCTGTATCCATGTATCACCTTCAGTTGTGTTTTGTATTATTTTCCGCTGCTATGTAACTTATTGTAATCTCTGATATTTATCGAATGTATATTTATTCATACCCTGTATATTCTTGTATTCTAATGGAATTGTTGTAATATACAATGAAATGTTCTTCTGTTTGCATTCTGATTTGTCTTGTCCTCAATTCTATCGGTGCTTTCCCTCACGGGGAAGTCCGGGTTGTAATGACCCGGAATTTTGGGGCCAAATTAAAATTTTTATTTTAGAAATTTTAATGGATTTTAATATTTAAAATAGTTTATTTTAAATAATAACGACTAAAAATTTATTTTAAAACGAATAAATTTAATTTAATTATAAAAGGAGTTTAAAACAGCCCTGCAGATTGAAATTTTGAATTTGAACTTTGATCGACTGTACAGAATTCATTTTGAATCAGAATTGAGCGAAACAAGAAATATTTAAATCTGTTTAATCATATCTTTCTAATGAATCTGAAAAACTGAAATTTCACTTTATAAATCAAAAGTTATGTCCAGTTTAAAATTCAGAAAAGTCGCTGTAGAATTTGTATATATTTTAATATAATATATTGGCCTTTAAAATATTCATTTTTCAAACGACCTCGGTTTTCGACGAAACCACTTTTGTTGGAACCGGAATGTCAAATTATTTCTAGGTTTCAATTTTCATAATATTTCGAATTAATATGTGAGCGTGGCAGAAGAAAATGTGTTTTGACCATTTCAGTCAAATTTAATCGACTTGAAAATAGCCATTTTTCAAACAGTCTCAAAATTCGATGAAATTGGTCTTGTTAGAACTGTATCGTCAAAACAAAGCTAGAAATATTTTTTCTGTAATTTTTAGAGTCCGTATGTGGCACCGGTAATTTAAAATGTACGTTTAAATTTAATAATTAAATGATTTATAATTAAAATTAAAGAAAAACATATCGTAACAGCCGAATTGGGTTACGAAACATATTCCAATGTGTTCGGGATGGGGGTATTTAGCTAGGGGCGTCATTCGTTGGGTTCGATTCGGAGTTAGTATCAATGAACAAACATTTTCTTGAATTAAAATAAATAAATAGTATAAAATACCGTATAGAATACAGTATATATATGGTCTAAAATACTCAACCCTAATTCTAATAGAACAGCCGCCGCATCTCTTATTTCGTGGCTGAAATCATCCCAACTAAAAACCCAAATATCTCTCAATCTAGTTTGAATTAATCCATGCTTCCAAAGGGAAATCGAAGAGGGGAGTGAGATTGACTTGTTGTACGGTGATGATCGGAGTTGAAGGCCTGTGGAGGTGCAACCGTTCGTTCGAAGTGCCAATGGTTGGAGTGGATTTGGGGGCGTGGGGGACCGCCGAGCGTGGCGCCAGAGGAGGAGAAAGGGGAGCGTGGAAAGGCACGTCGCCTGGTGGCCTCCGATCGGCGGTCGGACTGATGATGGTGGCGCGGTGGCGAGCCCTAACTCGTGAGGATGGTTCGACGATGATGTCTGTAGTGAAAGAAGAGGAAGTTGGATTAAAAGTAATTAAGGTTTAACTGTAATTAATTTAATTTAATTACTATTGAGAATGAATTCAACCTTATAAAAACTATATCTTTGTCATACTAAATCAGAATTTGATGATTTTCGAACCGTTGGAATCGTATTCGAGAGCACTACGTCATGGAACTTAGCAGGACCTAAAACTGCGCTGGATGGAAATTCAGATAAATTAATTGTGAGATTTCTATTTTTTATAATTAATTAAAATTTGATTATTTCTTTGCTATTGGAAATCGATGTATAAATGTGATAAATTCATAACTGTGTTTCTCTGTTTGTTGTTGTGATGAATTGTAGTGATCATGTTTGGTTAAGGTAGATTAAAAATACCACCTTGGTTTGAAATGATGATTAGAGAAGGATTAACATTCTTTGTTAATTAGATCATGTTGATCAGAATTAACATTTCTTGTTAATTAGATTATGGTTAAATAAAAATCTCATTCTTGTCAAAAATATAATTATAGAAATAAAACACCTTTTTATTTGAAATATATTTTGCAAATCAAAATATCATTTTTCAATAGGAATTGATTATAAAAATAAAAATACCTTTTTATTTGAAATATGTTTTGCAAATCAAAATGTCATTTTTGAATAGGAATTGATTATAAAAATAAAAACAACCTTTTTATTTGAAATATTCTTTGCAAATCAAAATATCATTCTTGATTAGAAATTGGTTATGAAATTAACATCTTTGCCGATTATAATAAAAAAAAGATTATAATAAGAAGGTTATAAATAAAAATGTTCATATATGTTAAAATAAACAGAACGAGGCAAAATGTTCAATTTTGTCATATTTATAAGAATGAAATGAAATATCATTTTTGTTAAAAAAATGTTAGTGAAATGAAATATCATTTTTGTTAAAAACATGTTAGTGAAATGAAATATCATTTTTGTATTAAACATGTTAGTGAGATTAAATGAAAATGTATGTTTTTATACATTAAAAGAATAAACTAGAAAATGTATATTTTTATACATTAAAAGAATAAACTAGAAAATATATATTTTTATACATTAAAAGAATAAACTAGAAAATGTATATTTTTATACATTAAAAGAATGAACTAGAAAATGTATATTTTTATATACATTAAAAAGAATGAATTAGAATGGATACTTTTGTCACGTTAATAAGAATGAAGTGAAAATACACATTTTGTCAATTATAAGGAATGAAACAAAAAATAATTATTTTTGGTCATAATATAGAGTTTAACCAAAATATACATTTTTATCATTATGAAGGAAGATTACATTTTTGATCATTAATAAGGATTAAAACCAAAAATACATTTTTGGTTCACAAAGAAGAAAGAGTACATTTTGATCATTAAAAAGGATTAAAGTAAAGTTAGTATTTTTGTTTACTTTAAAAGAATGAAGACAAAAATAACTTTTTTGTTTACTTTAAAAGATTTGACAAAATTATCATATTTTGTACATTAGAATTGAATTTGACGAAATTATCATATCTTGTACATTATAATGAATTTGACAAAATTGTCATGTTTTGTACATCAAAAGGAATTAGACAAAACTTCAACATTTTTGTAACTTTAAAAGAATTAGAATAAAAGAGACATTTTTTGTCACTTTTAAAAGAATTGAAATGAAAGAGTAGATTTTTATTGTCATTTGTTCACAATAAAAAGAATTGAAATATATGTCTGTGATGTTGAAATATTTGATGTGTTAAATATATTGCTAGTATATTCAAACTGAGTATCACACTTCCATTTACAAGTCATCCGACTTGTTTATGTGATTGGGTCGATAACTTTTACCCATCGCCCAAGTGCACAAATAATTTGTTATTTGATTGTTGGATGAAACCCCACACGGGTGTTGGGATGATATTTGACCAACACTAGTCCCAATATTTAGTGTAGAATCCACTTTGGTTGTTATTTGGATGTTTGATAATTATTCATCATGATTGTTGATTTCATGTAGTATATGGTTGTCGATTGAGTCACATTCCAATAAAGAATATTCTAGAAAAAGAATATTTTAGAAAATATCTTAGGAAAAAGAACATTTTATAAAAAGAAGATATTTTAGAAAATATATTATTGATATGAACTTGTTATTAACTAGAATAAATCATTAAATATATATTTAATGAAGTTTTCCAATTATTTAATATTTAATTGAAATTTAATTAAATAATTTGGATTTTGGGTTTTTCGTGAATAGTGTTCTAAATAACATTGTTCTTAAACCCCATATGAAAAGAATAATCTTTTAATTTAGATTATTAAATTTTCAATTATATTTAGTAATTAAATAAGATGAAATGTGAGTTGGGTTTATTGTGAACTGTGTTTTTAAGCGACATGTGTTCTTTAACCCAACTGACAGTGAAAATATGATTTGGAATTTATAAATATTTATTTAAGATTTAAATGGGAATTTTCCAAAAGTAAAGTTTTCCAATTTAATATATTAAATTGGAATTGAATGGAATTTGAATTAATAATAACCGAGATAAGCTTCTGTAAAAGAAGACCGATACTACATATGGAATTTAAGAGGCTTTGCCGTTATTCCATTTATATTATTGGTCAGATACAGAAATTTATAACGATTATATATTGATTTGATTTCTGTGAAGATTCCATATTTCATGGAAGATGATTTTGGGTTTATCGTTGTAAAGACCCGCAACTTCCCCGTAAAGGAAAGCGTCGGATAGTTCGAGAACAAACCACAACAGAACACATATCAAAGAACACTTCATTGTATATTACAACAATGCATCAGATTACAAGAATATACAGAGTATAAATGAATATTACACAGAAATATCAGAGATTCAAATTACATTTAAATACATAGCAGCGGAAAATAATACAATGCACAACTAGAAGAGATATACGGATACAAAGCTTTCCGGATATCGTTCCAGCTGTAAACCAGGATCCTGTGAATATAAATCTGCAAAACCAAAACTACTAGCTGCCCGTGTCAAAATAGGGGCACCCAGAGTTTAGGTTAAAACAATAAACTCCAGGTCAGTCATGGGACTGGTGTGAGAACTAAAACAGTTATAATTCTTTATTTTAAAGTTCGGTAAATCAAGGGACCACGCCGTATAACACGGAACGGATTTCCTCCCAAGAATACCAGTGCATAAAACAAACAGCGCAATGCTAAAAAAAGAAAAATGAAGCTATTATAAGACCCAGTTCCCATCACACAATGCAATCGCAAGCCGGAGGATAGGATTTTTACCTTATAATAGCCAAGAATGCTTGATACGTTGAAAACAAATCATTTGATACTATTATAAGTGCATAGTGTATAAAACAACTTCAAATCATAAGTATCAATCATAGGCGGCACGAGCGCCCCATCCCACTATGTCACCATACTAGGTTCTACAATTAAAACCGCAAATGTCACGTATTTGGAAATTGGATTTCCATCTATGAACCGAGGCCAGGGATCGTCCTCTACCGATTCGAGACTGTCTAGCCCGAGCCTCAGGCAAGTACTCTGTCAAGCCTTTGGATCGTCAGGGCCGGTCCACCGATGTGGATTAAAATTCCTGAACACTACGTTTCCCCACCCTATGGGGTGTAAGTCTGGTCCGTCTGCCGGCCAGAATGCATCGGCCGAAACCGATATAACCGAGGCGCCTCGCAACAGCAACAACCACATAAGTCAAACTCGTCAGGGCGTGTAAAACCACTGACGCCACTTCTAGCTAGAAAGAAACGCATGCCCTCCCTGAGGTCCTCTCCCGTTTTTGGTTCACAACCGGGGTGCGAGGCTCGCGAATTCACGTTACACAAAGCTGTGCCATACAGGCTATGCTTTGATCATCACCACAAGACTTTGCTTTTCAATAGAAGCCTTGATCCATTGCCACTTAGGCATGCCACACAGGCAATTCACTCCATGCGTTTGATATCCATCAATATATAACCCCTGAGCTCGTACGTCTCAGAGAAGGGCGTTAAGCAAGAGAATAAATTCTCCGCCGCCAAACAGATATATATTTAATAGAAATCAATCACACAGACTAAAATCCAATGTCAGACACACAGTCCATTTACAAGTCCGTTCTGGGTCTGAACGAAACCGGAGGCACCTAGTACCCCGCATATCCATCGATCTCCAAGTACGTCTAGACGATCACTAACTGTTTCCATCTTTTTGGGTGTACAGCCCAATCAAGATCATCAGTTATCACCCAAACGACGTGAAGACTTCCGGTCTTCGACCACCGTCTTCATCTTTGACACCACGTCGAATCAGTTATTCAGAATGGGATAAACCCGGTCTTTCTGTATAACTCGCGTATATATTATAAAAGTGTTACACAAACACAACATACGCCTCATTCTAATTCAGAATATTCTTTTATTCAAATATTCCTATACTTTGGGAAAAGTTCCCATTAATTTTATCCAAGATAAATTCTTTAAATTTATTCTTTAAGCTCCTTTGAATATCAATTCAAACTAGTCGGGATTAGCGAACCACACCAAAGTAATCATTTATTTTATTTCCCAATCCCAACCTATTCATCCCATGAAGTAAAACTGGTAATACTTCATATCTACCACCACAGTGTTATCGGTAAATTCAATTACCATTTCACGTTCAAATCTAATTAAAGATTTAACCATCGCCTGGAGCAAAACTGGTGATACTCCATTTTCGATCATCTCAATCTAATTAAAGATTCATTAAAACTCCACTTAGTTTTAATCTTTAACTGGGTTAAAGAATCAGTGTCATTTAAAACACGGTTCACGATAAACCCAAAATCACATTCCATTAATTATCGGGTTAAAGAACAGGTGTTATTTAAAACACTGTTCAAGATAAACCCAAAAATCAATACCAATTCAATTCCAATTAAATATCGTTTAATTGGTACACTTCATTAAATCTAAATAAAAAGATTTAATCTTTTCACAACTAGGTTCAAGAACAGTGTTAGTGAAGACACCATTCACGACAAACCCAAATCACATTTGATATTCAATACAAGGCTCTGAATAGAAAATATATCGGCTTATATTCAATATCAAATTCTACGACTAACAAATGTCGTATTGAAAATAACGATATAAATATATATCTTTCAAATTTCCATAACAACATCTGTATAATCACGAATTCCAACATCGAAATATTCCGAAGACAATTTCGATTCAAATCCACTCCAATGCAATCATTGGAAATTTTGGTTATTTTCAAAACCCTTTTCAAATTCAATTTATTTATTTAAAAATAAATAGAATTATAATTCTAGTTCAAAACTAGTTCATTTCGATAAAAATCTATTTTTATCTTTTCAAATATGGAGTTTTTCATCCCAAATCTTCACAAATCATTTCTTATGATTTTACACAAATTATTACTATTTTTAATAATTTTATCAAGGCCCGTACAGTCGATTTCCATCAACGGCCATCGAACTGCACTTACAGCGACCTTTTTCGAATTTGATTTGGACATATCTCCAAATCCAACCGTTAGATTTCAAATTTCTAATATTCGTTAGAAAGCTCTTTTCGATACGAACCCAACGGTTCCGGTTTTAGGAGAATCCGACGGTCGGATCTCCCGTAATGTCCGTTTGAAATAAATGGTCGAAATTCGCGAACTGCCGCGGCGCGGCGCGTTCTATTTAGGCCATTATATTATATATATAATATATATAATATATATTTCGTCGATTTCAATTCAAAACGAATTATATAAATAGTTTTAATATTCGTTTCAAAATCTATTTCCACTTCCATTTCAATTCAAAGCAAAATTGAATTCTTCTTTATAAATTCGTTTTAAAATTCATTTCTATTCAATTCAAATTTCAATTCAATTTGAATTCATTTCAATTCGCTTTCAATTCAATTTGAATTCGTTTTCAATTCAATTCATTTCGAAATCGTTTTCAATTCATTTCATTTCGAAATCGTTTTCAATTCAATTCATTTCGAAATCGTTTTCAATTCAATTCATTTCGAAATCGTTTTCAATTCAATTCATTTCGAAATCGTTTTCAATTCAATTCATTTCGAAATCGTTTTCAATTCAATTCATTTCGAAATCGTTTTCAATTCAATTCATTTCGAAATCGTTTTCAATTCAATTCCAATTCAATTCATTTCAAAATGAATAAAATCGATATAAATATCGTTCACGTCAAAATGGCGTCGATCTAATCAACACGGCTTCATATATTGATATTTTCAAATATTCCATTTCGAATATTTCTATTTCAAATATTTCTATTTTAAAACTGGAATGAGGCCCAATCAATTACCATATAAAGTTAATTATATGGATTTTCATACAACACATGTATATAATAGCATGGAAAAATAATCAACCATCAACCAAAGTGCACTACACTGTATAAGCATCAAATATAGATATCCAACGCTTAAAACAGCCTGTCAATCAACCGATCGACATATTCAATGAATCGGGATGAGTGAACTTCAAATTTCATCCCAACACCCGTGTGGGGTTTCAAACAATCAAACACAGATTTTATTTGTGCAACTGGGCGATGTGTAAAATTTATCGACCCAATCAATGTCCTTCAAATAGGTGTACATAAACAAACCGTCCGGTTTGTAAACGAATATTTATTTATTCACATTCACGTCAAAAATTATATTTTTAACGATAAAACATTTTATTTCAACCTATGAATTTCTATTCAATTCATTTACACAATAAAATGATATTTTTATTTTCTAACATATTTTAGAAAATTTCGGCGGCATAACGGCACGATACTAGAAACGGGACGAGGCCTAGCCTTATCCCCGTTCTAGTGAAGGCCCACGCCATTCACACATCAATCAAATCAATTCATTTCACCACACAATTCAATTTCAATCAAATAATCCAACTAATCTACGCAACCAAACAAACAAGTCCATGGTCTGTGGACGATTGTGTCGGGTGCTACTAAGCACCGTCTGCATCCTAGTATATATATATAACTAGAAAAAGAATTTGAAAGGTGAGAAATTCTCACCTATAGCTATCCTAGCTCCACGACACTTCTTTTAGAGAAGTCTTCGTCGTCATCGCATCCTTTTTCATCTTCGTTGCCCGCTTTCACTACCTGTGTAAAAATCGAATTTTTACTTCGCTATTCAATATATAAAAATCATATTTTTATTTCGAAATTCAATATATAAAAATCATATTTTTCTTTCGACAATATAAAAATCTGATTTTTCTTTCGACAATATAAAAAATTATATTTTTCTTTCGACAATATAAAAATCTGATTTTTCTTTTCAAATCTCAAAATAAAATCAGTTTTCAGTCTTTTTCAAATTCAGTTTTTAATCCTTTTAAAAATCAGTTTTTAATCTTTTTAAAAATCAGTTTTTAATCCTTTTAAAAATCAGTTTTCAATCTTTTTAAAAATCAAAATCAGTTTTCAATCTTTTTTAAAAATCAAAATCAGTTTTCAATCTTTTTTAAAAATCAAAATCAGTTTTCAATCTTTTTAAAAATCAGTTTTCAATCTTTTTAAAAATCAGTTTCAGTTTTCAATCATTTTTAAAAATCAGTTTTTAATCCTTTTAAAAATCAGTTTTCAATCTTTTAAAAAATCAGTTTTCAATCTTTTTAAAAATCAGTTTTTAATCTTTTTAAAAATCAAAATCAGTTTTCAATCTTTAAAATAAAAATAAAAATAAAAGTATTTAATTCTTTTTTTTTTCTGTTTTAATTAACAAAAATAAAATAATAAATAAAAAGAAAGAGAAAAAAACTTACAGAAGGGGGGGTCTCGGTGGTAGATCGAAAGGGGGAAGTGAAGGCAGGTGGCCCCAACTGGAAGGTGGCGGCGGAGCTCCAGCAATGGCGGGCGGTAGCTTCTTCGACCGACCTAGGGTTTGGGGGGAGGGGGCATCGCGGTTTTGACTGGATGTAAAGACCCGCAACCTCCCCGTAAAGGAAAGTGTCGGATAATCCGAGAACAAACCACAACAGAACGCATACAGAAGAACATCTCATCGTATATTACAACAATGCATCAGATTACAAGAATATACAGAGTATAAATGAATATTACACAGAAATATCAGAGATTTAAATTACATTTAAATACATAGCAGCGGAAAATAATACAATACACAACTAGAAGAGATATACGGATACAAAGCTTTCCGGATATCGTTCCAGCTGTAAACCAGGATCCTGTGAATATAAATCTGCAAAACCAAAACTACTAGCTGCCCGTGTCAAAATAAGGGCACCCAGAGTTTAGGTTAAAACAATAAACTCCAGGTCAGTCATGTGACTGGTGTGAGAACTAAAACAGTTATTAATCTTTATTTTTAAAGTTCGGTAAATCAAGGGACCACGCCGTATAACACGGAACGGGTTTCCTCCCAAGAACCAGTGCATAAAACAAACAGCGCAATGCTAAATAAAGAAAAATGAAGCTGTTATAAGACCCAGGTCCTATCACACAATGCAACGCAAGCCGGGGGATAGGGTTTTTCCTTATAACAGCCAAAGAATGCTTGATACGTTAAAAACAAATCATTTGATACTACTATAAGTGCATAGTGTATAAAACAACTTCAAATCATAAGTATCAATCATAGGCGGCATGGGTACCATATATCATGTCGCCATACTAGTTTTACAATTAAAACCGCAAAGTCACGTATTTGGAAATTGGATTTCCGTCTATGAACCGAGGCAAAAGATAGTCCTCAACCAATTCGAGACAATCTAGCCTACCATGTCTCAGGATCAGAGCTCGAGTGACCCTAGGAGCGACAGGGCCGGTCCACCGATGTGGATTAAAATGCCTGAACACTACGTTTCCCCGCCCTTTGGGGCGCAAGTCTGGTCCGTCAGCCGACCAGAAGCATCGGCCGAAACCGATATAACCGAGGCGCCTCGCAACAGCAACAACCACATAAGTCAAACTCGTCAGGGCGTGTAAAACCACTGACGCCACTTCTAGCTAGAAAGAAACGCAAGTCCTCCCTGAGGTCCATCTCCCGTTTTTGGTTCATACCGGGTGTGAAACACGCGAGGTATACGTTACACAAAGCTACGCCACAAAGGCCGTGCTTTGATCATCACCACAAGACTTTGCTTTTCAACAGAAGCCTCGATCATTTGCATCTTAGCATGCCACACAGGCAAACCATCCTATGCAACCGATATCAGTCACACAGAATGAAATCCGATGTCAGACACACAGTCCATTTACAAGTCCGTTCTGGGGCTGAACGAAACCGGAGGCACCTAGTACCCCGCATATCCATCGATCTCCAAGTACGTCTGGACGATCACCAACTGTTTCCATCTTCTTGGGTGTACATCCCAATCAAGATCACCAGTTATCACCCAAACGACGTGAAGACCTCCGGTCTTCGACCATCGTCTTCATCTTCGACTTATCGTCGTATCAGTTTTTCAGAATGGGATGAACCCGGTCTTTCCGAATAACTCGCGTATATTTTAAATAAGTGTTACACAAACACAACATACGCCTCATTCCAATTCATTAGTCACTAACCGTAAATTAATCAAGAGAATAATTCCCCAAATATTAACCCCGAAGGCCGAAACCAACATCAGATCAATATCCAGAAAACCATTCTGCTTGGCTAACCGACAGTTAGTTTCTAAATTTCACGTTCAAATCTAATTAAAGATTTATCTATCGCCTGGAGCAAAACTGGTGATACTCCATTCTCGATCTTTTCAATCTAATTAAAGATTCATTAAAACTCCACTTAGTTTTAATCATTATCTGGGTTAAAGAATCAGTGTCATTTAAAACACGATTCACGATAAACCCAAAATCACATTCCATTAATTATCGGGTTAAAGAACAAGTGTTATTTAAAACTCTGTTCACGATAAACCCAAAAATCAATACCAATTCAATTCCAATTAAATATCATTTAATTGGTACACTTCATTAAATCTAAATAAAAAGATTTAATCTTTTCTCAACTGGGTTCAAGAACAGTGTTAGTGAAGACACCATTCACGACAAACCCAAATCACATTCCATTAATTATCGGGTTAAAGAACAAGTGTTATTTAAAACACTGTTCACGATAAACCCAAAAATCAATACCAATTCAATTCCAATTAAATATCATTTAATTGGTACACTTCATTAAATCTAAATAAAAAGATTTAATCTTTTCTCAACTGGGTTCAAGAACAGTGTTAGTGAAGACACCATTCACGACAAACCCAAATCACATTCGATATTCAATACAAGGCTCTGAATAGAAAATATATCGGCTTATATTCAATATCGAATTCTACGACTAACAAATGTCGTATTGGAAATAACGATACAAATATATATCTTTCAAATTTCCATAACAACACCTGTAATATCACGAATTCCAACATCAAAATATTCCGAAGACAATTTCGATTCAAATCCACTCCAATGCAATCATTGGAAATTTTGGTTATTTTCAAAACCATTTCAAATTCAATTTATTTATTTAAAAATAAATAGAATTATAATTCTAGTTCAAAACTAGTTCATTTCGATAAAAATCTATTTTTATCTTTTCAAATATGGAGTTTTTCATCCCAAACTTTCACAAATCATTTCTTATGATTTTACACAAATTATTACTATTTTTAATAATTTTATCAAGGCCCGTACAGTCGATTTCCATTAACGGCCATCGAACTGCACTTACAGCGACCTTTTTCGAATTTGATTTGGACGTATCTCCAAATCCAACCGTTAGATTTCAAATTTCTAACATTCATTAGAAAGCTCTTTTCGATACGAACCCAACGGTTCCGGTTTTAGGAGAATCCGATGGTCGGATCTCCCGCAATGTCCGTTTGAAATAAATGGTCGAAATTCACGAACTGCCGCGGCGCGGCGCGTTCTATTCAGGCCATTATATTATATATATAATATATATAATATATTCCGTCGATTTCCATTTAAAACGAATTATATAAATAGTTTTAAAAATTCGTTTCAAAAGCAATTTCAACTTCCTTTTCAATTCAAATCAAAATTGAATTCTTCTCTATAAATTCGTTCCTATTCAATTCAAATTTCAATTCAATTTGAATTCATTTCACTTCGAAATCGTTTTCAATTCAATTCATTTCGAAATCGTTTTCAATTCAATTCATTTCGAAATCGTTTTCAATTCAATTCGAATTCGTTTTCAATTCATTTCAAATTCGTTTTCAATTCATTTCATTTCGAAATCGTTTTCAATTCAATTCATTTCGAAATCGTTTTCAATTCAATTCGAATTCGTTTTCAATTCAATTCAAAATATTCGATTTCGAAATCACTTTTCAATATTCATTTTTAAGATGAATAAAATCGATATAATTATCGTTCACGTCAAAATGGCGTCAATCTAATCAACACGGCTTCATAAATTTCTATTTTTCAAATATTCTATTTCAAATATTTCTTTTTCAAAATAGTTGTTATTATCAAAATATTTCGTTCAACACATGACCAATCTCAATGAATGAGTACTGCCAACACATGAACTTTTATTTTATAATATTCTTTATTTTTCAAATTGGAATGAGGCCCAATCAATTACCATATAAAGTTAATTATATGGATTTTCATACAACACATGTATATAATTACATTGAAAAATAATCAACCATCAACCAAAGTGCACTACAATGTATAAGCATCAAATATAGATATTCAACGCTTATAACAGCCTGTCAATCAATCGATCGACACATTTAATCAATCAGGATGAGTGAACTTCAAGTTTCATCCCAACACCCGTGTGGGGTTTCAAACAATCAAACAAATATTTTATTTGTGCAGTTGGGCGATGTGTAAAATTTATCGTCCCAATCAATGTCCTTCAAATAGGTGTACATAAACAAACCGTCTGGTTTGTAAATGAATATTCTATTTTATTCACTTCACGTTAAAAATTATATTTTCAACGTTAAAACATTTTATTTCAACCTATGAATTTCTATTCAATTCATTTACACAATAAAATGATATTTTTATTTTTCTAACATATTTTAGAAAATTTCGGCGGCATAACGGCACGATACTAGAAACGGGACAAGGCCTAGCCTTATCCCCGGTCTAGTGAAGGCCCACGCCATTCACACATCAATCAAATCACTTTCGTTATGCAAACCACAAAATTTGGAGTAAGAGTCTAACCTAGTCTTACTCCTTCGCCTTATAACGGCGCACGTCTAATCCTAACCAATTTATCGATTCGATTTTTCACACCACAAACCACATTCAAACCAATATCGCAATCAATCACCAAACAGTCAAACAAACAAGTTCATGGTCTGTGGACGATTGTGTCGGGTGCTACTAAGCACCGTCTGCATCCTAGTATATATATATAACTAGAAAAATAAATTGAAAGGTGAGAAGTTCTCACATATTGCTATCCTAGCTCCACGGCTCTTCTTTGATAGAAATCTTCATTGTTTTCGCATCTTCGTCAGCTTCGTCGTCCGTAGCCACTACATATATAAAAATCGAATTTTTACTTCGCTATTCAATATAAAAAAAAAAATCCATCTTTCTATCGAAGTTCAATATATAAAAATTCTATTTTAGTTCAAAGTTCAATATATAAAAATCGAATTTTTAGTTCAAAGTTCAATATATAAAAAATCCTATTTTCCTTTCGAAGTTCAGAATATAAAAATTCTATTTTCTTTTCGAAGTTCAGAATATAAAAATTCTATTTTCTTTTCGAAGTTCAAAACATAAAAATCCTATTTTCTTTTCGAAGTTCAAAACATAAAAATCCTATTTTCTTTTCGAAGTTCAAAACATAAAAATCCTATTTTCTTTTCGAAGTTCAAAACATAAAAATCCTATTTTCTTTTCGAAGTTCAAAACATAAAAATCCTATTTTCTTTTCGAAGTTCAAAACATAAAAATCCTATTTTCTTTTCGAAGTTCAAAGCATAAAAATCCTATTTTCTTTTCGCATAAAATCAGTTTTTCTTTTAACATAAAATCAGTTTTAACCTTAACCTAAAATCAGTTTTTCTTTTAACATAAAATCAGTTTTAACCTTAACCTAAAATCAGTTTTTCTTTTTTTTTTAAAAAAAAAAATCAATTCAGTTTTTATTTTAAAAAAAAATATATATATAAAAAAATTCAGTTTTCTTTTCAAAGCATATATATAAAAAAAAAATTCAGTTTTCTTTCTTTTTCTTTTCATAACAAAATACAATTTTTTTTTTTATATAAAACAAAATCATAGAGAAAAAAAAAACTCACCTTTTCAAATTCAGAAGGGGGCGGGGGTTTCTCATCGGTCGCGGGTTCGTGAGGGAGGAGGGGTAGGCGGAGGGGTAGGCGACTCATCGGGGGGAAGGGGTTGTCGATCTGACGAGGAGGGGGAAGGGAGTTGTGACGCGACCGGAGGGAGGGGTTTTCGTCGAGGTGGAGGGCGACAGGGGGGAAGGAGGCTAAGGCGGCGGCGCCTGGATCCGGTTGCGCAACTGGATGAAGTGTTTTTTTTTTTCTTTTTTTTTTCTTTTTTCGATTATCTGAAAGATGAAATCGGGGGGGGGGGGGGGGCTGGTTAAGGGAGAAGGGGTTTTTTTTTATTTAATTATTTAATTTGGCCAAAAAGTTGACTTTCACATACGACCTCGAAACGAGGCCCACCGCCTGTCGTTCATAGCGTTTTACCCCCATTCCGAACACAATGGGATATGTATCGCAAGCTGATTTGATCGTTTGAATCAGTTTCGGTTAAATTTACATTTAAATCACTATATTGAATTTTAAACGTACATTTCACATTACCGGGGTCACATACTAACTCTATAAATTCCATAAAAATATTTTCTAGCTTCGTATTGACGATACGGTCCTAACAAAACTAGTTTCGTCGAATTCTGAGACCGTTGGAAAAATGACCAATTTCCAGTCGATTAAAATCAACTGAAACTGGTCAAACGCGTTTTCCTTTGCCACGCTCACATATCGATTCGAAAAATTATGAAATTTGGAATCTAGCAATAACTTAACACTGCGGATCCAACAAAAGTGGTTTCGTCGAAATCCGAGGTCGTTTGCAAAATTGCTATTTTTAAGGGCCTTATATTATATTAAAATATATATAAATTCCACAGCGACTATTCAGAATTTTCAACTGGACATATCTCATCATTTATAAAGTGAAATCTCAGTTTCTCAACTTCGTTGGAAAGATATTCACTATTAGATTCCATTATTTTTGGTTTCACTAAAATCCGGATTGTTTTGCATCCGGTACATTCAATTTAAGTTTGAAATCGAATTATCGAACTACCGCGCCATTTTCAATTCCTTTTATAATTATATATAATTATTATATATTCTAACGACGACGTATAATATATACGTTCGAATTCTATTCAAAATAAATTTATCGTCGATATTATTTAAAATAATTCATTTTAAATAATCAAAATTCGATAAAATTGCCAAAATAAAAATTTTAAACTGGCCCAGATTTTCCGGGTTGTTACAATCTCCCCCACTTAAAACTTTTCGTCCCCGAAAAGGAACAAAGTCGAAAGTGGTTTGATTAATCAACTCTACGCTCGACCTGGCTTCCATTCTCCAACTTTTCAGTTTCTGAGAATTTCTAAAATTTCAAAAATTTGGCTAACACCCTAAATTTTTGAAAAATTTCGCCATAACCTTCCCTGCACCGGGAGCATCGGGGAATTTCAAATAGCTTCCCCGGTCCTTCAGATCTCAAAAAGAAAAAGAAAAAGCCAAGCGGCTGTAACAACCCGTAAAATGCGAGCCAGTTTGAAATTTTTATTTTGGCAATTTTAGCGAATTCTGATTATTTAATATGAATTATTTTAAATAATATCGACGAGAAATTTATTTTGAATATAATTCGAACGTATATATTATACGCGTCGTCGTTAGAATATAAATATTTATATATAATTATAAATAGAATTGAAAATGGCGCGGTAGTTCGATAATTCGATTTCAAACTTCAATTGAATGTACCGGGTGCAAAACAATCCGGATTTTAGTGAAACCAAAAATAATGGAATCTAATAGTGAATATCTTTCCAACGAATCCGAAAAATCAAGATTTCATATCGGGAATCAAAAGATATGTCCAGTTGAAAATTCTGAATAGTCGCTATGGAATTCAGGCCCTTAAAAATGGACATTTTGCAAATGACCTCGGATTTCGACGAAACCAGTTTTGTTGGGTCCGTGATGTCAACTTATTGCTAGGTTTCAAATTTCATAATTTTTCGAATCAATATGTGAGCGTGGTAAAGGAAAACGTGTTTTGACCATTTCAGTTGATTTTAATCGACTGGGAATTGGCCATTTTTCATACGGTCTCAGAATTCGACGAAACTAGTTTTGTTAGGACCGTATCGTCAATACGAAGCTAGAAAATATTTTTTCTAAAATTTTTAGAGTTCGTATGGGGCCCCGGTAATTTGAAATGTACGTTTAAAATTCAATATAAGGATTTAAAATGTAATTTCAACGGAAACTGATTGTAACGATCAAACCAGCTTACGATACATATCCCATTGTGTTCGGAATGGGGGTAAAACGCTATGGACGACAGGCGGTGGACCTCGGTTCGAGGTCATATGTAAAAGTCAACCCTTTGGCAAAATTTAATAATTAAATAATAAAAAAAAAAAAAATAGAATCCCCTCCTATTCTCCTTCATTGCCCCCCCCCCCCGATCATTTAACAGAAAGATAGAAAAAAAAAAAAAAAAAAAACCTAAAAATCCTAAATCGCGCCGCCTTACCTCGCACCGTCGACGATCGAGCTGAAGCCCCACCGCCCGACCAACTTCCCTCCTCCCACCAGACATCGCTACATCCAATCGAGCCCCTCCCGAAACCACCGCCGCGATGCCTCCCTGAACCTCCGAACGCCGCCTGAGCCACCGCCGACGACGCCTCATCCCCTTCGCAAGCAGTCGGTGAGCCATTTCACTTTAGATTTATTTTTATTTTTGTTTTATGATTTCTGATTTAAAAAAAAAAACGATTTAAAATTAATTACTGTATTTTTCTTTTAGTTTTAAAACAGAATTTTTAAAAGATTTGAAAACAGAATTTTTAAAGAGAATATAAACTGATTTCTTTTAGTTTTAAAAACAGGATTTTTAAAAAGAAAAGAAAAACAGGATTTTTAAAAGAAAAGAAAAACAGAATTTTTAAAAGATTTGAAAACAGAATTTTTAAAAGATTTATAAAACAAAAACTGTTTTGAAAAGAAAATAAAAACTGATTTGAAAAGGAAAAGAAAACTGATTTTATTTTAAACTTTGAAATAGAAAAAGATTTAATCTTTTAGTAGAAAAAGATTTGAACTTTTAAAAAAATAAAGATCATATTTTAAAAAAAAAGAGAAAAGACAGAATTTTGTTAAGTAGAAAAAGTAAGATGTGATTCTTATATTTTAAAAATATAATTTTTACATCATAGGAATATTAAAAATATAATCTTTGTTTTTAAAATATGATCTTTATATATTGAATAACATAGTAAAAATGCGATTTTTATCTATGTAGAGAATACGGGAAACGAAAGCGACAAGAAGACGAAATAGGCGAAGAGTTCCACATAGGAAGAGTTGTGTTATTGGATAGCTACTGGTGAGGATTTCTCACTCTTCAATTTCTTTTTATAATTTTATATGTGTTGAAAGTGGAAGTGAATTGCTATATATAAATATCTATACATATATATATATATACGCCCCTCGTCCACAAACCATGGACGATATTTATTGGTTGAAATTGTTGTGAAAATTGATTGATAGCGAAGTGAAAATATTATATATATGAAAAGTGAAATTTATATATATAGCGAAGTGAAAATATCGAATATATCGAAAGTGAAAATATCGAATATATTGAAAGTGAATATATCATATATATCGAAAGTGAAAATATTATATATATTGAAAGTGAAAATATTATATATAGTGAAAGTGAAAATATCGAATATATCGAAAGTGAAAATATCGAATATATTGAAAGTGAATATATCATATATATCGAAAGTGAAAATATTATATATATTGAAAGTGAAAATATTATATATAGTGAAAGTGAAAATATCGAATATATTGAAAGTGAAAATATCGAATATATTGAAAGTGAAAATATTTTATATAGTGAAAGTGAAAATATCGAATATAGTGAAAGTGAAAATATCGAATATATTGAAAGTGAAAATATCGTATATATGAAAAGTGAAAACGATATATATATGAATTGAAAACGATGTATATGAAATATTTGAATTGAAAACGATGTATATGAAATATTCGATTTTGATAGAAAATTGAAAACGAATTCGAATTGAATTGAATAGAAAATGAATTCGAATTGAATTGAATTGAAAACGAATTCGAATTGAATTGAAATAGAAAATGAATTCGAATTGAATTGAAATAGAAAACGAATTCGAATTGAATTGAATAGAAAACGAATTCGAATTGAACTGAATAGAAAACGAATTCGAATTGAACTGAATAGAAAACGAATTCGAATTGAACTGAATAGAAAACGAATTCGAATTGAACTGAATAGAAAACGAATTCGAATTGAACTGAATAGAAAACGAATTCGAATTGAACTGAATAGAAAACGAATTCGAATTGAACTGAATAGAAAACGAATTCGAATTGAATTGAATAGAAAACGAATTCGAATTGAATTGAATAGAAAACGAATTCGAATTGAATTGAATAGAAAACGAATTCGAATTGAATTGAAAACGAATTCAAATTGAATTGAAATTTGAATTGAATAGAAATGAATTTTAAAACGAATCTATAAAGAAGAATTCAATTGTGATTTGAATTGAAAAGGAAGTTGAAAATGTTTTTGAAACGAATTCAAAACTATTTATATAATTCGTTTTAAATAGAAATCAACGAAATATATATTATATATATTATATATATAATAAATGGCCTGAATAGAACGCGACGCGCTGCGGCAGTTCGCGAATTTCGACCATTGACTTCGAACGGACATTACGGGAGATCCGACCGTCGGATTCTCCTGAAATCAGAACCGTTGGGTTCGTATCGAAAAGAGCTTTCTAAGGAATATTAGAAATTTGAAATCTAACGGTTGGATTTGGAATTACGTCCAAATCAAATTTGAAAAAGGTCGCTGTAAGTGCAGTTCGATGGCCATTGATGGAAATCGACCGTACAGGCCTTGATAAAATTATTAAAAATAGTAATAATTTGTGTAAAATCATAAGAAATGATTTGGGAAGAATTGGGATGAAAAACCCCATATTTGAAAAGATAAAAATAGATTTTTATCGAAATGAACTAGTTATTAACTAGAAAAATAATCCAATGGTTAAAAATAAATAAATTGGATTAGATTTGAATTGAAATTATCAATGGATATTTTCGATATTGGATTCCGTGATTATACAGATATCGTGATGGGAATTTGGAAGATATCGATATCGTTATTCCCGATATGATATCTGTTGGTTTCAGGATTTGATGTTAAATATAAGTCAATACTCTCTCTATTTAAAACCTTATATTTAATGTCAAATTTGATTGATTGATGGTTTGGATGGTGCTCGACCAGTTTATGAGCAGAATATGCTTTTGCATTTAGCATTGGGTTGGGTTGAAAATATCTGTGTGCTAACGCCTTGTGAAACACTTCACGATTTGACGATAAGGTGTTTAGCGATGTTGTGTTCATTTCAAATTTAACGAATGATTGTGAAATGATATTTTCCTTAAGTGAAAAGAAATGTATTCCCGATTTTGGACAGGGAATGTTTTATAAAAATGTTTTATAAAACAGAAAGGATTTCGAGGCCCAAAACCCGATGATTTCTAAAGTGATTTAGAAATGTATTATATGTTACATTGTGATTATTATGTTGTGAAATGATTTTCCCTACTTCGGGATATGAAATGATTTAGTATGTGGCTAAAGATTCGGGTAACCCTGAGACTAAAAGTATGGGTGAGAGGGCGGTGTATGCTCTCCTGAGTGGGAGGTGCATCGTCGGTGTAGCCTACTCCTATGTGGGGTAGGTGCACATATATATATATCGAGTTGCGAGGTGCGTACCCTTTGCCTTGTCGATGGGGAGCACGATATTTGGTTGCATACTTGTTTGTATGCATTGTTATGTTTTGGAATTCACATTTCCAAATGATTTGATTTGAGATCCCGAAGTGAAATCTACTTTGATATAGAAAGTTAGATATGTATTTCAAATGATTTGAAATAAGAAATCGGGAATAAAATCCAAAGGAATAATTTCTGTAAATTGAATTGGATTTGGAAAATCTAAGTTTTGTGATTAATCTAAGTGGGTAGATTGGGATATTGCATGTTGTGTGATGCATAGTAGATCCATATATCTATATTGATTGTTGCTTATACACTGGCTTTCATGGGGGTAAACCCGTTCCGCGAAAGTGGCGTGGTCCCGTGATTTGCCTTATTTTTAAACAAGTTTAACAACTGTTTTTGAGTTCTCACACCAGTCCCATGACTGACCTGTAGTTTGCTTTTCCCTTGCGAACTCGGGTGCCCCTATTTTCCGCACGGGCAGTCGAGTAGTTTTATTTTGCAGATGTATTGAGCAGGATTCTGGATTGAAGCTTTAAGCTGTGTCCAGACATTTACAGTCTTCCGCTGTGTAGTTTATATTTCCGCTGTGCATTGTATTACATTTATGTAAATTTATCTTCCGCTGTGTATTATTTTCGATATACTCTGATATTCTGTACTCTGATGTAACATTATTATGATGTTTATTGAAGTCTTCTGTTATTTGTTCTGATGTGTTGTATACCCAAAGTTAGCGTATGCGGGATTCGAACGGTCTTGGTCGGTTTAGCGATCGATTAGGTCCGGGCGAAATCCGTGTCGTTACATCGTGGTATCAGAGCTTTGGTTAAACTCAAATCTTTGGGGTACAACTCGTTAGAACAGAATAAAAGACTCATCAGAGGTAGGATTAGTAATGTCCTATAAAAGAATCCTCATTAGAGATAGAATCAGTAGCATTCTAGAATGAGTGACTCGTTAGAGATGGGGTTAGAAATGCCCCAGAATGAGTCGAGAGTTATTTGTTTATAAATAACGTATCTGTGATTATATATATAATCTGATTTTAGAAAATATGATTTTAAATATATAAAATTATATATTTGAAAATATAATCAATTAATTGATTGATGTTTGTGTTGTTGGTTTATTTGTTTGATAATTTTTAACCATTTAGCAAATTGAACCAAATAGTACACTGTATTGAAAATTGGTCGCATTTGCTTGCATATACATATACTTACTTTGAACAGGTCATAGCAAGGAGGCTAGAGCAGAGAATAAAATTTGTTTGCCCGACAAATAGGTACATGTTTACTACATAATTTCCTGTTTTGTTTGGGTGATGATGATTTTGTGAGCCTATTGGCTAGCCGCTTGGCTTTTTCTTTTTCTTTTTGAGATCTGAAGGACCGGGGAAGCTATTTGAAATTCCCCGATGCTCCCGGTGCAGGGGAGGTTATGGCGAAATTTTTCAAAAATTTAGGGTGTTAGCCAAATTTTTGAAATATTGAAAATTCTCAGAAACTAAAGAGTTGGAGAATGGAAGCCAGATCGAACGTAGAGTTGAATAATCAAACCACTTTCGACTTTGTTCCTTTTCGGGGACGAAAAGTTTTAAGTGGGGGAGATTGTAACAACCCGTAAAATGCGAGCCAGTTTGAAATTTTTATTTTGGCAATTTTAGCGAATTCTGATTATTTAATATGAATTATTTTAAATAATATCGACGAGAAATTTATTTTGAATATAATTCGAACGTATATATTATACGCGTCGTCGTTAGAATATAAATATTTATATATAATTATAAATAGAATTGAAAATGGCGCGGTAGTTCGATAATTCGATTTCAAACTTCAATTGAATGTACCGGGTGCAAAACAATCCGGATTTTTGTGAAACCAAAAATAATGGAATCTAATAGTGAATATCTTTCCAACGAATCCGAAAAATCAAGATTTCATATCGGGAATCAAAAGATATGTCCAGTTGAAAATTCTGAATAGTCGCTATGGAATTCAGGCCCTTAAAAATGGACATTTTGCAAATGACCTCGGATTTCGACGAAACCAGTTTTGTTGGGTCCGTGATGTCAACTTATTGCTAGGTTTCAAATTTCATAATTTTTCGAATCAATATGTGAGCGTGGTAAAGGAAAACGTGTTTTGACCATTTCAGTTGATTTTAATCGACTGGGAATTGGCCATTTTTCATACGGTCTCAGAATTCGACGAAACTAGTTTTGTTAGGACCGTATCGTCAATACGAAGCTAGAAAATATTTTTTCTAAAATTTTTAGAGTTCGTATGGGGCCCCGGTAATTTGAAATGTACGTTTAAAATTCAATATAAGGATTTAAAATGTAATTTCAACGGAAACTGATTGTAACGATCAAACCAGCTTACGATACATATCCCATTGTGTTCGGAATGGGGGTAAAACGCTATGGACGACAGGCAGTGGACCTCGGTTCGAGGTCATATGTAAAAGTCAACCCTTTGGCAAAATTTAATAATTAAATAATAAAATAAAAAAATAAAAAAAATAGAATCCCCTCCTATTCTCCTTCATTGCCCCCCCCCCCCCCCCCGATCATTTAACAGAAAGATAGAAAAAAAAAAAAAAACCTAAAAATCCTAAATCGCGCCGCCTTACCTCGCACCGTCGACGATCGAGCTGAAGCCCCACCGCCCGACCAACTTCCCTCCTCCCACCAGACATCGCTACATCCAATCGAGCCCCTCCCGAAACCACCGCTGCGATGCCTCCCTGAACCTCCGAACGCCGCCTGAGCCACCGCCGACGACGCCTCATCCCCTTCGCAAGCAGTCGGTGAGCCATTTCACTTTAGATTTATTTTTATTTTTGTTTTATGATTTCTGATTTAAAAAAAAAACGATTTAAAATTAATTACTGTATTTTTCTTTTAGTTTTAAAACAGAATTTTTAAAAGATTTGAAAACAGAATTTTTAAAGAGAATATAAACTGATTTCTTTTAGTTTTAAAAACAGGATTTTTAAAAAGAAAAGAAAAACAGGATTTTTAAAAGAAAAGAAAAACAGAATTTTTAAAAGATTTGAAAACAGAATTTTTAAAAGATTTATAAAACAAAAACTGTTTTGAAAAGAAAATAAAAACTGATTTGAAAAGGAAAAGAAAACTGATTTTATTTTAAACTTTGAAATAGAAAAAGATTTAATCTTTTAGTAGAAAAAGATTTGAACTTTTAAAAAAATAAAGATCATATTTTTAAAAAAAAGAGAAAAGACAGAATTTTGTTAAGTAGAAAAAGTAAGATGTGATTCTTATATTTTTAAAATATAATTTTTACATCATAGGAATATTAAAAATATAATCTTTGTTTTTAAAATATGATCTTTATATATTGAATAACATAGTAAAAATGCGATTTTTATCTATGTAGAGAATACGGGAAACGAAAGCGACAAGAAGACGAAATAGGCGAAGAGTTCCACATAGGAAGAGTTGTGTTATTGGATAGCTACTGGTGAGGATTTCTCACTCTTCAATTTCTTTTTATAATTTTATATGTGTTGAAAGTGGAAGTGAATTGCTATATATAAATATCTATACATATATATATATACGCCCCTCGTCCACAAACCATGGACGATATTTATTGGTTGAAATTGTTGTGAAAATTGATTGATAGCGAAGTGAAAATATTATATATATGAAAAGTGAAATTTATATATATAGCGAAGTGAAAATATCGAATATATCGAAAGTGAAAATATCGAATATATTGAAAGTGAATATATCATATATATCGAAAGTGAAAATATTATATATATTGAAAGTGAAAATATTATATATAGTGAAAGTGAAAATATCGAATATATCGAAAGTGAAAATATCGAATATATTGAAAGTGAATATATCATATATATCGAAAGTGAAAATATTATATATATTGAAAGTGAAAATATTATATATAGTGAAAGTGAAAATATCGAATATATTGAAAGTGAAAATATCGAATATATTGAAAGTGAAAATATTTTATATAGTGAAAGTGAAAATATCGAATATAGTGAAAGTGAAAATATCGAATATATTGAAAGTGAAAATATCGTATATATGAAAAGTGAAAACGATATATATATGAATTGAAAACGATGTATATGAAATATTTGAATTGAAAACGATGTATATGAAATATTCGATTTTGATAGAAAATTGAAAACGAATTCGAATTGAATTGAATAGAAAATGAATTCGAATTGAATTGAATTGAAAACGAATTCGAATTGAATTGAAATAGAAAATGAATTCGAATTGAATTGAAATAGAAAACGAATTCGAATTGAATTGAATAGAAAACGAATTCGAATTGAACTGAATAGAAAACGAATTCGAATTGAACTGAATAGAAAACGAATTCGAATTGAACTGAATAGAAAACGAATTCGAATTGAACTGAATAGAAAACGAATTCGAATTGAACTGAATAGAAAACGAATTCGAATTGAACTGAATAGAAAACGAATTCGAATTGAACTGAATAGAAAACGAATTCGAATTGAATTGAATAGAAAACGAATTCGAATTGAATTGAATAGAAAACGAATTCGAATTGAATTGAATAGAAAACGAATTCGAATTGAATTGAAAACGAATTCAAATTGAATTGAAATTTGAATTGAATAGAAATGAATTTTAAAACGAATCTATAAAGAAGAATTCAATTGTGATTTGAATTGAAAAAGAAGTTGAAAATGTTTTTGAAACGAATTCAAAACTATTTATATAATTCGTTTTAAATAGAAATCGACGAAATATATATTATATATATTATATATATAATAAATGGCCTGAATAGAACGCGCCGCGCTGCGGCAGTTCGCGAATTTCGACCATTGACTTCGAACGGACATTACGGGAGATCCGACCGTCGGATTCTCCTGAAATCAGAACCGTTGGGTTCGTATCGAAAAGAGCTTTCTAAGGAATATTAGAAATTTGAAATCTAACGGTTGGATTTGGAATTACGTCCAAATCAAATTTGAAAAAGGTCGCTGTAAGTGCAGTTCGATGGCCATTGATGGAAATCGACCGTACAGGCCTTGATAAAATTATTAAAAATAGTAATAATTTGTGTAAAATCATAAGAAATGATTTGGGAAGAATTGGGATGAAAAACCCCATATTTGAAAAGATAAAAATAGATTTTTATCGAAATGAACTAGTTATTAACTAGAAAAATAATCCAATGGTTAAAAATAAATAAATTGGATTAGATTTGAATTGAAATTATCAATGGATATTTTCGATATTGGATTCCGTGATTATACAGATATCGTGATGGGAATTTGGAAGATATCGATATCGTTATTCCCGATATGATATCTGTTGGTTTCAGGATTTGATGTTAAATATAAGTCAATACTCTCTCTATTTAAAACCTTATATTTAATGTCAAATTTGATTGATTGATGGTTTGGATGGTGCTGGACCAGTTTATGAGCAGAATATGCTTTTGCATTTAGCATTGGGTTGGGTTGAAAATATCTGTGTGCTAACGCCTTGTGAAACACTTCACGATTTGACGATAAGGTGTTTAGCGATGTTGTGTTCATTTCAAATTTAACGAATGATTGTGAAATGATATTTTCCTTAAGTGAAAAGAAATGTATTCCCGATTTTGGACAGGGAATGTTTTATAAAAATGTTTTATAAAACAGAAAGGATTTCGAGGCCCAAAACCCGATGATTTCTAAAGTGATTTAGAAATGTATTATATGTTACATTGTGATTATTATGTTGTGAAATGATTTTCCCTACTTCGGGATATGAAATGATTTAGTATGTGGCTAAAGATTCGGGTAACCCTGAGACTAAAAGTATGGGTGAGAGGGCGGTGTATGCTCTCCTGAGTGGGAGGTGCATCGTCGGTGTAGCCTACTCCTATGTGGGGTAGGTGCACATATATATATATCGAGTTGCGAGGTGCGTACCCTTTGCCTTGTCGATGGGGAGCACGATATTTGGTTGCATACTTGTTTGTATGCATTGTTATGTTTTGGAATTCACATTTCCAAATGATTTGATTTGAGATCCCGAAGTGAAATCTACTTTGATATAGAAAGTTAGATATGTATTTCAAATGATTTGAAATAAGAAATCGGGAATAAAATCCAAAGGAATAATTTCTGTAAATTGAATTGGATTTGGAAAATCTAAGTGTTGTGATTAATCTAAGTGGGTAGATTGGGATATTGCATGTTGTGTGATGCATAGTAGATCCATATATCTATATTGATTGTTGCTTATACACTGGCTTTCATGGGGGTAAACCCGTTCCGCGAAAGTGGCGTGGTCCCGTGATTTGCCTTATTTTTAAACAAGTTTAACAACTGTTTTTGAGTTCTCACACCAGTCCCATGACTGACCTGTAGTTTGCTTTTCCCTTGCGAACTCGGGTGCCCCTATTTTCCGCACGGGCAGTCGAGTAGTTTTATTTTGCAGATGTATTGAGCAGGATTCTGGATTGAAGCTTTAAGCTGTGTCCAGACATTTACAGTCTTCCGCTGTGTAGTTTATATTTCCGCTGTGCATTGTATTACATTTATGTAAATTTATCTTCCGCTGTGTATTATTTTCGATATACTCTGATATTCTGTACTCTGATGTAACATTATTATGATGTTTATTGAAGTCTTCTGTTATTTGTTCTGATGTGTTGTATACCCAAAGTTAGCGTATGCGGGATTCGAATGGTCTTGGTCGGTTTAGCGATCGATTAGGTCCGGGCGAAATCCGTGTCGTTACATCGGCTAGCCAATAGGCTCACAAAATCATCATCACCCAAACAAAACAGGAAATTATGTAGTAAACATGTACCTATTTGTCGGGCAAACAAATTTTATTCTCTGCTCTAGCCTCCTTGCTATGACCTGTTCAACGATATATATGTATATGCTAGCAAACGCAACCAAATTTCAATACAATTCATTATTCGATCACATTAGGCATAATGGCACTAAATTATCAAACAAACAAACAAACTACACAAACATCAATCAATTAGTGAATTAGAGCTTCAAATTCATAATTTTGATACATATACAAAAATCAGATTTTTGATGCCAAATCACAACAATAAGCCCTATCTAATTTTGGTTCTCACACCAATCAATAGGAAATATATACATATCACATCTTCAAAACACGAACATAGATTCTGATGATGATCGATCAATCATCGGAACCATCTCCGGGTGTCTAGAATGTGATTCTATATCTATCCAGTATATTAAAATTTCAAATACACGTTTGCAAGGCGTATATGCAAAATCTTTATATACTGGACTGTCCAACTCAATATAAATAGATAATCAAATACGAATAATTGATTTAAATTATCAAAACAAAAATTTGTTTTCACTTTAAAAATTTACTCTTCACACTCGTTCTAGGATACTACTGATCCCATCTCTAACGAGTCATTCCCATTGGATTTTACTAATCCAATATCTGATGAATTCTTTCGTATGGTTCTAATGTGTCTTGTTCTCTGAGCTTTGTAAACCAAAGCTCTGATACCAACTGTAAAGACCCGCAACCTCCCCGTAAAGGAAAGCGTCGGATAATCCGAGAACAAACCACAACAGAACGCATACAGAAGAACATCTCATCGTATATTACAACAATGCATCAGATTACAAGAATATACAGAGTATAAATGAATATTACACAGAAATATCAGAGATTTAAATTACATTTAAATACATAGCAGCGG
The DNA here is from genome assembly GCA_030737875.1 of Allium sativum. NCBI lineage: Eukaryota > Viridiplantae > Streptophyta > Magnoliopsida > Asparagales > Amaryllidaceae > Allium > Allium sativum. The sequence goes on along the minus strand of CM060909.1, from coordinate 572,529,456 downwards.
AAAATAATACAATACACAACTAGAAGAGATATACGGATACAAAGCTTTCCGGATATCGTTCCAGCTGTAAACCAGGATCCTGTGAATATAAATCTGCAAAACCAAAACTACTAGCTGCCCGTGTCAAAATAAGGGCACCCAGAGTTTAGGTTAAAACAATAAACTCCAGGTCAGTCATGTGACTGGTGTGAGAACTAAAACAGTTATTAATCTTTATTTTTAAAGTTCGGTAAATCAAGGGACCACGCCGTATAACACGGAACGGGTTTCCTCCCAAGAACCAGTGCATAAAACAAACAGCGCAATGCTAAATAAAGAAAAATGAAGCTGTTATAAGACCCAGGTCCTATCACACAATGCAACGCAAGCCGGGGGATAGGGTTTTTCCTTATAACAGCAAAAGAATGCTTGATACGTTAAAAACAAATCATTTGATACTACTATAAGTGCATAGTGTATAAAACAACTTCAAATCATAAGTATCAATCATAGGCGGCATGGGTACCATATATCATGTCGCCATACTAGTTTTACAATTAAAACCGCAAAGTCACGTATTTGGAAATTGGATTTCCGTCTATGAACCGAGGCAAAAGATAGTCCTCAACCGATTCGAGACAATCTAGCCTACCATGTCTCAGGATCAGAGCTCGAGTGACCCTAGGAGCGACAGGGCCGGTCCACCGATGTGGATTAAAATGCCTGAACACTACGTTTCCCCGCCCTTTAGGGCGCAAGTCTGGTCCGTCAGCCGACCAGAAGCATCGGCCGAAACCGATATAACCGAGGCGCCTCGCAACAGCAACAACCACATAAGTCAAACTCGTCAGGGCGTGTAAAACCACTGACGCCACTTCTAGCTAGAAAGAAACGCAAGTCCTCCCTGAGGTCCGTCCCCCGTTTTTGGTTCATACCGGGTGTGAAACACGCGAGGTATACGTTACACAAAGCTACGCCACAAAGGCCGTGCTTTGATCATCACCACAAGACTTTGCTTTTCAACAGAAGCCTCGATCATTTGCATCTTAGCATGCCACACAGGCAAACCATCCTATGCAACCGATATCAGTCACACAGAATGAAATCCGATGTCAGACACACAGTCCATTTACAAGTCCGTTCTGGGGCTGAACGAAACCGGAGGCACCTAGTACCCCGCATATCCATCGATCTCCAAGTACGTCTGGACGATCACCAACTGTTTCCATCTTCTTGGGTGTACATCCCAATCAAGATCACCAGTTATCACCCAAACGACGTGAAGACCTCCGGTCTTCGACCATCGTCTTCATCTTCGACTTATCGTCGTATCAGTTTTTCAGAATGGGATGAACCCGGTCTTTCCGAATAACTCGCGTATATTTTAAATAAGTGTTACACAAACACAACATACGCCTCATTCCAATTCATTAGTCACTAACCGTAAATTAATCAAGAGAATAATTCCCCAAATATTAATCCCGAAGGCCGAAACCAACATCAGATCAATATCCAGAAAACCATTCTGCTTGGCTAACCGACAGTTAGTTTCTAAATTTCACGTTCAAATCTAATTAAAGATTTATCTATCGCCTGGAGCAAAACTGGTGATACTCCATTCTCGATCTTTTCAATCTAATTAAAGATTCATTAAAACTCCACTTAGTTTTAATCATTATCTGGGTTAAAGAATCAGTGTCATTTAAAACACGATTCACGATAAACCCAAAATCACATTCCATTAATTATCGGGTTAAAGAACAAGTGTTATTTAAAACACTGTTCACGATAAACCCAAAAATCAATACCAATTCAATTCCAATTAAATATCATTTAATTGGTACACTTCATTAAATCTAAATAAAAAGATTTAATCTTTTCTCAACTGGGTTCAAGAACAGTGTTAGTGAAGACACCATTCACGACAAACCCAAATCACATTCCATTAATTATCGGGTTAAAGAACAAGTGTTATTTAAAACACTGTTCACGATAAACCCAAAAATCAATACCAATTCAATTCCAATTAAATATCATTTAATTGGTACACTTCATTAAATCTAAATAAAAAGATTTAATCTTTTCTCAACTGGGTTCAAGAACAGTGTTAGTGAAGACACCATTCACGACAAACCCAAATCACATTCGATATTCAATACAAGGCTCTGAATAGAAAATATATCGGCTTATATTCAATATCGAATTCTACGACTAACAAATGTCGTATTGGAAATAATGATACAAATATATATCTTTCAAATTTCCATAACAACACCTGTAATATCACGAATTCCAACATCAAAATATTCCGAAGACAATTTCGATTCAAATCCACTCCAATGCAATCATTGGAAATTTTGGTTATTTTCAAAACCATTTCAAATTCAATTTATTTATTTAAAAATAAATAGAATTATAATTCTAGTTCAAAACTAGTTCATTTCGATAAAAATCTATTTTTATCTTTTCAAATATGGAGTTTTTCATCCCAAACTTTCACAAATCATTTCTTATGATTTTACACAAATTATTACTATTTTTAATAATTTTATCAAGGCCCGTACAGTCGATTTCCATTAACGGCCATCGAACTGCACTTACAGCGACCTTTTTCGAATTTGATTTGGACGTATCTCCAAATCCAACCGTTAGATTTCAAATTTCTAACATTCATTAGAAAGCTCTTTTCGATACGAACCCAACGGTTCCGGTTTTAGGAGAATCCGATGGTCGGATCTCCCGCAATGTCCGTTTGAAATAAATGGTCGAAATTCACGAACTGCCGCGGCGCGGCGCGTTCTATTCAGGCCATTATATTATATATATAATATATATAATATATTCCGTCGATTTCCATTTAAAACGAATTATATAAATAGTTTTAAAAATTCGTTTCAAAAGCAATTTCAACTTCCTTTTCAATTCAAATCAAAATTGAATTCTTCTCTATAAATTCGTTCCTATTCAATTCAAATTTCAATTCAATTTGAATTCATTTCACTTCGAAATCGTTTTCAATTCAATTCATTTCGAAATCGTTTTCAATTCAATTCATTTCGAAATCGTTTTCAATTCAATTCGAATTCGTTTTCAATTCATTTCAAATTCGTTTTCAATTCATTTCATTTCGAAATCGTTTTCAATTCAATTCATTTCGAAATCGTTTTCAATTCAATTCGAATTCGTTTTCAATTCAATTCAAAATATTCGATTTCGAAATCACTTTTCAATATTCATTTTTAAGATGAATAAAATCGATATAATTATCGTTCACGTCAAAATGGCGTCAATCTAATCAACACGGCTTCATAAATTTCTATTTTTCAAATATTCTATTTCAAATATTTCTTTTTCAAAATAGTTGTTATTATCAAAATATTTCGTTCAACACATGACCAATCTCAATGAATGAGTACTGTCAACACATGAACTTTTATTTTATAATATTCTTTATTTTTCAAATTGGAATGAGGCCCAATCAATTACCATATAAAGTTAATTATATGGATTTTCATACAACACATGTATATAATTACATTGAAAAATAATCAACCATCAACCAAAGTGCACTACACTGTATAAGCATCAAATATAGATATTCAACGCTTATAACAGCCTGTCAATCAATCGATCGACACATTTAATCAATCAGGATGAGTGAACTTCAAGTTTCATCCCAACACCCGTGTGGGGTTTCAAACAATCAAACAAATATTTTATTTGTGCAGTTGGGCGATGTGTAAAATTTATCGTCCCAATCAATGTCCTTCAAATAGGTGTACATAAACAAACCGTCTGGTTTGTAAATGAATATTCTATTTTATTCACTTCACGTTAAAAATTATATTTTCAACGTTAAAACATTTTATTTCAACCTATGAATTTCTATTCAATTCATTTACACAATAAAATGATATTTTTATTTTTCTAACATATTTTAGAAAATTTCGGCGGCATAACGGCACGATACTAGAAACGGGACAAGGCCTAGCCTTATCCCCGGTCTAGTGAAGGCCCACGCCATTCACACATCAATCAAATCACTTTCGTTATGCAAACCACAAAATTTGGAGTAAGAGTCTAACCTAGTCTTACTCCTTCGCCTTATAACGGCGCACGTCTAATCCTAACCAATTTATCAATTCGATTTTTCACACCACAAACCACATTCAAACCAATATCGCAATCAATCACCAAACAGTCAAACAAACAAGTCCATGGTCTGTGGACGATTGTGTCGGGTGCTACTAAGCACCGTCTGCATCCTAGTATATATATATATAACTAGAAAAATAAATTGAAAGGTGAGAAGTTCTCACATATTGCTATCCTAGCTCCACGGCTCTTCTTTGATAGAAATCTTCATTGTTTTCGCATCTTCGTCAGCTTCGTCGTCCGTAGCCACTACATATATAAAAATCGAATTTTTACTTCGCTATTCAATATAAAAAAAAAAAATCCATCTTTCTATCGAAGTTCAATATATAAAAATTCTATTTTAGTTCAAAGTTCAATATATAAAAATCGAATTTTTAGTTCAAAGTTCAATATATAAAAAATCCTATTTTCCTTTCGAAGTTCAGAATATAAAAATTCTATTTTCTTTTCGAAGTTCAGAATATAAAAATTCTATTTTCTTTTCGAAGTTCAAAACATAAAAATCCTATTTTCTTTTCGAAGTTCAAAACATAAAAATCCTATTTTCTTTTCGAAGTTCAAAACATAAAAATCCTATTTTCTTTTCGAAGTTCAAAACATAAAAATCCTATTTTCTTTTCGAAGTTCAAAACATAAAAATCCTATTTTCTTTTCGAAGTTCAACACATAAAAATCCTATTTTCTTTTCGAAGTTCAAAGCATAAAAATCCTATTTTCTTTTCGCATAAAATCAGTTTTTCTTTTAACATAAAATCAGTTTTAACCTTAACCTAAAATCAGTTTTTCTTTTAACATAAGATCAGTTTTAACCTTAACCTAAAATCAGTTTTTCTTTTTTTTTTAAAAAAAAAAATCAATTCAGTTTTTATTTTAAAAAAAAATATATATAAAAAAAAATTCAGTTTTCTTTTCAAAGCATATATATAAAAAAAAAATTCAGTTTTCTTTCTTTTTCTTTTCATAACAAAATACAATTTTTTTTTTATATAAAACAAAATCATAGAGAAAAAAAAAAAACTCACCTTTTCAAATTCAGAAGGGGGCGGGGGTTTCTCATCGGTCGCGGGTTCGTGAGGGAGGAGGGGTAGGCGGAGGGGTAGGCGACTCATCGGGGGGAAGGGGTTGTCGATCTGACGAGGAGGGGGAAGGGAGTTGCGACGCGACCGGAGGGAGGGGTTTTCGTCGAGGTGGAGGGCGACAGGGGGGAAGGAGGCTAAGGCGGCGGCGCCTGGATCCGGTTGCGCAACTGGATGAAGTGTTTTTTTTTTTTCTTTTTTCTTTTTTCTTTTTTCGATTATCTGAAAGATGAAATCGGGGGAGGGGGGGGGCCTGGTTAAGGGAGAAGGGGTTTTTTTTTATTTAATTATTTAATTTGGCCAAAAAGTTGACTTTCACATACGACCTCGAAACGAGGCCCACCGCCTGTCGTTCATAGCGTTTTACCCCCATTCCGAACACAATGGGATATGTATCGCAAGCTGATTTGATCGTTTGAATCAGTTTCGGTTAAATTTACATTTAAATCACTATATTGAATTTTAAACGTACATTTCACATTACCGGGGTCACATACTAACTCTATAAATTCCATAAAAATATTTTCTAGCTTCGTATTGACGATACGGTCCTAACAAAACTAGTTTCGTCGAATTCTGAGACCGTTGGAAAAATGACCAATTTCCAGTCGATTAAAATCAACTGAAACTGGTCAAACGCGTTTTCCTTTGCCACGCTCACATATCGATTCGAAAAATTATGAAATTTGGAATCTAGCAATAACTTAACACTGCGGATCCAACAAAAGTGGTTTCGTCGAAATCCGAGGTCGTTTGCAAAATTGCTATTTTTAAGGGCTTTATATTATATTAAAATATATATAAATTCCACAGCGACTATTCAGAATTTTCAACTGGACATATCTCATCATTTATAAAGTGAAATCTCAGTTTCTCAACTTCGTTGGAAAGATATTCACTATTAGATTCCATTATTTTTGGTTTCACTAAAATCCGGATTGTTTTGCATCCGGTACATTCAATTTAAGTTTGAAATCGAATTATCGAACTACCGCGCCATTTTCAATTCCTTTTATAATTATATATAATTATTATATATTCTAACGACGACGTATAATATATACGTTCGAATTCTATTCAAAATAAATTTATCGTCGATATTATTTAAAATAATTCATTTTAAATAATCAAAATTCGATAAAATTGCCAAAATAAAAATTTTAAACTGGCCCAGATTTTCCGGGTTGTTACACTGGAGCAGGGGAAGAGCGGTGGAAGGGGGGAAGGAGAGAGAGGGGAGGAAATTAAATGGGGGGGGGGGTGGTGCACTGCGAGCGGCGGAGGAGGAATGGGGTTGGACGTCGGCGGCGACGGGTTGAACGAGAGAAGCAGGTTTTTTTTTATCGACTGAACCGGGGAAGAGAAAAGGTAAGGGGGGTTTATAAAATTTATATTATTTAATTTATTTATTTTTAATTGCCAAAAAGTTGACTTTCACAAACGACCTCTAAACGAGGTCCACCGCCTGTCGCCCATAGCGTTTCACCCCCATTCCGAACACAATGGGATATGTACCGCAAGCTGAATCGACCGTTTCGATCAGTTTCCGTTGCATTTACATTTAAATCATTATATTGAATTTTAAACGTGCATTTCAATTTACCGGGGTCACATACTAACTAGAAAAATTCCTAAAAAATATTTTCTAGCTTCGTATTGACGATACGGTCCTAACAAAACTAGTTTCGTCGAATTCCGAGACCGTTAGAAAAATGGCCAATTTCCAGTTGATTAAAATCAACTAAAACTGGTCAAACGCGTTTTCCTTTGCCACGCTCACATATTGATTCGAAAAATTATGAAATTTGGAATCTAGCAATAACTTGACACTGCAGATCCAACAAAACTGGTTTCGTCGAAATTCGAGGTCGTTTGCAAAATGGCTATTTTTAAGGGCCTGAATTCCATAGCGACTATTCAGAATTTTCAACTAGACATATCTTATCATTTCTAAGATGAAATCTCAGTTTGTTAACTTCGTTACAAAGATATAGTTATACAGATTCAAATATTTCTTGTTTCGTTCAATTCTGACTTATATTGAATTCTGTATATTCATTTGAAATTAGAAATCGAATTTTCGAACTACCACGCCATTTTCAATTCCTTTTATAATTATATATAATTATTATATATTCTAACGACGACGTATATAATATATACATCGATTTATATTCGAAATAAATTTCTCGACAATATTATTTAAAATAATTCATTTTAAATATCAAATTTCGCTAAAATTGCCAAAATAAAAATTTCAAACTGGCTCGCATTTTCCGGGTTGTTACAATCGTGAACTATGTTTAAATGACATTAGTTCTTTAACCCAGTTAAAGTTCAGATTAATTCCTTAAATTTAAATAATCATTGAATAATGATTTTTGGTATTTAAAACCAAATTGAAGTTTTGATAAATCCTTAAAGAAAAGATTTAAGAGTAATTTAAAGAATTTATCTTTGATAAGATAATGTGAATATTTTATTTAAAAGAATATTCTAGATTGGAGTGTGGCATTGGATGTGTTTTATAGTACATGATTTTTAATTATAAAAAAAATACGTGAGTTATTCGGGAAGACTGGGTTTAACCCATTCCGAATAATTACTATGATGATGAAGAGTCGAAGATGAAGGCGGTGGTTGAAGACCGACGATCTTCACATCGAATGGATGTGTTGCTACAGAGACCCTGATAGGAGTAACTACCTTGAAGGGGCTTCAATGGTGGCCGTCCGGACTATTGTTGATTGTTCGGATTTGGTTTTCGCTCAGACCCAGAGCATAAGCTAGTAAATGGATGCGTGTCTGACATTAGATTTCATTCCATGTGAACTAAATTGATTTTTATTAATGTATGTCTGATTGGTGGTGGAGAATTTATTCTCTGCTTAACACCTTGGTATATATTAATAGTGATTGATCGCATGGCGTGAATTGTCAATGTGGCACGCCAAGATGCAAATGATCAAGGCTTTTGTTGAAAAGCAGGGCCTTGTGGGATGATCAAAGTATAGCCTATTACGGCATAGCTTTGTGTATATCGTGACTTCGCGAGCCTCACACCCCGGTATGAGTCAAAAACGGGATATGGACCGTAGGGAGTGCACAAGTTTCTTTCTAGCTAGGGGTAGTGTCAGTGCTTAAACTGGCTGGCATTTTACTTATGTGGATGATGGATTTTGAGGCGCCTCGGATTTTTATAGGCCGTTAGTGGTCATACTATAGGTTCAAAGGAACCGGGAAACGTGTGTTCCGGCATAACCAATCCACTGCCGATAGGCGGGGACCGGCCCTATCGCTCCAAGGGTTCACTGCGGGGGATCCTGAGGCATTAGCTAGAGTGTCTCGAATCGAAGAGTAGCTTGCCCCTAGCCTCGAATCATGATGGAAATCTAATTTCCAATACGACCTTGCGGTTTTGATTGTAGAACTAGTATGGAGACATAGTAGGATGGGGTACTATGCCGTCTATGATTGATACATTATGATTGAAATGTTTTTGAAATATATATATACCCATATATATACACACTAATACTAAATCCATTTTATCATATCAAGCATATTTGACCATTATAAGGTAAAACCATATCCTCCGGTTTGTGTTGCATTGTGTGATGGGACTTGGGTCTTATAATGGTTTCATTTTTCTAAAAAGCATGGCGTTATTTAACGACTTACCTTATTTTATGCACTCGCAATCCAATGGAGTAAACCCGTTCCGCGTTAGCAGCGTGGTCATGTGATTAGCCTTTTTATTAGATAAGTCTAGTTAAGATTTCTCATACCAGTCCCATGACTGACCTGTAGTTTGTTTCACTGGCAAACTCGGGTGCCCATATTTTCCATACGGGCAGTCGAGTAGCTTTTTGCAGATATATTTACAGGATCCTGGTTTACAGCTGAAGAGGTGTTCGGAAAGCTCTGTATCCGTGTATTCCTTTCAGTTGTATATTTGTATTATGTTCCGCTACTATTTAAATGTAATTTAAAACTCTGATATTATTGTATTTCTATTATGTAATAAGTATTCATACTCTGTTACATTCTTGTACTCTGATGTAATTGTGTAATCAACAATAAATTGTTCTTCAGTTTGTGTTCAAATGTGTGTTGTTCTCAAAGCAATCCAGCCTTTCCTTTACTGGGAAGTTTGGGTCGTCTCACACAGGTAGTTGATCAACTTGAAAACCCAGAATTGTTGAAAATTCAATGCTATTCTTTGCATGAGCGCTAAAGAAAATTTTACTCTTAAGAATGCTAACTTTTAATCCACTGTATTTTCCTAATTTGTCAATGATTTCCTTTAGAGTACTTGCACAAATAGGTAATCATTTCCCAAAAATAGCTAAGTCATTAGCATACAATAAATGTGGTACCACGGGTTCAAAGTTATAAATAGGAACAAATTATGTAAACCAATGCCTCATTCATACAAAATGTAAAATACTCTAAGGCTATTGTAAAGAGATAAGGGGATAATGGGTCTCCTTGTCTTAATCCCCTATTCGAAAATATAAACCCATTTGGAACTCCTCTAATCAGAACAGAGAAAGTGTAACGACCCAGATGTATCAATTAATTTTAAATATTTAAAATTGTTTAAATATTGAATTAACAATATAAATGGATATTTATATTGAGTTATCAATTGAATAATCGAAATATGATTTATTTCGAATATATATAATTATCGAAATAAGAAATTGGATTTATTTGAATTCAAAATCAGAACCGAATTTAAAACAGTTCAGATAATCAATACAAAATTCTGTTTGAATTAGAATAATAACATTTAAATGCCACTCCTTAATCCATGTCGCCCTGTTATTTCGATTATAAGGCAACAAGATTCTCAAATCCTTCCCTTTCATTTCTTGTGCCAGTTCATACAAAAATCTGAACCATTCCTCTAAAATCAAAATCCTCCAATAAAACAAAATCAACCGAAAGCTTCAGCAAACTAGAAAATGGGGAATCGAGTTTGAGTCCTTTGAGCCCTCCAAATTTATTTCGATGTCATAAAAGTCGCGATTTTAGGGTTACCATTACCTTCGATTTAGGGCAACGTGAGTTGGGTTCGTGCTCGCAAGAAATAGGAGGATTTAAGGGATCGATTTATATTGGTGGTATGGGGTTCGAATTGGAACCCATGAAGCTCGCGATGCCATCTAGAGCTCGCGATGAAATCTGAAGTGCGACGACAGTGATGTCTTTGATCTGGGAACTCGTGATGCTCGTGTTAACATCCAGGAAGAAAAGGAGAACTCGCGATTTGTCTTCGATCTGTTGTTGTAAATTGAGATGGAAGTAAAGTTCGTGGGATTCTGGAGCAGTCGAACTAGGAACGGAATCGCAGCTGTGTTGGGGTGTTTATGTTGAATGGTGATGCTAGAAAGGAGCAGGATTGGTTCTAGGGTAAGTGGCGCATGTAGAAAGAAGGTGAAATTGGTTTCTTAGGATTGTGTTCTTGCGTTGTGATGATGATGAGAATCTGGGAATATTGAATGTTGAGCAAATGGTGAAGTGGGGTTAGTAAGTTGTTCTTTGTTGTTTGGGATGAGCATGATTTTCTGGAGCAGGGGAAGGTGCTGTTCAATTCTTGTATGATAGTGGTGATAAGGACTTTTCTAAGTAGGGCAGTACAACGATAGTGGAGGCTGACTCGGGTATAAGGGCAAATGGAAGTCGACAATGAAGAAACTTGGATGGAGTTAAGGCAATATACAGATGAATTGTTCTGGTGGTGTAAAGCCAATAAGGTAAATTTACTTAATAAATTCAGTTAGTAGAGTGTTAATAATTTTAAATCAACTTAAAATCTTATATAAGTTGGTAATTTTATAATGTGTTTAATATATATATATATAAGTATATATAGGAAATTTATTTATTTGTTCAAATAGTTAATTCAAATAAATAAATGATAATCAGTAAATTTAAAATCAAACTATCGTAGGTACGAATTCATTCGAGGAGCTTCGTAGCCAATGATTTGGAATTTAACAGGATATTCAGCGTATAAAATTTAAGGTGAGTAAATCTCACTCAAATTTACTATTTAGATTTATTTTTAATCATTAAAAATAATTGTTGGTTGCTTGGATGCGTTTAAATATTTTTGTGGATATTATATATTAGTTATTTAGGTTTGTTGTGGTTATTATATATATATATATATATATAGGTGATTGGTTGGATTCCCGCAGTACCATTAGCGGATGCCTGCAGTACCATTAGCAGATGACCCTATATGCCCCATGCTATGATAGTGGATGACCTTCTATACCATGACATCCTGCCGCGAAGCAGGATGGGTATTATTTCTGTTGGCTAACGTCTGTGGATGCACGAAAAAAGGTTGGAGGGATCCAACTAGATTCCTCAAAAATATTATTATTTGTTTGTTCCACATATATTATCATTTATGATGTGTTGATTGATAATTGATTGGTTTGATTGTTTAAATATCAATGGGGCCAAAATATTGATATATAAAAATATCGTGAAAAGGATATTTGAGATTTAAAAAGGGGAAATCTATTTTTCAAAAATAGAATTTGAATTTCGAGTGGACTATAAAGATATTAACTTGTTTTTAATAAATAAAACAAGTATTTAATTTATAAATTATATTTATAAATTAAATAACACATGAAATTTAAGTAAATTTATAAACGGTGTTTATAAATGAAATGGAATGATTTTCGTTGGATAACAGGGAATTGATTTGAACTGAATTTATAAACGGGGTTTATAGCTGTAGTGGGAAAAATTATCATTTGAATATTTAAATTCAAATGTGAATTTAAAAATAGATATGGGGAAATCGTTTTAAAGAAATAAACGATGGAATTTATTCTGATGTTCAGAATATAAATTAAACTATAATAAATCTGTAAGGATTTATGATTTGAATTCGATTAATTTGAACTTATTTAAATAGAAGTTAAATTGAATATGAAAATAAATTGGGTGTTATATATATAAGTTATCATAAAAAGAAATTTCCAAAATAAGATTTTGATTGTAAATAGATTTCTAAATAGAACTTGTTTAAAAATATAAGATGAGGAAATTTATAAATGATGTTTATAAATATGATGAATTAATTATCAAGAGATAATTTGAAATATTAAATTCAAATATGAATTTAAAAGTATAAATTGAAATCATTTCGAAAGTAGGAAATGATAGTTTTAATTCCGAAATTCGGAATATAAAAGGGGTTGGGTTTCAAATAGGTATTTGAAAGGAAAGCTTGTTTTAATGTTTAAACAAGAAAGTTAATTTATAAACAATGTTTATAAAAATAGGGAAATAAATTAACATTGGATAATTTAGAAGTTTAAATTCAAGAAAGAATTTAAAAAGTGAAATTGGAAAATGTGTTGAAAATAGAATAATTGATTATATTCCGGGATTTAGAATATAAACTGAATTGAGAAAATCTAAAGGAGTTATAATTGGAATTCGATTATACCGAATTTTATAATTTATTTATAAAAGGAATTGGGATTTAAAATAACAAATCGTGTATAAATAAATGTATAACCGAGTAAGGAAAAATCAGCAATTATAGATAACCAGAATATTGGGTTGAATAGGAAAAATCGTTTGACATATATTAAAAATATATTAGAATGGAGTTGAATTTATTTTAAATGAAGTTTAAAAGTTTTTATATATAAATATAACTAAAACGAACTGGCCACAGCGCGACAGTTCGTAAATTGGCATTTCGAACTTCAATTGAGTATATGGAACTCAATTTAAGTCGGAATTCTTTGGAACAAGAATCGTCAAGACCGGTTGAATAATAGTTTTATAACAGAAGAGAAAATTGTGGATTTCGTCTGATAGATTTTGAGTCATGTCAAAATCAAATTTTCAGAAAAGCAGCGCTAAAATCGTTTAAAAACCATAATGGTTTATATAAATAAATATAAGGATTTTAAGTAAATAAAATCTGAATTTCCATTAGAAAATTCCGGATTTGAGTTGTCAAATAAATACGAACCCAAGTTGTGTTAATAAAATGATTTTTGAAACAAAAATCAGATTTTAAATTATTGAATAGAATTAACTAGTTAGAAGAAAAATTAGTTAATGAACCTTTGGGTTGAATTGGACAATGGATTAGTGAATGGGGTTCGTAATTCATATTCAAAATCGAATATGGAAATTGAATTGAAAATGGAATTCAAATGGATTTATAAGCAAGTAAATATTTGTATTTGAACTGACATGTTCAAACAGAAGGTGGAATAGGCAAAAGAGCTAATTAGAGAATTAATTAGCAAATTGAGTTAAAATGGCCAGATTGAGTTGGAACAAAATGTAAATGGACGTATATGGGTTAGACAGGTATGGAATGAAGTATATGAAGATTATAATTTGTATGCCCAACAAAAAGGTACACGTTTAAATTCCATATGAGATTTTATACGCCGAATCGGCAAGCCGCTTCGCTTTTTAATTTTCTTTTTGAATGGGAAGGGCCCAGCGAGGCGTTTTGGAGTTGTACCGAGTGACCCGTACAAAAGAGGTTATGGCGAATTTTTCCGAAAATTTAAGGACTTAGAATATTTTTAAGAAAATTTGATAGTTAGAAATCAATGTATCGATATATATAGAATTCGATAAGGAAACGAACTTAAAAATAGAATATTATAAACAAAAAAAGAAAATCTATAATTAGATCTAGTAAAAATAGAAAAGAGAAGCGTATATGTGTTTTAAAAATGAATAACTGGTTTTATGATGTTGACTATTCGAGGTAAGTGGTCTTGTTTATTTAGAAGTTAAGCATGTTTTCAGTCAAGGTCTGAGAGGTAGTTATACCCCAACTTGATTGATTTCATTTTTAATCGATAAATAGCAAGATCCTGTCTCGAAGAGAAATGTTTGAATAAGAGTTAGTTGAATGCAGTATTTTCGGTTGTTTATAACGATGTTTTACACAACAGTCGTTTTAACCCAAGTAAGTGGAATTTTGGAAATATATCATAAATATTTCCTAAGTACAAAAATAACCGAGTTCGGGAAAGAGATAAGTAATTGGAAATTTTTTCCAATTACAAATAGAATATATTTTCAAAGTATAGAAAATAAAAAGAGTCGATATAAGGAAATGTTTTCCAAATGGCGTAAGAGGCCAAAATGATTATTGATAATATTGGGTTAACAGATATTGATCAGAAAATGGAAAATTAATTTAATTAATGAAATATTAATTAAGGGGCCCAGTGGGTGTTTGATGTTATAGATGAATGTGTGTTTGTTTTTCTTCGATAGTTAAATAATCGACTATCGAAGTGTTTGCCTATATCGTTGTCAATATGGAGAGACCGGTTGGGTTATTATCTGAGAACCACTCTGTATTGGCAGTAACCTTGCGAATCAGATTATATGAAAATAATCAGAGACGGAGTAGAGTGCAAGGGCTTTTTCTACTAATGGAAATTGTTCCTTCGGTTTCGTTCAGTCCCAGAACGAAGAGTATGGATGAATGTATGACGGAGTATTTCCAACGATCGCATATGTTGGTCTTTATAAATATATATGGTGGCAGAGAATTTATTCTCTTTGCGTAATGAAGAGAATATATTTGTACAAATAAATTAGTGATTAACGGATCTGACAATGTGGCATTCAAGGTTATTATGCTATCAATGAATGATCAGTAATTATAGCCTCAGGCCTCAACAACTGCGAAATGATAAAAATCAGGCAGGCAGCATGGCTATGTGGGTAGCTTCCATTAGGGTGTACTATCACCTATCTAGAGATTCATTTAATTCATAATTCTATTCGATGTTGTCCCATTCGAAAAACGGTTGCTAATCCCAACCGTTGGTGATATACATTCGATGCACTTAAGCGAAATGAGTGGTCGGTCATGTGTGGTCAGGTTACAAGATGTTCTTGTTGAACCCAGTGTATTCTCCTCTAGAGATATACTATCGGAAGGTGGTTCCATACCTTGTCATCGTTGGAAATTCATTACCCAATAAGTGCTCGTGGTTTTGATTGTATATTATGTATATGTGGAGCGTGAGATGGAAGCATTCCACTAGATTTCTATTTATTTGATTTAGACATTATTATAATATCAAAAGAGTTTTGATATAAAGATTATCATCTCTTTCAAAAAGGATTTGAAAGTTAAGTCAAGTGTTTGGATTCTCATACGGGAAAAACCCGTTTTGTGTTATACGACGTGGTCTTATGAGATATCAGTTAGTTTCTCAAACTGTTTTAAATTGTTTACTCATACCAGTCCCATGATTGACACAAAGTTTATTTTGTTTTGTTTTACCTAAACTCTTTAATGCCTAAATTTGTATGGGCAGTCAAGTAGTTCAGGATTTTACAGATCTATCTAAAGGAGCTTGGAGTAGGAGGCTTCAGTGTTAGATTTATAGTATTTTATTTCCGCTGTGTTGTAAGTGTTGTACTCTGATAATTGTATGTTATACAGTTAAGATTTTGTATTTCAAAAGTTATGATATATTATATTTTGTTCTACTGCGATGTGAGATTATGTGTTGTTATTTATGTTCTTCTTCTACCTTTTCTTCTAAAAAAATGATTTGTATTTTCGTGATATATGGGTTGGAAGCGTGATGTATATAGTCAACTCATATAGTACGGATTTGCGGGACATTACAGTTGGCATCAGAGCTTAGGCTAAGCAGATACGTAGGCTTGTTGGAGTTGTGCTCATTATGATAGGGCAGTAGTACCCTAGAATGAGTTGAGTGTGTATATATATATATATATACGAGAGAGCGTATTTGTTAATTGATATAAAAAATTGTTTTATATTGTGTTGACTTTTCTGGTGAGTAGTTTATGAATTCTGATCGAATCATGGGACGCCAGGACGTCGATAAGTATTTGTAAATACTTGAACAAAATATTAGTCATGATATTGTTTTAAAGTGGGTAAATGAAATAATTTTACCCCAGATTTATATTTTTGCTATAAATAGAATAATTTTCTAAAATTATTATAATATATGGATGAGTTAGTTGTTATTATTATAATCAAATTTGATTATAAAAATTGGAATGGTTATATATAACCAAAGTAGAATTTGTATATGGATTAAATATACAAATGAGATGAATTAAAATTGAATTCAAACCAGAATTTGAGATTTAAATCTTAGGAAGTTTAAAATATTTTCCGAAGTATATTAGAACAATATAGCTTTGTGTTTGAAGGATTCCGAATAAAAATCATCTTGAGATGGATTTTGAAAGTGATAAGGCACTGAACTCACCTAAGTGGATGGAAAATAATTCTGATGATGACTGCAGCATCGTCGGTGTCCATTTTCAGGTTTCTAAGTGATGGATTGCTGCCTTAGAAAAAAAAATTGATGGAAATTTGTTTGAAAGAAAACAAGTACGTTTGAATATTCAGATGTTTTGAATTTTTGATGGAAATAAATATAGGTATATGTTTATATGATTTCAAAGGGGATTTGAAATAATAACCCGGGTATTTGAATTCTGGAATTTAAATTTAACTTAAGAAAGTTAAATAAATCAAAGTAAATAAATTGATCAGAATCAATTTGAGTGGAATATGAATTGATTGTAAATCATTCAGATTAATTAAATGTGAGCATATATGGTGTGCAATGCAAATGGAAACCAAAAGTTTTGGTAGAACTAAATTTATTGAAATATAAAGTGTAGAGTTTCAACATAACTGAATTTTGAAAGAATCTAACGACCCAGATGTATCAATTAATTTTAAATATTTAAATCTTTTTAAATATTGAATTAACAATATAAATGGATATTTATATTGAGTTATCAATTGAATAATCGAAATATGATTTATTTCGAATATATATAATTATCGAAATACGAAATTGAATTTATTTGAATTCAAAATCAGAACTGAATTTAAAACAGTTTAGATAATCAATACAAAATTCGTTTGAATTAGAATAATAACATTTATTTATTTTCAAAGAATTAATTGTTTTTAATTTATATTATATCGATTTAAATTAATACATCTCCAGATGATCGAACTGGACTTCGAAACCTTTTCCAGTGTGTTCAGAATAGTATTATAATGCTAGAAACGCCAGTTGTTGCGCCAGAATAGGTGTTCGGAAACACTGGATAATTTAAATCGTGTTAGTTCAACTCAAAGTAAAATGAATAAATAAATAAATAAATAAAATCGTTAGCTTCTTGGACACACTACCTCACTTAGCTTCTAAAATACGACTCACACATATTACTTCACCCTGAAGTATTCTTCATTATATAAATGAACTAATTCCTCCTGTTCTCTTCTTGGTCTTCTCGCAGTATTCATTCCTGTGTAAATAATAAAAATCGAGCTTAAAGGAGATTAAATGCCACTCCTTAATCCATGTCGCTCTGTTATTTTGATTATAAGGTAACAAGATTCTCAAATCCTTCCCTTTCATTTCTTGTGCCAGTTCATACGAAAATCTGAACCACTCCTCTAAAATCAAAATCCTCCAATAAAAGCAAATCGACTGAAAGCTTCAGCAAACTAGAAAATGGGGAATCGAGTTTGAGTCCTTTGAGCCCTCCAAATTTATTTCGATGTCATAAAAGTCGCGATTTTAGGATTACCGTTACCTTTGATTTGGGGCAACGTGAGTTGGGTTCGTGTTCGCGAGAAATAGGAGGGTTAAGGGATCGATTCATATTGGTGGTATGGGGTTCTAATCAGAACCCATGAAACTCGCGATGCCATCTGGAGCTCGCGATGAAATCTGAAGTGCGACGACAGTGATGTCTTCGATCTAGGTACTCGCGATGCTCGTGTTAACATCTAGGAAGAAAAGGAGAACTCGCGATTTGTCTTCGATCTGGTGTTGTAAATTGAGATGGAAGTAAAGTTCGTGGGATTTTGGAGCAGTCGAAATAGGAATGGAATCGCGGCTGTGTTGGGGTGTTTATGTTGAACGGTGATGCTAGAAAGCAGCAGGATTGGTTCTAGGGTAAGTAGCGCATGTAAAAAGAAGGTGAAATTGGTTTCTCAGGATTGTGTTCTTGCGTTGTGATGATGATGAGAATGTAGGAATGTATAATGTTGAGGGAATGGTGAAGTGGAGTCAGTAAGTTTTTCTTTGTTGTTTGGGATGAGCGTGATTTTCTAGAGCAGGGGAAGGTGTTGTTCATTTCTTGTATGATAGTGGTGATAAGGGCTTTTCTAAGGAGGGCAGTACAACGATAGTGGAGGCTGACTCGGGTATAATGGCAAATGGAAGTCGACAATGAAGAAACTAGGATGGAGTTAAGGCAATATACAGATGTATTGTTCTGGTGGTGTAAAGGCAATAAAGTGAATTTACTTAATTAATTTAGTTAGTAGAATGTTAATAATTTTAAATCAACTTAAAATCTTATATAAGTTGTTAATTTTACAATGTGTTTAAAATATACATACATACATATATATATATAAGCATATATAGGAAATTTATTTATTTGTTCAAATAGTTAATTCAAATAAATAAATGTTAATCAGCAAATTTAAAATCAAATTATCGTAGGTACGAATTCATTTGAGGAGCTTCGTAGCCGATGATTGGGAATTTAACAGGATATTCAGCAAATAAAATTTAAGGTGAGTAAATCTCACTCAAATTTACTGTTTAGATTTATTTTAATCATTAAAAATTATTGTTGGTTGCTTGGATGCGTTTAAATATTTTTGTGGATATTATATGTTAGTTATTTAGGTTTGTTGTGGTTATTATATATATACATATATATTGGTGATTTGTTGGATTCCCACAATACCATTAGCAGGTGCCCGCAGTACCATTAGCGGATGACACTATACGCCCCACGCTATGATAGTGGATGACCTTCTATACCACGATATCCTGCCGTGAAGCAGGATGGGTATTATTTCTGTTGGCAAACGTCTGTGGATGCGGGAAAACATGTTAGAGGGATCCAACTGGATTCCTTAAAAATATTATTATTTGTTTGTTCCACATATATTATCATATATGATGTGTTGATTGATAATTGAGTGGTTTGATTGTTTAAATATCACTGGAGCCAAAATATTGATATATAAAAATATCATGAAAAGGATATTTGAGATTTAAAAAGGGGAAATCTATTTTTCAAAAATAGAATTTGAATTTCGAGTGGACTATAAAGATACTAACTTGTTTTAAATAAATGAAACAAGTATTTAATTTATGAATGATATTTATAAATTAAATAACACAGGAAATTTAGGTAAATTTACAAATGGTGTTTATAAATGAAATGGAATGATTTTCATTGGATAATCTGGGAATTGAATTGAACTGAATTTATAAACGGGGTTTATAAATGTATTGGGAAAAATTATCATCTGATAATTTGAATATTTAAATTCAAATGTGAATTTAAAAATAGAAATGGGGAAATCGTTTTAAAGAAATAAATGATGGAATTTATTCTGATGTTCAGAATATAAATTGAACTAAAATAAATCTGTAAGGATTTATGATTTGAATTCGATTAATTCGAATTTATTTAAATAGAAGTTAAATTGAATATGAAAATAAATTGGGTGTAATATATATAAGTTATTATAAATAGAAATTTCCAAAATAAGATTTTGGTTGTAAATAGATCTTTAAATAGAACTTGTTTAAATATATAAAACAAGGAAATTTATAAACGTTGTTTATAAATATGATAAATTATTTATCAAGAGATAATTTGAAATATTAAACTCAAATATGAATTTAAAAGTATAAATTGAAATCATTTCAAAAAAAGGAAATGATAGTTTTTATGTGACGACCCCAAACCCCGTTCCACTGTGGCAAGGGTAATCTTTTGGACTATAACACATAAACAGATAACAACAGAACAAAAATAAATAAATACACCAGATAATGTACAATAGAATACACTGGATAAACAATAATCATCAGAGTTACACAGTATACAGGATCATTGTAATAACCCGAAGATGCGAGCCAATTTAAAATTTTTATTTTGGCAATTTTAGCGAATTTTGAATATTTAAAATAGATTATTTTAAATAATATCGACGAGAAATTTATTGTGAATAGAATAGAACGTATATATTATATACGTCGTCGTTAGATTATAAATAATTATATATAATTATAAAAGGAATTGAACATGGCGCGGTAGTTCGATAATTCGATTTCAAACTTCAATTGAATGTACCGGGTGCAAAACAATCCGGATTTTAGTGAAACCAAAAATATTAGAATCTATTTGATAATATCTTTCCAACGAATCCGACAAATTAAAATTTCATAGCGGGAATCAAAAGATATGTCCAGTTGAAAATTCTGAATAGTCGCTATGGAATTCAGGCCCTTAAAAATGGGAATTTTGCAAACGACCTCGGATTTCGACGAAACCACTTTTGTTGGGTCCGTGATGTCAAATTATTGCTAGGTTTTAAATTTCCTAATTTTTCGAATCAATATGTGAGTGTGGCAAAGGAAAACGCGTTTGACCTGATTTAGTTGATTTTAATCGACTGGAAAATGGCCATTTTTCTAACGGTCTCAGAATTCGACAAAATTAGTTTTGTTAGAACCGTATCGTCAATACAAAGCTAGGAAATATTTTCCTGCAATTTTTAGAGTTGGTATGTGACCCCGGTAAAATGAAATTTGCGTTCAAATTCAATATATAGAGTTATATGTTGATTTTAACGGAAACTGATCGAAACAGTCGAATCAGCCTACGATACATATCCCATTGTGTTCGGAATGGGGGTAATTAGCTATGGACGACAGGTAGTGGGCCCCGTTTAGAGGTCGTATGAAAAAGTCAACTTTTTGAAATTAAATAATTAAAAAATAAAATTCTCTCTCCCTCTTCCTTTACCTTCTCAGCCCCCCCCCCCCCCCCACGATTTAAAATCAAAAATCAAAAGAAAAAAAAGAGAAAAGAGGAAGAAGGCGCAGCCGCACCCCTGGCGATCGCCCCCCGCGCCCCCCCGTTCTGACCTCCGCCTCCTCCTTCTTCCCCAAACCTTCCTCCAGTCCTCTCGCGACTCTCTCTTCTCCCTCACCCAAACCCCCACGCGCTCGCATCCAGACCCGAACCCGCACCCCCTATCGTGAGACCACCACCCTCCGACGAATTGCAGCAGCTTCCCCCCTCCTTAGAGCGCCACCGCCCGACGTTCACTCACCCCCATCCCTCTCCGTTGTAAATCAATGTAAGCTTTTATCTTTTGTTTTAATTTTCAGTTTTGTTTTTTTAACTGAACAAGGTAGGATTTTTAAAAGGATAACAAGAAAATATATATATATATACATGATTTTTAGAAATAAAAATCATATTTTTTTTAAATATTGTATATAAATATATAGTAGGGTTGTTTAGAAAAATATAAAGACCCGATTTTTCTTTGTTGAATCGAAGATTAAAAATATGATTTTTATATTATAGAAAGAATAAAAATATAATCTTTTATACTGTGGAAGGATAAAAATATGATTTTTACATTATAGAAGTAGTAAAAATTGGATTTTTATATATGTAGTGAATAAAAAATATGACCTTTATATAGTAAAAGATATAAAAATACTATTTTTATATAAGTAGTGTATTGAAAATAAAATTTCTATATAATAGAGTATTTTAAAAGGCAAAATCTTTATATTTGAAAAGGCGAAATCTTTATATTTGAAAAGGCGAAATCTTTATATTTGAAAAGGCGAAATCTTTATATTTGAAAAGGCGAAATCTTTAAATTTGAGAAGGCGAAATCTTTATATTTGAAAAGGCGAAATATTTATATCTGAAAAGGCGAAATCTTTATATAGAGAATAGTGTTGTAAAAATAGAATTTTTATCTATATAGTAACGATGTAAAAATAGAATTTTTATCTATATAGTAACGATGTAAAAATAGAATTTTTATCTATACAGTAGCGGTGTAAAAATGCGATTTTTATATATTGAATAACGAAGTAAAAATTCGATTTTTATATATGTAATAGCGAAGTAAAAATTCGATTTTTATATATGGAATAGCGAAGTAAAAATTCGATTTTTATATATGGAATAGCAAAGTAGAAATTCGATTTTTATATATTGAATAGCAAAGTAAAAATTCGATTTTTATATATGTAGTGGCTACGGGCAACGAAAGTGACGAAAGTGAAGAAAGGCGAGAACGACGAAGACTTCTACAAAAGAAGAGTCGAGATGATTGGATTAGCTATCTGTGAGAACTTCTCACTCTAAATTCCTTTTTCTAGTTATATATATATATACTAGGATGCAGACGGTGCTTAGCAGCACCCGACACCCGTCATCCACAGACCATGGATGGCTTGTTTGTTTGTTTGATGTATTGTGAAATTTGCTTGTGATGTGGATGTGAAATCGATAATATAGATTAATGTGTTGAAATAAATTAATTATCATTAAAAGTATAATTTTTAACATGAATACGAATATAGTGAAAGTGAATAAACAAATATTTATAAACAAATCGGCCGATTTGTTCATATACACTGATTTGCTGATATTCATTGGGATGATAAATTTTACACATCGCCTAACTGCACAAATAAAAATCTGTGTTTGTTGATCTGAAACCCCACACGGGTATTGGGATAAAAATACAGCATACACTAATCCCAATAATTAGTTGTATGTCGATCGATTGATTGACAGGCTGTTGTAAGCGTTAGATATCTATATTTGATGCTTATACAGTGTAGTGCACTTTGGATGATGGTTAATTATTTATCGCTGCTATTATATACATGTGTTGTATGGAATCCATATAATTAACTTTATATGGTAATTGATTGGGCCTCATTCCAATCGGGAAAATAAAGAATATTATAAAATAAAGGTTCATGTGTTGACTGTACTCATCCGTTGAGATTAGTCATGTGTTGAACGAAATATTTTAACAATAAAATTTACATCTTTATATTATAAAATAAAGGTTCATGTGTTGACTGTACTCATCCGTTGAGATTAGTCATGTGTTGAACGAAATATTTTAACAATAAAATTTATATCTTTATCATTATAAAATAAAGGTTCATGTGTTGACTGTACTCATCCGTTGAGATTAGTCATGTGTTGAACGAAATATTTTAATAATAAAATTTACATCATTATCGTATATAAAATTAGAAACTAATTGGAAAATAGATAAGATGAGTGGTCTCCTGGATATTGATCTGATGTTGGTGTAACGACCCGTATTTTCTGCCTATTTATTTGGATTATTTGGATTATTTTAATTATTTAAAATATTGGTTCGAATTTAAATAATCGAATTTAATGATTTTATTTGGAATATATTATTCAAATAAATAATAAAATAATAATTTAATTCCAAACCGGTCTAAAAATGTTGTGTCGGCAATATAAGGTGAACGAGCAGTTTGGAATAGTTCGATATTGGATATATTGAAGTTATATCGACAATTTCGTTTAGTTGTCGACAATGGAATATATATAGTTAACAATTTAAATATAAATAGAGCTGCAGCGGCGCGGCATTTCTCGATTTGGCGTTTTGAACTTCAATTGGTTGTATCGGGTTCAAAATAAGTCGGATGTTCTCGAAACAAGAAACGTCGGGACCGGTTGGATTATATTTTTCATATGAAAGAGAAAAATCGATATTTCATGTTATAATTTGTTAAGTTATGTATAGTTGAAATTTTAAAATAGTCCCTATGGATTTCGTTAATAAAACGATAACATTTATTTAATAAATTAAATAAGGGTTATATATATTTTCTTGATATCGTTTAACCGAAATTTTGAATGGCGGGCTTGAAATCCATCTCAGCATCAATTGTAGTCATGTGATGTTTCGTTTGGATATATTCGACAATATCAATTTATTTTTATTTATCCAACTATTTTGAAATTTAATATTGGTATTATAAAACTCAACTTAACCCTTGACTTACCCTTAAAACCAAGACCTCAAGCTCATATTAAAGCATAATCAAATGGGCAAATTTATTCAACTCGAATTCGATTTCAAACAGGCATGTCTTGTTTGTTTGCCTTTGTAAGGAAGAGTAGAACTTAAATTTTCATAAGAACAGTAAAACAAATAGATAAGGGAAACAAATATATGTGGATATAGTCTACATCAACCATACTTTCTTACATAACCAAATAAACAAATGTTTATTCAGACAATATCATAATCGAATACAAGAAAACCCAACAAAGAAGTGGAATGCAAATTGAAATCTATAGAGATGAACACAGCTAAGCATCAAAATCTTGCATCACAACCATACTGAAGCACCATTGAGTCTTCATCTATCACTAGTAATGATCAATATCTAAAAAAACAAAAAGAAAAGGAGAGATGTAAGAAATAGCTCAAAACAGCAAATCGAATAGTAAAAAAAAAAATCAGTGAACAAATATATGAACAGTTTAGAGCATAGCTAGGAACAACTATGTATTTTTAACAGCTAAGAATGTACAACGCACAAAAAAAAAGGAAGAGAAGAAAAATCAATGGCTCACAGTATGAAACAGACAATACAATATGAATTGACAATACAATTCAATAGTTGCGCATATAGTACATACAGGCCATGTACAATACCAATAAACAACTTATAGCCTTGCCTACTATATAGGAACAGTCCAGTTGTGTATCTGAGCAAGATTTCACATAGAAAATCTACACAAATCTGTACCATTTTTCTGTTGAGTACCATACATACATCAATGTTCCCGTCACTATTACCAACAGATCAATAGCACAACTCAAATGAAAGGACAAAACACTCACCTAAGGAAAACATAGCACAGCTAAAATCTAACCTATGAATTCACTATTTGATCTCGACATTGATCATATCCAGATTCCTATACAACTGTAAATACGCTCACGCACCACAACTATTTCCGAGAGCAACTCGATGAAGAAAAACAAAATTTGAACCATGGGAATCAAAACAGTGAAATCAAAACCGAAATTAAATTAGCAAAATACTTATCTGATTCTGAGGGTTTTCGTGGGCTATGGTGTGACGCCGAAGGCTCAAAGATCGGTCAAACTTCCATGAAGAAGTTGATAGGGTTTGGTCTTCGGTCTTCAGACTCGTTCTATGGCCGGAAGGAGCAACGATGAGAGGATTTCTGAAGGGTGCGCGGCCATGGAAGTTCGGATGGGATTTCCTTCTCCGGTATTTCGTGGCGATGGAGGATTTTGAACAGGGAGGGTCCAGGGGAGATGTGGTTGAAGCCGAGGAAGGAGCTGGCTCTCATGCTGGACTTGGAAGCGACGGAGGTATCTCCGATCATCAGAAGATGGGGAGGCGCCGCAAGTTGTTTTGACAGAAGGTTTTTTTTTCTTTTGGACGAGAAGCAAAATGAATCATTGGAAGGCGGCGGCTTTCTTTATGTGGGTAAGGGTTTCATCATGGGCCGGGTTTGGGTTGATACGTAGGAGAATATGTTGGGCCAGATGATTAACTAAGGGATAGTAATTTCAAATAGGACAAGGATTGGTCCGCAAAGTCTAGTGGAATACAAATGGTGAAAGCCCAAAGTTCAGTGAACAAAAATCATTGGTTTGCTAAGGTATAACAACTAAATTAGTGAAAATTTATTTTGAAATGGAAAGTTAATTAATTTATAATTATTAATAATCATGAAATATTTAAAACACAACAGGGTTTGTAGCAAGTTGGCCACGATTCTGGGATTTGCAGTCAAGATTTGAAACAGAGCAGGAACCAACGAAGTGGTGAACAAAGAGTCGAGCGACGACATTTCCAAACAAAGTAATGTACTCATTAAATTTGATTAATTTAAATCAATTATTTATTAAAATAAAATATTGACAACGTATTTATATTTTATCAAAATTGGCCGATTCGAAACAGACCGGAACTATATTTGTGAGCAGGACGATGCGAAAGGGATTTGAATAGAACGAGTTGGAATTAACTGAAACAAGCCGTGTTTACAACGCAAATCCAGGTGAGTTAATTCTCACACCTTCTGGGATTCTGTAATGTGGTAAATTCATATTAAAATATAATTTACCATTAAAAGTAAAAATTGGTTGATTGGTTGCTATTGATTGTTTATTGTTTGCTATTATTTATCGTATTAGATGGATGAAATTCATTTCATATATTGTTATGAAATTTATAACGAGCTATGATGCAGGGCAGAACAGGTTGGATGGATCCGACTGGATTCCTCAAATATTTTATTTGTTGTTTGTTTGCTTATATCGTTGATATTTGAACTGATTGAACCCTATATGGTAGAAAACCTGTTTGAGTGTGTTGGTTGAATAGATATTCACCAGTGTTATGTTTAAAATCAACCGATAGTGTTGATTGGTAATTGGCAGTGAATGGCCCAAAAATGGGTTGTTTAAAACGTCGTTCGACCGTTCGGTGAATCGACGTCGTTCTAAAGTTATAAATTATTTTATAACTGAACGGGAGTTTTCAGTTTATTTTATACGAGTAATTAAATTAGATTTTTTTAAATAAATAAATAATTATTTTTAATCGAGTTTACAAAAGGATTAAAAATACAAGTTTCAAACAGGACTTGTAAATGAGATTTATAGGCGAATACAGAGACTCAGATAAGGTATTATTTAAAATTTTAAATTAAGTAAAGAGAATTGAAATTGAATGAAATGGGCTAATAAATTAGAAATATACTGAAATATAATGATGGCTTCAGAATAAAATATAAGAAGTGTGAAAAGGTGGTCAAATGGATTTTTACAAGTCTTAAGGAAGAAATCCAAGTAAAGTTTACAAATGAGGTTTTAAAAAAACCAAAGCAATGATTTTAAAAGAGTAAAGGGTTGGATCAAGCCAACATGTAATTGAATAAGGGATTCAATGTAAAGGAAAACACATAAGCCAGTTTGTGCTAAATATTTGTAAAAAGCTTTTGAAATTAAATTCCAAGAAATAAGGTCGTGTTGTAGAGGAGGTGATAAGTGGAATCGTTTAGACTAAAAATGATGTTTTGTTTTTAATATTTACTAATTAAGGAAATTAAGTAGAAAGATTATTGAACGAGGATTTCAATTGTAAGAAATGGTTTATAAAACCATATTTGAAGTCGAAAGGGTAAATAGAGATTTTGATGAAATTGGAAGGTAATGTAAGGATTTAAATAAGATTTTATTTAATCGCTTAATGAAGTTAAGTAAATCCAACTGAATGAAAGGGGAAATGTGTTAGGGGTTTTAAAATGAAATCTAGTCTAAGTTGAAAAAGTAATGGCATAAACGATTTGGAACAAATCCAAAACAAGGTTTTATAAGCTTTTTCTTAAACCAAAGGGTCGACCTAAAAGGGTAAAGTATTAATTGAGTGGAACATCGTAAAAGGAATAAGAATTCAAAATGTAAAGCAAATACATATAGCTTGGTTGTGTTAAACTGTGGTAATGGTTTTGTTGAAATAATAGTCCAAGTTAACGAGTCTTATTTAAAGAAAGTGGAAAAGCGGATTTTTATCCGAGATGAAGAGTATGATAAGAATGTTCGTATAAATGAACTTAGATTATTCGACGAGTGATTTTTATATTGAAGCAAAGTGTTATAAGCGAAATAATGACTTAAGTTGAAGTGGTGTTTAGTGAAATGTTTACATAATCAAGGGAATTAAGTAAAGGAATTTGTAAATGAAGATTTAAAAATGAATGAAACGGTTTATAAAACCCGATTTGAAATCAAAGTGATATTTGAAATCAAAGTGATAAAGATATTTGAATATCAGTGTTTGAGTGACGAACTGATATTATTCTGAGATAAGGACGTTGTCGATCAAGGTCTGAGAGGTAAATAGAATACCCCAACTTGAACGGCTTTGTTGTTGTCGAGGGATGGTATTGGTTTGAAACGAGTGAAATATGTTGTGATTGGCGTGATGTCCCATACGTGTAGTATTAAAAATGAAATGCAAGGTTTTGGGAAAAATATAATATTGTAATATTAGTTTTTCAAAAGAAATAAGAATATTGTTTCAAATTATATTGAATATTGTTTATTCAAGTAGAGTTGATCGAATACAGTATTTGAGATGAAGTTAGTCAAACATAGTTTTCAGGCAAAGTTACCATTGCATACGACTGCTAGCGTAATTCGCAGGGCTGCAGATAGCCTACAGCGGTCGGATGTTTCCTGAGGGAATCAGGCGTAACCATTGTGATCGCTGCGATCTAGAGTCAAGTAAATGGAGTTAAGTCAAGTATTAGTTATCAATAAGAGTAATCAAGTCGAATCAGTCGAGTTAGAGTTACGTCGAATATTAGCGTTGATTAACGATTTTGTCAAATATATTTTTAAAGAGGCCAAGTCATGTCAAGTACTGAATCAGTGAGATCATTTCATTGACACATTTGTTATTTGATAGTTAAAACACCGACTATCAAAACCTGACCAAATACGATTGTTGGTATGGAAAGACTGGGATCGAATTTATATTCGAAAACCATTCCGTCCAGCAAATACGTGAAGACTTTTATTGAAGACGAAGTAAGTGAAGATCGTGGATCTTCATAAGCGGAAGGACTACTTGTTGAATTTCTCTGGCTTGCAACCAGAGTTATTCGAATTGTGATTCGGTCGTGATTGAAATCCACGGAGTTGCAAGGATTACTCGCTACTGATTCTTGGGGTGATTCCTATAAGGATGCGGTAGTAGGGTGCCTTCGGTTCATCCTGTTCCTGGATGACTTGTATGGACGAGTGTCTGACAGAGTATTTCCAAAGGACCACGTATGTTGATTTCTTCAAACGTATCCTAGTTGGTTAGCTCCTAACTAGAGTATTTTTGTGGATGTCAACTAGTGATATCCAGAGGATTTGACGATGTGGCATTCAAAGTGAATGGTGGCCAGATGTTCGATAAGGAATTCTAGCCTCAAGCCTCATCAACCGGGAAATGACAAAAATCGAGCAGGCAGCATGGCTATGTGGGTCGCTCCCATTAGGGTGTATGATCACCTATCTAGAGAAATTCCTTTTGCTTCTTAATCTATGTTCGATGTTGTCCCTTTTCGGGAAGGCGGTTGTTGATCCCAACCGTCGGTGATATACATTTGATGCACTCAAGCGAAATGAGTGGTCAGTCATGTGAGGGCCGGGTTGCAAGACGTTCTTGTTGAACCCAGTGTATTCGCCTCTAGAGATACACTATCGGAAGGTGGTCCCATACCTTGTCAAGGTTGGAATCCAATAAGCGCACGCGGTTTTTGATTTGTATACTATATATGTGGAGCGTGAGATGCAAGTGTTCCACTAAATTGTTATGTACTTGTATTTAGACATTATCATAATATCAGATCAAGTTATGATTACAAAAATGGTTTGGGTTATAGTAAGGTAAAAACCGTCCGTCTTTATGTGTGGACTGGTCTTACTATTACCTTTTGAATTCATAAAGGATTTTCCCAAAGTTAAATAAGTGTGTGTTATGTGAATTTATCACTGATAGTATTCCAGACTGACCCGGTGTATTTTGTTTTAAATCAAATGTGCTCGGGTCCGACCGAGTATGTTCCAGGTTAGGTTTCGCTTGGAGTTTCAGGAGCTTGAAGCAGGCAGCTTCACCGTTAGCTATATACAGATATTTTTCCGCCGTGACAGTTATATGTTGTACTCTGATGATTGGTATGTATATACAGTTTTCTTCTGTATAAAGGATTTGTTATATTTTATTCGTTCCGCTGTGAGATTCTGATGTGTTCTTCTTTCTTCTATTCTAACATTTCTTTCTTTCTAACTCTCACCCTCTAACTTCTTTCTATTGACAATCTGGGTTTTCGATACTTGGATTTTTGGCAAGTAACACGAGTTTATGTGTTATTGTCGAAGATTCGAGCATCGAAATTTCACGGGTCGTTACAGTGGTATCAGAGCTATTGGTTTAGTAATAACCTTGGCTCTGTGGTGTGACTCAATAGAGATGGGGTTAGTAACACCCTAGATTGAGTTTGTGGATATATATGAGAGCGCGTATTTGTAATTTGATATAAAATTATTTTTGAAACTATTTTTGCCCAATTTATTTTATAATAAAATAAAAGTAAAGGTTATTATAGTATGGGCAAATCGATTGAATTGTTAATATTGTTTTGTGTGATATGTTTGGGTGGTGTGCTCAATGGATAAACATGAACCTAAATCGACTTGGTTAAAACAAATTAGAAAAAAGGTAATTCGAATAAATCAATCCAGATAAATAATTTGGAATGGATAATTAAAGAAATAAATGAAGTGATTATAAGTAATTATAATCTCGGTTGGATTGAATTGTATGTAGAATTGGTTGATATGAATGGTATGGATGTTTAACTAATATTGTTTTAGTGACTAATGAATTGGTTTGAGTTGAGAACAGGTGCAGGAGCGCCAATTCAGCTTTAAAACCCAACCAGAGAAAATTATGGAGTTAATCGAATCCAGAGCTGCACAATAATTAAGCAAGCTCGTATCTATTATATCGCTTATTGCGTAATAATAGCGCTCGCAAAAAGGTACGCCAACGAAAATATGAAATTTTTGGTTTTCTTTGGGTTTTGGGTTTGGATTTTGATTTTTCCGACCATGAGAGTCGAAGTATACATATTACTTGATCCTGCAATATTGCAGATGTTCCCCCCGTACAGGGAAGACTCTGCCGAAATTTATCCAGAATTTAAAGAGTTAGAAATTTTTTGAAGTTTTTGAAATATATTATTTTTAAAACTAATAGAGTCAGTTTGAAAATAAATTTGAGTTTTAAAATTAATTATTTTTGAAAAGATAAAGGGATTTAACGTTCTTTCTACCTTAGCAATTTCGAGGACGAAATTATTTTAAGGGGGAAGAAATGTAACGACCCGTATTTTCTGCCTATTTATTTGGATTATTTGGATTATTTTAATTATTTAAAATATTGGTTCGAATTTAAATAATCGAATTTAAAGATTTTATTTGGAATATATTATTCAAATAAATAATAAAATAATAATTTAATTCCAAACCGGTCTAAAAATGTTGTGTCGGCAATATAGGGTGAACGAGCATTTTGGAATAGTTCGATATTGGATATATTGAAGTTATATCGACAATTTCGTTTAGTTGTCGACAATGGAATATATATAGTTTATAATTTAAATATAAATAGAGCTGCAGCGGCGCGGCATTTCGCGATTTGGCGTTTTGAACTTCAATTGGTCGTATCGGGTTCAAAATAAGTCGGATTTTCTCGAAACAAGAAACGTCGGGACCGGTTGGATTATATTTATCATATGAAAGAGAAAAATCGATATTTCGTGTTATAATTTGTTAAGTTATGTATAGTTGAAATTTTAAAATAGTCCCTATGGATTTCGTTAATAAAACGATAACGTTTATTTAATAAATTAAATAAGGGTTATATATATTTTCTTGATATCGTTTAACCAAAATTTTGAATGGCGGGCTTGAAATCCATCTCAGCATCAATTGTAGTCATGTGATATTTCGTTTGGATATATTCGACAATATCAATTTATTTTTATTTATCCAACTATTTTGAAATTTAATATTGGTATTATAAAACTCAACTTAACCCTTGACTTACCCTTAAAACCAA
Organism: Allium sativum; assembly: GCA_030737875.1. Lineage (NCBI taxonomy): Eukaryota > Viridiplantae > Streptophyta > Magnoliopsida > Asparagales > Amaryllidaceae > Allium > Allium sativum. Next base: position 572,497,616 of record CM060909.1, on the reverse strand, counting down.
GATCTCAAGCTCATATTAAAGCATAATCAAATGGGCAAATTTATTCAACTCGAATTCGATTTCAAACAGGCATGTCTTGTTTGTTTGCCTTTGTAAGGAAGAGTAGAACTTAAATTTTCATAAGAACAGTAAAACAAATAGATAAGGGAAACAAATATATGTGGATATAGTCTACATCAACCATACTTTCTTACATAACCAAATAAATAAATGTTTATTCAGACAATATCATAATTGAATACATGAAAACCCAACAAAGAAGTGGAATGCAAATTTCTGAAATAACTAAACAATATCATAGCCTGAACATAAATCTATAGAGATGAACACAGCTAAGCATCAAAATCTTGCATCACAACCATACTGAAGCACCATTGAGTCTTCATCTATCACCAGTACAGATCAGTATCTAAAAGAAACAAAAAGAAAAGGAGAGATGTAAGAAATAGCTCAAAACAGCAAATCGAATAGTAAAAAAAAATCAGTGAACAAATATATGAACAGTTTAGAGCATAGCTAGGAACAGCTATGTATTTTTAACAGCTAAGAATGTACAACGCACAAAAAAAGGAAGGGAAGAAAAATCAATGGCTCACAGTATGAAACAGACAATACAATATGAATTGACAATACAATTCAATAGTTGCGCAAATAGTACATACAGGCCATGTACAATACCAATAAACAACTTATAGCCTTGCCTACTATATAGGAACAGTCCAGTTGTGTATCTGAGCAAGATTTCACATAGAAAATCTACACAAATCTGTACCTTTTTCTGTTGAGTACCATACATACATCAATGTTCCCATCACTATTACCAACAGATCAATAGCACAACTCAAATGAAAGGACAAAACACTCACCTAAGGAAAACATAGCACAGCTAAAATCTAACCTATGAATTCACTATTTGATCTCGACATTGATCATATCCAGATTCCTATACAACTATAAATACGCTCACGCACCACAACTATTTCCGAGAGCAACTCGATGAAGAAAAACAAAATTTGAACCATGGGAATCAAAATAATGAAATCAAAACCGAAATTAAATTAGCAAAATACTTATCTGATTCTGAGGGTTTTCGTGGGCTATGGTGTGACGCCGAAGGCTCAAAGATCGGTCAAACTTCCATGAAGAAGTTGATAGGGTTTGGTCTTCGGTCTTCAGACTCGTTCTATGGCCGGAAGGAGCAACGATGGGAGGATTTCTGAAGGGTGCGCGGCCATGGAAGTTCGGATGGGGTTTCCTTCTCTGGTATTTCGTGGCGACGGAGGATTTTGAACAGGGAGGGTCCAGCGGAGATGTGGTTGAAGCCGAGGAAGGAGCCGGCTCTCATGCTGGACTTGGAAGCGACGGAGGTATCTCCGATCATCAGAAGATGGGGAGGCGCCGCAAGTTGTTTTGACAGAAGTGTTTTTTTTTTCTTTTGGACGGGAAGCAACATTGGAAGGCGACGACTTTCTTTATGTGGGTAAGGGTTTCATCATGGGCCGGGTTTGGGTTGATACGTAGGAGAATGTGTTGGGCCAGATGATTAACTAAGGGATAGTAATTTCAAATGGGACAAGGATTGGTCCGCAAAGTCTAGTGGAATACAAATGGTGAAAGCCCAAAGTTCAGTGAACAAAAATCATTGGTTTCCTAAGGTATAACAACTAAATTAGTGAAAATTTATTTTGAAATGGAAAGTTAATTAATTTATAATTATTAAAAATCATGAAATATTTAAAACACAACAGGGTTTGTAGCAAGTTGGCCACGACTCTGGGATTTGCAGTCAGGATTTGAAACAGAGCAGGAACCAACGAAGTGGTGAACAAAGAGTCGAGCGACGACATTTCCAAACAAAGTAATGTACTCATTAAATTTGATTAATTTAAATCAATTATTTATTAAAATAAAATACTGACAACGTATTTATATTTTATCAAAATTGGCCGATTCGAAACAGACCGGAACTATATTTGTGAGCAGGACGATGCGAAAGGGATTTGAATAGAACGAGTTGGAATTAACTGAAACAAGCCGTGTTTACAACGCAAATCCAGGTGAGTTAATTCTCACACCTTATGGGATTCTGTAATGTGGTAAATTCATATTAAAATATAATTTACCATTAAAAGTAAAAATTGGTTGATTGGTTGCTATTGATTGTTTATTGTTTGCTATTATTTATCGTATTAGATGGATGAAATTCATTTCATATATTGTTATGAAATTTATAACGAGCTGTGATGTAGGGCAGAACAGGTTGGATGGATCCGACCGGATTCCTCAAATATTTTATCTGTTGTTTGTTTGCTTATATCGTTGATATTTGAACTGATTGAACCCTATATGGTAGAAAACCTGTTTGAGTGTGATGGTTGAATAGATATTCACCAGTGTTATGTTTAAAATCAACCGACAGTGTTGATTGGGTAATTGGCAGTGAATGGCCCAAAAATGGGTTGTTTAAAACGTCGTTCGACCGATCGGTGAATCGACGTCGTTCTAAAGTTATAAATTATTTTATAACTGAAAGGGAGTTTTCATTTTATTTTATACGAGTAATTAAATTAGATTTTTTTAAATAAATAAATAAATATTTTTAATCGAGTTTACAAAAGGATTAAAAATACAAGTTTCAAACAGGACTTGTAAATGAGATTTATAGGCGAATACAGAGACTTAGATAAGGTTTTATTTAAAATTTTAAATTAAGTAAAGAGAATTGAAATTGAATGAAATGGGCTAATAAATTAGAAATATACTGAAATATTATGATGGCTTCAGAATAAAATATAAGAAGTGTGAAAAGGTGGTCAAATGTATTTTTACAAGTCTTAAGGAAGAAATCCAAGTAAAGTTTACAAATGAGGTTTTAAAAAAACCAAAGCAATGATTTTAAAAGAGTAAAGGGTTGGATCAAGCCAACATGTAATTGAATAAGGGACTCAATGTAAAGGAAAACACATAAGCCAGTTTGTGCTAAATATTTGTAAAAAGCTTTTGAAATTAAATTCCAAGAAATAAGGTCATGTTGTAGAGGAGGTGATAAGTGGAATCGTTTAGACTAAAAATGATGTTTTGTTTTTAATATTTACTAATTAAGAAAATTAAGTAGAAAGATTATTGAACGAGGATTTCAATTGTAAGAAATGGTTTATAAAACCATATTTGAAGTCGAATGGGTAAATAGAGATTTTGATGAAATTGGAAGGTAATGTAAGGATTTAAATAAGATTTTATTTAATCGCTTAATGAAGTTAAGTAAATCCAACTGAATGAAAGGGGAAATGTGTTAGGGGTTTTAAAATGAAATCTAGCCTAAGTTGAAAAAGTAATGGCATAAATGATTTGGAACAAATCCAAAACAAGGTTTTATAAGCTTTTTCTTAAACCAAAGGGTCGACCTAAAAGGGTAAAGTATTAATTGAGTGGAACATCGTAAAAGGAATAAGAATTCAAAATGTAAAGCAAATACATATAGCTTGGTTGTGTTAAACTATGGTAATGGTTTTGTTGAAATAATAGTGCAAGTTAACGAGTCTTATTTAAAGAAAGTGGAAAAGCGGATTTTTATCCGAGATGAAGAGTATGATAAGAATGTTCGTATAAATGAACTTAGATTATTCGATGAGTGATTTTTATATTGAAGCAAAGTGTTATAAGCGAAATAATGACTTAAGTTGAAGTGGTGTTAAGTGAAATGTTTACTTAATCAAGGGAATTAAGTAAAGGAATTTGTAAACGAAGATTAAAAAATGAATGAAACGGTTTATAAAACCCGATTTGAAATCAAAGTGATAATTGAAATCAAAGTGATAAAGATATTTGAATATCAGTGTTTGAGTGACGAACTGATATTATTTTGAGATAAGCACGTTGTCGATCAAGGTCTGAGAGGTAAATAGAATACCCCAACTTGAACGGCTTTGTTGTTGTCGAGGGATGGTATTGGTTTGAAACGAGTGAAATATGTTGTGATTGGCGTGATGTCCCATACGTGTAGTATTAAAAATGAAATGCAAGATTTTGGGAAAAATATAATATTGTAATATTAGTTTTTCAAAAGAAATAAGAATATTGTTTCAAATTATATTGTATATTGTTTATTCAAGTAGAGTTGATCGAATACAGTATTTGAGATGAAGTTAGTCAAACATAGTTTTCAGGCAAAGTTACCATTGCATACGACTGCTTGCGTAATTCGCAGGGCTGCAGATAGCCTACAGCGGTCGGATGTTTCCTGAGGGAATCAGGCGTAACCATTGTGATCGCTGCGATCTAGAGTCAAGTAAATGGAGTTAAGTCGAGTATTAGTTATCAATAAGAGTAATCAAGTCGAATCAGTCGAGTTAGAGTTACGTCGAATATTAGCGTTGATTAACGATTTTGTCAAATATATTTTTAAAGAGGCCAAGTCATGTCAAGTACTGAATCAGTGAGATCATTTCATTGACACATTTGTTATTTGATAGTTAAAACACCGACTATCAAAACCTGACCAAATACGATTGTTGGTATGGAAAGACTGGGATCGAATTTATATTCGAAAACCATTCCGTCCAGCAAATACGTGAAGACTTCTATTGAAGACGGAGTAAGTGAAGATCGTGGATCTTCATAAGCGGAAGGACTACTTGTTGAATTTCTCTGGCTTGCAACCAGAGTTATTCGAATTGTGATTCTGTCGTGATTGAAATCCACGGAGTTGCAAGTATTACTCGCTACTGATTCTTGGGGTGATTCCTATAAGGATGCGGTAGGAGGGTGCCTTCGGTTCATCTTGTTCTTGGATGACTTGTATGGACGAGTGTCTGACAGAGTATTTCCAAAGGACCACGTATGTTGATTTCTTCAAACGTATCCTAGTTGGTTAGCTCCCAACTAGAGTATTTTTGTGGATGTCAATTAGTGATATCCAGAGGATCTGACGATGTGGCATTCAAAGTGAATGGTGGCCAGATGCTCGATAAGGAATTCAAGCCTCAAGCCTCATCAACCGGGAAATGACAAAAATCGGGCAGGCAGCATGGCTATGTGGGTCGCTCCCATTAGGGTGTATAATCACCTATCTAGAGAAATTCCTTTTGCTTCTTAATCTATGTTCGATGCTGTCCCTTTTCGGGAAGGCGGTTGCTGATCCCAACCGTCGGTGATATACATTCGATGCACTCAAGCGAAATGAGTGGTCGGTCATGTGAGAGCCGGGTTGCAAGACGTTCTTGTTGAACCCAGTGTATTCGCCTCTAGAGATACACTATCGGAAGTTGGTCCCATACCTTGTCAAGGTTGGAATCCAATATCCAATAAGCGCACGCGGTTTTTGATTTGTATACTATATATGTGGAGCGTGAGATGCAAGTGTTCCACTAGATTGTTATGTACTTGTATTTAGACATTATCATAATATCAGATCAAGTTATGATTTCAAAAATGGTTTGGGTTATAGTAAGGTAAAAACCGTCCGTCTTTATGTGTGGACAGGTCTTACTGTTACCTTTTGATTTCATAAAGGATTTTCCCAAAGTTAAATAAGTGTGTGTTATGTGAATTTATCACTGATAGTATTCCAGACTGACCCGGTGTATTTTGTTTTAAATCAAATGTGCTCGGGTCAGACCGAGTATGTTCCAGGTTAGGTTTCGCTTGGAGTTTCAGGATCTTGAAGCAGGCGGCTTCACCGTTAGCTATATACAGATATTTTTCCACCGTGACAGTTATATGTTGTACTCTGATGATTGGTATGTATATACAGTTTTCTTCTGTATAAAGGATTTGTTATATTTTATTCGTTCCGCTGTGAGATTCTGATGTGTTCTTCTTCTTTCTTCTATTCTATTATTTCTTTCTTTCTAACTCTCACCCTCTAACTGCTTTCTATTGACAATCTGGGTTTTCGATACTTGGATTTTTGGCAAGTGACACGGGTTTATGTGTTATTGTCGAAGATTCGAGCATCGAAATTTCCCGGGTCGTTACAGTTGGTTTCGGCCTTCGGGGTTAATATTTAGGGAATCGTTCTCTTACTAATTTACGGTTGGAGTCTAATTTGAAATCAAACGATAGATACCATAATTTTTATAAAATATATTAAATAACAAAAATAGTCACACGTGGACAGTACTCATTCGTTGAGATTAGTCATGTGTTGACAAAAATATAGATTCATTTGTTGAATAGAATAACGGAATTATTGAAATATATAAAGCCGTGTTGATTAGAGATGCGCCATTTTGACGTGAACGATATTTATATCGATTTTATAATGAATATCGATTTTATTCATTTTATAATGAATATCGAAAGTGATTCCAAAATCTAATATTTTGAAAAGAATTGAAATTCAAACTGAATTTGAATTGAATTGAATAGAAAACGAATTCGAATTGAATTGAATAGAAAACGAATTCAAATTGAATTGAATAGAAAACGAATTCGAATTGAATTGAATTGAATTGAAAACAAATTTAAATTGAATTGAATAGAAAACGAATCTGAATTGAATTGAATTCAATTGAAAACGAATTGAAATAGAATTGAATTGAAATCAAATAGAAGTGAATGGAAAAAGAATTTATAAGGGAAAATTCAATTTTGATTTGAATTTGAAATAAAGGTTGAAATTGTTTTTGAAACAAATTTGAAATGATTTATAAAATTCGTTTTAAAAAGGAAATCGACGAAATATATATAATGGCCTGAATATAACGCGCCGTGTCGCGGCAGTTTGTGAATTTCGACCATTGACTTCGAACGGAATTTGCGGGAGATCCGTCCGTCGGATTCTCCTAAAACCGGAACCGTTGGGTTAATATCGAAAAGAGCTTTCTAACGAATATTAGAAATTTGAAATCTAACGGTTGGATTTGGAATTATGTCCAAATCAAATTTGGAAAAGGTCGCTGTAAGTACAGTTCGATGGCCATTGTTGGAAATCGACTGTACGGGCCTTGATAAAATTATTAAAAATAGTAATATTTTGTGTAGAATCATAAGAAATGATTTGGGGAAAATTGGGATGAAAAACTCCATATTTGAAAAGATAAAAATAGATTTTTATCGAAATGAACTAGTTTTGAACTAAAATTAAACCCGTTTATTTTTAAATAAATAAATTGGATTTGAAATGGGTTTTAAATAGAATTGATTTGTGGGTTTATCGTGAACGGTGTTTTAAATAACATTTGTTCTTTAACTCGATAATAATTAGAATGTGATTTGGGTTTATCGTGAACTGTGTTTTAAATGGCATTAGTTCTTTAACCCAAAAAAGGAGTCTTAATGAATCTGTAATTAGATTGAAATATGAATTGATAATGAAAATTATCAAATTTGGAAAGTGAACGTGGAATGGTAATTAATTTTACCGATAACACCGTGGTATTAGTTATGGAGTATCACCAGTTTTACTCCAAAGCGATAGTTAAATCTTTAATTAGATTTGAACGTGGAATGGTAATTAATTTTACCGATAACACCGTGGTATTAGATATGGAGTACTACCAGTTTTGCTTCATGGGATGAATAGGTTGGGATTGGGAAATAAAATAAATAATTACTTCGGTGTGGTTCGCTAATCTCGACTAGTTTGGAAAACCCTAATTTGGTTTGAAATGACATCCAAAGGAAGATTAAGGAATAAATTTAAAGAATTTATGTTGGATAAAATTAATGGGAACCTTTCCCTAAAAATATGATATTTAGAAACTAGCTGTAGGTTAGTTAAGAAGAATGGTTTCCTGGATATTGATCTGATGTTGGTTTCGGCCTTCGGGGTTAATATTTGGGAAATTGTTCTCTTGCTAATTTGCGGTTAGTGGCGGCTGAATTGGAATGAGGCGTATGTTGTGTTTGTGTAACATTTGTTTTTAATATACGCGGGTTGTTCGGAAAGGCCGGGTTTATACCCATTCTGAATAACCGATTCGACGATAAGTCGAAGATGAAGACGGTGGTTGAAGACTGGAAGTCTTCACATCATTTGGGTGATTACTGATGATCTTGATTGGGCTATACACCCAAGATGAGGGAATCAGTTGGTGGTCGTCCAGACGTACTTGGAGATCGATGGATATGCGAGGAAAGTGCCTCCGGATTCGTTCAGACCCAGAACGAACTTGTAAATGGATTGTGTGTCTGACATTGGATTTTATTCTATGTTGATTAATTTCTGTTAAATATATATCTGTTTGGCGGCGGAGAATTTATTCTCTTGCTTAACGCCCTTCTCTGAGACGTACGAGCTTAGAGGTTATATATCGATAGATATCAATCGCATGGCATGAATTGCCTGTGTGGCACGCTGAGTGGCATGGATCAAGGCTTCTGTTGAAAAGCAAAGTCTTTTGGTTGATGATCAAAGCACGGCCTACGTGGCATAGCTTTGTGTATAGTGTGGATTCGCGAGCCTCACACCTCGGTATGAGTTAAAAATGGGATACGGACCGTTGGGAGAACACGACGTTTCTTTCTAGCTTTGGTGGTGTCAATGACTTACCAGCCCTGACATTTATATACTTTTCACCTTTGTGGTTGTTGGAATGAGGCGCCTCGATATTAGGTCTGTAAGGACCGGGAAACGTGTGTTCAGGAATAATTAATCCTCAAACGTAAGATAGGACCGGCCCAACCGATCCAAGTGGCTTCCGAGAGTGTGTAGTCCTGAGCATTTGCTAGAGTGTCTCGAAAGCGGAGAGGAGCTTGCCCCTTGCCTCGACTCATGACGGAAATCCAATTTCCAATACGAGATATTTCGGCTTTATTTTTAGAGCCTAGTATGGCGACATAGTAGCATGGGATGCTATGCCCTCTATGATTGATATTTATGATTGAAATTGTTTTGACACTATACACTTATTATAGTATCAAATGATTTGTTTTAAACGTACCAAGCATGTTTGGCTATTATAAGGGAAAACCCTATCCTCCGGCTTGCGTTCATTGTGTGATGGGACCTGGGTCTTATAATAGCTTCATTTTTCGAAAAAGCATTGCGTTGTTTATTCTATGCACTGGTATTCTTGGAAGGAAACCCGTTCCGTGTTATACGGCGTGGTCTCTTGAATTACTCTCTTTTAAAGTCAAGTTTTAAATAACTGTTTTAGTTCTCACACCAGTCACATGACTGACCAGGAGTTTATTGTTTTAACCTAAACTCTGGGTGCCCCTATTTTCGACACGGGCACCTAGTAGTTTTGGTTTTGCAGATTTATATTCACAGGATCCTGATTTACAGCTGGAACGATGCTCGGAAAGCTCTGTATCCTTGTATCACTTTCAGTTGTGTTTTGTATATTTTTCCGCTGCTATGTAATTTATTGTAATCTCTGATATTTATCGAATGTATAATATTCATTTATACTCTGTATATTCTTGTATCTGATGAAATTGTTGTAATAACAATGAAATGTTCTTCCGTCTGTGTTCCGATGTGTGTTGTTCTCAAAGTATCCGCTCTTTCCTTCACGGGGAAGTTACGGGTTCTCACAATCATACTTAGTACCAAATACAGTTCAACTTTACATAAATGTCTACAACGGAATCAAAACATAATATGTACAATAAGTGCTGAACAACATAAAAAGAAAGAAATGATGGAATCCATCTTCAGCTCCATAGCTATCCAGAAAGAGCCTGTTAAAACCTGACTACAAGCTGCTCGTGTAGAAAATAGGGCACCCGAGTTTGCAAGTGAAACAAAATACGAGTGAGTCATGGGACTGGTATGAGAAATCTACTTAACTTATTTTACAATAAGGCCAATCACAGGACCACGCCGCTAACGCTGAACAGGTTTAATCCATTGGATTGCCAGTGCTTTAAACAATTAAATCTTTTAAACATCGCAATGCTTTTTATAAAAAATGAAGCCATTATAAGACTCAGTTCCTATCACACAATGCAACACAAACCGAAGGATAGAGTTTTACCTTATAATGGCCAAAATATGCTTGATACGAATAAAAAAATTCATTTGATATTATTACTAGTGTTTATATGTTTTCAAAAACAATTTCAATCATAAGTATCAATCATAGACGACATTAATGCCCCATACCACTATGTCGCTATATAGGTATACAATCAAAACCGCACGATGTCGTATTTGGAAATTGGATTTCCGTCATGAACCAAGGCAAGGGATCGTCCTTACCTCTTCGAGACAATCTAGCCTACCATGTCTCAGGACCAGAGATCGAGTGACCCTTAGATCGTCAGGGCCGGTCCACACGGAGTGGATTAAAATGCCTGAACACTGCGTTTCCCCACCCTATAGGGCGTAAACTGGTCATAAACCGACCAGACCATCGGCCCAGGAACGACCGATATAACCAAGGCGCCTCGCTATCCGTCATAAACATAAGTAAAATGCCGGGCGTGTAATGACCAAAGCACCACTCCTAGCTAGAAAGAGACGCAGGTCCTCCCTGAGGTCCTCTCCCATTTCTGGCTCATACCGGGATGTGGGGCTCGCGAAACAACGCTAAACACAAAGCTTATTCAAAACCGTGCTTTGATCAACAACCACAAAGCTTTGCTTTTAAATAAAAGCTTTGATCACTACATCTCTACATGCCACGTTGTCAATATACAACGTCAGACACACATCCATTTACAAGTCCGTTTTGGGTCTGAACGAAACCAGAGGCACCTTATACCTCGCATATCCGTACAATCAACAAGTACGTCCGGATGGCTACCACTCTATCCCCCTTCAAGATAGCTACTCCCATCGTGAGCATCAGTAGCACCAATCCATTCGATGTGAAGATCATCGGTCTTGCACCGTCTTCATATTTTGACTTCTAACCGTCGACCAATTATTTGAAATGAGAATTAACTCGGCCTTTTCAAATAATTCACGTATATTTAGAATTTTAAATCAATTCATTTCAATGGTTAAATTATTCAACATCAATAATTATGTTCTTTAATGTAATTTTCACGTCAAATACATTCAACCATCAAATATCCAATAAACTAAGCAAATTCAGTTTATTTCCATTCCATATCGTTTATAATATTTTACCACGATTTATCGCTATTTTTATTCATTTAAAAATAGCCAATTTATATAAATGACGCTTCAGGCCATAACGCGGCCATGGTGCTGTTTTTCTTCAGATTTGATTTTCACATATCTGAAAATCTAACCATTGGATCTTTACAAATTTTATATCATTAGAAAGATCTTTTCAAAACGAACCCAACGGTTCCAGTTTTGGGAAAATCCGACGGTCGGATCTCCCGGTACAATCGTTTGAAGTTACGATTTCAAAATACGAACTACAGCATCATTATTCGATTTATTTTAATTATATATATATATATATATATATATATATATGTATATATAATTGATTCTGGAGCTGTTTTCATTTAGATTTGAATTAAATATTCCAGGCAATCCAACCGTTGGATCTTTACAAAGTTGGTGTCGTTGGAAAGATATTTCCTAAGCGAACCCAACGGTTTCGGTTTCGGGGAAATCCAATGGTCGGATCTCCAACAATAATCGTTTGAAATCATGGTTTCAAAATATGAACTGCAGCTTCGTTTTTTGATTTATTTTAATTATATTTTTATATATATATATAATTCATTCTTCGATTTCAAAACCATATTCATTTCATATATGTGATAAAAATGATATTTTTATCCAACAGGTATTTATTTCAACACATCACTATTTTTAACAATTCATATATATAATAATAATGTGATTTTTATTTGTAAAACAATTTATTTCAAAACACGATTATTTTATATACTTCATATAGATGATAAAAATGTGATTTTTTATTGTAAAACAATTTATTTCAAAACATGATTATTTTATATACTTCATATAGATGATAAAAGTGTGATTTTTATTCTTCAAACCATTTCCCTTTCATTCATTCGATAAAAATGTTATTTTTATCGTTCAAACCATTTATTCATCATATGAATATATTTCAATACATGAAGATAAATCAAACACATAAATATTTCAGAAAATTTTGGCAGTATAACGGCAGGGTAGTTTAAACCGGCACCGTCCCAAGTACGGCTCCTCGCTCTACCTTAAAGCCTCGCAACTTTTGACAATGGGGATTTCAATATCTAGTTCGTACACAGATGAATTTTCCCATATACTAATCCTATTGGGATTTCAACCACAATCAATCATTTCCAATCAACCATTCATGATATTCACCAAATTTCACATCAACCAAATCCAAACAATATCACAACCAATATATATCGTCTATGGTCTGTGGACGAGGGGAGTATATATATATAGATATACGTATATAACTATATTTCGATTTCATTTCAATTCATTTCTACGTATATATCATTTTTACAACGCATATATAACTTATACATCGAACATACAACTTATACAACGCTTATAAATGAGGTGTACAACGCTTACGTAACTCATACATCGACTGTATAATTTATACTATATCGTCATTTCTATATCATTTATAATTCAGAAATCTCACATTGGGTTCCACTCCTCCAAAAATTGTAGAAGGCTCAGAAAAATACGTGGTCTCTTCTAGAATGTAGAAGACGTCACATGAGTCCACTGTCTCTTATTTCACTGGATTTCGACCACATATGAAAAATATATCATTTTTATTGTAAAATCACACTTCACAGCGCTTTAAATCTTTATAAACAGTTAAATTTATACCAGTCGTGTTCTTTAGAAAAGGGTTCCGAACTAGGTTTTGATTCCCAGCCAAATCCGTAGCACTTCGTTAAAATCCAGTTGCACCATGGCCTGGAGCTTGGCGAGGCGTGCACGACGAGGTCAGGGGGTCCCACTTGATGGCAGAACGGAGTGGGTATGGCGGCCGACGCGAGTGAACTTCCCGAAGGTGGTTCGAGCACGACAGTCAACGATGGGCGGTCTAGTGGGTATAGATTTGAAGAGTGAGGAGAGATCTACAAAAAGTTGAACTGGGGTGGGGGTCAACGATGAAGACGTGGCCGGAAAAGGGACGGAAAAGGAAGAACACTCTTCCGCCGTCGATCGAGGGGGTGGAGCGGTTTTTTTTAATAATTTTATATAATGAATGAATTTTTATGATTGGTCGATATTTATATTAATTCGAAAATTAGGGTTTTCATAAACAAACACTAATTCAAACCCAACGACTGTCGCCCCTAGCTAAATACCCCCATTCTGAACACAGTAGGATATGTTTCGAAGGCCCATTCGACTATTTCATTCGTTTTTTTTCAAATTAAAATATAAAACATTCAATATTTGATTTGAACGTACATTTTGATTTTCCGGGGCCGCATACTGATCCCAAAAATTCCAAAATAAAATAAATCTAGCTACGTTTTGACGATACGGTCCCAACAAAACTAGTTTCATCAAATTCTGATTTAATTGAATTGAAATGGCCCCTTTTCTAGTCGATCCAATTTAATTGAAATCAATCAAACACATTTTCCATCACCACACTCATAAATTAACTTCTAAAATTATCGAATTTGAAATCTAGCACTAGTTTGAATCCCAGATCCAACAAAAGTGGTTTCGTCGAATTCTGAGGTCGTCTATAAAATGGCTATTTTCACGGGCTATATAAATTCTATAGCGACCTTTTTGAAAATTCATTTGGCCATAAATTTTGATTCCCGCTATGAAACTTTAATTTTTCAGATTCGTTAGAAAAATATTCATAAATTTTTTTAAATATTTTTGGTTTCACTAAAATCCATTTTATTTTGCACCCGGTACAGTCAGCCAAAGTTTGAATTCAAATTTTGAAACTATCGCGCCATTTCAGGCCTTGTTTACATTTAAAATAAATATATTTATTTTCAAACATCTATTCAAATAGACTTTTTGTTGTTATTATTTAAAATAATTTATTTTAAATATTTAAAATCCACTAAAATAGCCAAATTAAAAATTTTAAACTGGTTCAGATTTTCCGGGTTGTTACATTTTATTCCGAAATTCGGAATATAAAAGGGGTTGTGTTTCAAATAGGTATTTGAAAGGAAAGCCTGTTTTAATTTTTAAACAAGAAAATTAATTTATAAACAATGTTTATAAAAATAGGGAAATAAATTATCATTGGATAATTTAGAAGTTTAAATTCAAGAAAGAATTTAAAAAGTGTAATTGGAAAACGTGTTGAAAATAGAGTAATTGATTATATTTGGGGATTTAGAATATAAACTGAATTGAGAAAATCCAAAGGAGTTATAATTGGAATTCGATTATGCCGAATTTTATAATTTATTTATAAAAGGAGTTGGGAGTTAAAATAACAAATCAAGTATAAATAAATGTATAACCGAGTAAGGAAAAATCAGCAATTATAGATAATCAGAATTATTAAGTTGAATTGGGAAAATTGGTTTGATATATATATAAAATATATTAGAATGGAGTTGAATTTATTTTAAACGAAGTTTAAAAGTTTATATATATGAATATAATTAAAACGAACTCGCCGCAGCGCAGCAGTTCGTAATTGGCGTTTTGAACTTCAGTTGAGTATATGGAACTCAATTCAAGTCGGAATTCTTTGGCTAAGAATCCTCAGGACCAGTTGAATAATAGTTTTCTAATGAAAGAGAAAAATCTGGATTTTGTTTGATAGATTTTAAGTTATGTCAAAATCAAATTTTCAGAAAAGCAGCGCCAAAATTGTTTAAAAACCATAATGGTTTATATAAATACATATAAGGATTTTGAGTATATAAAATCCAAATTTCCATTAGAAAAATCCGGATTTGGGTTGTAAAATAAATACGAACTCAAGTTGTGTAAATAAAATGATTTTTGAAACAAAAATCAGATTTTAAATTATTGAATAGAACTAATTAGAAGAAAAATTAGTTAATGAACCTTTGGGTTGAATTGGACAACGGATAACTGAATGGGATTTGTAATTCATATTCGAAATCGAATATGGAAATTGAATTGAAAATGGAATTCAAATGGGTTTATAAACAATTAAATATTTGTATTTGAACTGATATGTTCAAAAAGAAAGTGGAATAGGCTAAAGAGCTAATTAGAGAATTAATTAGCGAATTGAATTAAAATTGCCAAATTGAGTTGGAATAAAATGTAAATGGACGTATATGGGTTAGACAAGTATGGAATGAAGTATATGAAGATTATAATTTGCATGCCCGAAAAAAGGTACACGTTTAAATTCCATATGAGATTTTATGTGCCGAATCGGCAAGCCGCTTGGCTTTTTAATTTTCTTTTTGAATGGGAAGGACCCAGAGAGGGATTTTGGAGTTGTATCGAGTGACCCGTACAAAGGAGGTTATGGCGAATTTTCCCAAAATTTAAGGACTTGTAATATTTTTAAGAAAATTTGATAGTTAGAAATCAATGTATCGATATATATAGAATCCGATAGGGAAACAAACTTTAAAATAGAATATTATAAACAAAAAAAGAAAATCTATAATTAAATCTGGTAAAAATAGAAAAGAGAAGCGTATACGTGTTTTAAAAATGAATAACTGGTTTTATGATGTTGATTATTCGAGGTAAGTGGTCTTGTCCTTTTAGAAGTTAAGCACGTTTTCAGTCAAGATCTGAGAGGTAGTTATACCCCAACTTGGTTGATTTCATTTTTAACCGATAAATAGCAAGTTCCAGTCTTGAAGAGAAATGTTTGATTAAAGGTTAGTTAAATGCAATATTTTGGCTTGTTTATAACGATGTTTTACATAACAGTCGTTTTAACCCAAGTAAGTGGAATTTTGGAAATATATCACAAATATTTCCTATGTACAAAAATAACCGAGTTCGAGAAAGAGATAAGTTATTGGAATAAGGAAATGTTTTCCAAATGGCGTAAGAGGCCAAAATGATTATTGAAACCATTGGGTTAACAGATATTGATCAGGAAATGGAAAAGTAATTTAATTAATGAAATATAAATTAAGGAGCCCAGTGGGTGTTTGATGTTATGGATGAATGTGTGCTTGTTTTTCTTCGATAGTTAAATAAACGAGTATTGAAGTTTTTGCCAATATCGTTGTCAATATAGAGAGACCGGTTGGGTTATTATTCGAGAACCACTCTATATTGGTAGTAACATTGCGAATCAGATTATATGAAGATAATCAGAGACGGAGTAGAGTGCAAGGGCTTTTTCTATTAATGGAAATTGTGCCTTCGGTTTCGTTCAGTCCCAGAATGAAGAGTATAGATGAATGTCTGACGGAGTATTTCCAACGATCACATATGTTGGTCTTTATAAATATATACGGTGGCGGAGAATTTATTCTCTTAGCATAATGTCCAGAATATATTTGTACAAATCAATTAGTGATTAATGGATCTGACAATGTGGCATTCAACGTGATTGTGCTATCAATTAATGACCAGTAACTATAGCCTCAAGCCTCAACAACCGCGAAATGACAAAAATCGGGCAGGCAGCATGGCTATGTGGGTAGCTTCCATTAGGGTGTACTATCACCTATCTAGAAATTCATTTAATTCCTTATTCTGTTCGATGTTGTCCCATTCGGGAAACGGTTGCTGATCCCAACCGTTAATGATATACTTTCGATACACTCAGCGAAATGAGTGGTCGGTCATGTGTGGCTTGGTTACAAGATGTTCTTGTTGAACCCAGTGTATTCTCCTCTAGAGATACACTATCGGAAGGTGGTTCCATACCTTGTCATAGTTGGAAATTCATTACCCAATAAGTGCTCCCGGTTTTGATTGTATATTATGTATATGTGGAGCGTGAGATGAAAGCGTTCCACTAGATTTCTATTTATTTGATTTAGACATTATTATAATATCAAAAGAGTTTTGATACAAAGATTATCGTTTCTTTCAAAAAGGATTTGAAAGTTAAGTCAAGTGTTTGGATTCTCATAAGGGAAAAACCCGTTCCGTGTTATACGGCGTAGTCTTATGAGATACCAGTTAGTTTCTCAAACTATTTTAAATTGTTTACTCATACCAATCCCATGACTGATCCAGAGTTTATTTTGTTTTGTTTTACCTAAACTCTTGGGTGCCCAAATTTGTATGGGCAGTCAAGTAGTTGAGAATTTTACAGATCTATCTAAAGGAGCTTAGAGAAGGAGGCTTCAGTATTAGATATATAGTATTTTTATTTCCGCTGTGTTGTAAGTGTTGTACTATGATAATTGTATGTTATACAGTTAAGATTTTGTATATCAAAAGTTATGATATATTATATTTTGTTCCGCTGCGATGTGAGATTATGTGTTGTTATTTCTGTTCTTCTTCTACCTTTTCTTTTAAATAAATGATTCGTATTTTCGTGATATATGGGTTGGAAGTGTGATATATGTAGTCAACTCGTATAGTACGGATTTGTGGGACATTACAGAAAGTTGGAGTATTAATACATTCAAATATAACGTTTATAAAATGAACAGGGAATCCCATTTTAAACATAATATGGCATATGAATCTTCTATTCATCGTATCAAAAGCCTTATGCAGATCCACCTTAATACGAAATTTATTGACCCCTACTTTCTTGAAATCTCTTAGCAATTCATGTGCTAATAGAATATTGCCACCTATATAACGAGAGGGAATAAAGGCATCTCGGTTTAGAGAAATTAGATGAGGCTAGAACCACTACAGTCTGTTACAGAGAATTTTACTAAAAATCTTGTAATAAAAATTACAACATGAGATTGGTTGATAGTGGGAAATTTCAAATGGTCTATCCACTTTAGGGATTAATGTAATGAACGTATGGTTAATCCCTTTTGGTAAATGAGTAGAAGAGAAAATATCTTGCATAGCTGATAATAGATCAAATTAAATTAAATCCCAATGTAATTTAAAAAAATTGAACTAAATCCATCTAGATCTGGGCTAGAGTCAGTATGCACTGAATCAACAGCTAACTTAACCTCTTCTAAAGAAATTGGTTTTAGCAATACCTGATGTCCTTGTGAATTAATACTTGCAATAGATTGAAAAGCTGGATATGCAGATTCTTGAGATCCATTAAATAATGCTTCAAAATACTTTATAGATTCCTCAGCAACATCTTCAGGATTATGCAATAACTCCCCATTATTATTTATAAGAGCATTCAGATTGTTTATGTGCCTTCTCGCTGACAATTTAGAATGAATTTTTTTTGAATTGGTGTCCATCTTGCAACCAAGCCACGTTTCCTTTTTGCTTGAAGCTCCAATATTTTATGTGCTTTTGAACCTCTAAAACATGCTTGGCTTCTAATAATTTTTCAAATAAGAATACATTTTCAGGGTCTTCATCACAAGCTAGCTCCCTCTCTTTAAAAACAGCTTCAGCTTCTACAAGCATTTCATTGTCTTTAGGTCTTATCCTGTCCAGTTTTTGAGCTCCATTTTACAAGCCATAAGCTTTTGTACAAAAATATAACTAGCAAACCCCCAACCTTTTACTTGCATCCCTCTCATTACACAATCATGATATTCTTCTTTAAGATGCCATTCATTAGAATATCTAAATGGGAAGCCCTTGGTTGAGGAAGATACAATAAGCTCCAACAAAAGAGGGTTACGATCACTAGATTGTTGGGACAAAGAGAGAGCCCTCATATCAGTGAATTTCTGAAGGCAAGCTTGGTTGACAAAATTTTTATCAATATAATTAGCTATCCCTTTTCTCCTCCATGTATGATTAAACCTCGATGCTTTGATTTCAGTTAAACCAGATTGAGATAAGCAATTATTTAAAGCTCTAATATGTTGGAAAGGAACTAGAAGACCTCCCTTTTTATCCAAATGAGAAGTATTAAGATACATTCACCACTAATACCATTTGCTTCCTGAATGATGTGTTGCCATAGAATCTGCCTTTCATAAAAATTGTTGCTGGCATATATGATTGAAAATACCAAAGAAAGTCCACCTGTATTTTGAGCTTGAACTATGATATGTTGATTTGAAGAAGAAACCAGAGTAATGTTCCAAATATCAGAATCCAAAGCAATAAAATTCTTCCAGTAAATTCAGCATAATTACAAGGCAACATCTTCCATCTATTCGGTAATTTCCTTTTAAACACTTCCATATTTTTACTATTTAGTTTATTTTCAACTAAACCTACAATAGTAAGCTTAGTTTTAGTTAAGAGGGATAATACATCACTCATATGATCCGATGTATTCATCCCTCTAACATTCCATGATAGAAGAGTCATTTAATCGAAAAGTTGCTCCTCAAACTTCTTTTAGAAGGAGCTAGAATTATTACCTTACCCTTTCCTTTTAAAGTAGCTAAATAATCCATGTTCTTAGTAGTACCCCCTGAGACATCAACATCACTTTCCTCCAATTAACCTCTGCTAAATATTCAAATCGTCAAGTATAATATTCTGATGGAGTTCATCATCTAAGAAATCCAAATTATTATCATTATGGCTTTGATTTTCCATATCATGTAATTTCCAACAATATCTGAACTACTAGCCTTCTCAGATCCTGCTTTGAAGTCCATACCGGGCCTTTAGAAAATTCATGAATCATGGATTTATGTCCAAACAATTTACATTGATCACATCTAAAAGGAACAAATTCGTATTCAACCATAATTTCTTTTTAGATGCCGTTGTGCATTAGGATAGGGATTTTATCAACCAAATTCGAATTCAGATCAATGCTAACTAAAATTCTAGCAAACTTTGTATTCTTCTTATTAGCAGTTCATTCATCAATATGAATAGGCTCCCCTATAAAACTTGTTATCACCGAGAAAGCTTTATTTGTCCACATTTACATATCAAGTTTTAGTAACTTTATCCAGATCTATACTTTATAGCCTAAAATTTCGCAAAATCATTACCAAGAAACCATTTGAATACCATTAATAGTCTCCCAAAATAAGAATAAGTCGAGGTTTTCAAAACATATTGACAATTTTCAACAGATTCAAACTGAACTATATAATGGAAATCGGGAGTAATATGAACCAGAAAAGTGCCTTTCGGATGCCATACCTTAGAAATATAATCTTTCAGTTTAACCACAGTGAGCTTGAAATCTACTGGAAGTAAAACAACAGAGTTATTCCATGAATCCGCAAATGTCTTGAAAATGTTCTCTGAAATAAACACATAGTTCTTTGATGGTTTGACATACTCAAGAGATAAAAAATCTTCCTCATTCAAATGAAGCGACTCATTCTCATCATTTGAAACTGAATTAGGAGTGTTTGGATTAGGATTTGGATTAGGATTTGTATTTGGATTAAGATCTGATGGATTGTTAAGAGGATTTGGTGGGGGATTCGATGAGGAATCCCTCATCGATTCCGCCATTTTAAAAGAGGAAAGTTTTTAAACATCGATTTTTAGAGCAGGAAACTGTATTTTGCAAACCCAAGCCTTAGATACTATCCTCTCTGTCACCCTAGAACGTTTGCCATATATATGTATTATTGAAAGAAATACCATTAACATATACATCTGTTTTTTTTGCATTTGGTGATAGTTCAAAATTTTGTCCTTTTCTAATTCGTAATTAAAGTTTCATACAATTAAAACCGTAGTTCAACATTTATCGGAAACTTAGCATAATAGCTCCTAGTTTTTTTTATTGTTTAAAGCTTACAAATGGTCTTTTAAAACTGTGAACCCAAGTGTATTTAATAAACCAATGTTTAGTTACATGCTTAAATCAAATTTTCTCTTAAATTACATCTAAAGCTTATGGATAGCTAAACATTTACCTAAACAAATATAATTAAAAAACAAATTTTTAATTAGATTTCAAAACTTGTGCAAATCTTAAGAGTCCAAAACAAATTTTCATGATATTTCCAAAATCATTTCGTTGCTATGAAAAATTGTTTAATTATTCATGACTTACATTTCAAATTATTTAGAAGTTTGAATTCAAAATTAAATTTTCTCTTTATTTCTATTCATGATTCACATAAGAAGGAGATTTAAATTGACTACCCATATATCCCACGACTATAGTGTGTGGGTGATGCAACAAAATCAATCTATATAAAACACAAGTTCATCCACCAATATGGAAATAATCAAACAATTCATAGAACGGTGTGCAAGCGTTACGTTAAATAACACTTAGTGTTTGGTGTGTTTTAGCTACAAACATCCATCACATGCAATAGCAACCATTTACACATCAACTAAATATACTTATAAACAAATTATGTCTAACCACTAATTAAAATTAATCACTTTAATAAATTTAAATTTTTTTAAATTAGAGTTCTCACCAAATATTGCTTTCCAAATTGTTCACCGTTAAACTGGTTCTGTATCAACTGCTAATCATTGGAATAATGAACTCGTGTGACTTCATGGACGACGCGCGCACCGTCTTCTTTGTAGCTACCGCGTATGCCAACTCTCAAAGCAGTGAAGTAATAAGGAAGATGCGATCTTTAAGAAAAGGAAGGGAAGAGGGTCACTGTATATGAGAGGAAGGGGTTCAAATTGTAGTATTTGGGAAAGAAATGTCCTTCAGAAATTTAAAGAGATGAGGAGAGAATTGTTGTGAAGGACCAACGAAGAAGGAGGTATGTCCTTTTTATAGCGAAAGGAAAGGAATAAAAAGCAGAAGAAATATCACAAATCTTTACACTAATATGGCAAGATTTTAGGCTAGATTTAATCATATATTTTTTGCCTGCCATATCACCTTAAAAGGAGGAAAACTTTATTTGTTCCTTATAAATGGTATGCTAAGCTAAAATGTGAACTAACAAACAACGTTATTTACATTATTTCATAGTGCTATAAATTCAACCATTATACACCGTAAATTAAATTCAAATGTTAACGCCAAATATGCGCATTTATTTCATAATTTATTGCTTTCCTTTTTGTTACACATTTCTTATATATATATATATGGGTTAACTTTCAAGTTTGATTACACCGCTTGTATTATAAATAGTCCTGTCATGAAATAATTCTACCGGTTTATTTAAAACAATATTAATCACTATTTATATTAAAATTCAATTTGAAATTGCCAACAATAAAAATTTCCTTTCTTAATATTTTTCTTTTCCTGTAATTCAAAGTTAAATTACATATAAAGTTAAAACGTTCTCTATTAGCAAAACGTTCATATTAATAATTTAAATTCACAAAATAATCCATATATATATAAAGCTTAACTTAGTTTGTTGTATTAAAACTAGAAGTTCTTAAGCTACATCACAACCGCTATATTAATTACTTCTTAGAAGTAAGATTTTAGAATGTATTTTATATGTTCATTATGTTTTTCATCCAGTCTATGACAAAAAAAAAATTGAATATACCATTTAAAACAATAATAAATGGATATATTTTAAATCCTATTGATTGACATATGTGTCAATCAATGCCAAGTTAATTTCTTACATGCACAACTAAACCTTTTCCATATATAAAATTAAAGACATTTCTTTGCATACATACATAAGATAATTCGAATTTATACAAATTAATTGCAAGATATGCAGTTAACTTTTCCATAACATATAAAGTTAATAAAATAGAAATCATCCATAAATATCTAATAAGAAGAATATATTGACAATTAATGCATAATTGATTGCTAATCTATGAAATTAATTCTTATTAGCAAAAGCATTAAATATAGAATTTTAAGCATTTTCTTCTTACCAAACTACCAGACCCAAAATAATTTCTTAAGTAAATTACAAAATAATTTCATAATGGTAGTAACTCTTGTTTTTTATAATGTTCACTTAAATTTCGCTTCAAATAGACGAAATTCCAAATATAAATAATTATTTTGCGCTAAATCTTAATTTAATTTTTATTTTAAACGTCAAATTTTCTAGGTCGTTACAGATAAGGAAATTTTGAATGCCTTCACCTCCTTAAACAAAAATTCTTGTGGAGTACCTAATGGCTTTAATGCGCATTTCTTCAAGTCAACTTGGAACATTACTGGGCCTGACGTGATTAAAGCAGTTAAGCAATTCTTTAACAAAACCAGAGTACAAAATTCTTTTAATAATACCGACATATCTCTCATTCCTAAAGGGGAGAATCCTAAAGAGGTAAGCTCCTTTCGACCTATCTAATGTTGCAAGGCTATAAACAAAGGTATTTCTAAAATCATTGCAACTTGATTGAAACTTGTCTTCCCTCTATCATTTCTAACAATGAAGCTGCCTTTTTATTTCAAAGGAGTATTTTAGATAATGTTTTACTTTCTCATGAATTTTTAAATGGTTATAAGAACTCTCAAGAACCCCTTTGTGCTATTTTAAAATTTGAGATTAGAAAAGCATTTGATTCTTTTCAATAGGAGGCTATTGTAAGAATAATGGGCTATATGAACTTCCGAATCCCTATTGTAGCGTGGATATATGAATGCATTTCCACTGATAACTATTCTATCACAGTTAATGGTTCAAGTGCTAGATTTTTCAAAGGCAGGCAGGGTATCAGGTAGGGTGACCCCCTTTCTGCCTACATTTTTATTATACTGATGAAGCTTCTCATTCAAATGCTAAAAAAATTGGTTAGAAAAAACTTTTTGACCTTCATCCTAAATGTAAAATTCCTTAAATAATCTCTCTTATGTTTGCGGATGACTTGGTTGTATTTTGTAAGTCCTCTACTCAAATAATTCAAGCCATTTTACAATGTCTAGAATCCTTCTACAAGTACACTGGTCTTAGAATTAATAAGGAAAAAAAATCTGGATTTGTTGCTACTAGCATTAGCAATGAATAAATTCAGAATATTTCTGCCATTTCAGGGTTACAAGAAAATAAAAACACAACGATTTATCTTGGTCTTCCTCTTGTTACTTCAAAAATTACTAACCTACAGTGTCTTCCCCTTTATGAATAAATTATTGTTAGACTTGACTATTGGGCTACTCGATTTCTAAGTATAGATGGTTAAATTATTTTAGCTAAGAATGTCTTCTTCTTAATGCAAGTTTATTGGGCTAGAACCTTTGTCTTATCCCTTAAACTTGTTGAAATGATTATAAGAGCTATGATGCATTTTATGTGGAAGGGTAATACCTCCACAAAATACATTGCTCCTATGCATCTTTTAAAGCAATAGAAAAACCAATGAATAAAGGATGGCTAGGTATTACTAATATCCAAATGTGGAATAAGGCAACACCTGCTATACACATCGATAAGTTCCTCAACAAAATTGAGAGCATCTAGGTGAGATGGATGAGTAAACATATGCTCAAGAACAAGAATTTATGACCTGAGTGTTGCAAATTTAAAGATCTCAGCTATTGAAGTTAGAGAATAGCGAAGAAACCTGCTTTTGGTCCATTTAAAATTCACAAATTTTTGGTAAATAAATTGATGTATACTTTTCTTCCACTATGTATATGAAATTTGTAAACTCTGATATTTTGTGTAAAATGCTTCCGTTGTGAGATATTGCAGTTTATTTATTTTGTGGTTTATGTGTCTGATTTTTTTTAAACCCTATAAGCAATAACAATCTGTCATTTCGAATGGTATAAGTTGGTTTAATTACCTATTTGAAGCTGTCGAAAAGGCAGGTCGTTATAGGGACAAAAAAAATCGGTGTAAGGATAACAATGATAAAGTTAACTTCTTGCTTTTGAGAGTGATTTAAATGCCCTGCCTACAAAAACTAGACTTCGGGACAAAGGATTGAATATAGACACTAAATGCAACTTTTGTGTGATTGTTGATGAAACAGCGCAGCACTTGTTCTTTGCATGCCCTATAATTCAGGAAAAGCGGAATTTGAACATGTAATCAATTGGCAAAGGCCCTACCTCTTTAAGTTATACTGGCAATTGGGATGACCTTTAAAGGGATATTAACACTTCTAGTGACAAAAAAGGCTTCTAAATGTTATACTCAAGAAATTTATATCATGCATATGGAAAGAAAGGAATGTTATGACCTTTGATCTTGAAAAAAAGAGAATGCGGTCTCTCTTTGATGTTGGATCATGCATGAAATCGATGAAACCCTAGCTTTTGCCTCCTTTGCAATCAAACAAGGCATACTACAACATTTCTACATCTATTATTTTTTCTTACGTTCATTTTTTTTCAACTTCTTGTGGATTAGGCATCATGTTCTTCCTATATTCTCTTGCTTGTAGGCATGTCTACAAGTAAGTTCTACCTTTTTCATAGCTTTGATGCTTTAATAAAATGGTAGGAGTTCGTTTAACCCCATTGGCCTTGCAAAAAAAAAGAATCATATGTACACATTATTGACTAGAATAAGCATGGCATGACAATATGTGGACAAAATTAAATTTCATGTAAACATATATAAGTAGATCAAAATATGTATAACATACAACCAAAGCTTTCTTCTAATAAAAATTAGAAAGTAATTGCAATCAATTTCAAAACTATTTTATTTTAATTCTTTTGTTCATATGTAAAGATATAATTTAGTAAAAACACAACTAGTGCATACATATACATATACATATACATATACATATACATATACATATACATATACATATACATATACATATACATATACATACATATATATATATATATCTATTCACATTCAAAACTAAAGTTAAACTTTACTATGAAACACAAATCTCAATAAAAACATTGTGCTAATACCATATAAATTTCATTTTAACTTTAAAGTATAAATGAATCAACCGACATAAACATGTAAATGTCCAAATTTAAAGTAATGAATTGTAAATAAAGGTTAAAACATAGGTCTAAGATAATATATAGTTGTCTAATATGTAGAGATTTATTTTTCAATTCAACCAGGCAGCAAAAATAATTCACTAATAAAAACATGCAAAAAAAAAAAAAAAAAATTTGGTCTGAAAAATTGCATACTAATTTGAGTATTTGAAACATACATCTATACTTGAACATGTTTTATATAATAAACAAATTTTAGTTTGGATCTATCAAATGTATACCCAATCTTATCATTCAATAAATAATTCGATTTTCATAAATAATTTCCATTTAACAAGACTATGATATATACATACAAATCATGAAAGTCAAATTAAATTTCCGTCAAACATTACAAAAATTCATGATATAATTTGAAACAAGTATTAGATCTATAATAGCCTGGAATAAGTAAAAGAATTGACTGAATTTATCTTGTTGATATTGCCTACTATTCGTACCTTGAATGAAAGATGCTTCTAGATCCAATTGAATCACCTTCAGAAATTGTAACAATCTAAAGCACCGCCATTTTCATTTATTTTATTTGATTTATTTTAATTTTATTTAAGGATCCTTTTGAGCTCTGTAGGCCATTAACTTTTGCCAAGAATGTAAAAATGAGGATATAGGCTAGGGTTTTAAGGGAGAGATATTTTGAGTCATGGCAAATGAATGAAAGATTAAATATTTATATAGTGGGCCTCATTTAACTTCCTTTCTTTTTTTCGATCCAACAATTGGATTTTAAGCCTTCTATGAATGAATTCACAAGACCTCAAAATATTCGCAATGCTATCTAGTAATTAAACTATTTAATTCCAATTTAAATAATTTTCAATATTATATATTGATATATACACACACACATAACTTTTATGTACATAATTAAATAAAATTGTCATTTAAATAAATCAAATAAATAAATAAACAAAAATTTAGTAATCAATATTTCATAAGTATTAATTAATTTAACCAATTTACAATGATTATAAATTAATTAAATCATGTGGTTTTCGAAGCATTCATCATTACGGTTGTGCGACTCAAAGGTGTAAATTTTAACATCAGCCTTATTCGAATATTAATATTCACACGTCACTTAGCATGTGGTATGACAAATTGGCCGAATTTATCGCTTACACATTTTTTTAAGTAAAATTGGATTGACTTATTATAAGCAATACCCAATAGTGACAATTATTTACACCAATTCTTTTCATCAAAATTATATCACATTAGGACTTATGAGATTTGGTTTTGGTCAAAATTCCAATATCATCCATATCAACTTTATAGTCAAAACACGAAGTCCTTGATTCAATAATAACAATTATTATTAACCGAAATGCTCTGGCTAGAGACTTTGACTTTGACATTAGTTGTCCATGATACTAACATCAATAACCAGGGAACGAATCCTCTCTTGAACATTGTTTCACTTCCAGCTTCCACTCAATCCAACTATAGTCGTTAGATGGACGCAGTGCCATGATTTAACTATAATCAAAGAGGTGCTTCCACATTGAAGATCAACAATATCCTTAAGTCAAAAGAACTATGTAAATTACTCACGTCGATATTTTTTATTTGAACTTAGTTATATTAACAAATAGAAAACTATCAATTGAGTCATTCCATGGTTATCCAATAACAATCAGTACGTAACCCCTTGGTGCCCCCACTAGACTTGAGTAATACACCACCCAACATTTGGAGAGCGTTGCGTCCTCTAGTCTCAACAGATGTATCAATATCCAGTCTCGATACATTTTGACCAGGAATATTTAAAATGGTATATTTATTTTCATTATGATAAATTACTCAAGGTTACAACACTTTGTAACTACTATCACAAAACACACCATTTATGGATTTCTATTAAATATACTTTTGATTAAATTAATTAATACAACCACATTATATTAAGTATATAATAGAAAGAAAACACATTCATTTCGAGCATGATCAGTCAAAGAGTTAGATATATGTAACAAATTACATAATTCCCCCTAGGGCATACCTCTAACTCTATCAATCACCCACATGCACTTAGGGTTAATTATGGAATATTATTACAACTTCACCAATCAGTTTTCTCCAAAATCAATTGGGTTACCCCCTTTTTGAATGGGTATGTTATTATGTTTCAACCATCTGCTCTATCAATCATCTCTCTCCGATGGTGACACACTATTTTATCTTGTGGAATAATTCAGAGTATTTCTCTTGACTTCTAGTGAGCTCAAAGTTCTATCACAAACTGTATCCCGACAATTGCTATCATTTGGAATAGGATGAGTGATAAATTTGTGCAATTGTATACTTATATACATCTATTTTATTGCAATGTTATTCAAGGTAATGAACTTATCCCTTTCGTTACTCTTTCACTTGGAACATTCCCAACTTAAAGATTTTTAATTTGAAATTATTATTGACATAATATACTTAATATCACTTATAAAGTTCAAGTTTGAACACTCCTTCATAAGAAGTTTGTTGTTTCTGTAAACAATTATGTAGTATTTCACAAATAAACGAGAATGCTTCAAACAACCATTTTGTGATATCAATTTGGATTTTATATTTGCTTCGTGCATCAATTACATAAACAAATCATGATATTACAGATAATATAACATGTATAATAAGTCTTATTGCCAATGTATAAGGGACTTGTGACACCCCACATCCATTAAGGTCACTCACAAAGGGAATGCCTTAACTTCAATGGAGCATTATGGGTACTGGAATAGAAATATTACAAGACAGACATATATAAAACAGCGGAAAGTAAAGTGGAAGTACTTAAAATCATTTATTAAATATGATTGTTTACAATAAAAGCCCATCAACTTCCAATACCCAACTTACATAGTTAAAATATTTGTCTTGCTCAAAAACAAAGAAACATAAAAACAAACTGTAGTATTCCCCAATAAAGCAAACCAAGCCATAGCCAAGAGAAATCCAAGCCATACATGAAAGAGCCTTGGAGCTTGGTAAGATCCGAACTAAGCTGTATTCCCACCCTGCGAACCTGGTGGGGGGGGGGGGGAACGGAAGAAAAAGAGGCGAAACAAAACGGGTCAGTCATAAAGACTGAGTAAGTCCTAGTGACTTTCAGCATAAAAATAGTTAAGGATAATATGGCATGAGTAAACTGAAAGTAAACATAAGCATGATGACAAGATAAGCAAACAGGCAAGATAACTAAGGATAACATGATGTGATTTTTGTCAAGTAACATCGCAAGGTTCCCATCCAAGATAAACTAAGTATAATTTCGTAAGATTCCTATCAAGCATATCATGATTCCTCTGCTTCGCCATTAAAAGATTTCTGTGATATCTATTTGCTCTGCACCACCTAAATATCATCTTTACAAGTGTCTTACATGGAATGTTTCGTATTCCTACTAGTACTCCAACTAGTGTCCTCTGTAATAAGGATCCTTACCCCCTACTAGTGTCCCAACTAGTAGCCCGTGTTATATAATAAGGTGATCCCACCCACTACTTAGAAATCATAATACTAGTCTTACGTACCCCTAGCTGACTACATAGGTGCCGCCTTCCCCTATCTCCACTAGGTGTAAATCATAATAATAGTCTTACGTACCCCTAGCTGACTACATAGGTGCCGCTTGCCCCTATCTCCACTAGGTGTACCCACCAAACCCCATGCGATCGGCTCCCTAACTTGTAGATACCCGTGCTGGCCCCACAGTGGGGTGTATCACTCCCCTAAAGTGGCAACCCGATACAACTTGAGAATGCTCGGCTTATACCTACACGATGCAACAACGTCTTACCTACCAGCCCGGGTCCACACACGCATATGAAACCCGTTGGACTTGCGTTGCCACCGCTAACCCGTTTTGACCTCTTACAATCAAACCCAGTATGCGTGTCCCGTCCTCGACATGGGTCGAGCTCACAAAGATATGTAATGGGCTACTGGTCTGAAAAGGGTCCCCTTGTCTCGACACAATCTTCCCACTATGCTTGGTCCCCTCTAGTAATTCTTACTTAACCCCTTCTTATTCATGTCCACTTACATGCTCAAATTTTGGTTAAGTATACACCAGTTATGTCTTACATGTTACCCATATCCCCCACTTAACTCCTACATCATCCTCATGTCTTAATACATGCTTTATCTTGGTTAAGTGCTTATAGGTTATATTTTACATGTCATTCATATTATCCCCAACGTCTGGGTTTAACCAAGCGCCTTGGCTTTATCTGCCATTAGAACCTATGTCTATCCATTAATTATGCGCTTGTGCTACCTCATCAGTCTTATCGTTTAACTTGGTTATTTCCATTCATACCAACCTTCAACTTTGCTTATTAATTCAATTCTTAACTTGCACTTTATTAAGTCCATCAATAAGCCCACAACATGTTATTCCTATGATTCATACATTAACCCCCGTTATGGTACAATAACATTTATTATTCAATCTTTACAACCAAGTACCCCTTAACTTACAAACACACTGGAGAGAGAGAATAATTCCCTAAATACCCACCCCGAAGACTGGAATCAACATCAGATTGATACTCAGAGGATTATCCAACCTAACCAATGTTTTGTTCCTTTTTATAATATAACTTATGTCGCCTTCAATTGTAAATTCATTCTTGTCTTTACATATTGCTTAATCTACAATAAAGCACACCTTTCCTCATTACATAAGTTATCTCATCTTATCAATTGTTCCGCCTAACTTACTTTATTCCATAAGTTATCAT
The DNA here is from genome assembly GCA_030737875.1 of Allium sativum. Lineage (NCBI taxonomy): Eukaryota > Viridiplantae > Streptophyta > Magnoliopsida > Asparagales > Amaryllidaceae > Allium > Allium sativum. Next base: position 572,467,183 of record CM060909.1, on the reverse strand, counting down.
TCCCACTTAGGCATTAATTAAGATTTACTTAACTCAACCATTCATGTCATAACTGTTAAGTGTCATTAGCCTGGTCATATTACTTAACCCACCCATTCATACCATATTGGTTAAGTGCCATTAGCCTAGTCATATTACTTAACCCACCCGCTCATACCATATTGGTTAAGTGTCATTAGCCTAATCATATTACTTAACCTACCCATTCATACCATATTGGTTAAGTGTCATTAGCCTAATCATATTACTTAACCCACCCATTCATACCATATTGGTTAAGTGTTCTTAGTTTACTTAACCCTATCCACTGGTCTAATTACCATGTTATGTTGGTTAAGTATTACTATTCGTATTTCCATATATCACCCACATGTCACCCACTTAACCCCCATGTCCCACCACATGTTTATCTAGTTAAGTATTTCTTAATTCATTAAGGTCGTAACCCTATAAAGACCTCTCACATTAGACTGACATTTATGGCTGCTGGATTTGCCGGGCGGGTCCGGGCAGTCTTACACCATAAAAGAGTCTAACCTCGTGTCTTTACAACTGTTACACTTTTAATTTGGGCCTAGGACCTCTCACATTAGGCTACCATTTGTGACTACTGGATTCGCCGGTCGGGTCCGGACAGTTTTACGTCACAAATGAGTCCAACCTCGTGTCCTAAGCATTGATTATCACTTATAATCTTTTACCCCAGTCTTAATAATTTCCTTATTCAAATTATTAATTAATTCCTAATTTAACGATGTCCATAATTGACTCAATTATGTTCATCAATTAATGGTATGCAAAATCATACCAATTTTACCACAATTTATCTTATGCTATTAAAGGCAACATATCTCAATTTATATTTATCCCTCCTTTAAGGCTATTACATGCCAACTACTAAAAACCCACTTAGGCGTGTTCATATTAGCCCCTTTTCAAGACATAAATTATCATATGTGTTTCAACTACAAATCTCACATAATTAACATATGCCCAAGTTCTAGATTACATGTCCGTTTTACATATGCCTACCAAATTTACATATGTTCAGTTCATGCCATTTTATATGTATGCCAATTTTTATGTCAATTTACACATATCAAGTTCTAGCCAAAAATTACATATTCCAATCCCAATTCTTACAATTACCATTTTAATGGCAATACCCAATTATCAAATTTCATATTAATTGCAATAATACCCATATATCCAATTTTCATGTTATGCCATCAATTCCACCAATCATATATATCCAAATAGGTAATATTCCCATACTTTTCCCCGTATTCAATCGTACGCATAATCGTGGTTTAGGCCTAGATCCAAAATTGATCTAGGTTCATCAAAAGAAATTAAATAGGGAAAAGGTAGAATTTTGCAATAAAACAAGATCAGAGAGAAAACAGCATAAAATCATCATGATAGGCATAAAGATTGGATCTTGATAATAATATCAACATGAATACAAGGAACTGATTTACAACGACTGAATAGAGCATGAACTAGACATAAGAATGGAGATGAACAAGTTTCAAAACTCAAGGTTCAAAGGTAAACAGGAATAGGTCTAAATTGATAAACATGCTTATATCCAATTACACTTTATTCCATAGCCATATTAAAATTAAGTATTTTAATCTAAAAAGTAACTAGTACTTACATAGCATGGCTAGCGAATTTAAGAACTGAAATCGATGTTGTAGCGTTGTTGATTCATCTCCTTAAATTGTTGTAGAAGTCTTCATCTTTGCATTGGATTGCGTATGAAAGCTTAAGAAGAAGATTAGAGACGGCGGCCATGACCAAGAGGGATTTTAATAGTATAATGGTGGCTAGACATGTTGTAGTGAATTAGGGTTAGGCCTTAGGTTGTATTTATAGATGTAGGAACTCATTTAGGCCCTTAGATCATCCCTAGAGTCAATCCGGACCATCAAAACTCATCCCGGGCCTCAAAAATGGGTTTTGGGCCACACCAGGCCGACCAGGTCGACCTGTACTGTAGTGACCCGAAAATCCGGTCCAATTAGAGCTGACTAAAAACACAAGTCCAACCCCAAATTGCACTGGAAATTCAAGAAATTAATAGAAAGAAGATAGAGGGTGAGGATAGATAAGATAGAACTATTAGAATAGAAGAAGAAGAAGAACATCATCATCAGAGTAACACGAATCTCACAGCGGAACGAATAAAATATAACATAACTTTTGAAATACAAAGTTATAACTGTTTATACATACCATTTTCAGAGTACAACATATAACATCACAGCGGAATAAATAATAGCTATCGACTGCTGAAGCCTCCTGCTCCAAGCTCTCCAAGTGCATCTGTAAATCCCAACTACTTGACTGCCCGTACAAATTTAGGCACCCAAGAGTTTAGGGAAGACAAAACAAATAAACTCCGGGTCAGTCATGTGACTTGTGTGAGTAAACTCAAATCATTTAAACAGGTATATGATATCTCATAAGACCACGCCGTGAATACGGAACGGGTTTTTCCCTTATGAGAATCCAAACATCTTTGAAAAGCAATATCATTCTGATATTATGATAATGTCTAAATACAAATAGATATCAGTCTAGTAGAAACGCTTGCATCTCACGTTTTACATATATAGTATACAATCAAAACCGCAGGTGCGTATTGGAAGATTGGGTTTCCAACTATGACAAGGTATGGAACCACCTTCCGATCAGTGTACTCTAGGAACGATACACTGGAGTTCAACAAGAACATCTTGCAACTCAGCCACACATGGCCGACCACTCATTTCGCTTGAGTGTATCGAATGTACATCACCAACGGTTGGGATCAGCAACCGTTCCCGTATATATATATGGGACAGCATTGATTTTAATTAAAATATAACTATACGTTCTAACGTCGTCGATTAAATAATATATTCGTTATTTAAATAATTAAATAAGTTAATTATTACACCGTCAAATATCCGGGTCATTACATTCTTCCCCACTTAAAATAATTTCGTCCTCGAAATTGCTAAGTTAGAGGACGACCCTATCTATTGGAATTCCTAAGATTTTTTTTTTTTTACCCCTTATTTCTGATTTCAACTGAACCAATTAATATTGACTAAAATATTAATTCCTTCCGACTAACCAAAATTTTCAAAAATTCTGAAAATTTTCTAACATTTTAAATTTTTCGGAAAATTTCGCCATAACCTCCTTTGTACAGCCCTATCGGTAAAACTCCAACTCGCCTGTCTAGGCCGTCTCCAACCAAAAGAAAAATCAAACAGCCAAGTGGCTTGCCAATTCGGCTCATAAAATCCAAACTCATATATAAAATAAACTTGTACCTTTTCGTCGGGCATATCATTATATCCCTACGATCTGCTATCAATTTTGCATATATCATGTCATCCAAATCAAACTCCAATCTGTCTTTATTCTCAATACAATTATTGGCTTGTACCCGAGTAAAATTCCATTCAAACTCTAATCTCAAATTTCAATCTCTCGACTTACCAACTCAATATCATATTCACTTATTTCAAGTTAAATCCCAATTTATAAATCACTTTTACCAGTTCACCTATTTAACTCATAAGTTAATTTAATTTTCGAATTTAAATTCCTGGGTTTATTCAAATCACTTGAAATCATAATAACAATTCAAAATCCTTTGACTTCCTGAATAACTTGTTTTTGCAAAACAATTTCAAAACAAAATCTTCGGCAGTAATCCGTCACTTAGCAACTCGAAAATTACACCGATGATGTATCGATCCATCATCGGAATTATTTCCCAGCGATCAAAGTGAGTTCAATACTATATTCCTTTCAAAACCACTTTTAAACACTTCCCATTTTGAAATCAATCCCAGATATCCTTATCAAAACAAATTTAAAACCTCCCAGGATTTTAAAATTCACGTATACTTAATCCCGATTCAATTACAAACACTGGTCTGAATTTCCAGTTTTAAATTTCAATTTTGACTTTAATTTCAGATTTAATTCATTCGTACCACTTATACGAATTCTGATTGGTTATTTATAACCATTCCACTTTTATAATCTTATTCGATTATAATAACAACCAACACATTATAATATTTCCAATATATATACTTGGGTAAAATTATTTTATTTACCCTCTTGTCAAAACATATCATGTCGGTTCATCGTATTCAAGTGTTTAGTAACTCCTATCAATACAGTTTGCATTACTGTATCGACCAAAATTCATAAACTACTCGACAAATAAATCTCCATAATATAAAACAAATTTTTATATCAAATAACAAATACGTTCACTCGTATATATACACTCAATCTTAGTCTAGGGTATTACTAACCCCATCTCTACTGAGTCACGCCACAGAGCCAAGGTAATACTTAACTTTAAGCTCTGATACCAACTGTAGTGACCCGAAAATCCGGTCCAATTAGAGCTGACTAAAAACACAAGTCCAACCCCAAATTGCACTGGAAATTCAAGAAATTAATAGAAAGAAGATAGAGGGTGAGGATAGATAAGATAGAACTATTAGAATAGAAGAAGAAGAAGAACATCATCATCAGAGTAACACGAATCTCACAGCGGAACGAATAAAATATAACATAACTTTTGAAATACAAAGTTATAACTGTTTATACATACCATTTTCAGAGTACAACATATAACATCACAGCGGAATAAATAATAGCTATCGACTGCTGAAGCCTCCTGCTCCAAGCTCTCCAAGTGCATCTGTAAATCCCGACTACTTGACTGCCCGTACAAATTTAGGCACCCAAGAGTTTAGGGAAGACAAAACAAATAAACTCCGGGTCAGTCATGTGACTGGTGTGAGTAAACTCAAATCATTTAAACAGGTATATGATATCTCATAAGACCACGCCGTGAATACGGAACGGGTTTTTCCCTTATGAGAATCCAAACATCTTTGAAAAGCAATATCATTCTGATATTATGATAATGTCTAAATACAAATAGATATCAGTCTAGTAGAAACGCTTGCATCTCACGTTTTACATATATAGTATACAATCAAAACCGCAGGTGCGTATTGGATGATTGGGTTTCCAACTATGACAAGGTATGGAACCACCTTCCGATCAGTGTACTCTAGGAACGATACACTGGAGTTCAACAAGAACATCTTGCAACTCAGCCACACATGGCCGACCACTCATTTCGCTTGAGTGTATCGAATGTACATCACCAACGGTTGGGATCAGCAACCGTTCCCGTATATATATATGGGACAGCATTGATAGATTTAAGAAGCAAATGAATATTCTCTAGATAGGTGATTATACACCCTAATAGGTGCGACCTACATAGCCATGTTGCCTGCCCGATTTCTGTCATTTACCGGATGTGAGGCTAGAAGCTATGCTTACTTTCCATTCATCTATAACACGATCACTTTGAATGCCACATTATCAGATCCGTTAATCATTTAGTTGGATCTGCACAAATAGATTCTGGATATTATGCGAAGGGAATAAATCCGTTGGCCACCATATATATTTGTACAGTCCAACCCATTCGATCATTGGAACTATTCTGTCAGACATTCGTCCATATACGTTCGTTCTGGGACTGAACGAAACCGAAGGCACTATTCTGAAAACAGGACAGCCCTTGTTTAACACCGTCTTCAATTATCTTCATCGTATTTGATCACAACGCTTATGTCAATACGAAGTGGTTCTTTGGATAATAATCCAACCGGTCTCTCCATATTAACAACGTAAAATGGTCAAAACTTGATAGTCTGTGATTTAACTATCAAATGAAAATATGTCGGTGTACAAACAACGATCTTAATTCCAAATGGAATTATCGATCCAATCATCAATCATATATATATATATATTCATATTTCCTTATTTTCTAAAACTAGAAAATATACATTTTCAACATTGGAAAACATTTCCAATCCTCATTTACGCATCACTATCATTCCACAACTATTAGTCCCTAACTGTAAACTAGTAAGAGAACAATTCTCTAAGTATAAACCCCGAAGGCCGAAACCAACATCAGATCAACACTCAGAAAACTATTCAACTTACTAATCTCTAGTCAGTTTCTAATTTTGTTTAACTCTATTTCTTTAACTCTATTCGATTAACTCTAACTGATTAACTCTAACTGGTTAACTCTAACTGATTAACTCTAACTGATTAACTCTAACTGATTAACTCTAACTGATTAACTCTAACTGATTAACTCTAACTGATTAACTCTAACTGGTTAACTCTAACTGATTAACTCAAATTCGAATAACTTATATTCGATTAACTCCTTTTAATAACGTTTATCCATTTATAAAGATTTACTTTTAGTAACGGTTCTTCACTTTATAAATGTTCTTTTTATAACGTTTCTTCACTTAAAAAGATTTCCTTTTAATAGCGTTTAACTTTTTATAGCGTTTTCCTTTTTATAGCGTTTAACCTTTTTATAGCGTTTAACCTTTTTATAACATCTTATGCTGTTGTAAATAATTTCCTTTTTAATTCTATTTATTTTCTAAATAAATATTCCTTTATCACTTCACTTCTAATTATTAGATCCTCATTATAAATTTGTAAGTGAATAAATTTCTCAGTGTTAACCCCGAAGGCCGAAACCAACATCAGATCAACACTTTGAAATTTACTCAACTCAGTCAACGTATAACAAGTTCTAATTACTCAAAAACCATACCTTATCCTTTTTAACATTTTTAAACCGATTTTATTTATTTTCTAATAAATATTCCTTTTATAAAATCCTTTGATTTTATAAATATTTCATTTTCAATATACGTTTTGAAAATTCCCTTTTCTCCAAATCCCGGTATGTTATGGTGTTTAACATATCAAATTACGATGTTCACTATCGTTCATACACACACAATCAACAACAGGTTATAATTCACATCATACATCAAAATATATGAAAAACAATAAAATAACTGTTGAGGAATCCGGTCGGATTCCTCCAACCTATTTCCCTGCATCCACAGATGTTACACAGTATAATATATATCATATTTCATTTTGAAATGAAATATCCTGCTGTATAGAACCATATTTGATTAACAATACATAGATTAACTATAACTACGTTTTCAATCAAATCTATTTAACAGTCCGGTTTAAAAATCAATATACAGCAGTCAATAAATAAAGTACAATTTATATTTAAATACAGATTGAGGAGAGTTAGTGAGTTTTACTCACATTGTCTGTTAACCGTTAAATAACGCGTTACGGTCGTTGTTTCGGATATCTGCTGTCGTTCACGCTTTCTGTTTCACCAAGGACACACCGTTCTTCACCAATGTCCTTCATTAGGCCGAACCCTCAGCTATTCACGTTCCAGGTTTCTGCTCATCGTTCCCTTCTGCTTTGAGCGGTTCCTCCAGTATTTTAACTTCACCGAAACTTTGCTTTCTTTCTTGTTTAGTTCTCTATTCTGTACACCTCAGGAAATACGTTCCAGGACCATGCAAGGCTTCATTTTTTTTCAGTATTAAACACCACCGTCTTGCCTTGGGAACTCACGCACCGGTCCCTATACATGCCACCGCAACACCTTATTCCAGTAAACAATATCCATTATAGTATTTTGCCGAACCCCATCTTTTCTCAAATGAATTCACAAAAAACCATACCATCCTTCTTTGCTATCTACTGTGAAACCTGCTACATTCAATGCTAGATGGCAACCACAGCTACTTCATACATACAATTCATATGTACGTACATATAAACACAACAGTCTGCTTCTTAACCGAACCTCCATAAAACCAACGCACCCAAATTGAGATCACAAACCACGAAAAACAAAACTAAAGCATACACAGAACGATCCCAATCATCCCAGAAATCCAAAACAAAATACCAAACTATACCACAATCTGCCTCTTCCCTTTTCAGACCCTCCTTCAACTTGCGGTCTCGTACAGCTAGGTAACAGTAAAGGAATCCAACCTTATTCCCAAGTACACACACGCCTCTTTAACTCCTGTCCATTTCCCATATATTTCCGCATGCTTCACCATTTAAACAACACTTCCAAAGACCCCCTCTACACACGCATGAACTCGTCACATACTGGTGCCTGCTTCCTCATGAACAACATGCAGTAGCCTCCCCAATTGCTACAGTAAAAGTAGCAACGTTCTTAAATGTTGATATCCCGTCTGTCCTCCGCAAGTTCCAGTATCACCCTCTCTTTTTACTTCCAGGAACGTTGTTGCTCGTATTATTATCCTCCTGCATGCATTACGGTGCTCCTCTTCCTTCGTTCAGCTGCTTTGTTTGGATGCATGATCCCCTTTGTTTCGAACTAACCCAGACATCTCGCTGTTACCGTACACCGAGCTTCCTTGCCTACTGTATCACCACCACATCACCGGAGTTTGATCAGTCAGTGCCGTCGAGGGCGTCTGAGCCTTCTCCTTCCTCCCTCGAAGTGCCACCTCGCCAGAGTTCACTCATCTCCGGCAATTTACCCATGAACCGCCGCAAAGTAAAACGCTGTAGCGTGTGTAGAGGAGGGCCTGAGGGTATGTATACAAGGTTTGGATTTATATATTGATTTTCGAAGTGATCCTTTTGTATTGGAAGAATAGATATATAAATAAAGAAGAGAACGAGAGAGAAGAAAGACGTGCGCCATTAATTTCAGAGAGAAGCGCAAATGAATGAAGGCTTTTTCGAAGATCCAGAAAGAAGAGGAACCAAATGAAGTTTATTGCTCAGTACCGTATATATAGACTTCTATTCCTTCCTTGCTAAGGAATATCAATATTATATAGTATATAGGACGTAACAGGTTTTGCAGATATTATTTAGTTTTGATGTTGACAGTATAGGCTGTCGGTTTGAGTATACAATAGTTAAATACTTGGTCATGAAGCTATTTAGGGGACATAGGTCTGTTGCGATGGTGACAATTCGACGCTTCTCAGACATGTTTCACGATGGTGACAATTCATACTCGTATGTCGGTTGTCAGCGCGTTGAAGAAAACTTAACTCTGAAGCATATAATAGGTACTCAGTAGGGTCTGTCGGCTGTGAAGTTTCATTTCAAAGTTAAGAAAAGTGTAGAGGATTTCTATACGTTTGGTTGATGGTAACACGTTGATTTGATTTTTATTGTGCCATTAAAACTCATGGCAATGCATTTTATTCAAGGACGTGCACTGTATTTGGCTTTGGAGCTAGGTTACTCCTGAAGGCTTGTATTACTTCATTCTTTTTATTTATATACTGCATACATTACTTACATGTGAAGTAATGTGCAACGCTAGCACATACGAGCTGCTAGGAACAGAAATAAAAATATTGTTGTGACCAGCAATGTGCCACCGTCCCAAAAATATAATAATACCGGTAGATGGACTCATATTGTGAAACCCCGAAATGTCGATACAGGGTGCCAAATACTTCAAATAAAAAGTTGCTTATTAAATTAATTAAAAATTTCTATAAAATTCTAAAAACTAAATTATCACTACTACCCAAAAGAACCTTGTCTAAATTCAAACCCGATCTCTAGTTATTTTGAATAAACTGTTACGGTCGATAAACGATTCTATAGCGACTTTTCTGAAATTTGATTTGAACATGTCTCAAAATCTACACGACGAAATCCTGATTTTTCTCTTCCACTAGAAAGATATACTCCACCAGCTCCGTACGTTTCTTGTTTCACAGAAATCCGATTTAAAACGAATCCTGTACATTCAGTTGAAGTTCGAATCGCCAAACAGCGAACTGCCGCGCCATTTCAAGCTCGATTTTAATTAAAATATAACTATACGTTCTAACGTCGTCGATTAAATAATATATTCGTTATTTAAATAATTAAATAAGTTAATTATTACACCGTCAAATATCCGGGTCATTACATTCTTCCCCACTTAAAATAATTTCGTCCTCGAAATTGCTAAGTTAGAGGACGACCCTATCTATTGGAATTCCTAAGATTTTTTTTTTTACCCCTTATTTCTGATTTCAACTGAACCAATTAATATTGACTAAAATATTAATTCCTTCCGACTAACCAAAATTTTCAAAAATTCTGAAAATTTTCTAACATTTTAAATTTTTCGGAAAATTTCGCCATAACCTCCTTTGTACAGCCCTATCGGTAAAACTCCAACTCGCCTGTCTAGGCCGTCTCCAACCAAAAGAAAAATCAAACAGCCAAGTGGCTTGCCAATTCGGCTCATAAAATCCAAACTCATATATAAAATAAACTTGTACCTTTTCGTCGGGCATATCATTATATCCCTACCATCTGCTATCAATTTTGCATATATCATGTCATCCAAATCAAACTCCAATCTGTCTTTATTCTCAATACAATTATTGGCTTGTACCCGAGTAAAATTCCATTCAAACTCTAATCTCAAATTTCAATCTCTCGACTTACCAACTCAATATCATATTCACTTATTTCAAGTTAAATCCCAATTTATAAATCACTTTTACCAGTTCACCTATTTAACTCATAAGTTAATTTAATTTTCGAATTTAAATTCCTGGGTTTATTCAAATCACTTGAAATCATAATAACAATTCAAAATCCTTTGACTTCCTGAATAACTTGTTTTTGCAAAACAATTTCAAAACAAAATCTTCGGCAGTAATCCGTCACTTAGCAACTCGAAAATTACACGATGATGTATCGATCCATCATCGGAATTATTTCCCAGCGATCAAAGTGAGTTCAATACTATATTCCTTTCAAAACCACTTTTAAACACTTCCCATTTTGAAATCAATCCCAGATATCCTTATCAAAACAAATTTAAAACCTCCCAGGATTTTAAAATTCACGTATACTTAATCCCGATTCAATTACAAACACTGGTCTGAATTTCCAGTTTTAAATTTCAATTTTGACTTTAATTTCAGATTTAATTCATTCGTACCACTTATACGAATTCTGATTGGTTATTTATAACCATTCCACTTTTATAATCTTATTCGATTATAATAACAACCAACACATTATAATATTTCCAATATATATACTTGGGTAAAATTATTTTATTTACCCTCTTGTCAAAACATATCATGTCGGTTCATCGTATTCAAGTGTTTAGTAACTCCTATCAATACAGTTTGCATTACTGTATCGACCAAAATTCATAAACTACTCGACCAATAAATCTCCATAATATAAAACAAATTTTTATATCAAATAACAAATACGTTCACTCGTATATATACACTCAATCTCAGTCTAGGGTATTACTAACCCCATCTCTACTGAGTCACGCCACAGAGCCAAGGTAATACTTAACTTTAAGCTCTGATACCAACTGTAGTGACCCGAAAATCCGGTCCAATTAGAGCTGACTAAAAACACAAGTCCAACCCCAAATTGCACTGGAAATTCAAGAAATTAATAGAAAGAAGATAGAGGGTGAGGATAGATAAGATAGAACTATTAGAATAGAAGAAGAAGAACATCATCATCAGAGTAACACGAATCTCACAGCGGAACGAATAAAATATAACATAACTTTTGAAATACAAAGTTATAACTGTTTATACATACCATTTTCAGAGTACAACATATAACATCACAGCGGAATAAATAATAGCTATCGACTGCTGAAGCCTCCTGCTCCAAGCTCTCCAAGTGCATCTGTAAATCCCGACTACTTGACTGCCCGTACAAATTTAGGCACCCAAGAGTTTAGGGAAGACAAAACAAATAAACTCCGGGTCAGTCATGTGACTGGTGTGAGTAAACTCAAATCATTTAAACAGGTATATGATATCTCATAAGACCACGCCGTGAATACGGAACGGGTTTTTCCCTTATGAGAATCCAAACATCTTTGAAAAGCAATATCATTCTGATATTATGATAAAGTCTAAATACAAATAGATATCAGTCTAGTAGAAACGCTTGCATCTCACGTTTTACATATATAGTATACAATCAAAACCGCAGGTGCGTATTGGATGATTGGGTTTCCAACTATGACAAGGTATGGAACCACCTTCCGATCAGTGTACTCTAGGAACGATACACTGGAGTTCAACAAGAACATCTTGCAACTCAGCCACACATGGCCGACCACTCATTTCGCTTGAGTGTATCGAATGTACATCACCAACGGTTGGGATCAGCAACCGTTCCTGTATATATATATGGGACAGCATTGATAGATTTAAGAAGCAAATGAATATTCTCTAGATAGGTGATTATACACCCTAATAGGTGCGACCTACATAGCCATGTTGCCTGCCCGATTTCTGTCATTTACCGGATGTGAGGCTAGAAGCTATGCTTACTTTCCATTCATTTATAACACGATCACTTTGAATGCCACATTATCAGATCCGTTAATCATTTAGTTGGATCTGCACAAATAGATTCTGGATATTATGCGAAGGGAATAAATCCGTTGGCCACCATATATATTTGTACAGTCCAACCCATTCGATCATTGGAACTATTCTGTCAGACATTCGTCCATATACGTTCGTTCTGGGACTGAACGAAACCGAAGGCACTATTCTGAAAACAGGACAGCCCTTGTTTAACACCGTCTTCAATTATCTTCATCGTATTTGATCACAACGCTTATGTCAATACGAAGTGGTTCTTTGGATAATAATCCAACCGGTCTCTCCATATTAACAACGTAAAATGGTCAAAACTTGATAGTCTGTGATTTAACTATCAAATGAAAATATGTCGGTGTACAAACAACGATCTTAATTCCAAATGGAATTATCGATCCAATCATCAATCATATATATATATATATATATTCATATTTCCTTATTTTCTAAAACTAGAAAATATACATTTTCAACATTGGAAAACATTTCCAATCCTCATTTACGCATCACTATCATTCCACAACTATTAGTCCCTAACTGTAAACTAGTAAGAGAACAATTCTCTAAGTATAAACCCCGAAGGCCGAAACCAACATCAGATCAACACTCAGAAAACTATTCAACTTACTAATCTCTAGTCAGTTTCTAATTTTGTTTAACTCTATTTCTTTAACTCTATTCGATTAACTCTAACTGATTAACTCTAACTGGTTAACTCTAACTGATTAACTCTAACTGATTAACTCTAACTGATTAACTCTAACTGATTAACTCTAACTGATTAACTCTAACTGGTTAACTCTAACTGATTAACTCAAATTCGAATAACTTATATTCGATTAACTCCTTTTAATAACGTTTATCCATTTATAAAGATTTACTTTTAGTAACGGTTCTTCACTTTATAAATGTTCTTTTTATAACGTTTCTTCACTTAAAAGGATTTCCTTTTAATAGCGTTTAACTTTTTATAGCGTTTTCCTTTTTATAGCGTTTAACCTTTTTATAGCGTTTAACCTTTTTATAACATCTTATGCTGTTGTAAATAATTTCCTTTTTAATTCTATTTATTTTCTAAATAAATATTCCTTTATCACTTCACTTCTAATCATTAGATCCTCATTATAAATTTGTAAGTGAATAAATTTCTCAGTGTTAACCCCGAAGGCCGAAACCAACATCAGATCAACACTTTGAAATTTACTCAACTCAGTCAACGTATAACAAGTTCTAATTACTCAAAAACCATACCTTATCCTTTTTAACATTTTTAAACCGATTTTATTTATTTTCTAATAAATATTCCTTTTATAAAATCCTTTGATTTTATAAATATTTCATTTTCAATATACGTTTTGAAAATTCCCTTTTCTCCAAATCCCGGTATGTTATGGTGTTTAACATATCAAATTACGATGTTCACTATCGTTCATACACACACAATCAACAACAGGTTATAATTCACATCATACATCAAAATACATGAAAAACAATAAAATAACTATTGAGGAATCCGGTCGGATTCCTCCAACCTATTTCCCTGCATCCACAGATGTTACACAGTATAATATATATCATATTTCATTTTGAAATGAAATATCCTGCTGTACAGAACCATATTTGATTAACAATACATAGATTAACTATAACTACGTTTTCAATCAAATCTATTTAACAGTCCGGTTTAAAAATCAATATACAGCAGTCAATAAATAAAGTACAATTTATATTTAAATACAGATTGAGGAGAGTTAGTGAGTTTTACTCACATTGTCTGTTAACCGTTAAATAACGCGTTACGGTCGTTGTTTCGGATATCTGCTGTCGTTCACGCTTTCTGTTTCACCAAGGACACACCGTTCTTCACCAATGTCCTTCATTAGGCCGAACCCTCAGCTATTCACGTTCCAGGTTTCTGCTCATCGTTCCCTTCTGCTTTGAGCGGTTCCTCTAGTATTTTAACTTCACCGAAACTTTGCTTTCTTTCTTGTTTAGTTCTCTATTCTGTACACCTCAGGAAATACGTTCCAGGACCATGCAAGGCTTCATTTTTTTTTCAGTATTAAACACCACCGTCTTGCCTTGGGAACTCACGCACCGGTCCCTATACATGCCACCGCAACACCTTATTCCAGTAAACAATATCCATTATAGTATTTTGCCGAACCCCATCTTTTCTCAAATGAATTCACAAAAAACCATACCATCCTTCTTTGCTATCTACTGTGAAACCTGCTACATTCAATGCTAGATGGCAACCACAGCTACTTCATACATACAATTCATATGTACGTACATATAAACACAACAGTCTGCTTCTTAACCGAACCTCCATAAAACCAACGCACCCAAATTGAGATCACAAACCACGAAAAACAAAACTAAAGCATACACAGAACGATCCCAATCATCCCAGAAATCCAAAACAAAATACCAAACTATACCACAATCTGCCTCTTCCCTTTTCAGACCCTCCTTCAACTTGCGGTCTCGTACAGCTAGGTAACAGTAAAGGAATCCAACCTTATTCCCAAGTACACACACGCCTCTTTAACTCCTGTCCATTTCCCATATATTTCCGCATGCTTCACCATTTAAACAACACTTCCAAAGACCCCCTCTACACACGCATGAACTCGTCACATACTGGTGCCTGCTTCCTCATGAACAACATGCAGTAGCCTCCCCAATTGCTACAGTAAAAGTAGCAACGTTCTTAAATGTTGATATCCCGTCTGTCCTCCGCAAGTTCCAGTATCACCCTCTCTTTTTACTTCCAGGAACGTTGTTGCTCGTATTATTATCCTCCTGCATGCATTACGGTGCTCCTCTTCCTTCGTTCAGCTGCTTTGTTTGGATGCATGATCCCCTTTGTTTCGAACTAACCCAGACATCTCGCTGTTACCGTACACCGAGCTTCCTTGCCTACTGTATCACCACCACATCACCGGAGTTTGATCAGTCAGTGCCGTCGAGGGCGTCTGAGCCTTCTCCTTCCTCCCTCGAAGTGCCACCTCGCCAGAGTTCACTCATCTCCGGCAATTTACCCATGAACCGCCGCAAAGTAAAACGCTGTAGCGTGTGTAGAGGAGGGCCTGAGGGTATGTATACAAGGTTTGGATTTATATATTGATTTTCGAAGTGATCCTTTTGTATTGGAAGAATAGATATATAAATAAAGAAGAGAACGAGAGAGAAGAAAGACGTGCGCCATTAATTTCAGAGAGAAGCGCAAATGAATGAAGGCTTTTTCGAAGATCCAGAAAGAAGAGGAACCAAATGAAGTTTATTGCTCAGTACCGTATATATAGACTTCTATTCCTTCCTTGCTAAGGAATATCAATATTATATAGTATATAGGACGTAACAGGTTTTGCAGATATTATTTAGTTTTGATGTTGACAGTATAGGCTGTCGGTTTGAGTATACAATAGTTAAATACTTGGTCATGAAGCTATTTAGGGGACATAGGTCTGTTGCGATGGTGACAATTCGACGCTTCTCAGACATGTTTCACGATGGTGACAATTCATACTCGTATGTCGGTTGTCAGCGCGTTGAAGAAAACTTAACTCTGAAGCATATAATAGGTACTCAGTAGGGTCTGTCGGCTGTGAAGTTTCATTTCCAAGTTAAGAAAAGTGTAGAGGATTTCTATATGTTTGGTTGATGGTAACACGTTGATTTGATTTTTATTTTGCCATTAAAACTCATGGCAATGCATTTTATTCAAGGACGTGCACTGTATTTGGCTTTGGAGCTAGGTTACTCCTGAAGGCTTGTATTACTTCATTCTTTTTATTTATATACTGCATACATTACTTACATGTGAAGTAATGTGCAACGCTAGCACATACGAGCTGCTAGGAACAGAAATAAAAATATTGTTGTGACCAGCAATGTGCCACCGTCCCAAGAATATAATAATACCGGTAGATGGACTCATATTGTGAAACCCCGAAATGTCGATACAGGGTGCCAAATACTTCAAATAAAAAGTTGCTTATTAAATTAATTAAAAATTTCTATAAAATTCTAAAAATTAAATTATCACTACTTCCCAAAAGAACCTTGTCTAAATTCAAACCCGATCTCTAGTTATTTTGAATAAACTGTTACGGTCGATAAACGATTCTATAGCGACTTTTCTGAAATTTGATTTGAACATATCTCAAAATCTACACGACGAAATCCTGATTTTTCTCTTCCACTAGAAAGATATACTCCACCAGCTCCGTACGTTTCTTGTTTCACAGAAATCCGATTTAAAACGAAACATGTACATTCAGTTGAAGTTCGAATCGACAAACAACGAACTGCCGCGCCATTTCAAGCTCGATTTTAATTAAAATATAACTATACGTTCTAACGTCGTCGATTAAATAATATATTCGTTATTTAAATAATTAAATAAGTTAATTATTACACCGTCAAATATCCGGGTCATTACATTCTTCCCCACTTAAAATAATTTCGTCCTCGAAATTGCTAAGTTAGAGGACGACCCTATCTATTGGAATTCCTAAGATTTTTTTTTTTACCCCTTATTTCTGATTTCAACTGAACCAATTAATATTGACTAAAATATTAATTCCTTCCGACTAACCAAAATTTTCAAAAATTCTGAAAATTTTCTAACATTTTAAATTTTTCGGAAAATTTCGCCATAACCTCCTTTGTACAGCCCTATCGGTAAAACTCCAACTCGCCTGTCTAGGCCGTCTCCAACCAAAAGAAAAATCAAACAGCCAAGTGGCTTGCCAATTCGGCTCATAAAATCCAAACTCATATATAAAATAAACTTGTACCTTTTCGTCGGGCATATCATTATATCCCTACCATCTGCTATCAATTTTGCATATATCATGTCATCCAAATCAAACTCCAATCTGTCTTTATTCTCAATACAATTATTGGCTTGTACCCGAGTAAAATTCCATTCAAACTCTAATCTCAAATTTCAATCTCTCGACTTACCAACTCAATATCATATTCACTTATTTCAAGTTAAATCCCAATTTATAAATCACTTTTACCAGTTCACCTATTTAACTCATAAGTTAATTTAATTTTCGAATTTAAATTCCTGGGTTTATTCAAATCACTTGAAATCATAATAACAATTCAAAATCCTTTGACTTCCTGAATAACTTGTTTTTGCAAAACAATTTCAAAACAAAATCTTCGGCAGTAATCCGTCACTTAGCAACTCGAAAATTACACCGATGATGTATCGATCCATCATCGGAATTATTTCCCAGCGATCAAAGTGAGTTCAATACTATATTCCTTTCAAAACCACTTTTAAACACTTCCCATTTTGAAATCAATCCCAGATATCCTTATCAAAACAAATTTAAAACCTCCCAGGATTTTAAAATTCACGTATACTTAATCCCGATTCAATTACAAACACTGGTCTGAATTTCCAGTTTTAAATTTCAATTTTGACTTTAATTTCAGATTTAATTCATTCGTACCACTTATACGAATTCTGATTGGTTATTTATAACCATTCCACTTTTATAATCTTATTCGATTATAATAACAACCAACACATTATAATATTTCCAATATATATACTTGGGTAAAATTATTTTATTTACCCTCTTGTCAAAACATATCATGTCGGTTCATCGTATTCAAGTGTTTAGTAACTCCTATCAATACAGTTTGCATTACTGTATCGACCAAAATTCATAAACTACTCGACCAATAAATCTCCATAATATAAAACAAATTTTTATATCAAATAACAAATACGTTCACTCGTATATATACACTCAATCTCAGTCTAGGGTATTACTAACCCCATCTCTACTAAGTCACGCCACAGAGCCAAGGTAATACTTAACTTTAAGCTCTGATACCAACTGTAGTGACCCGAAAATCCGGTCCAATTAGAGCTGACTAAAAACACAAGTCCAACCCCAAATTGCACTGGAAATTCAAGAAGTTAATAGAAAGAAGATAGAGGGTGAGGATAGATAAGATAGAACTATTAGAATAGAAGAAGAAGAACATCATCATCAGAGTAACACGAATCTCACAGCGGAACGAATAAAATATAACATAACTTTTGAAATACAAAGTTATAACTGTTTATACATACCATTTTCAGAGTACAACATATAACATCACAGCGGAATAAATAATAGCTATCGACTGCTGAAGCCTCCTACTCCAAGCTCTCCAAGTGCATCTGTAAATCCCGACTACTTGACTGCCCGTACAAATTTAGGCACCCAAGAGTTTAGGGAAGACAAAACAAATAAACTCCGGGTCAGTCATGTGACTGGTGTGAGTAAACTCAAATCATTTAAACAGGTATATGATATCTCATAAGACCACGCCGTGAATACGGAACGGGTTTTTCCCTTATGAGAATCCAAACATCTTTGAAAAGCAATATCATTCTGATATTATGATAATGTCTAAATACAAATAGATATCAGTCTAGTAGAAACGCTTGCATCTCACGTTTTACATATATAGTATACAATCAAAACCGCAGGTGCGTATTGGATGATTGGTTTTCCAACTATGACAAGGTATGGAACCACCTTCCGATCAGTGTACTCTAGGAACGATACACTGGAGTTCAACAAGAACATCTTGCAACTCAGCCACACATGGCCGACCACTCATTTCGCTTGAGTGTATCGAATGTACATCACCAACGGTTGGGATCAGCAACCGTTCCCGTATATATATATGGGACAGCATTGATAGATTTAAGAAGCAAATGAATATTCTCTAGATAGGTGATTATACACCCTAATAGGTGCGACCTACATAGCCATGTTGCCTGCCCGATTTCTGTCATTTACCGGATGTGAGGCTAGAAGCTATGCTTACTTTCCATTCATTTATAACACGATCACTTTGAATGCCACATTATCAGATCCGTTAATCATTTAGTTGGATCTGCACAAATAGATTCTGGATATTATGCGAAGGGAATAAATCCGTTGGCCACCATATATATTTGTACAGTCCAACCCATTCGATCATTGGAACTATTCTGTCAGACATTCGTCCATATACGTTCGTTCTGGGACTGAACGAAACCGAAGGCACAATTCTGAAAACAGGACAGCCCTTGTTTAACACCGTCTTCAATTATCTTCATCGTATTTGATCACAACGCTTATGTCAATACGAAGTGGTTCTTTGGATAATAATCCAACCGGTCTCTCCATATTAACAACGTAAAATGGTCAAAACTTGATAGTCTGTGATTTAACTATCAAATGAAAATATGTCGGTGTACAAACAACGATCTTAATTCCAAATGGAATTATCGATCCAATCATCAATCATATATATATATATATATATATATATTCATATTTCCTTATTTTCTAAAACTAGAAAATATACATTTTCAACATTGGAAAACATTTCCAATCCTCATTTACGCATCACTATCATTCCACAACTATTAGTCCCTAACTGTAAACTAGTAAGAGAACAATTCTCTAAGTATAAACCCCGAAGGCCGAAACCAACATCAGATCAACACTCAGAAAACTATTCAACTTACTAATCTCTAGTCAGTTTCTAATTTTGTTTAACTCTATTTCTTTAACTCTATTCGATTAACTCTAACTGATTAACTCTAACTGGTTAACTCTAACTGATTAACTCTAACTGATTAACTCTAACTGATTAACTCTAACTGATTAACTCTAACTGATTAACTCTAGCTGGTTAACTCTAACTGATTAACTCAAATTCGAATAACTTATATTCGATTAACTCCTTTTAATAACGTTTATCCATTTATAAAGATTTACTTTTAGTAACGGTTCTTCACTTTATAAATGTTCTTTTTATAACGTTTCTTCACTTAAAAGGATTTCCTTTTAATAGCGTTTAACTTTTTATAGCGTTTTCCTTTTTATAGCGTTTAACCTTTTTATAGCGTTTAACCTTTTTATAACATCTTATGCTATTGTTAATAATTTCCTTTTTAATTCTATTTATTTTCTAAATAAATATTCCTTTATCACTTCACTTCTAATCATTAGATCCTCATTATAAATTTGTAAGTGAATAAATTTCTCAGTGTTAACCCCGAAGGTCGAAACCAACATCACATCAACACTTTGAAATTTACTCAACTCAGTCAACGTATAACAAGTTCTAATTACTCAAAAACCATACCTTATCCTTTTTAACATTTTTAAACCGATTTTATTTATTTTCTAATAAATATTCCTTTTATAAAATCCTTTGATTTTATAAATATTTCATTTTCAATATACGTTTTGAAAATTCCCTTTTCTCCAAATCCCGGTATGTTATGGTGTTTAACATATCAAATTACGATGTTCACTATCGTTCATACACACACAATCAACAACAGGTTATAATTCACATCATACATCAAAATATATGAAAAACAATAAAATAACTGTTGAGGAATCCGGTCGGATTCCTCCAACCTATTTCCCTGCATCCACAGATGTTACACAGTATAATATATATCATATTTCATTTTGAAATGAAATATCCTGCTGTACAGAACCATATTTGATTAACAATACATAGATTAACTATAACTACGTTTTCAATCAAATCTATTTAACAGTCCGGTTTAAAAATCAATATACAGCAGTCAATAAATAAAGTACAATTTATATTTAAATACAGATTGAGGAGAGTTAGTGAGTTTTACTCACATTGTCTGTTAACCGTTAAATAACGCGTTACGGTCGTTGTTTCGGATATCTGCTGTCGTTCACGCTTTCTGTTTCACCAAGGACACACCGTTCTTCACCAATGTCCTTCATTAGGCCGAACCCTCAGCTAGTCACGTTCCAGGTTTCTGCTCATCGTTCCCTTCTGCTTTGAGCGGTTCCTCCAGTATTTTAACTTCACCGAAACTTTGCTTTCTTTCTTGTTTAGTTCTCTATTCTGTACACCTCAAGAAATACGTTCCAGGACCATGCAAGGCTTCATTTTTTTTCAGTATTAAACACCACCGTCTTGCCTTGGGAACTCACGCACCGGTCCCTATACATGCCACCGCAACACCTTATTCCAGTAAACAATATCCATTATAGTATTTTGCCGAACCCCATCTTTTCTCAAATGAATTCACAAAAAAACCATACCATCCTTCTTTGCTATCTACTGTGAAACCTGCTACATTCAATGCTAGATGGCAACCACATCTACTTCATACATACAATTCATATGTACGTACATATAAACACAACAGTCTGCTTCTTAACCGAACCTCCATAAAACCAACGCACCCAAATTGAGATCACAAACCACGAAAAACAAAACTAAAGCATACACAGAACGATCCCAATCATCCCAGAAATCCAAAACAAAATACCAAACTATACCACAATCTGCCTTTTCCCTTTTCAGACCCTCCTTCAACTTGCGGTCTCGTACAGCTAGGTAACAGTAAAGGAATCCAACCTTATTCCCAAGTACACACACGCCTCTTTAACTCCTGTCCATTTCCCATATATTTCCGCATGCTTCACCATTTAAACAACACTTCCAAAGACCCCCTCTACACACGCATGAACTCGTCACATACTGGTGCATGCTTCCTCATGAACAACATGCAGTAGCCTCCCCAATTGCTACAGTAAAAGTAGCAACGTTCTTAAATGTTGATATCCCGTCTGTCCTCCGCAAGTTCCAGTATCACCCTCTCTTTTTACTTCCAGGAACGTTGTTGCTCGTATTATTATCCTCCTGCATGCATTACGGTGCTCCTCTTCCTTCGTTCAGCTGCTTTGTTTGGATGCATGATCCCCTTTGTTTCGAACTAACCCAGACATCTCGCTGTTACCGTACACCGAGCTTCCTTGCCTACTGTATCACCACCACATCACCGGAGTTTGATCAGTCAGTGCCGTCGAGGGCGTCTGAGCCTTCTCCTTCCTCCCTCGAAGTGCCACCTCGCCAGAGTTCACTCATCTCCGGCAATTTACCCATGAACCGCCGCAAAGTAAAACGCTGTAGCGTGTGTAGAGGAGGGCCTGAGGGTATGTATACAAGGTTTGGATTTATATATTGATTTTCGAAGTGATCCTTTTGTATTGGAAGAATAGATATATAAATAAAGAAGAGAACGAGAGAGAAGAAAGACGTGCGCCATTAATTTCAGAGAGAAGCGCAAATGAATGAAGGCTTTTTCGAAGATCCAGAAAGAAGAGGAACCAAATGAAGTTTATTGCTCAGTACCGTATATATAGACTTCTATTCCTTCCTTGCTAAGGAATATCAATATTATATAGTATATAGGACGTAACAGGTTTTGCAGATATTATTTAGTTTTGATGTTGACAGTATAGGCTGTCGGTTTGAGTATACAATAGTTAAATACTTGGTCATGAAGCTATTTAGGGGACATAGGTCTGTTGCGATGGTGACAATTCGACGCTTCTCAGACATGTTTCACGATGGTGACAATTCATACTCGTATGTCGGTTGTCAGCGCGTTGAAGAAAACTTAACTCTGAAGCATATAATAGGTACTCAGTAGGGTCTGTCGGCTGTGAAGTTTCATTTCAAAGTTAAGAAAAGTGTAGAGGATTTCTATACGTTTGGTTGATGGTAACACGTTGATTTGATTTTTATTGTGCCATTAAAACTCATGGCAATGCATTTTATTCAAGGACGTGCACTGTATTTGGCTTTGGAGCTAGGTTACTCCTGAAGGCTTGTATTACTTCATTCTTTTTATTTATATACTGCATACATTACTTACATGTGAAGTAATGTGCAACGCTAGCACATACGAGCTGCTAGGAACAGAAATAAAAATATTGTTGTGACCAGCAATGTGCCACCGTCCCAAGAATATAATAATACCGGTAGATGGACTCATATTGTGAAACCCCGAAATGTCGATACAGGGTGCCAAATACTTCAAATAAAAAGTTGCTTATTAAATTAATTAAAAATTTCTATAAAATTCTAAAAATTAAATTATCACTACTTCCCAAAAGAACCTTGTCTAAATTCAAACCCGATCTCTAGTTATTTTGAATAAACTGTTACGGTCGATAAACGATTCTATAGCGACTTTTCTGAAATTTGATTTGAACATATCTCAAAATCTACACGACGAAATCCTGATTTTTCTCTTCCACTAGAAAGATATACTCCACCAGCTCCGTACGTTTCTTGTTTCACAGAAATCCGATTTAAAACGAATCCTGTACATTCAGTTGAAGTTCGAATCGCCAAACAGCGAACTGCCGCGCCATTTCAAGCTCGATTTTAATTAAAATATAACTATACGTTCTAACGTCGTCGATTAAATAATATATTCGTTATTTAAATAATTAAATAAGTTAATTATTACACCGTCAAATATCCGGGTCATTACATGTACAGGGGGGAGGTCGACACTACAGTTGATCTGGGGGGCGGGGGGGGGGGGGGGGGAAGTCGACTGTGCAGTCGACACTACAGTCGACCTGGGGTCAGTCTGCCTAAAAGTCTGCTGAAACTTGTACAGGCCATAACTTGGTCATACGGACTCCGATTTTCGAAAACTCGGACTCTATTTCATGTGAAATTTCGAGACGAACGCAATGGCGCAACCCATTTCACTTGATTCTTATTTTAAAATTTAATTCTGCATTGATTCTTGTATTAACATGTTATAAAAATTCGGGTTGTTACATTCTCCCCTCCTTAAAGGATTTCGTCCCCGAAATCTTCAAGTTAAGAAGAATGTGTCCTACCATCAAATCATCCATCTACCCAATCATCAATCATAGGCATTCATTGTCCTTAAGAAATTTCTAATGCTATATGAACATATGCGAGAAGTGTGTGTATATGTTCCTTATCTAATGTAAATGATCAGGCCTGATTGATCCTCTTAATGCAAAAATATGTTTAGTGTCATGAGTCCAACATGTATGCAAATAGTCCTAGTCACATAAACACTAAATGTGTGCACAAACATCCATCCATATGCAACATCCTTATGATAACACATTCAATTTCATCCATAAACAAGTGTAAACACTCATGCATATGCAATATGAAAGGTGACTGAGCCGATCTAGTGCCTAATGTGCGTGTATATGCATCCACGAGCAACCACTAGCAACCACTTGCAACCATCAATCATAACATGTCTCAAACACATGTTTACACCCAATTGTTCCTACCTAAAGATATAGTCGAATGATAGAAGCAAGTAAAAATTCTGCGCCCATCAAAGCTGGAAATCTACGTCACATATATACTGATTAGGAGAAGAATTCCCTAAGCACCAGCCCCGAAGACCGAAATCAACATCAGACTGACACCCAAAGAAATTCTCAACCCAACCAATATATATGTGATTCTAGGAAACTAAGCATGATGGACTCCTTTTAGGTCACAAGAAATCCCTTCCTAAAACCAGCCCATATCCTATAAAACCCAAAAGGTTTAATCAACCCAACGGACACCCTCAAGCCCCAACATGTAAAACTAACAGATGAGTCATACTCCCTATGGGGTTTGCAACAGAAATTGGATTGAGAATAGGACCAAGAGGATATACACAAAAGATAGCATGCAAGTAAGCTCTACAGGAAAAGAGGGATCAAGGATATACTCTTAAAAAGAGATGTGATGCACGAATATAGTCTTCAATCTTCTAAGCCACATTCCCCTGAGCTTAACTCCATTGTGCTTTGACCATCTTTAACTTCACAATTTCGTAGCTTCTTAATTCTTGTTTCCAAAATATGAGTTGGAACTCATTTCACTATTGCCTCTCGTTCCACTTTCACTTATCCTCCTTTTAGTATACTCGGCTTACACATAACAGCGTACTCATGGTTTCACACAAGCTCTCCAAAATTCACTAGTGAATCATGGATCTCGTTCACTTACTAGAAGGTATTCCACATACATGAATTATCTCTTGAAAATAAACAAATGTCAACTATGTTGCTAAACGTACTTACTAAGGTGATTTTCTACATCACATGCATAAGCGAAATGACCCATCCGCCTTAGTGGCGAACACTACTCGAGCGGATCAACTAATGTATCAAGAGATTCTAGGTAACTAATCCTAATAGAACCCTAAAGGTTACACGCGACTTCGAGGGTATTACCGAGGCAAGTCAAAAGTCTAACTACCCTCCTTTCGAAACCGAGAATGGCACCCTTATTGGATAACCAATCCATCCCTAGAGTCAACCCATAGCTCACAAAAACATGAGCATTCCTTCTAATCTCAACACTTAGCATAGACATTCTCAAATCCTAACAAGTCATGAATAAATGAGCCGATTCCCCAACCGGATTTGAGACAAAAATTGGGATCCTCCAATACGCTAGTACTAAGGTGCAGAGACTCACTATCGAATCAGAATTAAAAGGATGCGATGTACAAAAACAAAGTTCTAGCGGGATGATAGAAAAGAAAAGCTAAACCTTTAACTGTAATGTTACCACCTCCCTTAGGTACGCTAGTAGTGAGAGCATACAATTGCCCTCTTGACGATCCTGTCCTTTGCCCTTGTTCTTTTCCTATAATACTTAACTACACTCCCTCCTTACCATACTACAGATACTCTTTCTTGTCATAGATTTCACTATTCTTTCACTTTGGCCTCTTTCCTTTCACTTTTTTCCTCCTTCGTGGATTAAGCTATAACAACTAGTCTCTTGTTCTTACTGTCCTTGTATAGTTTGTTGACAAGTCCTTCGAAGCTACCTCCAACGCACGACAGCTCTACACAACTTGAGATAACATTAGACGTAGATGGAACTACTGCGGCTACAGATGGAGGTTGGGCACTTCTTTGCCCTCCGACATATGTCGGATGCCTACGAAACAATGGGGAAAAGAGAGAGAGGAGAGATTTCAAGAGGGAATCAATAGATAGTGTATATGGCTTTAGGGAATATGCCTTTTAATCAAAACAAAATTTTCTTGAAAATTTGCTTCTTTGTAAATGTTTTGAAAACTAGTTCAGAAGGTTTTTGAAAACTTTTGCCCAGTCTGGTAACCTTCTGCTCTGATAACAAATGTGACACCCCACATCCATTAAGGTCACTCACAAAGGGAATGCCTTAACTTCAATGGAGCATTATGGGTACTGGAACAGAAATATTACAAGACAGACATATATAAAACAGCGGAAAGTAAAGTGGAAGTACTTAAAATCATTTATTAAATATGATTGTTTACAATAA
This sequence comes from Allium sativum, assembly GCA_030737875.1. Taxonomy (NCBI): domain Eukaryota; kingdom Viridiplantae; phylum Streptophyta; class Magnoliopsida; order Asparagales; family Amaryllidaceae; genus Allium; species Allium sativum. Next base: position 572,440,634 of record CM060909.1, on the reverse strand, counting down.
AAGCCCATCAACTTCCAATACCCAAATTACATAGTTAAAATATCTGTCTTGCTCAAAAACAAAGAAGCATAAAAACAAACTGTAGTATTCCCCAATAAAGCAAAGCAAGCCATAGCCAAGAGAAATCCAAGCCATACATGAAAGAGCCTTGGAGCTTGGTAAGATCCGAACTAAGATGTATTCCCATCCTGCGAACCTGGGGGGGGGGAACAAAAGAAAAAGAGGCGGTCAGTCATAAAGACTGAGTAAGTCCTAGTGACTTTCAGCATAAAAATAGATAAGGATAATATGGCATGAGTAAACTGAAAGTAAACATAAGCATGATGACAAGAAAAGCAAACAGGAAAGATAACTAAGGATAACATGATGTAATTTTTGTCAAGTAACATCGCAAGGTTCCCATCCAAGATAAACTAAGTATAATTTCGTAAGATTCCTATCAAGCATATCACGATTCCTCTGCTTCGCCATTAAAATATTTCTGTGATATCTATTTGCTCTGCACCACCTAACTAGCATCTTTATAAGTGTCTTACATGGAATGTTTCGTATTCCTACTAGTACTCCAACTAGTGTCCTCTGTAACAAGGATCCTTACCCACTACTAGTGTCCCAACTAGTAGCCCGTGTTTTATAATAAGGTGATCCCACCCACTACGTAGAAATCATAATACTAGTCTTACGTACCCCTAGCTGACTACATAGGTGTCGCCTGCCCCTGTCTCCACTAGGTGTAAATCATAATACTAGTCTTACGTACCCCTAGTTGACTACATAGGTGCCGCCTGCCCCTATCTCCACTAGGTGTACCCACCAAACCCCATGCGATCGGTTCCCTAACTCGTAGATACCCGTGCTGGCCCCACAATGGGGTGTATCACTCCCCTAAAGTGGCAACCTGATACAACTTGAGAATGCACGGCTTATACCTACACGATGCAACAACGTCTTACCTACCAGCCCGGGTCCACACACGCATATGAAACCCGTTGGACTTGCGTTGCCACCGCTAACCCGTTTTGACCTCTTACAATCAAACCCAGTATGCGTGTCCCGTCCTCGACATGGGTCGAGCTCACAAAGATATGTAATGGGCTACTGGTCTGAAAAGGGTCCCGTTGTCTCGACACAAGCTTCCCACTATGCTTGGTCCCCTCTATTAATTCTTACTTAACCCCTTCTTATTCATGTTCACTTACATGCTCAAATTTTGGTTAAGTATACACCAGTTATGTCTTACATGTTACCCATATCCCCCACTTAACCCCTACATCATCCTCATGTCTTAATACATGCTTTATCTTGGTTAAGTGCTTATAGGTTATATTTTACATGTCATTCATATTATCCCCAACGTCTGGGTTTAACCAAGCGCCTTGGCTTTATCTGCCATTAGACCCTATGTCTATCCATTAATTATGCGCTTGTGCTACCTCATCAGTCTTATCATTTAACTTGGTTATTTCCATTCATACCAACCTTCAACTTTGCTTATTAATTCAATTCTTAACTTGCACTTTATTAAGTCCATTAATAAGCCCACAACATGTTATTCCTATGATTCATACATTAACCCCCGTTATGGTAAAATAACATGTTCTTATTCAATCTTTACAAACAAGTACCCCTTAACTTACAAACACACTGGAGAAAGAGAATAATTCCCTAAATACCAACCCCGAAGACCGGAATCAACATCAGATTGATACTCAGAGGATTATCCAACCTAACCAATGTTTTGTTCCTTTTTATAATATAACTTATGTCGCCTTCAATTGTAAATTCATTCTTGTCTTTACATATTGCTTAATCTACAATGAAGCACACCTTTCCCTATTACATAAGTTATCTCATCTTATCTATTGTTCCGCCTAACTTACTTTATTTCATAAGTTATCATTCCCACTTAGGAATTAATTAAGATTTACTTAACTCAACCATTCATGTCATAACAGTTAAGTGTCATTAGCCTGGTCATATTACTTAACCCACCCATTCATACCATATTGGTTAAGTGTCATTAGCCTAATCATATTACTTAACCCACCCACTCATACCATATTGGTTAAGTGTCATTAGCCTAATCATATTACTTAACCCACCCACTCATACCATATTGGTTAAGTGTCATTAGCCTAATCATATTACTTAACCCACCCATTCATACCATATTGGTTAAGTGTTCTTAGTTTACTTAACCCTATCATCTGGTCTAATTACCATGTTATGTTGGTTAAGTATTACTATTCGTATTTCCATATATCACCCACATGTCATCCACAAGTCACCCACTTAACCCCCATGTCCCACCACATGTTTATCTGGTTAAGTATATCTAAATTCATTAAGGCCGTAACCCTATAAAGACCTCTGACATTAGACTGACATTTATGACAGCTGGATTTGCCAGGCGGGTCCGGGCAGTCTTACACCATAAAAGAGTCTAACCTCGTGTCTTTACAACTGTTACACTTTTAATTTAGGCCTAGGACCTCTCACATTGGGCTACCATTTGTGACTACTGGATTCGCCGGGCGGGTCCGGGCAGTTTTACGTCACAAATGAGTCCAACCTCGTGTCCTAAGCATTGATTATCGCTTATAATCTTTTACCCCAGTCTTAATAATTTCCTTATTCAAATTATTAATTAATTCCTAATTTAACGATGTCCATAATTGACTCAATTATGTTCATCAATTAATGGTATGCAAAATCATACCAATTTTACCACAATTTATCTTATGCTATTAAAGGCAACTTATCTCAATTTATATTTATCCCTCCTTTAAGGCTATTACATGCCAACTACCAAAAACCCACTTAGGCGTGTTCATATTAGCCCCTTCAAGCCATAAATTATCATATGTGTTTCAACTACAAATCTCACATAATTAACATATGCCCAAGTTCTAGATTACATGTCCGTTTTACATATGCCTAATTCATACCAAATTTATATATGTTCAGTTCATGCCATTTTATATGTATGCCAATTTTTATGTCAATTTACACATATCAAGTTCTAGCCAAAAATTACATATGCCAATCCCAATTCTTACAATAACCATTTTAATGGCAATACCCAATTATCAAATTTCATATTAATTGCAATAATACCCATATATCCAATTTTCATGTTATGCCATCAATTCCACCAATCACATATATCCAAATAGGTAATATTCCCATACTTTTCCCCGTATTCAATCGTACGTAAAATCGTGGTTTAGGTCTAGATCCAAAATTGATCTAGGTTCATCAAAAGAAAATAAATAGGAGAAAGGTAGAATTTTGCAATAAAACAAGATCAGAGAGAAAACAACATAAAATCATCATGATAGGCATAAAGATTGGATCTTGATAATAATATCAACATGAATCCAAGAAACTGATTTACAACGACTGAATAGAACTTGAACTAGACATAAGAATTGAGATGAACAAGTCTCAAAACTCAAGGTTCAAAGGTAAACAGGAATAGGTCTGAATTGATAAACATGCTTATATCCAATCACACTTTATTCCATAGCCATATTAAAATTAAGTATTTTAATCTAAAAAGTAGCTAGAACTTACATAGCATGGCTGGCGAATTTAAGAACTGAAATCGATGTTGTAGCGTTGTTGATTCATCTCCTTAAATTGTTGTAGAAGTCTTCATCTTTGCATTGGATTGTGTATGAAAGCTTAAGAAGAAGATTAGAGACGACGGCCATGACCAAGAGGGATTTTAGCAGTATAATGGTGGCTAGACATGTTGTAGTGAATTAGGGTTAGGCCAGAGGTTGTATTTATAGATGTAGGAACTCATTTAGGCCCTTAGATCATCCCTAGAGTCAATCCAGACCATCAAAACTCATCTCGGGCCTCAAAAATGGGTTCTGGGCCACACCAGGCCGACCTGTACAGGGGGGAGGTCGACACTACAGTCAACCTGGGGGGGGGGGGAGTCGACTGTGCATTCGACACTACAGTCGACCTGGGGTCAGTCTGCCTGAAAGTCTGCTGAAACTTGTACAGGCCATAACTTGGTCATACAGACTCCGATTTTCGAAAACTCGGACTCTATTTCATGTAAAATTTCGAGACGAACGCAATGGCGCAACCCATTTCCCTTGATTATTATTTTAAAATTTAATTCTTCCTTGATTCTTGTATTAACATGTTATAAAAACTCGGGTTGTTACAGGACTCATCTCATATGTTCTGTACTAAACAATTTAATAAGGTGTCTTTGCATATTAATTTAGGACATTCCCAATATCTTTTATACTAAGTATAAAATGCATCATTTACAATCCAAAATTGAGTATTAAAATAATTAAGGTTGATTTTAACACAAGTACCTCATTAAAATCAACAATATGTTATTCACTTAAAGTTTAGAAATATCAATGTACCATTTAGCGACTCATGAACACATGCTTCCTCTGCACTTTGATTGAAAATCAAACTGTTTGATTTTTATTAAAATACTTGTTCAGTATTAATGCTTATAAAGCGATACTTTCATATCATTTCTTGGATCATATCCAATGACTCTCAAACCCAATATCGCTCCCACTGACTTTGAAACATTTTTGGTTAACATATGTAAATAGCCTACTCTAAATATTTATTTAGGAATTTCTATTTCAATACATATGTACCAAAACACTAAGTCTAATTAAGCGATAAATTTGTGGGCAAATCCCAATTAACTTGAGCATATAGAATATTGAACTTATTATGCTAATTTCAACAATTTGAAAATTGCAATATTATTCTTATCGACATTGTTCATTTAATTCCAATTGCGTTAGTCTTTCTTATATAGAAACAATCTCAACCGATATATCACATCTCTTTGGTTACGACCACCAAAATCATAATATTGTTAAGGATGCATATTAAGGATCTTAAGGAAGAATTAACACTAGAGGCGGGGTGAATAGTGCTTATAAGAAATTTATAGAAATCTTTAACAAACTTGAATTACTATATGAATCACACAATGATTATCACACCAGAAATGATCAAAACACAAAAATAATCACATATAAAGATATGAATTAATATAAAAATGCAAAAAAGGAAAGAACAAAACCGGATTTTATACTGGTTCAGATTACACCTACGTCCTATTCTACGCAACGTTGAATTGCGCAGAGTTTTATTAATACTAATATCAATCTTACAACACCTTTGATTTTATGGCAGCAAGGTTAACACTGATTCCACCAACCTTGATTTCATGGCTACAAGGTTCACACCGCTCCCTTTCCTTGATTTTTGGGCTACAAGGAACGCACCCTTTTCCGAACAATTCCCAAATGATTATAATAGCCCTAGGACTCTTGAATAGCACTTCCAATCAAATAGTATTTGTTAGAGATTGAGAAAAGAAGAAGACTGATATAATTTGTGTTGAAATCGGCAGAGTATATGTGTAGAAATCAAGAAATTAAAGTATGATAATGATGGTAAGAGAAGGGACGAAGAAGGAGATGAAAAAGTAATAAAAAATTCATAATTAACACCTATTTATAGTGTTTAAAAGTTTGCAACGTTTCTGAAGCATTTCAAAATATGAAAAGACACTTCCTTTGAAATTTGAAAAAGTGACAGTTATATGTCGACATATCCAAATATGTATGTCAACATATACATGTTTTTTGAATTTTTAAAATCATTTTTCAAGTGTTAAAACCAATATATATTTTCTGGAAATTCTTAAATCAAAACTATTATTTCAAATGAAATTTATAAAGTGTAAAAACATATAAAAATATAATAATATATAATATAAATATATTTATAAATTTATATAATATAAGACTATAAAACATATATTATAAACATATATATATTATTATAAATATATATTATAAAACTTTATAAACTATAAACATATATGCATATTTGAAATCATAAGTAAGAATTTAATACTTTGAAATCATTTAGAAAAGGAGTTTAATTGAGAATAATTTCGAAATCAATTTGAAAGGAATTTGAGAATAGAATTTGAAAGTGCTAACCAGAGTTTTACATGTAATCTAGACTATTATTACTTTGATAATCTTGAGCTCTTGAAATCTTGATATCTTGATACGCACGGGTCTTGAATCTCTAATATTGTATAGTCTTCTATTTTATTTCCTGCATATATATTCTTCAAATACATATACATATATATATATATATATTCTGGACAAGGATGTTAGTATTTATTTTATAATCAATAATGTTATTAATTGAAACAAAGTTGTTGTCATCAAAATTCCATTATCCAACAAACTCCCCCTTTTTGATGATGACAACCTTAGTTTATAAAATATTCATACTTGATATTACCTGTAACACCCCACATCCGTTAAGGTCACTCACAAAGGGAATGCCTTAACTTCAATAGAGCATTATGGGTACTGGGACAGAAATATTACAAGACATACATATATAAAACAGCGGAAAGTAAAGTAGAAGTACATCAAATCATTTATTAAATAAAATTGTTTACAATAAAAGGCCATCAACTTCCAATACTCAATTACATAGCTAAAATATCTGTCTTGCTCAAACTAAAGAAGCATAAAAATAAACTGTAGTATTCCCCAATAAAGCAAAGCAAGCCATAGCCAAGAGAAATCCAAGCCCAACATGAAAGAGCCTTGGGGCTTGGTAAGATCCGAGCTAAGCTGTATTCCCACCCTGCGAACCTGGGGGGGGGGGGGGGAGGGAGGGGGGAAACGGAAGAAAAAGAAGCGAAACAAACCGGGTTAGTCATAAAGACTGAGTAAGTCCTAGTGACTTTCAGCATAAAAACAGGTGAAGATAATATGGCATGAATAAACTGAAAGTAAACATAAGCATGATGACGAGGTAAGCTACAGGCACGATGAATCAAGTATAACATCCCTTACTTCCTATCAAGAGTAGCATCACAAGGTTCTACCAAGTATCACATCGCAAGGTTTCTATCAAGTATAACATCGCAAGATTTCTAAGCTTCACAATTACACTATTTTCCTTGATTTCCTATATTCTCTGCACCACCTAACTAGCGTTCCAAATAGTTTACATAGTTATAATTACAAGATAAGTGATCCCCCATAACCCACATGATAATTTTATAGGTACATATCCTACGATGAGGGTCCCACCTCATATTGACAGTTTCATGTCCCCACCGTACCTATCTTAATTGATCGGCTCTTACTTACAATGTTTCATATGTGTTATATACTAAGGTTATCCCAACCCCGTAGTTGTGGTAGCCGTCAGGACTACATCTAATATAAGGGTTTCACCTCAACCAGCCAAATTGCCATGAATGTCTTAGATGTATCCTTACTACCCTAATCGATCGACTCCTACTCGACCTAATTCTTGTTTGTGTCACGCGGCCCCCTATTCGTAGATACCTGTGCTAGTATCACCCTAGGGTGTATCAATCCCTAGGATGGAAACTCCTACACAATTCTTGATGCACAGCTTTATATGTACTGATTCCCAGTGGCTAAATTTTCCACTCCGGAATACGTGCACGCCCGTAATCCGTCGGAACCTACACTGTTGCATCATCCGCCACTGTTTTGACCGCTTATAATCAGCCTAGTAATCGTGCCCCACCCTGCCTAGCTCAGGGTACCGTTGATACTTAATGTGGGTTACGGTTGAAACGGGTCCCGCTAGTAGGGTTTTCCTAGGGTCTATTCGTATACCCCGCAGGTTGGTTAAGTATTATCCATTCAAGTTAACTTAACCCCAACCCCCCCATCATGTTACCTTGGTTAAGTTTCTCTCTTGTGTTACTTAACCCTACCGCATGTCTTGTTATATCAGTTAAGCATTCTCCCATATGTTAAATTAACCCTTACCACACCTCAAGTCAGATTGGTTAAGTGTATGTTAACTCAACCCCGTCCACAAGCCATATTATAATGGTTAAGTGTTGCCCTCGTGTATTTTCTTAACCCTACCACACATCAGGTTATATCAGTTGGGTGTTATCAACCCATTCAAGTTAAACCAACCCATCAGCTAGTCATGTTAAAACGATTAAGTGTTATCAACCTATTCAAGTTAACCTAACCCACTTGCTTGTCATGTTATGTTGGTTAAGTTTTATTACTTAACTGCAACCACTTGTCTAATTAACCCGTTGTATTAGTTAGGTGTTCTCACTTTATTTAACCCTATGCACTTGTCTAATTAACATGTTATAATGGTTAAGTGTTCTCAATTTACTTAACCCAACTCACTTGTCTAATTAACATGTTATATTAGTTAAGTGTCATTAGTCTAGTCATATTACTTAACCTTTCCATTCTTAGCGTGTCTGTTTATTGGTATTAATTAATTATTAATGCATCTACCACTCACATTAGACCTGTTGTTGCGGTCACTGGATATGCCGGGCGGTTCCGGGCAGAATTACACCACAACTCAGCCTAACCTCGGGTTTAAGCATGATATGACTAACTTCTCACATTGGATCTTATTATTTGCGGTCACTGGATATGCCGGGCGGTTCCGGGCAAAATTACACTGCAAACTCAACCCAACCTCGAGTTAGCCATGTTCACGTTCGTGTTCATATTCATATTCACGTTCATGTTTCAACCACGTTCATATTTCCAGTTATATGCCAATTACCAAGTTCATAATTCACGTTTTTGCCCCCAAAACGTATTCCCAAAGTATTATCATAATTCACTATAAAGTTATGCCAAGTTATAGCCTTTTATTTACAATACACGCGAACTACCCAAAACCCAACTTAGGCGCGTTCATATTAAACCTCTATCAAGTCATAAATTATCATATACGTTTTAACGCCAAATTTTACATAGTTAACCCCAAGTTCTAGATTACATGTCAATTTTACATATGGCCCATTTCATACCAAATTTACATATGTTTAATTCATGTCGTTTTACATGTATGCCAATTTTTATGCCAATTTACACATATACCAAGTTTCATGCTGTTTTACATATATCAAGATTCATGATTTACATGTTTACACAAGCTATGCTCAATTTACATAGATCATGTTTTATACCCAAAATTACATGTATACCACGTTTACACCAATTTACCCATAACAAGTTCTAGCCAAATTACATATATCAAGATCCATATCAAATTACATATATCAATCCCAATCGCACAATAACCATTATAATGACAATACCCAAAATTACCATGTTTCTTGTTAATGGTAAATTATCCCCAAACATCCAATTTTCATATTATCCCTTCGAATCCACCAAACACATATATTCCACTAGGCAATATTCCAATATTTCCCCCATATACCATCGCACGTATATCGTAGTTTAGGCCTAGGTCCGAAATTGACCTAGGTTCATTAAAAGAAAATAAATAGGGGAAGGTAGAAGTTGCAATAAAAATGAGATCAGAGAGAAAGCGACATAAAAACATCATCTCAGGCATAAAGAATAGATCTTGATAATAATATCAACATGAACTAAGAAAATTGATTTACAAAAAGCTGAATAGACCATAAACTTGTCATGAGAATAAAGATAGAAAGGTTCCCAAAATCAAGATCCAAGAAGAAACAAGAATAGACTTGAATCAAAAGTCCAATTTCACTTCATCACATGTCCATATCAAATTTAATCTGAAAATAACTAGAACTTACAGATCGTGGACAAGGAATTAAGAACTGAATTTGTTGTAAAAATGTTGCAGCGTTGTTTGATTTATTGTCTTGAATCATTGTAGGAGCCTTAATCTTCGAATTGGATTGTGTATGAAAGCTTAGGAAATTTATTAGAGGTGGCGGCCATGATCAAGAGGGATCTCAGCAGCATTTTGGTGTAAGAATGATTTGTTATGAATTAGGTTAGGTCTTAGGGTGTATTTATAGGTGTAGGAACTATTTAGGGCCTTTAGATCAACCCTAGAATCAATCCGGACTATCAAAACATGTCTCAGGCTTGAAAAATGGGTTTTGGGCCAAAACATGCCGACCAGGTCGACCTGTAAGGGGTGCGGGGGGAGGTCAACCATATGGTCGACCTGTAGGGGGTAGGTCGACCCCCAAGTCGACCACCTGGTCGACCTGACCCCCAGGTCGACCTGCCTGGTTTTGTGCTGCCTGAAATTTGCTGAATCTTCTACAGGCCATAACTTCTTCATCTGGACTCCGATTTTCAAAAACTCGGACTCTATTTCATGCAGAATTCCGAGACGAACGCAATGACGCAACCATTTCCCATAATTATCATTTTGAATGTTAAGTATACCCTGATTTCTAGTTTCAACATGTTATTAAAATTCGGGTTGTTACATTCTCCCCTCCTTAAAGGATTTCGTCCCCGAAATCTTTAGGTTAAGAAGAATGTGTCCTACAATCCAATCATCCATCTACTAAATCATCAATCACAGGCATTCATTGTCCTTAAGAGATTTCTAATGCTGTATGAACATATGCAGAAAATGTGTGTATATGTTCCTTATCTAATGCAAATGATCAGGCCTGATTGATCTCTTTAATGCAAAATATGTTTAGTGCCATGAGTCCAACATGTATGCGAATAGTCCTAGCCACATAAACACTATATGTGTGCACAAACATCCGTCCATATGCAATATCCACATGATAACACACTTAATTTCATCCATAATAACACTCATGCATATGCAATATGAAAGGTGACAGAGCTGATCTAGTGTCTAATGTGCGTGTATATGCATCCACAAGCAACCATTAGCAATCACTTGCAACCACTTGCAACCATCAATCATAACATATCTCAAACACATGTTTACACCCCAATTGTTCCTACCTAAAGATATAGTCGAATGATAGAATCAAGTAAAAACTTTGTGCCCATTAGGCAATGTCAAAACTAGAAATCTACGTCACATATATACTGATTAGGAGAAGAACTCCCTAAACACCAGCCCCGAAGACCGAAATCAACATCAGACTGACACCCAAAGAATTACTCAACCCAACTAATATTTATGATTCTAGGAAACTAAGCACGATAGACTCCTTTTAGGTCACAAGAAATCCCTTCCTAAAACCAACCCGTATCCTATAAAACCCAAAAACTTTAGTCAACCCAACGGACACCCTCAAGCCCCATCATGTATTACTAAAAGATGAGTCATACTCCCTATGGGGTTTGCAACAGAAATAGGATTGAAAATAGGACCGAGAGGATATACTTAAAAGATAGCATGCAAGTAAGCTCTACTGGAAAAGAGGGATCAAGGATATACTCCTAAAAAGGGATATGATGTGTGTATCTAGTCTTCAATCTTCTAAGCCGCATTTCCTTGAGCTTTACTCCATTGTGCCTTGACCTTCTTTAACTTCGTGATTTCGTAGCTTCTTAATTCCTATTTCCAAAATATGAGTTGGAACTCATTTCACTGTCGCCTCTCGTTCCACTTTCACTTATTCTCTTTCTAGTATACCTGATTCAAACGTAACTGCGTACTCATGGTTTCATGCAAGCTCTCCAAAATTCACTAGTGAATCTTGGATCTCGTTCACTTATTAGAAGGTATTCCGCATAAATGAATTATCTCTTGAAAATAAACAAATGCCAACCATGTTGCCAAGTGTACTTACTAAGGTGATTTTCTATAACTCATGCATAACCGAAATGAACCATCCGCCTTAGTGGTGAACACTACTCGAGCGGATCAATAAATATATCAAGAGATTCTAGGTAACTAAGCATGGCATAACCCTATGGGTTACACTAGACTTCGAGGGTATTACCGAGGCAAGTTAAGAGTCTAACTACCCTCTTTTCATACTCGAGAATGGTATCATTTCTGGATAACCACTCCATCCCTAGAATCAACCCATAGCCCAAAAACATAAGCATTACTTCTGAATTCAACACTTAGCATAGACATTCTCAAATCCAAACAAGTCATGAATAAATGAGCCGATTCCCCTACAGGATTTGAGACAGAAATGGGATCCTCTACTATGCTAGTACTAAGGTGCAGAGACTCAAATATCGAAGAAGAATTAAAAGGATGCGATGTACAAAAACAAAGTTCTAACGAGATGATAGAAAATAAAAGCTAACCCTTTAACATAACGTTACCACCTCTCTAGGGTACGCTAGTAGTGAGAGCATATAATTGCCCTCTCGATGATGTTGTTCTTTGCCCTTGTCCTTGTCCTATAATACTTAACTACATGTCCCTTTTTACCATACTAAAGATACTCTCTCGTCATGGGTTTTATTATTCCTTCACTTTGTCCTCTTCCCTTTCACCTTTTCCTCCTTCGTGGATTAAGCCATATCAACAAGTTTCTCATCCTTAGGCTTGTGTTCTTTATCCTCATTCTTACTATCCTTGTATAGCTTGTTGGCCGGTTTCTCGAAAGTTACCTCCATCACACTACAACCTTACAAAGCTTGAAATAAGATTAGTCGCAGATGGAACTACTGCGGCTACAGATGGAGGTTGGGCACTTCTTTGCCCTCCGACTTGTGTCGTACACCTACAAAATTATGGCAAAAAAGAAAGAAAGAAGTGATTCAAAGAGAGAATCAAAAGATAGTGCCATATGACTCTGGGGAATATGCCTTTCATAAAACAAAACTTTTCTTGAAAATTTGCTTCTTTGTAAACGTTTTGAAAACTAGTTTAAGAAGGTCTTTTAAAAACTTTTGCCCAGTTTGGTAACCTTTTGCTCTGATACCAAATGTAACACCCCACATCCATTAAGGTCACTCACAAAAGGAATGCCTTAACTTCAATAGAACATTATGGGTACTGGAACAGAAATATTACAAGACAGACATATATAAAATAGAGGAAAGTAAAGTAGAAGTACTTCAAATCATTTATTATTATAATTGTTTACAATAAAAGCCCATCAACTTCTAAAATATCTATCTTTCTCAAAAACAAAGAAGCATAAAAATAAACTGTAGTATTCCCCAATAAAGAAAAGCAATCCATAGCCAAGAGAAATCCAAGCCGTACATGAAAGAGCCTTGGGGCTTGGTAAGATCTGAACTAAGCTGTATTCCCACCCTACGAACCTTGGAGGGGGGGAACGGAAGAAAACGAGGCGAAACAAACCGGGTAAGTCATAAAGACTGAGTAAGTCTTAGTGACTTTCAGCATAAAACAGGTGAAGATAATATGGCATGAATAAACTGAAAGTAAACATAAGCATGATGATGAGGTAAGCTATAGGCACGATGAATCAAGTGTAACATCCCTTACTTCCTATCAAGAGTAGCATCACAAGGTTCCTACCAAGTATCACATCACAAGGTTTCTATCAAGTATAACATCGCAAGATTTCTAAGCTTCACCATTAAACTATTTTCCTTGATTTCCTATATTCTCTGCACCACCAAACTAGCGTTCCAATTAGTTTACTTAGTTATAATTACAAGATAAGTGATCCCCTATAACCCATATGATAGTTTTATAGGTACATATCCCATGATGAGGGTCCCACCTTATATTGACAGTTTCATGTCCCCACCGTACCTATCTTAATGATCGGCGACTCTTACTTACAATGTTTCACATGTGTTATATACTAAGGTTATCCGAACCCTGTAGTTGTGGTAGCTTCAGGACTACATCTAATATGAGGGTTTCACCTCAACCAGCCCAATTGCCATGAATGTGTTAGATGTATCCTTACTACCCTAATCGATCGGCTCCTACTTGACCTAGTTCTTGTTTGTGTCACGCAGCCCCCAACTCGTAGATACCCGTGCTGGTCCCACCCTAGGGTGTATCAATCCCTAGGATGGCAACCCCGACACAATTCTTGATGCACAGCTTTATATCTACTGATGCCTAGTGGCTAAATTTTCCACTCCGGAATACGTGCACGCCCGTAATCCGTCGGAACCAGCACTGCTGCATCACCCGCCGCTGTTTTGATCGCTTATAATCAGCCTAGTAATCATGCCCCACCCTGCCTAGCTCAGGGTGTCGTTGATACCTAATGTGGGTTACTGTTGAAACTGGTCCTGCTACTAAGGTTTTCCTAGGGTCTATTCGTATACCCCACAGGTTGATTAAGTGTTATCCATTCAAGTTAACTTAACCCCACCCCCCATCATGTTACCTTGGTTAAGTGTTCTCTCTTGTGTTACTTAACCCTACCGCATGTCTTGTTATATCGATTAAGTGTTCTCCCCTGTGTTAACTTAACACTTACCACACCTCACGTTAGATTGGTTAAGTGTATGTTAACTCAGCCTTATCGACTAGCCATATTATAATGGTTAAGTGTTACCCTCGTGTATTTACTTAACCCTACCACACATCAGGTTATATCGGTTGGGTATTATCAACCCATTCAAGTTAAACCAAACCATCCGCTAGTCATGTTATAACGGTTAAGTGTTATCAACCTATTCAAGTTAACCTAACCCACTTGCTTGTCATGTTATGTTGGTTAAGTTTTATTACTTAACCGCAACCACTTGTCTAATTAACCCATTGTATTAGTTAGGTGTTCTCACTTTACTTAACCCTATCCACTTGTCTAATTAACATGTTATAATGGTTAAATGTTCTCAATTTACTTAACCCAACTCACTTGTCTAATTAACATGTTATATTGGTTAAGTGTCATTAGTCTAGTCATATTATTTAACCTTTCCATTCTTAGCGTGTTTGTTTATTGGTATTAATTAATTATTAATGCATAAACCACTCACATTAGACCTGTTGTTGCGTTCACTGGATAAGCCGGGCGGTTCCGGGCAGAATTACACCACAACTCAGCCTAACCTCGGGTTTAAGCATGATATGACTAACTTCTCACATTGGATCTTATTATTTGCAGTCACTGGATAAGCCGGGCAGTTCCGGGCAGAATTACACTACAAACTCAACCCAACCTCGAGTTAGCCATGTTCACGTTCGTGTTCGTGTTCATATTCATATTCACGTTCATATTTCAACCATGTTCATATATCCAGTTATATGCCAATTACCAAGTTCATAATTCACGTTTTTGCCCCAAAACGTATTCCCAAAGTATTATCATAATTGACTATAAAGTTATGCCAAGTTATAGCCTTTTATTTACAATACACGCCAACTACCCAAAACCCAACTTAGGCGCGTTCATTTTAAACCTCTACCAGGTCATAAATTATCATATACGTTTCAACTCCAAATTTTACATAGTTAACATATGCCCACGTTCTATATTACATGCCGTTTTACATATGCCCCATTTCATACCAAATTTACATATGTTCAATTCATGTCGTTTTACATGTATGCCAATTTTTATGCCAATTTACACATATACCAAGTTTCATGCTGTTTTACGTATGTCAAGATTCATGATTTACATATTTACACAAGCTTTGCTCAATTTACATAGATCAAGTTTTATACCCAAAATTACATGTATACCACGTTTACACCAATTTACCCATAACAAGTTCTAGCCAAATTACATATATCAAGATCCATATCAAATTACATATATCAATCCCAATCGCGTAATAACCATTATAATGACAATACCCAAAATTACCCCATTTCATGTTAATGGTAAATTATCCCCAAACATCCAATTTTCATATTATGCCTTCAATTCCACCAAACACATATATTCCACTAGGCAATATTTAAATATTTCCCCCGTATACCATCGCATGTATATCATAGTTTAGGCCTAGGTCCGAAATTGACCTAGGTTCCTCAAAAGAAAATAAATAGGGGAAGGTAGAAGTTGCAATAAAAACGAGATAAGAGAGAAAATGGCATAAAAACATCATCTCAAGCATAAAGAATAGATCTTGATAATAATATCAACATGAACTAAGAAAATTGATTTACAACAAGCTGAATAGACCATAAACTTGTCATGAGAATAAAGATAGAAAGGTTCCCAAAATCAAGATCCAAGAAGAAACAAGAATAGACTTGAATCAAAAGTCCAAATTCACTTCATCACATGTCCATATTAAATTTAATTATTTTAATCTAAAATTAACTAGAACTTACATATCGTGAATAAGGAATTAAGAACTGAATTTGTTGTAAAAATGTTGAGGCGTTGTTGATTTATTGTCTTGAATCATTGAAGGAGCCTTAATCTTTGAATTGGATTGTGTATGAAAGCTTAGGAAATTTATTAGAGGTGGCGGCCATGATCAAGAGGGATCTCAGCAGCATTTTGGTGTAAGAATGATTTGTTATGAATTAGGTTAGGTCTCAGGGTGTATTTATAGGTGTAGGAACTATTTAGGGCCTTTAGATCAACCCTAGAATCAATCCGGACCATCAAAACACGTCTCAGGCTTCAAAAATGGGTTCTGGGCCAAAACAGGCCGACCAGGTTGACCTATAAGGGGGGAGGTCGACCATATGGTCGACCTGTAAGGGGTAGGTCGGCCCCTATGTCGACCTGCCTGGTTTTGTGCTGCCTGAAATTTGCTGAATCTTTTACAGGCCATAACTTCTTCATCCAGACTCCGATTTTCGAAAACTCAGACTCTATTTCATGCAGAATTCCGAGACGAACGCAATTGTGCAAACCGTTTCCCATAATTCTCATTTTAAAAGTTAATTATACCCTAATTTCTAGTTTTAACATGTTATTAAAATTCGGGTTGTTACATTACCTGTTAATCTGATTCCTTGATTGGTCCCCCTTTCACCAAGAATTTCTCATGACTCCCCCCTAAACTATGCTTACCTTAACTATATCCTATTTTATAAATTCTCCTTCTTTGTCATTATCAAAAACTATCTTATACTAAACTATGCTATGTTATACCTGTAGTATCCTATACTGAACTAAATTAAACTAGATTAGACTAAACTAATCTATAGTATATTAGAATAAACTAAATTATACTCCCTTTAAATCCTTGCTTAACTTATTCCGTAGTATTAAATCTTAACTAAATATCACAAGCATTATATAAGCTATTTAATTCTATTAAACATAAGAATATAAACAACTATACATACAGTCCATTCAATCCAAGTAAATATACAAGTAAATCATACAAAGACAAGTTGTATTTTATGCACGAACTACGAAATCGTTAACGGTTTAGTGTTTCTTCACAATTGGGGATTTATGAATTGGACGATGAGGATAATTAAGACAAAATTCCCCATTTTGTTCAATTACATTCCCTTTCTTGTTGAAGCACACTTCACCTACGCAAATTACGTTATCATCTTCGTCCTTGCCTTCGGTTTGTGCCTCTTCTTCCTCTTCTTCTCCAATTTCTTCCTCTTTTTCTTCCCCCTCTTCCTCCATACGATTATCATTTTCCATGATAATTGGATTAATGTAGTTATCCATAACAAATCATTGCAAATTTCTAATTATCTTCCCTTATTTCTCATGCTCTTAATTCATCTTGATTTGTAAGACTTGAATTACAATAAGCATTTGCATAACATCCTTCATCGATTCCTCTAGTTTCATGACTCTAGCGAGCGTAGTTCATTGAAATGGACCTTCGGATGGTTTGGGAAACAAAATGAGCGTGTTTTGGATGTATTATTAGTGGAGGCCATTGTTTTATTTGGTTGAGAATTTTTCCAAAGAGAAAATGAAGAGATGGAGAAGGAATTTCGAAATAATGAGTTTAAACATAGGTTGTAACTAACTTTCGGTGGAAATTAATTTTGAAATTTTGGCAGTTATACGTCAACATACCATATTCAACATGTCGACATATGTATATTTTTTTAATTTTTGCTATATATTATATTATATTATATTATATATTAATATATCTAACTACTCCATTTCACTTAAAGAACAAATGCCTAATATTCTTCTGAATCTAGTAAATGTTGCTTCACTTAAAGGTTTTGTTAATATATCTGCTATTTGTTTTTCTATTTCTATGATTTCAAGTGAAATTTTCTCTTTACTTACGTTATTTTTTAGTAATGATGTCTTATATCTATATATTTGTTCTTGAATGATGAGTTGGATTTTTAGATATATTTATGGCACTGGTATTATCGCAATAGATTGGTGATTTATTTATATTTAAACCAAAATCATTTAGAGTTTGTTGCATATATATTACTTGTGAACAAGCCAAAGAATCAGATATATATTCTGCTTCGGTTGTTGACAAAGATACCGTATTTTGCTTTTTTTACTAAACTAGGAAAGTAGTGAATGTCCTAAGAAGTGACATGTTCTACTAGTGCTTTTTTGTTGGATTTACATCTCACATAATCAGCGTCACAATAAAAGATAAAATCAAATGAATCATCCTTAGGATAAAATAATCCAAAATCTAATGTATGATTTACATATCTTAGGATACGTTTTACGGCTTTCAAATGAGTTTCCTTAGGTTGCGATTGATATCTTGCACAGAGACATACACTGCATTATATCTGGTCTACTAGCGGTTATATATAATAATGATCATATCATTCCTCTATATAATTTTTGATCGACGTCATTTAACGTATCGTCTTTACTGAGGGCTGTATTAGTTGCCATAGGTGTGGATCTACCATTAGTTGTAGTAATTATTAATTAAATCTCTAGCGTATTTTCTTGATTAATAATATTCCATTCTTTAGTTATCGGATTTGTAAGCCTAAGAAACATACGAGTTCACCCATGTGACTCATCTCGAATTCTTGTGTCATAATATCCGATAATTCTTTATTCATTTGATTACTCGTAGATCTAAAAATTATATTGTCGACGTGTATTTCACTAATTGAATATCGTTTTTATTTCTCTTAATAAACAATGTATTATCTATTTTACCAAACTCGAAGTTTGATTGTAATAAATAAGTTCTTAATCGAGCATACCATGCTCTAGGAGCTTGTTTTATTCCATATAACGCTTTCTTTAATTTATATACGAGATTTGGAAATTTTTGTCTTTAAAATGAGATGGTTGCTTTACATGTACATCTACTTTAACATATCCGTTTAGAAAGGAACTTTTAACATCCATTTGAAATAATTTGAAATTATTATGATTAGCAAAAGCTAATAAAATTCTAATTGTTTCTAATCTTGCTATAGAGGAAAATGTTTCATCATAATCTATACCTTCCTCTTGACTATATCCTTATGCAACTAGTCGAGCTCTATTTCCTACAACCTCAACGAGTTCATTCATTTTATTTTTATTAACCTATTTAGTTCTAATTACAGTTATACCCTCTAGTCTAGGAACAAGTTCCCATACATCATTCCTGGTAAACTGATTCAATTCCTCTTGCATAGCATGGATTCGTGAATCATCGGATGTTGCTTCCTTTGGATTCTTAGGTTCAGTAGTTGAAATAAATGTTGTATACTCAAATTATTTAATTGGTTTCTAGTCCTAACAACAGATTCAATATCCCTTTAAATATTTTCTATGGGGTGGTCTCTTAGAAGTCTAATTCTCTTATTTGGTTGATGAATTTCATTATTTACTTCATCAATCTCATTTTTGCATTCATCTTTGTTATTATGTGTTGAATTCTTATAATTTTCGTCAGAAGTCACATTTAAAGTTTCTTTTATTGTAACAACCAGCCATTTCGACCGCTCCAAGTCGGTAATTAAACCAATTCAGAATGTTCAAAATAGCAGATAGTTATTTAGCTTATAGGTTTTAACAGTATATCACACAGAATCATAGACAGAAATAAACATTAATATCTCATAGCGGAAATTTTATACATAAATATCAGAGTTTACAAATCATTTTTATACAGTGGAAGAATTTTATAAATACAACACATGAATCTTTTAAGAAAATATGTTCACGATTTTTGTCGGGCCTGTGCGTGACCCAAAGCGTCATGCATCTTCATGTCCCTCTCCAGTTTTGCGAGCGGGATATCTTTAAAAATCTGGAATACTTAGGACCTGACCCGAGTGTTCCATGCAAAACATAAAACACTCGAGTCAGGATTAACTTTATTTCTAGTAAAACAACTTCAATAAATACTGAAATATAATAGTTAATCTAATTTTCATAAGAAGTTTAACCTTCAAGATATACACCAATGGACAACATAAGATTATAAACCAAGGAACATGCGATCAGGTTCAGATTTTCAAAAATAAAGTAACCAGGTAAAATATATGTTTCCAGTTTGAGATCAAAACAGTTATGGTGGATGAACATTTATCTAACAATTATACTGTCCATTTAAATTGCATCCCCTTTAAAATGCTGCAAACCCTGCCAAAGACAAGTGCATTTAACAAACATGGAATCCACACATGCAACAAATAGAAATGCGTAACAACCCGGAAAATCTGAGTCAATTTAAAATTTTTGTTTTGGCAATTTTAGTGAATTTTGAATATTTAAAATGGATTATTTTTAATAATAACGACGAGAAATTTATTTTGAATAGAATTAGAATGTATATATTTATTTGAATCGATGTTAGAATATAAATATTTTATTTTTAAGTATAAAAGGAATTGGAAATGGCGCGGTAGTCCGAAAATTAGATTTCAAATTTCAAATGAATGTGCAGGATTCAAAATAAACCAAATTTTAGCAAAAACAAAAATATTAGAATCTAATTGAGAATATCTTTCCAACAAATCCGAAAAATTGAAATTTCATAGCGAGGATAAAAAGTTACGCCCAGTTGAAAATTCAGAATAGTCGTTATGGAATTCTGGCCCTTAAAAACGGAAATTTGGCAAACGACCTCGGTTTTCGACGAAACCACTTTCGTTGGATCCGTGATGTCAAGTTATGCTAGATTCCAAAATTCATAATTTTTCGAATCAGTATGTGAGCGTGGCAAAGGAAAATGCGTTTGACCAATTTCATTTGAATTTAATCGACTAGAAAATAGCCATTTTTCAAACGGTCTCAGAATTTGACGAAATTAGTTTTGTTAGGACCGTATCGTCAATACGAAGCTAGAAAATATTTTTCATGAATTTTTATAGTCCGTATGTGGCCCCGGTAAATTGAAATGTGCGTTCAAATTCAATATATAGATTTATATTTTGATTTTGACGAAAACTGATCGAAACGATCGAATCAGCTTACGGTACTTATCCCATTGTGTTCGGAATGTGGGTAATTAGCTATGGACGACAGTCGGTGGGTTCGAATTCGAAATTAAAAGTTGCTTTTTAAAATTAAATAATTAAATAAATATATATATATATATTAATATACTCTCTCTCCCTTTCCCCCTTTATCACTATTCAGCCCCCTCCCTCCCCTCCCCGTTTACTATTTCAAAATTGAAATAAAAAAAAGAAGAAAAGGGGGAGCCATCGCGCCGCGTGCGACAACCGCCGCCGCCGCTAAGCACGACGTCGCGCCCCAGCCCCCTCCTCTCGCCTCTGACCTCCCTCTTCTCTCTTCTTTCCATGTGAAGCCTACCCCTGAAACCCCGACACCGAAGTTCCACCGCCTCCGACCCCCTGCGTATCCCCCTCCCCCCCCCCCCCCCATCCGGGGCCAGCAGCTCCGACCGCGACTCCCCCCCAACCCTCCTCCATCCGAGACGCTGTAAGTTTTTATTTATTTTATTTTAAATAATTAGTTTAATTTAATTTAAAAACATTGTTTAAATCAGCTTTTAATGTATATTTGCATTGAATAAAGATAGGATTTTTGTATGTGTGAAGATTTGATTTTTTCTAGGAGTAAAGATACGATTTTCTATGAGGAAAGATTCGATTTTTAATGAGGTAAAAATATGAACTTTGGCTATGTAAAAATATGATTTTTTATATATGAAGCAAAATAAAAATGCAATCTTTATATGATGTAGAGAATAAAAATATGATTTTTATATCATAGGAAGAATAAAAATATGATTTTTATTTACGTAGAGTAATAAAAATATAATTTTTATTATATTACTGGCGAGATAAAAATAGAATTTTTATCTATATAGTAGTGGTATAAAAATAGAATTTTAATCTATATAGTAGCAGTATAAAAATAGAATTTTTATCTATATAGTAGTGGTATAAAAATAGAATTTTTATCTATATAGTAGTGGTATAAAAATAGAATTTTTATCTATATAGTAGCGGTTAAAAATAGAATATATATATATACACATATAGTAGCGATATAAAAATGTGATTTTTATCCATATAGAGTGATTATAAAAATGTGATTTTTATATACACAGCAACAATATAAAAATGTGATTTTTATATATGTAGTGGCTACGGACAATGAAATTGACAAAAGGCGAGCATGACGAAAATTTCTACATATGAAGAGTCGCGGTGTATTGTTTTAGCTAGTTGGTGAGAATTTATCACTTTAAATTCTATTTTCTAGTTAATTATATACTAGGATGCAGACGGTGCTTAGCAGCACCTGACACCCATCGTCCACAGACCATGGATGGCTTGTATGTTTGATTGTACGTTGTTGTGAAAATTGATTGTGTGATGTGGAATGAAAAAAATATATTCATGTGTTGAAATAAATTATTTATCGTTAAAAATATAATTTTTAACATGAATGTGAAAGATAAATATTTATAAACAAATTAGACGATTTGTTTATGTAAACCCATTTGAAGGATATTTATTGGGACGATAAATTTTACACGTCGCCCAACTGCACTAATAAAAATCTGTGTTTGTTGATTTGAAACCACACACGGGTGTTGGGATGATATTCGACGTACACTAATCCCAATTGTTTAGTGGGATGTCGATCGTTTGATTGACAGATTGTGTAAGCGTCAATTAATCATATTGAATGGTTATGCAGTTGTGTAGTGCACTTTGGATGATGGTTGATTATTTATCGTTGCTATTATGTACATGTGTTGTATGGAATCCATATAATTAACATTATATGGTAATTGATTGGGCCTCATTTCAATTTGGAAAATAAAGAATATTTTAAAAGAAAATTCATGTGTTGAATAGGAAAAAACAGTCATGTGTTGACTATATTCATGTGTTGAAAATATATTCATGTGTTGAAAGTATTCATGTGTTGAATGAAATATTTTATGCAATAAAATTCACATTTTTATTGTAAGTAAGAAATAATAAATATTCATGTGTTGAATAAAATATATATTCATGTGTTGAAAGAAATATAAATTCATGTGTTGAATAGAATAAATATTCATTTGTTGAATAGAATAAAGAAGTTATTGAAATATATAAAGCCATGTTGATTAGATTTGCACCATTTTGACGTGAACGATATTTATATCGATTATATTCTTTTTTGTAATGAATATAGAAAAGGAAGTGATTTCAAAATATAATATTTTGAAAATATTATCATTTATATATTAATGATATGAAATATTCCATTTTGATTTGAAATTGAATGTGAAGTTGAAATTGTTTTGAAAACGAATTTAAATCGATTTATAAAATACATTTTGAATTGAAATCGACGAAATATATATATTAATGGCCAGAATAGAACGTGACGCACCGCGGCAGTTCGCGAATTTCGACCATTGACTTCAAGTTGACGTTGCGGGAGATCCGACCGTCGGATTCTCCTAAAACTGGAACCATTGGGTTCGTATCGAAAAGAGCTTTCCAATGAATATTAGAAATTTCAAATCTAATGGTTGGATTTGGAATTATGTCCAAATCAAATTTGGAAAAGGTCGCTATAAGTGCAGTTCGATGGTCGTTATTGAATACCGACTGTACGGGCCTTGATAAAATTATTAAAAATATTAATAATTTGTGTAAAATCATAATATATGAATTGGAAAGAACTGGATGAAAAATTCCACATTTGTAAGGATAAAAATATATTTTTATCGAAATGAACTAGTTTTGAACTAGATTTGAAGTGGTTTTAAAAATAATCAGAATTTCCAATATACGAATTGGAAAGGATTTGAATTGAAATTATCTTCGGAATATTTCAATGTTGGATTTCGTGATTATACAGATATGGTTGTGGAAATTTGAAAGATATATTTATATCGTTATTTCCAATATGATATTTGTTGGTTTCAGAATTTGATATTGAATATAAGTCGATATATTTTCTATTCAGTGCCTTGTATTTAATATCAAATAGGATTTTGGGTTCGTCGTGAATGGTGTCTTAAATAACACTGTTCTTGAACCCAGTTTAGAAAAGAATAAATCTTTTAGCTAAGATTTAGTGAAATTTTCCAGTTAATTAGTATTTAATTGGAGTTGAATGTAAATTGGTTCTTGGGTTTATCGTGAACGGTGTTTTAAATAACACCTGTTCTTTAACCCGATTAACAATGGAATGTGATTTTGGGTTTGTCGTGAACCGTGTTTTTAAAATGACATTGGTTCTTTAACCCAGTTAAGATAAGGTTAACTTCTTAGCTTTGAATAACCATTAATATTGATTGGTGGGAAGATTAAAATTAAGTGGAGTTTTAATGAATCTTTAATTAGATTAAAGTGATTGAGAATGGAGTATCACCAGTTTTGCTCCAAACGATAGTTAAATCTTTAATTAGATTTTAACGTGAAATGGTAATTAATATTTACCGATAACACCGTGGTTTTAGATATGTAGTATTACTAGTTTTGCTCCATGGGATGAATAGGTTGGGATTGGGAAATAAAATAAATGATTACTTCGGTGTGGTTCGCTAATCCCAACTAGTTTGGAAAACCTTAATATGGTTTGAAATGATATCCAAAGGAGGATTAAAGAATAAATTTAGAAGAATTTATCTTTGATAAAATTAATGGGAACCTTTCCCTTAGAATGTGGAAAGTTGAAAAAAGAATATTCTGAATTGGAACGAGGTGTATGTAGTGTTTATGTAACACTTGTTTATTTTATATGCGGGTTATTCAGAAAGGCTGGGTTTATACCCATTCTGAATAACAGATTCGACGATATGTCGAAGGTGAAGATGGTGGTTGAAGACCGGGGTCTTCACGTCGTTTGGTTGATTCCTGACAATCTTGATTGGGCTGTACAACCAAGATGAGGGAATATGTTGGAGATCGTCCAGACGTACTTGGAGATCGACGGATATGCGAGGAAAGTGCTTCCGGTTTCGTTCAGACCCAGAACGAACTTGTAAATGGACTGTGTGTCTGACATTGGATTTTATTCTGTGTTGATTGATCTCTATTAAATATACATCTGTTTGGCGGCGAAGAATTTATTCTCTTGATTAACGCCCTTCTCTAAGACGTACGAGCTCAGAGGTTGTATATCGATGGACATCAGTCGCATGGAGTGAATTGCCTATGTGGCATGCCTAAGTGGCAGATGATCAAGGCTTCTGTTGAAAGGCAAAGTCTTCTGGTTGATGATCAAAGCACGGCCTGTGTGACATAGCTTTGTGTATAGCGTTAATTCGCGAGCCTCACACCTCGGTATGAGTCAAAAACGGGATAAGGACCGTTGGGAGAACACGACGTTTCTTTCTAGCTATGGGTGATGTTAATGACCTACCAGCCCTGACGTTTATATACTTTTTACCTATGTGGTTATTGGAATGCGAGGTGCCTCAAATATATGGTCGATAACTGGCATTGTGTGAGCCGACGTACAGACCATTATATAGGACCAGGAAACGTGTGTTCAGGAATTGCCAATCCTCAAAAGTAAGAGAGGACCGGCCCAACCGATTCCAAGGATCGTTGTGTGTGGTCCTGAGACATTTGCAAGAGTGTCTCAAATGGAGAGGAGCTTGCCCCTTGCCTCGACTAATGACGGAAATCCAACTTCCAATACGTGACATTTCGGTTTTATTTGTAGAGCCTAGTATGGCGACATAGTGGTATGGGACACTTATGCCGTCTATGATTGATACTTATGATTGAAGTTGTTTTCTTCACTTATAGTAATAATAAAAGATGAAATTTAGCGTATCAAGCATTCTTTGGCTATTATAAGGTAAAAAAACCTATCCTCCGGTTTGCGTTGCATTGTGTGTTGGGACCTGGGTCTTTTAATAGCTACATTTATCTTTATTTAGCATTGCGCTTTTTGTTTTATGCACTGGTATTCTTGGGAGGAAACCCATTTCGTGTTATATAGCGTGGTCCCTTGAATTACCTAACTTTAAAATAAAAAGATTAAAACTGTTTTAGTTCTCACACCAGTCACATGACTGACCTGGAGTTTATTGTTTTAACCTAAACTCTGGGTACCCCTATTTTCCACACGGGCAGCTAGTAGTTTTGGTTTTGCAGATTTATATTCACAGGATCCTGGTTTACAGCTGGAATGTTATCCGAAAAGCTCTGTATCCATATATCTCTTTCAGTTGTGTATTGTATTAATTTTCTGCTACTATGTAATTTATTGTAATCTCTGATATTTATCAAATGTGTAATATTTATTCATACTTTGTATATTTTTGTATTCTGATGGAATTGTTGTAATAAACAATGAAATGTTCTTTTGTTTGTGTTCCGATGTGTGTTGTCCTCAAAGCAATCCGTGCTTTCCTTACCGGGGAAGTTACGGGTTACTACACGTGGTATCAGAGCTTTGGTTTACAGAGCTCGAGAACAAGACACATTAGAATCAAATGAAAGAATTCATCAGAGGTTGGATTAGAAATATCCAATAAGAATAACTCATTAGAGATGGGATCAGTAGTATCCTAGAACGAGTGTGAAGAGTATATTTTTAAAATAAAATTGAAAACAAGTTTTGTTTTGAAAATTTAAACCATATTATACGTATTTGATTATTAATTTATATTGAATTTGGACAATCGAGTATATAAAGATTTTGCATATACACGTCATGAACGTATATTCGAAGTTTTAATATACTGGATAGATATAGAATCACTCTTTAGTCGCCCGGAGATGATTGTGATGATTGATATATCATCATCAGAGTTTGTGTTTCAAAAGTGGGATATCTATATATTTCCATCAGACTGGTGTGAGAACCAAAGCTAGATAGGTTCACTGTTGTGAATTGGCATCCAAAACATGATTTTCTATATATATATATATATATATCAAAATTATGAATTTGAACTGATAATCAACTAATTGATTGTTGATTGTGTTATTTGATTATTGGCTTGATATTTTTAACCATTTAGGCCAAATTGAACCGAATATTGAACTGTATTGTAAAATTATTACAATTGCATGCATATACATGTATATCCATTGAACATGTCATAGCAAGGAGGCTAGAGTAGAAGAATAAAATTGTTTGCCCGACAAATAGGTACATGTTTACAAATTTATTGGGTTTGGATGATTTTATGAGCCGATTGGCTAGCCGCTTGGCTGTTTCTTTTTCTTTTTGGATTGTGAAGGCCATGGGAGGCTATTTGAAATATCCCGAAGCTCCCAGTGCAAGGGAGGTTATAGCGAAATTTTTCAAAAATTTAGGGTGTTAGCCAAATTTTTGAAAAATTTGAAAAGTTCTTAGAAACTGAAAAGTTGAAGAACTTAAGCCGTAATGAAAATAATGAAAGTTGAGTTGGTCTGTAAAACAACTTTCAGCTTCGTTCCTTTTCGAGGATGAAAAGTTTTAAGTGGGGGAGATTGTAACAACCCGGAAAATCTGAGCCAATTTAAATTTTTTATTTTGGCAATTTTATTGAATTTTGAATATTTCAAATGGATTATTTTAAATAATAACAACGAGAAATTTATTTTGAATAGAATTAGAATGTATATATTTATTTGAATCGATGTTAGAATAAAAATATTTTATTTTTAATTATAAAAGGAATTGGAAATGGCGCGGTAGTTCGAAAATTCGATTTCAAATTTCAAATGAATGTGCAGGATTCAAAATAAAACGAATTTTAGCGAAACCAAAAATATTAGAATCTAATTGAGAATATCTTTCCAACAAATCCGAAAAATTTAAATTTCATAGCAGGGATAAAAAGTTAAGCCCATTTGAAAATTCAGAATAGTCGCTACAGAATTCTAACCCTTAAAAACGGAAATTTTGCAAACGACCTCGGTTTTCGACGAAACTACTTTCGTTGGATCCGTGATGTCAAGTTATGGCTAGATTCCAAAATTCGTAATTTTTCGAATCAATATGTGAGTGTGGCAAAGGAAAATGCATTTGACCAGTTTTAGTTGAATTTAATCGACTGGAAAATAGCCATTTTTCAGACGGTCTCAGAATTTGACGAAATTAGTTTTTTAGGGCTATATCGTCAATACGAAGCTAGAAAATATTTATTGGGAATTTTTAGAGTCCGTACGTGGCCCCGGTAAATTGAAATGTGCATTCAAATTCAATATATAGATTTATATTTTGATTTTGACGAAAACTGATCGAAACGATCAAATCTGCTTACGATACATATCCCATTGTGTTCGGAATGGGCGTAATTAGCTATGGACAACAGTGTGGGTTCGATTTCGAGTTCGAAATTAAAAGTTGATTTGTGAAATTAAATAAATATATATATATATTAATATACTCTCTCTCCCTTTCCCCCTTTATCACCGTTCACCCCCCCCCCCCCACCCCCCGTTTACTTTTTCAAAAATTGAAATAGAAAAGGAGGAGCCATTGCGCCGCATGCGACCGCTGCCGCTAGGCACGACGTCACGCCCCAGCCCCCTCCTCTCGCCTTTGACCTCCCTCTTCTATCTTCTTTCTCCTCTTCTTTCCACGTGAAGCCTACCCCTGAAACCCTGACGCCAAAGTTCCACCACCTTCGACCCCTGCCTAGCCGCCCCCTCCCCCCCCCCCCCACCCCCCCGGGCACCAAGAGCTCCGACCGCGACTCCCCCCCAACCCTCCTCCATCCAAGACGCTGTAAGTTTTTATTTATTTTATTTTAAATAATTAGTTTAATTTAATTTGAAAACATTGTTTAAATCAGCTTTTAATGTATATTCGCATTGAATAAAGATAGGATTTTTGTATGTGTAAAGATTTGATTTTTTCTAGGAGTAAAGATACGATTTTTCTTTGAGGAAAGATTCGATTTTTAATGAGGTAAAAATACGATCTTTGGCTATGTAAAAATACGATTTTTTATATATGAAGCAAAATAAAAATGCAATCTTTATATGATGTAGAGAATAAAAATATGATTTTTATATCATAGGAAGAATAAAAATATGATTTTTATTTATGTAGAGTAATAAAAATATAATTTTTATTATATTACTAGCGAGATAAAAATAGAATTTTTA
Organism: Allium sativum; assembly: GCA_030737875.1. NCBI lineage: Eukaryota > Viridiplantae > Streptophyta > Magnoliopsida > Asparagales > Amaryllidaceae > Allium > Allium sativum. The sequence goes on along the minus strand of CM060909.1, from coordinate 572,411,558 downwards.
TCTATATAGTAGAGGTATAAAAATAGAATTTTTATCTATATAGTAGTGGTATAAAAATAGAATTTTTATCTATATAGTAGCGGTATAAAAATAGAATTTTTATCTATATAGTAGTAGTATAAAAATAGAATTTTTATCTATATAGTAGTGGTATAAAAATAGATTTTTTATCTATATAGTAGCGGTTAAAAATTCATGTATTGAATAGGAATAAAATAGTTATGTGTTGACGATACTCATGTGTTGAGAATATATTCATGTTTTGAAAGTATTCATGTGTTGAATGAAATATTTTATACAATAAAATTCACATTTTTATTGTAAGAAATAATAAATATTCGTGTATTGAATAAAATATATATTCATATGTTGAAAGAAATATAAATTCATGTATTGAATAGAATAAATATTCATTTGTTGCATAGAATAAAGAAGTTATTGAAATATATAAAGTCGTATTGATTAGATTTGCGCAATTTTGACACGAATGGTATTTATATTGATTATATTCGTTTTTGTAATGAATATAGAAAAGGAAGTGATTTCAAAATATAATATTTTGAAAATATTATCATTTATATATTAATAATATGAAATATTCCATTTTGATTTGAAATTGAATGTGAAGTTGAAATTGTTTTTAAAACAAATTTAAAACGATTTATAAAATACGTTTTGGATTGAAATCGACGAAATATATAATATACATATATTATATATATTAATGGCCAGAATAGAACGCGCTGCGCTGCGGCAGTTCGCGAATTTCGACCATTGACTTCGAGTTGAAGTCGCGGGAGATTTGACCGTCAGATTCTCCTAAAACCGAAACCGTTGGGTTCGTATCGAAAAGAGCTTTCCAATGAATATTAGAAATTTGAAATCTAACGGTTGGATTTGGAATTATGTCCAAATCAAATTTGGAATAGGTCGCTATAAGTGCAGTTCGCTGGCCGTTATTGAAAACCGACTGTACGGGCCTTGATAAAATTATTAAAAATATTAATAATTTGTGTAAAATCATAATATATGAATTGGAAAGAACTGGGACAAAAAAATTCCACATTTATAAGGATAAAAATATATTTTTATCGAAATGAACTAGTTTTGAACTAGATTTGAAGTGGTTTTAAAAATAATCAGAATTTCCAATATACAAATTGGAATGGATTTGAATCGAAATTATCTTCGGAATATTTCGATGTTGGATTTCGTGATTATACAGATATGGTTATGGAAATTTGAAAGATATATTTATATCGTTATTTCCAATATGATATTTGCTGGTGTTAGAATTTGATATTGTATATAAGCCGATATATTTTTTCTATTCAGAGCCTTGTATTTAATATCAAATGGGAATTTGGGTTCGTCGTGAATGGTGTCTCAAATAACACTATTCTTGAACCCAGTTTTGAAAAGAATAAATCTTTTATTTAAGATTTAGTGAAATTGTCCAGTTAATTAGTATTTAATTGGAATTGAATGTAAATTGGTTCTTGGGTTTATCGTGAACAGTGTTTTAAATAACACATGTTCTTTGACCCGATTAACAATGGAATGTGATTTTGGGTTTGTCGTGAACCGTGTTTTTAAAATGACATTGGTTCTTTAACCCAGTTAAGATAAGATTAACTTCTTAGCTTTGAATAACCATTAATATTGATTGGTGGGAAGATTAAAATTAAGTGGAGTTTTAATGAATCTTTAATTAGATTAAAGTGATCGAGAATGGAGTATCACCAGTTTTGCTCCAAACGATAGTTAAATCTTTAATTAAATTTGAACGCGAAATGGTAATTAATATTTACCGATGGCACCGTTATGTTAGATATGGAGTATTACTAGTTTTGCTCCATGGGATGAATACGTTGGGATTGGGAAATAAAATAAATGATTACTTTGGTGTGGTTCGCTAATCCCGACTTGAAACGACCCGGAGTTTTGGGGCCAATTTAAAAATTTTTATTTTAGAAATTTTAATGGATTTTAATATTTAAAATAATTTACTTTAGATAATAACGACTAATAATTTATTTTAAAACGAATAAATATAGTTTAATTATAAAAGGAGTTTAAAACAGCGCTGTAGTTTGAAAATTTGATTTTAAACTTTGACTGACTGTACAGGATTCATTTTAAATCAGAATTGAGCGAAACCAGAAATATTTAAATCTGTTTAATCATATCTTTCCAACAAATCTGGAAAATCTAAATTTCACTTTAAAAATCAAAAGTTATGTCCAGTTCAAAATTTAGAAAAGTCGCTGTAGAATTTATATATATTTTAATTAAATATATTGGCCTTGAAAATAGCCATTTTTCAAACGACCTCGGTTTTTGACGAAACCAATTTTGTTGGAACCGGAATGTCAAATTATTGCTAAGTTTCAATTTTCATAATTTTTCGAATTAATATGTGAGCGTGGCAAAGGAAAACGTGTTTTGTCAGTTTCAATCAAATTTAATCGACTTGAAAATGGACATTTTTCAAACAGTCTCAGAATTCGATGAAATTAGTCTTGTTAGAACCGTATCATCAAAACATAACTAGAAATAAATTTTCTGTAATTTTTGGAGTCAGTATGTGGCCCTGGTAATTTAAAATGTACATTTGAATTTAATAATTAAAAGATTTATAATTTAATTTGAAGAAAAACATATCGTAACAGCCGAACTGGGTTACGAAACATGTTCCATAGTGTCCAGGACGGGGGTTATTAGCGAGGGGCGACACCTGTTGGGATCGATTTGGAGTTGATAGCAACGAACCTTTTTTTTTCAAGTTAAAGGAATTAAATAATATAAATTATACCCTATAAATATGGTGATTATACGCTCAACCCTAAGCCATTCTGTACAGCCGCCGCCACTTCTAAATAATGGACGAAATCGTTCGATTTTCAAACTCTAAAATCTTCCAACCACTTCATATTATAATCCAATTCCAAGGCAAAAACTGAAGTACATCTCACGCTCTTCGAATTGGTACAGTGATGATCGAAGATGGGAGGCGGTGGAGGTCGGAATTTGGGCGAGAAAGCACCGGCTTTGGGCGCGGAATTAGAGGAGGGGGCCCCACCGAGTCGGCTGGGTCTTGGGGCACGAGCAGCTGCCGTGGAGACGCTGGTGAGGGTGAAGTCTAATCGTGGTCTGGTGCAGGGTGGTGGCCAGAATTTTGAGCCCTAGCGGTGGAGCAATTCTGAAGAGTGATGGCCTGAAGAACGATGAAGGAGATGTAATATAATTTAATTATAAAACTAATAATATTATTTATGTAACTCAATTTTGTAAAAACAATAACTCGTTCGTTTGAAAACGAAATTCAGAAATTCAAGATGCGTTGGATTCCACTTGTCGAACACTACGCAATAGTACAGACCAGATCTGAAACAGGACAAATCAGAATTTGAGAAAAATACCAATCTGAACTGAACAGAATCAAATCGAGGTGAGAAATCCGCTCCCTTTTTATTTTATTTTATATAATAAAAGTACTGAATCATAATGTGCGGTCTGTGCTAGAATTTATGTTGTGAAATTTATACTGCTGAATTTTATTCTGCATGATTTGATCTATGACTGTGTTGTTATGAAAATCGATAGATTTGGGTTGATGAATGTTGTTATGATTTGTTGATTTAACGAATTATTTTGGTTGAGACCAAAATATCATATTTTGTTGAATAGAAATAAAATTTACATTTTCGTAGAATAGAAATAGATCAAACAAAATTTACATTTTGTTGAATGGAATTAGTTGAAACAAATAGAATCATTTCTGTTGAAATAAAATAATTTAAAAAAAATTAACATTTGTTTTTGTTAATAAGGATATGATAAACAAAATTAACATTTGTTTTTTAATAAGGATATGATAAACAAAATTAACATTTGTTTTTGTTAATAAGGATATGATAAACAAAATTAACATTTGTTAATAAGGGTATGTTAAACAAGATTAACATTTTCATTTCTATTTTTGTTAATTAGATTGGTTAAGCAAAATTAACATTTTTGGTAATTACATGTTGTGAAATAGAAAATGAACCTTTTTACACATTTAAAAGGATTAAACATTTTGTTTACATTTACAAGAATTAAACAAAAATCACATTTTGTTTACATAAAAGGGATTATAACAAAATTTACATTTTGTTTATATTTAAAGGAATTAGACAAGATTCACATTTTATTTACATTAAAAGAATGATAACAAAATTTCAGTTTTGGTCATTTTAAAGGAATGAATTGGAAATGTTCATTTTTGCAAATTAAATAGGATTAGTTAAAAATATACATTTTTGATCATTTAGAAGGTTTGTATAAAAATATACATTTTTGTTTATTAGACAAAAATAAACATTTTTGTGTATTAAAAAGGATTAAACATTTTTGTGTATTAAAAAGGATTAAACATTTTTGTGTACTAAAAGGGATTAAACCAAAATGAACATTTGTGTACATTAAAAAGAAGTAGATCAAAATATATAGTTTTGTTTACCTTAAAGGAGTAGTTATAAAAAGGTCATATTTTTAGTATTATATTGTTTCAACTAAAAAGAATACATTTTTAATGGCAAGTTGTTTTCAACTAAAAAGATCATATTTTTGGTATTATATATGGCAATTATTTTTTTTGAACTAAATGAGACATGAGATTTTACCAATTTATGTTTAGAAATAAAGATTACATTTTTAGTGTCATTTTTGTTGAGACAAAAAGATTAGATATAAAAGATTAGATTTTTATTGTTAAAACTTGATTTATGAAATAAAAATCACATTTTTGTTAAAACTTGATTTGTGAAATAAAAGTAACATTTTTGTCAAGACATGATTATAGTAATGGAAGTAACATTTTTGTTATGAATTGTTCTGTAAGATGGAATAAACATTTTATTATTTTAAATGTTACACTAGAGAAATTTACATTCTCATTATTAAATGTTACAGTAGAGAAATTAACATTTTGATGGGAAAATGTCACATAGGAATAGAACTACATTTTTGCTAGAAAATGTAAATTAGAATAAAGAGTACATTTTTGCTAGAAAATGAATATTGAAAAAAAGTACATTTTGCTAGAAAAGGAATATTAGAATAAAAAGTACATTTCTGTTAGAAAATGTAAATTAAAATAAAATCATTTTTGTCATATTTAAAGAAATTTAATAGAAATGATATTTTTGTCATATTAAAAGGATGAATTAGAAAGATACATTTTTGTCATTTTAAAGGAGGTGAAGTAAAATATTCATTTTTGTCATTAAAATGAATGAGACTAAAAATATACTTTTTGGTCAATAATTAAGAGTTAAGATTTTATTGTCATTTGTTAACAATAAAAAGTATTGAAATAAAAGTTAAGATTTTTATTGTCATTTGTACACAATAAAAAGAATTGAAGTAGATGTCTATGATGTTGTAATGTTTGATATGTTAAATATAGGGTTAGTATATTCAAACTGAATACTACACTTCCATTTACAAGTCATCTGACTTGTTTATGTGATTGGGTCGATAATTTCTACACATCGCCCAAGTGCACAAATAATTTATTATTTGATTGTTGGATGAAACCCCACACGGGTATTGGGATGATATTGGATACACACTAATCCCAATATTTAGTTATCTGTCAATCGATGGATTGACAGTCTGTGATGAGCGTTAGTTATTTACTTTAGTGCTCACACAGTTATAAATTCCACTTTAGTCGTCATTTGGGTGTCTGATAATTATTCATCAGGATTGTTGATAACATGCAATATATGGTTGTTGGTTGAGTCACATTCCAATAAAGAATATTCTAGAAAAAGAATATTTTAGAAAATATATTTTTGAAAAAGAATATTTTAGGAAAAAGATATATTTTAGAAAAATATTTTTATTGAAATGAACTAGTTATTAACTAAAGTAAATCATTAAATCTAGATTTAATGAATTTTTCCAATTTGTTAATATTTAATTGAAGTTAAAATTAAATAAGTTGGATTTTTGTGTTTGTCGTGAATAGTGTCATAAATAACACCGTTCTTAAACCCTGTAGGAAAAGAACAATCTTTTAATTTAGATTATTTAAATTTTCAATTATATTTAGTAATTGGAATAAGATGAAATGTGAGTTGGGTTTATTGTGAACTGTGTTTTTAAGTGACATATGTTCTTTAACCCAACTGACCGTGAAATTATGATTTGGAATTTATAAATCTTTTATTAAGATTTAAATGGGAATTTTACAAAAGTAAAGTTTTCCAGTTTAATATTTTAAATTGGAGTTGAATGGAATTCGAATTAATTAATAACCGTGGTAAGCTTCTGTAGAAGAAGACCGATACTACATATGGAATTTAAGAGGCTTTGCCGTTATTCCATTTATATTATTGGTCGGATACAGAATTTTATAACGATTATATATTGATTTGATTTCTGTGAAGATTCCGTATTCAATGGAAGATGATTTTGGGTTTACCGTGAACTATGTTTTAAATGACATTAGTTCTTTAACCCAGTTAAAGATAAGATTAATTTCTTAAATTCAAATAACCATTGATTAATGATTTTTGGTATTTAAAACCAAATGTGAGTTTTGATAAATCTTTAAAGAAAAGATTTAAAGGTAGTTTAAAGAATTTATCTTTGATAGAATAATGCGAATATTTTATTAGAAGAATATTCTGAATTGGAATGTGGCGTTGGATGTGTCTTTATAATACTTGATTTTTATTATAAAAATACGCGAATTATTCGGAAAGACCGGGTTTAACCCATTCCGAGTAATTACTACGACGATGAAGAGTCGAAGATGTAGACGGTGATTGAAGACCGACGATCTTCACATCGAATGGATGTGTTGCTACAGAGACCCTTGATGGGAGTAGCTACCTTGAAGGGGCTTCAGTGGTGGTCGTCCGGACTATTGTTGATTGTTCGGATTTGGTTTTCGCTCAGACCCAGAGCATAAGCTAATAAATGGATGCATGTCTGACATTGGATTTCGTTCCATGTGAATTATATCGATTTCTGTTAATGTATGTCTGTTTGGTGGTGGAGGATTTATTCTCTACTTAACACCCTGGTATACATTAATAGTGATTGATCGCATGGTGTGAATTGTCAATGTGGCACGCCAATATGCAATTGATCAAAGGTTTTGTTGAAAAGAAGGGCCTTGTGGGATGATCAAAGCATATCCTATTATAGCATAGCTTTGTGTATATCGTGACTTCACGAGCCTCACACCCCGGTATGAGTCAAAAACAGGATATGGACCGTAGGGAGTGCACACGTTTCTTTCTAGCTAGAAGTGGTGTCAGTGCTTAAACTGGCTGGCATTTTACTTAAGTGGATGATGGATTTTGAGGCGCCTCGGATTTTTATAGGCCATTAGTGGTCATACTATAGGTTCAAAGGAACCGGGAAACGTGTGTTCAGGCATAACTAATCCACTGCCGATAGGCGGGGACCGGCCCTACCGCTCCAAGGGTTCACTGCGGGGGATCCTGAGGCATTTTCTAGAGTGCCTCGAATCGGAGAGGAGCTTGCTCCTAGCCTCGACTCATGATGGAAATCCAATTTCCAATATGACCTTGCAGTTTTGATTGTAGAACTAGTATGGAGACATAGTAGGATGGGGTACTATGCCGTCTATGATTAATACATTATGATTGAAAGTGTTTTTGAAATATATATATGCACATATATATACACACTAATATTAAATCCGTTTTATCGTATCAAGCATCTTTTGACCATTATAAGGTAAAACCCTATCCTCCGGTTTGCATTGCATTGTGTGATGGGACTTGGGTCTTATAATGATTTCATTTTTCTAAAAATCATTGCGTTGTTTAACGTTTTACTTTATTTTATGCAATGGCAATCCAATGGACTAAACCGGTTCCGCGTTAGCGACGTGGTCATGTGATTAGCCTTATTATTAGATAAGTTTAGTTAAGATTTCTCATACCAGTCCCATGACTGACCTGTAGTTTGTTTCACTGGCAAACTTGGGTGCCCTTATTTTCCACACGGGCAGTCGAGTAGCTTATTTTGCAGATATATTTACAGGATCCTGGTTTACAGCTGAAGCGGTATTCGGAAAGCTCTGTATCCGTGTATTCATTTCAGTTGTATATTTGTATTATTTTCCGCTGCTATTTAAATGTAATCTAAATCTTTGATATTATTGTATTTCTATTATGTAATAAGTGTTCATACTCTGTTATATTCTTGTACTCTAATGTAATTGTTGTAATCAGCAATAAAATGTTCTTCTGTTTGTGTTCTTTTGTGTGTTGTTCTCAAGGCAATACAGCCTTTCCTTTACGGGGAACTTTGGGTCGTTTCAGTTGGTATCAGAGCTTTGGTTTACAGAGCTTGAGAACAAGACACATTAGGACTGAACGAAAGAATTCGTCAGAGATTGGATTAGTAATATCCAATGAGAATAACTCGTTAGATATGGGAACAGTAGTATCCTAGAACGAGTGTGAGAAGTATTATTTTCTTTAAAAATAAAAATGAAAACAAATTTAGTTTTGAATAATTTTATCTTAAAATACATATTTGAGTATATTACTATATTTTTATGTGGACAGTCGAGTATATAAAGAATTCGAATATACGAGTAATTAACGGATATTCGAAGTTTTAATATACTGGATAGATATAGAATCACACTCTTGTCGCCCATAGATGATTCTGATGATGGAGCTCCATCATCAGTACTTATGTTCGAGTAGCGAAAGTGGGATATCAATATATTTCCATTGACTGGTATGAGAGCAAAAACTTAGTTAGTACACATTGCTTTGATTTGCACTAAAAATATGATTTTGATTATATATAAAAGTTATATATATTTGCAAAGTTAATCACCTAATTGATTGCTGGTTGTGATGTTTGATTATTAGTTTAACTAATAAAAATATAAAAATGATAATTAATTTAACTAACCAAATTATTGAAACCAATAAATAAAAATTTAATGAAGTTGGTTAAATTAAACAACTTTTGGCTTCGTTCCTTTTCGAGGACGAAAAGATTTTAAGTGGGGGCGATTGTAACGACCCGGAATTTTGGGGCCAATTTAAAATTTTTTTTTTTTAGAAATTTTAATGGTTTTTAATATTTAAAACAATTTACTTTAGATAATAATGACTAAAAATTTATTTTAAAATGAATAAATTTAGTTTAATTATAAAAGTAGTTTAAAACAGCGTTGCAGTTTGAAATTTTGATTTTAAACTTTGACTGACTGTACAGGATTCATTTTAAATCAGTATTGAGCGAAACCAGAAATATTTAAATCTGTTTAATCATATCTTTCCAAAGAATCTGAAAAATCTAAATTTCACTTTAAAAATCAAAAGTTATGTCCAGTTCAAAATTTAGAAAAGTCGCTGTAGAATTTATATATATTTTAATTAAATATATTGGCCTTGAAAATAGCCATTTTTCAAACGACCTCGGTTTTCGATGAAACCACTTTTGTTGGAACCGAAATGTCAAATTATTGCTAAGTTTCAATATTCCTAATTTTTCGAATTAATATGTGAGCATGGCAAAGGAAAACGTGTTTTGTCAGTTTCAGTCAAATTTAATCGACTTGAAAATGACCATTTTTCAAACAGTCTCAGAATTCGACGAAATTAGTCTTGTTAGAACCGTATCATCAAAACATAACTAGAAATAATTTTTCTATAATTTTTAGAGTCAGTATGTGGCCCTGGTAATTTAAAATGTACGTTTGAATTTAATAATTAAAAGATTTATAATTTAATTTAAAGAAAAACATATCGTAACAGCCGAGCTGGGTTACGAAACATGTTCCATTGTGTCCGGGACAGGGGTTATTAGCTAGGGGCGACACTTGTTGGGATCAATTTGGAGTTGATAGCAGCGAACTTATTTTTTTTCAAGTTAAAGGACTTAAATAATATAAATTGTACGCTATAAATACGGTGATTATACGCTCAACCCTAAGGCCATTCTATGCAGCCGCCGCCACTTCTAAACAATGGATGAAATTGTTCGATTTTCAAACTCTAAAATCTTCTAATCCACTTCATATTATAATCCAATTCCAAGGTGTAACGACCCAGAAAATATGAACCAATTTAAAAATTTTAAATTGGCTAAAATAACGGATTTCAAATATTTAAAATAAATATTTTTAATAATAGCAATGAAAAGTGCATTTGAATCGACGTTTGAAAATGAATATAATTAATTCTAATTATAAACAAGGCCTGAAATGGCGCTGCAGTTTCAAAAATTGAATTCAAACTTTGTCGGACTGTACCGGGTGCAAAACAAAACAGATTTGAGTGAAACCAAAAATATTTAAATCTGTTAGTAAGTACCTTTCTAACGAATCTGAAAAATCGAAGTTTCATAGCAGAAAGCAAAAGTTATGGCCAAATGAATTTTCAGAAAGGTCGCTATGGAAATTATATAGGCCGTGAAATTGGCCATTTTGCATACGACCTCGGAATTCGACGAAACCACTTTTGTTGGATCCGGGATGTGAAGTTATTGCTAGGTTTCAAATTTCATAATTTTTGAAGCTAGTATGTGAGCGTGGCAAATGAAAACGTGTTTTGGTCAATTACAGTTAAATTGGATCGACCAGAAATGGGCCTTTTTGCAAACGGTCTCAGAATTCGACGAAACTAATTTTGTTGGGATCGTATCGTCAAAACATAGCCAGATTTATTTTTCTTGAAATATTTCGAATCAGTTTGTGGCCCTGGCAAATTGAAAGGTATGTTCAAATCGAATATTGAATGTTTTATATTTTGATTTGAATGGAAACTAACTGAAACAGTCGAATGGGCCTATGAAACATATCCCATCGTGTTCGCAAAGGGGGTAAAACACTAGGGACGATAGTCGTTGGGTTTAGATTGGCGGTCATGTCAGAAAACACCTTTTAAAACCCACCGGCCAATCAGAATTTAATAAAAAAATCCCTTTCTCTCTCCCCGACGTCGAAAGCGAAAACCGCTTTAACCCTTCCCCCTCATTTTCCGATCAATCCACGCCGAAATAGCTCGTGCCACAGTTGAACTTTTTGTAGAGCTTCGCGAGATCTTCAAATCCATATAGGGGTTGATTTTTTTCGTTCAGTATTTGGGGAGATATCGTGCTCGAAAGTCGAGCATTTCAATTCGCCGCCGCCGCTGCCTGGGACCACTGAACTGGCCCCACCTCCTGGCGCACGTGCACCTCACGTAGCCCTTCGACCTCGCGCAACCTGATTGTGAAACCGTTACTCCGTTTGATCGCAAATTCAAAACCTAGTTTTGAACGATTTCTGAAAGGTACGGCTTGTTTTATTTTCAACTGTTTTAACACCTTTAAACCGTTGCAAACTTTGAAAAATCATATCTTTTTCATGTATTGATGAAATTCAGTGAAATAAGAGACAGTGGACTCGTGTGGACGCCTTCTACATTTTAGAAGAGACCGCATATTTTTCTGAGTCTTCTGCTATTTTTGGTGGAGTGGAATCCAATGTGAGATTTCTAATTTATAAATGATATGGAAAACGACGATGTATAAATTATATAGTCGATGTATGGGTTATATAAGCGTTATATACCTCATGTATAAGCATTGTATAAGTTGTACGTTCGATGTATAAGTTATATATGCATTGTAAAAATTATATATGTGTTGAAATAGAAGTGAATTGCTATATATATATATATATATATATATACGCCCTCGTCCACAAACCATGGACGATATTTATTGGTTGTGATTGGTGTGAAAATTGATTGATAGTGAATGGTTGATTGGAATTGTTTGTGGTTGATATTGATTGATTGTGGTTGAAAAATACCCGTTTGTGGGTGAGAAATATTTGGTTGAAACCACATAGGATTAGTTTGTGGAAATGAAATAAAAATATACATGCCGCCTGCATGCGAACTAGATGCATGATTCCCTATTGTCAAAAACCGCGAGGATTTAAGGTAGAGCGAGGAGTCGTACTAGGGACGGTCCCGGTTTTAACTACCCTGCCATTATGCTGCCGAAATTTTGAATAATATTCATGTGATTGAATTATTTTCATTTGTTGAAACGATATTCATTCTTTGGATAGAAATTCATGTGTTGAATGGTGTTCGTGTTTTAAATATAAAAATCACATTTTTATCATCTATATGAAATGTATAAAATAATCTCATTTTGAAATAAATTGTTTTATAATAAAAATCACATTTTTATCATCTATATGAAACATATAAAATAATCTCGTTTTGAAATGAATTGTTTTACAATAAAAAACACATTTTTATTATATACATGAGTTGTAAAATATAGTGAAGTGTTGAAATAGAAGACAGTTTGATAAAAATATCATTTTTATCAAAAGTATGAAATTCATATGGTTTTGAAATCGAAGAATCGATATATATATTTAAATAGAATTGAAATATATCGAATAACGACACTGCAGTTCATATTTTGAAATCGTGATTTCAAACGATTAGTATGGGAGATCCGACCATCGGATTTTCCTGAAATCGCAACCGTTGGGTTCGCTTTGGAAATATCTTTCCAACGGCACCAACTTTATAAAAATCCAACGGTTGGATTGTCTAGAATGTTTAATTCAAATCCAAAGAAAAACAGCGCCAGAATCAATTATATATATATAATTATATTTAATCGAATAACGACGCTGCAGTTCGTATTTTGAAATCGAAACTTCAAACGATGATACCGGGAGATCCGACCGTCGCATTTTCCCAAAACTGGAACCGTTAGATTCCTTTTGAAAAGATCTTTCTAATGATGTAAATTTTGTGAAGATCCAACAGTTAGATTTATAGATATGTGTAAATCAAATCTGAAGAAAAACAGTGCCACGGCCGCGTTATGGCCCGAAGCGTCGTTTTGAATAAATTGGCTATTTTAAAATAAATAAAAATAGCAATAAATCGTTATAGAATATCATAAACGATATGGAATGGAAATAAACTGAATTTGCTCGATTTATGTGGTATTTGATGGTTGAATGCGTTTGGTGTGAAAAGTACATTAAAGAACAAAATTGGTGTTGTCGAATGATTTAACCATTGAAATAAATTGATTTGAAATTCTAAAAATACGTGAATTATATGGAAAAGCCGAGTTAATTCTCATTTCAAATAATTGACCGACGATTGAAAGTCGAAGATGAAGACGGTGGTCGAAGACCGGAGATCTTCACCTCGTTTGGATGGCAACCGAGGTCCTGATTGGGAGGTATCCCAAAATATGGATAATGAGTGGTGATCGTCCAGACGTACGTGGTGATCGATGGGCTTACAAGGTATTTAGTGCCTCTGGTTTCGTTCAGACCCAGAACGGACTTGTAAATGGACTGTGTGTCTGACATTGGATTTTATTCTGTGTTAATTGATCTCTATTAAATATACATCTGTTTAGCGGCGGAGAATTTATTCTTTTTCTTAACGCCCTTCTCTTAAACGCACGGGCTCAGAGGTTGTATATCAATGGACATCAGTCGCATGGCATGAATTGCTAGTGTGGCATGCCTAAGTGGCAAATGATCAGGGCTACCGTTGAAAAGCAAAGTCTTGTGGTGATGATCAAAGCACCGCCTGTGTGGCGTAGCTTTGTGTATAACGTGAATTCGCGAGCCTCACTCCCCGGTATGAACCAAAAACGGGAGAAGGACCTCAGGGAGGGCATGCGTTTCCTTCTAATTAGGAGTTGTGTCGCTGTTTTTACACGGCCTGACATTTTACTTATGTGGATGATGGATTGCGAGGCGCCTCGGTTATATCGGTCGATCCGGGACCGGTGGAGTCATTCGTTGGCTCATTGACGCCCCATAGGGCGGGGAAACGCAGTGTTCAGGAATTTTAATCCACATCGGTGGACCGGCCTTGATGATTCTACGGTCACTCGAGCTCTGATCCTAAGACACGGGCTAGAGCATCTCGAATTCGGTAAGGACTATCTTTTGCCTTGGTTCATGATGGAAAACCAAATTCCAAATACGTGACTGTGCGGTTTTGATTGTATATATATATATATATGGCGACATGATATATGGTACCCATGCCGTCTATGATTGATAGTTATGATTCGAAATTGTTTTTGAAACATATAAACACTAGTAGTAATATCAAATGCATCTGTTTTATTCGTATCAAGCATATTTTGGCCATTATAAGGTAAAACTCTATCCTCCGGTTTGCGTTGCATTGTGTGATGGGAACTGAGTCTTATAATGGCTTCATTTTTATAAAAAGCATTGCGATGTTCAAAAGAATGATTTGTTTTAGAGCACTGGCAATCCAATGGAGTAAACCCGTTCCACGAAAGTGGCGTTGTCCTATGATTAGCCATATTATAAATGTGTTGAGTAGATTTCTCATACCAGTCCCATGACTGACTCGTAGTTTGTTTCACTTTCAAACTCGGGTGCCCCTTTTCTACACGGGCAGCCTTGTATTTAGGTTTAGTTGGTTCTTTCTGGATAGCTGGAGCTGGAGCTGGAGATGGATTCTATCATTTATCTCTTTAATGTTGTTCAGCTCCTATTGTACATATTTTGTTTATTTCCGCTGTAGACATTTATGTATAGCTGAACTGTATTTGTACTAAGTATGATCCTGTGTGTTGTGTATCTCTGATGATTACGTTTATGCAGTGTATTCTATTGTACATTATCTGGTGTATTTATTTAATTCTGTTATGCTATTATTAGTTTCTGTGTTATATTCCACGGATTACCCTTGCCGCCGTCAGCACGGGGTTTGGGGTCGTCTCACAAGGCAAAAACTGAAGTACATCTCACGCTTTTCGAATTGGTACAGTGATGATCGAAGATGGGAGGCGGTGGAGGTCAGAATTTGGGCGAGAAACACTGACTTTGGGCGCGGATTTCGAGGAGGGGGGCCCACCGAGTCGGCTGGGTCTTGCGGTGCGAGCAGCCGCCGTGGAGACGCTGGTGAGGGTGAAGTCTGATTGTGGTCTAGTGCAGGGTGGTGGCCAGAATTTTGAGCCCTAGCGGTGGAGCAATTCTGAAGAGTGACGGCCAGAAGAACGATGAAGGAGATGTAATGTAATTTAATTATAAAACTAATAATATTATTTATGTAATTCAATTTTGTAAAAACCATAACTCGTTCGTTTGAAAACGAAATTCAAGATGCGTTGGATTCCTCTTGTCGAACACTACGCAACAGTGCATACCAGATCTGAAACAGGACAAATCAGAATTTGAGAAAAATTCCAATCTGAACTGAACAGAATCAAATAGAGGTGATAAATCCTCTCCCTTTTTATTTTATTTTATATAATAAAAGTACTGAATCATAATGTGCGGTCTGTGCTAGAATTTATGTTGTGAAATTTATACTGCTGAATTTTATTCTGCATGATTTGATCTATGACTGTGTTGTTATGAAAATCGATAGATTTGGGTTGATGAATGCTGTTATGATTTGTTGATTTAACGAATTATTTTGGTTGAGACCAAAATATCATATTTTGTTGAATAGAAACAAAATTTACATTTTCGTAGAATAGAAATAGATCAAACAAAATTTACATTTTGTTGAATGGAATTAGTTGAAACAAAAGAATCATTTCTGTTAAAATAAAATAATTTAACTAAAATTAACATTTGTTTTTGTTAATAAGGATATGATAAACAAAATTAACATTTGTTTTTGTTAATAAGGATATGATAAACAAAATTAACATTTGTTTTTGTTAATAAGGATATGATAAACAAAATTAACATTTGTTTTTGTTATTAAGGATATGATAAACAAAATTAACATTTGTTAATAACGGTATGTTAAACAAGATTAACATTTTCATTTCTATTTTTGTTAATTAGATTGGTTAAGAAAAATTAACATTTTTGGTAATTAGAACATGTTGTGAAATAGAAAATGAACCTTTTTACACATTTAAAAGGATTAAACATTTTGTTTACATTTAAAAGAATTAAACAAAAATCACATTTTGTTTACATAAAAGGGATTATAACAAAATTTACATTTTGTTTATATTTAAAAGAATTAGACAAGATTCACATTTTATTTACATTAAAAGAATGATAACAAAATTTCAGTTTTGGTCATTTTAAAGGAATGAATTGGAAATGTTCATTTTTGCAAATTAAATAGGATTAGTTAAAAATATACATTTTTGATCATTTAGAAGGTTTTGTTAAAAATATACATTTTTGTTTATTAGACAAAAATAAACATTTTTGTGTATTAAAAAGGATTAAACATTTTTGTGTATTAAAAAGGATTAAACATTTTTGTGTACTAAAAGTGATTAAACAAAAATGAACATTTGTGTACATTAAAAAGAAGTAGATCAAAATATATAGTTTTGTTTACCTTAAAGGAGTAGTTATAAAAAGATCATATTTTTAGTATTATATTGTTTCAACTAAAAAGAATACATTTTTAATGGCAAGTTGTTTTCAACTAAAAAGATCATATTTTTGGTATTATATATGGCAAGTTTTTTTTCAACTAAATGAGACATGAGATTTTACCAATTTATGTTTAGAAATAAAGATTATATTTTTAGTGTCATTTTAGTTGAGACAAAAAGATTAGATTTTAATTGTTAAAACTTGATTTATGAAATAAAAACCACATTTTTGTTAAAACTTGATTTGTGAAATAAAAGTAACATTTTTGTCAAGACATGATTATAGTAATGGAAGTAGCATTTTTGTTATAAATTGTCCTGTAAGATGGAATTAACATTTTATTATTTTAAATGTTACACTAGAGAAATTTACATTCTCATTATTAAATGTTACAGTAGAGAAATTAACATTTTGATGGGAAAATGTCACATAGGAATAGAACTAGATTTTTGCTAGAAAATGTAAATTAGAATAAAGAGTACATTTTAGCTAGAAAATGAATATTGAAAAAAAGTACATTTTGCTAGAAAAGGAATTTTAGAATAAAAAGTATATTTCTGTTAGAAAATGTAAATTAAAATAAAATCATTTTTGTCATATTTAAAGAAATTTAATAGAAATGATATTTTTTTCATATTAAAAGGATGAATTAGAAAGATACATTTTTGTCATTTTAAAGGAGGTGAAGTAAAATATTCATTTTTGTCATTAAAATGAATGAGACCAAAAATATACTTTTTGGTCAATAATTAAGAGTTAAGATTTTATTGTCATTTGTTAACAATAAAAAGTATTGAAATAAAAGTTAAGATTTTTATTGTCATTTGTACACAATAAAAAGAATTGAAATAGATGTCTGTGATGTTGTAATGTTTGACATGTTAAATATAGGGTTAGTATATTCAAACTGAATACTACACTTCCATTTACAAGTCATCCGACTTGTTTATGTGATTGGATTGATAATTTCTACACATCGCCCAAGTGCACAAATAATTTATTATTTGATTGTTGGATGAAACCCCACACGGGTATTGGGATGATATTGGATACACACTAATCCCAATATTTAGTTATCTGTCAATCGATGGATTGACAGTCTGTGATGAGCGTTAGTTATTTACTTTAATGCTCACACAGTTATAAATTCCACTTTAGTCATCATTTGGGTGTCTGATAATTATTCATCAGGATTGTTGATTACATGCAATATATGGTTGTCGGTTGAGTCACATTCCAATAAAGAATATTCTAGAAAAAGAATATTTTAGAAAATATATTTTTGAAAAAGAATATTTTAGGAAAAAGATATATTTTAGAAAAATATTTTTATTGAAATGAACTAGTTATTAACTAAAGTAAATCATTAAATTTAGATTTAATGAAGTTTTCCAATTTGTTAATATTTAATTGAAGTTAAAATTAAATAAGTTGGATTTTTGGGTTTGTCATGAATAGTGTCTTAAATAACACCGTTCTTAAACCCTGTAGGAAAAGAACAATCTTTTAATTTAGATTATTTAAATTTTCAATTATATTTAGTAATTGGAATAAGATGAAATGTGAGTTGGGTTTATTGTGAACTGTGTTTTTAAGTGACACATGTTCTTTAACCCAACTGACCGTGAAATTATGATTTGGAATTTATAAATCTTTTATTAAGATTTAATGGGAATTTTCCAAAAGTAAAGTTTTCCAATTTAATATATTAAATTAGAGTTGAATGGAATTCAAATTAATTAATAACTGAGGTAAGCTTATGTAGAAGAAGACTGATACTACATATGGAATTTAAGAGGCTTTGCCGATATTCCATTTATATTATTGGTCGGATACAGAATTTTATAACGATTACATATTGATTTGATTTATGTGAAGATTCCGTATTCAATGGAAGATGAATTTGGGTTTACCGTGAACTATGTTTTAAATGACATTAGTTATTTAACCCTAGTAAAGATAAGATTAATTTCTTAAATTCAAATAACCATTGATTAATGATTTTTGGTATTTAAAACCAAATTTGAGTTTTGATAAATCTTTAAAGAAAAGATTTAAAGGTAGTTTAAATAATTTATCTTTGATAGAATAATGCGAATATTTTATTAGAAGAATATTTTGAATTGGAATATGGCATTGGATGTGTCTTTATAATACTTGATTTTTATTATAAAAATACGCGAATTATTCGGAAAGATCGGGTTTAACCCATTCCGAGTAATTACTACGACGATGAAGAGTCGAAGATGAAGACGGTGATTGAAGACCGACGATCTTCACATCGAATGGATGTGTTGCTACAGAGACCCTTGATGGGAGTAGCTACCTTGAAGGGGCTTCGGTGGTGGCCGTCCGGACTATTGTTGATTGTTCGGATTTGGTTTTCGCTCAGACCCAGAGCATAAGCTAGTAAATGGATGCGTGTCTGACATTGGATTTCGTTCCATGTGAATTAAATCGATTTCTGTTAATGAATGTCTATTTGGTGGTGGAGGATTTATTCTCTACTTAACACCCTGGTATACATTAATAGTGATTGATCGCATGGCGTGAATTGTCAATGTGGCTCGCCAAGATGCAATTGATCAAGGCTTTTGTTGAAAAGCAAGGCCTTGTGGGATGATCAAAGCATAGCCTATTATGGCATAGCTTTGTGTATATCGTGACTTCGCGAGCCTCACACCCCGGTATGAGTCAAAAACGGGATATGGGCCGTAGGGAGTGCACACGTTTCTTTCTAGCTAGAAGTGGTGTCAGTGCTTAAACTGGCTGGCATTTTACTTATGTGGATGATGGATTTTGAGGCGCCTTGGATTTTTGTAGGCCATTAGTGGTCATACTTTAGGTTCAAAGGAACCGGGAAACGTGTGTTCAGGCATAACTAATACACTGCCGATAGGGGGACCGGCCCTACCGCTCCAAGGGTTCACTGCGGGGGATCCTGAGGCATTTGCTAGAGTGTCTGGAATCAGAGAGGAGCTTGCCCCTAGCCTCGACTCATGATGGAAATCCAATTTCCAATACGACCTTGCGGTTTTGATTGTAGAACTAGTATGGAGTCATGGTAGGATGGGGTATTATGCCGTCTATGATTAATACATTATGACTGAAAGTGTTTTTGAAATATATATATGCACTATATATACACACTAATATTAAATCCGTTTTATCGTATCAAGCATCTTTTGACCATTATAAGGTAAAACCCTATCCTCCGGTTTGCGTTGAATTGTGTGATGGGACTTGGGTCTTATAATGGTTTCATTTTTCTAAAAAGCATTGCGTTGTTTAACGTTTTACTTTATTTTATGCACTGGAAATCCAATGGAGTAAACCCGTTCCGCGTTAGCGGCGTGGTCCTGTGATTAGCCTTATTTAGACAAGTTTAGTTAAGATTTCTCATACCAGTCCCATGACTGACCTGTAGTTTGTTTCACTGACAAACTCGGGTGCCCTTATTTTCCACACGGGCAGTCGAGTAGCTTTTTTTGCAGATAAATTTACAGGATCCTGATTTACAGCTGAAGCGGTATTCGGAAAGCTCTGTATCCGTGTATTCATTTCAGTTGTATATTTGTATTATTTTCCGCTGCTATTTAAATGTAATCTAAATCTCTGATATTATTGTATTTCTATTATGTAATAAGTGTTCATACTCTGTTATATTCTTGTACTCTGATGTAATTGTTGTAATCAGCAATAAAATGTTCTTCAGTTTGTGTTCTGTTGTGTGTTGTTCTCAAGGCAATCCAGCCTTTCCTTTACGGGGTAGTTTGGGTCGTTTCACGACTAGTTTGGAAAACCTAAACATGGTTTGAAATGATATCCAAAGGAGGATTAAAGAATAAATTTAGAAGAATTTATCATTGATAAAATTAATGGGAACCTTTCCCTAAGAATGTGAAAAGTTGAATAAAAGAATATTCTGAATTGGAATGAGGTGTATGTAGTGTTTATGTAACACCTGTTTATTTTATACGCGGGTTATTCAGAAAGATCGGGTTTATCCCATTCTAAATAACCGATTCGACGATAAGTCGACGGTGAGGATGGTGGTTGAAGACCGGGGGTCTTCACGTCGTTTGGTTGATTCCTGACAATCTTGATTGGGCTGTACACCCAAGATGAGGGAATATGTTGGAGATCGTCCAGATGTACTTGGAGATCGACAAATATGCGAGGAAAGTGCCTCCGGTTTCGTTCAGACCCAGAACGAACTTGTAAATGGACTGTGTGTCTGACATTGGATTTTATTCTGTGTTGATTGATCTCTATTAAATATACATCTGTTTGGCGGCGGAGAATTTATTCTCTTGCTTAACGCCCTTCTTTGAGACGTACGAGCTCATAGGTTGTATATCGATGGACATCAGTCGCATGGAGTGAATTGCCTGTGTGGCAGATGGTCAAGGCTTGTGTTGAAAAGCAAAGTCTTATGGTTGATGATCAAAGCACGGCCTATGTGGCATAGCTTTTTGTATAGCGTTAATTCGCGAGCCTCACATCTCGGTATGAGTCAAAAATGGGATAAGGACCGTGTAACACCCCAAATTTTCTGTTAACTGTAAATTGACAAATTTAAGTATAATTAATCCTTAATGAAAGAATTAATAGAAATGGGTTACGCTGTTGCGTTCGCCTCGGAATTTTGCTTGAGATAGACTCCAAGTTTGCGTGAATCAGACTCCGTATGAAGGAGTTATACCTTCGGAAGTTTTAGAATTCAAATTAATAATTCAAACCGTTCAAAACGAAGTTCAAAATTTGAATTTAGACCCAAACTGGACTGGGCGGGAAAATTCCCACCCAGGCACTGGGTCGACCTGGGGGTCGACCTGGGTGACCAGGTCGACCATAGGGTCTACCTGGGGATCGACCTGCCCAGTCGACCTGGTTTGGCCGTGGCTGGCCTAGTCGGGTTCTGGTCGATTTATGAGGCTTGGCTGTGTCACTAGGGCTGACATGTCACATTTTGGTTGGCTCCTTTCGAAGTGAATGGTCTAAATTCGTCTGTGAGCATCTGACGGCTCAAATCAATCTAAAATTCTATAAATATAACTCAACACCCTAACCTAAATTCACAAAAGGAATTAGAGACGTAGCCGCCATGTTGTCGAGTGAAAACTAGGAGGAACCTCCACTTGTAGAAAGCTTAGAGACAAGCCAAATTAAAGTTAAATCAATAATCAAATCAACGTTAGTCTACCCAAAGGAAAGCTATTCAAATTCAGAATTCAGAAATCTAAAAACAAGACCGTCGTTTGTTGTAAGTATAGTGATTCTTCCGATGTGAATAAAATTAAGACTTGATTCGTTGTAAATTGGGAATGAAATTGTGTTATTGTATAACAACGATGTTGATTCATATGCGATGTAATGATTATGGTATTGTGATGTTTGCGGTATGATTGAGTTTATGTTGATCCTATTGTACATGTAGAATCACATGCAAGTTGTATAGTTCATATTGTAATCAACACCTATATGTTTATGTGATTAAGATTTCATGTATATATATGCTAGAACCTTATGCCTAAACGATTATGTTCACATACAAGCTAGTATGTTTGTAAGAAAGTTGCAAGTTAATTGGATCCATGTCAAGATCCACTTTAATATGTGTTTCATGATGTAATTAGGCATATGATTGGATCTAGTTCACACCCTTGTCATAAAGTTATATATACTTTATGAAATTAACATATTCTTGTCATATGCTAGTCATGCTCGATGTTATGCCTAGATCCAAAAACAAGTTTAGGCTTATGTTATCTAAATCATATGCTAATTTATGTGACACCTATTTGGTTAGATACCTATTTCAATGCAAGTTCACATATATGTTGATTTAGGCTATGTTGCAAGTTCACACTCATGTTGACTGTTTTGCAAGTTCACACCTATGATGTTCATATTGACTATGCCAAAAATGCCAAGTTTACACCTATGTCATGTTTATGTTTATGAATTCCCTTATGCCTATTTGTGTGCGCTAAATTAGGCTAAGTTTTTATCCTAATATTATATGTTAAAACTATGCGAACGAAAATTAGGCTAAGATTGTTAGCCTAATGTTTAAACGGGGTAACGTTGGGAATATTAGTAAAACTTGACATAAAAATATATGAAATTGGCATGTTTGTCACATGCCAAAATTGGTGGCATTTAAACGGTATAAATTCTTATACCAAAAAGGATGAACTTGGAAAGTGGGCCATAACATTAAATTTACATATATTAAGTAATAAAGACAAATATGTAAATTTAGAAAATACGAGTATGCTTAACACGAGGTTGGATTGAGTTGTGATGTAAACCCGCCCGGACCCGCCCGACTGTCCAGTAGTCACAACAATACCTATCCAATGTGGGTGGTTAAGCATGAAGCCCAATTAGGACCCGAGGTTAGACTGAGTTACGGTGTAAATCTGCCCGGAACCGACCGGCACATCCAGTAACCGTAACAATACCTGTCTAATGTGAGTGGTCGGTGCTTTAAAAAGCTAAGGGCGGACTATCAGGATGGTAGGGTTAAGTTAACTAAAACACTTAACCAATTCAACATGTTAATGAAATTGATTGGTGGGGTTAGGTAAATATAGACACTTAACCAGTTAACATGTTCGACTAGAAAACCCTAGTAATGGGGACCCATTTCAGCAGTAACCCAATTAGGTATTATGGTACCCTGAAAATAGGCAGGGTGGGGCACAATTACTAGGCTGATTGTAAGCAGTCAAAAGCGACGGCGGTGGGCGCAACAGTGTGAGTTCTAACGGAGTGCGGACATGCACACACTTTGGAGCAGACAAACGGGGCACTGGGGGCACCAGTAGTATAACCTATGCATTTCTAGTTTTGTGTCAGGTCACCACCATGGGACTTGATACACCCCATGGTGGGGCCAGCATAAGTATCTACAATCTTTGGGGGCCGTAAGACACAGATGATTATGCGATTAGGAGCCGATCTTTAGAAAAAGGGGATCACTTTACCACCAGCATGGGGTGCCAGTTAAGACAATACAAGTAGGTGCAAAGATTTAGTGTGGGGTGCGATAGTATATTCAATTCAAACTGCTTTTTCTTAGTTTATGACACTCTCCTATTTCCAGTTTATACTTATCATGCCCTTATTCTTATTCTCATACTGAAGAGTCACTAGACTTACCAGGCTTTATGTCTGCCCCAATTTTCTTTCGTCTTCTTTTCTTCCGTTCCCCCCTCCAGGTCTACAGGGAGGAAACAACTCAGCTTAGTCAGACTCTTTGCAAGCTTCAAGATAGTAGATGTACAGTTTGGACTCTCTCTCCTTGGCTATGGCTGTTGGACACAATCATGGGGATTTATGCAGATTTAATCATGTTTTATGCTTCTTTATTTAATAACCAAGACAGAAAATGATGTTGTAATGTTTTGGAAGTTGTTATGAGACAATTATGGCAATGTTTTGTATGAGCAAGTATTTTCTGAAATAAAAGTCTGTTTGTTTTCCTCTACTTATATATATGTATTTATATCTTTCTTGTGTTTTATCTGTGACTTTTACCTACAAACCTCCACCAAAGTTAAGGCAGTCCCTTGTAAGTGACCTTAATGGAGGGTGGGGTGTTTCACTTGGTATCAGAGCATAAATTTACCAGACTATAAAAAAAATTGAAACTATTTTCAACAAGAAGTTTAAAGAAGCATCTTTTTCAAGAAAAAGAGTTATTTTTAAAAGGCATAATTCCCCCAAAAGCCATATGCACTATCTCTCTATCCTTTGTCTTGAATACTTTCCTTTTTGTTCCAGCATGTCTGGAGATCTTAACCTTCTGGAAGGAGTACCGATACCTGGCTGGTTCCGAAGGTACCTAGAGGCTAGGGCCAATGGTGCGGGCCCAACAGACATTCCTCCTCCAATAGTGGCAGTGGTTCCTCTACCTCCTCCTCCTCCTCCTCGTGGAAATACTTTCGCTAAGATATGTAGAGGCTTCAAAGCTATGGGTGGAAAGGACTTTTATGGAACTGAATCCTTTGTAGTAGCAAGGAACTGGCTGAAGGAGACCGAGGACTTGTTCGTCATCTTCGAAGTTGACGACAGGCAAAAGATACAGCTAGCAGTGTGGTTGCTTAAGGATGAAGCTTCCTATTGGTGGGAAGTTACTCATGCTGAGAGGCCAGTGGAGGGTTGGGAAGATTTCAAGATGAGGTTTGAGATGAAATTCCTCTCTCAAGCCGAAAGAAGCCTGCGAATGGAGAAGTCCCTAACTCTGAAACAAGGAAGTATGACAATCAAGGAGTATATAAATTAGTTTAATCAGCTGGCCAGATTTGGGCTGGATTTTGTAAACACCCAATACAAAAAGGCCCTTTGCTTTGTCAAAGGTCTGAATGAGCCTCTTCACAGCCTTGCAATGACCCCATATACCCATGGGAGCAACTTATGAAAGCTTGGTGGACATGGCGCTGCTACACGAGGAAGATAAAGGCAAGAAGGAGGCAAAGGTGGAAGTGCCTCAAGAAAAGAAAGAAGGTTTACAGGCTAAACTTCAAGAAAGGTGGGAAGAACAACAAATCCCGTGAAAAGAGAAAGTGCAATTTCTGTGCCATTGTGGGGGCATATAGCAAAAGACTGCAGGAAGAAGAAGGTGAAGATGAATGGGGGTTGTTTCCATTGTGGAGAGACCAGACACTTGGCTAAGGACTGCCCAAAGAAGCGGGGGCAGGGACAGAGGACTGGATCCACCTCAGGAGGACAGGTTCATGCTCTGGTAGCACCTCCATAGGAACGAGGTAGAAATATTTCTGTAGAAAGCTTAGTTTATATGTATGATCATCCAGTTCACACTCTCTTTGATTTTGGTGCATCACACTCCTTTATTTCATCTGCTTTAGTAGAATCTCTGCACCTAGACACTAGTATGGTAGAAGATCCCTTGGTTGTTTCG
Source organism: Allium sativum (assembly GCA_030737875.1). Lineage (NCBI taxonomy): Eukaryota > Viridiplantae > Streptophyta > Magnoliopsida > Asparagales > Amaryllidaceae > Allium > Allium sativum. The sequence continues at coordinate 572,386,191 of CM060909.1, read as the reverse complement.
AATCCAGTTGGGGGCTCGGCTTATTTGTCGATGGTTTGCTTGGATTTGAAAATCTCTATTCTAAGTGTTGAATTAGATGTAGTGCCTTTGTTTTGGGCTTCTCAGGATATGGATTGATCTTAGGCATGGACTGGTTATCCAGTAATGGTGCCGTTCTTGATTATGAGAAAAGAGTGGTTAGACTCTTGACTCGGATCGGTAACACTCTAGAAATTTCTTGTAATCCCTTGGATGCTGTTATGCTTAGTTATCTAGAGTCGCTTGACGCTTCTGTTGAGAATTTGCAGTCGGTTAGAGTGGTCCGAGAATATCCGGATGTCTTTGAAGAGGTGAAAGGCTTACCTCCAAAGCGGGAAATAGACTTCTGCATATATCTTATTGATTATGCAAAGCTTGTAGCTCTGCCTGTTAGACACATGGCTCCAAAGGAGAGAAAGGAGCCCAGTAAGCAAGTTAAGGAGCTTCTCGAGAAGGGGTTTATAAGGAGAAGTATCTCGGAATAGGGTGCTCTAGCGGTGTTCGCCACCAAAGCAGATGGTTCACTATGTCTTTGTGTGGACTATAGGGAGCTAAATAAGCTGACTAAAAAGAATAGGCAGCCGCTTCCCAGAATAGACGATTTGTTTGATCAGCTTGTAGGTGCGTCGGTCTTCTTCCAACTTGATCTAGCTACTGGGTTCCATCAGCTAAGAGTAGCTGAAGATAGCATTGATAAAACGACATTCAGAACCCCAGACGGTTTCTACGAGTGGCTTGTCATGCCTTTCGGTTTGATAAACGCACCCGCTTATTTCGTAGACCTAATGAGCAGGGTGTTCAGAGAATTCCTCAATAAGTTCATGGTGGTCTTCGTAGACGATATTTTGATCTTCTCAAAGAATAAGGAAGAACATGCTCAGCCTCTGAAGGAGATCACGGAAACTCTTCGAGTTCATCAGCTAAAAGCCAAATTCTCCAAATGCCACTTTTGGAGAGAAGAAGTAAGATTTCTTGGACATATAGTGTCCAAAGAGGGATTAGCTGTGGACCTAGCGAAAGTGGTGGCTATGCAAGATTGGAAGACACCAAGAAATGCAACCGAAGTCCGAAGCTTTTTTGGGCTAGTCATTTTTTACCAAAAGTTCATTAGGGATTTCGCAAAAATCTCAGCTCCACTCATAAGGCTAACAAAGAAGAATCTGCCATTCTCATGGGATTTGGATTGTGACATTACTTTCCAATACCTAAAAAGGGCTCTCACAAAAGCCCCAGTTCTCACTTTGCCAGATGGAAGCAAGATATTCACAGTATACACGGATGCTTGTAGTACGGGACTAGGCGCCGTTCTGATGCAAGAAGGGAGGGTAGTGGCTTATGGTGGAAGACAACTTAGAGTTCATGGAAAGAACTACCTAACCCACGATCTTGAGTTGGCCGCCATCGTCTTTGCGCTTAAGTCTTGGCGCCATTATCTCCTAGGTGAGAAATTCGAATTATATACTGACCCTAAATCGTTGAAATATCTCTTATCGCCGAAAGATCTTAACCTAAGGCAGCAAAGATGGATGGAATTCCTTGCCTCGTATGATTTTGAGATTTCCTATACTCCCGGCAAAGGCAACGTAGTAGCAGACGCGTTGAGTAGAAAGAAGCTGACCCTAAGCCCTCTCTTTGTGGAAAGGAAAAGCTTGGAGTATATAGCCAGTTTTGACTTTTGGCCATCCTCTGATTTCGTACCTGGTTTATTGGCATCTCTAGAAGTACGGCCCACTCTTTTAGACTCAATAGGGGCCGCACAACGTGAAGACCCTCAGCTTGTGGATGTAATTGATAAGCTAATTAGGGGTGAAACTTCCATTCACCTCAATAGGTACTCCATCGATGATAAGGGTTGGCTGAGGCGAGATGGAAGACTATGCGTCCCTCAAGCAAGGGAGTTGGTAAAGAAGGTTCTCTAGGAAGCACATCATTCCAAAATGACTATACACCCAGGCAGGTCCAAGATGTACAAGGACGTAAAGAGAGTTTTCTTTTGGGACGGCATGAAGAAGGACGTGGTAGATTTCGTTTCTAAGTGCATGATATGCCAACAGGTCAAGGTGGAACAAAAGAAGCCTGGAGGACTGCTTCATCCTCTAGAAGTCCTACAATGGAAGTGGGATATCATTTCAATGGACTTCATTGACGGGTTGCCTAGGTCGAGAAGAGGAAATACTAGCATTTGGGTAATAGTGGACAGGCTTACTAAAAGCGCCCACTTTTTACCTATCAAGAGTAGAAGGACTGCTTCGTCTTTAGCTTCTCTTTATCTCAAGGAAATAGTTCGACTCCATGGAATACCCTCTAGCATAGTGAGTGACAGAGATCCCATCTTTACGAGCGAATTTTGGCGGAGCCTGCAAGAAGCTGTAGGCACACAGTTATGCTTGAGCACGGCCTATCACCCCCAAACTAATGGTCAGACAGAACGGGTGAATAGAGTGTTAGAAGATCTTTTGAGACTATGCGTTCTTGACTTTGGAGGGACATGGGACGATCATCTTCCTTTAGTGGTATTCGCCTACAACAACAGTTACCAGGCCGCTATTGGTATGGCGCTCTTCGAAGCTCTATATGAAAGACCGTGTCGATCACCAACTTGTGGCTGGGAGTCTACTGACAAACTTATACTTGGGCCGGACACGATTCGAGAGACTTCGGAGAAAGTGGATTTGATACGAAGGAGAATGAAAACAGCCCAAGACAGACAAAAATCCTATGCCGACAAAAGAAGGACCGACCTTGAGTTTGAGGTTGGGGACAGGGTTTTCCTTAAGGTATCCTCTCTAAGGAACGTCGTCCGCTTTGGATCCGAAGGAAAGAGAGTACCAAGATTTGTAGGACCATTCCCTATCATCGAGAAGATTGGGAAAATGGCTTATAGAGTAGCGTTGCCCGAAAAGTTGGCCGGAATTCACAACGTCTTTCATGTTTCTCATCTTCGAAAATGTCTACATGAATCCGCGGAAGTGGTGGAGCCAAGAATTCTAGAAGAAGCCGAAGTGGAACGCGAAGCAACTATAAGGAGAGTTCCAACTCGAATCATAGGAACTGAAGTGAAAAAGCTACGCAACCGCGAAGTCAAGCTCGTCAAAGTTCAGTGGAGCGACGCAGAGGAAGATGCGACTTGGGAAACTGAGGACAGAATACGCGCAGCCTACCCTTTTCTTTTTGAGGGTATATCTTTGATCTCTCTTTTTCCTAAGTCATGCTTATATCTATCTTTAGGTATATTTCCTCGATATTATCCTTTATCCTTAGGTAGAAACCCCTTTTGGATGTAAACATGTATTTGAAACATGTTATGGTTGATGGCTGCAAGTGGTTGCTCGTGGATGCATATACACACACAACCTAGGTTTTAGATCGGCTCAGTCACTTCTTACTGCATATGCATATATGTATTCATATTTGTATGTGGTGGAAAATTTATATGTTGTCATATGGATGTCGCATTTATATGAATGGTTGCGCACTCATGTAGAATTATGAATAGGGAAAATTTTGCATACATATGGATTCATGACACCTACATGATTTGCATTAAGGAGGTCAACTGAATCAGTAGACTGCCTGATTTTTGCATTAGATAAGAACATGTACACACACTATGCATATGCTCATAAAGCATTAGAAGTCTTTTAAGGACAATGGACGTCTGTGTTTGATGATTGAGTAGATGGACGATTGGATGTTAGAACTTACGTTCTCCTAGACTCGAAGATTTCGGGGACGAAATCCTTTAAGGAGGGGAGAATGTAACACCCCGAATTTTCTATTAACTGTAAATTAACAAATTTAAGTATAATTAATCATTAATGAAAGAACTAAGGGAAACGGGTTACGCCGTTGCGTTCGTCTCGGAATTCTGCTTGAGATAGAGTCCGAGTTTGCGTGAATCGGACTCTGTATGTAGGAGTTATGACCACCGAAAGTTTCAGAATTCAAATTAATAATTCAAACAGTTCAAAACGAAGTTCAAAATTCGAATTCAGACCCAAACTGGACTGGGCGCGAAAATTCCCTCCTAGTCACCAGGACGACCATAGGGTCGACCTGGGGGTCGATCTGGGTGACCAGGTCGACCATAGGGTCGACCTGGTTTGGCCCTGGCCGGCCTGGTCGGGTTCTGGTCGATTTCTGAGGCTTGGCTGTGTCACTAGGGCTGACATGTCGCATTTTGGTTGGCTCCTTTCGAAGTGAATGGTCTAGATTCGTCTGTGATCATCTGACGGCTCAAATTAGTCTGAAATTCTATAAATATAACTCAACACCCTAACCTAAATTCACATAAGAAATTAGAGACGTAGCCGCCATGCTGTCGGGTGAAAATTAGGAGGAGCCTCCACTTGTAGAAAGCTTAGAGATGAGCCAAATTAAACTTAAATCAATAATCAAATCAACGTTATTCTACCCAAAGGAAAGCAATTCAAATTCAGAATTCAGAAATCAGAAAACAAGACCGTCGTTTGTTGTAAGTATAACGATTCTTCCGATGTGAATAAAATTAAGACTTGATTCGTTGTAAATTGGGAATGAAATTGTGTTATTATATAACAACGATGTTGATTCATATGGGATGTAATGATTATGGTATTGTGATGTTTGTGGTATGATTGAGTTTATGTTGATCCTATTGTACATGTAGAATCACATGCAAGTTGTATAGTTCCTATTGTAATCAATACCTATATATTTATGTGATTATGTGATTAAGATTTCATGTATATATATGCTAGAACCTTTATGCCTAAACGATTATGTTTACATACATGCTAGTATGTTTGTAAGAAAGTTGCAAGTTAATTGGATCCATGTCAAGATCCACTTTAATATGTGTTTCATGTTGTAATTAGGCATATGATTGGATCTAGTTCACACTCTTGTCATAAAACTATATATACCTTATGAAATTAACATATTCTTGTCATATGCTAGTCATGCTCGATGTTATGCCTAGATCCAAAAACAAGTTTAAGCTTATGTTATCTAAAACATATGCTTATTTATGTGACACCTATTTGGTTAGATACCTATTTTAATGCAAGTCCACATATATGTTGATTTAGGCTATGTTGCAAGTTCACACTCATGTTGACTATTTTGCAACTTCACACCTATAATGTTCATATTGACTATGCCAAAAATGCCAAGTTTACACCTATGTCATGTTTATGTTTATGAATTCCCTTATGCCTATTTGTGTGCGCTAAATTAGGCTAAGTATCTAGCCTAATATTATATGTTAAAACTATGCAAATGAAAATTAGGCTAAGATTGTTAGCCTAATGTTTAAATGGGGTAACGTTGGGAATATTAGTAAAACTTGACATAAAAATATATGAAATTGGCATGTTTGTCACATGCCAAAATTGGTGGCATTTAAACAGTATAAATTCTTATACCAAAAAGGATGAACTTGTAAAGTGGGCCATAACATTAAATTTACATATATTAAGTAATAAAGACAAATATGTAAATTTAGAAAATACGAGTATGCTTAACACGAGATTGGATTAAGTTGTGATGTAAACCTGCCTGGACCCGCCCGGCTGTCCAGTAGTCACAACAATACCTATCCAATGTGGTTGTGAAACACCCCACCTCCGTTAGGGTCACTCTCAAAGGGAATGCCCTAATTTTGGTGGAGGTTTATAAGTACAAGTCACAGATATACAAGACAGATATAAGAACACATATTTGTAAACAGCGGAAGAACAACAACTTTTATTTCATAAAGTCAAATACGTGTTACAACAACATCCTTTCCAAAAACATAACATAACACTTTCATAATCTGTCTTGAGTACATTATTTTTAAAGAAGCATAAATAAAACATAGATGAACTGCAAAAGCCCCATAGTGGATTGTCCAAAGCCATAGTTCAAAACAGGAAAGTCCAAGCAATACATTTCTCTTCTTCAAGCTGGATGTCAAGGCTGATCAAGCTGCTGTGTTCCCTCCCTGTGGACCTGGGGGGGGGGGGGAACGGAAGAAAGAAGACGAAAGAAAAGTAGAGTCAGACATAAAGCCTGAGTAAGTCTAGTACTATTTTGTCTATGAATAAAGAACTGGGTATGATAAGTATAAACAAGAAGTGGGCATGCACTATAAACTTGGTTAAGTTGTCTAGGGTCGAATATACTATCGTACCCCATGTTAATCTCTGAACCCATTTAAACTAGTTTCTACTGGCACCCCATAATCAGGGTGATGTGATCCATTCAATGATGATCGGCTCCTACTCGCATAGTTACATGTGTCTTACGGCCCCCGATGTCTGTAGTTACCTATGCTGGTCCCACCATGGGGTGTATCAAGTCCCATAGTGGCAACCCGACACAACCTTAGAGTGCACAGGTATGCTACTGGTGTCCAGTGCCTTATTTTTCTGCGCCGGAGTGTGTGCACGCCCGCACTCCGTTAGAACCTACACTGCTACACCACCGCCGTCGCTTTGACCTCTTACAATCAGCCCAGTAATCGTGCCCCACCCTGCCTAGTTTCAGGGTATCCTGATACACCTTTTAGGGTTACTGCTGAGAAGGGTCCCCCGTTACTAGGTTTTCTATCTCTAGCCAACATGCTAAGTTGGTTAAGTGTTTCCTAACCTAACCCCCACCAGTCCGTTTAGTTTAGCATGTTCTATTTTGATTAAGTCTTTAGTTCACTTAATCCTAACAATCCTGACTCAGCCTTAATTGTCCTATTAAGGCCCTGACCTCTCAAATTAGACAGGTATTGTTGTGGCTGCCTGTTGCCGGTTGGTTCCGGGCAGTCTTACGCCACAACTCAGTCTAACCTCGGGTCCTTGCTGGGCTCCATGTTTAACCTCCCACATTGGATAGGTATTGTTGTGACTACTGGACAGCCGGGCGGTTCCGGGCAGGTTTACATCACAACTCAATCCAACCTCGGGTTAAACACATCGTATGTTCTACATTTACATATCTTGTCATTCTTCTTTATTTCTTATATGTAAATATTTGCGGCCCATTATTAAGTTAATGGTGTAAAGGTTACACCAATCACGGGCCCAACCCATACTTGAATTTGGGCCCTTTTATATTTTCATTCATTAATTAATTTTTAACCCAACGTTATTTTCCCCCGTTTTACACGTCCGTTTATATATATATTGGGCTTAGCCTTTTAAAGCCCAATTTAGCCATGCGAAAAGGGGAGGCTTATGGCGTATACACAAAGAGGGGAAGGTGAGCGCATGAACTTGCAATACGACGTTGGAAATACAAATAGAAATTGGTGTACTTGCATAATGGTAACATAGGTGACATGAATCAAAGCATGTGAACTTGCATAGGTTTAACTACAACATGAACCTATATTCTTATTTAGGCATAATGTCAAACATAAGCATGTCATAAATACTTCTAGCATAAACATGGCATAATGTCAAACATAAGCATGGCATAAATACTTCTAGCATAAACATGGCATAATGTCAAACATAAGCATGGCATAAATACTTCTAGCATAAACATGGCATAAATATTCCTAATCATGGTGTTTGCTTTAAACTTGCAAAAAGGGATTTTTGAGTCTAACCTAGCCATGTCTCACATATGTCATCATATAATTCTTTTAAACAAGATAGACTTAATCATAGATTTCAATTATGCCAAATATCATTCATAGCCTAGCCATATTCATAAGTTTTGCAAAAGCATGACTTAATACATGGATTATGGTGTCAAAATTCCAACATAGTTTCATATGAACTCTAACAACCAAACTTGTTTCAATTACTTGCAAAATGATTTATGCACAAAAATATACATCATGATGGCATAATAACAAAGCCCCAAACTCGCATGAATTTCAATCAACTACATACATGTAGCTTCAACATAGATTACATAATTTGCGCAATATTCCAAACGTATATTTGCATAGAACTACCGCATGTAGTTCTTTATAATGAATAACATAATTTTGCACAAATATGAACTACTTTATTATCCAATTCAAGCATACAAATCAATACAATTGTTTATTCATACCAAAGTAATACTCTACTTACAATGGTTGCGGCGAATTCTCAAATTTAGAGATATGATTCCTTTGTTGAATTGATTGACTTTAGGTTGCTTGAATTGCTTTAGGCTTTAGAACTTTCTCCCTAATCCTCTCTCTAGTTGGCGGCTACTCTTAGTCGTTCCTCAGCAACATGGCGGCTATGTTCTTAATTTTGAATGAATAGATTAAGGTTTAGTCTAGGCTTGTTTATATAGAGGTTAGGAATTGATTAGGACCATTGATGTTGCTAGGTTAGATCGTAGCCATTCATTAGATAGAGAGACCAATTAGAACCCGCCACCTAGCCCTAATGACAAAGCAGACCACAGAAATTCGACCAAATATAGACCTGGCCAGCCAGGTTAACTGGGCTCGACCAGGTCGACACCCCTGTCGACAGGGCTGTCGACAGCCCTGTCGACATGGGTAGCCCAGGTCGACAGCCCAGTCGACCTGGGTGGCCTTGGCGGGTGTTTATCCGCCCTAGCCCATTGGGCCCCATTTTCGAATTATTTTATTCTGTTTGAATTTTAAATTTAATTCAAAACTTCCGAAGGCCATATCTTCTTCATACGGACTCCGTTTTTCGAAAACTCGGACTCTATTTCGCGTATTTTTCCGAGACGAACGCAATGGCATATCCCGTTTCCCTTGGTTCTTTGAATTCAAATTAATTATACTTTAATTTGTTAATTTCACAGTTATAGAATTTTCGTGGTGTTACATTCTCCCCCACTTAAAAGGATTTCGTCCCCGAAATCTTCAAGTTAGGAGGAATGTATATCCTAACATCCAATAATCCATCTACTCATCCATCAAACACGAGCATCCATTGTCCTTAAAAGATTTCTAATGCTTCATGATCATATGCGAAGTGTGTGTACATGTACTTATCTAATGCAAATTCAGGCGGTCTACTGATTCAGTTGACCTCCTTAATGCGAATTATGTAAGTGCCATGAATCCATTATGTATGCAAATTTTTCTATTCATGATTCTACATGAGTGCACAATCATTCAATACAAATGCAACATCCACATGACAACACATTAAAGTTCAATCACATACGAATGCAAACATATATGCATATGCAATATGAAGTGACTGAGCCGATCTAAAACCTAGATTGTGTGTGTATATGCAACCACGAGCAACCACTAGCAATCACTTGCAACCACTTGCAACCATTCATACATAACATGTTTCAATTACATGTTTCCATCCAAAGAGTTTCTACCTAAAAGATACGGTCGAGGAAATATGCCTAAAAAGATAGATAAAAGCGCAACTTAAGGAAAAAGAAAGATCAAGGATGTACCCTCGAACAGAAAAGGGTAGGCTGTACGGATTCTAGCTTCAGTTTCCCAAGTCGCGTCTTCCTCGGCGTCGCTCCACTGAACTTTGACGAGCTTGACTTCGCGGTTGCGTAGCTTCTTCACTTCCGTTCCTAAGATGCGGGTTGGAACTTTTCTTATGGTTGCTTCGCGTTCCACTTCGGCCTCTTCGAGGATATTTGGCTCTACCACTTCAGCTGACTCATGTAGACATTTTCGGAGATGTGAAACGTGAAAAACGTTGTGGACTCCAGCCAACTTCTCGGGTAGCTCTAATCTATAAGCCATTTTCCCAACTTTCTCGATAATAGGGAATGGCCCTACGAACCTTGGTGCTAGCTTTCCTGTGGTTCCAAAACGAACAACGTTCCTTAGCGGTGATACCTTGAGAAAAACTCTGTCTCCAACTTCAAATTCAAGGTCGGTCCTCCTCTTGTCGGCGTAGGACTTTTGTCTGTCTTGGGCCGTCTTCATCCTTCTTCGTATTAAGTCTACTTTCTCTGAGGTCTCTCGGATCATATCTGGTCCAAGTATGAGCTTATCAGTAGACTCCCACCAACAAGTGGGCGATCGGCACGGTCTTCCATATAAAGCTTCGAAGGGCGCCATTCCGATGGTTGCTTGATAGCTGTTGTTGTAGGCAAATTCCACCAAAGGAAGGTGGTCTTCCCATGTCCCTCCGAAGTCGAGGACGCATAGCCTTAAAAGGTCTTCCAAAACTCTGTTCACTCTCTCTGTTTGGCCGTCGGTTTGGGGATGATAGGCTGTGCTCAAGCATAACTGCGTTCCTACTGCTTCTTGCAGACTCCGCCAAAATTCGCTGGTGAAGATGGGGTCTCGGTCACTAACAATGCTAGATGGTATTCCATGGAGTCGAACGATTTCCTTGAGGTAAAGTGATGCTAGGGATGAGGCAGTTCTCTTACTTTTGACAGGTAAAAAGTGGGCGCTTTTAGTAAGCCTATCCACTATTACCCAAATGCTAGTGTTGCCTCTCCTAGACCTAGGCAGCCCATCAATGAAGTCCATTGAGATGCTATCCCACTTCCACTGCGGGACCTCCAAAGGATGTAGTAGTCCGCCAGGCTTTTTCTGTTCCGCCTTAACCTGTTGGCACACCATACATTTAGAAACGAATTCTGCCACGTCCTTTTTCATGCCATTCCAAAAGAATGTCCTTTTTATGTCTTTGTACATTTTATCCCCGCCTGGGTGTATCGTCATCTTGGAGTGATGTGCTTCCTCGAGAACTTTCTTTATTAAATCGTTTGTCTGTAGGACGCATAGTCTTCCGTCTCGCCTTAGCAAACCCTTATCGTCGATGGAGTATCTGTTGAGGTGACTTGAAGTCTCACCCCTAATTAGCCTATCAATTATTTCCACAAGTTGAGGGTCTTCGCGTTGTGCTGTCCCTACTGAATCCACTAAAGTTGGGCGTACTTCGAGCGATGCTAGCAGACCCGGTACGAAATCGGAGGAAGGCCTAAAGTCGAAGCTGGCTATAAACTCTAAGCTTTGTCTTTCAACAAATAACGGGCTTAAGGTCAATTTCTTTCGGCTCAACGCGTCTGCCACTACGTTGCCTTTGCCCGGAGTATAGGAGATTTCGAAATCGTACGAGGCAAGAAACTCCATCCATCTTTGTTGCCTCAAGTTAAGATCTTTCTGCGAGAAAAGATATTTCAACGATTTATGGTCAGTGTAAAGTTCGAACTTCTCACCTAGGAGATAGTGTCGCCAAGACTTGAGTGCAAAGACGATGGCGGCTAGCTCGAGATCGTGGGTTGGGTAGTTCTTTTCGTGCACCTTCAACTGCCTCCCGCCATAAGCTACTACCCTTCCTTCTTGCATTAAGACGGCGCCTAGCCCTGTCCCACATGCATCCGTATAAACAGTGAACATCTTGCTCCCATCCGGCAGCGTCAGAACTGGGGCTGTTGTGAGAGCCCTTTTCAGTCGTTGGAAAGCAAACTCGCAATCCAAGTCCCAATTAAACACTAGATTCTTCTTAGTCAATTTCGTGAGCGGAGCTGAGATTTTCGCAAAATCCCTTATAAACTTTCGATAGAAACCTGCTAGTCCTAGAAAGCTTCGGACCTCAGTTGCATTCCTTGGTGTCTTCCAATCCTGTACCGCCACTACCTTAGCAGGGTCCACCGCTAACCCTTGTTTGGATACTATGTGCCCAAGGAACCTCACCTCTTCCCTCCAAAAGTGGCATTTGGAGAATTTGGCTTTTAGTTGATGGACTCGCAAAGTTTCCATGATTGCCCTTAAGTGCTGAGCATGTTCCTCTTCATTCTTTGAGAAGATAAGGATATCATCTACGAAGACCACTACGAATTTGTTGAGGAAATCTCTAAATACCCTACTCATCAGATCCACGAAGTAAGCAGGTGCATTTGTCAAGCCGAAAGGCATGACAAGCCACTCAAAGAAGCCGTCTGGGGTTCTGAACGCCGTTTTATCGATGCTATCTTCAGCCACCCTTAGCTGATGAAAATCGGTTGCTAAATCGAGTTGGGAGAAAACAGACGCTCCTACAAGCTGGTCAAACAAATCGTCAATTCTAGGGAGAGGGTGCCTATTCTTTTTCGTTAGCTTGTTGAGCTCCCTATAGTCAACACATAGACGGAGTGAACCATCCGCCTTTGTAGCGAACACCACCGGAGCGCCCCATTCTGAAATGCTCCTCCTAATGAACCCCTTTTCTAGAAGCTCTTTAATCTGTTTACTGAGCTCTTTCCTTTCTCGTGGAGCCATATGTCTAACGGGCAACGCGACGGGCTTTGCATTATCTACAAGATATATGCGGAAGTCTATTTCCCGCTTCGGAGGCAAGCCCTTCACCTCTTCGAAGACATCCGGATATTCCCGGACCACTCTAACTGATTGCAAATTTTCAACAGAGGCATCTAGCGATTCAAGATAACTAAGCATAACCGCATACGAGGGATTACAAGAAATTTCCAAAGTATTACCGAGCTGGGTTAGGAGCCTAACAACCCTTTTCTCACAATCAAGGATGGCCCCATTACTGGATAGCCAATCCATACCCAAAATCAAACCATAACCCGAAAAGCCCAAAACAAAGGCACTACATTGAAATTCTACACTTAGAATAGAAATTTTTAATCCCACACAGATCATAGACAAATGAGCTGGGCCCCCAATTGGGTTTGAAACAATTAAGGGGTCCTCTACCATACTAGTTTCTAGGTGCAGAGATTCTACTAAAGCAGACGAGATAAAGGAGTGTGATGCGCCAGAATCAAATAAAGTGCGAACGGGGTGATCATAAAGATAAACTACACTTTCTACAGAAGTATTTATACCTCGCTGTTGCAGAGGTGGCGCTTCTAGCACATGGACCTGTGCCCCTGGGGTGGATCCAGCCCTCTGCCCCTGTCCTCGTTTCTTTGGGCAGTCCTTAGCCCTATGGCCCGTCTCACCGCAAGAAAAGCACCCACCATTCTCCTTGGCCTTCTTTTTCCGGCAGTCCTTTACTAAGTGCCCCACTTTGCCACAGAAATTACACTTCCTCTTCTCTTTGTTGCCTTTCCCGCCCTTCTTAAAGTCTGTCTTCTTGGGCTGCAAACCCTCTTTCTTCTTGCCCTTGTCCTCTTCATTCAGCAATGCCATTTGCACCAATCTTTCATACGTGGCTCCCATGGGTATATGGGTCATGGCCAAACTGTGTAATGGCTCATTTAACCCTTTGACGAAACGGAGAGCCTTCTTGTGCGGGGTGTTGACTAGGTCAAGCCCAAACCTAGCCAGCTCATCGAACTGATTCACATATTCTCTGACTGTCTTGTCCCCTTGCTTAAGAAATAAGAATTTTTCCAACTGCAAACTTCTTTCCGCATCTGAGAGAAATTTAGTCTCAAACCTTGCCCTAAAGTCCTCCCATGTCTCCACTGGTCTCTCAGCATTAGTGACTTCCCACCAGTAGGAAGCCTCGCCCTTCAATAGCCACACCGCCAGTTGTACTTTTTGTCTATCTTCTACCTCAAAGATGATGAATAGATCCTCAGTTTCTTTCAGCCAATTTCTAGCTGCTACGAAGGACTCAGTTCCATGGAAATCCCTTCCTCCCATAGCTTTAAAATCTTTACATATCTTAGCAAAATTGTTTCCCCGAGGAGGAGGTGGAGGAAATGGTGCTGCTGCAGCTGGATGGTTTCCTTCAACTGGGGGAGGAGGAATGGTAGGACCTGGCTGAGTGGCCCTTGCTTCTAAGAACCGTCTAAACCAACCAGGTATTGGTACCCCTTCCGGCAAGTTAAGTTCTTGGGACATGCTGAAACAAAAAGGATAGATTCAAAACGAAGGATAAGAGATAGTACCTATGGCTTTGGGGAGTGGACTTTGCCTTTTTAAAATAAAATATTTTTCTTAAAAATGCTTCTTTAAATTTCCTTTTTGAAAATAATTTTTCAAAACTTTTTATCTTATCTGGTAAACCTATGCTCTGATACCAAGTGAAACACCCCACCTCCGTTAGGGTCACTCTCAAAGGGAATGCCCTAATTTTGGTGGAGGTTTATAAGTACAAGTCACAGATATACAAGACAGATATAAGAACACATATTTGTAAACAGCAGAAGAACAACAACTTTTATTTCATAAAGTCAAATACGTGTTACAACAACATCCTTTCCAAAAACATAACATAACACTTTCATAATCTGTCTTGAGTACATTATTTTTAAAGAAGCATAAATAAAACATAGATGAACTGCAAAAGCCCCATAGTGGATTGTCCAAAGCCATAGTTCAAAACAGGAAAGTCCAAGCAATACATTTCTCTTCTTCAAGCTGGATGTCAAGGCTGATCAAGCTGCTGTGTTCCCTCCCTGTGGACCTGGGGGGGGGGAACGGAAGAAAGAAGACGAAAGAAAAGTAGAGTCAGACATAAAGCCTGAGTAAGTCTAGTACTATTTTGTCTATGAATAAAGAACTGGGTATGATAAGTATAAACAAGAAGTGGGCATGCACTATAAACTTGGTTAAGTTGTCTAGGGTCGAATATACTATCGTACCCCATGTTAATCTCTGAACCCATTTAAAATAGTTTCCACTGGCACCCCATAATCAGGGTGATGTGATCCATTCAATGATGATCGACTCCTACTCGCATAGTTACATGTGTCTTACGGCCCCCGATGTCTGTAGTTACCTATGCTGGTCCCACCATGGGGTGTATCAAGTCCCATAGTGGCAACCCGACACAACCTTAGAGTGCACAGGTATGCTACTGGTGTCCAGTGCCTTATTTTTCTGCGCCGGAGTGTGTGCACGCCCGCACTCCGTTAGAACCTACACTGCTACACCACCGCCGTCGCTTTGACCTCTTACAATCAGCCCAGTAATCGTGCCCCACCCTGCCTAGTTTCAGGGTATCCTGATACACCTTTTAGGGTTACTGCTGAGAAGGGTCCCCCGTTACTAGGTTTTCTATCTCTAGCCAACATGCTAAGTTGGTTAAGTGTTTCCTAACCTAACCCCCACCAGTCCGTTTAGTTTAGCATGTTCTATTTTGATTAAGTCTTTAGTTCACTTAATCCTAACAATCCTGACTCAGCCTTAATTGTCTTATTAAGGCCCTGACCTCTCAAATTAGACAGGTATTGTTGTGGCTGCCTGTTGTCGGTTGGTTCCGGGCAGTCTTACGCCACAACTCAGTCTAACCTCGGGTCCTTGCTGGGCTCCATGTTTAACCTCCCACATTGGATAGGTATTGTTGTGACTACTGGACAGCCGGGCGGTTCCGGGCAGGTTTACATCACAACTCAATCCAACCTCGGGTTAAACACATCGTATGTTCTACATTTACATATCTTGTCATTCTTCTTTATTTCTTATATGTAAATATTTGCGGCCCATTATTAAGTTAATGGTGTAAAGGTTACACCAATCACGGGCCCAACCCATACTTGAATTTGGGCCCTTTTATATTTTCATTCATTAATTAATTTTTAACCCAACGTTATTTTCCCCCGTTTTACACGTCCGTTTATATATATATTGGGCTTAGCCTTTTAAAGCCCAATTTAGCCATGCGAAAAGGGGAGGCTTATGGCGTATACACAAAGAGGGGAAGGTGAGCGCATGAACTTGCAATACGACGTTGGAAATACAAATAGAAATTGGTGTACTTGCATAGTGGTAACATAGGTGACATGAATCAAAGCATGTGAACTTGCATAGGTTTAACTACAACATGAACCTATATTCTTATTTAGGCATAATGTCAAACATAAGCATGTCATAAATACTTCTAGCATAAACATGGCATAATGTCAAACATAAGCATGGCATAAATACTTCTAGCATAAACATGGCATAATGTCAAACATAAGCATGGCATAAATACTTCTAGCATAAACATGGCATAAATATTCCTAATCATGGTGTTTGCTTTAAACTTGCAAAAAGGGATTTTTGAGTCTAACCTAGCCATGTCTCACATATGTCATCATATAATTCTTTTAAACAAGATAGACTTAATCATAGATTTCAATTATGCCAAATATCATTCATAGTCTAGCCATATTCATAAGTTTTGCAAAAGCATGACTTAATACATGGATTATGGTGTCAAAATTCCAACATAGTTTCATATGAACTCTAACAACCAAACTTGTTTCAATTACTTGCAAAATGATTTATGCACAAAAATATACATCATGATGGCATAATAACAAAGCCCCAAACTCGCATGAATTTCAATCAACTACATACATGTAGCTTCAACATAGATTACATAATTTGCGCAATATTCCAAACGTATATTTGCATAGAACTACCGCATGTAGTTCTTTATAATGAATAACATAATTTTGCACAAATATGAACTACTTTATTATCCCAATTCAAGCATACAAATCAATACAATTGTTTATTCATACCAAAGTAAAACTCTACTTACAATGGTTGCGGCGAATTCTCAAATTTAGAGATATGATTCCTTAGTTGAATTGATTGGCTTTAGGTTGCTTGAATTGCTTTAGGCTTTAGAACTTTCTCCCTAATCCTCTCTCTAGTTGGCGGCTACTCTTAGTCGTTCCTCAGCAACATGGCGGCTATGTTCTTAATTTTGAATGAATAGATTAGGGTTTAGTCTAGGCTTGTTTATATAGAGGTTAGGAATTGATTAGGACCATTGATGTTGCTAGGTTAGATCGTAGCCATTCATTAGATAGAGAGACCAATTAGAACCCGCCACCTAGCCCTAATGACAAAGCAGACCACAGAAATTCGACCAAACACAGACCTGGCCAGCCAGGTTAACTGGGCTCGACCAGGTCGACACCCCTGTCGACAGGGCTGTCGACAGCCCTGTCGACATGGGTAGCCCAGGTCGACAGCCCAGTCGACCTGGGTGGCCTTGGCGGGTGTTTATCCGCCCTGGCCCATTGGGCCCCATTTTCGAATTATTTTATTCTGTTTGAATTTTAAATTTAATTCAAAACTTCCGAAGGCCATATCTTCTTCATACGGACTCCGTTTTTCGAAAACTCGGACTCTATTTCGCGTATTTTTCCGAGACGAACGCAATGGCGTATCCCGTTTCCCTTGGTTCTTTGATTTCAAATTAATTATACTTTAATTTGTTAATTTCACAGTTATAGAATTTTCGGGGTGTTACAGGTTGGTTAAGCATGAAGCCCAATAAGGACTCGAGGTTAGACTGAGTTACGGTGTAAATCTGCCCGGAACCGACCGGCACATCTTGTAACCGTAACAATACCTGTCTAATGTGAGTGGTCGGTGCTTTAAAAAGCTAAGGACCGACTGTCAGGATGGTAGGGTTAAGTTAGCTAAAACACTTAACCAATTCAACATGTTAATGAAATTGATGGGTGGGGATAGGTAAATATAGACACTTAACCACTTAACATGTTTGACTAGAAAACCCTAGTAACGGGGACCCATTTCAGCAGTAACCCAATTAGGCATCATGATACCCTGAAACTAGGCAGGGTGGGGCACGATTTCTGGGCGGATTGTAAGTGGTCAAAAGCGATGGCGGTGGGTGCAACTGTGTGGGTTCTAACGCAGTGCAGTCATGCACACACTTCGGAGCGGACAAACAGGGCACTAGGGGCACCAGTAGTATAACCTATGCATTTCAAGTTTTGTGTCGGGTCGCCACCATGGGACTTGATACACCCCATGGTGGGGCCAGCATAGGTATCTACAATCTTTTGGGGCCGTAAGACACAGATGATTATGTGAGTAGGAGCCGATCTTTAGAAAAAGGGGATCACTTTACCTCCAGCATGGGGTGCCAGTTAAGACAATACAAGTAGGTGCAGAGATTTAGTGTGGGGTGCGATAGTATATTCGATTCAAACTGCTTTGTCTTAGTTTATGACACTCTCCTATTTCCAGTTTATACTTATCATGCCCTTATTCTTATTCTCATACTGAAGAGTCACTAGACTTACCAGGCTTTATGTCTGACCCTATTTTCTTTCGTCTTCTTTTCTTCCGTTTCCCCCTAGGTCCACAGGGAGGAAACAACTCAGCTTAGTCAGACTCTTTGCAAGCTTCAAGATAGTAGATGTACGGTTTGGACTCTTTCTCTTTGGCTATGGCTGTTGGACACAATCATGGGGATTTATGCAGATTTAATCATGTTTTATGCTTCTTTATTTAATAACCAAGACAGAAAATGATGTTGTAATGTTTTGGAAGTTGTTATGAGACAATTATGGAAATGTTTTGTATGAGCAAGTATTTTATGAAATAAAAGTCTGTTTGTTTTCCGCTGCTTATATATATGTATATATATGTCTTGTGTTTTATCTGTGACTTTTACCTACAAACCTCCACCAAAGTTAAGGCAGTCCCTTGTGAGTGATCTTAATGGAGGGTGGGGTGTTTCAGACCATTGGGAGAGCACAACGTTTCTTTCTAGCTATGGGTGATGTCAGTGACCTACTAGCCCTGACATTTATGTACTTTTTACCTATGTGGTTGTTGGAATGCGAGGCACCTCGAATATATGGTCGATAACTGGCACTATGTGAGCCGATGTACAGACCATTATATAGGTCCTATAGGACCGAGAAACTTATGTTCAGGAATTGCCAATCCTCAAAAGTTAGAGAGGACCGGCCGAACTGATTCTAATGATCGCTGTGTGTGGTCCTAAACCATTTGCTAGAGTGTCTCGAACGGAGAGGAGCTTGTCCCTTGCCTCGACTCATGACGGAAATCCAATTTCCCATACGTGATATTTTGGTTTTATTTGTAGAGCCTAGTATGGTGACATAGTGGTACGTGACACTTATGCCATCTATGATTGATACTTATGATTGAAGTTGTTTTCTTCACTTATAGTAATAATAAAAGATGAAATTTAGTGTATCAAGCATTCTTTGGCTATTATAAGGTAAAAACCCTATCCTCCGGCTTACGTTGCATTGTGTGATGGGACCTGAGTCTTATAATAGCTTCATTTTTCTTTATTTAGCATTGCGCCGTTTGTTTTATGCACTGGTATTCTTGGGAGGAAACTCATTCCTTGTTATACGACGTGGTCCCTTGATTTACCTAACTTTAAAAATAAAAAGATTAATACTGTTTTAGTTCTCACACCAGTCACATGACAGACCTGGAGTTTATTGTTTTAACCAAAACTCTGGGTGCCCCTATTTTCCACACGGGCAGCTAGTAGTTTTGGTTTTACATATTTATATTCACAGGATCCTGGTTTACAGCTGGAATGATATTCGGATAGCTCTGTATCCGTATATCTCTTTCAGTTGTGTATTGTATTAATTTTCCGCTGCTAAGTAATTTATTGTAATCTCTGATATTTATCGAATGTGTAATATTTATTCATACTTTGTATATTCTTGTATTCTGATGGAATTGTTGTAATAAACAATGAAATGTTCTTCTGTTTGTGTTCCAATGTGTGTTGTCCTCAAAGCAATTCGTGCTTTCCTTACCGAGGAAGTTACGGGTTACTACAAAATGTGGGTGAGGCCATGCAAAGATAACGAAATCCAAATGAGCAGCAAAGAAAAAGCATGCCATGGAAGGTGGTCGAGTAGCAACTGTCATAATAGTTCAAACAAATATAGAGATGTGACTTTTTCATGCTACACAGGGTATGAAATGGGCAGCATGATAACTGGTTAGAGTTGCCCATTTTCAGAAAAAGGGTAACCACAAGTAAAGCACAGGGTGAATAAAAGTCAAATATAGATTTTAGATGTGCAACAAGGCAAAGCGAAGAGTTATACAAATAGACTGGCCTTAGCGTGTGTTTTAATATCAGAATGGAGCCGTATCTACATGGCCAAACAAAAATGATAACACAAAAATGGTGCAGTCAAGGCCATTGATTGGAAGGTAAACGAACCTAGCTTCCACAAAACAAAAACCAAAAATGAACATACCCCATATGTGCAAACATGCCAATCAATAATCATATATGCATGTGCAACACACAGATTTTTGTGTCCTACTTATTCAAATAAAATCAACGCAAATCAAATACAGAATCAACTATTATAGCTCCAGTTTTAATAGAACACTACAACAAATATACCATATTACAACGGTGCAGAAACGTTGTAAAAAGCTTTTACAATGGTGGAGCCACCGTCGTGTATTAAGAAGTTGTAATATACTTATATATTTTATAACATTTCTGCACCGTTGCGACACCGTTGTGAAATAGGATATTTAACAACTTTTTCTCACAGTTGTAAAAAAAAAAATTACAACTTTTATTCCCCATTGTTGTAGACATTTAAATATTGTAAGATCAAAGGTATGACAACTGATGATACCGTTGTAACTTCCAGAATATTACAACTCTTTCACACCATTGTAAAATGATTTATGACAACTTTTTTTTGCTGTTGTAGCTTATATACACCTTACTAATATAAAGAACTCATATATATTAATAATAATATGATTCATGTTTCAATGCAACAAAAGCAACTATACATAATCATTCATATATATTAATTAACATAATATTCGATCAACATACACATAGTACATCACCAACTAAACCAACCACAAAAAACATAACCGTTTCAAAATACAAACATCGATCTAACATAAAAGATACATAAGACAGAAGTTTTGTCCAAAAAAGATACATAAGCATACCCAATGAAAGCACTAGCTAAAGGCAACGTAATTTTTATTCCAAGCCCCAGTTGATCCAACAGCTTCTCCAATGGTAGTCATTTCAGAATTCGGCTTCCACAAGAAAGCTTAGATACAAGATGTAAACCTGCATAAAATCCCCTATAAACAGCCAAAATGAACTTGCACTTAGATACAAGATGTAGACCTGCATAAAAGTACTTCCAAGATGTTCAGCCATACAAACTGATGATTTTGCATTACTTGTTGCATTGTAGAGAGATACCGTTGAGGATAAATTGGGGGGCACTCCATCTAATCCCAGATTTTGAATTCCTTATTGAAATTGTTCAGCCATCTGGGAAAATACAAGATCATTCATGATTTGCTCAGCTAATTTTTTTATAGATGGATCCTGGATGTCACATTCAAAAGTAGAACTTGTATGAGAACTCAAACAACTTGATAAAAATAACAGCATGTGTATGTACAAAAGTATATACTAACAGTGAACTAGATACAATCACATCTAAAAGCAGTTGTGTATCTTTTTTAACAACATTTTACCATGTTTCCTCGTCCATATCACATCCGATTATCAGAACTCTAACATGGTCTAATTTGACTTATAAATAAGCATTAAACATTTCTAAATTCAATTTGCATTACAAGTATATTAAAGTTTGATTACAAATTAGAGAAGTGGAACCTGTGTTTTTAGACCACCTTTGAGCTTCACACTATTTACTATACATACAAGAAGAATCAAATGGAAGATACCACCACTACTGAAGATAATACAAAGAAATTAGTTATATAACCTGTGTCATTTCTAAAGTTTTTAACAACAACTGAAAACAATATACTACTTAAAATTTTCACATTTGCGCATGGACAACTCACTTTTGATCCTCATAAAAAATTTCATCACTTATGCATCAAATCAATTTATTTTGTTCCAAAGTCTTTTTTCTCCCTTTTGTTTTGGTAAAATTTACAAAATGAAATATTTCTGACGGCCAAAAAACTATGGCAGCATACAGGGGAAAGAAAGGATGGTTAAGAATAAATTAGTAGAGAAATATTAAGTAGACAGTTCTTTTTCCTCCTCTAATGAGTCTATGATCAATCGTGAGATGCAACATTGCTAACAATAAACCAGAAAACATACCTATGACATTAACCCATTTTGTGAAAGAGGACCTACAGCAGTCGGTTGACTGTTAGGACTATCCAGAGTAGATAGTCTAAACGCAAAATTAACATGTTGATTATTTTGCTGGTGAGAAAGATAATCCAATGCCTTTTGAATTTCTGCACTGCATTCACGCTCTTGTCTGAACGGGTCACATAACTTATATCTTATGTCTAAAGTTGACAGAGTCAATTATCATGCAGACTTTCATGAGAGTATGACTAAATTATAGCAACCTATATCATATGTTATAGATGACAGAGTTGGATAATAAATTAAGTGATTTTATTATACGACTCAAAAGACGACATCAAATAAGCGCACATTGCTACTATGAACTCATTATAGATATATCAACACTATTGTACAACCATGTTGTCCAATGAAACATGGCACAAATTTGGTAGATATACTTTTGTGTGTGTGTATGTGGCAGGAGTGATTACAATATGCATGTAATCAATATATAATATGCAAATCATTGATATTGTTAACAGAATTAAATCAATGGAATTAGCGTTGAAAATACCAATCTATCAACCAGAAATTACGAAAGCACATAGCAATAAGTAAGAATATGTAATATAACTCGGGCAACTAGCGCAAAAGTTAAAGCTAATGAAATATAATATTATAACTGTAAAAATAGGCATCCAAATTAAAATACCAATGGTCACCATCTACAACATCATGAGAAGTCCAATGTGGACAGTCAAAAATTGTAATCGATCTTCAGCAATGTCATCATGCTTGTTCTGTTTGCCTGCAGTGTAATCGTTTGCACCCAAAATAAATTAATATATCATACATTTGTCACTTGTTTAGGCACCAAATTCGTATACAATGCCCTTTTATAAAAGAACAATGAAGGGGTCATGTTCATAAAGAAAACAAAGAAGAGAACAATAGAAAGGACAAATGAAAACAACCAGTATAATATTAAATCAGTAGTTTCCTTGTTTTCTTTACAGTAAATAAATAAATAACACCTACTCTTTACCTTACAGGATAGCCTGGAATCTATGACATTGTCAAGGTCAACCACAGTTGAACTTTTCTTTATGTCTTTATGAACATGAACTTCGTTCTTCTACTTCTTTGTTTCATTCTAAAAAAACAATGGGCAGATTAGCATCATATTATCAAAAACCTCATAAACAGATGCATCCAAATAGAAACTAAACTTAAATTAACTACAATATACTATTGAATCCAACTATATCACAGCATTCGCTTATAGCTCAAGCCAAACTATAATTCTACTCACTTATAATAATAAATCAGCACCGGTGATCTAACGGACACCTTCTCATCGAAGGAAAGAACCGATTGCTGAGTCAAAATCCAAAATTCAAATTGAATATGAGAAAATCTAGTTTTAATTACCTGGTCCGATGATGGCAACGAGCTTTCCCATTGAAATCAACATAGGCGAGCGCCCCGAGATCTAGCAGACCCGAGGACGGTGATTTGGCGGCTGCAGAAGCGGAGGTCAGACATTTAGGGATTTTGATTTTTAGGGATCCATTTTTATCTGGCACGTCCAAGGAAAGGACCGAAAAAATGTGAACGAATGTTATTTTCGGGTATGGATATAAAAAAATACACACAGACAATGTTTCTACGCCTTTTCATAATATCTTGCAAATTTTAAAGTAACAAATATTTTTTTGTCGTATAACTTTATTAAATGGCGTCCGTAATTTTCGTCGGTATTTCTCATCTTTCCTAGTAGTGGTAGTTGTGACAAGGCGAGAAAGTGAAGAGGAAGGGCAACAGAGATCATAGATAAGAGAGTTTAATACGAGATTGATTTTGGTATTTGAGTTTTAACATGCGTGTGTTTTAACAAGGCAGGTATAAGTGTTCACATTTATATATGTATTTAGGTAATATTTTGCATCCTTAATTTCAGATGTGGAAGGGATCAGATTTCATTAATGTAAAAAAAATTCATGTATTCAAAACGCAGCAGGATCAAA
Organism: Allium sativum; assembly: GCA_030737875.1. Lineage (NCBI taxonomy): Eukaryota > Viridiplantae > Streptophyta > Magnoliopsida > Asparagales > Amaryllidaceae > Allium > Allium sativum. Next base: position 572,362,496 of record CM060909.1, on the reverse strand, counting down.
TATGAACTAATAACTTTCAAAATAGGTCATGTACAAATCAACATAGATGTCTCCAGTTCGGGTTTAAACAAAACAGGGGCAGTAAACAGTCATGCCCAAGTTACTTGCATTTTCAAATTACGATATAAGGTTAAGGTTATACAACACGTCGGGACACACATTACTGAAGGTGTATACTAGTATGTGTACGTTAGGGTAAAATGAGGTCCGAAATCATCATATCACTAGTGCATAACCAAAACTGTGTACGTTCCAAAGTATGCAGCAAGGCCTAGACGTTCATGGCTATATAAACTGGTGATACAATCGAGCATACATTTCAGGTTAACTTTGCAATGTATGTAACAACAAGTTCTCAAATTTATTAACCCCTACGCAAGAAATGGACACAACTGCAGCAACTAGATTCAAGCCTAAGCACTTGGACATTTAAGACAATAAGTAGGTTCAAACTTTAGGGTTGGTGGTTAAACAAATAGAAGTTTAAGCATGTGTTAACAAGCATGATAAACACGGCAAACATGATTTTATTTACATGCTATAGATTGAGATAACCAAGGACAACACATGAATATACACAATGTGGCAAACAAAATTTAATTCAGTTTAAACTAAAGTTAATATGCTTAAACAAAGCTAATCGTGAAAACTCACCATAAAACAGCGCTAAACGAAGCATGCAGGCTGACTTGGTTTTGGTAGGAGCTACTATTGTCTATTCTTCTTTTCGGCATTGCTTGGCTACACCTGGACGGGGAAAAGGTTCAACTGCGGACTACATGTAAGAAGCGGAGGGGATGTCAGGCCGACGGTGGTCAGGTAATGCAGTGAGGTTCGGTAAGGCGGAACAGCGCGGTGGTGAAATTGCTTTGAACGAAGGTGTTAGACAGTGGTCCGACGGAGCTTGCCGAAGGGATGACGCGGCTACAGGTTGGTGACAACAACACAACAACTCGGCTGGGGCAGGCGAGGTAGAGGAAGTTCATTGCAGGCAAGTCAGTCTGTATGGCTTTCAGTGGCGGGTCTCGGATTTCTGGTTAAGGGCTGGAGCGCGGTGGAAGGAGAAGCTTCAGTGGGAGGCTAAAGGGAAAAACTGGACTGTTTTTAGGTGAAGGCCGATTTCGATTCGGAGGCGGGTTGCAGTCTCAAGAGGCAGTTCAGGCGACAGGCGGTGGAGCGAAGGAGGCGGAGACGCAAGAAGACAGAGGCTTCGGAGGGTAGCAGTCGATGGGAACATGGAGAAGAAAGCGGTGAAGCTCCGATTTGGGAAGGGACACATTTTTTTTTTAAAGAAAGAGGCCATTTCAATTTTGGGGATCTCAGTTGTTAGGAGGAAAACGAAAATAAGAGAAGGAACGGTGCCAAACAAATAAAAGGCATACGGTGATAAAAAAACGTGTGGTGTTATACTCAGACCCATTCAAACAAGTGGCACAATTTCAACACAGCACTAACAAGTGGCAAAACTTATTGAACAAATTTTTTTTTTAAAAGAAAGAGTATATACCATTAACTATACTTTAGGTAAATAAAATACAAGTTTATTTCAAACACCATTTTAAAATACATTCCTTAAATAAATTAAAACCAATATTCAAGTAAATTTATCTATATTCAATTATAATTCGAAAAATCAAAAATCAAAGATGACAATTAAATATGAAATTGCTTAACAATATTCAATTAGATTTAAATCAAGAACATCATTTAAATTAACAAAACTCCAATTCGAACTTTAAAAATATAAATTTACATATACAAAATAAATTCAAAACACGGTTTAAATAGATCGGATTCAAAATTATAAACTAATATAAATTTATTAAATACTCATTCAAAATTAATTTCATATTTTAAAACGTAAAAATCTTGGTTCGTTACACAGCATGTGCGCAAGAAAAAGAGCAAAGAGTTTGATGGATTTAATCAACAATTCAAATTTAGTTTTAAAGTTGACATGGAATGTTAAGTCCTTGGCGTCAGAATCACGTTGGTATTTTTTGACGTCATTCCGATGCCTAAGTCCTATTTTATGACTTTCCGATGTCATTCCGACGCCCGGCCTTTTGTACGTCGGAATGGCATCGGAAATTTTTGTAGCAAATTTACATGTTTTCTAGTAGTGCTAGGTCGTGAAACTGATGCGATTTTATCAGGGATTTGGGTTTCGTTTCATAACGGGTTTGGATTTAGCGAAAGAGCTTTGGATTTTCGTTTTGGAGCTTTGGATTTGCCGAAAGAGTTTTGGAAAGGGAGACAGGAGAGAGACGAGAAAATATTCGTTTGAAGCCAAAACTTTTGTTTTAGAGCCCAAAATTTTTGTTTTGGAGCCAAAAAGAAATTTGGACTTGGAGCCAAAAGAAGAGAGAATTTGTATACTCCACCATATAATATTCTATAATAAATGTTGAAGAAGTTCAAAATTCAACCGTATCCGTATTCGGAAATAATAATTATATGATTTCGGAAAAAGAAATACAAATACGGATATGGTCATACTTGCATGCGATGATTGTTTATTTGAGTACAATTAAAATTATACTTAATTTTTCGAGTAATTTAGTAGATAAAATTATTGTCATTTATTATTTTATATAAGTAAAGTATCTTAATACGTATTATTATTTTTATCATTTTTAATATTAAAATTTAATTTTAACTATTATTATTTAACTAATGTATGATTAATCAACATTGTTTATAAAATTTTATAATTAATTATAAATTATAGCATTCAATGGTGAGTTATTTATAAGATGAAGATTATAAATTATTAATTAGATATTTAGTATTAGTTTATTTATTATTGATAACAATTACTGATTTCTAAGTTTATTATTAATTATTATTATTAAATATTAATATAATTAGTTATTAAATATAGATATTATAAATATGAAGTTTGTACAGGCATCTATTACAACTAATAAAACGAAAAGTTGTTAAAAATATGTTTATTACAACTTTAGAGAGCTGACAGTTGTAAAAAACATTTATCACAACTGTGCTTTTCCCACAGTTGTAAAAAAAACATTTATTACGACTGTGATTTTCCCACAGTTGTAAAATTAAAGTTGTAATATGGTGTTTTTGATGTAGTGGAAATTGAAAGACTTGAAATACAATAAATCATGAGTGAAATATCACCTTAAACAAGCGGAGACGAAAGGAGCAAGCTCGAATAGGGTGAAGCAAGGGTGGATCGACTGTAGTCTCCACGGGTAGGGATTTGAATCGGGAAGCCAGCATATGTGTGGCACTACGGAAGTAGCCGCTTGAAACTGAAGGGCGCTTCAATTTATCTCAGGAGGAGGTTGCGATGTGACTTTGGTGATGTTTGGTGGTGGCCTGCAAGGAGGAGGAAGGGGCAGACCGATGGATCAGAGTTGCGGTAGGCGAGGCGCCGGTGGTCACAGTTACGGTGGCAGCGGTTTTCGAATTGATTTAGGGATTCGACTGCGTGGGTTTGGAGAAAGTGGAGAATTTGTTTAAGCAAACATGGATTTTCAATTTGAGGGGCACGGTTACATAAACGGAAGGGAAGTAGGCTATTACGGTGGCCACGGAAATCAATTTGGGAAATTTTAGTTTCGGCCGGTAATGGAATAACGAAGAGGAAGTGGGTGATTTTGGTTTGGAAAACAAAGGAAAGAGATCGGTAAAATTAAAACAGAAGACATGGATGCGTGGAGTTATCTATAGGAACAGACTTAAACATGGTAACAATTTATGGGAGTAGGAATAAGTGGAAAAAATCAAATAAACAAAATAAATTTCCAAGTAGTTAATATTGCTATACTAAGTATACAAACCCAATACTAGTATTTTTATATATTTCAAACTCATAGCTAAATTTAATTATTTTAAACACCGAATTCAAATCAAATTGAATAAAATAAATAAATAAAAACTCATGTCTAAATTTCAAAACAAAATTTGTTTAAATATATTGTTAATGTTTAAGTTAACAAAACATCTAAATGGAATATAAAAGAAAATTTTAATTTATACTTGCAAAATTGATCTAAAACCAAAATTACTAGATTAGATTTCCAATTTAAAATTATAAATAGTTTCTTAATATAAGCTTACTTCCAAAACACAATATTAAACTTGTATAAAATTAATTAAATCTACATAAATAAAAATAAATCTCAAGTTAAAAATAAAAGTAAATTTTATATCTTCTCAAATAAAATATTTTAACAAATTTAAAAAAATACTTCTACTATCGTTGAACTTAACAAGACAACTCAAAATTCAAATATTAAATTTTTAAATTTACACTTATAAAAATCAACTGAAAAATAAATCCGAATAAACTAGAATTCAAAATTATAAACAAATATCAAATTTTAAATTACTAAATCCAAATAATTTTCATACTTTAAACGTTAAAAATCTTGGTTCATTACATTCATACTATTAGTTCTTAAATTAAAAACTCTATATGCCTTACTTCTCTCTGAATATCAAAGAAACATTCCTTTATTAGATTTAGAATCAAATTTATCTAAATTTTCTTTAGTATTAAGTATAAAACATTTACTACTAAATATTTTAAAATAAGATACCTTTGGTTTCTTATTATATAAAAGTTCATATGGTGCTTTATGAGTTGATGGTCTTATCAAAATTCTATTTAATATATAACAAGCTGTTGCAACTGCTTCGACCCAAAAATTCAATGGTAAATTACTATCTGATAACAATATTCTTGCACATTCTTGAATTGACCTATTCTTATGTTTAACTACTCTATTTTGCTGAGGAGTTCTAGGGAAAGAAGAATTATGTGTAATCCCTTTTTATTGCAAAATTTTCATTTTTGAACTCTCCACCGTGGTCACTACGTATTGTTTTGATTTTTAAAGATAATAAATTTTGAATTCTTTTAGCAAAGGTTTTAAATTGATCAAAAGCACCACTTTTATTTTTAAGAAACACAGTCCAATTAAATCTGGAAAAATTGTCGATTATTATGTGAACATATCTATTTTGATTTATTTATTATGTTTGTGATGGACTAAATAGATCCATGTGAATTAATTTTAATGGTTTTGAAGTTGTAATTTCTTCTTTTGATTTAAACGAACTTATTTTTAATTTATCGACTTGACAAGCATCACATAAATTATTTACTTTAAATTTCATTTAGGTAATCCTCTAATTGATTCTAATTTTCAAATCCTAGAAATACGTTTGGAATTCATATGACCGAATTTCTTATGCCGAATCCAAAGGTCACTTGTATTAGCCATAAGACATAGGTTATCACTAGAAATTTTCATACTTAGTATATAAAAAATTTCTTTCTATCTCCTTCAAATATTATTTTTGAATTCTTATCTTCTATAAAGCATTTGCCTTTTTCAAAATTAATTTTATAACTTTTTCGTAAAGTTGACTTATACTTAGTAAGTTATATTTTAAATTCCTAACTAATAAAACATCAGAAATAGCACGAGTTTCAAAATTACCGATATTGCTGATGCCAACTATATATCCTTTAGAGTTGTCTCCGAAGTCGACCATTCCACCATCTTCATATACTAGATTATTCATTAATTCTGGATTCCCCGTCATATGTCTTGAACATTCAGTATCCAATATCCATTTGGCCTTTTTGATTTCCACCAATTGACTATCAGAATTTGAATTTTCAACAGCCACGTAACACACCTTTCCTGTTTTGGACAATAATTCACTACATCACTTGATTTTTCAACATAGTTGAGTGCAGACTCTTCTAACATTGATGCAATACATAAATTAAGACTAGTGTTATAAATCATTTCAAAATTTTCTATTTAACATTTCCAAAATTCGAATGATGAATTTTTGAAAACAAATGCTCTGATACCAATTATTAAGAATGCGAATTAAGGATCTTAAGGAAGAATTAACAGTAGAGGAGGGGGAATAGTTTATAATAAATTTATAGAAATCTGCAACTAACTTGAATTGCTATATGAATCACACAATGATTATCACACCAGAAATGATCACAAACACAGTATCAATCACAGACAAAAATACGAGTAAATGTAAAATGCAGAAAAGGAAAGAATACACCGGAATTTATACTAGTTCGGATTACTCCTACCTCTAGTCCTACGCAACGCTGGACTGCACAGAGTTTTATTAATACCAGTATCAATCTTAAAACGCACTTGATTTCATGACTACAAGGTTAACACCGATTCCACCACCCTTGATTTCACGGCTACAAGGTTCACACCGCTCCCTTTCCTTGATTTCCGGGCTATAAGGAGCACACCCTTTCCCAAACAATTCTTAAATGATTACAATAACCCTAGAAACAATACCTAAATGATTACAATAACCCTAGAACTCTTGAATATCACTACCAAGTAGACTGTATTTGATAAAAAATGAGGAAAGAAGAAGATTGGTATAATTTGTATTGAAATCGGCAGAGTATAAGTGTAGAAATCAAGAAATTAAAGTATGATAATGGTGGTAAGAGAAGGGATGAAGAAGGAGATGAAAAAGTGATAAAATTTTTCGAAATTAACCCCTATATATAGTGTTTGAAAGGTTGCAATGTTTCTGAAGCGTTTCAAAATGTGAAAAGACACTGCCTTTGAAATTTGAAAAAGTGACAGTTATATGTCGACATGTCCAAATATGTATGTCGGCATATACATGTTTTTTGAATTTTTAAAATCAATTTTCAAGTGTAACTACAAAAAATATGTTCATTGACAACGTTGAAAAAACGCTATTATATAATTTTACAGTGTTTTGAAGAACGCTGTCTACCAACACGTTGTTATAGGTCATGGGAATATCACAATGCTTTGTAAACGCTGTAGAAAAAGGACATACTACAACATTTTAGTTGGTGTTGTTATGTTTGTACAACATTTTAATTGGCATGGTCATTATGTTTATACATTTTATTATTGTTGTGTTTGCATAGCTAACACAAATTATTCGTTCTTCATCACATATACAACAACATTTTATATAGGTTATAAACGTCGTTATCATCTTCATACCACAGCGTTTTTATGAATATATAACTACGTTTTAAAACGGCTATAACCATTATCATCTTCCATATATTATAGCATTTTCAACATATATAACAGCGTTTTATAAAGTCCAGTAATGTTATGACCGTCCATATAGCACAGCGTTTTCCAACATATATTACAGCGTTTATTTCTGGTTAGAAAAGTTGTTACTCTCTACATATCACAGCGTTTTACCATATATATCGTAGCGTTTTTTATCATCTGCAAATGTTGTTCTTCCCCATATGCCACAGCGTTTTTTCAAAATATATCACAGCGTTTCTGTAGAGTTGTTGAGGTACATCTATCAGCATTTATCATTTTTACACAATGCAATTCAAAATCATCACGAAATTCAAACAACACAAAAGAATTATAATTATAAAACTATACCACATAAGTTATAATAATTCCATATGCCAAATATACAATAGTTGGACATAACATTTTGTAATCGATGTTCCCATCTAACTTGTTTTTACAAAAGATGCTTACTGACAAAAAAGAAAAATATAAACCGTTCAAAGTCCAAGCTTGTGTGCTCCAAAGTTGAATTTCCGTCATGCATCAAACATCAACATCTGATTTGAAAATAAGAAAATACATAACTACTTTTGTTGTGTATGTATGACATTGAGAAACTGCTGACAACTTAACTAAAAAGTACGGCTAAACATGGTAATGTGAAAAGAAAACGAGGTCAAGTGTGATCAAGTCATCTTGTTGTTGGATTCGGTATAAATATAACATTTCTAATATTGGCTTGTTTGACTAATCGTAGTGCTTAAACAACTTAACAGTGTTGGCATGGTTCAGTTCCATGCACAGGCAACATATTGTTTTTTCCAACCAGCATCCTAAACTTCGCAACATTTCTTGTGTCAACAAATATATGGCTATAGCTCGACAATAAGGAAGACATGTACAGGTGAAACAGGTGTGTCAGACATCTGGATATTTTTCCAGACTTCTGAGAGTAGAAAAAGAAAGCAATCTGAATATCAATCAGATGTCTGAAAATTTATCTAGACATCTGGATTTTTCTCCGATCTAAAGTAAAATGCCTGAAGATGTTTTCAGATGCCTGGATATTTTATCTAGATGTCTGATAGTGTTCTCTGTCTAAAAAAATAACTACAGAAGAATTTAGATGTCTAAGATTTTATCCAGACATCTGGATTTTTTTGGGTCTAAAGTAATATGCCTGAATAAATATTCAGCCGTCTGGTTAGTTTAGCCAGACGTCTGACAGATTTCTCGGGCTAGAGAATTATATCTGCAGAAGAATATATACATCTGATATTTTATCCAGATATCTGGATTTTTTTCTCAGCCTAAACTATTAAGCCTGAAGAAGTACTCAGACATCTGAGTATTTTATCCAGACGTCTTATATTTTTCTGGGCCTATAATATTATGCCTGAATAGGTATCTAGACATCTGATATTAAATCCAGACGTCTGGATTTTTTATTTGGCATAAAACAATGAGATAAATAGACACAACTAGAAAAAAATTACAAAATATACCTGAATGCAATCCCGTAAAATGGCTTTCCAACCAGCGTCAAGGTGTCTCCAATTACTAAGTGTGACTGGAACATGCTCTCGTACAAGTGGTCCTAAAAAAGACAGTAAATGGACTGATCCTTGACCTGTTGGTTCAACATTCTCATTAAATTAAACTTCAACACGATTTGTGAAGTTTGAAGGAAGTCTCTTCATTTTTGTAGGACCTCTACTCTTTCTTTTCTTTGTCCAACTGACATTTGCATTTTCAGTTGGTCCATCGGTTTCCACGTGTTGTTCGTTTTGCATTGTACGGTTCTTAAATGCACTAGGATTATCTTCTACTTCTTATGCATTATTTTCTAATGCTTGTGCTCGATTATCTTCTACTACTTGTGGATTATTTTCTACTACTTGTGCTCGATTATCTACTACTACTTGTGGATTATCTTCTACTACTACTTGTGGATTGCCCTCGCTTTGAACGTTGTTGTCTTCAATATGCTTCTTCCGTTTATTAGGCTTGTGCAATATATTTTTGGCTCCTTTGCTTCTTTTCTATTGTCGCGTTATTGGCCTCATTTCCTATTACTAAAACATGAGGAAAAACATAAAATATATAGCAAAACTATATAATCCAAACACTTGTGCGCTAAGGCCATTGTAACACCGCACCTCCACTAGGGTCACTCACAAAGGGAATGCACTTGTTTTGGAGGAGCGTTATCGAGGTAAACAAACGCAGAAATATTACAAGACGGAACATAGATAAAACAGCGGAAGAATGAAAAGATAAATTTCATTACTTTCAAAAAGAGTCAAAGCCTTTTACATCCAAAGTACCAAATAACCAAAGTCATTATTTTCCATTACAACAAATTCTGTCTTGCATAAATAAAGAAGCATAATCTTAAAACAACAAAAGTAGCTTAATTCCCCAAAGGTAGCAGAAATGCAGCCATAGCATAACTCCAGATCAAACCATAAATGAGCTGAACCGAAAGCAAGCGAAATCCAAGCTAAGTGCTAGAGTTTCCTCCCTGAGAACCTGGGGGGGGGGGGGAACGAAAGAAAAAGAGGCGAAAGAAAACGGGTCAGTCATAAAGACTGGTAAGTCCTAGTGACTTTTACCATAAAAACAGGTAAAGGTAACATGACATGTATAAACTGAAAGTAAACATAAGGATGCTGTCAAGATTGGCAATATAGACTAAGATAGCATGATAATTCAAGTATAATCAAGTATAGCATCACATATTCAAGGTTCGCTTCACCAACTGTACTAGAATCCCAAACCCATGTCTTATATTAATCATGAAATAATACCTTGGCCCAATATCATGAAATGACCTATTACTATGTCCAACGGAATGATCCACTAATCGATCGGCTCCCTACAAGTTCTAGCTCGTCATGTGTCCGTGTCATACGGCCCTATTACGAATGTAGTCACCTGTGCTAGGTCCACCATAGGGTGTATCAAGCCCTAGGGTGTCAACTACCAACACGAATCAAGCATGCACAGATAAACCTACTGATGCCCAATGCCTGCTTGTTCAACTCCGGATCACGTGCACGACCATTGCCCGCCTGAACCTACACTAGCGCACCAACACAGCCGTCATTTTGGTCGCTTACAATCAGCCCAGTAATCGTGCCCCACCCTGCCTAGTTCCAGGGTACCATGATACATCTAGTGGGTTATTGCTGAAATGGACCTCATAACTAGGGTTTTCGTCCAATTGGTTAAGTGTTGTCATTTAAATTCGTGACTTAACCCTTATCAGTCTAGCATGTCAAGTTGGTTAATTGTTGTCACTCAAGTTCATGACTTAACCCGTCTACGTGTCATGTCAAATTTGACTAAGTGTTGTCGTTCAAGTTCATGACTTAGCCCTATGAATCATGTATCAAGTTGGTTAAGTGTTGTCTTTCATGTTCATGACTTAATCCTATCACGTGACATTAATTCATTAATGTACCCCAACCTCTCACATCAGACCTGTTGTTGTGGTCACTGGATATGCCGGGCGGTTCTGGGCAGAATTACACCACAACTCAGTCTGACCTTGGGTTTTCAAGTGCGATATGACCAACTACCCACATTGGATCCTATTGTTTGTAGTAACTGTATTTGCCGGGCAGTTCCAGGCAGAATTACACTACAAACTCAACCCAACCTCGAGTTGGCCATTTTCAAGTTCATGTCCATGTTCGAGATTCATGTCAAGTTCATGTCAAGTTTCATGGCGAGTTTCATGCCAAGTTTCCTATAATTACCAATTTTTTTTCCAATGTTACCCCGTCTAAATATTAGGCTAACAATCTTAGCCTAATTTTCCGTCCACATGATTTTTGGCATATAATATTAGGCTAAAACTTAGCCTAATTTAACGTACACAAAATTTTCATAAAGGAATTCATTAACATAAACATGACATAGGTGTAAACTTGGCATTCTCGGCATAGTCAACATGAACACCATAGGTGTGTACTTGCAAAATAATCAACATGAATATCATAGGTGTGATCTTGCAACGTAGACTAAATCAACATACATATATGTGAATTTGCAACATAGACTAAATCAACTTACATATATGTGAACTTGCAAATCAATCACAAACATATGAATAAGTGTGAACTTGAAATATGACATAGGTTTAACATATACACATAAACATGTAGATCCAACATTTGGTCACATATGTGATATGATTTTACAACCTAAAACTTGCATAGCAGGATAAACTACACAACTTGTCCTAACAGATTATACTCAAGTTCATATACATATGAATAGACTTATTCATTAATTCCCAATTCAACATGATAATAAAATAGAACCACAAACATAGATCAATATCATTCAATTCCACATATAACATAATGAACATTGTTCTATTATCAATTTATTTCCAAGGCATGACATAACTGAATAAATTGACTAAAACATCGCAGGCATATAGATCTGATAACATTATGAACATGAAAAGGTTTGAATAATAATCTAGGTTCAAGAACATGGATAGATCTAACTTAAATAGATAAATCCCCAAAATCAAGATTCAAGGATAAATAAAGAAAATAGATCTGAATAGAAAATCAAGCTTAGATCCAATTTTATAGTCATAATTCTAGGTGATAACCTCATGGCCATGAATCATAGGTGATTAGCCATAATTGTCCTTGTCATAGTCATAGGCAATAGTCTTATATTTATAGTCATAGGCATAGGCATAGTCTTATGTTCACAGTCATAATCCTTGGACATTAACAATATTTTCAACGTCATAGGCATAATAATGTTATAGACATGAAAGAGTCTGATTTACAATATGAATAGGTTCAAACTGATTTCATAGCAATATTCCCAAAAGTCAAGATCCAAGATGAACAAAAATAGATATGAATCATACATAGATCCAATTCCAATTTATAACATGTCCATATTAAGTTTATAGTTTTTTTATCTAAAAGTAACTTGAATTTACATATTGTGGTCTAAGAAATTGAGATGCAGAAGTCAAGTCTAGAAACTAGTCAATGAATTGTTGAATCTTGATTTGATTGCAGAAGAAAATCTCCAATTTGAAATTCCTAGCCGTAGTCTTCAAGAAATAGTCTTCACGATTTATTTTAATTTAATTTATCTTAATTTAGAGGAGGAAGAAGAAGCCATGTCCATCAAGAATTTATGCAGCATAAGGTTAGAGAAGAATGGTGTAAAGAGAATGAGGCTAGGAGGCTGTTTATATAGGATTAGGCGGATGAATATGGTCACGAAATGAGTCTAAATACATCAGAATGCATTAGGTTCAAATACTGGGTTCGGGAGGCAGGTCGACCCCCAGGTAGACACTATGGTCGACCTGGTCCCTGGGAGGTCGACACTATGGTCGACCCCCAGGTCGACCTGGTCCTGGGCGGGAAATTTCCCGCCCAGCCTGTTCTGGGTTTGGAATTCGAATTTTCGAGCTATTTTCGATTCTGAAAATTTCTGAAACTTCGGAGGGTCATATCTCCCTCATACGGACTCCAATTTTCGAAAACTCGGACTCGTTTTAAAGAAAAATTTCGAAACGAACGCAATGGCGCAACCCGTTTCCCTTGATTCTTATTTTAAAAAATTAATTCTGCCTTGATTTATGGTTTTAACACGTTATTAAAATATGGGTTGTAACAACCATCCTGAATATGCTACACCTCAATATGTCATTTACAGGAAAACAACATTACTTTTCCCAACAAATAACGGCAGTTTAGGAGACTTTAAAACATAGAAGTACAGTTATAGCTATAGCAAAAAATGAGTTAGCCTAAATAATGTGTTATTGTTAGTTAGCCTGAATCATATATGTCATCGAACTTAACATATGTGCTTATATTTATGTGCTCACCATGACAATACCACCTACTTGTCTTATGTACACGATCCATTCCTCTTATAAACAGATACTCAACTACCACCTTCTTATATTTATGACTAAAATTTTGACAATCTAAGCAAGGACATATTTTTTTTCTATATTTCAATAATTTTCATAGCAGTATGCACAAACTTCCGAGCTCCTTGCTAATACTCACTATAGTTCCTTGAAAAAAAAAATTATCTTTTAGCTTTCGTCAAAATATAGGATATGATTTTCAAAATACATTTATGTTGAGAATTATGTAGTTACCTGTGTAGATTCACCCAAATTTAATCCATCATCATCTACTACATAAGGAAGCAAATTTCTAAAATTTGAAGTAATAGTCTATTGTTGAGTACAGGCAAATTAACATAACTACTTAAATAAAATAGTGATACTAAATGAGACACAACAACTTATAAACTGCTAATAACACAGTCAACATTTTCAGTAAGCATACCGGATGTTAGAAAAACCTGAACATTGGCTAATCAATGAAAAGGATAAAACAATCAAGGCGACACTTGCAGCGACTTAAGGACGACGAAGACTGAACGGGATCTATGGGTCCAACCTCCACTGGAATGGAAATTCCTCCACTAGAATCGATTGCCTTCCGTTATGACAACCGAGAGACCAAGATCAACAATGTGAAGTGATCGAAGATTCCAAAGTGAGACAGAGACCAGGCGGACGAAGAATTTTGAATGGAAAATTTGTAATTGAGAATTTAAAATTTTGGGGAAATATTATGGATTCGCGGCCGATTTTAGTAATAGTGGAGGGAAGTAAAATTTCATCCCCGCTTAAATTTATCTCAGCGTTTTAAGATAAAACCAATGCACTCCTGCGTTATTTCTACAACATGGATACCAAAACGCTGTGAGTTGCAATTGTAGATAACTACTTCTCTTGTAATGTATTAAAACCAATATATATTTTATGGAAATTTTTAAATCAAAATTATTGTTTCAAATGAATTTTGTAAAGTGTAAAAACATATAAAAATTTATATGTTAGAAACATATATATATTATAAAACTTTATAGACTATAAACATATATGTATATTTGAAATCATAAGTAAGAACTTAATAATTTGAAGTCATTTAGAAAAGGAGTTTGAAAATAATTTTGAAATCAATTTGAAAAGGAATTTGAAAATAGAATTTGAAAACAGAATATGAAAGTGCTAACGGAGTTTTACATATAATCTACACTCTTATTACTTTGATAATCTTGAGCTCTTGAAATCTTGATATCTTGATACTCATGAGTCTTGAATTCCTTGATACCTTGAATTCCTTGATATCTTGAATTCTAATACTTTACCATCTTTAATATTTATATCCTTAATATATATCCTACACATACATACATACATACATACATACATACATATATATATATATATATTCTGGACAAGGATGTTGGTATATATTTTATAATTAATAGTGTTATTAATTGAAACAAGGTTGTTGTCATCAAAATTCCATTCTCCAACAACTACGATAGTGTACTTGGAATTCTTTTAGATTTTTGCATCATGCCACATAGAGTTAACACCCTTAATGGTTTAAATATACAATCGTGGATTATATGATTTCGACATTAAATAAGAAACTTATAGTTTCTCTTCGATATACGAGAATACTACTAGACATTCTAATGTTTTGTGTTCATTCAGGTTGGTTGTGAAAAGAGTACTAGAGTAGGAACGAGTAATATGGAATAAAATGACTTAGCGGAAGTGTTGATAATGTGACATATTTACCTGACATAGTTATGCAAGTAAATATTAAATGAGAATAACTAAATAAGCTAATATCATAGATAAGAAGAGTAAATGTCGTAAATAAAATAAACGACACCAGGAATTTTTGTACTGGTTCGGAGCACCGTCTTACGTCCAATCCCAGACTCCTTCTGGAATTTCACTAGCAACACCCTCACTTTACTCGAAGGAATAGGTTAACACACAATCGAGCAGCCAAACGAGATTTTATGCCTGAGGAAACGAACAAGACTTCAATAATACAAAAGTAGCTTTTGACTTTTATATGTGTTCTAAGTAACGTGGATTAGTCACGATTTGAGTACACCCTTACTATAATCTTATCCTCAAATAAATGATTTGTTTGTGAAGATTTGAAGGACGTGGATTACTTTTGAATCAAGAAGTATGAAAATAGAATCAACTATTCAAAGCAAGAAGAATGATTTTGAATGCTTTGGAATGCAAGAAATATAAAGAGAGTAAGATCGAAATTTAAGATAAGAATCGATGATTTGGAAAGTGATATTTGTAGTGTATAAATAATAATCAAAGAGTAGTAATTATTCATGAGAAGTTTCAATGAAAAGAAGCGGCTATTTTTCGTGAAATTGGATTGAAAACTCTTGGTGAAAGAAAGTGTCTCTTCGTTGGAAATAATCATTGGAAATAATCAGTCGACTGGTCAAAAATAACTAGTTAACTGGTTAAAAATGTGTGTGTGTGTACATATGTAGCCAGAGTTGTGCACTTTTGTTCTTACCAGTCGACTGGTAGAAATCTAACCAGTCAACTGGTTAGTGCATAAATTCACAACTTTGGCACTTGTATGCCTATATCATATATATCATTTTGTATGTTGTTTGGTGTTTTGACATTTGAGGATAGATTTTAACGATATAACACAATAAATAATCAAACAAAATCACTCTCCTTTGATCTTTATCTTCTTCTTTATCATGAATCAAAAACTTGTGAATCAAAATTCTCCTCCTTTTTTGATTGGGACAACTTCTTGCGAAATTATTGAAATGTATATTTCTCCCCCTGAATAAATAGCTATATTTTTTTGCAATAACTTATTAGTGTACTTACGTCTCCCCCTTTGTAACAACCTGCTCATTCGACGATTTTGGATTTAAATATTTTATTTAAATATATCGTCGTATCTTATGTGTCACTCAAAATGTCATTTTTCACAAATGATAAAATTAGGATTCGGGACCACTTCCATTGAGTCTGGATCATCGTTTATGACCTTTTTGACTATAAGCATCGATACCTTTTGAGTTGAGCGAATTTGGTCTTTTTATATGACCAAAATATCACTTTTCACATACGAATGAATTTAGACTCGAAACCATTTCCATTGAGTTCAAAATGTCGTTTACATGTTCGAAAACTATAAGGTTCGATATGTTCCGAGTTTCGAAAAATTGTGACTTTGGTTGGGGCTTGGTTAGCCAACCTAGCCTACTCACTTAAAAGCTCCATCAGCCCTCCTTTATCTCATTTACTCTAACACTTAAAAGAAATTAGAAAATGAGGAAAGGAATGGGAAATTAAAATTCCCTAAACCCTAACTTAATCTTGGAGCTCCAATTCTTGTTGAAATCAAGTGCAAATCCAAAGAAAAGCTTAGGTAAGCTCCTCTTTACCTTCTTCATCTTGTTTCCTCTTCAATTTGTGGTATTTACTATGACCTAATTCCTAGGAAATCCGTTTATATGAGTTTAGGTTGGAGATTAGCAAGCTATATTAGAAGAGAGGTTGATTTAGCAAAGCTTTGGATTGATTTCTTGCTTCTAGCAAGCAAAGTGAGTTATTTTTTAACTCACATCTATGCCACAAGCCGTTGGCTCGTACAAGTGTAATTTAGTGTTCATATGTGTTTGCATATGCTAGTGAATTAGTTATGTTAGTGTAACTTAGTCGATTCCATACGTTTATATTCCATTGAGTTGAAATTATAAGTAGGATTGTTTACACGATCTTATGCATATGTTTTGAGTTGATTTGGTGATGTTGTAAAGCTCCGTTGTCCCTCGACAAAGTTCTAAGTCTTCACAAGTCGCTTGAATCGCTTTCGTAGGCTTTGGTTTGGAATTCAGTTCATATTTGAATATATAATCAAAATCATTGCAACCTTATGTATATATGTTTATGCATGTGAATGTGTGTATATGCATGTTGTTTTTGTGCTTTAGAGAGTGTATGCAAGCCCTCTAAACATTTATAATTAATGCGGGAGGTCCGGGCTCGTTCGAAAATAGATTGCATATCATTACCTAGGCAAAATGTAATATTTGGCCCAGTTCAGACGTCTGTTGCGTCACTTCAGACGTCTGACTGACGCAACAGACATCTATAGAACTCTCTGGAATGAACATAATTATTGGCATCAGCTCAGACGTCTGTTGCATCGCTTCAGACGTCTGACTGATGCAACATACGTCTGTAAAAGGGCAGAAATTGTTAATTCTTAAAACGATCGTAACTTTTTCATACGAAATCAGAATTGAGCGAAATCAGGTGCTTTGAAACCGTATCGACGAGAGCTTTCCGTGAAACTAATTTGGAGTAATTTGAACATAGTGGCACCCTGTTTTTGTGATAAATTGTCACTGTTTTGTGCCCTTATTTTCTGTCGCTCCAACGTGGTTTCTAATTGTTTACTAACATTATAGAATCCACTAATGAGCTATATATTTTTTCGATTTATCGAATTTATATTTAATGATTTATGAATAGAATTTGTTATATTATGACGTAAATTCCCTTGATCGATTCGCTTCGGTCATTTTACCATTGTTTACTGTCATTTCGAATTATAAGAGGGTTTATATATTATTAATGGACCACGAATCCTTCTATGGATTCCAATCTATTAGTGTGTACGGATCCTCTTTACTCAGTCGGACAAGAAATCTAGTTTATTTATGTTAGTAAAACTGAGGACTTTGACCCCTTATATGTTTACTTCGGCGAATAACTCTTGGACTCATGCGTTCGAACACGATGTGACGATACTTGTTATTTTGAGTATGAACCAATTACGGGTTCGTAAATATTCGAGATTAGCATGTGCTAATGAAACATGTTGCTGGTTTCTTATATTAACTAGCTCAGAATATTTTATACTCACCCGGATCGGTGACCCGTTTTATGATTTAGACTTAGCTTCCTGGCTATGTCCCCGGGGAACTGTGGTTCACGGAATAGTTTCCGCACTATCAAGGGAACTCCAGTCAGATAGTTTCTGCACTATCTGTCGATACCTCCTTTTTATATGACTTATGTTTTGTGGTCCTCGATTGCCCAAGTGGGATTTACGATTCTTAGATTTCACCTATGGGACTTCGGTCCAACTTCCTATGATTTGTGTTTTGAGTATGAACCAACAACGGGATCGTAAATATTCGAGAATAACAAGTGGTTATGGGACATTTAGCTATTTTCTTATATTCACTATCCCAGTGTAATTTATACTCACCCGGATCGATGTGATCCGTTTTATGACTTATGTTTTGTGGTCCTCGATCGCCCGATAGGGATTTACGATTCTTGGATTTCACCTGGGGGACTTCGGTCCAACTCTCTATGATTTATGGTGTTTTCTAGGGATTCATGATTTATGTGTTTCACTCTACCGGGGTCACGACCCGGATTCGTGGGAGCTTCGGCTCAGACAAATGGGTTAGCTACTTAGAGATCGTATCTCATCTATGAAACTACAGGCCCTCTTTATGATGTTTTCTGGATTTCTAGTTTGATTTCTGGATTCTTGATTACTTTGATGCGATGTGCGTCAATTTGATAAATGATAAAAGATTAGTGATTATTTTGATGCGAGGCGCATCAATTTGATTTATGTTTGGCATTTATTTGTCAATTCTTATTGTTATATGCTTTTCCTGTCATTTCCTGTTGTGTGGTATTATTTGATTGTTGCATTCTATATTAGCTATGAGATTATTTAGAGATACTTGTGTGCTGACATTCCATTGTCATTTTCTGATTGTTGCCATGTTTCATATTTATTTATGGTTAGATATTATCTCTAGAATCATGTCATCCTGTGTTACATCTCTTGTGATCTCAGTTTATTTGATGAGTACAGCAAGACTGATCCATTTATTGTTTATTCTTATAAATGATACTCGGGTCAGACCGAGTCATTTTAGGTACTCCTCCGAAACTCCTCGCAGGACTGATCTTCTGCTTTCAGCTTACTACTCTGCCTATGTAGTTTTATGTACTTCTGTACCTATGAATTCAGCTATCGTTGTATACACATTCCTTTATCTAGATCATGGTACATGTATCTATTCTTTTGGGATTAGTGGATCTTTGTTGACCACTAGCTTATTGTGCACATTCTTGGTTTATTCATATCTATTCCGCCTTTCTGATATGATTATTCTGCGTCTGGCTATGAGATATACCATATTTATATTATTGTTGTTGTCAATTTTATATTGCTTTTCGGATTGCATATAGTCGTTTTGTAGTTGCCCTATATGCCAAAGGTTCATGTCAAAATTTTAATCGGTATCAGAATTCGATGTGCATTCCTCACATGGAGCAATTAACAATCGGTTGCCCTTCACAAACCTCATTCTCCGTTATGGTCTATGGCATTTTTCTGAAATGAACTGGACGATAGTGGGTATAGAGGCAGGGTGTTACAGTTGGTATCAGAGCCACTTTCCGGAATAGTGTAAGATAGTATGACGACGGTATCGTCTTAAGCCTCTCTCGGGAATCGTACTTTAGGGTTTTATTTAGAGTCTTAAGACCGTCATAGCTTATCTTCCTATACGATTCCATTTTGATTGAATTCGCCTCGTTTGAATTCAACTAATGACTAAATTTTTCCTCCTTCTTTTTCCTTATAGAAGTGAAATAGTTGGTCGTGGCCGTGCAAGTGCTGGTCCACCTAGTGTACCTCCTACGGAGGGGTGTTAGAGTATCTAGTGACCTATTTTTTTGTCCTTTAGATAGTTATCGGCTCATTCTCTTTTGGGTTGATTTCTATAGTCCATGTAGGGCCCGTGTGCTCTAGTGGTGCTTCTGTTTCATTCTTTTACTCGAGTTGCTAATTGATGTTTGTTCTTGTATGAATTACGTTATTAAAACATAAATGTCAAGTTGTCGATCGCTTCGATGATCGTATTTCGGCATTGTCATGACTACTTTAATCGTACGAGAAATTTAACTAAACGCCTCACTAAACATAAGGACTATGGACCCTTGTGTTTGCTTTGACGAATAATTACTGGACTTGTGCATTTGAAAACTATTGTGTATCACACTTATCTTGTTGATCATTTATGATCCTTGTAGCTGATTAATCATTGGATATCTTGCTCGTGCGTCGTTACGCACGTGGTAAGCGTCTTTCATCCTGATATTTCTTGATTTCTAGTTAAGATTTTTCGTATGTCGTTATGTACCTAGCATGGTCTATTGATCACTTGTCGGTCGGTATGGAAATACCATGTCTTTATGACTAAATCTACTCCCTTTTTGTCAGCTATATAGTTCTAGTTCGGTGTGAGATCACCAATCCTTCGGGCTAAAACAACTCATTTGTTACTCGTTGTGCCAGTGTGAGTCATTAAGAATTTTTACTAAATTAACTCAACAAATGTATCGTTGTGTTCCAAACTCAAGATCAAGAATGAGGGAAAGCATCCCGCTTCTTGTGATCCCTCTTCTTGAGTCAAAGTACGTGTCATTAATTCCTTAATTTCATTTACCTTGTTTAGAGATTATTTTATTTATGTTCTTTTGATATACGTCGATCGTGCTCTTCGTTATCAAAAGATATCATTTGTGTTTTATTCATAAGTTGATAAAGGAATTTTATTTCCTTTATGCCATCTCGAATGATTTATTGAATTTTTATATTTTCGCGAGATTTGCATGAATTTTAGAAATTTTGAGGACTTTCTTGTGTTTACTTGTCCGTTGGGCGCGTTAAGGATCTCGAACGAGATGTGGGACGCCATGTTGTAGTTCGGAATTCCTAAACATCATTATGTGACAATCCGACATTTGAAATGATCCATAAATTAAATTAACCATTAATAAGTTAATCAAAATAATGATATTTTGGAATTATTGTAATCATTTTGTATGTTTCTAGATAATTTATTTCTATATTTCCTTGGAGCAATGCCAAGAATTTGAGTGGTTCAAGATTTTTAATTAGAAATTATCTTGAATCTTTTCTTTGAGTAAATAAACAACTCCAGGATTCGGAGTCTCGCATTATTCCTAATCCTTGTTTTTGAGTGGTTCAAAATTGTCTATTTATGTCTCTAATTTCTGGATTTCAGTTCTTTGATTCTTGAAAATTCTTAATGATTGGGAATCTCGCATTATTCCCGTGGGGGGAGGGAAATTTGAGTTTTTGTGATCCACGGTGAACTCAATAATTCCTTTCTTCGAATCTATGATCCAGTCGATCATCTGGAAGTGCTACAGTCCATTCACTTATGGACTTAGCCTTGCATTGTTCTTAGAAATGAACATCGAAAGGATGAGCTCTTTTGATATTCCTCCTTTGTTTGTTTGAATCATTTGGATTGACAATTGTCTCCGCATGTTTGTTAACCCTTTTCAATCAAATTTTTGGGGATTACGATCTCTTTGGTTTAATCTCATCTTGTTATAGAAATTGGCTATTGCTTTATTGATTAATTGCTGATGTTTTTGCTATTTGAGATTTTAGGCGGAAAGTTATTTTAAATCCTATTGTTCCGAAGTGGTAAGTTGTGTACTACTTATCCATCATCTTCTCGATATTTCTGATTTTCTAAAATTGATACTCAAGTTTCGAATATTGGGAATTTTGCATAATTCCTAATGGTTCGTCTTTATAGTTACTAAATGAGATTTAGTACCTGGTTAGAAATCGATTTCCCCAAATAGTTCATTGGTATTCTGTTACCAATATTTATTATCGATTTCTAGTTCCTTGGTATTCCGTTACCAATAATTGATTATCGACTTGTAGTTCGTTGGTATTCCATTACCAATATTTGTTACCGATTTCTAGTTCATTGGTATTCCGTTACCAATATTTGATTATCGATTTGTAGTTTGTTGGTATTCCATTATCAATATTTGTTTATTGGTTTCTAGCTCATTGGTATTCCGTTACCAACCTTGAATCATTGATATTAGAATTGATTATTCCTTCGAGAATGGCTCTCCTTAACTAAATTCGTTGGAATCGTTGTGTTGTGCTTTTGTTGGTGTCAGCCACCTTGTCGCAAGACTAAAGTGCTGAAGTTTGGTATTCGCTACACTGTCGTGATTGAGTTTTGGGAATGGAATTGTCAATCACCGTAATTTATCATCTCATATCCTAAGAGAAATATCTGCTATTAATATCTCGCGTATGTAGGATGCAGTCTTATTGCTTCTTGAAAATTCCGAATTTGATTTGCAAGATTCTTATGTATTATACAAATTCTCATTCCTTTGAGAATTGTAATAAGGGAGGCAAATCAATACAAATTCATAGCGCTTATGAATTTTTCTGGAATTATTTTATTTTAGCTATTTGGGATGACTACCTTCATGGGTAATGGACTTCGAGATTGAACTCTAGTTTTTATGATATTGCGAGACGAAATTGGGATCTCACCTAGCCCTAGGTGTGATCTTTTCATTTCATGTCGGTTCATGTGGCACCACTTCATGGTATTATTTTTGGTTGTTACCTATTATTTCATTCTTAGGGAATTCCGGGGACACAATTCTTATAAGGGGGAAGTCTGTAACAACCCGCTCATTCGACGATTTTGGATTTAAATATTTTATTTAAATATATCGTCATATCTTATGTGTCACTCAAAATGTCATTTTTCACAAATGATAAAATTAGGATTCGGGACCACTACCATTGAGCCCGGATCATCGTTTACGACCTTTTTGACTATGAGCATCGATACCTTTTGAGTTGAGTGATTTTGGTCTTTGTATATGACTAAAATATCACTTTTCACATACGAATGAATTTAGACTCAAAACCATTTCCATTGAGTTCAAAACGTCGTTTACATGTTCGAAAACAATAAGGTTCGATATGTTCCGTGTGTTGGAAAATTGAGACTTTGGTTAGTGATTGGTTAGCCAACCTAGCCCACTCACTTAAAAGCTCCATCAGCCCTCCTTTCTCTCATTCACTCTAACACTTAAAAGAAATTTGAAAATGGGGAAATGAATGGGAAATTAAAATTCCTTAAACCCTAGCTTAATCTTGGAGCTCCAATTCTTGTTGAAATCAAGTGCAAATCCAAGGAAAATCTTAGGTAAGCTCCTCTCCATCTTCTCCATCTTTTTTCCTCTTCAATTTGTGGTACTTCCTTTGACCTAATTCCTAGGAAATCCATTTATATGAGTTTAGGTTGGAGATTAGCAAGCTATAGTGGAAGAGAGGTTGGTTTAGCAAAGCTTTGGATTGATTTCTTGCTTCTAGCAAGCAAAGGTGAGTTATTTTTTAACTCACATATATGCACAAGCCATTGGCTTTTACAAGTGTAATTTAGTGTTCATACGTGTTTGCATGTGCTAGTGAATTGGTTATGTTAATGTAACTAAGACGATTCCATATGTTTATGTTCCATTGAGTTGAAATTATAAGTAGGAATGTTTACACAATCTTATGCATATGTTTTGAGTTGATTTGGTGATGTTGTGAAGCTCCGTTGTCCCTCAACAAAGTTCTACGTCTTGACAAGTCGCTTGAATCGCTTTCGTAGGCTTTGGTTTGGAATTCAGTTCATATTTGAATATATAATCAAAATCTTTGCAACCTTATGTATATATGTTTATGCATGTGAATGTGTGTATTTGCATGTTGTTTTTGTGCTTTAGAGAGTGTATGCAAGCCCTCTAAACATTTTGAATCAATGCGGGAGGTCCAGGCTCGTTCAAAAATCAATTGCATATCATTACCTAGGCAAAATGTAATATTTGGCCCAGTTCAGACGTCTGTTGCGTCGCTTCAGACGTCTGACCGACGCAACAGACGTCTATAGAACTCTCTGGAATGAACATAATTATTGGCTTCAGTTCAGACGTCTGTTGCATCGCTTCAGGCATTTGACCGACGCAACAGACGTCTGTAAAAGGGCAGAAATTGCTAATTCTTAAAACGATCATAACTTTTTTATATTAACTCGGAATTAATAGGAATCAGGTGCTTTGGAACCAGCTCGACGAGAGCTTTCCAATGAAACTAATTTGGAGTAATTTGAACATAGTGGCACCCTGTTTTTGTGATAAATTGTCATTGTTTTGTGCCCTTGTTTTCTGTCGCTCCAACGTGGTTTTTCAAATTGTTTACTAACGTTATAGAATCTACTAATGAGCTATATATTTATTCGATTTATCTAATTTATATTTGATGATTTATGAACTGAATTTACGTTATTGCGACGTGAATTCCCTTGATCGATTCGCTTTGGCTACCGTACCATTGTTTACTGTCACTTCGAATTATAAGATGGTTTATATATTCTTAATGGACCATGTATCCCTAAACGGATTCCAATCTATTAGTGTGAATGGATCCTCTTTATGCGATCGGATGAGAAATCTAGTTTATTTACCTCAGTAAAACTAAGTACTATGACACCTTATATGTTTACTTTGGCGAATAACTCTTAGACTCATGCGTTCAAACACGATGTGACGATACTTGTTGTTTTGAGTATGAACCAATTACGGGTTCGTAAATATTCGAGAATAGCATGTGGTTATGAGACATGTTGCTGTTTTCTTATATTAACTAGCTCGGAATAATTTATACTCACCCGGATCGATGCAATCTATTTTATGATTTGGACTTAGCTTCCTGCCTATGTCCCCAAGGGACTGTGGTTCACTAAATAGTTTCTGCACTATTAGGGGAACTCCAGTCAGATAATTTCCGCACTATCTTTCGATACCTCCTTTTTATATGACTTATGTTTTGTGGACCTCGATCGCCCGAGTGGGATTTACGATTCTTGGATTTCACCTATGGGACTTCGGTCCAACTTCCTATGATTTGTGTTTTGAGTATGAACCAATAACGGGATCGTAAATATTCGAGAATAGCGAGTGGTTATGGGACATTTAGTTATTTTCTTATATTCACTATCCCAGTGTAATTTACACTCACCCGGATCGATGTAATTCGTTTTATGACTTATGTTTTGTATTCCTCGATTGCCCGATTGGGATTTACGATTCTTGGATTTCACGTGGGGGACTTTGGTCCAACTCTCTATGATTTATGATGTTTTCTAGGGATTTATGATTTATTTGTTTCTCTCTACCAGGGTCACGACCCGACTTCGTGGGGAGCTTCGGCTCAAACAAATGGTTTAGCTACCTAGAGATCGTATCTCATTTATGAACCTGCAGGCCCTCTTTATGATGTTTTCTGGATTTCTTGCTTGATTTCCGGATTCTTGATTACTTTGATGCAATGCGCGTCAATTTGATAAATGATTTATGATTAGTGATTACTTTGATGCTAGGCGCATCAATCTGATTTATGTTTGGCATTTATTTGTCAATTCTTATTGTTATATGCTTTTCCTGTCATTTCTTGTTGTGTGCTATTATTTGGATGTTGCATTCTATATTAGCTATGAGATTATTTGGAGATACTTGTATGCTGACATTCAATTGTCATTTCCTAATTGTGCTGACATGCCATGTTTCATATTTATTTATGATTAGATATTATTACTAGAATTATGTCATCGTGTGTTACATCTCTTATGATCTCAGTTTATTTGATGAGTACAGCTAGCTTGATCTGTTTATTGTTTATTCTTATAATAATACTCGGGTCAGACCGAGTCATTTTAGGTACTCCTCTGGGACTCCTTGCAGGACTGGTCTTCTGCTTTCATCTTACTACTCTTCCTCTGTAGTTTTATGTACTTTTGTACCTATGACTTTAGCTATCGTTGTGTGCACATTCCTTTATCTGGATCATGGTACATGTATCTATTCTTTTGGGATTAGTGGATCTTTGTTGACCACTAGCTTGTTGAGCGCATTCTTGGTTTATTCAAATCTATTCTGCCTTTATGATATGATTATTCTGCGTCTAGCTATAAGATATACCATATTTATATTATTGTTGTTGTCTATTTTATATTGCTTTCTGGATTGCATATAGCCGTTTTGTAGTTGCCATATGTGCTGAATGGTCATGTCAAAATTTTAATCGGTATCAAAATACGATGTGTATTATTCACATGGAGCAATTATACAATCAGTCGCCCTTCACAAACCTCATTCTCCATTATGGTCTACGACATTTTTCTAAAATGAAATAGACGATAGTGGGTATAGAGGCGGGGTGTTACACCATTTGTCATCGATTAAGAAGGTAAAATAACATAATAAATAGCACACACAAGAGTTCATAAGTACATACTACTAAATGTTCATAAGATAAAATACTAAATGGTGTTCAAAGAGAAAGTGGTAATATTTATTAAAAGTCCGCTAATAGTTCATAGAAATGTAGAAACTTTTACTACCATTACACTATATTAAATAATGTCAGAACTAGTGCTCTCGGAAGTGGACTAAATGAATGATGGTGCATGCCTTTTTCCTGGATCTTGAGCTTTAGTAAATATGGAAGTTTAGAAAGAAATAGCATCCTAGATATTTCCAGGAAAATATTTGATTTTGTCAAATTTCTTATCCACTTTTTTGTCCATCCATTTGAGATGAGCTTCAAATAAAAGTTGATTTATAGCAACAACAACAATAGATTTGCGGGTTGATTGAGATGAAGTAGTAAGATGAACATTTTCCGGACTCGGTTGGATTTGTGTAGCGGATGATTAGCCTCTTTCTCTTTGCTTCCAACAGCTCATAACACTTAGACTTTGTCAAGGCATCTTAATCATTTTCAAATTTTTGCTATTAAAAACTTCACATCTATCTTTTCCAAAGCCAGTTCAGGAAATTCAACCTTAGCAAGTAATCCCATAATATATTCTCCGTAGTAAATATGCCGCATAGTTTCTTTATTAAATGCCAATAGCTCATCCATTATTAATTTAGTCAAATTTATTTGCATGTCATTGTAGAACGCATACAAAGCTCAAAACGTTCTGTGTAGACTAAATCAAACATGCCGGTTCTTGGTAAAATAGTACGTGTTAAAGCATGATGGGGTTACCTAGCATTTGAGCGTAAACCCTTAGTTTTTGTGCCATCTGAATCGTCATCTATAAAGCAGTTACTCACTTCATCATGAACATTAATTTCACAATTTATATCTTCAAGCGGTATGTCGTCAGTTGATGAATTCAAAAGATGGCCTATACTTTCTATAGAAAAGACTATTGGTTTTCCACAAACCAAATTCCAAACACAATTTTCGGGATTTGTAGGTGATTGATGATCCAAATTTAGATTAGCAAGAATTTTTTTAACCATTACTTGACTTATTTTTAGTTTATTTTTCTCGTAATTTAGTAGAGATTCTAGTCTACTTCGTTGAGCCAAACCTTGCAAATCGTAGGAATTGAAGTTGCAAAATTGGACGAATGCACCTCCGATGAACCTTGTCTTCTCCATTTTGTGCCATCTTTAAATATTCATTTCATTATGAAGCCACTTTGCTATATATGAATTGATTGAATTTTGAGTTGAGGAAGAGCCTCCTTTTGTTTTCTTACTAGGAGGAGCCATTGCGGTTTGATTTTGGAGATAAAAATTTGTTTTTTTGTTGCTGGAGATATAGGGTTTTTTAGTTTCAAGGGATGGAGTTTTGAAATGAGGGAGAACAAAGCATGTGGGGGCAGGGAGGTTTAAATATAGCACCTGGGCGTTACCAGTCAATTGATTGATTTGTCACCAGTCGACTTGTGATTGTATCCAGGCTTTTCTTCGGCAGAAATTTGTGTTTGAAATTAAAATATTGAGAGAATACGATAATATGGATATTGATATTGTGTTTTCAACAACAATCGCTAAATTAATTTATAGCTGAAAATCCTTAAAGTTAGTAGCAATTAGTGATTGGTAGATAGGAAGTTTTAATTTTTAGCCATAGGTACTAATAGTTAATTATTAAGATAGTTAAAAATTGTGGTTACAGTAACTGAAGTATAATATTTATATATATTCTAAGTTAGACAAGAAATACTACTTAGCCCAATGGTGAGTCTATTCAGCTACTAATGAGAGCACAGGGTTCGAGACCTAATTGATGCACAAATTTTTATTTTTAAGAAAATCTTATTTTTTTTCACTTAAAACTTATAAATCTTTATACGAAACAATTCCAAGTACTCTTCTAAGTTTAATAAACGTGTTTTCGAGCAATAGTTTAGTAAAAATATCAACTACTTGATTTTCAACATTTACATATTCTAAGTTTACATTTCATTTTCAATATTATCACGGAAGAAGTGATGTTTAATATCTATGCATTTAGTATGTGAATGATTTACCAAATTTTTAGATAAATTTATAGCACTTGTATTATCACAATAAATAGTTGAATTATTTAAATTTACATAAAAATCTTTAAGGGTTTGTTGCATATATATTACTTGAGCATAAGCCAATGTTGTTGATAATATATATTTAGCTTCACAAGTAGATAGTGAAACACAATTTTGTTTCTTTCTAAACCAAGATATTAGTGACTTGCCAACAAAATGACAAGTACCACTTGTACTTTTTTGATCCATCCATGATCCTCCAAAATCAGCGTCGCTATACGATACTAATTCAAAAAAAATCTTTCGGATAGAAAATTCCAAAATCTTTAGTGTTACTAAGATAACGTAATATACTGCTCGTAAATGTGATTCCTTAGGATTGGCTTGAAATCGTGCACACAAACAAACACTCACCGTTATATTTGGTCTACTAGCTGTTAAATACAATAGAGATCCTATCATACTACAATATAGCTTTTGATCAACATTTTTACCATTTTCATCTTATCTAAATGTGTCTTTGTACTCAGTGGTGTTGGTTTACTTGATGTATTTTCCATACCAAATCATTTTATTAAATTATTGCAATATTTTTCTTTATTTATAAAAATACCATTAGGTAGTTGTTTAATTTGCAGACCTAGAAAATATGACAATTCACCCATATATGACATTTCAAATTTACTAGTCATAATTTTGGAAAATTCTTGACATAAATTTTAATTTGTAGATCCAAATATAATATTGCCTACATAGATTTGAATTATTAAATTATTATTTTTATTATATTTAATAAATAGTGTTTGATTAACCTTGCCAATTTGAAATTCTGAACTTATTAAATTATTTTTAAGGCGTTCATACCAAGCATGGGATGCTTGTTTGAAACTGTATAAAGCCTTTTTCAATTTATAAACATGATCAAGATATTTTACGTGTGTAAATAAAGGTGGTTGTTCAACATAAACTTTTTCTTTTATGTATCCATTTAAAAATGCGCTTGTTATATCCGTTTAATATAACTTAAAGTTGTGATAACATGCATAGGCTAATAAGATATGTATTGCTTCTAATCTTGCAACTGGAGAAAATGTTCTTCATAATCTATTATTCCTTCTTCTTGATTATATCCTTGAGAGACAAGTCTAGCTTTATTTCTAATTATATTTCCTAACTCGTCATCTTTATTTTTATAAACCCATTTTGTAACTATAACAGCTAGAGCACTTGGCCTTGGAACTAACTCTGAAACTTCATCACGTTCAAACTGATTTAGTTCTTCTTGCACAACAATATTCATTTTTTGTCAAAAGATGCTTCTTTCAGATTTTTAGGTTCAATAATAGATAAGAAGGCTACGATACTTACTAGATTTAGTAAACTTCTAGTTCTTATGTTTGAATTTTTTCACAATAATATTTTGAGCCGGATGATCTTGTAATAATGTTGGTACAGATCTTACTTCATTACTAATAATGTTTTCGTTTTTTTATTATTATTTGTAATAATATTTTCAGTTCGATTGTTTTTTCCGGAAATATCTTGATTTTCAGTGATAATAACGTTTCATCTTCTCTAGAATTATAAATTATATTATCTTCATCTTGAAAATTTCTATTTTGCATAACCTCGTTACTATAAGTGTTTTGAATAAAATATTCATCAAAAGATACATGAAGTGATACTTCAATTTTATTAGTTCTTTAATTATTAATATGAAATGCTTTGCTTCGATCTGAATATCCTAGAAATATTCCATCGTTAGATTTCTAATCGAATTTACCAAGCTGATCTTTAGTATTTAAAATAAAACATTTTGAATCGAAAACTCTAAAATATGAAATTTTCGGTTTTCTACCGTTAAATAGTTCATATCGAGTATTTTCGATAAGAGGTCGAATGGAACCACTATTCAAAACATAACAGCCTGTTGCAATTGCTTTTGCCCAGAAATGTTTTTGTAGCATACTTCCATTCAACAATGTTTTAGCGCAATCTTGTAGCGTTCGATTTTTTCCTTCTACTACTCCATTTTGTTGTGGGGTTCTAGCAAATGATAAATTATGTAAAATTCCTTTCTTTTTACAGTATAAATCAAAATTTTCATTTTCGAATTCTCTTCCATGATCACTTTTTACATTTTTATTTTTTTTTTTAATTTTTTTAATTTTGAATTTGTATAACAAACTTTTTAAAATAATCAAAAGTATCACTTTTACTTTTCAAAAATATGGTCCAATTATGAATAGAAAAATCATCAACTATTACAAACACATATCTACTGTGATTTATGGACTGAAACTGAATTGGCTCGAATAAGTCCATATGCAGTAATTCTAATGGTTGTAATGTTGAAATGACCTTTTTAGATTTAAAAGTTGTTTTTTGTTAATTTTCCTAGTTGACAAGCATCACATAAATTTCCTGATTTAAATTTCAATTTTGGTAAACCTCTTACGATTTCAATTTTCGAGATTTTATTAATAGTCTTAAAATTTATATGACAAAATTTTTTGTGCCATAACCAAGGATCATTTTCTTTAGCCAATAAACACTTCTTTGGATTATTATTGATTTTCATATTTAAAATATAATATTTTTATCTCGATTTCATTTAAGAATAAGATTTTGATTTTTATCAGAAATACTACAATTATTTTCAAAAAACGATATTTTGAAACCTTTATCACATAACCGACTAATACTTACCAGATTGTGTTTTAAATTCTTAACTAGCAAAATATCAGTAATAAGAGGTAAATTAGATGTACTGTAATTGCTCATATCGCCTTTGCCGATGATGTAGCTTTTGGAATTATCTCCAAATGTGATAGTTCCTCCTTTTGAGTAGATTATATTTGTTAGCATCTCTTTGTCTCCTATCATATGTTTTGAGTAACCACTGTCAAGTATCTGTTTTCCTCTTTTCTTGAGTGAGACCTACAAGAAATATGTTATAATGTTGGTGTAACAACCCGGAATTTTTGAACCAATTTAATTTTTTTATTTCACCTATTTTGATGGATTTTGAAGATTTAAAATGAATTATTTTGAGAATTAACGATTCAAAATTTATTTAAATCGAAGTTAGAATGTATAAATTTATTTTAATTATAAAACGAGCTTGAAATGGCATGGTAGTTTGAAAATTCGATTTTAAACTTTAAATGAATGTACAGAATTCAATATAAATCGGATTTTAGTAAAACCAGTAAAGTTAGAATCTGTTTAATTATATCTTTCTAATGAATGTGAAAATTTCAGATTTCATAATATAAATTGAAAGTTATGTCCAATTTAAAATTTAAAATAGTCGCTATGGAATTTATATAAATTTTAATATAATATATTGCCCTTAAAAATAGCCATTTTGCAAACGAACTCCGTTTTTGACGAAACCTCATTTGTTGGATCCAGAATGTCAAATCATTGTTAAGTTTCAATTTTCATAATTTTTGGAATTAATATGTGAGCGTGGTAAATTTAAACGTGTTTTGTCAATTCAGTTTAAATTTAATCAACCAGAAAATGGCCATTTTTCAAACGTTCTCCAAGTTCGATGAAATTAGTTTTGTTAGGACCGTATTGTCCAAACATAGCTAGATTTATTTTTCTGTAATTTTTGGAGTCAGTATGTGGCCCCGGTAAATTAAAATGTATGTTCAAATTCAATATTGAATGATATTTTAATTTATATTTAATTTTAATAAAAACTGATCGAAAGAGTCATATTGATTATGAAACATATCCCATTGTGTCCATAATGAGGGTACTTGGTTAGGAACGATTGTCGTTGGGTTTGATTTGGTGTTCGGATCAATAAACATGTATTTTTGGAATCAAATAATAATATATATATATATAAATACCCGAAGAAAATTCTCAAACCCTAGTTTATTTTATTTCCACTGTTAGTTCATTTTTTAACGATAGAAATCACCCCATTTTAATTTGGTTTGGATAATCGAAGAGCACATTTCGATCTATATAATGAATGGTGGTGATTTGGTTTGGATAATGGTGGGGCTCGATTTTGGGGCTATAAGCGCCGTCACTTCAGCCCATTTTCTGGGATCATGGGTCCCGCGAGCGGCGTGGGGTGATCATCATTGAGGGAGGGGGTGGCGCGCTCCTCGTGGTGGCGGCAGATCGGAGGTCAGCGTCCTTTAGGGTGGTGCAGCGGTGTGGTTTGTGCGTGAATTTTGGGTTCGATAGCCTGAAGCGTGGAAACGATGGAAGAAGAAGATGCGACCCAGATGCTAATAGATGTAATTAAATTAATTAATTTCCATTAGTTAGTTATAATGTTTATAAATGTTTTAATCATTGTATCTCTTGCATACAAATTCAGAATTCAGTGATTCCAGTTGCGTTGGAATCGTCTTACCGAACTCTATATTTCAAAACTGACCAAAACAAAAATGGATCAAGTTAAAGTTTTTGATAAAATTGGACATCCAGTTTAATTTTATTAAAAATAAAATGGAAATTCAAATTTTCAAAAATAAAGAATGATAGAGTGGAACCCAATGTGAGAATTCTCTCACTAAATTATTTGTGCAGTTAATTTATTTTTGTAACTGTAAATGTATATAGGGATTGCCAATGTACATTTTTATCGGTTTAATCTTTATAAATTGTATACGGTGCCTATTATCTCACCTCCCTCGTCCAATGACCATGGACGATTTAATCGATTGTATTGTGTTTTGTTTGTGATGTTGTAATGTTTAACATATTAAAAATAATGTTAACATTAATGTGATAGTGAAATTAAATTATAAATATCTATTTATAATTTAAACAGTGAAACTTGGCTAATTAGAAAAATAATCCAAATCGAATTAGAATAGGTTAAATTTATTAACCAATGATTATTTTGAATCGACTATTGTTGTTTGAAAACCCCACACGGGTTTTGGGATGATATTTGACATACACTAATCTCAATAATTAGTTTTATCGACATGGGTTGAAAGACTGTGTTGAGCGTTATTTATTTATTTTAATGCTTATACAGTGTTAAAATGCACTCTGGATGACGTTTGAATGTTGAATGATTATTTATCATTATTGTTGAGTACGTACGATGTATGAAATCCATATAACTGAAATTATATGGTAATTGATTGAGTCACATTCCGACTCAGAAATAACGAATATTTTGAAATAACGAATATTTTGAAATAACGAATATTTTGAAATAATGAATATTTTAAAATAATGAATATTTTGAAAATAATGTTCATTATAGATCAAAATATGATTTTGATGTCCAATATTGGATGGACGCAAAAATGTTGAAATATATGAAGCCGAGTTAAGTATATACGCCATTTTTAACTCGAACGGATTTTATATCGATTTATTTCATTTTTATAATGGATATCGAAAAAGAATTGATTTCAAAATAAGATATTTTGAAAATATTATCATTTCAATATTATAATGATATAGAATATTCAGTTTTGATTTAAAATTGAAAATGAACTTGGAATCGTTTTAAAATGAATTTATAAATATTTTGTAAAATATGTTTTAAATGGAAATCTACGATATATATTATATATATATATATTATATGGCCTGAATAGAACGCGCCGCGCAACGACCATTCACGAATTTCGACCATTAACTTCAAATTGATGTTACGGAAGATCCGACCGTCAGATTCTCCTAAAACTAGAACCGTTAGTTCTTATCAAAAAGAGTTTTCCAACGTTCTTTAACCCAATTAATAGTAAAGATATGATTTGGAATTTATAAATCTTTTTATTAAGATTTAATGGGAATTTTCCAAGGTAAAGTTTCCCAAGGTAAAATATTAAATTGGAATTGAATGGAATTCGATTTCGTAATAATCGAGATGAACTTCTGTGAAGGAAGGTCATTACTATATATGGAATTTAAAAGGCTTTGCCATTATTCCATTATATTATTAGTCTAATATGGAAATTTATATCGATTATATATTGATCTGATTTCTATGAGGATTCCATATTTAATGGAAGATGATTTTGGGTTTGTCGTGAACTGTGTTTTAAATCACATTAGTTCTTTAACCCAGTGAAAGGGAGGATTTATTTCCTAAAATTTAAACAATCATTGAGCAACATTTTTTGAGATTAAAACTGAATTAGAGTTTTAATGAGTCTTTAAGTAGATTAAAATGAGAATGGGATAATTAAATTTATCGAATTCATGAAATGATCGAGAATGGAGTGCCACCAGTTTTACTGCGGGCAACAGTTAAATCTTTAATTAGATTTGAACATGAAAAGGTAACTAAATTTACCAATAACAAAGTGGGTGTTTGATATGGAGTACTACCAGTTTTGTTCCATGGGATGAATAGGTTGGGACTGGGATTAATAAATAAATGATTACTTTGGTAAAGTTCGCTAATCCCGACTAGTTGATAAACCTTAACTTGGTTTAGAATAGTGAAAAGATAAAATAAAATCTTTTGAAATGGATATCCAAAGGAAGATTAAATAAATAGTTTAACTGAATTTATCTTTGATAAAATTAATGAGAACCTTTCCTGAGATGTGAGTATTTGAATAAAAGAATATTTTGAATTGGAATGAGGCGTATGATGTGTTTTTATAGCACTTGATTATTGAATATAAAATGCGCGAGTTATCCGAAAAGACCGGGTTTATCGCATTCTGAATAACTGATACGACGACTAAAAGTCGAGGATGAAGATGGTGGTTGAAGACCGGAGATCTTTACATCATTTGGATGATTACTGATATATTTATTGGGTTGTACACCCAAGATAAGATAATAAGTGGTGATCATCCAGACGTACTTGGAGATCGACCGGATATGCAAGTGGCTCTCTCTTGTATTGGACATATGGGACGAGGAATAAGATGCCTCCGGTTTCGTTCAGACCCAGAACGGACTTGCAAATCGATAGCATGTCTGACATTGTATTCCATTATACTGTATTCTTTGATCCTTGCTAAATACATATATGTTTGGTGGCAAAGAATTTATTCTCTTGCTTAACACCCTTCTCTGAGACGTACGAGTTTAGAGGTTATATATTGGTGGAAATCAGAGGTACGGTATAGATTGACAGTGTGACATGCTGAGTTGCATGGATCATGGCTTTTGTTGAAAAGGAAAGTCTTGCGGTTGATGATCAAAGCACAGCTTTAATTAGCATAGCTTTGTGTATAGCATTAATTCGCGAGCTTCACACCCTGGTATGAACCAAAAATGGGATGAAGAACTACTGGGAGGACACACGTTTCTTTCTAACTAGGAGTGATGTCATGGTATGGAGCCTAGACATTTTACTTATGTGGTTGTTAGAAAGCGAGGTACCTAAGATTTGAGTCCCTAGTGGTTCTTGATGATGGTCGACATACTAACCAGATTTTACGCCTTACAGGGTGGGGAAACATATTGTTTAGGAATAAACAATCGACTAAAGTAAGTGTGGAACGGCCGTGAAGATCTTAAGGGCTCACTTGAGTCTGAGTCCTGAGACATGGTAGGCTAGATTGAATCGAATCGGATAGGGAAGATCCCTTGCCTTGGTTCATGATGGAATCCAATTTCCAATACGTGAATTTTCAGTTTTGATTGTGAAACTTGTATGGCGACATAATATATGTTACCTATGTCGTTTATGATTGATACATTTATACTTGAAGTTGAATTTGGCACTATACACTTATAGTAATATCAAAATTATTTGTTTTAACGTATCAAGCAAGTTTGGCTATTCTAAGGGAAAACTCTATCCTCCGGCTTGCGTTCCATTGTGTGATAGGACCCGAGTCTTATAATAGCTATATTTTTTCAAAAAGCATTGCATTGTTTTATTTTAAACTTAGATTCATGTGGTGTAACCCTTTCCGTGTTATACGGTGTGGTCCTATGATTTCCTAACTTTTAAAGTACAAATTAAATAACTATTTTAGTTCTCACACTAGTCCCATGACTACCTCGGAGTTTATTGTTTTAACCTAAACTCTATGTGCCCATATTTTCCACATGGGCAGCTAGTAGTTTTGGTTTTCGTAAATATTTCTTTTCACAGGATCCTGGATTACAGCTAGAGCTATATTCGAAAAGCTTTGTATTTATATATTTCTTTTGGTTGTGCTAGTATGATGAATTTTCCGCTGTTTTATAATTTAAATCTCTAATATTATATTTTCTGCTATAATATTTATTCATACTCTGATATATTCTTGTACACTGATGTAAATTGTTGTAATAACAATGAAATGTTCTATTGTTTGTGTTCTGATGCATCGTGTTATCAAAGCAATCCGGACTCCTCCGTTTCCTCGGGGATCGGGGAAGTTTGGGTCATCCCATTTTGGTATAAAAGCTTTGGTTTACAAAGCTAGAGAACGAGGCACATTAGAACCAAATGAAAGAATTCATCAGAGGTAGGATTAATAATATCCTATGAGAATGGCTTGTTAGAGATAGGGTTAGTAATACCCTAGAATGAATTCGAAGAGTGTTATTTATAAAAACGAATTTAATTTTGAAAGGTATATCATATTATACGTAATTGAATATTTTATTTTATATTTATTTTGGACTATCGAGTTTAAGTAGACTTTGCATATATGCCTTACAAACATATATTCAAAGCCTCAAATATACTGGGTAGATATAGAATCACACTCTAGTCGCCCGAAGATGATCCTAATGATTACTATAGGATTTATTTAAAAGTGGGATATCTATATATTTCCAGTTGACTGGTGTGAGAAGCAAAACTTAGGATTTATTTTTCGTGATTTGGCATTGAAATATGATTTTTGGGTATATATGAGATATATATTTGAAAAGCTTACAAACTAACTGATTGTTGGTTGTGTGGTGTGATTACTAGTTTCACTAACTAAAATATTGGAATGATAAAACCAATAGGTGAATGAAAGGTAAATTAAGACAAATCGAATCAAATATTGAACTGAATTGAAAATTGATCGGAATTGCATATATATATATATATATATATATATATATATATATATATACACACATGTATATATAATGAACAGGTCACAACTTGGAAGATAAGAAGCGGAATAAAATTGTATTCCTGACAAATAGGTACATGTTTACTGTATTTCTTGGGTTTTGATGATCTTATGAGCCGATTGGCTTTTTCTTTTTCTTTTTGGTTGATCAGGGCTCTGTGAGGCAAGTTGCAGTTTTACCGATCAGCCCGTACAAAGGAGGTTATGGCGAAATTTTTCGAAAATTTAGGGTGTTAGCCAAATTTTTGAAAAATTAGAAAATTCTTAGAAAATGAAAAATTGAAGAATGAAAGCCAGAATGAAAGTTGATTTGGTTAGTTAAACAACTTTCAGCTCCATTCCTTTTCGAGGACGAAAATATTTTTTAAGTGGGGGTGATTGTAACAACCCAGAATTTTTGAACCAATTTAAAAGTTTTATTTCAACTATTTTGATGGATTTTGAAGATTTAAAATGAATTATTTTGAGAATTAACAATTTAAAATTTATTTAAATCGAAGTTAGAACGTATAATTTTATTTTAATTATAAAACAAGCTTAAAATGGCACAGTAGTTTGAAAATTCGATTTCAAACTTTAAATGATTGTACATAATTCAATATAAATCAGATTTCAGTAAAACCAATAACGTTAGAATATGTTTAATTATATATTTCTAATGAATATGAAAAAATTCAGATTATATAATATAAATTGAAATTTATGTCTAGTTTAAAATTTAAAATAGTCGCTATGGAATTTATATATTTTTTAATATAATATATAGCCCTTAAAAATAGCCATTTTGCAAACGACTTCTGTTTTCGACGAAACCACTTTTTTTTGGATACGGAATGTCAAATTATTGTTAAGTTTCCATTTTCACAATTTTTGGAATTAATATGAGAGCATGGTGAATTTAAATGTGTTTCAATTTAAATTTAATCAACCAGAAAATGGCCATTTTTCAAGCGGTCTCAAAATTTAACGAAATTAGTTTTCTTAGGACCGTATCGTCCAAACATAACTAGGTTCATTTTTCTGTAATTTTTGGAGTTAGTATGTGACCCCGGTAAATTAAAATGTACGTTCAAATTCAATATTGAACAGTATATTAATTTATATTTTAATTATGATAAAAATTGATCGAAACAGTCGAATTGGCTTACGAAACATATTTCATTGTGTTCGGAGTGAGGGTATTTGGTTAGGAACGACAGTCGTTGGGTTTGATTTGGAGTTCAGATCGATAAACATGTATTTTGCAATTAACTAATATAAAAAATATATAAATAACCCAAGAAAATTCTCAAACCCTAGTTTATTTTATTTCCACCGTTAGTTCATTTCGTAACAATAGAAATTACCCCATTTCGTTTCCTCATATCTCACAATCCGTTCAACGATTGTGCAAATTTCCAAAGGGAAAATCGAAGAGCACATTTCGATCTTTATAATGAACGGTGGTGATTTAGTTTGGATAATGGTGGAGCTCGATTTTGGGGCTAGAAGCGTCGTCGCTTCAGCCCATTTTCCGGGCACGTAGGTCCCGCGAGTGGCGTGGGGTGGTCATCGTTGCGGGGGGGGGGGGGGGTGGCACGCTCCTCGTGGTAGCGGCAGATCAGAGGTCGGCGTCCTTTAGGGTGGTACGGCGGTGAGGTTTGTGCGTGAATTTAGGGTTCGATAGCCTGAAGCGTGGAAAAGATGGAAGAAGAAGATGCGACCCTGATTTGTTGGCTAATAGATGTAATTAAATTAATTAATTTCCATTAGTTAGTTATATTGTTTATAAATGTTTAAATCATTATATCTCTTGCATACGAATTCAGAATTCAGTGATTCCAGTTGCGTTGGAATCATCTTGCCGAACTCAACAATTTAGAACTGACCAAAACGAAAATGGAGCAAGTTACAATTTTTGATAAAATTGGATGTCCAGTTTAATTTTATTAAAAATAAAACGAAAATTCAAAAATTCAGAAATAAAGAATGACGGATTTGGAACCCAATGTGAGAATTCTCTCACTAAATTATTTATGCAGTTAGTTTATTTTTATAACTGTAAATGTATATAGGGATTTCTAGTGTAGATTTTTATCAGTTCAATCATTATAAATTGTATACGGTGCCTGTTAGCTCACTTTCCTTATCCACAGACCATGGACGATTTAATTGATTGTATCGTGTATTGTTTGTGATGTTGTAATGTTTAACATATTAAAAATAATGTTAACATTAATGTGATAGTGAAATTAAATTATAAATATCTATTTATAATAAACAATGAAAATTGGCTAATTAGAAAAATAATTCAAATCGAATTAGAACTGGTTAAATTTATTAACCAGTGATTATTTTGAATCGACTGTTGTTGTTTGAAAACCCCAAACAGGTATTGGGATGATATTTGACATACACAAATCCCAATAATAGTTGTATGTCAAGCAATGGGTTTACAGACTGCATTGAGTGTTATTTATTTATTTTAATGCTTATACAGTGTTAGAATGCACTCTGGATGATGTATGGATGTTGAATGATTATTTATCATTATTGTTGAGTACATGCGATGTATGAAATCCGTATAACTGAATTTATATGGTCATTGATTGAGTCGCATTCCAATTCAGAAATAATGAATATTTTGGAATAATGAATATTTTGAAAATAATGTTCAGTATAGATCAAAATATGATTTTGATGTCCAATTTTGGATAGACGCGAAAATGTTGAAATATATGAAGCCGAGTCAAGTATATACACCATTTTTAAATCGAACAGATTTTATATCGATTTATTTCATTTTTAAAATGGATATAAAAAAGAGTTGACTTCAAAATCAGATATTTTGAAAATATTATCATTTTAATATTATAATGATATAGAATATTCGATTTTGATTTAAAATTGAAAATGAACTTGGAATCGTTTTAAAAAGAATTTATAAATATTTTATAAAATACGTTTTAAATGGAAATTGATGATATATATATATATTATATATTACATGGCCTGAATAGAACGCGCAATACAGCGACCGTTCGCGAATTTCGACCATTAACCTCATATTGATGTAACGGGAGACCCGACCATCGGATTCTCCTAAAATCTGAACCATTGGGTTCATATCGAAAAGAGCTTTCCAATGAATATAAGAGATTTTAAATCTAACAGTTACCGTTGGAAATATGTCCAAATCAATTTCATGAAAGGTCGCTATAGAGGTAGCTCGGTGGGCGTTATAGGAAACTGACTGTACGGGCCTTAATAAAATTATTAAAAATATGGAAAAATTATGTAAAATCATAATAACTGAATTGGACAGATTTTGGATGAAAAATTCCAAGTTTGAATAGATTAAAACATATTTTACCGAAATGAACTAGTTATTAACTAGAATAATAATCTGATGTTTTTAAATAAATCAATTAGATTTGAAATGGTTTTGATATAACCAGAATTTTTCAATGTATGAATTGGAATGGAAATAATCTTTGAAATATTTCGATATTGGATTTCGTGATTATATGGATATTGTTGAGGAATTTCGAAGATATAAATATTGTTATTCCCAATACGATAATTGTTCGTTTCAGAATCTGATATTGAATATAAGCCGATAAAATATCTATTCAGAGCCTTGTATTTAATATCAAATTGGAATTTGGGTTTGTCATGAATGATGTCTTAAATAACACTATTCTTAAAACCCAGTTGAGAAAAGAATAAATCTTTTAATTAAGATTTAGAGAAGTTTATCAATTAATTAATTTAATTGGAATAGAATTGAAATTGGATTTTTGGTTTATCGTGAACGATGTTTTAAATAACATTTGTTCTTTAACCAATTAATAGTGAAGATATGATTTGGAATTTATAAATCTTTTTATTAAGATTTAATGGGAATTTTCAAAGGTAAAGTTTACCAATTTAAAATATTAAATTGGAATTGAATGGAATTCGATTTGGTAATAATCAAGATGATCTTCTGTGAAGGAAGGCAGTTACTATATATGGAATTTAAAAGGCTTTAACGTTATTCCATTTATATTATTAATTCCATTTATATTTTTAGTTTGATATGGAAATTTATATCGATTATATATTGATTTGAATTCTGTGAAGATTCCATATTTAATGGAAGATGATTTTGGGTTTATCGTGAACTGTTTTTTAAATGACATTGGTTCTTTAACCCAGTGAAAGGGAGGATTTATTTCCTAAAATTTGAATACTCATTGAGCAATGATTTTTGAGATTAAAACTGAATTAGAGTTTTAGTGAATCTTTAAGTAGACTAAAATGAGAATGGGACAATTAAATTTATCGAGTTCATGAAATGATCGAGAATGGAGTGCCACCATTTTTACTCCAGGTGATAGTTAAATCTTTGAATAGACTTGAACGTGAAAGGGTATTTAAATTTACCGATAACATAGTGGGTGTTAGATATGGTGTACTACCAGTTTTGCTCCATGGGATGAATAGGTTAGGATTGGAATTAATAAATAAATGATTACTTCGGTAAAGTTCGCTAATCCCGTGTGACAGCCCGCCCCGCACCAACCGACATTATCTCCATCGGTGCGCTGTACACATGTCCAGTTAGCACGGAACGGGTCGTCAGAAGGAAAAAGGAAGAAGGAAATGAACATACAAGGAACCTGTAGAATGTCTCACAGCGCATAGAATAAAATATAATAACAACATACTTGACATAAAACAGGTGAGACAGTGCATAAGCTGAAACAACTAACATCATAGCAGCGGAAATCCAAAATACAGCTTATTACAACTTTTAAAATACTGTCTCTAAAGCAAAAGCAAAATAAAGAAGGTACACTACTAATGCCCAAGTAGTGACCACCAACGACACAGGGAGAATATATGTAGATATCATACGTGGAAGCCTCCTGCTCGCCTCCGAATCAGCTACTCGCGCATCACCAGCTAACCTGTCTCTAGTCTGCTCGTGTGAGCACCCAGAGTAATAAGAGCAGACATAAAACTCTGGGTCAGACATAAAGCCTGGTATGAGCGATAAGCATCTAAATAAAACAATAACAGGTATAATCCAATCATACCTGAACCTGGACCTGCAACCAAAGAGTTAGCACTACACACTGTACAACACTCTAAGGTGCCATTGCAAGTGGTGTAAAGATAACGGGGGTGGGGTGTGCATGTCATAGTGATGTCAAACAATCAAACATAGCAAGCATCCTCACATCTCTCACTCAGTGCTTAAAGCATACGATACCCACTACCTTGGTCACCTAATCCTTTGGGCCATGACGGAATCCAATCCCGTGTAACTATCACTACAAGCCCACTATCCATCTCTCAGTGGTGAACCAAAGTTATGAATACCGACAACCCCTTTGCACGCGTCCCACAGCAAAGCCCAACCATGAAGTGAACTCATTGGTTCCCATCTAGATCCTGAGCTCTAACTTCCATTTGGACTACCTTTGCATCTCGGGTTATTGATCAATACTGGGTCGGGTCGGGTCGGGTTCCTCTTCAAGCCATCGGTTCGGGTCGGGTATCTTCCATCTGTTCGGGTCGGGTCTCCTTCTGGTGCGGTTCGGGTCGGGTGTCCTCCATCGGTTTAGGTCGGGTCTTTTTCTCGGTTCGGGTCGAGTGCTATTCCCCTCCAGTTCGTGCTTCCGATCCGTCTCCATGCTCCCTTCACATGCTCCTATCCGATCCGTTTTCATGCTTTCGCTCCGATCCGTCCTCCTTATCCTTTACGTGCTTCGATCCGATCCATCCTCCTCTATCCGCTCCGATCCCTACTCTCTAATCCGATCCGATCCCAGTTCAGCTGGCGTGGCCTTCCTTTTTGCCAATTTTCCCAAGTGTCAGGTTCCGATCTGATCGGGTTCCTTGCTCAGTTCAACATATCCGATCCGAGCCCCATATCCGATCCGATCCAAGACCTGCACTGTTTTCTGAAACTGTTCCAGCAAGTATTTACGCCATTCGACGACGTTTTCGACCATTCTAACTATTGAAATCAATCACAAAGCATTTCATACAGTCATAGCAACATGCATAATCAACCACAAACATCAAAACATCAACATGATAGGTTAAAATGGATCAAACATACCCAAAATCCCATATTTCCCCTTAAGCATGTTTAGGTGAAACTAATGATAGGATTAGCAAAACTTAACCAAATTAACCCAAATTCATCTCAGAGGTCTAAAACATCATTTAAGAATTTATGAACATTTTTCCAGAATTTTATCATGCATAAATTCGCTAATTTCCACTAATCACCCCTTAATCCCCCCCCAAATTCCGGGATTTGCAAAATTAGTCGAAATTAATCCAAATTCATATTAGAGGCATAAAATGATGTTTTAGAATTTTAGGAATTTTTCTAGATTTTTCTGAGCCATAATTTCGCTAATCTTCGCTAATTACCATAATTAGCCGTAATTAGTGAAAAACAATGCAAATCACTCACCTTAGCCACAAACAAACTTTAAATCTGAAACAATCTCTGATTTGGATCCAATCCCTATGCTAAACAGCAGCTCCAATGTTGCTTGGTGTAGATCTCCCTTGATTTGATGTTGCTAAGCTCAATCCTTGATCAAAAGATGATTTGGAGGTGATTTAGAGGTTAGAGGCCATTTCTAGGGTTTCTTGGAGATAAGTGGAGGCTAGAAAACTGAAACGGAATGATTCTCTAACTCATTTCAGCCTCCCCATAACCCTAATCCCGAAATGGGTTAAGGGCCTATTCACTAATCACCCTATTTGGCCCGGTTAAGCAGTTTTTCACCTTCCAAACCTTATTTCAGCCATATCTCCCAAACGTTAAGTCCGTTTGACTATTATGACCACTCTACGAAAAGATAAACCATCAAACGAATCTAATGGAAGTGGTTTCAGGTCAAATTTCCTTTCCAATCAAAAGTTATGGCCAAAACAGTACCAACTAGGGGTAAAATGGTCATTTAAAAATCGACAAAAATTATGAACATGGGAAATGACCCCAACAGTCTTCTCCCAAAGTTACATGACCATACGACTTCATATGTGAAAGAAATAAATATTCTACGATCCTATGATGTGTATAATGCGGG
Source organism: Allium sativum (assembly GCA_030737875.1). Taxonomy (NCBI): domain Eukaryota; kingdom Viridiplantae; phylum Streptophyta; class Magnoliopsida; order Asparagales; family Amaryllidaceae; genus Allium; species Allium sativum. The sequence continues at coordinate 572,318,159 of CM060909.1, read as the reverse complement.
TCGTTACACTCTCCCCCCCTTAAGAAATTTCGCCCCTGAAATTCCTTAATCAAAACACACAAAGGGTCCCGCATGCCTATCAACCATAAAGCAACAATCAACATGCAAAATAAGTCTATCCTAGCATGCGGTTTACTAACAAGGGAAGGAACTATTACTACCAAAACCTTACTAGGCAAAGAGTTCTGGATACTTCTTCCGTATATCCTCCTCTGTTTCCCAAGTACAGTCTTTTTCATTCTCACCCCACTGGACTTTGACTAGTTTCACCGCCTTCCTTCGAAGCTGCTTCGTATCGTTCCCAACGATACGCATAGACTTGCGGTTCCCAACCGCCTCGGGTTCAACCTCACTATCATCCAACTGATCTGGTGAAATAGCCACATTAGGGTCTTGCACAACTTCCTTAACTGGGAAACATGAAATATGTTGTGAACTCCCGCCATCTTGTCAGGTAGCTCTACTTCATACTCCAAATTCCCAACTTGCTCGAGGACTGGGAATGGGCCAACAAATCTTGGTGCTAACCTACCTCTCCAACCAATCCGAATCACATTCTCTATGGAGAGATCTCGACGAACACCAAGTCGTTAACGAAGAATTCCAAATCTCTTCGTTTCTTACCGAGATAAGCCTTCTGCCTATCTTTATCCCTTCCCAATAGTAGATCTGCTCTATGTCTCAATACATCTTGTTACCACTGGGATGTATAGTCAATTTCGAGTGATGATATGCTCTAAGCACTTCAGCTCTCAGTTCATCTACGTTGGGTACAACTAGTCCCTTATTCTTTCGAAGCCACCCTTCTCGATCAAATCCTTAATTGATCATTCTCTTTCCATCGATACCCATCTCTACCCTAGAGATGGTTTCCAATAGATTAGGATCGTCCTTCTAATTGGAACCAATCCACTCAATCAAAATCGATCTAATCGTCAAGCTTACTAGTGTTTCTGAATCCAATTCACTCTTGGGCCTGAAATCATATCATGTGATATACTCTAGTTGCTTCCATCCTAGAAACAAAACCTCTAAACTGGCATGTTTCCTACTCAATGCAATTATTACCGCACTCAAATCATTTACTATGATCACTCTGCCCCATGGAGTCATGGCGATTCCACTGCACTGATCCATAGTCACTAGTCCTTTGCTATGTCCACTCTGCCCCATGAAGTCATAACAACTCCACTGCACTGGCTCATAGCCTTACTAATTATTTACTATGTCCACTTTGCCCCTCGAGTCATGACGACTCTACTGCACTGGCTCATAGTTCTACTACAATCACTTTGTTCCCCATCGCTGGAACCCTATAGGTGATAGTCTACTCAAGAGAAGAAAGATAGGAACAAACATAACAACCATAACATCCATCAAACAAATCCTATCTATCACCTGCTAAATTCATAAACACATCGACACCTACATGATTGGTCTAACCAATCCCAATATGTCGATTCTAGTATGTCTGGTCTAACCAATATCAATAACTAATGGAAGCCCAACCTCCATACATACACCGATGCCTACTTGACTGGTCCAACCAATCCCAGGCCAATGGAAGCCCCGCCTCCCTACGGACTACCGTACGTCCAACGTACGTTTATCCTCCAAGGATAATTAAACTAATGGAAGCCCAGCCTCCAATCGGACTACCGTACGTCCAACGTACGTTTATCCTCCAAGGATAACTAGATCACGTCCAACGGATCCAAGGTAACGGGCGTCCCCAGATACCCCTGCTTTTAGTCCTCCTAAAATACTTGAGTCCAACCCAAGTCTATCCATTATCTTGCTGCCCTCTCGAGTCCAACTCGAGCTGAATCCAATTCCTTGCAGCCTTCTCGAGTCCAACTCGAGTCAATCTATAACTCATACCCAGTCTTGAGTATTCATTAGTGACAAACTCTAGTCAAACGTGAGTCGTCTCCCTATTCGTTGCATCTCCAAGATCAACAAACACCCATTTTCTTTTACGAGTTCAAGTCCAACTTGAATCGCCATAATCTTCTTTGTATCTTCCATGATCAACGAATACATCTTATTCCTTCAAAGTTCTACTATCCAATAGAGAACATCAACATAGGGTCCTAAACAATCCATTACTTTGCATCTTTCTCGAGTCCCACTCGAGCAATCTCATAACCCTATCGAGTCTAACTCTGGGCAGTCTATACCATTGAACAGTCTTATCATGTTCCGTCTGCCCATCACTCCTCGAGTAAACCAAGATATCATCCAATGAAAAATCACGACAACTATTTACCCCTCACGCAACCCATCCTAGTCGAAATCCACATTCCCCAATCATAAGCCCCAAAGGCCTAAACCAATATCAGACAAGCACCCAAGGAACATCTCCTCCGAGTTCAGACAATCCACATGAGGTGATACTAGCAAAACAATCTAGCACTGGAGTACTCATTTGCCTCCCAGTGACAACTAGAACTTATTACAACGATAACCTCTTAGCTTCCTTAACTCTAGTTACTATCGCCATCACTAGGTAGGTACCTAATACCACCCTATTCCTTTGGAGTAAACCGACTCCCCAAAATAATGCTAAACCCAGTAAAGCCCAAAACAAAGCAATCACAAGGAAACATACATCCATGACTCGATAAGACCACATTACAACAAATCATGTCAAAAACTAGTCGAACCACCAATCGGGTTCGTCACTACTAAAGGTCTATCGACTAACTCAGGTTTGTCAAACAAAACCCGATCAAAACATCTTAAATAGAAAGCATACCTCGAATAACGACACCTTTTTCCTTCTGCGCCGCAGTTGGGGCACTCGACGAAGAAGGAACAGCGTTGATAGCATACGCTTTCACAGTCTGCTTCTCCCTAGGAGGTTGTGGGAAATCATCCTTGTGATGTCCCGCCTGGCCGCAGTTAAAGCACTTCCTTTCCCCAGGCTTTTCTCGACAATCTCTGGCATAGTGGCCCTTCTTGCCACAACTAAAGCATTCACCATCTTTCTTATTTTTCTTACTCTGACCATCCTTGGTCGGGTTCTGCTTCCTCTTGTTCTGAGAATTCTTCTTGCCTTCACCGCCTGCTTGCGGCTTTGGCTCCTCTGTAGATGCCGTAGCAAATTCAGTCTTCGACTTAGGGAAAAGGCTCTCTGACCTTAATGCCTTTCCTACAATAGACTCGAACGTCTCATCGAAATGGTTTATAAGTCTTTCCCCCAAGTACCCATCCAAGCCAGTTATGAACTTCTCGTTCTTCTTTTCGACTGTATCGATAAGGGACCGTCCATATTTCGATAAAGTGTCGAATTCAGCGATATACTCCGAGACTGCTCTACCGTTCTGCTTAAGCTCCAAGAACTTCCAGAACAATTCTGATTTATGAGCAGCTGGAATAAACTTATCACAAAAGCGAGTCTTAAACTGATTCCAAGTAACTTGATCTTCTGGAGTAGCTGTTCTAATGGCATTCCACCAATTCATCGCTCTCCCTTGCAGCTGACGAGACGCTATCCTTCTCTTCATCGCATCCTCAAGACCCAAGTCATCGAAGATACGGTCACAGCTATCCATCCAGTCCTGAACATCCGTGGCCGACTCCGTTCCATGGAACGACTTTCCGCCAAGGTTAGTGTAATCCTTGCACAACTTGGTGAAATTGACCCTAGGCGCCTGCACTACTGGGCCAACACCAACTCCGGGATTGGGAATTGCCCCTTGCACTTCTCTAAGCATGTCTCTCATGAGGTTAGTAAACATCGCCCTCATGTCAGCGGCATTCCCATGGTTGGTCCCTCTACCAGCACCCCTCGTGTCTCGTCTCATCGTCAATCTGAAAAAGGGAAACGATTAACGACCCCATAGTGGTGCTAGTGCAGTGCGACTTCATTCTTATACTACTAATAGTATATATATACATAGCTTTTGAAAACCAAAGTAATCACAAATACGTGCTTTCATATACGTACTATATCTCCCTAGTGTCTTTCCCTAGGTTAACAACGCAACCTAGAGCTCTGATACCAAGTGTGACAGCCCGCCCCGCACCTACTGACATTATCTCCACCGGTGCGCTGTACACTAGTCCAGTTAGCACGGAATGGGTCGTCAGAAGGAAAAAGGAAGAAGAAAATGAACACACAAGGAACCTGTAGAATGTCTCACAGTGCATAGAATAAAATATAATAACAACATACTTGACATAAAACAGGTGAGACAGTGCATAAGCTGAAACAACTAACATCATAGCAGCGGAAATCCAAAATACAGCTTATTACAACTTTTAAAATACTGTCTCTAAAGCAAAAGCAAGATAAAGAAGGTACACTACTAATGGCCAAGTAGTGACCACCAAGGACACAGGGAGAATATATGTAGATATCATACGTGGAAGCCTCCTGCTCGCCTCCGAATCAGCTACTCGCGCATCACCAGCTAACCTGTCTCTAGTCTGCTCGTGTGAGCACCCAGAGTAATAAGAGGAGACATAAAACTCTGGGTCAGACATAAAGCCTGGTATGAGCGATAAGCATCTAAATAAACCAATAACAGGTATAATCCAATCATACCTGAACCTGGACCTGCAACCAAAGAGTTAGCACTACATACTGTACAACACTCTAAGGTGCCATTTCAAGTGGTGTAAAGATAACGGGGGTGGGGTGTGCATGTCATAGTGATGTCAAATAATCAAACATAGCAAGCATCCTCGCATCTCTCACTCAGTGCTTAAAGCATACGATACCCACTACCTTGTCACCTAATCCTTTGGGCCATGACGGAATCCAATCCCGTGTAACTATCACTACAAGCCCACTATCCATCTCTCAGTGGTGAACCAAAGTTATGAATACCGACAACCCCTTTGCACGCGTCCCGCAGCAAAGCCCAACCATGAAGTGAACTCATTGGTTCCCATCTGGATCCCGAGCTCTAACTTCCATTTGGACTACCTTTGCATCTCGGGTTATTAATCAATATTGGGTCGGGTCGGGTTCCTCTTCAAGCCATCGGTTCGGGTCGGGTATCTTCCATCTGTTCGGGTCGGGTCTCCTTCTGGTGCGGTTCGGGTCGGGTGTCCTCCATCGGTTGGGGTCGGGTCTTCTTCCCGGTTCGGGTCGAGTGCTATTCCCCTCCAGTTCGTGCTTCCGATCCGTCTCCTTGCTCCCTTCACATGCTCCAATCCGATCCGTTTTCATGCTTCCGCTCCGATCCGTCCTCCTTATCCTTTACGTGCTTCGATCCGATCCATCCTCCTCTATCCGCTCCGATCCCTACTCTCTAATCCGATCCGATCCCAGTTCAGCTGGCGTGGTCTTCCTTTTTGCCAATTTTCCCAAGTGTCAGGTTCCGATCCGATCGGGTTCCTTGCTCAGTTCAACATATCCGATCCGAGCCCCATATCCGATCCGATCCGAGACCTGCACTGTTTTCTGAAACTGTTCCAGCAAGTATTTATGCCATTCGACGATGTTTTCGACCATTCTAACTGTTGAAATCAATCACAAAGCATTTCATACAGTCATAGCAACATGCATAATCAACCACAAACATCAAAACATCAACATAATAGGTTAAAATGGATCAAACATACCCAAAATCCCATATTTCCCCTTAAGCATGTTTAGGTGAAACTAATGATAGGATTAGCAAAACTTAACCAAATTAACCCAAATTCATCTCAGAGGTCTAAAACATCATTTAAGAATTTATGAACATTTTTCCAGAATTTTATCAAGCATAAATTCGCTAATTTCCACTAATCATCCCTTGATCCCCCCCCAAATTCCGGGATTTGCAAAATTAGTCAAAATTAATCCAAATTCATATCAGAGGCATAAAATGATGTTTTAGAATTTTAGGAATTTTTCTAGATTTTTCTGAGCCATAATTTCGCTAATCTTCGCTAATTACCATAATTAGCCGTAATAGTGAAAAACAATGCAAATCACTCACCTTAGCCACAAACAAACTTTAAATCTGAAACAATCTCTGATTTGAATCCAATCCCTATGCTAAACAGCAACTCCAATGTTGCTTGGTGTAGATCTCCCTTGATTTGATGTCGCTAAGCTCAATCCTTGATCAAAAGATGATTTGGAGGTGATTTAGAGGTTAGAGGCCATTTCTAGGGTTTCTTGGAGATAAGTGGAGGCTAGAAAACTGAAATGGAATGATTCTCTAACTCATTTCAGCCTCCCCATAACCCTAATCCCGAAATGGGTTATGGGCCTATTCACTAATCACCATATTTGGCCAGGTTAAGCAGTTTTTCACCTTCCAAACCTTATTTCAGCCATATCTCCCAAGCGGTAAGTCCGTTTGACTATTATGACCACTCTACGAAAAGATAAACCATCAAACGAATCTAATGGAAGTGGTTTCAGGTCAAAATTCCTTTCCAATCAAAAGTTATGGCCAAAACAGTACCAACTAGGGGTAAAATGGTCATTTAAAAATCGACAAAAATTATGAACATGGGAAATGACCCCAACAGTCGTCTCCCAAAGTTACATGATCATACGACTTCATATGTGAAAGAAATAAATATTCTACGATCCTATGATGCGTAGAATGCGGGTCGTTACATCCCGACTAGTTGATAAACCTTAATTTGGTTTAGAATAGTGAAAAGATAAAATAAAATCTTTTGAAATGGATATCCAAAGGAAGATTAAAGAAATAGTTTAACTGAACTTATCTTTGATAAAATTAATCGGAACCTTTCCCATAAGATGTGAATATTTGAATAAAAGAATATTCTGAATTGGAATGAGGCGTTTGATGTGTTTTTATAGAACTTGATTATTGATTATAAAATACACGAGTTATTTGCAAAGACCAGGTTTATCCCATTTTGAATAACTGATACGACGACTAAAATTCAAGGATGAAGACGGTAGTTGAAGACCGGAGATCTTCACATCGTTTTGATGATTACTGATGTCTTGATTGGGTTGTACACCCAAGACAAGGTAATAAGTGGTGGTCGTCCAGACATACTTGGAGATCGATCAGATATGCAAGGGCCTCTCTCCTGTATTGGACATATGGGACGAGGAATAAGGTGCCTCCAACTTCGTTCAAACCCAGAAAGGACTTGTAAATGGATAGCGTATCTGACATTGTATTCCTTTATACTGTATTCATTGATCTCTGCTAAATATATATCTATTTGGTGGAGGAGAATTTATTCTCTTTCTTAACACCGTTCTCTGAGACGTATGATCTTAGAGGTTATATATTGGTGGAAATCAGTGCTACGGTATGGATTGACAGTGTGCCATGCTGAGCTGCATGGATCAAGGCTTTTGTTGAAAAACAAAGTCTTGTAGTTGATGATCAAAGCACAACTTATATTAGCATATATTTGTGTATAACATTAATTCGCGAGCTTCACACCCTAGTATGAACTAGAAACGGGATGAAGGACTGCAGGGAGGAAATGCATTTCTTTCTAGTTAGGAGTGATGTCATGGTATGGAACCCAGACATTTTACTTATTTGGTTGTTGGAAAGTGAGGTACCTCGGATTTGAGTCCTTAGTGGCTCTTGATGATGGTCGACATACTGACCAGATTTTACACCCCATAGGGCGGGGAAACATATTGTTTAGGAATAACCAATCCACTAAAGTAAGTGTGGACCATCCCTGAAGATCCTAAGGGCTCACCTGAGTTTAAATCCTGAGACATGGTAGGCTAGATTGTCTCGAATTGGATAGGGAAGATCCCTTGCCTTAGTTCATGATGGAATCCAATTTCCAATACGTGACTTTTCGGTTTTGATTGTGAAACTAGTATAGCGACATAATATATGGTACTTACGCCATTTATGATTGATACATTTATATTTGAAGTTGATTTTGACACTATACACTTATAGTAATATCAAAATGATTTGTTTTAACGTACCAAGCATGTTTGGCTACTATAAGGGAAAACTCTATCCTCTGGCTTGCGTTGCATTGTGTGATTGGACCTGAGTCTTAGATTAGCTCCGTTTTTCCAAAAAACATTATGTTGTTTTATTTTAAACTGAGATTCATGTGGAGTAAACACATTCCATGTTATACAGCGTGGTCCCATGATTTCCCAACTTTTAAATTAGAAATTTAATAACTGGTTTAGTTCTCACACTAGTCCCATGATTGATTCGGAGTTTATTCTTTTAATCTAAACTCTTGGTTCCCATATTTTCCACACGGGCAGCTAGCAGTTTTGGTTTTCGCAGATATTTCTTTTCACCGGATCCTGGATTACAGCTGGAGCTATATTCGAAAAGATTTGTATCCTTATATTTCTTTCAGTTGTGCTAGTATGATGTATTTTCCGCTGTTTTATAATTTAAATCTCTGATATTATATTTTCTGTTGTAATATTTATTCATACTCTAATATATTCTTGTACTCTGATGTAAATTGTTGCAATAATAATGAAATGTTTTGTTGTTTATGTTCTGATGCGTCGTGTTCTCAAAGAAATCCAAACTCCTCCATCTCCTCAGGGATTGGGGAAGTTTGGGTCATCTCGGTTGGTACCAACTTCCCCCGTTAGAGTCCTAAGAGTTAGGACTTAGGAAACCAGACCCAAGAAAGTTTAGTATTCCTTTTAAAAATATAATCCTTATTATTATGTACAGTTTCTAAAAATATTTTAATATTCTTATTCCTAATCAAATAATTGTTTGTTTTAGGAATCCATATATTAACAGTTTTATAAACTTTTTTCTTTATAGAAGGTGTTTCTGACTTGCTAGGTTTAGATATCTTTTTCTTGGACTTCTTAGAAATATTAGTTTCCTGTATATATCCTAGTCCGCTTTTACTAGATGTAGGTTGCAAATTCTCTATAATTTTAGATAAATTCTCTCTACCTTTATTAAAATTAGTGACATTTTTTCTAATATCATGTAACACCCTGTATTTTCTATGAATATAAGAGTAAAAAATCAGAGAATAATTAAATTTTAATAGAATAATTAAGGGAAACGGGTTATGCCCTTGCATTCGTCTCGAAATTCTGCTTGGAATAGAGTCCAAGTTTGCGTAAATCGGACTCCGTATGAAGAAGATATGACCTTCAGAAGTTTCAATAAAAAAAACCAACCCGAAATTCAAAATTTAGATTTCGAAATTCAAAAACAGACACCCGGGCTTAGCGGGAAAATTCCCGCCCAGGACCCAGGTAGACACTAGGGTTGACCTAAGGGTCGACCATGGGGTCGACCTGGGGACACAGGTCGACACTAGGATCGACCTTTGGGTCGACGTCCCCCCTCTTTTCCCAGATCTAGCTGTGACCTGTTCTGCCACGTGTCGTTCTCTGATTCGCTGTGTGATGTGGCTTGCTGCTCTGGACGATTCTGATGGCTTCTGGACTGATCTAAAGGCTCTAAATTACCCTATTCTCCTATTTAAACACCTCCAAACCTAGCTTTCTCCCCACACAATTTCATTTTTCCTATACTCTGCCTCTATTCTAATTAAAAATAAAAATGGCGTCGCTACTCTGCTTGAATCAAAACTAGAACTAGTGCATCTTCTTCCAATTGAATAGAGTTAAAAGAGAACAACTATTTTCTAATCTAATCGATAGTTTGTGCCAAAGGAGTGCTATTCAGTGTCAGAATACAGATCCCAGAAATCAAGATTTACCTTTTCAATAGTGAGTACAGTTATTTTCAGATATGAAATTTAATAGTTATCTTGACATTTTTGTGAATCTAGATCTGAGGTTATGCACACTTTTATGTGGACCTATCTTGTTAATATTATTGTAACTGTTCTGTATTTGTTCCCTCTTTTCGTCCTTTTTTGTTTATAGCTAGGCTACCACGAGCCTGCGCCAAATCTCATAAGGGATTAACGCACGAACGCTAAATTTTGGGACAAATAATGGATAGTGATCTTTGAATGATTTGAGAAAAGGGACATATGTTGTAAATTAGATCTAGATCTGTGCATGCTGTGTGATTTGGAAGAAGAGGAATCATTGTATGATAACATGTGACTTGAAACTTGGGGATATAATGCATATTAAAATTAAGATCTGATTTTGAAATGTTATAATTTAAAGATCTAGATTTGGCTAGAAAAAGGAATATGTGATTTAGGCATAAAGACCTATATTATAATAGGATAATTATCAATGTGAATACGCCTAAAAGTAGAATTTTCGATATTTGGCATTAAAGTCTATAATTTGGCATAATTCATATGGTATATCATCATTTGGGCTTTTAGAGAATATTTTGTACTGTGCAAAGTTTAACTAAAAATTTTGGGCATATGTTGTATTATGAATTATGACCATGATTTAGGCATGTAAGTTTAGGCTTAATTTATGATTAGGCAAGATAGGTAAATAGAATTTTAGAAATATATAATCTGCTAAATCTGCTGAATTGCCTAATCTGCTAAATCTGTTGAATTGCCTAATCTGTTATCTGCTAAATCTTTTGAATCGTCTAATCTGCAAGATCTGTTATCTATTGAATTGCTTAATCTGTTGAAAGCTGAATAATTGTAATTTGGGTATGAAAAACCGTAGGCTCGATCTAAGATTGAGTAAAACATGGAAATTTGATTAATCTGTTGTAGCCTGTAAAGAAATTTAATCTTGTAAATGAACATAATTAGTATGATATCTGTATAATCTGTATTGGAAAAAATTGGCTATGAAACGAGGTTAGACTCTGCATGTGGTAGAAGCCTGTCCGGAACCAACCAGCTTAACCAGCAACCGCAAACTGTCAGTCTAATGTGAGAGGTCATAGGCATAACTAAAATATGCTTAGACACGAGGTTAGGTCTGGCTTGTGGCAGAAGTCTGTCCGGAACCGCCCGGCACATCCAGCGGTCACAAGCTACCGACCTAATGTGAGAGGTCTATGCATTAATATTTAAATAATACAAATTTGAGATAAATATGATGTCTAAAAACGTGTTGGGTGGATAGGGTTAAACCAACTGGACTGATGAATCTAATAAACCCGTTTCGTGAATCTATAGGCCCAATACAAAGTTAGACAATCTATAAGTCCGTTAAATCCATACATCTGATCTGTTAACTTGATTGTCTGAACTTTGAACTAGTAATCTGAACTCTGTCTGAAATCTGTAAACAAGTTAATCTGAAATACGTTAGTCTGGGGACACAAGGTAAGGAGGAGAATTACTTGTGTCATCTGTTGCATGGAACCCATATTTGTCAGTAACCCTTTCTGGTATCAGAACTTTGACCCCACGCTATGTAGGGGTCCGGGCACGCTTACTGAACTAATTATAAGTGGTTCATTCTGATAATGGTGAGGGGTGTTGATGGTGCGTTCCAACCAGGTCATGTGCGTGCATGGTTCCGGTCTGCTCTGAGGATGTAAGACACCGTGACATCTGTAAATAGGTCTGTGCCAATAGGTTGCCACTTTAGGGAGTGATACACCCTACTGTGGCACCGACACAGGGTATTTATGTATTAGGGAGCCGATTTGGGGTAGGATTTTGGGTACACTTAGTTCTGTCTGTTTCTGTTGGTACCGTCCGTTTCTATTGAGTGGTAACACCTGTCTGTTTCTGTATGGTACCATCTGTTCGGGTGGTAAAGGCCCATTACCAGTGTACATCTAATTCTAGCATTTTGTTTCCATAGGGATTTTGTTTCCGTCTCGGATTCCGTTTCTGATTCTGTTTCCGTACCTTCTGTCTGTTGGGGTGCTAAAGGCCCATTAGTTAGGTGGTAAAGGCCCATTATTAGTATTCTGCTTCTGTACCCTATGTTTGTTGGGGTGGTAAAGGCCCATTATTAGTATTCTGCTTCTGTACCTTCTGTCTGTTGGGGTGGTGAAGGCCATTACTAGCACTCTATTTCTGTATAGATTATTCTGTTTATATTCCGTTCCAGTTTAGACATTAGGGTAACACCTAACCATGTTATACTAGTACTAGTGCAGAGAAGTAAGATGTAAGTAAGGAACATAACTTGGTTTACATCATGCTGTTTCTTCTGTTAACTTAAAGTATATCTGTTATTCCTGTTGATGTAATCTCTCATCCAGCTTTATTTACATGTCATGATAATATTATCTATTTATATGCTGAAAGTCACTAGATTCACCAGACTTTATGTCTGACCTCGTTTGTTTTCGCCCCTTTTCTTCCCGTTCCCCTCCCCAGGTGCTCAGGGTGGAAACATAGGAGCTTGATTCAGATTCTCTCTGCTTGAAGTGTTCGAAGTGTTGCTTGTCTTTGGTTCTATCTATCCATGGCAGTTTATGTTGGGGATTATGGCTTTAAAAACTATGCATTCTGAAGGCTTTTGTACAAGACCGATATTTATGTACTTGAATTCCGATATTGTGGTTTTGAAAGATGTAACTAAACTCATTTCTGTTTCTGTTGTAATAAAGTTATAAAATTTTCAAGTACTACTTTATCTATCTTGTAAATTTCTGTTCTGTTTATTTATAACGTTCCACCGAAGTTAAGGCATTCCCTTTGTGAGTGACCTTAATGGAGGTGGGGTGTTACACTTGGTATCAGATTGAAGGTTACAAGATTTGATAAAAAGTTTTTGAAAACTATTTTCAAAAAGGTTTTAAAAAGGAAGTATTTTCAAAAGGAAAGTTATTTTGAAAAACATAATCCCCAAAGCCATATGCCTATCTTTCTATCCATTGTTTTGAATCTTTTCTTTCGTTTCAGCATGTCTGGGGATCTTAACCTTCCGGAGGGCGTACCGATACCTAACTGGTTCAGGAGGTACCATGAAGCTAGGGCTAATGATGCAGGCCCAGCAGACGTCCCTCCTCTCCCAGCTACAGCGGTTCCTCCTCCTCCTCCACGCGTGAATACTTTCCCGAAGATATGTAGAGACTTTCGAGCCATGGATAGGAAGGACTTTAACGGAACTGAATCCTTCGTGGAGGCAAGGAACTGGCTCAAATAAACTAAGGATTTGTTCGTTGTCTTCGAGGTGCACGATAGGCAGAAGATACACTTGGCGGTATGGTTTCTTAAGGACGAAGCTTCTTTTTGGTGGGAGGTCACAAATGGAGAGCATCCGGTAGAGACATGGATGGATTTCAGGCATAGGTTCGAGATGAAATTTCTCTCACGAGCGGAAGAGAGTCTATACGTAGAGAGGTTCTTGGCGTTGAAGCAGGGGAATTTATCAATAAGAGAGTACGTCAACAAGTTTAATCAGTTAGCGAGATTCGGCTTAGATTTGGTAAATACACCGCATAAGAAGACACTAAGGTTTGCTAAAGGTTTGACGAGCCAATACATGGATTGGAAATGTCCCAGATTCCTATGGGGGCTACCATCGAGAAATTAGTTGACATGGTATTGATGCATGAAGAGGAAACCAAAAGTGAAAAGAAAGAAGAAAAGCTTGAAGGACCACAGGACAGGAAGGCGGGGCCCAAAAGGGAAACACAAAAGAAGGATGAGAAGTCTGAAGACAAGAAGGAGAAGAAGTGCTTTACTTGTGGAAGTTCGACTCATCTGAACAATGATTGCAGAAAGAGGAAGGGTACTTGCTTCAACTGTGGTGAGATGGGACACGTCACTAGGGACTTCCCGAAGAAACGAAGTCAAGGGCAGAGGACAAGTCCTACTTCTGGAAGGCAGGCGAATACCCTCGAGGCTGGTGGATAGGATAGAAATAGGAAAACTTTCTATAGAATGGTTAATTTCCTTATCTGATTATTGAGTTAAAACACTTTTTGAATCTGGCATTTTGATTCTGTAATGGAAACTCTGCACTTTAATACTAGTCTTGTTTCTTATTCCATTATAATCTCAAACCCCATGAGGGTTAAGACTCATCTGTTTGTGATAAGTTGGGGTTTGAAGGTATCTGTGTTGGGCGTTAAGTTGACTATGACGCATACATTCTGGGTTTTTATCATGCTTAGTTTCCTAAAAATCATTTGGTAATCTGATTTTTACCAGTAGTCTGTAAGTATCCGAATATTTCTGATAAGGTTAAGGTTTTTTTTACTCGAAGCGTGAAGTAGATTTCCAGTTTGGCATTGTTTAATGGAGTAATTCAATAAATGTCATTTTGATGTTGATTTCGGTCTTCGGGATTGATACTTAGGGAATTATTTTCTTAACCGATGTCTAATAGGAACAGAGCTCTTGTTTTAGTCATACTTGCTTCTGTCACTCAGTTGTATCATATCGATCGAATCTTCGACCTTTAGTTAGAAACTAATGGGTGTAAACATGTGTTTGAGACATGTTATGTTTGATGGTTGCAAGTGGATGCAAGTGGTTTCTAGTGGCTGCTCGTGGATGCATATACACACACTATGCACTAGATCGGCTCAAAAACACTCTCATACTGCATATGGATGTGTGTTCATTTTTAAATTTATTATGGATGCAAAATGTTTGACTCAGCACATGAATGTTGCATGTGAATGAACGGTTGTGCACTCATATAGAAATGATATGTATCAAATAGGAAAATTTCATACATGTTCGACTCATGGCACTGACATAGTTCGCATTAAGGAGGTCAACTGAATCAGTGGACCGCCTGATCTTCGCATTAGATGAGGAACAAATGCGCACACTTTTGCATATGTTCGTACAACGTTAGAAGTTTCCAAGGACAATGGATGCTTGTGGATGATTGTTGAGTAGATGGGTGATTGGATGGTAGGACACATTCTTCTTAACTTGAAGATTTCCGGGACGAAATCCTTTAAGGAGGGGAGAATGTAACACCCTGTATTTTCTGTGAACATAAGAGTAACAAATCAGAGAATAATTAAATTGTAACAGAATAATTAAAGGGAAACGGGTTAAGCCATTACATTCGTCTCGAAATTCTGCTTGGAATAGAGTCCAAGTTTGCGTAAATCGGACTTCGTATGAAGAAGATATGGCCTTCATAAGTTTTAATTAAAAAAACCAGCCCAAAATTCAAAATTTAGATTTCAAAATTCAAAAACAGACACCCGGGCTGAGTGGGAAAATTCCCGCCCAGGATCCAGGTCGACATAAGCGTCGACCTAGGGGTCGACACTAGGGTCGACCTTAGGGTCGACCTCCCCCCTGTTTTCCCAGATCCAGCTCTGACATGTTCTGCCATGTGTTGCTCTCTGGTTCGCTGTGTGATGTGGCCTACTGCTCTGGACGATTATGATGGCTTCTAGACTGATCTGAAGGGTCTAAATTACCCTATTCTCTTATTTAAACACCCCCAAACCTAGCTTTCTCCCCACACAATTTCATTCTGCCAATACTCTGCCTCTATTCTAATTAAAAATAAAAATGGCGTCGCTACTCTGCTAGAATCAAAACTAGAACTAGTGCATCTTCTTCCAATATGAATAGAGTTAAAAGAGAAAAACTAATTTTTAATCTAATCGATAGTCTACGCCAAAGGAGCGCTAATCAGTGTCAGAATACAGATCCCAAAAATCAAGATTTACACTTTCAATAGCGAGTACAGTTATTTTCAGATATGAAATTTAATCATTATCTCGAAAATTTTGTGAATCTGGATCTGAGGTTATGCATACTTTTCTATGGATCTATCTTGTTAATATTATTGTGACTGTTATGTATCTGTTCCCTCTTTTTGTCCTTTTTTTATAGCCAGGCTACCACGAGCCTGCACCAAATCTCATAAGGGATTAACGCACGTACGCTAAATTTTTGGACAAATAATGGATATTGATCTTTGACTGATTTGAGAAAAGGGACATATGTCGTAAATTAGATCTAGATCTGTGCATACTCTGTTACTTGGATGAAGAGGAATCATTGTATGATAACATGTGACTTGAAACTTGGGGACATAATGTATATTAAAATTAAGATCTGATTTTGAAATGTTATAATTTAAAGATCTGGATTATTGGGTAAATTTTATGTAACGATTCATGACTTGAAAAAGGAATATGTGACTTAGGTGTAGAGACCTGTATTATAATAGGATAACTATCAATGTGAATACGCCTAAAAGTAGTTTTTTGGATATTTGGCATTAAAGGCTATAATTTGGCATAATTCATATGGTATATCATGATTTGGGCTTCTAGAGAATATTCTGTACTGTGCAAAGTTTAGCTAAAATTTTTGGGCATATGTTGTATTATGAATTATGATCATGATTTAGGCATGTAAGTTTAGGCTTAATTTATGATTAGGCAAGATATGTAAATAGAATTTTAGAAATATATAATTTGCTAAATCTGTTGAATTGCCTAATCTGCTAAATCTATTATCTGTTAAATCTGTTGAATTGCCTAATCTGCTAAATCTGTTGAATCGTCTAATCTGCTATATATGTTATCTGTTGAATTGCTTAATCTGTTGAAATCTGAATAATTGTAATTTGGGTATGAAAAACCGTGGGCTCGATCTAAGATTGAGTTAAACATGGAAATTTGATTAATCTGCTGTAACCTGTAAAGAAGTTTAATCTGTTAAATGGACATAATTAGCCTGATATATATAATCTATATTGGAATAAATTGGCTATGACACGAGGTTAGACTCCGCTTGCGGTAGAAGCCTGCCCGGAACCAACCGGCTTAACCAGGAACCGCAAACTGTCAGTCTAATGTGATAGGTTGTAGGCATAACTAAAATATGCTTAGACACGACGTTAGGTCTGGCTTGTGGCAGAAGTCTGCCTGGAACCGCCCGGCACATCCAGGGACCACAAGCTACCGACCTAATGTGACAGGTCTATGCATTAATATTTAATTAATGCAAATCTGAGATAAATATGATGTCTAAAAACGTGTTGGGTGGATAGGGTTAAACCAACTGGACTGATGAATCTAATAAACCCATTTCAAGAATTTGTAGGCCCAATACAAAGTTAGACAATCTGTAAGTCTGTTAAATCTGTACATCTGATCTGTTAACTTGATTGTCTAAACTATGAAGTAGTAATCTGACCTCTGTCTGAAATCTGTAAACAAGTTAATCTGAAATCTGTTAGTCTAGGGACACAAGGTTAGGAGGAGAATTACTTGTGTCATCTGTTGTGTGGAACCCATATTAGTCAGTAACCCTTTCTGGTATCAGAACTTTGACCAACACTATGTAGGGGTTCGGGCATGCTTACTGAACTAATTATAAGCGGTTCGTTCTGATAATGACGAGGGATGTTGATGGTGCGTTCCAACCAAGTCATGTGCGTGCATGGATCTGGTCTGCTCTAAGGATGTAAGACACCGTGACATCTGTAAATAGTTATGTTCCAATAGGATGCCACTTTAGGGAGTGATACACCCTACTGTGGGGCCGACACATGGTATTATTTATTAGGGAGCCGATCGCTTGGGGTAGGATTTAGGGTACACTTAGTTCTGTTTGTTTCTATTGGTATCGTCCGTTTCTGTTGAGTGGTAACACCTGTCAGTTTCTGCGTAGTACCGTCTGTTCGAGTGGTAAAGGCCCATTGCTAGTGTACACCTAATTCTAACATTCTTTTTCCATAGGCATTATTCTGTTTCCATCTAGGATTCCGTTTCTAATTCTGTTTCCGTACCTTCTGTCTGTTGGTGTGGTAAAGGCCCATTAGTTGGGTGGTAAAGGCCCATTATTAGTATTCTATTTCCGTACGTTCTGTCTGGGGTGGTAAAGGCCCATTATTAGTATTCTGCTTCTGTACCTTCTGTCTGTTGGGGTGGTGAAGGCCCATTACTAGCATTCTATTTCTGTATAGATTATTCTGTTTCGATTCTGTTTCAGTTTAGACATTAGGGTAACACCTAACCCTTTTATACTAGTATTAGTGCAGAGAAGTAAGATGTAAGTAAGGAACATAACTTATTTTACATCATTCTGTTTCTTCTGCTAACTTAAAGTATATCTGTTATTTATGTTTATGTAATCTCTCATCCAGTTTTATTTACATGTCATGATAACATTATCTGTTTATATGCTGAAAGTCACTAGATTCGCCAGACTTTATGTCTGACCTCGTTTGTTTTCGCCCCTTTTCTTTCTGTTCCCCCGTAGGTGCTCAGGGTGGAAACATAGGAGCTTGATTCAGATTATCTCTGCCTGAAGTGTTCGAAGTATTGCTTGGCTTTGGTTCTATCTTTCCATGGCAGTTTATGTTGGGGATTATGGCTTTAAAACTATGCATTCTGAAGGCTTTTGTACAAGATCGATATTTATGTACTTGAATTTCCGATATTGTGGTTTTGAAAGATGTAACTAAACTCATTTCTGTTGTAATAAAGTTATAAATTTTTCAAGTACTACTTTATCTGTTTTGTAAATTTCTTTTTTGTTTACTTATAACGTTCCACCGAAGTTAAGGCATTCCCTTTGTGAGTGACCTTAACGGAGGTGGGGTGTTACATATCATCTAATTTAACTTTAAACTAGAGTTATCTAATTTTGTTATTTTAGTCCTAGTATTTAACTCATGATTCTTAGAAGCAAGCAAATTATTCTTTTCTTTTTGTGTTTGAATTTCTTGACTCAATAAGGAAAGTTGAGAATTCATATTAGATAGAGATTCTTGAAGTTTTCTAATTTCATTTTCTGTTATATCTTTTTCATCTTTCAGCAAATCTCTTTCAAATTCTGCCTTTTTCTAATCCTCATTTTCTTATTTATATTCTCTTTTAAAATTATTTCTAGATTCTTATAATTGCATATTTATTTCTACCATATCTTCAAAAGTGAAATACTAACCTCGGTTTTTTCAGCCATGAAGCACACGTCATCTTGTTCGATATTGCTTTCACTATCACTTTCAGAAGATGAAGAATCTGAATCATTCCAAGTTACTAAGAAGGCTCATCTTTTGGATTTCTCCTTCTTGTTTTTGTTGTGATACTCCTTCTTATGTTCCGGACAATCCTTTTGATAATGTCCTTTCCTGTGACATCCAGAGCATTCAACTGAAGATGAGGAGGATTTGTTGCTATTTTTGAAAATTTTCTTCCCATTGTTCTTGAATCCTTTCTTACAAAAAAATTCTGAAATTCTTGGCAATGAAAGCTAAGTTTTCTTCATCTGAATCTGAGTCATCTTTTCACTGTGGAAAGTTAAATTCTTTTTGTCTTGTGCATGAACCTTTTTTGCCTGCAAATTAACTTCATACGACATTAGAATTCCTATTAACTCTTCAGGTTTCATGGTTAAAAGATTGTTAGCTTCTTTAATAGCTAAGACCTTCCTTTCCCAACCTTCCATCAAAGAGTTTAGGATTTTTGATACTATATCAAAATTAGAGAATTTTCTCCTAACCTCAATAATGAATGATAAATGTTTTGAAATCTAAAATACATATCATTAATCGACTTACTTTCATTCATTTTAAAATTCCAAAATTGATTTCTAAGCATGGATATCTTGCTTTTTTTTAACCTTTCTAGTTCCTTCGTGCATAACTTTGAATGTTCGTCAAATTTCATATGCAGTATTGAACATACAAATCCAGTTAAACTCATTTCTATCCAAGGCACAATGCAACATATTCATTTCTTTGGCATTAGCTGTGGCTTCTGCTTTTTTGTTTATTGACCACTCAGAATAGTTAGTAGTGGGATATTCTTTTTGAGTAATATTCCAAGAGTCCAAACCGTTTGCTTGTATATAAATTCTCATATGTGTGGCCAAGTAATTTTAGTTCATTCCATTAAAAAAGGGAGGTCGTGCAGGAGATTGACCTTCTGTGAAGCTAGTGTCTGTTTTGGTGCTAGTGTTCGTGTTATTTTCCATATTATCGAGATATCAAATAACTGTTTTATGGTTATAAGATGTCCTGCTCTAATAACAAATGAAAAGAGTGCTAGAGTAGGATCGAGTAATATGGAATAAAATGACTTAGCGAAAGTGTTGATAATGTGATATAATTTACTTGATATGGTTATGCAAGTAAATATTTCATGAGAATATCTAAATAAGCTAATATCACAAATAAGCAGAGTAAATCCAATAAATAGAATAAACGACATTAGGAATTTTTATACTGGTTCAGAGCACCGTCCTACATCCAGTCCCAGACTCCTTCTAGAATTTCACTAGAGCTACCCTCACTTCACCTAGAATAATAAGTTAACACACACCAGAGAAGCCGGGCAGGATTTCACGCCTGAGCAACCAAACAGGACTTCAATGATACAATAGTAGCTTTTGACTTTCATATGTGTTCTAAATAACGCGGATTAGTCACGAGTTGAGTACACTCTTCCTATTTGAAGGAAGTATATTGTTTTTGACTCAAGAAGTATAAAAATAGAATCAACAATTTAGATCAATAGAAAAGATTTTGATTGCTTTAGAATGCAAGAAATATAAAGAGAGTAAGATCATAATTTAAGATAAGAATCGGTGATTTGGAAAGTGATGTTTGTAGTGTATAAATAGTAATCGAAGAGTAGTAATTATTCGTGAGAAGTTTCAATGAAAAGAAGCAATTATTTCTCTTGAAATTAGATTGAAAACTCTTGGTGAAAGAAAGTGTCTCTTCGCTGGAAACAACCATCGGAAATAATCATCCAATTGGTCAAAAATAACTAGTCAACTAGTTGAAAACGTGTGTATATATACACACACAAAAGTGGCCAGAGTTGTGTACTATTGTTCTTACCAGTCGACTGTTAGAAATCTAACTAGTCGATTGGTTAGTGCACAACTTTGGCACTTGTGTGCCAATAGCATTTTGTATATTGTTCCGTGTTTTGATATTTGAGGATAGATTTTAACAATATAACACAATCTAATATCACAAATAAATAATCAATCTAAATCACTTTCTTTTGATCTTCATCTTCTTCTTTGTCATGAATCAAAAACTTGTGAATCAATAGGTTTTTTTTTTGTTGGCAATGCCGAACGGTTTTTAAGGTGATCGCAAACACCTTTACTATTACCAATAATAAAAATTACAGAATAGTTCAGGTGATTGTGCTTAACAATCAGCTAGTTAGGTTTTTAAGGTGGACCGCCCACCACCTACGGAGTTTATAGTGTTTCGTCCACTCTACCTAAATAGGTTTAAAGCACTGGAACTAGGTACACTACTAGACTAGAATATTACATTCTTTTATGACCTTACTCTCTACGCACGAAGAGCAGAACATTGCATACTACAAAAGTAGTGATTTACAGTATGAATACAAATAAACCAAAACAAGTCTGTGAGAATTAAGATAAACGTATGCAAAGAATAACTAGACAAACCACAATACACATAAGCCTGAACAGAGCACTTCAGGTAGCACAAAACGATAGTCTGCCAGATCTTGAGCCAAAATATATTGCATGCTCTATTTGCATGAAAATATACTTATAGAAGTTACAATGACATGCGTTAAGCTATGGAAGGAAATGGTAGATGTTCACTGAAAAAGCAGCAAAATCGAGAGCCAAAAGGCTTCACCTTTATCACTGAGATTCGATGACCAAAACTTAACCCAGAGCACCCATCCTCGCAATCACCATTGTAGATTTCTGTGTGGAAACTTAGCTCGACAAATAGACTGTTGATAACCCATGTCAATATCTGCAAAGGAAGAGAAAACCACCAGCAGGTATACAGAGTCACGGTGAGCGCCGAAGCATCTTGTTTTGTGATAGTGTACATTGATAGTGACCTCCATTACAAACACCAAAAGTGACATTCATAGTCGCGAAGGTGATGAAAACTAAGAACCAAATAACATAACAATCCTAAGAATCCAATTCCAAAGAAGACAATTATGCACCTGAAATAAACAACAACCCAAAATCTCCATGAACGACCATCATGAATCTACCAGCAAGACAAGATCCTGCAAACATTGAAAACCCAGTTCGCAATTTGTCCCATCAAAGGATAACAGTCCAAACGTGTAAACAAATAAAATAAATAAGCCTTACTGCTCACTAGAGATTCCACTCCAGTGAACAAACCTATCCAGTATTAAGCCCAACAGTTGAATAACATGATAGCACATAGTTGCCTGAATTGGAGTCCAATAGTGGAAAAGGCGACGTCATAGGAGGAGGAACTAGTGAGATCTGTAGATCTGAGATGAGATCGGGTAAATTGGTGGAGATTGGAACTTAGGAAATATTTTCGTGGAAGAGGCTTAGGTAGTGTTTGGTTTGCCATTTTCAGTTTTGGGTTTCACCCATACAAAGATGTGGACGACGCATGTATATTATGGAAAACAATCATTTTAGAAAACAAAGTTAACATACAAAATAAAAAACAACTTTTATCTATTTTTCATGTTTTGAGAAATAAGGGAAACTCGGAAAGCAATTCTTCCTTTCACGATTGCTACATCCATCCGCGGTCCCCTCCATCTTCCTTTCATTCTACCAATCTTCCTTTGACATCTTTAGTGTTTTGTAATTTATTTTGAAAACTCAAAACCCAAAACTCTTTTTTAACCAAACGCACCCTTAGATTTGAAAGTGGAAAAATGGGTTACCGAGATGAGTCCAAGCATGGCAAAAGCATAGATGTGAGGAGAACGTAAACGACTAGATAGAAGGGCGAAAAGGGTAGATCTTGGCAGAGGAGATGAAGCGAAAGGGTTAGGTATGAAGAAGATTATCTATGTTGCCATTTTTAAAGTCTCGATAACGAAGCTTCAATCAATAGGTTAATTTTATTTCATATTATATATAATCAGTTCTATCTGTGGGTCGTATTTAATTCCACTTTACGAATAATTTCTCAAAGAAAGTCCTTGACAATGAAGTTGGTATGTCTCGAAACCACAATTGTTTCATAGTGCAAATAGAATAAAAATTCATAAATGCTTTATGAATTTCTTTATTTATAAAACTGATTTTGTTTTAGTTTACAAAACTTATGTTCAAAACATAAATATGTCATCCAATGACAGTCCTTTCTAAACCAATTAGGGAGATTCATACAAGATCCTTCATGAATAATTATTATGTGCAATATTCAAACTCACACAACCAACCAATTTCTTGGTCCAAGATATGTTGGAGTTTCTTATAAACCCTTATCTTGTATGATTTTGTAAACTATTATTTAGATGAAATAATATTAATCTTGTGTGCTACTCTTAAGTAGATGACCTTATAGAAAGAAACTAACTGAAATTCTCTCACAGTTAATTGTACATTGTCTAATAATGTTCGAATACTCCTTGTTGATGCGTCATTATGTATTTCATGGAGGAGTGACTTTCGAGATTCGATCTATATTTATTTTTAAGTATATTTGGAACTCTTTCCAATATACTACTTATTCGATCAAATCATTTTATTCTATTGCATGTTATATTATTTAATTTTCTTTTATATTCAATGATCTAACCTTAAACTCACTACATATGTATCTAATACACATGTTCATGTTGATAATATATCATAGATGATATAACAAGATATGTGGAACTATTAGGCATTAGTAGACTATGATTGCATACATATATATGCATCAATACGAAGAGTTCGTTAACCCATATAATGCTCCTACTAAACGGATACATATGTTGGATCTCGCTATATGGGGTTTTGATTATGACAACTATACATGTACATATATATTATTATCGACTAACTTTGTCTTGTAGGAAGATACTCAACGACAGATTCAAGTGCTATAATTAAAGATTAAATATGTTTAGAGTCTGTTAGTATTAGTATTAATTGTTAAAATCTTCCTTGATGAAACACACACATGCACGTTTTAATATATATATATATGATTTTATATGACATGCACAAGGCATAGGCTTGTTACAGAAAACAAACGTATGAAATATTTAATTCGGATGTCTATTTACTGAAGCAAAGAATAAATTTCCCATAATATTCAGACGTCTAAGTCAAAAATTTCAGAAGTTTGAATAACCTCCAAAATGGCCTATTTCCTTGCTGTTTGAATTTTATTCAAAAGCAGACATCTGAATTTTTTAATTCAGACATTTGAATTAAAAAATTCAGATATCTGAATCTGCTTCGGAATTGCATGTTTTCTTGCAGTTTTGTTTTTAAATCAAAATAGACAACTGAAATTTTCATTCAGACATCTGAATATGAAGAGATGCAACTTTAAATAAAGAGTCACAACTTTCTAATCCATTTCTTTTTATCGAATCTCTTTATGATAATTTATATCCTTTTGTATATTATAAAGGATTAATTGTCAAGAATAATCCGAAGTTTAACGTGTCTTCCCATAATAATCCCAAGTTTGTATTATTTCTGAATAATCCGATGTTTGGGTGTGTCTTCCCATATGAATCCCATTTACTAAGTATCTTCCCATATTAATCCGAAATTTGGGGGTGTCTTCCCATGTTGATCCCAAAATAACACGTCAGTGGGTCATCGGGATCAATATGGGAAGATACCCCCAAACTTGGGATTATTCAGAAATAATTCAAACTTGGAATTATTATGGGAAGTCATGTTAAACTTCAGATTATTCTTGACAATTAATCCTATTATAAATAGAGACTTGATTAGTGATCAAGTCACCGAATCTTACTACAATTCTTTCTATCTTTTCTATAAGATCTCTAAGCACTTCATCTTCATACTCTAAAGATTTTAATCTTTTAAACCTTATATATTCCAGCACGAATTACACTGCTATCATCAAGGAAAGGTTAAAGGAAGGGTGTACTTCAACTTGACATATCCGTGTTAACAAGAACACAAACAAGTCATCAGTTATTGTGTATTGTGGAAGTGCTCTTCAGTAGTTGAGGCAAGAAATCCCATTCGGCTGTTCGAGTAGTTGTAAACCTATTACTCCAGGTGAAGTGAGGGTTGTTGTGTTAGTGAAACTCCAGAAGTGAGTCTAGGACTGGGCATAGGACAGTGGTCCGAACCAGTATAAATCTGTTGTGTGATATTTACTTACTACTCTACTATATACACTACATCCTATTCTCCATACTACATGATTCTATACCGCTGCATAGCCCCTTTCATTTGGTATCAGAGCAAGGAATTCTAGAGATTGTAACAACATCATAGAATATATGGCAATAAAGAAATCTAGTCAAAGAATTAGAAAGAAGAAGAGCAACAAATAAGAATCAAAAGAACAATGTCTCGTGGCTAAAGTCAGATAACAATCGGTATGTGTAGATTCATTATATAAAGATCTTTTGTTAGATCATGAAAAATTATTAAAAGATTTTAAAAGTTTGGGTAAACTTAATGCAATTATTTTAGCCAAATCTAAATATTGTGAGCAAGAAAATTCCAAATTAAAAGAGGGAAATAATTTTTTAGTAAAACAAGCCAATTGTTTCGAAAATACATTAGAAGAGCTTATTTTTCAAAAAGATTTCCTTCAAAAAGAAAATGAGCGACTAGAAGATAAAAACTAGGTTCTTTTAAAGGAAAATGATCTTTTACAAAATAAAAATGCAACTATAGAAGATTCTTTGAATGATTCTGTTTCTTTAATTTTGTCTCTTGAAAAAGAGAATGAAGCTTTAATTGGAAAGAATTTAGAATTATCTAAAGAATGTGATTTTTTAAAAGTTAACAATAATATTTTGCAAAAAGAAATCTATGACTCAAAAGAAAATTTTGAAAATTTACAATCGTCTTTTAATTCAGAATCTCAAATTTATCATCTTGAAAATGAGAATAGTACTTTGAAAAGGGAGAATCTGAATTAAATAAGGAAAATGATAATTTAAAAAGTAGCAAAATTTCTTTTGAAAGTGTTAATCGTGAATTTGGAATCAAATTTGAAAAATGAACAAATAAGTTCGCAAAATTCAATAAAGGTAAAAATGATTTAAATGTGATTTTATCTAGTTTTAGACCTTTACACGACAAAAGTGGTTTAGGATATAATAAAACTAATCAGAGGAATAGTACAAGATATGCTTTTATGAAAAATATCAATGTTAGTACTAAAGCACAAATAAATCCAAGATTCAATTTTTATTGAAATTCAAATACTCCTATGACTAGAAATATTTATAATAAATCTAGAAGTACCAAAGGAAATATCAATATAAATTATTTAAGTATTTGGGTTCCTGTAAATTGGAAAAACAGAGAAAGATATATATATGATTATTTTGATTCAGTAATTAATAATGAAAATTTTATTTTTAAATGTTCCATTACACCCTCTTGGGTATGGTTACATTCCATTTAACCCTTGGACCCTGACAAGGAAGTGGGTACCAAAGTTGTAACGACCCGCATTCTACGCATCATAAGATCGTAGAAAATTTATTTCTTTCACATACGAAGTCGTATGGTCATGTAACTTTGGGAGACGACTATTGGGGTCATTTCCCATGTTCATGATTTTTTCCAATTTTTAAATGGCCATTTTACCTCTAGTTAGCACTGTTTTGGCCATAACTTTTGACTGGAAAGGAATTTTGACCTAGAACCACTTCCATTGGCTCCGGATGATGGTTTCTCTTTCCGTAGAGTGGTCACATTAACCAAACGGACTCACCGTTTGGGAGATATGGTTGAAACAAGTTTCAGATGGTGAAAAACAGCTTAATTGGGCTTAACCGGGTGATTAGCAGCTAGGCCCAGAGGGGAATTTCGGGTTTAGAGGTATAGGAGGACTGATTAGGGTTAGGGAATCACTTTCATTTCAGTTTTGAGCTGCCACAAACCTTTTTGAGACCCTAGCAATGGCTTCCATCCTCTAAAACCACTCTTAAACACATTTTTAGTGAAGATTAAGCCTAAACTACATCAAAGCGAGGCCAAATAGCAACAAAGCAAGGTTGGAGCTGCTGTTATACATAGGAATTCGACCCAAACAGAGAATATTTCAGATTTTGTGTTCTATTTTGTGGCCAAGGTGAGTGATAGCATCGTTTTGGCACTAATTATAGTTAATTAAGGGTAATTAGTGAAGATTAGCGAATTTATACACTAATAAATTCTTGAAAAATGTTTAGAAATTCTTAAATAATATTTCATGCCTCTGTTAGAAAATTTAGACGATTTGATTAAGTTTTACTAAGTATGTGCTTAAACATGATTAAGAGGGACTATGGGAAAATGTGAGGTTTTAGCCACTTTTGATCCATTTTGATTCAATTGAATTGTTGTTTGCTGTTTGTGGTTGCTCTTACATGTTGCTATGACTCTATAGTATGTTTTATGATTGATTAGAATAGTTAAATTGGTCAAAAACGTCGTCGAGTGGCGTAGAAAGCTCGCTGGAAAGTTGCAGAAGTGTGCAGGTTCCGAACCGGATCGGATCGGATGAGGGCTCAGATCGGATATGTGGACTGGGCAAGGAAATCCGACCCGAACTGGAGTTTGGCACATAAAAGACTTGGCAAAAAGGAAGGCCGTTTACTTAGAGTTGGAGTGGACAAGGGGATCAGATCGGAAGAGTAATGGAGGCCAGATCGGATCGGCTCAAGAATGGAAGGCTACGACTAGAGTAAGGCGAAGTGATCGGATCGGATCGGAGTAGATGGAAACGAGGGAGCTGATTGGAGAAGGAGCATGAGCTGGAAGGAGGACAGCAACCCGACCCGACCCGGAGGAGGACACCGACCCGACCCGGAGTGAAGTACCCGACCCGAACCGAATGGAAGATGACAAGGATGGAGGACCGAACCGAACCGACGAGGGCAATGACTACCGAACCGAACCGAATTCTAAGACTGTTACTGTGCGACAACTCTTCTGAAGACCCACTCCAATTCGACCAAACCCGAGATGCAAAGGAAGTCCAAATGAGAAGTTAGAGCTCAGGATTCAGATGGGAATCAACGAGTTCGCTTCATGGTTGGGCTTTGCTGCGGGATGCGTGCTAAGGAGTTATCAATGTCTATAGCTTTGGACCACTATGGTAGGAGGTACGGAGGCGGATTCAGGGCCATTATGGCATTGGTAGAACCAAGGGCTACGATCAATGAAATGGGTCATTGAAATGTTTGGTCATGACTCCATGTGTTTAGCTTGGTCACAGCAAGGTTTCTACAAGTCGGGATTCGTCGTTACCTCAATTTGTCTAGTGTTCCAAAGTGGTAGATGGCGTATGCTTTACGAACTGAGTGAGGGATGTGAGGATGGTTGCGATGGATGGTTTGTTTGCTATCATTATGACATGCACACCCCACCCCCGTATTCTTACCACTTTTTATTATGGCACCTTAGAGTATTGTACGGTATGTGGTACTAACTCTTTGGTTGCAGGACCAGGTTCAGGTATGGTTTAGTATACCTGTTATTATTCTATTTAGATGCTTATCGCTCATACCAGGCTTTATGTCTGACCCAGAGTTTTATGTCTCCTCTTATTACTCTGGGTGCTCACACGAGCAGACTAGAGACAGGTTAGCTGGTGATGCACGAGTAGATGATCCAGAGACGAGCAGGAGGCTTCCACGTAACACACGTATATATAGTATACTCCCTGTGTTGTCGAAGATCACTGCTTGGGCATTGGTGGTGCATCTTCCGCTTTAGCTTTCTTTTGTTAGAGACAGTAAATTTGGAAAGTTGTAATAAGCTGTATTTGGATTTCCGCTGCTCTAATGTTGACATTGATTATTAGTTATCAGCTTATGCACTGTCTCACCTGTTTTATGTCATGTATGTTATTATTATATTTTATTTCATGCGCTGTGAGACATTCTACAGGTTTCTCGTTTAGTTAATTCCCTTCTTTCTTTTCTTCTCACGACCCGTTCCGTGCTAACTAGACATGTGTACAACGCACTTTTGGAGTAAATGTCAGTTGGTGCGGGGCGGGCCGTCACAAAAGTACTTATCATATTCTTTTTGCAGGTACACCACAATAATAAGTTTAGTAAAAAATCTTTGAAATTTTTGGAAACAGAGCTCAAAATGAAAGAATAAATCGGAAAAATTGGTAATCTTATATATTTATATTGATATGCAATTATTCTTTTACACATCATATTTCATATTAATGGTCAATTGATATACTATATCATTTCTACATATTTTTATGTAGTTTCTTATGGAAATACTTCATATATCACAAGCTCATAAGTAAATAAAGCTTACAATTTTTCCTTTGACTTATATATGAGTACATCTCTAAATGATTGTGTAAATATGCTTTTGTATGATCAAATTGTAGCTTGTGACATGAAATATATATTGAACTTGAATATAAACTTACGAGTTATATATAAACATGAATATCATATGCATAACTCAAAAAAAAAAAAATCATCCGACTAAATCCCAAATTCAGTTGTCTGAATATTCATGGGATCAAAATTTTATCCCATAACTCAGTCATTTGAATGAGCTTAAAAATATCTATCATCTGTTTGTTTGTTTGTGCTTATTACGTATACATATTGTTTGTGTGTTTGTGTGTATTCATGTGAACTGTTTACACAAGTACCTCCTTTTTGTCAATGGCAAAGGGGGGAAATATATGCATATTGACAGGGGGGGTTACATATATAGTTGTCATTATCAAAAAGGGGGAGAATATTGTATCTCGCTATATGGCATTTTGATTATGACAATTATACATGTACATATATATTATTACTGACTAACTTTGTCTTGCAGGAAGATACTCAACAACATATTCAAGAGCTATAATTGAAGATTAAATATGTTTAGAGTCTGTTAGTATTAGTATTAATTGTTAAAATCTTCCTTGATGAAACACACACATGCACGTTTTAATATATATATGATTTTATATGACATGCACAAGGCGTAGGTCTGTTACAGAAAACAGACGTCTAAATTATTTAATTCGGACGTCTATCTACTGAAGCAAAGAATAAATTTCCCATAATATTCAGACGTCTGAGTCAAAAATTTCAGATGTCTGAATAACCTCCAAAATGGCCTATTTTCTTGCTGTTTGAATTTTATTCAAAAACAGACATCTGAATTTTTTAATTCAGACATCTAAATTAAAAAATTCAGATATCTGAATCTGCTACGAAATTGCCTGTTTTCTTGCTGTTTTGTTTTTAAATCAAAACAAACATCTGAAATTTTCATTTAGACATCTGAATACGAAGAGATGCAACTTTAAATAAAGAGTCACAACTTTCTAATCCATATTTTTTTATCGAATCTCTTCGTGATAATTATATCCTTTTGTATATTACAAATAGAGACTTGATTAAGTGATCAAATCACTGAATCTTACTACAATTATTTCTGTCTTTTCTATAAGATCTCTAAGCACTTCATCTTCATACTCTAAAGATTTTAATCTTTTAAACCTTCTATATTCCTTCACGAATTACACTACTATCATCAAGGAAAGGTTATAGGAAGGGTGTACTTCAACTTGACATATCCGTGTTAACAAGAACACAAACAAGTCATCGATTATTGTGTATTTTTGCAAGTGCTCTTCAGCAGTTGAGGCAAGAAATCCCGTTCGGCTGTTCGGTAGTTGTAAACCTATTCCTCCTTGTGAAGTGAGGGTTATTGCGTTAGTGAAATTCTAGAAGTGAGTATGGTACTAGACGTAGGACAGTGGTCCGAACCAGTATAAATCTGCGGTGTGATATTTACTTAGTACTCTACTATATACACTACATCCTATTCTCCATAATACATGATTCTATACTGCTGCATAGCCCCTTTCGACATAATCTTTTATTGTTTACGATATAATCAACTAGTATCATATGATTCAAAATCATACAATATGATTATCTTCCCGAAGCAATGGCTGAGTCCATAATTCCAAATAATTTTACATAATATTAGATACTTCAGTATTTTCCAATACAACATTTTGTTATGAAAACAAATACCATATTGTAGTTTTATTTCATAATGATTATTCGTAATATTCATATCCAATTATAGATATGTCTATTGCTTAGTTGATAATAAATATTGTCATTATTTCACAAATAATGTTCAGTACGTTCTACAAAACAATTTTCTTAATATGATGCAATCATTAAGTGCTATTTGGCATGCCCAACTATTTTCACCATTAAAAAACGACCCAAATCCCCCGATCTCCGAAGAGACAGGAAACGGCGGATTGAATTGAGAACGAGATAAATCAGAACACAAATAATAGAACGTTTCATTGCTTGTTACAACAATTTCCATCCGAGTATAAGAATATAACAGAGTTCAAATAATAATTTATAGTAGAAATATATCAGAGATTAATACATTACATAGCAGCGGAAAAATAATACATAACACAGCTTAAAGAAATACACGGATACAGAGCTTTCTGAATATAGCTTCAACTGTAAATCCAGGATCCTATGAATATAATATCTGCAAACCCAAAACTGCTAGCGGCCCGTGTGGAAAATAGGGCCACCCAGAGTTTAGGTTAAAACGATAAACTCCAGGTTAGTCATGGGAATTGTGTGAGAACAGAAACAGCTATTAGCTTGATTTTAAAGTTAGGTAAATCACGGGACCACGCCATATAACATGGAACGGGTTTACCCACATGAATACCAGTGCATAAAAATAAACAGCACAATGCTTTTGAAAAAACGAAGCTATTATAAGACTCAGGTCCCATCAAACAATGCAACACAAGCTGGAGGATAGAGTTTTCCCTTATAATAGCCAAACATGCTTGGTACGATTTAAAACAAATCATTTGATACTATTATAAGTGTATAGTGTCGAAATCAACTTCAAATATAAATGTATCAATCATAGACGGCATGGGTACCATATATCATGTCGTCATACTAGGATATACAATTAAAATTGAAATGTCACGTATTGAAAATTGGATTCCATCTATGATTCGAGGCCAGGGATGGCTCCTCACCATTTGAGACACTCTAAAAAATGCTTCAGGTTGCACCCTTAGAAAACTTGGATCTTCAGGACCGGTCCTCTCTTACTTTTGAGGATTAATTATTCCTAAACACACGTTTCCCTGTCCTATCAAACCAATCCGTCGGCCCCGTAGGGACTGATATATCCAAGGCGCCTCGCAATCCATCATCCATATAGGTAAAAATATATAAATGTATGGGCTCCATAACATGACACCACCCATAGCTTGAAAGAAATGTCGTGCACTCCCTGCAGTCCGATCCCATTTTTGACTCATACCGAGGAGTGAAGCTCGCGAATTAACGCTATACACAAAGTTATTCTATTTAAAGCCGTGCTTTGATCATCAACCACAAGACTTTGCTTTTCAACAGAAGCCTTGATCATTTGCATCTCAGCATGCCACATTTACAATTCACGCCATGCGACTGATATCTATCGATATATAACATCTAAGCTCATACGTCTTAGAGAAGGGTGTTAAGCAAGATAATAAATTCTCCACCACCAAACAGTTATATATTTAATAGAGATCAATCAACACATAATAAAATCCAATGTCAGACACGCATCCATTTACTAGTCCATTCTGGGTCTGAACGAAATGGGAGGCACCTTATTCCTCGTCCCATATGTCCAATACAGGAGAGAGGTCCTCACATATCTGGTCGATCTCCAAGTACATCTGGACGATCACCACTTATTACCTTTTCTTGGGTGTACAACACAATCAAGACATCAGTAATCATCCAAACGATGTGAAGACCTCCAGTCTTCAATTCAGAATGGGCATAAACCCGCCTTTTCCGAATAATTCACGTATTTTATAATTAAGTGCTTAAAAACACAACATACGCCTCACTCCAATTCTGAATATTCTTTTATTTGAATATTCATGTCCTTTGGGAAGGGTTCCCATTAATTTTATCAAAGATAAGTCCTTTAAACTTATTCTTTAAACTTTCTTTGGATATCAATTCAAACCAAATTAAGGTTTATAAACTAGTTGGGATTATCGAACCATACCGAAGTAATCCTTTCTTTTATTATCCCAATCCCAAACTATTCATTTCATGGAGCAAAACCTGTAATACTCCATTTCTAACACCACAGTGTTATCGGTAAAATTAATTACCATTTTACGTTCAAATCTAATTAAAGATTTAACTATCGCTTGGAGTAAAACTGGTGGTACTCCATTCTCGATCATTTCCCAAATTTGATAATTTAAATTTTCATTCTAATTTCAATCTAATTAAAGATTCATTAAAACTCCATTTAGTTTCAATCTTACAGCAATCATTATTAATGATTATTTAATTTGGAAATCAAACATGCCACATCGACAATCTACACTGTACCATTGATTTATGTCGATATATAACCTCTAAGCTCGTACATCTCAGAGAAGGGTGTTACGCAAGAGAATAAATTCTCCGCCACCAAACAGATATATATTTAGAAGAGATCAACAATTAATTTCGAAATTAAATGTTAAACATGTACTCCTATCTTTAACTGGGTTAAAGAACTAATGTTATTTAAAACACAATTCACGATAAACCCAAAATCACATTCCATTAATTATGGAACCTTCACGGAAAACAGATCAATATATAATTGATATCAATTTCCGTATCTGGCTAATAATATAAGTGGAATAACGAAAAAGCCTTTTAAATTTCATATATATTAATAGTCTTCCACCACAGAAGCTCACTTCGACTATTACCAAATCGAATTCCATTCAATTCCAATTTATTTTATTAAATTGGCAAACTTTACTTTGGAAAATTTCTATTAAATCTTAATAAAAAGATTTATAAATTCCAAATCACATTTCACTGTTAATCGGGTTAAAGAACGAATGTCGTTAAAAACACAATTCACAATAAACCCAATTCACATTCCATTTTATTCCAGTTACTAAATATAATTGGAATAATCTTAAATAAAAGATTTATTCTTTTCACATGGGGTTTAAGAATAGTGTTATTTAAGACACCATTCACGACAAACCCAAAATCCAATTCTTTTATTCAATTCCAATTAAATATTTATTAATTGGAAAACTTCACTAAATCTTAATTAAAAATTTATTCTTTTATCAACTGGGTTTAAGAACAGTGATATTTAAGACACCGTTCACGACAAACCCAAAATCTAATTTAATATTAAACATAGGACTCTGAATAGAAATTATATTGGCTTATATTCAATATCAAACTCTGAAACTAAAGGATATGGTATTGGGAATAACGATATCTGTATCTTCCAAATTCTCGTAACAATATGCGTATAACCACGAAATCCAATATCAAAATATTTGATTCCATTCTAATCCCTTCCAATTTATTCACTAGAAAATTATGGTTATTTTTAAAACCATTTCAAATCCAATCTATTCCTTTAAAAGTATTGGATTATTATTCTAGTTAATAACTACTTCAATTTGGTATAAATATATTTTTATCTTTACAAATGTGGGATTTTTCATCCCAACTCTTTCCAAATCATTTCTTATAATTTTACACAAATTATTAATATTTTTAATAATTTTATTAAGGCCCTTTCAGTCGATTTCCCTAAACGGTCATCGAAGTGCACTTACAGTGTGTGATAACCCCAATTTCGAAAGACCGGTTTTTTTTTCAAAATTCCAATCTATCGAAACTCAGATTGGTTTGCTCTGGTATCCTGCAGAAAAGACAGAGACATATAATATGTCAGAGCTCAGAAAATATTTCATAGCGGAATGGATAAAATATAATGTAATCAAAATATAGCCTTACCGTATTAATAATACAGCCCAACCAGTATCCAAAGCTATAATGTCTCATGTCTCTTCCACAAATTTAACCTGCGAGTACGTTATGAGGAGGGGTCAGAACACAAGTTCTGGTGACTGGATTTAAACTATACACTTTGGATAATCCTACATATACCGTTCAATCATATTTTCTTATTTATTAGGTTAATGGGTTAACAACACTCAAGGCTTACACACACGTCGTACCCATTTACTTCCCAGTGGATTAACCTAACATAGTATATATGTAGCTACACCCAATATTGAGGTACACCCATGGTACCCCACTTACACGATCTCCACCGTAACACCATCGAAATATATGCAATCCCTCATCCTATGCCATAGTGAGGTACGGATAATAATATTAAGTTCCGCATGTATCTGTCATTACTATGCTACGTAAACGTACGAACTGCCAACTTTGTTCGAATTCTAATTCATACCGGTGTAATGCCCTCAAGACTATTATACACCACCCAGAGCCGACATGCATGTATCTAGACTATCCACTATACGTATCTTCAATTGTAGCTTGATGCCTTAATCGCATGTCCTCTAATGTGCACCAAGTTCCATGGCAGGGCGATACAAGAAACTGGGAACTCTGTCGGGAGCTTTTTCATACCTGTACCGGCCCGCCTTTAAGAGCCTCCAAATACAGGTATCCCTAGTGTCTGTTTTCACGGTGGCTATCGCCCCACTTTGGCCCCTCCCTTAATGAGTAAAGACTACAAGAGCTAAGCGACGCCTCTAACAACAAACAATGTAAACATCCATTTGGCATCTCCCCTCAAACCCTTACCCCGATAGCAAAAGGTGAATGGTATCTTGGGTCTAGCTCTAGTCTTTTCACATCCCTCTGGTTGCCAATGACGAGTATCCGATGATCCACTGTCTTTGTTGGTCCTAACCCCATGTCTCCCGGTTGAGGAAACCGCCGAATCGCCCTGGTGTCATCGCATCACAACATTCTGACTACATAACTACTTCTGTAGTCAAGGCCCACCCACCTAGCAGTTACGCGCAGACCCAACCTCTACGAGCCATCCTAAGACATCTGTTACCGCATAGAGGACTAGCAGGAACACCTTATGTACCTCAGGAAGCCGCGTGCTTCCCCTTCCAGTCCTTTGGAGCCGTCAGAACAATCAGATGAATGTGTGCTCCCCTCGTGCCTTACAACACCTATATGATCTACCCCGTTGGGTTATTCACCCTCAATCGTACGGACTGGTCTAAGCGCCTTACTTTAGCATGTTGTTGGACCCTATGTCTAAACATTCTTTTACGTGCTTGTCTTACCTCATCAGGTTTCCAGTTACTTGGTTATTCCCATTCATATTGAATTCTTATTCAAATTACTATGTTTCTCTTGCATATTAATTTCAATCATATAGCTTAACCCATTTAAGTTTATAAATAATCCCACCACATGTTATTCTCTAGATTGTGGCCTAATGTCTGTAATTCACATTACCTTTTTATATTCTTGTTGATTTCATCATTACGATAACATGTTCTACTTAATATGTAATTAAGTATATACAATTCACATGTTTTCTAATTAACATGTCACTTACCATTTATGATTTAATATAACTTATTTCATTTCATAAGTTTTCCTCATTCTTTCCCATTTAATCATAATTCCATTTTATATTGTCAATACAAATTATCGCTGTTTACTTATTAACTTAGTTCCATTAACTAAGGTCCATTAATAAGTTTCTCTACCCGTTATTATAACTTATGTTATAATTTCCGCTTGTCCCTAGGACAAGCCTAAACATTCTTATCAACGGGTTTCATATTTCCAAGCTTACAAACTACTTAATTTATAATCAGTACACCTTCTTATATTTCATATATTTCCCCCCTTTTCTCAACTGGTTTCCGATTTTCCCCATTTACTACTTACTTAATCTACAATTATGTGTCCCTTAACTCATTTCACTAGTTATCCAATTTCCCTACTAGTTTATTATAACTGAAGTTATAATCCCCACTTGTTCCTAGGACAAGTCTACCTGTTATACAACATTTTAATTAATGTTATTTATTTATAATAGGTGATTATCATTAGTACAAGTTATGCTTACCTTAAAAGGTGTATTTAGTTACATAACGTTATTATTTCTACCGGTTATGTATACCATTAGGTGTCTATAATTACATTACCTTATCGAGCTAAATTTGTGGGACTATATGTAAATATTACCCACCCACTGTCCAACCAATTTTACTTAACCCTAACTTTAGTTCATATTCATACAATCCCTATGGATTAGATTAGGCTAAGTAGTCCAATTCATTACCACGTCTATTTATGGTTTATAATGGGCTAGACCTCCCACATTAGGCCTACAACTTGTGGATGCTGGATATGACGGTCTGGTCTGGGCAGACTTTTTCCACAAGTTGGGCCTAACCTCGTGTCATAGCCCTTCTCGTATTTGCGCACTTAGACCTCTCACATTAGGTTCAACATTATTGGTTGTTGGATATGCTGGTCGGGTCCGGGTAGACTTCCACCACTAATGCAACCTAACCTCGTGTCATAAGTGCAATTAAAATTTCTAATTGAGATCCTAGGCATTCATTATTAATCAATTATTTAAACTTATGCCTTTATAGGTGTTAATGACCATTTACCCAATTATATTCATGATGGGTTATATGTCTAAATTCATACTGTTTGAATTATGCCAATTCTTATATTACATATGATCCCATTTGCGCCTAAATCATTTTTCTATACTTATAATCCAATTTAAGATCTTTAAACATAATTTGATCGATGGCCGAAGCCCATATTTATTCGATTCTATGTTAACATGAATCCATATAGTCATATATTTACTCCAATTATTCCCTGTATATAATTAGGACAAATTTACATGTAAACTTTTTAGCACTCCAACAAATCCAATAGATGAATTTTCCCTCCATGTTCAAATTTATATTATAACATGTAAATATTCCAACATTTCAACTGATTCAATATATGAAATATTCATATTAACAATTTGACGTTATATCATGCTAATGATTCCCCAACTTAATAGATTCAATATATGAATTTCCTGATCTATTCATATTAACGTCTCAACTGGTTATAATAGCAATTTTAATTAAACTGGCAATTTCACAATTTACTAAAAGGGGAATGTTAAACGATAGTCATAACATTATCTAAAGGCTATAGTTTAAACCCACTCACCTTCTATGCTTTCCCCAAGTTTTGGATCCGATCTGTTCTATCATCCATGCTTTCATGATTCAATAATCATTTTATTAATGTTGATTCCCTCTTCTTGATCTGAATCCATAATTCTCCTAGGTTAGCATTTTAATTTCAGAATAGATTTGAGAAGAGAGAGAGCCACGACAAAGCTCCAGTGTAGCCGCAGAATTATGATGTTTAGTGTTAGGTCTACAGTCTTATTTATAGGAGTAGCGGAGGAACTAGGACCCTCAAATCAAAATTTAAGATATCATAACCGAAAATGTCAGAAGAACTTTCTGGAACCTCGGGTGGGTCGACCCACGGTCGACACCCGTGTTGGTGGGTCAAACCCCCGGTTGGTGGGCCGACCCCAGCGGTCCAGTTCCCCTCCGAACTTTCCCGCCTGTATTTTGATTTTTGAACTGGTTTTTTTGAATTTTCTGGATGTATTTATTCAATATATATACATAGCTCCTTATATGTATACAAACTTCTAACGCTCGTAACTTCTTCATACTGTGTCTGATTTACGTAAACCAGGTGCCGATTTTGAACAGAATTTTGAGACGGACACAATGACATAGTCAGTTTTGTTTAATTCTGAATATTTAATTAAGTTATCCTTATTTTATTATCTTAAAAGTACTGGGTGTCACATTCTCCCACCCTTAAGAAATTTCGTCCCCGAAATTCGACAAGGGTAAAATCAATTAACCCCTCGCATAATATACATCCATTATGTGTGCATCCAATTTTTGCAAATATTGTGCACTTGTGCAAAGTGAAGTACAACATAATAATGCATGTATGCCTAAGCGGTACCTCCTATGTGTACGCAAATTTTCTCAAAAACCCTTTAAAAATATGATGTTCACATCCTAAATATACTGGTAGTTCTGCATTAATGCAATATTTTGAAAATCAAAAAGCTTTTTCATCCAAATTTTCCCGTACTCTTACTTAGTAAGAGCGTAGTTCATCCAATTGTTGCATCCATAATCCTACCGACCAACTTTATTTTTCGAATTTCAGAAAAATCTAATTTTCTAAATTCGATTTCTTATGTTATCAAAAGGTGGACAACGGAAAACTCTACATCTTTCGTTTTTATTTTTTATCCTTTTTCTAACCGTGCTTGGATTTTTATGTAACTATTTATAAAGATTCCGTATTTTCCTATCCAAGCACAACCCGCATAAGAAAATTTTCTTTTGTTACTGATTATATTTTTAATCTTATCTTGGAAATTTTTATTCTTATCCATCTTTTCTCATAATTTTCCATTTTTGTTGCTTTACTGAATTTTTTGATTCCTTTTCAGTTGCACCTTTTCTTAGCTTATTTAATTATCTAATCTTAGTTTAAATTTAAATAAGCCTCTAGTCTTCCAACTAAAACAGGAGAACAGACACCCTACACAGCTATTACCAAGGGCCAAAAATCTTGGGACTATGTCCTTTCCCCAGACAGAAAAATCCAAACTATGGAATCTATGACAGGTTTAGGTGTTACCCTAACTACCCAACAAAATAACGGAATGATCCCAACAAAAATGCATAACAGGTTTGTAACGACCCGGGAATTTTGCGATCCTTGTTATCGACATAGAACTCCATATTGACTAACCAAGCATCGTAAAATACCGGATATTCCATGAAAGAAAACAGAGGGTGAGAATAGATAAGATAGAAACTTAGAATAAAAGAAGAAACATCAGAGTAACATGAATCTCACAGTGGAAAGAATAAAATATAACATAACTTTGAAATAAAGCTGTTATGTATACAATAACACTTATCAGAGTACAACACTTACAACACAGCAGAAAAACAATAGCTATAAAATCTTGAAGCCTCCTGCTCTAAGCTTTCCAAGTATATTTGTAAATCCCGACTACTTGACTGCCCGTACAAAATTGGGCACCCAAGAGTTTAGGGAAAACAAAACAAACTCCGGGTCAATCATGGGACTGGTGTGAGTAAACATCTAAAACAGTTTGAAAAGGTATATGATATCTCATAAGACCACGCCGTAAAAACGGAATGGGTTTTTCCCTTATGAGAATCCAAACATCTTCGTAAACAATATCATTCTGATATTATAATAATGTCTAAATACAAATAGATATCAATCTAGCAGAACGCTTTCATCTCACGTTCCACATACATAGGATACAATCAAAAACTACGGGTGTGTATTGGGTAATGGATTCCAACTATGACAAGGTATGGGACCACCTGCCGCTGGTGTATCTCTAGAGGAGAATACACCGAGTTCAACAAGAACATCTTGCAACTCAGCCACACATGACCGACCACTCATTTCGCTTGAGTGTATCGAATGTATATCACCAACGGTTGGGATCAGCAGCCGTTTCCCGATAAAGGACAACATTAATAGATTAAAGAAGCAAATGAATATTCTCTAGATAGGTGATTATACACCCTAATGGGAGCTACCTACATAGCCATGCTGCCTTCCCCATTTTTGTCATTTACCGGATGTGAAGCTAGAAGCTACGCTTATCTTTTACATGCCACATCTTCATTCACTTAGAATGTCACATCGTCATACCCTTTAAAATCACAAATTGATTTATCCAAAAATAACACGGGTAGACAACTAAGAGAAACGAATTCCTCCGCCACCAAACGTGAATATGTTTGAAGAGATCAACTTACGCGATCTATTAGATATACTCTGTCAGACCTTCTTCCATACAAGTTGTCCTGGGACTGGACAAACCGAAGGCACTATTCAGTACATCCATCTTAGGCAAATCTTTACCTAAGATTTATACAATAACCCTTGCACTTTACTCCGTTTTCAATTATCTTTGGCATATATGATTCGCAAAGCTTATGCCAATATGGAGTGGTTCTTCGGATAATAATCCAACAGGTCTCTCCATATTAACAACGTTAAAATGGTCAAAACTTTGATAGTCGGTGATTTAACTATCAAATGAAAATATGTCCGTGTACAAACAACAATCTTATCTCCAAATGAAATTATCGATCAAATCATCAAACATATAAATATATATATATATTCATATTTCCTTATTTTCTATATTTAGAAAATATCTCTGATTATATTTGGAAAACGTTTCCAAAACTCATTTATGCGTATTTCAACCGAACGTTGTATAAAACATCGTTACGACCGCTCAACCCATAAATCGTTTATCTCTATTTACATTCGCTATCGAACCTCAACTATTTCTTAGTTAAGTAAGGAAGTCAATCAAATAGGGGTATAATTACCTCTCAGACCTTAACGGAACAACGTTCTTAACTTTGCAATAGCTAAAGCTTACCGCTCCAATTCATAAAATCATTTGCTTACGCAAATTCTCGGATTCAGATTACGAATCCACTTCTTTTATGAAAAACATTTATTATAATGCTAACGTTATAAACCCTACTTCTGAAATATCTAACTTAACATCTAACTTTTTATTTCTTACTTTGAATAATTAACCTACTCTAATTTATTTATATATAAATAAATCTTGATTTAATAACTGGAAAGTAATAATACTTTCCCGAATTCGATATAATCGAATTCGACGTATAATTCTCTTTCGAGTAATCTCTATTCGATTAACTCCTTCGAATAACTAATATTCGATTAACTCCCTTCGGATAACTTATATTCGATTAACTCCTTCGAATAACTAATATTTGATTAACTCCCTTCGGATAACTTATATTCGATTATCGCACTTCGAATAACTTAACTCGATTATCTTACTTCGAATAACTTATTCGATTATCTTACTTCGAATAATTTATTCAATAATTCTATTCGAATAAACTATATTCGATTTCTCCTTTCGAATAAACTATATTTGATAACTCCTTTTAACTCTATTCGAATCACTAGTATTCGATAACTCCTTTTAACTCTATTCGAATCACTTGTATTCGATTAACTCTATTTAACTCTATTCGAATCACTAATATTCGATTAACTCTATTTAACTCTATTCGACTCTCTTTATTCGATTAACTCTAACTCTAATCAATTAACTCTAATTCAATTAACTCTAGCCCTAATCGATTAATCTAACTGATTAACTCTAATTAGTTAACTCTAACCGATTAACTCTAACTGGTTAACTCTAACTGATTAACTCTAACTGGTTAACTCTAATTGATTAACTCTAATCAATTAACTCTAACTCTAATCGAGTAATTCTAACTCTAATCGATAAATTCTAATTATAATCGATTAACTCTAACTCTAATCGATTAACTCTAATTCTATTTACTCCTCTAACTCATTTTGATTAACTACTTTGGTTAACTCTACGTCCATATTCAGTTTCAAATATCGATGTTCAAATCGATTCTTACTTCTTTATATAAGTCCTGACTTATATATTCCATTTATCCAATGATAAATATTTTACTTAATTTATAAAATATTATTTATAAAATAATCTTTCTAATTTATCTGTTAACACAGATTTCTATTTTCTATTCATTTTCTAAATATTCCTTTGATTTAATTCTATTTATTTCCAAACAAATATTCCTTTGATTTAATCCTATTTATTTCCAAATAAATATTCCTTTGATTTAATCCTATTTATTTCCAAATAAATATTACTTTGATTTAATCCTATTTATTTAACAAATAAACATTTACTTCCAAATCTATTTATTTAAGCAATAAATATTTCCTTTTTATCTTTCTATTTATCTTCTAAATAAATATCTCGTTTATAACATTCTGTTTAATTCCTATAAATATTCCTTTGGTTTAATTCTATTTATTTCCAAATAGATATCCCTTTTAAAACTTTATTTATTATATAAATAAATATTTCCATTTAATCTATTTGTAAATGTTTTACAAATATTTCCCTTTAAATTCTATTTGTAAATGTTTTACAAATATTTTCTTTCCAATTCCATTTGTAAACGTTTTACAAATGTTTTCCTTCTTGTTTCTATTTGTAATTGTTTTACAAATATTCCTTTTTCTATTCTATTTGTAAATGGTTTACAAATATTTCTCTTTCTATTTTATTTGTAAATGTTTTACAAATATTTTCCTTTATATTTGTTTTACAAATATACTCTTTTAACTCTTTTGATTTTATAATTATTTCCTTTTATAAAAATCCTTTTTAATTATATATATATATATAATCCACTGATTTTATATAAATAAATTATTTTCAAAATATACTTTGAAAATCCCCTTTTGACATCCTATTATTTCTTACGGTATTTAAAATACCAAACACAGTGATCGATATCATCCAAACACACATAATCATCAACAGATTATATATCACATTATATATTACAATATATGAAAAACAGCAAAATAAATGTTGTGGAATCCAACATAATTAACATCGATAATATTCAACTATGCAATATTCTGTTAAACAGAATTGATATTAGATTTACGATTTATATATATATATATATATATCGTTATCTATATTTTCAACCAATACATAAGAAATTCAACCAAACAGTTAACACACAGCAATCAACAGATAATTATCATTTCTAAGAATACGTTATAAAAATATAATTGTTTAGAGTTGGTGAGTTTTACTCACATTTCGCGTTAACCGTTAAATAACGATTTACGTCTATTGATTCAGACGGACAATTTATTTCGCTATAAATTATAACGAGCTCAGCTTGTGATGACCCCAAACTTCCACGGAGAGAAAGTAAGAGATGATCATTTGGAATACAACATAAATACAATAATACATATCATAGATACAAAATAGCATAGGAAATTCATAGAGTAACAACATCATAGCAGCGGAAATATAATGTCATCAATCCACAAAAAATCCACAGTCAAAGAATTCTACATTATTACATCAAATTCGCAGAAAAGAAATAAGTTCCAACTCCAACTCA
This sequence comes from Allium sativum, assembly GCA_030737875.1. Taxonomy (NCBI): domain Eukaryota; kingdom Viridiplantae; phylum Streptophyta; class Magnoliopsida; order Asparagales; family Amaryllidaceae; genus Allium; species Allium sativum. Next base: position 572,274,520 of record CM060909.1, on the reverse strand, counting down.
AACACGTGGAATAAACCAAGTTTCATGTCTGAATTAAAAGGAAAGAGAAAAATGTAAGAGCAGCGAATGATAAGTCTTCAAACTCCTAGTCATCACCTCTCCACAAGCAAATCCAAGAGAAATTATAAGCAGCTCCAAGGAAAGGCTCCAAGCGAAAGATAACCTGTTTACTTGGCTGCCCGTGTAGAAAGGAGGGCACCCGAGTTTGCAAAAAGGTGAAAGAAACTACAGGTCAGTCGTGGGACTAGTGTGAAAATTCTTATCTAATTAATCACTATTAATAGGGCAAATCCAAAGACCACGCCGCTAATGCGGAACGGGTTTACTCTAATGGGTTGCTGTACATAAAAGTGTCAGAATAAATGATAAGTAAATCGTACAACAACGCTATGCTTTTTAGAAAAATGGAATCACCATAAGACCCAGATCCCATCACACAATGCAACACAAACCAGAGGATAAGGTTTTACCTTATAGTGATTAAACATGCTAAATACAGCAAATACGAGTTTAATATTATTAGTAGTATATATCAAAACATTTCAAAGTAAATGTATCAATCCTAGGAAACATAGCTACATATACTATGCTTCCATACTAGTAATACAATCAAATTCGTAGGGTCGTATTTGGATTTTGGTTTCCATCATGAGGCGAGGCTAGGGAGGAGCTCCTACCGATTCGAGACACTCTAGCTAATGTCTCAGGATCTCCCGCAGTGAACCCTTGGAAAGCTGTAGGGCCGGTCCGCCATACGAGTTGCGGATTAGTTATTCCTGAACACACGTTTCTCAGTCCTATAGGACCTATCATCCGAGGCGCCTCATCCCTCATCCACCTAAGTAAAATGTTGGGCCGTGTTAAAACCCAATCACCACTTCTAGCTAGAAAGAAACATGCTGCTCTCCCTGCGTTCCCTTCTTCCGTTTTAGACTCCGCCGGTGTGTGAGGCTCGTGAAGTCAAGTAATACACAAAGCTATGCCTAAACAGGCTATGCTTTGATCATCCCACAAGGAATGCTTTTCAACAAAACCTTGATCATATGCATCTTAGCATGCCACATCATCACTCCATATCGTACTACTAACCCTTTGCCGGAATATATGAACGGGTGTTAAGCAAGATAATAAATTCTCCGCTACCAAACATCCATACATTCGACAAAAGATCAGTAACATGATATTTGATAGAGTATGATGTCAGACACACAATCCATTTAGTACTGGGTCTGAGCGAAAGCCAAACTCGTGAAATCAACACGTACATTTGGGCAATGACCAAGACTCTTGAATTGGGAGCAAGTCAAATCAGGGCCTCAATCAGCGTCCATTCAAGGGAAGATTTACGGTCTTCATACGCCGTCCTCATACTTCGATTTTAACGTCGCTGGGTTATTTGGAATGAGAATAACTCGGCTTTCCAAACAACCCTCGTATATATATATATATATTGAAAATCATTCTTATTCGTTAATAATATATAACGATTCATTCTTATTTTAATTATTTAAAATAATTAAATTTTAATTAACGACGCTTCAGGTCAATGGACGACCATGGCGCTGCTTTCAACCAATTTTGATTTTCACATTCCTCAAAATCTAACCGTTGGATTTTAACGCAGTTCATATCGTTGGAAAGATTTTTCCAAGGCGGTCCTAATGGTTTCAGTTTTGGGAAAATCCGATGGTCGGATTTTCCGGTATAGTCATTTAAAAGTACGATTTAAAAACGCGAACTACCGTGCTCTATTCGTTTAATTTTAATTATATTTATATATATATATATATATAAATATAAATCTTTTAGCCTTTTTATTTTATTACAAAAAGATAAATTCTATATTTTTTTATAATAAGATGTAAATATAATTTCATGTCACACTCCTACATTATATTAACATGTCAAATTCCTGCTTTATAATAACATAATAAAAATGTAACTTCCAACTCGTGTCAATTTCATGTCTTTTTATATATATAAATGTAAACTCTATTCCACTATGTAAAAACTACTTCTTTATTACATAGAAAAAAAATGTAGTCTTTAATTTACATGCAAACTCTACTTTATTTTTTTTTACATGTAAAAATAACGTCAATTTACATACGCGAAAAATTCCTACTTTATTTCAAAAAAAAAAAGTAAACTTTACCTACGGTGAACATTCTATTAATTTGCATAGATAAAAATGTAAACTCTTCCTACGGTGGAATTCCTATATATTTACATTATTAAAAATGTAAATTCCTCATTCGGTGAAATTCTTATTTAATTTATATTATCAAAAAGGTAGATTCATATTCCATGTCACATTCTTATTTTATTTACAATATATGAAATGTAAACTTTCATTACATGTCACATTCTTATTTTGTTTAATTAATTAATTAAATCCGAAAATTAGAGCTTTTTCATACGATCTCCAAACGAAGCTCAACGACTGTCGAACATAAACGTCTTCTGAATGCGATGGCGCTGGTGCCGAAGTCCAATTCTGAAGTTAACAGCGTGTTTTCTTTTATTTTAAAATAATTCTTTAATTTTAAATTCGAACGTACTTTCTAATTTTTCCGGAGTCACATACGAACTCAGAAAAATACCGAAAAATTATTTTTGGCTTACTTATGATGATACGGTCCTAACAAAATTAATTTCGCCTCATTCTGAGACTGTTTGAAAAATGGCTATTTTTCAGTCGATTGAAATTGACTGTAATTTACAGAACACATATCTCTTAGCCACGGTCACAGATTAATATTAAAAATTCTGGAAAATTCAACTTAACCATTATTTGCCATTCCGGTTCCAACGAAAGTGGTTTCGTTGAATTCCGAGGTCATTTGAAAATGACCATTTTTAACTGTTTATGAATTATTTAAAATTTCCAAACTCAATTTTCAGAAAAATTTCTTAAAATAAAATTTTCAAACTGGTTCAGATTTTCGGGTTGTTACAATCTCCCCTCCTTTAGAACTTTTTGTCCTCGAAAAGGAAAAAGAAAACAGAAGAGTAGGAACCTACACAGAGAATACTGAAATGATTTAGCGTACCTCAAATCAAAATCTAATCTGAGATATCCACTCTGCATTTGGGATAGGCCTGTTTGATACTCTCTTCAGTTTCCCAATTGCAGTCTCTAGGATCACCACTCCACTGCACCTTGACTAGGTTGATTCTTTTATTTCTCAGAACTCTAGTCTCCTTACCAATAATTTTCAGTGGTTCTCTTCTCACTGCAAGGCTTGGGGTAATCTCCAAATCCTGTTGTGATGCCTCTTCCACAATCAGATCTGGATCATGGACATGCCTTCGAAGTTGAGATACATGGAATACATCGTGCACTCCAGGCAACCAGCCTAGCATCTGAATTCTATAAGCTAGGGTGCCAATCCTTTCAAGAATAGGGAAAGGGCCAATGAATCTAGGTGCTAATTTTCCTGTCTTTCCAAAACGGACAACACCTCGCATTGGAGCGACTTTCAGATAGACATAGTCACCCACATCAAAAGCTAGCTCTTGCCTTCTTACATCTGCATAACTTTTCTGTCTACTTTGGGCCGCCAATAGTCGCTTCTTAATAAAGTCAACTTTGTTCGAAGCTTCTCAGATCATGTCAGGACCCAACACAAGCTGATTTCCTTTTTCAACCCAACATGCTGGCGATCTACACGGCCTACCATATAAGGCTTCAAATGGAGACATTTTCAAACTTGCTTGATATCTATTGTTGTACGAGAATTCAACTAAATGCAAGTGATCCTCCCAAGAACCTCCAAAATCGAGTATGTAAGCTCGCAATAGATCTTCAAGAATGCGATTCACTCGCTCAGTCTGGCCGTCAGTCTGAGGGTGATACGCGGTACTGAGATTCAGCTTTATTCCCAACTCATTCTGGAATGCTTCCCAAAATTTACTAGCAAAGATAGGATCACGGTCGCTAACGATGCTACTAGGGACTCTGTGAAAAGAAAGAAAAGATTAATATTTATTTTGCAAAAGAAAATTTCCATTCAGATTATGAAGAGAAGGAAAGATTTAGTTTTATTACCCTTGTAGCTTGACGATTTCTTTGAAATAAATTTGCGCCAGACTTTGAGCAGTTCTAGTGGATTTGATAGGTATGAAATGAGCGGACTTGGTGAAGCGATCCACGATCACCCATATGCTGTCATTTCCTTTCCTAGTACGAGGAAGACCATCTATGAAATCCATGGAGACTTGTCCCACTTCCAATTTGGAACTTCTAATGGCTGCAACAACCCTGCCAGCTTTTGCTGATCACTTTTTACTTGCTGGCATGTGGGGCATCTACTCACATAAATGGATATATCCCTCTTCATAGACCTCCACCAAAACGTGCGCTTTAAGTCTTGATACATTTTGCTCACACCGGGGTGGATGCAAAGCTTTGATTTGTGACCCTCATCTAAAATTTCCCTTATGAGCTCTCAGGTATTTGGAACACAGATTCGCCCTTGCAACCTAAGGACTCCCTTGCGATCTATTTGGAAGCTCGTGTTTTCACCTACTTGAATTTTCTTAATAATTCTTTGAATAAACTCATCCTCCTTTTGAAGAGCAGAAATTTTGTCAATCAAAGAAGGGGTGATGATGAGGCTTCCGACAATGACGTCTTTTCTACTAAGTGCGTCTGCCACAACATTGGCTTTTCCCAGCGTATATAAGATGTCGAGATCGTATGCCGCCAAGAATTCTAGCCATCGTTGCTGCCTTAAATTCAGATCCTTTTGATCGAAGAGATATTTCAAAGATTGATGGTCTGTGTATAATTCAAATTTTTCGCCCAAAAGATAATGTCTCCAAATTTTTAAGGCAAAGACTACGGCCAACAACTCTAAGTCATGGACACGATAATTTTTCTCATGCGGCTTTAATTGACGACTTGCATATGCAACAACTCTGCCCCTTTGCATCAGTACCGCACCAAGACCACCACTTTGAGAAGCATCAGTGTAGACCTTTAAATCTTGGTTGCCATCGATGATGGTGAGTACGGGAGCAGTAGTCAAACTCACCTTTAGCTTTTGGAATGCCTCCTCACAATCCGATGCCCAATTGAACTTGGCATGCTTCTTGGTAAGCTTTGTTAATGGGCTAGACAGCTTGGCGAAACCTTCGACAAATTTCCTATAATATCCGGCCAAACCTAGGAAGCTTCTTACTTCAGTGGGCGTACTGGGCTGCTTCCAATCCCGAATGGCAGCAATTTTACTTGGATCAACTGCGATTCCTTCTTTTGACACAACATGGCCCAAGAATTTTACTTCCTCTTGTCAAAATGTGCATTTGGAAAACTTTGCTTTTAGAACATTTCATCGCAGAATTTCCAACGCTTCCCTTAAATGCCCTTTATGCTTCTCCTTAGTTTAAGAATAGATTAGAATATCATCAATGAAGACTAGGACGAATTTATTTAGGACCTCCCTGAAGACCCTATTCATCAAGTCAACAAAGTAGGCTGGAGCATTGCATAAACCAAACGGCATCACTAACCATTCGTAGAATATATCGGGACCTCTGAAGGCGGTCAAAGGTATGCATTCTTCAGCTATGCGGAGTTGGTGGAAACCTGTGGCTAGGTCCATCTTTGAAAACACCTGGGCTCCATTCAATTGGTCCATCAAATCATCTATGCGGGGCAAGGGATATTTGTTCTTCAATGTTTGTTTGTTAAGATCGCGGTAATCGACACAAAGTCTTAGCGTACCATCCGATTTGGGGACAAACACCACAGCAGCACCCCAATTTGAAAAGCTAGGTCGGATGAGTCCCTTCCACAGAAGTTGCTTGGTTTGGGTTTGCAATTCTTCCTTTTCTTTAGGAGTCATCCTTCTGATAGCATGAACTACAGGTCTTGCATTAGGAACAAGATCAATCCTGAAATCGATTTCCCTTCGCGGGGGTAGGCTGTCCACTTCTTCAAATACATCCGCTAGTCTTCGACCACGGGAATATTTTCTAAGGAAATGAGAGTGATCTCTAGGGAAGATCAAAATGCCTTTCTGTCAGATTTTGGCCCATGGAAAGGTATAACAACTGTGTTTCCGAAACCTGTGTTCACCTTAACCACTCTTTCTGAACATAACACTTCAGCGTCATATTTGGTCAGCCAATCGAGACCGAGGATGATATCAAACTCAGAGAAATTCATAATGATCAAGTTAAATGGAAATTTGAAATAGGAGTAAGATACAGGAACTTTACAAAATAAATCTAAAGTGGTAGAACCTCCTACAGGGTTGTTAACATTTAGTGGTTCTTTAAGACTTCTTTGCTTTAGTTTCAATTTCTGGACCGCATTGCTAGAAATAAAGCTTCTCGATGCACCCGTATCAAATAAGGCAGTAACAGGGATATTTTTAACAGAAATGGTACCATCTAAAACATCAGGCTTACCTGCTCCTTCGGAAGAAGTACGAGCGGAAGAAGATGGTGCAATTGCCCCTTCATACACATGTGCTACCTGCGCTCCTTTCAACAGCGGACAGTTTGGCTTGATGTGACCCTTCTTGTGGCAATTGTAGCATTCCTTGATGTCGTCGTTTCGGGCCTGCTTAGGATTCCTGCAGTCCTTGCTGTAGTGCCCAAATTTTTGGCAGTTGTAGCATTGCACCTTTGACTTATCGCGCCCCTTAGCAGCTCCAGATTTGTTTCCCTCAGTCTTCTTCTCTGTTTGCTTCCTCTTGCTGTTAGCTAAGCTCCTTTCCTTGTCTTGTTGAGAATTCTTCCTATCATTTTCCTCATAACGACAAGCGAACTCCACCAGCCTATTGAAAGAGAGGTCGATGTGGGCAGTGGCTCTATCAATATACTTCCTCGCAAGCCCATTTATGAATCTCTTATTCTTCTGAAAGTCATCTTGAACCAACTCAGGGGCATAGCGGGAAAGGTCTTCAAATCTTCGTACATATTCTGAAATGGTCTTGTCGCCTTGCTTCAGATTGGCGAACTCATCATGTAGCTTCTCTACCTCTTGCCTTGGAATATATTTGTCATTGAAAAGCTCCTTAAACCTCGTCGAAGTCACATTGTCAGCAATTCCTCCAACCGTGACAGTGTCCCACCAGTTTTGAGCTTCCTCCCGTAACAGCCATGAAGCCACTAGTCTTTTCCTGTGATCCTCCAGCTCTAATCCTCCAAAAATCTTTTCACAGTTCCTCAGCCAAGCTTGAGCTTGTGTCATAGTCTCAGTACCCTTGAATGGCACCGCTCCCAAGTTTTTGTATTTCTTTGCCATCTTATCTAGATCAACGGGCTGCGGTGGTGGTGGTTGCTGAACAGTAGCCTCCTCGCTTCCAGCAGCATTCTGCCTCCTTGCTCTAGCTCGAGCAGCTCTAGCGGCAGCGGTACTCATTTTTAGTTAGTTCTGCACGATCAAGGAAAGAGTCAGAACAACTATAATGGTGATTTGAAGAGTTAATCAAGATAAAAGGACGGATAAAAGATAATGATAGAATGACTGACTATTATGTATTCACATGAAATGTTCGCCACAGATATTGTGATTCTATGTAAACGAATTATCATAAATATGCTATATTCCAAAGCTAAGTTTAACCAAAGCTCTGATACCAACTGTGATGACCCCAAACTTCCATGGAGTGAAAGTAAGAGATGATCATTTGGAATACAACATAAATACAATAATACATATCATAGATACAAAATAGCATAGGAAATTCATAGAGTATCAACATCATAGCAGCGGAAATATAATGTCATCAATCCACAGAAAATCCACAGTCACAGAATTCTACATTATTACATCAAATTCGCAGAAAAGAAATAAGTTCCAACTCCAACTCAAACACGTGGAATAAACCAAGTTTCATGTCTGAATTAAATGGAAAGAGAAAAATGTAAGAGCAGCAAATGATAAGTCTTCAAACTCCTAGTCATCACCTCTCCATAAGCAAATCCATGAGAAATAATAAGCAGCTCCAAGGAAAGGCTCCAAGCGAAAGATAACCTGTTTACTTGGCTGCCCGTGTAGAAAGGAGGGCACCCGAGTTTGCAAAAAGGTGAAACAAACTACAGATCGGTCGTGGGACTGGTGTGAGAATTCTTATCTAATTAATCACTATTAATAGGGCAAATCCAAAGACCACGCCGCTAATGCGGAACGGGTTTACTCTATTGGGTTGCCGTACATAAAAGTGTCAGAATAAATGATAAGTAAATCGTACAACAACGCTATGCTTTTTAGAAAAATGGAATCACCATAAGACCCAGGTCCCATCGCACAATGCAACACAAACCAAAGGATAGGGTTTTACCTTATAGTGATTAAACATGCTAAATACGGCAAATACGAGTTTAATATTATTATTAGTATATATCAAAACATTGCAAAGTAAATGTATCAATCCTAGGAAACATAGCTACCATATACTATGCCTCCATACTAGTAATACAATCAAATTCATAGGGTCGTATTTGGATTTTGGTTTCCATCATGAGTCGAGGCTAGGGAGGAGCTCCTACCGATACGAGACACTCTAGATAATGTCTCAGGATCCCCCGCAGTGAACCCTTGGAAAGCTGCAGGGCCGGTCCGCCATACGAGTTGCGGATTAGTTATTCCTGAACACACGTTTCTCGGTCCTATAAGACCTATCATCCGAGGCACCTCATCCCATCATCCATATAAGTAAAATGTTGGGCCGTGTTAAAACCCAATCACCAATTCTAGCTAGAAAGAAACGTGCTGCTCTCCCTGCGTTCCCTTCTCCCGTTTTAGACTCCGCCGGTGTGTGAGGCTCGTGAAGTCACGTTATACACAAAGCTATGCCTAAACAGGCTATGCTATGATCATCCCACAAGGCATTCTTTTCAACAAAACCTTGATCATATGCATCTTAGCATGCCACATCATCACTCCATATCGTACTACCAACCCTTTGCCGGAATATATGAACGGGTGTTAAGCAAGAGAATAAATTCTCTGCCACCAAACATCCATACATTCGACAAAAGATCAATAACATGATATTTGATAGAGTATGATGTCAGACACACAATCCATTTAGTAGCTTATGCTCTGGGACTGAGCGAAAGCCAAACCCGTGAAATCAACACGTATGTTTGGGCAATGACCAAGACTCTTGAATTGGGAGCAAGTCAAATCAGGGCCTCAATCATCGTCCATTCGAGGGAAGATTTACGGTCTTCATACGCCGTCCTCATACTTCGATTTTAACGTCGCTGGGTTATTTGGAATGAGAATAACTCGGCTTTCCAAACAACCCTCGTATATATATATATATATTGAAAATCATTCTTATTCGTTAATAATATATAACGATTCATTCTTATTTTAATTATTTAAAATAATTAAATTTTAATTAACGACGCTTCAGGTTAATGGACGACCCTGGCGCTGCTTTCAACCAATTTTGATTTTGACATTCCTCAAAATCTAACCGTTGGATTTTAACGCAGTTCATATCGTTGGAAAGAATTTTCCAAGGCGGTCCTAACGGTTTCAGTTTTGGGAAAATCCGATGGTCGGATTTTCCGGTATAGTCATTTAAAAGTACGATTTAAAAACGCAAACTACCGCGCTCTATTCGTTTAATTTTAATTATATATATATATATAAATCTTTCATCCTTTTTATTTTATTACAAAAAGATAAATTCTATATTTTTTTATAATAAGATGTAAATATAATTTCATGTCACACTCCTACATTATATTAACATGTCAAATTCCTGCTTTATAATAACATAATAAAATTGTAACTTCCAACTCGTGTCAATTTCATGTCTTTTTATATATATAAATGTAAACTCTATTCCACTATGTAAAAACTACTTCTTTATTACATAGAAAAAAAATGTAGTCTTTAATTTACATGCAAACTCTACTTTATTTTTTTTACATGTAAAAATAATGTCAATTTACATACGGAGAAAATTCCTACTTTATTTCAAAAAAAAAGTAAAATTTACCTACGGTGAACATTCTATTAATTTGCATAGATAAAAATGTAGACTCTTCCTACGGTGGAATTCCTATATATTTACATTATTAAAAATGTAAATTCCTCATTCGGTGAAATTATTATTTAATTTATATTATCAAAAAGGTAGATTCATATTCCATGTCACATTCTTATTTTATTTACAATAATTGAAATGTAAACTTTCATTACATGTCACATTCTTATTTTATTTAATTAATTAATTAAATCCGAAAATTAGAGCTTTTTCATACGATCTCCAAACGAAGCTCAACGACTATCGAACATAACGTTTTGACGTCTTCTGAACGCGATGGCGTTGGTGCCGAAGTCCAATTCTGAAGTTAACAGCGTGTTTTCTTTTATTTTAAAATAATTCTTTAATTTTAAATTCGAACGTACTTTCTAATTTTTCCGGAGTCACATACGAACTCAGAAAAATCCCGAAAATTTATTTTCGGCTTACTTATGACGATACGGTCCTAACAAAATTAATTTCGCCTCATTCTGAGACTGTTTGAAAAATGGCTATTTTTCAGTCGACTGAAATTGACTGTAATTTACAGAACACATATCTCTCAGCCACGGTCACAGATTAATATGAAAAATTCTGGAAAATTCAACTTAACCATTATTTGCCATTCCGGTTCCAACGAAAGTGGTTTCGTCGAATTCCGAGGTCGTTTGAAAAATGACCATTTTTAACTGTTTATAAATTATTTAAAATTATAAATTTTAAATCCGAACTCAATTTTCAGAAAAAATTCTTAAAATAAAATTTTCAAACTGGTTCAGATTTTCGGGTTGTTACACTGCTTCACTCCCAGTCAGTTCGATGGTGTAGCCACCGTCCATACGATCCCAATATGACAGACCGTTCATGAATCTGACCATATACGAGCGAGATATGACATTTGCAAGATTGTATACATTATTAAATAAAATAAGTTAATATTGTTTTAAATAAGTGGGCTTCACCTTATTTTGGCCCAACTCCCCAATACCCATCCACGTTTTCCCCTACCATCCACGTTCATTTCTTGTGCTGCTTTTCACGTATAAACTTTCTAACCATTCTCACGTTATACACCTTCTTCCCTTTTTAATTCTTCCTAACGCAGCTCCAGGATAACTCGATCAATACAACACTATTTTCCCACCATTTTCGTGCCTTTCCAGTTTGAAACCTTGCGTTCATAAGTCTGTACACCATTTTCTTGAAAGCTCCAGTACCCGTTTTTCACATCCATACTCGGCACTTCTCATATGATCCGTACACGTCTTCAGGCAACAAGGCATCAAAGCCTTTTCCTTTTGTATTAACTACTATCTTCTTTCCAACATTTCACGTTTGCATCACTTTATTTTTTTCCATCTTTAGCTCACGGTTCCACACTTTCTTTATTCTCCAAAAGTTGCTCGCCACCAACCCACTTCTTATCACTACTACGCACCCAATCCATACAGCAAAGCACACTTCACGCCTTCCTGCTTACACGAGTACAACGTAGCAACCAAGATCAGCACGAACCATCCCCACAATCCACATGTGCAGCATATTCAAATACCCACCATATTATTTCAACAGTCACATGCCGAATGAATTAGAAGAACTTTCCTTCACGTTTTTCCATTCCAAGTCCACACTGCTCTTCAAATTCTATCCCACTTTGGACTCTCACCCTCTTTCCAGTTGAACTTTAAGGCTAATAGTTCACTGTAACACCCCGAATTTTCTATTAACACTAAAGTTGCTAAAATATTAATAAGTGTGTAAGAGGGGGGATGTATCTAATATGAATATAAAAGTGTGTAAGAGGGGGGATGTATCTAATATGAATATAAAAGTGTGTAAGAGAGGGGATGTATCTAATATGAATATAATAATATTAATAAGTGTGTAAGAGAGGGGATGTATCTAATATGAATATAAAAATATTAATAAGTGTGTAAGAGAGGGGATGTATCTAATATGTATATAAAAACAATAATAAGTGTGTAAAAGGGGGGGGGATGTATCTAATGTGTACATTGTAGAATATATATATATATATATATATATATATATATTGCTGAGTGTTTGCTGAGTCACTTCTGACTCATTGCTGAGTCAACAAGATAAACCCCATCTTGTCTGAACGGCTGCGGTTATTTCTAGGTTAAATCTAATGGCCTAAATGCATTCTAAAATCTATAAATAAGTGGGTAGACCCTAAACCTAAATCACTTGTAAAATTAGAGAAGCTACCGTCATGCTGCTGCCATGGAGTTCAGCGTAGCCGTCACAAACTAAGAAGAGGAAGCCTAATCATCTACAACTAAATCTACACAAATCAAATCAAAAGATCTCTCTTTCTCTAATCCTTTTCTTTTGTTGGTGAGTATGATGATTCTCACAAGACTATTACAAACTAATTTGACTCAGTTATGAATGGATCACAAGAAAGTGATGTGATTTGTAATTGTAAATTCTATATATTGTGGATCTCTTATTATGTTATTATGTTGTCGTATGATGTAAATTATATATGCTATGTCATGCTATGTTGTAAATTCTCTTATGCTATGTCGTGCTATGTTGAGAATCATGTCAAGCTATGTTATACTACCATACTATGCCATGTTATAAATCATGCTATATTATGTTGAAAAATCATGATGTTGTTGGATCATGCTTAAAGTTATGTTTTTTTTTCTTAATTTAAATGGATCTTGTTTATGGGAATTTGCCTATTAGGTTAGGTGTACCCATAAACTTGAAACTATAATTAAATAAAACTTGATTATGGGAATTTGCCTATTGAGTTAGGTGTACCCATATAAAACCATGTTGTTAAAAAAATTAGATGATGTTGATTCACACATGTTCATATGTAAGTTTATGAAAATTGATTGAGATTATATTAGGTGAATTTTGAACAAGTTGACACCTTTAGGTCCATGACATGTATAATCTATGCAAGTTGGACATATGCAAGTTTCACCCCTTATTATGATTCATTTGGTCACATATACATGTTGTTATTATGATAATCTCTTTTATGCTATGAGTTAGGCTATTCGAGTCTAACATATATTTTGTGAATAAACGTTCAAACGGGGGGTAGGGGTAATATTAGGAATTAATAAATTGGGTGCAATTTTGTAAGATATTGCATACCATGAATGGATGTCCATAATTGAGTCAATTATGGACATTGTTAAAAATTGGAAGTAATTAATAATTCAAGTAGGGAATTATTAAAATCGGGGGAAAGTGGATTATTATTAATAATCAATGCTTAGGACACGAGGTTGGACCCGTTTGTGATGTAAACCTGCCCGGACCCGCCCGGCAAATCCAGTAGTCACAAATGTCGGCCCAATGTGAGAGGTCCTAGGCCCAAACTAAAGCATAACAGTTGTAAAGACACGAGGTTAGACTCTTTTATGGTGTAAGACTGCCCGGACCCGCCCGGCAAATCCAGCTGCCATAAATGCCAGTCTAATGTGAGAGGTCTTTATGAGGTTATGGCCTTAATGAACTAAGAAATACTTAACCAGATAATCATGTAAGGTGGGACATGGGGGTTAAGTAGGTGCCTTGGGTGGCATGAGGAATCTGGTGGTTGCCTTTAGAGGCATTTGAAATACGATTAGACTTAACCAAACACACATGTAAATGAACATGACTAAGTGGGTTAAGTGGGATGGACTAATGGGGACAAGCTTAGGTGGAATGCTTGTGGTAAATAGTGGGGGCCCATTTCAACCAGTATCCCAAAACGTATCTTTGTGGGCTCGACCCAAGTCGAGGACGGGACACGCATACTGGGTTTGACTATAAGAGGCCAAAACAGGGAGCGGTGGCAACGCAAGTCCAACGGGTTTCATATGCGTGTGTGGACCCGGGCTGGTAGGTAAGACGTTGTTGCATCGTGTAGGTATAAGCCGTGCATGTCCGTTGTATCAGGTTGCCACTTTAGGGGAGTGATACACCCCACTGTTGGGCCAGCACGGGTATCTACGAGTTAGGGAGCCGATCGAATAATGGGAAGTAGGGTACACCTAGTGGAGATAGGGCCAGGCGGCACCTATGTAGTCAGCTAGGGGTACGTAAAGCCATTGGGAAAGTTTCTAAGTGAAGCTAAGTGGGATGAATCTTTAGGGTGACTGGTGTGGTGCAGTATAGTGTTTATCCTTTAGTATTTAGGAGCGCCTATAACGTTGCCTTTAGCGATTGTCTATGTCCTTAATCTGCTCTTCATAGACATTTTCTTGTTTTCCAGCTTATGCCTTAGTCCAGTTATTTTGGTAATAGTATTGTAGAATTATCATATTCACCAGACTTTATGTCTGACCCCCTCTTTTCCATCCTTTTTCTCCCTTCAGGTCCGCAGGTTGGGCCAAGTTCTAGTGGAGTCTAGTTGGATCGCTTATCTTCTGGAAAGCTTGGACTGCTGAAGTAAAGTCCAGCTTGTTATCTTTCTTTTTAATGGCTATTCATGTAATGGGATTATGTACTTGTTTTATCAAGATAGATATTGTACTTGACATTGAATATGGTGTTATGATGTAATCAAACATGTTTTGACTTCTGGTACAATGAAATAAAGTTTTTGAATTTCCAAGTACTATTTTATATCTGTCTTGTTGTAATTTTACTGTTCTATATTCACTTAAAACCTCCATGGAAGTTAATGCATTCCCTTTGTGAGTGACATTAATGGACGTGGTGTGTTACACGTGGTATCAGAGCATAAGGTTACCAGAACAGATAAAAAATTTTTTAGAAAAATATTTTTTTCTCGAAAGTATTTTTGGAAGAAGTGCTTTCAAAAAAAAAAAAAAACATGTTATTTAAAGAGAGTTTTTATGAAAAACATAATCCCAAATAGCCACATCCTTATCTTTATCTTTCGAATTCTCCATTTTGAATCTTTCCTTTTTCGTTTCAGCATGGCTGAAGATCTTAATCTCCCAGAAGGTGTGACGATTCCAGGGTGGTTTAGGAGATACTTGGAGGCTAGGGCCACCACTGCAGGCCCAGCGGATACTCCTCCACCCCTAGTTGCACCCATTCCTCCTCCTCCTCCTCCTCGTGTTGACACTTTTGCAAAGATGTGCAAGGAATTCAAGGCTATGGGAGGAAAAACTTTTCAAGGGACTGAGACGTTTGTGGAGGCCAGAGATTGGCTGAAGGAGATTGAGGAATTCTTGGATATCTTTGAAGTGGAAGATGGGAGGAAAGTCCGTTTAGCTGCTTGGTTAATGAAGGGAGAGGCCTCGTTTTGTTGGGAGGTCACTAACGGGGAACGTCCAGTTGATTCATGGGCGGATTTCAGACGAAGGTTTGAGGCAAAGTTTCTTTCAAGGGCAGAGGAGAACTTAAATATGGAAAAATTCCTGGCACTAAAGCAAGGGAGCTCATCAGTAAAGGAATATGTCAATAAATTTAATCAGTTAGCAAGGTTTGGCTTGGAGTTGGTGAACACGCCAGAGAAGAAAGCTTTGAGGTTCGTTAGAGGCTTGAATGAACCGTTGCAAGGGTTGGCTATGACCCACATCCCTATGGGAGCCACCTTTGAAAAGCTAGTAGAAATGGCACTTATGCATGAGGATAAGGCAGTTGAAAAGAAAGGGGATCAGAAGAAACCCCAACAGCAAAATAAGAAGGGTGGTAAAAACAATAATGGCAAAGGGAAGAAGAAATGCTTCAATTGTGGGACGCCTGGCCATCTCAGCAAAGATTGTAGAAAGAAAAAGAAGACTGGTTGTTTTCATTGTGGAGATGAGGGACATTTAGTGAAGGACTGTCCAAAGAAGGGGCAGAGGGCAGGGTTTACCTCGGGAGGACAGGTGCAGGCTTTTATGGCACCAGGGCAGGCAAGGGGGCAAGTTCAGGCTATTGCGGCCCCACCGCTGCAAGAAAGAGGTAGAACAATTTCTGTTGAAAGCTTAGTTTTTCTGTTTGATCATCCTGTCCGTACCTTATTCGATTCTGGCGCATCTCATTCGTTTATCTCTGCATCATTAGTTGAATCACTGCACTTGAACACCAGTTTAGTAGAGGATCCCTTGGTCGTTTCAAATCCAATTGGGGGTTCGGCTCATTTGACCATGATATGTTTGGATTTGAAAATCTCTATACTTAGCGTTGAATTTAGATGTGATGCTTATGTATTGGGCTTCACGGGCTATGGGCTAATTTTAGGAATGGATTGGTTGTCTAGAAATAGGGCCATTCTTGATTGTGAAAGGAGAGTAGTTAGGCTTGTGACTCGCCTTGGTAATGCTCTCGACATCTTTTGTAATCCCATAAATTCCGTTATGCTAAGTTATCTTGAATCGCTTGACGCGTCTGTAGAGAACCTGCGATCGGTAGAAGTGGTCCGGGAATATCCGGATGTGTTTGAGGAGGTGAAGGGCTTACCTCCAAAGCGGGAGATAGACTTTCGAATTTATCTTGTGGATAATGCTAAACCCGTATCTTTGCCAGTGCGCCACATGGCTCCTCGTGAAAGGAGGGAACTCAATAAGCAAGTAAAGGAGTTGCTTGAGAAGGGGTTCATAAGACGTAGTATATCGGAGTGGGGTGCTCCAGTAGTTTTTGCCACAAAGGCGGATGGGTCTCTTAGACTTTGTATGGACTATAGAGAACTAAACAAGCTTACTAAAAAGAACCGACACCCACTGCCGAGGATTGACGATCCCTTTGATCAGTTAGTTTGCGCCTCAGTGTTTTCGCCGTTGGACTTAGCCACTGGCTTTCATCAACTGAGAGTGGCTGAGGATAGTATAGATAAGACTGCTTTTAGGACTCCTGACGGATTCTATGAATGGCTAGTGATGCCCTTTGGTTTGACAAACGCCTCTGCATATTTTGTTGATTTGATGAGTAGGGTGTTTAGGGAATACCTTAACAAATTCGTGGTAGTCTTTGTGGATGACATCTTAGTCTTTTCTAAGAATAAAGAAGAGCACTCCCTACATCTTAGGGAAGTGTTGGAAACCCTTCGAGCGCATAACCTTAAGGCAAAATTTTCTAAGTGTCACTTCTGGAGGAAGGAAGTACGGTTCTTAGGGCATGTGGTTTCCAAAGAAGGGATAGCAGTGGATCCCGCAAAGGTGGTGGCCATCCAAGATTGGAAGGTCCCTAAAAATGTAACCGAAGTAAGAAGTTTCTTGGGGTTGGCTGGCTATTATAGGAAGTTTATCAAAGACTTCGCAAAAATATCAGCTCCATTAACACGGTTAACGAAGAAGAACCTGGTTTTTACGTGGGACAAAGATTGCGATGATGCGTTCCAACGTTTAAAGAGAGCCTTAACTTCAGCCCCAGTCTTAGTGCTGCCAGACGGGAATAAACCGTTTACCATCTATACTGATGCTTGTGGGACGGGACTTGGCGTGGTCCTCATGCAAGAGGGAAGAGTAATAGCCTATGGTGGAAGGCAGTTGAGGGTTCATGAAAAGAATTACCCCACGCATGACTTAGAGCTAGCCGCAATTGTTTTCGCGCTTAAGTCTTGGCGTCACTATCTTCTTGGTGAGAAATTCGAACTGTTCACTGACCACAAATCAATAAAATACTTATTCTCTCAGAAGGATTTGAATTTAAGGCAGCAACGGTGGATGGAATTCTTAGCCTCCTACGATTTTGAAATAGCATATACCCCGGGCAAGGGTAACGTGGTGGCAGACGCCTTAAGTAGGAAAAGGTTGTCCTTGACTCCGTTGTTTGTTGAACGACAAAGCTTAGAATTCATCTCTATGTTTGACTTTAGACCCTCCGTTGACTTAGTACCCGGTCTGTTAGCATCCTTGGAGGTTAGACCTACACTTCTAGGATGGGTTGGTGAGGCACAGCGAGACGACCCACAGTTGGTTGAGATAGTAGAAAAGCTCAAAGGGGGGAGTCGTCAAGCCATCTTCGTAGGTATACCCTAGACGATAAGGGTTGGTTACGAAGGGATAATAGACTTTGTGTACCACAAGACGAAGACTTAAGGAAGGCCATTCTTGATGATGCTCATCGCTCAAAATGACCATTCATCCCGGCGGGGATAAGATGTACAAAGATATGAAGCGGGTTTTCTTTTGGGCCGGTATGAAAAAGGATGTGGCCGAGTACGTCGCTAGATGCTTGGTGTGCCAACGAGTTAAAGCAGAACAAAAGAAACCCGGTGGGTTGCTTCACCCATTAGAAGTTCCACTATGGAAATGGGAAAGCATCTCAATGGATTTTGTGGATGGATTACCAAGATCAAGGAAGGGTAACACGGGGATTTGGGTTATAGTAGATAGACTTACTAAAAGCGCCCATTTTATTCCCGTGAAAAGTAAGAGGACTGCTCCGTGGTTGGCTTCTTTATACATTAAGGAGATAGTTCGTTTGCACGGTATTCCTTCTAGTATAGTAAGCGACCGTGACCCCATCTTTACTAGCGAATTTTGGAAGAGTTTACAAGAGGCGGTAGAGACTCAGCTATGTTTGAGCACCGCATATCATCCTCAGACAGACAGCCAGACCGAGAGGGTGAATCGCATTCTAGAGGATCTTTTAAGGCTTTGTATCCTAGACTTTGGGGGTACATGGGAAGAGCACCTTCCGTTAGTAGAATTCGCATATAACAATAGCTTTCAGTCTAGTATTGGCATGGCACCTTTCGAAGCTCTTTATGGAAGGCCTTGCCGTTCGCCTACATGTTGGTGGGAATCTACCGATAAAATCCTACTTGGGCCCGATATGGTTAGGGAAACCCCGGAGAAGATTGAGTTGATTCGAAGGAGGATGAAAGCAGCACAAGATAGGCAAAAATCGTATGCTGATAAGAGGAGGACAGATCTTGAGTTTGACATTGGGGACATGGTTTTTATCAAAGTATCTCCGTTACAGAATGTTTTTCGCTTTGGGTCCGTGGGGAAATTAGCACCAAGGTTTGTAGGGCCGTTTCCTGTAAAAAAACAGGATTGGGAAGATGTCATATAGGGTGGAGTTGCCTGAGAAACTTAGTGGAGTACACGACGTATTCCATGTATCACATTTGACGAAGTGTTTGCACAAGACCGCGGAGGTGGTAGAGCCGAGCTTGCTTAAAGAGGTGGAAATAGAGCGTGATGCAACAATTAGACGAGCTCCTACATGCATTCTTGGGTCGGAGATCAAAAAGTTGAGGAATCGAGAGGTCAGACTGGTTAAAGTGCAATGGGGAGATGATGAGAGCAACGCAACTTGGGAGACAGAAGAGAAGATGCGTTCGTTGTACCCTTTTCTTTTTGAGGGTATGTCTTTTAATTTCTCCTTTATCGCTTAGCTTAGCTTATCTTATCTTTAGTATGTCCTCTCATTAGTATCTTTGACCTTTAGTTAGGATAATCCTATGGTTGAAACATGTGTTTGAGACATGTTATGTATGATGGATGCAAAATGGATGCAAGTGTTTGCTAGTGGTTGCTCGTGGATGCATATATACACACACTTTAGGCACTAGATCGGCTCAGTCACTTCATATTGCATATTGCATATATATGGATGTATTTAGTATAATGGATGTATAATGGTTGTACCATCATATGGATGCTGCATTCGGTTGAATGGGTGTGCACGCATATAGAAGTAGTATGTAAGCAATTAGGATCTTTTGCATACATAATGGATTCATGACACTTACATAATTTGCATTAAGGAGGTCAACTGAATCAGTAGACCGCCTGATTTCGCATTAGGTAAGGACATGTACACACACTTGCATATGATCATAAAGCATTAGAAGTCTGTAAGGACAATGGATGCCTGTGTATGATGGATGAGTAGATGGACGTTTGGATGGTAGGATATACATTCTTCCAGACTTGAAGATTTCGGGGACGAAATCCTAAAAGGAGGGGAGAATGTAACACCCCGAATTTTCTATTAACACTAAAGTTGCTAAAATATTAATAAGTGTGTAAGAGGGGGGATGTATCTAATATGAATATAAAAGTGTGTAAGAGGGGGGATGTATCTAATATGAATATAAAAGTGTGTAAGAGAGGGGATGTATCTAATATGAATATAAAAGTGTGTAAGAGAGGGGATGTATCTAATATGAATATAAAAATATTAATAAGTGTGTAAGAGAGGGGATGTATCTAATATGTATATAAAAACAATAATAAGTGTGTAAAAGGGGGGGATGTATCTAATGTGTACATTGTAGAATATATATATATATATATATATATATATATTGCTGAGTGTTTGCTGAGTCACTTCTGACTCATTGCTGAGTCAACAAGATAAACCCCATCTTGTCTGAACGGCTGCGGTTATTTCTAGGTTAAATCTAATGGCCTAAATGCATTCTAAAATCTATAAATAAGTGGGTAGACCCTAAACCTAAATCACTTGTAAAATTAGAGAAGCTACCGTCATGCTGCTGCCATGGAGTTCAGCGTAGCCGTCACAAACTAAGAAGAGGAAGCCTAATCATCTACAACTAAATCTACACAAATCAAATCAAAAGATCTCTCTTTCTCTAATCCTTTTCTTTTGTTGGTGAGTATGATGATTCTCACAAGACTATTACAAACTAATTTGACTCAGTTATGAATGGATCACAAGAAAGTGATGTGATTTGTAATTGTAAATTCTATATATTGTGGATCTCTTATTATGTTATTATGTTGTCGTATGATGTAAATTATATATGCTATGTCATGCTATGTTGTAAATTCTCTTATGTTATGTCGTGCTATGTTGAGAATCATGTCAAGCTATGTTATACTACCATACTATGCCATGTTATAAATCATGCTATATTATGTTGAAAAATCATGATGTTGTTGGATCATGCTTAAAGTTATGTTTTTTTTCTTAATTTAAATGGATCTTGTTTATGGGAATTTGCCTATTAGGTTAGGTGTACCCATAAACTTGAAACTATAATTAAATAAAACTTGATTATGGGAATTTGCCTATTGAGTTAGGTGTACCCATATAAAACCATGTTGTTAAAAAAATTAGATGATGTTGATTCACACATGTTCATATGTAAGTTTATGAAAATTGATTGAGATTATATTAGGTGAATTTTGAACAAGTTGACACCTTTAGGTCCATGACATGTATAATCTATGCAAGTTGGACATATGCAAGTTTCACCCCTTATTATGATTCATTTGGTCACATATACATGTTGTTATTATGATAATCTCTTTTATGCTATGAGTTAGGCTATTCGAGTCTAACATATATTTTGCGAATAAACGTTCAAACGGGGGGTAGGGGTAATATTAGGAATTAATAAATTGGGTGCAATTTTGTAAGATATTGCATACCATGAATGGATGTCCATAATTGAGTCAATTATGGACATTGTTAAAAATTGGAAGTAATTAATAATTCAAGTAGGGAATTATTAAAATTGGGGGAAAGTGGATTATTATTAATAATCAATGCTTAGGACACGAGGTTGGACCCGTTTGTGATGTAAACCTGCCCGGACCCGCCCGGCAAATCCAGTAGTCACAAATGTCGGCCCAATGTGAGAGGTCCTTGGCCCAAACTAAAGCATAACAGTTGTAAAGACACGAGGTTAGACTCTTTTATGGTGTAAGACTGCCCGGACCCGCCCGGCAAATCCAGCTGCCATAAATGCCAGTCTAATGTGAGAGGTCTTTATGAGGTTATGGCCTTAATGAACTAAGAAATACTTAACCAGATAATCATGTAAGGTGGGACATGGGGGTTAAGTAGGTGCCTTGGGTGGCATGAGGAATCTGGTGGTTGCCTTTAGAGGCATTTGAAATACGATTAGACTTAACCAAACACACATGTAAATGAACATGACTAAGTGGGTTAAGTGGGATGGACTAATGGGGACAAGCTTAGGTGGAATGCTTGTGGTAAATAGTGGGGGCCCATTTCAACCAGTATCCCAAAACGTATCTTTGTGGGCTCGACCCAAGTCGAGGACGGGACACGCATACTGGGTTTGACTATAAGAGGCCAAAACAGGGAGCGGTGGCAACGCAAGTCCAACGGGTTTCATATGCGTGTGTGGACCCGGGCTGGTAGGTAATACGTTGTTGCATCGTGTAGGTATAAGTCGTTCATGTCCGTTGTATCAGGTTGCCACTTTAGGGGAGTGATACACCCCACTGTGGGGCCAGCACGGGTATCTACGAGTTAGGGAGCCGATCGAATAATGGGAAGTAGGGTACACCTAGTGGAGATAGGGCCAGGCGGCACCTATGTAGTCAGCTAGGGGTACGTAAAGCCATTGGGAAAGTTTCTAAGTGAAGCTAAGTGGGATGAATCTTTAGGGTGACTGGTGTGGTGCAGTATAGTGTTTATCCTTTAGTATTTAGGAGCGCCTATAACGTTGCCTTTAGCGATTGTCTATGTCCTTAATCTGCTCTTCATAGACATTTTCTTGTTTTCCAGCTTATGCCTTAGTCCAGTTATTTTGGTAATAGTATTGTAGAATTATCATATTCACCAGACTTTATGTCTGACCCCCTCTTTTCCATCCTTTTTCTCCCTTCAGGTCCGCAGGTTGGGCCAAGTTCTAGTGGAGTCTAGTTGGATCGCTTATCTTCTGGAAAGCTTGGACTGCTGAAGTAAAGTCCAGCTTGTTATCTTTCTTTTCAATGGCTATTCATGTAATGGGATTATGTACTTGTTTTATCAAGATAACTTGACATTGAATATGGTGTTATGATGTAATCAAACATGTTTTGACTTCTGCTACAATGAAATAAAGTTTTTGAATTTCCAAGTACTATTTTATATCTGTCTTGTTGTAATTTTACTATTCTATATTCACTTAAAACCTCCATGGAAGTTAATGCATTCCCTTTGTGAGTGACATTAATGGACGTGGGGTGTTACATTCACGGTGGATGAGATGGATTGGTTGAAGGGGTCTCGACTGTTTAAGTAAAAGTGGAGGCGGCTACTTTGTTTGAGTTTACAGAGATGTGGAATTAGGTCTTAAGAAAGAAAATGTTAAGGGCATTATATGTATAGGGTTCCTTTGGCATCGGTTTGTCCACGTTTTCAGTTTTGCCGTGACATGCAATTTGTTGTTAAAGCACCACGTACATCCCAATTTTATCTCATAAAGTAATAAACAAACCCCTAAAGGAAAACATGTGGGTTCATGCGTACACCACGCATTCAAAAAATGGTCAAAACGTACTTACGCTTTCATGGAAGTTTGGATAGAATACACGTATTTTTTCATATGTTTTTTTCCTTTTTTTATTTGATTTGAAAATTATGAACCTTGATGTATCCAATTCCGTTTATGTAGGAGCTGTTAAGGACAGAAATAAGAACACCATTGTGACGAGCGAGGTGTCCCGACTCTAGAAATAAAATAAAATCGGTAGATTAACTCATATTGTGAAACCCTAAAATATTGATATAGGGCGCAAAATACTCCAAATAAAAAGTTGCTTATTTAGTTAATTAAAAATTACAATAAAATTCTAAAAATTAAATTATCACTACATCTCAAAGGGCTTGTCTAAATTCGAGGCCAATATTTAATTAAAATTAAATATATCATTATGGTTGATAACGATTCCATAGCGACTATTCAAAAATTTGATTTGGACACAACTCACAATCTAAACGATGAAATCCTGATTTTTCTCTTCCATTAGAAAAATATACTTCACCAGCTCTGAACGTTTCTTGTTTCACAGAAATCCGATTTAAATCGGCTTCTGTATATTCATTTAAAGTTCAAATCGCCAAATTATGAACTGTCGCGCCATTTCGAGCTCGATTATAATTATAATTTATATGTTCTAACATCGTTTATATAATATATTCGTTATTATAATTCAATTCTAAAATAAATAAATTATTTTGAATTGTCCAGTTCACACAATATTGTCAATTCAACTTAATTCTGATTATTTCAGAATTAAATATATTATTCTATTATTTATATTAATTAAATATTCAATATAATTTATTTAAGCAACCATTCTACTATTTAAATTAATTAGTTATAACACCGTAAAAATACGGGACATTATAGGATTTTACCCTTAACATGAAAATTAGCAACGGGATCTAAACACTTACTTGCCCTTTTCTATCTAGTAGTCACTACTAGTCCTAGCTGTGTTGCAACAATTATTTCAAGCAACATCCTAGGCTTTCCAACGCTTGTGCATTCTACGGAAACTCACTATTATTCCAAGATAATTCTCGCTATTTACTTTATAGCCTCAAAACTTTTCCCGTCTTTCCTAGGCACTAACCCTTACCTACTCCATACTTTTTAAAACACGGTTTGGTTCTTTTTCATTTAAATTTCCTTCCAAAAAATTAAAAGTGTCAAAACTTTATTTTCTTCATGAAAACTTTCTTTTGCCAAACCATAAAAACATGTCATCTTAAAAATGTTAATCATCATTTTTTTTTTCAATTCACCAAACTGAAGTAGATATGTACAACTATTTTCTCCATCGGGTTTATGACTTGTTCTTACCTATAAGGTCAGTTTAGTCTCTTACTACAAGGTGCAAACATTCCACTCTATTCTTAATTCCCACACTTCTTTTTTCCACCCAACAAAATTATCTTTAAATAATTTATCAAAAAGGGTTGTCATAAGAATAGGGATTTAAAATCTTTCTTTTATAAAACTTCTTGTTATGAAATATAACGAGAAAACTAGCGAGCTGTACATGCTATATAATATGCACATTTCACTGAGTGAATTTTACTTTAAAACTCAATATGTACTTCTTTACATATTTTAAAACTATAACTTTTAAGATTAAAACTTGAAAACACCATAAACCATTTTCCCAAAACTTTTATAATCTCAAGTCCTTAAAAGTTAACAATGGGGTTAGACTCAAAGCGTGTTTCCAATTTTCTAGGCTTTCCCAGACATTCCCCCATAACAATTCTCCTTACTATATATATTCCTAATCCATTTTTCTCTTTCTAACCTTTTTCAATCTATAAGGTCTTACTGCCAAACCCACTAACCCAAAAAACTAATCATATGGATTTACTTTTCTTCCATACAAATTATATTGTACACTCTCCATCCGAATTACCTAAGGGTCTCATATTTCTTTGTTCATTCCTTTAGTGTACAAAATAAGTATCCCAATTCTTACCATATTACGCTCTTTCTATTTCATGGGTCTCTCCGTGGATCTAGTTACATATATATAATATTTATATTTTTAAAAATACAAATACATTCATTCACTATTTATATAGGAATCCTAAACCTAAGCTCTAATACCAGATGTGACAACCCTAATTTCGACAGGCCGAATTTTTTCTTTTCAAAATTCTAATCTATCGAAACTTGGATTGGTTTGCTCTGTATCTTGCAAAAAAGATAGAGACATAAAATAAGTCAGAGCTTAGAAAATATCTCACAGCGGAATGGATAAAATATAATGTAATCAAAATATAGCCTTGCCGTATTAATAATACTGCCCAACCAGTATCCAAAGCTATAATGCCTCATGTCTCTGCCAAAAATCAAACTTGCGAGTATGTTATGAGGAGAGGGTCAGAACACAAGTTATGGTGACTGGATTTAAAGTATACACTTTGGATAATCCTACATATACTGTTCAATCATATTTTCTTATTTATTCGGTTACTTGGGTTAACAACACTCATGGCTTACACACACGTCGTATCCATTTATATCCCAGTGGATTAACCTAATACAGTATATATGTAGCTACCCCCAATATTGAGGTACACCCCATGGTACCCCACTCGCACGGTCTCTACCGTAACACCATCGAAATATATGCAGTCCCTCATCCTCGCTGTAGTGACGTACGGATAACAACATTACGTTCCGTATGTATCTGTCATTACTATGCTATGCAAACGTACGGACTGCTAACTTTATTCAAATCCGAATTCATACCGGAGTAATGCCCTCAAGCCTACGATACACCACCCAGAGCCAACATGCATGTATATAGACTATCCAACATACATATCTTTAATTGTAGTTCGATGCCTCTATCACACGTCCTCTAGTGTGCACCGAGTTCCCTGGCAGGGCGATACAAGAAACACGAAACTCAGTTGGGAGATTTTTCATACCTGTACAGGCCCGCCTTTTAGAGCCTTCAAATACAAATATACCTTGGGTATGTTCTCACGGTGGCTTTGGCCCTACCTCGGCCACTCCCTCAATTAGTAAAGAATACAAGAGCTAAGCAACACCCCTAACAACAAACAATCTAAACATCCATTTGGCGTCTCCCCTCAACCCCTTACCCCAATAGCAAAAGGTAAATGGTATCTTGGGTTTAGCTCTAGTCTTTTCGCATCCCTCTGGCTGCCAATGACGAGTATCCGACGTTCCACTATCTTTGTTGGTCCTGACCCCCTACCTCCCCGTTGAGGCAACTGCCGAATCACCCTGGTGTCACCGCATCACAGCATTCTGACTGCATAGCTACTTATACAGTCAAGGCCCACCCACCTAGTAGTTAGGCGCAGAACCAACATCTTTGTGTCGGCCTAAGACATATTTCACCGCACAAAGGACTACTAGGAACACCTTACGTACCTCAAGAAGCCACGTGCTTCCCCTTCTAGTCCTTTGGAGCCGTCAGAATAATCAGATGAATGTGCCCTCCCCTCGTGCCTTGTAACACCTATATGATCTACCCCGTTGGGTTATTCACCCTCAATCGTATGGACTGGTCTAAGCGCCTTACTTTAGCATGTTAATAGACCCTATGTCTAAACATTCTTTTATGCGCTTGTCTCACCTCATCAGGTTTCTAGTTACTTGTTTTTACCATTCATATTGAATTCTTATTCAAATTACCAAGTTTATCTTACTTATTAATTTCAGTCATATAGCTTAACCCATTTAAGTTTATTAATAAGCCCACCACATGTTATTCTCTTGATTTTGGCCCAAGCTCTGTAATCCACAATCCCTTTTTATAGTCTTGTTGATTTCATCGTTACAATAACATGTTTTACTTAATATGTAATTAAGCATATCCAATTCACATGTTTTCTAATTAACATGTCACTTACCATTTATGATTAAATATAACTTATTTCATTTCATAAGTTTTCCTAATTCTTTCCCATTTAATCCTAATTTCATTTTACATTGCCAATACAACTTATCGCTGTTTACTTATTAACTTAGTTCTATTAACTAAGGTCCATTAATAAGTTTCTCTACCCGTTTATTGTAACTTATGTTATAATTTCCACTTGTCCCTAGGACAAGCCTAAACATTCTTATCAATGGGTTTCAGACTTCCAAGCTTACAAATCACTTAATTTATAATGAAGTACAACTTCTTATATTTCATATATTTTCCCTCTTTTCTTAACTGGTCTCCGGTTTTCCCAATTTACTACTTACTTAATCTACAATTAAGTGTCCCTTAACTCATTTCACCAGTTATACAATTTCCTTATTAGTTTATTATAACCAAAGTTATAATCCCCACTTCTCCCTAGGACAAGTCTACCTATTATACAACATTTTCATTAATGTTATTTCTTTATAATAGGTGATTCTCACTCCTACAAGTTATGCTTACCTTAAAAGGTGTCTTTAATTACATAACTTTATTATTTCTAACGGTTATGTATACCACTAGGTGTCTTTAATTACATAACCTTATCCGGCTAGGTTTGCGTGCCTATATGTAAATATTACCCACCCCCTCATATTTGTTTAGTGTAACGACCCGTATTTTAGCGATATAATAATTAATTTATTTAATTATATAAATAGTGATTTACAGATTTGAATGGTCGTAGAATTAAATAATAGTGAATATTTAATTAAATTAAATAATAGAATAATATATTTAATTTTAGAAATAATCAAAAATAGTGGAATTCACAATATTGTGTAGTTTGGATTATTTAAAATATATAATTCAGCTTAGAGTTGAATTATATTCACAAATATACTATATAAATAAAGTTTGAACGTATAATTATATTAAAATTATAATCGAGCTCGAAATGGCGCGGCAGTTCACAATTTGGCTATTTGAATTTCAATCGAATATACAGAAGCCGATTTAAATCAGATTTCTGTGAAATAAGAAACGTTCAGAGCTGGTGAAGTATATTTTACTAATGAAAGAGAAAAATCGGGATTTCGTCGTATAGATTTTGATTTATGTCCAAATCAAATTTTTGAAAAGTCACTATGGAATTCCTTTATAATTTATAACGATTTATTTATATTATAAATGAATTTTTCAATATAAATTGAATATCTATTCAACCGGGATTTGAAATATCGAGTTATAAATCCAATTGGAGTTGTATGATATTCTAGTGTGAATATATACGATAATATTTATTTTTAAATATTTAATTTAATTATTTTTAAATAAATTAATATTTAAAAGGGTTTATTTAGAGCTTTAAAAATAGCCAGTTTTGCTAACGACCTCTATTTCGACGAAACTAAATTTGTTGGATCCGCAATATTAAATTATTTCTAGATTTCAATTTTCGTGATTTTTGAAGATAGCATGTGGCCGTACGGATTTTTAATGTGAAAAACAGTAAGTATTTTGATTGTTAAAAATACATTGTGTGAGCAAACAGATTCGGAATTCGATGAAACCAGTTTCGTTGGGTCTGAAATGTCGAACTCTAGTTGTATGTCCAGTTTCATTATTTTTGGATATTATATGTGGTCGTTTGAATTTTTAAAGATAAATAAAAATAGCGTAGGAGTAAAAATATATATTATATTAGAATATAAAAATAATATTTTATTTCTATAAATATCCCTTCAAACTTCCTAACCTTAAACTTTCTTTCCAGTCAACACAAAATTTCCGCCGTCATCTTCTGAAAAGAGAAAACTAAATTCAGCTTCTTCAAAAATCAACAATAATCCATATAAAATCCTAAAAACTAGGATACAAGTATACTCGTGATCTCCAAGAGTTTCTCTTTGATTCGGTACCCCTTTTTAGTCGAGCGATTCATGTTTGAGAGGCTCCAGAATGTACAACGTGGGTCGTTCTGTTCTAGGGTTAAACGATGCTTGATGTTTAAGCATCGATAGGGATTTGCGAGTTTAGTTTTGGGTTCAGGGATGAAAACTGCACTCGTATGAATCAGTTCGGTGGTGTTAAGGGACAGGTGGTTTATTGTTGCTGTCGCGATGAGGCAAAGGTCGGGTTTGGATGGAGGTAAGCGAGCTGGAGGTTGATGGGACGAGGTGGTAGAATTTTGGACGAGGATTATAACATTGAAATTGGTTTAAATTTTTATGAAGGATTTTGGGTGGAAGGATTGATGGCCCTCTTGGAAACACGGTGGAGCGAGAGTGATATGAAGAGGAGCAGGTTCGAATTCTTTGAAGAAGAAGAAATACTTGCGGGTTAGGTTTTGAACATGAGATTTTGGGTTGAGAAATTGTGGTGAGGCCCAATAACGTTATTTATTTAAATTAAACTACGTAAAATTATATTACAACTTGTAAATGATATATCCTGATCATACGATATCAGAATTTCAAACCGTCAGATCCGTTGGGATCGTATGGACGACGGCTACGCACTAGAACTGACTGGGAGTGGATTGGAGCTCGTTACAATTTATAGCAAAATAAATTGTTCGTCTGAATCAAGCGATGGTTATCGTTATTAACGATGATCGTCCAATGTGAGTAAAACTCACCAACTCTGAATAGTTATATTTTTATAACATATTTTTAGAACTGATAATTATCTGTTGATTATTATGTGTTAACTGTTGGTTGTATGGCTTATGTATTGGTTGAAATTATAAATAACGATATATTTATAAATCGTTAATCAAATATCGATTCTGTTTATCAGAATATTTCATAGTGAAATGAAGTTGATGTTAATTATATTGTTTAACATCTGTGATGCAGGGAAACAGGTTGGAGGGATCCAATTGGATTCCTTAATATTTATAATACTGTTGTTTTCATATATTGAAATATATGATGAGATATATAATATGTGTTGATTATGTGTGTTTGAATGATATCAATCATTGTTATTTGGTATTTTGGATACCGTAAGAAATACTAAGATGTAGAAAAGGGGATTTTCAAAGTGTATTTTGAAAATGAATTATTTATATAAAATCAATGGATTTTATATATGAAAGGAAAAGGAATTTATAAAAGAAAATAATTATAAAATCAA
Source organism: Allium sativum (assembly GCA_030737875.1). NCBI lineage: Eukaryota > Viridiplantae > Streptophyta > Magnoliopsida > Asparagales > Amaryllidaceae > Allium > Allium sativum. The sequence continues at coordinate 572,244,363 of CM060909.1, read as the reverse complement.
AGGATAATTATAAAAGGAAATATTTGTGAAACAAATAGAAAAGGGAATATTCGTAAAACCTTTACAAATAGAATTGAAAAGGAAATATTTGTAAAACATTTACAAATAGATTACAAATAGAAATATTTATTTAGAAAATAAATAGAATTATAAAGGAAATATTCATTTTGAAAGTAAATAGATTATAAAAGGAACACTTGAAAAATGAATAGAATTATATAAAAAGAGAATTCTACACTAGGAAGGTTTAGACCCGTGCTTCGCACACGAGTATAGCAGAATATGAATTCAAAGTGAACATTTAAGAGAAATCTGTTTTAACAAATAAAGTAAGAAGATTAAATTATAAATAAGGTTTTATAAATTAAATAAAATATTTATCATTGGATAAATTGAATATATAAAAGTCAGGACTTATATAGAGAAGTAAGAATTGATTTCAACATCGATATTTGAACTAAATATGGACGAAGAGTAAATTGGATAGGGTTAATCAGTTAGAGTTAACTAGTTAGAGTTAGTCGGTTAGAGTTAGTCAGTTAGAGTTAATCAGTTAGAGTTAATCAGTTAGAGTTAACCAGTTAGAGTTAATAGTTAGAGTTAACCAGTTAGAGTAAATCAGTTAGAGTTATTCGAATAGAGTTAATCGAACAAGAGTTAGTCGAATATTAGTTATTCGAATAGAGTTAATTGAATTAGAGTTAGTTTGATTAGAATTAATCGAATATAATTTATTCGAATAGAGAAAGAAGTTATTGAATATAGTTTATTTGAAACAAGTTAATCGAATATTAGTTATTCGAAAGAAGTTATCGAATATAGTTTTTTCGAAACAAGTTAACCGAATATTAGTTATTCAAAAGAAGTTATCGAATATTAGTTATTCGAAAGGGGTTATCAAATATTAGTTATTCGAAAGGCGTTTTCGAATATTAGTTATTTGAAAGGAGTTATCAAATATTAGTTATTCGAAAGGAGTTATCGAATGTTAGTTATTCGAAAGGAGTTATCGAATATTAGTTATTCGAAAGGAGTTAATCGAATATAGCTTATTCGAATAGAGAAAGGAGTTATCGAATATTAGTTATTCGAAAGGAGTTATCGAATATTAGTTATTCGAAAGGAGTTATCGAATATTAGTTATTCGAAAGGAGTTAATCGAATATAGTTTGTTATAATAGAGAAAGGAGTTATCGAATATTAGTTATTCGAAAGGAGTTATCGAATATTAGTTATTCGAAAGGAGTTATCGGATATTAGTTATTCAAAAGGAGTCATCGAATATTAGTTATTCGAAAGGAGTTAATCGAATATAGTTTATTCGAATACAGAAAGGAGTTATCGAATATTAGTTATTCGAAAGGAGTTATCGAATATTAGTTATTCGAAAGGAGTTATCGAATATTAGTTATTCGAAAGGAGTTATCGAATATTAGTTATTCGAAAGGAGTTAATCGAATATAGTTTATTCGAATAGAGTTAAAGGAGTTAATCAAATATAGTTTATTCGAAAGGAGTAAGTTGATAAGAGTTAATTGATTAGGGTTAATCAATAGAGTTAATCCAATAGAGTTAATCCAATAGAGTTAATCAAATAGAGTTAATCAAATAGAGTTAGTCAAATAGAGTTAATCGAATAGAGTTAACCGAATAGTGTTAATGGAATAGGGTTAATCGAATATGGCTATTCGAAGAGAGATTATCGAATATAGTTTCGAAGGAAAGAGTTATCGAATGAAGATTTATTAAAAAGAGAGTTACGCAAGGAAGTTTGTTAAAGGTTTAAAGGTGAACCATGTCCGTTTCGAAGTTAGAAATGTTGTTCAGTTAAGGTTTGAGAGGTAGTTATACCCCAACTTGATTGACTTTGTTTTTAACTAAGGAATGGTTAAGGTTCGACAATAAAGATTGGTTAAGTGAATTTAGTTAACGAGTATAATGGTTTGAGTTGGTATAGCGATGTTTGATTTAAACATCTATTTAAATCCAATATAGGAGTTTTGGAAATGTTTTCCAGATAAGAATCATAAATGTTTTCAAATGTAGAAAATAAGAATTGGAAATGTTTTCCAATGTTAATAACGTATATTTCTAAATTTAGAAAATAAGAAATGTTGAATATATGGAAACATGAATAGGGAAATGGATAATTGAATGACAAATTAAATTAAAGTGGATCGGTGTTGATTGATGATTTTCTCGGTAAGATTTCCATTTGGAAATACGACCGTTGTTTGTACACATGTTTTCCTTTGATAGTTAAATCACCGACTGTCAAAGATTTTGACCATTTCCGTTGTTAATATGGAGAGACCGGGATCAGATTTATTATCTGAAAACCACTCCGTATGGCACTAGCGTTGCGAATCAAATATGATGAAGATAATTGAAGACGGAGTTATGCAAGGGCTGTCCTGTTTACAGAATTATACCTTTGGTTTGTCCAATCCCAGGGCAACCTGTATGGAAGAATGTCTGACAGAGTATATTTAATAGATCGCGTAAGTTCATCTCTTCAAACATATTTGCGTTTGGTGACGGAGGAATTCGTTTCTCTTAGATTTATACCCGTGATATTTTTGAGGAAATCAATTTGTGATTTGGCGGGATGGCGATGTGACAATCGAAGTAAATGGCAGAGTGATCTGTTAAAAGATACATTTTGACCTCGAGCCTTATCAACTGGGAAATGACAGAAATCAGGCAGGCAGCATGGCTAAGTGGGTCGCACCCAATTAGGGTATATTGTCACTATCTATAGAATATTCATATTTGTACTTCTTCCAATTCTATATCTCTTGGGAACGGTTATGTTCGAATACTAACCAAGGGGTGGCAATATATTCGGTACTCTCAAGCGAAATGAGGGACCGGTCATGTGTGGCTGAGTTGCAAGATGTTCTTGTTGAACTCCAGTGTATCGCTTCTAGAGTACACTGAGCGGAAGGTGGATCCACACCTTGTCATAGTTGGAATCCACTCCCCAAATAAGAGCCTGCAGTTTTGATTGTATATTATATATGTAGAACGTTAGATGCAAGCGTTTCTGCTAGATTTCTGTTTACATGATCTAGACATTATTATATTATCAGACAAGTATCGTTTTAGAAATATTTTGGGTTATCGTAAGGTAAAAGCCATCCGTGTTTATGTGTGGATCAGTCTTATGATTATCCTTTATTTCTAAAGTATTTTGAAAGTTAAATCAAATGATTTGAGTTTACTCACACTAGTCACATGACTGACCCATAGTTTATTTTCCCTAAACTCTTGGGTGCCCAATTTTGTACGGGCAGTCAAGTAGTCAGGATTTACAAATATTTGAAGAGCTGGAGTAGGAGGCTTTAGGATTATATAGCTATTGTTATTTTCGCTGTGTTGTAAGTGTTATACTCTAAAAATGGTATTATATACAGATACTGTTTTTATTTCAAAGTTATGTTATGAAATATATTTATTCGTTCCGGTGTGAGATTCGTGTTTACTCAGATGTTGTATGTTCTTCTTCCTCTTCTATTCTAAGTTTCTATTTTATCTATCCTCACCCTCTATTTTCTTTCATTAACTATTCGGTATTTCCGATGCTTGAATAGTCGACATTGAGTTTATGTCGATAATCATGATCGCGAAAACCCGGGTCGTTACACTTAGCTCACCCACTGTCCAACCAATTTTACTTAACCCTAATTTTAATTCATATTCATACAATCTATATGGATTAGATTAGGTTAAGTAGTCCAATTCATTACCATGTCCATTTATGGTTTATAACGGGATAGACCTCCCACATTAGGTCTACATTTTGTAGATGTTGGATATGCCGGTCGGGTCCAGGAAGACTTCTTCCACAAGTTGGGCCTAACCTCGTGTCATAGCCCTTCTCGTATTTGCGTACTTAGACCTCTCACATTAGATTCAACATTAGTGGATGCTGAATATGCCGGTCGGGTCCGTGCAGACTTTCACTACTAATGCAACCTAACCTCGTGTCATAAGTGCAATTACAGTTTCTAATTGTAATCCTAGGCATTCATTATTAATCAATTATTTAAACCTGTGCCTTTATAGGTGTTAATGACCATTTACCAAATTATATTCATGATGGGTTATATGTCTAAATTCATACTATTCAAATTATGCCAATTCATATTTTACATATGATCCCATTTGCACCAAAATCATTTTTCTATACTTATGATCCAATTTAAGATCTTTAAACATAATTTGGTTGATGCACCAAGCATATTTATTCGATTCTATGTTAACATGAATCCATATAGTCATATACTTACTCCAATTATTCCCTGTATATTATTGGGACAAATTTGCATGTAAACTTTTTAGCACTCCAATAAATCCAATATATGAATTTTTCATCCATGTTCAAGTTAATATTATAACATGTAAACATTCCAACATTTCAACTGATTCAATATATGAATTATTCATATTAACAATTTGATGTTATATCATGCTAATCATTCCCCCAATTTAACAGATTCAACATATGAATTTCCTGATCTATTCATATTAACGTCTCAACTGGTTATAACAGCAATTTATAATTAAACTGGCAACTTCACAATTTATTAAAAGGGGAAGACTAAACGATAGTCATAACATTATCTATAGGCTATAGTTTAAACCCACTAAACTTTTTTGCTTTCCCTAAATTTTGGATCTGATCCGTTATATCATCCATGGTTTCCCTTTTTCTTTTTAATTTGATTCACAGCCCAACGACCATGGATTTATTATTTCATGAAAATAGAAGGGAAAAATAAATAATTTAAATAGATTAGTTCTTAGAAGTTTACCTTGCTTTCATGATTCAATAATCTTTTTATTAATGTAAATTCCCTCTTCCAGATCTGGATCCATAATTCTCCTAGGCTAACATTTTAATTTCAGAATAGATTTGAGAAGAGAGAGAGCCATAGTAGAGTTCCAGTGTAGCTGCCGAATTATGATGTTTAAGGTTAGGTCTAGGGTCTTATTTATAGGAGTAGCGGAGGAACCAAGACCCTCAAATCAAAATTAAGATATCAGAATGAACACGTCATGAGAACTTTCTGGATCCTCGGGTGGGTCAACACCTAGGTCGACACCCCTGTTGGTGGGTCGACCCCTAAGTCAACCCCTAACGGTCCATTTTCCCTCCAAACTTTCCCGCCCGCCATTTTGATTTTTGAACTGATTTTTTGAATTTTCCGGATATATTTATTTAATATATCTATATATATAGATATAAGCTTCTTATATGTATACAAACTTCTAACGCTCATAACTTCTTTATACAGTGTCCAAATTACACAAACTAGGTGTCGATTTTGACCAGAATTTCGAGACGGACGCAATGGTCTAGTCCGCTTTAAATAATTCTTAATATTAAATTAAGTTATCCTTATTTTATTATCTTAAAAATACAGGGTGTTACACAACGACCTTTTCCAAATTTGATTTGGACATAATTCCAAATCCAACCGTTAGATTTCAAGTCTCTTATATTCGTTGGAAAGCTCTTTTCGATACGAACCTAACGGTTCCGGTTTTAGAGAATCTGACGGTTGGATCTCCCGTAATATCAATTCGAAGTCAATGTCCAAATTTCGCGAACGGTCGCGGCACTTTCTATTCATGCCATTAAATATATATATTATATATATTTCATCGATTCCCATTTCAAACGTATTTTATAAATCGTTTATAAATTCGTTTTAAAACGATTCCCACTTTCATTTCAATTTTAAATCAAAATTGAATACTCCTTATCATTATATTCTGTAAATGATAATAATTTCATAATATTAGATTTTGAAATAATTTCCCTTTCGATATTCATTATGAAAATGACTAAAATCGATATAAATATCGTTCGCATCAAAATGGCACATAACTAATCAACACGGCTTCACACAATTCAAAATTTTCGTGTGCATCCAAAATCGGACATCCAATTCACATTCTAATCATTTACTGAATATTATTCTAAAATATTCCTTATTTCGAAATATTCATTATTTTAAACTATTCGTTCTTTCTGAATTGGAATCAGACACAATCAATTACCATATAATGTTATTTATATGGATTTCATACACACATGTATACAACAACAATGATAACCTGTCAACCATCTTCCAGAGTGCATTACACAACTACATAAGCATTAAATATAAATAATAAACACTTACAATAGTTTGTCAACCAATCGATTGACACATAACTAAACAACTAGGATTATTGTACACCAAATATCATCCCAATACCCATGTGGGATTTAACCTAACAAATACTGAATATTATTTGTGCAGTTGGGCGATGTGTAAAATTTATCGCCCCGATCCATATCAGATAAACAGGTTTACATAAACAAATCATTCGATTTGTAAATGAATAATTATTTTCATTTCAGGAGAGTTTCATGTCGTTCATATAGACATTAAAAATTATATTTTTAACGATAAAATATTTATTTCAACACTTCACTCTTTTATATAGTCCATATATTCAATAAAAATGATATTTTTATTGTTAACACATGAATATTTTATACAGTTCATATACACATTAAAATTTATATTTTTAATGAGTAAATATTTATTTCAGAAAATTTTGGCATTATAACAATGCGATATTAAAACCGGAGTAATGACTTGCATTACCCCTCTCCTGATATTGGCTCGCGCCATACACAATAATCAATCCAAACCACAAACCACAATACAATTCATTCAACACAATACAGCTAATTACACCACAATTTAGTTCAAACAAACAACTATGGTTTGTACAATAAATAGTGTCGCGGGCTACTAAGCCCCGTTTGAAACCTAAAATATTTTTAACTGTAAAATAAATAAAGTGAGAAGGAGTTCTCACATTAGGATCCACTCCGTCGTGCTTTTCTAACGTTCTGATTTGCTGTTCTAGTTCCAGAATTTGAAAATGAGCTCCAGTCTTCATGTTGTCTCTTCCTCTAGCCTAAGCGCGCCATTGCGGACAACTTTCGCCTAATGGACTTTTCCCCGAAAATGCTCTATTTTGCCGGAAATCGCGGAAAGACAGTATTTGGATAGCAAACATTGGACGCGTTTTCCGAGCGGCTCTGAAATCCAAAATATGACTTCCATATACTCAAATCAAAGAGAAAATCGTGCTCTTTGATTTTGGTATTGTGGAGTTTTGGCCAGAAGTGCACGAATTGGAAGTTATGGGCTGAAGAGCATCTGGGTGTCATTTGCAAACTTTGAAAATTATAAAAATTGGGTCTTTAGGGTTTGTGGGGTCCATTTTTAGAGATGAGTCGTCTGAGGGGCGGCACAGGTCAGTGGGAGGCGGCGGGTGGTGGTCGTGGATGGTGGGTGGTGGCCGTCGGGTGTGGATTTGGGGGTTGGGGCTTCACAAAAAGGAAAAAGGAGAGAGAGAGGAGGTAGTAAGGAAGATGAAGTGGCCGGCGGCAGCGCCACTGGGGGCGTGCGGCGGTGATGGGGTGCGACGGGGGAGGCTGCGCGTTTCTTCTTCTTTTTTCTATTGTGCTTTCGACTTTGAAGAAAAGGGGGGAGAAAGGATTATATTATTATATAATTATATTATTTTAATTTCTAAAAAGGTTACATTTTCATTCTAACTTCAAATCGAACCCAACAACTGCACCGCTAGCAAAATACCCTATTTCGAACACAATGGGATATGTCTCGCAAGCCAGTTCGATCGTTTCGATCTGTTTTCATTAAAATTAAAATATAAATTAATATAACATTCAAAATTTATTTCAATGTACATTTTAATTTATAGGGACAACATACTACTCCAAAAATTCCAGAAAAATAAATATAGCAATGTTTTGATGATACGGTCCTAACAAAACTAATTTCATTGAATTTGAAGACCATCTGAAAAATGGTCATTTTCCAGTCGACTGAATTCAACTGAACTGACCAAACGCATTTTAATTTACCACACTCACATATTAATTCCAAAAATTATGAAAATTGGAATCTAGCAATAATTTGACATTCCGGATTCAACAAAAGTAGCTTCATCGAAAATGGAGATCGTTTGCAAAATGGCTATTTTTAAGAGCTATATATTATATAAAATATAAATCCCATAACGACTATTTTAAATTTTAAACTTCACATAACTTTTTATTCCCGTTATGAAATTTGAATTTTTCACATTCGTTAGAAAGATATAATTAAACAGATTCAAATATTTCTGGCTTTACTAAAATTCGATTTATTTTGAATCTTGTACATTCATTTGAAATTTAAAATCGAATTTTCAAACTGCCGTGCCATTTCAGGCTCGTATTATAATTAAAACAAATTTATTCATTTTAACTTTGATTGAAATAAATTTTTAGTCGTTATTATTTAAAATAAATCATTTTAAATATCAAAAATCCATTAAAATAGAGAAAATAAAAATTTTAAATTGGTTCAGAAAATCCAGGTTGTTACATTCTCCCCCACTTAAATTCTTTTTGTCCTTGAAAAGGAACGGAGCTGAAAGTTGTTTAACTAACCATCTCAACTTTCATTTTGGCTTTCATTCTTCAACTTTTCAGTTTCTAAGAGTTTTCAAATTCTTCAAAAATTTGGCTAACACCCTAAATTTTTGAAAAATTTCGCCATAACCTCCTTTGTACGGGGAGACCTTTAAAACCACAACTTGCCTCACAGGGCTCTCATCAATCCAAAAGAAAAGAAAAGGCCAATCGGCTCATAAAATCATCAAAACCCATGAAATACAGTAAATATGTGCCTATTTGTCGAGCAACAATTTTATTCCTCTTCTTAGCTTCCATGCTATGACCTGTTCACACATATATATGTACATGCATGCAATTCCAATTAATTTTCAATTCAATTCAATATTAGTTCAATTTGGCTAAATTTACCATTCATTCACATATTGGTTGAATTAATAATCATTACAATATTTTTATTAATTAAACTAATAATCAAACATCACAGCCAGCAATCAATTCGTTGATTGGCTTTTCAAACACATAACTTCAATATATATACAAAAATCATATTTGAATGCCAAATCAAAAATAAATAACCGTATCTAGTTTTGGTTCTCACACCAACCAATTGGAAATATATAGATATCCCACTTTTGAAACTCGAATGTAAACTCTGATGATCATAATCATCTCTGGGCGACTAGAGTGTGATTCTATATCTATCTATATATTTGAGACTTCGAATACATGCTAGCTAGGCGTATATACAAAATCTTCATATACTAGATTGTCCAAAATAAAATAATATACTTAAATACGTATAAATAAGATTAAATTTTCGAAACTAAATTCGCTTTTATAAAAATAACACTCTTCACACTCGTTCAAGGATATTACTGATCTTATCTCTAACGAGTCATTCTCATGTGATATTACTAATCCAATCTCTGATGAATTTTTTTTGTTTGGTTCTAACTTGTATTGTTCTCGAGCTCTGTAAACCAAAGTTCTGATACCAAAATAAAACGACCCGAAATCCCCCGATCTCCTAAGAGACGGGAAACGACGGATTGAATTGAGAACGAGACAAATCAGAACACAAACAATAGAGTATTTCATTGCTTATTACAACAATTTCCATCAGAGTACAAGAATATAACAGAGTTCAAATAATAATTTACAACAGATAAATATCATAGATTAAATTACATTACATAACAGCAGAAAAATAATACAAAACACAACTTAAAGAAATACACGGATACAGAGCTTTCCGAAAATAACTTCAGCTGTAAATCCAGGATCATGTGAAAATAATATCTGCGAAACCAAAACTATTAGCTGCTTGTATGGAAAATAGGGGCACCTAGAGTTTAGGTTAAACAATAAAATCCAGGTCAGTCATGGGACTGGTGTGAGAACTAAAATAGTTATTAGCTTGATTTTAAAGTTAAGTAGATCACGGGGCCACGCCATATAACATGGAACGGGTTTACCCCCATGAATACTAGTGCATAAAAATAAACAGCGCAATGCTTTTTGAAAAATGAAGCTATTATAAGACTCAGGTCCCATCACACAATGCAACGCAAGCCGGAGGATAGAGTTTTCCCTTATAATAGCCAAACATGCTTGGTACGATTTAAAACAAATCATTTGATATTATTATAAGTGTATAGTGTCGAAGTCAACTTCAAATATAAATGTATCAATCATGGACGCATGGGTACCATATACCATGTCACCATACTAGGCTCTACAATTAAAACCGAAATGTCACGTATTGGAAATTGGATTCCATTATGAATCGAGGCCAGGGATGGCTCCTCACCGTTCGAGACACTCTTGCAAATGCCTCAGGTCGCACCCTTAGCAACCTTGGATCTTCAGGGCCGGTCCTCTCTTACTTTTGGGGATTGGTTATTCCTGAACACACATTTCCCAGTCCTATCGGAACTATCCATCAGCCCCGTACTGACCGATATATCCAAGGCGCCACGCTATCCATCATCCACATAGGTAAAAATATATAAATGTCTGGGCTCTATACCATGACACCATCCATAGATAGAAAGAAACGTCATGCACTCCCTACAGTCCGATCCCGTTTTTGACTCATACCGAGGTGTGAGGCTCGCGAATTAACGCTATACACAAAGCTATGCTATTTAAAGTCGTGCTTTGATCATCAACCACAAGAATTTGTTTTTCAACAGAAGCCTTGATCATTTGTATCTCAGCATGCCACACTGACAATTCACGCCATGCGACTGATATCTATCGATATATAACCTCTAAGCTCGTACGTCTTAGAGAAGGGTGTTAAGCAAGAGAATAAATTTTCCGCCACCAAACAGATATATATTTAATAGAGATCAATCAACACAGAATAAAATCCAATGTCAGACACACATCCATTTACTAGTCCGTTCTGGGTCTGAACAAAGCCGGAGGCACCTTATTCCTCGTCCCATGTGTCCAATACAGAAGAGAGGTGCTTGCAAATCCGATCGATCTCCAAGTACGTCCGAAAAATCACCACTTATTACCCTGTCTTGGGTGTACATCCCAATAAAGACATCAGTAATCATCTGAACGATGTGAAGACCTCCGGTCTTCAATCAATGCCTTCATCATCATCTTATCGTCGAATCAGTTATTCAGAACGTGCATAAACCCAGCCTTTTCCAATAATTCACGTATTGTATAATCAAGTGCAATAAAAACACAACATACGCCTCATTCCAATTTTGAATATTCTTTTGTTTAAATATTCATATCCTTTGGGATAGGTTCCCATTAATTTTATCAAAGATAATTCCTTTAAATTTATTCTTTAATCTTTCTTTGGATATCAATTCAAACCAAATTAAGGTTTATAAACTAGTCGGGATTATCGAGCCATACCGAAGTAATCATTTCTTCTATTATCCCAATCCCAACATATTCATCCCATGGTGAAAAACTGGTAATACTCCATATCTAACACCACAGTGTTATCGGTAAAATTAATTAACATTTCACGTTCAAATCTAATTAAAGATTTAACTATCGCCTGAATTAAAACTGGTGGTACTCCATTCTCGATCACTTCCCGAATTTGATAATTTAAATTATCACATTCTCATTTCAATCTAATTAAAGATTCATTAAAACTCCACTTAGTTTTAATCTTCCAACAATTATTATTAATGATCATTTTACTTGGGAAATCAAACATGACACATCGACAATCTACACCCTACCATTGATTTATGCCGATATATAACCTCTAAGCTCGTACGTCTCAAAGAAGGGTGTTAAGCAAAAGAATAAATTCTCTGCCACTAAACAGATATATATATATATATATTTAGCAGAGATCAACAACACAGTTCGAAATACAATGTTAGACATGTAATCCTCTCTTTATATGGGTTAAAGAAATAATGTTATTTAAAAAAAAGTTCATGATAAACCCAAAATCACATTCCATTAATTGTGGAATCTTCACGGAAAACAGATCAATATATAATCGATATATCCGACTAACAATATAAATGGAATAATGATAAAGCCTTTTAAATTCCATATATATTAATAGTCTTCCTCCACAGAAGCTCACTTCGATTATTTCCAAATCGAATTCCATTCAATTCCAATTTATTTTAATAAATTGGCAGACTTTACTTTGGAAATTTTCTATTAAATCTTAATAAAAAGATTTATAAATTCCAAATCACATTTCACTGTTAATTGGGTTAAAGAACGAATGTTGTTAAAAACACAGTTCACCATAAACCCAATTCACATTCCATTTTATTCCAAGTAATAAACATACTTGGAAACTAATCTTGATTAAAAGATTTATTCTTCTCCCACGAGGTTTAAGAACAGTGTTATTTAAGACACCATTCACGACAAACCATAAATCCAATTCTTTTATTCAATTCCAATTAAATATTAATTAATTGGAAAACTTCACTAAATCTTAATTAAAAGATTTATTATTTTCTCAACTGAATTTAAGAACAGTTTTATTTAAGACCCTGTTCCGGACAAACCCAAAATCCAATATATCGGCTTATATTCAGTATCAAAACCTGAAACTAACGGATATCGTATTGGGAATAACGATATCTATATCTTCCAAATTCACATAACAATATCCGTATAACAATGAAATCCAATATCGAAATACTCCTAAGATTATTTCCATTCCAATTTATTCATTGGAAATTTCTGGTTATTTTTAAAACCATTTCAAATCCAATTTATTTCTTTAAAAGTAGTGGATTATTATTCTAGTTAATAACTACTTCATTTTGATAAAAAAAAATTTATCTTTACGAACATGGGGTTTTTCATCCCAACTCTTTCCAAATCATTTATTATAATTATACACAAATTATTAATACTTTTAATAATTTTATTAAGGCCCTTTCCGTCGATTTCCCTAAACGGTCATCGAACTGCACTTACGAAGACATTTTCCAAATTTGATTTAGACATAATTCCAAATCCAACCGTTAGATTTCAAGTCTCTTATATTCATTGGAAAGCTCTTTTCGACACAAACCCAAGGTTATGATTTAGGAGAATTCGACGGTCGGTTCTCTCGTAATATCAATTCGAAGTCAATGGTCGAAATTCGCGAACGGTCGCGGTGCGACGCGTTCTATTCAGACCATTAAATATATATATAATATATATATATTTTGTCGATTCCCACTTAAAACGTATTTTATAAATTGTTTATAAATTCGTTTTAAAATGATTCCCACTTTCATTTCAATTTTAAATCAAAATTGAATACTCCTTATCATTATGATTTGTAAATGATCATATTTACAAAATATTAGATTTTGAAATAATTTCCCTTTCGATATTCATTATGAAAATGAATAAAATCGATATAAATATCATTCGCGTCAAAATGGAGCATAACTAATCAATATGGCTTCACATAATTCAATATTTTCGTGTTCATCCAAAATCGGACATCAAATTCACATTTTAATCCTTTGCTGAATACTATTTTAAAATATTTTTTATTTTAAAATATTCGTTATTTTAAAATATTCGTTCTTTCTGAATTGGAATCAGACACAGTCAATTACCATATAATGTTATTTATATGGATTTCATATATACATGTATACAACCACAATGATAACCAATTAACCATCATCTAGAGTGCATTACACAACTGCATAAGCATTAAATATAAATAATTAACGCTTACAAAAGTCTGTCAACCAATCTATTAACACATAACTAAACAATTGCAATTAGTGGAAGCCAACTATCATCCCAATACACAGTGGAGTTTCAACCAACAAATACTGAATATTATTTATGCAGCTGGGCAATGGGTAAAATTTATCGTCCCAATCCATATCAGATAAATAGGCGTACATAAACTAATCGTCCGATTTGTAAATGAATATTTATTTTCATTTCAAGAGAATTTCATGCCATTCATATATACGTTAAAAAAATATTTTTAATGATAAAATATTTATTTCGACACTTCACTATTTTATATAGTCCATACATTCAATAAAAATGATATTTTTATTGTTCAAATATTTTATTTGACACCTGAATATTTTATACAATTCATGTACACTTTAAAAATTATATTTTTAATGAATAAATATTTATTTCAAAAAAATTTGGCATTATAACGGCGCGATATTAAAACCGGAGTAATGTCTAGCATTACCCTTCTCCTGATATTGGCTCGCGCCATACACAATAATCAATCCAAGCCACAATACAATTCATTCAACACAATACAGCCAATTACACCATAGTTCAATCCAAATAAACAACTATTGTTTGTACAATAAATAGTGTTGGGGGATACCAAGCCCCGTCTGCAACCTAAAATATTTTTAACTGTAAAATAAATTAAGTGAGAAGGAGTTCTCACATTGGGATCCACTCCACCATGCTTTTCTGACGTTCTAATTTGCTATTTTGGTTCCAGAATTCGGAAATGAGCTCCAATCTTCACGCCGTTTTTTTCTAGCCTAAGCGTGCCATTCCGGACAATTTTCACCTAATGCACTTTTTCCTGAAAATGCTCCATTTCACCAGAAATTGCGAAAAGACAGTGTTTGGACAATAAACTTTGGACGCATTTTCCGGGTGGCTCCACAATCCAAAATATGATTTCCATATACTCAAATCGAAGAGAAAATCATGCTCTTCGATTTTTGTATTGTGGAGTTTTAGCCAGAAGCGCACGGATTGGAAGTTACGGTTGAAGAGCATCAGGGTGTTATTTGCAAACTTCAAAAATTATAAAAATTGGGTTTCTTGGGTTTGTGGCGTCAATGGTCAATGATGGGGGGTTTGAGGGGCGACGCAGGTCAGTGGGAGGCGGCCGGTGGTAGGTGGTGGCGGCGGATGGTGGGTAGTGGCCGTGCGGTGCAGATTTTCGAGGGTAGGGCTTTACAAAAAGGATAAAGGAGAGAGGAGGCAGTGGGGGAGGGGAAGTGGCCGGCGACGGCGCCACTGGGGGGCGATGGGGTAGGCTGCTCATTTCTTTTTTTTTATCGTGCTTTTGACTGTGAAGAAAGGGGGTGGGGGAGAGAAAGGGCTATATTATTATATAATTATATTAGTTTAATTTCCAAAAAAAAAGTTACTTTTTCATTCTAACTCCAAATTGAACCTAACGACTGTCGGCGCTAGCTAAATACCCCCATTCTGAACACAATGGGATATATCCCGCAAGCCAATTCAAATGTTTCGATCTGTTTTCATTAAAATTAAAATATAAATTAATATAACATTCAAAATTGATTTCAATGTACATTTTAATTTATAGGGTCCATATACTGACTCCCAAAATTCCAGAAAAATAAATCTAGCTATGTTTTGACGATACGGTCCTAACAAAACTAATTTCTTCAAATTTGGAGACCGTTTGAAAAATGGTCATTTTCCAGTCGGTTGAATTCAAACTTAACTAACCAAACGCGTTTTAATTTACCACGCTCAAATATTAATTCCAAAAATGATGATAATTAGAATCTAGCAATAATTTGACATTCTGCATCCAACAAAAGTTGTTTCACCGAAAACGGAGGTCATTTGCAAAATGGCTATTTTTAAGGGCTATATATTATATAAATATATATAAATTCCATTGCGACTATTTTAAATTGAAACTGGACATAACTTTTTATTCCCATTATGAAATCTGAAATTTTCACATTCGTTAGAAAGATATAATTAAACATATTCAAATATTTTTGGTTTTACTGAAATCCGATTTATTTTGAACCCTGTACATTCATTTGAAATTTGAAATCGAATTTTCAAACTACTACGCCATTTCAGGCTCGTATTATAATTAAAATAAATTTATTCATTCTAACTTCGATTTAAAGAAATTTTTATTCGTTATTATTTAAAATAAATCATTTTAAATATCTAAAATCCATTAAAATAGCGAAAATAAAAAATTTAAATTGGCTCTAAAAATCCGGGTAGTTACAATTACTATAACACTGTACTAAGTTTGGTAGTCCGTTTGTAACGACCCGGAGAAAGACGACCTTGATTATCCGATATACAACACATATCGAACATCAAGGGTCGACAATTACCGAATAGTTAATGAAAGAATTTAGAGGGTGAGGATAGATAAGATAGAAAATTAGAATAAGAGAAGAAAAAGAAGAACACAACATCAGAGTAACACGAATCTCACAGTGGAACGAATAAAATATAATATATCACATAACTTGAAATCAAAAGTAGTATATGCATACAATACCATTATCAGAGTACAACCCTTGCATCACAGCGGAAATAAACAATAGCTATATAAGTCCTGAAGCCTCCTGCTCCAAGCTCTCCAAGTCTATCTGTAAAATCCTGACTACTTGACTGCCTGTACAAATTTGGGCACCCAAGAGTTTAGGGAAAACAAAACAAAATAAAACTCTGGGTCAGTCATGGGATTGGTGTGAGTAAACTCAAATCATTTGGTTTAACTTTTCAAAATCCTTTTCAAAAGAAAAGATAATCGTAAGACCAATCCACACATAAATACGGATGGCTTTTACCTTACGATAACCCAAAACACTTTGGAAATCATATATTATCTGATATTATAATAATGTCTAATCACAAGTAATTAAAATCTAGTAGAACGCTTGCATCTCACGCTCTACATATATAGTATACAAATCAAACTCTTGGGCACTTATTGGAGATTGGATTCCGACCTTGACAAGGTATGGGACCACCTGCCGATAATGTATCTCTAGAGGCGAATACACTGGGTTCAATAAGAACATCTTGCAACCAGGCCCTCACATGACCGACCACTCATTTCGCTTGAGTGTATCGAATATATATCACCAACGGTTGGGATCAGCAACCGTCTCCCGAATGGGGCAGCATCGATAGATTTAAGAAGCAATTGGAATTTCTCTAGATAGGTGATTATACATCCTAATGGGTGCGACCCACATAACCATGCCGCCTGCCCGATTTTTGTCATTTCCCGGTTGATGAGGCTAGAGGCCACGCTTATCTCTGACAAATCATTCACTTTGAATGCCACATCGTCATACTCGCCAAATCACAAATTGATTTCCCCAAAAACACCACGGGTATCAAGCTAAGAGAAACGAATTCCTCCGCCACCAAACGTAAGTATGTTTGAAGAGATCAACTTACGCGATCTATTGAATATACTCTGTCAGGCATTCTTCCTTACACGTTTGTCCTGGGACTGGACAAACCGAAGGCACTATTCTGTAAACAGGATAGCCCTTGCACTTTATTCCGTCTTCAATATATTCAGCATACTTGATTCGCAACGCTTATGCCAATACGGAGTGGTTCTGTGGATAATAATCCAACCGGTCTCTCCATATTAATAACGTAAAATGGTCAAAAACTTTGATAGTCGGTGGTTTAACTATCAAATGAAAACATGTCTGTGTGCAAATAACGATATTATTTCCAGATGGAAATTCTATCGATCAATCATCAATCATCATTAATTCTTAAATTAAATTATCATAAATTTATTCTTTTCCTTATTCCTGTTTCCCTATATTTCTTATTTACTATATTTAGAAAATATACGTTATTAACAATGGAAAACATTTCCACTTCTTGTGTTCTATATTAGAAAATATCCTGATCTTATTTGGAAAACATTTCCAAAATTCCTTCATTGGGTTTAAACAGATGTTTGAATAAACATCGCTATGTCAACACAGACCATTATGCTCATTAACTAAATTCACTTAACCACTTTTCACTATCGAACTTATCCACTTCTTAGTTAAAACTGAAGTCAATCAAGTTGGGGTATAATTACCTCTCAGACCTTAACTGAACAACATTTCTAACTTCGAAACAGACAAAGTTCACCTTTTTACACTTTCAACCACTTACTTACGTAACTCTCGGATTCTATTTACGAATCCACTTCCTTTACGGAAGTCATTTGATTATAATAATGGTGTTATAATCCCCTGCGTCCGAAATATAATAACTTTAATATGACTTTTTCTTTCTAGTTCAAATAAATACACGAACAACTAATTTATCAACTCCTATTCGGTTAACTATAATCTATAACCCTTATTCTATTAACTTTTACTGGATTAACTCTTATTTAGATAACTTGGTTTGATTAACTCATCTTGATTAACTCAACTCGACCAACTTACTTGATCAGCTCAACTTGACTACCTTAACTTAATTAACTCGACTTATTTAACTCAACAAATTTAACTTAATTTGACTAACTATTATCGAATAACTAATATTCGATTAACTTATATTCGACTAAGTATGTCTGTTTTTAACTTCATTTTGAATAGCTAATATTTGATTTAACTTCATTCGCTTGACTCTAGATCGCAGCGATCACAATGGTTACGCCTGATTCCCTCAGGAAACATCCGACCACCTTAGGCTATCTGCAGTCCTGCGAATTTCGCTAGCAGTCGTGCTAAATGGCAATTTATACTGAATAACTACTTCTTTTTAACTCTATCTCGAATAACTAAGTTCGATCAACTCTAATTGAATAACTAATATTCAGTTTAACCCTTATTCGATTATTATATTCGAATAACTCTAGTCCGATTTGATTCAAACCGCTTAACTCGAACTGATTTACTCTACTGGTCAATTCTAACTAACTCTAACTGTTTGACTCTAACAGCTTAACTCCAACGGTTTAATTATAATAGATTAACTCCAACTGTTAGACTCTAATAGTTTAACTCTAACAGTTTAACTCTAATGGTTTAACTCTAACTGTTTAACTTTAACGGTTTAACTCTAACTGACTAACTTTTCTGATTAACTCTAATGGTTTAACTCTAACTGTTTAACTCTGACAGTTTAACTTTGGTTGATTAACTCTTTTGAATTAACCCCTTTGAATTTTCTCTTTTGAATAATTCCATTTGAATAACTCCTTTTGAATAACTCTTTTGAATAACTCTATTGAATAACACTTTTTGAATAGCTCTTTTAAATAATACTTTTTCCTATTTGTTTACTTAACAAATAACTATTCCCTTTTTTACTTCTATTTATTTAACAAATAATTATTACTTTTAGCTTTTCCATTTATTCTCTACATAAATATCTCTTTTAACTTTCCTTTATTCCCTAAATGAATATTCGCTATTCAATTCCATTTGTAATCGTTTTACAAATGATTCCCTTTTGATTTCTATTTGTAAAGGTTTCACAAATAGCTACTTTTTCCCTATTCTATTTGATTTGCAAATATTTTCCTTTACATTTGTTTTACAAATGTATTTCCTCTATATTTGTTTTTCTTTTCAAATCTACTCCTTTATATTTGATTTCACAAATATTTTCCTTTACTCAATTTCTTTGATTCTATAATTATTTTCCTCTATGAAACTCTTTTCCTTTGGTATATAAAATCTATTGATTTTATATAAATAATTTATTTTCAAAATATACTTTGAAAAATTCTTTTCACTTCCCGTTATCATTTATGGTATAAAAATACCAAATCAAAAGGTTTGATCATCATCCAAACACACGGGTTCAACGATAGATGATATAACACATCATATAACAGAATATATGAAAAACTGTAAATAAATGTTGAGGAATCCAGTTGGATCCCTCCGACCTGTTTCCCTGCATCCACAGATGTTACACAATAAATTCGCATCGATTTCATTTCAATATGAGGTATTCTGATAAACAAAATCAACATCGGTTAACGATATATATAACTATATCGGTATTTTCAACCAGTTGACTAGCAGTTTAACCAAACAATCAACACTCATCAATTCAATCAATATTTATCAATTCTAAAAATACTTTATAAAAATATAAAGTGTTCAGATTTAGTGAGATTTACCCACATTGGACGGTTTATCGTTGAATAACGATAATCGGTCATTGATTTGGTTCAGACGTTAAATTTCACCATAAATCCAAACGAGCTCCAATCCACTTGCGGTCAGTTCCATTGCGTAGTGCTCGTCCATACGATCCCAACGGATCCTGTTTCGTTAAATTTCGTTAATGTATGCAAGAGTTATGCTATTTACAATATTTACCTAATTTAAATGAATATATATTTAATTAAATTAATTAAATTATTTTTATCTTAATTAATTTCTAATTGCGTTATTAGCCAAATTACCTTCCCTGCCCTTCTAAAAAATCCTACTTTCCCATCTCTAGCCATATCCAATTTTTTTTAAAATTGAAAAACCATTTTAATATTAATTAAATTTAATTTTCAAATAAAATATTTAAAAATATTCATTTAGTTATAACTTAAAAATTTTAACCCGGATCAAAAATCTGCTTCCACTCATTTTAAAGTATTTTTCGATAAGAATCCAACGGTCCTTGTTTCGTGGAAATCCGACTTGTTTTGAAAAAGTTATAAGCTTTTAAAGTTTATGATTAAAAATTACGAAAATGCCCCTGGTCTGTTTTAAATTCAAATTAAATTTTAAATTTAAATTTAAATTAATCATTTCATCCGTCGGATCAGTTAGGGATAGCTAGGGAGAGCAGGAAACTATATTTTCCAAACTCAAGCCTTAGACACTATCCTCTCTGTCACCCTTAGAATGTTCTGATATTTATTTTTACAAATTCTATTTTAATTATAATATATATATATATATATATATTACACAAATAAATAAATAAATAAATAAATAAATAAATAAATATTATTTAAAAACTTACCCCGTGAAGCCTAAGCCTCTGCCTAAGAGTCCCTAGCTCCCCGTCTTGCCCTCCTTTCTCCCTTCCTTCCCTTTTCCCTATTTCCTAATATTTTATTATTATTTCTGCCATTGCCAAAGCTTGAAAGAGGAGGAGGAGTGAGTTTAAAACGAAGGGGGGGGCTATTTATAGTCGAAGGAGTCACATGGATTGCTGAGGTGGCGCGAATCCAACGGTCGAAAATGGATGGCTAGGATTAATCCTTAAATTAATTAAATTATAAATAAATTTAATAATTTATGAATAGTAAAGTGTGTTTTCTCAACCCTATTCGGACGTTAATTTGACTTACTTATTGATACCTTATCCAAAATCTTTTTCAACCATGTTGTTCAATTTTTCTTGCTCTTCAATACTATATAAAAATATATCAATTTTGAATTTGTTTAAACTTTCAAATAATTTAAATTTAAATTCAAAATAGTGTTTTGTGTTAGTTTCAACACCTTCCAGTCTCATGTTGGAGTATCAAACGATAATGGTTTTCAGAAATTCTTCCACCATCTGGTCCGGTTTTTAACGTACTTCAATCCTATGTATTCAAATCAAAAATCGGAGTTCGTTTAGATTTTCAAATAATTTATTTAAATTTTGTTTCCTTAATAACTTTCTATATCCGTTATAGGATTTTCCCAGATTTCATATATAGCTAATATCCTATGTTTAGAATTTTCCGGGATAGGTCTCAGGTTCCAGTTTTGCCGTTAGCATTAGCAAATTCCAATTACCGTCAAAATTTAGTTCAAATTTTGGCTTTTTATTTTTTTCTTTTCCACATACGGATGTCATTTTTGACGTAACTTGGTTGGTTACCTAATTTTATCATTTCGGATTTAATGAAATTGATTTCATCGAAATCCGAGTTCGTTAGCTACTACATCCTTTGTAAACGTACTATTTTAAATTAAAAATTTATCCTTTTATAATGCCAGTTCACATTATATTGCAGATCCACTAAATTTCTACCATTTCGGAATAAAATAAAATATTCAAAATTATTGAAATTAAACCATTTAAAATTCCAAAACAATAAAAACATTTTTAAATATTAAACTAAATGGTCAAAAATCTGGGCCGTTACATTCTTTCCCCCTTAAAATAATTTCGTCCTCGAAATTGCTAAGGTAGAAAAATGAACTTTATAACTAGGTTAAAATTATTTGGTTACTCTGATTTCACTAAACCAATCTTTTCTAATTAATTTATTTCTATAAACGAAAATTTTCAAAAATTCTGAAAATTTTCTAACACTCGAAATTTCTGAAAAATTTCGCCAGCACCTCCTTTGTACTAGTCAATAGCTCAAACTCCAACTCGCCTCCCTAGGCCTTCTTCAACCCAAAAGAAAATCAAACAACCAAGTGGCTTGCCCAACAGGTTCATAAATCTCATCAAACTCATATGAATATATACGTGTATCTTTTTGCCGACATTCAATTCTGCTATCAATTTAGCATATACCACTATCATCCCAATCAAACTCCCAATCACTTTTATCTTCAACACGACCATCCGCTTATAACCAAGCCAAATTTCAATCAAACTGCAATTCCAAACTCAATTCAAATTTCTTGCTCGACCATCCATTTCTATCCCAGATTATCTCTAATCTAGTCCAATTCTACTTGATACCATTCTATTTCAATTCAACTCAATTTCCACTGAACTGCCTTTAATTCAATTTCAAATTTGCTTTCACAAATTTCTATTTAATTTGTGTTTATTTCAATAATCTGTACCTGGGAGTTTCAAATAGCTTTGCCTTTTCCAAAAATCAAATATCCCTTTGGAATATCAAAACAACTCGATTTCTCAAAACAATTCAAAAACAAAATCTTTGGTAGTAATCCGTCACTTACAGACTCGAAAATGAGCACCGATGATGTCCGGATCAACATCGGAATTTATTTTCCAGCTATCGAAGTGAGTTCAATACTATAGCACTTTTAAAACCCATTTTTTAAACATTTTCATTTTGAAATTCATTTCAAAATATCCCTTTTCAATGCTTGTAACAAAATTAAAATCTCTCAGGATTTTAAAACTCACATATATTCAATGTAATTCCATTTACAACGCTTATTCAAATTTTAGCAATTTTAATTCCAATTTTGAACTTAAATTCAGATTTAATTCATCTGATTTCATATATTTCACTTATATGAATTTTGATTTGTTATTTACATAACCATTTCACATTTTATAATCTTATTCGATTATAATCACAACCAACACATTCAATATACTATAATAATTTCAAATATCTATACTTTGCTTATATCAAAATATAATTTGGGTAAAATTATTTCATTTACCCTTTTTTCAAAACATATCGTGCCGACCCATCATATTCAAGTGTTTATAAACTCCTATCGATACAGTGGATCAAACTGATATACTAGAACTCATAAACGACTCAACCAATAAATCTCCACAGTATAAAATCATTTTATATAAAATAATAAATACGTTCACTCTTATATATACACTCAAACTCAGTCTAGGGCATTACTAACCCCATCTCTACTGAGTCACGCCACAGAGCCAAGGTAAATCACCGAACCTTCAGCTCTGATACCAACTGTAATGACCCGGAGAAAGACGACCTTGATTATCCGATATACAACACATATCGAACATCAAGGGTCGACAATTACCGAATAGTTAATGAAAGAATTTAGAGGGTGAGGATAGATAAGATAGAAAATTATAATAGAAGAAGAAAAAGAAGAACACAACATCAGAGTAACACGAATCTCACAGCGGAACGAATAAAATATAATATATCACATAACTTGAAATCAAAAGCAGTATATGCATACAATACCATTATCAGAGTACAACCCTTGCATCACAGCGGAAATAAACAATAGCTATATAAGTCCTGAAGCCTCCTGCTCCAAGCTCTCCAAGTCTATCTGTAAATTCCTGACTACTTGACTGCCCGTACAAATTTGGGCACCCAAGAGTTTAGGGAAAACAAAACAAAATAAAACTCTGGGTCAGTCATGGGATTGGTGTGAGTAAACTCAAATCATTTGGTTTAACTTTTCAAAATCCTTTTCAAAAGAAAAGATAATCGTAAGACCAATCCACACATAAATACGGATGGCTTTTACCTTACGATAACCCAAAACACTTTGGAAATCATATATTATCTGATATTATAATAATGTCTAATCACAAGTAATTAAAATCTAGTAGAACGCTTGCATCTCACGCTCTACATATATAGTACACAAATCAAACTCGCGGGCACTTATTGGAGATTGGATTCCGACTTTGACAAGGTATGGGACCACCTGCGGATAGTGTATCTCTAGAGGCGAATACACTGGGTTCAACAAGAACATCTTGCAACCCGGCCCTCACATGACCGGCCACTCATTTCGCTTGAGTGTATCGAATATATATCACCAACGGCTGGGATCAGCAACCGTCTCCCGAATGGGGCAGCATCGATAGATTTAAGAAGCAATTGGAATTTCTCTAGATAGGTGATTATACATCCTAATGGGTGCGACCCACATAGCCATGTTGCCTGCCCGATTTTTGTCATTTCCCGGTTGATGAGGCTAGAGGCCACGCTTATCTCTAACAAATCATTCACTTTGAATGCCACATCGTCATACTCGCCAAATCACAAATTGATTTCCCCAAAAACACCACGAGTATAAAGCTAAGAGAAACGAATTCCTCCGCCACCAAACGTAAGTATGTTTGAAGAGAACAACTTATGCGATCTATTGAATATACTCTGTCAGGCATTCTTCCTTACACGTTTGTCCTGGGACTGGACAAACCGAAGGCACTATTCTGTAAACAGGATAGCCCTTGCACTTTACTCCGTCTTCAATATATTCAGCATACTTGATTCGCAACGCTTATGCCAATACGGAGTGGTTCGGTGGATAATAATCCAACCGGTCTCTCCATATTAACAACGTAAAATGGTCAAAAACTTTGATAGTCGGTGGTTTAACTATCAAATGAAAACATGTCTGTGTGCAAATAACGATATTATTTCCAGATGGAAATTCTATCGATCAATCATCAATCATCATTAATTCTTAAATTAAATTATCATAAATTTATTCTTTTCCTTATTCCTGTTTCCCTATATTTCTTATTTACTATATTTAGAAAATATACGTTATTAACAATGGAAAACATTTCCACTTCTTGTGTTCTATATTAGAAAATATCCTGATCTTATTTGGAAAACATTTCCAAAATTCCTTCATTGGGTTTAAACAGATGTTTGAATAAACATCGCTATGTCAACACAGACCATTATGCTCATTAACTAAATTCACTTAACCACTTTTCACTATCGAACTTATCCACTTCTTAGTTAAAACTGAAGTCAATCAAGTTGGGGTATAATTACCTCTCAGACCTTAACTGAACAACATTTCTAACTTCGAAACAGACAAAGTTCACCTTTTTACACTTTCAACCACTTACTTACGTAACTCTCGGATTCTATTTACGAATCCACTTCCTTTACGGAAGTCATTTGATTATAATAATGGTGTTATAATCCCCTGCGTCCGAAATATAATAACTTTAATATGACTTTTTCTTTCTAGTTCAAATAAATACACGAACAACTAATTTATCAACTCCTATTCGGTTAACTATAATCTATAACCCTTATTCTATTAACTTTTACTGGATTAACTCTTATTTAGATAACTTGGTTTGATTAACTCATCTTGATTAACTCAACTCGACCAACTTACTTGATCAGCTCAACTTGACTACCTTAACTTAATTAACTCGACTTATTTAACTCAACAAATTTAACTTAATTTGACTAACTATTATCGAATAACTAATATTCGATTAACTTATATTCGACTAAGTATGTCTGTTTTTAACTTCATTTTGAATAGCTAATATTTGATTTAACTTCATTCGCTTGACTCTAGATCGCAGCGATCACAATGGTTACGCCTGATTCCCTCAGGAAACATCCGACCACCTTAGGCTATCTGCAGTCCTGCGAATTTCGCTAGCAGTCGTGCTAAATGGCAATTTATACTGAATAACTACTTCTTTTTAACTCTATCTCGAATAACTAAGTTCGATCAACTCTAATTGAATAACTAATATTCAATTTAACCCTTATTCGATTACTATATTCGAATAACTCTAGTCCGATTTGATTCAAACCGCTTAACTCGAACTGATTTACTCTACTGGTCAATTCTAACTAACTCTAACTGTTTGACTCTAACAGCTTAACTCCAACGGTTTAATTATAATAGATTAACTCCAACTGTTAGACTCTAATAGTTTAACTCTAACAGTTTAACTCTAATGGTTTAACTCTAACTGTTTAACTTTAACGGTTTAACTCTAACTGACTAACTTTTCTGATTAACTCTAATGGTTTAACTCTAACTGTTTAACTCTGACAGTTTAACTTTGGTTGATTAACTCTTTTGAATTAACCCCTTTGAATTTTCTCTTTTGAATAATTCCATTTGAATAACTCCTTTTGAATAACTCTTTTGAATAACTCTATTGAATAACACTTTTTGAATAGCTCTTTTAAATAATACTTTTTCCTATTTGTTTACTTAACAAATAACTATTCCCTTTTTACTTCTATTTATTTAACAAATAATTATTACTTTTAGCTTTTCCATTTATTCTCTACATAAATATCTCTTTTAACTTTCCTTTATTCCCTAAATGAATATTCGCTATTCAATTCCATTTGTAATCGTTTTACAAATGATTCCCTTTTGATTTCTATTTGTAAAGGTTTCACAAATAGCTACTTTTTCCCTATTCTATTTGATTTGCAAATATTTTCCTTTACATTTGTTTTACAAATGTATTTCCTCTATATTTGTTTTTCTTTTCAAATCTACTCCTTTATATTTGATTTCACAAATATTTTCCTTTACTCAATTTCTTTGATTCTATAATTATTTTCCTCTATGAAACTCTTTTCCTTTTGTATATAAAATCTATTGATTTTATATAAATAATTTATTTTCAAAATATACTTTGAAAAATTCTTTTCACTTCCCGTTATCATTTATGGTATAAAAATACCAAATCAAAAGGTTTGATCATCATCCAAACACACGGGTTCAACGATAGATGATATAACACATCATATAACAGAATATATGAAAAACTGTAAATAAATGTTGAGGAATCCAGTTGGATCCCTCCGACCTGTTTCCCTGCATCCACAGATGTTACACAATAAATTCGCATCGATTTCATTTCAATATGAGGTATTCTGATAAACAAAATCAACATCGGTTAACGATATATATAACTATATCGGTATTTTCAACCAGTTGACTAGCAGTTTAACCAAACAATCAACACTCAGCAATTCAATCAATATTTATCAATTCTAAAAATACTTTATAAAAATATAAAGTGTTCAGAGTTAGTGAGATTTACCCACATTGGACGGTTTATCGTTGAATAACGATAATCGGTCATTGATTTGGTTCAGACGTTAAATTTCACCATAAATCCAAACGAGCTCCAATCCACTTGCGGTCAGTTCCATTGCGTAGTGCTCGTCCATACGATCCCAACGGATCCTGTTTCGTTAAATTTCGTTAATGTATGCAAGAGTTATGCTATTTACAATATTTACCTAATTTAAATGAATATATATTTAATTAAATTAATTAAATTATTTTTATCTTAATTAATTTCTAATTGCGTTATTAGCCAAATTACCTTCCCTGCCCTTCTAAAAAATCCTACTTTCCCATCTCTAGCCATATCCAATTTTTTTTAAAATTGAAAAACCATTTTAATATTAATTAAATTTAATTTTCAAATAAAATATTTAAAAATATTCATTTAGTTATAACTTAAAAATTTCACCCGGATCAAAAATCTGCTTCCACTCATTTTAAAGTATTTTTCGATAAGAATCCAACGGTCCTTGTTTCATGGAAATCCGACTTGTTTTGAAAAGTTATAAGCTTTTAAAGTTTATGGTTAAAAATTACGAAAATGCCCCTGGTCTATTTTAAATTCAAATTAAATTCAAATTAAATTATAAATTTAAATTTAAATTAATCATCCCATCCGTCAGATCAGTTAGGGATAGCCAGGGAGAGCAGGAAACTATATTTTCCAAACTCAAGCCTTAGACACTATCCTCTCTGTCACCCTTAGAATGTTCTGATATTTATTTTTACAAATTCTATTTTAATTATAATATATATATTACACAAATAAATAAATAAATAAATATTATTTAAAAACTTACCCCGTGAAGCCTAAGCCTCTGCCTAAGAGTCTCTAGCTCCCCGTCTTGCCCTCCTTTCTCCCTTCCTTCCCTTTTCCCTATTTCCTAATATTTTATTATTATTTCTGTCATTGCCAAAGCTTGAAAGAGGAGGAGGAGGAGTGAGTTTAAAATGAAAGGGGGGGGGGGCTATTTATAGTCGAAGGAGTCACATGGATTGCTGAGGTGGCGCGAATCCAACGGTCGAAAATGGATGGCTAGGATTAATCCTTAAATTAATTAAATTATAAATAAATTTAATAATTTATGAATAGTAAAGTGTGTTTTCTCAACCCTATTCGGACGTTAATTTGACTTACTTATTGATACCTTATCCAAAATCTTTTTCAACCATATTGTTCAATTTTTCTTGCTCTTCAATACTATATAAAAATACATCAATTTTGAATTTGTTTGAACTTTCAAATAATTTAAATTCAAATTCAAAATAGTGTTTTGTGTTAGTTTCAACACCTTCCGGTCTCATGTTGGAGTATCAAACGATAACGGTTTTCAGAAATTCTTCCACCATCTGGTCCGGTTTTTAACGTACTTCAATCCTATGTATTCAAATCAAAAATCGGAGTTCGTTTAGATTTTCAAATAATTTATTTAAATTTTGTTTCCTTAATAACTTTCTATATCCGTTATAGGATTTTCCCAGATTTCAAATATAGCTAATATCCTATGTTTAGAATTTTCCTGGATAGGTCTCAGGTTCCAGTTTTGCCGTTAGCATTAGCAAATTCCAATTACCGTCAAATTTTAGTTCAAATTTTGGCTTTTTATTTTTTTTCTTTTCCACATACGGATGTCATTTTTGACGTAACTTGGTTGGTTACCTAATTTCATCATTTCGGATTTAATGAAACTGATTTCATCGAAATCCGAGTTCGTTTGCTACTACATCCTTTGTAAACGTACTATTTTAAATTAAAAATTTATCCTTGTATACTGCCAGTTCACATTATATTGCAGATCCACTAAATTTCTACCATTTCGGAATAAAATAAAATATTCAAAATTATTGAAATTAAACCATTTAAAATTCCAAAACAATAAAAACATTTTTAAATATTAAACTAAATGGTCAAAAATCTGGGCCGTTACACCGTTGTTAACTTAACACATATATATATATATATATATATATATATATTTCCAAATCTAATACATTTTAATGGCGGAAAGAGAAAATACATCATCATCTACTTTTACACTTACACGACCTCAATCAAACGTTCCTCTACCAAATCTAAATCCTAATCTCAGATCTGAATCAAGATCTGATATCCTAGATCCAAATGTGGCTTCTAATGCAAAGTCGAAATCAGATCAATCTTCAAGTGCAAAATGCAGGAAACTCGAATTCATCAAGCCGTCTCTAGAATACGTCTTTGTACGTGAAAAAGTATATAATCAATCAGTGATTTCATGGAAAAACATGATTGCATTAATTCCTATATTTTTCAGGTTATCAACAATCAAGTTAAAGGAATATATAACTAAGGTATGGAAACCACATGGTTTTTTCAACATTCATGTCTCTCCTACCTATGATTTTGTGGTTCAATTTGAAAGCATAGATGATTTTCAGCGTATTTTTGAAAGCACAACCTATTCATATTTTGTGAGATTGTTATATATTGAACCATGACATCCTGGATTTGTTTTTAAAGGTAAAAATAGTAATCTGGTTCAGATCTGGATTAGACTTATTGATTTACCTTAGAACTGTGGACAAATGATGAAATCCAGATCATAGCAAGCTTTATTTCTAAACCACTTCTGATAGACGAAAACACAGCTGAGAAAAAGTTTACAAAGTATGCGAGAGTTCTAATAGAAATTGATACTCAAACAGATTTATTAACTGAAATCCCTATTTTGCTTCATAATGGTGAGAAATTCAAAATATCAGTTGAATATGAATTCATGCCTTCAAAGTGTTTTCAGTGCAAATTATTTGGCCATGATGATGAGTATCACGAAGTTACAAAACATACAAGACGGATTCCTCCTGATTTACATGAAGAAAATCAAGCAAATGTTGAAGGTCATTTTGAATCAGAAAATGTAGAAAATACTGATCCAGGAAACAATTTTTCAAAAGATCAATCTTACTCTGAAGAAGCAAATATAGCTGACATTTCTTCAATCAACTTAGATCTACCAAATGCAAGAGTGCAAGATGACTTATCATTTTTAAATTCCAATCTCCCTGAAAAGGTTATTCCAGGTGATATGAATAACATAGCAGATGTAATTGAAGAAAATGATAAAGTGAAAAATTTAGAGAAAGGCAAACAGGTGGATGTGTCAGCATTTGTCAATCAAAATACAAGTTATCTACAGGCTGCAAAATCAAAAATTCCTACTCCTACTGAAAGATCAACGAGGAGTACTTCATCTATAAAATGACCTTATTAGCTTGGAATGTAAGGGGAATGAACACTTCTTTTCGAATGAAAGAAGTGCTCAAACTCCTTATTTCTACTAAATGAACTCTTGTTGGTTTAGTAGAAACAAAGTTAAATCCTACTAATTTAGGTGTCTTTTCATCTCCCCTACCTAATGACTAGAAATTTCAAACAAATAATTCATCATTGTCCTCTGGAAGAATTTTATTTATCTGGAATTCTAATATTTGGGATTTGGATGTGATGTTTTCATCTCCTCAACATTTGACAGTTATTGCAAAAACAAGTGAGGATTTATTATGACTTTCACAGTGATTTATGGTAGTAACATTTTTGGTGAAAGGATAAATCTATGGAATCAACTTATAAATGAATCAAGTGCAATTTTAAATTCATGGATTCTAATGGGAGATTTTAATAATGTTTTATCACCATATGACAAAAAAGGTGGGCTTCCTGTTCCTTATTCTCAAATTAGAGAATTTCAGAAGTTTTTAATTCAGACTAGTTTATCTGAAATAAAACCTTTGGGTTTTCAATTTACATGGCGTAGAAGAGGAATAGCAACTCATATTAATAAAATATTGGTGAACAATAATTGTATGCATCAATTTCTAAATATGAAAGCACTCTCATTTCCCCAAAAATCAAGTGATCATAATCCTATTTTGCTAGATATAATTCCTACTCCAGAAATCAAAGGATATCCATTTAGATATAAAAATGATTGGCTACTCCAAGATGGTTACTATGAAGTAGTTTTGAAGGGTTTGAATGGTTCAGTTTGGTTTTTTAATAGTTATCAGTTTTTGCAAAAACTCGGCAACTGCAAAAAGAGCTTAAAGATTGGAATAAATTGAGAAGTAGAAATGCATCTAACCTTGAACAAGCAGAACATGTAGTTGCAAATTTGGAATAAGCAGTAGACCTTGATCCAGAAGATGTCCAAATTTTTGATGATTATCTGCATGCAAAAGGAAATCTTCAGAGTTTGCAAAGATCATATTTTAATGGGCTAAAGCAATAGTCTAAAATTTCTTGGCTTCAACAAGGTGATACAAACTCTAAATTTTTTTACTCTAGAATGTCAAATAGGAGATACTTTAATCATATTAGAACTCTTATTGATTCTAGTGGTAATTTACTGTTCAAATCAGAAGAGATTGAATTAGAGGCTATTAACTATTTTCATTCTATGTTTAGTGGTTCATGTGTCTCTGCATTTCCTAGTTTTCAACCAATATCAACAATAAATGAGCAAGGTCATAATTTTTTTCTAAGGAAAATTGAATTGTCAGAAATTAAAGAGGCATTTTTTTCTATTCATGATGATTCTAGCCCTGGACCTGATGGAATGAGTGCTAAATTTTTTAAATTTCATTGGGAAGAGTTAAAAGAAGATTTATTAGCAGCTATCTCTGATATTTTCCAGTCTGGAAAACTTCCAAAATCTTTGAATCATACTTTTATTACTCTAATCCTAAAGAATGATAGACCATCTGAAATTGCTCACTACAGACCTATATCTTGTGGCAATGTCTATTACAAAAAAAATTCAAAATTTTTAAGTAATAGATTAAAGCCTTTTCTTCCATCACTGATATCAGCAAATCAGAGTGCTTTTATGCAGGAGAGATATATAGGGGATAATGTACTTTTGGCACATGAATTATTAAGAGATTTCAGAAAAGTGGGAATGCCAAAAATGGGTGTAAAAGTTGATCTTTAAAAAGCCTGTGATAAAGTAAACAGGAAACTCATCTATTTCTTAATGTCAAAGATGAATTTTCCTATCCATTTTATCAATTTGATTTTTGAATGCATGGATACTGCTACCTTTTCTGCAATAATTCAGGGAGTTCCTAAAGGCTTTATGTCATCTACAAGGGGTTTGAGGCAGGGTGATCCTTTGTCACCATATTTGTTTGCAATTGCAATGCAGTTCTTTACATTCATGATGGATAAAGCAACATATCAAAAAGGATTTCAACCAAGCAGTCAAGTGCAGCCTATTATTTATCATCTTCTATATGAAGATGACTTAATGATATTTGGAAAATCTTCAATTCAAAATGCAAATTCACTCAAAGAAATCTTTCAGGATTTAAGTCACTATGCAGATTTAAATGTGAATGCTTCAAAAAATAAGACATTCTTCAGTAAATTAGTGACAAATTCAGATGAAATTTTGAACATTTTAAGGCATGAACAAGGAACACCTCCAATTAAATACATTGGAGTTCCTTTATCTTCAAATTACTTGCATTATTCAAAATATAATTCTTTGATACATAGAGTCCAAAGTAAGATACAAGGTAGGGAATCAAAGCTTCTTAGTTTTTTTGGTCGTGCAGAACTAATCAATTCAGTTATTACCCCTATTGTTCTATATTGGTTATTTATATATCAGATTCCAGAATATACTCTGAGTAAATTACAGACTTTATGTGCTGATTTTTCTGGGTTGGGACATCTCATAAAGTTGCATGGGCATCCTTATGCAAACCTAAAGGAGAAGGGGGAATTGGATTGTAGAATTTTAGTGACCTTAAAAAAGTAGCCTGCATAAAATTAATGTAGAATTTTTTATCAAACAAATCATTATGGAGTAAATGGGTGCAAAATAGGTACTGTAAGCAGGTTTTTTCTGGACTATGGCATTGGATATAAATGCATCTAGTACTTGGAAATCAATACTACATCTTTGATCCAGATCAAATCAATTTTTCAATAAAATTATATCAAGAGGAAAAAATACTTACCTATGGATGGAGCCTTGGATAAACTGTAAGTGCATGGTTGATCTACTTGGTTTTGATAGACTGCATATAATTAGCTAAACTAATGAAAAGGTATCTGAAATTATTAGAAATGACGAGTTTCATCCAATAATTCATGCTGCAACACGAGAATTACTAGATGAAATTAGTTTGATTCATACTCATCCTAATCTAAATCAAGACAAATATGAATGGTGTGAAGGGGGAGTATTTTCTTTTCATAAAGTTTGGGACTTTATTCGAGTTCATGAACTAGCAAATCCAATGTAATCAGTAATTTGGCATAAAAAGAATAGCAAAAGAATGTCTTTTATATCATACCTTGCAATTTTGGGGAGGTTGAACACAAAAGACAGAATTCAGCGTTATAACTCTGAAGTAAATCTTCTATGTCCTCTTTGTGAAAACCATCCAGAATCCTCATAGTATCTTTTCTTTCAGTGTGACTTTGTAGCCTTCATCTGGTTATCCCTGAAGCAAAAATTGGAGCTTTCATTAACTATTTGTTCGGATTTGAAAGAGGAAGCAAGATTATTACATACGAATTTCAAATCAAAGGATCAATTGAGGGACTTAGCTTTTGGATCTTTAGTAACTGCTATCTATTTCATCTGGCGAGAGAGAAACTTGAGAGTATTCCAAGGCCGTAAGAATCATTCATGATCTACGCTTTTCAGAATTAAACGAGAGATTGTTTTGATGGTTCAAAATAATGGATCTAGATCTATACGAACTCCGAGGAATGAAAGCTTTCTTCAGAGGTGGGGTATCGAGTTAAGAGATACTGGATGATGTGTCGGTTTTGACTGAACAGTTTGAAGATAGGCCAGATAATTGGGCCGTGGAGTTTGGCTTTTATTTCGGATTTATTTTGAGGCTTTTGATGTATTTTCCTTTGTCTATGACTGTAGTCGTTTCTATGATGTATACCAATCTTATAAGTACTCTTTTTCCCTATAAGGTACCCACTAGGGGGATTATGGGGTTTTAACGAGGCTTATAAAGGTGGTTTTATTGGTTTTAGCAATAAAGTGAACCAATTTTCAAATATATATATATATATATATATATATATATATTTCACATACTGCAACTAGTTTGATGTGGAGAGTCTTTGATCAAATATCTTGAACTCAAAGCAATAAATCTTATGGAAAACAAATTTCTGTTTGAAAATACATAATGGAATATAAATCGTATTTCTCAGTCCAGTTTTAAGTATTAACCATTATTATTAGAATTCTTGTTTCCATTATTTCTTTATGAAGAAGAATGACTGTTCACTCTCTTCATCCCAACAATACCTTAATTTACATTTATTCTAATATATTCATTTATTCTTTCTAAATGGTCAAACCATTCAAAATAAAATCCTTGCTACAATATCTTGACAAACATTTTAAGAAAGCTTATTTGATTATCCATACCACTTAAGGACATCAAATATTTGCTTTTGCGTAAATTGATCAAAATGACATTTTGACTATTAAGTTCTTAGACCAATACTATAGTTCAGGCCCTATGTTACAATTAACACAATATGATATTTATGTAATCGAGGAAAATTGAATACTCGATCTCATAGTACAGATTATTTGTTTATTTGGAATGAACTATATTCGTTGAAGTATCGTATATTACGAACTATGACCTTCCACTATATAACGTTTATGATATTATATTGATCAAATATCCACTGTCTCATATTGCTTTTAGAGTTTGAAACTCATAGAATGCAACATACTGTATCAACCAAATAAACATGTAAGTGTTTATTTTATGAATGTATTAAGCAATTGTAAAAATTAGGCACTTGCATAGGTAGATAAAATAATAACATGCAATAAACATTTAATATTAGGTATAATATTTTCATATGTCATCGTTAAATTTAGTTCATTTGTATATGTTAATTAATAAACATTTTATCAATCATATTAAATGCACAAATTTATTGTTATAGATAATTATAACATTATTTAGCATATGTTCTTACAATATTAGAAAGGTCAAATGTTGCCATTTTATTTTTTCTAATAAGGCTCCCACTAGTCTTATGACTTCACTAGTAGTTGTTAGGACTCAACCATCTTGAAATTCTGACCTTGGGTTTGCTCAACAAGTCATAGCTCTATGGACGGTGGATAACTCTTTATCGGTTGTATCATATATAACTTCCAACCATTGGTGCCTTGTCCTAATTCACTTCGAGCTTGAGTTTGCTCAACAAATCAAAATGAAATTACTCACCTTGTACCTACCACATCGTAACGACCTAAGTATGAATTTACACCTTGAGTTTTCTCAATAAATACATATAGTTATCTTACCTCGTCTATTCAATATACTAATGACACTACGCATAACATCCTTAGCTTGAGTTAGCTCAACAGCCAAGGAGCATGCAAGTAATTTATACACACACACACATATATATATATTTATATTCATATATATATATATATATATATATGGTTGAGGACAACATTAAATCGAGTTATCGACTTATGAAATAATGTAATTCTTATGAACTACCCTCGTGATTCAAGTGTCGAACACATCAAAAATCATGGTATATATACAACTACATATGTATTCATTTCTTAAGTCTATTATGAGTTTCTTTTAGGTTCCACCTTTAGTTTATATTAATTAAATCATATGCAGTTAATTTTATTGATTAACACTTTTAATTAATTTATCTAATTAAACCATTTTAATTAATGCATATTAATGTCAACTTCAATTCATACACATATATGTATACTTATGTTATTTTAAACAATTCAAAATAGCATAACGCATATCTCAATATACAATATATGCACATGTTCATTAATTGATTAACCTGCTTTATTCATTTATTTTTATTAATCTTATTAATAAATTTTTTTTTGAAATTAATGTGAATTGTTTTATTAAACATTTTGAAAAATATGTTACATTATAAATTTTATAATAAACATATTTTATTTAAAATTTAACAATTAAAATTTTAAAATCTTTGACTTTAGTTTTCAAAACAATTTTGAAAATTAGCCAACAACCCAAATTAAGTTTGGGCCTCTTCTATTAGGGTCAACCTTTGGGCTCACTTCACCTTTCAAGCCAGGCCAGTAACTAAGTTGGACAGGGTACTTGACTACCCAATTCCAATCCTAGACATTACCATTCTAGGCATCATACTTAATGGGTAAGCTTAATTAGTCAGATCTAACATGACTAATTTAGACC
The DNA here is from genome assembly GCA_030737875.1 of Allium sativum. Lineage (NCBI taxonomy): Eukaryota > Viridiplantae > Streptophyta > Magnoliopsida > Asparagales > Amaryllidaceae > Allium > Allium sativum. Next base: position 572,207,901 of record CM060909.1, on the reverse strand, counting down.
GTATAGGTTATTGTGCTTTTATACCATTGTAGGAACTGGACTATACACTGACGGAAGAAAAAGGTGAATTTCAAAAGTATTACCATTTTGGATCATTAGTTGGGTCTATGAAGCCTAAATGTATTTAGAACATTTTAATTTTTTCTTAAATAAAATCATTTATTTTATCTAAGTGGTTTAATGGGAAGTTTTAATAATAAATGTATACCGTTTCTTATACACTAAATATTTATTTTATGTATAGGAAATAAAACCTTTCATTTCTTTTCATAATACAAAAATCAATTGAAAGTACTAATTACATTAATGGGAGAGAGAATTCTTTCATTTTCTCTTTTTAATGTAAATTATTGATATACTAATTGACATTAATTAAAACATTCATGGAATGATGAATTAGTGGGTATGTAAACCATAACATACCAAATATGCTTTTATATGCAAATTCTAGGAAATCAATTACCTTTAGAATTTATTCAAGGAAATAAACTTTTCATTTCCTTCTATTAATACATTTAGTTAATGCAGGGTTAAAAATTTAATTGAATAAGGTTTCCTTCTCTTAATTGAATTAAGCAACTAATTAATAAATTAACATTAATGACCAATTCAAATATGACATAAAATGTAAATATATTAACGGTAAATATCATGAAAGTGCAATATATAGAAAGTGTGCATAATCGGTGATGATATACATGTATACATAAAATAAGTAAGAACAATTTGAATGGATATTACATGAGAGTCAAAAAAAAGGAAATGAACAAGTGATGATAAGGGTGATTGATAAAGTTTCCTTTTTATCACTACAAGAAAAATGATTTTTGTTGCAAAAATTAGTGGCGTTTATTTTCAAATGCAAACAAAAGTGTTTTCAGTACCAATATAAGCACGGCAAAAAAATATTTCACATTTCTGCCTCTTCATAAACATAAGTCCGTGTGTCCAAAGTAAACGTAATCGACCTAATCTCTATTCCTCTCCCCCTCATACTTAAAATATTTTAACTCTCGTTCCCTTTTCTTTCTTTTTCCATAAAAAACCCTAGCTTCTAACCACTTTCAATCTACCGCTTATTATTTCTCAATTCAATATGATTCCGCCAAGATGATCTCGTTCGATGTTCGTATGGATACCAGTAGAGGCGGTGCATCTAAGTGACGACACAAATCGATTTGATTCAATTCCAAATCAAATTCTAGTTCGTGAAATCAATAAAGCTAGAAAGGTATGGAATAAAATATTATTTATCTAATTTTGTTTGGATCTTATCGTATAGGGTTTTGAACTATTAACTTCGTTGCGTGTTGATTTCTGCAACCACAAACCAAAACAGTTGATTTCTGCAAACAATGTTTGTAAATGAGTTTTATATCTAAGTTTTTAAGTTACTTTTGAAATCTGGGTTTTGACAGTATACCAGATTAAATTTATATGCTTATGACTCCCTGTATGATTCAAATTTAGATCTGGATATACATATAAATGTTTCATAATAGTATATATGAAAGCAAATGGTGTTTTACTTGTTATAATATCTTGCATGTTGTTTGCATCTGAATTGAATGGGTTTTGAACCTATTTTGTATTTATATGTTGATTGCGTGAATTATATGGATTGGAACTTAATCTAGACACTGATTTTAAAAGGTAATATGTTCAGTTGAATTGCTTGATAGGGTACTTGTAGCAAACATATTACACTTATATATATATATGTGTATATATATATATGTATGTATATATATATATATATATATATGTGTATATATAGAGGAACCTTGCAATGCATGAATTATATATATGAGTTACACAGTATATAAATTGTGCAACATATAACTTAAGCAGTATATGAATTTTGCAATATGTGATATTATGCAAGTATATCATAATGTATTTATGTATGTTATTTTATATCATTTTATTCCATCCGATTTGCATGTATAGGAGTATACATGAATGTGCAGCTGAAAGAGTGTCACTTTATAATTATTAATACATGCATACCTTGTATTTGACATTAGGATATGCAAATGTGCATATTTACACACATAGTGCGGTTATACTTTGTTTTGTATGTGTGAAGCATGAGCGCATATGTAATGTCCCATATTTTTGATCGCTTCAGTTTTGATATGTAAATTGGTTTAAATATTGGGTTAGTAAAATAAATGAATTTTTATATTAATTAAAATTGAATTTGAAACGTATAATTATATATTAATTAAAACAAGCTTGAAATGGCGCGGTAGTTCGTAATTTACGATTTGAACTTCAACTGAGTGTAAAGAATCCGTTATAAATCGGAATTCGATAAAACAAGAAATATTCGAATCTGTTGAACTATAATTTTGTAATAAAAGAGAAAAATCAAGATTTCATATTTTATATTGAGAGTTATGACCAAATCAAATTTTGAAATAGTTGTTGTGAAATCATTTATAAACAATAACGATTTATTTAATAAAATATATCAATTTTTAATAAATAGAATATTAATTTAGCTTGAAAATGTAATATCATGTTTAAAATTCATATTAGTTTATTCTGAAAGTAGTATGAATTCAGTTTGAAAATATATTTGATAATGAGAATTTATTTTCAATAGAATTATTTATATTTGAGTCAATATATATTAAATCAAATGTTAAGTTATCAATTTAATTTAACATCGTCTGTATATGGTTAAATTAGACCGTGAAAACTGTTCCAGTATGTTCAGAATAATGCTAGAACCCTAGAAATGTCATTCGTTGTGTTTAGATATGAGTTTGATAACACGTGATATTTTAAATAGGGTGAAACCGCACCAGTTCAACCGGAAATAAAAATAAATAAATCATAAATAAAATTCTAAAGGTAGGAGACGACTTTTTCCCACTAGCACATGCTATTTTGCATTCCTACACCGTCTTCTCATTTTGCTTTCACTTCTGAATTGCTTCATCCCAAAACTTCAGTACATTAAAGCCTACTCTACCTCTCAACCTACATGAAAGACGTTGTTGTTATCCATATCTTCACGCCTATATAAACCAACAAATACGCTCGATGTTCTGCCATTCTCAAACCCAAATATGAGTTTTTCCTTTTCGTTCTTTCCTTTCTGTCACTCGTGAATCCAAGCCTTTCGAGAAAAGAAAAAAAAGAAATCAAAATATAAAGCACGAATTGGATCCGGAATACATCCTAGAGCTCGACAACGTCAAACACTCTCGTGAGCAGGTGGATCGCAATTTAGAAAATCGCCAGAACCTTGAAGCTCGATCAAATGCCGGTGACGTTCGCGAGCTAGGGGAGCAGAAGGGGAGTCGGGTCTGTTCAGTTTGAGGGTGTTGAAGAGTGTGGTCCTTGTTTTGGGGTTGAATCATTGGAATCAATAGTGTATGAATGAGGAGTTTGACTGTACTGCGATGGGATCTGGGTGAAACTCAAACTAGGTGGGACTGAAGAAGTGGTCAATAAGCAAGAGCCGACGCTTGGACGGGTATGCGAACTGATGTGATCTGCAATCCCGAACTAGGTGCGAAAATAAATGGAGGGGAAAGTTCAGATTTTGTTTCTGGTGAGTGCAGTAGCATTTTTTTTGGGAGTTTTGATTTTTCCTCATGGTTGAACTTGGAATTTTGGGTTTCAGTAGTATGTGGATTTATGGTGCGAATTTGATACTGTGTGGTGGACAATGAGGATGATGGACAGACTAATCTTGTGTTGGACAACGGAGATGGGAAGTCCTATGATTAATGTCAAATATAGGTAAACGTGAGTGAGAGGAGGAAGGAAGGAACGTAGTCTATTTTTATGGTGAACTTGTTACTAGAAAGTTCAGAACTGTTATGAATTATAGGAAATTTGACATTTGCAAATGTGGGGGAGTAGGTGCGTGTGTTGATTTTGAGGTTTGGAAGAGTTCAGTTTGTTTTTAGGGGCGATGTTTGATGTTAAAGTTGATCTGGTAGTATGCAATAGCAAGGCAGTGGGTTTAAAAGGAAGTGGTACATGATGATGAATTGTTTGAGGAAATGTTGAAGTGGCGTATGGTAGTTTTTGGAGCTGATTTCAGTCTGAATTTGTTTCGGGAATTTGCTATATCAAAGTCAAGAATTTGGGCAGACAATAAGGTATACATTTTAATAAATTCAAACTACATGGAAAATTTATTAAAGTAGTTCATTTAAAATAAATAAATACATGTAGAATAATTTATTAGTTTAGATTAATAATTGTTTAATCGATTAGTAAAATTTTATTATAGGTGAAAAATAAATTATATTCAAGACAAATGAAGTAGCCGTGTAACTAAGACGATATGGAGTTTTTAAAATGAATATTCATCAGAAGAAACCGAGGTGAGTTAAACTCACTCAGTCAAATTATCAAATTATTGGGAACTATTTTTAATAGTTCAAATTTATTTTATTGCTTGATTGGTTGATAATTGATTGATATAAAGTGATTATAGTATATAATAATATTATATAATAATAATATTGGTGATTGGTGATTGGATATTCCCGCAGCATCATTAGCGGAAGCCTGTAGTACAATTAGCGGATGATTTCCCTATGCGCCCCACAATATATATAGTGGATGACCTTTTATACTAACACCCCGCGAATTCTATAACTGTGAAATGCACAAATTAAAGTATAATTAATTTTAATCAAAGAACTAAGGGAAACGGGATACGCCATTGCGTTCGTCTCGGAAAAATACGCGTAATAGAGTCCGAGTTTTCGAAAAACGGAGTCCGTATGAAGAAGATATGGCCTTCGGAAGTTTCTGAATTAAGTTTAAAAATTCAAACAGAATAAAATAACTCAGAAAATCAAATTTAAATTCCAAAATGGGGCCCAATGGGCCAGGGCGGAAAAACACCCGCCTAACGCACCCAGGTCGACTGGGCTGTCGACCTGGTCTAACCAGGTCGACAGGGCTGTCGACAGGGCTGTCGATAGGCATGTCGACCTGGTCCAGAGCCAGGTCGAGCCCAGTCCAACCTGGCTGGCCTATGCTATGTTGGTCGATTTTCTGTGGTCTGCTTTGTCATTAGGGCTAGGTGGCAGGCTCTAATTGGTCTCTCTTACGAATGAATGGCTACGATCAATCCAAGCAACATCAATGGCCCTAATCAGTTCATTACCTCTATAAAAACAACCCTAGACTAACCCTAATCTATTCATTCAAAAATAAGAACAAAGCCGCCATGTTGCTGAGGAACGACTAGGGGTAGCCACCAATTGGAGAGAGGATTAGGAGGCAAATTCTAAGGCATAAAGCAACTCAATCAAATCAAACCGCATCTTCAAATCCCTAAATTTGAGAATTCGCCTCACCATTGTAAGTAGAGTATTACTTTGGTATGAACAAATAACTGTGTTGGTTTGTATACTTAGTTGTGGTGATAAATAATTCATAATTTGTGCGTTACTATGATTCTTATCGATTTGGAATATTATATGCGTTTGGATATTCTCGAATTATGTTATTCATTATAAAGAACTACATGCGGTAGTTCTATGCAAGTATACGTTTGGAATATTTCGCAAATTATGTAATCCATGTTGAAGCTACATGTATGTAGTTGATTAATTAAAATTCATGCAAGTTTGGGGCTTTGCTATTATGCCGTCATAATGTGTATTTTTATACAAACATCATTTTTGTGAAGTAATTGGAATAAGTTTGGGTTATCATAATCCATATGAAATTATGTTGAAAATTTGGCATCATGTATTAAGCCATGCTTTTGTACTAGAAAACCTATTTGCAAACTTATGGATATGACTAGGCTATGATTGATATTTTGCATAATTGAAATCCATATTGTTAACAAGAATTTTATGATGACATATGTGGTACATAGCTAGGTTAGATTCAAAAATCCCTTTTTGCAAGTTTGCATGACTAAAGTAAAAATCACGATTTCATGTTAGAAATATTTATGCCATAGTTATGTGAACAAATTTAACTATACTTATGCCATGCTTATGTTTGACATTATGCCATGCTTATGTTTGACATTATGCCATGCTTATGTTAGAAATATTTATGCCATGCTTATGTTTGACATTATGCCTAAATAAAAATATAGGTTCATGTTGTAGTTATGACTATGTGTCAATAATGGTACCCAATTTAGATTCTTATCTCAACTACAAGTTTACATGTTTTGATTCATGTCACCTATGCTTTATGACCAAAGTGTATGTTACCACTATGCAAGTACACCAGTTTCTATTTTGTAGTTCCAACGTTATGTTGCAAGTTCATACGCACACATTTCCCTTTTTGTGTATGTAATCACGCTTTAAGCCTCCCCTTTCGCATGGCTAAGTTGGGCTTTAAAAGGCTAAGCCCAACATATAGATAATAAACGGACGTGTTAAACGGGGGAAAATAACATTGGGTAAAAATTACTAATAAATGAAAATATAAAATAGAAGGGCCCAAATTCAAGTATGGGTTGGGCCCATGATTGGTGTAACCTTTACACCATTAACTTAATAATGGGCCGCAAATATTTACATATAAGAAAATAAAGAAGAAAGACAAAATATGTAAATGTAGAACATACGATGTGTTTAACCCGAGGTTGGATTGAGTTGTGATGTAAACCTGCCCGGAACCGCCCGGCTGTCCAGTAGTCACAACAATACCTATCCAATGTGGGAGGTTAAACATGGAGCCCAATAAGGACCCGAGGTTAGACTGAGTTGTGGCGTAAGACTGCCCGGAACCAACCGGCAACAGGCAGCCACAACAATACCTGTCTAATGTGAGAGGTCAGGGCCTTAATAAGACAATTAAGGCTGAGTCAGGATTGTTAGGATTAAGTGAACTAAAGACTTAATCAAAATGGAACATGCTAAACTAAACGGACTGGTGGGGGTTAGGTTAGAAAACACTTAACCAACTTAGCCTGTTGGCTAGAGATAGAAAACCTAGTAACGGGGGACCCTTTTCAGCAGTAACCCTAGAAGTTGTATCAGGATACCCTGAAACTAGGCAGGGTGGGGCACGATTACTGGGCTGATTGTAAGAGGTCAAATCGACGGCGGTGGTGTAGCAGTGTAGGTTCTAACGGGGTGCGGGCGTGCACACACTCCGGCGCAGAAAAATAAGGCACTGGACACCAGTAGCATACCTGTGCATTCTAAGGTTGTGTCGGGCCGCCACCATGGGACTTGATACACCCCATGGTGGGACCAGCATAGGTAACTACAACATCGGGGGCCGTAAGACACATGCAACTATGCGAGTAGGAGCCGATCATCATTGAATGGATCACATCACCCTGATTATGGGGTGCCACTTGGAAACTAGTTTATATGGGTTCAGAGATTAACATGGGGTACGATAGTATATTCGACCCTAGACAACTTAACCAAGTTATAGTGCTTTCCCACTTCTTGTTTATACTTATCATACCCAGTTCTTTATTCATAGACAAAATAGTACTAGACTTACTCAGGCTTTATGTCTGACTCTACTTTTCTTTCGTCTTCTTTTCTTCCGTTCCCCCCCCCCGGTCCACAGGGAGGGAACACAGCAGCTTGACCAGTCTTAACATCCAGCTTGAAGAAGAGAAATGTATTGCTTGGACCTTTTCGTTTGAAACTATGGCTTTGGACAAACTCTATGGGGCTTTTGTAGTTTATCTATGTTTTATTTATGCTTCTTTAAATAATGTAATCAAGACAGATTATGAAAGTGTTATGTTATGTTTTGGAAAAGATGTAAGACAATTATGGTAATGTTGTTGTAGCACGTATTTGCTTTCATGAAATAAAAGTTTGTTGTTTTTCCGCTGTTTACAAATATGTGTTCTTATATCTGTCTTGTATATCTGTGACTTGTACTTACAAACCTCCACCAAAATTAGGGCATTCCCTTTGAGAGTGACCCTAACGGAGGTGGGGTGTTTCACTTGGTATCAGAGCATAGGTTTACCAGATAAGATAAAAAGTTTTGAAAAATCATTTTCAAAAAGGAAATTTAAAGAAGCATTTTTAAAAGAAAAATATTATTTTATTTTTAAAAAAGGCAAAGTCCACTCCCCAAAGCCATAGGTACTATCTCTTATCCTTCGTTTTGAATCTATCCTTTTTGTTTTAGCATGTCCGAAGATCTTAACTTGCCGGAAGGGGTACCAATACCTGGTTGGTTTAGACGGTTCTTAGAAGCAAGGGCCACTCAGCCAGGCCCTACCATTCCTCCTCCCCCAGCTGCCGGAAATCATCCAGCTGCAGCAGCACCTTTTCCTCCACCTCCTCCACGGGGAAACACGTTTGCTAAGATATGTAAAGATTTTAAAGCTATGGGAGGAAGGGATTTCCATGGAACTGAGTCCTTCGTGGCAGCTAGAAATTGGCTAAAAGAAACGGAGGACCTATTCATCATCTTTGAGGTAGAAGATAGACAAAAAGTACAACTGGCAGTGTGGCTATTGAAGGGCGAGGCTTCCTACTGGTGGGAAGTCACTAATGCTGAAAGACCAGTGGAGACATGGGAGGACTTTAGGGTAAGATTTGAGACTAAATTTCTCTCAGATGCAGAAAGAAGTTTGCAGTTGGAAAAATTCTTATCTCTTAAGCAAGGGGACAAGACAGTCAGAGAGTATGTGAATCAGTTCGATGAGCTGGCTAGGTTTGGGCTTGACCTAGTCAACACCCCGCACAAGAAGGCTCTCCGTTTCGTCAAAGGGTTGAATGAGCCATTACACAGTTTGGCCATGACCCATATACCCATGGGAGCCACGTATGAAAGATTGGTGCAAATGGCATTGCTGAACGAAGAGGATAAGGGTAAGAAGGAGACAAAGGCAGAAAGCTCTCAAGGGAAGAAAGAGGGTTTGCAGCCTAAAAAGACAGACTTTAAGAAAGGCGGGAAAGGCAACAAAGAGAAGAGGAAGTGTAATTTCTGTGGCAAAGTGGGGCACTTAGTAAAGGACTGCCGGAAAAAGAAGGCCAAGGAGAATGGTGGGTGCTTTTCTTGCGGTGAGACGGGCCACAGGGCGAAGGACTGCCCAAAGAAACGAGGACAGGGGCAGAGGGCTGGATCCACCCCAGGGGCACAGGTTCATGTGCTGGAAGCGCCACCTCTGCAACAGCGAGGTATAAATACTTCTGTAGAAAGTGTAGTTTATCTTTATGATCACCCCGTTCGCACTTTATTTGATTCTGGCGCATCACACTCCTTTATCTCGTCTGCTTTAGTAGAATCTCTACACCTAAAAACTAGTATGGTAGAGGACCCCTTAATTGTTTCAAACCCAATTGGGGGCCCAGCTCATTTGTCTATGATCTGTTTGGGATTGAAAATTTCTATTCTAAGCGTAGAATTTCAATGTAGTGCCTTTGTTTTGGGCTTTTCGGGTTATGGTTTGATTTTGGGTATGGATTGGCTATCCAGTAATGGGGCCATCCTTGATTGTGAGAAAAGGGTTGTTAGGCTCCTAACCCAGCTCGGTAATACTTTGGAAATTTCTTGTAATCCCTCATACGCGGTTATGCTTAGTTACCTTGAATCGCTAGATGCCTCTGTTGAAAATTTGCAATCAGTTAGAGTGGTCCGGGAATATCCGGATGTCTTCGAAGAGGTGAAGGGCTTGCCTCCGAAGCGGGAAATAGACTTCCGCATATATCTTGTAGATAATCTAAAGCCCGTTGCGTTGCCCGTTAGACACATGGCTCCACGGGAAAGGAAAGAGCTCAATAAACAGATTAAAGAGCTTCTAGAAAAGGGGTTCATTAGGAGGAGCATTTCAGAATGGGGCGCTCCAGTGGTGTTCGCTACAAAGGCGGATGGATCACTCCGTCTATGTGTTGACTATAGGGAGCTCAACAAGCTAACGAAAAAGAATAGGCACCCTCTCCCTAGAATTGACGATTTGTTTGACCAGCTTGTAGGAGCGTCTGTTTTCTCCCAGCTCGATTTAGCAACCGGTTTTCATCAGCTAAGGGTGGCTGAAGATAGCATTGATAAAACGGCGTTTAGAACCCCAGACGGCTTCTTTGAATGGCTTGTCATGCCTTTCGGCTTGACAAATGCACCTGCTTACTTCGTGGACCTGATGAGTAGGGTATTTAGAGATTTCCTCAACAAATTCGTAGTGGTCTTCGTAGATGATATCCTTATCTTCTCAAAGAGTGAAAAGGAACATGCTCAACACTTAAGGGCAATCATGGAAACTTTGCGAGTCCATCAACTAAAAGCCAAATTCTCCAAATGCCACTTTTGGAGAGAAGAGGTGAGGTTCCTTGGGCACATAGTATCCAAACAAGGGTTAGCAGTGGACCCTGCCAAGGTAGTGGCGGTACAGGATTGGAAGACACCAAGGAATTCAACCGAGGTCCGAAGTTTTCTAGGACTAGCGGGTTTCTATCGAAAGTTCATAAGGGATTTTGCGAAAATCTCAGCTCCACTTACGAAATTGACTAAGAAGAATCTAGTGTTCAATTGGGACTTGGATTGCGAGTTTGCTTTCCAACGACTGAAAAGGGCTCTCACAACAGCCCCAGTTTTGACGCTGCCAGATGGGAGCAAGATGTTCACTGTTTATACGGATGCATGTGGGACAGGGCTAGGTGTCGTCTTAATGCAAGAAGGAAGGGTAGTAGCTTATGGCGGGAGGCAGTTGAAAGTGCACGAAAAGAACTACCCAACCCACGATCTTGAGTTAGCCGCCATCGTCTTTGCACTGAAGTCTTGGCGACACTATCTCCTAGGTGAGAAGTTCGAACTTTACACTGACCATAAATCGTTGAAATATTTTTTCTCGCAGAAGGATCTTAACTTGAGGCAACAAAGATGGATGGAGTTTCTTGCCTCGTACGATTTCGAAATCTCCTACACTCCGGGCAAAGGCAACGTAGTGGCAGACGCGTTGAGCCGAAAGAAATTGACCCTAAGCCCGTTGTTTGTTGAAAGACAAAGCCTAGAGTTTATAGCCAGCTTCGACTTTAGGCCCTCCTCCGATTTCGTACCAGGCTTGCTAGCATCTCTCGAAGTGCGCCCTACTTTAGTGGGTTCAGTAGGGACAGCACAACGCGAAGACCCTCAGCTTGTGGAAATAATTGATAAGCTAATTAGGAGTGAGACTTCAAGTCACCTCAACAGATACTCCATCGACGATAAGGGTTTGCTAAGGCGAGACGGAAGACTATGCGTCCCACAGACAAAAGATTTAGTAAAGAAGGTTCTCGAGGAATCACATCACTCCAAGATGACGATACACCCAGGCGGAGATAAAATGTACAAAGACATAAAAAGGACTTTCTTCTGGAACGGCATGAAAAAGGACGTGGCAGAGTTCGTTTCTAAGTGTATGGTGTGCCAACAGGTTAAGGCGGAACAGAAAAAGCCTGGCGGACTACTACATCCTCTGGAGGTCCCGCAGTGGAAGTGGGATAGCATCTCAATGGACTTCATTGATCGGCTGCCTAGGTCTAGGAGAGGCAACACTAGCATTTGGGTAATAGTGGATAGGCTTACTAAAAGTGCCCACTTTTTACCTGTCAAAAGCAAGAGAACTGCCTCATCCCTAGCATCACTTTACCTCAAGGAAATCGTTCGACTCCATGGAATACCATCTAGCATTGTTAGTGACCGAGACCCCATCTTCACCAGTGAGTTTTGGCGGAGTCTGCAAGAAGCAGTAGGAACGCAGTTATGCTTGAGCACAGCCTATCATCCCCAAACCGACGGCCAAATAGAGAGAGTGAACAGAGTTTTGGAAGACCTTTTAAGACTGTGCGTCCTTGACTTCGGAGGGACATGGGAAGACCACCTTCCTTTGGTGGAATTTGCCTACAACAACAGTTATCAAACAACCATCGGAATGGCGCCCTTCGAAGCTTTATATGGAAGACCGTGCCGATCGCCCACTTGTTGGTGGGAGTCTACTGATAAGCTCATACTTGGACCAGATATGATCCGAGAGACTTCAGAGAAAGTAGACTTAATACGAAGAAGGATGAAGACGGCCCAAGACAGACAAAAGTCCTACGCCGACAAGAGAAGGACCGACCTTGAATTTGAGGTTGGAGACAGAGTTTTTCTCAAGGTATCACCACTAAGAAACGTTGTTCGTTTTGGAACCACAGGAAAACTGGCACTAAGGTTCAAAGGGCCATTCCCTATCATCGAGAAAATTGGGAAAATGGCCTATAGATTAGAGCTACCCGAGAAGTTGGCCGGAGTCCACAACGTTTTTCACGTTTCACATCTTCGAAAATGTCTACATGAGTCTGTTGAAGTGGTAGAGACAAATATCCTCGAAGAGGCCGAAGTGGAACGCGAAGCAACCATAAGAAAAGTTCCAACCCGCATCTTAGGAACGGAAGTGAAGAAGCTACGCAACCGTGAAGTCAAGCTCGTCAAAGTTCAGTGGAGCGACGCCGAGGGAGACGCGACTTGGGAAACTGAAGCTAGAATCCGCACTGCCTACCCTTTTCTGTTCGAGGGTACATCCTTGATCTTTCCTTTTCCTTAAGTTGCGCTTTTATCTATCTTTTTAGGTATATTTCCTCGACCTTATCTTTTAGGTAGAAACCCTTTGGATGGAAACATGTAATTGAAACATGTTATGGATGATGGTTGCAAGTGGTTGCAAGTGATTGCTAGTGGTTGATCGTGGTTGCATATACACACACAATCTAGGGTTTTAGATCGGCTCAGTCACTTCATATTGCATATGCATATATGTTTGCATTCATATGTGGTTGAACTTTAATGTGTTGTCATGTGGATGTTGCATTTGTATTGAATGATTGTGCACTCATGTAGAATCAAGAATAGGAAAATTTGCATACATGATGGATTCGTGGCACTTACATAATTCGCATTAAGGAGGTCAACTGAATCAGTAGACCGCCTGATTTTGCATTAGATAAGTACATGAACACACACACACTTCGCATATGATCATGAAGCATTAGAAGTCTTTTAAGGACAATGGATGCTCGTGTTTGATGGATGAGTAGATGGATGATTGGATGTTAGGATATACATTCCTCCTAACTTGAAGATTTCGGGGACGAAATCCTTTTAAGTGGGGGAGAATGTAACACCCCGCGAATTCTATAACTGTGAAATGCACAAATTAAAGTATAATTAATTTTAATCAAAGAACTAAGGGAAACGGGATATGCCATTGCGTTCGTCTCGGAAAAATACGCGTAATAGAGTCTGAGTTTTCGGAAAACGGAGTCCGTATGAAGAAGATATGGCCTTCGGAAGTTTCTGAATTAAGTTTAAAAATTCAAACAGAATAAAATAACTCAGAAAATCAAATTTAAATTCCAAAATGGGGCCCAATGGGCCAGGGCGGAAAAACACCCGCCTAACGCACCCAGGTCGACTGGGCTGTCGACCTGGTCTAACCAGGTCGACAGGGCTGTCGACAGGCATGTCGACCTGGTCCAGAGCCAGGTCGAGCCCAGTCCAACCTGGCTGGCCTATGCTATGTTGGTCGATTTTCTGTGGTCTGCTTTGTCATTAGGGCTGGGTGGCAGGCTCTAATTGGTCTCTCTTACGAATGAATGGCTACGATCAATCCAAGCAACATCAATGGCCCTAATCAGTTAATTACCTCTATAAAAACAACCCTAGACTAACCCTAATCTATTCATTCAAAAATAAGAACAAAGCCGCCATGTTGCTGAGGAACGACTAGGGGTAGCCACCAATTGGAGAGAGGATTAGGAGGCAAATTCTAAGGCATAAAGCAACTCAATCAAATCAAACCGCATCTTCAAATCCCTAAATTTGAGAATTCGCCTCACCATTGTAAGTAGAGTATTACTTTGGTATGAACAAATAACTGTGTTGGTTTGTATACTTAGTTGTGGTGATAAATAATTCATAATTTGTGCGTTACTATGATTCTTATCGATTTGGAATATTATATGCGTTTGGATATTCTCGAATTATGTTATTCATTATAAAGAACTACATGCGGTAGTTCTATGCAAGTATACGTTTGGAATATTTCGCAAATTATGTAATCCATGTTGAAGCTACATGTATGTAGTTGATTAATTAAAATTCATGCAAGTTTGGGGCTTTGCTATTATGCCGTCATAATGTGTATTTTTATACAAACATCATTTTTGTGAAGTAATTGGAATAAGTTTGGGTTATCATAATCCATATGAAATTATGTTGAAAATTTGGCATCATGTATTAAGCCATGCTTTTGTACTAGAAAACCTATTTGCAAACTTATGGATATGACTAGGCTATGATTGATATTTTGCATAATTGAAATCCATATTGTTAACAAGAATTTTATGATGACATATGTGGTACATAGCTAGGTTAGATTCAAAAATCCCTTTTTGCAAGTTTGCATGACTAAAGTAAAAATCACGATTTCATGTTAGAAATATTTATGCCATAGTTATGTGAACAAATTTAACTATACTTATGCCATGCTTATGTTTGACATTATGCCATGCTTATGTTTGACATTATGCCATGCTTATGTTAGAAATATTTATGCCATGCTTATGTTTGACATTATGCCTAAATAAAAATATAGGTTCATGTTGTAGTTATGACTATGTGTCAATAATGGTACCCAATTTAGATTCTTATCTCAACTACAAGTTTACATGTTTTGATTCATGTCACCTATGCTTTATGACCAAAGTGTATGTTACCACTATGCAAGTACACCAGTTTCTATTTTGTAGTTCCAACGTTATGTTGCAAGTTCATACGCACACATTTCCCTTTTTGTGTATGTAATCACGCTTTAAGCCTCCCCTTTCGCATGGCTAAGTTGGGCTTTAAAAGGCTAAGCCCAACATATAGATAATAAACGGACGTGTTAAACGGGGGAAAATAACATTGGGTAAAAATTACTAATAAATGAAAATATAAAATAGAAGGGCCCAAATTCAAGTATGGGTTGGGCCCATGATTGGTGTAACCTTTACACCATTAACTTAATAATGGGCCGCAAATATTTACATATAAGAAAATAAAGAAGAAAGACAAAATATGTAGATGTAGAACATACGATGTGTTTAACCCGAGGTTGGATTGAGTTGTGATGTAAACCTGCCCGGAACCGCCCGGCTGTCCAGTAGTCACAACAATACCTATCCAATGTGGGAGGTTAAACATGGAGCCCAATAAGGACCCGAGGTTAGACTGAGTTGTGGCGTAAGACTGCCCGGAACCAACCGGCAACAGGCAGCCACAACAATACCTGTCTAATGTGAGAGGTCAGGGCCTTAATAAGACAATTAAGGCTGAGTCAGGATTGTTAGGATTAAGTGAACTAAAGACTTAATCAAAATGGAACATGCTAAACTAAACGGACTGGTGGGGGTTAGGTTAGAAAACACTTAACCAACTTAGCCTGTTGGCTAGAGATAGAAAACCTAGTAACGGGGGACCCTTTTCAGCAGTAACCCTAGAAGTTGTATCAGGATACCCTGAAACTAGGCAGGGTGGGGCACGATTACTGGGCTGATTGTAAGAGGTCAAATCGACGGCGGTGGTGTAGCAGTGTAGGTTCTAACGGGGTGCGGGCGTGCACACACTCCGGCGCAGAAAAATAAGGCACTGGACACCAGTAGCATACCTGTGCATTCTAAGGTTGTGTCGGGCCGCCACCATGGGACTTGATACACCCCATGGTGGGACCAGCATAGGTAACTACAACATCGGGGGCCGTAAGACACATGCAACTATGCTAGTAGGAGCCGATCATCATTGAATGGATCACATCACCCTGATTATGGGGTGCCACTTGGAAACTAGTTTATATGGGTTCAGAGATTAACATGGGGTACGATAGTATATTCGACCCTAGACAACTTAACCAAGTTATAGTGCTTTCCCACTTCTTGTTTATACTTATCATACCCAGTTCTTTATTCATAGACAAAATAGTACTAGACTTACTCAGGCTTTATGTCTGACTCTACTTTTCTTTCGTCTTCTTTTCTTCCGTCCCCCCCCCCCCCAGGTCCACAGGGAGGGAACACAGCAGCTTGACCAGTCTTAATATCCAGCTTGAAGAAGAGAAATGTATTGCTTGGACCTTTTCGTTTGAAACTATGGCTTTGGACAAACTCTATGGGGCTTTTGCAGTTTATCTATGTTTTATTTATGCTTCTTTAAATAATGTAATCAAGACAGATTATGAAAGTGTTATGTTATGTTTTGGAAAAGATGTAAGACAATTATGGTAATGTTGTTGTAGCACGTATTTGCTTTCATGAAATAAAAGTTTGTTGTTTTTCCGCTGTTTACAAATATGTGTTCTTATATCTGTCTTGTATATCTGTGACTTGTACTTACAAACCTCCACCAAAATTAGGGCATTCCCTTTGAGAGTGACCCTAACGGAGGTGGGGTGTTTCATATACCATGATATCCTGCCACGAAGCAGGATGGGTATTATTATTGTTGACTAACATCTGTGGATGCAAGAAAAACAGGTTGGAGAGATCCAACTGGATCCCTCACATTTAAATTATTATTTTTTACATATATGCTAATATATGATGTGTTTTATAACCTGTGATAGCTTAGATATGTTTGAATGTGTTGGTAACACAGATTGTTGATTTCGGGATATTTTAAATATACTAAATAACCATATATGGATTACAAAACAAAAATTGGAATATAAAAAATTTATAAAACATTTATTTCAAATGAAACGGGGTTAGTTAAAATCCAAATTAAGTAGAATTTAAAAAGCAAATAATTGTTTAAATATCGTTAAGAAGTGATTTTATAGATGATAATATAAGAAGTGGAATCATTTTTCGAGAAATCTGAGGAAAATGTGAAGTATGTAGGGATTTGGAAAAGAAATGGGAATCATAAAATAAACCGTTATTTTAAAATAAATTGAAATTGTCTTAGGGGAAAATACCTATTTTTAAATAGAAACGTTCATTTGAAATCCAAATTATAAATACGGTTTAAAGGAAAAGATTTGTTCAAACAAATGTGTTAATGAGGTGATTTTATAAACAATGTTTATAAAGGAATGTACGATTAACATTTGAGAATTTGGAATATATGGATTTCAAAATAGAATTGAAATATAAAAAGAACTTAAAGGAAAATATTTATTTTAAATTAGAAATGTTTATTTAGAAACCAAGTTAAATACAATTGAGAAGTAAATGTTTGTTTTTAACAAATAGGATGAGAACTCGACTTTATAAGTGACATTTAAAAAAAATAAGTGAAAACCCTTATTTTGGAGTATTTGAGAAGGATATAGTTAAGCGTGGATTGGAAAAGAAAGTGGGAATGTGGTTCGAAATTAAGATTTTAAATGGATCGAGATTTTCAAAATGCGTAAAGGGAAAATATATAGAAGATTTTATAACGAAATGGAAGTTATAAATAAAGGTGAAACCTGAAGTTTCAAGTATGAATCCAAGTTGACTAACCAAGTCAAGAATAAACTTGTATTATTCACAGTTGAGAATGAATAAAGGGTAAAAACAAAATCTTTGCGAATAGAAATTTATTGGAAGGAAAATTAGAAAAGGGGCTTTTAATGTATAATTTCTAATTGTATTTAAGTCGGACAAATTTGTATAATATAGTCAATATTACACTAAAGAATTTTATATAAGATTTTAGATAATAAATATTAATTTAAGGAATTTACAAATGATACTGTATATGTATATTTTAATATAGAATGCAGTTTCTTGAAACAAAGCTGAACTGAGTGGTAATAACCTTATAAAGTGTTTATAAAGATTACTTGTGAAAAACTTGGTTTCACAAAGGTTAAACTAAAAATTTTAGTTGATTAATGAAATGATATCATTATAAGAAAATTCTTGTTCCAGTTTAGAAATAAATAAATATTTAGCAAACCGTTTTGCAAATTATATCTATGAAATATTGGATACTAGTAGTAGTAAACGTTTTGAAATCATATGGAAAATACTTGTAATGGGTATGAGTTGGGATAAATATCTCATTTAAGTGTTAAATAATATTTGAGATTTTTATTCGTTAGAATTTAAGAAATGGAATTAAGAAAATTATTCTCTTCCTAGTTTACAATTAGAGACTAATGACCGAAATGAGTAATACATGCTTAAAAGGGATTTTAAAAATGAAAGGGGATTTTAAATATTCTTATATATATATATATATATATATATAAGAAGAGAATGAGAGTTCCATTTATTGGAAAAATGGAGAAGTTTTGAATTAATAAATAGTTAATCAAAAAGAGGCTAAAATGGGAATGAATATTGAATCTGTAAATTTCATTTTCTTTTATGGATGAATGGTTGTTTTATTTGATAGTTAAATAACCGACTATCAAATCTTCCTATATGATTGTTAGTACGGAAAGACTGGGAACGAATTTATTCGAAAACCATTCTGAACTAACTAATACAAAACGTAGAGTATACAGATCGAAGATGGAGAAGTGAAGACTGTGGATCTTCATAAGCGAAAGGGCTACTTGTCGAAGTCTTTGGAGTCTCACCCGAAGATATTTTGATGGTGATCCTGTCGTGGTTGAAATCGACGGATTGCAAGGACTACTGGCTACTGATCCATAGGGTGATTCCTAGGATACGGTAAGAGAGTGCCTTTGGCTTGTCTAGTCCCAGGACAATGTAAATGGACAAATGTCTGACAGAGTATACGTAATAGATCACGTAAGTTGATCTCTTCAAACATACTTATGTTGGTGGCAGAGGAATTCGTTTCTCTTAGCTTTAAACCCGTGGTATTTTTTGGGAAATCAATTTGTGATTTGGCGGGTATGACAATGTGGCATTCAAAGTAAACGAAGGAGTAATCTGTCAAAAGATACATTACGTCCTCAAGCCTCACAACCGGGAAATGACAAAAATCGGGCAGGCCGCATGGCTATGTGGGTCGCACCCATTAGGGTGTATTTTTACCATCTAGAGAATACTCATATTTGTTATTTCTTTTCGTTTCTGTATCTCGCGGGAACGGTTATGTTGCTAGCAACCGTAGGTGACAATATATTCGATACACTCAAGAGAAATGAGTGGTCGGTCATGTGTGGGCCGAGTTGCAAGACGTTCTTGTTGAACCCAGTGTATTCCTCTCTAGAGATACACTGTCAGAAGGCGGTTCCATACCTTGTCATAGTTGGAAATCCAATATCCAATAAGCGCCTGCAGTTTTGATTGTATACTAAATATGTAGAGCGGGAGATGCAAGCGTTTTGCTAGATTCTATTTATTTGTATTTAGTCACTATTATAATATCAAAAGAGATATTAATTTCAAAAATGTTTTGGGTTATCGTAAGGTAAAAACCGTCTGTGTTTATGTGTGGGATGGTCTTACGATTATCCTTTTCTTTCGAAAAAGATTTTTAACTTTAAAATAAAGATGGATGATACCAATGATTTGGTGGGTTCTTCTCACGCTGGTTCACCAGACTGACCTATGGCGTTTGTAATGCCCGAGTCTGACCGAGTTGGGTCTGACCGAGTTTACAAGTTCAGGGTAAGTTGATATGGACTTCAGGAGACAAGATGGAGGAGTTAAGATGTACCATATAGATATTATTTTGCTATGTGTTGAAAATGAGGACAGACTGTGTAACGACCTGGATTTCTGCTAGTCAGATGTTTATCGATTTAGAATTTTAAATGGATTTACAATGTATAGTTCATTTATTAAATATATATGGATATATAATTATAAATCGAGTCGTAACGATGGACTTCAATGGAATAGACAAATACAAAATGTAAAGAGAACAACATGTTTCGAGTTTTTTTTTTTAAAAAAACAAGTAGTTTTAAATTATTTGGAACGTGAAACCATTAACTTTACTTAAACAATCCATTATTTGCACTATATTGATGATGAAATATTTATATATCCAAGGCATTAACAATGATAGTCTAGTAGTATTTCACAATAAAAGATTGACAGTGAGGTTCTACCAATAGCTCTAGTCTCTGTTTTTAGTTTTCACGATTTTGTTACTTAAGCTTGCTATGAAGGTTAAATTTGGCTGAATATAATTATATTTACAAACGTATATAAAACTAGAACACATCAATTCATAGGAACAATAGTAATAAATTAGCTAAAGTATAGTTTATATTATATTTATAGAAATTCCTAGCTGCCACTGTTAGCATTTAAAGCTTCAGCATATCTTGCACTATAACGGAATCAGATATGTATACTTTATAAAGAAAAGAATGGCTACAGGATAATTAAGCTTTGGCATATTGGAAAAAAAGAGAGTTCCAATAATTAGAGAAAATGTCCATTAACGCAAATGCATAGTATCGGGCATTTTGCTTGCATTAGTACCTCAATACAAGCAAAGAATGAGTATTACAATGGAAAATGCACTACGGCAACTTTAAAATTTTGTACACTGGTTAAATCTTTTTAATCCAAATGTTTTGTTTCAGATTCAACTAATCGAAATTCTCAACAATCCTACAACATCCTAGCAAAACCAGAAGAACATGACTGTTCAACAAAATTTTCTTCTCCATGATTTGATCCTGTCTCGTTCTTTCCCTGGAACAGTAAAAAAATAAACAACTATAAGAAATTTAAGTGGAAAACAACTAAAATCTATAAAGATATGTAACAGCTAAGAAAATCAGTTGATGAAAAAGGAAGAAAGAAAAGGAAAAAAAATCTTCATGAGACAATAAAATCAAAACAGTGAAATACAACAAATAAGAGCAGCTGTACAATAACTAGGACAGCTATGAAAATCTACTAAAGAAAAACAGTGGAAGAAACAACTAAGGAACAGGCAATGCACATGCTAGAGAGAAGCAAAATATGTACAGAACTGCTAACATATATATATATATATATGTATGTATGTATAAATCAATCTCGAATACAAAATCCAACATAATCCAACATAGAATCTACACTACAGATTTTAAATCTCTGAAGTGAATAAACGAGTCATAGGCCTATCTCACCCAAATTTATGCAAGTCAGTCACGATGAACAAGACTGTGAACAGAAAATCTAAATCTAACGCATCAAAATCTCGACCAAAATCAGTACGCAGTGATCAATAACCATCACTAGTACGCATATCAGAAGGAAACCCCAATGGCCTAAAGATATGGTAGCCGAAGCCCTAGGATAAGATGTGAAAGACATTGATCCTATCTATAATTAACCATACTATAAATAGGGGGTTGCGCATGAGTATTTCATCAACTCCAGAACCAAACAACTCAATATGTAAACAAAATTAGTCTGAACCACTTTTAAAATCAAAACAAGATTTACAGCAAACAAAAATGAGGAAAACACTTATTTGTGCTTGTGATTACACGCGCATCGTCTCCGTATGCTTCGGGATAATTTCCTAGTATCTTGTTCGAAGCTGGAAGACTAGGGTTTGGCCAAATCCTCGGATTGAAGCCTCGATCTGTTTGAGGATGAACTGTAGTGGCTTTCGAAGGCGTGGGGGAGTCGTTGATGGACTGAAATGGTTTGGGAAGGCTCAGGGTTGATCGATGAAGGGGCGTTGACGGCAGAGTTGTTGAAGGAGTGAATTTGGGGTTCGGCAGATCAAGGGGACGGAGGGATCGGAGATGGAGAGGCCGTGTCGAGGTGAGGCAATAGATTTTCGATGAAGAAAGAAGGGGGCGATGGCGATGGTTCTCGCCATGATCGAATTTTTGTGGAGGCGGTGGAGTGAATTGGAAATGATACAATGGTAGGGTTTGTTAAGGGAAGCGGGTTGGGAAATGGGCGGCCCAAAGAGAAAATGGTAAAGGCCCATGTTTTATTATTTAAAATCTAAGTTTAAATAATTTAATTTTCTTTATAAAATTGTTTAAACGATATCTCATACATACGTTAACGGATTTTAACAAAATCAGGCTCGTTGGAACCGTTGAAACGAGAAGATCGCGATGGAGCAGTGTCTGTCAGGACGGAATTTTTTTAATTAAATTAAACACTGTTTAATTTAATTAAAAACCAGCGCTGAATGACCAAAACAATCAAGGTGAGTTAACCTCACTCGGTTCTTCCCATTTATATTTCATATAAATTGGGTTTTATTTCTGTGTGTTCTGATTTCTAGTAGTTGACCATCTGCTAGTTATAGATATTTATTTTTGATTTAATCAGTGGAATTAAACGGAAATTTAATTCTAGTAAGTCACCAACCCTTGTTCTAATTCAATAAAGGTAATTTCCCCTTGATTGTTCACGTTTATAAAATAAACGTGATTGAAATGGTTTGAATTATTTGTGCCATCTGTTTGCTAATTGATGGTTGTTATTATAGAATAAAGGAAATAGTTTTGATTGGACAATTGATTTGATCGATAACAGTTGAATTGAAAATTCAACATGTGATTTGTTTTAACCAGTGAATATATTGGTTGGGTATTTTGGCATCACTGTCTAGAAGTCAATCATTATACAATTATGGATTCTTATCATCAAGTGAACCGACAGTATTGAAGTTATAAATTTAGTTTATAACCAAAATAGGTTTTAAATATATTATTTTGAATAGAGTGACTTTTAATGAAAATAAGTATTATTATTATTATTATCATTCAAAGGTTTATAAGTCAGTATTAAATTGTTTGATAAAATAAACATGTAAGCAGATGAGCAGGAAAACCCCAACGGTTAAGAATTCGATTAATTGGTTCGTAGAAACAATTATATGAAGTTATTTGAATTAATTATATTATTAAAAGGAGGTATTTACTGGGATTGATTTAAATTTCGAGAAGGGATTATAAACGAGTTTTATATTTTAACTCGAGTTTATAATGAAGTTATAAAGAGATTTAAGCGAACTTATAAGCTTAAATGGGAGGGTTACTTAACGATTGGATTAAATAAAGGAATAGAGGTATAAAAGAATTATAATTAAACCTGAATTGTAAAAGCAAGGTTTATAATGCGAATAAGAAGTAAAGAAGTGGTTTTTGAAGTAAAAATACTTAAGGTTGGAATTAATTAAGTAATTGAACCTTGAGATTTCCCAGAAAGAAAAAGGGAAATAGGGAAAAGGGATTTGTAATTAAGTTTGGTAAAAGGATTAAAAGGGTTTGTAATAATACTCGGTTAGGAAACAAAATATTTAATAAATTGGAAGTTTTATAAAAGTAATGTTTGGTAAGATGGATTAAGCAATGCTAGTTTTATTTAAAAAAGAGACTTCCAAAGGATAAAGTAAAATTATAAAGCTATATTTCTGAATTAAATAGAAATAGAATTTGAATTGATATTTGAATGAGGTATTAGTTTTTGGATCATGACTTATATTTATCTGAAGATAAGGACGTCGTTGATCAAGGTCTGAGAGTTAATTAAAATACCCCAACTTGGATGACTTCGAAATTATCTGAAGATGATATTAGTCATGTTGATATAAAGGACAGTAAGAGTTTATTATTTCATTTAGAAATAATAATGCAATGTTTAGCGAAACATTGGGGTATATACATACAGAATCAGAATCCCAAAGTCAAAAGGAAATATAAGAGAATTACCATAGAAAAAAACCGTAAGATTTGGTTTTATTCAATAAGAATAAACACTGGAAGCTGTCAAATAAATAAATGAAATATATTTCACAATGTTTTACAAATAATAAGTTGGATTGATTTCTCTATTATGGATTTTTAAATAATGTTTTAGCAAATGTTTTGCAAACAATAGCAGAAAGATAATTGAGAGATTTTTCATAGATAATTTTTAAAATACTGAGTTTCCAAATATTAGGAGATTAAATGTTTTAATTAGTTGAATTAAAAGCCAAGTAATGTTGAATGCTGAACAGTATATTCTATTTTTATTTTATGATTGAATGACTGTTTTATTTGATAGTTAAATAACCGACTATCAAATCTGGCCTTTACGATTATTGGTACGGAAAGACCGGGATCGAATTATATTCGAAACCCATTCCGACCAACAAATATGCCAATGAAGAAGGTATCGGATGACAATTGAGATGGAGCATTGAAGACCATAGATCTTCATAAAACGGAAGAACCACTTAAAATCTCTGATTCGACCCGGAGATATACCGGGGTTCTGTCGTGGTTGAAGTCTGTGGATTGCAAGGATTACTCGCTACTGATCCATAGGGTGATTCCTATATGAGATGCAGTAGGAGAGTTCCTTCGGTTCATCCTGTTCCTGGATGACTTGTATGGACGGATATCTGACAGAGTATTTCCAAAAGAATCGCGTACGTTGATTTCTTCAAACGTGCCATAGTTGGTTAGCTCCCAACTAGAGTATTTTTGTGGACGTCAATTAGCGATATCTAGTGGATGTGACGATGTGGAATTCAAAGTAAATAGCGATCAGATGTTTCGAAGAAATTCCGACCTCAAGCCTCACAACTGGTGAATGACAAAAATCGGGCAGGCAGCATGGCTATGTGGATCGCTCCCATTAGGGTGTATAATCACCTATATAGAGAAAAACTTATTTGCTTCTTTAATCTATTTCGATGCTGTCCCTTTTCGGGAAGACGGTGGGTCGCACCCAACCGTTGGTGATATACATTTGGTACACTCAATCGAAATGAGTGGTCGGTCATGTGAGGGCCGGGTTGCAAGACGTTCTTGTTGAGCCCAGTGTATTCGTCTCTAGAGATACACGATCGGGAGGTGGTCCCATACCTTGTCATGGTTGGAATCCAATCTCCAATAAGTACCTGCGGTTTTGTTTGTATACTATATATGTAGAGTGTGAGATGCAAGCATTCTACTAGATTTGGTATTACTTGTATTTAGACATTATCATAATATCAGACAAGATATTGATTTCAAAACTGTTTTGGGTTATCGTAAGATAAAAACCGTCCATGTTTATGTGTGGATTTGTACTTACGATTATCCTTTTCTTTCAAAAGGATTTTAACTTTAAAATCAGGTTGTGTGTTACCTTAATACTGTGCGTTTTTTTCTCACTCTGTTTCACCAGGTTGACTCGGTGTTTTGTAAATGCTCGGGTTAGCCTGGGATGTCCAGGTTCAGGTTATCGAATGCTGTGAAGTCCAAAGACGAGTTGAAGGTGTTCAGATCTAGTATCTTGCCGCTGTGTGTTGTATATGAGGACAGATTATTATAACTGTCCAGATAAATTGATGTACTCTAATGATTGTAAGTTAATTCAAGCTCTCAATAAAATTATTTCCATATTATATTTTGTTCCGCTGTGATGTAAGACTTTGTTTTATGTTGGTCCTTCTTCTTCTATTCTAATATTTCTTTCTTATCTCACCCTCAAATTTCTTTCTAATAACGTCCAATGTTTTCGGTGTTTGGAAGGTCAGCATGAGTTACGGTAAAGGTAATTGTGTCGATTTCCGGGGCCGATAATCCCTGGGTCTTTACAGACTATTATAACTGTCCAGATGAATTAAATGGTCGTTGTACTCTGATGAATTGTAAGTATTATTTCAAATTTTCAATAAAGTGTTATTTCTGTTTTATATTTTATCCCGCTGCGATGTGAGTTGTTCTTCTTATTTTTCTTCTATTTTAATCTTTCTATCTTATCTTTTCTCACCCTCTAACTTCTTTCTTTAACATTCTGGATTTTCGGTACTTGAGTTTAGACACAAGATATATTTGTGTCGAAAATTGGAGCATTGAATTTTCTTGTTCGTTATAGTGGTATCAGAGCAATGGTTTAGGAATAACCTTGGCTCTGTGGCGTAACTCGATAGAGATGGGGTTAGTAATACCCTGGATTGGGTTGAGTGTATATATATATATATGAGAGCGTATTTGTAGATTTCATATATAAGTGTTTTGGGTTGTGTTGGTTGATCGGTTCAAGGGTTGAAAAGAATTGAATTGGAAATTGATACGATGTTGTTTTGTAAAGCGGGTAAATGAAATAATTCTGCCCAAATTTATTTATTTATATAAAAGAAATAATTTTGTTTTGTTGATATTTGATTGCTTGATTGATTTGAATATAATTCAAATATGGGATTGAACTAGTTTGATATAACCATAAGATGAATTAAATGATGTTTGAAATAAAAATCAAAACTCGAAAAATAATTTGGAAGCTAAGAAAAACAAATTCCAATATGAATTGTATGGATTGAAACTTGTTTGAAAGGTAAGTTAAACAGTTTTGGATTGAAATTGAAACTATGTTAAACTAAAACGGATTTGAATCAGTATGGAATGAAAATTCATGAATTCAAATTAATTGAATGTTGATAACCTAAATAGAGCTCAATGCTTATAATTTGAATGTGTCGATTAAAATGAGAAGTGAATTATAATTAATCCAATTCAAGTAGAAATAATTGTATAGGACTTCAAATAGTATTCAATTGGGATAGACTTTGAAATGGAATCCAGTCTTGAAATAGAAGCGAATGTGCATTAAATACTTAAAATAAACTTGAATTATATAAACTTGAGTTGAAATGAAATTGAATGAATGAAGCATGAATCAGTTAAAGTTTAATTGAATTTGGAACTCAAGTGTAAATTTAAATGAAGTTGTAAATTGAAAATAAAACCTAGAACTTGGGTTATAATGGAAACTCGGCTTGTTTATAAGGAAATGTATATGCATTTGAACATGTTTGTTTAAATTATCATAAATGAAGCAAGAGAACGAATTAATGGATAAATTGGCAAAGTGGAAGTAAAATGTTGGATTAATTGTGATCAAATAGTAATGGATATGAATGTGAATATACAAGGTTCATTGGATGGAAGCAAGTGCGAAGAATGAATATGAGATGTCTGACAAAAAGGTACATGTTTAATTCAATATGAGATTTTATGTGCCGAATCGGCAAGCCACTTGGCTTTTTGATTTTCTTTTTGATTGGGGAAGGCTTAGAGAGGAATTTTGTAGTTGTACCGATCAGCTCGTACAAAGGAGGTGCTGGCGAAATTTTTCGAAAATTTAGGGAGTTAGAAAATTTTCCAACAGTTTTGAAAATTTTTGTTAACAAAAAGTTGATCGGTGTTAAGGATTTTTACAGTGAAATTGGAAACTAGTGAGTTGGTTAGGTTGTAGGGATGTTGAGATAAGCGTTGAGTTGCATGAGTGGATCAGAGAAGTTAACGAGATATAGCTGCTTTTCCTACTTATAATTTCGGGGACGAAATTCTTTTAAGGGGAAGGAATGTAACGTCCCGTATTTTTGATCGCTTCAGTTTTGACATTTAAATCGGTTTAAATATTGGGTTAGTAAAATAAATGAATTTTTATATTAATCAAAATAGAATTTGATATGTATACTTATATATTAATTAAAATGAGCTCGAAATGGCGCGGTAGTTCTTAATTTACGATTTGAACTTCAACTGAGTGTAAAGAATCCGTTATAAATCAGAATTCGATAAAACAAGAAATATTTGAATCAGTTGAACAATAATTTTGTAATAAAAGAGAAAAATCAAGATTTCATATTTTATATTGAGAGTTATGACCAAATCAAATTTTGAAATAGTCGCTGTGAAATCGTTTATAAACGATAACGATTTATTTAATAAAATATATCAATTTTTAATAAATAGAATATTAGTTTAGCTTGAAAATGTAATATCGTGTTTAAAATTCATATTAGTTTATTTTGAAAGTAGTATGAATTCAGTTTGAAAATATATTTGATAATGAGAATTTATTTTCAATAGAATTATTTATACTTGAGTCAATATATATTAAATCAAATGTTAAGTTACCAGTTTAATTTAATATCGCCTGTATATAGTTAAATTAGACGGTGAAAACTGCTCCAGTGTGTTCAGAATAATGTTAGAACCCTAGAAATGTCATTCGTTGCGTTTAGATACGAGTTTGATAGCACATGATATTTTAAATAGGGTGAAAACGCACCAGTTCAATTGGAAATAAAAATAAAAAAATCATAAATAAAAATCTAAAGGTATGAGATGACTTTTTCCCACTAGCACATGTTATTCTGCATTCCTACACCGTCTTCTCATTTCGCTTTCACTTCTGAATTGCTTCTTCCCAAAACTTCAGTTCACAGAAGCCTACTCTACCTATCAACCTACATGAAAGACGTTGTTGTTATCCTTATCCTCGCGGCTCTATAAACCAACCCATACGCTCGATGTTCTGCCATTCTCAAACCCAAATTTGAGTTTTCCTTTTCGTTCTTTCCTTTCTGTCACTTGTGAATCCAAGCCCTCCGAGAAAAGAAAAAAAAAGAAATCAAAATATAAAACATAAATTGGATCCAAAATACATCCTAGAGCTCGACAGTGTTAAACACTCTCATGAGCAGGTGGATCGCGATTCAGAAAATCGCCAGAACCTTGAAGCTCGATCAAATACCGGTGATTTTCATGAGCTAGGGGAGCAGAAGTGGGAGTCGGGTCTATTCAGTTTGAGGATGTTGAAGAGTGCGGTCCTTGTTTTGGGGTTGAATCATTGTAATCAATAGTGTATGAATGAGGAGTTTGACTGTATTGCGACAGGATCTGGGTGAAACTCGAACTAGGTGGGACTGAAGAGGAGGTCAACTGAAATGACCCGAAATCCCCCTTACGGGGAAATCACGGATTGAGTTGAGAACAAGCCACATCGGGACGCAAACAGAAGAACATTTCATTGTATATTACAACAATTCCATCAGATTACAAGAATATACAGAGTATTAACAAATAATATACATTATAAAATATCAGAGATTACAATACATTACATAGCAGCGGAAAGTAATACCATACACAATTAGAAGCAATATACGAATACAGAGCTTTCCGAGTATCGTTCCAGCTGTAAATCAGGATCCTGTGAATATAAATCTGCAAAACCAAAACTACTAGCAGCCCGTGTCAAAATAAGGGCACCCAGAGTTTAGGTTAAAACAATAAACTCCAGGTCAGTCATGTGACTGGTATGAGAACTAAAACAGTTATTGATCTTTATTTTAAAGTTAGGTAAATCAAGGGACCATGATGTATAACACGGAACATGTTTCCTCCCAAGAACACCAGTGCATAAAACAATAGCGCAATGCTAAATAAAGAAAAATGAAGTTATTATAAGACCCAGGTCCTATCACACAATGCAACGCAAGCCGGAGGATAGGGTTTTTACCTTATATAGCCAAAGAATGCTTGATACGCTAAAAACAAATCATTTAATACTATTATAAGTGCATAGTGTATAAAATAATTTCAATCATAAGTATCAATCATAGACGGCATAAGTGCCCCATCCCACTATGTCGCCATACTAGGCTCTACAAATAAAACTGCAAAGTCATGTATTGAAAGTTGGATTTCCATCTGTGAACCGAGGCAAAAGATAGTCCTCTACCGATTCGAGACGCTCTAGCCCGCCCCACAGGAACAGCTGCAACTGCCACTTGGATCGTCAGGGCCGGTCCACTGATGTGGATTATTATGCCTAAACACTACGTTTCCCCGCCCTTTGGGTTGTAAATGAGCCATATGACTCCATCGGCTCCACACAGTCACCGATATATCCAAGGCGCCTCGCAACAGCAACAACCACACAGGTGAAAATAATATAAATGTCAGGGCTGGTAGGTCACTGACACCACCCTAGCTAGAAGGAAACGCTTTCCCTCCCTGATGTCCTCTCCTATTTCTGGTTCACAACCGGGGTGTGAGGCTCGCGAATTCACGTTACACAAAGCTATGCCACACAGGCGGTGCTTTGATCATCAACCACAAGACTTTTCTTTTCAACAGAAGCCTTGATCAATTGCCACTTAGGCATGCCACACAGGCAATTCACTCCATGCGATTGATATCCATCAATATATAACCCCTGAGCTCGTACGTCTCAGAGAAGGGCGTTAAGCAAGAGAATAAATTCTCCACCGCCAAACAGATATATATTTAATAGAAATCAATAAAACATAATAAAATCCAATGTCAGACACACAGTCCATTTACAAGTTCGTTCTGGGTCTGAACGAAACCGGTGGCACCTTGTACCTCGCATATCCATCGATTTCTAAGTACGTCTGGACGATCACCGACTGATTCCCTCCTCTTGGGTGTACAGCCCAATCAAGGTCATCAGTAATCACCCAAACTATGTGAAGACCTCCGGTCTTCGACCACCATCTTCATCCTCAACACCACGTCGGATCAGTTATTCAGCATGGGATAAGCCCGGTCTTTCTGAATAACTGGTGTATATAATAAACAAGTGTTACACAAACACAACATACGCCTCATTCCAATTCAGAATATTCTTTTAATCAAATATTCTTATACTTTGGGAAAGGTTCCCATTAATTTTATCAAAGATAAATTCTTTAAATTTATTCTTTAATACTCTTTTGAATATCAATTCAAACTAGTCAGGATTAGCGAACCACACCGAAGTAATCATTTGTTTTATTTCCCAATCCCAACCTATTCATCCCATGAGGTAAAAATAGTCATACTTCATATCTAACAACACGGTGTTATCGGTAAATTTGATTAACATTTCATGTTCAAATCTAATTAAAGATTTAACTATCGCCTGGAGCAAAACTGGTGATACTCCATTCTCGACCATTTCAATCTAATTAAAGATTCATTAAAACCCCACTTAGTTTTAATCTTCACAGAAATCAATATCCTGTCTTTAACTAGGTTAAAGAACCAATGTTATCTAAAACATGGTTCACGAAAAACCCAAAATCACATTCCATTAATTATCGGGTTAAAGAACAAGTGTTATTTAAAACACCATTCACGATAAACCCAAAAATCAATTCCAATTCAATTCCAATTAAATACCATTTAATTGGTATACTTCATTAAATCTAAATAAAAAGATTTAATCTTTTTCTCAACTGGGTTTAAGAGCAGTGTTAATGAAGACACCATTCACGACAAACCCAAATCACATTTGATATTATATACAAGGCTCTGAATAGAAAATATATCGTCTTATATTCAATATTAAATTCTACGACCAACAGAGATCGCATTGGAAACAATGATATAAATATATCTTTTAAATTTCCGTAACAATATCTATATAATCACGAAATCCAACATCGAAATATTCCAAAGATAATTTCGATTCAAATCTATTCCAATTCAATTATTGGAAATTCTGGTTACTTTTAAAACCATTTCAAATCCAATTTATTTATTTTAAAAATAAACAGAATTATAATTCTAGTTCAAAACTAGTTCATTTCGATAAAAATCTACTTTTATCTTTTCAAATTTGGAGTTTTTCATCCCAATTCTTCCCAAATCAATTCTTATGATTTTACACAAATTATTACTATTTTTAATAATTTTATCAAGGCCCGTACAGTCGATTTCCATCAACGGCCATCGAACTACAATTACAGCGACCTTTTCCAAATTTGATTTGGACATAATTCCAAATCCAACTGTTAGATTTCAAATCTCTAAAATTCGTTAGAAAGATCTTTTCGATACGAACCCAACAGTTCCGGTTTTAGGAGAATCTGACGGTCGAATCTCCCGTAATATCCATACGAAGTCAATGGTCGAAATTCGCTAACTGCTGTGGCGCGGCGCGTTCTATTCAGGCCATTATATATATATATATATATATATATAATATAATATAATATATACTTCGTCGATTTCCCTTTAAAACGTAATTTATAAATCGTTTTAAATTCATTTTCAAAAAGATTTCAACTTCATATTCGAATCAAAATTGAATATTCCACATCATCAATATACAAATGATAATATTTTCAAAACGTTATATTTTGAAATCACTTTCTTTTCTATATTCATTATAAAAACAAATATAATCGATATAAATATTGTTCGCGTCAAAATGGCGTATATCTAACCAACACGGCTTTATATATTTTAATTACTTCGTTATTCTGTTCAACAAATGAATATTTTCTTCAACACATGAATATATATTTCTATTCAACACATGAATTTTTATTTTCTATTCAACACATGAATATTTATTTTTCTATTCAACACATGAATTTTTATTTTCTATTTAACACATGAATATTTGTTTTACTCAACACATGAATATATATTTCTTATTTTCCATATTGGAATAAGGCCCAATCGGTTACCATATAACGTTTATTATATGGATTCCCTACAACACATGTATATAACAGCAACGACATATCATCAACCATCATCCAGAGTGCACCACACAACTACATAAGCATTAAATATAAATAATTAACGCTTACAACAGCCTGTCAAACAATTGATCGACATACAGCTAATTATTGGGGTTAGTGTATGACCAATTTTATCCCAACACCCGTGTGGGGTTTCAATCAAACAAACACATATTTTATTTGTGCAGTTGGGCGATGTGTAAAATTTATCGTCCCAATCAATATCAGTCAAATCAGTGTATATAAACAAATCGTCCGATTTGTTTATTACTATTTATTTTATATACACGTTAAAAATCATATTTTTAACTATAAAATATTTTCCACTATAAAATATTTTATTTCATTCCACATTACACAATCAAATTTCACAACACAACAATCAAACAAACAAGTCATCCATGGTCTGTGGACGACGGGTGTCGGGTGCTGCTAAGCACCGTCTGCATCCTAGTATATATTTCAACTAGAAATAAAAATAAAAGTGAGGAGTTCTCACCGACTAGCTAAACCAATTCACCGCGACTCTTCATATGTAGGAAATCTTCACTTTGTTTCCAACGAGATCTGTTCAACACCGTTTGTGTTAAAAATTATATTTTTAACAATGCTACTTCCTATATAAAAAAATCGAATTTTTATCCTATCACTACATATATAAAGATTAAATTTTTACTATCTATATAATATAAAAACCGTATTTTTATTATCTCTATAATACAAAAATCATATTTTTATTTTTCAATAATATAAAAATCATATTTTTATTTCTTCTATAATATAAAAATCATATTTTTATTACTTCTATAATATAAATATCATATTTTTATTACTTTTATAATATAAAAATCATATTTTTATTATTTCTATAATATAAAAATCATATTTTTATTACTTTGTTATCTAATTAAAATTCAGATCTAAACCTTATACGATAAAAATATAAACTTTTTACGCTTAAAAAATATAATCTTTCTATGATTAAAGATCATTTCTTCCTAAGATAAAAATCATAGCTTTATAAATAATAAAAATCATACCTTTATAAATAATAAAAATCATACCTTTATAAATAATAAAATCATACCTTTAACTATGCTTTATATAAATTAAAAACTGTTTTAACTACGTTATAATAAAAAATCAGAAAAACAACTCACTTTGGTTGTTCAACGAGGGAGGTCGGCGTGGTCTGAGGTGGTGGGGCCTCGCGTTAGGGGTCGAGGGGGTAGCAGAGGGTGCGGTAGGCGAAGCAATGGTCGGAGGTGGCTCCGGGTGGCGGCGGTTTTCTGAGCAAGGGGGCACGGGGTTTAAAAGGGGAAGAAAAGAAGGGAGCAAAGGCGTGAGAGGAGGGAGGAGCGCCTGAGGGGGAGAGACCTTTGGAGATGACGGCGCTGGAGAGGGCGGCATCCCTAGCGGCGGCGCGACAGAGGCTTGGGCGTTGATTTCCTTCCGTCGTTTACTTTTTTTTCTTTTCTAATCTTTTTTTCGATTTGAAAGGAAGACGGGGGGAGGAGGGAGATATAGAGGGGTTGACTGAAAAAATGATTATATATTTATTTAATTTTCTCAAAAGAAAATGTTGATTTTCATTTGATCACCAATTCAAACCCAACTACTGTCGCCCCTAGCTAAATACCCCCATTCCGAACACAATGGGATATGTTACGCAAGCCAATTCGGCTATTACAATAAGTTTTCATCAAAATCAAAATATAAATCAGTGTATATTGAATTTGAACACACATCTCAATTTACCGGGGCCGCATACTGACTCTAAAAATTCTATAAAAATTATTTCTAGCTTCATATTGGCGATACGGTCCTAACAAAACTAATTTTGTCAAATTCTGAGACCGTTGGAAAAATGACCATTTTCCAGTCAATTAAAATCAACTGAAACCGGTCAAACGCGTTTTCCTTTGCCACACTCACCTATTGATTCGAAAAATTAAGAATTTTGAAACCTAGCAATAACATGACATCACAGATCTAACAAAAGTGGTTTCATAAAAAACCGAGGTCGTTTGCAAAATGGCTATTTTTAAGGGCCAGAATTCCATAGCGACTATTCTGAATTTTCAACTGGGCATAACTTTTTATCCCAGCTATAAAATTCCAATTTCTCGGATTCATTGGAAAGATATTCGCAAATGGGTTCCAATATTTTTGGTTTCGCTAAAATCTGGTTTATTTTGAATCCTGTACATTCATTTGAAATTTGAAATCGAATTTTCGAACTACCGCGCCATTTTCAATTCCTTTTACAATTAAAATAAAATATTTATATTCTAATGATGATTCAAATAAATATATACATTCTAATTCTACTCAAAATAAATTTCTCGTCATTATTATTTAAAATAATTCATTTTAAATATTCAAAATTCGCTAAAATTGCCAAAATAAATATTCTAAATTGGCTCATATTCCCGGGTTATTACATCAACGTGATGTAAGGAAGAGCCGATGCTTGGAGGGGTATGCGAACTAATGCGATCTGCAATCCCGAACTAGGTGCAAAAATAAATGAAGAGGAAAGTTCAGATTTTGTTTTTGGTGAGTGCAGTAGCATTTATTTTGGAGTATTGATTTTTCCTGATGGTTGAACTTGGAATTTTAGGTTTCAGTAGTATGTGGATTTATGGTGCGAATGTGATACTATAGGGTGAACAATTGGGATGATGGACAGACTAATCTTGTGTTGGATAATGGAGATGGGAGGTCCTATGATTAATGTCAAATATAGTTGAACGTGAGTGTGTGAGGTGGAAGGAAGGAGCGTATTCTGATTTTATGGTGAACTTGTTACTAGAAAGTTCAAATCTGTTATGAATTATAGGAAATTCGACATTTGCAAATGTGGGGGAGTAGGTGCCTGTGTTGATTTTGAGGTTTGGAAGAGTTCAGTTTGTTTTAAGAGGGCGATGTCTGATGTTAAAGTTGATCTGGTTGTATGCAAAAGCAAGGCAGTGGTTTTAAAAGGAAGTGGTACATGACGATGAATTGTTTGAGGAAATGTTGAAGTGGCATATGGTAGTTTTTGGAGCTGATTTCAGTCTGAATTTGTTTCGGGAATTTGCTATATCAAAGTCAAGAATTTGGGCAGACAATAAGGTATACATTTTAATAAATTCAAACTACATGGAAACTTTATTAAAGTAGTTCATTTAAAATAAATAAATA
Organism: Allium sativum; assembly: GCA_030737875.1. Classification (NCBI taxonomy): domain Eukaryota; kingdom Viridiplantae; phylum Streptophyta; class Magnoliopsida; order Asparagales; family Amaryllidaceae; genus Allium; species Allium sativum. The sequence goes on along the minus strand of CM060909.1, from coordinate 572,172,597 downwards.
CATGTAGAATAATTTATTAGTTTACATTAATAATTGTTTAATCGATTAGTAAAATTTTATTATAGGTGAAAAATAAATTATATTCAAGACAAATGAAGTAGCCGCGTAACTAAGACGATATGGAGTTTTTAAAACGGATATTCATCAGAAGAAACCGAGGCGAGTTAAACTCACTCAAATAAATTAGTGGGAACTATTTTTAATAGTTCAAAATTATTTTGTTGCTTGATTGGTTGATAATTGATTGATATAAAGTGATTATAGTATATAATAATATTATATAATAATAATATTGGTGATTGGATATTCCCGCAGTATCACTAGCGGATGCCCGTAGTACCATTAGCGGATGATTTCCCTATGCGCCCCATAATATATATAGTGGATGACCTTCTATACCAGGATATCCTGCCACGAAGCAGGATGGGTATTATTATTGTTGACGAACATCTGTGGATGCAAGCAAAACAGGTTGGAGGGATCCAACTGGATCCCTCACATTTAAATTATTTGTTTTTACATATATGCTAATACATGATGTGTTTTATAACCTGTGATAGCTTAGATATGTTTGAATGTGTTGGTAACACAGATTGTTGATTTTGGGATATTTTAAATAACCATATATGGATTACAAAACAGAAATTGGAATATTAAAAGAATTATAAAACATTTATTTCAAATGAAAAGGGGTTAGTTAAAATCCAAATTAAGTAGAATTTAAAAAGCAAATAATTGTTTAAATATCATGAAGAAGTGATTTTATAGACGACAATATAAGAAGTGGAATCATTTTTCGAGAAATTTGAGGAAAATGTGAAGTATGTAGGGATTTGGAAAAGAAATGGGAATCGAAAATAAACCATTATTTTAAAATAAATTGAAATTGTCTTAGGGGAAAATACCTATTTTTAAATAAACTTGTATTATTCACATATGAGAATGAATAAAGGGTAAAAGCAACATCTTTGCAAATAGAAATTTGTTGGAAGGAAAATTAGATTAGGGTTTTTAATGTATAATTTCTAATTGAATTTAAGTCGGACAAATTTGTATAGTATAGTCAATATTACACTAAAGAATTTTATATAAGATTTTAGATAATAAATATTAATAGTAAGGAATTTACAAATGATACTATATATGTATATTTTAATATAGAATGCAGTTTATTGAAACAAAGATGAAATGAGCGGTAATAACCTTATAAAGTGTTTATAAAGATTACTTGTGAAAAACTTGGTTTTACAAAGGTTAAACCAAAAATTTGGGTTGATTAATGAAATGATATCGTTATAAGAAAATTCTTATTCCAGTTTAGAAATAAATAAATATTAGCAAACCGTTTTGCATATTATATTTATGAAATATTGGATACTGGTAGTAGTAAACGTTTTGAAATCATTTGTAATGGGTATGAGTTGGGATAAATATCCCATTTAAGTGTTAAATAATATTTGAGATTTTTATTCGTTAGAATTTAAGAAATGGAATTAAGGAAATTATTCTCTTACTAGTTTACGGTTAGAGACTAATGACCGAAATGAGTAATACATGCTTAAAAGGGATTTTAAAAATGAAAGCGGATTTTAAATATTCTTATATATATATATATAAATATAAGAAGAGAACGAGAGTTCCATTTATTGGAAAAATGGAGAAGTTTTGAATTAATAAATGGTTAATCAAAAATAGGCTTAAATGGGAACGAATATTGAATCAGTAAATTTCATTTTCTTTTATGGAGGAATGGTTGTTTTATTTGATAGTTAAATAACCGACTATCAAATCTGCCTATACGACGGTTAGTACGGAAAGACTTCGATCGAATTTATTCAAAAACCATTCTGAACTTACTAATACGAAACGTAGAATATACAGATTGAAGTTGGAGCAGTGAAGACCGTGGATCTTCATAAGCGAAAGGACTACTTGTTGAATTCTTTGGAGTCACGCCCGAAGATATTTTGATGGTGATCCTGTCGTGCTTGAAAGTGACGGATTGCAAGGACTACTCACTACTGATCCATAGGGTGATTCCTACGATACGGTAAGAGAGTGCCTTCGGTTTGTCCAGTCCTAGGATAACGTAAATGGACGAATGTCTGACAGAGTATACCTAATAGATCATCTAAGTTGATCTCTTCAAACGTACTTACATTGGTGGAAGAGGAATTCGTTTCTCTTAGCTTTAAACCCATGGTATTTTTGGGGAAATCAATTTGTGATTTGGCGGGTATGACGATGTAGCATTCAAAGTAAACAAAGGAGTGATCTGTCAAAAGATACGTTACGACCTCAAGCCTCACAACCAGAAAATGAAAAAATCGGGCAGGCAGCATGGCTATGTGGGTCGCACCCATTAGGGTGTATTGTCATCATCCAGAGAATATTCGATACACTCAAGAGTAATGAGTGATCGGTCATGTGTGGGCCGGGTTGAAAGACGTTCTTGTTGAACCCAGTGTATTCCTCTCTAGAGATACACTATCATAAGGCGGTTCCATACCTTATCATAGTTGGAAATCCAATATCCAATAAGCGGCCGCGGTTTTGATTGTATACTAAATATGTAGAGAGTGAGATGCAAGCGTTCTGCTAGATTCTATTTATTTGTATTTAGTCACTATTATAATATCAGAAGAGATATTGATTTCAAAAATGTTTTGGGTTATCGTAAGGTAAAAACCGTCCGTGTTTATGTGTGGGTTGATCTTACGATTATCCTTTTCTTTCGAAAAAGATTTTTAACTTTAAAATAAAGATGGGTGATACCAATAATTTAGTGGGTTTTTCTCACGCTGGTTCACCAGACTGACCTGTGGCGCTTGTAATGCTCGGGTCAGACCGAGTTGGGTCTGACCGAGTTTACAGGTTCAGGGTAAGATGATATGGACTTCAGGAGACAAGATGGAGGAGTTCAGACATATCATATAGATATTATTTTGCTGTGTGTTGAAAATGAGGACAGACTGTTATAACTGTCCAGATGAATTAAATGGCCGTTGTACTCTGATGAATTTTAAGTATTATTTCAAATTTTCAATAAAGTGTTATTTCTGTATTATATTTTATCCCGCTGTGATGTGAGTTGTTCTTTGTCTTTTTCTTCTATTCTAATCTTTCTATCTTATCTTTTATAACCCTCTAACTTCTTTCTTTAACATTCTGGATTTTCGGAACAGTTTAGATACAATATATATTTATGTCGAAAATTCGAGCATCGAATTTTCCGGTTCGTTACAGCATATGTTTATGAGGGGTATATTTATCAAGTATGCATTTATTCCTAGATGTATATATCAAGTGTGTGTGAACATTTCAAGATTTCGTAGGAGTTAGTAAAGCAAGTTAATATTGTGGCAAAAAGGTCTAACATTTCGAGAACGATTTATCTTGGGAGTTACTACACTAAGTGACTACATTAAATGGATTGATAATTAATTTGAAACGTAACACTAACATGGGAGGATCTCTTGTCAAAGTTCATTGTTAGTGTTTAGTAGTGCAGTCAGGAGGTATATTTCAGATTCATGTCAGCAGGTGTTTAGTATTTTTAGAATACTATGACTTATTTCCATGAAAATGTAACATTCATGTGTTATTAAGAAAAAATCATGAGTTCTATGCGTATATGTGAAGGTAAGAGAGGTATTGACCTTGCTTTCTGTGGTCAGGTTGAGGAAACACTTCGAAATGATAAAAACTTTAAAATAAAATTTTCAGCCATTAAATAGCTTTGAAATTTAGTAACTCAAGTTTTGAAGATCAATAAGTTTCAATGGATCAATTTAGTAACTCCTAAGAAAAGCAGAAGGTAGTTGGTTTGTTAACCAGACCAAATTATTAAATGGTAAGCGGTAAAAATATTCGTCCATATGATCAACTTTATCATTTCGAAGTGTTTCCTAAACCAACCCACATAATCAACTTTATCATTTCGAAGTGTTTCCTAAACCAACCCACATAATGCTTGTTCAGTACCTCTCTTATCTTCAAGTATACGCATATAACTTGTAATCTGGTACTTAATAAAACTGTAATGTTCCATCTACATGGAATTTGGTCACAGTATTTTTAAGTTATTAAACATCTCGTTGACATGGTTCTGGAATATACTTTCTGGTAGTACAACTTAATAGTGTCAGGATTGTAACAACCCGAATTTTCTGTTAACATTAAATTAACAAATTAAGGTATAATTAATTCTAAATGAGAGAATTAAGGGAAACGGGTTACGCCATTGCGTTTGTCTCGGGATTCGGCTTGAGATAGAGTCCGAGTTTGCGTAAATCAGACTCCGTGTGAAGGAGTTATGACCGTCCGAAGTTTCAGAATTCAATTTAAAATTCAAACAGTTCAAATCCTGTTCCAAATTCGAAAAATAGACCCAAACTGGGCTGGGCAGGAAAATTCCCGACCAGGAACCAGGTCGACCAGGGGGTCGACCTGCCCAGTCGACCTGGTCAGGCCCTGGCTGGCTTGGTCGGGTTCTGGTCGAATTTTTGAGCTCTGGTGTGTCACTAGGGCTGATTTGTCACTTTATGATTGGCTCCTCTTGGTGTGTATGGTCTGGATTCACTCTATGATCATCTGATGGCTCAAATCAATCTGAAATTCTATAAATATAACCCAATACTCAACCTAAATTCACACAAATAAAATAGAACTAGATTCGTCATCCTGCCGAGAAGAAACTAGGAGTAGCCGGCAGTTGGAGAAAGCTTAGAGACGATTAAAATCTAATTCAATTGAGAATTAAAACAACTTTATCTACCCAAAGGAAAGCATTGCAAATTCATAACTCAGAAACCAGAACTCAAGTTCGTCGTTCGTTGTAAGTGTAGTTATGTTTTGGGATGCGAATCAAAATCAATGTCATGCCTTGGAAATAAATTGAAAATAGAACGAAATTTATTACGTTATATATGGAATTGAATGATATTGATCTATGTCTGTGGTTCTATTTTGTTATCATGTTGAATTGGGAATTAATGGATAAGTCTATTCATATGTATATGAACTTGGAGTATAACCTGTTATGACAAGTTGTATAGTTTATCATGTTACGCAAGTTTTAGGTGTAAAATCCTATCACATATGTGACCAAATGTTAGTTCTACATGTTTATGTGTATATGTTAAACCTATGCCATAATTCAAGTTCACACTTATTCATATGTTTGTGATTGATTTGCAAGTTCACATATATGTAAGATGATTTAGTCAATCTTGCAAATTCATATATATGTCTATGATGCAAATTCACATATATGTATGTGGCTTAGTCTACGTGCAAGTTCACACCCATGACATTCATGATTACTATTTTGCAAGTTCACCATTGTTGCATTCATATTGACTATGCCAAAAATGCCAAGTTTACACCTATGTCATGCTTATGTTAATGAATTTCTTTATACAAATTTTGTGTACGCTAAATTAGGCTAAGTTTTTAGCCTAATATTATATGTCAAAAATCTTGCGAGCGGAAAATTAGGCTAAGATTGTTAGCCTAATATTTAGATGAGATAACATTGGGGAAAATTGGTAATTATAGGAAACTTGACATAAATGGGTGAAAAATCACATAGATAATTTATGGCATGAAAAGGTATAAATTATATACCTAAAAATGATGAGTTTGGAAAATGGGCCATAACATTTAATTATTAACAAATTTACATATAAGAATAAAAGAACAAATATGTAAATTTAGAAAATACGAATATGCTTAACCCGAGGTTTGATTGAGTTGTGACGTAAACCTGCTCGGACCCGCCCGGCTGTCCAGTAGTCACAACAATACCTATCCAATGTAGGAGGTTAAGGCATTAAGCCCAATAAAGACCCGAGGTTAGACTGAGTTGCGTTGTAAACCTGCCCAGAACCGACCGGTTGTCCAGTAACGACAAAAATACCTGTCTAATGTGAGTGGTCGGTGCTTTAATGAATAAATTAAAGCTAGAATGAGGTTGGTAGGGTTAAGTTAACTAAAACACTTAACCAATTAAACATGTTAACTAAACTGATGGGTGGGGTTAGGTTAATACAGACACTTAACCACTTAACATGTTTGACTAGAAAACCCTAGTTACGTGGACCCATTTTAGCAGTAACCCAATTAGGTATCATGGTACCCTAAAACTAGGCAGGGTAGGGCACGATTACTGAGCTGATTATAAGCGGTCAAAAGCGACGGTGGTTGATGTAGCAGTGCAGGTTCTAACGGAGTGCGGGCGTGCACACACTTTGGAGCAGACAAACAGGGCACTGAGCACCAGTAGTATATCCTATGCATTCTAGAATTGTGTCGGGCCGCCACCATGGGACTTGATACACCCCATGGTGGGACCAACATAGGAATCTACAATCAAGTGGGGCCGTATGACACATATGTTTATGCGAGTAGGCGCCGAACTATAGAAAGAGGATCAGTTCACCCAGATCATGGGGTGCCAATTAAGACAATGCAAGTAGGTGCAGAGAAGTAATAGTGAGTGCGTTTAGCATAGTTAGTATTTCCTTCCATATCTTATCTTATAATCTGGTATTGTCCTGTTCTCAGCTTTTACAAGTCATGATCTTTCTATTGTTCTCATGCTAGAATTATAACTAGACTTACCAGACTTATGTCTGACCCATTTTCCTTTCGCTTTCTTTTGTTCCATTTTCCCCCCTCCCCTCAGGTCCACAGGGGGGAAACACCTCAGCTTAGTCAGATTTTTCATCCAGCTTGAAGAGAGAGAATGTAATGCTTGGATCTCTTTCGTTTTGGGCTATGGCTTTTGACATTCTATGGGGATTTATGCAGTTTAAATTTTGTTTCATGCTTCTTTAAGTTTTAAATCAAGACAGTATTATGGTTGTAATAATTGGAAGTTTGTTTTGAGGTAATAATGGAAATGTTTTGTATGACCACGTATTTATGAAATGAAAGTCTGTTTGTTTTCCGCTGCTTATATATATATATATGTGTGTGTGTGTGTGTGTGTGTGTGTGTGTGTGTGTTTATATCTGTCTTGTGTTTTATCTGTGACTTTTACTTATAAACATCCACCGAAGTTAAAGCATTCCCTTTGTGAGTGACCTTAATAGAGGTGGGCTGTTTCACTTAGTATCAGAGCACAGGTTTACCGTATTAGATAAAGATTTTTGAAACTATTTTCAAAAAGAAGTTTAAAGAAGCATTTTTTTTAAAAAGCATTGTTTTTAAAAGGCATAATTCCCAAAAACCATACGCACTATCTCTCTATCCTTTTGTCTTGAATCTTTCCTTTTTGTTTCAACATGTCTGGAGATCTTAACCTTCGAGAAGGAGTACCGATACCTGGCTGGTTCCGAAGGTACCTAGAGGCCAGGGCCAATGATGCGGGCCCTACAGACATTCCTCCTCCCATAGTGGCAGCGGTTCCTCCTCCTCGTGGAAATACTTTTGTTAAGACGTGTAGAGACTTCAAGGCTATGGGTGGAAAGACTTTTATGGAACTGAATCCTTTGTAGTAGCAAGAAACTGGATGAAGGAGACCGAAGATTTGTTCGTCATCTTCGAAGTTGATGACAGGCAAAAGATACAGCTAGTAGTGTGGTTGCTTAAGGACGAAGCTTCTTATTGGTGGGAAGTTACCCATGCTGAGAGGCCAGTGGAAACTTGGGAAGATTTCAGGATGAGGTTTGAGATGAAATTCCTCTCCCAAGCTGAAAGAAGCTTGCAGTTGGAGAAGTTCCTGACTCTTAAATAAGGAAGTATGACGATCAAGGAGTACGTCAATCAGTTTAATCAGCTGGCCAGATTTGGGCTGGATTTAGTAAACACCCAACACAAGAAGGCCCTTTGCTTCATCAAAGGCCTGAATGGGACTCTACATAGCCTTGCTATGACCCATATACCCATGGGAGCAACTTATGAAAGCTTGGTGGACATGGCGCTGCTACACGTGGAAGATAAAGGAAAGAAAGGAGGCAAAGGTGGAAGTGCCTCAAGAAAAGAAAGAGGGCTTGCAGGCTAAGAAAATAGACTTCAGGACGGGCGGGAAGAACAGCAAATCCTTTGAAAAGAGAAGGTGTAATTTCTGTGGCATTGTTGGACATATAGCGAAAGAATGCAGAAAGAAGAAGGCGAAGATGAATGGTGGTTGTTTCCATTGCGGTGAGACTGGACACCTGGCTAAGGACTGCCCAAAGAAGAGGGGGCAGGGACAGAAGACTGGATCCACTTCAGGGGGACACGTTCACGCACTGGTGGCACCTCCGCAGGAATGGGGTAGAAATATTTCTATAGAAAGTTTAGTTTGTCTCTATGTTCATCCAGTTCGCACTCTCTTTGATTCTGGCGCATCACACTCCTTTATTTCATCTGCTTTAATAGAATCTCTGCACCTAGACACTAGTATGGTAGAAGATCCCTTGGTTGTTTCAAATCCAATTGGGGGCTCAGCTTATTTGTCAATGGTTTGTTTGGATTTGAAAATCTCTATACTAAGCGTTGAGTTTAGATGTAGTGCCTTTGTTTTGGGTTTCTCGGGATATGGATTGATCTTAGGCATGGACTGGTTATCCAGTAATGGTGCCATTCTTGATTGTGAGAAGAGAATGGTTAGACTCTTGACTCGGCTCGGTAACACTTTAGAAATTTCTTGTAATCCCTTGAATGCTGTTATGCCTAGTTATCTTGAGTCGCTTGATGCTTCTGTTAAGAATTTACAGTCGGTTAGAGTGGTCCATGAATACCCGGATGTCTTTGAAGAGGTGAAGGGCTTACCTCCGAGGCGGGAAATAGACTTCCGCATATATCTTGTTGATAATGCAAAGCCCGTAGCTTTACCTGTTAGACACATGGTTCCAAAGCAGAGAAAGGAGCTCAGTAAGCAAGTTAAGGAGCTTCTCGAAAAGGGGTTTATAAGGCGGAGTATCTCGGAATGGGGTGCTCCAGTGGTGTTCGCCACCAAAGAAGATGGCTCACTATGTCTTTGTGTGGACTATAGGGAGCTAAACAAGCTGACTAAGAAGAATATACACCCGCTTCCCAGAATAGACGATTTGTTTGATCAGCTTGTAGGTGCGTCGATTTTCTCTCAACTTGATCTGGCTACTCGGTTCCATAAGCTAAGGGTTGCTGAAGATAGCATTGATAAGACGACATTCAGAACCCCAGACGGTTTCTTCGAGTGGCTTGTCATGCCTTTCGGCCTGTCAAACGCACCCACTTATTTCGTAGACCTAATGAGCAGGGTGTTCAGAGAATTCCTCAACAAGTTTGTGGTTGTCTTCATAGACGATATTTTGATCTTCTCAAAGAATGAGGAAGAACATGCTCAGCATCTGAAGGTGATCATGGATGCTCTCCGGGCACATCAGTTAAAAGCAAAATTTTCCAAGTGCCATTTTTGGAGAGAAGAAGTAAGGTTCCCTGGACATGTAGTGTCCAAAGAGGGGTTAGCTGTGGACCCCACGAAAGTGGTGGCGGTGAAAGATTGGAAGGCACCAAGAAATGCAACTGAAGTCCGAAGTTTTCTCAGGCTAGCAGGTTTTTACCGAAAGTTCATTAGAGATTTCGCGAAAATATCAGCCCCACTCACAAGGATAACAAAGAAGAATCTAGCGTTCGTCTAGGATTTGGATTGTGATATTGCTTTCCAACGTTTAAAAAGGGCTCTTATAACAGCCCCAGTTCTGACTTTGCCTGATGGAAGCAAGATGTTCACAGTATACATAGATGCATGCGGAACGGGATTAGGCACTGTTCTGATGCAAGAAGGGAAGGCAGTAGCTTATGGTGGAAGACAATTGAAAGTTCATGAAAAGAACTACCCAACCCACGATCTTGAGTTAGTCGCCATCGTCTTTGCGCTTAAGTCTTGGCGCCATTATCTCCTAGGTGAGAAGTTCGAATTACATACTGACCATAAATCATTGAAGTATCCTTTCTCGCAGAAAGACCTTAACTTGAGGCAACAAAGGTGGATGGAGTTTCTTGTCTCGTATGATTTTGAGATTTCCTATACTCCTTGCAAGGGCAATGTGGTAGCAGATGCCTTAAGCAAAAAGAAGCTAACCTTAAGCCCTCTCTTTGTGGAAAGGCAAAACTTGGAGTTCATAGCAAGCTTTAACTTCAGACCCTCCATTGACTTTGTACCCGGCCTTCTAGCAACATTAGAAGTGCGACCAACTCTATCAGACTCAGTCGGGGCCGCACAACGCAAAGGCCCTCAGCTTGTTGATGTGATTGATAAGTTAATTAGGGGTGAAACTTCCAGTCACCTCAATAGGTACTCCATCGATGATAAGGGTTGGCTGAGGCGAGATGGGAGACTATGCGTCCCACAAGCAAGGGATTTGGTAAAGATGGTTCTCGAGGAAGCACACCGTTCCAAGATGACAATACACCCAGGTGGAGACAAGATGTACAAAGACATAAAGAGAGTTTTCTTTTGGAATGGCATGAAGAAGGATGTGGCAGATTCGTTTCTAAGTGCATGATATGCCAACGTGTCAAGGCAGAACAAAAGAAGCCTGGAGGACTGCTTCATCCTCTGGAAGTTTCGCAATGGAAGTGGGATAGCATATCAATGGACTTCATTGATGGGTTGCCTAGGTCAAGAAGGGGAAATAATAGCATTTGGGTAATAGTGGACAGGCTCATAAAAAACGCCCACTTTATACCTATCAAGAGTAGAAGGACTGCCTCATCTCTAGCATCTCTTTATCTCAAGGAAATAGCTCGACTCCTTGGAATACCCTCCAACATAGTAAGTGACCGAGATCCTATCTTTACGAGCAAGTTTTGGCAGAGTCTGCAAGAAGCTGTTGGCACACAGTTATGCTTGAGCACGGCCTATCACCCCCAAACTGATGGTCAGACGGAAAGTGTGAATAAAGTATTAGAAGATCTTTTGAGATTGTGCGTTGTTGACTTTGGAGGGATATGGGAGGATCATCTTCCTTTAGTGGAATTCGCCTACAACAATAGCTACCAAGCCACCATCGGCATGGCGCCCTCTGAAGCTTTGTACGGAAGACTGTGTCGATCACCCACTTGTTGGTGGAAGTCTACAGACAAGGTTATACTTGGGCCAGACATGATTAGAGAGACTTCAGAAAAAGTGGACTTGATACGAAGGAGAATGAAGACTGCCCAAGATAGACAAAAATCCTACGCAGACAAAAGAAGGACCGACCTTGAGTTTGAGGTTGGGGATAGGGTTTTCCTTAAGGTATCTCCTTTAAGGAACGCCGTTCGCTTTGGATCCGCAGGAAAGCTAGCACCAAGATTTGTAGGACCATTCCCTATCATCGAGAAGATTGGGAAGATGGCTTATAGAGTAGAGCTGCCCGAAAGGTTGGCTGGAATTCACAATGTCTTTCACGTTTCTCATCTCCGGAAATGTTTACATGAGTCTGCAGAAGTGGTGGAGCCAAGCATTCTAGAAGAAGTTGAAATAGAACGAGAAACAACCATGAGGAGAATTCCAACTCGAATCGTAAGAACAAAAATCAAAAAGCTACGCAACCGTGAAGTCAAACTTGTTAAAGTTCAATGGAGCGATGCCGAGGAAGACGCGACTTGGGAAATTGAGGACAAAATACGCGCTGCCTACCCTTTTCATTTTGAGGATACATCTTTGACCTCTCTTTTTCCATAAGTTTATGCTTGTATCTACCTTTTAGTGTATCTTCTCGGTCCTTTTTCTCCTAACTCCTTAGGTAGAAACTAATGGATGTAAACATGTATTTGAAACATGTTATGATTGATGGCCGCAAGTGGTTGCTAGTGGTTGCTCGTGGATGCATATACACACACCCTAAGTATTAGATCGGCTAAGTTGCTTCCATATTGAATACGCATATATGTATTCATACTTGTATGTGGTTGAAACTAGATATGTTGTCATATGGATATCGCATTTGTATGAATGGTTGCGCACTCATGAGTAGGGAAAAATTTGCATACATAATGGATTCATGACACTTACATGATTTGCATTAAGGAGGTCAACTGAATCAGTAGACCGCCTAATTTTTGCATTAGATAAGGACATATACGCACACTATGTATATGATCATGAAGCATTAGAAGTCTTTTAAGGACAATGGACGCCTATGTTTGTTGGTTGAGTAGATGGACGATTGGATGTTAGAATATACGTTCTTCCAGACTTGAAGATTTCGGGGACGAAATCCTTTAAGGAGGGGAGAATGTAACACCCCAAATTTTCTATTAACATTAAATTAACAAATTAATGTATAATTAATTATAAATGAAAGAATTAAGGGAAACGGGTTATGCCATTGCATTTGTCTCGGGATTCTACTTGAGATAGATTCGGAGTTTGCGTGAATCGGACTCTGTATGAAGGAGTTATGACCGTCCGAAGTTTCAGAATTCAATTTAAAATTCAAATAGTTCAAATCCTGTTCAAAATTCGAAAAACAGACCCAAAATGGGCTGGACGAGAAAATTCCCGCCCAGGAACCAAGTCGACTAGGGGGTCGACCTGGGGGTCGACCTGCCCAGTCGACCTGGTCAGGCCCTGGCTGGCCTGTTCGGGTTCTGGTCGAATTTCTGAGCTCTGGTGTGTCACTATGGCTGATTTGTCACTTTCTGATTGGGTCCTCTTGGTCTCTATGGTCTGGATTCACTCTATGATCATCTAAAGGCTCAAATCAATCTGAAATTCTATAAATATAACCCAACACTCAACCTAAATTCACACAGATAAAATAGAACTAGAGCAGTCATGCTGCCGGGAAGAAACTAGGAGTAGCCGTCATTTGGAGAAAGCTTAGAGACGATCAAAATCTAATTCAATTGAGAATCAAAACAACGTTATCTACCCAAAGGAAAGCATTGCAAATTCAGAACTCAGAAACCAGAACTCAAGTTCGTCGTTCGTTGTAAGTGTAGTTATGTTTGGGATGCGAATCAAAATCAATGTCATGCCTTGGAAATAAATTGAAAATAGAACGATGTTTATTATGTTATATGTGGAATTGAATGATATTGATCTATGTCTGTGGTTCTATTTTGTTATCATGTTGAATTGGGAATTAATGGATAAGTCTATTCATATGTATATGAACTTGGAGTATAACCTGTTATGACAAGTTGTGTAGTTTATCATGTTACGCAAGTTTTAGGTTGTAAAATCCTATCACATATGTGACTAAATGTTAGTTCTACATGTTTATGTGTATGTGTTAAACCTATGCCATAATTCAAGTTCACACTTATTCATATGTTTGTGATTGATTTGCAAGTTCACATATATGTAAGATGATTTAGTCTATGTTGCAAATTCACATATATGTCTATGATGCAAATTCACATATATGTATGTGGCTTAGTCAACGTGCAAGTTCACACCCATGACATTCATGATGACTATTTTGCAAGTTCACCATTGTTGCGTTCATATTGACTATGCCAAAAATGCCAAGTTTACACCTATGTCATGCTTATATTAATGGATTTCTTTATACAAATTTTGTGTACGCTAAATTAAGCTAAGTTTTTAGCCTAATATTATATGTCAAAAATCATGCGAGCAGAAAATTAGGCTAAGATTGTTAGCCTAATATTTAGACGGGGTATAGTTGGGGAAAATTGGTAATTATAGAAAACTTGACAAAAATGGGTGAAAAATCAAACAGATAATTTATGGCATGAAATGATATAGATTATATACCTAAAATGATGAATTTGGAAAGTGGGCCATAACATTTAATTGTTAACAAATTTACATATAAGAATAAAAGATCAAATATGTAAATTTAGAAAATACGAATATGCTTAACCCGAGGTTGGATTGAGTTGTGACGCAGACCTTCCCGGACCAGCCCGGCTGTCCAGTAGTCACAATAATACCTATCCAATGTGGGAGGTTAAGGCATTAAGCCCAATAAAGACCCGAGGTTAGACTGAGTTGCGGTGTAAACCTACCCGGAACCGACCGGCTATCCAGCAACCGCAACAATACCTGTCTAATGTGAGTGGTCGGTGCTTTAATGAATAAATTAAAGCTAGAATGAGGATGGTAGGGTTAAGTTAACTAAACACTTAACCAATTCAACATGTTAACTAAACTGATGGGTGAGGTTAGGTTAATACGAACACTTAACCACTTAACGTGTTTGACTAGAAAACCCTAGTAACGAGGACCCATTTCAGCAGTAACCCAATTAGGTATCATGGTACCCTAAAACTAGGCAGGGTGGGGCACGATTACTAGGCTGATTGTAAGCGGTCAAAAGCGACGGCGATTGGTAAAGCAGTATGGGTTCTAACGGAGTGTGGGCGTGCATACACTTCGAAGCAGACAAACATGGCACTGAGCACCAGTAGTATAACCTATGCATTCTAGAATTGTGTCGGGCCGCCACCATGGGACTTGATACACCCCATGTTGGGACCAGCATAGGAATCTACAATCAAATGGGGCCGTATGACACAAATGTTTATGCGAGTAGGAGCCGATCTTTAGAAATGGGATCAGTTCACCCTGATCATGGGGTGCCAATTGAGACAGTGCAAGTAGGTGCGGAGAAGTAATAGTGAGTGCATTTAGTATAGTTAGTATTTCCTGCCATATCTTATCTTATATTCAGGTATTGTCCTGTTCTCAGCTTATACAAGTCATGATCTTTTTATTGTTCTCATGCTAGAATTATAACTAGACTTATGTCTGACCCATTTTCCTTTCGCTTTCTTTTCTTCCCGTTCCCTCCCCCTCAGGTCCACAGGGAGGAAACACCTCAGCTTAGTCAGATTTTTCATCCAGCTTGAAGAGAGAGAATGCAATGCTTGGATCTCTTTCGTTTTGGGCTATGGCTTTGGACATTCTATGGGGATTTATGCAGTTTAAATTTTGTTTCATGCTTCTTTAAGTTTTAAATCAAGACAGTATTATGGTTGTAATAATTGGAAGTTTGTTTTGAGGCAACAATGGAAATGTTTTGTATGAACACGTATTTATGAAATGAAAGTCTGTTTGTTTTCCGCTGCTTATATATATGTGTTTATATATGTCTCGTGTTTTATCTGTGACTCTTACTTATAAACCTCCACCGAAGTTAAGGCATTCCCTTTGTGAGTGACCTTAATAGAGGTGGGGTGTTTCAAAGATCTTCGAAGGCTTATCTTGGTTGTGCCTTTTTTCCTACAGTGCTGAATGTTACATATCATATAAATGTCATATATATCATAAAAATGTTCATAAAGCATTGCAATGGTTAATAGTACAAGGATTTTATAACATATTTTATGTTTGTGACTATGTTATATAATTGATACATTTCATACGAAAATTTCCCTATAAGCTTCGGAGAAGCGTTATGTTACAAAGAGTAACTCAGTTTCTTCTTAACTGATCGCCCAAAGGGGACGAAGACAATTTGTTTTAGGCTCTTGACCCATCAATATTAATAATCGAGACTGCAAAAATTTGTGTTAGTCCATCAATTATCATGTTAAACATAAGCCATATTTGCAATCTCGATATTAATATTAATGAGGCCAGAGAAACGTGAATTGATGTTGGAAACTGAACAGAGAAACTCATCTTCTTCCAAGTATTTTATAGGTGGTTTAATTGGTATTTAACTTAGGGAGAAAGGTGGTGTTATAGAAGAAATGGTTTATACCGTACCAGGGAATTTGAGATTATTGCTGATACTTATTGCAACTTCCAAAGGTAATGTTATTACTGATTATTTATTTTCTTAGAAAGTATTGGTAATAATTCGAGTGCAAATTGAACATAAGTCGAGTGAATCATGTGTACATGTTGGCATTGCAACTCAGGTACAGTTCCTCTTTTTATGAACTGAAATATATGATAGCCTGTTTAGAAGTAGGAATCAATACATGTGCACAAGAATTCTAAACAGAATCAAAAACAGAACTTGATATGTGTCTAAAACTTTGTATTGAAACAAGTATTAGTAAAACTCAAGTATATATAGTTTTTTCTAATTGCATATTGTTGATTAATTATTTGTACTTTAATTTATGTATTTTTTTTTGCGAGTATCTACCATTTGTTTAGCTTAAATGGAACTGGTAGGATATAAAAGTTAGTCTTGGTCCATGAAAGAATTTAGTGCATGCAAGGTACTCTATGCATTTGATAACAGGACCGATTTTGATAACTTTACAATTTTGCTTGCTATGGCACAGTTTGATTTATCTAACCATTTTGCAGTGATTTGCGTCATCTTTTGTTTATTTGCAGTGAGTATTTTATTGGGGAGAAGGGATTTGTTTTACTTAATGCCAGATGCTTTCAAGGTGTTAAGAAAAATGCAGTTATTGTTGGTATCCTCAAGTGAGTTTTTATGTAAGTTTATTCCATTGTTTTCTATGTTCTACTAATTTTTGTGTTGGGGTGATTGCTGTCGGTAAAGCCGGGGTAGAGCTAAAAGCCCTTAGAATAGATGCGATCAAAAATATCCCATGCCATAATTTGTCATCAGTCAATAGAAATTCTTCGATGTGTTCACTGTTAACTGTGTTGGAGTGATTACTGCTTATTCCAAGATGAACGTAGATATGTAATGGTATTATCTAAAACATGGTATGCTAGTATAACTCTTGTAAACGATGATAAAAAGTTGGCAGTTTTGATGATCTATTTGTACAATACATGGTATGCGAGTAGAAATTTTAGTTTCAATGTGAAATTCACATTAAGCTGACGTAATTTTATAACTGACATAATTTTCTATACTGCAATTGTAACACCCTGAATTTTCTGTTAACAATAAATTAATAAATTAAAGTATAATTAATTCTAAATGAAAGAATTAAGGGAAACGGGTTACGCCATTGCGCTCGTCTCGGAATTCTACTTGAGATAGAGTCTGAATATGCGTAAATCGGACTCCGTATGAAGGAGTTATGACCTTCCGAAGTTTCAGAATTCAATTTAAAATTCAAACAGTTCAAATTCAGTTCAAAATTCGAAAAACAGACCCAAATTGGGCTGGTCGGGAAAATTCCCGCCTAGGACCCAGGTCGACCTGGGGGTCGACCTGGGTACCCAGGTCGACCAGGGGGTCGACCTACCCAGTCAACCTAGTCAGGTCTTGGCTGGCCTGGTCGGGTTCTGGTCGATTTTCTGAGTTCTGGTGTGTCACTAGGGCTGATTTGTCACTTTCTGGTTGGCTCCTCTTGGTATTCATGGTTTGGATTCACTCTATGATCATCTGACGGCTCAAATTAATCTGAAATTCTATAAATATAACCCAACACTCAACCTAAATTCACACAAATAAAATAGAGCTAGATCCGTCATGCTGCTGGGAGGAAACTAAGAGTAGCCGTCAGTTGGAGAAAGCTTAGAGATGAGCAAAACTAAAGTAAAAACAAGAATCAAGCAACGTTTATCTACCCAAAGTAAAGCATTGCAAATTCAGAACTCAGAAACCAAAAAAACAAGATCGTCGTTTGTTGTAAGTATAGCGATTTTTCTGATGAGAATAAAATTAAGACTTGATTCGATGTAAAATGGAAATGGAATTTTACTATTGTATAACGACGATGCTAATTCATATCTGTGTATTGCAATGATTGTATTGTGAATGGTATTGGGATGTTTGTGGTATAATTGACTTGATGTTGGTCCTATTGTACATTTAGAATGAAAGCAACATCACATACAAGTATATGGTTAATGTTAGAATTTACACCTATATGTTTATATGTTCAATATAGGTTATATACATATTTCTAAGTCTATGTTAAGACTTATATACATATGTTCTATGTTAAGACCATTATGCCTACATAATTAAATCCCATGTATATGTTCTTATGTTCTTTGCAAGTTTGTAATTGAGTCCATGCCAAGTACCATATAGTTTCACACGATTATTACAAGTTTCATGTTATAATAGGATACATGATTTGATCTAGTTCACGCTTTTGGATTAATGTCAAAAATAGACATTTTTATGGACATGTAATAAATTTGTCACATGCTAGTTTGTGTTTGAAGTTATGCCTAGATAAAATTATGTTTGGGCATATGTTTTATGCAAGTTTAAATTATGTCATTTCATGTGACACCTATTTAATTAGATTCTTATTTGAATGCAAGTTCACATGACAAGTTGAAACCCATGATTTATGTAAATTAGATCGCAAAGTTGCAAGTTCATATGTCACACACACTTTATGTTATTTAGAATATTTCATGTTCTTGGCTTTCCCTTCTACGTTTATAAGTTGGGCTGAAATATCTAGCCCAACATTCATTAAAATCTTGTGAACGTACAAACGGAGGAATATCGTTGGGATTAAACATGAAAATATATGTATTGGCATGTTTGGCACATGCCAATAATTGGTGACACTTAAATGGTATGAATTCTTATACCAAAAATGACGAACTTGGATAATGGGCCATAACATTTACATATAACAAGTAAAAGAGACAAATATGTAAATTTAGAAAATACGAATATGCTTAACACGAGGTTGGATTGAGTTGTGATGTAAACCTGCCCGGACCTGCCCGACTGTCCAGTAATCACAACAATACCTGTCCAATGTGGGAGGTTAAGGCATTAAGCCCAATAAGGACCCGAGGTTAGACTGAGTTGCAGTGTAAACCAGCCTGGAACCGATCGGCTGTCCAGTAACCACAACAATACATGTCTAATGTAAGTGGTCGGTGCTTTAATGAAAAAATTAAAGCTAGAATAAGGATTGTAGGGTTAAGTTAACTAAAACACTTAACCAATTCAACATGTTAACTAAACTTATGGGTGGGGTTAGGTTAATACAGATACTTAACCACTTAACATATTTGACTAGAAAACCCTAGTAACGGGGACCCATTTCAGCAGTAACCCAATTAGGTATCATGGTACCCTGAAACTAGGCAGGGTGGGGCACGATTACTGGGCTGATTGTAAGCGGTCAAAAGCGACGACGGTTGGTGCAGCAGTGTAGGTTCTAATGGAGTGCGGGCTTGCATACACTTCGGAGCAGACAAACAGGGCATTGGGCACCAGTTGTATACACTATGCATTCTAGAATTATGTCGGGCCACCACCATGGGACTTGATACACCCCATGGAGGGACCAGCATAGGTATCTACAATCATTGGGGGCCGTATGACACATATGATTTTGTGAGTAGGAGCCGATCTTTAGAAAGGGGATCACTTCACCCCGATCATGGGGCGCCAATCGGAACAAATACAAGTAGGTGCAGAGATATAGTGTGGGGTGCAATAGTATATTCGGTTCAAAACTGCTTTATCTTACTTTATGATACTTTCCTGTTTCCAGTTTATGCCTATCATACCCTTTTTCTTATTCTCATACTGAAGAGTCACTAGACTTACCAGTCTTTATATCTGACTCTATTTTTCTTTCGTCTTCTTTTCTTCCATTCCCCTCCCCTCCTAGGTCCACAGGGAGGAAACAACCCAGCTTAGTCAGACTCTTTTCAAGCTTCAAGATAGTAGATGTATGGTTTGGAATCTCTTCTTTGGCTATGGCTTTTGGACACGTTCTATGGGTTTTATGCAGTTTTAATTATGTTTTATGCTTCTTTATTTAATAATCAAGATAGAAATGATGATGTAATGTTTTGGAAGTTATTATGAGACAATTATGGAAATGTTTTGTATGAACACGTATTTATGAAATGAAAGTCTGTTTGTTTTCCGCTGCTTATATATATGTGTGTGTTTATATCTGTCTTATGTTTTATCTGTGATTTTTACTTATAAACCCCCACCAAAGTTAAGGCATTCCCCTTGTGAGTGACCTTAACGGAGGTGGGGTGTTTCACTTGGTATCAGAACACAGGTTTACCAGATTAGATAAAGGTTTTTGAAACTATTTTCAGAAAGACGTTTAAAGAAGCATTTTTTTCAAGAAAAAACGTTGTTTTTAAAAGGCATAATTCCCCAAAGCCATATGCACTATCTCTCTATCCTTTTGTCTTGAATCTTTCCTTTTTGTTTCAGCATATCGGGAGATCTTAACCTTCCAGAAGCAGTAGCGATACCTGGCTGGTTCCGAAGGTACCTAGAGGATAGGGCCAATGATGCGGGCCCAGCAGACATTCTTCCTCCCACAGCGGCAGCGGTTCCTCCTCCTCCTCCTCCTCCTCGTGGAAATGCTTTTTCTAAGACGTGTAGAGACTTCAAGGCTATGGGTGGAAAGGACTTTTATGGAACTGAATCCTTTGTGGTAGCAAGGAACTGGCTGAAGGAGACCGAAGATTTGTTCGTCATCTTCGAAGTTTACGACAGGCAAAAGATACAGCTAGCAGCGTGGTTGCTTAAAGACGAAGCTTCTTATTGGTGGGAACTTACCCATGCGGAGAGGCCAGTGGAAACTTGGGAAGATTTCAGGATGAGGTTTGAGATGAAATTCCTCTCCCAAGCTGAAACAAGCCTGCAGATGGAGAAGTTCCTAACTCTTAAACAAGGAAGTATGACGATCAACGAGTACGTCAACCAGTTTAATCAGCTGGCCAGATTTGGGCTGGATTTAGTAAACACCCAATACAAGAAGGCCTTACGCTTCATCAAAGGTCTGAATGAGCCTCTACACAGCCTTGCTATGACCCATATACCCATGGGAGCGACTTATGAAAGCTTGGTGGACATGGCGCTGCTACACGAGGAAGATAAAGGCAAGAAAGAGAAAAAGATGGAAGTGCCTCAAGAAAAGAAAGAGGGTTTACAGGCTAAGAAAACAGGCTTCAAGAAGGGCGGGAAAAACAACAAATCCCGTGAAAAGAGAAAGTGCAATTTTTGTGGCATTGTTGGACATATAGTGAAAGACTGCAGAAAGAAGAAGGCGAAGATGAATGGTGGTTGTTTCCATTGCGGCGAGACTGGACACATGGGTAAGGACTGCCCAAAGAAATGGGGGTAGGGACAGAGGATTGGATCCACTTCAGGGGGACAGGTTCATGTGCTGGTGGCACCTCTGCGGGAACGAGGTAGAAATATTTCTGTAGAAAGCTTAGTTTATCTCTATGATCATCCAGTTCACACTCTCTTTGATTCTGACGCATCACACTCCTTTATTTCATCTGCTTTAATAGAATGTTTACACCTAGACACTAGTATGGTAGAAGATCACTTGGTTGTTTCAAATCCAATTGGGGGCTTAGCTTATTTGTCAATGGTTTGTTTGGATTTGAAAATCTCTATTCTAAGTGTTGAGTTTAGATGTAGTGCCTTTATTTTGGGTTTCTCGGGATATGGATTGATCTTAGGCATGGACCGGTTATCCAGTAATGGTGCCATTCTTGATTGTGAGAAGAGAGTGGTTAGACTCTTGACTCGGCTCAGTAACACTCTAGAAATTTCTTGTAATCCCATGAAAGCTGTTATGCTTAGTTATCTAGAGTCGCTTGATGCTTCTGTTGAAAATTTGCAGTCGGTTAGATTCGTCCGTGAATACCTGGATGTCTTTGAGGAGGTGAAGGGCTTACCTCCGAGGCGGGAAATAGACTTCTGCATATATCTTGTGGATAATGCAAAGCCCGTAGCTTTACCTGTTAGACACATAGCTCCAAAGAGGAGAGAAAGGAGCTCAGTAAGCAAGTTAAGGAGCTTCTCGAGAAGGGCTTTATAAGGCGGAGTATCTCAAAATGGGGTGCTCCAGTGGTGTTTTCCACCAGAGTAGTTGGCTCACTACGTCTTTGTGTGGACTATAGGGACCTAAACAAGCTGACTAAGAAGAATAGAGACATGCTTCCCAGAATAGACGATTTGTTTGATCAGCTTGTAGGTGCATCGTTTTTCTCCCAACTTGATCTGGCTATTGGGTTCCATCAGCTAAGGGTAGCTGAAGATAGCATTGATATGACAGCGTTCAGAACCCCAAACGGTTTCTTCGAGTGGCTTGTCATGCCTTTCGGCTTGACAAATGCACCCGCTTATTTCGTAGACCTAATGAGCAGGACGTTCAGAGAATTCCTCAACAAGTTTGTGATTGTCTTCGTAGACGATATTTTGATCTTCTCAAAGAATGAGGAAGAGCATGCTCAGCATTTAAAGGGAATCATGGATACTCTCTGTGCTTATCAGCTAAAAGCAAAATTCTCCAAGTGCCACTTCTAGAGAGAAGAAGTAAAGTTTCTTGGACATGTAGTGTCCAAAGAGGGGTTAGCTGTGGACCCCTCCAAGATTGGAAGACACTAAGAAATGCAACCGAAGTCCGAAGCTTTCTCGGGCTAGCAGGTTTTTACGAAAATTCATCAAAGATTTCACGAAAATCTCATCTCCACTCACAAGGCTAAGAAAGAAGAATCTAGCATTCGCTTGGGATTTGGACTGCGTGTTTGCTTTCCAACGATTGAAAAGGGCTCTCACAACAGCCCCAGTTCTTACATCGCCCGATGAAAGCAAGATGTTTACAGTATACATGGATGATTGTGGTACGGTACTAGGCGCTGTTCTGATGCAAGAAGGGAAGGTAGTAGCTTATGGTGGAAGACAATTGAAAGTTCATGAAAAGAACTACCCAACCCATGATCTTGAGTTGGCCGCCATCGTCTTTGCGCTTAAGTCTTGGCGCCATTATCTACTAGGTAAGAAGTTCGAATTATATACTGACCATAAATCGTTAAGTATCTTTTCTCGTAGAAAGATCTTAACTTAAGACAGCAAAGGTGGCTGGAGTATCTTGCCTCGTATGATTTTGAGATTTCCTATACTCCTGGCAAGGGCAACGTAGTAGCAGACACCTTGAGTAGAAAGAAGCTAACCTTAAGCCCTCTCTTCGTAGAAAGGCAAAGCTTGGAGTATATAGCCAGTTTTGGCTTTAGGCCCTCCTCTGATTTTGTACCTGGTTTGTTGGCATCACTAGAAGTATGGACCACTCTTTTAGACTCAATAGGGGTCGCACAACGTGAAGACCCTCAGCTTTTTGATGTGATTGATAAGCTAATTAGGGGTGAAACTTCCAGTCACCTCAATAGGTACTCCATCAATGATAAGGGTTGGCTGAGGCGAGATGGAAGATTATGCATCCCACAAGTAAGGGATTTGGTAAAGATGGTTCTCGAGGAAGCACACCATTCCAAGATGACAATACACCCAGGTGGAAACAAGATGTACAAGGACGTAAAGAGAGTTTTCTTTTGGAATGGCATGAAGAAAGATGTGGCAGATTTCGTTTCTAAGTGCATGATATGCCAACAGGTTAAGGCGGAACAAAAGAAGCCTGGAGGACTGCTTCATCCTCTAGAAGTCCCGCAATGGAAGTGGGATAGCATTTCGATGGACTTCATTGATGGGTTGCCTAGGTCAAGAAGGGTCAATACTAGCATTTGGGTAATAGTGGACAGGCTCACAAAAGCGCCCACTTTATACCTGTCAAGAGTAGAAGGACTGCCTCATCTCTAGCATCTCTTTATCTCAAGGAAATAGTTCGACTCCATGGAATACCCTCCAGCATAGTAAGTGACCAAGATCCTATCTTTACAAGCGATTTTTGGCGGAGTCTGCAAGAAGCTGTAGGCACACGGTTATGCTTGAGCACGACCTATCACCCCCAAACTGATGGTCAGACGGGAAGGGTGAACAAAGAATTAGAAGATCTTTTGAGACTGCGCATTCTTGACTTTGGAGGGACATGGGAGGATCATCTTCCTTTAGTAGAGTTCGCCTACAACAACAGCTACTAAGCCACCATCAGCATGGCGCCCTTCGAAGCTTTGTATGGAAGACCGTGTCGATCACCAACTTGTTGTTGGGAGTCTACAAACAAGCTTATACTTGGGCTAGAAATGAGTAGAGAGACTTCAGAAAAAGTGGACTTGATACGAAGGAGAATGAAAACTGCCCAAGATAGACAGAAATCCTACACAGACAAAAGAAGGACCGACCTTGAGTTTGAGGTTGGGGACAGGGTTTTCCTTAAGGAACGTCGTTCGCTTTGGATCCGCAGGAAAGCTAGCAACAAGATTTGTAGGACAGTTCCCAATCATCGAGAATATTGGGAAGATGGCTTATAGAGTAAAGCTGCCCGTAAGGTTGGCTGGAATTCACAATGTCTTTCACGTTTCTCATCTCCGGAAATGTTTACATGAGTCTGTAGAAGTGGTGGAGCCATGCATTCTAGAAGAAGTTGAAATAGAACAAGAAACAACTGTGAGGAGAGTTCCAACTTGAATTGTAGGAACTGAAAGCAAAAAGCTACGCAACCGTGAAGTCAAGCTTGTTAAAGTTTAATGGAGCGATGCCGAGGAAGATGCGACTTGGGAAACTGAGGACAAAATACGTGCTGCCTACCCTTTTATTTTTGAGGGTACATCTTTGACCTCTCTTTTTCCATAAGTTTATGCTTGTATCTACCTTTTAGTGTTTCTTCTCGGTCCTTTTTTTTTCTCGTAACTCCTTAGGTAGAAACTAATGGATGTAAACATGTATTTGAAACATGTTATGATTGATGGCTGCAAGTGGTTGCTTGTAGTTGCTCGTGGATGCATATACACACACCCTAGGTATTAGATCGGCTCATTCACTTCCATATTGCATATGCATATATGTATTCATATTTGTATGTGGTTGAAACTTGATATGTTGTCATATGGATGTCGCATTTGTATGAATGGTTGCGCACTCATGTAGAATTACGAGTAGGGAAAAATTTGCATACATAATGGATTCATGACACTTACGTGATTCGCATTAAGGAGGTCGACTGAATCAGTACACCGCCTAATTTTTGCATTAGATAAGAACATATACACACACTATGCATATGATCATGAAGCATTAGAAGTCTTTTAAGGACAATGGACGCCTGTATTTATTGGTTGAGTAGATGGACGATTGGACGTTAGGATATACATTCTTCTAGACTTGAAGATTTCGGGGACGAAATCCTTTAAGGAGGGGAGAATGTAACACCCCGAATTTTCTATTAACAATAAATTAATAAATTAATGTATAATTAATTCTAAATGAAAGAATTAAGGGAAATGGGTTACGCCATTGTGCTCATCTCGGAATTCTGCTAGAGATAAAGACTGAATTTGTGTAAATCAGACTTCGTATGAAGGAGTTATGACCTTCCAAAGTTTCAGAATTCAATTTAAAATTCAAACAGTTCAAATTCAGTTCAAAATTTGTAAAACAGACCAAAATTGGGCTGGGTGGGAAAATTCCCGCCTAGGACCCAGGTCGACCTAGGGGTCGACCTGGTCAGGTCTTGGCTAGCCTGGTCGGGTTCTAGTCGATTTTCTGAGTTTTGGTGTGTCACTAGGGCTGATTTGTCACTATCTGATTGGCTCCTCTTGGTATGTATGGTCTGGATTCACTCTATGATCATCTGACGGCTCAAATCAATCTGAAATTCTATAAATATAACCCAACCTCAACCTAAATTCACACAAATAAAATAGAGCTAGAGCTGTCGTGCTGTTGGGAGGAAACTAAGAGTAGCCGTCAGTTGGAGAAAGCTTAGAGACGAGAAAAACTAAAGTAAAAACAAGATTCAAACAACGTTTATCTACCCAAAGGAAAGCATTGCAAATTCAGAACTCAAAAACCAGAAAAACAAGATCGTCGTTTGTGACGACCCCAAAACCCCGTACGACGGTGGCAAGGGTAATCTTTGGAATATAACGCATAAACAGATAATAGAAGAACAGAATTAAATAAATACACCAGATAATGTACAAATAATACACTGGATAAACATAATCATCAGAGTTACACAGTATACAGGATCATACTTAGTACAAGTACAGTTTAGCTATACATAAATGTCGTCAGCGGAAAACAAACATAATATGTACAATAGGAGCTAAACAACATAAAAAGAGATAAATGATAGAATCCATCTTCAGCTCCAGCTATCCAGAAAGAGCCTGCTAAAACCTAAATACAAGGCTGCCTATGTAGAAAGAGGGGCACCCGAGTTTGCAAGTGAAACAAACTACGAGTCAGTCATGGGACTGGTATGAGAAATCTACTTAACACATTTTATAATATGGCCAATCACAGGACCACACCACTTTCGTGGAACGGGTTTACTCCATTGGATTGCCAGTGCTTAAAACAAGTAAATCTTTTAAACATCGCAATGCTTTTTACAAAAATGAAGCCATTATAAGACTCAGTTCCCATCACACAATGCAACGCAAACCGGAGGATAGAGTTTTACCTTATAATGGCCAAAATATGCTTGATATGAATAAAACAAAAGAATTTGATATTATTACTAGTGTTTATATGTTTCAAAAACAATTTCGAATCATAAGTATCAATCATAGACGGCATGGGTACCATATATCATGTCGCCATATATAGGTATACAATCAAAACCGCACAGTCACGTATTTGGAAATTTGATTTTTGTCATGAACCAAGGAAAAAGATAGTCCTTACCGACTTCGAGACTCTCTAGCCCGAGCCACAGGATCAGAGCTCGAGTAACCCTTGGATCGTTAGGGCCGGTCCACCGATGTGGATTAAAATGCCTGAACACTGCGTTTCCCCACCCTTTGGGACGTAAATGAGTCCTATGACTCCATCGGCATCACATAGTCACCGATACATCCGAAGCGCCTCGCAACAGCAACAACCACATAGGTGAAAAATAATATATATGTCAGCCAGTTTAAACACTGACACCACCTCAAGCTAGAAAGAAACGCATGTCCTCCCTGAGGTCCTCTCCCGTTTCTGGCTCATACCGGGGTGTGAGGCTCGCGAATTCACCTTATACACAAAGCTATGCCACACAGGCCGTGATTTGATCATCAACCACAAGACTTTGATTTTCAACAGAAGCCTTGATCATTTGCCACTCAGGCTTGCCACACAGGCAATTCACGCTATGCGACTGATTTCTATCGATATATAACCTCTAAGCTCGTACGTCTCATAGAAGGGCGTTAAGCAAGAGAATAAATTCTCCGCCGCCAAACAGATATATATTTAATAGAGATCAATCAGCACAGAACAAAATCCAATGTCAGACAAACAGTCCCTTTGCAAGTTCGTTCTGGGTCTGAACGAAATCGGAGGCACTATATACCTCGCATACCCATCGATCTCCACGTACGTCTGGACGATCACCATTTATTATCTATATTTCCGGATGCCTCCCAATCAAGACATTAGTTATCATCCAACCGAGGTGAAGATCTCCGGTCTTCAACCACCGTCTTTATTATCGACTTCTTATCGCCGATCAATTATTTGAAATGTGATTTAACTCGGCCTTTTCAAATAATTCACGTATATTTAGAATTTAAATCAATTCATTTCAATGGTTAAATTATTCGACAACAATTCATGCCAAGCACATCCAACCATCAAATATCACATAAACCAAACAAATTCAGTTTATTTCAATTCCATATCGTTTATAATATTTTACCACGATTTATCGCAATTTTAATTTATTTTAAAAATAACCATTTCATTCAAACTATGATTTAGGCCATAACGTGGCCGTGGCGCTGTTTTTCTTCAGATTTGATTTACACATATCTAAAAATATAACCGTTGGATCTTCACAAATTTCATATCATTAGAATGATCTTTTCGAAACGAATCCAAAGGTTTCAGTTTTGGGAAAATCCGACGGTCGGATCTCCCGGTACACTCGTTTGAAGTTTCGATTTCAAAATACGAACTGCAGTGTCGTTATTCGATTTAATTTAATTATATTTATATATATGTAAAAATATAATCGATTCTGGCGTTGTTTTTCTTCAGATTTGAATTAAACATTCTAGACAATCCAACCGTTGGATTTTCACAAAGTGGGTATCGTTGGAACGATATTTCCAAAGCGAACCCAACGGTTTCGGTTTCGGGAAAATCCGATGGTCGGATCTCCCGCATTAATCGTTTGAAATCACGGTTTCAAAACACGAACTGTAGCGTCGTTATTCGATATATTTTAATTATATCTATATATATATAAATATAATCGATTCTTCGATTTCAAAACCATTTTCACATCATATATTTGATAAAAACGATATTTTTATCCAACAGATATTTATTTCAACACATAAATTTTGTTTATTTTAATTCCACACAAGAATTTTTATTCAACACATGAATTTTATTTATTTTATTTCCACACAGGAATTTCTATTCAACACATGAATTTCTATTCAACACTTGAATATTATTTCAACATTCGACACATGAATATTTTCTATAGTTTATATATATAATAAAAATGTGATTTTTACTGCAAAACAATTTATTTAAAAACACGATTATTTTATATATAAGGTAAAATTGTTGTTTTTGGTGTTAAAACAATTTATTTAAACCACTAATATTTTATATAGTCTGTATATATGGTAAAAATGTTATTTTTATCTTTCAAAGAATTTATTCAATACACGAACTCCATTCAACACATGAATTTATTTCAACACATGAATTTTGTTTCAACATTCAACACATGAATATAAATCAAACACAGAAATATTTCAGAAAATTTCGGCAGCATAACGGCAGGGTAGTTAAAACCGGGACCGTCCCTAGTACGGCTCCTCGCTCTACCTTAAAGCCTCGCAGCTTTTGACAATGGGGATTTCATGCATCTAGTTCGCACGCAGGCGGCATGTTCATTTTTTTTTCTTTTCCACAAACTAATCCTATGTGGTTTTCAACAACAATCAATCATTTTAAATCAACTATTCATGATATTCACCAAATTTTCACATCAACCAATAATCCAAACAATATCACAACCAAGATATATCGTCCATAGTCTGTGGACGAGGGGAGTGTGTATATATATAGATATACGTATATAACTATATTTCGATTTCATTTCAATTTATTTCAATGCACATATCATTTTTACAACGCATATATAACTTATACATCGAACGTACGACTTATACAACGCTTATACATGTGGTGTACAATGCTTATATAACTCATACTTCGATTATATAATTTATACATCGTTGATTCCATATCGTTTATAATTCAGAAATCTCACATTGGGTTCCACTCCACCAAAAATTGCAGAAGGCTCAGAAAAATATCCGGTCCCTTCTAGAATGTAAAAGACATCCTCACGGTCCCGGTATCTCTTGTTTCACTGGATTTCAACCACAAAGCAAAAAGATACAATTTTTAGAAGTTGATCGAATTTTACGACGGTTTTAAAGAGCTAAAATCAGTTTAAATTAATAAAACCGTACCTCAGCAAATTAGTTCAAAACTAGGGATCGGTTTTCACGCAAATCCGTGAAGTATTATGACGATCGGAGGGCGCTGCGTCGAAGAGGACGGAGAGGCGCTCTGGCGCCTGAAACGCGGTGGATTCCGGCGGTCCCTGGCGCGAGCGGCGGTGGTTGAAAGGCTGCAACTTCCAAGCGTCGATCCTCTCTAAATACACAGCGAAAAAATCTTCAATTGGTATGGATTTAAAGCTCGTCTCGAGCTCTACAAAATCCTCAATTGGGTCGAGGTCTGAATCGAAGTGGTTTGACCAGAAAATGGATGGTAAGGATTGAAGGGGTTTCCGCCTTTAATCGGCTGTCGGTGAGAGAGAAATTCTTTTTTCTTTCATAAAAAATCTGATTGGCTGGGAGCTATATAAAATTTTAAAAAAGGGTTTTCTAACACGACCTCCAATCCAAACCCAACGACTGTCACCCCTAGCTAAATACCCCCATTCTGAACAGAATGGGATATGTTTCGTAGGCCCATTCGACTGTTTAATTCAGTTTCTCTTCAAATTAAAATATAAAACATTCAATATTTGTTTTGAACGTACATTTCAATTTGCCGGGGCCACCTACTGATCCCAAAAATTCCAGAAAAATAAATCTATCTATGTTTTGACGATATGGTCCCAACAAAACTAGTTTCGTCGAATTCTGAGGCCGTTTGAAAAATGGCCCTTTTCTGGTCGATCCAATTTAATAGAAATCGACCAAACACATTTTCCTTTGCCACGCTCACATACTAACTTCAAAAATTATGAAATTTGAAACCTAGCAATAATTTGACATCCCGGATCCAACAAAGTGGTTTCGTTGAATTCTGAGGTCGTTTGCAAAATGGCCATTTTCACGGGCTGTATAAACTCCATAGCGACCTTTCTGAAAATTCATTTGGCCATAACTTTTGATTCCCGCTATGAAACTTCGATTTTTTAGATTCGTTAGAAAGATATTCACTAACAGATTTAAATATATTTGGTTTCACTAAAATCCATTTTGTTTTGCTCCTGGTACAGTCAGTCAAATTTTGAATTCAAATTTTGAATTCAAATTTTGAAACTACTGCGCCATTTCAGGCCTTGTTTGTAATTAGAAATAATTATATTCATTTTCAAACATCGATTCAAATTTACTTTTGGTCGTTATTTTTTTAAAATAATTTATTTTAAATATCTAAAATTCACAAAATAGCCAAATTAAAAAATTTAAATTGGCTTAGATTTTCCGGGTTGTTACATCATTTGTTGTAAGTATAGTGATTTTTCCGATGAGAATAAAATTAAGACTTGATTCGATATAAAATGGAAATGGAATTTTACTATTGTATAATGACGATGTTAATTCATATCTGTGTATTGCAATGATTGTATTGTGAATGGTATTGGAATGTTTGTGGTATAATTGACTTGATGTTGGTCCTATTGTACATTTAGAATGAAAGCAACATCACATACAAGTATATGGTTAATGTTAGAATTTACACCTATATGTTTATATGTTTAATATAGGTTGTGTACATTTTTCTAAGTCGATGTTAAGACTTATATACACATGTTCTATGTTAAGACCATTATGCCTACATAATTAAATCTCATGTATATGTTCTTATGTTCTTTGCAAGTTTGTAATTGGGTCCATGCCAAGTACCATTAAGTTTCACACGATTATTACAAGTTTCATGTTATAATAGGATACATGATTTGATCTAGTTCACGCTTTTGGATTAATGTCAAAAATAGACATTTTTATGGACATGTAATAACTTTGTCAGATGCTAGTTTGTGTTTGAAGTTATGCCTAGATAAAAATATGTTTAGGCTCATGTTTTATGGAAGTCTAAATTATGCCATTTCATGTGATACCTATTTAATTAGATTCTTATTTGAATGCAAGTTCACATGACAAGTTGAAACCCATGATTTATGTAAATCAGATCGCAAAGTTGCAAGTTCATATGTCACACACCCTTTATGTTATTTAGAATATTTCATGTTCTTGGCTTTCCCTTCTACGTTTATATGTTGGGCTGAAATATCTAGCCCAACATTCATTAAAATCTTGCGAACGTACAAACGGGGGAATATCATTGGTATTAAACATGAAATTATATGTATTGGCATGTTTGGCGCATGCCAATAATTGGTGACACTTAAATGGTATGAATTCTTATACCAAAAATGACGAACTTGGATAATGGGCCATAACATTTACATATAACAAGTAAAAGAGACAAATATGTAAATTTAGAAAATACGAATATGCTTAACCCGAGGTTGGATTGAGTTGTGATGTAAACCTTCCCAGACCCGCCCGACTGTCCAGTAATCACAACAATAGCTGTCCAACGTGGGAGGTTATGGCATTAAGCCCAATAAGGACCCAAGGTTAGACTGAGTTGCAGTGTAAACTTGCCCGGAACCGACCGGCTGTCCAGTAACCGCAATAATACCTGTCTAATGTGAGTGGTCGGTGCTTTAATGAATAAATTAAAGCTCGAATAAGGATGGTAGGGTTAAGTTAACTAAAACACTTAACCAATTCAACATTTTAACTAAACTGATGGGTGGGGTTAGGTTAATACAGACACTTAACCACTAACATGTTTGACTAGAAAACCCTAGTTACGAGGACCCATTTCAACAGTAACCCAATTAGGTATCATGGTATCCTGAAACTAGGCAGGGTGGGGCACGATTACTGGGCTGATTGTAAGCGGTCAAAAGCGACGGCGGTTGGTGCAGCAGTGTAGGTTCTAACGGAGTGCGGACGTGCACACACTTCGGAGCAGACAAACAACGCATTGGACACCAGTATTATACACTATGCATTCTAGAATTGTGTCGGGCCGCCACCATGGGACTAGATACACCCCCATGATGGGACCAACATAGGTATCTACAATCATTGGAGGCCGTATGACACATATGATTTTGCGAGTAGGAGCCGATCTTTAGAAAGGGGATCACTTCACCCTGATCATGGGGTGCCAATCAGAACAAATACAAGTAGGTGCAGAGATATAGTATGAGGTGCGATAGTATATTCGGTTCAAAACTGCTTTATCTTAGTTTATGATACTTTCCTGTTTCCAGTTTATACCTATCATACCCTTTTTCATATTCTCATACTGAAGAGTCACTTGACTTACCAGGATTTATGTCTGACTCTATTTTTTCTTTCGTCTTCTTTTCTTCCGTCCCCCCCCCCCCCCGGTCCACAGGGATGAAACAACCCTGCTTAGTCAGACTCTTTGCAAGCTTCAAGACAGTAGATGTATGGTTTGGAATCTCTTCCTTGGCTATGGCTTTTGGACATGTTCTATGGGGATTTATGCAGTTTTAATTAAGTTTTATGCTTCTTTATTTAATAATCAAGACAGAACTGATGATGTAATGTTTTGGAAGTTATTGTTAGACAATTATGGAAATGTTTTGTATGAACACGTATTTATGAAATGGAAGTCTGTTTGTTTTCCACTGCTTATATATATATATATATATATATATATGTGTGTGTGTGTGTGTGTGTGTGTGTGTGTGTGTGTGTTTATATCTGTCTTGTGTTTTATCTGTGACTTTTACTTATAAACCTCCACCAAATTTAAGGCATTCCCCTTGTGAGTGACCTTAACGGAGGTGGGGTGTTTCAGCAATGTGGCCTGGTTGTTTTCTGCCTTCCATATAATCCTCTCTTTTTTATTGAGAAGCTTATAATTGTTTAGTTTCTAACATCACTTCTTTATGATATGTTTATTTTCTGCGAAAGCATGTCGATTCAATTGAGTCGCAGGTTCTGTCAGCAATTAATTATTGTTGCGAGACTTGCAAATATATCACTAAATTTTCTAGTAACAGATCGGTTCAAATATAATCAGTTTGGGGTTCAGGTAGAACAATACTACTTGATTATGATATGCATTAACTAATCGTTGAACCATGCAGTCAATTAGTGCGGATGAAAAACGGAATGGAGCTCTATTTGCATCAACGTTACGAGGAAGTCATTTGCACGATCATGGATCCAAGTCTTTTTTTAAATTATTTGGATTCTTTGATCATCATCCATGACATTCTTTTATAAAGTCTTTTTTTTACTTATTATTTACTCGTATGCACTAACGTATGGGCTTGTCTCTCTCTATATATACATTTACAGTTCAAATTCTAATTGTTTGGTTTGCTCGGTTTCAGGAACCCGCTATGAATAACAAAGTTATAGAGCTAAATGGGATTCTTCTTGTTCATGTATTTTTAATAATTCTTGAATTGGTCATAAAATGTGTGCGGTATTATTCATGGTACAAGTTTGGATAACTTCCATATTTTTATGTTATACCCCATGAATATTTTCTATCATTCCATATACTAATACTTATTATTTAACTGGAAGTTATGTTTATCTCTGCTCCATCCGTTCTAAGTAAATAGAAGTCCCTAAAGGATAGACAACATGCATGCACGCTTGGACTCTCCTTAGCTCTTCATTGTGAGAAATTTTATTGTAAATACTAACCATGAAAATGTATGGTTATGCACACTTGGACATTTATGCATGTTGTTGATGTTTGAATGTGTATGTATGTTATAGATGTCTGAATGTGTATATATCTTTTGGATCTTTGAATGTGTACATATTTCGTAGTTGTTTATTTATGTTATGTTCAAATTGTATGTGTTTGAATGTGTATGTGTCTAGAATGTTGATACAAATTGAGAACAAATTGTGGCGGAAAAAAACACTATGGAACATTATTTTTATTTGTAGCTTTTAAAAAACGCTACAAATCAATGGTTAAGATAATGAGGAGATTATGCGGTGGCGTTCACTTAACACTGCAAAAAAGATAAGGCCGCCATTAAAAATAATAGCATTCGTAACATTTAAAAAACGCTATAAAAAAATAGTATTTAGTGGCGTTATAAAAAGTGCAACTAATACTCAATGATTTTTAGTGGCATGTTTTCTCGTAACGATTATTAAAACACCACAAAAATGCTTGGTAGCAGTTTTTGTGTGCTACAAAAAAAAAATCATTTTTCTTGTAGTGTTTTGAACTTAATTAAGATAGCTTATGAATGAAAATCAATAAATACCATAATGGAATATATAGAAGATCAACCAAGAATCATATGTATACATTATTGACAAAAATAAACAAGGCATGACAATATGTGGACAAAATTAAATTTCATGTAAACACATACAAGTAGAACAAAATATGTATAGAATACAATCAAAGCTTTCTACTAATAAAAACCAGAAAGTAATTGCAATCAATTTCAAAAAAATGTTTTTTTTTATTCTAATTTTATTCATATATAAGGATCTAATTTAGTAAAAACGAAAATAATACATATATAGATATTAACATTCAAAACTAAAATTACACATTGCTATGAAACATAGATCTCAATAAAAACATTGTGCTAATAATGTATAAATTTCATTGTTAACTTTTAAGTATAAATTAATCAATCAGCATAAACGTGTAAATGTCCAAATTTAAAGTTATGAACTTTAAATAAAGGTTAAAACATAGATCTAAGATAAAATATAGTAGTCTAAAATGCAAAGATTTAATTTTCAATTCAACAAGGTAGCAAAATAATTCACTAATTCAAACATGTAAAAAAAATTGGTGTGAAAAATTACACATTAATTTGAATATTTAAAAGATACATGTAACACCCCGAATTTCAGTTAACACTAATATTCACTAATTATAGAATTAATAATCTCAGATGTGAGAATCAAGGGAAATGGGTTACGTCATTGTGTTCGTCTCGGAAAAATACGTGAAATAGAGTCCAAAATTTTGTAAATCGGAGTCCGTATGACCCGGTTAAGGCCCAAAGAAGTTTTCGGGAAATTTGAATTTCGAAACATGCAGAAATGGGGGCAGGCGGGAAAATTCCCGCCCAACCAAGTCGACTTGGCTATCGACAGGGCTGTCGACTTGCCTGTCGACATGCCTGTCGACTTGGCAGTCGA
This sequence comes from Allium sativum, assembly GCA_030737875.1. Taxonomy (NCBI): domain Eukaryota; kingdom Viridiplantae; phylum Streptophyta; class Magnoliopsida; order Asparagales; family Amaryllidaceae; genus Allium; species Allium sativum. The sequence continues at coordinate 572,137,409 of CM060909.1, read as the reverse complement.
CAGTGCTGTCGACTTGCCCTGTCGGCTGATTCTGGCCTGGGTGCACCTGGTTGAGTTTTGGGCTGGGTTAGAGGGCTTGGGACGAAATCTGACGGACCTAAACTAACCTAGGGTTAATCTAAGGGTCTAAAACACAACCTAATCCTATAAATACACCCTAAGACTACCCTAATCCATACTAAAAATAGAATTTATGCCATCATGCCGCCAAAGTGCAACTTAGAAGGAGCCTCCACTAATTAGGGAAGGGGATTGCAAGCCAATCAACTACTAATCCACCCCTACTTCAACTCTAGCAACTATCTAAGGAGCTAATCTTGGAGTTTGTGAGTTTCTATCACTTTAATAACCAATTGCTAAACTAAGTAGATGAGATGTGATGAGATTATATGGTTTTGCTTGCGGATCAATGGGTTTTAGGTCATATGTTATGATGCTAGTTTGCTAATCACTATGTTTAACACTTATTCATGATGACACTATGTTTATGCAAGTTAAGTGTTTGGGTTTATGCATGTTAAGTGGTGGGTTTTATGCATGCTAAGTATTCGGTTTTATGCATGCTAAGTATTCGGTTTTATGCATGCTAAGTATTCGGTTTTATGCACGCTAAGTATTCGGTTTTATGCATGCTAAGTATTCGGTTTTATGCATGCTAAGTGTTTGGTGTTATGCAAGTTCATATGCAAGTTATGATGCAAGTTCATATGCAAGTTATGATGCAAGTTCATATGCAAGTTATGATGCAAGTTCATATGCAAGTTTGTCTCTTTTTATGATATGCATAATATATGCAAGTTTGCCTCAATGTATGACATAAGTACATGTGCAAGTTCATCCCTTTTAGACCTATGACATGTATGCAAGTTGACACTTTTATGATAGGTCTATGACATGAACATTTAAGCAAGTTACCATCTTTATGACATATGTGATTCATGCAAGTTTGGGTTGGTTATTTATGCAAGTTGGGTTTATGGTCATATATGCAAGTTGACACCTTTTAAACCCATGATAATGCTAATGATATGCTAAGTTGAACCCATTGTGTGTATGATGAATCTTCTCTTTTGAAGTATGTCATGTGAACGTATTTACGTGGGGACGATGAGGTAAAAATTAATGAACACATAAAATTGTGTGAAGTGGGTATGATTAAACATACCATAAAGTGGATGGACATAATTGGGAATTTACCTATTAAGTTAGGTCTACCCATATTATGGAATTGGGAATTTACCTATTAAGTTAGGTCTACCCATATTCTTAAATATTTGTAATTAATTAGGGATAATTAATACAAATTATGGGGGTGATTAATTAGGTGTAATTAATCTACTAAGACACGAGGTTGGACCCTTTTTGTAGCATAAGACTGCCCGGAACTGACCGGCAAATCCAGCGGCTACAAATGATTGGCCCAATGTGAGAGGTCTTAGTCATAAACTAAATACGTGACAAGTGTAAAGACACGAGGTTAGACTCTGTTATGGTGTAAGGCTGCCCGGAACCAACCGGCATATCCAGCTGCCATAAAAGACAGTCTAATGTGAGAGATCTTTACAAAGGTTACGATCTTAATTAATTAAGAAACACTTAACCAAATTAGCATGTAGTAGGGCATGAGGGGTTAAGTGAGTGCCTTGGGTGGCATGTAGTAACTAGTGGGGGTGCCTTGGGTGGCATGAGGAAACTAGTGGGTTGCCTTGGGTGGCAATAGAAAATACGATTAGAATACTTAACCAAAGTGGAACATGTAATTAAACATGATAAAAGGGTTAAGTAAGTGCCTTGGGTGGCATGTGGGAATCAAGTAAGTGCCTTGGGTGGCATGTGGAAATCTAGTGGGTGCCTTAAGTGGCAATTGAAATATGATTAAATGACAAGCTTAAGTAGTAGCTTGTGGGGGCCTTAAGTGGCAATTGAAATATGATTAAATGACAAGCTTAAGTAGTAGCTTGTGGGGGCCTTAAGTGGCAATTGAAATATGATTAAATGACAAGCTTAAGTAGTAGCTTGTGGGGGCCCATTTCAACCAGTAACCCATATGTATCTTATTGGGCTCGACCCATGCCGAGGACGGGACACACATACTGGGCTTGACTATAAGAGGCCAAAACGGGGTAGCGGTGGCAACGCAAGTCCAACGGGTTTCATATGCGTGTGTGGACCCGGGCTGGTAAGTAAGACGTTGTTGCATCGTGTAGGTATAAGCCGTGCACCGTTGATATTATCAGGTTGCCACTTTGGGGAATGATACACCCCACTGTGGGGCCAGCACGGGTATCTACGTTAGGGAGCCGATCGCTTGGGGAGTAGTGGGTACACCTAGTGGAGATAGGGGCAGACGGCACCTATGTAGTCAGCTAGGGGTACACGAAACTACTGGGTAAAATTACTAAGTACACTTAGTGGGATCAACCTTTAAGTAGGAATTACCCTTGGTGGGTAGAACTGGTGTGGTGCAGTGTAGGAATTACCCTTGGGTGGGTAGATCTGGGGTGGTGCAATATAGTAATTATCCTTGGGTGGATAGGCGCGTCTTTACGGTTATCTTAGTTCATCCTAAGTCTAGTTGGCTGCTTATCCCCAGTCGTTACCGTATATCAAGATCATGTCTTACTCTGGTTACTTTAATGATTGTATTATTAAAGTTATAGGACTCGCTCAGACTTATGTCTGACCCCGTTGTTTTTATCTTTTTCCCAACCCTCAGGTTATCAGAGTGGGCCTAGCACTAGTGGGCTTTGATCAGACTGCTTTATCTATCTTTTGGAGCTTGGACCGTGGATGTAAAGCTCAGTTTATCTTTTCTAGTATGGCTATTAAGTTATGTAGTGGGATTATGTACTTTTGTTTTATCAGGATGGATATTATGTACTTGACTCTTGTTTATGGTTTTGGTGTAACCAAACATGTTTTACTTTCCGCTGCAATGAAATGATGTTTTAAATTCTCAAGTATTACTTATATCTGTCTTGTTGTAATTTTTCTGTTCTATATTCACTTAAAATACTCCACCGATGTTATGGCATTCCCTTAGTGAGTGACCGTAGCGGGTGTGGGGCGTTACACGTGGTATCAGAGCTTAAGGTTACCAGAACAGATATTTTTTTTAGAAAAACTATTTTCTAAGAATATTTTAGAAAGGAGTATTTTCAAAAACATGTCTTTTAAGAGAAAAGTTTTTGAAAGAAAAGCATAATCCCCAATAGCCATATCTATATCTTTCAAATTCTCCGTTTCGAATCTCTTCCTCTCTCGTTTTGAGTTTCCCCTCCGCGTATAGATGATCTTTCTAAGATAGATAAGAATGGAAAACCACTTCAAGGGACTTGGACATTAGTCGGACTAGAAGTTGGTTCAAGAAGGAGGAGGACTTGTAGGTACCTATTGGATAGACGATGGGAGGAAGGCTCAAATAGTTGTTGTTTAATGAAGGACGAAACCTCATTTTGATGGGCGGTTACGAGTGAAGAATGGGAAGAAGAGGGCTAGTAGTTATCCTTTTGGAGGAATAGGACACCTTATTAGGATTGTCCAAAGGGGCATGGGCAAGGTATGGAATCTCCTGGAGGGTAGTTGTATTCCCTCACTGCTAGTGTACCAGATGGGGATAGGACCGTCTAGGTTGGAATTTGGATTTCTTTATTATCCGGTTTGAACTTTATTTGATTCTGACGCATCGAGTTCGTTTATCTCATCATTGTTAGTTGAGTCACTGCATTTAGACACCAGTTTAGTTGATGATCCCTTATGTAACAACCCGGAAAATCTGGGCCAGTTTAAAATTTTTTATTTTGGCAATTTTAGCGAATTTTGATTATTTAAAATGAATTATTTTAAATAATATCGACGAGAAATTTATTTCGAATAGAATTCGAACGTATATATTATATGCGTCGTCGTTAGAATATAAATATTTATATATAATTATAAATAGAATTGAAAATGGCGCGGTAGTTCGATAATTCGATTTCAAACTTCAATTGAATGTACCGGGTGCAAAACAATCCGGATTTCAGTGAAACCAAAAATAATGGAATCTAATGGATAATATCTTTCCAACGAATGCGAAAAATCAAGATTTCATATCGGGAATCAAAAGATATGTCAAGTTGAAAATTCTGAATAGTCGCTATGGAATTCAGGCCCTTAAAAATGGACATTTTGCAAATGACCTCGGATTTCGACGAAACCAGTTTTGTTGGGTCCGTGGTGCCAAGTTATTGCTAGGTTTCAAATTTCATAATTTTTCGATTCAATATGTGAGCGTGGCAAAGGAAAACGCGTTTGACCAGTTTCAGTTGATTTTAATCGACTGGAAATTGGCCATTTTTCAAACGGTCTCAGAATTCGATGAAACTAGTTTTGTTAGGACCGTATCGTCAATACGAAGCTAGAAAATATTTTTCTGGAATTTTTCTAGTTAGTATGTGACCCCGGTAATTTGAAATGTACGTTTAAAATTCAATATAGAGATTTAAATGTAAATTTAACGAAAACTGATCGAAACAGTCGAATCAGCTTGCGATACATATCCCACTGGGTTCGGAATGGGGGTAAAATGTTAGGGGCGGCAGTCGGTGGGACTCGTTTTGAGACCAAATTAAAAAGTTACCTTTTTGGGAATTAAAAATTAAATTAAATAATTAAATAAAGTCAACTCCTACTTTTATCTTCCCCCCCCCCCTTTTTTTTTATTCGTGGATCTCAGAAAAAAAAAAGAAAAAAAAAAGAGAAAGAAAAATTAAAACATCGCGCCCCCCTCCGTGGCTCACCGCCGCCGCCGACGTCGGTGTCCCCCTGGACGCGCCACCGCGGCTGTTGACCTCCACAAACCACCCCTCCTCCGATCCTACCCCTCCATCGTGTCCCTCCCTGTAATCGAGAGCCGCCGCTTCTAGCGCCAGAGGCACCTAACCACCGCGCGCTTCTCAGCAGCCCCATCCGCACCCTCCCCTCCGCAGCCTCAACCCCCTCCCCTCGATTCTCTCTACCTCCACTCTTCAAAACCGCCGAGCCCACAAAACCCACCGCCGACCGACGCTGCAGAGCCCGACCACCTCCAGTGCCTCCCTGACCCTCCGACGCAGTGAAGACCCCCCCCCCCTGTTTCTTCGGCAGTAAGTTTTTTTTTCTTCTTTTCTACTTTACTTTATTTTATTTTTATTTTTCAATTCTGTAATTCTAATTTTAAAAGCATTTAAAACTGTTTTTAAGGGGTTTAAAACTGAATTTGATTTATGTTTAAAAACTGAATTTTATTTAGTTAAAAACTGATTTATATTTTAAAGTTAAAAACTGATTTATATTTTAAAGTTAAAAACTGATTTATATTTTAAAGTTTGAAAACTGATTTTATTTTATCTTAAAATCTAATTTTATTTATCTTAAAAACTGAATTTTTGAAAAGAATTAAAAAAAAAAAAAACTGATTTTCTAAAAGAAAATAGAAAAAAGTTTTAATCTTTTAAAAGAAAAAGATTTGAACTTGATAAAATAAAGATCATATCTTTAAAATAGGAAAGACGAGATTTTTATTGTGTAGAAGAAGAAAAAATATGATTTTTATATTTTTAAAGTATTAAAAATATAATCTTTATAGGATAGAGAATATAAAGATATCATCTTTGTGTATGTAATGAAATAAAAATCTGATTTTTATTTTATATACGTTGAGATAAAGAGGTAATTTTTATAAAGGCGAAAACTTTATTTTTATAAAGGTGAAAACTTTATTTTTGAAAGGGTGAAATTTTTATAAGAAGAATAAGGTGATAAAAAAATATAATTTTTATCTATATAACATAGAAATAAAAATTCGATTTTTATATATTGAACTTTGAAATAAAAATTCGATTTTTATATATTGAATAGCGAAGTAAAAATTCGATTTTTACATATGTAGTGAAAGCGGGCAACGAAAGCGACAAAAGGCGAGTTGGCGAAGATTTCCTGCAATGAAGTGCCGTGGAGCTAGGATAGCTATATGTGAGAACTTCTCACCTTTCAATTATTTTTCTAGATATATATATATATATACTAGGATGCAGACGGTGCTTATTAGAAGCACCCGACACCCGTCCACATACCATGGACTTGTTTGTTTGGTTGTGTAGTTGGTTAGATTATTTGATTTGGATTTGATTGATTGGTTGAATTGGAAATTGATTAAAATTGATATGTGAATGGCATGGGCCTTCACTAGACCGGGGATAAGGCTAGGCCTTGTCCCGTTTCTAGTATCGTGCCGTTATGCCGCCGAAATTTTCTAAAATATGTTAGAAAAATAAAAATATCATTTTTATTGTGTAAATGAACTGAATAGAAATTCAAGTGTTAAAATAAATATTTTTGTCGTTAAAAATATAATTTTTAACGTGAAAGTGAATAAATAAATATTTATAAACAAATCGGCCGATTTGTTTATATACACTGATTTGACTGATATTGATTGGGTCGATAAATTTTACACATCGCCCAGCTGCACAAATAAAATCTGTGTTTGATTGTTTGAAACCCCACACGGGTGTTGGGATGAAATTTGATGTTCACTCATCCTGATTGAGTAAATATGTCGATCGGTCGATTGACAGACTGTTATAAGCGTCAGATATCTATATTTGATGCTTATACAGTGTAGTGCACTTTGGTTGATGATTGATTATTTTTCAAAGCTATTATATACACGTGTTGTATGGAATCCATATAATTAACGTTATATGGTGATTGATTGGGCCTCATTCCAATTTGAAAAATAAAGAATATTATAAAATAAAAGTTCATGTGTTGACAGTACTCATTCATTGAGATTGGTCATGTGTTGAACGAAATATTTTAGTAATAAAATTTACACCTTTATCAATATTATAAAATAAAAGTTCATGTGTTGATAGTACTCATTCATTGAGATTGGTCATGTGTTGAACGAAATATTTTGATAATAACAACTATTTTGAAAAAGAAATATTTGAAGATAGAAATTTATGAAGCCATGTTGATTAGATTGACGCCATTTTGACGTGAACGATATTTATATCGATTTTATTCATTTTAAAATGAATATTGAAAAGCGATTTCGAAATCGAATATTTCGAAATGAATTGAATTGATAACGATTTCGAAATGAATTGAATTGAAAACGATTTCGAAATGAATTGAATTGAAAACGATTTCGAAATGAATTGAATTGAAAACGATTTCGAAATGAATTGAATTGAAAACGATTTCGAAATGAATTGAATTGAAAACGATTTCGAAATGAATTGAATTGAAAACGATTTCGAAATGAATTGAATTGAAAACGATTTCGAAATGAATCGAATTGAAAACGATTTCGAAATGAATTGAATTGAAAACGATTTCGAAATGAATTAAATTGAAAACGAATTTCAAATTGAATTGAAAGCGAAGTGAAATGAATTCAAATTGAATTGAAATTTGAATTGAATAGAAATCGATTTTAAAACGAATTTATAAAGAAGAATTCAATTTTGATTTGAATTGAAATGGAAGTTGAAAATGTTTTTGAAACGAATTCAAAACTATTTATATAATTCGTTTTAAATAGAAATCGACGATATATATATTATATATATTATATATATAATATAATGGCCTGAATAGAACGCGCCGCGCCGCGGCAGTTCGCGAATTTCGACCATTTATTTCAAACGGGCATTACGGGAGATCCGACCGTCGGATTCTCCTAAAACCGGAACCGTTGGGTTCGTATCGAAAAGAGCTTTCTAGCGAATGTTAGAAATTAGAAATCTAACGGTTGGATTTGGAATTATGTCCAAATCAAATTCGAAAAAGGTCGCTGTAAGTGCAGTTCGATGACCGTTGTTGGAAATCGGCTGTACGGGCCTTGATAAAATTATTAAAAATGGTAATAATTTGTGTAAAATCATAAGAAATGATTTAGAAAGAATTGGGATGAAAAACTCCATATTTGAAAAGATAAAAATAGATTTTTATCGAAATGAACTAGTTTTGAACTAGAATTATAATTCTATTTATTTTTAAATAAATAAATTGAATTTGAAATGGTTTTGAAAATAACCAAAATTTCCAATGATTGCATTGGAGTGGATTTGAATCGAAATTGTCTTCGGAATATTTCGATGTTGGAATTCGTGATTATACAGGTGTTGCTATGGAAATTTGAAAGATATATATAGTTATATCGTTATTTCCAATACGACATTTGTTAGTCGTAGAATTCGATATTGAATATAAGCCGATATATTTTCTATTCAGAGCCTTGTATTGAATATCGAATGTGATTTGGGTTTGTCGTGAATGGTGTCTTCACTAACACTGTTCTTGGACCCAGTTGAGAAAAGATTAAATCTTTTTATTTAGATTTAATGAAGTGTACCAATTCAATAATATTGAATTGATATTGATTCTTGGGTTTATCGTGAACAGTGTTTTTAAATAACACTCGTTCTTTAACCCAGTCGAAGATTAAAACTAAGTGGAGTTTTAATGAATCTTTAATTAGATTGAAGTGATCGAAATGGAGTATCACCATTTTGCTCCAGGCGATAGTTAAATCTTTAATTAGATTTGAACGCGAAATGGTAATTGAATTTACCGATAACACTGTGGTGTTAGATATGAAGTATTACCAGTTTTACTTCATGGGATAAATAGGTTGGGATGGGAAAATTAAAATAAATGATTACTTCGGTAAGGTTCGCTAATCCCGACTAGTTTGAATTGAGATTCAAAAATAGAATAAAGAATAAATTCAAAGAATTTATCTTGGATAAAATTAATGGGAACATTTCCCTATGAATGTGAAATTTAGAAACTAACTGTCGGTTAGCCAAGCAGAATGGTTTTCTGGATATTGATCTGATGTTGGTTTCGGCCTTCGGGGTTAATATTTGGGGAATTATTCTCTTGGTTAATTTACGGTTAGTGACTAATGAATTGGAATGAGGCGTATGTTGTGTTTGTATAACACTTATTTAAATATACGCGAGTTATTCGGAAAGACCGGGTTTATCCCATTCTGAATAACTGATACGACGATAAGTCGAAGATGAAGACGATGGTCGAAGACCGGAGGTCTTCACGTCGTTTGGGTGATAACTGATGATCTTGATTGGGCTGTACACCCAAGAAGATGGAAACAGTTAGTGATCGTCCAGACGTACTTGGAGGTCGATGGATATGCGGGGTACTAGGTGCCTCCGGTTTCGTTCAGACCCAGAACGGACTTGTAAATGGACTGTGTGTCTGACATTGGATTTCATTCTGTGTGACTGATATCGGTTGCATAGAGTGGTTTGCCTGTGTGGCATGCTAAGATGCAAATGATCGAGGCTTCTGTTGACAAGCAAAGTCTTGTGGTGATGATCAAAGCACGGCCTTTGTGGCGTAGCTTTGTGTAACGTTTACCTCGCGTGTTTCACACCCGGTATGAACCAAAAACGGGAGACGGACCTCAGGGAGGGCATGCGTTTCTTTCTAGTTAGAAGTGGCGTCAGTGGTTTTACACGCCCTGACGAGTTTGACTTATGTGGTTGTTGCTGTTGCGAGGCGCCTCGGTTATATCGGTTTCGGCCGATGCTTCTGGTCGGCTGACGGACCAGACTTACACCCCATAGGGTGGGGAAACGTAGTGTTCAGGCATAATAATCCACATCGGTGGACCGGCCCTGACGATCTAAAGGCTTGCCTGCGCGCTTGCCTGTGGCTCGGGCTAGAGAGTCACGAATCGGTTGAGGACTATCTTTTGCCTCGGTTCATAGACGGAAATCCAATTTCCAAATACGTGACATTTGCGGTTTTATTTGTAAACCTATATATGGCGACATGATATATGGTACCCATGCCGCCTATGATTGATACTTATGATTTGAAGTTGTTTTATACACTATGCACTTATAGTCGTATCAAATGATTTGTTTTAAACGTATCAAGCATTCTTTGGCTGTTATAAGGGAAAACCCTATCCCCCGGCTTGCGTTGCATTGTGTGATAGGACCTGGGTCTTATAACAGCTTCATTTTTCTTTATTTAGCATTGCGCTGTTTGTTTTATGCACTGGTTCTTGGGAGGAAACCCGTTCCGTGTTATACGGCGTGGTCCCTTGATTTACCGAACTTTAAAAATAAAGATTAATAACTGTTTTAGTTCTCACACCAGTCACATGACTGACCTGGAGTTTATTGTTTTAACCTAAACTCTGGGTGCCCTTATTTTGACACGGGCAGCTAGTAGTTTTGGTTTTGCAGATTTATATTCACAGGATCTTGGTTTACAGCTGGAACGATATCCGGAAAGCTTTGTATCCGTATATCTCATTCTAGTTGTGTATTGTATTATTTTCCGCTGCTATGTATTTAAATGTAATTTAAATCTCTGATATTTCTGTGTAATATTTATTCATACTCTGTATATTCTTGTAATCTGATGCATTGTTGTAATATACAATAAAACGTTCTTCTGTATGCGTTCTGTTGTGGTTTGTTCTCGAACTATCCGACGCTTTCCTTTACGGGGAAGTTGCGGGTCTCTACAGTTGGTATCAGAGCTTTGGTTTACAGAGCTCGAGAACAAGACACATTAGAACCATATGAAAGGATTCATCAGATATTGGATTAGTAATATCCAATTAGAATGACTCGTTAGAGATAGGATCAGTAGTATCCTAGAACGGGTGTGAAGAGTATATTTTTAAAATGAAAACAAATTTTGTTTTGAAAATTTAAATCAATTATTCGTATTTGATTATTTATTTATATTGACTTTGGACAGTCCAGTATATAAAGATTTTGCATATACGCCTTGCAAACGTGTATTTAAAGTTTTAATATACTGGATAGATATAGAATCATACTCTAGTGGCCCGAAGATGATTCTGATGGTTGAGTACTCATCGTCAGAATTTATATTCGTGTGACGAAGGTGTGATATCTATATATTTCCATTAGACTGGTGTTAGAACCAAAATTTAGATAGGGCCTATTGTTGTGATTTGGCATCAAAAATCTGATTTTTGACTATATATCAAAGTTATGAATTTGAAACTCTAATTCACTAATTGATTGATGTTTGTGTTGTTTGTTTAGTTGTTTGATAATTTTGAACCATTATGCCTAATGTGATCGAATAATGAATTGTATTGAAATTTGGTTGCGTTTGCTTGCATATACATATATATCATTGAACAGGTCATAGCAAGGAGGCTAGAGCAGAGAATAAAATTTGTTTGCCCGACAAATAGGTACATGTTTACTACATAATTTCCTGTTTTGTTTGGGTGATGATGATTTTATGAGCCTATTGGCTAGCCGCTTGGCTTTTTCTTTTTCTTTTTGAGATCTGAAGGACCGGGGAAGCTATTTGAAATTCCCCGATGCTCCCGGTGCAGGGGAGGTTATGGCGAAATTTTTCGAAAATTTAGGGTGTTAGCCAAATTTTTGAAATTTTGAAAATTCTCAGAAACTGAAAAGTTGGAGAATGAAAGCCAGATCGAACATAGAGTTGATTAATCAAACCACTTTCGACTTTGTTCCTTTTCGGGGACGAAAAGTTTTAAGTGGGGGAGATTGTAACAACCCGGAAAATCTGGGCCAGTTTAAAATTTTTTATTTTGGCAATTTTAGCGAATTTTGATTATTTAAAATGAATTATTTTAAATAATATCGACGAGAAATTTATTTCGAATAGAATTCGAACGTATATATTATACGCGTCGTCGTTAGAATATAAATATTTATATATAATTATAAATAGAATTGAAAATGGCGCGGTAGTTCGATAATTCGATTTCAAACTTCAATTGAATGTACCGGGTGCAAAACAATCCGGATTTCAGTGAAACCAAAAATAATGGAATCTAATGGATAATATCTTTCCAACGAATGCGAAAAATCAAGATTTCATATCAGGAATCAAAAGATATGTCAAGTTGAAAATTCTGAATAGTCGCTATGGAATTCAGGCCCTTAAAAATGGACATTTTGCAAATGACCTCGGATTTCGACGAAACCAGTTTTGTTGGGTCCGTGGTGCCAAGTTATTGCTAGGTTTCAAATTTCATAATTTTTCGATTCAATATGTGAGCGTGGCAAAGGAAAACGCGTTTGACCAGTTTCAGTTGATTTTAATCGACTGGAAATTGGCCATTTTTCAAACGGTCTCAGAATTCGATGAAACTAGTTTTGTTAGGACCGTATCGTCAATACGAAGCTAGAAAATATTTTTCTGGAATTTTTCTAGTTAGTATGTGACCCCGGTAATTTGAAATGTACGTTTAAAATTCAATATAGAGATTTAAATGTAAATTTAACGAAAACTGATCGAAACAGTCGAATCAGCTTGCGATACATATCCCACTGGGTTCGGAATGGGGGTAAAATGTTAGGGGCGGCAGTCGGTGGGACTCGTTTTGAGACCAAATTAAAAAGTTACCTTTTTGGGAATTAAAAATTAAATTAAATAATTAAATAAAGTCAACTCCTACTTTTATCTTCCCCCCCCCCTTTTTTTTTATTCGTGGATCTCAGAAAAAAAAAGAAAAAAAGAAGAGAAAGAAAAATTAAAACATCGCGCTCCCCTCCGTGGCTCACCGCCGCCGCCGACGTCGGTGTCCCCCTGGACGCGCCACCGCGGCTGTTGACCTCCACAAACCACCCCTCCTCCGATCCTACCCCTCCATCGTGTCCCTCCCTGTAATCGAGAGCCGCCGCTTCTAGCGCCAGAGGCACCTAACCACCGCGCGCTTCTCAGCAGCCCCATCCGCACCCTCCCCTCCGCAGCCTCAACCCCCTCCCCTCGATTCTCTCTCCCTCCACTCTTCAAAACCGCCGAGCCTACAAAACCCACCGCCGACCGACGCTGCAGAGCCCGACCACCTCCAGTGCCTCCCTGACCCTCCGACGCAGTGAAGACCCCCCCCTGTTTCTTCGGCAGTAAGTTTTTTTTCTTCTTTTCTACTTTACTTTATTTTATTTTTATTTTTCAATTCTGTAATTCTAATTTTAAAAGCATTTAAAACTGTTTTTAAGGGGTTTAAAACTGAATTTGATTTATGTTTAAAAACTGAATTTTATTTAGTTAAAAACTGATTTATATTTTAAAGTTAAAAACTGATTTATATTTTAAAGTTAAAAACTGATTTATATTTTAAAGTTAAAAACTGATTTATATTTTAAAGTTTGAAAACTGATTTTATTTTATCTTAAAATCTAATTTTATTTATCTTAAAAACTGAATTTTTGAAAAGAATTTAAAAAAAATAATAATAAAAAAAAAACTGATTTTCTAAAAGAAAATAGAAAAAAGTTTTAATCTTTTAAAAGAAAAAGATTTGAACTTGATAAAATAAAGATCATATCTTTAAAATAGGAAAGACGAGATTTTTATTGAGTAGAAGAAGAAAAAATATGATTTTTATATTTTTAAAGTATTAAAAATATAATCTTTATAGGATAGAGAATATAAAGATATCATCTTTGTGTATGTAATGAAATAAAAATCTGATTTTTATTTTATATACGTTGAGATAAAGAGGTAATTTTTATAAAGGCGAAAACTTTATTTTTATAAAGGTGAAAACTTTATTTTTGAAAGGGTGAAATTTTTATAAGAAGAATAAGGTGATAAAAAAATATAATTTTTATCTATATAACATAGAAATAAAAATTCGATTTTTATATATTGAACTTTGAAATAAAAATTCAATTTTTATATATTGAATAGCGAAGTAAAAATTCGATTTTTACATATGTAGTGAAAGCGGGCAACGAAAGCGACAAAAGGCGAGTTGGCGAAGATTTCCTGCAATGAAGTGCCGTGGAGCTAGGATAGCTATATGTGAGAACTTCTCACCTTTCAATTATTTTTCTAGATATATATATATACTAGGATGCAGACGGTGCTTATTAGAAGCACCCGACACCCGTCCACATACCATGGACTTGTTTGTTTGGTTGTGTAGTTGGTTAGATTATTTGATTTGGATTTGATTGATTGGTTGAATTGGAAATTGATTAAAATTGATATGTGAATGGCGTGGGCCTTCACTAGACCGGGGATAAGGCTAGGCCTTGTCCCGTTTCTAGTATCGTGCCGTTATGCCGCCGAAATTTTCTAAAATATGTTAGAAAAATAAAAATATCATTTTTATTGTGTAAATGAACTGAATAGAAATTCAAGTGTTAAAATAAATATTTTTGTCGTTAAAAATATAATTTTTAACGTGAAAGTGAATAAATAAATATTTATAAACAAATCGGCCGATTTGTTTATATACACTGATTTGACTGATATTGATTGGGTCGATAAATTTTACACATCGCCCAGCTGCACAAATAAAATCTGTGTTTGATTGTTTGAAACCCCACACGGGTGTTGGGATGAAATTTGATGTTCACTCATCCTGATTGAGTAAATATGTCGATCGGTCGATTGACAGACTGTTATAAGCGTCAGATATCTATATTTGATGCTTATACAGTGTAGTGCACTTTGGTTGATGATTGATTATTTTTCAAAGCTATTATATACATGTGTTGTATGGAATCCATATAATTAACGTTATATGGTGATTGATTGGGCCTCATTCCAATTTGAAAAATAAAGAATATTATAAAATAAAAGTTCATGTGTTGACAGTACTCATTCATTGAGATTGGTCATGTGTTGAACGAAATATTTTAGTAATAAAATTTACACCTTTATCAATATTATAAAATAAAAGTTCATGTGTTGACAGTACTCATTCATTGAGATTGGTCATGTGTTGAACGAAATATTTTGATAATAACAACTATTTTGAAAAAGAAATATTTGAAGATAGAAATTTATGAAGCCGTGTTGATTAGATTGACGCCATTTTGACGTGAACGATATTTATATCGATTTTATTCATTTTAAAATGAATATTGAAAAGCGATTTCGAAATCGAATATTTCGAAATGAATTGAATTGAAAACGATTTCGAAATGAATTGAATTGAAAACGATTTCGAAATGAATTGAATTGAAAACGATTTCGAAATGAATTGAATTGAAAACGATTTCGAAATGAATTGAATTGAAAACGATTTCGAAATGAATTGAATTGAAAACGATTTCGAAATGAATTGAATTGAAAACGATTTCGAAATGAATTGAATTGAAAACGATTTCGAAATGAATCGAATTGAAAACGATTTCGAAATGAATGGAATTGAAAACGATTTCGAAATGAATTGAATTGAAAACGAATTTCAAATTGAATTGAAAGCGAAGTGAAATGAATTCAAATTGAATTGAAATTTGAATTGAATAGAAATCGATTTTAAAACGAATTTATAAAGAAGAATTCAATTTTGATTTGAATTGAAATGGAAGTTGAAAATGTTTTTGAAACGAATTCAAAACTATTTATATAATTCGTTTTAAATAGAAATCGACGATATATATATTATATATTATATATATATAATATAATGGCCTGAATAGAACGCGCCGCGCCGCGGCAGTTCGCGAATTTCGACCATTTATTTCAAACGGGCATTACGGGAGATCCGACCGTCGGATTCTCCTAAAACCGGAACCGTTGGGTTCGTATCGAAAAGAGCTTTCTAGCGAATGTTAGAAATTAGAAATCTAACGGTTGGATTTGGAATTATGTCCAAATCAAATTCGAAAAAGGTCGCTGTAAGTGCAGTTCGATGACCGTTGTTGGAAATCGGCTGTACGGGCCTTGATAAAATTATTAAAAATGGTAATAATTTGTGTAAAATCATAAGAAATGATTTAGAAAGAATTGGGATGAAAAACTCCATATTTGAAAAGATAAAAATAGATTTTTATCGAAATGAACTAGTTTTGAACTAGAATTATAATTCTATTTATTTTTAAATAAATAAATTGAATTTGAAATGGTTTTGAAAATTACCAAAATTTCCAATGATTGCATTGGAGTGGATTTGAATCGAAATTGTCTTCGGAATATTTCGATGTTGGAATTCGTGATTATACAGGTGTTGCTATGGAAATTTGAAAGATATATATAGTTATATCGTTATTTCCAATACGACATTTGTTAGTCGTAGAATTCGATATTGAATATAAGCCGATATATTTTCTATTCAGAGCCTTGTATTGAATATCGAATGTGATTTGGGTTTGTCGTGAATGGTGTCTTCACTAACACTGTTCTTGGACCCAGTTGAGAAAAGATTAAATCTTTTTATTTAGATTTAATGAAGTGTACCAATTCAATAATATTGAATTGATATTGATTCTTGGGTTTATCGTGAACAGTGTTTTTAAATAACACTCGTTCTTTAACCCAGTCGAAGATTAAAACTAAGTGGAGTTTTAATGAATCTTTAATTAGATTGAAGTGATCGAAATGGAGTATCACCATTTTGCTCCAGGCGATAGTTAAATCTTTAATTAGATTTGAACGCGAAATGGTAATTGAATTTACCGATAACACTGTGGTGTTAGATATGAAGTATTACCAGTTTTACTTCATGGGATAAATAGGTTGGGATGGGAAAATTAAAATAAATGATTACTTCGGTAAGGTTCGCTAATCCCGACTAGTTTGAATTGAGATTCAAAAATAGAATAAAGAATAAATTCAAAGAATTTATCTTGGATAAAATTAATGGGAACATTTCCCTATGAATGTGAAATTTAGAAACTAACTGTCGGTTAGCCAAGCAGAATGGTTTTCTGGATATTGATCTGATGTTGGTTTCGGCCTTCGGGGTTAATATTTGGGGAATTATTCTCTTGGTTAATTTACGGTTAGTGACTAATGAATTGGAATGAGGCGTATGTTGTGTTTGTATAACACTTATTTAAATATACGCGAGTTATTCGGAAAGACCGGGTTTATCCCATTCTGAATAACTGATACGACGATAAGTCGAAGATGAAGACGATGGTCGAAGACCGGAGGTCTTCACGTCGTTTGGGTGATAACTGATGATCTTGATTGGGCTGTACACCCAAGAAGATGGAAACAGTTAGTGATCGTCCAGACGTACTTGGAGGTCGATGGATATGCGGGGTACTAGGTGCCTCCGGTTTCGTTCAGACCCAGAACGGACTTGTAAATGGACTGTGTGTCTGACATTGGATTTCATTCTGTGTGACTGATATCGGTTGCATAGAGTGGTTTGCCTGTGTGGCATGCTAAGATGCAAATGATCGAGGCTTCTGTTGAAAAGCAAAGTCTTGTAGTGATGATCAAAGCACGGCCTTTGTGGCGTAGCTTTGTGTAACGTTTACCTCGCGTGTTTCACACCCGGTATGAACCAAAAACGGGAGACGGACCTCAGGGAGGGCATGCGTTTCTTTCTAGTTAGAAGTGGCGTCAGTGGTTTTACACGCCCTGACGAGTTTGACTTATGTGGTTGTTGCTGTTGCGAGGCGCCTCGGTTATATCGGTTTCGGCCGATGCTTCTGGTCGGCTGACGGACCAGACTTACACCCCATAGGGTGGGGAAACGTAGTGTTCAGGCATAATAATCCACATCGGTGGACCGGCCCTGACGATCTAAAGGCTTGCCTGCGCGCTTGCCTGTGGCTCGGGCTAGAGAGTCACGAATCGGTTGAGGACTATCTTTTGCCTCGGTTCATAGACGGAAATCCAATTTCCAAATACGTGACATTTGCGGTTTTATTTGTAAACCTATATATGGCGACATGATATATGGTACCCATGCCGCCTATGATTGATACTTATGATTTGAAGTTGTTTTATACACTATGCACTTATAGTCGTATCAAATGATTTGTTTTAAACGTATCAAGCATTCTTTGGCTGTTATAAGGGAAAACCCTATCCCCCGGCTTGCGTTGCATTGTGTGATAGGACCTGGGTCTTATAACAGCTTCATTTTTCTTTATTTAGCATTGCGCTGTTTGTTTTATGCACTGGTTCTTGGGAGGAAACCCGTTCCGTGTTATACGGCGTGGTCCCTTGATTTACCGAACTTTAAAAATAAAGATTAATAACTGTTTTAGTTCTCACACCAGTCACATGACTGACCTGGAGTTTATTGTTTTAACCTAAACTCTGGGTGCCCTTATTTTGACACGGGCAGCTAGTAGTTTTGGTTTTGCAGATTTATATTCACAGGATCTTGGTTTACAGCTGGAACGATATCCGGAAAGCTTTGTATCCGTATATCTCATTCTAGTTGTGTATTGTATTATTTTCCGCTGCTATGTATTTAAATGTAATTTAAATCTCTGATATTTCTGTGTAATATTTATTCATACTCTGTATATTCTTGTAATCTGATGCATTGTTGTAATATACAATAAAACGTTCTTCTGTATGCGTTCTGTTGTGGTTTGTTCTCGAACTATCCGACGCTTTCCTTTACGGGGAAGTTGCGGGTCTCTACACCTTAGTTGTTTCAAACCCAATTGGGGCTCCATGATGTGTTTGGGATTGAAAGTTTCTATACTTAGCGTTGTGTTTAGATGTGATGCTTTTTGGGCTTCACGGGCTATGGGTTAGTTTTGGGCATGGACTGGTTATCCAGTTGGGGTGCCGTTCTTGATTTTGAAGGGAGAGTTGTTAGGTTTATGACCCGCTTGGGTAACACTCTCGAGATCTCTTGTAATCCCATGGAATCTGTTATGCTAAGTTATCTAGAATCGCTTGACACGTCGGTCGAGAGTTTGCGATCTGTTAGAGTGGTCCGGGAATACTCGGATGTGTTTGAGGGGGTGAAGGGCTTACCTCCGGAGCGGGAGATTGACTTCCGAATATATCTGGTAGACAATGCCAAACCAGTATCTTGGCCAGTGTGCCACATGGCTCCTCGTGGGAGGAGGGAACTCCATAAGCAAGTAGGCGATTTGCTTGAGAAGGGGTTCATAAGACGAAGTATATCGGAGTGGGGTGCTCCAGTAGTTTTTGCCACGAAGGCGGATGGGTCCCTCAGACTTTGTGTAGGCTAAAGAAAACTAAATAAACTCACAAAGAAGAATAGACACCCATTGCCGATGATTGATGATCTCTTTGATCAGTTAGTTGGCGCCTCAGTATTTTCGCAGTTGGACTTAGCCACGGGGTTTCGTCAGTTGAGAGTGGCTGAGGATAGTATAGAGAAGACTGCCTTTAGGACTCCGGATGATTTTTTTTATGAGTGGCTGGTGATGCCATTTGGTTTGAAGAACGCCCCCGCATACTTTATTGATTTGATGAGAAGGGTATTTAGGGAGTACCTAAATAAGTTCGTGATGGTCTTTTCTAGGAGCGAAATAAGTTTTCGTATGTGCTCAATAGGTTGAGCAAAGCCAGTTATAAACGGTGGTTTTGGAGCGAGACTGGCAAGGACATCCAGAGTTGGACAAGGGCTTAATTATTTAGCCATTTTTACTAGTATCATCTCACGTAGGTCGTCTGAATTCGAAAGAGGTATCCCTTGGGTGTTTGTGTGATATTGGTTTAGGCCTTTGGGGCTTGCATTTGGGGGATGTCGAGTTCGACTAGGGTGGTCTGCGTGAGAGATGGACAGTTGTGATGATTTTGGATGGGGTAATATCCAGGTTTTCTCTAAAAGTGGAGAAGAGCATGCCCTACATCTTAGGGAAGTGTTGGAGACCCTTCGAGCGCATAGTCTTAGGACAACAAAAGTGGATGGGATTCTTAGCATCCTATGAGTTTGAGATAGCGTATACCCATGGCAAGGGTAACGTGGTAGCGGACGCCTTAAGTAGAAAAAGGCTGTCCTTGAGTTCATTGTTCGTTGAACGACGGAGCTTAGAGTTTATTTCTATGTTTGACTTTAGACCTTCCGTTGACTTTGTACCCGGTTTGCTAGCCTTCTTGGAGGTTAGGCCTACTCTTTTGGGGCGGATTGGCGGAGCGCAGCGAGACGACCCACAGTTGGTTGAGTTAGTAGAGAAGCTCATGAGGAGGGGGAGTCGTCCAGCCATTTGAGTAGTTACACCCTAGGTGGTAAGGGGTGGTTGCGTAGAGACGGTAGACTTTGTGTACCGCAAGACGAGGGTTTGAGGAAGACTATACTTGATGATGCACATCGGTCGAAGATGACCATTCATCCCGGTGGGGACAAGATGTACCAAGACATGAAGCGAGTTTTCTTTTGGGCCGGTACGAAGAAAGATGTGACTGAGTATGTCGCTAGATGCTTGGTGTGCCAACAAGTAAAAGTAGAGCAAAAGAAACCCGGTGGGTTGCTTCACCCATTGGAGGTTCCGCTATGGAAGTGGGATAGTGTCTCGATGGATTTCATCAATGGATTACCAAGATCGAGGAAGGGTAATACGGGAATTTGGGTTGGGGTAGACAAACTTACTAAGAGTGCCCATTTTATACCCGTGAAGGGTAAGAGGACTGCTCAAGGGATAGCTTCAATCTACATTCGAGGGATTGTTAGATTGCATGGTGTACCTTCCAGCATAGTGAGTGATCGAGATCCTATCTTCACTAGCGAGTTTTGGAAGAGTTTGAAAGAGGCGGTAGGGACTCAGCTGTGTTTGAGCACTGCAAATCATCCTCAGACGGACGGCCAGACCGGGAGGGTGAATCGCATTTTAGAAGACCTTTTGAGGCTATGTATCTTAGATTTTGGAGGTACATGAGGAGAGCATCTTCCATTGGTGGAGTTGCCCGACAGACTTAGTGGTGTACATGATGTATTTCATGTGTCACATTTGAGGAAGTGCCTACATGAGACCGCAGAGGTGGTAGAGCCGAGCTTGCTTAGAGAAGTGGAAGTAGAGCGTGATGTGACTATTAGACGAGCTCCTACTCGCATCCTCGGGTCAGAGACTAGGAAATTGAGGAATCGAGAGGTTCAACTAGTCAAAGTAAAATGGGGAGAAGATGAGAGCAATGCTACTTTGGAGACGGAAGCGAAGATGCGTTCATGGTACCCATTCCTTTTTGAGGGTATGTCTTTTAACTTCTCCTCTATCGTTTGTCTAGTACTTATCTTATCTTTAGTATGTCCTCTTATTAGTGCCTTTGACCTTTAGATAGGGTAAACCTATGGTTGAAACATGTGTTTGAGACATGTTATGATTGATGGATGCATGTGGATGCAAGTGTTTACTAGTGGTTGCTCGTGGATGCATATACACACACTCTAGACACTAGATCGGCTCAATCACTTCATATTGCATTTTGCATATAATTGTGTGTAGGTAGCTATATTTATGGATGTATAATGATTGAGTTATCATATGGATGATGCAGTTTGGTGAATGATTGTGCACTCATGTAGATATAGTATGTGTCGATAGGGTTCTTTCGCATACATATTGGATGCATGGCACTATCACGGTTTGCATATGTTCATACATTAGATAGGGAACATATACACACACTCTTTGCATATGCTCATACATCAGTAGAAATTGTTTTAAGGACAATGGATGCCCGTGTTTGATGGATTGAGTAGATGGTTGTTTGGATGGTAGGATATGCATTCTCCTTAACTTGGAGATTTCGGGGACGAAATCCTTTAAGGAGGGGAGAATGTAACACCCCGAATTTCAGTTAACACTGATATTCACTAATTACAGAATTAATAATCTCATATGTGAGAATCAGGGGAAACGGGTTACGTCATTGTCTTCGTCTCGGAAAAATACGCGAAATAGAGTCCGAAATTTTGTAAATCGGAGTCCGTATGACCCGGTTAAGGCCCAAAGAAGTTTTCGGGAAATTTGAATTTCGAAACATGCAGAAATGGGGGCAGGCGGGAAAACTCCCGCCCAGCCAAGTCGACTTGGCTGTCGACAGGGCTGTCAACTTGCCTGTCGACTTGGCAGTCGACAGGGCTGTCGACTTGCCCTGTCGGCTGATTCTGACCTGGGTGCACCTGGTTGAGTTTTGGGCTGGGTTAGAGGGCTTGGGACGAAATCTGACGGACCTAAACTAACCTAGGGTTAATCTAAGGGTCTAAAACACAACCTAATCATATAAATACACCCTAAGACTACCCTAATCCATACTAAAAATAGAATTTATGCCATCATGCCGCCAAAGTGCAACTTAGAAGGAGCCTCCACTAATTAGAGAAGAGGATTGCAAGCTAATCAACTACTAATCCACCCCTACTTCAACTCTAGCAACTATCTAAGGAGCTAATCTTGGAGTTTGTGAGTTTCTATCACTTTAATAACCAATTGCTAAACTAAGTAGATGAGATGTGATGAGATTATATGGTTTTGATTGCGGATCAATGCGTTTTAGGTCATATGTTATGATGCTAGTTTGTTAATCACTATGTTTAACACTTATTCATGATGACACTATGTTTATGGAAGTTAAGTGTTTGGGTTTATGCATGTTAAGTGGTGGGTTTTATGCATGCTAAGTATTCGGTTTTATGCATGCTAAGTATTCGGTTTTATGCATGCTAAGTATTCGGTTTTATGCATGCTAAGTATTCGGTTTTATGCATGCTAAGTGTTTGGTGTTATGCAAGTTCATATGCAAGTTATGATGCAAGTTCATATGCAAGTTATGATGCAAGTTCATATGCAAGTTTGTCTCTTTTTATGATATGCATAATATATGCAAGTTTGCGTCTATGTATGACATAAGTACATGTGCAAGTTCATCCCTTTTAGACCTATGACATGTATGCAAGTTGACACTTTTATGATAGGTCTATGACATGAACATTTAAGCAAGTTACCATCTTTATGACATATGTGATTCATGCAAGTTTGGGTTGGTTATTTATGCAAGTTGGGTTTATGGTCATATATGCAAGTTGACACCTTTTAAAACCATGATAATGCTAATGATATGCTAAGTTGAACCCATTGTGTGTATGATGAATCTTCTCTTTTGAAGTATGTCATGTGAACGTATTTACGTGGGGACGATGGGGTAAAAATTAATGAACACATAAAATTGTGTGAAGTGGGTATGATTAAACATACCATAAAGTGGATAGACATAATTGGGAATTTACCTATTAAGTTAGGTCTACCCATATTATGGAATTGGGAATTTACCTATTAAGTTAGGTCTGCCCATATTCTTAAATATTTGTAATTAATTAAGGATAATTAATACAAATTATGGGGGTGATTAATTAGGTGTAATTAATCTACTAAGACACGAGGTTGGACCCTTTTTGTAGCATAAGACTGCCCGGAACCGACCGGCAAATCCAGCGGCTACAAATGATTGGCCCAATGTGAGAGGTCTTAGTCATAAACTAAATACGTGACAAGTGTAAAGACACGAGGTTAGACTCTGTTATGGTGTAAGGCTGCCCGGAACCAACCGGCATATCCAGCTGCCATAAAAGACAGTCTAATGTGAGAGATCTTTACAAAGGTTACGATCTTAATTAATTAAGAAACACTTAACCAAATTAGCATGTAGTAGGGCATGAGGGGTTAAGTGAGTGCCTTGGGTGGCATGTAGTAACTAGTGGGGGTGCCTTGGGTGGCATGAGGAAACTAGTGGGTTGCCTTGGGTGGCAATAGAAAATACGATTAGAATACTTAACCAAAGTGGAACATGTAATTAAACATGATAAAAGGGTTAAGTAAGTGCCTTGGGTGGCATGTGGGAATCAAGTAAGTGCCTTGGGTGGCATGTGGAAATCTAGTGGGTGCCTTAAGTGGCAATTGAAATATGATTAAATGACAAGCTTAAGTAGTAGCTTGTGGGGGCCTTAAGTGGCAATTGAAATATGATTAAATGACAAGCTTAAGTAGTAGCTTGTGGGGGCCTTAAGTGGCAATTGAAATATGATTAAATGACAAGCTTAAGTAGTAGCTTGTGGGGGCCCATTTCAACCAGTAACCCATATGTATCTTATTGGGCTCGACCCATGTCGAGGACGGGACACGCGTACTGGGCTTGACTATAAGAGGCCAAAACGGGGTAGCGGTGGCAACGCAAGTCCAACGGGTTTCATATGCGTGTGTGGACCCGGGCTGGTAAGTAAGACGTTGTTGCATCGTGTAGGTATAAGCCGTGCACCGTTGATATTATCAGGTTGCCACTTTGGGGAATGATACACCCCACTGTGGGGCCAGCACGGGTATCTACGTTAGGGAGCCGATCGCTTGGGGTGTAGTGGGTACACCTAGTGGAGATAGGGGCAGACGGCACCTATGTAGTCAGCTAGGGGTACACGAAACTACTGGGTAAAATTACTAAGTACACTTAGTGGGATCAACCTTTAAGTAGGAATTACCCTTGGTGGGTAGAACTGGTGTGGTGCAGTGTAGGAATTACCTTTGGGTGGGTAGATCTGGGGTGGTGCAATATAGTAATTATCCTTGGGTGGATAGGCGCGTCTTTACGGTTATCTTAGTTCATCCTAAGTCTAGTTGGCTACTTATCCCCAGTCGTTACCGTATATCAAGATCATGTCTTACTCTGGTTACTTTAATGATTTTATTGTTAAAGTTATAGGACTCGCTCAGACTTATGTCTGACCCCGTTGTTTTTATCTTTTTCCCAACCCTCAGGTTATCAGAGTGGGCCTAGCACTAGTGGGCTTTGATCAGACTGCTTTATCTATCTTTTGGAGCTTGGACCGTGGATGTAAAGCTCAGTTTATCTTTTCTAGTATGGCTATTAAGTTATGTAGTGGGATTATGTACTTTTGTTTTATCAGGATGGATATTATGTACTTGACTCTTGTTTATGGTTTTGGTGTAACCAAACATGTTTTACTTTCCGCTGCAATGAAATGATGTTTTAAATTCTCAAGTATTACTTATATCTGTCTTGTTGTAATTTTTCTGTTCTATATTCACTTAAAATACTCCACCGATGTTATGGCATTCCCTTAGTGAGTGACCGTAGCGGGTGTGGGGCGTTACAATACATCTATACTTGAAAATTGTTTCACGTAATAAAAAAAATTAATTTTGATCTATTAAATGTGTAACGACCCGGGTTTTTCGATCATTTGAATCGAATATTTAAATTGGTTTTAAATATTATATTAGGAACATTAATGGATTTTAATATTGAATTCATTTATTAAACAACGATTGAACGTTTATATTGATACTTAATTTAAAACGAACTTGAAACGCTACGGTAGTTCGTAAAATGAGTTATGAACTTCAATTTAATATACAGAATCCATTCTAAGTCAAAATTCTGTGAAACGAGAAACGTTAGATTAGATTGATTATAAATTTCCTAATAAAAGAGAAAATCGAGATTTTTTTGGTTATATATTGTAAGTTATGTTCAAATCAAATTTTAAATTATTCTCTATGGAAATCATTTATATATTAAAACGTTTATGTAATAATTTAAATAGGAATTTTAATATGACTTGGGTATCGTTTAACTCGAATGAGTTATGTTATTTAATATACAACATACATTGAGCCATTTGTGATATCATGATAAAGGAATGCGCTGGTTAAAAAGTACGTATACTCCATTATATTCCGTGAGATAAGTTTACCAATAATAATGTTACAATGGAACATTGAATATTTACCTTTACAAGTTAACCATCAAATCATCATGGCTTTACTGTGTTTCAAAATTAAATCACGCCTCTTCTGCTGTACAAAGGAATCTATACTTATGTAATAACCCGGAAAATCTGGGCCAGTTTAAAATTTTTATTTTGGCAATTTTAGCGAATTTTGAATATTTAAAATAGATTATTTTAAATAAAATCGACGAGAAATTTATTTTGAATATAATTCGAATGTATATATTATACGCGTCGTCGTTAGAATATAAATAATTATATATAATTATAATAGAATTGAAAATGGCGCGGCAGTTCGATAATTCGATTTCAAACTCGAATTGAATATACCGGGTGCAAAAAAATCCGGATTTTAGTGAAACCAAAAACATTAGGATCTATTTGATAATATCTTTCCAACGAATCCGAAAAATCAAAATTTCATAGCGGGAATCAAAAGATATGTCCAGTTGAAAATTCTGATTAGTCGCTATGGAATTTAGGCCCTTAAAAATGGGAATTTTGCAAACGACCTCGGATTTCGACGAAACCACTTTTGTTGGGTCCGTGATGTTAAATTATTGCTAGGTTTCAAATTTCATAATTTTTCGAATCAATATGTGAGCGTGGCAAAGGAAAACGCGTTTGACCAGTTTCAGTTGATTTTAATCGACTAGAAATTGGCCATTTTTCAAACGGTCTCAGAATTCGACGAAACTAGTTTTGTTAGGACCGTATCGTCAATACGAAGCTAGAAAATATTTTTCTGGAATTTTTCGAGTTAGTATGTGACCCCGGTAAATTGAAATGCGCGTTTAAATTCTATATAGTGATTTAAATGTAAATTGAACGGAAACTGATTCAGACGTCCGAATCAGCCTACGATACATATCCCATTGTGTTCGGAATGGGGGTAAAACACTATAGGCGACAGGCGGTGGGCCTCGTTTCGAGGTCGTATGTGAAAGTCAACTTTTTGAAATATAAATTAATTAAATAAATTAAAACCTTCTTTTGCATATCCCCCCCCCTCCGATTTCATTTCGAACAAAGCAGAAGAAAAAAAAAGAGAAAAAAAATGGACAGAGGCGCGCCCCGTCGCCCATCGCCACCCACCACCGCTCCGGTCCGCCAGCCGCCCAACCCGCCTCCGCCTCTTCCCTCTTCGATTCCCTCTTCCTCCGCCCCTCTCTTCTTCGATTTCCGCAACCCCAAAACCCCCTCGTCGCTCCTCCGATCGATTTCCCCCACCGCCGAGCTCCTCCTTAGGCGGCGCGCCGACCGAAGCCCCCCCCCCCTCTCGCAAGTGCCGACCGAAGTCCCCCTCCATCCTGCGCCGACGCAGCAACCCCACCCACAACCGCGCCTAGCTCCGCCACCTGGAAGGACACAGCCACCTCCAGCACGCCTCCGTAGCCCCAGTCCGACAATGAAGGCCGCGCACCACTGATGAACGCAACAAATCTTGTTTAACTGTAAGTTTTATTATTATTGTTATCTATTTAAAATCTGATTATTTTTATTTTTATTTTTATTTTTGAAGTAAGAAAAATCAGATTTTTGATGTAGGAAAAATTAGATTTTTAAGGTAGAAAAAGATTAGGTTTTTAATCTAAAAAAAAAGTTGAAGTAAAAATCTCATCTTTGTATATAAAAAAAGTTGAAGTAAAAATCTCATCTTTGTATATAAAAAAAGTTGAAGTAAAAATCTCATCTTTGTATATAAAAAAAGTTGAAGTAAAAATCTCATCTTTGTATATAAAAAAGTTGAAGTAAAAATATAATCTTTGTATTTAAAATATCGGTGGAAAAATATAATCTTTTATGTGTAAAAGACGTTATAAAAATAAAATTTACATCTTTATTTTTATAAAGGCGAAATCTTTAAGATTGAAAAGGCGAAATCTTTATTTTTATAAAGGCGAAATCTTTAAAATCGAAAAGGCGAGACCTTTATATAGAGAATAACGATGTAAAAATAGAATTTTTATCTATATAACATCGTTATAAAAATTCGATTTTTATATATTGAATAGCATAATAAAAATTTGATTTTTATATATTGAATAACATAGTAAAAATTCGATTTTTATATATTTATAGCATAATAAAAATTTGATTTTTATATATTGAATAGCATAATAAAATTTTGATTTTTATATATTGAATAGCATAATAAAAATTCGATTTTTATATATTGAATAGCATAATAAAATTTTGATTTTTATATATTGAATAGCATAATAAAAATTTGATTTTTATATATTGAATAGCATAATAAAAATTTGATTTTTATATATTGAATAGCGTAGTAAAAATGTGATTTTTATATATTGAATAGCGTAGTAAAAATGTGATTTTTATATATATAGTGGCTACGGGCAACGAAAGTGACAAAAGGCGAGAACGACGAGGATTTCTATAAATGAAGTGTCGTGAAGTTGGGATAGCTATTTGTGAGAATTTCTCACCTTTCAATTTCTTTTTCTAGTTATATATATATACTAGGATGCAGACGGTGCTTAGTAGCACCCGACACAATCGTCCACAGACCATGGACTTGTTTGTTTTGATTGCAAAAATTAGTTTGATGATTTGATTTGAAATCGAATTGTTTGGTGAAATGAATGGATTGATTGATGTGTGAACGGCGTGGGCCTTCACTAGACCGGGGATAAGGCTAGGCCTTGTCCCGTTTCTAGTATCGTGCCGTTATGCCGCCGAAATTTTCTAAAATAAGTCAGAAAAATAAAAATATCATTTTATTTAAAGAATGAACTGAATAAAAATTCATATGTTGGAATAAAATGTTTTATCGTTAAAAATATAATTTTTAACGTGAAAGTGAATAAAATAAAATATTCATTTACAAACCGGACGGTTTGTTTATGTACACCTATTTGAAGGACATTGATTGGGTCGATAAATTTTACACATCGCCCAACTGCACGAATAAAATCTTTGTTTGATTGTTTGAAACCCTACACGGGTGTTGGGATGAAATTTGAAGTTCACTCATCCTGATTGATTAAATATGTCGATCGATGGATTGACAGGCTGTTATAAGCGTTAGATATCTATATTTGATGCTTATACAGTGTAGTGCACTTGGGTTGATGGTTGATTATTTGTCAATGCTATTATATACATGTGTTGTATGAAAATCCATATAATAAATTTTATATGGTGATTGATTGGGCCTCATTCCAATTTAGAAGATAAAGAATATTATAAAATAAAGGTTCATGTGTTGACTGTACTCATCCGTTGAGATTAGTCATGTGTTGAACGAAATATTTTAATAATAAAATTTACATCTTTATCAATATAAAATAAAGGTTCATGTGTTGACTGTACTCATCCGTTGAGATTAGTCATGTGCTGAACGAAATATTTTAATAATAAAATTTACATCTTTATCAATATAAAATAAAGGTTCATGTGTTGACTGTGCTCATCCGTTGAGATTAGTCATGTGTTGAACGAAATATTTTAATAATAAAATTTACATCTTTATCAATATAAAGTAAAGGTTCATGTGTTGACTGTACTCATCCGTTGAGATTAGTCATGTGTTGAACGAAATATTTTAATAATAAAATTTACATCTTTATCAATATAAAGTAAAGGTTCATGTGTTGACTGTGCTCATCCGTTGAGATTAGTCATGTGTTGAACGAAATATTTTAATAATAAAATTTACATCTTTATCACTATAAAGTAAAGGTTCATGTGTTGACTGTACTCATCCGTTGAGATTAATCATGTGTTGAACGAAATATTTGAAATAGAAATATTTCAAATAGAAATACTTGAAAATAGAAATATATGAAGCCGAGTGGATTAGATTGACGCCATTTAGATGTGAACGATATTTATATCGATTTTATTCATTTTAAAATGAATATTGAAAAGTGATTTCGAAATGAATTGAATATAAAACGATTTCGAAATGAATTGAATTGAAAACGATTTTGAAATGAATTGAATATAAAACGATTTCGAAATGAATTGAATATAAAACGATTTCGAAATGAATTGAATTGAAAACGATTTCGAAATGAATTGAATTGAAAACGATTTCGAAATGAATTGAATTGAAAACGATTTCGAAATGAATTGAATGTAAAACGATTTCGAAATGAATCGAATAGAAAACCAATTTGAATTGAATCGAACAGAAAACCAATTTGAATTGAATCGAACAGAAAACCAATTTGAATTGAATCGAATAGAAAACCAATTTGAATTGAAAAAGAATTCGAATTGAATTAAAAACGAACTGAAATGAATTCAAATTGAATTGAAATTTGAATTGAATTGAAATGAATTTTAAAACGAATTTTTAAGGAAGAATTCAATTTTGATTTGAAATGAAATGGAAGTTGAAATTGTTTTTGAAACGAATTTAAAACTATTTATATAATTCGTTTCAAATAGAAATCGACGAAATATATATTATATATATATTATATATATATAATATAATGACCTGAATAGAACGCGCCGCGGTAGTTCGTGAATTTCGACCATTTATTTCAAACGGACATTACGGGAGATCCGACCGTCGGATTCTCCTAAAACTGGAACCGTTGGGTTCGTATCGAAAAGAGCTTTCTAACGAATATTAGAAATTTGAAATCTAACGGTTGGATTTGGAGATACGTCCAAATCAAATTTGGAAAAGGTCGCTGTAAGTGCAGTTCGATGACCGTTGATGGAAATCAACTGTACGGGCCTTGATAAAATTATTAAAAATAGTAATAATTTGTGTAAAATCAGAAGAAATGATTTGGGAGAGTTTGGGATGAAAAACTCTGTATTTGAAAAGATAAAAATAGATTTTTATCAAAATGAACTAGTTTGAACTAAATTTAAAACCCGATTTGTTTTTAAATAAATAAATTAGATTTAAAAAGGGGTTTTAAATAATCGGAATTCCTAATATATTTGATTTAAATTGAACTAGAATTGATTTGTGGGTTCATCGTGAACGGTGTTTTAAATAACACTAGTTCTGTAACCCGATAATAAATATAATGTGATTTGGGTTTGTCGCGAACTGTGTTTTAAATAACACCTAGTTCTTTAACCCAGTAAAAGGAGTTTTAACGAATCTGCAATTAGATTGAAATGTAAATCTATAATCTAAATTGTCAAATTTAGAAATGAGCGAGAATGGAGTATCGCCAGTTTTGCTCCAAAGCGATAGTTAAATCTTTAATTAGATTTGAACGTGAAATGGTAATTAAATTTACCGATAACACCACGGTGTTAGATATGGAGTACTACCAGTTTTTCTTCATGGGATGTATAGATTGGGATTGGGAAATAAAATAAATAATTACTTCGATGTGGTTCGCTAATCCCGAGTAGTTTAGAAAACCATAATTTGGTTTGAAACGACATCCAAAAGAAGATTAAAGGATAAATTTGAACGAATTTATCTTGGATAAAATTAATGGGAACCTTTCCCTAAAAATGTGTTTTTGTGAATAAAAGAATATTCTGAATTGGAATGAGGCGTATGTTGAGTTTGTGTAACATTTGTTTTAATATACGCGGGTTGTTTGGAAAGTCCGGGTTTACACCCATTCTGAATAACCGATTCGACGATATGTCGAAGATGAAGGCAGTGGTTGAAGACCGGAAGTCTTCACATCGTTTGGATAATTACTGACGATCCTGATTGGGCTGTACACCCAAGAGGATGGAAATAGTTGGTGGTCGTCCAGACGTACTTGGAGATGGATGGATATGCGAGGAAAGTGCCTCCGGTTTCGTTCAGACCCAGAACGGACTTGTAAATGGATTGTGTGTCTGACATTGGATTTTATTCTGTGTTGATTGATTTCTGTTAAATATATATCTGTTTGGCGGTGGAGAATTTATTCTCTTGCTTAACGCCCTTCTTTAGACGTACGAGCTTAGAGGTTATATATCGATAGATATCAATCGCATGGCATGAATTGCCTGTGTGGCACGCTAAGATGCAATGATCAAGGCTTCTGTTGAAAAGCAAAGTCTTGTGGTTGATGATCAAAGCACAGCCTACGTGGCAGCTTTGTGTATAACTTAAATTCGCGAGCCTCACACCTCGGTATGAGTTAAAAAGGGGATACGGACTGCAGGGAGAGCACGACGTTTCTTTCTAGCTTTGGTGGTGTCAGTGACTTACCAGCCCTGACATTTATATACTTTTCACCTATGTGGTTGTTGGAATGCGAGGCGCCTCGATTATAGGTCTGTAAGGACCGGGAAACGTGTGTTCAGGAATAAATAATCCTCTAACATAAGTGAGGACCGGCCCTGAAGCATCCAGGGGTTGCCCAGAGTGTGTAGCCCCGAGGCATTTGCTAGAGTGTCTCGAACGCGGAGAGGAGCTTGCCCCTTGCCTCGACTCATGACGGAAATCCAATTTCCAATACGTGTAATTCGTCTTTAATTGTAGAACTAGTATGGCGACATAGTAGATGGTAGCTATGCCGCCTATGATTGAAATGTTTTGACACTATACACTTATTATAGTGTCAAATGATTTGTTTTAAACGTATCAAGCATGCTTTGGCTGTTATAAGGGAAAACCCTATCCCCCGGCTTGCGTTGCATTGTGTGATAAGACCTGGGTCTTATAACAGCTTCATTTTTCTTTATTTAGCATTGCGCTGTTGTTTTATGCACTGGTATTCTTGGGAGGAAACCCGTTCCGTGTTATACGGCGTGGTCCCTTGAATTACTCTCTTTTAAAGTAAAGCTTTAAATAACTGTTTTAGTTCTCACACCAGTCACATGACTGACCTGGAGTTTATTGTTTTAACCTAAACTCTGGGTGCCCCTATTTTCCGCATGGGCAGCTAGCAGTTTTGGTTTTGCAGATTTATATTCACAGGATCCTGGTTTACAGCTGGAATGATATCCGGAAAGCTCTGTATCCGTATATCACCTTCAGTTGTGCTTTGTATTATTTTCCGCTGCTATGTAATTTATTGTAATATCTGATATTTATCGAATGTAATTTATTCATTTATACTATGTATATTCTTGTATCTGATGGTATTGTTGTAATAACAATGAAATGTTCTTCCATCTGCGTTCTGATTTGTCCTGTTCTCAAACGATCAGGGGTTTCGAACGGTCTAGATCGGTTTAACGACTGATTCGGATCGAGCGAAATTCCCGGCCGTCACATTTGGTATCAGAGCTTTGGTTTACAGAGCTCGAGAACAAGGCACGTTAGAACCATACGAAAGAATTCATCAGATATTGGATTAGTAATATCCAATTAGAATGACTCGTTAGAGATAGGATCAATAGTATCCTAGAACGAGTGTGAAGAGTATATTTTTCAATTGAAAACAATTTTTGTTTTGAAAATTTAAACCATTTTTAACGTATTTGAATATTTATTTATTTTGAATATGGACAATCCAATATATAAAGATTTTGCATATACGCGTCATGAACGTATATTCGAAGTTTTAATATATTAGATAGATATAGAATCACACTCTAGTCGCCCGGAGATAATTCTGGTAATGCGGCCGCATTATCAATATTTATGTTCGCGTTTCGAAAGTGTGATATTTATATATTTCCATTAGACTGGTGTGAGAACCAAAACTTATATAGCTAGATTTATTTGTTGTGAATTGGCATCAAAAACATGATTTTCTAGATATATATCAAAATTATGAATTTGAAACTCTAATTCACTAATTGATTGATGTTTGTGTTGTTTGTTTATTTGTTTGCTAATTTTGAACCATTTAGCCTAATTACATCAAATATTGAACTATATTGAAAATTGGTCGCATTTGCTTGCATATACATATACTTATATTGAACAGGTCATAGCAAGGAGGCTAGAGCAGAGAATAAAATTTGTTTGCCCGACAAATAGGTACATGTTTACTACATAATTTACTGTTTTGTTTGGGTGATGATGATTTTATGAGCCTATTGGCTAGCCGCTTGGCTTTTTCTTTTTCTTTTTGAGATTAGAAGGACCGGGGAAGCTATTTGAAATTCCACGATGCTCCCGGTGCAGGGGAGGTTATGGCGAAATTTTTCGAAAATTTAAAGTGTTAGCCAAATTTTTGAAATTTTGAAAATTCTCAGAAACTGAAAAGTTGGAGAATAGAAGCCAGATCGAACGTAGAGCTGATTAATCAAACCACTTTCGACTTTGTTCCTTTTCGGGGACAAAAAGTTTTAAGTGGGGGAGATTGTAATAACCCGGAAAATCTGGGACAGTTTAAAATTTTTATTTTGGCAATTTTAGCGAATTTTGAATATTTAAAATAGATTATTTTAAATAAAATCGATGAGAAATTTATTTTGAATATAATTCGAATGTATATATTATACGCGTCGTCGTTAGAATATAAATAATTATATATAATTATAATAGAATTGAAAATGGCGCGGTAGTTCGATAATTCGATTTCAAACTCGAATTGAATATACCGGGTGCAAAACAATCCGGATTTTAGTGAAACCAAAAACATTAGGATCTATTTGATAATATCTTTCCAACGAATCCGAAAAATCAAAATTTCATAGCGGGAATCAAAAGATATGTCCAGTTGAAAATTCTGAATAGTCGCTATGGAATTCAGGCCCTTAAAAATGGGAATTTTGCAAACGACCTCGGATTTCGACGAAATCACTTTTGTTGGGTCCATGATGTAAAATTATTGCTAGGTTTCAAATTTCATAATTTTTCGAATCAATATGTGAGCGTGGCAAAGGAAAATGCGTTTGACCAGTTTTAGTTGATTTTAATCGACTGGAAATTGGCCATTTTTCAATCGGTCTCAGAATTTGACGAAACTAGTTTTGTTAGGACCGTATCGTCAATACGAAGCTAGAAAATATTTTTCTGGAATTTTTCAAGTTAGTATGTGACCCCGGTAAATTGAAATGCGCGTTTAAATTCTATATAGTGATTTAAATGTAAATTGAACGGAAACTGATTCAGACGTCCGAATCAGCCTACGATACATATCCCATTGTGTTCGGAATGGGGGTAAAACACTATAGGCGACAGGCGGTGGGCCTCGTTTCGAGGTCGTATGTGAAAGTCAACTTTTTGAAATATAAATTAATTAAATAAATTAAAACCTTCTTTTGCATATACCCCCCCCCCCCCCCGGATTTCATTTCGAACAAAGCAGAAGAAAAAAAAAGAGAAAAAAATGGATGGAGGCGCGCCCCGTCGCCCATCGCCACCCACCACCGCTCCGGTCCTCCAGCCGCCCAACCCGCCTCCGCCTCTTCCCTCTTCGATTCCCTCTTCCTCCGCCCCTCTCATCTTCGATTTCCGCAACCCCAAAACCCCCTCGTCGCTCCTCCGATCGATTTCCCCCACCGCCGAGCTCCTCCCTAGGCGGCGCGCCGACCGAAGCCCCCCCTCTCGCAAGTGCCGACCGAAGTCCCCCTCCATCCTGCGCCGATGCAGCAACCCCACCCACAACCGCGCCTAGCTCCGCCACATGGAAGGACACAGCCACCTCCAGCACGCCTCCGTAGCCCCAGTCCGACAATGAAGGCCGCGCACCACTGATGAACGCAACAAACCTTGTTTAACTGTAAGTTTTATTGTTATTGTTATCTATTTAAAATCTGATTATTTTTATTTTTATTTTTATTTTTATTTTTGAAGTAAGAAAAATCAGATTTTTGATGTAGGAAAAATTAGATTTTTATGGTAGAAAAAGATTAGGTTTTTAATCTAAAAAAAAAAGTTGAAGTAAAAATCTCATCTTTGTATATAAAAAAAGTTGAAGTAAAAATCTCATCTTTGTATATAAAAAAAGTTGAAGTAAAAATCTCATCTTTGTATATAAAAAAGTTGAAGTAAAAATATAATCTTTGTATTTAAAATAGCGGTGGAAAAATATAATCTTTTATGTGTAAAAGACGTTATAAAAATAAAATTTACATCTTTATTTTTATAAAGGCGAAATCTTTAAGATTGAAATGGCGAAATCTTTATTTTTATAAAGGCGAAATCTTTAAAATCGAAAAGGCGAGACCTTTATATAGAGAATAACGATGTAAAAATAGAATTTTTATCTATATAACATCGTTATAAAAATTCGATTTTTATATATTGAATAGCATAATAAAAATTTGATTTTTATATATTGAATAGCATAATAAAAATTTGATTTTTATATATTGAATAGCATAATAAAAATTTGATTTTTATATATTGAATAGCATAATAAAAATTTGAATTTTATATATTGAATAGCATAATAAAAATTCGATTTTTATATATTGAATAGCATAATAAAAATTTGATTTTTATATATTGAATAGCATAATAAAAATTTGATTTTTATATATTGAATAGCATAATAAAAATTTGATTTTTATATATTGAATAGCGTAGTAAAAATGTGATTTTTATATATTGAATAGCGTAGTAAAAATGTGATTTTTATATATATAGTGGCTACGAGCAACGAAAGTGACAAAAGGCGAGAACGACCAGGATTTCTATAAATGAAGTGTCGTGAAGTTGGGATAGCTATTTGTGAGAATTTCTCACCTTTCAATTTCTTTTTCTAGTTATATATATATATATATATATATATACATATATATATACTAGGATGCAGACGGTGCTTAGTAGCACCCGACACAATCGTCCACAGACCATGGACTTGTTTGTTTTGATTGCAAAAATTAGTTTGATGATTTGATTTGAAATCGAATTGTTTGGTGAAATGAATGGATTGATTGATGTGTGAATGGCGTGGGCCTTCACTAGACCGGGGATAAGGCTAGGCCTTGTCCCGTTTCTAGTATCGTGTCGTTATGCCGCCGAAATTTTCTAAAATAAGTCAGAAAAATAAAAATATCATTTTATTTAAAGAATGAACTGAATAGAAATTCATATGTTGGAATAAAATGTTTTATAGTTAAATATAATTTTTAACGTGAAAGTGAATAAAATAAAATATTCATTTACAAACCGGACGGTTTGTTTATGTACACCTATTTGAAGGACATTGATTGGGTCGATAAATTTTACACATCGCCCAACTGCACGAATAAAATCTGTGTTTGATTGTTTGAAACCCTACACGGATGTTGGGATGAAATTTGAAGTTCACTCATCCTGATTGATTAAATATGTCGATCGATGGATTGACAGGCTGTTATAAGCGTTAGATATCTATATTTGATGCTTATACAGTGTAGTGCACTTGGGTTGATGGTTGATTATTTGTCAGTGCTATTATATACATGTGTTGTATGAAAATCCATATAATAAATTTTATATGGTGATTGATTGGGCCTCATTCCAATTTAGAAGATAAAGAATATTATAAAATAAAGGTTCATGTGTTGACTGTACTCATCCGTTGAGATTAGTCATGAGTTGAACGAAATATTTTAATAATAAAATTTACATCTTTATCAATATAAAATAAAGGTTCATGTGTTGACTGTACTCATCCGTTGAGATTAGTCATGTGTTGAACGAAATATTTTAATAATAAAATTTACATCTTTATCAATATAAAATAAAGGTTCATGTGTTGACTGTACTCATCCGTTGAGATTAGTCATGTATTGAACGAAATATTTTAATAATAAAATTTACATCTTTATCAATATAAAGTAAAGGTTCATGTGTTGACTGTACTCATCCGTTGAGATTAGTCATGTGTTGAACGAAATATTTTAATAATAAAATTTACATCTTTATCAATATAAAGTAAAGGTTCATGTGTTGACTGTGCTCATCCGTTGAGATTAGTCATGTGTTGAATGAAATATTTTAATAATAAAATTTACATCTTTATCACTATAAAGTAAAGGTTCATGTGTTGACTGTACTCATCCGTTGAGATTAGTCATGTGTTGAACGAAATATTTGAGATAGAAATATTTGAAATAGAAATACTTGAAAATAGAAATATATGAAGCCGAGTGGATTAGAGTGACGCCATTTAGACGTGAACGATATCTATATCGATTTTATTCATTTTAAAATGAATATTGAAAAGTGATTTCGAAATGAATTGAATATAAAACGATTTCGAAATGAATTGAATTGAAAACGATTTTGAAATGAATTGAATATAAAACGATTTCGAAATGAATTGAATTTAAAACGATTTCGAAATGAATTGAATTGAAAACGATTTCGAAATGAATTGAATTGAAAACGATTTCGAAATGAATTGAATGTAAAACGATTTCGAAATGAATCGAATAGAAAACCAATTTGAATTGAATCGAACAGAAAACCAATTTGAATTGAATCGAACAGAAAACCAATTTGAATTGAATCGAATAGAAAACCAATTTGAATTGAAAAAGAATTCGAATTGAATTAAAAACGAACTGAAATGAATTCAAATTGAATTGAAATTTGAATTGAATTGAAATGAATTTTAAAACGAATTTTTAAGGAAGAATTCAATTTTGATTTGAAATGAAATGGAAGTTGAAATTGTTTTTGAAACGAATTTAAAACTATTTATATAATTCGTTTTAAATAGAAATCGACGAAATATATATTATATATATATAATATAATGGCCTGAATAGAACGCGCCGCGCCGCGGCAGTTCGTGGATTTCGACCATTTATTTCAAACGGACATTACGGGAGATCCGACCGTTGGATTCTCCTAAAACCGGAACCGTTGGGTTCATATCGAAAAGAGCTTTCTAACGAATATTAGAAATTTGAAATCTAACGGTTGAATTTGGAGATACGTCCAAATCAAATTTGGA
Source organism: Allium sativum (assembly GCA_030737875.1). Classification (NCBI taxonomy): domain Eukaryota; kingdom Viridiplantae; phylum Streptophyta; class Magnoliopsida; order Asparagales; family Amaryllidaceae; genus Allium; species Allium sativum. Next base: position 572,099,210 of record CM060909.1, on the reverse strand, counting down.
AAAGGTCGCTGTAAGTGCAGTTCGATGACCGTTGATGGAAATCAACTGTACGGGCCTTGATAAAATTATTAAAAATAGTAATAATTTGTGTAAAATCAGAAGAAATGATTTGGGAAAGTTTAGGATGAAAAACACTGTATTTGAAAAGGTAAAAATAGTTTTTTATCAAAATGAACTAGTTTGAACTAAATTTAAAACCCGATTTATTTTTAAATAAATAAATTAGATTTAAAAAGGGGGTTTAAATAATCGGAATTCCTAATATATTTGATTTAAATTGAAATAGAATTGATTTGTGGGTTCATCGTGAACGGTGTTTTAAATAACACTAGTTCTGTAACCCGATAATAAATATAATGTGATTTGGGTTTGTCGCGAACTGTGTTTTAAATAACACCTAGTTCTTTAACCCAGTAAAAGGAGTTTTAACGAATCTGCAATTAGATTGAAATGTAAATCTATAATCTAAATTGTCAAATTTAGAAATGAGCGAGAATGGAGTATCGCCAGTTTTGCTCCAAAGAGATAGTTAAATCTTTAATTAGATTTGAACGTGAAATGGTAATTAAATTTACCGATAACACCACGGTGTTAGATATGGAGTACTACCAGTTTTGCTTCATGGGATGTATAGGTTGGGATTGGGAAATAAAATAAATAATTACTTCGATGTGGTTCGCTAATCCCGACTAGCTTAGAAAACCATAATTTGGTTTGAAACGACATCCAAAGGAAGATTAAAGGATAAATTTAAAAGAATTTATCTTGGATAAAATTAATGGGAACCTTTCCCTAAAAATGTGTTTTTGTGAATAAAAGAATATTCTGAATTGGAATGAGGCGTATGTTGAGTTTGTGTAACATTTGTTTTAATATACGCGGGTTATTTGGAAAGTCCGGGTTTACACCCATTCTGAATAACCGATTGGACGATATGTCGAAGATGAAGACGGTGGTTGAAGACCGGAAGTCTTCACATCGTTTGGATAATTACTGATGATCCTGATTGGGCTGTACACCCAAGAGGATGGAAATAGTTGGTGGTCGTCCAGATGTACTTGGAGATGGATGGATATGCGAGGAAAGTGCCTCCGGTTTCGTTCAGACCCAGAACGGACTTGTAAATGGATTGTGTGTCTGACATTGGATTTTATTCTGTGTTGATTGATTTCTGTTAAATATATATCTGTTTGGCGGCGGAGAATTTATTCTCTTGCTTAACGCCCTTCTCTGAGACGTACGAGCTTAGAGGTTATATATCGATAGATATCAATCGCATGGCATGAATTGCCTGTGTGGCACGCTAAGATGCAATGATCAAGGCTTCTGTTGAAAAGCAAAGTCTTGTGGTTGATGATCAAAGCACAGCCTACGTGGCAGCTTTGTGTATAACGTAAATTCGCGAGCCTCACACCTCGGTATGAGTTAAAAAGGGGATACGGACTGCAGGGAGAGCACGACGTTTCTTTCTAGCTTTGGTGGTGTCAGTGACTTACCAGCCCTGACATTTATATACTTTTCACCTATGTGGTTGTTGGAATGCGAGGCGCCTCGATTATAGGTCTGTAAGGACCGGGAAACGTGTGTTCAGGAATAAATAATCCTCTAACGTAAGTGAGGACCGGCCCTGAAGCATCCAGGGGTTGCCCAGAGTGTGTAACACCCCGCCTCCGCTAGGGTCACTCGCAAAAGGAATGCACTAGCTTTAGAGGGGCATTATTGGTAAACATGCACAGAAATATCACAAGACAGAACATATAAAATAGCGGAAGTAAAATCAAACTTTCATTACATGAATAAATAAGGTCTAAAGCCTTTTACATCAGAGTACATCAAAACCTGTCTTGCAATAGTAAAGAAGCATAAAGACATTTTCATAAATTATTCCCCAAGTAAAAACAGTAAAGTAGCCATTAGCCAAGAAAAGTCCAAGCCATCCATGATGACCTTCAAGCAGAAGAAGTCCGAACTAAACAACAGTATTTCCTCCCTGTAACCTGGGGGGAACGGAAGAAAAGAGGCGAAACAAAACGGGTCAGTCAAAAAGACTGAGTAAGCCCTATCTACTATTAGCATAAAAACTAGTAAAGTTAACTAACATGAGAAACTGAGATGAACATAAGCATGATAACAAGATAGATAAGCTAAATCAAAATAACATGATGAACTACTGAACTTAGATAAACTAAGGTGTCATGATAAATTAAAATGTCAAGATAAAACAAGGTATCCCTCCGTCAGGTTTCTATCAAGTATAATATCCCCAAGATATCTATCACGTATAACGTCCCATGGTATCTATCCTGTACATCCGCTCTGCACCTACCGTACTAGTATCCCCACCGTATCATGTGTTAACCATGAATGACCCTTACTCAAAAGCCGTGTAATGGTCCATGTCAACCTAATATATCGCATATATAGGTTACTCAACTTGTATGTTTTATTCCATGTAAATGTTCAGTCCCTTGCCGTAGACCATACGGGCTTTCTCATGAGATTCTATACTACTTTAACATAGCTCCATGATCCTTAAGATCGGTTTGGACTGTTACCCTAAACCTAGCTAGCGTCTTCCAACATGAATTATCGTTTGTACAACTAGGACTTATGCTACCTAGGGCTACTAGGGATTACGCTTACCTATTGCACGTTTCCGTATCTCGGTTTTGGTTCAACCACCCAGGGCCACTAGGATTTACGCTAACCGTCAACTGCGCCCTTTTTCCCACGCATTCATCGTGAATCGTTTTTCCATGACTGTATGCACATGTATCACATCGTGCCATCCGAGTCCTGTCACAGGGCAGATCAAGAAATACAGGACTCGGTCGGGAGCTTTCGATTTATCTGTCGATGCAGATGCTAAGGTCTGTTTTTCTATACGTGGCTATGGTCCCACGCGACCCCTCCCTCAACTAGCGAAAGACAAGACAGGATAAATCCTGTATGAGAACACAACACTGGCCAACCCACATCCAAGCCTTACCGCAACCATAATTAGATAGCAATTATGGTCTATTGGGTGTTCTCTGCCTTTCCGTACGTACACGCTTGACCAAAAATGGTAGGTAGTCTGACGAAAATGCTATCTAGGGTACGACCGTGTATCGTCGACTATCCCCTATCCATCCCCGTCTTTAGGTCGCTCGTATAGCAACCAAGGCATACTCTTGGTTCTTCTAACGCAGACCTTAACCTCTCATGAGCCTAGTATAATCACCTGGCAGCTCACAGAGGGATACCAAGAATATCCTCACGTTCCCCGAAGCCGCTGCTTCGTTACCCAGTTCGCTGGAGCCTTTATCTAAATCAGATACTTGCTCCTACTCGTATACTTAAACGATGACCTACCATATCAGGTTGCTCATCTATCTATGAACTGGTCTAAATTTCCTTGACTAAGAATCATTACTTAGTTATTCCTCAACTAAGGTTTACCACTTAGCCTTATTCCCGTTATCCTTGTTAACTACGGTAATCCCCTATCCTCAGAACTAGGGTCTACATAATGGATTAAGTGTCACTTAAGTTCATGACTTAACCCTACAAACCATGATCACGTTGGTTAAGTATGTATTAAGCAATTCACGACTTAACCTCGTCCAATTATCATTCTAGATTGGTTAAGTATATATTAACTTGACCCTATCAATTTACCTAGTCAATCGGTCAAGTGTATTCAAGCGATTCGTGACTTAGCCTTATCATGTTTTCACGTTAGATCGGTTAAGTATAGGTTAACTTAACCTCAATAAATTCACGAGTTAGATTGGTTAAGTATAGGTCACTTAACCACCTCAAATCATCATGTTAGATTAGTTAAGTGTTTAACTTAACTCCATTAAACTACCAAGTGGGATTAATTAAGTCTAGGGTAACTTAACCCCATCCGATTTCCATGCTTAGACTAGTTGAGTCTAATCTTAACCTCATCCATTAACTGTATTTTTCGGTTAAGTGTCATTAAGAAAACTTACTTAACCTTCCCCAAATTATCGTGTTGGATTGGTTAAGTGTTGGTTAACTTAACCCCGTCCACTAATCGTATAAAAATGGTTAAGTGTCATTAGGCAAATCAAATTACTTAACCTACCCAACCTTGTCATGTTTTGTTAAGTATCATTATCCTAAACCATTTACTTAACCCATTTGTCCATGTCATATTTGCTTAAGCGTCATTAATCAAATTAACTTAACCCTATCATGTGGCATTAATTACTTAATGCAACTCAGCCTCTCACATTAGACTTTGTTGCGGTTACTAGTTAAGCCGGTCGGTTCCGGGTAGCTTTACACCACAACTTGGTCTAACCTCGGGTTTAAGCACAACATGACCAACTTCTCACATTGGGTCCTATTGTTTGCAACTACTAGTTAGGCCGGTCGGTTCCGGGTAGTTTTACGTTGCAAACTCAACCCAACCTCGAGTTGGCCACACTTATATTATCTAAGTGTCATGTCCATTATGTTTTCTAACACATATTACAAGTTTTATGCATACTTACATGTCAACTTCCATGTTATATTTCAAGTCATGTTTTCAAGTTGTATTTTCATGTCATTAGAAATTACACATAACATAACCCAACGCTTTTAAACTCGCATATACGTTCGCGACAACGTAATGGATTAAAAGAAGAGACTTGGCAAAGGCATGACAAAAATGGATATTAAGCCACAAGTTAATCATGGTGGCAAATGAGGCACAAATGTGTTCATTAACTTGCATGTTACATTCTTAAGCCTCAAAACATGCATAAACCCAAACTTGGCACATAAGCGAATCATGGTGACAAAAGATATGGAATGATGACTAGTAACTCGCATATATCATCATATAAGGGTTATGACTTCATATGCAAGTTGACATAAAGGTTATGAGGGTTCTCATGTTGCCTAATGCAACATTTCAACATAAAGGTTGTAGCTTTTAGCTCACAAGATCAAGATAATGACTTCATAAACTTGCATGACATGATAGCATGTATCATACTCAATGATCAAACCCAAACTTGCAACATGAACATTTAACTTCATAGTTAATATCTAAGAGTAGGGAAAGGGCTTACATTGCTATGAAGGCACAAAAGATATGACAAAGCCCTTATGAAATCAAATAGACCCAAAATGCAAGCTCTAACATAAAAAACCCTTGAGCCAAAATGATCAAAACTCTTTCTTTATGACGCAAATATAGAAACTTGACTTGAATGCAAGCTAATGATGCTCATACAAGTTTGAAAACACTTGTATGCATGGAAAATCACTTAGAAATTTATTTAGGAATTTTATGAAGAGAGTGGAGGCCATGAGAGGATTGATTTTGCCATAGTTTAGTTACTAGAATGAATAATGAGGGTTTTAGGAGAGGGTTAGGGGTCTTTTTATAGAAGACTAGGATAGTTTTAGCCATAGGATAAACCCTAGAACCAATCCTAGCCATCCAAAGCATGTCTTGGGGAAGAAGTCAAGTCTAAAAAATGGAGTGGTGTCTTAACCAGGCCTAAAAATGGAGTGGTGTCTTAATTGGGCTGAATTTCAAATCTGTTTTCGGATTTGAATTTTCGTGAAACTTTGCGAGGCCATATCTCGGTCATACAAACTCCGATTTACGAAATTTCGGACTCTATTTCGCGTATTTTTCCGAGATGAACGCAATGGTGAAGTCCATTTTACCTGATTCCAATTTTAAAATTTAATTCTGCCTTGATTTCTTGTTTTAACGTGTTATCGAAATACGGGTTGTTACATTCTCCCCTCCTTTAAGGATTTCGTCCCCGAAATCTCCAAGTTAGGAAGAACATATCCTACCATCCATCATTCATCTACTCAAAACATCATCCACAGGCAACCATTGTCCTTAGATGATTTCTAATGCTGTATGAATATATGCAAAACGTGTGTGTACATGTTCCTTAGCTAATGCTAATGATCAGGCCTGAATGATCTTTCTAATGCAAAGTATGTTTAGTGCCATGAATCCAACATGTATGCAAATAATCCTAGTCATATAAGTACTACATGCGTGCACAAACATTCATTCATATGCAACATCCGCATGACAACACATTCAATTTCATCCATAAACAAGTATAAATACTCGTGCATATGCAATATGAAATGTGAGTGCGTCGATCTAGTATCTAATGTGTATTCGCGCATCCACAAGCAACCACTTGCAACATATCAAACATAACATGTTTCAAGCACATGTTTACATCCATAGGATTCTACCTAAGGTTCCCAAGATAAGATTGAGGAGATAAACAAGACAAACTCCTTACAGGGTTTGCAACAGAAATAGGACCGAGAGGATATCCACCAAGCGATAACATGCAAGCAAGCTCTACAGGAGAACCAGGGATCAACCATATACTCTTAAAAAGAGATACGATGTGCGCGCCTAAGCCGCATTTCCTTGAGCTTAATTCCATTGTGCCTTGACCATCTTTGACTTCATGATTTTCGTAGCTCCTTGATTCCCATTTCCAAGATATGAGTTGGAACTCATTTCACTGTCGCCTCTCGTTCCACTTTCACTTATCCTTTCCCTAGCATACTTGGCTCAAATATATCCGCGTACTCATGCAAGCTCTCCAAAATTCACTAGTGAATTTTGGATCTCGTTTACCGATGCCAATCCCTGTTGCCAAGTGTACCTACTAGGGTGATCTCGATAACTCATGCACTAGCGAAATGAACCATTCGCCTTAGTGGCGAACTCTACTCGAGCAGATTACCAACGAATGCATCATGAGATTCTAGGTAACTAACCATGACAGAACCCAAAAGGTTACACAGGACTTCGAGGGTATTACCAAAGCAAGCCAAGAGTCTGACTACCCTCTTTTGAAAACCGAGAATGGTATCCCTTATTGGATAACCACTTTACTCCTAGAATCCATCCATAGCTCAGCAATTAGAAGTACTGCTTCTAATCTCAACACTTGGCATAGACGTTCTCAAATCCAAACAAGTCATGTATAAATGGACTGATTCTCCAATAGGACTTTGAGACAAAAATGGGATTCTCTATTACGCTAGTACTTAAGGTGCAGAGACTCAACTACCGAAGCAGACTTAAATGATACGAAAAATGAAGTCCTAACGGGATGATAGAGAAGAATAACTAGATCTTCAACAAGGATGTTATCCCCCTACTCAGGTACTCTAGTGAGGGTATACAATTATCTTCACGATGATCTTGTCCTTGTCCCTGATCTTGTCCTTGTCCCATAATACTTAACTATCCGTCCCGTTTCACCATACCAAAGATACTTTTTCGTTATGGGTTTCATTGTTCATCTTTCTCCCTCCTTTGAGGACTAAGCCATACCAACAAGTTGCTCATCCTTAAGCTCATATCCTTTATCCTCTTTCTCACTATCCTTTCTTATAACGCGGCCACTGGTCTCTCGAGAACCACCTCCATCGTATGGAAAGCACTTTCGTAGATAGAAAAGACTAGTCGCAGTTAAAACCCCTGTGACTACAGATGGAGGAAAGAAAGGAAAAGAGATTCAATTAAGGAAACAAGGATAGTGCTAATGGCCTTTGGGGAATAGCCTTTTTCTTTTAAAAGAAAATTTTCTTGAAAAATGCTTCTTTGTAAACGATTTTCAAATAGTTTTCAGAAGGTCTTTAAAAACTTTTGCCCAGTCTGGTAACCTTCTACTCTGATACCAAATGTAACACCCCGCCTCCGCTAGGGTCACTCGCAAAAGGAATGCACTAGCTTTAGAGGGGCATTATTGGTAAACATGCACAGAAATATCACAAGACAGAACATATAAAATAGCGGAAGTAAAATCAAACTTTCATAACATGAATAAATAAGGTCTAAAGCCTTTTACATCAGAGTACATCAAAACCTGTCTTGCAATAGTAAAGAAGCATAAAGACATTTTCATAAATTATTCCCCAAGTAAAAACAGTAAAGTAGCCATTAGCCAAGAAAAGTCCAAGCCATCCATGATGACCTTCAAGCAGAAGAAGTCCGAACTAAACAAAAGTATTTCCTCCCTGTAACCTGGGGGGGAAACGGAAGAAAAGAGGCGAAACAAAACGGGTCAGTCAAAAAGACTGAGTAAGCCCTATCTACTATTAGCATAAAAACTAGTAAAGTTAACTGGCATGAAAAACTGAGATGAACATAAGCATGATAACAAGATAGATAAGCTAAATCAAAATAACATGATGAACTACTGAACTTAGATAAACTAAGGTGTCATGATAAATTACAATGTCAAGATAAAACAAGGTATCCCTCCGTCATGTTTCTATCAAGTATAATATCCCCAAGATATCTATTACGTATAACGTCCCATGGTATCTATCCTGTACATCCGCTCTGCACATACCGTACTAGTATCCCCACCGTATCATGTGTTAACCATGAATGACCCTTACTCAAAAGCCGTGTAATGGTCCATGTCAACCTAATATATCGCATATATAGGTTACTCAACCCGTATGTTTTATTCCATGTAAATGTTCAGTCCCTTGCCGTAGACCATACGGGCTTTTTCATGAGATTCTATACTACTTTAACATAGTTCCATGATCCTTAAGATCGGTTTGGACTGTTACCCTAAACCTAGCTAGGGTCTTCCAACATGAATTATCGTTTGTACAACTAGGACTTATGCTACCTAGGGCTACTAGGGATTACGCTTACCTATTGCACGTTTCCGTATCTCGGTTTTGGTTCAACCACCCAGGGCCACTAGGATTTACGCTAACCGTCAACCGCGCCCTTTTTCCCACGCATTCATCGTGAATCGTTTTTCCATGACGGTATGCACATGTATCACGTCGTGCCATCCGAGTCCTGTCATAGGGCAGATCAAGAAATACAGGACTCGGTCGGGAGCTTTCGATTTATCTGCCGATGCAGATGCTAAGGTCTGTTTTTCTATACGTGGCTATGGTCCCACGCGACCCCTCCCTCAACTAGCGAAAGACAAGACAGGATAAATCCTGTATGAGAACACAACACTGGCCAACCCACATCCAAGCCTTACCGCAACCATAATTAGATAGCAATTATGGTCTATTGGGTGTTCTCTGCCTTTCCGTACGTACACGCTTGACCAAAGATGGTAGGTAGTCTGACGAAAATGCTATCTAGGGTACGACCGTGTATCGTCGACTATCCCCTATCCATCCCCGTCTTTAGGTCGCTCGTATAGCAACCATGGCATACTCTTGGTTCTTCTAACGCAGACCTTAACCTCTCATGAGCCTAGTATAATCACCTGGCAGCTCACAGAGGGATACCAAGAATATCCTCACGTTCCCCGAAGCCGTTGCTTCGTTACCCAGTTCACTGGAGCCTTTATCTAAATCAGATACTTGCTCCTACTCGTATACTTAAACGATGACCTACCGTATCAGGTTACTCATCTATCTATGAACTGGTCTAAATTTCCTTGACTAAGAATCATTACTTAGTTATTCCTCAACTAAGGTTTACCACTTAGCCTTATTCCCGTTATCCTTGTTAACTACGGTTATCCCCTATCCTCAGAACTAGGGTTTACATAATGGATTAAGTGTAACTTAAGTTCATGAATTAACCCTACAAACCATTCTCACGTTGGTTAAGTATGTATTAAGCAATTCACGACTTAACCTCGTCCAATTATCATTCTAGATTGGTTAAGTATATATTAACTTGACCCTATCAATTTACCTAGTCAATCGGTCAAGTGTATTCAAGCGATTCGTGACTTAGCCTTATCATGTTTTCACGTTAGATCGGTTAAGTATAGGTTAACTTAACCTCAATAAATTCACGAGTTAGATTGGTTAAGTATAGGTCACTTAACCACCTCAAATCATCATGTTAGATTAGTTAAGTGTTTAACTTAACTCCATTAAACTACCAAGTGGGATTAATTAAGTCTAGGGTAACTTAACCCCATCCGATTTCCATGCTTAGACTAGTTGAGTCTAATCTTAACCTCATCCATTAACTGTATTTTTCGGTTAAGTGTCATTAAGAAAACTTACATAACCTTCCCCAAATTATCGTGTTGGATTGGTTAAGTGTTGGTTAACTTAACCCCGTCCACTAATCGTATAAAAATGGTTAAGTGTCATTAGGCAAATCGAATTACTTAACCTACCCAACCTTGTCATGTTTTGTTAAGCATCATTAGCCTAAACCATTTACTTAACCCATTTGTCCATGTCATATTTGGTTAAGCGTCATTAATCAAATTAACTTAACCCTATCATGTGGCATTAATTACTTAATGCACCTCAACCTCTCACATTAGACTTTGTTGCGGTTACTAGTTAAGCCGGTCGGTTCCGGGTAGCTTTACACCACAACTTGGTCTAACCTCGGGTTTAAGCACAACATGACCAACTTCTCACATTGGGTCCTATTGTTTGCAACTACTAGTTAGGCCGGTCAGTTCCGGGTAGTTTTACGTTGCAAACTCAACCCAACCTCGAGTTGGCCACACTTATATTATCTAAGTGTCATGTCCGTTATGTTTTCCAACACATATTACAAGTTTTCAAGCAATTGGGTAGACCTAACTTAATAGGTAAATTCCCAATGGGTAGACCTAACTTAATAGGTAAATTCCCAAACTTATGTTTTTATGCATACTTACATGTCAACTTCCATGTTATATTTCAAGTCATGTTTTCAAGTTGTATTTTCATGTCATTAGAAATTACCCATAACATAACCCAACGCTTTTAAACTCGCATATACGTTCGCGACAACGTAATGGATTAAAAGAAGAGACTTGGCAAAGGCATGACAAAAATGGATATTAAGCCACAAGTTAATCATGGTGGCAAATGAGGCACAAATGTGTTCATTAACTTGCATGTTACATTCTTAAGCCTCAAAACATGCATAAACCCAAACTTGGCACATAAGCGAATCATGGTGACAAAAGATATGGAATGATGACTAGTAACTCGCATATATCATCATATAAGGGTTATGACTTCATATGCAAGTTGACATAAAGGTTATGAGGGTTCTCATGTTGCCTAATGCAACATTTCAACATAAAGGTTGTAGCTTTTAGCTCACAAGATCAAGATAATGACTTCATAAACTTGCATGACATGATAGCATGTATCATACTCAATGATCAAACCCAAACTTGCAACATGAACATTTAACTTCATAGTTAATATCTAAGAGTAGGGAAAGGGCTTACATTGCTATGAAGGCACAAAAGATATGACAAAGCCCTTATGCAATCAAATAGACCCAAAATGCAAGCTTTAACATAAAAAACCCTTGAGCCAAAATGATCAAAACTCTTTCTTTATGACGCAAATATAGAAACTTGACTTGAATACAAGCTAATGATGCTCATACAAGTTTGAAAACACTTGTATGCATGGAAAATCACTTAGAAATTTATTTAGGAATTTTATGAAGAGAGTGGAGGCCATGAGAGGATTGATTTTTCCATAGTTTAGTTACTAGAATGAATAATGAGGGTTTTAGGAGAGGGTTAGGGTCTTTTTATAGAAGACTAGGATAGTTTTAGCCATAGGATAAACCCTAGAACCAATCCTAGCCATCCAAAGCATGTCTTGGGGAAGAAGTCAAGTCTAAAAAATGGAGTGGTGTCTTAACCAGGCCTAAAAATGGAGTGGTGTCTTAATTGGGCTGAATTTCAAATCTGTTTTCGGATTTGAATTTTCGTGAAACTTTGCGAGGCCATATCTCGGTCATACAAACTCCGATTTACGAAATTTCGGACTCTATTTCGCGTATTTTTCCGAGATGAACGCAATGGTGAAGTCCATTTCACCTGATTCCAATTTTAAAATTTAATTCTGCCTTGATTTCTTGTTTTAACGTGTTATCGAAATACGGGTTGTTACAGAGTGTGTAGCCCCGAGGCATTTGCTAGAGTGTCTCGAACGCGGAGAGGAGCTTGCCCCTTGCCTCGACTCATGACGGAAATCCAATTTCCAATACGTGTAATTCGTCTTTAATTGTAGAACTATTATGGCGACATAGTAGATGGTAGTTATGCCGCCAATGATTGATATTTATGATTGAAATGTTTTGACACTATACACTTATTATAGTGTCAAATGATTTGTTTTAAAGTATCAAGCATGCTTTGGCTGTGATAAGGGAAAACCCTATCCCCCGGCTTGCGTTGCATTGTGTGATAAGACCTGGGTCTTATTACAGCTTCATTTTTCTTTATTTAGCATTGCGCTATTGTTTTATGCACTGGTATTCTTGGGAGGAAACCCGTTCCGTGTTATACGGCGTGGTCCCTTGAATTACTCTCTTTTAAAGTAAAGCTTTAAATAACTGTTTTAGTTCTCACACCAGTCACATGACTGACCTGGAGTTTATTGTTTTAACCTAAACTCTGGGTGCCCCTATTTTCCGCACGGGCAGCTAGTAGTTTTGGTTTTGCAGATTTATATTCACAGGATCCTGGTTTACAGCTGGAATGATATCCGGAAAGCTCTGTATCCATATATCACCTTCAGTTGTGCTTTGTATTATTTTCCGCTACTATGTAATTTATTATAATCTCTGATATTTATCGAATGTAATTTATTCATTTATACTCTGTATATTCTTGTATCTGATGGTATTGTTGTAATAACAATGAAATGTTCTTCCATCTGCGTTCTGATTTGTCCTATTCTCAAACGATCAGGGGTTTCGAACGGTCTAGATTGGTTTAACGACTGATTCAGATCGAGCGAAATTCCCGGCCGTCACAACTTATACCGGTTTCATTACGAAATTCCTTAGTGCGGGATTTTTTTTACGGTACTAATTATATTGCTGCTACGGGTTTAAACATAATTTTGTTTATGTCAGCAGAGGATTTTCTCTCGTCAGCAGAAGGGGTTGAGTAGCAAAGCCATGCAATATTTAATGTAATAAATATAAAAAATCATATTATATAGATAAGTCTAGCCAAAAAGCTATCCAACCGTAAAGTGGCCACATTTGATTAAGTTTGTAAATATTTTTCGTTATTGTTGGCAATAACATTTCAAAAATATTATTACACAACGCTAGTTGTTTACTGTCTACCTACTGGGTCATTTCAATGCATCACATGCCTACCCTTTAACTGTGTACACCCTATTTTTTTCATTTTTCAGCTACCCACTGATTTAAACCTACTCTAACAGCTCATACACAGAGAAATGGAAATGAGAGGCGCGCAGGCCTGTACTTCAGATGGCCACCCTCAAACTCAGCTATCATATAATTTTTATTTTTCGAGCATATATATTTGTATTTCTTTCAAACAGTCTACATTGACTAAAACCAATAGCTGCACCTTCTAGGAAACTTAAATGACCACCTTGTATTTTCTCTTCAACTGATTTGCTACTGGAAAACCAATATCACAACTACACTACGCACATGCAAATTTTTGAAGAACTGTATACACACACAGCTAACACCCACCGAAAGCTATCCTAAGTTTTCAAATCAAAAAGACTTGCGAGAAGCAACATCATCCCAGACCTAAGCTCTAGCTATCCTACTGCCTCTCCAAAAAAAAATCGTGATGGCCAAGGCATCGAATTCCTTCACCGCCAAGCCATTGAACCTTGTGTGCCATGCCTCTCGTCTTATAAATAGGGTCACCATTTTCAGTTTTCGTTTTCACTTGTTTCCAGCGAAACAATAATGGCAGTTCACCCATAAATAAAATATTTGCTTCAATAATACTCAGTTAAAAGTCACCAAATATGTTCAAAACCTTCTAAATGCCATCTATACCTTTGCAATGTCCTAGATTTCCAATTGACGTCATTTCATATTAAAAGTGAAAGATTTAGGGTGCGTTTGGTTTTCCATTTTCGATCCATTTTCAGTTTTTAGTTTCGAAAAACGATGAAAACTTGTTCCTTTTACCATTTTGAAAAATCAATCATTTTCAGAAATAGGCCCAATGAAGAAAACCCAAAACAGTTTTTTTTTATTTTCATTGTTTTGAGGCCCACCTAGAAAACGAAAACGCAAGCTGAAAACAAAGCAAACACCTAAAAAAAACCTCGTTCATTTTCTTGCCGCACTTTCTCCTTTCTCCGATTTTGATCAAACATTCAAAATCTAGGTAAAATCGCAAATTATTACTTCTCTCATACCTTATTTAATTCATTTTACGTAATCGATCAAATTTTTTGTTTAACAGTGCTCCTTCTCTTCGACGACATGGATTCGGGTTTTAACTTGGATTAGAGTTGCTTCCTATTCATCTGTTATAAGGTAAAATCACAACTAGCTGTAGCTCCTTAATGATTTCGGCGATTAGGGTTTTAACATTTAGGATTTTGTGCTCCGTTCTTTGTCATGACTCATTTACATCATTGATGTGGGCGATTTATTGTCTTCCGTCCAGGGTTTTGTGATCCAAAGAAATTCTTAGGTCTTTAGTTTAGTTCTTCCACACTGTTCGCATCATTCAGGTACATATGTAATACCCATTAGCTGGTTGTATCTATCTATTAAATAATAATAACAACAATAATGGTAAAACATATGACAAAATCATGTAGTCCTAAATTTGAAATATGACAAAATCAACTTGTATTATATTCACATGTGTTAGTGTGTAATCCACGCATTTCATATAGTGATACTGTAAAAACACCGTAATTCAAAAATTGTTAGAAGTGGAATTTTGTTATGCAATGCACATACTAAAAATCAACTAAGAAATAAAACTTTAATTATTTTAATATATTCAACTTTTTTTAACTGATTTATATATTTGAATGGAAAAATATATTTGTCATCTCATTAATATGGATATGTATACATATTGAAATTGTTATTTTTAAGCATTTAATGGACTATTTAATGAATCTTATTTACTTAAATTTATTGAAATAACAGAAATTTGAGATTATATAATTAATTTATATCTGTGAACTTGAATGTAAATTAACCGAAAAGACTACATAAGAACTTTGTATTTAATTGTATAACTCATAAAATGTAGGTGGCTAACTGGAAACCGAACTGTAAATTAAAGTAGTTTTTTTTTCGGGTAAAATAAAATTAGGTACTTAGATGGTAGTACATATTAGTACAAATCCTAGGCAGTATACAATACGTCGCATGTCAAATATATGTTCAAATCACACTATGCTAGTTTTGAATCTATAACCTCCTGCATCAAAGTCAAAATGTTTAACCACTTAGGACAACTGTGTTGGTTAAATTAATTGCTTCGACTTTGATACGAGAAATAACAGGTTTGAAACATGGATAGCGTGATTCAAATATATATTGAGATGTATGTGTTATGTACTATCTAAGACTTGTAATGCTAAAGTGTAATGTATTACAATTTGATTTTTAAAAAAAAGTTATTCTTGTTTGTTTATATAGAATTAGTTATGCATTTTGTATATTTTTATTGTTTATTTTAGTAATTATGACAATAATACAAGCTAATTATGACCAAACGCATTTTCAGTTTTTAGTTATGCGTTTTGTATATTTTTCTGTTTTGTTTGTAGTGTTTGTGCATTCTGTTTTTAGTGTTTGTGCACTTCTGTTTTGTTCTGTTTTTATTGCAAATTTCTGTTTAAACTGCTTTCTCATTTGAGTCTCTTTCCCTCCTGTTCTCTGTTGGGAACATTTAAAAAAAACATAATGGTCATATTCATCTCATACCATAATTTCTGTTTTCCTCTGTTACAATTATTTTCTGTTTTTGTTTTACAATAGTTTTACAGTTTCACAACTCTTTAATCTCCTCACACAGATCCTCTGTCCAGTCTACCACAAACTGCCCAAGCTAAACTGATTGCAACTGCATTGCCACAAACAACTACTGCAACTATTTGGTAAATTACTTGCTTATACACTGTTATTTGATTTTCAATTTTCCGCAAGTGTTACGTCCAACAATTTGATTTTGGTTTGCAAGTGTATTATTCGACTGTTGCACTATAACAAGATAAATTTCATCGACTAAAGAATTTAGTTTTGTCGACCCTATTACTTTTGGTATGAAAATTCGTTTTAACACGATCATTCTTCATTAGCTACACTTGATGTAAATGAGATTGTGAGCATGATTAGTTTTTATTTCTCCTACCATAGCCAACGAGACCAGTTAGCATATACTATCTCATCTATTAGACTTTTCAATTTACTAAGGTAAACGTGTATTCTTTTCATAGCAGTTTGAATACACATTTTGTGTTAGTACTTAGTTGTCATTTATGAAGACAGGTTTGTTTTTTTGTTTCATTTTGTGCTCAGTGTTATGGTGGTATCTTGTGTTTTTGCTGGTTTTTGCATTTGTTGTTCTTCGATTTGTAGTCTTGGTTAAGGGAAAAAACACTCTATCCAATTGCACCTACATTACGTTCTTTTTAGATCCTGCTTTTGTTTTTGGTTCAACCGCTCCTAGAAAACATCTCTTTTTTCAAAAAGAACCATCATATTTCACATTTTCAAACTTCAATTTTCTAGTACACATTACTTTTTTCTTCTCCTGTTACAGGATTTTCATTTTTGTGTTATCCACAGCTTTCTTTTCAGTTCACAATGCATCTACCATTTCATTCCAAGAAGAAACAAAAACATCTTTGTGAATTCTGCATTTATGTTGTCAGCTATTGAAATTAAACTACTTATATCATTTTGTTTCATCTATTAGCCATTTTGTGCGAAAATCCAATCGTGCGCACTGTTTATCTTCCCCATGAATTACGGGCTGAAGTCCTGCCGTACGATTTCTTTTGTCATTTATGCGAAAATAGATTATTGGGTATGACCTGCAATTGGATATATTTGTGATATTTGCAAAGATAGAATCATAGAATGCATATATTCGTGATATTTGCAAAGATAGAAAAAGTTTAAAAATTTTGTTACATTATTGGGTATTACTTGCAATTTATTACCGGAAATCTGGTTTTCGTTTAGCTTTTAAACGGGAAAAACAAACCGTAACAAGCTTGTATAAAATTCCTATTTAAAGCTTTAATTAAAAATAAAATAAAAAGACTACCGTTTACTATTGAAAAAGCTTGGATTACTGTAGATTCTTTAAATGACATAATATCAGCATTTTGACAAGGATTTTGACTTTTTTTGATGCAAAGGTGGCTAGAGGGCAAATAAATCTATTTCAAATACCAACTATATCCTTATACACTAAAAAAGGATTGAATTTGTGTTCAGGATATATGTTAACATTCTCCTAGTAAATATTCTAGAACAATAAACATATGATAAGCTTGTAAATGGAACAAAAGGTGGAGATGCATTGTATTATAAAATACTTGTGCTACCTTTTTCAAGAACAGTGTAAAAAGAGACATTAATTAAGCCCCTTAAATTAGCCTTAGACTGCATGGACTGTAGCTCACACCTTGTGCATCAAAGTGCACATATTTTACTTAATGGCATCAAATGTGGAGTCCATGTATTCCTGAAGTATCTGTATTCTGATGATCTCTATTAACTCATAATATTAACTCATAAACAACAAATTTGCAAAATATTAACTCATATTTTACTTAATAGTCCTTAATTGTAATATAACAACAAATTTGCAAAATATTAACTCATAAACTAAACACCTTGATTGTAATATAACAACAAATTTGCCAAAACTGATTCATTTTGCTTCGAAAAAGTCAAAAAACGACTTATATAGATTGATCGAAACGAGCCTATCCAAAAGAGGCTTAGGCTCGTTTAGATGACTTATATAAGCCATTTTTTGCTTTTTGGAAGTAAAAACCAATTCATTTTGCCTTTCAAAAAATGACGTACATAAGTTCATCCAAACAGGCTTAATGTTTTCCTACATGCAGCAATTTCCGCGTATTTTACAGCAATATGAAGTAATTTCTTTTTGATGGGCACCAATATGATATTTTGATCTAGTAAGCTTACACTAAAAGCATTTTAGAAGTCCACACAGGAACTGAATGCATGATAAACCAACAGGTTCACAATCTTTTATAGTCAACTTCTGTTGGTGCCTTCGTGGGTGTTATAAATAGTTTGTTTTTGCTCTTATTTAAAGGGATTGAATTGTTGATGAGGAAACTGGCAAAATCAACTCTTCCTTTTTTCCAGATATTTATAAAAGTTAACGAGCTAACAAAGTGTTATTTAAGGCAGAGTTTCCTTGTAGAACACACGATGGATACTCTATTTACTGAATATTCATCTGAAAACATGGTATTTCAACTCATATTGGAGTAAGTCATGAACAAGAGGTTGTGCTGTTTAATGTTAGTCAATCAACTCAAATGGGATATGTTAGAGATCAAATAGCCACAAGGATGTGGAACGAGTATGTAACAACTCGTCATTTATAGTTCAAGTACAATTTTATTTCAATTTAATAATTCAATCCATCTTTATTTCAGTAACATATCAGAGTTGTTCAGGTACTCTTATTTTTATTTACTTTTATGTTGTGATTCAGTAGATGTCTTACTTTTGTACTATCATTTGCAGATGTAACTTGGAAGACATAAGAAGCACGTTGCTTACAAAGTTTGTGGCTAATATAAATATCATATTGTTATGATAGATGCTTGAGTTGTTCTCTTTCAACTTTTTCTTTATCTAGCCTATCTCTTATATTAAATTTAAAACCGTATTATGAACTTTTTTATTGTAATTTTATTCATGTACTATTCGGCCTTATGTAATTTAAAATATTGTGTTCTCTTTAATGTTTAATCATTATGTTTAGAATTCAGCTTATTATCTTTCATATATAATAGTTTTTAATTAGCAGCTTGATATATTTACAGTTGTTTTTATTCAACTTCTTTATGTTTGAATTCTTCATTTTGTTTTTTGTTCGATTTACAACATGTCGTATGTTCATGTAAACATTAAAAATGAACAGTATATATCATTGGGGGCGACTATTTGAATAATATATGTTTGAATTGCCAAAATGAAAACTGAAATTTTCAAAATTTGAAAACTATATTTTAAACCAAACAAATTTTCAATTTTTAGTTTTGAAAACTTGTTTTCGAAAAAAGGATAGCCAAACGCATTTTGAGAAATAGTGAAAACACTCAAAATGGAAAATTGAAAACAACCATGAAAACTCAAAATTGAAACCAAACGCACCCTTAGTTTCTATTTTTCTCGGGATTTAAAGGTGGTTCACGAATCCAATAACTGAATGAAGATGACAGGGGGGCAGTTTGCAGGGAAAACCATGGAGCCCTTTTCTGGAAACGCGGGTAGCATGATTCAAATTTTGGAAAGGAGAGATGAACGTGGTCCTCAGGGAAGTGATTGACTTTTCATACTGGAGCAAGTATTGAAATGAAGTATCAGGAGGAAGTCTGGAGGAGTGCGTTCAGATATTTTTGCGGAAAAGGAAACTATATGGAGGTAGTTGGAGAAGGAAGAAATATGAAAGGTTGCGTGAATTAATAGTGTTAGTTTGGGGAAGGTAATGTTTGTAGAGGAGGGGGTGTAGAGACGTGGCAGTTGATGTGGGCTTTCGGTCTTTTCTTTAGAAAAAAAAAAGAAAAAGAAAAAAAGGAAGAAAAAACGAAAGTTTTGAAACAAAAACAAATACATGGAAGAAAACGCATGGGGCTGGTACTCCATGTAAACATTAACATGGTGGTTTATCATGTTGAGAGAGTGACGTGAGTGTGTACAGTATTAAAATGCATGGAGGAGTCTCGTTCATGGATGAGCATACGAGGAATGGGTCAATGGGCTCACATGGAAGAAGACAGTAGCAGTTCCTGTAGATTCAATGGAGAAGCTGGTCTGTAAATCATTTGTACAAGGAGAAGTTGCGTGGGCTTAATCACGTTAGTCAGGCTTAAACTGGGAGTACTGTAATGGGGCAGGCAGAACGAGATGTGGAGAAAGGAAACCGAACTGCTTTAATTTTTGTAAGTTGGGCCTAGGTTAGGTGCTAACCAAAAGAATAGGGAGAGTGGACACGTCGGCCTGTATGCTAAATCAAAGGTGATGCGTTGTCCATTTATATTTTATAGAGTGATTAACTTTATAATTAGGAATAGTTATTTTCAATTTAATACACTAAACCTATCTTATCTAGAACTCTATCATATCTTGTCAGATTTGAATTTAACAAAGTGTATCAGAACCAAATTTAGGAACATTATGCTTTGGGACTAGTTCGGACGTTAATGGAAGCAGCTGGACTCGTCAGTTGGTTAACGATCTATTCCAATCATGGTGACCCACCTCGTTGGTTACGTTTATAATAATATAAACATATTTAAATTAAATTGAAGGGCTTGAATTATTTTTGATTTACCGATATTAGTTGAACTGACTATTTATTTACATGTGATCGTTATATGGACTGTTTAACTGATCGGATTATTGATTTGATTATTGATTGTTGAATATGAATTCAACGTTGTTTGTTATTAACCAATGTGTGATACGGGTTGAGAACCAATAACAGATGGCCAAATGAGACATTGTTTAAATGAAGTTATAAAATTGATTTTATAATTCAATATAGATTTTAAAATATATTATTTTTATAAAAAGGAGATAAACCAACCACATATATATATATATTGATTGTCTTAACCATCAACCGCCATTTTTACCAAAATCTATTGTATGTGAAGCACGTGCTTCATCGTGATTGTTAAAGCTAATTCCTATGTTACTAAGACAGATGAGCAAGTGAGCAAGGATTAATGTAACAATTAATAATTGAGATTAATTGTTTAAGTAACAATTAAAATGGATTTATTTTGGATCGGTTATTAGTTATTTAAATAATAATCAAAGTAAATGGGATAATTCAAATTATTTATATTATTAATTAATTTAAATGAAAAGACGATTTAGAGTTGATCAACAAGTTAATCATGTGTTAGAATTGACCACGTCAATTGTTTTAAACTGAGATTGATTATCAAATTAAATTAGTTGTGCCGATTTGTAACACCCTACGTCCATTAATGTCACTCACAAAGGGAATGCATTAACTTTCATGGAGAATTTTAAGTGTGTATAGAACAGAAACTTAACAACAAGACAGATATAAACAGTACTAAAACTTTAAAACTTTATTTCATTGCAGCGGAAAATACATAAGTTTGATTACATCATCAAAACCAGAGTCAAAGTACATAATATCCATCTTGACCAACTCAAAGTACATAAATTGAAAGACATAACCCCAGTACAAAATAGCCATAAATAAGAGAGGCTGAACTTTACTTCAGTGATCCAAGCAACTTCTAAAAGCAGAGATATAGCTGTCCAAAATCAAGCTCCACTGGTGCTAGTTCCAACCTGAGCACCTGGGGGGGGGGGGGGGGGAGGGGGAAGAAAAGAGGAGGAAACAAAGGGGGTCAGACATAAAGTCTGGCGAGTGCAATAACTTTAACAATACAATTACCAGAATAACTAGGCTAAGGCATAAGTTGGAAAATAAGGAAGTGACTGTGAACAATTGAGTAAGACATAGCAAACAAGGAAACAAGATGAACAAAGATAATGTTAAAGGCGCACCTAAACCGCTATAAGATAATTACTATACTGCACCACCACTATACTACCCCACCACTAGTTACCCTAAGGTTGATCCCGCCTATAGAGCTTAATAATGATAATGGTAGTTTCGTGCACCCCTAGTTGCCTTCATAGGTGTCGCCTGCTCCTATCTCCACTAGGTGTACAAGCTACCCCCATGCGATCGGCTCCCTAACTCGTAGATACCCGTGTTGGCCCCACAGTGGGGTGTATCCCTCCCCAAAGTGTCAACCGATACCACCAATGATGCACAATTTATACCTACACGATGCAACAATGTCTTACCTACCTGCCCGGGCCCACACACGCATATGAACCCGTTGGACTTGCGTTGCCACCGCTAACCCGTTTTGGCCTCTTACAGTCAAGCCCAGTATGTGTGTCCCGTCCTCGACTTGGGTTGAGCCTACAAAGATACGTATGGGTTACTGGTTGAAACGGGCCCCTATTACTTGACACAAGCTATATCCACCTAAGCTTGGTCCCCTCTAGTACATCCCACTTAACCCTCTTCTTATTCATGTTCACTTACATGTTTCAAGTTTGGTTAAGTATTTCTAATCGTATTTCAAATGCTACCCAAGGCACCCACTAGATTCCACATGCCACCCAAGGCACCCACTTAACCCTCTCATGACCCACTATATGTTTATCTGGTTAAGTGTTTCTTAATTCAGTAAGGCCGTAACCTCATAAAGACCTCTCACATTAGACTGGCATTTGTGGCAGCGGGATTTGCCGGGAGGGTCCGGGCAGTCTTACACCACAAATGAGCCTAACCTCGTGTCTTTACAACTATTATGCATTTAATTTATGCCTAAGACCTCCCACATTAGACTGGCATTTGTGGCAGCTAGATTTGTCGGGCGGGTCCGGGCGGTCTTACACCACAAAAGAGCCTAAGCTCGTGTCTTAGATGATTAATTTCTCCTAATTAATCGTTCCCCAATTTGAATTACTTTCCCTATTCAAATTATCAATCAATACCAAATTTAACTATGGCCATAATTGACTCAATTATGTCCATCCATTTATGGTATGCAAAATCATACCAATTTTCATCACAAAATTATTTTATGCCATTTCAGGCATTTATGCCAATTTTTAATATTAAATCTTTTTAATATTATCCCATTATCCCACGTTGTACGTTCGTTCGTTTAACATAAAATATACGTTAGACTCGAATAGTCTAACTCATAGAATAAAGAGAAAACATCACAACATATATATAGATAAATCTAGATCTAAACATAGGGGTGAACTTGCATGTGTGAATGATGTTCTACATCTAAAACTTGCATAGTTACAACTTGCATAAAACAACATATGTCATAGATCCAAATCTAAAGGTGTAAACTTGTTTAGATAATGGTCACAAACTTGCATAAATCATGTATGTAATAGATCTACATCTAAAGGTATAAACTTGCATAGGCAATAACCACAAACTTACATAACATGATTCATATTTCAAACTCATATATTTATATAAACTTGCATATGTGATTTATGCAACATAACAATGATGTAAACTTACATCTAAACATGTAAACTAGCATGTAGAATTTAGCATATAACTCACACATGTCATAGCCTAAATTTAGATCTAAAATAGATGTCATGAAACATGTAAGGTTATACATAATTTTCACTAACTTGCATATGATTCATGCCTAAATCAATATCTGAACTTGCATTCATACATATGATTTATCATATGAATCAACATAACCAAACTAGCATATAAACAACATGATGATTTGATTATACATAAGGCCATCATAGGATTGCAACATAGATGATAGCATCACAACTTTACAACATAGATGATAACATCACAACATAACTTCATAGAATTTACAACATGTATGATAACATCACAATTTTACAACATAATTATAACATGCGATCAGTAATTCACATCATATCCATATAATCCACATCATAACTTAATCCAATTAAATTGGTAATTATTTTATTAAAGAAATCGAATTCACAACTCAAAGAAGGTCTTGAGTTCTGAATTATGAGTTCTGAAGTTGTAATAGCTTTACTTTGAAGTAGATTCGTTGTTAGAGTTGAATTGAATTGAATTTGATTAGCTTTCTTCCTCTCTAATTGGTGGCGGCTATTCTGAGTTGCAAGGTGATGGCTTGGAGGCCATGAATCTAATTTTAATTTGATTTTAGGGTTTGAGTTTTTATGTCTTTTTATTGAGTTTAAGATTAGTTTAGGCTGTCCAATCAACCCAGAATTAATCCCAGCCAATCAGAGCAGATCAAAAACCCTAATGAGTCAGCACACAGTCATTAACAGGTCACTAATCAAATCTGCCCAGGGGGGAGGGGGGAAGTTCGACCCCAAGTCGACCTGGTCCGGGTAGGTCGACCCTATGGTCGACCTGGCCCTGGCGGGAATTTTCCTGCCTAGCCTGTTTGACCCTGAAATTTGAATTTTCTGAAATCTGTTTAAATTTTCTAAAACTTCCGATGGCCATAATTTCTTCATACGAAGTCCAATTTACCCAAACTCGGACTCTATCTCAACTAGAATTCCGAGACGAACACATTGGCACAACCCGTTTCTCGTAATTCTTGCATCTGAGATTATTTATTCTTTAATTTGTTACTTTAGTGTTATCAGAAATATGGGGTGTTACATTCTCCCCTCCTTAAAGGATTTCTCCCCCGAAATCTCTAAGTTAAGGAGAATGCATATCCTAACATCCAAACAACCATCTACTCAACCATCAAACACAGGCACCCATTGTCCTTATAAAATTCCAAATGATGTATGAACATATGCAAGAAGTGTGTGTATATGTTCTTTATCTAATGCAAAATCAGGCGGTCTACTGATTCAGTTGACCTCCTTAATGCAAACCATGATAGTGCCATGTGTCCATTATGTATGCGAAAGAATGCTATCGATACATATTATTTCTACATGTGTGCACAACCATTCACCAAAATGCAGCATCCATATGATAGCACAACCATTACGCATCCATTAACTTAAATATGCACACACATTTATACGCAATATGCAATATGAAGTGACTGAGCCGATCTAGTGCCTAAAGTGTGTGTATATGCATCCACGAGCAACCACTAGCGAACACTTGCATCCATCATACATAACATGTCTCAAACACATGTTTCAACCATAGGACCACCCTATCTAAAGTTCAAAGATACTAGCGAGAGGACATACTAAAGATAAGATAAGTACAAGGTAAGCAATAAAGGAGAAATTAAAAGACATACCCTCGAAAAGAAAAGGGTACCGTGAACGCATCTTCTCTTCCGTCTCCCAAGTAGCGTTTCTCTCATCATCTCCCCATTGCACTTTGACTAGCCTGACCTCTCGATTCCTCAACTTCTTAATCTCCGACCCAAGAATGCACGTAGGAGCTCGTCGAATCGTCGCACCACGCTCTATCTCCACCTCTCTAAGCAAGTTTGGTTCTACCACTTTCGCGGTCTCGTGCAAGCACTTCCTCAAATGTGATACATGGAATACATCGTGTACACTACTAAGTCTCTCGGGTAACTCCACTCTATATGCCATCTGTCCAATTCTCTCCTTAATAGGAAACGGCCCTACAAACCTTTGCGCTAACTTCCCAATGGACCCAAAGTGAACGACATTCTGTATGGAGACACCTTGACAAAGACCATGTCCCCAATATCAAACTCAAGATCTGTCCTCCTCTTGTTAGCATAAGATTTCTGCCTATCTTGCGCCGTCTTCATCCTCCTTCGAATCAAATCGATCTTTTCCGAAGTCTCTCTAATCATATCGGGCCCAAGCAAGATCTTATCTGTAGATTCCCACCAACATGTAGGCGAACGACACGACTGTCCATAAAGAGCCTCGAACGGTGCATGCCAATGCTAGACTGAAAGCTATTATTATATGAGAACTCCACCAACGAAAGATGTTCCTCCCATGTACCTCCGAAGTCTAAGACACACAACCTCAATAGATCCTCTAGAATATGGTTCACCCTCTCGGTCTAGTTGTCCGTCTGAGGATGATATGCGGTGCTCAAACGTAACTGAGTCCCTGCCGCCTCTTGCAAACTCTTCCAAAACTCGCTAGTAAAAATAGGACCGCGGTCGCTCACTATGCTAGAAGGAACACCGTGCAAACGAACTATCTCTCGAATGTATACGGAGGCTAACCATGGAGCAGTCCTCTTACTCTTCACGGGAATGAAATGGGCGCTCTTAGTAAGTCTGTCTACCACAACCCAAATCCTCGAATTACCCTTCCTTGATCTCGGTAACCCATCAATAAAGTCCATCGAGACACTTTCCTACTTCCATTGTGGGGCCTCCAATGGGTGAAGCAACCCACCGGGCTTCTTTTGCTCTGCTTTTACTTGTTGGCACACCAAGCATCTAGCGACAAACTCAGCCACATCCCTCTTCGAACGAAGTGCATCATCAAGAATGGTCTTCTTCGAATCCTCGTCTTGTGGTACACAAAGTCTACCGTCCCTATGTAACCAACCCTTATCATCTAGGTTATACCTACGGAGATGGCTCGATAACTCCCCTCTTTTGAGCTTCTCTACTAACTCAACCAACTGTGGGTCATCTCGTTGTGCCTCACCAATCCATCCCAAAAGCGTAGGTCTGACCTCCAAAGATGCTAGCAAACCGGGTACAAAGTCAATGGAAGGTCTAAAGTCAAACGTAGAGATGAACTCTAAGCTTCGCCGCTCAACAAACAACGGACTCAAGGACAACCTTTTCTGACTTAAGGCGTCTGCCACTACGTTACCCTTTCCAGGGGTATATGCTATCTCAAAATCATAGGACACTAAGAATTACATCCACCTTTGCTGCCTTAAGTTCAAGTCCTTCTGAGAGAACAAGTATTTTTGCGATTTGTGGTCAGTGAACAATTCGAATTTCTCGCCAAGAAGATAAAGGCGCCAAGACTTAAGCGCGAAAACAATAGCGGCCAACTCTAGGTTATGTGTAGGGTAATTTCTCTCATGCACTCTCAAATGCCTTCCACCATAGGCTATATTACCCTTCCCTCTTGCATTAAGACTGCGCCAAGTCCTGTCCCACAAGCATCGATATAAACGGTAAATGGCCTACTCCCATCTGGCAACACCAAGTCTGGGGCTGTAGTCAAAGCTCTCTTTAAACGTTGGAACGCATCATCACAATCTATGTCCCATGTGAAAACTAGGTTCTTCTTCGTCAAGCGTGTTAATGGAGCTGATATTTTTGCGAAATCTTTGATAAACTTCCTATAGTAGCTAGCCAACCCTAAGAAACTCCTCACATCGGTAGCATTTTTAGGGACCTTCCAATCTTGGATGGCCACTACCTTCGCGGGATCCACAGTTATCCCTTCTTTGGAAACCACGTGCCCTAAGAATCGCACTTCCTTCCTCTAAAAGTGACATTTAGAAAATTTAGCTTTAAGGCTATGCGTTCGAAGGGTCTCCAATACTTCCCTAAGATGTAGGGCATCCTCTTCCTCGCTTTTAGAAAAGATCAAGATGTCGTCCACAAAGACTACCACGAATTTATTAAGGTACTCCCTAAACACCCTACTCATCAAGTCAACAAAGTATGCGGGGGCGTTTGTCAAACCGAAGGGCATCACAAGCCACTCGAAGAAACCGTATAGAGTCCTAAAGGCAGTCTTGTCTATGCTATCCTCAGCCACTCTCAACTGATGGAAACCCGTGGCTAAGTCCAACTGCGAAAACACTGAGGTGCCAGCTAACCGATCGAAGAGATCGTCAATCCTCGGCAGTGGGTGTCTATTCTTCTTAGTAAGCTTATTAAGTTCTCTATAGTCCACACAAAGTCTAAGGGACCCATCCGCCTTCGTGGCAAATACTACTGGAGCACCCCACTCTGATATACTATGTCTTATGAACCCCTTCTCAAGCAGCTCCTTCACTTGCTTACTGAGTTCTCTTCTCTCTTTTGGAGCCATGTGGCGCACTGGCAATGCAACTGGCTTTGCATTATCTACTAGATATATTCGAAAGTCTATCTCACGTTTTGGGGGTAAACCCCTCACCTCATCGAAGACATCAACATATTCATGGACTATACGAACAGAATGTAAATCATCATCAGATGCGTCAAGGGATTCTAGGTAGCTAAGCATTACTGGACCTCTAGGGTCACAAGAAATATCAAGAGTCTTTCCACAACGAGTCAACAATCTAACTACCCTTCTTTCACAATCTAGGATGGCCCTGTATCCAGTTAGCCAATCCATACCTAGAATCAAGCCATAGCCCATGAAGCCAAGAACAAAGGCATTGCATTCAAACCTAACGCCCAAGATAAACACTCTCAAATCCCGACAAATCATAGAAAGATGAGCCGAACCACCAAAAGGATTTGAGACTACTAAGGGATCTGTAACTAGACTAGTATCTAGGTGTAGTGTTTCAACTAACATTGTAGAGATAAATGAATGTGATGCGCCAGAATCGAATAAAATACGGACAGTATGATGAAATAGAAAAACTAAACTTTTAACGGAAATTGCTCTACCTCGTTCTTGCAGCGCTGGGACCACGAGAGCCTGAACTTGCCCCCTTGCCTGCCCTGGTGCCATAAGAGCCTGCACTTGTCCTCCCGAGGTAGACCCTGCCCTCTGTCCTTTCCTTGGGTAGTCCTTAATCAGATGTCCCGCTTCACCACAGTGGAAACAACCAGTCTTCTTTTTCTTCCTACAATCTTTGCTTAGATGGCCTGGTGTCCCACGGTTAAAACATCTTTTCTTTCCCTTACCATTGTTGCCTTTACCACCTTTCTTGTTCTGTTGTTGCTGTTGCAGAAAATGTGAACCAATTTAAAATTTTTAAATTTGGTTATTACCAAAGAATTTGAATAATTGAAATAGCATATTTCAATAAAATATAGAATTGGGTATAGTATTGCAGTTTGAAATTTTGAATAAAACTTTGTCTGACTGTACCGGGTGGAAAATATAACGGATTTTAGCGAAACTGAAAATATTTAAATCTGTTTATGAATACCTTTCTAACGAATCTGAAAAATCGAAGTTTCATAGCGGGAATAAAAAGTTATGGCCGATTGAATTTTCAGAAAGGTCGCACATAACATATATAGCCCCTGAAAATTTATACTTTGCATACGACCTCGGAATTCGACGAAACCACTTTTGTTGGATTCGGGATGTCAAATTATTGCTAGGTTTCAAATTTCATAATTTTTGAAGCTAGTATGTGAGCGGGGCAAAAGAAAATGTGATTGGTCAATTTCTGTTAAAATGGGTCGACCTAAAAATGGCCGTTTTTCAAACGAGCTCAGAATTCGACGAAACTTGTTTTGTTAGGACCGTATCGTCAAAACAAAGCTAGATTTACTTTTCTGGAATTTTTCGATTCAGTTTGTGGCCCTGGCAAATTGAAATGTACGTTCAAATTAAATATTGAATGTTTTATACTTTAATTTGAAAAATAACTGACTGTAACAGTCGAATTGGCCAACGAAACATATCCCATTGTGTCCGGAATGTGGGTATTTAGCTAGGGGCGACAGTCGTAGGGTTTGATTTCGAGTTCGTTAGTAAAAACACTATTTAAAATTTCCTATAAATCCTCGGCCAATAGGATTTTTCCTTTCAAAAAATAAATAAATAAAAAAACTACGAAAACCCTACCCGCCACCCAGCTCTCGACGGTCCACGTTGGTCCGACCTTCCCCTTCGTTTTCCGACCGCCACCGCCACCTACAGGCCGCGCCACCACCACCACTCGAAAGCCCCTTCGCCCCTCTTCAGATCCGACCGCAACCCGACATCCACCATCACCTCCTCCTCCTGAATCAAAGCCAGGAAGTCATCGACTTCCCAGCACCGTCGCCGCCCGGATCTGTCATCGCAACCCCTCAAACCACCAGCGCCGTGAAGCCCTCGCCGCCCCCTTCCACGTGGCACCACCTGATCGAAGCAACGATCGATTAATTGCACGAATTTTTCGACCCTAGTTTTGAATCAAAAATAAAGGTACGACCTTTATTATTCTGAAATGAAAATAACACTATAAAGCGTTGCAAAACTTTGAAAAATAATATCTTTTTCGTTCGTTAACGAAATTCGATGAAACAGGAGACACCGTGACCGCAAGGAGGCTCTCTACATTCTAGAAGAAGCCGCGGATTTTTCTGATCTTCCTACGATTTTTAGCACTACAGAAACCAATGTGAGGAATCTAAACTGAATTGTGTGAATGGAATCGCGTTGTATAAATTATATAAGCGAAGTGTAAATTATATACGCATTGTATACCTCATGTACATGTGTTGTATAAGTTATATTAGCGATGTATAAATTATACAAGCGTTGTATGAGACATATATGCTTTGAATTGTGATGAAATGCAAATGAATTATAATATAATATATATATATATATACTCCCCTCATCCACAGACCATGGACGATATTTATTGCTTGTGATTGACGTGATATTATATGGTATGACGAATGGTTGGAAATAATTGTTTGTGGTTGATATTGTGGTTGAAAAATACCTTTGTGGTTGAAAAATACCCGCTTGTGGTTGAAACAAATTAGAATAGGATTGTGGAATTGAAAATAAAACATGCTGCCTGCGTGCGAACTAGATGCATGATCCCCATTGTCAAAAACCGCGAGGTTTTAAGGTAGAGCGAGGAGCCGTACTAGGGACGGTCCCGGTTTTAACTACCCTGCCGTTATGCTGCCGAAATTTTCTGAAATATACATGTGTTAGAATAATTTTCATTCGTTGAAATAAATTACATATATTGAAACGAATATTCATGTGTTGAGTGGCAATTCATTCGTTGAGTTGAAATTCATGTGTTGAATATTATTTGAATTTAAACAAATAGTTTTAGCGATAAAAATCACATTTTTATATATATATATACAAACCATAACGAATATTCATGTGTTGAGTGGCAATTCATTCGTTGAGTTGAAATTCATGTGTTGAATATTATTTGAATTTAAACAAATAGTTTTAGCGATAAAAATCACAATTTATATATATACAAACCATAACGAATATTCATGTGTTGAGTGGCAATTCATTCGTTGAGTTGAAATTCATGTGTTGAATATTATTTGAATTTAAACAAATAGTTTTAGCGATAAAAATCACATTTTTATATATATACAAACCATAACGAATATTCATGTGTTGAGTGGCAATTCATTCGTTGAGTTGAAATTCATGTATTGAATATTATTTGAATTTAAACAAATAGCTTTAGCAATAAAAATCACATTTTTATATGTATACAAACTATAGAGAATATTCATGTGTTGAATTGAAATTTGTTCGTCGGGTTGAAATTCATGTGTTGAATGTTATCGTATTTTAAAAAAAATGAAGCGACAATAACAACTACATTTTTGTTGTGAATATGAAGTGTTAAAACATTCACGTGTCGAATAAATATTTTTGATGATAAAAATATTTCTTTTATCATGTATACGCTTTGATAAAAATACACACGTGTTGAAATAAATAATAGTTTGTTAGAAGTATTATTATTAGCTTTGTTCTGCATATATATACATGTGTTGAACAGGAAAAATGGATTAGCTGTAGAGTAAAGAAATTATTTGCGTGCCCGGCAAATAGGTAAACCTTGATGAGTTGGCTGCGCAATTTTATTTTTATATCAACTCCTGTGAATGCCATTGGATGCGGAGTGCTGGTTATTCTGTGTGAAATAATAAATATCGCCATAGGATCGTAACAATTAATTTGAACTACACTACATGGCATACTTCTTGACGATAGGCATACTTCATCATATTCCACATAAGCAATTGGAGCTTGTGTGACGAGGTGGAAGATTTACCATACGAGCGAGAGGCTTGTATGGCGATGACTATATACTACAGGTTGAACTGATGACTGATATGGACTATATAAAATATAACGATAAATCGCCAGATTAATAAAAACCCCACACGGGTTTGGAGTTGACAATAATCACGTCTCTCTAGTTATTAGATACGGCACATGGACTATTTATTTCCACACGGAAACGGGGTAACGAGAATTTATTCACTGGAGTGGTTGTCTATACATGCTCCCCCGTAAACACCAGAATATATCACTATAAATATGTGGATGCTTTTTAGGATTTATTGGGTACCTAACACGGCCCAATAAATTTCCAAACCCCTCCCCGTACAAAGGAGGTTATGGCGAAATTTTTCAAAATATTAAGGCGTTAGTGAAATATTTGAAGTGAAAACGAAGTTGAAAATATAGAATGAACTATAGTTGAAATTATAGAATGAACTATATTTATATATACAAATATAAATATAATTAAAAGGAATCAAAGCCGTGCAGTTCGTGTTTCGGAATCGTAATTTGAAACGATTAGTACGAGAAATCTGACCATCGGATTTTCCCGAAACCGCAACCGCTGGGTTCGCCTTGGAAATATCTTCCCAATGGCACCAACCTTGTAAAAATCCAACGGTTGGATTGTCCGTAATGTTTAATTCAAATTAAAAGAAAAACAGCGCCAGAATCGTTTATATTTATATATAAATATAAATATAATTAAATTAAATCGAATAACGACGCTGTAGTTCGAATTTTGAAAACGTAACTTCAAACGACTAGTGCGAGAAATCCGACCATCGGATTTTCCCGAAACCGAAACCGTTGGGTTCGCTTTGGGAATATCTTCCCACTGATATAGACTTTGTAGGAATCCAATGGTTAGATTTTCAGATATGTGTAAAACAAATTAGGGGGAAAACAGCGCCAGTGTCACGGCATGACCTGAAACGTCGTTTAATTAAATATGGCCATTTTTAAATAAATAAAAATGGCGAAAAATCGTTATAAAATATTATAAGCAACATAGATTGCAAATAGACCAATTGGGCTTAAATTGTTTGATATTTGATGGTTGTATGTGCTTGACACGAAAATAACACTAAAGAACTGAAAGATGGATGTCGAATAATATAACCATGGAAAGAATCGATTTAAATTCTAATTACGTGAATTATTTGAAAAGGCCGAGCTAACCCTCATTTCAAATAATTTATCGAGCGATTCGAATTGGAAAATGCAAAGACGATTCAAGACCGACGACCTTCGTAGCTGTTGAGGTTCCTGACCGGAGTAGCTACCGGAAAGGGACAGAAGTAGTAGCCGTCTGAACGTATGTGTTGATTGTACGGATATACGAGGAATTGACGCCTCCGGTTTCGTTCAGACCCAGAACGGACTTGTAAATGGACTATGTGTCTGACATTGGATTTTTTTCTATACTGATTGATCTCTGTTAAATATATATCTGTTTGGCGGCGGAGAATTTATTCTTTTGCTTAACGCCCTTCTCTGAGACATACGAGCTCAGAGGTTATATATCGATGGAAATCAATCGTATGGAGTGGACTGCCTATGTGGCATGCGAAGATGCTGTGATCAAGGCTTCTGTTGCAAAGCAAAGTCTTGTGGATGATGATCAAAGCCCAGTCTACGTGGCCTAGCTTTGTGTATTTCGTAGATTCGCGAGCCTCACACCTCGGTATGAGTTAAAAACGGGATACGGACCGCTGGGAGAGCACGACGTTTCTTTCTAGCTATGGTGGTGTCAGTGACTTACCAGCCCTGACATTTATATCTACTTATCACCTTTGTGGTTGTTGGAATGCGAGGCGCCTCGATTATAGGTCTGTAAGGACCGGGAAACGTGTGTTCAGGAATTGCCAATCCTCAAACGTAAGAGAGGACCGGCCCAGCCGAATCCAGGGTTGCCCAGAGTGTGTAGTCCTGTGGCATTTGCTAGAATGTCTCGAAGCAGAGAGGAGCTTTCCCCTTGCCTCGACTCATGATGGAAATCCAATTTCCAATACGAAATAACGGACTCGATTGTAGAACTAGTATGGCGACATAGTATATGGTAGCTATGTCGTCTATGATTGATATTTATGATGCTATTCGCTTTTGAAACATATATGCACTAGTAATAATATCAATTGATTTTGCTTTATACGTATCAAGCATATTTGGCCATTATAAGGTAAAACTCTATCCTCCGGCTTGCGTTGCATTGTATGATGGGACTTGAGTCTTATAATGGCTTCATTCTTTTTAAAAGCATTGCGTTGTTTTGAAAGAATTTACTTTGTTTTAAATGCACTAGCAATCGCTGGAGTAAACCCGTTCCGCGAAAGTGGCGTAGTCCTATGATTTGCTTATTACTGTTGTTTAAACTGCTAAATAGATTCCTCATACTAGTCCCCATGACTGACTCGTTGTTTGTTTTACTTTGCAAACACGGGTGCCCTTATTTTCACACGGGCAGCCTAGTTCATAGGTGACAGGTTGTTTTTGGTTCTGCACTGTTGCATAGAGTGCATTTTGGCTCATGGCGCGGCTGACTTCACAGTGATGACTTGGACATTTTCCGCCATTATTGTACTTATATTATGATTCCGCCACTGGCGATGCAGACTGATTTACTTTCCGTACTTATTATCGTATGTATATGTACCGCCTTCGGCGATGTAGACTGATACCCTTATTATGTCTCACTGCATGTATGTATTCCGCCTCTGGCGATGATGACTGATCACTTCCCTTTTTATTTACTAAGTAATATCCTACGCTGTGCTATTCTGATGTTGTTACATGTTGTGATTCCGCTGTCATATTCATGTAAATTATCCTATTTATTGTTTTTGCTATTTTCTGTACTCTGGTGTGATGATTGATGTGTTATATTCCGATGATTATCCTTAATACCGCCCCTCGGATTTTGGGATCGTCACAGTTGGTATCAGAGCTTTGGTTAACCTTAGTTCCGGGATCTAACACATTAAACACCTCGTCAGAATAGAATCAGTAGTGTTCTAAAGCGAGTAGCTCATTAGAGATAGGATTATCAATGTCCTAGAATGAGCTAAGCAGATTAGAAAAACAATTTGATCAGTACATCATTACCTTTCCTTATATCATATATGAAAATTATCAAATCTGTAAGCTTGACTCTTTTCTTGCTTATACAGTATTCTTTCTGATGGCTACACGAGCAGCAGCAGCTAGAGGAGGCCGTGGAGGCCGAGCAGGAGTAGCAGGAGGACGGGGGAATATCCCCGTAATTGTGGAAGGTCCTATTGTTTAGCCACCAACACCCGAGGACTTCGAGCTAGACAGAGTAGCGAAGAGGTATAAGAACCTTGGGGGAAAACCCTTTTCTGGCACTGGTACAGTGACAGAGGCTATTGCTTGGTTGAAGACCTATGAAAAGATCTTTGAAGGCATGGGTTTGGGAACCAACAACAAAGCACGACTAGGTATTTGGCTCCTACAGGAGGAAGCAGTGCTGTGGTGGGATGCCATCACCTCAGAGGATGCAGCAGGTACTGTCAGAACCTGGGAGCAATTCAAAACCATGTTCAACGAGAAGTTTGTAAATGAACAGGCTTTAGAGAGGATGCGAGAGCAGTTTGCTAATCTCCAGCAAGGAGATCTCTCTATCCAGGATTACCTCAATAAATTCACCCAGTTGTCGCGCTACACCCCAGAGCTTATTATGACTAACAAAGCAAAGAACAAGAGATTTATATTTGGGCTAAAGCGCAAGTACCATGACAGAGCTATGAGCAACATCAAACTCTCCTTCTCAGAATTGGTAGAAATGGCTTGCAATTATGAAGATATGGATGAAAGGCACGCCAGCCAAGCTGGAAATAAGCGCAACACTTCAGCAGATCAGTCAGAGTCTAGCATTACAGCGGCCGCTACTCAGAAACCTGGAAAGATCCCCAAAGGAAATTGCTACAACTGCGGGAAGCCAGGTCATTTTTCTAATGTGTGCAAAGCCCCGAGGAAGCCAAAGGCAAATCTAGACTCAGCCGAGTGCTACAACTGCCATAAGAAGGGGCACTATAGCAGGAATTGTCCTCTTAAGCATAATGCACAAGTGGCTCATGTTTATGACGGGGAGACCCCGCCAGCTACCACCGATGGATCAGGTAAACCCGACGTTTTGGGAGGTACCCTTACCATTAAAAATATTCCTGTTTCTGTACTTTTTGATACTGGTGCATCACGTAGCTTCATTTCTGGTAACATTGTTCACAAGTTAAAATTGAAACGAAGAAAGCTTAAAGAACCAATTAAAGTTCAAAACCCGACAGGAGGTTCGGTTAGTCTCAGTACCTATTGCAAATTACCTATTTCCTTTTCTCGATACCGATTTCCTTTTGATTCGATTGTCATGGACCTTTCTGAATTTGATATCATACTGGGGCTGGACTGGTTGACAAAATATAAGGCCGAAGTTAGATGTGCCGAGAGAATCGTTAAAGTCGAAACGAAGCTTGGGCCTATATATATACAATGCCATGGCTCAGAAATTAATAGAACAGAATTTTGGTCTTCTTTAGAAGTTATTCCCCTTTCATTAGAAAAGATACCGGTCGTTAAAGACTATGCGGATGTGTTTGAAGAAGTAGAAAACTTACCGCCGCAAAGAGAAATTGAATTTAGAATAGATCTAATTCCTAACGCCCGACCAATAGTACATCCAATTAGAAGAATGGCCCTGAAAGAAAAAGAAGAGTTAGGTTATCAAACCCGAGAATTGCTTTGGAAAGGTCTGATCAGACCGAGCTTTTCAGCTTGGGGAGCAGCAGTAGTATTTGTCCCGAAATCAGACGGTACTCTAAGACTTTGTGTGGATTACCGAGATCTCAATAAACAGACACTGAAGAACAAATATCCCTTCCCACGTATAGATGATCTGTTAGATCAATTAAATGGAGCGACGGTATTCTCCAGAATGGACCTAGCTACAGGTTTCCACCAATTACGTATAGCAGAAGAATGTGTTCCTTTGACAGCCTTCAGGGGTCCCGATTTATTCTACGAATGGTTAGTAATGCTGTTCGGCTTGTGTAACGCTCCGGCATACTTCGTCGATCTTATGAA
The DNA here is from genome assembly GCA_030737875.1 of Allium sativum. Classification (NCBI taxonomy): domain Eukaryota; kingdom Viridiplantae; phylum Streptophyta; class Magnoliopsida; order Asparagales; family Amaryllidaceae; genus Allium; species Allium sativum. Next base: position 572,062,684 of record CM060909.1, on the reverse strand, counting down.
CAGAGTGTTCCGTGGTGTATCGAATAAATTTGTTCTAGTCTTCATCGATGACATTTTAATCTACTCTAAGTCGGAAGACGAACATGCAAAGCATTTAGAACAAGTGTTGAAAATTCTAAGGAGAAATGTCTTGAAAGCTAAATTTTCTAAGTGTGTCTTTTGGCAGGATGAAGTTAAGTTCCTAGGCCATGTAGTATCAAAAGAGGGGATTGTTGTAGATCCAAGCAAAATTACAGCGATTCAGAACTGGAAACAACCTACTACCCCCACAAAAGTTCGGAGTTTCCTTGGATTAGCTAGTTACTATCGGAAATTCGTTTAGGATTTTTCAAAGATATCTGGTGTATTGACAAAGCTTACAAAGAAGCATGAGAAATTCAAATGGACTCCCGAATGTGAGGAAGCTTTCCAGGAGCTGAAACTGAAGTTGACAACCACTCCACTATTGACAATTATAGAAGGCAACCAAGACTTGACTCTATGGACAGACGCTTCTATTAGGGGGCTAGGCGCAGTACTAATGCAAAATGGCCAAGTGGTCACTTATGCCAGCCGTCAGCTGAAGCCGCATGAAAGAAACTATGCAACTCATGATCTTGAGTTATTAGCTATCGTGTTTGCTTTAAGAATCTGGAGGCATTATCTATTGGGTGAGAAGTTCGAACTATTTACCGATCATCAATCCTTGAAATATCTATTCACTCAGAAAGATCTAAATTTGAGACAACAGCGTTGGTTAGAATTCCTTGCGGCATACGATTTTGAAATTCTATACACTCCAGGGAAAGCCAATGTTGTAGCAGATGCGCTCAGCAGAAAGAATGAAATCAGCGCCAGTTTTGTCATCACGTCTTCATTAATAGACAGGATCTCGACCTTTCAGAAAGACGATGAATTTATTCAAAGAGTCAGTCAGAGAGTCAAGGGAGGTGAATCCACAAGTTTCCGACTCGACGACAAAGGAGTTCTAAGATTGAAGGGCAGAATTTGCATCCCAAACCTCCCAGAGCTTCGAAGAGAAATACTTGATGAGTGCCACAAGTCCAAATTAAGTATCCATCCCGGTGTGAGCAAAATGTATAATGATATCAAACACACATTTTGGTGGAGGTCAATGAAAAGAGATATTTCATTATATGTTAGTAGATGCCCCACTTGTCAGCTAGTTAAGAGCAATCAGCAGAAATTGGCTGGACTATTACAACCATTAGAAGTTCCAGGATGGAAGTGGGAGCAAATTTCGATGGACTTCATTGATGGCTTGCCTCGAACTAGGAAAGGAAACGACAGTATATGGGTAATCGTAGATCGCTTCATGAAGACTGCCCATTTCATACCCGTCCGATCCAACAGAACGGCTCAAAGTTTAGCACAGATTTACTTCAAAGAAATAGTTAAACTACATGGGGTGCCGCTCAATATAGTCAGTGATAGAGATCCCCTGTTTACTAGCAAATTCTGGGAAGCATTCCAGACAGAATTGGGATCCAAATTAAATTTAAGCACCGCTTATCACCCATAGACAGACGGCCAAACTGAGCGGGTGAATAGAATTTTAGAAGATTTACTACGGGCTTGCGTTATTGATTTTGGAGGCCCATGGGAAGATCACTTACATTTAGCCGAATTCTCTTATAACAATAACTATCAAGCAAGTCTGGGAATGTCCCCATTTGAAGCATTATACGGTAGACCGTGCAGATCTCCCGCATGTTGGGTAGAACCTGGCAACAGACTTGTGTTAGGGCCCAATATGATTCAAGAAGCATCGGATAAAGCCGACTTCATTAAGAAGCGATTGAAAAATGCACAAAGTCGACAGAATAGTTACTGATGCGAGAAGAAGGGACTTATCATTTGTCGTTGGCGATTATGTTTATTTAAGAGTTTCTCCAATGCGGGGAGTAATCAGATTTGGCAAGACTGGGAAGTTGGCACCGAGATTTATTGGTCCCTTTCCTATACTTGAACGGATTGGAACTCTTGCATATAGGGTTTCATTACCTGATTGGTTGCCTGGTGTACATGATGTGTTCCATGTGTCTCAACTAAGAAAACATGTTCATGGTCCGGATCTTGTTGTGGAAAAAGCAGCGCAACAGGATATAGACACAACTCCAGAATTAGCGCTCAGAAGAGAGCCATTAAAGATTGTTGGCAAAGAAACTAGAGAGCTAAGGAGCAAAAAGATTCATTTAGTCAAAGTGCAGTGGAGTGGTGATCCTAGAGACTGTACTTGGGAGACTGAGGAAAGCATTAAACAAGCGTACCCCAAATGCAGAGTGGACATCTCTGACTAACTCCGGTGCAAGGTACCTTTACAATACTTTGCCTTCACATTTTGTTTCCTACTTAGCTGTTATTTCCTTTTCGAGGACGAAAAGTTTTAAGCGGGGGAGATTGTAATAACCCGGAAAATGTGAACCAATTTAAAATTTTTAAATTTGGTTATTACCAAAGAATTTGAATAATTGAAATAGCATATTTCAATAAAATAGAGAATTGGGTATAGTACTGCAGTTTGAAATTTTGAATACAAACTTTGTCTGACTGTACTGGGTGGAAAATATAACAGATTTTAGCGAAACTAAAAATATTTAAATCTGTTTATGAATACCTTTCTAACGAATCTGAAAAATCGAAGTTTCATAGCAGGAATAAAAAAGTTATGGCCGATTGAATTTTCAGAAAGGTCGTTATATAGCATATATAGCCCCTAAAAATTTATATTTTGCATACGACCTCGGAATTCGAGGAAACCACTTTTGTTGGGTCCGGGATGTCAAATTATTGCTAGGTTTCAAATTTCATAATTTTTGAAGCTAGTATGTGAGCGGGGCAAAAGAAAATGCGATTGGTCAATTTCTGTTAAAATGGGTCGACCTAAAAATGGCCGTTTTTCAAACGAGCTCAGAATTCGACAAAACTGGTTTTGTTAGGACCGTATCGTCAAAACAAAGCTAGATTTATTTTTCTGGAATGTTTCGATTCAGTTTGTGGCCCTGGCAAATTGAAATGTACGTTCAAATTAAATATTGAATGTTTTATACTTTAATTTGAAAAATAACTGACTGTAACAGTCGAATTGGCCAACGAAACATATCCCATTGTGTCCGGAATGAGGATATTTAGCTAGGGCGATAGTCATAGGGTTGGATTTCGAGTTCATTAGTTAAAACACTATTTAAAATTTCCTATAAATCCTCGGCCAATAGGATTTTTCCTTTCAAAAATAAATAAATAAATAAACTACGAAAACCCTACCCGCCACCCAGCTCTCGACGGTCCACGTTGCTCCGACCTTCCCCTTCGTTTTCCGACCGCCACCGCCACCTACAGGCCGCGCCACCACCACCACTCGAAAGCCCCTTCGCCCCTCTTCAGATCCGACCGCAACCCGACATCCACCATCACCTCCTCCGCCTGAATCGAAGCCAGGAAGTTATCGACTTCCCAGCGCCGCCGCCGCCCCGATCTTCCATCGCAACCCCTCAAACCACCAGCGCCGTGAAGCCCTCGCCGCCCCCTTCCACGTGGCACCACCTGATCAAAGCAACGATCGATAGATTGCACGAATTTTTCGACCCTAGTTTTGAATCAAAAATAAAGGTACGACCTTTATTATTCTGAAATGAAAATAACACTATAAAGCGCTGCAAAACTTTGAAAAATAATATCTTTTTCATTCGTTAACGAAATTCGATGAAACAGGAGACACCGTGACCGCAAGGAGGCTCTCTACATTCTAGAAGAAGCCACGGATTTTTCTTATCTTCCTACGATTTTTAGCACTGCAGAAACCAATGTAAGGAATCTAAACCGAATTGTGTGAATGAAATCGCGTTGTATAAATTATATAAGCGAAGTGTAAATTATATACGCATTGTATACCTAATGTACATGTGTTGTATAAGTTAGATTAGCGATGTATAAATTATACAAGCATTGTATGAGACATATATGCTTTGAATTGTGATGAAATGCAAGTGAATTATAATATAATACATACATACATATATATATATATATATATATATATATATACTCCCCTCGTCCACAGACCATGGACGATATTTATTGCTTGTGATTGACGTGATATTATATGGTATGACGAATGGTTGGAAATAATTGTTTGTGGTTGATATTGTGGTTGAAAAATACCTTTTTGGTTGAAAAATACCTTTATGGTTGAAAAATACCCGCTTGTGGTTGAAACAAATTAGAATAGGATTGTGGAATTCAAAATAAAACATGCCTCCTACGTGCGAACTAGATGCATGATCCCCATTGTCAAAAACCGCGAGGTTTTAAGGTAGAGCGAGGAGCCGTACTAGGGACGGTCCCGGTTTTAACTACCCTGCCGTTATGCTGCCGAAATTTTCTGAAATATACATGTGTTAGAATAATTTTCATTCGTTGAAATAAATTACATATATTGAAACGAGTATTCATGTGTTGAGTGGCAATTCATTCGTTGAGTTGAAATTCATGTGTTGAATATTATTTGAATTTAAACACATAGTTTTAGCGATAAAAATCACATTTTTATATATATACAAACCATAACGAATATTCATGTGTTGAGTGGCAATTCATTCGTTGAGTTGAAATTCATGTGTTGAATATTATTTGAATATAAACAAATAGTTTTAGCGATAAAAATCACATTTTTATATATATACAAACCATAACGAATATTCATGTGTTGAGTGGCAATTCATTCGTTGAGTTGAAATTCATGTGTTGAATATTATTTGAATTTAAATAAATAGTTTTAGCGATAAAAATCACATTTTTATATATATACAAACCATAACGAATATTCATGTGTTGAGTGGCAATTCATTCGTTGAGTTGAAATTCATGTATTGAATATTATTTGAATTTAAACAAATAGCTTTAGCAATAAAAATCACATTTTTATATGTATACAAACTATAGAGAATATTCATGTGTTGAACTAAAATTTGTTCGTCGGGTTGAAATTCATGTGTTGAATGTTATCGTATTTAAAAAAAAAATGAAGCGATAATAACAACTACATTTTTGTTGTGAATATGAAGTGTTAAAACATTCACGTGTTGAATAAATATTTTTGATGATAAAAATATTTCTTTTATCATGTATACGCTTTGATAAAAATACACACGTGTTGAAATAAATAATAGTTTGTTAGAAGTATTATTATTAGCTTTGTTCTGCATATATATACATGTGTTGAACAGGAAAAATGGATTAGCTGTAGAGTAAAGAAATTATTTGCGTGCCCGACAAATAGGTAAACCTTGATGAGTTGGCTGCGCAATTTTATTTTTATATCAACTCCTGTGAATGCCATTGGATGCGGAGTGCTGGTTATTCTGTGTGAAATAATAAATATCGCCATAGGATCGTAACAATTAATTTGAACTACACTACATGGCATACTTCTTGACGATAGGCATACTTCATCATATTCCACATAAGCAATTTGAGCTTGTGTGACGAGGTGGAAGATTTACCATACGAGCGAGAGGCTTGTATGGCGATGACTATATACTACAGGTTGAACTGATGACTGATATGGACTATATAAAATATAACGATAAATCGCCAGATTAATAAAGACCCCACACGGGTCTGGAGTTGACAATAATCACGTCTCTCTAGTTATTAGATACGACACATGGACTATTTATTTCCACACGGAAACGGGGTAACGAGAATTTATTCACTGGAGTGGTTATCTATACATGCTCCCCCGTAAACACCAGAATATATCACTATAAATATATGGATGCTTTTTAGGATTTATTGGGTACCTAACACGGCCCAATAAATTTCCAAACCCCTCCCCGTACAAAGGAGGTTATGGCGAAATTTTTCGAAATATTAAGGCGTTAGTGAAATATTTGAAGTGAAAACGAAGTTGAAAATATAGAATGAACTATAGTTGAAATTATAGAATGAAATATATTTATATATATAAATATAAATATAATTAAAAGGAATCGAAGCCGTGCAGTTCGTGTTTCGGAATCGTAATTTGAAATGATTAGTACGAGAAATCCAACCATCGGATTTTCCCGAAACCGCAACCGCTGGGTTCGCCTTGGAAATATCTTCCCAATGGCACCAACCTTGTAAAAATCCAACGGTTGGATTGTCTGGAATGTTTAATTCAAATTAAAAGAAAAACAGCGCCAGAATCATTTATATTTATATATAAATATAAATATAAATAAATTAAATCGAATAACGACGCTGCAGTTTGAATTTTGAAACCGTAACTTCAAACGACTAGTGCGAGAAATCCGACCATCGGATTTTCCTGAAACCGCAACCGTTGGGTTCGCTTTGGGAATATCTTCCCACTGATATAGACTTTGTAGGAATCCAATGGTTAGATTTTCAGATATGTCTAAAAAAATTAGGGGAAAACAGTGCCACGGCACGACCTGAAACGTCGTTTAATTAAATATGGCCATTTTTAAATAAATAAAAATGGCGAAAAATCGTTATAAAATATTATAAGCAACATAGATTACAAATAGACCAATTGGGCTTGAATTGTTTGATATTTGATGGTTGTATGTGCTTGACACGAAAATAACACTAAAGAACTGGAAGATGGATGTCGAATAATATAACCATGGAAAGAATCGATTTAAATTCTAATTACGTGAATTATTTGAAAAGGCCGAGCTAACCCTCATTTCAAATAATTTATCGAGCGATTCAAATTGGAAAATGCAAAGACGATTCAAGACCGACGATCTTCGTATCGGTTGGATGGGCGCTGCTGAGGTTCCTGACCGAAGTAGCTACCGGAAAGGGACAGAAGTAGTAGCCGTCTGAACGTATGTGTTGATTGTACGGATATACGAGGAATTGACGCCTCCGGTTTCGTTCAGACTCAGAACGGACTTGTAAATGGACTGTGTGTCTGACATTGGATTTTGTTCTATACTGATTGATCTCTGTTAAATATATATCTGTTTGGCGGCGGAGAATTTATTCTTTTGCTTAACGCCCTTCTAGGAGACATACGAGCTCAGAGGTTATATATCGATGGAAATCAATCGTATGGAGTGGACTGCCTATGTGGCATGCCAAGATGCTATGATCAAGGCTTCTGTTGCAAAGCAAAGTCTTGTGGATGATGATCAAAGCCCGGTCTACGTGGCCTAGCTTTGTGTATTTCGTAGATTCGCGAGCCTCACACCTCGGTATGAGTTAAAAAAGGGATACGGACCGCTAGGAGAGCACGACGTTTCTTTCTAGCTATGGTGGTGTCAGTGACTTACCAGCCCTGACATTTATATCTACTTTTCACCTTTGTGGTTGTTGGAATGCGAGGTGCCTCGATTATAGGTCTGTAAGGACCGGGAAACGTGTGTTTAGGAATTTCCAATCCTCAAACGTAAGAGAGGACCGGCCCAGCCGAATCCAGGGTTGCCAAGAGTGTGTAGTCCTGAGGCATTTGCTGGAATGTCTCGAAGCGGAGAGGAGCTTGCCCCTTGCCTCGACTCATGATGGAAATCCAATTTCCAATACGAAATAACGGACTCGATTGTAGAACTAGTATGGCGACATAGTATATGGTAGCTATGCCGTCTATGATTGATATTTATGATGCTATTCGCTTTTGAAACATATATGCACTAGTAATAATATCAATTGATTTTGCTTTATACGTATCAAGCATATTTGGCCATTATAAGGTAGAACTCTATCCTCCGGCTTGCGTTGCATAGTATGATGGGACTTGAGTCTTTTAATGGCTTCATTCTTTTTAAAAGCATTGCGTTGTTTTGAAAGAATTTACTTTGTTTTAAATGCACTAGCAATCGCTGGAGTAAACCCGTTCCGCGAAAGTGGTGTGGTCCTATGATTTGCTTATTACTGTTGTTTAAACTGTTAAATAGATTCCTCATACCAGTCCCCATGACTGACTCGTTGTTTGTTTTACTTTGCAAACGCAGGTGCCCTTATTTTCACACAGGCAACCTAGTTCATAGGTGACAGGTTGTTTTTGGTTCTGCACTGTTGCATAGAGTGCATTTTGGTTCATGGCAAGGCTGACTTCACAGTGATGACTTGGACATTTTCCGCCATTATTGTACTTATATTATGATTCCGCCACTGGCGATGCAGACTGATTTACTTTCCTTACTTAATATTGTATGTATATGTACCGCCTTCAGCGATGTAGACTGATACCCTTATTATGTCTCATTGCATGTATGTATTCCGCCTCTGGCGATGATGATTGATCACTTCCCTTTTTATTTACAAAGTAATATCCTACGCTGTGCTATTCTGATGTTGTTACATGTTGTGATTCCGCTGTCATATTCACGTAAATTATCCTATTTATTGTTTTTGCTATTTTCTGTACTCTGCTATGATGATTGATGTGTTATATTCTGATGATTATCCTTAATACCGCCCCTCGGATTTTGGGATCGTCACACCAAGTCCAAGCCAAATCTCGCCAACTGATTGAACTTGTTGACGTATTCTTTCACTGATAGATTCCCTTGCTTCAGGTACATATGTAATACCCATTAGCTGGTTGTATCTATCTAGTAAATAATAATAACAACAATAATAGTAAAACAGATGACAAAATCACGCAGTCCTAAATTTGAAATATGACAAAATCAACTTGTATTATATTCACATGTGTTAGTGTGTAATCCACGCATTTCACACGGTGATATTGTAAAAACACCGTACTTCAAAAATTGTTAGAAGTGGAATTTTGTTATGCAATGCACGTACTAAAAGTCAACTAAGAAATAAAACTTTAATTATTTTAATATATTCAACTTTTTTTAATTGATTTATATATTTGAATGGAAAAATATATTTGTCATCTCATTAATATGGATATGTATACATATTGAAATTGTTATTTTTAAGCATTTAATGGACTATTTAATGAATCTTATTTACTTAAATTTATTGAAATAACAGAAATTTGAGATTATATAATTAATTTATATCTGTGAACTTGAATGTAAATTAACCGAAAAGACTTCATAAGAACTTTGTATTTAATTGTATAACTCATAAATTGTAGGTGGCTAACTGGAAACCGAACTGTAAATTAAAGTAGTTTTTTTTTGGGTAAAATAAAATTAGGTACTTAGATGGTAGTACATATTAGTACAAATCTTAGGCAGTATACAATACGTCGCATGTCAAATATATGTTCAAATCACACTATGCTATTCAAAATGTTTAACCACTTAGGACAACTGTGTTGGTTAAATTAAGTGCTTCGACTTTGATACGAGAAATAACAGGTTTGAAACATGGATAGCGTGATTCAAATATATATTGAGATGTATGTGTTATGTACTATCTAAGACTTGTAATGCTAAAGTGTAATGTATTACAATTTGATTTTAAAAAAAAAGTTGTTCTTGTTTGTTTATATAGAATTAGTTATGCATTTTGTATATTTTTATTGTTTATTTTAGTAATTATGACAATAATACAAGCTAATTATGACCAAACGCATTTTCAATTTTTAGTTATGCGTTTTGTATATTTTTCTGTTTTGTTTGTAGTGTTTGTGCATTCTGTTTTTAGTGTTTGTGCACTTCTGTTTTGTTCTGTTTTTATTGCAAATTTCTGTTTAAACTGCATTTCTCATTTGAGTCTCTTTCCCTCCTGTTCTCTGTTGGGAACATTTAAAAAAAAACATAATGGTCATATTCATCTCATACCATAATTTCTGTTTTTCTCTGTTACAATTATTTTCTGTTTTTGTTTTACAATAGTTTTACAGTTTTACAACTCTTTAATCTCCTCACACGGATCCTCTGTCCAGTCTACCACAAACTGCCCAAGCTAAACTGATTGCAACTACATTGCCACAAACCACTACTGCAACTATTTGGTACATTACTTGCTTATACACTGTTATTTGATTTTCAATTTTCCGCAAGTGTTACGTCCAACAATTTGATTTTGGTTTGCAAGTGTATTATTCGACTGTTGCACTATAACAAGACAAATTTCATCGACTAAAGAATTTAGTTTTGTCGACCCTATTACTTTTGGTATGAAAATTCGTTTTAACACGATCATTCTTCATTAGCTACACTTGCTGTAAATGAGATTGTGAGCATGATTAGTTTTTTTTTTCTCCTACCATAGCCAACGAGACCGGTTAGCATATACTATCTCATCTATTAGACTTTTCAATTTACTAAGGTAAACGTGTATTCTTTTCATAGCAGTTTGAATACACATTTTGTGTTAGTACTTAGTTGTCATTTATGAAGACAGGTTTGTTTTTTTGTTTCATTTTGTGCTCAGTGTTATGGTGGTATCTTGTGTTTTTGCTGGTTTTTGCATTTGTTGTTCTTCGATTTGTAGTCTTGGTTAAGGGAAAAAACACTCTATCCAATTGCACCTACATTACGTTCTTTTTAGATCTTGCTTTTGTTTTTGGTTCAACCGCTCCTAGAAAACATCTCTTTTTTCAAAAAGAACCATCATATTTCACATTTTCAAACTTCAATTTTCTAGTACACATTACTTTTTTCTTCTCCTGTTACAGGATTTTCATTTTTGTGTTATCCACAGCTTTCTTTTCAGTTCACAATGCATCTACCATTTCATTCCAAGAAGAAAAAAAAACATCTTTGTGAATTCTGCATTTATGTTGTCAGCTATTGAAATCAAACTACTTATCTCATTTTGTTTCATCTATTAGCCATTTTGTGCGAAAATCCAATCGTGCGCACTGTTTATCTTCCCCATGAATTGCGGGCTGAAGTCCTGCCGTACGATTTCTTTTGTCATTTATGCGAAAATAGATTATTGGGTATGACCTGCAATTGGATATATTTGTGATATTTGCAAAGATAGAATCATAGAATGCATATATTCGTGATATTTGCAAAGATAGAAAAAGTTTAAAAATTTTGTTACATTATTGGGTATTACTTGCAATTTATTACCGGAAATCTGGTTTTCGTTTAGCTTTTAAACGGGAAAAACAAACCGTAACAAGCTTGTATAAAATTCCTATTTAAAGCTTTAATTAAATATAAAATAAAAAGACTACCGTTTACTATTGAAAAAGCTTGGATTACTGTAGATTCTTTAAATGACATAATATCAGCATTTTGACAAGGATTTTGACTTTTTTTGATGCAAAGGTAGCTAGAGGGCAAATAAATCTATTTCAAATACCAACTATATCCTTATATACTAAAAAAAGGATTGAATTTGTGTTCAGGATATATGTTAACATTCTCCTAGTAAATATTCTAGAACAATAAACATATGATAAGCTTGTAAATGGAACAAAAGGTGGAGATGCATTGTATTATAAAATACTTGTGCTACCTTTTTCAAGAACAGTGTAAAAAGAGACATTAATTAAGCCCCTTAAATTAGCCTTAGACTGCATGGACTGTAGCTCACACCTTGTGCATCAAAGTGCACATATTTTACTTAATGGCATCAAATGTGGAGTCCATGTATTCCTGAAGTATCTGTATTTTGATGATCTTTATTAACTCATAATATTAACTTATAAACAACAAATTTGCAAAATATAACAACAAATTTGCAAAATATTAACTCATAATATTAACTCATATTTTACTTAATAGTCCTTAATTGTAATATAACAACAAATTTGCAAAATATTAACTCATAAACTAAACACCTTGATTGTAATATAACAACAAATTTGCCAAAACTGATTCATTTTGCTTCGAAAAAGTCAAAAAACGACTTATATAGATTGATCGAAACGAGCCTATCCAAAAGAGGCTTAGGCTCGTTTAGATGACTTATATAAGCCATTTTTTGCTTTTTGGAAGTAAAAACCAATTCATTTTTCCTTTCAAAAAATGACGTACATAAGTTCATCCAAACAGGCTTAATGTTTTCCTACATGCAGCAATTTCCGCGTATTTTACAGCAATATGAACTAATTTCTTTTTGATGGGCACCAATATGATATTTTGATCTAGTAAGCTTACACTAAAAGCATTTTAGATGTCCACGCAGGAACTGAATGCATGATAAACCAACAGGTTCACAGTCTTTTATAGTCAACTTCTGTTGGTGCCTTCGTGGGTGTTATAAATAGTTTGTTTTTGCTCTTATTTAAAGGGATTGAATTGTTGATGAGGAAACTAGCAAAATCAACTCTTCCTTTTTTCAGATATTTATAAAAGTTAACGAGCTAACAAAGTGTTATTTAAGGCAGAGTTTCCTTGTAGAACACACGATGGATACTCTATTTACTGAATATTCATCTGAAAACAGGGTATTTCAACCCATATTGGAGTAAGTCATGAATAAGAGGTTGTGCAGTTTAATGTTAGTCAATCGACTCAAATGGGATATGTTAGAGATCAAATAGCCACAAGGATATGGAACGAGTATGTAACAACTCGTCATTTATAGTTCAAGTACAATTTTATTTCAATTTAATAATTCAATCCATCTTTATTTCAGTAACATATCTGAGTTGTTCAGGTACTCTTATTTTTATTTACTTTTATGTTGTGATTCAGTAGATGTCTTACTTTTGTACTATCATTTGCAGATGTAACTTGGAAGACATAAGAAGCACGTTGCTTACAAAGTTTGTGGCTAATATAAATATCATATTGTTATGATAGATGCTTGAGTTGTTCTCTTTCAACTTTTTCTTTATCTAGCCTATCTCTTATATTAAATTTAAAACCGTATTATGAACTTTTTTATTGTAATTTTATTCATGTACTATTCGGCCTTATGTAATTTAAAATATTGCATTCTCTTTAATGTTTAATCATTATGTTTAGAATTCAGCTTATTATCTTTCATATATAATAGTTTTTAATTAGCAGCTTGATATATTTACAGTTGTTTTTATTCAACTTCTTTATGTTTGAATTCTTCATTTTGTTTTTTGTTCGATTTACAACATATCGTATGTTCATGTAAACATGAAAAATGAACAGTATATATCATTGGGGGCGACTATTTGAATAATATATGTTTGAATTGCCAAAATGAAAACACAAATTTTCAAAATTTGAAAACTATATTTCAAATCAAACAAATTTTCAATTTTTAGTTTTGAAAACTTGTTTTCGAAAAAAGGATAACCAAACGTATTTTGAGAAATAGTGAAAACACTCAAAATGGAAAATTGAAAACAACCATGAAAACTCAAAATTGAAACCAAACGCATCCTTAGTTTCTCCTTTTCTCGGGATTTAAAGGTGGTTCACGAATCTAATAACTGAATGAAGATGGCAGGGGGGCAGTTTGCAGGGAAAACCATGGAGCCCTTTTCTGGAAACGCGGGTAGCAGGATTCAAATTTTGGAAAGGAGAGATGAACGTGGTCCTCAGGGAAGTGATTGACTTTTCATACTGGAGCAAGTATTGAAATGAAGTATCAGGAGGAAGTCTGGAGGAGTGTGTTCAGATATTTTTGCGGAAAAGGAAACTATATGGAGGTAGTTGGAGAAGGAAGAAATATGAAAGGTTGCGTGAATTAACAGTGTTAGTTTGGGGAAGGTAATGTTTGTAGAGGAGGGGGTGTAGAGACGTGGCAGTTGATGTGGGCTTTCGGTCTTTTCTTTAGAAAAAAAAAAGAAAAAAAAAAAGGAACAAGAAACGAAAGTTTTGAAACAAAAAGAAATACATGGAAGAAAACGCATGGGGTTGGTACTCTGTGTAAACATTAACATGGTGGTTTATCATGTTGAGAGAGTGATGTGAGTGTGTACAGTATTAAAATGCATGGAGGAGTCTCGTTCATGGATGAGCATATGAGGAATGGGTCAATGGGCTCACATGGAAGAAGACAGTAGCAGTTCCTGTAGATTCAATGGAGAAGCTGGTCTGTAAATTGTTTGTACAAGGAGAAGTTGCGTGGGCTTAATCACGTTAGTCAGGCTTAAACCGGGAGTACTGTAACGGGGCAGGCAGAACGAGATGTGGAGAAAGGAAACCGAACTGCTTTAATTTTTGTAAGTTGGGCCTAGTTTAGGCTCTAACCAAAAGAATGGGGAGAGTGGACACGTCGGCCTGTATGCTAAATCAAAGGTGATGCGTTGTCCATTTATATTTTATAGAGTGATTAACGTTATAATTAGGAATAGTTATTTTCAATTTATTACACTAAACCTATCTTATCTAGAACTCTATCATATCTTGTTAGATTTGAATTTAACAAAGTGTATCAGAACCAAATTTAGGAACATTATGCTTTGGGACTAGTTCGGACGTTAATGGAAGCAGCTGGACTCGTCAGTTGGTTAACGATCTATTCCAATCGAGGTGACTCACCTCGTTGGTTACGTTTATAATAATATAAACATATTTAAATTAAACTGAAGGGCTTGAATTATTTTTGATTTACCGATATTAGTTGAACTGACTGTTTATTTACATGTGATCGTTATATGGACTGTTTAACTGATCGGATTATTGATTTGATTATTGATTGTTGAATATGAATTCAACGTTGTTTGTTATTAACCAATGTGTGATATGGGTTGAGAACCAATAGCAGATGGCCAAATGAGACATTGTTTAAATGAAGTTATAAAATTGATTTTATAATTCAATATAGATTTTAAAATATATTATTTTTATAAAAAGGAGATAAACCAACCACATATATATATTGATTGTCTTAACCACCAACCACCATTTTTACCAAAATCTATTGTATGCGAAGCACGTGCTTCATCGTGATTGTTCAAGCTAATTCCTATGTTACTAAGACGGATGAGAAAGTGAGCAAGGATTAATGTAACAATTAATAATTGAGATTAATTGTTTAAGTAACAATTAAAATGGATTTATTTTGGATCGGTTATTAGTTATTTAAATAATAATCAAAGTAAATGGGATAATTCAAATTATTTATATTATTAATTAATTTAAATGAAAAGACGATTTAGAGTTGATCAACAAGTTAATCATGTGTTAGAATTGACCACGTCAATTGTTTTAAACTGAGATTGATTATTAAATTAAATTAGTTGTGCCGATTTGTAACACCCTACATCCATTAATGTCACTCACAAAGGGAATGCATTAACTTTCATGGAGAATTTTAAGTGTGTATAGAACAGAAACTTAACAACAAAACAGATATAAATAGTACAAAAACTTTAAAACTTTATTTCATTGCAGCGGAAAATACATAAGTTTGATTACATCATCAAGACCAGAGTCAAAGTACATAATATCCATCTTGACCAACTCAAAGTACATAAATTGAAAGACATAACCCCAGTACAAAATAGCCATAAATAAGAGAGGCTG
This sequence comes from Allium sativum, assembly GCA_030737875.1. Taxonomy (NCBI): domain Eukaryota; kingdom Viridiplantae; phylum Streptophyta; class Magnoliopsida; order Asparagales; family Amaryllidaceae; genus Allium; species Allium sativum. The sequence goes on along the minus strand of CM060909.1, from coordinate 572,047,391 downwards.
AACTTTACTTCAGCGATCCAAGCAACTTCTAAAAGCAGAGATATAGCTGTCCAAAATCAAGCTCCACTGGTGCTAGTTCCAACCTGAGCACCAAGGGGGGGGGGAGGAAGAAAAGAGGAGGAAACAAAGGGGGTCAGACATAAAGTCTGGCGAGTGCAATAACTTTATCAATACAATTACCAGAATAACTAGGCTAAGGCATAAGTTGGAAAATAAGGAAATGACTGTGAACAATTGAGTAAGACATAGCAAACAAGGAAACAAGATGAACAAATATAACGTTAAAGGCGCACCTAAACCGCTATAAGATAATTACTATACTGCACCACCACTATACTTCCCCACCACTAGTCACCTTAAGGTTGATCCCACCTATAGAACTTAATAATGATAATGGCAGTTTCGTGCACCTCTAGTTGCCTTCATAGGTGTCACCTGCCCCTTTCTCCATTAGGTGTACCCGTTACCCCCATGCGATCAGCTCCCTAACTCGTAGATACCCGTGTTGGCCCCACAGTGGGGTGTATCACTCCCTAAAGTGGCAACCCAATACCACCAATGATGCACAGCTTATACCTACACGATGCAACAACGTCTTACCTACCAGCCCGGGCCCACACACGCATATGAACCCATTGGACTTGCGTTGCCACCGCTAACCCGTTTTGGCCTCTTGTAGTCAAGCCCAGTATGCGTGTCCCGTCCTCGACTTGGGTCGAGCCCACAAAGATACGTATGGGTTACTAGTTGAAACGGGCCCCCATTACTTGACACAAGTTATCCACCTAAGCTTGGTCCCCTCTAGTACATCCCACTTAACCCTCTTCTTATTCTTGTTCACTTACATGTTTCAAGTTTGGTTAAGTATTTCTAATCATATTTCAAATGCCACCCATGGCACCCACTAGATTCCACATGCCACCCAAGGCACCCACTTAACCACCTCATGTCCCACTACATGTTTATCTGGTTATGTGTTTCTTAATTCATTAAGACCGTACCCTCATAAAGACCTCTCACATTAGACTGGCATTTGTAGCAGCTGGATTTGCCAGGTGGGTCCGGGCAGTCTTACACCACAAACGAGCCTAACCTCGTGTCTTTATAACTTTTACGCATTTAATTTATGCCTAAGACCTTCCACATTAGACTGGCATTTATGGCAGCTGGAGCCTAACCTCGTGTCTTAGACGATTAATTTCTCCTAATTAATCGTTCCCTAATTTGAATTACTTTCCCTATTCAAATTATCAATCAATTCCAAATTTAACTATGGCCATATTTGACTCAATTATGTCCATCCATTTATGATACTCAAAATCATACCAATTTTCAACACAAATTTATTTTATGCCATTTAAGGCATTTATACCAATTCTTAATATTAAATCTTTTTAATATTATCCCATTACCCCTACGTTGTACGTTCGTTCGTTTAACGTAAAATATATGTTAGACTCGAATAGTCTAACTCATAGAATAAAGAGAAAACATCACAACATATATATAGATAAAACTAGATCTAAACATAGGGGTGAACTTGCGTGTGTGAATGATGTTCTACATCTAAAACTTGCATAGGCCAAAGTTACAACTCGCATAAACTATATATGTCATAGATCCAAATCTAAAGGTGTAAACTTGTTTAGATAATGGTTACAAACTTGCATAAATCATGTATGTCATAGATCTACAACTAAAGGTGTAAACTTGCATAGGCAATAACCACAAACTTACATAACATGATTCATATTCCAAACTCATATATTTATATAAACTTGCACATGTGATTTATGCAACATAACAATGGTGTAAACTTACATCTAAACATGTAAACTAGCATGTAGAATTTAGCATATAACTCACAAATGTCATTTGTGACTTTAGATCTAAAATAGATGTCATGAAACATGTAAGGTTATACATAATTTTCACTAACTTGCATATGATTCATGTCTAAATCAATATCTAAACTTGCATTCATACATATGATTTATCATATGAATCAACATAACCAAACTAGCATATGAACAACATGATGATTTGATTATACATAAGCCCATCATAGGATTACAACATATATGATAGCATCACAACTTTACAACATAGATGATAACATCACAACATAACATCATAGAATTTACAACATGTATGATAACATCACAATTTTACAACATAATTATAACATGCGGTCAATAATTCACATCATATCCATATAATCCACATCATAACATAATCCAATTCAATTTCTAATTATTTTATTAAAGAAATCGAACTCAAAACTCAAAGAAGGTCTTGAGTTCTGAATTTTGAGTTCTGAAGTTGTAATAGCTTTCCTTTGAAGTAGATTCATTGTTAGAGTTGAATTGAATTGAATTTGATTAGCTTTCTTCTTATCTAATTGGTGGCGGCTATTCTAATTTGCAAGGTGACGGCATGGAGACCATGAATCTAATTTTAATTTGATTTTAGGGTTTGAGTCTTAATGACTTTTTATAGAGTTTAGGATAAGTTTAAGCCGTCCGATCAACCCAGAATTAATCCCAGCCAATCAGAGCATATCAGAAACCCTAATGAGTCAGCACACAGTCATTAACAGGTCACTAATCAAATCTGCCCGGGGGAGGGGGGCAGGTCGACCCCTAGGTCGACCCTATGGTCGACCTGGTCAGGGTAGATCGACCCCCAGGTCGACCCTATGGTTGACCTGGCCCTGGCAGGAATTTTCCCGCCTAGCCTGTTTGGCTCTGAAATTTGAATTTTCTGAAATCTGTTTAAATTTTCTGAAACTTCCGATGGCCATAACTTCTTTATACAAAGTCCAACTTACGCAAACTCGGACTCTATCTCAACCATAATTCTGAGATGAACACAATGGCGCAACCTATTTCCCTTAATTCTCGCATCTGAGATTAGTTACTCTTTAATTTGTTACTTTAGTGTTAACTGAAATACGGGGTGTTACACGATTAATCTGATGAGATAATTTAGCGAAGAGTGTTTAACTTAATGAAATTTTTTTAAAAAGGAAATTTGATCCCAGTTAAAAATAATTTTTGTTTATAATAATTTAAGGAATTATTTCTTAAATAAGTTAATTTAAGTAATCAAAGTAGCAATGTAATATAATTGAATTCCAAGTGAGTTTATAGACGGATTTATATTTAAACCGAATTGGTCAATTAAGTCATAAAAGAGATTTTTAAGCAGATACAATAAGCTTAAAATCATAAATGTCACTTAATATTTAAGAAATCAAGATGGAAAGGGTTTGATATTAAACCAGAATTATATAAACATGTTTATAAAGAAAGATGTGTAATTAAAGCGTTAATCTTAAATTAACGTTACCTAACAATGGCATTAAGTGGAATGGATGAGATTTGAAATGAGATTTCCCAAAAGGAATGAATGAAAGTTTCATAAAAGGATTCTCGTGATTGAATTTGGTAAAGGATTGAGTAATGGGATTTGTGATAAGAATCTAGGTAATGAAACAAATAGGTTAAAGACGTTAAAGTTTTAAAGTTAATGTTTATTTGATCATTTACTAAATCGATAAATTTAGTAATAATAATATATTTAAAAGGGAGATTTCGAAAGTAAGAAGGATTGTAAAACCGCATTTTAAATAAATAGTGAAATGATAATCATTGGTATTAGAATCAATACGGGTATGAATTACAATTCCTATTTATCTTACGATAAGAATGATGTTGATCAAGGTCTGAAATGTAATTTAAATACCCCAACTTGAACGACTTCAGGATTATCGAAAGATGATATCAGTTGTAAAGGAAAAAAAATGTTAGAAGAGAGTTATTTCGAGAATATATAATGCAACATCATTTGAAAGATTTGAGGATAGATAATGAGATTCCAAATTATTGGAAATAAAAGAATTTGAAGAAATGCATATGGACATTTCCAAATTAGCGGAAGGAAAAGGAGCTTAAGTATATGAAATGATATTTCCGTAGTAAAGAAAATAAAGGGAGATTTGTGTAAATATAATGATAATTTCAGAGTAATGAAATGAGATTTAAAATGGGTTTATCATGAAAGGATAAGTGACAATTATTTTGTTTAATTAACAAAACAAAAAGGGGATTTCGTAACGATTGTTTACGATGATAAATTGAACCGGTTTTCTAAGTATAGGTAATAATTAATGTTGCAGAAATGTTTTAAATAGTAGTTAATGGGAAATTGTAGATAATTTTAAGGTATTTATTTTAAGTATTTAAGTAAAACTTTTTGAGAATATTTGTATAATAAAACTAATATATTATCTTTGGTATTACAACTGATGTATAATGGCCAAATGATGTTGTGAAATGAACAAATCGATCTATTTTTATTTTTATGGTTGTTTATTTTGATAGTTAAATAATCAACTATCAAAATCATGCTAATGCGCTATTGGTACGGAAAGACCGGAATCGGATTTATATTCGAAAACCATTCCAACCAATAAATATGAATACATCGGAAATGCTGATCAAGATGTAGCATTTAAAGACCATAGATCTTCATAAAACGGAAGAGTTACTTACAATCTCTAGCTGATCCCTAGAGATACACTGTGATTCTTTCGTGGTTGAAATCTACGGATTGCAAGGACTACTCACTACTAATCCATAGGGTGATTCCTAGGATGTGGTAGGAGGGTGCCTTCTGTTCATTCTGTTCCTGAATGACTTATATGGATGACGTGAGTGGTGGCCAGATATTCTCAAAGTAGATTATAATCTCAACCCTCATCAACCGGGAAATGATAAAAATTGGGCAGGCAGCATGGCTATGTGGGTCGCTCCCATTAGGGTGTATGTTACGACCCGGAATTTTGGGGCCAATTTAAAATTTTTATTTTAGAAATTTTAATGGATTTTAATGTTTAAAATAATTTATTTTAAATAGGAACGACTAAAAATTTATTTTAAAACGGATAAATTTAATTTAATTATAAAAGGAGTTTAAAACAGCGCTGCAGTTTGAAATTTTGAATTTGAACTTTGACTGAATATACAAGATTCATTTTAAGTCAGAATTGAGCGAAACCAGAAATATTTAAATCTGTTTAACCATACCTTTCTAATGAATCTGAAAAACTGAAATTTCACTTTATAATTTGAAAGTTATGTCCAGTTTAAAATTTTGAAAAGTCGCTGTAGAATTTATATATATTTTAATTTAATATATTGGCCTTAAAAATAGCCATTTTTCAAATGACCTCGGTTTTTGACGAAACCACTTTTGTTGGAACCGGGATGTCAAATTATTTCTAGGTTTCAATTTTCATAATTTTTCGAATTAATATGTGAGCGTGGCAAAAGAAAATGTGTTTTGACTGTTTCAGTCAAATTTAATCGACTTGAAAATAGCCATTTTTCAAACGGTCTCAGAATTCGACGAAATTAGTCTCGTTAGGACCGTATCGTCAAAACATAACCAAAAATAATTTTTCTGTAATTTTTAGAGGTAGTATATAGCCCCGGTAATTTAAAATGTAAGTTTGAATTTAATAATTAAATGATTTATAATTTAATTTAAAGAAAAACATATCGTAACAGCCAAATTGGTTTACGAAACACATTCCATTGTGTCCGGGATAGGGGTATTTAGCTAGGGGCGACACTCGTTGGGTTTGATTTGGAGTACGTATCATTAAACAAGAATTTTCACATTAAAAGAATTATTAAATAATAAAATACGCGTATAAATACCAGTATATACCTAAACCCTAATACATTAATAGAGCCAGCCACCATCCCTTATTACCAATGGCCACCATGCTCCGATCTTCTTCCCCTTCTATCTTCTAAATCTCTCAACGATTTTCAAAACTCCAAACACCAGTTCGAAGAGCTCGGCGAGGGCTTTAACACCAACGGTCAGGATGGGGTCTCGTGATGTGTACAAGCCAAATTGTTTGCTCGAAGCCAGTGGGGTTGGGGCGGTTTTCGAGGCGGCAGGTGGGACCGAGTTTGGCGGGTTCGTGGCTGGAGGGGCGCGATGCGGAGGCGGTTCAGGTGGGTCCCGCCGATCAACTTCCGGTGGCTTCCAAGGCGGGCGGCGACGACGAGAAGCTTGGGAACTTTTTGGGTTCCCTGTAACGATGTAGAAGATGAAGGGTAAAATGTAATTAAATTATTAATTAAATAATTAAGTGGTTTTAAAAGTTTAAACATTCGTAACTTCTTCAACCAGCGACGGAATTGAATGATTTTCGAACCATTGGAATCGTATTCGAGAGCACTACGTCATGGAACTGAGCAGGACCTGAAACTGCACTGGATGGAAATTCAGATAAATTAATTGTGAGATTTCTTCTTTTAAAATAATTAAAATTTAATTATCTGTCGTTATTTCGATTTCATGTGTGTATGTTTATTAAATACCGATCTGTGGTATTATGTATGTTGTTGTGATTGATTTGCGATGCTCATATGTTGTTAGATCTGAAATGTTAACATGGGAATATTATTTTTAGTTTTGTCGAAGAAGAATGATCAACAGAACAAGAATATCATTTTTGATCAATTATGTTGAAAATAAAAATGACAATTTTTGATATGAATATACATTAGAAATGTTCATTTTGTTTAGAAACATGTTAGTTAAATTAGAACTATCAATTGTGTTAAACATGTTTATTGAAATCAAAATAACATTTTTGATTAGAATTGTGTTAGGAAAATAAAACAACATTTTACTTGAAATATGATTATGCAAATCAAAGTGATATTTTTGATTTGAAATCTGTTTTGAGATAAAACCAAACATTTTGGCACGTTGAAAGGAATGAAGTAATTCATTCATTTTTATCTCTTTGAAAAAGAATGAATTAAAACCATTCATTTTGACACATTAAAAAGAGTTTTACAAAAATCACATTTTTGTCACTTAATAAGGAGTTTGATAAAAACATACATTTTTGTCACTTAATGAGGATTTTACAAAAATCACATTTTTGTCATTTAATAAGGATTATATAAGAATAACATCTTTTGTCAGAACATGATTCGTGAAATAAAATAACTTGTTTTGTCAAAACTTGATTAGTGAAACAAAAATGAATACTTTTGTGTATTAAAAAGGATTAAACAAAAATGAATATTTTTGTGTATTAAAAAGAGTTAAATAAAAATGAACATTTTTTTTATATTAAAAAGGATGACATAAAAATGAGTATTTTTATATATTAAAAAGGGATGAATCAAAAATGCATATTTTGTTTATATTGAAAGAATTAAATAAGATCAAAATTGTCATTTGTTTACATTGAAATGAATTAGATCAAAATTGTCATTTGTTTACATTGAAACGAAGTAGATCCAAACTGTCATTTTGTTTACATTAAAATGAATTAGAATAAAATACACATTTTGGTTAGAAAATGAAAATTAGAATAAAATATACCTTTTTGTTAGAAAATGAAAAATTAGAATAGAATATATATTTTTGTCATTATGGAGGAAGATTACATTTTGGTCACTGAAAAGGATTAAAGAAAAATTAGCATTTTTGTTTACTTTAAAAGAATGAAAACAAAAATGACATTTTTGTTTCATTAAAAAGAATCAACAAAAATGACATTTTTGTTACATTAAAAAGAATTAACAAAATTATCATATTTTGTTACATTAAAAAGAATCAACAAAATTATCACATTTTGTTACATTAAAAATAATTAACAAAATTATCATATTTTGTTACATTAAAAAGAATTAACAAAATTATCATATTTTGTTACATTAAAAAGAATCAACAAAATTATCATATTTTGTTACATTAAAAAGAATTAACAAAATTATCTTATTTTGTACATTAAAAAGAGTTTAACAAAAATAGACATTTTTGTCTACGTTAAAAGAATTAGACAAGATAATTATTTTTGTTCACATAAAAAGGATCAGACAAGAATAGTCATTTTTGTCACTTAAAAAGAATGAAGTAAAAATATACATTTTGGGTTATTTAAAAGGATAACACCAAAACATACATTTCGGGTGATTAAAGAGGTTTACACCTAAATATACATTTTTGGTCACCGGAAGGGATTACACAAAGACATGAAAGTTAATATTTTTATTGTCAATTAGTTACAATTAAAGATAATATGTTAAAAATACGATGTTAGGGATGACATGGGGTATATGTCTGTTATGTTGGAATGCTTGACATAAGGTTCAAATTGCATATTACACTTCCATTTACAAGTCATCTGACTTGTTATGTGATTGGGACGATAATTTTTACACATCGCCTAAGTGCACAAATATATTATTATTTGTTTGATGGATGAAACCCCACACGAGTATTGGGATGATATTGGACACACACTAATCCCAATATTTAGCTATCTGTCAATCGATGGATTGACGGTCTGTGATGAGCGTTATTTATTTACTTTAATGCTCACACAGTTATAAATTCCACTTTGGTTGTCATTTGGATGTTTGATAATTATTTATCATAATTGTTGATTTCATGCAATATATGGTTGTTGATTGAGTCACATTCCAATAAAGGATTTCTAGAAAAAGAATATTTTAGAAAATGTCTTAGAAAATATTTTAGAAAAGAATATATTTTGGAAAATATATTTTTATTTAAATGAACTAGCTATTAACTAGAATAAATCATTAAATTTGGATTTAATGAAAATTTCCAATTTGTTAAGATTTAATTGAAATTAAATTAAATAAATTGGATTTTAGGTTTGTCGTGAATGGTGTCTTCAATAACACCTTTCTTAAACCCAGTTGAAAGGAATAAATCTTTTAGTTAAGATTACTAGAGTTTCAAACTATATTTTGTAATTGGAATAAAAATGATTTGTGAATTGAGTTTATCGTGAACAATGTTTTGAAACGACATCTGTTCTTTAACTCAATTAACAGTAAGAATATGACTTGGAATTTGTAAATCTTTATTTAAGATTTAAATAGGAATTTTCCAAAAGTAAAGTTTTCCAATTTAATATATTAAATTGAATGGAATTTGAATTAATAATAACCGAGATAAGCGTATGTAAAAGAAGATCGATACTACATATGGAATTTAAGAGGCATTGCCGTTATTCCATTTATATTATTGATCAGATATAGAAATTTATAACGATTATATATTGATTTGATTTCTATGAAGATTCCATATTTAAGGGAAGATGATTTTGGGTTTATCGTGAATGGTGTTTTAAAATGACACTGGTTCTTTAACCCAGTTAAAGATAAGATTTATTTCTTAAATTTAAATAATCATTGAATAATGATTTTTGATATTTAAAACCAAATTGGGGTTTCAATAAATCTTTAAAAGAAAGATTTAAGAATAATTTAAAGAATTTATCTTTGATAAAATAATGTGAATATTTTATTTAAAAGAATACTCTGAATTGGAATGAGACGTTGGATGTATTTTTATAGTACTTGATTTTTAATTATAAAAATATGTGAGTTATTCGGAAAGACCGGGTTTAACCCATTCCGAATAATTACTACGACGATGAAGAGTCGAAGATGAAGACGGTGGTGGAAGACCAACGATCTTCACATCGAATGGATGTGTTGCTACAGAGACCCTTGATGGGAGTAGCTACCTTGAAGGGGCTTCAGTGGTGGCCATCCGGACTATTTTTTATTGTTCGGATTTGGTTTTCGCTCAGACCCAGAGCATAAGCTTGTAAATGGATGCGTGTCTGACATTGGACTTCTTTCCATGTGAAATAAATTGATTATTATTATGTATGTCTGTTTGGTGGTGGAGGATTTATTCTCTACTTAACACCCTGGTATATATTAATAGTGATTGATCGCATGGCGTGAATTGTCAATGTGGCACGCCAAGATGCAATTGATCAAGGTTTTTGTTGAAAAGCAGGGACTTGTGGGATGATCAAAGTATAGCCTATTACGGCATAGCTTTGTGTATATCGTGACTTTGCGAGCCTCACACACCGGTATCAGTCAAAAACGGGATACAGACTGCAGGGAGTGCACACGTTTCTTTCTAGCTAGAGTGATGTCATGGACCTACCAGCGCTGACATTTTACTTATGTGGATGATGGATTTTGAGGCGGCTCGGATTTTTATAGGCCGTTAGTGGTCATACCATAGGTCCAAAGGGACCGGGAAGCGTGTGTTCAGGCATAATTAATCCACTACCCTTAGGTAGGGACCGACCCTGAAGATCCAAGGGTTGCCCATAGGTGTGATCCTGAGGCATTTGCTAGAGTGTCTCGAAATCGGGGAGGAGCTTGCCCTTAGCCTCGACTCATGATGGAAATCCAATTTCCAATACAACCATGCGGTTTTGATTGTAGAACTAGTATGGCGAGATAGTAGGATGGGGTACTATGCCGTCTATGATTAATACATTATGATTGAAATGATTTATGAAAACATATACGCACAAATATTAAATTCGCTTAATCGTATCAAGCATCTTTTGACCATTATAAGATAAAACCCTATCATCCGGTTTGCCTTGCATTGTGTGATGGGACTTGGGTCTTACAATGGTTTCATTTTCCTAAAAAGCATTGCGTTGTTTAACGTTTTACTTTATTTTATGCACTGGCAATCCAATGGAGTAAACCCATTCCGAGTTCGCGGCGTGGTCCTGTGATTTGCCTTATTATTAGATAGTTAAGTTAAGATTTCTCATACCAGCCCCATGACTGACCTGTAGTTTGTTTCACTTGCAAACTCGGGTGCCCATATTTTCCACACGGGCAGTCGAGTGGCTATATGAGGACAGGTCATTATAACTGTCCAGAGATATTAATGTACTCTGATGTTGTAAGTATTATTTCAAGTTCTTAATAAAAGTTATTTCTATATTATATTTTATTCTGTTGCGTTGTGAGACTCTGTAATGTATTAGTTCTTCTTCTTATTCGTCTATTCTAATATTTCTTTCTTTTTTACCTCACGCTCTTATTTCTTTCTAATAACTATCTATGTTTTCGATACTTGGGTTCTAACAAGTGATACTATTTGTATTATTGTCGGAATTCGAGCTCGAATTTCTGCAGGTCGTTACAAAATGTATACCCCATCTTGTCACTCAATAAATAATTCAATTTTCATAAATAATTTCCATTTAACAAGACAGTGATATATATATTCAAATCATAAAAGTAAATTTAAATTTCCATCAGATATTGCTAGAATTCATTATATAATTTGGAATAAGTACTAGATCTATAATAGTACGTGATAGGTAAAAGAATTGATTAAATTTACCTTGTTGATAATGCCTATGATTCGTACCTTGAATGAAAGATGCTTCTAGATCCAATTGAATCACCTTCAGAAATTGCAATAATATAAAGCACCAACTTTTGTCTTTATTTGTTTTGATTTTATTTTTGGATCCTTTTGAGGTCTATACGCCGTTAATTTTTAGCCAAGAATGTAAAAACGAGGATGGAGGCTAGTGAAACACCCCACCTCCATTAAGGTCACTCACAAAGGGAATGCCTTAATTTTGGTGGAGGTTTATAAGTAAAAGCCACAGATAAACTCAAGACAGATATAAGTACACATATTTTAAACAGTAGAAAACCAAACAGACTTTTATTTCTTCAATACGTGTTCCAAACAAAACATTCCATAATTGTCTCAAAATACTTCCATCATTACAACCTCATAACTGTCTTGATTATTATAGAAGCATAAAACATAAATAATGTGACAAAAATCCCGATAGTGATATCCAAAGCCATAGTCCGAGCAAAAGAGACCCAAATCATACATCTACGTTCTTGGAGCTTGTACAGAGCCTGACTGAACTGAGCTGTTTCCTCCCTGTGGACCTGGGGGGGACGAAAGAAAAGAAGACGAAAAGAAAATACGGTCAGACATAAAGCCTAAGTAAATCTTGTAACTCTTCAGTATGTGAATAAGAAAAGGGCATGATAGATATATACTGAAAATAGGATGGTGTCACAAGCTAAAGGAGTGCCGAATGTAATATCGCACACATACTATATCTCTGCATCTACTTGAGTTTATTCTAACTGGAACCCCATGGTGAGGTTGAAGTGATCCCCATTCTTATTAAAAGATCGGCTCCTACTCGTGTTAACATGTGTCATACGGCCCCCAAGAATTGTAGATACCTATGTTGGTCCCACCATGTGGTGTATCAAGACCCATGGTGGCAGCCCCGACACAAATTCTAGAAGGTATAGGTTATACTACTGGTGTGCCAAGTGCCCTGGTTGTCTACTCCGGAGTGTGTGCATGCCCGCACCCCGTTAGACCTACACTGTGCATCCACAGCCGTCGTTTGACCGCTTACAATCATCCCAGTAATCGTGCCCCACCCTGCCAAGTTTCAGGGTACCGTTGATACCTAACTTGGGTTACTGCTGAAATGGGTCCCTCGTTACCAGGATTTTCTAGTCAAACATGTTAAGTGGTTAAGTGTCTGTATTTACCTAACCCCACCCATCAATTCTTGTTAACATGTTGAATTTGGTTAAGTGTTATAATTGACTTAACCCTACCATCTGTCCTTAGCCTCTTAGGAGCACCAGACCACTCACATTAGACAGGTATTGCTACGGTTACTGGATATGCCGGTCGGTTACGGGCAGGTTTACACCGTAGCTCAGTCTAACCTCGGGTCATTATTGGGCTCAATGCTTAACCACCCACACTGGATAGGTATTGTTGTGACTACTGGACAGCCGAGCGGGTCCGGGCAGGTTTACATCACAACTCAATCCAACCTCGGGTTAAGCATATCTTGTTTTCTAAATTTACATATTTTATTACTTCTTAATTATATATGTAAATGACATATCTTTTATATTTGGGTATAACAAATCATACCGCTTTAAATGTCATTGTCATTGGCATGTGCCAAACATGCCAACATATATTTTCAATGTTCTCTACACCCAACGTTGTTACCCATGTTTGTAACGTTCGCAACATTATAACAAATGTTGGGCTCGACACAATTCAGCCCAACTTTATAAACGTGAGAAAAAGGGGAAATCAATAACATGTAATATTTTACAACATATAAGGGTGTGTGGTGCATGAACTTGCAATTTAGCAATTTAACTAACATATAATATGGGTCATGTGAACTTGCATTCAAATCAAAGTATAACTAAGTAGGTGACATATGAAATGGCATAGTTTAGGCTAATACAAACTTGTGTTTAAACATGTTGAACTTGGCATAATGTCAAACACAAAACTAGCATGATGTATATTCACCAAAAGGTCCAATTATAACATTTAATCACATAGCCTATTTCAACATGAACTTGCATAGTTTATGAAACCCAAATGATACTCAACATAGATCCAATCATACTTGCAAATAAACATGAACTTGCATAGTTTATGAAACCCAAACGATACTTAACACAGATCCAATTGTACTTGCAAATAAACATGAACTTGCATAGTTTATGAAACCCAAACGATACTTAACATAGATCCAATTGTACTTGCAAATAAACATGAACTTGCATAGTTTATGAAACCCAAACGATATTTAACATAGATCCAATCATACTTGCAAATAAACATAAGAATGATATCATAGGTTTTGGGTCATGTAGGCATAAAAGGTCTATAACATGTTTACATAAATTCTAACTGAGACTAAGGGATTATATATATAATCCATGCCATCGACATGTACGTAAAGGGATCAAATTTCTAGTTTTTGCCACAACTTGCTATTACTATCACAAATATCCAATAGGTTTGCATCAATCAATTAAGGCCACAAATACCAATACACAAGTCATGACAGAATCATTACAATACATAGAATTTATGCAATATAACAACACAATTCTATTTTCATTTACATCGAATCACATCACAGTTTTTATTCATATTCTGAAAGGTCACTATACTTACAACGAACGCTGAATCTTGAATTCTGGATTCTGAATTTTGAAACTGAGATGCACTCCTTTGGGTAGACTAACGTTGCGTTGATTAATTTTGATTATACTTTTATCTTCTTCTTAATTTGATTCGTCTCTAAGCTTTAGTTTTGGCTTGTCTCCAGGCTTTCTAATTGACGGCCATTCCTAGTTCCTTTCCAGCAGCATGACGGATATTGTGTTCTATTATTTGTGTGAGTTTAGGGTTAGACTTGAGTTGTATTTATAGAATTTCAATCTAATTAGAGTCGTCGATGAAGCTAGAGTGAATCCAGACCATCCATCTCAAGAGAAACCAATCAGAAAGTGACATGTAAGCCCTAGTGACTCTGCCAAGCCTCAGAATTCGACCAGACCCTGATCAGGCCAGCCAGGACCTGACCAGGAGGTCATTATGACCTGGGCGCACTTGGCAGGTGCGCCAGGCTAAAAATGTACTGGCGCACTTCCCAAGTGCGCCAGTTCAACTTTGTTCTGGCGCACTTCCCAAGTGCGGCAGTGCATTCTAACCCATTTTCTTGTTTTTCAGCCCAACTTCGTTCGTCCATATCTTCTTCATACGTTATCCGTTTCACGCAAACTTGGACTCTATCTCAAGCAGAATTTCGAGACGAACGCAATGGTGTAACCCATTTCCCTTGATTTCATCATTTATAATTAATTATACTTTAATTTGTGAAGCTCAACGTTATAGAATTCACGGGGTGTTACATTCTCCCCCTCTTAAAAGGATTTCATCCCCGAAATCTTCAAGTTAGGAAGAATGTATATCCTACCATCCAACAGTCCATCTACTCAACCAACAAACACAGGCATCCACTGTCCTTGAAAGACTTCTAATGCTTCATGATCATATGCATAGTGTGTGTACATGTCCTTATCTAATGCAGAAATCAGGCGGTCTACTAATTCAGTTGACCTCCTTAATGCGAGTCATGTAAGTGTCATGAATCCATTATGTATGCAAATTTTCCTACTCATAATTCTACATGAGTGCACAACTATTCATACAAATGCGACAACCATATGATATCATATCAAGTTTCAACCATATACAAATGAGAATACATATATGCATATGCAGTATGAAGTGATTGAGCCGATCTAAGACCTAGGTTGTGTGGGTATATGCATCCACGAGCAACCACTAGCAACGACTTGCAACCACTTGCAGCCATCAACCATAACATGTTTCAAATACATGTTTACATCCAAAGGGGTTTCTACCTAAGGATAAAGGATAATATCGAGGAGATATACCTAAAAAGATAGATACAAGCACAACTTCAGGAAAAAGAGAGGTCAAAGATGTACCCTCAAAAAGAAAAGGGTAGGCAGCGCGTATTCTGTCCTCAGTTTCCCAAATCGCGTCTTCCTCGGCGTCGCTCCACTGAACTTTAACGAGTTTGACTTCGCGGTTGCTTAGATTTTTCACTTTAGTTCCTAAGATGCGGGTTGGAATTCTCCTAACTGTTGCTTCACGTTCCACTTCGGCTTCTTCTAAAATTCTAGGTTCCACCACTTCCGCGGACTCATGCAGACTCTTCCGGAGGTGAGATACATGAAAGACGTTGTGAACTCCGGCCAGTCTCTTGGGTAGCTCTAATCTATAGGCCATCTTCCCAACCTTCTCGATGATAGGAAACGGTCCTACAAATCTTGGTGCTAACTTTCCTGCGGATCCAAAGCGAACGACGTTCCTTAAAGGAGATACCTTAGGGAAAACCCTGTCCCCGACTTCAAACTCAAGGTCGGTCCTTTTTTTGTCGGCATAGGATTTCTGTCGGTCTTCATCCTCCTTCGTATCAGGTCCACTTTCTCCGAAGTCTCTCGAATCATGTCTGGCCCAAGTATAAGCTTATCTGTAGGCTCCCACCAACAAGTTGGTGATTTGCACAGTCTTCCATACAAGGCTTCGAAGGGTGCCATGCCTGTGGTAGCTTGGTAGCTGTTGTTGTAGGAAAATTCCACTAAAGGAAGGTGATCCTCCCATGTCCCTCCAAAGTCAAGAACGCAAAGTCTCAAAAGATCCTCTAAAACTCTATTCACCCTTTCCGTCTGACCATCGGTTTGGGGGTGATAGGCCGTGCTCAAACATAACTGTGTGCCTACAGCTTCTTGCAGACTCCGCCAAAACTCACTTGTGAAGATAGGGTCTCGGTCACTAACAACTGGAGGGTATCCCATGAAGTCGAAGTATTTCCTTGAGATAAAGAGGTGCTAGAGATGCGGCAGTCCTTCTACTCTTGATAGGTATAAAGTGGGCGCTCTTAGTAAGCCTATCCACTATTACCCAAATGCTAGTGTGGCCTCTCCTCAACCTAGGCAGTCCATCAATGAAGTCCATTGAAATGCTCTCCCACTTCCACTGTGGGACCTCTAAAGGATGAAGTAGTCCTCCAGGCTTCTTCTGTTCCGCCTTGACCCGTTGGCAGGTCATGCACTTACAAACGAAATCTACCACGTCTTGTTTCATGCCATTCCAAAAGAAAGTCCTTTTTATATCCTTGTACATCTTATCACCGCCAGGGTGTATAGTCATTTTGGAATGATGCGCTTCCTCGAGAACCTTCTTTGTCAACTCCCTTGTTTGTGGGACGCATAATCTTCCATCTCGCCTCAGCCAACCCTTATCAGCGATGGCGTATCTACTGAGGTGACTAGAATTCTCACCCCTCATAAGTCTATCAATCACATCAACAAGCTGAGAGTCTTCATGTTGTGCCGCCCCTATTGAGTCCATGAGAGTAGGGCGTACTTCGAGAGATGCTAACAAAACCGGTACAAAATCCAAGGAGGGCCTAAAGTTAAAACTGGCTATATACTCCAAGCTTTGCCTCTCTACGAAGAGCGGGCTTAAGGTCAGTTTCTTTCGGCTCAACGCGTCTGCTACTACGTTTCCTTTGTCGGGAGTATAGGAAATTTCAAAATCATACGAGGCAAGAAACTCCATCCATCTTTGCTGCCTCAAGTTAAGATCCTTCTACAAGAAGAGATATTTCAACGATTTGTGGTCAGTGTATAATTCGAACATCTCACCTAGGAGATAATGGCTCCAAGACTTAAGCGCAAAGATGATGGCATCTAACTCAAGATCATGGGTTGGGTAGTTCTTTTCATGAACTTTTAATTGTCTTCCACTATACGCTACTACCCTTCTTTCTTGCATTAGAATAGCGCCTAGTCGCGTTCCACATGCATCCGTGTATACTGTGAACATTTTGGTTCCAACTGGCAAGGTCAGAACTGGGGCTGTTGTGAGAGCCCTTTTTAATCGTTGGAAAGCAAAATCGCAGTCCAAATCCCAAGTGAACGCCAGATTCTTCTTTGTTAGCCTTGTGAGTAGAGCTGAGATTTTCGCGAAATCCCTAATAAACTTTCGGTAAAAACCGGCTAGCCCAAGAAAGCTTCGAACTTCGGTTGCATTTCTTGGTGTCTTCCAATCTTGTACTGCCACTACTTTCGCGGGGTCCACGGCCAACCCTTCTTTGGACAATATATGCCCCAAAAATCTTACTTCTTTTCTCCAGAAGTGACACTTGGAGAATTTGGCTTTTAGTTGATGAGCTTGAAGAGTTTCCATGATTTCTTTTAGATGTTGAGCATGCTCTTCCTCATTCTTTGAGAAGATTAAGATATCATCTACGAAGACAACCACAAATTTGTTGAGGAATTCTCTGAACACCCTGCTCATTAGGTCTACGAAATAAGCGGGTGCATTTGTCAAGCTGAAAGGCATGACAAGCCCCTCGAAAAAACCATCTGGGGTTCTGAACTCCGTTTTATCAATACTATCTTCAGCTACTCTTAGCTGATGAAACCCAGTTGCCAGATCAAGTTGGGAGAAGATCGTTGCACCTACAAGCTAATCAAACAAATCGTCGATTCGGGGAAGAGGGTGCCTATTTTTCTTGGTCAATTTGTTTAACTCCCTATAGTCGACGCAAAGGTGAAGCGAACCTTCCGCTTTGGTTGCGAACACCACTGGAGCACCCCATTCCGAAATGCTCCGTCTAATGAACCCTTTTTCGAGAAGTTCTTTAACCTGCTTACTGAACTCCTTTCTCTCCCTTGGAGCCATGTGTCTGACAGGTAAAGGTACAGGCTTTGCGTTATCCACAAGATATATGCGGAAGTCTATTTCCCGCCTCGGAGGTAAGCCTTTCACCTCCTCAAAGACATCCAGATATTCCCGGACTACTCTTACTGATTGCAAATTCTCATTAGAAGCATCAAGCGACTCTAGATAACTAAGCATAATAGCATTCAAGGGATTACAAGAAATTTCTAGAGTGTTTCCAAGCCGAGTCAAGAGTCTAACTACTCTTTTCTCACAATCAAGAATGGCACTATTACTGGATAACCAGTCCATGCCTAAGATCAAGCCATATCCCGAGAAGCCCAAGACAAAGGCATTACAACTAAACTCAACGCTGAGAATAGAGATTTTCAAACCCAAACAAACCACTGACAAGTAAGCGGAGCCCCCAATTGTATTTGAAACTACTTAGGGATCTTCTATCATACTAGTGTCTAGATGCAGAGATTCTACTAAGGCAGATGAAATAAAAGAGTGTGATGCGCCAGAGTCAAAAAGTGTACGAACCGGATGATCATAAAGATAGACCACACTTTCTACAGAAATATTAATACCTCGTTCCTGCTGAGGTGCCACTAGCGCATGAACCTGACGCCCTGAAGTGGACCGTCTTTCTGACCCTGCCCTTTCTTCTTTGGGCAGTCCTTAGCTTGGTGCCCAGTCTCTCCACAATAGTAGCAGCCACTCATCTTTGCCTTTCTTTTCCGGCAATCTTTTGATATATGGCCCACAATGCCACAGAAATTGCACCTTCTCTTCTCACGGGGCTTATTGTTCTTTTCTCCTTTCTTGAAGTCGGTTTTCTTTGCTTGTAGACCCTCTTTCTTCTCTTCCACCTTAGTTTCCTTCTTGCCGTGGTCTTCCTCGTGTAGCAACGCCATGTCCACCAATCTTTCATAAATCGCTCCCATGGATACATGTGTCATGGCAAGGTTGTGTTGAGGCTCATTCAAACCCTTGACGAAGCGAAGTGCCTTCTTGTGTTGGGTGTTTACTAAGTCTAACCCAAATCTAGCCAGCTGATTAAACTGAATAACATATTCCCTGATCGTCATGCTCCCCTGTTTCAGAGTTAGGAACTTCTCCATTTGCAGGCTTCTTTCAGTTTGGGAGAGAAATTTCATTTCAAACCTTGTCCTGAAATCTTCCCATGTTTCCACCGCCCTCTGAGCATTGGTAACTTCCCACCAATAGGAAGTTTCATCCTTAAGAAACCATACCGCTAGTTGTATCTTTTGCCTGTCATCAACCCCAAAGATGACAAACAGATCCTCAGTCTCCTTTAGCCAGTTTCTTGCTTCTACAAAAGATTCTGTCCCATAAAAGTCTTTTCCACCCATAGCCTTGAAGTCTCTACATGTTTTTGCGAAGGCATTTCCACGAGGAGGTGGAGGAGGAGGAACCGCGACCACTTGAGGAGGGATGTCTGCTAGGCCCGCGCCATTAGCCCTTGCTTCTAAGTACCTCCTAAACCAGCAGGGAATCGACACTCCTTCCGGGAGGTTAAGGTCTCCAGACATGCTGAAACAGAAAGGAAAATTCAAAACGAAGGATAGAGAGAGATAGATAGGGCACATGGCTTTGGGGGATTTTGTCTTTTATAAATATAACACTTTTTCTTGAAAAATGCTTCTTTAAACTTTTTTTTCTGAAAACAATTTCAAAAAAAAATTATCTTATCTGGTAAACCTATGCTCTGATACCAAGTGAAACACCCCACCTCCGTTAAGGTCACTCACAAAGGGAATGCCTTAATTTTGGTGGAGGTTTATAAGTAAAAGCCACAGATAAACTCAAGACAGATATAAATACACATATATTAAACAGTAGAAAACCAAACAGACTTTTATTTCTTCAATACATGTTCCAAACAAAACATTCCATAATTGTCTCAAAATACTTCCATCATTACAACCACATAACTGTCTTGATTATTATAGAAGCATAAAAGATAAATAAAGTGACAAAAATCACCATAGTGATATCCAAAGCCATAGTCCGAGCAAAAGAGACCCAAATCATACATCTACGTTCTTGGAGCTTGTACAGAGCCTGACTGAACTGAGCTGTTTCCTCCCTGTGGACCTGGGGGGAAACGAAAGAAAAGAAGATGAAAAGAAAATAGGGTCAGACATAAAGCCTGAGTAAATCTAGTAACTCTTCAGTATGTGAATAAGAAAAGGGCATGATAGAATATATACTGAAAATAGGATGGTGTCGCAAGCTAAAGGAGTATCGAATGTACTATCGCACCCATACTATATCTCTGCATCTACTTGAGTTTATTCTAACTAGCACCCCACGGTGAGGGTGAAGTGATCCCCATTCTTATTAAAAGATCGGCTCCTACTCGCGTTAACATGTGTCATACGACCCCCAAGAATTGTAGATACCTATGCTGGTCCCACCATGGGGTGTATCAAGACCCATGGTGGCGGCCCGGACACAATTTCTAGAAGGCATAGGTTATACTACTGGTGTCCCCAGTGCCCTGTTGTCTTCTCTGGAGTGTGTGTACGCCCGCACCCCGTTAGACCTACACTATGCACCCACCGCCGTCGTTTGACCACTTACAATCAGCCCAGTAATCGTGCCCCACCCAGCCTAGTTTCAGGGTACCGTTGATACCTAACTTGGCTTACTGCTGAAATGGGTCCCTCGTTAACAGGATTTTCTAGTCAAACATGTTAAGTGGTTAAGTTTCTATATTTACCTAACCCACCCATAAATTCTTGTTAACATGTTGAATTTGGTTTGTTATAGTTGACTTAACCCTACCATCTGTCCTTAGCCTCTTAGGAGCGCCAGACCACTCACATTAGACAGGTATTGCTACGGTTACTGGATATGCCGGTCGGTTCCGGGAGGTTTACACCGTAGCTCAGTCTTACCTCGGGTCATTATTGGGCTCAATGCTTAACCACCCACATTGGATAGGTATTGTTGTGACTACTGGACAGCCGGGCGGGTCCGGGCAGGTATACATCACAACTCAATCCAACCTCGGGTTAAGCATATCGTGTTTTCTAAATTTACATATTTTATTACTTCTTAATTATATATGTAAATGTCATATCTTTTATTTTTGGGTATAACAAATCATACTGCTTTAAATGTCATTGGCATTGGCATGTGCCAAACATGCCAACATATATTTTCAATGTTCTACACCCAACGTTGTTACCCCCGTTTGTAACGTTCGCAACATTATAACAAATGTTGGGCTCGACACAATTCAGCCCAACTTTATAAACGTGAGAAAAAAGGGAAATCAATAACATGTAATATTTTACAACATATAAGGGTGTGTAGCGCATGAACTTGCAATTTAGCGATTTAACTAACATATAATATGGGTCATGTGAACTTGCATTCAAATCAAAGTATAACTAAGTAGGTGACATATGAAATGGCATAGTTTAGGCTAATACAAACTTGTGTTTAAACATGTTGAACTTGGCATAATGTCAAACACAAAACTAGCATGATGTATATTCACCAAAAGGTCCAATTATAACATTTAATCACATAGCCTCTTTCAACATGAACTTGCATAGTTTATGAAACCCAAACGATACTTAACATAGATCCAATCATACTTGCAAATAAACATGAACTTGCATAGTTTATGAAACCCAAACGATACTTAACATGGATCCAATTGTACTTGCAAATAAACATGAACTTGCATAGTTTATGAAACCCAAACGATACTTAACATAGATCCAATTGTACTTGCAAATAAACATGAACTTGCATAGTTTATGAAACCCAAACGATACTTAACATATATCCAATCATACTTGCAAGTAAACATAAGAATGATATCATAGGTTTTGGGTCATGTAGGCATAAAAGGTCTATAACATGTTTACATAAATTCTAACTTAGACTAAGGGATTATATATATAATCCATGCCATCGACATGTACATAAAGGGATCAAATTTCTAGTTTTTGCCACAACTTGCTATTACTATCACAGATATCCAATAGGTTTGCATCAATCAATTAAGGCCACAAATACCAATACACAAGTCATGACAGAATCATTACAATACATAGAATTTATGCAATATAACAACACAACTCTATTTTCATTTACATCAAATCACATCACAGTTTTTATTCATATTCTGAAAGGTCACTATACTTACAATGAATGCAGAATCTTGAATTCTGGATTCTGAATTCTGAATTCTGAAACTGAGATGCGCTCCTTTGGGTAGATTAACGTTGCGTTGATTAATTTTGATTAAACTTTTGTCTTCTCCTTAATTTGATTTGTCTCTAAGCTTTAGTGTTGGCTTGTCTCTAGGCTTTCTAATTGATAGCCGTTCCTAGTTCCTTTCCAGCAGCATGAAGGCTATTGTATTCTATTATTTGTGTCAGTTTAGGGTTAGACTTGAGTTGTATTTATAGAATTTCAATCTAATTAGAGCCGTCGTGGAAGCTAGAGTGAATCCAGACCATCCATCTCAAGAGAAGCCAATCAGAAAGTGACATGTAAGCCCTAGTGACTCAGCCAAGCCTCAGAATTCGACCAGACCCTGATCAGGCCAGCCAGGACCTGACCAGTAGGTCATTCTGACCTGGGCGCACTTGGCAGGTGCGCCAGGCTAAAAATGTACTGGCGCACTTCCCAAGTGCGCCAGTTCAACTTTGTTCTGGCGCACTTCCCAAGTGCGCCAATGCATTCTGACCCATTTTCTGGTTTTTCAGCCCAACTTCGTTCGTCCATATCTTCTTCATACGATATCCGTTTTACATAAACTTGGACTCTATCTCAAGCAGAATTTCGAGACGACACAATGGCGTAACCCATTTCCCTTGATTTCATCATTTATAATTAATTATACTTTAATTTGTGAAGCTCAACGTTGTAGAATTCACGCGGTGTTACAGCTAGGGTTTTGAGGGAGAGAAATTTTGAGTTGTGGCAAATGAATGAAAGACTAGGTGTTTATATATTGGGCCTCTCTTAAACTCCTTCCTTTTTTTATCCAACAATTGGATTTTAAACCTTCTTTGAATGAGTTCATTAGACCTCAAAATATTCCCCATGCTATCTAGTAATTAAAATATTTAAATCTAATTTAATTAGTTTTCAATATCATATATTGAGATATATATACACACACATAACTTCTATGTACGTATTTAAATAAACTATCATTCAAACAAATCGAATAATTAAATAAATAAAAATTTAGTAATCAATAGTTCATAAAAATTAATTAATTTAATTATTTTACAACAATTATTAAACAATGTGGTTTTCAAAGCATTAATCATTACGGTTGTGCGACTCAAAGGTGTAAATTCAGTTGACGATTTACATCGAGCTTATTCAAATATTAATGTTTACACATTACTTAGCAGGCTGTAACAACCCGCACCTCCATTCACGCAAGATATTGTCCCCAACTTAGCCACCGTATAGGTGTGGGTTTTTGTTCCTCAAAAGGCTTCGTCGTTAGTAAGAGATGGGCTCTACTATAGAAGCACCCACTTCACACAGGCTTCCACGATGTGGTACTTAGGGGTGTTACATTCTCCCCTCCTACAAAGCCCAATGTCCATATTGGCTCGCAAAACCTCACCCGGGAGCTGTGGTCCATATAGGAGCCACAATTCCGGTTGGGTATCAGCTCTGATACCACTATAAAGACCCGCACCTCCGTTCATGCAAGATATTGTCCCCAACTTAGCCACCGTATAGGTGTGGGGTTTTGTTCCACAAAAGGCCTCGGCGTTAGTAAGAGGTGGGCTCTACTATATAAGTACCCACTTCACACAGACTTCCACGATGTGGGACTTAGGGGTGTTACATTATACCAAGTGTGACGGGCCGCCCCGCACCAGCCGACATTTCCAATGAAAGTGTGTTATGCCAGTGCCCGACTAGCACGGGACGGTTGCCAAAGAAAGGGATTTGAACTGATAAGGAACCTGTAGAATGTCTCACAGCGCATGGAATAGAATATAATGATAACATACTTGACATAAAACAGGCGAGAAAGTGCATAAGCTGAAAACTAAACATAATCATCATAACAGCGAAAATTCAAAATACAGCTTATTACAACTCCAACATACTGTCTCTAAAGCAAAGAAAAAGGTGTACTACTAATGCCCAACGTAGTGACCAGCTACAACACAGGGAGAATATATATATATATATATATATATATATCATACGTGGAAGCCTCATGCTCGTCTCCGATATAGCTACTCGTGCATACCACCTAACATGTCTCTAGTCTGCCCGTTTAAGAGCACCCAGAGTAATAAGAAGAGTCATAAAACTCTGTGTTAGACAAAAGTCTGGTATGAGCGATAAGTAGCAAAACAGAACAATTACATGTATACATGACCATACCTGAACCTGAACCTGGACCCGCAACCAAAGAGTTAGCACAACAGGATGTACAATACTCTAAGGTAACACTAACATATGGTGTAAAGATATGAGGGGAGGGGTGTACATGTCATAGTGATGGAAAACAATCAAGCATAGCAACCATCCTCACATCTCTCACTCAGTGCGTAAAGAATACGATATCCACTGCTTTGACCACTGAAATCCTTTGCTATGATCACTCTTCCCCATGGAGTCATGATGGCTCCACTGATCCATAGTCACTAATCCCTTGCTATGTCCACTCTGCCCCATGAAGTCATGACGACTACACTGCACTGGCGCATAGCCATGCTACGATCACTCTTCCCCACGGAGTAATAACTATCCCACTGCACTGATCCGTAGCCTAACATCCGTCTTGGTGGTGAATCAAAGCTGTGGACACTGATAACCCCTTTGCACACGTCCCGCAGCAAAGTCCAACTCATGAAGTTAACTTGTTGGTTCCCATCTGGATCCTGAGTTACAACTTCCTATTTGGACTACCTTTGCATCTCGCACTACACCACAAAGCCTATTT
Source organism: Allium sativum (assembly GCA_030737875.1). Classification (NCBI taxonomy): domain Eukaryota; kingdom Viridiplantae; phylum Streptophyta; class Magnoliopsida; order Asparagales; family Amaryllidaceae; genus Allium; species Allium sativum. The sequence continues at coordinate 572,022,418 of CM060909.1, read as the reverse complement.
TGTCATTCCCTTATCCTTTAAATTTGATACGGTGTATAACCGTATCAAATTAGAGAGGGTTCTGAGCTGTGCCTTTCTATTTAGAAAAGGCTTAGGGCCTAATTTGAATTTGGCCCAAATTTTGACAGTATCAAATTTAGGAATAAAATTTTTAACAATGCAGACGTGCTCCCCCCTTTTTTCATTTCCCTCTCATGCATTATTCCCCCCTTTTTTCTAATTTCCCAAAACTGTGCCCTCTGTTGAATTGCGATCGAAAAAGGTTGAAAATAGAAAAAAAATCTGCTGTCAGTTTTACAAATCTGTAGGTACCTACTTGATTCGATGATTATTTGTTTCCATACCTAGTTTTATGGTTACATCGTTAGTGTTTAGTGAATTATTATGGATTTTATGGATTTGATGTTTTAGGGTTACGAATCCGGCAAATACTTATTTGTTTGATGATTATTTCTTTCAAACTGCATCAAACCAGTTCTTCTGTTAGGGTTACGAAGTTGATTCCCATACCAAGTTTTAGGATTTCATGGATTTTATGCATACTTGTTATTTGTTAACATGTAATCTGCGGATTTCATTGATTTTATGCATACTTGTTATTTGTTAACATGTAATCTGCATATTTGAATGGCTTTGCGTGGGAGAAGTTTATTTATGTCAAGGGAAAATCTCATTGTGTTTAATTGAACGATTATATTTTTAGTAAAGTGAATATGGTTTCATACAAAGCTATTGTTGTAGTGTCTGCTAATTCTAAATACATAATTCAATTTTGCTATAATCTACAATTGGTAATGCAGTGAAGTCGGGTTAGTCGGCAGTATTCAACGTGTATGTTAACCTTGGTTGTAAGTTGGAGTTCAAATCATAACCTAGCAAGTAAGGTTGTTCCTGATTTCGGCACTTCATTACATTTAATTATTGAGTTTATTTTTCTATTAATCTATCCATCTATCTTTTATTCTGGAAAGCAAATACTTCGATTGGGTAAAGCTTTTCCGAAATGTACATCATAGGATAAACCATTTATAATGAATAAATTCTTTTCTTTTATCCTATTTGAATTCAAAGATAAAATTATCATGTTTTAACTGAATATTGGTTAATTTGTATTTCGCAGTAAATTCATATTTGCTAAAAATGTTTAAATCCTATTTTTTTGTCAATAAGACTTTTATTTTGTGAAGTTAATAGTTATTCGTCTATATATGTAAGTGATGATCATAAGGCTCAGTTAACACTCAGTTAATAGTTATTCATATCTGATAAATATGTTTCAACTGAGCGTAAGGCTCAGTTTCGCTGAGCCTTAAGGCTTAGCTGAAACTGAGCTGTAATGCTCAATTGAAACTGAGCCTTTTGGCTCAGCGAAACTGAGCTTCACGGCTTAGTTGAAACTGAGCGTAAGGCTTAGTTTCGCTGAACCGTAAGGCTCAGCTGAAACTGAGCCGTAATGCTCAGCTGAAACTGAGGTGTACGGATCAGTTTCACTGAGCGTAAGGCTCAGTGAAACAAATTGAACTTAGATTAAATGTTTGGTGTCTGAATATGGGTTTGTTACTTGCAGGTATTAGAGCTTCAAAATAATCTTTTGCAAGGGACAAAAAATTTGAATTGAGCTACATTTGACCAGTAAGTTCGTTTGTCTCCTATTTTGATATAAAATGCTTAGTGATTTTCTGAGTTTCTATATTCCATCTTTCTATTGGGTTTGTATTGTGGGTTCATATGTGGTAGATAAAGTTTTTGACTTCAAATGGTGAATTCTAGATGTTCACGGGTTTGCTTGGTTTCATATTTATATGTGCATAAAGTGCTTGAGATAATATTACCATCCAATGACTGTCTACGCATGTTTCTGTTTCCTGTTTGCTCTTTTTTGCATATAATTTCCTGCAAACAACGCTTTTACTAGCTTTTCTTGCAACTAATTCAGGTTTAAGACAAAAAGGAAGGATTTGCATGTATTCTATGAACCAAGCTAATCATGCTTGATTCTAATAATTATATGTCATAACTACTTTGCAGTTAATACTTTTTACTTAATTTGATGATTTTAATTTTAACCGAGCATCCAATTGACAAAAGTTTATGAAAACAAAGTTATTTTTAGCAATTGTGGTAGAAGTAAATACATATTTACACCAAGTCAACATTTTAATGTGCCTGGGTAAGTCTACCAATGAAGTATTTTCCTTTATTACAGTCTGAACTTTGCATTTTCTGTTTATTTTATATGCCTGTCACGGTTGTATATCAACCACTACAGTGTCCAGTCCGTTAGATTTAGATATGTCATAAACTGAAAATCATCTGTAGAATTTATGATTATTTATTTAGGAATGAAGCTTCTTATTATTCAAAAATTGGGTAACTTCCTCTTTCCTTCATACATATTGGTCATGTGTTGCTATTTTTAGCTACGTGATTACTACCATTAACTACCTCACATTTCCATAGCCGCAGGCAAAACCTGGTAAAAAGAACATGTATTTTCCTTCATTACATTGTATCAACTACTGTTCTTATATTATTTAGTCATCTTTATTTCAAAGAATACAAATTATGTAATTGTATATGTTACATTGCTAAGTGCCAGTCAATGGGCTGCATGTAGGAGCCTACTGGGTGCTGCTTCGTAACATAAATTCACTTGGTGTAATTAACTTGCGGTTGAAATTATTTTTGTGTATGTTGAAGTAAATTATAGGGAACATCATCTACATTTGAAATTTTGTAAATAAGAAAAATATAGAGAGATATAGGTTGTTCTGTACATGGAAGTTCTTGAAGCCCTTATTTCAAAGTATGTCTCTTAATGAAATGTTCTCATCTTTTTGCAATAAAAATAATAACATACCTGTGGTTTGATTCTAGGGTATAAGTATGATAGGGTATATAAGTATGATAGGGTATATAAGTATGATATGGTATATAAGTATATAGGGTAAATAATAGCTTAGTCACATATCTGACCTTTGCAATGAAGTTGCTTCATGTTGATTTGTGTGTCCCACTCTCTATTTATTATTTAATTTGAGTTCCACCTTTGTTTAAGTGAATTTTATGTGTTGTTTTCTTTGCAAGCATCATGTGTAAAGGTCCCTAAGCATCATGAAAATGATTGAAATAATTGCAGGAAAGTCTAAATACGGTAAAGCGAATTTAAAGGTTTTGTTGGAGCATTTCTACTTCTCAACAGATATAAATTAACGATAGTATTTTTTATGATACTGATTAATAGTTAAATCTCATCTCATACATTATACAACATTATGATAACTCGTGGTTGATTCATATCTCCCTGTCGTGTGATTCTGTTATATCCTACAACATCTGATATTTGATAGATGAATTGCGCATAAACTCACCTCTAAAGCTAATTAGTGGACGAAGCACGATACCTCCGTTAGTGAATTTGTCCATACATTCGCAGTACGATACAAGTCTCCTGCCAAATTTTATGCTAACCGGTCGTATTTAATGATTTTCGGAAAAGTCCTTTCCAAAACTTGGGTTGTTCAGTTGCTATACGGCTGTATTTGTATGTTTATAGTGCAAATAATATTTTTATAATAATAAAGATATTTTGAATTAGCATTGTTTTTGGATTGTTGTCAATCACTTTTGTAACTGGTGTGGTCCGCGGATATATACTACTGTAACCGCACAACGACACAGAAATCAACCGTACACATACGCATGTGTGCAGGCTCGACTCAAAAGCAAGACATGAATAAGGAATCATGTCCTTTAATTGTATGTTGACATGAATAAGGAATATATATATATATATATATATTTAAAAATATTTTTCATGTATATGTTGACATATTAGTATACTAAGTAACATGAATAAATTCCGAAAGTTATCTAAAATTAGAATCGGTTTTAATTGTATGCATGCATAAAGAATCATGTCCTTTAATTGTATGCTTAAGGACTAATGTCCTTTGATTGTCTATAGATTTTGGAAACATTGTCATGCCTCTTGTTTTGTTTCATGCCTTGGACATACACACACACCTGACATATTGTTCAATTGCACAGTACATGCACTTTTAGTTATAAAATTTAGAAGCCGTCAGGATAGCACCTAATGCGATATTGTTCAATTGCACTTTTAGTTACAAAATTTGTGTTTTGTGCAAGTTGATCAAGAGACCTACTGCCTTTTTTTTTGTTTACTGCATGCACCTACCGATTGTCATTGTGAAATAGACTATTGAGTAAATTTCTTAGTAGGCATTGTTGCTATGCATGACATTCTTTTATCATTTTGTAAAATTATCATTCTGTAAATGAAGCAGAATGAAGATACTGTTAGCCATTAGGCACTCTACTTTTATCCATTCTACCTAACACCTGAAGACAAAAAGGATAGGAAATGTAAATTTATTGTTGCATGTACAAAATTTTAGAAGCCATCAGGACTTGTTGTTGTGGAGGCGAAACTAAACTGATGTTTTTTATTTTAATTTCTTTTCAGGCTTTGGAACAAGCATGAGTTGTATGGGCTCGACAACTGCAGTTTTGTTGTCTTTTTTTTAGAGGAAGAACTGTAAACATTATAATTTATATATATTGTGTTATGTGGTTTGTATTAACTGAAGTTATGGTTTATGTATTAATTGAATTATGCTTAGCGTATATTCTTTATATATTGTTATATGGGTAAAGCATATCATCTTTATTGTGCATATATATATATATATATATATATATATATATATATATATATCAATGGGTGTAGTGTTTCTGTATATTGCATTATGATATACCGGTTTTGATACGGTTAAAAGCCGTATCTAATTCATTGTTATCATGAGGCATTAAACACGTTTTTAAACCGTATAAGTATACCACTTTAATACGGTTTTAAGCCGTATCAATATACCAATTTGATACGGCTTAAAACCGTATCGATCTACGAATTTGACAGTGCCAGCATACCAAATTGATACAGTTTTAAGCCGTATAAAATTTGTAGATTGATACGGCTTAAAATGTATCAAATTAGAAGTTGGACAGTGCCATCATGCTACTTTGATACAGTTTTAAGTCGTATCAATTTAAGAATTTGATACGGTTTTAAGCCATATCAAATTTATTAATTGTTACAGCTTAAAACCGTATCAAATTGACAATTTAATACGGCTTTTAGCTGTATCAATTTATGAATTTGATATGGTTTTAAGCCGTACCAAAGCAATAGAGACGCCATTTTTTGATACGGTCCAGAGCACTGCCAAATCGATTTTGATACGGCCCTGAGCAGTGCCAAATTGGCATTTTTGGTGTAGTGTCGGGTTATTGGTCTTCTCCGAATCGGTTCGGTCTTTTTGTCCGTCTTCGGTTCGGTGCGGTTATGCACCATCTAGATGGGCTTGTAATACGTACTCCGGTTCGTGGTCGGCTCGTGGTGCTCTGGTGCTCGCCCGTTTGTGACAACCTTCGGCTTGTGTCGAAAATCCAACGACGGCTCGTAGCAATCCGATTCGCGGCTCCTTCCTTCATGGCATCGGGTCGGTTCATATCTCGTAGATTCAAGCAACGGTTCATGGTGTCTTAGTCACTAGCGGTTCGGGTCGGAGATGGGTTCCTGGATCACAAGCGGTTCGAGGCGCTTCGGTTCGGTTACTCAGACGCGAGCGGCTCGGGGTTGTGGGATGCTCCACGAGCGAGTCGGTTCGTCCCCTACTGATCCGATCTGGTTCAGGTCCAAAGCCCTACACTATTTTCTACAACTTTTCCAGCAACTGTTTACGCCACACGATGGCGTTTTTGACCATTCTAACCGTTCTAAGCAATCACAAAACATACCAAACAGTCATAACAACATATAACATCAACCAAAAACACCAAAATGATAAATAACCATCTCAAAATACCCTTAATCATGTTTAATTATAGCTAATGATAGGATTAGCGAAACATATCCAAATTAACCCAAACTTTTATCAGTGCCCTAACAAAATATTTTAGAATTTTTCTAGATTTTTCTGAGTTATAATTTCGTTAATTAACACTAATCACCCCTAATTAGCCGTAATTAGTGAAAAACAATGCAAATCACTCACCTTAGCCACAAATAAAACTTAGATCTGAAACTATCTCTGATTTGGGTTGAATCTCTATGTGTTCCAGCAGCTCTATCCCAAATTCTATGCTAATTTGCCTTGGTTTGCTGGAGAGTAGACTAGAACTTGATTAAACGGTGATTAGAAGGTGATTTGGTGTTGGAGGCCACTATTAGGGGTGAAGAGAGGTAAGTGGCGGCTGGAAAATGACAAAGAAAAAGTTTCTCTAATCCCGAAATCCCCAAATGGACCTAGCTGCTAATCACTCGGTTAAACCCAATTAAGCTGTTTTTCGCTTTCTAAACCTTAATTCAGCCATATCTCCGAAATGGTAAGCCCGTTTGGCTAATGTGACCACTCTAACCATCATCCGGATCTAATGGGAGTGGTTTCAGGTCAAAACTCCTTACCAATCAAAAGTTATGTGCAAAACAAGATTCGCTAGAGGCAAAATGGTCATTTAAAAATCGGCAAATAGTGAACACGGAAAATGACCCTAATAGTCGTTCCCCAAAGTTACACGTCCATACAACTTCGTTTGAGAAAGAAATAAATATTCTACGATCCTTCGATACGTAAAATGCGGGTCGTTACATAGGCGGTGTGACAATTAGGTTGAATTTATCGCTTACACATCTTTTTAGGTAAAATTCAATTTTACTTATTATTCGCGGTACCCAGTAGTGATAATTATTTACACCAATTCTCTTCGTCAAAATTATATTACATTAGGACTTATAAAATTTTGTATTGTTCAAAATTCCAACATCATCTATATTCAACTTTATAGTCAAAACATGAAGTCCTTGATTTAATAATAACAATTACTATTAATTGAAATGCTTTGCCCAGAGAGTTTGACTTTAAGTTGACATCAGTTGACCATGATACCAACCTCATATAACTAAGGAGATGGATCCTCCCTTGAATAGCGTTTCACTTCTAATGCTTCCACTCGAACCAACTTTTAGTCGTTCGATGGACGTAGTGCCATGATTTAATTGTAATCAAAGCGGTGCTTCCACATTGAAGATCAACGGTATCCTCAAGTCAGAAGAACTGTGTAAATTAGTCACATTGGTATTGTTTATTTGATCTTGGTTATATTAACCAATAGAAAACTATCGAGTGAGTCATTCTATATTTATATAATAACTATCCGTACGTAACCCCTTGGTTCCCCAAACAGTCAAGAGTAATACACTGGCAAACATTTGGATAGCGTTGCGTATTCTAGTCTCAACGGATGTATCGATATCCAGTCTCGATACATCTTAACTAGGAATATTTAAAATGGTATATTTATTTTCATTGTGATAAATTACTCGCGGTCACAACACTTTGTAACTACTATCACAAAACACACCATTTATGGATTTCTATTATATATACTTCTAATTAAATTAATTAATTTAACCACATTATATCAAGTATACAATAGAAAGAAAACAACTTTATTTTGAACAAGATCGGTTAACAGGTTAGATTTATGTAAGAAAATACATAATTGCCCCTAGGGCATACCTCTAACTCTACCGACTTGAATGGTTGGAAAGTGCAGGTAATTATAGTTGGTGTCAGAGTTTTGATTTGAGAAAATCTTAGCTTATTCGGTTAAAACTCATTTGAAATCGGGTAGCGATACCGTAAAATGAGTAGAACCATTCTCAGAATCATTCTTGTGAGAGAGAGAAAGAGAAAGAGAGCATATTTTGAGAAGTATAAATGATTTTAAATGGGTTTTAACAGTATTTTTAGATACAAAAATTTGTTTTGAAATTTAACCTTTTCCTAGAGTTTACTTCTTTTTAATCCATTTTCCTTGATAGGTCTATGTAGTTAAAGCGCTTAGAGGATTCAATGCAGCGGAGGTCCAAAAATTCATAATGGGATATGCTGAGGAAAAAGTAAAATATAGCAGATGAATCTAAAATAGCACAAATGTAATAACCTATATTTTAAGACTAGATATTTAAATATTTTATTTAGATATTTCTCATTAACTATTTGATATTTCCAAAGTGAGATTTTTCATAAACGATCAAATTAGGTTCTAAGACTATTTTCATTGTGTTCGGGTAGTTCGTTAAGTGCATAAAAAGCACATGTATCATCTTATTCCTAGACTGGTTACTCAAGGGGTAAAATAGTCTTGAAATATGCACAAAAATTATCGTTTCGGGAATGGTGTACGATTGCGATTAAATTTATATTTTTGGAATCATCATAGTGAGGTGTTGCACATTGCTAAGTTTCATTGAAATCAAACGTACTATTTGGTCGTGTGCTCTTAAAATGTGTGTTTATTTAGGATACAGGATTTTGGACAATTTGGGCCTAAAGGGATTATAAATACTCCTAATCATCCACTAACCCTAATCCTTCACTAACCCTAATCCTTCAGTAGTCATCTATAGTATTCCTTCTTCCTTCATGATTTCATAGCTGCTTCCTTCCACTTCCCTTTGAAAATTCATTCTGACCAAAATACTCCGCCTAAAATCACGAAATCATTTTCTAAATTCATGGTTTGAGATTATCTATATTTCCATACCAAAATTATTTGTTGTGTACAACATTTTCGTCATGGCCATGCATATCCTTAGGATTAGGGCTCGAGATTTTCAGAGCTACAAGCGACGATTCACGAATTCGAGATTGAAATCAGATTTAGGATGAAAAATAGCATTATCCCCGAAGTTTGGAGCTTCGTGATGCACTGGAGAAAAACGCGTCATATTCATACATGAAAGGAGGTTCGGGTCACATTCTATTTGGGGAGACCGAGTTCATCATCTTAGTAGTGATCACGAAGCTCGCGTGTAGGGAAATCTGCTGGTGAAATCCATTCGTTGATCTGCTGAGAGACGAGGTAGAAAGGAGGAGAGAGGTTATGAGAGCTTGGTGGGGTTTTATTACCTATAGCTTGCACGGGTTGTGTTTGAGGAAGAAGGATTATGATGGTGAGTAGTTAAGCTAACTTCATAGTTAATTGATTTTGTTATTAAAATAATCTGCATACTTATTAAATTCATAAGTTTTGCATATTACATCAGATTTGGAAGTTGTTCATTTGGACCTATATCGGCGAGCTCTATGTTTTGACACTAGTTTGGGCTGATTTGGATAAGGTGAATTATATTGCCCCTTACTGAACAGTAATTGTTGTATGGTAAAAATCTGACAACTTAGGTGATTTGAATTTTTAAAATTTATTTTTCTAGGGTAGCTGAAACTAGTTAATAATAAATAAAATAATTAGAAAGTGGCTTGATGAGTTTAAACCTGGGGTTCACATTTTTACCATTTGCGTGCTATTTTGCACTATCACTAGAATTGAACTATTTTGACACTAAATCATCACCATCATTTTAGATGAGTTTTAATTATTTTATGGATGTTATTATGGATGTTTGTTTGCTATTTTAGATAATTTTATCATTTTTAGTTGCATGAAGGATTGCTTGCTTAGTTAGTTAAAATGTCATTCATAAATCACTCAGTATTAGGAAAAATCTCATCTTCTAGGGTTTCTATCGTTTATCAATCGAACTCGTAAGAAGTTTAGTGCATGATGATTGAGTACATGGATAAGATTCTAATAAAATAAGAAAAAATTGCAAAGAAGTTGTGAAGCGTTTGGATTAATTTGAGAATAGAGCAACATTATAGTATGGCGACATACTTGAAGATGGGGAGTGGTCTTGGTGACAAGCTTGAATTTCACAACGAATGCCAGACATTTTCATTCAACGCGTACTTAACCAGTTTTGGTTAAGTGTATGATCAAAGTTATCATTATCAATTACAGTAGAGTGATTGATATCGACTACTACTAGTACTGGCCACTTTGGTAAACTTGACGCAGAAGATGGTGCGATTTCAAGGGGGGGGATATGATGGTTCATTAGATAGTCTATTCGGTCTAGTGGTTCTTCGACCAGTAGTTTTGGCATGAGGCAAGGATACAATGCTTTAAGTTAGAAATTTCATCGTTCAACAATGGTGATTCCATGATGTGGAGCAGCAGCAGCTTCAATGATGGATGATTTTTTTCAAGAGGCAGAGTATTGAGACTTAGGTAAGGATAGTGTGATTACAAGTTAGGATGATAGAACTATGAGTCACGATGGTGAGGCTAATAATTAAGATGGAGGAGCTATCTAGAAAACTAAAAAGGTTCAGGAGGCAGAGTTTGATGGTGGATGTAGTTGTCTAGGTAGTCTCGACCATGAGTCTTCAGATGGGAGTAGGGACACAGTTTTAAATAAACTATGTAGTGGAGATACATATGCAAAGGGATCGTCGCTATGTAGGTTCAGTTGAGTACTTGGGGAGCTAAGGATTGAGCATCCATCGAGTCTTCGACCTTATGTGAGTTGTAAGTTAGTTCAGAGGCTACCGTTGGATATAAGTGGTTAATACAGAGAGACTCATGAATACCACTTATGCTCATTCTCAACTAGACAGAGGTATTCTCTCTAACGTAGGCTATTTCGAATCAGATGAGGTATACTTTCCGTGGAGCCATACATACTATATATACTGAACTCATTGAGTGATTAAATGTGAGGATGTATGATGTTTTCTCTGTTTGTTTAGTCGTTTATTACCTCAGGCATGTCGCAAAAATGTAGGTAATCGTTGACACAAATATAGCTAGTGAAGATGCATATATTTAGACATCCCAATACTGTGACATATGGTACACCTAAATTATTATCATTATGAAGTAGTACATTATTTTATGTGCTAACTCTATGGATGTGGGGATGGTTATGTATGGATTCCTGTACTTATGGTGTAATTACTGTTACAACTTGTACAATAATTTAAGAATGTTTATTGTTCACACAAGACTGTTATCTGACTCAAGGTTTTATGTTCCCTTTTATTACCTTGGGTACTCATCAAACCCATCGATGAGTAGACTAGGTGGCAGGTGCAGGCGTTATCTGGAGGTGCGCAGATGGATTAGCAGAAGGTGGTGTCTTCTCTTATTGTATTAGTATTATTGATTATTCCGTTGTGCGACATTGTGGAGCCATGACAGTGTTGACTACTTATTCAGAGACGGTTTACCGATGAGTATATTTATCTCTAGCACAGTCTGACTATATAGTCATTACTATCTCGCTTGTTTTATACATATGATTTATATTATATTTTATTTGATGCGATGTGGGATTTGTGATAGGTTTTGTTTTTATTTTTGGTATTTATTTCCTCTTTTCTTCTTCTATCCTCTTCCTTTCTCATATATTTTCCTTCTTTTCCAGTTTCTTTCTCTTGACCATCGTCATGTATCGATCGAGTGCCTGTACATCGCACTTTTGGGTTATATGAGCATCGTTGGTGTATGACGGTCGCCACAACTCATTCTTAATATTTATGACTATATAAATGATAATTAAATAAAAACTAACACCTAATTCAACTATAATAGTACATCCTCAATTTTAAATAAAAATAAATGTAAATATCTATAAATAAAAGTAAATTACTATTTAACTTAATTAAGTTTAATAGAATATTAGAGTATTTTTATTTCTAAAAATATATAAAAAATTCAATTATTTAAACCTAATTTCATTATTTTTTCAATGTATAAATATCATTTTTCAATTTATTACTTTCTCCAAAGATATAGCAGGAATAACTTACTATAGTGGAGAAAACGGGATATATCGGGAATAGCATAATATAGCTAGGCTTAAAGCGGAAAGGTTATATTAGAGTTTATTTGGGAAAAGCACATGATATTCCATATAGGATATAATAGGGTGATAGCGGTATAATAGCAAGTTATTAACTGCATAGTGATAGGTGTCTCTTCGATTAGGATTCCTTAGTTAGTCTCGATCCTTGTTTTAAATCTATCTTAGGAAATTTATGACTAATAGTTTCCAAAATCCTAAATGTTCTCTCAATTGTTATAATTAGGGTCTCCAACCTTAGTTGAGCCATGTTGGTTAGGTTGTTCCATTAGTTCAGCTTCTAGCTTAGATTTTGACTTATTTTGATCTATCCGAACAAATAATGTAAGAACTTTTAAGTGTAACACATGTAAAGAATTAATGGGAAATATGAATGTGCTAATAACTAGATTAATAATTACTTAGTTTATTAGTTGGAATAATAAAATATCTTGGAATGTAGTATCTAAACTTAAAGATGCTATAGAAAGAAATTTATAAGATGATAAATTATAGATTATAAATAAAAGGAGTTTATTAAACTCATAAATTTATATGGAATGTGTAACAGTCTAGACTTTTTGCGATAATTAATTTAGTTATTTAATTAGATTCCAAAAATGGAATTTTCACAAACGATGGAATTTGACCAAGAAACTTGCACCGTTGGGTTCGTGATGGAATTCTGTTCAACTTTCATGCTTGGAACTCTATGGACAGAGTCCATATGAAAAAATTACAGATGAAATATGAAAACGGACGGAACATGAATAAAATAGAGTAAATATATCAAGGGTAATAAATACCTTATCCCCTCCACCACTGCCAGATTGACCCAGGCGGTCGAACGCTAGATCGACCACTGGTTGGTCCTACCAGTGGCAGCTAGGGTTTAAATATATAATTTATATTACATTAATGGATGGATCTTTATAAAATTAAATCTAACAGTTCAAAGTCATTTCTACGGCTATAAATAAAGGCTAGACCCCCACTATTTTGCTCATATTTCTAGAGCCAGCAACAAAGCTCTGCCATTCCCAATTCTTCGACCTTTTTTCTAAAATTCTAAATTCTAAATATATTCAAATTAAATAAACAAGGATTGGAGATATTGGTTCCAGTTCTACGCAAAGAGTTGGTTCTACGAATAGGTAATCTATATTCCTTTTTATTTTCCTATTATTCTTTCAGTTCTCAAATCTAATTCAACATTTGTAAATCATCTTTGTAAATAAATTGTAGATCTAGAGGATTTGGGAGTTGTAAGCTTAAAAATTATGTCCAGATTCAGATTTTGATAGCTTTCAAGTAAGTGGGAAATATATTATTTATTTATAATAACTTATATAATTCATTTGCATTGAATCTGAACTATATGCCTAAAAGTTTGTTTTTGTCAAATCCGAAATAGTATGAATGAAGTATGGACATGGATTTGTAGGATTCTTAGTTTACTATTATTAAATTACCTACCATTTATCTTGGATTGTTGTGGTTATTGTAGATATTCTAAATATGGAATCAGTCCCAAAATATTGTCAAATTTATAGTGTTATTATTCCAGATTTACAGGAAATGAATGTAAACATAGGATTTGTGCAGTTTTTATTTTTAAATATAAACCTACTTGTGTTGATATTGTTTGGGGTTTTATTGGATTATTGTAATTATTTCTTTTTTGCTCTTTTTACATTAAAAGGCATTATTTGAAATCTACAATGAACATAAATAAACCAAACAAGAAGAGATGTGCATATTCACGTACTTTTGTATGTAGTTTGCAACATCAATTCTAAATAAAATATTAATCTATTTCCTTGTAATTTGAAATATGCCAATTTTCCTCTTTCAAATAGTTTAGGCAGAATTTGTAGCAGTAAATAACCTTTTTATAAGATTTTTAATCTTAAACAATATTAAATACAAAAGGGTTGTTTTGGTCGTTCGTTTAGACCAGAACATAAATAGAAATTAATAATAAAATAAAAACTAGTAATTTCATTAACTCCATTCCTAAAATATAAATATATACATATATTATAATCTTACCCGTCCAAATCTACATAAATAATGCTACTTTATTAAATAAACCTTTGTTTGTTTTATGTGTTTAAATTTTAATTGTTTCCATTTCATGGGAATAAGTGTATGGTAATAACTCCTATAATAAATGGAAAATAAGTATTTGTGACCGTTGTAGCAATAAACATGGAATTCATTAGTATAATAAAAAGGTTATTAATAGAATAATAACTATTGTAATCATGTAGGTTTCAAGGAAAATTAATTGAATAGGGAAAAAAATGCCAAATAGGTTGAAATTTAAATTGTGATTAGGAGAAGGAAGGGATTGTAACTCGAACTAGAGAAATAAATAAATAATAAACACACACACACATACACACACACACACACACATATATATATATATATGTATGTATGTGTGTATATGTTTTCAAATAAGAATCAAATGGAATTAAATTAATGTAGAAATGTTTGGGAGTTACAAATATTTGATTATAACTTTAATGGGACCAATATAGGTAGAAATAAATATAATGATTAGTGTCTTAGGAAATATGACCGTAGGGTCGTAAATGGAAGAAAATCTTTATAGAAACAACAGATGGGATTAAATGAGATTGATGGGAGTTGATTGTTGTAGTAAATGCTAAGTCCAGTAAATAAATAAAATGTTAAACATCCTAGGATAGAAAGTTATAGGCTTTCCTTATTTTATTCTAGTTAGTCTAGAATCAATATAATTAGTAATAAGGATTGGACTTAGTAGGCTAATGATGCGAGGTCAGTTGCCTTATTCGATAGAAGTCTGCACTTTCTAGCAATCAGATATGGATACAACTAATGTGAGATATCGTTAACCATAGGAACCCGTGACGATAGTTAATTGCGTAGCGAGAATTATTTCCTAAAATGAGGTTTACTTTAAGTCTTTAGATATTAAGTAGCTATAAGGCCCACCTCCTAACCAAAAGAAGAAACCGAAAAGGAAATAATTTGCTGGTGTAGCCTACATCTTGATTTGAGGTATTAAGTAGTGAGATCCACTTACTGGCTATTAAGTGATTCCGTTTACCCTTCTCAAAAGGATAGAGTCATTGGGTCTACCCTTAAAAGGTATTCAGTAATCGAATAGCTCACGTCTCCATAAATAAGGATTATTTAAGACTAATTTGTTACAAGATTGGTGATCTCCATGATAGTCCGCCTCCTCTTGGTATTAAGTGACTATGGTTAGAGTATGCCCTGGGAAAAGGTATTAAATGACCGCCATAGAGGTATTAAAGGTCTGCTGCCATGCACTGAATTCGCCCTGTCTCCGAAGAGACTGAAAAACGTGGATTGAACAAGAACACGATGCATCGAAACGCAGAATTACAGAACTTTTCATTGCTATTACAACAATTTAAATCAAAGTACAAGAATATCAGAGTATGGATAAATAATATACAACGGAAAAATAATATCTGAGAATAAATTACATAGCAGTGGAAATAAAAACGTATAAATACAATACACAACGGGAATACATCAACTAACACAACTAAAAGAAATACATGGATACAAAGCTTTCTGAATATAGCTCCAACTATAATCCAGGATTATGTTAAATAGAAATCTGCAAAACTTAAACTACTAGCTGCCCATATGGAAAATATAGGCACCCAAGTTTAGATGAAAAACAATAAACTCCAGGTCAGTTATGGAACTGGTGTGAGAACTTAAAACAGTTATAAAATCTTTACTTTAAAAGAGGGTAAATCATGGACCATGCCACATGACATGGAATGGGTTTACCCGACATGAATATCAGTTCAAAATAAAAACAATACAATGCTTTTTGAAAAATGAAGCTATTATAAGACTCGGGTCCCATCACACAATGCAACGCAAGTCGAAGGATAGAATTTTACCTTATAATAGCCAAACATGCTTGATATGCTTTAAAAACAAATCATTTTGATATTACTATAAGTGCATAGTGTAGTAAACAACTTCTAATATAAATGTATTAATCATAGATGACATAGTACCCCATCCTACTATGTCACCATATAGGTTTACACCTAAAACCGAAAGGTAGTGTATTAAGAATTGGACTTCCATCATAAGTCAAGGCAAGGATGTTCTCCTTACCGATTTCGGGCCATCTCAAGCGTGATGCCCAGGACTCAAACTCTGGTGAACCCTTGGATCCTATAGGGTAGGTCCACTCTTACTTTGTGGATTGGTTATTCTTAAATAATACATTTCTCGGTCCTATCGGACCTGTCACTTGGCCATTGTCGGCCAATCATATTCGAGGCGCCACGCAATCATCACCACATAAGTAAAAATGTCTGGGCTATCATGACGCCACTTCTAGCTAGAAAGGAACGTATGCACTCCCTGCGTCCCTTATCCCTTTTTTGACTCATACCGGGTGTGAGGCTCATGAATTAATGCTATACACAAAGCTACGTTAAATCCATGCTTTGATTTTCATCCACAAAGCTCTTCTTTTCAATAAAAGCCTCGATCATTGCATCTTAGCATTCCACACCATACCATTTATGTGTACCGATATATAACCTCTGAGATTATACGTCTCAGAGAAGGGTGTTAAGTAAGAGAGCAAATTCTCCACCACCAAACAGATATATATTTAGAATAGATCAACGAATACAACATACAATACAATGTCAAACATACAATCCATTACAAGTCCGTTCTGGATCTGAACGAAACCAGAGGCACCTTATTCCTCATTCCATATATCCAATATAGGATAGAGGTCCTCGCATATCCGGTCGATCTCCAAGTACGTTTGGATGACCACTGCTTATTACCTTGTCTCAGGATATCAACTCAATCAAGACATCAGTAATCATCCATTCGATGCGAAGATCTTCGGTCTTCAACCACCGTCTTCATCGTTGACTTTTAATCGTCGTAACAGTTATTCAGAATGGGTTAAACCTGGTCTTTCCGAATAACTGGCACATCTTTATAATCATGGGATAAGTACACAAGGATAACACACATCTCATTCCAGTCTAGAATATTCTTTTATTCAAATATTCTCTACTCTAGGGATTATTCCCATAAATCTTTTCACAGATTTATTTCATTTGAATTATTGTTTAATCCATTCTTAGAAATCACTTCAAAATATTTTTATAATATCTTTTCACAACTTAAACCTATAAAACTAGTCGGGATTATCGAGCCTTACTGAAGTAATCATTTATTTCATTATCCCTATCCCAACCTATTCATATCACAAAGAAAATCTAGTGGTTCTCCATATTTAACACCCACAGTACTATCAGTAAATTTAATTACCATTTCATGTTTAAATCTAATTAAAGATTTAACTATCGCACGGAGTAAAACTGGTGGTACTCCATCTCAAACATTTTTTGAATTCAGTAAATTTAATTACCTCATTCACATTTCAATCTAATTAAAGATTCATTAAAGCTCCACTTAGTTTTAATCTTTAAAAATCATTATTTAAAGATTATTCCACTTTGGAAGTTAATCTTGTCTTTACTTGGGTTAAAGAACAAATGTCATGTAAAAACACCATTCACAATAACCAAAAATCATATCCACTAATATGGAATCTTCACGAAACCTGAACAATCTACAATCGATATAAATTTCCGTATCAGACTAATACTATAAGTGGAATAATGACAAAGCCTTTTAAATTACATAAATAATAAATGCCTTCCTTCACAGAAGTTCATCTTGATTATAATTAATTGAATTCCATCCAATTTAATTAAATAATCTAGAAATCTTCTTTTAAATCTTAATTAAAAGGTATATTTCCTTCACAACTGGGTTCAAGAATGGTATTATTTAAGATATCATTCACAATGAACCCAAAATCCTATTCCCCATTTAATCAAATTTATATGTTGGAAATTTCTGGTTACGACAAAATCGTTTGCAAGTCCTATTTTTTTTTAAAAAAAAAAATCATTGTATCATTATTCTAGTTATTCACTAGTTTATTAGGATAAAAATACCCTTTATCCTTTAAAACTTGGAGTATTTCATCCAAAATCTTTCCAAATCATTTATTATGATTTTACATAATTTATTTATATTTTTAATAGTTTTATCAAGGCTCTTATAGTCGGTTTCCAATATCGGCCACCGAACTACACTCATAAAGTCCTTTTCCGAAATTGATTTGGACATATTTTGAAATAAAACCGTTCAAATTCAAACCTCTTATATTCATTTGAAAGATCTTTTCGAAATGAACCCAATGGTTCCGGTTTTAGGAGAATCCGACGGTCGGTTCTCCCATTATGTCCATTCGAAGTTAATGGTCGAAATTCACGAACAGTTGTTGCACGACACGTTCTATTCAAGCCACTTAAATGTATATAATATATCTCATCGATTTCCATTCAAAAACGTATTTTATTAAACGTTTATAAATACGTTTAAAAACGATTTCACTTCCATTTCAATTTTAAATAAAATTTGAACATTCCTTATTATTATGATCTCAAATTATAATATTTTCAAAATATCAGATTTTGAAATTAAATCTCTCTATATTCATTCTAAAAATGAATAAAATCGATATAAAAATCCGTTCAAGTTGAAATAGCATTTATATAAATACCATTCATTTCAAAATTAACTGAACAAATCATAATTAAATGAATTTTTTTTTCAAATCAATTCATTTCCATTATAAATATTCATTGATATTTTAATATTTTTGTGTCCATCCAAAATCGGATGTCGAAATCAACTTCCATTTTTTATTGAATATTTTATTATTAAAATATTCATATTTATTCTGGATTGGAATAAAATTTCAACCATTTTCCATATAAATAATTTTATAGGGATTTCATTCATCATATGCATCTAACACTAGTTATAAACAACTATCAACATTCAAAATAACATCCAGTCCACATATTGTGGTACATACCTTATAAGGATCAAACAGATAACAATAATATGGGTTCGTCAATCAATTTATTAACCGCAATATCAATCAGTAATTCATTCATTGCCATTTATGGTACTACAAAGTGTTCATCCACATTGTTTGAAATACGTGTCGTATATTCAGACAACGCTTCTAATAAGAAATAAACTTGTGAATAGTTCAAACGTTGAACTCAAAGTATATCGCATGTAACAGAAAAAATTCACATAGGAAATCAATATATTTTTAGGTATGATTCTAAAAACATAACAAAAAAGTGCAAAAATATTCTTATCCAATAGCTAATCCAATCTCCACGACACTTCTCATGTAGATTTTTTGTCGTGCACTTGCCGAACTAGCTCTCTACATCCCGAATTCACCATTTTGGCTCTACAGTCTGCATACACCCTCCAATATTTTCCAAACTTGGTCAGCAACATAGAGACGCCATTTCGGACAGGTTTTCCCTGGTGACTTCCCCCGAAAATGCTAGGATTATCGGGAAATCACCAAAATCTGCTATAGTCCAGCGAACTTTGGTCGCGTTTTTAGGGTAGATCCGAATTCCGAAATTCGATTTTTTTATGTGCATTTCATAGAGAAAAACGAGATCTACAACTTTCTTTTATAGGGTTTTGGCCAGAAATGCATGGATCAAAAGCTATTGAGCAAAGAAGGGAGAGAGGTGTTTTTGCAAAATGCGTTTTTAGAAGAGGAGGGGTTTTTGGACGAAGTAGGGCCCATGACCGGAGGAGGAGGGGCTGCAGGTGGTGGCAGGTCGGAAGGGAAGCTGTCGCAGCGGCAGTGGGGCCCAAGAAGGTGGGTAAGGTGGAGTTTGGAGCAAAAAAGGGGCTAGGGTTTCTGGTTTCGACTTGGGGGAGGTGGCACCGGCGTCGGGTGGTGGCGGGGGACATGCTACAGCGAGGTCAGGTGGAAGGGTAGTAGTGGCGGCTGATATGGAGGAGGGAGGAGGCCATTATTTTGAAAGGAGGAAGAAATGAAGGAGGAAATAATGTGGAGAGAAAGAAGAAAATTATTTAAGTAAGAGATTTCATCTCCCTTTCTCTTCAATTGCCCAACTATAAACTATCTCCATTTGCTATGAAATTTCAGCCCACAATAATATCCATAATTACGAATCAAAGAATCAAGTTTCATCGAATTATGAGTTCATTTGAACTTTCGTTTGATTTCTCAATCAACCTCAAACTAGCTACAAAAATGTGATTTTAGCGTACATTTTCTTCTTGCACGCCCACACGCTAACTCCAAAAATTATGAAACTTAGGATTCTTTCATTATTTGACGATACGAATCCCAAAAAAAGTGTCAATGAATTCTGAGATTGTCTCAATAACGTTCCTTTATAAACTGATCACCAGTTTTGCCTTAAATGGGGTTTCCTCTCATAGCCACACACTAACTCTGTTTCGCATGAAAATTGAAATTTAGCCATGACTTATTATTTCAAATCCAATAAAGAATTTCTCGTCTGATTCTGAGTTTTCTAGCAAAATTTCACTTTTTAAGGGCTATGTAATATTTATAAATTCCATAGCAACTATTCTAAATTTTAATTTGGACATAACTCGCTATTTATAAAATAAAATCCCAATTTCTTACATTCATTAGAAAGATATGACTAAATGGATTCTAACATTTCTTATTTCATCAAAATATGACTTATATTTAATCCTGTACATTCATTTAAAGTTTAAAACCAAATTTCCAAACTATCATGCCATTATGAGCTCGTTTTAGTTAAATTATAAATTTATACGCTCAAACTTTGTTTTAAATAAATTCTAAATTGTTTATTCTCAAAATAGATCGTTCAAAATATTTAATTTCCATTGAAATCAATTAAAAATAAATTTTAAATTGGTTCCGAAATTCTAGGTTGTTACATCATCCTATCCTGTGGGAAACATTAAGTGACTTGGAGGTTATCCAATAAGGTTTGTGGATAGTAACCTGGGGGTTCCGCCGGGGGAAGATCATAAATGACGGTTAGTTTTTTACCTATCCTATAAGTAATAAGTTACTGCTTACTATCTCTTGTGTAACATACTAACTTTCCCGTACCCTTTAAGTCAACAATTACAACTCACGTCCAACCCAAATTGCATAGAAAAGCAGATGACTATTAGAAAGAAATTGGAGGGTGAGATAAGAAAGAAAGAAATATTAGAATAGAAGAATATGAAGAACCAACACAACACAGAGTCTCATATAGCAGCGGTACAAAATATAATACAGAAATAATTCTTTATTGAGAGCTTTAAGATACTTACAATCATCATAATACATCAACATATCTGGACAGTTGTAATAACCTGTCCTCATATACAATACACAACGAACTAGTATCTAGATAATATCATACTCGGAACTCTTCCATCTCTTCTATGAAATTCTCAGCATCCAAATCTAAACATGTAAAACCCGGTCTAACCTAAGC
Source organism: Allium sativum (assembly GCA_030737875.1). Lineage (NCBI taxonomy): Eukaryota > Viridiplantae > Streptophyta > Magnoliopsida > Asparagales > Amaryllidaceae > Allium > Allium sativum. Next base: position 572,001,205 of record CM060909.1, on the reverse strand, counting down.
ATTACAAATGCCGGCTCAGTCTGGTGAACCAGAGTGAGAAAAACACACTAAGTTTAAACGTATTAGCCAAAATACGGATAAAAGGATAATTGTAAGACCAAATCCACACATAAATACGTATAGGTTTTACCTTATGATAACCCAATACATTGTCGAAATCAATATCTTTTCTAATATTACAATAGTGTCGAATTACAAATAAATATCAATCTAGCGAAATGCTTGCATCTCACACTCCATATACATAATATACAGTCAAAACCGCGGGTTCTTATTAGAGAATGGATTTCCATAGCAAGGTACAGGCAACCACCTTTCCGATAATGTATCTCCGGAGATGAATACATTGGGGTTCAAAAAGAACATCTTGCAACCCAGGCTAAACATGACTGACCCTTCACTTTGCTTGAGAGTACCGAATATGTCATCACCATGGTTAGGGGTCATCCAACCGAACCGATAACATACATACAAAAATAAAATGGAACAACCAAAGGCATTTGATTTCTCCAGATCATGTAATGATATACCCTTTTGATGGGTTCAACCCACATAGCCATGCGACCTACCCGATTTTTTCCATTTCCCGATTGATGAGGCTTAAGGTCATAAATACCTTTAGAACATGTGGCCACCATTCACTCTGAATGCCACATCGTCAAATCCATCAGGAATTTACTAATTGACGTCCATAAAGATACTCTAGTTATTAGGCTAGAGAAAAGCCTTTTCTCCACCATCAACTATGGTATGTTTGAAGAAATCAACATACGTAATTCCAATGGAAATACTCCATCAGATATCCGTCCATACATGTCATCCAGGAACAGGATGAACCGAATGCACCATCCTACTACATCCTAGGTATCACCCTATGGATCAGCAACGAGTAGTCCTTGCAACCCATAGATTTCAACCACGACAGAATCACAGTTTATCTCCGGGAGCTAACCAGAGATTATAAGTAACCCTACCATTTTACAAAGATCCACAGTCTTCAATGCTCCGTCTTCAATCTTTATAATTTCGTATTTGCTAGTTCGGATTGGTTTTTCGATATAAATTTGATCCCAGTCTTCTCGTACCAACAATGTATTTGGCCAGACTTGATAGTCAGTTATTTAATTATCAAAATAAACAGTTTTTCAATTAAGAAATAAAATGAGTTCACTGGTTCAGTATTCAGCATCACTTGGCCTCTTTAATTAAAAATAATTAACAAATGGTTAATTAAAACTTCTACATCTTTCAATAATTTAAAATACGGTATTTATTCTTATTTTAATATACTAATGTTCTTAAGACCATTTAATTATATACTTAGAAAAATATCTTATAACCATATTCAGTTTCATTTTAACTCTCCTTTCAAAAATTTTCTATATCATTCTTTATTATTTAATTGGAAAATCAATTTAACTTATCTTTCGTAAAACAACATTACGAAATCCCTTTTTGTTTCATTATTCCAAACAATAACCAAATTCACTTTTAACAATCTCTTTTTCTAATCCATTTCACCCATATCCCGCTTTGGAATCCTTATTTCAATTTCCCTCATTTTACTTAATTTCATTATTAAGTAACGTTAATTAATGCTTTAGCATCTCATTCTTTATACCACTCTAGTTTACTGTAAACCCCTTTTATCTCAATTCCCTTTTCTCTTAATTCAAAAATTAAGTAAACATTTAATTTAAGCCATCGTATTTGCTTAAATTCCCTTTTTATAATTTTGTTATAAAAACTAGCGTTTAATATAAAACCTGTTCATAAACCGCTTTCACAATTCATTTAAGTTTCATTTCAACTTCGATTACTTTTTAAATGAATTTCAACTAAAAAGTAATCTCCTAAATTATTAGTAAAAATAATAATTTGCTTCAATCATTAACTATTATAGAAGTAGTTAATTTCTTTATTAGCTAAAATAAATAATAGATTCCCTTTTAAAAAAAAACTTATTAATATTGAAACAAATATTGTTAAACCATTGCCTTAGATTAATTCAAAACAAACTAATTTAATAATCAACTCCAGTTAAAACAAACGACTTAGTCAACTCAAAACACGCTGATCTCATTAACCGATTCAAAATAGTCCTTTCTTTAAACTAATTAATAATATAATTAAATTAAATAATTCCATTTAATTGTTTTCTTAAAAAAATTATCCAACTCTTAACCATTAGGTTAATTTTCTATTCTCTTGCTTATAAATCAGATTAACATCAGAATTTACTTTATAAAATCAATTGATAATTAATTATAAACTTACATAATAAATAATTATTCCATTTTAACAAATTTTATTCAAAATACATATTTAAAAATCTATCTTCAGTTATGAAATAAATTTTATAACTTCATTTCTATCGATTCTCCTAACGGTAAATCGATATTTATAAAACAATTGATTTATAGGCCAACTAGTCAACCAATAATGCCCATTGGTTAATAACAAAATAATTGTTGAGTTTAGATTCAACAATCAGTGATCAAGTCAATTATCCAATCATATGGGTTAAATAATTCATATAATTGTAATATGAAAATAAATAATAATTTTGAGGAATCCTGTTGGATCCCTCCAACCTATTATTCCCTGCATCCAAATATGGTTACTACAAATAAGATCATTCAGTAAGAATTTAACGAATAATTTCTATAATAGTAAATAATGATCGTTTATATTTATTTAACATTAACAAAATAATTCATTAAATTAAACATGTTTATTTTATAAACGTGACCAATAAGGTAAGTTACCTCAATTGGTTCCAATTGTTAAAATAACGATTTGATGTTTCACTGAAATTAGATAACATTTAATTCCATCGGTTCAATCAATATATGAATATATAATTAACAAACTATCAACGATTAGCACACAGAGCACACATTTATAAAACCCAACTTATATAAAATATAAGTGGGAAAAACTGAGTGAGTTTAATTCACCTTGATTCCATTTATTATTGAAACAACTTGTTTTAGTTAAATTAAACAACGTTTAATTTAACTGAAAATATCATTTGATTCCAACTGTGCCCGGATTTGTTTAATGACGTAGATCTCCACAAAACGAGTCCAACGCGTTTTGAATCATCCAATTTTGATAATATATATGCAAGTTATAAATAATAAAAGTTAATAGATTCAATTATAATTGAATTCCTAATTACTTTAATTAACTAAGTTAATTACGTTTTAAGATTGTTAAACAGTCGAATTTTAGTTTTGCTTTTCAAAGACTAGCCCAACCCTATTTAGAAACAGTAGCCGAACTTCCTTAATTAAGTTTTAACTTCACCAATCACTTATTTACCATTAACTAGTTATATAGAAAATTCCGTAGTTAGGTTTAGTTTTAAACTAATTACATTATTTTAACCCTTAACTACATATTCCTTAATTATAAAATTAAGTGATTACTTTACGGATAATATGGCAGAACCAAATTAGTCTTAGGTTTGAATCACGGTCGCACTGATTTTCTATTCCTCTTTGTCTTTGTCTGCGTGCCTGCATACTGCTTCACCCAGACAAAACCACGTTCTACTTTACAAAGCCACAGTTGACCTTTTTGTAAATAAAATAAGGCCGGATTTGTCTTCATTCATTCATGCGACTTTGTTCCTTCATCTAGCATTTGCCTTGACATCTGATCGCCGACCCATCATCCGACTACTAGAGAAACATCCACAACCACCCCTACGTGCTCCACGAAGTCCTCTATAATTGATCAGAAGCCCCTACAGCTCGGCATCTTCCTTGCTCTCGAAATCGATCTCCAACCCCGCACCTTCATGCTCGAATTTCGACCACCCTATCGCGTAATACTCCATCATCACTGTTGGTGTAACACCCCGTAATTTTAAACATGAAATAAGAGATAATTAAATAATACTTAATTTTTATAAGAAGAATTAAAAGAAACGGGTTGCGCCATTGCGCTCGTCTCGGAATTCTACTTGGAATAGAGTCCGAGTTTGTGTGAATCGGATATCATATGAAGAAGTAATGAAGCTTAGAAGATTTCAACTTAAAAAGAATTTAAATTAAAATAATGATTAAAAATCAAAAATGAATTCAAAAATCAAAATCAGTAAAATCTGGATGAGCGGGAAATCTCCCGCTCTAGGGTGTCGTCCCCCCCAGGGGAGTCGACATAGGTGTCGACCCCCCTAGGTGTCGACATAGGTGTCGACCCCCCCTATAGGGTGTTGACCCCCAATCTGCCCAGATCTGGCAGATGTGTTTTTGACGTCTAGGGATGATGTGTCATTCTGGGATTAGCTGGATGACATGTCTTTCTGGTTTGGATGGTTCTGATGGATCCTAATCTAATCTAAGGGTCCTAATTTACCTAAAGCATCTATAAAATACCCCTAAACCTAACCCTAATCTCATTGTCATTCATCCATGGCGCCTCCATGCTGCTCAAATCTAAATTAAAACTAGCCTCTCTTCTCCAAAGAAAATCAGAATTAGAGTATTCAAATTTGAAGATAAGAATCAAATTCTACAATAAAGGTTTAGTAATCAAATTCAGAATTCAGAACTATCCTCTCTCATAAATCCTATCGCTGTGAGTCTATGTCACTTTCACATATAATTTAAATTCATTGTGATAGGATTGTAAATTGGATATAATGTATATGCCTGCGACTGAGATGAATCTTATCAAGCTGTAAATCATTATCTTTTAGATCCATACCCATTAATATACCATATGCCTTTCCGATCCAGTTTATCATTATATGCTTGTTTATGTTTCATATGCATGTTCTTATGTTTATGCCAATTTTGATGTTGATTCTCTTTTCCTCTTCTTTTCCTTTTTTTATGAGATTAGGCTAACTTCGAGCCTAACATATTTTGTTGAGATTTGCATACGAATGACGTTTGAACGATTGGGAAAAGTTTGGGGAAATTTGTAATAAAATGAGATTATTAGCATAAATCAATTTGGGCATAATTGTGTATAAATTATATACATGAGATTTGGCATAAGTTGGATTGGGCATAATTGGATATAATTTGTATACATGAGTTTTGGTAAGAATTGTTAATATCAATGAACGCAAATTGATTTGGGCGTAATTTGGCATAACATGTATACATAAGATTATAGGCCTAATTTTGATTAAAATTATAAACATAATTTAGATTGGAATTTATGGGTAATTGGGATATAATTTAATCCAAGATTTAAAATTGGGACTTGAATCAAGAAAGTGATAATGAACGCCTAAGACACGAGGTTAGATTCGAATTGCGGTATAAGACTGTTCGGAACCGCCCGACACATCCAGCAACCGCAATTTTGTAATCTAATGTGAGAGGTCAAAGGCAGAAATTAGATACGTAATAATGCAAAGACACGAGGTTAGATTCAGGTTGCGTATAAGACTGCCTGGAACCGCCCGGCATATCCAGCAACTGCAAAACGACAATCTAACGTGGGAGGTCTTGCAAGATTACAGTTATAATGAATTAATAAACACTTAACCAAGACAAGACATGTAGTAAGACAAAGGGTTAAGTGGGTGACATGGGTGACATGTGAAATATAACTAGAATCACTCAACCAAGGTGAAACATGTGATTAGACATGGGAATAAAGAGGGCTTAAGTGGTGTTAGACCAAAAATTTGCTCTAACACCCAAATTAGCTATGAATTCAATGAAATAGAATCAAAAAGCAATAAAGAACACGCAATTTATAGTGGTTCGGCGTTAACAAGCCTACGTCCACTTTGTTTTCTTTTAATTGATGATTTGAATACAAATACAGCAATGATTCTCACTCAACTTCACAATTACGATGCATAAACTCACTCAATTCTCTCAAAAATGGACTTTAAGAGATGATTTCGATCTGAATATGATTGTAGAATTTTGCTATGGAGGAAGTATAGACTGAGAATTTGCCAAAAGATCCTTTTAAATGCCTCTAGATGGTGTATTTATAGGTAAAAATCTCTTCGAAGTGGCTCCGGTTCGGAATTGCGTGGCACACATCCCATGAGAGTCGGGTTCGGAGGCTCCCAGATGATGACAGCGCATTGGATTAGTAGGAGATCGTGAGAGAAATGGTCAAGACTAGTCCGAGTCTTCAGGAGATATACGCAGCAACGGCTACAGATTCAAAAGGAAAAAGGGGTTCGGATCGGGGCCTCCAATCCGATCCGGTGAGGTAGCTTGCTATCCCTTAATGTTGCTTGCGTACTCCTCCGATCCGATCCGATGAGGCCAGTTGTTGCATGATGTCGCTGCCATATTCTTCCAATCTGAATCGATGAGTCCACTCATTATCTGATGTTGCTGAAGTGCTCTTCTGTTCCGAACCGATAAGGCCACTTGCTATCCTTTAATATTGCTGACGTATTACCGATCCGATCCGACGAGACCTCTGCGTCTCTGATCTCTATTCACCTCCAGCACTATCTTCCTCCGATCCGAACCGATTGGTGTCTTTCTCACTATTTGCTCTTTGTGTAGCCTAGTTCATAAGGTAGGCTAACATTTTGCCCCCTCGAAGTACACTCTTATTTAAGATAAAGTGTGCTACGAAGCAATTTACAACACATCCTTTGAACTAGAATCATTGAATGATCGCCTCCATTTACTTGTAGTGTTGTGTCACTTCATAAAGTCGTGGCTTTCGCTGCTTACATATATCCACAATCCATATGAATCACTTACTTCATTTTCAAATGACTTCGAGAGCTCCTTTTGATATCTATTGATTCTTCCAGAACTTTTTCTCTTTTTTTTAGAATTCTCCCTGAATTCAGCCTTCATGACAAGTCTATGAGCATAACCTTCTTCGGTTCGGACCCTGATCCGAATGGATTTCGCTTCTACGCTGCTTATCAATGGGCTAATAGGCCATAGTTCCTTTATGGGCTTGACTTCCAGTCCGATCGGGTCCGAGGAAATCGGGAATACGAGTAGTCACCGCAGATTTGTATAAATCTTTCCCCTATCTTCTTCTCTCATTATTCTCGTCCAACAGAATTCACACCAAAACCCTAGAATTTCAAAGGCTCTGAAACTTTTCTCGTTCTTCCTTAAATCAAACAAATTGGTAGGTTAAAAGCTCGAATTACTTTACTGTAATCGATTTCGACTTACGTTTGTGGTAAAACTGGATGATTCGATCATGGCGTTTGCCTGATTTGAACGCCTTGGCCCCCTCTCTTCTCGTCGTCGTCGTTGGTGGCTCTACCACCACTTCGAAGCGTGGAGAGAGAGAATTAGGGTTCTATGGTATGCTTGAGCACGTAAGTGCTTGGCTTCGATTGGGCTTTGTGAAATTGAATTGGGTTCAGCGTTGGTTCAGCGAGATGGAGAATGAAGGAGATGAAGGAGAAGAGAAGTGTTGGGATCGGTTCGGATGAAGAAACGTTGGAGTGAAAGAAAAGGAGAGATGTTCACATGGCCGGATCGGGTCGAGGCAAAAGAAAAAGAAAAAAAGAGGAAACAAAAGCCACTTAACTGGGTCGGATGGTGTTTACAAGACTGGATCAGGTCGGAGCAGAGAAAGGTAAAAAAAAGAAGGGGAAAACAAAACTCACCTATTCGGATCGGATGGTAATGAGAGACAAAGAGAAGAAAGATTACTCAAACTGATCTGATCCGCTCCGAAAGCCTACATCCGAGCCGATCCAGTTTAACTCACTGGGTAGGACGTCCACTTCCGATCGAAACATGACTTTGCCCTCCGATCCGATCCCAATACAGATATCCAAACCAAACCGAAGCAGCCTAACTTAATGTGCAAGAATTTTTCCAACTATCTTAATAAATGCTTGACATAGCCTTCAACTTGACGAACAGTTAGGATAGCGCCTTTCGAACATGACAAATATTAAGAATTGTTCTGAACATTACTACTTCCTTGGACCTTTATATTATGCTTTCATGTATTTGCTCTGCATTTTTGTTACACGTAGCACATACTTTAGTTCACATACACACACGGGGGACATGGGCAATTTTACTCTAATTCTTGCTATTGTTTCTTCGATAGTCTAATGATCATGGCCGAAGGACGTTCATCTAGATTGGCAAAGAAGATGGAAGTTACAGAAACTTCTGAGAAAGTTACCATTGATGATATATCTTCGTCTTCAAACCCTGATTGGACGATGAGGGCCCATATTATGAAATGGGAGCGCATAACAATGAAACGCCTTTTGACAATGAAGTCTCTCTGGGCTATGAGGAGAAAGGAGGGATTGGAGATAATCGAGCTCCTGAAGAATTTGAGTCTGCCATTATCTTGGAATCACCCACAGACTCTGTTGAATCGATGATTGACGACGACGGATTTGTCCGCATATGCTTAAAGCACAGGATATTAAAAAGGGATACTCTGGTGCCGTCGAAAACTGACCGTCCTCATAGTCCTCCAGAAGGATTTATGGCAATCACCCGATTGATGTGCATGGTTGGGGCTATTCCACCGTTTTCTCCTTTTGTTGTCGACTTTCTAAGACAAATGCGGATTGCCCCCATGCACCTACATCCCAACTCTTATGCTTACCTATATAACTTATATGTAGCATACCGCGAGATTTTAGGTACAGAGCTCACTTTCGATGACGTTCATTTCTTTTATAACTTCAAGCATCAGACTCGAGAAACTCCTTCTTTCTCTTACTTTGAATCAGTCTCAAAAAGGAAAATAATTTCAGCGTCGTTCAGCAGCAAGGTCGACGATTCCAAGCTGGAATGGTTTTATATAAGGCAACAGGCGGGATGTGCCAGGAGATGGACAAAATCAAGTAAAGCATTGGTTTTCTAAATTTCAACTCCGAATTTTCACGCCAACACATTAATCCGTTTTCTTTTTGTTTGCAGTTTATAATCCAAAACAAATATCAGGTCAAGTGTACTTTGATCGGATGCATCAGCTCCTAAATGGCGACCAAAAATTTCTAACCATCGTTGAAGTCCTTAAGGATGAATACCTTCATCATCACGGGCTATTGTCCATTACCCGTAGCATAGGTCACGGGTCGGGTCCATATGTATACATCCCCCCAGTGGATGTAATTCCAGGAACGGGCGAGAGCTTGAAAAGCCCCCACAATGCCACTTCGAACTTCACCTTCGCCATATTCGACTCAAGATGACGAGCTGGCCAACATAGCCGAAAAACACCGAGAAGGGTACATCGTCCCTGGGGACGCTATTTCTCTTGAGAAATCTTTAACTCCTAAAGAGATGCCAACAGACGCTTCCCAAGGAGATGCCCCTACTACCGATGATCCTACATTTCAGGGCTTAAGAGATCTCCCACTACCTGAAACTATCTATACTTCCGAAGATTTTGGCACAAATCCTTTAGTTTTTACTTCTTCAGAGGAGACTACTCCTGTTAAGGCCAAAGATCCCACTCACACTGGCTTGGCTTCGGACTTGGGTTTGTCGGGGGGCACAAGGATGCACTTAACACAATAGCACCACACTTCACAACACTTACTTCTCATGAAAATACTGATTTCGAATTCCACTTGCATTGTTGCGCTGGTACAAAGTCTCGCCCTCATTATGACATCAGGAAAATTCGTCACAGCATGACTAGGCCCCCTTCTGATGTTGAGCATGATCGCCGCGAAAGCCGGGATAGAGAGGATAGAAGGGCTTATGACTCTTACAAGTCGCGGACCTCGCGCTCTCGCTCCCCCGTTCGGTCGGATCCAGAACAATACAAAAGCTACCAAGGTCATCGAGGAGAAGACACGTCGCAGTTAAAAGATCAAACCTCTCCTCAAGAAAAGCGGAGTAGGGAAAGGAGCCCGCCGAAAGATACCGACTCACGAGGCAAGCATAAGGTTTCTGCTAAGCGGCCTAGGAAGGGTAAGGAGGCCATTGTGCCCACTCATCATAAAGATACTGAGCTAACATATAGCGCACCTCCACCATTGGATGTTGAAGCTAAAGTTAAACGAGCATATCTGGAGAAACAATTCCCCGAACACTATTTTGAAAATCTGACTTTCTTACCTGCTTTCGAGCCTATTTCCTCGAGGTGGGCAGACGAGGCCAAAGCAAAAATTGACGCAGTCGAAAAACAATATTCAGAGATGTTCAAGTATTCACGTAACCTCTCCAGAATCATCCGAACTCTAATCATGGACACTAACTCGGTGAAAAAGACTGCAGAAGCCGACGCAAAAGCCTTGAAAAATTTAGGGAAAGATCTTGAGGATACACAGGCCCAACTTGTCATCGCTCAACGGGATGCTACCAACTTCAAGCAGCAATTTGAAGAGATACAAAAATGTTATCACGACTTGCTCGAGTCTCATAGTCAAGAGCGCTCGGAGCTGAAAAAGCAAGCAGAAGATGCTAAGTCTGATAACGCCAAAATGCAACTTGCTTACGCTGCTCTTGAGCGAGAAAAGGCCGAGTTAGCGAGGAAGAACGCTGAATTGGAAAAGTGTAACACTAACTTGGATTCCAAGTTGATGGAGGCCGAGAATAGGGCTGCCCTAGCAGAGGGTAACGTTGAAAGTATTATTAAATCCGCCGAAGAAACCCGCAAGCGGCTGTTAGAGGCCCAGGAGGATGTGCATGGTTTCAGCGAATTAATGATCGAATTTTTTGCGTATATAAATTGTCGTCGAAACATCTCTTGGATTGAAGATATTCCGACTACCTTGGTTCACGTATGGAGCCAAATTATTGAATGGGAGAAAGAGGAACTCAAGGTAGATTCCGTCGACGAAGACAAGCTCATGGAAAAATATCTAAAAGATGATGAGCCGGCACGTCTGGCTGAGGGGTGTCGCCTCATCTCTGCTGCTATGGAGGAGGAAAAGAGGATGGCCAAACGAAAGCATTTCTCCGAGGCTGGTTCTTCTTCTACTGCCGCTGAAACTCCTGAAGTTGAGGGATACTACCCTGAAAACCCAGAGATCCCTCAGGCATCTTTTTTATCCCCCATACTCGAGACGGCGTCAGAGACGGTAGTTACTCTAGCTGAGAAATCATCGAAAGGTATCTCTACTTTTTCACCCCAATTCGTCAAAGCTGTCTCCACTTTTCATCACATAATCGTGCAATCAATGAAGGATCCTTTATTTTCTTCTGAGTTGATAACTGTTGCTTCTCATTCTGTAGGTGATGAACCGTCCAAGAAGACAGACGTGCCTCAGGGAACCACCGCCGGAGCAAAGTCAGCGGAGAAGGCTGAAGGAGGAAAGGATAAGGCCGATGCTCTTCATGATGACGAGATAATAGACGCCTTGAAAGATGATGGCAGTAACGAGGGGCATGAGGAAGACCCTGATGTGGCTATTGTCGGGGATCCATAAAGCGCTGATGACATCACTTTGGCTGAAATGAAGGCCGAACAAGATAAATGTATGCAGCTAAAGGTTGAAGACCTGGACCCCGAAAGCCTTAAGCCTCTTGTAGTGGTGGACCCTGGATCAAGGTTAGTTGTTAAGCTTTCAACTAGATCTATTACAGAAGAGCTTGCTAAAAAGTCTTCTCTTGATTCCAACGTTCCGACTCTTGGGAAAAAACCAACCGATTCTAGCACCTCGGTTACAGGGAAGAAAAAGTTGAAAACGCGTTATGACCGAAGCTGAAAAGGAAGCTAAGGCTGCTCAGAAAGCTGCCAAAAAATCCAAGTCTGATTTGAAGCCCGAATGATGAAGTGCTTCATTTTATTTTGGCATTCAATTGGTTCGCAATTGTTGTAGCGAGTGCGGCCCTCGCGTCTTCTTTTTTGCTTGTTTTCCATGTACAAACTCACACGTTTGTAAATAAAAATATTTTATTTCCTGCAATGCCTGATAGTCGTTAGTTCAGCACTTAAGTAAAAATACAAAATTATGTCATACTAAAGTTATGTAATGAAGTCATAGTGGGGGGGAATATATGTGCACATGTATGCCCCCTGTAATGACCCGCATTTATAGAGGTATTATAATTAATTTATTTAATTATATAAATAGTGATATAGTGAATTTAATCGTCGTTGATTAAATAATGGTGAATATTTAATTTAAATAATAAATTAAATAATATATTTAATTCTGAAATATATCAGAATTGGTTGAAATGATGATATGGTGTGAATTGGATCTTCTATGATATTTAGTTCAGTATAGAATTGAATTAGAATAACGAATATATAGATTGAACGACAGTTTGAACGTATAATTATATTTTAATTAAAATCGAGCGCGTAACGACGCGGCAGTTCGCTATTTGGCGATTTGAACTTCAACTGAATATACAGGGACCGTTTGGAGTCGGATTTTTATGAAACAAGAAACGTGTGGAGCTGGTGGAGTATATTTTTCTAGTGGAAGAGAAAAATCGGGATTTCATCGTGTAGATTTTGATTTACGTCCAAATCAAATTTTTGAAAAGTCGCTGTAGAATTCCTTATAATTTGCAACGCCTTATATACGTTATAAATTGTTTTTCAGTATAAACTGAATATCGAGATAATCTGGAATCTGAAATATCAAGCCGTAAATTATGATATGATATTCTAGAGCTGTACGATATCATATGTGAATATACACGATAATATAAATTTATTTATATTTAATTTAATTTATTTAAATATATTTATATATTTAAATCGTCTATTTAGAGCTTTAAAAATAACCGGTTTTGCAAACGAAGTCGGAATTCGACGAAACTAATTTTGCTGGATCCACAATGTCAAATAGTAGTTAGATGTGAAGTTTCGTGATTTTTAGAGTCACTGTATGGCCGTACGGATTTTTAGAGTGAGAAACAGTCAGTATTTCGACAGTTAAAAATATGCTGTGTGAGCAAACGGAGTCGGAATTTGACGAAACCAGTTTCGTTGGGACCGTAATGTCGAAATCTTGTTGCATGTCCAGTTTGGTGATTTTTGGGTATCGCATGTGAGTACAGGAATTTTTAAAGATGAACAAAATCAACGACTGCTTAAATATAGAATATAAAAATAATAAATTCTTTCTATAAATATACCCCCATAAATCCTAAACCTAATTCTCACTTCCACAAGTCAAACACAAATCCCGCCGTCACTTTTCTGTTCTTCAGCAAAAAGAAAACGAGATATTTCTCCTCTGTAAATTCATAGAAAACCAAAATAAAAATCTATAAATCATTTTAGATAGATATTTGTGCTGCTGGGATCTGGTTCTTCGATTCTATATAAACATTATTTGGATCGACGTAACTTCCTATCGCTGAAAATGTTAAAGCGTGACATCGATGGACCTAGGGTTCATGATAGGAGAAGATAGGAGCTTCGAGGAGTGGAGTGAGTGTGGTTTTTGGATCGAGGAAGCGAAACCGAGTTTGCTCGCACAAATTTGGTGGAATCGGTGCAAAAAGGTATCGCTACCTGTAGGGAGGAGCTCGACATCGGGTTCTGGAAAGTGAGTGTGAGTTCATCATGTTTGGGTGGAGGACGGAGAGGTCGGAAGGAGAAGTCCAATGGTGTATTTGGTTTGTGGATTAATTTAGTATGGAGGGATTTGTGATGAGAGGTTCGGCAATGGCTTTGGGTTTTTACTGGAGTCGCGTGTATGGGGAGGAGGAAGAAGGTGCGTGGTGGGCTGACGGGTTAAAGGTGAATGGACCGAAGATATAAGAAGGGCAAGGCCCAAATTTGAAAGTAAAGTCCAAGCCTTTAATTATTTTAAATGTATATAAATTTCGTAATGTAATAACTTCTCCATACGGTATCGAAATTCAGCGAAACAAGATCCGACAGGATCGTATGGACGGGAGCAACACAATGAGACTGACCGGGAGTGAATTCGAGCTCGTTACAATTTATGGCGAAATAAATTGTCCGGCTGAATCAAATGAACGCAAACCGTTATTTAACGGCTAACGCGCAAAAGTGAGTAAATCTCACTAACTCTGAACAGTTTATAAATTTCGTGTTGTATTTTTAGAACTGTTAGATATTGGCTGATTGACTGTATGTTGACTGTTTGATTGAACTGCTAGTCAGTTAGTTAAATTTTCTATATTGATTTTGTTTAACAGAATATATCATATAGAACTAAAAGTGATGTTATCTATATTGTTTAACATCTGTAATGCAGGGAGACAGGTTGGAGGAATCCAACTGGATTCCTCAACATTTATTTTACTGTTTTCATATATTGTGATATATGATGTGTTATATAATCTGTTATGGATTATGGGTGTTGGAATGATGTTGATCATTTTATTCGATATTTTAAATATCGTAAAAGACCCTGGGATGTAAAAAGGATTTATTTCAATGTATATTGAAATAAAGGGATTTTATAAAATCAACAGATTTTATAAAAGGAAATATTTCGAAAGTAAATAAAAGGGAAAAATGTTTTTAAAACGAATAGAGTTTTATAAAAGGGAAATCATTTGTAAAGTGAAGAACTGTTACTAAAAGTAAATCTTTTTAAAAGAATAGTTTATTTGAGAAAAGTTAAAAGGAGTTAATCGATGTTAGTTAATCGATTTGAGTAAAAGTTAAAAGGAGCTAATCGATGTTAGTTTAATCGATTTGAGTTGAAGCAAAGGAGTTAATCGATGTTAGTTTAATCGATTAGTGTTAAAGCAAATGAATTAATCGAATATAGTTAATCGAATATAGTTATTCGAATTAAAGCAAAAGAGTTAATCGAATATATTTATTCGAATTAAAGCAAATAGAGTTAATCGAATATAGGTATTCAAATAGAAGCAAATGAGTTAATCGAATATAGTTTATTCGAAGAAAGTAAAAGGAGTCATCGAATATAGTAATTCGAAAGGAGTTAAGTGAAATAGGTAAATCAATAGCATTAGTCAAATAGAGTTAATCCAATAGTGTTAGTCCAATAGAGTTAATTGATAAGGGTTAATCGAATAGAGTTAAGTGAAAAGAGTCAATCGAATATATTTATTCGAACGAGAGTTAAGTAAGGAAGTTAGAAAAAGGAATATAAAGTAAACTTTGTCTATTTCAAAGTTAGAAATGTTGTTCAGTTAAGGTCTGAGAGGTAGTTCTACCCCAATATGATTGGCTTCGTTTTGAACTAAGGAATAGTTAAGGTTCAGCAGTAAAGGAAATGGTTTGAGTTTGCATCGCGATGGTTTGTTTAAACATCTGTCTAAGTCCAATGAAGAAGCTTTGGAAATGTTTTCCAAAGAAGAAACCAGAAATGTTTTCTAATAAAGAAAACAAGAATTGGAAATGTTTTCCATTTGTTAATAACGTATATTTTCCCAATTTAGAAAATAAGGAATATTGAACGTAGGCAAATAGGAGATAAGTAAAATAATGAAATAAAGGGATAAATGTTGAATGATGTTTGATCGATATAATTTCCATTTGTAAATAATATCTTTGCTTGCACACTTGTTTTATTCGATAGTTAAATCACAGACTATCGAAGTTTTGACCATTTTAACGTTGTTAATATGGAGAGACCGGTTGGATTATTATCCAAAGAACCCCTCTGTATTGGCATAAGCGTTGCGAATCATATATATGCCAAAGGAAATTGAAGACGGAGTTATGCAAGGGCTATCCTGTTTACAGAATAGTGCCTTCGGTTCATCCTGTTCCTGGATGACTTGTATGGACGGGATGTCTGACAGAGTATGTCCAGACGATCACGTATATTGATTTCTCCAACTGTACCAAGAGTGGAAGCGGAGAAGGAAACTTCTTTTAGCTAACGCATAATGTATGGTTGAGGACGTCAATCGGTGATTTGATGGATTTGACGATGTGGCATTCAAAGTGAAACTGATGTGATGTTAAAGCGTAGCTTCTAGCCTCATCATCCGGTAAATGACAGAAATCGGGCAGGCAGCATGGCTAAGTCGGTCGCACCGAAGTAGGGTGTATAATCACCTGATCTAGAGTTTCATTTACTTCTAAAAATCTATTGTTGATGCTGTCCCATTCGGGAAACGGTTGCTGATCCCAACTGTTGGTGATATACATTCGATACACTCAAGCGAAATGAGTGGTCGGTCATGTGTGGCCGGGTTGCAAGATGTTCTTGTTGAACCCAGTGTATTCCTCTCTAGAGGTACACTAGCGAAAGGTGGTTCCATACCTTGTCATAGTTGGAAATCCATTACCCAATACGTGCTTGCGATTTTGATTGTATACTATATATGTAGAACGTGAGATGAAAGCGTTTCTACTAAATGATTATTATAGTTGTGGTTGATAGACATTATTATAATATCAAAAGGTTTTTGATATAAAGATATTTGGATTCTCATAGGGGAAAAACCCGTTCCGTTATGCGGCGTAGTCCTATGAGATATCGTTTACTTGTTCAACTGTTTTTAACTGTTTTACTCACACCAGTCCCATGACTGACCCGGAGTTTACTTTGTTGTTTTCCCTAAACTCATGGGTGCCTAAATTTGTATGGGCAGTCAAGTAGTCGGGATTTTACAGATATAGTTGAAGAGCTGGAGCAGGAGGCTTCAGGATCATATAGCTATAGTTATTTCCGCTGTGTGTAAGTGCTGTACTTAGATAATGATGTATATTCAAATACAGATGTATATTTCAAAGTTATGTTACATATATTATATGTTATTCGTTCCGCTGTGAGATTCGTGTTACTCTGATGTTGTGTTCTTCTTCTTCTATTCTAATTTTCTATCTTATCTTTCCTCGCCCTCTAATTTCTTTCCCTAATTACCAGGATTTTTCGATGTTTTGGTTATCGACATCGTGCTTATGTCGATAACCAAAGTCGCTCAAAATTCGGGTCGTTACAGTTGGTATCAGAGCTTAAGTTAAGAATTACTTAGCTCTGTGGCGTGACTCGGTAGAGATAGGGTTATTAATGCCCTAGATTGAGTTTGAGTGTATATATACGAGTGAGCGTACTTGTTATTGATATAAAAATTGTTTTATATTGTGGTGATTCATTGGTTGAGTTGTTTATGAGTTCTGGTCGATCAGTTTGATCCACTGTATCGGTAGGAGTTACTAAACACTTGAATACGATGTGTCGACACGATATGTTTTGAAAGAGAGTAAATGAAAATAATTTTACCCAACGTATATTTTGATATATAATGGATATATTGGTTGTTATTATAATCGAATAAGATTATAAATTAAATGGTTATGTAAATAACCAATCAGAATTCATATAAGTGAAATACGTGAAATCAGATAAGTTAAATCTGAAATTTAAACAAGAAATTGAAGTTAAAACTCTGTAAAATTGGATAAGTGTTTGTAAATGGATTTGGATTAAGAATAAGGAAAATTTAAGATCCTGGGAGATTTTAAATTGTTTTACAAGCAGTGTGAATTATATTTTGAAATGAATTTCAAAGTGGGAATGTTTAGAAATGGTTTTATAGTATTGAACTCACTTCGATCGCTGGAAAATAGATTCTGATGATGACAGCTGCATCATCAGTATTCATTTTCGTGTTGTAAGTGACGAATTACTAACAGAGATGCTATTTTGAAAATTGTTTTGAGAAAGACAAGTTTTGTTGAATTTCAAATGGGGTTTCAAATATAGAATTTGAATTTTGAAATAGATTTGAAATATTAACTTGTTTTAAAAGAAATAAAACGAGAAGTCCCTTTATAAATGAAGTTTATAAATAGTTCTTTTATAAATGAAGTTTATAAATGAAGTGAAGAGAATTATCATTGGATAATTCAGAAATAAAAATACAAGTGTGAATTTGAAAGGGAAATCTATTTTCAAAAGGTAGAAATATCGATTTCAAAAGGAATTGAAATTGAGACTTATGTAAAGAATGAATAAAGAAAGTTTGAAAAGGAATTTGAATAAGAAAATTCAAAGGGGATTTGAATATAGAAATTCAAATGAGATTTGAATAAAGAAGATTTAAATAATGGAAAATTGAATATAGAATTCATCTAGAGTAATAATAGGATTCGAATATAGAAATTCAAAGGGAGTTTGAATATGTGAAATTCAATGGAAGTGATATAGAATTTGGATATAGAAATTCAAATGGCGTTTGGATATAGAAAATATAAGAGATTTCAAATATAGGATTTGAATATCGAAAGTGAAATGAAATTTGAATGTAGAAGATTCAAATAAAATTGAAAAGGAAATTTGAATAAAGAAGATTCAAATAGAATTGAATTTGGAATTTGAATATAGAAGATTCAAAGGGAATTGAAATGAAATAAAGAGAATTCAATAGATTTGAATATAGAAATTCAAATGGAGTTTTAAAATAGATTTGAATAATGAAATTCATATATGGAATTTGAATAAGTGAATTGAAATGAAATTCAAATATAGAATTTGAATAAGGGAATTGAAATGGAATTTGAATATAGGAAATTCAAATAAAATTGAAATGGAATTCAATTAGTTGATAAACAAGTTTAACTTATATTTGAACATGTATATTCAAATAAAAAAGGTGAAATAGGTAAACCAGTTAGTTAGCCATTAGTAAATGGATCTTGAATTGAAGTGGAACTTTAGATAAGTAAAGGGGACTGGTAAATTTATATTCTAAATCGAATATGAAACCTGAGTTTGAAAAGGTAGAATTTGATCAGTTTATAAGTAAGTTGAAATATATTTGAACATGTCATGTTCAAATGTAAAAGTGAAATAGACTAAAGAGTTAATTAAAAAATTAATTAACGAATTGAGTTAAAACGATCAGGTGTAGTTGAAATAGATTGGGCAGGTATAAATGTACATGAGATAGGTATGGATAAGATCTGAAGGTATATAAATAGAATGCTCGACAAAAAGGTATGTATTAATTCATATATGAGATTTTATGCGCCGTATCGGCTAGCCGCTTGGCTTTTTCTTTTTCTTTTGGATTGGTGAGGGCCATGGGAGGCTATTTGAAATATCCCGATGCTCCTGGTATAAAGGTGGTTATGGCGAATTTTTACGGGAATTTAAAGAGTTAGAGTATTTTAAAGATAATTGATAGTTAGAAATCAATGTATCGATATATATATATATATATATATATATATATATATATAGAAGTCGATAAGGAAACGAACTTAGAAATAGAATAGTATAATCAAAAGAGAAGTCTAGAATAAATTCTAGTCAGAATAGAAAGAGGAAGCGTATACGTGTTTAAAAGTGAATCAGTAGTTGTGTGGTATTGATTATTCGAGTAAGTAGTCATATCAGTTTTGACGTTATAAATGTTATTCAGTCAAGGTCTGAGAGGTAGTTATACCCCAACTTGATTGATCTCATTATTAACAAATAAATAGTAAGATTTCAGGCTTGAAGATCGATGTTGAATAAGAGTTAGTTGAATATAGTATTTGGGTTGTCGTAACGATGTTTTACACAACATCCGTTTTAACCCAAATAAGTGTAAACTTGGAAATAGAATGATAAATATTTCCTAAGTATAGAAATAAACGAGATCGGAAAAGAGATAAGTAATTGGAATATTTTCCAATTATAAATAGCATATATTTTCTAAAGTTTAGAAAATAAAGGAAGGTGATATTCAGAAATGTTTTCCCAATAACATAAAAGGGCCAATATGGTTATTGAAAATATTTGGTTAACAAATATTGATAAAGAAATAGAGAAGTGATTTAACTAATGGAATAGTGATTATGGGCTCAGTCAAATTTCAAAAAGGAAAATTTGATTTTTGAAAGAGTAAACTGTTTAAAAACTCCCAGGAAAGACTGTTTGAATTAAGAACAAATTTAAATAGAAGTTTGCGGAAGTAAGCTGAAATTGAATTGAAACAGTTAAGTGAAAACTGAATGGAAAGAGAACGATATCAGGAAAAATTTATTCTTGAATAAAATTGGATTTTCGAGATAAGAATCTGAAATGAAAATTGGATTGGGAAGTTAAGTATTTGGAATCTGGAATTGGAATTTAAATGGAATTCGACTTAAGTATAAGCGAATGATTGGGTTGAGAACAAACTGACAGGAGTTGACTGAATTAGTATTGGCATATGTAGAATTGGTAACAGATGCAAAGGATGTATTGATATGCCGACAAAAGGTACCAGTTTATATTTCATATAAGTTTGGTGATTTTGATGAGCCGAATTGGCAAGCCGCTTGGATGTTTGATTTTCTTTTGGGATGGAGATGGCCCAGAGAGGCGAGTGATGGTTAGACCGCTTGACCAGTACAAAGGAGGTGCTGGCGAAAAATTTCGAAGAGTTTAGGCGTTAGAAAATTTTCATGATTTTTTAAAATTTTCGTTGATAAGAATTAATTAATAATTTAATTGTAATTAAATTGGTTCAGTTGAAACTGAAGATTTAGGAGTGAACAAATATGCTCTAACCAGTCGATAGGGTCGTCCTCTACCTTTTAGCAATTTCGAGGACGAAATTATTTTAAGTGGGGAAGAATGTAATGACCCGCATTTATAGAGGTATTATAATTAATTTATTTAATTATATAAATAGTGATATAGTGAATTTAATCGTCGTTGATTAAATAATGGTGAATATTTAATTTAAATAATAAATTAAATAATATATTTAATTCTAAAATATATCATAATTGGTTGAAATGATGATATGGTGTGAACTGGATCATCTATGATATTTAGTTCAGTATAGAATTGAATTAGAATAACGAATATATAGATTGAACGACAGTTTGAACGTATAATTATATTTTAATTAAAATCGAGCGCGTAACGACGTGGCAGTTCGCTATTTGGCGATTTGAACTTCAACTGAATATACAGGGACCGTTTGGAGTCGGATTTCTATGAAACAAGAAACGTGTGGAGCTAGTGGAGTATATTTTTCTAGTGGAAGAGAAAAATCGGGATTTCATCATGTAGATTTTGATTTACGTCCAAATCAAATTTTAAAAAAGTCGTTGTAGAATTCCTTTATAATTTGCAATGCCTTATATACGTTATGAATGGATTTTCAGTATAAACTGAATATCGAGATAATCTGGAATCTGAAATATCAAGCCGTAAATTTTGATATGATATTCTAGAGCTGTACGATATCATATGTGAATATACACGATAATATAAATTTATTTATATTTAATTTAATTTAATTTAAATATATTTATATATTTAAATCGTCTATTTAGAGCTTTAAAAATAACCGGTTTTGCAAACGAAGTCAGAATTCGACGAAACTAATTTTGCTGGATCCGCAATGTCAAATAGTAGTTAGATGTGAAGTTTCGTGATTTTTAGAGTCACTGTATGGCCGTACGGATTTTTAGAGTGAGAAACAGTCAGTATTTCGACGGTTAAAAATATGCTGTGTGAGCAAACGGAGTCGGAATTTGACGAAACCAGTTTCGTTGGGACCGTAATGTCGAAATCTTGCTGCATGTCCAGTTTGGTGATTTTTGGGTATCGCATGTGAGTACAGGAATTTTTAAAGACGAACAAAATCAACGACTGCTTAAATATAGAATATAAAAATAATAAATTCTTTCTATAAATATACCCCCATAAATCCTAAACCTAATTCTCACTTCCACAAGTCAAACACAAATCCCGCCGTCACTTTTCTGTTCTTCAGCAAAAAGAAAACGAGATATTTCTCCTCTGTAAATTCATAGAAAACCAAAATAAAAATCTATAAATCATTTTAGATAGATATTTGTGCTGCTGGGATCTGGTTCTTCGATTCTATATAAACATTATTTGGATCGACGCAACTTCCTATCGCTGAAAATGTTACAGCGTGACATCGATGGACCTAGGGTTCATGATAGGAGAAGATAGGAGCTTCGAGGAGTGGAGTGAGTGTGGTTTTTGGATCGAGGAAGCGAAAGCGAGTTTGCTCGCACAAATTTGGTGGAATCGGTGCAAAAAGGTATCGCTACCTGTAGGGAGGAGCTCGACATCGGGTTCTGGAAAGTGAGTGCGAGTTCATCATGTTTGGGTGGAGGACGGAGAGGTCGGAAGGAGAAGTCCAATGGTGTATTTGGTTTGTGGATTAATTTAGTATGGAGGGAGGGATTTGTGATGAGAGGTTCGGCAATGGCTTTGTGTTTTTACTGGAGTCGCGTGTATGGGGAGGAGGAAGAAGGTGCGTGTTGGGCTGACGGGTTAAAGGTGAATGGGCCGAAGATATAAGAAGGGAAAGGCCCAAATTTGAAAGTAAAGTCCAAGCCTTTAATTATTTTAAATGTATATAAATTTCGTAGTGTAATAATTTCTCCATACGGTATCGAAATTCAGCGAAACAAGATCCGACAGGATCGTATGGACGGGAGCAACACAATGAGACTGACCGGGAGTGAATCCGAGCTCGTTACAATTTATGGCGAAATAAATTGTCCGGCTGAATCAAATGAACGCAAACCGTTATTTAATGGCTAACGCGCAAAAGTGAGTAAATCTCACTAACTCTGAACAGTTTATAAATTTCATGTTGTATTTTTAGAACTGTTAGATATTGGCTGATTGACTGTATGTTGACTGTTTGATTGAATTGCTAGTCAGTTAGTTAAATTTTCTATATTGATTTTGTTTAACAGAATATATCATATAGAACTAAAAGTGATGTTATCTATATTGTTTAACATCTGTAATGCAGGGAGACAGGTTGGAGGAATGCAACTGGATTCCTCAACATTTATTTTACTGTTTTCATATATTGTGATATATGATGTGTTATATAATCTGTTATGGATTATGGGTGTTGGAATGATGTTGATCATTTTATTCGATATTTTAAATATCGTAAAAGACCCTAGGATGTAAAAAGGATTTATTTCAATGTATATTGAAATAAAGGGATTTTATAAAATCAACAGATTTTATAAAAGGAAATATTTCGAAAGTAAATAAAAGGGGAAAATGTTTTTAAAACGAATAGAGTTTTATAAAAGGGAAATCATTTGTAAAGTGAAGAACTGTTACTAAAAGTAAATCTTTATAAATGAATAGTTTATTTGAGAAAAGTTAAAAGGAGTTAATCGATGTTAGTTAATCGATTTGAGTAAAAGTTAAAAGGAGCTAATCGATGTTAGTTTAATCGATTTGAGTTGAAGCAAAGGAGTTAATCGATGTTAGTTTAATCGATTAGTGTTAAAGCAAATGAGTTAATCGAATATAGTTAATCGAATTAAAGCAAAAGAGTTAATCGAATATAGTTATTCGAATTAAAGCAAATAGAGTTAATCGAATATAGTTATTCGAATAGAAGCAAATGAGTTAATCGAATATAGTTTATTCGAAGAAAGTAAAAGGAGTCATCGAATATAGTTATTCGAAAGGAGTTAAGTGAAATGGGTAAATCAATAGCATTACTCAAATAGAGTTAATCCAATAGTGTTAGTCCAATAAAGTTAATTGATAAGGGTTAATCGAATAGAGTTAAGCGAAAAGAGTCAATCGAATATATTTATTCGAATGAGAGTTAAGTAAGGAAGTTAGAAAAAGGAATATAAAGTAAACTTTGTCTATTTCAAAGTTAGAAATGTTGTTCAGTTAAGGTCTGAGAGGTAGTTCTACCCCAACTTGATTGGCTTCGTTTTGAACTAAGGAATAGTTAAGGTTCGGCAATAAAGGAAATGGTTTGAGTTGGCATCGCGATGGTTTGTTTAAACATCTGTCTAAGTCCAATGAAGAAGCTTTGGAAATGTTTTCCAAAGAAGAAACCAGAAATGTTTTCTAATAAAGAAAACAAGAAATGGAAATGTTTTCCATTTGTTAATAACGTATATTTTCCCAATTTAGAAAATAAGGAATATTGAACGTAGGCAAATAGGAGATAAGTAAAATAATGAAATAAAGGGATAAATGTTGAATGATGTTTGATTGATATAATTTCCATTTGGAAATAATATCGTTGCTTGCACACTTGTTTTATTCGATAGTTAAATCACAGACTATCGAAGTTTTGACCATTTTAACGTTGTTAATATGGAGAGACCGGTTGGATTATTATCCAAAGAACCATTCTGTATTGGCATAAGCGTTGCGAATCATATATGCCAAAGGAAATTAAAGACAGAGTTATGCAAGGGCTATCCTGTTTACAGAATAGTGCCTTCGGTTCATCCTGTTCCTGGATGACTTGTATGGACGGGATGTCTGACAGAGTATGTCCAGACGATCACGTATATTGATTTCTCCAACTGTACCAAGAGTGGAAGCGGAGAAGGAAACTTCTTTTAGCTAATGCATAATGTATGGTTGAGGACGTCAATCGGTGATTTGATGGATTTGACGATGTGGCATTCAAAGTGAATCTGATGTGATGTTAAAGCGTAGCTTCTAGCCTCATCATCCGGTAAATGACAGAAATCGGGCAGGCAGCATGGCTAAGTCGATCGCACCGAAGTAGGGTGTATAATCACCTGATCTAAAGTTTCATTTACTTCTAAAAATCTATTGTTGATGCTGTCCCATTCGGGAAACGGTTGCTGATCCCAACTGTTGGTGATATACATTCGATACACTCAAGCGAAATGAGTGGTCGGTCATGTGTGGCCGGGTTGCAAGATGTTCTTGTTGAACCCAGTGTATTCCTCTCTAGAGGTACACTAGCGAAAGGTGGTTCCATACCTTGTCATAGTTGAAAATCCATTACCCAATATGTGCTTGCGATGTTGATTGTGTACTATATATGTAGAACGTGAGATGAAAGCGTTTCTACTAAATGATTATTATAGTTGTGGTTGATAGACATTATTATAATATCAAAAGGTTTTTGATATAAGGATATTTGGATTCTCATAGGGGAAAGACCCATTCCGTTATGCGGCGTGGTCCTATAAGATATCGTTTACTTGTTCAACTGTTTTTAACTGTTTTACTCACACCAGTCCCATGACTGACCCGGATTTTACTTTGTTGTTTTCCCTAAACTCTTGGGTGCCTAAATTTGTATAGGCAGTCAAGTAGTCGGGATTTTACAGATATAGTTGAAGAGCTGGAGCAGGAGGCTTCAGGATCATATAGCTATAGTTATTTCCGCTTTGTGTAAGTGTTGTACTTAGATAATGATGTATATTCAAATACAGATGTATATTTCAAAGTTATGTTACATATATTATATGTTATTCGTTCCGCTGTGAGATTCGTGTTACACTGATGTTGTGTTCTTCTTCTTCTATTCTAATTTTCTATCTTATCTTTCCTCACCCTCTAATTTCTTTCACTAATTACCAGGATTTTTCGATGTTTTGGTTATCGACATCGTGCTTATTTCGATAACCAAAGTCGCTCAAAATCCGGGTCGTTACACCCCCAGTCAATCTTGAATAACTGAGCAAGAATTATTCAAGATAAAATTAAATTAAAAAATCCAAATGTCCCCGATTCTCTGACGGGGTCATATTCCTTTTGTCAATGATGCCTGTTCTTTCTGGCATCTTTATACTCTCCTGTCTCATATCCAGGTTAGAGTTTTCATTGAGACAGCCTCTCATCTGGGTGCACCTTCACGCCTCAGAGGACGTCGTCTTCCCGTCCTTTATACTCTCTCTCGATTCTTGAGAGTTAGAGTTAAGAATGTCGTCTTCCCATTATTTTATGTCTTATCATACAAACAGTCATTTTGTTTGTTCTTGCATATAGGTCATCCCCAACTTTCCAACTTTAATTTAACTTAACATTTAGTGTTCCATAGTCATAATAGAATAATAGCTGAAGATATAAATAATGCAGGAAAGTAAATGACACACGATATTTTTATAGTGGTTCGGCTAAGTCGTAGCCTACATCCACTTTATAATCTTTTGTTCACATAAACAGACCTTTTAAGGCAAGTCGTGCCTTTTTACATAGCTTATGAAAACAAAAGAAATGACATTTCATATTTAGCTCAGATTTCGTCGTAGGTGTTGAGCATTCCATGCTCTGGGAATCTCCTCACCCTCCATGGTCGTTAGCTTGAATGCTCCTATATCAAGCTTCCGTTGGATGGTGTATGGCCCTTCCCATCTCGGACCCAACTGGGTTGAAGGCGGGAAGACTCGCTTCAGTACTAGGTCTCTTGGTTCAAAGGTTTTGAGGCGAACATTCTGGTCATAATAACGTGCTACTTGATGTCGATGTCTTAAGGCACGCAAGTCGGCTTCATCTCTTTGTTCTTCAATCATATCAAGAGACTCTAGGAGGAGCACTTTATTCGTCATCAGGTCATAGTACGCAACTCGATGAGAAGGGAATTCCAATTCTATCGGGATCACCACTTCAGACCCAAAGGAAAGTGAATAGGGAGTATGGCCAGTAGCCGTCTTAAAGGTCGTCCTGTAGGCCCATAAAGCTAACGGCAACTCATCTACCCATTTGGCTTTGGCTTGCTTCAGCCGCTTCTTTAAAATAGATTTAATGACTTTATTTACGGCTTCGACCTGTCCATTTGACTGCGGATGAGCTACTGCAGTATATCGCTTATCAATCTTATATTTCTGGCAGAAGTTTTTGAACTCAATGCTGTCAAATTGTGTCCCATTATCGGTTATGATGGTCTTTGGAATCCCAAATCGACAAATAATGTTCCTGACCACAAAATCGATCACCTTCCTTGCCGTGATGGTTGTTAGAGGTTCAGCTTCCACACATTTTGTGAAGTAGTCCACGACAACGATCGTGTACTTAGCTCCTCCTCTGGCAATAGGTAGCACTCCAATAATGTCAATTCCCTACATGGAAAACGGCCACGGACTTACCATTGACTTGAGCTGAGTCGGAGGCGCTCTGTGAACTTTGGCATATCTTTGACATCTATTGCATCGTTGTGAATAAGCAGTCGCATCTTTGTTCACGGTAGGCCATAAATATTTGTACCGTAACACTTTCTTTGCTAGGGTTTGGCCCCCAGTGTGATCTCCACACTCACCTTCATGCACCTCTTGCAGTACACGCCTGATGTCGTCGTGTGCGATACATCGTAGCAGGGGCAATGAAAACCCTTGACGATAAAGGACGTTGTCCTGTAAAACGTATCTTGTGGCCTTACGTCTTACAGCTCATCTTTCGCTCTTTTTCAACGGGAGGGTCCCATTTTTGAGAAAATTCGTAATTGATGTCATCCAGGATTCTCTTTCTGATTCGACTTCCGGGGCTAGCTCTGTTTCCATTAGATCGAAACTTGGTGAATCCAACACCTCTATCAGAACCATCTCGAATTCTTTAGGACTATCAGAACTTGCTAGCTTCGCCAATCGATCTGCTTTCTGATTATCCGCTCTTGGAATGTGGGTTATGTTATAATGCTCCAAACCTTCCAACAACTCCTTTACTTTCTTGATATAAGTGATAAGTCGAGGTCCTTTAGCAACAAATTCTTCCCGAACTTGACATACAACTATCTTGGAATCGCAATATATTTCTTGTGTCTTCACTCCTAAATCATTGGCGAGTTTCAACCCGGTAATCAGGGCTTCATACTCGGAATCATTGTTAGTAGCAGTAAATCCAACCGTAATGCATAATAAATGGATCGTTCTTCAAGAGTTATTAAAATAACTCTGGCGCCGGACTTTCTATCGTTCTTGGCTCCGTCTGTTATAGTCTCCACGGACTAAGCTCCAACTCTTGATCCAAAGTAATTATCTTGTCACCCACCGTTTCTTCTTTAGGAATTGTAAATTCAGCTATGAAGTCAGCCAAGGCCTGCCCCTTTATTGATCTTCATGGCTGAAAGTTCAGATCAAACTGACTCAGCTCGATATTCCATTTGAGTAATCGCCCTGATGCTTCGGGTTTCTGCAACACTTGTCTCAAAGGTTGGTCGGTATACACAACTATTGGGTGTGCCTGAAAATAATGGCAGAGTTTGCGGGAAGCAATCAGGAGGCTATAAGCAAGCTTCTCCATCTTTGGGTACTTACGTTCTACAGCAGCTAGTTTTTTGCTTACGTAATACACAGGTTTCTGGACTTTATCCTCTTCACGTACTTGAAACACCCCACCTCCGTTAGGGTCACTCTCAAAGGGAATGCCCTAATTTTGGTGGAGGTTTATAAGTATAAGTCACAGATATACAAGACAGATATAAGAACACATATTTGTAAACAGCGGAAAAACAACAAACTTTTATTTCATAGAAGCAAATATGTGCTACAACAACATCACCATAATTGTCTTACATCTTTTCCAAAAACATAACACTTTCATAATCTGTCTTGATTACATTATTTAAAGAAGCATAAATAAAACATAGATAAACTGCAAAGGCCCCATAGTGGTTGTCCAAAGCCATAGTTCAAGACGAAAAGGACCAAGCAATACATTTCTCTTCTTCAAGCTGGATGTTAAGGCTGGTCAAGCTGCTGTGTTCCCTCCCTGTGGACCTGGGGGGGAACGGAAGAAAAGAAGACGAAAGAAAAGTAGAGTCAGACATAAAGCCTGAGTAAGTCTAGTACTATTCTGTCTATGAATAAAGAACTGGGTATGATAAGTATAAACAAGAAGTGGGAAAGCACTATAACTTGGTTAAGTTGTCTAGGGTCGAATATACTATAGTACCCCATGTTAATCTCTGAACCCATATAAACTAGTTTCCAACTGGCACCCCAAAATCAGGGTGAAGTGATCCATTCTATGATGATCGGCTCCTATTCGCATAGTTACATGTGTCTTACGGCCCCCGATGTTGTAGTTACCTATGCTGGTCCCACCATGGGGTGTATCAAGTCCCGTGGTGGCGGCCCGACACAATCCTAGAATGCACAGGTATGCTACTGGTGTCCAGTGCCTTATTTTTCTGCGCTGGAGTGTGTGCACGCCCGCACCCCGTTAGAACCTACACTGCTACACCACCGCCGTCGATTTGACCTCTTACAATCAGCCCAGTAATCGTGCCCCACCCTGCCTAGTTTCAGGGTATCCTGATACACCTTCTAGGGTTACTGCTGAAAAGGGTCCCCCGTTACTAGGTTTTCTATCTCTAGCCAACATGCTAAGTTGGTTAAGTGTTTCCTAACCTAACCCCCACCAGTCCGTTTAGTTTAGCATGTTCCATTTTGATTAAGTCTTTAGTTCGCTTAATCCTAACAATCCTGACTCAGCCTTAATTGTCTTATTAAGGCCCTGACCTCTCACATTAGACAGGTATTGTTGTGGCTGCCTGTTGCCGGTTGGTTACGGGCAGTCTTACGCCACAACTCAGTCTAACCTCGGGTCCTTATTGGGCTCCATGTTTAACCTCTCACATTGGATAGGTATTGTTGTGACTACTGGACAGCCGGGCGGTTCCGGGCAGGTTTACATCACAACTCAATCCAACCTCGGGTTAAACACATCGTATGTTCTACATTTACATATTTTGTCTTTCTTCTATATTTTCTTATATGTAAATATTTGCGGCCCATTATTAAGTTAATGGTGTAAAGGTTACACCAATCATGGGCCCAACCCATACTTGAATTTGGGCCCTTCTATTTTATATTTCATTCATTAGTAATTTTAACCCAACGTTATTTTCCCCCGTTTAACACGTCCGTTTATTATATATATGTTGGGCTTAGCCTTTTAAAGCCCAACTTAGCCATGCGAAAAGGGGAGGCTTAAAGCGTGATTACATACACAAAGAGGGGAAGGTGAGCACATGAACTTGCAATATGACGTTGGAAATACAAAATAGAAACGGGTGTACTTGCATAGTAGTGACATATACTTTGGTCATAAAGCATAGGTGACATGAATCAAAGCATGTGATCTTGTAGTT
Organism: Allium sativum; assembly: GCA_030737875.1. Taxonomy (NCBI): domain Eukaryota; kingdom Viridiplantae; phylum Streptophyta; class Magnoliopsida; order Asparagales; family Amaryllidaceae; genus Allium; species Allium sativum. The sequence goes on along the minus strand of CM060909.1, from coordinate 571,971,566 downwards.
GAGATAAGAATCTAAATTGGGTATCATTATTGACACATAGTCATAACTATAACATGAACCTATGCTTTTATTTAGTCATAATGTCAAACATAAGCATGGCATAAATATTTCTAACATAAGCATGGCATAATGTCAAACATAAGCATGGAATAATGTCAAACATAAGCATGGCATAAATATTTCTAACATGAAATCATGATTTCTACTTTAGTCATGTAAACTTGCAAAAAAGGATTTTTGAATCTAACCTAGCTATGTGCCACATATGTCATCATATGATTCTTGTAAACAATATAGACTTAATTATGCAAAATATCAATCATAGCCTAGTCATATTCATAAGTTTGCAAATAGGTTTTCTAGTACAAAAGCATGACTTAATACATAGATTATGGTGCCAAAATTTCAACATAGTTTCATATGAACTAACCAAACTTGTTCCAATTAATTACAAAATGATTTATGCACAAAAATATACATCATGATGGCATAGTAGCAAAACCCCAAACTTGCATGTATTTTAATTAATCAACTACATACATGTAGCTTCAACATGGATTACATAATTTGCGAAATATTCCAAACGTATACTTGCATAGAACTACCGCATGTACTTCTTTATAACATAATATGAGGATATCCAAACGTATACAATATTCCAAATAGTAACGCACAAATTATGAATTATTTATCACCACAATCAAGTATACAAACCAACACAGTTATTTGCTCATACCAAAATAATACTCTACTTACAATGGTGTGGCGAATTCTCAAATTTAGGGATTTGAAGATGCGGTTTGATTTGATTGAGTTGCTTTTATGCCTTAGAATTAGCCTCCTAATCCTCTCTCCAATTGGTGGCTACCCCTAGTCGTTCCTCAGCAACATGGCGGCTTTGTTCTTATTTTTGAATGAATAGATTAGGGTTAAGTCTAGGGTCCTTTTTATAGGGGTAATGAACTGATTAGGGCCATTGATGTTGCTTGGATTGATCGTAGCCATTCATCCTAAGGAGAGACCAATTAGAGCCTGCCACCTAGCCCTAATGACAAAGCAGACCACAGAAAATCGACCAACAGAGAATACGCCAGCCAGGTTAGACTGGGCTCGACTTGGCTCTGGACCAGGTCGACATGCCTGTCGACAGCCCTGTCGACAGCCCTGTCGACCTGCTTAGACCAGGTCGACAGCCCAGTCGACCTGGGTGCGTCAGGCGGGTGTTTTTCCGCCCTGGCCCATTGGGCCCTATTTTGAATTTTAAACTTCCGAAGGCCATATCTTCTTCATACGGACTCCGTTTTTCGAAAACTCGGACTCTATTTCGCGTATTTTTCCGAGACGAACGCAATGGCGTATCCCGTTTCCCTTAGTTCTTTGATTTCAAATTAATTATACTTTAATTTGTTAATTTCACAGTTATAGAATTCGCGGGGTGTTACATTCTCCCCCACTTAAAAGGATTTCGTCCCCGAAATCTTCAAGTTAGGAGGAATGTATATCCTAACATCCAATCATCCATCTACTCATTCATCAAACACGAGTATCCATTGTCCTTAAAAGACTTCTAATGCTTCATGAACATATGCGAAGTGTGTGTGTACATGTACTTATCTAATGCAAAATCAGGCGGTCTACTGATTCAGTTGACCTCCTTAATGCGAATTATGTAAGTGCCATGAATCCATTATGTATGCAAATTTTCCTATTCTTGATTCTATATGAGTGCACAATCATTCATACAAATGCAACATCCATATGACAACACATTAATGTTCAACCATATACGAATGCAAACATATATGCATATGCAATATGAAGTGACTGAGCCGATCTAAACCCTAGATTGTGTGTGTATATGCAACCACGAGCAACCACTAGCAATCACTTGCAACCACTTGCAACCATCATCCATAACATGTTTCAATTACATGTTTCCATCCAAAGGGTTTCTACCTAAAAGATGAGGTCGAGGAAATATATCTAAAAAGATAGATAAAAGCGCAACTTAAGGAAAAGGAAAGATCAAGGATGTACCCTCGAACAGAAAAGGGTAGGCAGTACGTATTCTAGCTTCAGTTTCCCAAGTCGCGTCTCCCTCGGCGTCGCTCCACTGAACTTTGACGAGTTTGACTTCGCGGTTGCGTAGCTTCTTCACTTCCGTTCCTAATATGCGGGTTGGAACTTTTCTTATGGTTGCTTCGCGTTCCACTTCGGCCTCTTCGAGGATATTTGGCTCTACCACCTCGGCTGACTCATGTAGACATTTTCGGAGATGTGAAACGTGAAAACGTTGTGGACTCCAGCCAACTTCTCGGGTAGCTCTAATCTATAGGCCATTTTCCCAATTTTCTCGATGATAGGGAATGGCCCTACGAACCTTGGTGCTAGCTTTCCTGTGGTTCCAAAACGAACAACGTTTCTTAGTGGTGATACCTTGAGAAAAACTCTGTCTCCAACCTCAAATTCAAGGTCGGTCCTTCTCTTGTCGGCATAGGACTTTTGTCTGTCTTGGGCCGTCTTCATCCTTCTTCGTATTAAGTCTACTTTCTCTGAAGTCTCTCGGATCATATCTGGTCCAAGTATGATCTTATCAGTAGACTCCCACCAACAAGTGGGCGATCGGCACGGTCTTCCATATAAAGCTTCGAAGGGCGCCATTCCGATGGTTGCTTGATAGCTGTTGTTGTAAGCAAATTCCACCAAAGGAAGGTGGTCTTCCCATGTCCCTCCGAAGTCAAGGACGCATAGCCTTAAAAGGTCTTCCAAAACTCTGTTCACTCTCTTTGTTTGGCCGTCGGTTTGGGGATGATAGGCTGTGCTCAAGCATAACTGCGTTCCTACTGCTTCTTGCAGACTCCGCCAAAACTCACTGGTGAAGATGGGGTCTCGGTCACTAACAATGCTAGATGGTATTCCATGGAGTCGAACGATTTCCTTGAGGTAAAGTGATGCTAGGGATGAGGCAGTTCTTTTACTTTTGACAGGTAAAAAGTGGGCGCTTTTAGTAAGCCTATCCACTATTACCCAAATGCTAGTGTTGCCTCTCCTAGACCTAGGCAGCCCGTCGATGAAGTCCATTGAGATGCTATCCCACTTCCACTGCGGGACCTCCAGAGGATGTAGCAGCCCGCCAGGCTTTTTCTGTTCCGCCTTAACCTGTTGGCACACCAAACACTTAGAAACGAATTCTGCCACGTCCTTTTTCATGCCGTTCCAGAAGAAAGTCCTTTTTATGTCTTTGTACATTTTATCTCCGCCTGGGTGTATCGTCATCTTGGAGTGATGTGCCTCCTCGAGAACCTTCTTCACTAAATCTTTTGCTTGTGGGACGCATAGTCTTCCGTCTCGCCTTAGCAACCCCTTATCGTCGATGGAGTATCTGTTGGGGTGACTTGAAGTCTCACCCCTAATTAGCCTATCAATTATTTCCACAAGCTGAGGGTCTTCGCGTTGTGCTGTCCCTACTGAATCCACTAAAGTTGGGCGCACTTCGAGAGATGCTAGCAAGCCTGGTACGAAATCGGAGGAAGGCCTAAAGTCGAAACTGGCTATAAACTCTAGGCTTTGTCTTTCAACAAACAACGGGCTTAGGGTCAATTTCTTTCGGCTCAACGCGTCTGCCACTACGTTGCCTTTGCCCGGAGTGTAGGAGATTTCGAAATCGTACGAGGCAAGAAACTCCATCCATCTTTGTTGCCTCAAGTTAAGATCCTTCTGCGAGAAAAGATATTTCAATGATTTATGGTCAGTGTAAAGTTCGAACTTCTCACCTAGGAGATAGTGTCGCCAAGACTTGAGTGCAAAGACGATGGCGGCTAACTCAAGATCGTGGGTTGGGTAGTTCTTTTCGTGCACCTTCAACTGCCTCCCGCCATAAGCTACTACCCTTCCTTCTTGCATTAAGACGGCACCTAGCCCTGTCCCACATGCATCCGTATAAACAGTGAACATCTTGCTCCCATCTGGCAGCGTCAAAACTGGGGCTGTTGTAAGAGCCCTTTTCAGTCGTTGGAAAGCAAACTCGCAATCCAAATCCCAATTGAACACTAGATTCTTCTTGGTCAACTTCATGAGTGGAGCTGAGATTTTCGCAAAATCCCTTATGAACTTCCGATAGAAACCCGCTAGTCCTAGAAAGCTTCGGACCTCAATTGCATTCCTTGGTGTCTTCCAATCCTGTACTGCCACTACCTTAGCAGGGTCCACTGCTAACCCTTGTTTGGATACTATGTGCCCAAGGAACCTCACCTCTTCCCTCCAAAAGTGGCATTTGGAGAATTTGGCTTTTAGTTGATGGACTCGCAAAGTTTCCATGATTGCCCTTAAGTGCTGAGCATGTTCCACTTCACTCTTTGAGAAGATAAGGATATCGTCTACGAAGACCACTACGAATTTGTTGAGGAAATCTCTAAATACCCTACTCATCAGGTCCACGAAGTAAGCAGGTGCATTTGTCAAGCCGAAAGGCATGACAAGCCATTCAAAGAAGCCGTCTGGGGTTCTGAACGCCGTTTTATCGATGCTATCTTCAGCCACCCTTAGCTGATGAAAACCGGTTGCTAAATCGAGTTGGGAGAAAACAGACGCCCCTACAAGCTGGTCAAATAAATCGTCAATTCTAGCGAGAGGGTGCCTATTCTTTTTCGTTAGCTTGTTGAGCTCCCTATAGTCAACACATAGACGGAGTGAACCATCCGCCTTTGTAGCGAACACCACCGGAGCGCCCCATTATGAAATGCTCCTCCTAATGAACCCCTTTTCTAGAAGCTCTTTAATCTGTTTACTGAGCTCTTTCCTTTCCCGTGGAGCCATGTGTCTAACGGGCAACGCAACGGGCTTTGCATTATCTACAAGATATATGCGGAAGTCTATTTCCCGCTTCGGAGGCAAGCCCTTCACCTCTTCGAAGACATCCGGATATTCCCGGACCACTCTAACTGATTGCAAATTTTCAACAGAGGCATCTAGCGATTCAAGATAACTAAGCATAACCGCATACGAGGGATTACAAGAAATTTCCAAAGTATTACCAAGCTGGCTTAGGAGCCTAACAACCCTTTTCTCACAATCAAGGATGGCCCCACTACTGGATAGCCAATCCATACCCAAAATCAAACCATAACCCGAAAAGCCCAAAACAAAGGCACTACATTGAAATTCTACGCTTAGAATGGAAATTTTCAATCCCAAACAGATCATAAACAAATGAGCTGGGCCCCCAATTGGGTTTGAAACAATTAAGGGGTCCTCTACCATACTAGTTTTTAGGTGCAGAGATTCTACTAAAGCAGACGAGATAAAGGAGTGTGATGCGCCAGAATCAAATAAAGTGCGAACGGGGTGATCATAAAGATAAACTACACTTTCTACAGAAGTATTTATACCTCGCTGTTGCAGAGGTGGCGCTTCCAGCACATGAACCTGTGCCCCTGGGGTGGATCCAGCCCTCTGCCCCTGTCCTCGTTTCTTTGGGCAGTCCTTAGCCCTGTGGCCTGTCTCACCGCAAGAAAAGCACCCACCATTCTCCTTGGCCTTCTTTTTCCGGCAGTCCTTTACTAAGTGCCCCACTTTGCCACAGAAATTGCACTTCCTCTTCTCTTTGTTGCCTTTCGTGCCCTTCTTAAAGTCTGTCTTCTTAGGCTGCAGACCCTCTTTCTTCCCTTGAGAGCTTTCTGCCTTTGTCTCCTTCTTGCCCTTATCCTCTTCATTCAGCAATGCCATTTGCACCAATCTTTCATACGTGGCTCCCATGGGTATATGGGTCATGGCCAAACTGTGTAATGGCTCATTCAACCCTTTGACGAAACGGAGAGCCTTCTTGTGCGGGGTGTTGACTAGGTCAAGCCCAAACCTAGCCAGCTCATCGAACTGATTCACATACTCTCTGACTGTCTTGTCCCCTTGCTTAAGAAATAAGAATTTTTCCAACTGCAAACTTCTTTCCGCATCTGAGAGAAATTTAGTCTCAAACCTTGCCCTAAAGTCCTCCCATGTCTCCACTGGTCTTTCAGCATTAGTGACTTCCCACCAGTAGGAAGCCTCGCCCTTCAATAGCCACACTGCCAATTGTACTTTTTGTCTATCTTCTACCTCAAAGATGATGAATAGGTCCTCAGTTTATTTTAGCCAATTTCTAGCTGCCACGAAGGACTCAGTTCCATGGAAATCCCTTCCTCCCATAGCTTTAAAATCTTTACATATCTTAGCAAAAGTGTTTCCCCGAGGAGGAGGTGGAGGAAAAGGTGCCGCTGCAGCTGGATGATTTCCTGCAGCTGGGGGAGGAGGAACGGTAGGACCTGGCTGTGTGGCTCTTGCTTCTAAGAACCGTCTAAACCAACCAGGTATTGGCACCCCTTCTGACAAGTTAAGGTCTTCAGACATGCTGAAACAAAAAGGATAGATTCAAAACGAAGGATAAGAGATAGTACCTATGGCTTTGGGGAGTGGACTTTGCCTTTTAGAATAAAATAATATTTTTCTTTTAAAAATGCTTCTTTAAATTTCCTTTTTTTTTGAAAATAATTTTTCAAAACTTTTTATCTTATCTGGTAAACCTATGCTCTGATACCAAGTGAAACACCCCACCTCCGTTAGGGTCACTCTCAAAGGGAATGCCCTAATTTTGGTGGAGGTTTATAAGTATAAGTCACAGATATACAAGACAGATATAAGAACGCATATTTGTAAACAGCGGAAAAACAACAAACTTTTATTTCATAGAAGCAAATATGTGCTACAACAACATCACCATAATTGTCTTACATCTTTTCCAAAAACATAACACTTTCATAATCTGTCTTGATTACATTATTTAAAGAAGCATAAATAAAACATAGATAAACTGCAAAGGCCCCATAGTGGTTGTCCAAAGCCATAGTTCAAGACGAAAAGGACCAAGCAATACATTTCTCTTCTTCAAGCTGGATGTTAAGGCTGGTCAAGCTGCTGTGTTCCCTCCCTGTGGACCTGGGGGGGGGAACGGAAGAAAAGAAGACGAAAGAAAAGTAGAGTCAGACATAAAGCCTGAGTAAGTCTAGTACTATTCTGTCTATGAATAAAGAACTGGGTATGATAAGTATAAACAAGAAGTGGGAAAGCACTATAACTTGGTTAAGTTGTCTAGGGTCGAATATACTATCGTACCCCATGTTAATCTCTGAACCCATATAAACTAGTTTCCAACTGGCACCCCAAAATCAGGGTGAAGTGATCCATTCTATGATGATCGGCTCCTATTCGCATAGTTACATGTGTCTTACGGCCCCCGATGTTGTAGTTACCTATGCTGGTCCCACCATGGGGTGTATCAAGTCCCGTGGTGGCGGCCCGACACAATCCTAGAATGCACATGTATGCTACTGGTGTCCAGTGCCTTATTTTTCTGCGCCGGAGTGTGTGCACGCCCGCACCCCGTTAGAACCTACACTGCTACACCACCGCCGTCGATTTGACCTCTTACAATCAGCCCAGTAATCGTGCCCCACCCTGCCTAGTTTCAGGGTATCCTGATACACCTTCTAGGGTTACTGCTGAAAAGGGCCCGTTACTAGGTTTTCTATCTCTAGCCAACATGCTAAGTTGGTTAAGTGTTTCCTAACCTAACCCCCACCAGTCCGTTTAGTTTGGCATGTTCCATTTTGATTAAGTCTTTAGTTCGCTTAATCCTAACAATCCTGACTCAGCCTTAATTGTCTTATTAAGGCCCTGACCTCTCACATTAGACAGGTATTGTTGTGGCTGCCTGTTGCCGGTTGGTTCCGGGCAGTCTTACGCCACAACTCAGTCTAACCTCGGGTCCTTATTGGGCTCCATGTTTAACCTCTCACATTGGATAGGTATTGTTGTGACTACTGGACAGCCGGGCGGTTCCGGGCAGGTTTACATCACAACTCAATCCAACCTCGGGTTAAACACATCGTATGTTCTACATTTACATATTTTGTCTTTCTTCTATATTTTCTTATATGTAAATATTTGCGGCCCATTATTAAGTTAATGGTGTAAAGGTTACACCAATCATGGGCCCAACCCATACTTGAATTTGGGCCCTTCTATTTTATATTTCATTCATTAGTAATTTTAACCCAACGTTATTTTCCCCCGTTTAACACGTCCGTTTATTATATATATGTTGGGCTTAGCCTTTTAAAGCCCAACTTAGCCATGCGAAAAGGGGAGGCTTAAAGCGTGATTACATACACAAAGAGGGGAAGGTGAGCGCATGAACTTGCAATATGACGTTGGAAATACAAAATAGAAACGGGTGTACTTGCATAGTAGTGACATATACTTTGGTCATAAAGCATAGGTGACATGAATCAAAGCATGTGAACTTGTAGTTGAGATAAGAATCTAAATTGGGTATCATTATTGACACATAGTCATAACTATAACATGAACTTATGCTTTTATTTAGTCATAATGTCAAACATAAGCATGGCATAAATATTTCTAACATAAGCATGGCATAATGTCAAACATAAGCATGGCATAATGTCAAACATAAGCATGGCATAAATATTTCTAACATGAAATCATGATTTCTACTTTAGTCATGTAAACTTGCAAAAAAGGATTTTTGAATCTAACCTAGCTATGTGCCACATATGTCATCTTATGATTCTTGTAAACAATATAGACTTAATTATGCAAAATATCAATCATAGCCTAGTCATATTCATAAGTTTGCAAATAGGTTTTCTAGTACAAAAGCATGACTTAATACATAGATTATGGTGCCAAAATTTCAACATAGTTTCATATGAACTAACCAAACTTGTTCCAATTACTTACAAAATGATTTATGCACAAAAATATACATCATGATGGCATAGTAGCAAAACCCCAAACTTGCATGTATTTTGATTAATCAACTACATACATGTAGCTTCAACATGGATTACATAATTTGCGAAATATTCCAAACGTATACTTGCATAGAACTACCGCATGTAGTTCTTTATAACATAATATGAGGATATCCAAACGTATACAATATTCCAAATAGTAACGCACAAATTATGAATTATTTATCACCACAATCAAGTATACAAACCAACACAGTTATTTGCTCATACCAAAATAATACTCTACTTACAATGGTGTGGCGAATTCTCAAATTTAGGGATTTGAAGATGCGGTTTGATTTGATTGAGTTGCTTTTATGCCTTAGAATTAGCCTCCTAATCCTCTCTCCAATTGGTGGCTACCCCTAGTCGTTCCTCAGCATCATGGCGGCTTTGTTCTTATTTTTGAATGAATAGATTAGGGTTAAGTCTAGGGTCCTTTTTATAGGGGTAATGAACTGATTAGGGCCATTGATGTTGCTTGGATTGATCGTAGCCATTCATCCTAAGGAGAGACCAATTAGAGCCTGCCACCTAGCCCTAATGACAAAGCAGACCACAGAAAATCGACCAACAGAGAATACGCCAGCCAGGTTAGACTGGGCTCGACCTGGCTCTGGACCAGGTCGACATGCCTGTCGACAGCCCTGTCGACAGCCCTGTCGACCTGGTTAGACCAGGTCGACAGCCCAGTCGACCTGGGTGCGTCAGGCGGGTGTTTTTCCGCCCTGGCCCATTGGGCCCCATTTTGAATTTTAAACTTCCGAAGGCCATATCTTCTTCATACGGACTCCGTTTTTCGAAAACTCGGACTCTATTTCGCGTATTTTTCCGAGACGAACGCAATGGCGTATCCCGTTTACCTTAGTTCTTTGATTTCAAATTAATTATACTTTAATTTGTTAATTTCACAGTTATAGAATTCGCGGGGTGTTACAGTACTAGTGTTGCACTGACGACGTGAGATGATACCGCCAAATAGACAAATAAATCCTCATGTTGAACGGGCTTTGATAATATTGGAGGCTTTTCTAAGAAGTCTAACAGATTCTGGAACGCATCCACACAGTCAGGAGTCCACTCGAAATTTCGCTTTCCCCGTTTTATGAGATCGAAGAAAAGTACACACTTGTCTGTTGCTTTGGAGATGAACCTGCCCAGTGCTGCAACCTTTCTAGCTAAGCTTTGAACATCCCTAATCTTTCGTGGCTCCTCTATATTCTAGATTACTGCTATTTGGTATGGATTGATTTCAATTCCTCTGGAACTCAGGATAAAGCCAAGGAACTTTCCTGATGCCACGCCAAAAGAACACTTCAAGGGGTTCAACTTCACCCCATACCTTCGTAGTATGCCAAACATTTCTGCTAAGTATTTCGTATGATCGGGAGATTGCTTGGATTTCACTAGCATATCATCTAAGTAAACTTCCATAGTCTTCCCAATTTGATTGTAAAACATGTTGTTGACCAGGAGCTGATATATGGCTCCCGCATTTTTTAATCCAAATGACATTACGACGTAACAATATAATCCCAAGTCTGTAATAAATCTTGTATGCTCTTGATCTGGTATGTACATGGGAATTTGGTTGTACCCGGAATAAGCGTCCATAAAGGATAAAATTTCATGCCGATCAATTCTGGGAAAAGGAAAGCTATCCTTCGGGCAAGCCTTGTTTAAATCAGAAATGTCAATGCACGTTCTCCACTTCCCGTTTGACTTTTTAACCAGGACAGGATTCAATATTCAGTCAGGATACTTCGAATCCTTAATGAATCCATTACCTTTCAATTTCTTTACTTCTTCTTTCAGAGCTGCTGATCACTGTGGGCCCAACATCCGTCTCTTCTGCTTGACTGGTGGGTGCTTTAGATTAATACACAAAGTGTGGCTCATAATGGTAGGCGAAATCCCACACATGTCAGCATGAGTCCAGGCAAACACATCCATATTTGCCTTTAAGAAATCAGCCAATTCCCTTGCTCTAACTGTATCCAGTTGCGAGCCGATCTTCAGTACTTTTATTGGATCTGTTTCATCAATAGGTATATCAACTGTTATTTCGTTGGGAGTTGCCTTCATGTCCCCGGGTTCTCTATCCTCTCTGGGATCTATATCCTCGAGCACGTCTGAGGGAGACTCTCTTGGGGCAGGACCCCTTAATTGCTATGCTGAAGCTTCCTTTGGAGAGGCGGAATCATCTTTAGCATATATATTCAACCCCTTCATTAACATCTTTAACTCTGCCACGTAACAAGCTCGTCCTGTAGCTTGGTCGCCCTCATCGTCCCAAATCCTGAGTCAGTCGGGAATTTAAGCAGCAAGCACCAAGGTGTAATACATGCCCTAAATTCGGCAAGGGCCGGTCGACCCAGGAAAGCATTGTAAGGTGACTCCAAATCCAAAACTACAAACGGCAGGACCCTTACTCTCTGGCGATCTCCCTGCCCTAGAGTGACTAGTAATTCCACAAAACCCATCGGAGCTGTAGATACTCCGTTAAAGCCACGTATCCATCCTTGACATGGCTTTAAGTCTTTTTCTTCGAGCCTCATTTGTTCGAAGATTTCTTGAAGAGGATATTAACCGAGCTTCCGTTGTCTACTAACACTTTATGGACTAAGGCAGGGCCAATTGTTGTGGTTATCACTAATGGATCGTCGGTTAGAGATTGAACTCCAAACTCATCTCTATTGCGGAATACAACATCATCAGACATTGTTTTTTACTGTTTTATTGGAGTGACGTCTTCAAGGCTGTTGCATTCTCATATTTCAAAATGTTTGGCGGCGGTGACGTATTGGTCCATTGCTTTAAAACTACGATCAACCAAGTAAGGTCCGCCTATAATGGAGTTAATGATGATCCTCTTACCTTTTTGCTGAGCTATGGGTTTTGAAGCAGGTTGTTCTTGGTTCGGGGCTTGTCCCCCTTGCCCCTGTCCCTTAGGGTGGATTTGTTCTCATCCAACTTCCCTTCTCGCAGCAATTTTTCGATGATATCCCTCAAATGACGACATTCATTGGTGGAATGACCGTGTGTACCATGAAACAGGCAAAACTTTCCTGTTTCAATCTACTTCTTAGTAGAATCTCTGGGTGGCGGTTTTTTGTACTGCAATATGCTATATGTATCTAAATAAATGTTCTCCAACGTATCATTTAATGGCGTGTACTTCTCAAAAGTCTGGAATCTGGGTCTTTTATTAGAGCTATTCCCTCGGTTTTTGTTCCTTCTATTGTCGTTTCCATTCCTGTTGCTATTACCACCACTCTGGTTGCCAACATTTACTTCTACCTTCCCTGAACAGTCACCAGATTGTTTCACAGCAATGTTACTCTGGACACCCTCCTTCGAGGCCCCTTCGGACTTTCTCTTTCGATTTGCCTTAGCTTCTTCTTGCCTTAAATGGACATTAGCCTTTTCATAGAAAGTTCTCTAGTAGGAGGCGGTTTTCCAGCTAAGTAGTCCCCAAACTCTGTGTCAGGATCTACCCCTTCTATTAAGGCCATTAGGATAGTGGGCTCATGGGGATTAGTAACTTCGGTGATGGCCAGGTTGAAGCGATCCAAATACGACTTCAAAGATTCTCCTAGGCCCTGTTTAATCCGTGACAATTCTGTGACGGTCTTGGACTTTTGGGCATGGAGTCCAAACTGATTCATGAAATGCTCACTCAATTCTATGAAATTTGACACCAACCGAGGAGGAAGTCGAGCGAACCACATTAACGCTACATCTTCAAGATAGATGGGAAAAGCTTTGCATTTTATGGCATCTGGAGCTGCTGCCGCATTCATGAACCATGCATATCTCATTAGGTGCTGCCCTGGGTTTGTTCTTCCTGAATATCGATCCATCTAAGGGAAGTTGAATCGTCAGGGGAACTGGAAATTCAGGATGTCATCTGTGAAAGGGGTATGACTTCGCTCAATGCCCCAATCTTCATTGGTATATCGCCGTCTTTCAGACATAGCACCATTGCCCATACATCAGTGTTGGTTAATGTCTGAAGAGCTCTCTAGGTCTGATGTTCGGATTACCCCTAGGTTCCTGATCAGGGGATAACCTTCTATTTCTGGCGGTAGCTGCTCTACGTTGCTCTCTTTGCTCCCGGTCAATCTTTGGAGGTAGAGGTTAGAGAAGTTGTTGCTGTGTTGGGTTAGTAATATTAGGATCCCAGGGTAGGACGTGGGATCCGTGCATGGGTAGCAACATAGGCTGTTCCAGACTCTGGTCATCAGGGCCCAATACACGAGCAGCATCTTCTCGGGATCCTAAAGATCCAAAAGTCAATTGATCGAGGTTCTAAGGTCGTTCAAGCGGCCTTCTCTCGCGAGGATGTTCCTCCTCCGAAGAAGACGAATCATTTGTAGCAATACGGCGTGGTGGGGAAGGAGTCCTCTACATTCGGAGCTCTTGTAGTTCTCTACCCGTGGTGATCATGGTTTCCTGCATGCGAAGGTTGTCACGCCTTTGGGCCTCCAATGCTTCTTTAGGGCTCTGAAGCATTTCAAGAAAACGTGAAAAATCTCCCTGAGTAACGGGTGTATAGGGATCAGGCTGAACATTAGTCATTGTGGCTGGAATCGGAGCATTGAAGGGAGCTCGAGTAAAAGTTCCAGCTTCATTCTGATTCGGATCGGATCGGCTCATAGCAGCCTGGTCGGGGCGGTTCGAATGGAGAGAGTGAGAGCCCCCGACACCCTCAGTTCGGATCGGATCATCAGTTCGGATTGGTGTTAACACGATCCGGTTCGTTTCCTCTCGGTTCGGATCGGCACCTTCGATCTGGTTCGGATCCTCCTGGTTGGAGTGATCTGCTCCAGAGCTTTGAGCACGTGACCTTGTTAACACGATAACTTGCTGATTTTCTCTAGCATCATTTCCCCTAGCGCCTTGCACTTCTTTTCCTTTGATCTTAGCCATAATACTTGATTATTCAATGGTTAGTCAACAAGTACTGAAAGATGTCAGATAAATGGGATTAACTTCTTTAAACTTAAAGGTCCAAACAGTAGAATGATAATCCCAAAAAGGCTTAGAATTTGAAGATTCTCAGTGAAAGCACCAAAATGTTAGACCCAAAATTGGCTCTAACACCCAAATTAGCTATGAATTCAATGAAATAGAATCAAAAAGCAATAAAGAACATGCAATTTATAGTGGTTCGGGGTTAACGAGCGTACGTCCACTTTGTTTTCTTTTAATTGATGATTTGAATACAAATACAGCAATGATTCTCTCTCAACTTCACAATTACAATGCATAAACTCACTCAAATCTCTCAAAAATGGATTTTAAGAGATGATTTCGATCTGAATATGATTGTAGAATTCGGCTATGGAGGAAGTATGGACTGAGAATTTGCCAAAAGATCCTTTCAAATGCCTCAAGATGGTGTATTTATAGGTGAAAATTCTCTTCGAAGTGGCTCCGGTTCGAAATTGCGTGGCACCCATCCCATGAGAGTAGGGTTCGGAGGCTCCAGATGATGACAGCACATTGGATTAGTAGGAGATTATGAGAGAAATGGTCAAGCCTCGTCCGAGTCTTCAGGAGATACGCGCAGTAACGGCTACAAATTCAAAGGGAAAAAGGGGTTCGGATCGGGGCCTCCGATCCGATCCGGTGAGGCAGCTTGCTATCCCTTGAAGTTGCTTGCGTACTCCTCCGATCCGATCCAATGAGGCCAGTTGTTGTATGATGTCGCCGCCATATTCTTCTGATCCGAACCGATGAGTCCACTCGTTATCTGATGTTGCTGACGTGCTCTTCCGTTCCGATAAGGCCACTTGCTATCCTTTGATATTGCTGACGTATTACCGATCCGATCCGATGTGATCTCTACGTCTCTGATCTCTATTCACCTCCTGCACTATCTTCCTCCGATCTGAACCAATTGGTGTCTTTCTCACTATTTGCTCTTTCTGTAGCCTAGTTCACAAAGTAGGCTAACAAGTGGGAATTCCTAGTGGAGACCAAGCTTAGGAGGGAAGTTTGAGTCAAGTGTGGGGACCCTTTTCAACTAGTTACCCAATTAGTATCTTTGTGAGCTCGAACTAGGTCGAGGATGGGACACGCTTACTGGTTTGATTGTAAAAGCTCAATAAAGAGTGCGGTGGCAACACAAGTCCAATGGAGTCATGTGCGTGCATGGCTCCGGACCGGTAGGTAAGACATTGTTGCATCGTTTAGGTATAAGCCGTGCATTTTTAGTAGTATTGGCTTGCCACTTTAGGGAGTGATACACCCTATAGTGGGACCAGCACAGGTATATACGAGTTAGGGAGCCGATCGAATGGGGAAGGTAGTGGGTACAACTAGTGTAGATAAGAGCAGGCGGCACCTATGACAGCAGCTAGGAGTACACGAAACTACCATATTATTATTATTATGTTTAGTAAGAGGGATCAACTTTCAGGTTGGAACTAGTATTGGTGCAGTGTAGGAATTATCTTATAGTGATTAGAAGTGCAGTCAACGTTATATCTTGTTTACCTTGTCATATCTGCTTATGTTACAGTCATCTCTTATATCCAGTTTATGTTCTTATCCTGTTACTTTACTGATTATATTGTTAAAGTCACAAGACTCGCTAGACATATGTCTGACCCTTTTTTGTTTCGCCTCTTTTCTTCCCCTCCCTCCCCGAGGTCCTCAGGGTGGGATTAGTGAAGCTTGACTTGGATTTCTTTCTTTTTGAAGTGCTTGGAAGTGTTGAAAGTAACGCTCAACTTTATCTCTTTTCCATTATGGCTATTTGGAGTGGGATTATGTTTTACTTTTATGTACTTTGATAATAATTTTGTACAAGATGGATATTTGGTGCACTTGACTCTAGTATGTGGTTTTGATGTTGTAACCGAACATGTTTTGTTTTTCCGCTGCAATGAATAAATTTTGAATTTTCTTAAGTACCATTTTATATATCTGTCTTATGATATTCTGTTCTATACTCTTATAATACTCCATGAAAGTTAATGCATTCCCTTAGTGAGTGACATTAATGGACGTGGGGTGTTACACGTAGTATCAGAGCTGAAGGTTACCAGAACAAATAAAAGATTTTGAAAACCGTTTTCAAAAGCATTTTTTTCTAAGAAGTATTTTCGAAAACATGTTTTTAAAGAAGGTGTTTTCAAGAGAAAGGTTTATTATGAAAAACATAATCCCCAAAAGCCATAATCTATCTCTCGATTCTCTATTTTGAATCTCTTTTTCTTTCGTTTCAGCATGTATGGGGATCTTAATCTTCCAGAGGACGTACAGATACTGGGATGGTCCCAAAGGTCTGGAGGTTAGGGCTACTACCGCGGGCCCAGCAGATGTTCCTCCTCCCCCAGCTGCAGCTGCTCCCCCTCCTCCTCCGCGTGTAGATGCTTTTTATAAGATATGCAAGGACTTCCGTGCGATGAGCGGAAAGTCGTTTTATGGAACCGAGATGTTTGTTCAGGCTCGAAATTGGCTCAAGGAAGTGGAGGATTTGTTTGGTATCTTTGAGATAGAAGATGGAAGGAAGGTTCAGTTAGCTGCTTGGTTGATGAAGGACGAAGCTTCCTTTTGGTGGGAAGTAACTAATGGAGGACATCCGGTGGAGACGTGGATAGACTTCAGACGAAGATTCAAATTGAAATTTGTTTCACAAGAAGAGGAGAGCTTATAAATGGAGAGGTTCTTGGCTTTGAAACAAGGGAGTTTGTCTGTGAAGGAGTGCGTTAACAAGTTTAACCAATTAGAAAGATTTGGTATGGAATTAGTTAATACACCACATAAGAAGGCTTTGAGATTTTCCAAGGGTCTGAATGAACCATTACACGGGTTGGCTATGTCCCACATTTCTATGAGGGCTACTTTCGAGAAACTTGTTGACATGGTGCTGATGCATGAAGAGGAGAAAGGTGCTAATGTAGTTAAAGGCACAGGATAAGAAAGTGGATCTAAAGAAAGCACAGCAAAAACAAAAGAAAGGTGGTAAGGATAACAAGGGCCAAGGGAAGAAATTGTGTTTTAATCGTGGAACACTGGGCCACTTAAGCAAGGACTGTAGGAAGAAGAAGAAGAAGGGTTGCTTCCAATGTGATGAGGCAGGACATATGATTAAAGACTGCCCAAGGAGGCATGGACAAGGGCAAGGACAGAGGAAAAGATCTACTTCTGGACGCCAGGTTCATGCTCTCGTGGCACTAGGACAGGAGAGAGGTAGAAACATTTCTGTTGAAAGTTTGATTTTCCTTTTTCATCATCTTATTCGAACTTTGTTTGATTATGGTGCTTCACATTCGTTTTTGTTTGCTTCTTTAGTCGAAATACTGCACCTAAATACTAGTTTAGTTATGGATCCCATTGTAGTCTCAAATCCTATTGGGGGTACGGCTCATCAATCTATGTTATGTCGGGATTTGAGAATATGTGTGTATGGCATTAAGTTTGAATGCAACGCTTATGTGCTTGGCTTCACGGGCTATGGGTTGATTCTAGGAATGGATTGGCTAACCAGGTATGGTGCCATTCTCGACTGTGAAAAGAGGGTAGTTAGACTATTGACTAGTTTGGGCAATACTCTCGATATCTCATGTGATCCTACGGGTTCTGTTATGCTTAGCTACTTAGAATCTCTTGACACATCTATTGATGATTTGCAATCTGTTCGAGTAGTCCATAAGTATGCAGATATCTTTGAGGAGGTTAGGGGCTTACCTCCAAAATGCGAGATAGATTTCCGAATATATTTAGTGGACAATCCAAAGCCAGTTGCATTGCCCGTGCGCCATATGGCTCCAAGATAAAGGAGGGAGCTTAGTAAACAAGTGAAAAAGTTTCTTGAGAAAGGGTTTATAAGAAGAAGTATATCAGAGTGGGGTGCTCCTGTTGTTTTTGCTACAAAGGATGATGGTTCGCTTAGATTGTGCGTGGACTATAAGGAGCTGAATAAGCTCACGAAGAAGAACAGACACCCATTGCCGAGTATAGATGATTTGTTCGATCAATTGGTTGGTGCTTCAGTTTTCTCGCAGTTGGACTTAGCTACAGGATTTCATCAGTTGAGGGTAGCTGAGGATAGTATAGATAAGACTATTTTTAGGACTCCCGATGGTTTCTTTGAATGGCTCATCATGCCTTTTGGTTTGACAAATGCACCCGCATATTTCGTAGACTTGATGAGTTGGGTGTTTAGGGAGTTTCTAAACAAGTTCGTGGTGGTCTTTGTGGATGATATTTTGATATTTTCTAGAAGCGAGGAAGAGCATACCCTACATCTTAGGGAAGTCTTAGAGACCCTTCGAGCACATCAACTCAAAGCTAAGCTCTCCAAATGTCATTTTTGGAGAAAGGAAGAGAGGTTCTTAGGGAACATGGTCTTCAAGGATGGGATAGCTATGGATCCCACGAAGGTGGTAGCAATCCAGGATTGGAAGGTTCCTAAGAATGCAACAGAAGTAAGAAGTTTTCTTGGTTTGGCGAGCTATTACTGAAAATTCATCAAGGACTTTGCTAAGATATCAGCCCCACTTACACGGTTGACAAATTTTTTTGACCTTTTCTTGGTATGTTGACTGTGAGGATGCTTTCCAACGTTTGAAGAGGGCATTGATGACAACTCCAGTTTTAGTTTTGTCGGATGGCAGTAAACCGTTCACAGTGTATACCGATACTTGCGGGACAGGGCTTGGCGCAGTTTTGATGCAAGAGGGAAGGGTGATATGCTATGATGGAAGGCAGCTAAAAGACCATGAAAAGAATTACCATACCCATGACTTAGAGTTAGCTTCCATAGTTTTTGCACTTAAGTTTTGGCGTCGCTATTTGATTGGTGAGAGGTTTGAGTTGTATATAGATCATAAGTCACTAAAGTATTTATTCTCCCAAAAAGATTTAAACTTAAGGCAACAAAGGTGGATGGAGTTCTTAGCATACTACTATTTTGAGATTGCATATACCTCTGGCAAGGGTAACGTTGTTGGTGATGCCTTGAGTAGAAAGAAGTTGACTTTGAGTCCTTTGTTTGTCGAGCGGCAGAGTTTAGAGTATATCTCTACCTTTGACTTTAGACCCTCTGTCGATTATATACTTGGTTTGTTGGCATCATTAGAGGTGCGACCTGCGCTTTTGGGACAGATAGGAGCGGCAAATCGAGATGTCCCACAGTTGATAGAGATAGTAGACAAGCTCATAAGAGGGGAGTCTTTAAGCCATCTTAGTAGGTATACTATCGATGACAAAGGTTGGTTGTGTAGGGATGGGAGACTTTGCGTACCTCGAGACGAGAGTTTGAGAAAGACAATCCTTGAAGAGGCACATCGTTCTAAGATGACCATACATCCCGGTGGAGACAAGATATATAGGGATATGAAGCGAGTTTCCTTTTCGGTCGGAATGAAGAAAGATGTGCCTGAGTTCGTTTCTAGATACTTACTATGCCAGCAAGTCAAGGATGGGCAAAATAAGCCTGGTGGTTTGCTTCACCCTTTAGAGGTTCCACAGTGGAAATGGAAAAGTGTTTCCATGGATTTCGTCGATGGGTTGTCGAGGTCAAGGAAGGGTAATATAGGGATTTGGGTAGTAGTAATTAGGCTTATCAAGAGCACTAATTTCATTCCCATTAAGAATAAAAGAACAACGTCATGGTTAGTATCTGTTTATCTCCGAGAGATAGTTCGTCTACACGACATATCTTCTAGTATCGTAAGCGACCGAGAACCCATTTTCACCAGTGAGTTTTGGAAGAGCTTGGAAGAGGCGGTAGGAACGCAATTGTGTTTGAGCACCGCTTATCACCCTCAGACGGACGGCCAAACAGAAAGAGTGAATTGGATTCTAGAAGATCATTTGAGATTATGCATCTTGGACTTTGGAGGGACATGGGAGGAACGTCTTCAATTAGTAGAGTTCGCCTACAACAACAGCTATCAGACTAGTATTGGCATGGCACCTTTTGAAGCTCTATATGGACGACCTTGCTGATCACCTACTTGTTGGAGGGAGTCAACGGATAAGATTTTTCTTGGGCCCGAGGTGTTTAGGGAAACTCCAAAGAAGATAGACTTGATTCGAAGATACATGAAGACGGCACAGGACCGGCAAAAATCATATGCTGATAAGAGAAGGACCGATCTTGAGTTAAGTTTTGGGGACATGGTTTTTATTAAGTATCACCATTGAGAAATGTAGTTTGTTTTAGGTCTGTAGGGAAATTGGCACCAAGTTTCATAAGTCCATTCCTCATCACATAAAGAATTAGACAGATGGCCTAAAAAGTGAAGTTGCCTGAGAAGCTTAGTGGTGTTCATGACGTATTTCATGTGTCGCATTTAAGGAAGTATTTACATGATACCGCGGAAGTAGTAGAGCCGAGCATGCTAAGAGAAGTGGAAGTAGAGCGAGATGCCATGGTTAGACGAGTTTCTATATGCATCCTTGGATCGGAGGTCAAGAAGTTACACAACCGAGAGGTCGAGTTGATTAAAGTCCAGTGGGGAGATGATCAAGGAGACGCGACTTGGGAGACTGAAGACAAGATACGCGCGTCATACCCTTTCCTTTTTTAGGGTATGTGCTTAACTTCTCCTTTTTTCTACCACTTTATTTATACTTGCTATATCGTTTAGTGTATCCTCTCGATTATATCTTTGACCCTTAGGTAGAAAATTCTATGATTGTAAACATGTGTTTAAGATATGTTATGCTTGGTGGACGCAAGTGGATGTAAGTGTTTGCTAGTGGTTGCTCGTGGATGCAGTACACATACATTAGGCATTAGATCGGCTTAATCACTTTCATATTGCATATGAATGAGTGTGCATATTTAAGTTAATGGATGCATATTGGATGTGTTATCATATGGATGTTGCATTTGAATGAATGGTTGTGCACTCATATATGAGTGATATTTATCATTAGGACTCTTTTGCATACATAATGGACGCATGGCACTATCATATTTTGCATTAAGGAGGTCAACTGAATCAGTAGACCGCTTGATCTTTGCATTAGATAAGAAACATATACACACACTTTTGCATATGTTCATAAAGCATTAGAAATCTTTTAAGGACAATGGATGCTTATGGATGATGTATGAGTAGATGGATGATTGGATGGTGGGATACATTCTTCTTAACTTGAAGATTTCGGGGATGAAATCCTTTAAGGGGGGGAGAATGTAACACCCCGTAATATTAAAACATGGCATAAGAGATAATTAAAGAAACTTATTTTTTATAAAAAGAATTAAGAGAAAAGGGTTGTTGCGCCATTGCGTTCGTCTTGGAATTTTGCTTTGAATAGAGTCCGAGTTTGCCTAAATCGGATATCATGTGAAGAAGTTATGAAGCTTAGAAGATTTTAGCTTAAAGCAGAATTTAAATTAAAATAATAATTAAAAATCAAAAATGAATTCAAAAATCAAAATCAGTAAAATCTCGATGAGCGAGAAATCTTCCGCTCTAAGGTGACGACCCCCCTAGGGAGTCGGCATAGGTGTCGACCCCCCCTAAGGGAGTCGGCATAGGTGTCGACCCCCCCTATAGGGGTGTTGGCATAGGTGTCGACTCCCCTATAGGGTGTCGACCCCCCTCATCTGCCTAGATCTGGCAGACGTGTTTTTGACGTCTAGGGCTGATGTGCCATTATAGGATTGGTTGGATGACGGGTCTTTCTAGTTTGGATGGTTCTGATGGATCCTAATCTAATCAAAGGGTCCTAATTCACATAGAGCATCTGTAAAATACCCCTAAACCTAACCCTAATCTCATTGTCATTCATCCATGGCGCCTCCATGCTGCTCTAGTCTAAATGAAAACTAGCCTCTCTTCTCCAAAGCAAATCAGAATTAGAGTATTAAAATTTGAAGATAAGAATCAAATTCTACAACAGCGGTTTAGCTAATCAAATTCAGAAATCAGAATTCAGAACTACCCTCTCTCCTAAATCATATCGTTGTGAGTCTATGTCACTTTCACATATAATTTAAATTAATTGTGATAGGATTGTAAATTGGATCTAATGTATATACCTGTGACTGAGATGAATCTTATCAAGTTGTAAATCGTTATCTTTTAGATCCATGCCCATAAATCTGCCATATGCCTTTCTGATCAATTTTATTGTTATATGCCTGTTTATGTTTCATATGCATGTTCTTATGTTTATGCCAATTTTTATGTTGATTCTCTTTTCCTCTTCTTTTCCTATTTTTTATGAGATTAGGCTAACTTCGAGCCTAACATATTTTATTGAGATTTGCGTATGAATGAAGTTTGAACGATTGGGAAAAGTTTAGGGAAATTTGTAATAAAATGAGATTATTGGCATAAATCAATTTGTTATAAATTATATACATGAGATTTGGCATAAGTTGGATTGGGCATAATTGGATATAATTTGTATACATGAGTTTTGGTAAAAATTGTTAATATCAATGAACGCAAATTGATTTGGGCATTATTTAGCATAACATGTATACATAAGATTATAGGCCTAATTTGGATTAAAATTATGAACGTAATTTATATTGGAAATTATGGGTAATTGGGATATAATTTAATCCAACATTTAAGATTGGGACTTCAATCAATAAAGTGATAATGAATGCCTAAGACACGAGGTTAGATTCGAATTGCGGTATAAGACTACCCGGAACCGCCCGACACATCCAGCAACCGCAATTTTGTAATCTAATGTGAAAGGTCAAAGGCAGAAATTAGATACGTAATAATGCAAAGACACGAGGTTAGATTCAGATTGCAATATAAGACTGCTCGGAACCGCCCGGCGTATCCAGAAACCGCAAAACGGCAATCTAATGTGGGAGGTCTTGCAAGATTACGGTTATAATGAATTAATGAACACTTAACCAAGATAAGACATGTAGTAAGACATGGGGGTTAAGTGGGTGACATGGGTGACATGTGAAATATAACTAGAAGCACTTAACCAAGGTGAAACATGTGATTAGACATGGGAATAAGAGTGGTTAAGTGAGAATTCCTGGTGGGGACCAAGCTTAGGAGGGAAGCTTGTGTCAAATGTGGGGACCCTTTTCAACCAGTAATCCATTTAGTATCTTTGTGAGCTCGAACAAGGTTGAGGATGGGACACGCTTACTGGTTTGATTGTAAAAGCTCAATAAAGAGTTAGCGGTGGCAACGCAAGTCCAACGGAGTCATGTGCGTGGGTAGGTCCAGGCTGGTAGGTAAGACGTTGTTGCATCATGTAGGTATAAGCCGTGCATTTTTAGTAGTATCGGGTTGCCACATTAGGGAGTGATACACCCAACCGTGGGACCAGCACGGGTATCAACGAGTTAGGGAGCCGATCAAATGGGGAGGGTAGTGGGTACAACTAGTGGAGATAGGAGCAGGCGGCACCTATGACAGCAGCTAGGAGTACACGAAACTACATATTATTATTATTATGTTTAGTAAGAGGGATCAACTTTCAATTTGGAACTAGTATTGGTGCGGTGTAGGAGTTATCTTATAGTGATTAGAAGCGCATTCAACATTATATCTTGTTCATCTTGTTTACCTTGTCATATCTGCTTATGTTACAGTCATCTCTTATATCCAGTTTATGTTCTTATCCTATTACTTTACTAGTTATATTGTTAAAGTCACTAGACTCGCCAGACGTATGTCTGACCCCTTTTTGTTTTGCCTCTTTTCTTTCTTTTACCCCCTCCCCCCCAGGTCCTCAGGGTGGGATTATTGAAGCTTGACTTGGATTTATTTCTTCTTGAAGTGCTTGGAAGTGTTGAAAGTAATGCTCAGCTTTATCTCTTTTCCATTATGGCTATTTGGAGTGGGATTATGATTTTACTTTTATGTACTCTGATAATAGTTTTGTACAAGATGGATATTTGGTGTACTTGACTCTAGTATGTGGTTTTGATGTTGTAACCAAACATGTTTTACTTTTCCACTGCAATGAATAAATTTTGATTTTTCTTAAGTACCATTTTATATATCTGTCTTGTGATATTCAGTTCTATACTCTTATAATACTCCATGAAAGTTAATGTATTCCCTTAGTGAGTGACATTAATGGACGTGGGGTGTTACAGTTGGTTTCAGAGCTCTTGTGGAGCTCTTCGATTTTGTTGTTGCACGATTTTCAGATAGAGGTGTGGATTGGATGAAAATTGGAGAGGAAGCTGAAGTGTTTTCTGCCATTCGTTTAGAAGGCGGTAGCAATTCATTGACTACTGTGAAGTAATAATAGGGTTTTTGACCGATGCTGATGTTATATATAGGCTCCAAAATAATATTATATTACTAAATTAAACTTAGGCATGAAGTATTACGATAAAACTAATACATATGATATCCTATCGAGAGGAAACTCCTACTCTTAGCATAGAAAAATACTCTGGACATGATGGGACAAGTTTCGTCAAATTCCAAGGTCATTTGTGAAAATGCCTCTATAATTCACAAGTGAAAAATCACGCGCTTAAATTTCCTATGATCAAAAAATAAATCCAATCAACCTGAAACTTTGAAATTCTACTAGTCCTTTTCCTTACGGATCCAATGAAATTTGTTTCGTAAAAATCGGAGTTCGTTTGGCCAGTCATTTATTCCTCTAAAGTTACCCATGTCTAATGATATAAACGATTAAGTAAGAACAGATACGTTTTTGGCTACCAAAGTCACATACGACATCGGTTTGCCATGAAATTTAATTTCATACAATAATTTAACGTTATAGTTCCAATGGAACTAATTTCATCGAAAACCGAGGTTGTTTGCAAAATTGTTATTTTAGGCTTATATAATATCAAATAAAATATTATATAAATTCCCAAATAAATCAATTGAATAATAAAAAATTATTACTAACATATTTATCCAAATAAAATTATCATATAGCTACAAACATAAACCAATATGGATTGTACAACTCAATATTAACATTTTCGGGTTAAACGATATCCAAATTATATTAAACCAATATTAAATTATTAAATAAACATTATCATTTATTAAAGATTTCCATAGCGACTATTTCAAAATTTGAATTAGACATAACTAACAATATATAACATGAAATCTCGATTTTTCTCTTTTATATGAAAATTATTATCAACAAGATTCAAACGTTTCTTGTTTTACATAATTCCAACTTAAAACGGATTCTGTATATTCAGTTGAAGTCCAAAACTCAATATTATGAACTACCGCGCCATTTTGAGCTAGTTTTATATTATATATAAATTTAACATATAAACTTCGCTATATAAACGAATTATATATTTTATATCGTTTAAAATTCCAAATAAATATTTAATATAATAAAATAATTTCTTTTTTTGCTCAAGATAATGGCGGTGGTTCTTCTTTCTTCTTATCGTTCTAGATTAGATAATTCCGAATTTCTTCCTTCCATTAAATCTCCTTCTTTGGATGATCCAAGGAGGGAATCTCAGCGTTTTTAAGCAGAAGTGACTCGGAATTTTATCCCCAATTCTTTTCCTGTTTCTAATTGGAAGCCTTCGTTGAAGAAGAATTTTTTTTTAAAAAAAAAGGAATCATCCCACGGTTCGATATTGCTTCAGATATGGTGATTCTCGGCATATTGCAAAAGGCTGCAGGAATGTGATGTGTTATTTTCAATGTGGTGGTTTAGGTCATCGGAGTGACCGATGTCCAGAGTTGTTTAGAGGAAAACCAGTTCTTGATATATTGCGCTTCAACTGTTTGATGTTTTGCCAGAAGCTGGTTTCTCTCTTTGACTTATTCGTATTAGATTTTTCACATCAGGAGAACGATGGGGCATATTTGATGCTTTTGTTTGGATGGCATATGGAGGGTCTTGTCGATGGTTTATTGAGGTAAAAGCGAGATCTTTTTGACTCAAGATCTGATGTATTTCCTCCTTTACCATGCTCACTGGAAAGGAAAAAACATGCCTTCTCCTTTTGCTTAAATCTCTTAAAATTAAGGAGGTTTTTTTTCTGATTCTTGTTCGAAAAACAAGAGAAAGGTTTTACGGATGTTGGATGAGTTTCTATTGCATTTTGATACAATCAATACTGATGTGAACATTGATTATTGTGTAGCTGATTTTCAGTTACTTCTGAGAAGTGAAGATGCCATTAATTCGAAGATTGGGGATAATTCAAAATCTTTGGGAGTTAAATTGAAGGAGGTGGTGGAGGGTGTTTGCGAGGATGATATGGTCATTGAAATTGATGATAGGTTGCATTTTATAGAGGAAGAGTTGGTTGGTATTGCTGGGAGGATTTGGGATTTGAAGCAGTTTGATAATATGTTGTTGGATCCTTCAGTTCAGAAGTGTTTTGGTTACTCTGATATTGGGTGGTTTAACATTGATTTGGATGAAGGGAGTAAGAGTAATTGGAAGGGTAAGGAAGTGATGACAGGACTAGACTGGGTGGATATGCAGGATGGTGTTGCAGTCAGACATCATGAGTGTTCTTCTTATAAAAATTACCATTTTTGTTGCGTTAAAGATGGTTTAAAATGGTATGTGGTGGATGATATTGGATTGTTTAACAGGTTTTCATTGTTGGAGGAGCTTGACGGAGAGGTGGAATATAGGAAGGGAGGTTTAGTTTGTGATTCAGCTGATAAGGTGGCGGTTAATTCGAAGCCTTCTTTTTTGAAGACAAAGAAGAGGTACAGCTTCAAGGATGTTTATCCACCAGATGGTCAGACAGTGGAAACACAGAGCGATCGTAAAGCTGGTGGTTTAATTTGGGTGTTTTAGAAATTCAACATGCTGTGTTGTAAATTCTGGTAAGGCTTTGACTTCGGTAGTGGATACTAAACATGATGGTAGTTTGAAGCTGAGTAAAGGAGACAGTCATTTTTCTTATGGATGCGGTGATGTAGTTTTTGATTGGGATAGTTTGGTGGGTAGTCTGAACATTTCCGATGGGGTTTTTGGTAGCTGGAATGGAAGCAACAGAAGTGTGATTGATAGTGGTGAGATTTCTGTGCAGTTAGCTTTGTTGGATAGGCCATTGTGTAACAATGTGAGTGGTTATAAGACTTTGTCTGACGAGTTTGGTTGCATTATTGTTGTGGATGAGTAAGTTGTGAGACTCTTTTCACTGTTTTTTAGGCCTGATTATTGTGTTTTTCAAGCGGAGCATGCGCAGTCATATTCATTAATAGAGTCTCCTTGCTAGATTAGTGCTTCAAATAGGGATGGGTTGCTAGAGGTTGGTAGAGGGAATTCTTCAGTCAGCGAGGTGTCCCATTCTTTGTCTAGGAGGGCGAGGAGTAGGAGAGTAACCCCAAGTCCCGGATTGGTCCGCCGCAGCGTGAGGATTAGATCTAACTCCTCTTCACATCTTAGTAGGTTCCCGAACTCGAGTGCTAGTCGTAGAACTTCGGGTTTGGGCTTAGGTATGATTCCTGTTTATGGTAGCGATTATTGGCCTTTTGCTTTGGGTAGCCTTTTGTCTAGTTAGTTATTTCAACTTGCTAATCATACTGCTTTTATGTTTTCTGATGTTGAGTTATATGCGGATTACATTAGGAGTAGGGAATTAGAGAGAGTTAATTCTTTGTGATGTGGAGGATTGTTAGCTGGAATATTAGGGGTCTTAATGATCCTAAAAAATGTGTTAAGGTTAGGACCTTTTTTAAAGATTTCCATATTGATATTGTTTGCTTTAGGAAACTAAAATAGAGAATCCCAATCTTAATTTTTATAGGAGGTTAGGTAGGTCTCCGAAATTGGGCTTGCTTACCTTCTATAGGTAGTGCAGGGGGTCTTATAATTGGTTGGAAGGATAATCAATTTAGACTCATCCAGGAGATTCCTAAATTGTATTCTTTGCACATCATTTTAGCCTCTCTTATAGATAATTCTTTATTGGGCATTTCAAATGTATACGACCCTCATACAAAAATAGAGAGGAGACTTTTATTGGTGGAATGTGCTGATTTTAGGAATCTTGTCCTCAATCAATGGATTGTGGGGGGGAGATTTCAATGTCACTAGGTTTTTGGGGGGGGGAGATCGCTTAGAGAAGCAATTTATCTGATATGGAGGAATTCAATGATTTCATTTTGGATAACAACTTGATTGAGATTCCTCTTAGTAATAGAACGTTTACTTAGTCTAATATGAGAGATTACCCTTCTTTTGCATTATTAGACAGATTTTTTTTATTAGTAATGAGGTGGAAGATAGATTTGCTAGTTGTAAAGTTAAGGGTTTGCCTTTTTATATTCTGACCATTGTCCCATCACTCTTTCCTGTGATTCGAATATTTCTATTAGTAATTGTTTTAAATTTGAGAAGATGTGTTTGTTAGACTCTAGTTTTATTAATTTAGTTTCGGTTGAGTGGAACTCCTTGTTTTATGTTAATAATTGATATTGTGGTAATTCTGTGAAAACATTTGTTACAAAGTTAGGAAAGTTAAGATTTTTTTCTCAAGCTTTGGAATAAATATATTTTTGTTAGTGTTAGAATTTGGAAAGATAAGATTTTGTGTGAATTATTAGATTTAGACAAGATTATTGAGGCCAGGATTCTTAATTTCATTGGGAGGGATAAACTTTGCAACCTTAGGCATGATCTTAAGTTGATTTTGGAAAAAGAAGAGATTGTGTGGAAGCAAAGGACCCATGTTCAATGGATTAAGGAAGGGGATAACAACACGAAGTTATTTCATAGTGTGGCTAATAAAAGGAGGTGCAATAATTTGATTCACTCAATTTTGGTTAAGGATGAGGAATTGTCCGTTCAGATGATTTAAATGAGGCTTTTACTAGGTAATGCAAGCGGATTTTT
Source organism: Allium sativum (assembly GCA_030737875.1). Taxonomy (NCBI): domain Eukaryota; kingdom Viridiplantae; phylum Streptophyta; class Magnoliopsida; order Asparagales; family Amaryllidaceae; genus Allium; species Allium sativum. The sequence continues at coordinate 571,942,938 of CM060909.1, read as the reverse complement.
CATACTAAGATTAAGAGAAGGATAAATGTTAACTGGAATGATTTATATCCTTCTTAGGCTAAGATAGTTTTACCTGATCTTGATAATCCTTTCTCAGAGCAGAAGATTTGGAAGGCTATTAATGATTTTCCTAGTGACAAAGCTCCTGGTCCAGATGGTTTTCCTATTCTTTTTATAAGCAATTTTGGGATGTCTTGAAATTGGATATTATCAGTTTATTTAATAATTTTTATAATGGAGACTTGCGTTTAGGTAACTTTAACTTTGTTAATGTTATCCTTATTCATAAAAAAATAGGCACTAATTCTTTAAAGGATTTTAGGCCTATTTCTTTAATCAATTGTTGGTTAAGATTATTACCAAAGTTCTAGCGAATACGCTTAGTACCAAGATGAATGATCTTATTGATTGTTCACAAATTGCCTTTATTAAAGGCAAAAACATAGTAGATGGAGCGACCGCCGTTCAAGAGTATATTAATGTTTGTTGTAAAAATAATGTTTCTTGTGCTTTCTTGAAAATAGATTTTGAGAAGGCCTTTGATTCAGTTGACTGGGATTTTATTTGCGAGTTATGTTTTGCTAGGGATTTTAGTGTTAGATAGACCAATCGGATCATGCTTCTGCTCAAATCTGGCTGCTCTAGTATTGTAGTAAATGGGGTTATAGGAAAGAAAGTTCAATTTAAAAGAGGTTTAAGACAAGGTGATCTCCTGTCACCTCTTCTTTTTAACCTCGTTGTTGATGTTTTCTCTAAGATTATTAAGAGAGACGTTAGATTAGGTGTCTTAGGCTCTACTGGTAATGAGGATTTCAATAATGAATTATCTATTCTACAATTTGCAAATGATACATTATTATTTTCGTCTCATTTACCAAAGCATATTATTGCTTGGAAGTTTATTCTTTATTGTATTGAAATGTTATATGGTCTCAAAATTAATTTTGATAAGAGTTCTATAATGGTTCTTAATGACTTTGACAATGTTGAGAATCAAGTTGCTAACACCTTGAATTGTTCTACTATGAATTTTCCTTTTGATTATTTAAGTTTTAAAATTAGGCCTTCAAAGCTCAAGCATGAAGATTGGTTAGTTGTTATTGATAAGATTAATAATAGATTATCTAGTTGGAATAGCATATTTCTATAAAGAGCTGGTAGATTAGTCCTCGTTACCTCTGTGTTGTCTCCTATTCCAACATATTGGATGGCAGTTCATTGATTTCCTCAATGGGTAATTCAGAAAATTGACAGAATTAGGCATAATTTTATTTGGAGTGATGATAACTTGTGTAGAGGCTATAACTGTTTAGTTAAGTGGGAGTTTTTTTGTAGATCTAAGAAGGATGGGGGCCTAGGGATCATTAATTTATATAACTTTAATTCTTCCTTGTTAGCCAAATGGTTATGGAGATTTAGGAGTCCAGAAGTGATGGCTACTTGGAAGCAAATTGTTTCCAAATTTTATTATTCAGGGGGAGATTTTATTATTGGATCTAGTCTTAGTTGGATGAATAGACTTTCTTATTTTTGAAATTTTGTTTTGAAATGTTTTGATTTTTCTAATATAGGTTGTAAGTTGATTGTTCACTCAGGTAATATTACTTACTTTTGGCATGATGCTTGGATTTCTCATGTCCCCCTTAAAATAAAGTTTAGAGAGCTTTTTGAGAATTGTTGCTTTAAGAATGCTTTGATCATTGATGTCTATAGAGGTAATTTAGATCCCCTATGGGAATTTTCCTTTGTTATTTTTTAGAAGGGTCAGTGTTGAGACATTTTGCCTTACTGAGGGCAAAGTTGGCTTTGTATCATTTGGACGATAATGGGGATATATTTTCTTGGGGTTTTGATAAGAGTCTTTCCTATTCTAATAATTCTACGTATAGTTTTCTTAATTTTTCTGGGGTTTCTATGTTTTTATTTAAGTTTCTTTGGAAGTATAATTCTCCGCCTAAAGCTAAATTTCTTATGTGGTTGATTATTCATAAGAAACTTAATATGAGCTTTTAAAGAAGAAAAATATTATTTTTGATGTTAAGTGTTGTTTTTATGGTACTTTGGATGAGAATGTTGATCATTTATTTTTCTCTTGCTCTTTTTCCAATCTTATTTTAAATATGGTTTTGAGGATTTTTGTTTTTAGTTATTTTAATTCTTTTCATAACTGTGTTAATTATTGGAACTCTAGTAGATTTAGCTTTAATTTCATACAGAGATATGTGTTGGATTCTTTAGTGCCTATTATTTGTTGGTTCATTTGGTCGGAGAGAAATCAGAGACTTATTCATTCTTCGTTCGTTTCTTTCGATAAATTAATTATTAGGATTGTTACCTTCTATCTGGATTGGATGGATAACTCACACTATAAATTTTATAAAGAATCTCTATTTGCGAGATATTTGATTAAGGTTAGACTAATTTGAGTTTATATATTAGAATTAATAGGTATTTTAGTCATAACAAAATCTGTACTTGTTATTGAGTTATGCATTTTTGTTTTTATGCTTGTGTCTCTTTCCCTATTTATTTTTCTCTTTCACATATTTCTATGGATATATTTATTTATATTTTTAGATATATATATATATACACACCCATATATATGTGATATTTGATTATGGTTTGGTTCGTTTTTCAGGTCACAGGTTGTTGATTATCGCTGAGGAGCTTTTGGAGAACTTCTATGGTTGGTTGATGTTTTTGCTTTGGATTTTTCGGGAGTTTAGTTTTGCAGAATGTTTGTGTTGTTCTGTGCTCTTGTTTACGTTGTATTTAGTTTGGAGCGACTAGTTTATTATTTAGGAGTAGATATACTTCAATATCGGGTGGTGGCCTTGCCAGAATTCGATATTGGAGTATGATGGGAGGTGGTTTATCTTGAGTTCATCAATATATTTCCCTATATAAACATATAGTCGTGTCCTGTGTATCTTTATTTGTTACCTTTTTGTTATGTAGACTGAGTTTGTATTCTTTTTCTCTTTTTATATATATGTGTGTGCTCTCTTCTTTTTAGAAGATCGTACATTTTTGCTTTCAAAAAAATATTTAATATAATAAAATAAATTAAATATTTGACTACCAAAAATACGGTACATTACATCTTACCTTCTATGGGGTTTAGGGACGAAAGCCTTTAAATTGTAGTACTTAGTAGCTAGTGTCCTTTAATTTATATTATGTAGGGTAAACTACCGAGTTAGGCAATAAATAAGACCGATTGTATCTGTAATAACCTGGAAAATCTATGCCAATTTAAAATTTTTATTTTGGCAATTTTGATGAATTTGAATATTTAAAATGAATTATTTTAAATAATAACAATGAGAAATTTATTTTGAATAGAATTAGAACGTATATATTTATTTGAATCATCGTTAGAATATAAATATTTATTTTTAATTATAAAAGGAATTGAAAATGGCGCGGTAGTTTGAAATTTCAATTTCAAATGAATGCACAGGATTCAAAATAAACCGGATTTTAGCAAAACAAAAAATATTAGAATCTATTTTAGAATATCTTTCCAACGAATCCGAAAAATTAAAATTTCATAGTGGGGATACAAAGTTATGTCCAGTTGAAAATTCAGTATAGTCGCTATGGAATTCTGGCCCTTAAAAATGGAAATTTTGCAAATGACCTCGGTTTTCAACGAAACCACTTTTGTTGGATCCGGGATGTCTAGTTATTGCTAGATTCCTAAATTCATAAGTTTCGGAATCAATATGTGAGCGTGGCACAGGAAAACGCGTTTTGACAGTTTCAGTCAATTTCAATCGACCAGAAAATGGCCATTTTTCAAATGGTCTCGGAATTTGATGAAATTATTTTTGTTAGAATCGTATCATCAATACGAAGGTAGAAAATATTTTTCGGGAATTTTTAGAGTCCGTATGTGGCCCTAGTAAATTGAAATGTGCGTTCAAATTCAATATATAGATTTATATTTTGATTTTGTTGAAAACTGATCGAAACGATAAAATTGGCTTACGAAACATACCCCATTGTGTTCGGAATGGGGGTTATTAGCTAGGTACGATGGTCGGTGGGGTCGGTTTGGAGTTCAAAATATAAAGTTACTTCATGGAATTAATTAAACAAATAAATAAATATTATATATATTATCTCTCCTCACCCATCACAGTCATCATTCAAAAGGAAAAAAATAAAAAAAATGGGGGAACAGAAAACCTGTCGCCCCCTTGCCTCGTCCACCGCGCAGTCGCGCTGGCCACCGCCGTGCTGGCCCGCCCTCTCTGCCTCCCCAGGCACCATAGCCACCTCCTCCCCCCTCTTCTTCCCCCTTCCGACGCCACAGCCCCCTCTTCTTCCTCCAATCGAAACCCAATCCGCCTAAAACCCCCAACCACTACCTCTGACCACCTACACCGATGTCGCGACCCCCTACCTCCTCCCACTGAACTACGATGCGCTCTTCCCCTTCTTTTCTGAGCAATGTGAGTTTTCTTCTCCGATTTAATCTCTATGATTTTATTTTTGTTTAAAGATGAGATCTTTAGATTATAAAGCATATAATTTTTAGTTTATAAAGATTATATATTTTTATATGAACGTAATGAATATAAAAATATGATTTATATATAAGTGGCGTTATAAAAGAAGTGATTTTTGTATTTGCAAAGGTATGGTTTTTACTTAAGAAAAGATAGGATTTTTATTCATATAAAGATAGGATTTTTTTGTTTACAAAAATAATATTTTTATATAAAGAAAGCTACGATTTTTATATGAATAACTTTGAAATAAAAATACTATTTTTATATGAACTTTGCAGTAAAAATTTGATTTTTATTATATGAACATCGACAAAAAGATGTGATTTTTAATAAGTAAAGACGAGATTTTATCATAGTAAACACGGGATTTTTATCATAGTTAAGACGATATTTTTATCATAGAAAGGCGATGTTTTTATATATAGAAAGGCGGGATTTTTATATATGAAGCGAATTAAAAATTCGATCTTTATATTAGAAGTAGAAATGTAAAAATATAATTTTTATACAGAAAGAAGCGTTGTAAAATATAAGAAATTGAAATAAAAATATGGTTTTTATTTATTGGGAAAAAGCGATAAAAATATGATTTTTTTACCGTGAACAGCGGGAAAAGACGGCGATGGTATCGACTGAAATCAAAACGAAACCCGAACAGTTCAGAAGGAAAGCACGGAGGAGTGGAACCCTCGGTGAGAACTCCTCACTTTTATTTTAATTTTAGTTTGAAATATATACTAGGATGCAGACGGTGCTTAGCAGCACCCGACACCCGTCGTCCACAGACCATGGATGACTTGTTTGTTTGATTGATGTATTGTGAAATTTTATTGTGTGATATGGAATGAATAAATATTTTATTGTTAAAAATATAATTTTTAACGTGTATATAAAATAAATATTTATAAACAAATCGGATAATATTTGTTGGATTGAAATTGTCCAATATATAGGTCTAGGGTTTTAAAAATAACCAGAATTTCCAATATATAAAGTGGAAATGGATTTGAATCGAAATTGTCTTTGGAATATTTCGATGTTGGATTTCATGATTATACAGATATTGTTATGGAAATTTGAAAGATATATTTATATTGTTATTTCCAATACGATATTTGTTGGTCGTAGAATTTGATATTGAATATGAGCCGATATATTTTCTATTCAGAGCCTTGTATTTAATATCAAATGGGATTTGGGTTTGTCGTGAATGGTGTCTTCATTAACACTATTCTTAAACCCAGTTGAGAAAAAGATTATATCTTTTTATTTAGATTTAATAATGTATACCAATTAAATGGTATTTAATTGGAATTGAATTTGAATTGATTTTTGGGTTTATCGTGAACGGTGTTTTAAATAACACTTATTCTTTAACCCGATAATTAATGGAATGTGAGTTGGGTTTATTATGAACTGTGTTTTAACGACATTCGTTCTTTAACCCAATTTACAGTGAAATGTGATTTAGATTTATAAATCTTTTATTAAGATTTAGGGGAGATTTTCCAAAGTAAAGTTTTCCAATTTAAATAAAATAAATTGGAATGGAATGGAATTCGATTTGGTAATAATCGAAGTGAATTTCTATGGACGAGGACTACTAATATATATGGCATTTAAAAGGCTTTGTCGTTATTCCATTTATATTGTTAGTCGGATATGGAAGTTTATATCGATTATATATATCGATTTGTTTTTCATGAAGATTCCATCGTTAATTGAATGTGGATTTGGGTTGTCGTGAACGGTATCTTTAGTAATACTGTTCTTAGACCCAAAGGAGTTAAGAAAATCAGAAACTATCTGGAGATTAGTTAAGTTGAATGGTTTCTTGGGTATTGATCTGATGTTGGTCCCGGCCTTCGGGGTTAATACTTAGGGAATTGTTCACTTGCTAATTTACGGTTAAAGGCTGATGGAATGGAATGTGATTTTGGGTTTATAGTGAACCGTGTTTTAAATGACATTGGTTCTTTAACCCAGTTAAAGATATGATATGATTTCCCAAGTTAAACAATCATTATTATTGATTTTTGGGAAGATTAAAAACAAGTGGAGTTTTAATGAATCTTTTATTAGATTGAAATGATCGAGAATGGAGTATCACCAGCTTTGCTCCAAGCGATAGTTAAATCTTTAATTAGATTTGAAAGTGAAATGGTAATTGAATTTACCGATAACACCGTGGTGTTTGATATGAAGTATGACCAGTTTTACTTCATGGGATGAATAAGTTAGGTTGGGAAATTTAACAAGTGATTACTTCAGTAAGGTTCGCTAATCCCGACTAGTTTGGATAAACCATAATTTGGTTTGAATTGGTATTCAAAAGAAGATTAAAGAATAAATTTAAAGAATTTATCTTTGATAAAATTGATGGGAACCTTTCCAAAAGTATAAGATTATTTGAATAAAAGAATATTCTGAATTGGAATGAGGCGTATATTTTATTTGTGTAACGCTTGTTGATTATATACGCGATTTATTTAGAAAGACCGGGTTTATCCCATTCTGAATAATTGATTCGACGATGGGTCGAGGATGAAGACGGTGGTCTAAGATCGGAGGTCTTCACATCGTTTGGATAATTACTGATGATCTTGATTGGACTGTACACCCAAGAGGACGGGATCAGCTGGTGATCGTCCAGACGTACTTGGAAATCGATGGATATGCGAGGTACAAGGTGCCTCCGGATTCGTTCAGACCCAAAACGGATTTGTAAATGGACTATGTGTCTGACATTGGATATCATTCTGTGTGATTGATGGATATCGGTTGCATGGAGTGGTTTGCCTGTGTGGCATGCTAAGATGCAAATGATCAAGGCTTCTGTTGGAAAGAAGAGTCTTGTGGTTGGTGATCAAAGCACGGCCTTTGTGGCGTAGCTTTGTGTAGCGTTAATTCGCGAGCCTCACACCCCGGTGTGAACTAGAAACGAGAGAGGACCTCAGGGAGGGCATGCGTTTCCTTCTAGCTAGGGTGGTGTCAGTGACCTACCAGCCCTGACATTTATATTATTTTCACCTGTGTGGTTATTGGATTGCAAGGCTCCTATATCGGTGACTATGTGGAGCCGATGGAGTCAAAGGGCTAATTTAAGCCCCAAATGGCGGGGAAACGCAGTGTTCAGGCATTATAATCCACATCGAGTGGACCAGCCCTGAAGATCCAAGGCTTTCCTGCGCGCTTGCCTAAGGCTCGGGATAGAGAGTCTCGAATTCGGTGAGGACGATCCCTTGCCTCGGTTCACAGATGGAAATCCAACTTCCGATACGTGACATTTGCAGTTTTGATTGTAGAGCCTAGTATTGGCGACATGATATATGGTACCCATGCCATCTAGGATTGATACATTTATATTTGAAGTTGTTTTATACACTATGCACTTATAATAGTATCAAATGATTTGTTTTAAACGTACCAAGCATGTTTGGCTATTATAAGGGAAAACCCTATCCTCCGGCTTGAGTTGCATTGTGTGATGGGACCTGGGTCTAATAATAGCTTCATTTTTCCAAAAAGCATTGCGTTGCTTTGTTATATGCACAGGTATTCTTGGGAGGAAACCCGTTCTGTGTTATACGACGTGGTCCCTTGATATATCTGATTTAAAGTAAAGTTTTAAATAACTGTTTTAGTTCTCACACCAGTCACATGACTGACCTGGAGTTTATTGTTTTAACCTAGACTCTGGGTGCCCCTATTTTCCATGGGCAGCTAGTAGTTTTGGTTGTATCCGTATATCTCTTTTAGTTGAGTTTTGTATTATTTTCCACGGCTATGTAATGTAATTTAAATTTCTGATATTTATGATGTGTAATATTTATTCATACTCTGTATATTCCTATATTCTGATGGAATTGTTGTAATAAGCAATGAAATGTTCTTATGTTTGTGTTTTGATTCATCATATCCTCAGTACAATCCGGGCTTTCCTTACCGGGGAAGCTCGGGTCGTCACATTTTGGTATCAGAGCTTTGGTTTACAAAGCTCGAGAACAAGACACGTTAGAACCAAACAAAAGAATTCATTAGAGATTGGATTTGTAATATCCAATGAGAATGACTCGTTAGAGATAGAATCAGTAGTATCCTAGAAGGAGTGTGGAGAGTGATATTTTTAAGAATAAAAATGATAACGAATTTTGTTTCGAAAATTTAAATCAATTATTCATATTTGAATATTATTTTTATATTGATTTGGACAATCAAGTATATAAAGATTTTTTGTATAAGTCTTATCCGCATGTATTTGAAGTTTTAATATACTGGATAGATATAGAACCACACTGTATTCGCCCGGGAATGATTCTGATGATGGGTACCCATCATCAGTGTTGTGTTCAAGTTTCGAAAGTGGGATATCTATATATTTCCAATTGATTGGTGTGAGAACCAAAATATAGTTAGAATATATTGTTGTGACTTGGCATCAAAAACATGATTTTTTGTATATATATCAAAATTATGAATTTGAAACGTTAAACAACTAATTGATTGATGGTTGTGTTGTATGATTATTTGTTAACCAATAAAACCATTATGTGAAAGAATCGTACATATAACCAAATTGTATCAAATATTGAACTGTATTGAAATTTGTTTGAAATTGCATGCATATACATGTGTATCCATTGAACAGGTAATAGCAAGGAGGCTAGAGAAGAGGAATAAAATTGTTTTCTCAACAAATAAGTACATGTTTATTGTATTTCTTGGGTTTTGGATGATTTTATGAGTCGATTGGCTAGCCGCTTGGCTGTTTATTTTTCTTTTTGGATTGGAAAGGCCTTTATGGCAATTTCGCGATTTTCCCGGTGCTCCCATGCAGGGGAGGTTACGGCGAAATTTTCCGAAAAGTTAGGGTGTTAGCCAAATTTTTGAAAAATTTAAAAAGTTCTTAGAAACTGAAAAGTTGAAGAACTTAAGCAGTAATGAAAATAATGAAAGTTGAGTTGATTGGTAAAACAACTTTCAGCTTCGTTCCTTTTCGGGGACGAAAAGTTTTAAGTGGGGGAGATTGTAATAACCCGGAAAATCTATGCCAATTTAATTTAATTTTTTGGCAATTTTGATGAATTTTGAATATTTAAAATGAATTATTTTAATAATAATGATGAGAAATTTATTTTGAATAGAATTAGAACGTATATATTATTTGAATCGTCGTTAGAATATAAATATTTATTTTTAATTATAAAAGGAATTGAAAATGGTGCGGTAGTTTGAAAATTCAATTTCAAATTTCAAATGAATGTACAGGATTCAAAATAAACCGGATTTTAGCGAAACCAAAAATATTAGAATCTATTTGAGAATATCTTTCCAACGAATCCGAAAAATCAAAATTTCATAGCGGGGATAAAAAGTTATTTCCAGTTGAAAATTCAGAATAGTCGCTATGGAATTATGGCCCTTAAAAATGGAAATTTTGGAAATGACCTAGGTTTTCGACGAAACCACTTTTGTTGGATCAGGGATGTCTAGTTATTGCTAGATTCCAAAATTCATATTTTTCTGAATCAATATGTGAGCATGGCACAGGAAAACGCATTTTGACAGTTTCAGTCAATTTCGATCAAATTGAAAATGGCCACTTTTCAAACGGTCTTGGAATTTAACGAAATTAGTTTTGTTAGAGCTGTATCATCAATACGAAGGTAGTAAATATTTTTTGAAAATTTTTCGAGTCCGTATGTGGCACCAGTAAATTGATATGTGCGTTCAAATTCAATACATAGATTTATATTTTGATTTTATTTTGATGAAAACTGATCGAAATGATAAAATTGGCTTACCAAACATATCCCATTGTGTTCGGAATGAGGGTAATTAGCTAGGGACGACATTCCGTGGGGTCGGTTTGGAGTTCAAAATATAAAGTTACTTCATGGAATTAATTAAACAAATAAATAAATATTATATATATTTTCTCTCCTCGCCCTTCACAGTCATCATTCAAAAAGAAAAAAAGAAAAAAAATGGGGGGAACAGAAAACCGGTTGCCCCCTTGCCTAGTCCACCGCGCTGGCCACCGTCGCGCTGGCCCGCCCTCTCTGCCTCCCCAAGCACCATCGCAACCTCCTTCTCCCCCTTCCGACACCACAACCCCCTCTTCTTCCTCCAATCGAAACCCAATCCGCCTGAAACCCCCAACCACTGCCTTCGACCACCTACACCGATGTCGTGACCCCCTTACCTCCTCCCACTGACCTACAACGCACTCTACCCCTTCTTTTCTGAGCAATGTGAGTTTTCTTCTCCGATTTAATCTCTTTGATTTTATTTTTGTTAAAGATGAGATCTTTAGATTATAAAGCATATAATTTTCAATTTATAAAGATTATATATTTTTATATGAACGTAATGAATTTAAATTTATATATACGTGGCGTTATAAAAGAAGTGATTTTGTATTTGCAAAGGTATGGTTTTTACTTGAGAAAAGATAGGATTTTTATTTGTATAAAGATAGGATTTTTTTGTTTACAAAAATAATATTTTATTTAAAGAAAGCTACGATTTTTATATGAATAACTTTGAAATAAAAATACTATTTTTATATGTATAACTTTTCAGTAAAAATTTGATTTTTATTATATGAACATCGATAAAAAGATGTGATTTTTAATAAGTAAAGACGAGATTTTTATCATAGTAAAGACGAGATTTTTATCATAGTAAAGACGATATTTTTATCATAGAAAGGCAATGTTTTTATATATAGAAAGGCGGGATTTTTATATATGAAGCGAAATAAAAATTCGATCTTTATATAAGAAGTAGAAATGTAAAAATATAATTTTTATATAGAAAGAAGCGTCGTAATATATAAGAAATTGAAATAAATATATGATTTTTATTTATCGGGATAAAGCGATAAAAATATGATTTTTACTGTGAACAGCGGGAAAAGATGGCGATGGTATCGACTAAAATCAAAACGAAACCCGAACAGTTCAGAAGGAAAGCACGGAGGAGTGGAACCCTCGGTGAGAACTCCTCACTTTTATTTTAATTTCTAGTTTGAAATATATACAAAGATGCAGACGGTGCTTAGCAGCACCCGACACCCGTCGTCCACAGACCATAGATGACTTGTTTGTTTGATTGATGTATTGTGAAATTTTATTGTGTGATGTGGAATGAATAAATATTTTATAGTTAAAAATATAATTTTTAACGTGTATATAAAATAAATATTTATAAACAAATCGGACGATTTGTTTATGTACACCCATTTGACTGATATTGATTGGGACGATAAATTTTACACATCGCCCAACTGCACAAATAAAATTTTGTGTTTGTTAATTTGAAACCCCACACGGGTGTTGGGATGATATTTGGCGTACATTAATCCCAATTATTTATTTGTATGTCGATCGATTGGTTGACATACTGTGTAGGCGTTAATTATTTATATTTAATGCTTATGCATTTGTGTGGTGCACTCTAGATGATGGTTGATTATTTATCGTTGCTATTATATACATGTGTTGTAGGGAATCCATATAATTAACATTATATGGTAATTGATTGGGCCTCATTCCAATTTGGAAAATAAAGAATATTATAAAAAGAAAATTTATGTGTTGAATAAAATATATATTCATGTGTTGAACAAAAGAATATTCATGTGTTGAATAAAAGAAAATTCATATGTTGAATAAAATATATATTCATGTGTTGAATAAAAGAAAATTCATGTGTTAAAGAAAATATTCATTTGTCGAATAGAATAACGAAGTTATTGAAATATATAAAGCCGTGTTGGTTAGATATGCTCCATTTTGACGCGAACGATATTTATATCGATTATATTCGTTTTTATAATGAATATAGAAAAGGCAGTGATTTCAAAATATAATGTTTTGAAAATATTATCATTTATATATTAATGATATGGAATATTCAATTTTGATTTGAAATTGAATATGAAGTTGAATTCGTTTTGAAAACGAATTTAAAACGATTTATAAAATAAGTTTTAAAAGGAAATCGACGAAATATATATAATATATTATATATATATATATATATATATATATATATATATATAATGGCCTGAATAGAACGCGCAGCGCTGCGGCAGTTCGCGAATTTCGACCATTGACTTCGAATGGACATTACGGGAGATCCGACCGTCGGATTCTCCTAAAACCAGAACCATTGTGTTCGTATCGAAAAGATCTTTCTAACGAATATTAGAGATTTGAAATCTAACGGTTGGATTTGGAATTATATCCAAATCAAATTTGGAAAAGGTCGTTGTAAGTGCAGTTCGATGGCTGTTTATGGAAATCGACTGTACTGGCCTTGATAAAATTATTAAAAATAACAATAATTTGTGTAAAATCATAAGACATGATTTGGAAAGAATTGGGATGATAATTACATATTTGAAAAGATAAAAATAGATTTTTATCGAAATGAACTAGTTTTGAAGTAGAATTATAATCCATTTATTTTTGAAATAAATAAATTGGACTTGAAAGGGTTTTAAAAATTACCAGAATTTCTAATATATAAAGTGGAAATGGATTTGAATCAAAATTGTCTTTGGAATATTTCGACGTTGGATTTTGTGATTATACAGATATTGTTATGGAAATTTGAAAGATATATTTATATCGTTATTTCCAATACGATATTTGTTGGTCATAGAATTTGATATTGAATATGAGCCGATATATTTTCTATTCAAAGCCTTGTATTTAATATCAAATGGGATTTGGGTTTGTCGTGAATGGTGTCTTCATTAACACTGTTCTTAAACCCAGTTGAGAAAAAGATTATATCTTTTAATTTAATGAAGTATACCAATTATATGGTATTTAATTGGAATTGAATTTGAATTGATTTTTGGGTTTATCATGAACAGTGTTTTAAATAACACTTATTCTTTAACCCGATAATTAATGGAATATGAATTAGGTTTATCGTGAACTGTGTTTTAACGACATTCGTTCTTTAACCCAATTTACAATGAAATGTGATTTGGAATTTATAAATCCTTTGTTAAGATTTAGAGGAGATTTTCCAAAGTAAAGTTTTCCAATTTAAATAAAATAAATTGGAATGGAATGGAATTCGATTTGGTAACAATCGAAGTGAATTTCTGTGGATGAGGACTACTAATATATATGGAATTCAAAAGGCTTTGTCGTTAGTCCATTTATATTGTTAGTTGGATATGGAAATTTATATCGATTATATATATCGATTTGTTTTCCATGAAGATTCCATCGTTAATGGAATGCGATTTTGGGTTGTTGTGAATGGTATCTTTAATAATACTGTTCTTAGACCCAAAGGAGTTAAGAAAATCCGAAACTAACTGGAGATTAGTTAAGTTGAATGGTTTCTTGGGTATTGATCTGATGTTGGTCTCGGCCTTCGAGGTTAATACTTAGGGAATTGTTCACTTGCTAAATTACGGTTAAAGGCTGATGGAATGGAATGTGATTTTGGGTTTATAGTGAACCGTGTTTTAAATGACATTGGTTCTTTAACCCAGTTAAAGACAGGATATGATTTCCCAAGTTAAACAATCATTAATATTGATTTTTTGGAATGTAAAGACCCGTAACTTCCCCGTGAAGGAAAGAGCAGATACTTTGAGGACAAGACCAATCGGAACGCAAACAGAAGAACATTTCATTGTATATTACAACAATTCCATCAGAATACAAGAATATACATAATATGAATAAATATTACACAGAAAATATCAGAGATTTAAATTACATTTAAATACATCACTGCAGTGGAAAAACAATACAATACACAACTGAAAGAGATATACGGATACAGAGCTTTTCGGATATCGTTCCAGCTGTAAACCAGGTTCCTTTGAATGTAAATCTGCAAAACCAAAACTACTAGCTGCCCGTGTCAAAATAAGGGCACCCAGAGTTTAGGTTAAAACAATAAACTCCAGGTCAGTCATGTGACTGGTGTGAGAACTAAAACATTTATTAATCTTTATTTTAAAGTTCGGTAAATCAAGGGACCACACTGTATAACACGGAATGGATTTTCTCCCAAGAGTATCAGTGCATAAAACAACAGCGCAATGCTAAATAAAGAACAATGAAGCTATTATAAGATCCAGGTCCCATCACACAATGCAACGCAAGCCGGAGGATAGGGTCTTTAACTTATAATAGCCAAGAATGCTTGGTACGTGAAATTTCATGTTTTATTATTACTATAAGTGCATAGTGTCAAAACAATTTCAAATCAAAAGTATCAATCATAGACGGCATAAGTGCCTCATACCACTATGTCGCCATATATAGGTATACAATCAAAACCGCAAAGGCACGTATTGGAAATTAGATTTCCATCTTTGAACCAAGGCAAAAGATAGTCCTCTACCGATTTTTAGACGCACTAGCCCGTCCCTCAAGCATGTACTCAGTCAAGCCTTTGGATCGTTAGGGTCGGTCCACCGATGTGGATTAAAATGCATGAACACTGCGTTTCCCCGCCTTTTGGGGCATAAATGAGTCTTAGGACTCCATCAGCTCCACACAGTCACCGATATAACTCAGGCGCCTTGCAACCCAACAACCACATAAGTCAAATTCGTTAGGGCGTGTTAAACCACTGACGCCACTTCTAGTTAGAAGGAAACGCATGCCCTCCATGATGTCCTCTCCCGTTTCTGGTTCACAACCGGGGTGTGAGGCCCGCGAATCAACGTTACACAAAGCTATGCCACACATGCCTTGCTTTGATCATCAACCACAAGGCTTTTCTTTTCAACAGAAGCCTTGATCATTTGCCACTTAGGCATGCCACACAGGCAATTCACTCCATGCGATTGATATCCATCAATATATAACCCCTGAGCTCGTACGTCTCAGAGAAGGGCGTTAAGCAAGAGAATAAATTCTTCACCGCTAAACAGATATATATTTAATAGAAACCAATCACACAGAATAAAATCCAATGTCAGATACATAGTCCATTTACAAGTTCGTTCTGGGTCTGAACGAAACCGGAGGCACCTTGTACCTCGCATATCCATCGATCTCCAAGTACGTCTGGACGATCACCAACTGATTCCCTCCTCTTGGGTGTACATCCCAACCAAGATCATCAGTAATCACCCAAACGACATGAAGACCTCCGGTCTTCGACCACCGTCTTCATCCTCGACACCACGTCGAATCAGTAATTCATAATGGGTTAAACCCGGTCTTTCTGAATAACTTGCGTATATAATAAACAAGTGTTACACAATCACAACATACGCCTCATTCCAATTCAGAATATTCTTTTATTCAAATATTCTTATACTTTGGGAAAGGTTCCCATTAATTTTATCAAAGATAAATTCTTTAAATTTATTCTTTAATCTTCCATTGAATATCAATTCAAATTAGTCGGGATTAGCGAACCACACCGAAGTAATCATATATTTTATTTCCCAATCCCAACCTCTTCATCCCATGAAGTAAAACTGGTAATACTTCATACCTAACACCACGGTGTTATCGGTAAATTCAATTACCATTTCATGTTCAAATCTAATTAAAGATTTAACTATCGCCTAGAGCAAAACTGGTGATACTCCATTCTCGATCACTTCAATCTAATTAAAGATTCATTAAAACTCCAATTAGTTTTAATCTTCCAAAAATCAATGTTAATGATTGTTTAACTTGGGAAATCATATCCTGTCTTTAACTGGGTTAAAGAACCAACGTCACTTAAAACACGGTTCACTATAAACCCAAAATCACATTCTAATTCACTTCCAATTAAACATCATTTAATTGGTATATTTCATTAAATCTAAATAAAAATATTTAATCTTACTCTCAACTGGGTTTAAGAACAGTGTTAATGAAGACACCATTCACGACAAACCCAAATCCCATTCGATATTAAATACAAGGCTCTGAATAGAAAATAAATCGGTTATATTCAATATCATATTCTACGACCAACAAATATTGTATTGGAAATAATGATATAAACATATCTTTCAAATTTCCAAAACAATATCTGTATAATCATGAAATCCAACATCGAAATATTCCAAAGACAATTTCGCTTCAAATCCATTTCCACTTTATATATTGGAAATTCTGGTTATTTTCAAAACCATTTCAAATCCACTTTATTTATTTTAAAAATAAATGGGATTATAATTCTAGTTCAAAACTAGTTCATTTCGATAAAAAATCTATTTTTATCTTTTCAAATATGGAATTTTTCATCCCAATTCTTCAAAAATCATTTCTTATGATTTTACACAAATTATTACTATTTTTAATAATTTTATCAAAGTCCGTACAGTCGATTTCCATCAACGGCCATCGAACTGCACTTACAACGACCTTTTTCAAATTTGATTTGGACATAATTCCAAATCCAACCGTTGGATTTCTAATTTATAATATTCGTTAGAAAGCACTTTTCGATACGAAACCAATGGTTCCGATTTTAAAACAATCCGACGGTCGGATCTCCCGAAATATCTGTGCGAAGCCAATGGTCGAAATTCGCGAACTACCGCGGCGCTGCGCGGCGCGTTCTATTCAGGCCATTATATATATATATATATATATATATATGTATATATATATAATATTTCGTCGATTTCCTTTTAAAACATATTTTATAAATCGTTTTAAATTCGTTTTCAAAATGATTTCAACTTCATATTCAATTTCTAATCAAAATTGAATATTCCATATCATTAATCTATAAATGATATTATTTTCAAAACGTTATATTTTGAAATCACTTCCTTTTCTATATTCATTATAAAAATGAATAAAATTGATATAAATATCGTTCACGTCAAAATGGCGTCAATCTAACCAACACGGCTTTATATATTTTAAAAATTTCATTATTCTATTCAACAAATGAATATTTTCTTCAACACATGAATATATATTTTTATTTCAACACATGAATATATATTTTTATTTCAACACATGAATATATATTTAAATTTCAACACATGAATATATATATTTTTATTCAACACATGAATTTTCTTACTATTCAACACATGAATTTTCTTACTATTCAACACATGAATTTTCTTACTATTCAACACATGAAATTTCTTTTATTTTCCAAATTGGAATGAGGCCCAATCAATTACCATATAATGTTAATTATATGGATTTCATACAACACATGTATATAATAGCAATGATAAATAATCAACCATCATCCAGAGTGCACCACACAACTGCATAAGCATTAAATATAAATAATTAACGCTTACGCAGTCTGTCAACCCATCGATTGACATACAACTAAACAATTGGGATTTGTGTACGTCAAAGATCATCCCAATACCCGTGTGGGGTTTCAAATCAACAAACACATATTTTTATTTGTGCAGTTGGGCGATGTGTAAAATTTATCGTCCCAATCAATATCAGTCAAATGGGTGTACATAAACAAATCGTTCGATATGTATATGAATATTTATTTTACTTCAACACATGAATATATATTTTATTTCAACACATGAATTTTATTCTATTCAACACATGAATTTTATTCTATTCAACACATGAATTTTATTCTATTCCACCTCACAATCAATTTTCACACAAACAAATCAATCCAAACGCAATCAAACAAACAAGTTGTCCATGATCTGTGAACGACGGGTATCGGGTGCTGCTAAGCACCATCTGCATCCTAGTATATATTTCAACTAAAAAATAAATTAAAAGTGAGGAGGTCTCACCGATTAGCTAAACCAATTCTCCACGACTCTTCATATGTAGGAAATCTTCATCGTGTCTCCAACGAGATCTGTTTCACGAGGTATACGTTAAAAATCACATTTTTAACATCGCTACTTTCTATATAGTGATTATATTTTTATATTTCTACTTCTTATATAAAGATCGAATTTTTATTCTGACGCTGTAAACATCGCATTTTTATCTCGACATATATATAATAAAAAATCAGATTTTTATTTCGGTACATATATAAAAATTATATTTTTACTTTTCTACATCATATAAAAATCATATATTTATTCTTGCTACTATATAAAAATCATATTTTTACTTTTTCTATAATATAAAAATCATATATTTATTCTTGCTACTATATAAAAATCATATTTTTATCTAAACCAAGGTTATACTTTTTTCCTTGTTATTCATGTAAATAAAAATCACATTTTTATTTCTAATCCTATGTGAAAATATTAAATTTTTATTTCTATAAAATCCTACTTTACACATTACTAAAGATCATATTTTTTTTCCCTATTATTTATCTATATAAAATTGAAAAGAAATTAAATAAATAAAATAAAAAATAAAAAAACAAAAAAAAAGCTCGTCGTTTCTTTTTGCTTGAAGGTCGAAGTAAGGAGGGCTTGGTCGACGGGGTGTTGCTATTGAAGAGGAGGGTGTGCTCGCGCCGCCGAGGGGGAGGGGGGTTCGTGTGGTGTCAGCAGCGAAGACTGATTGGAGGGTTGGGGCGTGTTAGGGCTTCCAGATTTGGGAGGAAAGAGGGAGGAAGCGATGGGGTGTGGGTGGCGGGAGGGGGAAGCGGCGCGTCGGCGGAAGGCGGAGGGAGCAGAGCGACTGGCGACAGTGAAGGTGGCTACGGGCCAGGGCGCGATTTCATTATTTATTTTATTTTTTTTCCTTTTGTTTTTTAATTTGAACGACAAGGGGGGGGTGTGGATGAGATAAAGGGCTTGGGCCCAATTATAATAATATATATTTTTTTAATTTAATTTCAATCCAAAAAGTTGAATTCACTTCCATCACCGAATCGAACCCAATGACTGTCGCCCCTAGCTAATTAACCCCATTCCGAACACAATGGGATATGTATCGTAAGCTGATTCGATCGTTTCGATCAATTTTCGTCCAAATCAAAATATAAATCTGTATATTGAATTTGAACACGCATATCAATTTACCGAGGCTATATACTGACTCTAACAATTTCCGAAAAATAGTTTCTAGCTTCGTATTGACGATACGGTCCTAACAAAACTAATTTTGTCAAATTCGAAGACCGTTTGAAAAATGGTCATTTTCTGGTTGATCGAAATTGACTGAAATTGTTAAAACACGTTTTACTTCGCCACACTCACATATTGATTCGAAAAATTATGAATTTTGGAATCTAGCAATAACTTGACATCACGGATCCAACAAAAGTGGTTTCGTCGAAAACCGAGGTCGTTTGCAAAATTTCCATTTTTAAGGGCTAGAATTCCATAGCGACTATTCTGCATTTTCAGCTGGACATAACTTTTGATTCCCGCTATGAAATTTCAATTTTTCGGATTTGTTGGAAAGAAATTTTCAAATAAATTCTAATATTTTTGGTTTCACCAAAATCCGGTTTATTTTGAATCCTGTACGTTCATTTGAAATTCGAAATCGAAATTTCAAACTACAGCGCCATTTTCAATTCCTTTTATAATTATAAATAATTATTTATATTCTAACGATGATTCAAATAAATATATACTTTCGAATTCTATTCAAAATAAATTTCTCATCATTATTATTTAAAATAATTCATTTTAAATATTCAAAATTCGCTAAAATTGCCAAAATAAAAATTTTTAATTGGCTCATAATTTCCGGGTTGTTACATCCTCCCCCACTTAAAACTTTTCATCCCCGTAAAGGAACGAAGCTGAAAGTTGTTTTGCTAACCAACTCAACTTTCATTATTTTCATTATGGCTTAAGTTCTTCAACTTTTCAGTTTCTAAGAAATTTTCAATTTTTTCAAAAATTTGGTTAACACCCTAAATTTTCGAAAAATTTCGCCATAACCTCCCCTGCACCGGGGACTTCGGGATATTTCAAAAAGCCTCCCATGGCCCTCATCAATCCAAAAAGAAAAAGAAGCAGCCAAGCGGCTAGCCTGTTGGTTCATAAAATCGTCAAAAACCCACGAAATACAATAAACATGTACCTATTTGTCGGGCAAACAATTTTATTCCTCTTCTCTAACCTCCTTGCTATGACCTGTTCAATGTAAGTACATGTATATGCATGCAAATGTGACTAATTTTCAATACAACTCACTATTTGGTTCAATTTGGCTAAAGGTTCAACACTTAATTAGTCATACAATAATCAAACAACACAATCAGCAATCAATTAGTTGATTAGCTTTTCAAATTCGTAACTTTGATATATAGTAAAAAATCACATTTTTGGTGCCAAATCACAACAATAAGCCCTATCTAGCTTTGGTTCTCACACCAGTCAATTGGAATCATATAGGAGTCCCACTTTCGAAGCTCGAACATAAATACTGATAACGCTGCAGAATTATCAGAATCATCCCCGGGCGACTAGAGTGTGATTCTATATCTATCCAGTATATTAAAACTTCGAATACACGTGGATCAGACGTATACGCAAAATCTTTATATACTGGATTGTCCAAATTCAATATAAAATAAATAATCAAATACGAATAAGTGATTTAAATTTTCAAAAGAAAATTTGTTTTCACTTTTTATTTCAAAAACACTACTCTTCATACTCGTTCTAGGATACTACTGATCCTATCTCTAAAGAATCATTCCCATTGGATATTACTGATCCAATCTCTGATGAATTCTTTCGTTTGGTTCTAACGTGTCTTGTTCTCTGAGCTCTGTAAACCAAAGCTTTGATACCAAATGTAAAGACCCGTAACTTCCCCATGAAGGAAAGAGCGGATACTTTGAGGACAAGACCAATCGGAACGCAAAAAGAAAAACATTTCATTGTATATTACAACAATTCCATCAGAATACAAGAATATACAGAGTATGAATAAATATTAAACAGAAAATATCATAGATTTAAATTACATTTAAATACATCACTGCAGTGGAAAAACAATACAATACACAACTGAAAGAGATATACGGATACAGAGCTTTCCGGATATCGTTCCAGCTGTAAACCAGGGTCCTGTGCAAAACCAAAACTACTAGCTGCCCGTGTCAAAATAAGGGCACCCAGTGTTTAGGTTAAAACAATAAACTCCAGGTCAGTCATGTGACTGGTGTGAGAACTAAAACAATTATTAATCTTTATTTTAAAGTTCGGTAAATCAAGGGACCACGCCGTATTACACGGAACGGGTTTCCTCCCAAGAATACTAGTGCATAAAACATAGCGCAATGCTAAATAAAGAACAATGAAGCTATTATAAGACCCAGGTCCCATCACACAATGCAAATCAAGCCGAAGGATAGGGTTTTTACCTTATAATAGCCAAGAATGCTTGGTACGTGAAATTTCATGTTTTATTATTACTATAAGTGTATAGTGTCAAAACGATTTCAAATCATAAGTATCAATCATAGACGGCATAAGTGCCCCATACAACTATGTCGCCATATATAGGTATACAATCAAAACCATAAAGGCACAAATTGGAAATTGGATTTTCGTCTGTGAACCGAGGCAAAAGATAGTCCTCTACCGATTTCGAGACGCTCTAGCCCGCCTCTCAGGCAAGGACTCAGTCAAGCCTTTGGATCGTCAGGGTCGGTCCACCGATGTGGATTAAAATGCATGAACACTGTGTTTTCCCGACCTTTGGGGCGTAAATGAGTCCTATGACTCCATCGGCTGCACAAAGTCACTGATATATCCGAGGCGCCTCGCAACCCAACAACCACATATGTCAAACTCATCAGGGCGTGTCAAACAACTGATTCCACTTCTAGCTAGAAGGAAGCGCATGCCCTCCCTGATGTCCTCTCCCGTTTCTGGTTCACAACCGGGGTGTGAGGCTCGCGAATCCACGCTATACACAAAGCTGGGCCACGTAGGCTGTGCTTTGATCATCAACCACAAGACTCTGCTTTTCAACATAAGCCTTGATCATCTGCCACTTAGGCATTCCACACAGGCAATTCACTCTGTGCGACTGATGTCCATCGATATACAACCTCTGAGCTCGTAAGTCTCAGAGAAGGGCCTTAAGCAAGAGAATAAATTCTCTGCCGCCAAAAAGATATATATTTAATAGAAATCAATCACACAGAATAAAATCCAATGTCAGACAAACAGTCCATTTACAAGTTCGTTCTGGGTCTGAATGAAACCGGAGGCACCTTGTACCTCGCATATCCATCGATCTCCAAGTATGTACGGACGATTACCAACTGATTCCCTCATCTTGGTTATACAGCCCAATAAAGATCGTCAGTAATCACCCAAATGACGTAAAGACCTCCGGTCTTCGACCACCGTCTTCATCCTCGACACCACATCGAATCAGTTATTCAGAATGGGTTAAACCCGGTCTTTCTGAATAACTCGCGTATATAATAAACAAGTGTTACACAAACACAACATACGCCTCATTCCAATTCAGAATATTCTTTTATTCAAATATTCTTATACTTTGGGAAAGGTTCCTATTAATTTTATCAAAGATAGATTCTTTAAATTTATTCTTTAATCTTCCTTTGAATATCAATTCAAATTAGTCGGGATTAGCGAACCACACCGAAGTAATCATATATTTTATTTCCCAATCCCAACCTATTCATCCCATGAAGTAAAACTGGTAATACTTCATATCTAACGCCACGGTGTTATCGGTAAATTCAATTACCATTTCACGTTCAAATCTAATTAAAGATTTAACTATCGCCTGGAGCAAAACTGGTGATACTCCATTCTCGATCACTTCAATCTAATTAAAGATTCATTAAAACTCCACTTAGTTTCAATCTTCCAAAAATCAATGTTAATGATTGTTTAACTTGGGAAGTCATATCCTGTCTTTAACTGGGTTAAAGAACCAACGTCATTTAAAACACGGTTCACTATAAACCCAAAATCACATTCTAATTCACTTCCAATTAAACATCATTTAATTGGTATACTTCATTAAATCTAAATAAAAAGATTTAATCTTATTCTCAACTAGGTTTAAGAACAGTGTTAATGAAGACACCATTCTCGACAAACCCAAATCCCATTCGATATTAAATACAAGGCTCTAAATAGAAAATATATCGGCTTACATTCAATATCAAATTCTACGACCAACAAATATCGTATTGGAAATAACGATATAAACATATCTTTCAAATTTCCATAACAATATCTGTATAATCACGAAATCCAACATCGAAATATTCCAAAGACATTTTCGCTTCAAATCCATTTCCACTTTATATATTGGAATTCTGGTTATTTTCAAAACCATTTCAAATCCATTTTATTTATTTTAAAAATAAATGAGATTATAATTCTAGTTCAAAACTAGTTCATTTCGATAAAAATCTATTTTTATCTTTTCAAATATGGAATTTTCATCCCAGTTCTTCACAAATCATTTCTTATGATTTTACACAAATTATTACTATTTTTAATAATTTTGTCAAGGCCCGTACAGTTGATTTCCATCAATGGCCATCGAACTACACTTACAGCGACCTTTTCCAAATTTGATTTGGACATAATTCCAAATCCAACCGTTATATTTCTAATTTCTAATATTCTTAGAAAGCTCTTTTCGATACAAACCCAACGGTTTCGGTTTTAGGAGAATCCGACGGTCGGATCTCCCGTAATATCTGTTCGAAGCCAATGGTCGAAATTCGCGAACTGCCACGGCGCGTTCTATTCAGGCCATTATATATATATATTATATATATTTCGTCGATTTCCTTTTAAAACGTATTTTATAAATCGTTTTAAATTCGTTTTCAAAACGATTTCAACTTTATATTCAATTTCTAATCAAAATTGAATATTCCATATCCTTAATCTATAAATATCGTTCACGTCAAAATGGCGTCAATCTAACCAACACGACTTTGTATATTTCAATAACTTCGTTATTCTATTCAACAAATGAATATTTTCTTCAACACATGAATATATATTTTTATTTCAACACATGAATATATATTTTTATTTCAACACATGAATATATATTTTTATTCAACACATGAATTTTCTTACTATTTTACA
The DNA here is from genome assembly GCA_030737875.1 of Allium sativum. Lineage (NCBI taxonomy): Eukaryota > Viridiplantae > Streptophyta > Magnoliopsida > Asparagales > Amaryllidaceae > Allium > Allium sativum. The sequence continues at coordinate 571,918,431 of CM060909.1, read as the reverse complement.
CATGAATTTTCTTACTATTAAACACATGAATTTTCTTACTATTCAACACATGAATTTTCTTTTATTTTCCAAATTGGAATGAGGCCCAATCAATTACCATATAATGTTAATTATATGGATTTCATACAATACATGTATATAATAGCAACGATAAATAATCAACCATCATCTAGAGTGTACCACACAACTGCATAAGCATTAAATATAAATAATTAACGCTTACATAGTCTGTCAACCCATCGATTGACATACAACTAAACAATTGGGATTTGTGTACGTCAAATATCATCCCAATACCCATGTGGGGTTTCAAATCAACAAACACAGATTTTTATTTGTGCAGTTGGGTGATGTGTAAAATTTATCGTCCCAATCAATATCAGTCAAATGGGTGTACATAAACAAATCGTTCGATTTGTATATGAATATTTATTTTACTTCAACACATGAATATATATTTTATTTCAACACATGAATTTTATTCTATTCAACACATGAATTTTATTCTATTTAACACATGAATTTTATTCTATTCCACCTCACAATCAATCTTCACACAAATAAATCAATCCAAACGCAATCAAACAAACAAGTCGTCCATGGTTTGTGGACGATGGGTGTCGAGTGCTGCTAAGCACCGTCTGCATCCTAGTATATATTTCAACTAGAAAACAAATTAAAAGTGAGGAGTTCTCACCGACTAGCTAAACCAATTCGCCACGACTCTTCATATGTAGGAAATCTTCATCGTGGCTCCAATGAGATCTGTTTCACGAGGTATACGTTAAAAATCACATTTTTAACATCGCTACTTTCTATATAGAGATTATATTTTTATATTTCTACTTCTTATATAAAGATCGAATTTTTATTCTAACGCTGTAAAAATCGCATTTTTATCTCAACATATATATAATGAAAATCAGATTTTTATTTCGTTACATATATAAAAATTATATTTTTTACTTTTCTACATCATATAAAAATCATATATTTATTCTTGCTACTATATAAAAATCATATTTTTACTTTTTCTATAATATAAAAATCATATATTTATTCTTGCTACTATATAAAAATCATATTTTTATCTAAACCAAGGTTATACTTTTTACCTTGTTATTCATCAAATAAAAATCACATTTTTATTTCTAATCCTATGTGAAAATATCAAATTTTTATTTCTATAAAATCCTACTTTATACATTACTAAAGATCAGATTTTTTTTCCTATTATTTATCTATATAAAACTGAAAATAAATAAAATAAAAAAATAAAAATAAAAAGCTCACCATTTCTTTTCGCTCAAAGGTCGGAGGGCTTGGTCGGAGGGGTGTTGCTGTCAAAGGGGAGGGTGTGCTCGCGCCGCGGAGGGGGAGGGGGGTTCGTGTGGTGTCAGCGGCGAAGACTGATTGGAGGGTTGGGGCGCGTTAGGGCTTCCATATTTGGAGAGGGAAGAGGGAGGAAGCGACGGGGCGTGGGTGGCTGGAGGGGAAGCGGCGCGTCGACGGAAGGGGGAGGGGGCGGAGCGACTGGCGACGGTGGCTACGGGCTAGGGCGCGATTTCATTATTTATTATTTATTTATTTTTCTTTTGTTTTTTTAATTTGAACGACAAGGGGGGTGTGGATGAGACAAAGGGCTTGGGCCCAATTATAATAATATATATATTTAATTTAATTTCACTCCAAAAATTTGAATTCACTTTCCATCACCGAATCAAACCCAGTGATTGTCGCCCCTAGCTAATTACCCCCATTCTGAACACAATGGGATATGTATCGTAAGCTGGTTCGATCAGTTTCTGTCCAAATCTATATATTGAATTCGAACGCATATATCAATTTACCGTCGCCACATACTGACTCTAACAATTCCCGAAAAATAGATTCTAGCTTCGTATTGACGATACAGTCCTAACAAAGCTAATTTCGTCAAATTCTGAGACCGTTTGAAAAATTGCCATTTTCTGGTCGATCGAAATTGACTGAAATTGTTAAAACACGTTTTACTTCGCCACGCTCACATATTGATTCGAAAAATTACGAATTTTGGAATCTAGCAATAACTTGACATCATGGATCCAACAAAAGTGGTTTCATAGAAAACCGAGGTCATTTGCAAAATTTCCATTTTTAAGGGACAGAATTCCATAGCGACTATTCTGCATTTTCAACTGGACATAACTTTTGATTCCCGCTATGAAATTTCAATTTTTCGGATTCGTTGGAAAGATATTTTCAAATAGATTCTAATATTTTTAGTTTAACCAAATTCCAGTTTATTTTGAATCCTGTACATTCATTTGAAATTCGAAATCGAAATTTCAAACTACCGCGCCATTTTCAATTCCTTTTATAATTATAAATAATTATTTATACTCGAACGACGATTCAAATAAATATATACATTCGAATTCTATTCAAAATAAATTTCTCGTCGTTATTATTTAAAATAATTCATTTTAAATATTCAAAATTCGCTAAAATTGCCAAAATAAAAATTTTAAATTGGATCAGAATTTCCGGGTTGTTACAGGGAAGATTAAAACCAAGTGGAGTTTTAATGATTCTTTGATTAGATTGAAATGATCGAGAATGGAGTATCACCAGTTTTGCTCCAGGCGATAGTTAAATCTTTAATTAGATTTGAACGTGAAATGGTAATTGAATTTACCGATAAAACCATGGTGTTAGATATGAAGTATGACCAATTTTACTTCATGGGATGAATAGGTTGGGTTGGGAAATTTTACAAGTGATTACTTCGGTAAGGTTCGCTAATCCCGACTAGTTTGGATAAACCATATTTTTGTTTGAGTTGATATTCAAAAGAAGATTAAAGAATAAATTTAAAGAATTTCTCTTTGATAAAATTGATGGGAACCTTTCCTAAAGTATAAGAATATTTGAATAAAAAAATATTCTGAATTGGAATGAGGCGTAAGTTCTGTTTGTGTAACGCTTGTTGATTATATACGCGAGTTATTCAGAAAGACCGGGTTTATCCCATTTTGAATAACTGATTTGACGATGGGTCGAGGATGAAGACGATGGTCGAAGACCGGAGTTCTTCACATCGTTTGGATAATTACTGATGATCTTGATTAGGCTGTACACCCAAGAGGAGGGAATCAGTTGGTGATCATCTAGACGTACTTGGAGATCGATGGATATGCGAGGTACAAGGAGCCTCCGGTTTCGTTCAGATCCAGAATGAACTTGAAAATGGACTGTGTGTCTGACATTGGATATCATTCTGTGTGATTGATGGATATCGGTTGCATGGAATGGTTTTCCTGTGTGGCATGCTAAGATGCAAAGGATCAAGGCTTCTATTGAAAAGCAGATTCTAGTGGTTTGTGATCAAAGCACGTCCTTTGTGGCGTAGCTTTGTATAGCGTTAATTCGCGAGCCTCACACCCCGTATGAACCAGAGATGGGAGAGGACTCAGGGAGGGCATGCGTTTCCTTCTAGCTAGGGTGGTGTCAGTGACCTACCAGCCCTGACATTTATATTATATTCACCTGTGTGGTTGTTGGATTGCGAGGCGCCTCGGATATATCAATGACTATGTGGAGCCAATGGAGTCATTGGACTCATTTATGCCCCAAAGGGCGGGGAAACGCAGTGTTCAGGCATTATAATCGACATCGGGTGGACCGACCCTGACGACCCAAGGCTTGCCTGCGCTTTTGCCTGAGGCTCGGGCTAGAGAGTCTCGAATTCGGTGAGGACGATCCCTTGCCTCGGTTCACAGATGGAAATCCAACTTCCGATACGTGACATTTGCAGTTTTGATTGTAGAGCCTAGTATTGGCGACATGATATATGGTACCCATGCCGTCTAGGATTGATACATTTATATTTGAAGTTGTTTTATACACTATGGACTTATAATAGTATCAAACGATTTGTTTTAAATGTATCAAGCATGTTTGGCTATTATAAGGGAAACCCTATCCTACAGCTTGCGTTGCATTGTGTGATGGGACCTGGGTCTTATAATAGCTTCATATTTCCAAAAAGCGTTGCTCTGTTTTGTTATATGCACTGGTATTCTTGGGAGGAAACCCGTTCCGTGTTATACGGCGTTGTCCCTTGATATATCTGATTTAAAGTAAAGTTTTAAATAAATGTTTTAGTTCTCACACCAGTCACATGACTGACCTGGACTTTATTGTTTTAACCTAAACTCTGGGTGACCCTATTTTCCACGGGCAGCTAGTAGTTTTTGTTTTGCAGATTTATATTCATAGGATCTTGGTTTACAACTGGAACGATATCCGGAAAGCTCTGTATCCGTATATCTCTTTCAGTTGTATTTTGTATGATTTTCCGCTGCTATGTAATGTAATTTAAATCTCTGATATTTTATGATAAGTAATATTTATTCATACTCTGTATATTCCTGTATTTTGATGGAATTGTTGTAATAAGCAATGAAATGTTCTTCTATTTGTGTTCTAATTCGTCTTGTCCTCAGTACAATACGGGCTTTCCTTACCGGGGAAGTTCGGGTCGTCGCAGTATCCGCCTTGGGTCTTAAGTGATCGAAAGAGTCCACCCTTATCTTATACTTATAACGAGGCTTTAAGTGGTTATATTAAAATAACACACCTCTTTATAGCATATTGAGTAGGGGGAAAGCCCGCCTCTTAGTTTTTGGTAGTTTCTCGAATGGTGGTTTAAAGGCTTCATACTTATGCGTAAAAGTTCTATCTCGGTATTACGATATCATTATCTTTGGGGAATATTACCTTAGGTTGGTCATTTTTCGCTGTGCGTAAATCGTTATAGGGTTGGGTTAGAATCACTGGACTTATTAGACATATGTTTTGATGGAGACAAAACGAGACACAATTATGTATTATAGATAGCGTTATACATTTTCTACTCACCAGAACTTGTTGTTCTGACCCCTTCCTCATAACAACTCTTTGGTTTATCACGAGGAAGGCAAGTCTTAGCAAGTGTTCAAGTTTGGTTTCCGATTCTTATTCTTTCATTCTCAGTATTGACATGATGTTAGCTTTTAAGGTAGTTACCCAAGTCTATACATGTTATCCTATCTTGTTTATGTTGTTAGTTAGTTTTATTGTACTCTGATTATGCTCATGCTCATTATTTGCAGGTACCAGATTTATACTCTCCATGCTTAGATGGGTTCGAGTTTCAAATTTGTCGAAATTCGAGCTTAGAAAAATGTGGGGTGTAACATTTGGTATTAGTGCTTCGGTTCGACGATCAGAGGAATTAATAAATTAGGAATAGTGAGAGAATGTATTCGAATTTATTTTCTATTTTCTTTCGTCTTTCTTAGTCGACTCTAAATTATGTTGCCGATGAAATATTTTTAAGCCTATTTATTTAAGATGTGTCTAAAATGACTAGTATAAGAAGTATTTTGAGTTCGAGTATTCGTCCGACCCTAATTTACCCCCATAGTGCATTTGGCGATTTTGTTTTGAAGAGCATGTGGACGAAATATGGCGAATCCCATGAATTTGAGCTTGGTGACTGGACAGGAAGCTAGCTACAACTGAGATAGTCGCAATTTCTTATTTTTGGTTTTGTTTGGGAGTTCATATCAATGACCTTTCCCTGGCGTGGAAACGGGAAATTCATATTAATGTGTCATTATAGTTCGGATATTCTTTTGACAAAACTATTCTTTTGAGTTCTTATTCTTACATTCAGAGAGATTTCAGTTTTAAAATTGTTTTAGAAAAGAAAAAGGGGTTTTAGAAGTTTTAAACTATGGTTTACAAGAAATTGTTTTATAAATAAATATTTGTGAAAATAAATAAAATTTTAGAAATTCAAATCCAACTATGTATCAGATTGTTTGGGTTTTGTTTAATTTTAATAAATAATCCATTTAGGTAAAGAGAAGGGATTTAGAAATAACAAGGTATAAAACTTAAAAATTTAGAAACTATAATCACCCATTCCTTATAATTTTTAATATTACTCTCTTTGATATTTCATATGATTTATAGAAATTATCAAAATAACCTTCTAGAGAATTAAAAATCTCGAAAATGCAGAGCATGGAATGGTTGTTCCAGTCAGTAATATGAACTAGAGTATAAATTAATTAAAATAATAAGATTTATAGTATGAGACCCAAAGTCTATACATAAAATTTGAATTTTGAGAAGTTTTCAGAAAATTTTCTCGTGGGCTAGACTTAGGAAAATATCTATTTAGCTTGGGGTATTTGATTTCGTAAATCGTTCAATTCGTTTGTCAGCTAGGTCAGGGAAAATGTATTTTAATTTATTTTGGATTTCTTGCTGAATTTTCTAGTTTGAAGATTCGTTCATTGTGTAGTCGTAGCCTTTTGTTGAGACTACTACGAAATTTCGGTTATATTCTATTTTATTAAATTACACTTACACTAAAAATAAAATGTTCAATTTTGTTTTGTTAAATAGTATTTTAATTTCATTGAAACACCCATTTTATTTAATGCAAAACATATGTTTCTGACATATATACATTAATTAAAAGAGGTTTAGGGAGAAGAACAAACTTTATAAAAAAAAATAGCCTAAAAGACACCAAGTTTCATTTTAGGCTAAAGGAAAATTTTTGAAAAAAAAAAACAATCTGAAGGAAAATGCTAAATAGAGCTAGCATTATTTTCAGTTTTTACACTATACCGAAATGATAGTTACAACTAGCATTATATTCAATTTTACACTATATAAAATGCCTAGATGAATTTAGCATTGTCCTTCAGTTTAATATTTTTTTAAATTTGTCCTTCAACCTAAAAAAAACTTAGTGTCCTTTAGCCTAATTTTTTTTTCAAAGTTTGTCCTTATGCCTATTTTCTACTAATTAAAAAAATACATCTGTAACACCCCATAATTTGATACACCATAAACGTACAGCAAAGACCATAAAATGAATATTACATAATAAAATATTCAAAATTAAGTGAAATCGAAGTTACCGTTGCATTCGTCTTAGAATTATGGTTAGAATAGACTTTGAGTTAGCATAAATCGGACAACATATGAAAAAGTTATGAACTTGAGAAGTTTGCATATATATATATATATATACACACACACATAGACATTATGTATAATTTAATTAAAATGAAACGAGCGCAGAAACCAATGGTAACTGGGCGGCCCACCCCATACCTAGGTCGACCCGATAGGTAGGGGTCGACCCAGATACATGCAGGTTAGGTTAATCTTGATGTATTTAGACTGTTTATATATTAGGTTCATTGGTTGAATTGTATGGTTAGATTTAATAACCTAAAATCTAACGATTAAGAATTAGCTTAGTTAATCTATAAATAGGGTGGCTCTCTCTCATTTCTCTACATACAAATTCTCTTAATTCCTCTCTTCCTCCATGACTATGATCTAAAATAAATTTAGAAAAATAGGGAGATACCGCTAAGAGATATATTAACAAAGATAATTCAAGATATGCAATCAACAACTCTTCTTCAAAGATAATTCTAAATCTGATTCTTATCAATGTAAGTTCAAGTTACTTTTAAATCTGATATCTAGAAAGTATTATGGCACTAAATAAATTTGGATCTAGAACATACAATACTCATAAGTTATTTTATGTATTATTATTTTACTATTATTTATCTATATGGTTTTTACAGTAATCTATGCTCGTTTACTGCCAATTGATTAATCAGTTTTATGTTCACATATATCTATCTTCCTTATCTCTATTCTATTGTTTAATTTATTTACAGTCTTGTTTATATGCCTTTTTTATACAATTTGATTTGATTCTGTTCTCTCCTTCTCTTTTCCTTTTTAATTTACCCTGAATCTAGGTCATTTCATATTTAAGATTGTGTATAATTGGATCTAGGATAATATAAAATGACAGTGAAAAAGGAGAATTTAGGACATATTATAAATTAAGGACTTTTGACTGTAATTTGGGGATTGTAATCAAAAGGAAGAATATGCAAATATGTATACATGTTAGATTAGACTTAATACAGAGATTAAGTAAAGAACATGTTATGAAAATATAAGTACCAGATGTAAGATAAGTAAACTGAACTACTATAATGTATATGTACATCTGGACAGGTGCTTATTTGGGGAAGGGGTTGAAAACAATAACATTTACGAAAAAATTATCATTTTACAACCATGCTTATTAATGAACTTATACCTGCTAAGTTAAACTGGAAAATTAATAAGCTAAGAGCCCTCGTTCTACTGTTGTATCGGGTTTTGGGACTAATAAATCCTATTTACTTGGGGGAACAAGCTTAGGGGGTTTGGCTTGTGTCAAACTTGTTGTGTGGAACCCATATCAGTCAATATCTTTGTTGGTATCTTATTAGGGGGCCTCGCACTAGGTAGGGCTAAGGCATGCTTTCCAAAACTGGATAATAAGAGGTTCAAAAGAGGAAGGTAGGTACGGGCACGTTCCGGCTGAGTCATGAGCGTGCATGAGTCCAATTAGGGAAAATAAGACGCTGTAACACCAGTAAATAGGGTTGTGTCCTATAAGTTGCCGCTTTAGGTAGTGATACACCTTATTATGGAGCCGACACAGGGTATTTACGTAGTAGGGAATCGATCACATGAGTAGTAATTAGGGTAACACCTAATCCTGATATACTAGTATTGCTGCAGAGAAAACTTGTTCTTCGGATATAAATGAGAATCTTACTCGATCCTTGTTTTATCTAGTTGTCTTCTTTACCTTGTACTTATATGCTGCTGTACTTTCTTGTCCGGTCTTATTTATCTGTCTTGATACCTCTATTTCATGCATATACTGAAAATCAGTGGGACTCGCCAGACTTTATGTCTGACCTATTTTGTTTTTTTCCTCTCTCTCTTCATTTACCCCCTCAAGTTCTCAAGGTAGTGATCATCAGTGACCATGATATTCAGCTTGGATTCTTGGATTTTCTGACTCTTTATGTATTGCTTCAACTTTTGCTCTACTTTGATATGGCTATGGAAGATGGATTTGCTTTTGCTATTTTGTACTCTGATAATTGGTTTCACAAGATAGTGGATTTTGTCTTTTGTTTTTGGTATTTGATAAGTGAGATAAGTGATATGATGTTGTAACTGGTATTTGAAACAATGGTTATTATGCTATAATAAAATTTCTATTTCTACTGCATTTATTATGTCTAGTGAAATTTTTTTTGCTGTATACTTAATGTGCTTCATGGAACTTAATGCATTCTCTTATGGGTGACATTAAGGGATGTAGGGTGTCAAATCTGGTATCAGAGCTGAAGGTTACAAGCTCATAGAAAAGTTTTGAAAAAGAGTTTTTAAAAGAAAAGTATTTTCAGATAAAAACTTTTTTTTTTGAAAAATATAGCTCCTCAAGGCATATGCAATATTCTTTTGATCTCTTTTTGAAACTTTGTTTCTTCTCTTTTTAGCATGTATGTGGGGACCCAATCTTCTAGAGGGCATTCCACTACTGATATGGTTCCGTAGATATTTAGAGGCTACAACACCTGCCGAAGTTCAAGGAGATTCCCCACCCCCAGCTGCAGCCGTGGTAGCTTCACCTCCTTGTATAGTCATTTTTTCTAAGCTTTGTAAGGACTTCTACGTAATGGGAGGCAAGCCATTTTGTGGTACTGAGAGTTTTGTTGAGGCACGCAATTGGCTTAGATAAACAAAGAGTGTGTTTGGTCTTTTTGAGCTCGACGATAGGAGGAAGATACAGTTGGCTGCTTGGCAACTGAAGGAAGAAGCTTCATATTAGTGAGAGGTGACACAAGAGGGACAGATAGTAGCTAGTTGGGATGATTTCAGAAAGAGATTTGAGATAAAGTTCTTGTCTCAGGCAGAAGGAATGCAAATGGAGAGATTTTTGGCTTTAAACCAAGGAAGTATGTCTGTTAAGGAATATGTTAACAAGTTTAATCAGCTAGCAAGATTCGGTTTGCACTTGGTGAATACTCCCCATAAGAAGGCTCTTAGGTTTAAGAGAGGGTTGAATCAACCTCTTTAAGGAATAGCACTGTCACACATACCAAAGGGGGCGACTTTCGAGAGGCTTGTTGACATGACTTTGATGCACGAGGACGACAATGATGAGAAGAAAGAAGTCAAGACCGAGGAAACATATCCCGAGGCTGAGAAAAAGAAATGGTGGCCCAAGAACGGAACGTAAAAGAAAGCAGGAAAGCCTGATAAGGCTCAAATTAATACAGAGGTTAAGTGCCATGGTTGCGGATCTTTGGGTCGTTTTGTGGAAGACTGTAGAAAGACAAAGAAAGCTTGTTTCAATTGTGGTCAACTTGGACATTTCATTAAGTAATGCCCTAGCAAGCAAGGATAAGGGGAAGGATTTTTTGGAGGACAAGTGCATGCTCTTGAGGCTAGTGGACTAGATCGAGGTAGGAAAGTTACAGTCAAAGGTTTGATTTTCCTTTTTGACTATCCTATTAGGACTCTCTTTGATTATGGTGCTTCTCATTCATTTATATCCAATTTTGTGGTAGATAATCTACACCTATGTACTAGTATTGTTTCTGATCGTGTTATAGTTGATTGACATAGAACTGTGTTTATTTTATGCTCTTATACCTTATCTTTTGTATATAAATAAATATCATTTGGGTATTATCTTTTCACTTTTGTAGATATGCCAACTAAGCCACATGTAGTCAGAAAAACACAAAACAAAGATCGAAATGTAGTGTATATACATATGAAGATTTGCAGATGAAGACTTAACATTATGTTGCTTTTGGAGTTCAAGATATGTTCACATTTGGTAAAAGAAATCTTCTGCAATCTTATCTCCCATCAATTAGTCACACACCAAACAAGGAAGATACGAAAGGAATAATTGCTAGTCAAGAGGCCCAGATATTCTTAAAGATACTCATAAGATATTCTCAAGATTATTTCTCAAAACAAAGTCAAGAAAAGGGATTGAGATATGATCATTCTTGTGTAAATAGGCCTATATATGCATTAGGGTTTAGGTTGGCTATCTATCCTACAAATACCCTTGTATTCTCATTGTAAACTTCATCCAAGAATTGAGAATTCATTCTTTTCTTTTCTATACTCCTTTTGGGTTTAGTAATTTGTGTCATTTACTTAATTAGATTTAGTAGAGTACAATTACTATTGCATTTATTTTCTCATTAGTGATTGACCGTTTGATTAGATTCAACGGTAATCCTAATTTTACTTTTCTATTTTTTTATTTCTATTTTGCAAATTTATTTTTCAAGCAACTTATGCCGCCTATTCAATTAGATTTGGTAAAGCACAAGTTTTCTTTGCAATTTTAATTTTCATTAGTGATTGATCGTTTGATTAGATTCAGTGTTAATCCTAATTTTATTTCTATTTGTTATTTTTATTTTGCAATTTCAATTTTTATTGTTTTCAATCAAATCCTTCAAAATTCGTCTAACTCGCCCATGAAATTTATAAATAATAAAATTTAATTTCCTCTTTGTGCTCGACCTGCATACTATACACCTGTGCGCTTGTAGTAATTTATAATAAATTTGCGCTTTTCTAATTCCTAGAAAATGTTAAACAAGTTTTTGGTGCTGTTACCAGGGAGGTAACAATTAAATTTTATTATTTAGTTAATTTCTGATTCATTTTAGATTTTATTTTATTTTTTCCTTTTGTTTTCTAATATATATAGAAGAAAATTCTTGATTGGTTTGATTTGGTATTATTCAATGATACCATAATCTTCTAAACAAGAGATGTCATTTTTTCTAATTTCTTTCCTCTTTTTAATTTCTTTTCCTTTTTGTTTCCCCTTTTCCCATCTATATTCTTTCCTTTCTTTCCAAGATTCCAAAAATAAAATACAAAGTTTCTTTTTCTATTTTTTCTTCCTTGTCGTCTTTCCACTGCAAAGCTCCCGTACAAAACCTTTCCAATTCATTCTTTTCCTTCACAATTCCTTTTACCTTTTCTATAAAAAGAATAAAAAACTTCCATATCCAACATTGCTTGAAATATTCTTCATTGACGCAATTTCAGACAAACTTCTTCTAATCCTCACTACTGCTCTCAGCATACAATCTCCTTCATCAAAGCGATATACTCCAAATTCATCCAAATTTCTACTTTACAGTTCAATCACCTGATTACCTCTGTTCACCTTTGCACCTCCCCCTTCATCATAAAAATACCCATTCTCAAAACAAACACCACTACAACTCCTATACCACCGTTCCTACTATTACCAGTACGACCATCCCCTTCACCATATTAAAACACAAACCCATATCAAGTCACACGAACGTTCACATCACCCTTCTCAAATCCGCCTAAAATCACTCCCAGTTCTGTTCAAACGTCTACCATCTATATCCCCAATCTTCCCCACCTCCATCATCAAATTCACACCAAGTTCTGCCTCTTAAACCTCCTGACAATCAAACAGCCCTCTCTTCATCATTATATCTTTCACAACTGAACCCTGTGACCATCATCAAAACTTCCACAGATCTTCGACCAAATTCACCAACCACGATCACCCACAAACCAACAACCACCTTTCAAACAGCCAATACCCAAGTCACAATCCTTCGAACAGTAACTCGCTGAACCTGATCGCAAAATCCCTAGCTAAAATCACATCAATCGGTACAACCTTGATTAGGAAATCCCAAAAAACAATCGCACACCGAAATCGCATAATGTAAATCACCCAATCGAAGAAGTTCTAAAACCACACAGCTGATTCAAAACATAATTCATAACCGAGATCATCAATCTGCTTTGAATAATAGCAATTCATTTTTTTTTTGTCGAGTTCAAATATTTTTTTAGTCTGATTTTTTTATGGAATAAGGTATCGATTTCCCTATTTTGTTACTGAATAATTTGGTTTGTGTTTGGAGAACCAAAAAAAGAGTGTTTGTTTTAGCATATTTGTTTTATGCACAGTACATGATTAGGGTTGGAGTTTGTGTACTTGAGAAACTGGGCTGGTAGTTGGTTTGTCCATTTTTATTTTTACTTTTGGCTTGACTGTTGTGAGTGAGTGGTTTGAGTCTAGCTAGTTGCATGATTCTAGTCTAGTTTTTGTTTTTATTTTAGTTTTGATTTTTTGGGAAAGGGTATGTTTCTTGTAGCCAGAAAATCAAGAAAAGAGAGTGGTGTTAACCTTTTAATCGTGAAATCAAGTATGGTGAAATCGGTGTTAACCTTATACTCGTGAATTTAAGGGTGGTGAAATCTGTGTTAACCTTGGTCGTGAATCAAGGGTATTGTAAGATTGATACTGGTATTAATAAAACTCTGAGCATTGGATGGGACTGGACATAGGAGCAGTCCGAACCAGTATAAATCTGGCGTTTTCTTTCATTATCTACATTTTACATTTACTTATATCTGTGTCTGTGATTGTTTCTGTGTTTGTAGTCATTTCTGATGTGATAATCATTGTATGATTCATATAGTAATTCAAGTTAGTTATAGATTTCTTTAAATTTATTATAAACACTATTCACCCCTTCTCTAGTGTTAATTCTGCCTTAAGATCCTTAATCCGCATCCCTAACATTATGTCAGTTTCCCAGATTCGCTTGATGCTTCTGTTGATTCTCTACGATCAGTACCCATAGTCAAACCAGACATTTTTGATGAGGTTAGGGTATTACCTCCAAGGAGTGAGATAGACTTTCAGATTTACTTAGTAGAGAATGCGAAGCCAGTATCTTTATCGTTGCGCCATATGGCTTCTAGGGGAAGGGGGGAGCTCAACAAGCATGTAAAGGAGCTATTCAAGAAAGGATTCATTAGACAAAGTATATCAGAGTGGAGAGCTCCGGTCGTCTTTGCGACTAAGGAAGACAACTCTTTTCGTCTATGCATGGACTATAAAAAGCTGAATAAGCTCAACAAGAAGAATATGCACCCACTTCCGAGGATTGATGGCTTGTTTGACTAGCTAGTAGGCTCATCAGTTTTCTCGCAAAGGGAGTTGTCCATGGGATTTCATCAGTTGAAGGTGATAGAGGATAGTATTGATAAGACTGTTTTCAGAACTCTAGACGGTTTCTTTGAGTGGATGGTAATGCCTCTTGGGTTGACCAATGCACCCGTATATTTTGTGGACTTGATAAGTAGGGTGTTTAGAGAGTTTCTGAACAAGTCCGTGGTTGTCTTCATGGTTGATATTTTTATATTCTCAAGGCATGAGGAAGAACATGTCGTGCACTTTGGAGAGGTTCTACGCACTCTCAGATTGCATCAGCTTAAGGAAAAAATTTCAAAGTTTTTCTTTTGGAGAAAGAAAGAAAGGTTCCTAAGGCATATTGTCTCCAAGGATAGGATAGCATTAGACCACGCTAAATCATCGCAGTTCAAGATTGGAAGGCTCCAAAGAATGCGATGGAGGCGAGGAGTTTCCTAGGGTTGACGAGCCATTATAGGAAGTTTATTAAGGACTTTGCAAGGATATCTGCCCCATTCACCCGACCGACGAACAACTTAGCTTTTTCTTGGAGCACTGATTACGAGGAAGCTTTTCAGAGATTGAAGAGGGCCCTGAAATCAGCCCATTTCTGACTCTCCCAAATGGAAGCAAAGTGTTTACTGTCTACCCAGATGCTTGTGGCACAAGGTTAGGTGTTGTGTTGATGCAAGAATGTACGGTAGTATGTTACGGAAGCAGACAGTTGAGAGTTCACGAGAAGAACTACCCTATACATGACCTAGAGTTGACTACTATAGTGTTTGAATTGAAGTATTGGCAACATTATCTAGTAGGAGAAAGATTTAAGCTATACATGGATCATAAATCACTCAAATATTTATTCTTATAGAAGGATCTCAATTTAAGGAAGCAACGATGGATGTAGCTCCTAGCATCCTATGATTTTGAGATAACTTATACCCTAGGCAAGGGTAATGTAGTGGCGGACGCGTTGAGTAGCACTACCACAAAACATGTCATTTGCACCGGTTGTTTATCCTCTACTACTCTGGTTCTACAACCAGTGCAAATGCAGATGATGCAAAAAGATTTTTTCTTTTGCACCGGCTTTAAAACCAGTGCAAACAAGGTTTTTTTTGCACCGGATGTCAATAAAACCAATGCAAAATATGAGTTTTTTGCACTTTTAAATTTTCATAAATGCTTTTAACTGTAAATCTTATCGAACAAGCAATAAAATCATATAATGAACAAACAACAATCAGATAAATATTATACAAGATTGACAAATAAATGCATTGACAAACTGATATAAACTATACATACAATGATGGATATAAATACATGCACTATCAATGGCGCTGGGAGGGTTTTATATATGGACACGTACATACAGTCTAATGAAAAGAGCGGCATCAAACATAAGAAAACCAAAATTGGAGGAATACTTAAAGAAATATCGAAGTGGACAATGAAGAAACTAAACCTATATCATCAGCAGTAAAGACGGTAATTCAAGCACCTTTCCACCATGAATAGATGAAAGACCAAACCCCAAGCATCTTTCCACCATGAATCCATCAAATTGCATTTATATAATGATACAATGTGCATGCACAATCAAAAAATATGCACGACTTGGTGAAAAAAACCCAACAAAAAGCCTGCTTGATTCATCAAACCCATGACAAAAATATTGAAATAATTTGAGTTATTACCAATAAAATCAATTTGCAACATCCAACTGAAAACGGAAAAAGGAACAACTTCGGCAACACTGCAAATATTAATAAAAACAATCGAATCAACACTGACCTCAACCTTTTTAAGAGGTGAACAATTAAATCCAAAACTAGAAGAAGCAACACCCGAATCAAAAACCAAAATAGAACGTTCTTCAAACACATGCATCATCATCAACGAAACCAGACAAAAGCCTAAAAGTTACTAAATAGCGGAAGAACTATTGTGGAGCTATCTGGCTTTCTAGCTGGACGATTACCCTTAATAACCAAAAATTAAGAACTAACATCAATAAGTCGAGTCAAATCAGAATTATCTGGCACTCCAATATCATCTAACAAACTAGAGCTAACCAAAAGATCCACATTTGCATCTAAACCATAACCTAAAACACTACCAGTCACACAAGATTCAATAAGAAAAAGGAAAACAAAATTATTAACTTAAATTGAAAACAGTAAATGACACATTGAAAATCTTTCATTCTTGGGCCCGGGGGGTGGAGGTGGGGGTGGGAGGTTAATCCCGGCTTTGTGCTTGCGCAAAACGTTAAGCTTAATTACGCAGAATGTTTGACTGAACTCCCTTTAGGTGGCTTCCGAGTCTGATGATTCTGTCTTGAATAAGTTTAAATGACTTGTTAGTTAATGAAGCTATTGGTAGTTAATGAGGCTAACAGGGGGAGAGAGCCATAGCCCCAAGGCTATGGCGATCGCAAGAAGCTAACTAGGGGGTAGTAAAAAGATAAGTCCTGAGCGAAGGGTGTGATCCCCGGAGTGAAGCCTTAATCTGCCCCTTAGTTAGCATTGTAGTTAGGTTAGCTAACAAGGGGGAAAGAAAACCTCTTCTCCGGATTTGTGTAAAATACAGGATAAGGAGTGAGAAGTGAGCTCTGTCCTAGATGGCTAGGGCGATCAAAGCATTAGTCAATAGTAGATGACCCATTCCAAAGAGCCACTGAATTGAAAACATCAAAATGACCCAGCATTTCAAATAAATTATTAACTTTAAACTAAGAGGAAAATGAATTCATTCATGCATATGATTGCATGCATCATAGCTACAATAGATTACGCAGGAAAACCATGACATTAGCGATTGCAAAGAAGCCCAAATGAACAATAACGTAGAAAATAGGCAGAGTCAAGTTAAATCTTTTGTTTAGTCCACAGCTTCTCATTTGTATACAGTAGAAACCAAAACATTTATGATAAGACTCAGCTACCGTTTCTGCATTCTAACTTAGCTACTTCATTATTAGGCAACATAGTAAATATTTCCTATCTTAACTAACTTCGTTAGGAAGGATCATGCCAACATAACAAATATATGTTATTACTATGTTCATTAATTTTTGTGGACTTCTTTATATGAATATCACGTAGCAACGTACTTTATGAAAAGAAGAGAAAAATATATTTAAGGAACAAGAGAAAGTTACAAGGTCAAGAGATATTGAAAACATACCTCATAAATTTTGGTGGTGTATATTATTCATTCTGGGACGAGAGAAGCATGTTTGGGGATTCAAAAATGCTTCACAACTTTAGGAAAGGATCTTCCAAGGAGGCTTCACATCAATCTTTTCAAATTTAGGGATTGGCGTAAGACTAAGGGGATACTTGCATCTAACGGAAAGTTGACCAGATGATTTGCAGTTTGAGCATATTAATGGTTTCCACTTATATCCAATGTCTACCATATAAACGAGTGCGATTTTTTTGACATCTTTTAAGGGATGTCAACAAAACACTCGGTCCTGATTGGTGGAAATCAGGGGGGCCCATATGGGTCTCCCTGATTTCCACCAATCAGGAGGGAGTGTTTTGTTGACATCTTCAAAAAAGATGTCAACAAAATCACATTCCCATATAAACTACCTCATATGTCTATTCAGCTGGAAAAAAAATGATAATAACCTATTAGCCTTGACCTCGATCAGAACTCTACATAACCCTTCACGTTATTGATTCATCAAAACATACCAACTCACTAATCAATTACGATAACCAATGAATAACAGCCACCAATTGAAAAGTAAATGGAATATTCAATGAATACACTTAAATTGGGGCAGAAAGAACACCTAATCATGAGTATCATCGATAGTGGATTTGTAATAATAAAAAACTTTCCCATGAAAATGACAAATTTAGCTTCTAGAATACAATGTACGAAAATAACCCCCTGTACCCAAATCCCCCTGTATCCAACCAATGAACACCCCCTGATTTCCATTTTTTGCAGTTAAGCCCTTTTTTTATTTCGGACTTAATTGCAAAATTGTGAAAATCAGTGGCTTTGATGTGAAGCCATAATAAATTTCCATCATTTATTCTCCTTCTCTCATCACAATCTTCTTGTTTTTCTCTTAAAAAATGGCGATTTTCAATATCGAATGTAAATCGACAGCGCCTATAAAAGGGAAAAAGCCCAGAACATCAGGATTAATAAAGAAGGTAACAGTCTTCAAGAAATCAAATTACCTTCATAACTTTGTTCAGTCATCATTTAATGCCCTTTCAGTCGACAAAGTGAAAGGTGCTACCATTGTTGTTTCTGGAGATGTTCGTTACTTCTCTAAAGATGTAATTCAGATCATAGTCAAAATATCTGCTGCCAGTGGAGTGAGGCATGTTTGGATTGGTAAGAATGGATTGCTATCAACTTCTGCCGTGTTCGAGTAATCCGAGAAAGAATTAGCGTAGACGGTTCTAAAGCTTCAGGTGCATTCATCTTGATAGCTAGCCATAATACTGGTGGTCCAACTGAGGATTTTGGAATCAAATACAACATGGAAAACAGTAGATTAACCCTTGAGGGTATTATTGACAAGATATATGAGACCACAAAAACAATCAAGGAGTACTACATTGCAGTAGATCTTCTAGATGTGGACATTTCTTCAATAGGAGTGACTAGTTTCAACGGACCTGAAGGAAACTTTGACCTGGATGTTTTTTATTCAGCTGATGACTATGTGGCCGTGATGAAGAAAATATTTGATTTTGAGTCCATCAAGAACCTATTGTCTTCTCCGATGTTCACGTTCTATTATGATGCATTGAATGGAGTAGCTGGAGCTTATGCTAACTGCATTTTTATTGAAGAACTAGGAGTAAAAGGAAGCTCCTTGATAAATTGCATTCCCAAGGAAGATTTTGGAGGTAGTCATCTAGACCCTAACATAACTTACGCAAAAGAATTAGTGGCCCGAATGGGGATTGGTAATTCTACTTTGAAGGATGAACCATCAGAATTTGGTGCTGCAGCCGATGATGATGCGGATCTTAATATGATCCTTGATTAAAAAAAAAATTTTTTTTACTCTATCGGATTCTGTTGTAGTAATTGTTGCTAATGATGTGGAAGCTATGCCTTATTTTTCTTTTGGGCTGAAAGGAGTTGCGAGGAGTATGCCTACGTCTGCAGCATTTGATGTGGTGGCGAAGAATCTGAATTTCAAATTTTTTGAGGTTCCCACTGGGTGGAGATTCTTTGGTGATGGATGCTGGCATGTGCTCATTTTGTGGGGAGGAAAGCTTTGGGACAGGTTCTGATCATATCCGTGAAAAGGATGGAATATTGGCTGCCTTAGTTTGGCCGTCTATTCTTGCTTACAAGAACAAGGATAACTCAAGTGGAAACAAGCTAGTTTCCATGGAATGCATTGTTCGCTAGCATTGGGCAACTTGTGGTTGCTACTACTATACTCGATTTTATATGAGAATGTTAATGCCGGTGAAGCCAAATAACTAATGGCATATTTGATCAAACTACAATCCACTCTTCAAGAGGCTAACCAGATCATTCAAGGAATAAGGTCAGATGTCTCAATCGTAGTTGACACAGATGCATTTGAGTACAAAGATTCCATTGATTGTTTGATTGCTAAACACCAGGGTATTCGATATCTCTTCCAAGATGATTCTAGACTTGGTTTCCGCCTTTCTGGAACTGGGTCCAAAGGAGCAACCATCAGGCTCTAAATTGAGCAATATGTAAAGGATCCATCAAAATTTGGATGGGAATCACAAGAAGCACTTGCACCTCTTGTTGATGTGTCCCTAAAACTCTCAAAGATGTAGGAGTTCACCAGGAGATCTGCTCCAACTGTTATCACATAAACAGCAAATCAGCTACGTTATGTTTGTACTACAAGTTCCAATAATAATGTAAGTAACATGCATGCACTGCGGTTTTTTTTTCTGTCTATCTGAGATGACATGCATGCTAAGTTGTATACTCATCCTTATTTGAGGTTGCTGTAATTTTTGTTATCTCGCCATGGTTCTTAATAAAAGCTTTTTTTTAAAGACCTTTCAATTTCCGAAATTGCATAAATGAAATTTTACAGTTGAAAAGGGAAGTCTGTCAACAAAAAAGAACCCAACAAGTTGAACATGATAAAAGAGAGTATCAACTTCTAAAACTTCAGGAGGCATATTGACATAGTTTACAGACTCTAATTCAAAGTGTGTTAGGGAATACAAACTCACACTGTGTGATTTAGACATGTTTTAAACACTCAACCCAACCTCGGTTCGACCGCATTTAACCTTCGACCTTAAAGCATAACGGCTCCGAAAATGAAATAACCTTGCGTGTGCACAGACCTACGGCTTAACCTCAAAACTCTATAAAAACCTCTGGTTCGACCTCTTTGAACCTCACGGTTCTTCAAATTTACGAAAAATAATTGTTTCACTTTTTATTTTTTACTATAATAAATTTAACAAATAATTTCATATCAATTATCATTAAATTTTGAATGATATAATTCATTTTTATGTACATTTTACAACTATTATTGAACTAATCCTTTTTACTATAAAAAATTAGTAAATTTACAATTTAGTTATGATACGTTGTTATGTAATTATTTCAATCAGATAGTTTCAACATGGTTATTTGTCATAATTGTTAAAATTTTATCTATATTTAAAATAACTTTACGTTTAAATTAGAAAAATAGACATAAATTATCAGCGCGGTTCTTACGGTCTGACCGGTTGAACCACGAAAACCTTGGACCTTTCACTATCACCGTTTATACGGTTCGGTTCTCACAACTACGGATTTAAATGATAGTAAGGAGGATCAAGACTTTGGCATGGCATTAGTGGGACAGGAGGGGTCATTCATCAGTTTTTTTGTTCTTTTTTTTTTTTAAAGAAAAACGCAAAACCTGTGATATTTAATTAGAAGTCAGAAAGTAGCTAGAAAACACTTCGACCCAAACAAATGAGAACATAACAATAGTAATAAGACAGAACAAGAGAAAAACCATGATGATTTTTTTTTTAAAATTACATAAGAAACCAACAACAAATAAACAAACACTTCATTCATGCTCCTGGCTGCGTAGTCTAGCATCTTTGTTGGTTACGGCAATGTCAAGCTGTGCAGCTCGCTCAACTATATCGTTCCTCTTTTTGTCGACATGTTGTGTGCTATTTCAGTACAATAAGTCCCACTATGCATCATAAGCAGTTCCAACTCTGCCATGTTGTGAACTACAAGTTTCTTAAATCCACTAGGTAAGTAGTGTCGATTTTCTTGTCGGATCCGTAACCAATCTTAGGCAAACTCCCTTAAACGTTCTTCTCACATGAGAGTCGATATCTTTTGGCCTATGCCAGCTTACCTTAAGCTATTTGTAGCGATCACTGCGATGCCTTTTAAACCTATTCACTCTTTTCTTAACGATTTTTTCATCAGCAACGGTACAAGCATTTTCACTATAAGAACCTACCCTAAATAGAGAGAGAGAGAAGTTCATCATGTTTATTGTACTTCATAGGAGAGGGACTGGACTTCCAGTCTATTTATCACATAATTAGGACTGCAATTATAGTTCAAAGCTTATAAATGAAAACCGAAGTTCAAAAAATACAGAGTTGATTGGTGTGTGGTTACTTTTTACTAAGAATATAAAGTACATATTGATATAATTAGGAACAGAAACGCACCACCACTAAAACCAGTCCACTCTATTCCCCACCAAGATATAAATTTCAATCGGGAATACACTGTCAGCGGCCAGAACTCCGCCAACCCCAATAGTTCCACCACGTCGTTGAAGAGCAACACTGCAACAGCAACATGGATATAACTGTCGTCACGGTCATGACCGCCAACCTCCACGCTAGTCCAAACATGTTTATCTTATATGAATTAACCCTAGATTCATGCTTAACGAAACCAGAATTTAGGGAGGAGGCAGAGTAATGGGTATTTGATGCTTTATTTTGGGATTTTGTCAACGTAGGCTTAAATTTAGTG
Source organism: Allium sativum (assembly GCA_030737875.1). NCBI lineage: Eukaryota > Viridiplantae > Streptophyta > Magnoliopsida > Asparagales > Amaryllidaceae > Allium > Allium sativum. The sequence goes on along the minus strand of CM060909.1, from coordinate 571,896,482 downwards.
ATTGTTAGAGAGACTCCACTTTTGGTTATGCAAGGGACATTTTCAAGGGGACTCCACCTTAACAAATAATTGTTAATGGAGGGTTTCTTTTATTTTATTTTAAAATAAGCATGGACTAGACTACCCCTCGTAACGTTAATTAATTATACATGCAATAATTAACTATATTTTAATTTGTTAATTACTTTTCATAATTCTAGGCTGAGTTTTGGATACGTTTGGTATTGACTTTCTTTGAATACTTGCGTAGAATCATCTACGCTATTTATATCAGCACCAAATATAAGGTGCATGCAACTGTAATTATCGTTTTTAATTTTCTTTCTTTATATGTGTGTGTGTGTGTGTGTGTATATATATATATATATATATATATATATATATATATATATATGAGTGATAAAAGCATGATTTAAAGTGGATTACTGAGAGTATATGAACTTTGTTTGAATCAGGGAGAGTTGAAAGAGGTGGATCTTCATCTGATTGTTATTTCTTTTTATTTTACTTTTAAGTTGAATTATAGAAGGTCAGTGTATATTATTTCTAAATTTATTTTGCAATTTGAAGAGTTAATTATTTTTGTATCTTATTAGACTAGTAAATGTTAATAAGTGATAGTCTGACTTATGTTTAAGTGTTTGAATTCATGTAAGTGTGGTCTGACTTATGCTTAAGTGTTTAAATTTATATAGTTATTTGCAGGTGTGCATTAGTTTTGCTCTGTTAGGAGGGCTTATGTGTTATGTATTTGTATGTATATGGGTAATGCTGGTGAGAGTTCATGTGTTGTATGTATATGTTCAGGTATAAGAGGATTTTAGGGATAAAATTAGAATTTTTAATTATATGGTTAAGGGGGGGCTAACTTATTTTGTCCCTCCCTTAACAATTCATCAAAAATTAGAAAATTATCTCTCCCTTAACAAAAAATGGAGTCCGTTTAACAATCCCCTAAATGTAGGGTTAAAAATAGCATCAGCGGGAAATGAAAATTTTAGAGAAAAGTAGAGGGAAGAAATAGCTTGAATTATAAATCTGTGTAACAACATTGGCGTTCGTTTAATATTTGCACCCTTGGATTGCAGCTATATCGACGGTGTTGATTTACAACAGGGGTTAGTAAATTGCACTGGTTAGTAGTAACAGAGCGGAAAAACGATGCAAATATAATATTTGCACCAGTTGAACGTATAACCAGTGCAAATAAAGATATTTGTTTCTCCTTATTTGCATTGGTTTTCGATTATAACCGAAGTAACTTATTTTTTTCTTATTCTATTTCTTTTTATGTACCAATTGCACTGGTTGTTATCCTAGGAGTGGAGCAAAAAATAGCATTTACTCTGGTTGTTGACGCAACCAGTGCAAATGAGGCGAAGAACATATAAGATTTGTAGTAGCGTAGGAAGAGGTTAGCCTTGAGTCCTCTATTCGTAGAAAGGCGGAGCTTGGAGTTTATATGGACCTTCGATTTTTGACCATAAACAGATCTTACACCTGGTTTGTTAGCATTATTGACAGTACAACCTAGCCTTATGGAGTGCATTGGATCCATACAATGAGAGGACCTGCAAATAGCAGACATCTTGGATGGGCTTAGTAGAGGAGAGACCTCTAGTCGCCTAAGTACATACACTGTGGATGATAAAGGGTGGCTACGATGAGATGGAAGGCTTTGTGTTCTCCGAGTTAGGGATTTGTTGAAGATTGTCCTTGAAGAGACTCATCATTTTCGGATGACTATCCATCCGGACGGAGGCAAGATGTATTAAGATATGAAGAGAGCTTTCTTTATGGCTAATATGGAGAAGGACATGGTGGAATTTGTAGCCCGATGTTTGACTTGCCAACGAGGAAAGGCTAAACAAAGGAAACCTGGTGGATTACTTCATCTCTTGGATGTCCCACAATTGAAGTGGAAGAGCGTCTCTATGGATTTCATTGATGGACTGCCCAGATCAAGGAAGGGCAACACCAGTATTTAAGTGATAATAAACAAACTTACGAAGAGCGCTCACTTTTTTCCTATCAAGAGCAAGAGGACTACAACTTGGCGAGCATCGGTGTACCTTCGAGGGATAGTTCGACTTCATGGTGTACCTTCCAGTATAGTAAGTGACCGTGACCTCATCTTCACTAGTGAATTTTGGAAGAGCTTGGTACACAGTTATGTTTGGGTATGACATATCACCCTCAGACTGATGAATAGACCTAGAGGGTAAATAGGTTTCTTGAGGATCTTCTAAGGCTATGTATCCTAGCTTTCAGAGGGACTTGGGAGGAGCACCTCCCATTGGTTGAGTTTACCTACAATAGCAGTTACCAAACAAGCATAGGCATAGCACCCTTTGAGGCACCTTACGGAAAACTTTGTACATCGCTGATATGTTGGTGGGAGCCTACGGACAGACTTCTACTCAGGCCTGAGATGATTCGAGAGACTTCTGCGAATATTGTCTTATTCGACGACGGATGAAAAAAGCTTAGGACAGGAAAAAGTCATATGCCGATAAGAGGAGGACTAATTTGGAATTTGAAGTAAAAGATATGGTCTTCATCAAAGTATCGCCTCTAAGGAATGTTGTTCATTTTGGCTTGGTAGGGAAGTTGGTGCCGAGATTTGTAAGGTCATTCCCCATATTAGAGAGGATAGGTTAGATGGCCTATAGGTTCAGACTACTGGAGAGGCTGGAGGGTGTGCATGATGTGTTCCATGTTTCCCATTTAAGGAAATGTCTCCATAATACAGCAAAGGTAGTAGAGCAAAGCACTTTTAAAGATGTAAAGGTCGAGAAAAGGATGCCAGTTAGGAAAGTTCCTACCCATATTCTTGGATTATAGGCTAATAAACTACACAACAAGGAGATCAGATTAGTGAAGGTACAATTGGGAGAAGTCTGCGACAATGCGATGTGGGAACCTGAAGACAAGATTCACGCTTCTTACCCATTTCTCTTTGAGAGTACGTTCTTAATTTATTTTTCGAGCTTTTAATTCACATTTGCTTCTATCATTCGAATCTTCGATCCTTAGGTAGAAACCAATGGATGGAAACATGTGTTTGAGACATGTTATGATTGATGGTTGCAAGTGGATGCAAATATTTGCTAGTAGTTGCTCGTGGACGCTTATACAGACATTAGGCACTAGAACGGCTCAAGCACTTACATATTGCATATGGATATGTACACATTTTGATTTTTAATGAATGAAAATGGCTACATCATCGTATAGATGTTGCATTTTGGTGAATGATTGTGCACACATATAGAACTTATATGTTATATTAGGACTCTTTTGCATACATATTGGATATATGGCACAAACATATATTGCATTAAGGAGGTCAACTAAATCAGTCGACCGCCTAATTTTCGCATTAGTATATAAACATATACACACAACACATTTGCATACATTCATACAAGCATTAGAAATTTCTTAAGGACAATGGATGCCAGTGGTTGATGAATGAGTAGATGGTTGTAGGTGGTTGTTAAAATAATAACATTCTTCTTAACTTGGAGATTTCAAGGATGAAATATTTTAAGTAGGGAAGAATGTAACACCCATAATTTAATACACCATAACTATATAGTAAAGACAATAAAATGAATATTATATAATTAAATATTCAAAATTAAGGGAAACCAACTTTACCATTGTGTTTGTCTTGGAATTCTAGTTCGGATGGACTCCGAGTTGGCGTAAACCTGACAACATATGAAAAAGTTATGGACTAGAGAAGTTTGCATATATGCACACACGCATACACACATAGACATAATATATAAATTAATACAAATAAAACGAGTGCAGAAACCAATGGTAATTGGGTGACCCGCCCCATACCTAGGTCGATCCGGCAGGTGGGGGTCGACCTAAAAACATGCAGACTGGGTTAATCTTGGTGTATTTGGACTGTTTTTATATATTAGGTTCATTGGTTGAGTTGTATGGTTAGATTTAATAACCTAAAATCTAACGGTTAAGAATTAGCTCAGTTAATCTATAAAATGGGTGGCTCTCTCTCATTTCTCTACCCAAAAATTCTCTTCATTCCTCTCTTCCTCCATGACTATGCTCTAAAATAAATTAAGAAAAATGGGGAGATGCCGCTAAGAGATAGATTAACAAAGATAATTAAAGATCAACAATCAATAACAGCTCTTCTTCAAAGACTATTTCTAAATCTAATTCTTAGCACTGTGAGTTCAAGTTATCCTCAGATCTGATATCTAGAAAGTATTATGACAGTAAATAAATTTGGATCTAGAACATACAGTACTTATAAGTTATTTGCTATACTATTCTTTTATTATTATTCATCTATATAGTTTTCACAGTAATATATGTTATTTTACTGTCAATTGATTAATCAGTTTTATGTTCATATATATCTATCTTCCTTATCCCTATTCTATTATTTAATTTATTTACAATCTTGTTTATATGTCTATTTTATATAGTTGATTTGATTCTATTCTTCTCCTTCTCTTTTCCCTTTTTATTTACGCTAATCCTAGGCTACTGAGAGCCTAGGCAATTTCCGATTTAAGATTGCGTATCATTGAATCTGAGATAATATTAAATGATAGTGAAAAAGGAGAATTTGAGGCATATTATAAATTGAGGACTTTTGACTGTAATTTGGCAATATAATCAAATAGAAGAATATGCAAATATGTATAAATGTTAGATTAGACTTAATACAGAGATTAAGTAAAGAACATGTTATGAAGATATAAGTACCATATGTAAGTTAAGTAAACTGAACTACTATAATGTATATGTACAACTGGGCGTGTGCTTATTTGGGGGAAGGGCTTGTACACATAATAACATTTACAAAAAAATGTCATTTTACAACCATGTTTATTAATGAATATAAACCTGCTAAGTTAAATCGGAAAATTAATAAGATAAGAGGTCTCTCGTTCTGCTGTGGTATTGGGTTTTGGTACTCTTAAATATGGAGGCACAAGCTTAGGGGGTTTGGCTTATGTCAATATTGTTGTGTGGAACCCATAACAGTCAGTATCCTATTGGTATCTTGTTAGGGGGCCTCGCACTAGGAAGGGGTCAGGGCACGCTTTATCGAACTGGATAGTAATAGGTTCAAAAGAGGAAAGTGGGTACGGGCGCGTTCCGGAGGAGTCATGAGCGTTCATGGGTCCGGTTGGGGAAACTAAGACGCTTTAACACCAATAAACAGGTCTGTGTCATATAAGTTGCCTCTTTAGGGAGCGACACACCCTACTATGGGGCTGACACAGGGTATTTATGTAGTAGGGAGTCAATCGCATGGGTAGTAATTAGGGTAACACATAATCCTGGTTTACTAGTATTGATGCCTTGAAAATTTGTTCTTGGGATATAAATGGGAAGCTTACCCGATCCCTGTTTTATCTTATTGTCTTAGTTATCTTGTACTTATATGTTATTGTACTTTCTTATCCACTCTTATTTATCTGTCTTGATACCTCTATTTCATGCATATACTGAAAATCATTGGAACTCACTAGACTTTATGTCTGACCTATTTTGTTTTTCTCTCTCTTTCTCTCTTTCTTTCCCCCTCAGGTTCTCAAGGTAGTGATCAACAGTGACCGTTATATTCATTTTAGATCTTGGATTTTCTGACTCTTTATGTATTGCTTCGACTTTTGCTCTACTTTGATATGGCTATGGAAGAGGGATGTGCTTTTGCAATTTTGTACTCTGGTAATTGGTTCATAAGACAATGGTTTTTATCTTTTGTTCTTAGTATTTGATAAGTGAGATAAGTGATATGATGTTGTAACTGGTATTCAAAGAAATAGTTTTTATGCTATAATAAAATTTCTGTTTTCATTGCATTTATTCTGTCTTGTGAAATTATGTTATTGTATACTTAATGCGCTCCATGGAACTTAATGCATCCTCATATGGCGACATTAAAAGATGTGGGGTGTCACAACATCTCTTCCATTTTAAATTCAAATTTTCACATCAACTTGAATGCAATTAAATTCAAATTACTAGGTTGTAATAAGAGTAAATAAATAAATAAAATTCATAGTAACTCCCCATAAATGTAAAAATTGGCTCTGTTGGAACAAAACTTATAATCTACAAATTTAGTGGTTGTTTTCATGCTATTGGAATCAAACCTATCTTGATTACATTTTTGATGAATAAAATTGTAAATTGCACTTTCTAGAAAATTTTATTTAAATTTTTTTATTTAACTTTTTTTACATGACAAAAAACATAGGTCATTAGAAGATCCGCACTCAAAACTTTTTGTTCTTGAAAGGAAACAAAACAAGAATACAACATTCTGATATATCTTACCAAAAATAATCAACTTATAAACATTTCAAATTCTTTTTTGGTTTTATTATAAATTGGGGGATAATCGAAAGGTCTAATTTTTTCAAGTCTCTTTCAAAATATTTTATTTATAAGCTTGATGTCTTAACTAGTCTATTATATATTCTCACTTTTGAAATTCGAAACTAAATTTCATGATGTTACAACCATCAGTAGAATCATTTTCAAGCGACTAGAGTGATGTTCCGTACTATCTCATTCCAACAAAATTTAGTACATACATCGTCCAGATGCATGAAAATATCTTAGTACTTAGTAGTTCAGTTTCAAGACCAAATGAAATACTTCAAATACCTTTTTTTCTTCTTCCAAAATAAATAGTCTAATTTTCAAATATTCCATACTATATAAGTTATTTTATTTTATAACATAAAAATTTCAAAACATGAAATTACTTAAATATAATATTTTGTAAGATTCACACTTAAGGAAAACTTATGTAAATCCAGTTTATATTAAATCTTCAAATTTGAGTACTTTACAAAGTCATATGTAAAATTCCTTAATTCACATAAGTTAAATTCTATTTACAGATTCACCATCGACATCCTTATAAACATGTGTAAGATATTTGCAATAATTATTATTGTCATTGCTTATACTTATGAAGATGGTTGTTTAAGCTATCAAATCTATTATTTTTAAATATAGGCAAAATCTTTACGAGATAGGGGAAATGTAGTTATTCTATAAAATAAGTCAGTTTTTGTTGAGACAAGTCCCATATGTGGGAATTTATATAATAAATTCTATATAAATATTAAGAGTCCACCCTTCACATTGCCTATTGGTTTTGTGATAATTTGGGGTTCTCTAATGTGGTATCAGAGCAGGTCACATAACTGCCGCACTTGTCCATGTCACCCAATAAGATCCACGTGTTAAGGCTCAGGATATGCCACATATGCGAAGGCTTGTTGAGAAAAGTCCCACATCGGGGAATTTATAAAATAAATTTTGTATAAATATTAAGAGTCCACCCTTCACATTGCCAATTGGTTTTGTGATAATTTGGGTTTCTCTAATAGTTTTTTCATATAAAATATATTCTTTTGTAAAAATAAACTTATTTTATTCATATTTTGTCTTCATACCATTTTTAAATAATATAAGTACCTTATAATACAATAAGGAATCATGCAAAGTAATATGCTAAAAATATAGGTTTCGTAGAGTTTTCTTAACATATATTTGGATTTGACTTAGGGTAGATTTTCTTTTTCCTCCTAGGTCATACTTCTAGTTTTATACTAAAGCTTACACTTTAAATTTTCTTTTTCAGTTTAACATTAAAATCTTAACATTTATTATGAAGTATACTTTTGAAGTTGACATTATAATTTTATGTTCAAATAAACATCTCAATCTATCTTCCATTCAACATCATTAATTCAAATAAATATTATCCTTAATTATTAATGTTCAAATAATCGTCAAAGTTATTATTTACTATTCTTATGTAAGAATCATTCGAAGCTGTTTCATATTTTCCAAGACTTATGTTCAAATGAATAATAACCAACTGGCTGTATTAATTTATTTACCTAAAAGACCTTGTTTTATAATTTATACTTATACAAGTCAAATTTATAAAAATTAATTTACTTTCATAAATGGAAATTACCATATATATATATATGTATATATGTGTATATATATATCTTGAAATCATTAATCCTTTATACATCAATAATTCATATCCAAGTTGGCATTCATATCCATATAAATTTATACTTTGAGTGAAATTAACAATTTCAAAAGTATAATGTCTTTGAAATGCAATTAATGTTATACATAAACAATTAAATTATTATTGTTCTAATAAATATTTCATATTTCAATTTCTTGAGAAAACCAATTAATTTAATAAAGTTCTTAAAAGTTTTTATTCCAAAGTAAATACCTTTTCTTAAACTTTGATAAACTTCTCCTATCTATATCTCTATTATATAAGTTTCCTATAAGCAAAATTTAAGTTTTCTTTTAAAATATCTTTCCGTGAAATTAATTTTTTTTCATTTATAAGTCCTATTTATATAATTTTTGTTATATATAATACCATTAAATTCACATAAAGAAGTACTCTACAAATCCTTAAAGGAATTGTTTATTTTAAATACTGTAAGATATCACTGTAACGGGTTTAGGCTTTTACATCATCAACCAGTGGCTAACCTCTATCGTGGCATTACAATTGTAGCGCGAAAGTGCTTCTATGACTGCCCTTTTAATTCAAAATTAGTAGTTAATGAAACCAAGAGGCATTAACCTCTAAAACAATTCTTAGCTCTAAATTTGTTATTCATTTATTCTCATTTATTTTCTACTTAACTTTAACTTTAACTTTCAGACATTCTTTATTAAAGACAGAATCATATGACAAATAAGCAAGCAAAGATTATTTGCTTTGGTATACTTAAAAGGATTAACATAATTCTGTATAAAGTAAATGTTACAATCAACTTTTTTGTATGTTGTACAAAGTAAATTACATATAAATTGGTTCATCAACGAAATCAACACACAATAGTCAATGCTCATTAACTGGTTGAGCACAACAAAACAAATGAATAATAATAATAATAATTGAATGTTATTATTACCTTAAAAACAATTATATAACTATAGGGAGCGTCTATTTTGACACAATTTGGTGACACAAATGGTGACACAAAAGATCTGCACTATTGGATCTTTTTGTCTTTACATGGGAAGGTGGAATTCTGGGGGCAATCCAATGGTGAGAATTCATTGTGCCACCATTTGTGTCACCAAAGTGTCAAAATAGACTTTCCCATAACTATATTAGCTATAAAATCATACTTTTATATAATATAAAATTAAACGATTTCGATTAATAATAGATCAAAATTATCTTAAACAAACTATTCAAAAATGTGAATTGTCAATGAGATTTAAAATATAATAAATAAAAATGGAAAAGAAACAGAACGCATGATCTCATAGTGGAAGAAAAATAATGATATTCACATAAACAAATCAATAATTTGTTTAAAATATCTGAGTTAAACAAACGACATACATACTGTGTAATGCAACAACATAATACTAGTAAACATAAACTGTCAATCCCCATCCTTATCTTCGGAATACCATCTTCAAATAATCTGAAAAAACTCAGGCTCATTTGAGTATAATAAAAATGATATACTCGATTCAAGACTAAAAATTCTCATGTAAGTCAAATCAAAAGCATGAAACCAGTGTATAAGTAGTTTAAGAGATATTACTTGATTTTCCATCTCCTAAGAATATGTTAAACAATCTAAATATATAGTAGGATATGCTATATAAATAATGTCTATCAGTAAAGTATAATATTAAAGAAAGCATTAAAGCTTTACATTGGCCTGGTTAACATATTTTTTGTCATTTATTCTATGGTTTTCCTTTAGCATAATCAGCAAACTTGGTAGTCAGTAAAGCACTGTGATAGAAAAATACTAAAACAAAATCATAGTGATGTCATATAGGGATAAAAATATGACAAGGCACATGAGACAATGCTTAAGGTAGGATTCTACCACTTTATGTCAACCAAGCTGGCCGTAACCCTCAACGGCCAACCACGAAATACAATCCTAAATTCAAATCAAGGTGCATCAATCAAGTTTCAAAGTCAAGATAGTCACACAGAAAAGTGTGTCCACTAGTGGTACCTAGCCCTATTGGTCAAGCATGTATCATGTTTTAGTCATTTCAAATTTGAACGAGTGTCAAGGGTATCCATTATCGTTCTCTTTCTTCAAATCTAGCTATTGTTTTCCAATCCAATCGCTTTATTATGGAACATTCTCCATATACGCAATTGTTAAATTGATTTAAGTAATGACACAAGGTATGTCAATATCCAGACCCGGATTTTTAAACATGCACACCTTGTCATGTTATATTTCGATAAAGCATCATACTTTGATGTTCCAAATCAGTTCGACACTAAATTCAAATTCCAATTTCATAATTCCTTATTATAAATCAGTTCAGTATCGGATTCAAATTCCAATTTCATATTTCAATATTTCAAATAGAATTATTCAAATGTAATCTTTTATATTTAAACAATGTCAAGCTTAAACAACTTGAATTTAAACTATTTTGTGTTAAAATAGTTCTGATATAAAAATAATTGAAATTAAGAATATATTTGAATTTACAATAATTCTAGATTAAAATTGTTTTAATATAGATTAGCTGAATTTAACTAGTTGTGGAATTAAAAATAGTTTTGATTAAAGACAATTTTTAATAAAAAATAGTTTAAAATAAAAAAGGTTTTAATAGAAAATAGTTTGAAATCAAATAGTATCAACTTGAAACAGCTTTCAAACAAAATAATTTGAAATAAAATTGTATTAATTTAAAATAATTTATTTTATTTTAAAGTATTTGAAGCCAATTTCAAATTTTTGAATTTCACTTTAAACAATTTTTATCCTCGTATTTCAATTTAGCCAAATTCGAAATTTCAAGATTCCATTTATAACCACTTCAAATTCTAATTACCAATCTATATAGTTAAAGCTATGTTAAATCCCTATAAAATCACTACTTATTTTTTTTAGCTAGGTTTGAATCTGAATTCGAGATGAGTGGACATATGTAAATTAAAATTTAACCAAAGGCTAGATTTAGATCAAAAAGTTAATCTGATGGCTACAATTAAAGGTATGATTTGGTTGAGTCAGATTAAATCAGTCTATGTCCAATGACCTTAGATTCTGCACTGGAATTATAAATAGAAGGATAAACTAACACTCATTTTGTTCTAAACATTTTCATTTTCCTGTTCTCCCCCCATAACCAATCTTCTTTCCATTTCCGTAAAATTTTATAGGTAGGGACTAAACTAAATAAATTTAGAAGAGGAATATAAATTAAAAGTTTATTAAAGAAGATGAACTAAGGAGAATCTTCAAGGAGCCAGGGAATAAACCTTAGGGCCTTAGCCCTTAGGTGAGCGGGGAGGTGACTATTTCCATGAATCAGAAAGATTAATATAGTGGCCTTAAAAATATTTCTGGTTTACACCTGAATTATACATACACACATACACACACACACACACACACACACACACACACATATATATATATATATACATATATGAAAATAGACTCATCTGAAACTGTTAGGCTTAATGATAGTTCTTTAGAATTATCTAGACTTATGTGAAAATAATGACAAAAAGACATACATATCAATCCAGGTCTAGAAGATGCAGACTTATTTATAAGATATTGATTAATTCATTTATATGAATAACCTCCCACATTAGATATATTATTACGGTTGCTGGATGTGCCGGGCGGTTCCGGGCAGTCTTACACTGTAACTCAATCTAACATCGGGTTAGGCATATTCGTCTTTTCTAAATTTACATATTTACCTCTTTATATTTATATGTAAATTATTGTCATTCAAGTCAAGCCCCCCTTTCCTTTTTAAATCAAGTTCATAATTTTAGGTATAAAAATTTATACCACTTTATGCCATAAAACATTTACATGTTCATGAGCCAAATATGCCAATTATATATAATTTCATATTTTTCCCCAACGTTACACCCGTTAAACGTTCGCATAAATCACGTAAAATGTTAGGATCGATACATAGCCAAACTTATACACAAGAGGGGAAAAAGAAGAACATGTAATAATTCCAACATCATAAAAATATGGATCTAACTACACATGTGTCACATGAATATGGCATAGAACAATATACACTCAATTATGAACATGCAAATTTAGATCTACTCAACATGAATCATGAAATAGGGGTTTTACATAAAACTACATAAACTTAACATTAGGCATGTAATTGTGAACTTCAAAAATTAGTTGGATCTAATCTAACATGAATCTAATCATATTAGCATGTAGTTTTGGGTCATATATGTGAACATGGTTGAAATTGCATAAAATTCCCAAATTGACATACAACATATAGATGTCATTACCAAATCATGCGACATAAAATGTCATCGCCCAATTATACAACATAGTATGTCATCGCCAATTTACACAATAAGATATCCATCGCCTAATTATACAATATGGATTGTCATCACCAAATTACACAATATGATATCCATCACCAAATTTATACAATATGGTATGTCATCACCAAATTACACAATATGATATTCCATCGCCAAATTATAACATGTCATTGACAATTTATGTCATCGCCAAAACATACAACATAATATGGATATATTTCAATGAATTTAGCATTTGTCATTATATTACATACAACATGATCACAAACATGATAAGAGTCATGGTCTTAATCAATCTAGTTTTGAAAAAAAGGATAGGAATAGATTTACATTAGGCGATGTTCTACATCCAGTTATTTAGTCACAATTCTAATATCGTTTAGGTCTAAATGATAACTGGACTAACAAAAAGGAGGCTTGTCTTAAGTTCTAGGATCTGTATTCTACATTTGAATAGCTCTTCTTTGTTGTAGACGTTGAATTCTCTTAGTTGAATTAGATTTGATTTGCAATTCCTACTTGCTTTCTAGTTGAACGATAATGGCGGCTACTCTAGGTTGAGTGTTGATAGCATGACAGTCTTAGGAATATTTTTGTATGGCTTTAGGGTTTAGATTTAGGTTGCTTATATAGAATTTTGATTTAATAGGAGCCATCAGATTAACCTAGAGAAAATCAAAGCCATTCTAACCTAAGAGAACAAACTAGAATGTGCCACACAAGCCCTAATGACACAACAATTCGTCACAGGAGAAAACATGTCAGATTTCAGATCTGACCCAAGGGGGAGGTCAACCCCCAGGTCGACCTGTATGGGGGGAGGTCGACCCCCTGGTCGACCTGGCCTTGGGCGGGAAATTTCCCGCCCAGCCCGCTTCTGCTTTTGATTTTGAATTTTGAATTTTCTGGACTTTATTATGAGCTGTTTATTTTAAATTTTGAATCTTCTAAAGGCCATAACTCCTCCATACGGATTCCGATTTACGCAAACTCGGACTCTATCTCAAGAAGAATTCCGAGACAAATGCAATGGCGTAACCTGTTTCCCTAAATTCTCACATTGAAATTGATTATTCTTTAATTCGTTACTTTAATGTTTACAGAAAATACGGGGTGTTACATTCTCCCCTCCTTAATGGATTTCGTCCCCGAAATCTTCAAGTCAAGAAGAACGTATATCCTACCATCCAATCGTCCATCTACTCAACCATCAAACACGAGCATCCATTGTCCTTAAAAGACTTCTAATGCTTCATGATCATATGCATAGTGTGTGTACATGTCCTTATCTAATGTAAAATCAGGCGGTCTACTGAATCAGTTGACCTCCTTAATGCAAGTCATGTCGGTGCCATGAGTGTATTATTTATGCAATCATCCCTAATCATACATTCTACATGAGTGCACAATCATTCATACAAATGCAACGTCCATATGATAACACATCATGTTTCAATCATATATAAGAACATATATGCATATGCAATATGAAAGTGACTGAGCCGATCTAACACCTAATGTGTGTGTTTATGCATCCATGAGCAACCACTAGCAACCACTTGCAACCATCAATCATAACATGTTTCAAATACATGTTTACATCCATTGGTTTCTACCTAAGGATTGAGGATAGCACTGAGGAAAATTACTAAAAAGATAGAAACGATCATGAACAACTTAAGGAAAAAGAGATCAAAGATGTACCCTCAAAAAGAAAAGGGTAGGCTGCGCGTATCTTGGCCTCAGTCTCCCAACTCGCGTCTTCCTCAGTGTCACTCCATTGAACTTTAACAAGTTTGACTTCGCAGTTGCGTAGCTTTTTGAATTCTATACCCAAGCTATGAGTTGGAACTCTTCTCATAGTCGCCTCTCGTTCTACTTCTAGGTCCTCTAATATGCTTGGTTCCACCACTTCCGCAGACTCATGTAGGCACTTTCGTAGGTGAGAAACATGAAAGACATTATGAACTCCAACCAATCTTTCGGGCAGCTCTACTCTGTAAGCCATCTTCCCAATCTTTTCAATAATAGGAAATAGCCCTACAAGTCTTGGTGCCAACTTTTCGCGGACCCGAAGCGAACGACGTTCCTTAAAGGAGATACTTTAAGGAAAACCCTGTCCCCAACCTCAAACTCAAGGTCGGACCTTCTTTAATCTACGTAGGACTTCTGTCTATCTTGGGCTGTCTTCATTCTTCTTCCTATCAAGTCCACTTTCTCTGAAGTCTCTCTAATCATATCTGGTCCAAGTATGAGCTTGTCTGTAGCCTCCCACCAACAAGTTGGTGATCGGCATGGTATTGCATATAAAGCTTCGAAGGGTACCATGCCTATGGTGGCTTGGTAACTATTGTTGTAGGCAAAGTCCACCAAAAGAAGGTGATCTTCCCATGTCCCTCCAAAGTCAAGAATGCATAGTCTCAAGAGGTCTTCTAATACCATGTTCACCCTTTCCGTCTGACCATCGGTTTGATGGTGATAGGTCGTGCTTAAGCATAGCTGTGTGCCTACAGCCTCTTGCAAGCTCTTCCACATCTCGCTCGTAAAGATAGGATCTCGGTCACTTACAATGCTGGAGGGTATCCCATGGAGTTGAACTATCTCTTTAAGGTAAATCGATGCTAAAGATGAGGCAGTCCTTCTACTCTTAACGGGTATAAGCGCTTTTTGTGAGCCTGTCCACTATTACCCAAATACTGGTACTGCCCCTTCTTGACCTAGGCAGTCCATCAATAAAGTCCATTGAAATGCTATCCCATTTCCACTGCGGGACTTCTAGAAGATGAAGCAAACCACCAGGCTTCTTTTGCTCTGCTTTGACTTGCTGGCATATCAAACACTTAGCGACGAATTCATCTACATACCTTTTCATGCCATTCCAAAAGAGAATTCTTTTAACGTCTTTATACATTTTGTCTCCACCTGGGTGTATGGTCAACCTGGAATGGTGTGCCTCTTCGAGAATCTTCTTCACCAAATTCCTTGCTTGTGGGAAGCAAAGCCTTCCATCCTGCCTTAACTAACCTTTATCATCGATGGAGTATCTATTGAGGTGACTAGAAGTCTCACCCCTAATTAGCTTGTCCATCACATCAACTAGCTGAGGGTCTTCACGTTGCGCAGTTCCTATTGAATCCAAAAGGGTGGGCCGCACTTCTAGCGATGCTAACAAACCAGTCACATGATCGATGGAGGGTCTAAAGTCAAAATTGGCTATGTACTCCAAGCTCTGCCTTTCTACAAAGAGAGGGCTTAAGGTCAGCTTCTTTCTATTCAAGGCGTCTGCTACTACATTGCCCTTGCCAGGGGTATATGAAATCTCAAAATCGTAGGATGCCAAGAATTCCATCCACCTTTGTTGCCGCAAGTTAAGATCTTTCTACAAGAAAAGGTACTTCAATGATTTATGGTCAGTATACAATTCAAACTTCTCACCTAGGAGATAATGGCGCTAAGACTTAAGCGCAAAGACGATGGCAACAAACTCTAGGTCATGGGTTGGGTAGTTTTTCTCGTGTACTTTCAACTGCTTGCCTCCATAAGCTACTACCTTCCCTTCTTGCATCAAGACAACACCTAGTCCCGTACCACATGCATTCGTGTATACGGTAAACATATTACTCCCATCCGGCAATGTCAGAACTGGGGCTGTTGTTAGAGCTCTCTTTAATCGTTGGAAAGCAATATCGCAATCCAAATCCCAATTGAAAGTTAGTTTCTTCTTCGTCAACTTCGTAAGCGGAGCTAAGATTTTCGCAAAGTCTTTGATGAACTTTCGGTAAAAGCCCGCTAGCCCGAGGAAACTCTGAACCTCGGTCGCATTCTGTGGAACCTTCCAATATTGCACTACAACTACTTTTGCGGGGTCCACGACTAACTCTTCCTTGGATACCACGTGTGCAAGAAATCTACTTCCTCTCTCCAGAAGTGGCATTTGGAGAATTTGGCTTTCAACTGATGTGCTCGAAGAGTATCCATAACTTCTTTTATATGATGAGCAGTCTCTTCCTCACTCTTTGATAAAATCAAAATTTCATCTACGAAGACCACCACAAACTTATTGAGGAACTCCCTGAACACCTTACTCATCAAATCAACGAAGTAAGCGGGTACGTTTGTCAGGCCGAAAGGCATGACAAGCCACTCGAATAAACCATCCGGAGTTCTGAACGCGGTCTTATCAATGCTATCTTTAGCCACTCTCAGTTGATGAAACCCGGTAGCTAAATCTAGTTGGGAGAAAACTGATGCACCTACAAGCTGATCGAACAAGTCATCTATTCTTGGAAGTGGGTGCCTATTCTTCTTGGTCAGCTTGTTTACCTCCCTATATTCAACGCGTAGGCGAAGCGAACCGTCCGCTTTAGTTGCGAACACTACTGGAGCACCCCATTCAGAAATACTCCGCCTTATAAACCCCTTCTCAAGCAACTCTTTAACTTGCTTGCTGAGTTCTTTCCTCTCCCTTGGAGCCATGTGTCTAACGGATAAAGCAATGGGTTTTGCATTATCAACGAGGTATATGCGGAAGTCTATCTCTCGCTTCGGAGGTAACCCTTTAACCTCTTCAAAGACATCCGAGTATTCACGGACTACTCTAACAGACTGCAAATTCTCAATAGACGCATCAAGAGATTCTAGATAGCTAAGCATAACAGAGTTCATGGGATTACACGAAATTTCGAGAGTTACCGAGGCGAGTCATGAGTCTAACCACTCTCCTTTCACAATCGAGGATGGTACCATTACTGGATAGCCAATCCATGCCTAGAATCAACCCATAGCCCGTGAAGCCCAAAACATAGGCATTGCATCTAAACCCCACACTTAGTATAGAAATTTCCAAATCCAAACAAATCATTGACAAATAAGTTGAGCCCCCAATTGGATTTGAAACGACCAAGGGATCCTCTACTAGACTGGTGTCTATGTGCAGAGATTCAACTAAAGCAGTGGATATAAAAGAGTGCGATGCGCCAGAATCAAAGAGTGTATGAACAGGATGATCAAAAAGATAAACTAAACTCTCAAAAGAAACATTTCTACCTCGTTCTTGCGGAGGTGCCATGAGAGCGTGAACCTGCCCTCCAGAAGTAGATCCGGCTCTCTGCCCTTGCCCTTGCTTCCTTGGGCAGTCCCTAGCCATATGTCCTGCCTCGCCGCAATGGAAACAGCCACCCATCTTCCTTTTCTTCTTCCTGCAGTCCTTAACCAGATGTCTAGGAATGCCACAAAAATTACACTTCCTCTTGTCACGGGTTTTGTTGTTCTTCCCGCCCTTCTTGGAATCTGTCTTCTTGCTCTGTGATCCTTACCTTTCTTATCCTGAGGTGCTTCCACCTTTGTCTCCTTCTTGCTAACATTATCTTCTTCTTGTAACAGTGCCATGTCCACCACTCTCTCATAAGTCACACCAATAGGTATATGGGACATAGCTACGTTGTGCAGTGGGTAATTTAACCCTTTAACAAAGCGAAGAGCCTTCTTCTGTGGAGTGTTCACTAACTCCAATCTGAACCTATCCAGCTAATTGAATTGGTTAATGTATTCCTTGACCGACATACTCCCCGTTTGAGAGCTAAGAACTTCTCCATCTGTAAGCTTCGTTCAGCTTGTGAGAGGAATTTCATTTCAAACCTCATTCTGAAATCCATCCAAGTTTCAACTGGTCTTTCAGCGTTAGTAACTTCCCACCAATAGGAAGCCTCGTCTTTGAGCAACCACATGGCCAACTGTATCTTCTGTCTATCATCCACTTCAAAGATATCAAACAAATCCTCAGTTTCTTTAAGCTAGTTTCTTGCTTCCACGAAGGATTCATTTCCATTAAAGTTCTTTCCACCCATGGCTCAAAAGTCCCTACATATTTTTGAGAAAGCATTTGCACGAGGGGGAGGAGGAGGAACCGCAACAGTTGGGGGAGGAGGAACGTCTATTGGGCCTGCGGCGTCAGCCCTAGCCTCTAGGTACCTTCTGAATTAGCTAGGTACCGGCATGCCCTTTGGAAGGTTAAGATCCCCAGACATGCTGGAACGAAAAAGGAAAGATTCAAAAAAAAGGATAGAAAGATATTGCATATGGCTTTGGGGGATTATGCCTTTTTAAAATAAAACACTTTTTCTTGAAAATTGCTTCTTTAAACTTCTTTTTGAAAAACAATTTTCAAATTTTTTTATCTGATCTGGTAAACCTTTGCTCTAATACCAAGTGAAACACCCCACCTCCATTAAGGTCACTCACAAAGGGAATGCCTTAATTTTGGTGGAGCATTATAGGTAAAATACACAGATAATTTACAAGATAGACATATATAAGCAGCGGAAAAACAAACTTTATTTCAAACGTAGTTCATAACAAAACATTACAACAACTGTTTCAAATCAACTTCCAAGTCATTAAATCAGAATCTCTGTATTGATTATTACATAAAGAAGCATAAAACAAAATAAAACTGCATAAATCCCCAAGTAGTAGTGTGTCCAAAGCCATAGCCAAAGATAAGAAGTTCCAAGCTATACATCAAAAAGTCTTCAAGCTTGGAAAGATGAACAGTCCAAATTAAGCTGATCTATTCCCTCCTTGGGTACCGGAGGGAGGGGGGAAACGGAAGTAAAGAGAGCAAAAGAAAATGGGTCAGACATAAGTCTGGTAAGTCCAGTGATTATTCAGCATGTAAACTGATAAGAGAACCATGACATGAATAAGCTGGACACAGGATAATAACAAGGAAATAAGGTAACATAGGATAAGGTAAGATAAATAGGGCAAGATAAACTAATCATATTATCGCACTCATGTCCATATTCTCTGCACCAACTAGATATTTCAACCATTATCATGAGTTCAAACCCAGTGATCCCTTTTCATTGATCGGCTCCTACTCGCACGCGTTTACCACTTGGTCATATGGCCCCGCTCGATTGTAGATACCTGTGCTGGTCCCACCATGGGTGTATCAAATCCTATGGTGGCAAACCGACACGATTCAAGATGCATAGTGTATAACTACTGATGCCAAGTGCCTGCTTTTTCCATTCCGGAGTACGTGCACGCCCGTACACTGTCGGAACCTACACTGACGCACCAACCGCAGTTGTTTTGACCGCTTATAATCAGCCCAGTAATCGTGCCCCACCCTGCCTAGCTCAGGGTACCATGATACATCTATGTGGGTTACTGCTGAAATGGGTCCTCGTTACTAGGGTTTCCTAGTCAACATGTTAAATTGGTTAAGTGCCCAAGTTAACCTAACCCCACCCATCAGTTTAGTTAACATGTTGCATTGGTTAAGTATTTCCTGAATTAACTTAACCCTACCATTCCAGACTTAGCTTTAATTCATTTATTAAAGCACCAACCACTCGCATTAGATAGGTATTGTTGCGGTTACTGGATGTGCTGGTCGGGTCCGGGTAGTTTTACACTGTAACTCAGTCTAACCTCGGGTTCCTTTGGGCTCGATGCACTAACCTCCCACATTAGATACATATTGTTATGGTTTCTGGATGTGCCGGGCGGTTCCGGTCAGTCTTACACTGTAACTCAATCCAACCTCGGGTTAGGCATATTCATCTTTTCTAAATTTACATATTTACCTCTTTATATTTATATGTAAATTATTTTCATTTAAGTCAAGCCCCACTTTCCTTTTTAAATCAAGTTCATAATTTAAGGTATATAAGTTTATACCACTTTATGCCATAAACATTTACATGTTCATGAGCCAAATATGCCAATTATATATAATGTCATATTTTTCCCCAACGTTACCCACGTTAAACGTTCGCATAAATCACGTAAAACGTTAGGCTCGATACACAACCTAACTTATACACAAAAGGGGAAAAAGAGGAACATGTAATAATTCCAACATCATAAAAATATGGATCTAGCTACACATGTGTCACATGAATATGGCATAGTACAATATACACTCAATTATGAACTTGCAAATTTAGATCTACTCAACATGAATCGTAAAATAGGGGTTTTACATAGAACTACATAAACTTAATATTAGGCATGTAATTGTGAACTTCACAAATTAGTTGGATCTAATCTAACATGAACCTAATCATATTAGCATGTAGTTTTGGGTCATATATGTGAACATGGTTGAACTTGCATAAAATTCCCAAATTGACATACAACATATAGATGTCATTACCAAATCATGCAACATAAAATGTCATTGCTCAATTATACAACATAGTATGTCATCGCCAATTTACACAATATGATATCCATCGCCAAATTATACAATATGGAATGTCATCGCCAAATTACACAATATGATATACATCGCCAAATTTATACAATATGGTATGTCATCACCAAATTACACAATATGATATTCCATCACCAAATTATAATATGTCATTGCCAATTTATGTCATCGCCAAAATATGCAACATAATATGGATCTATTTCAAAGCATTTAACATTTACCATTATATTACATACAACATGATCACAAACATGATAAGAGTCATGGTCTTAATCAATCTAGTTTTAACAAAAAGGATAGGCATAGATTTACATTAGGTGATGTTCTCCATCCAGTTATTTAGTCACAATTCTAATATCATTTAGGTCTAAATGATAACTGGACTTACAAAAAGGAGACTAGTCTTGAGTACTGGGATCTTTATTCTGAATTTGAATAGCTCTCCTTTGTTGTAGACGTTGAATCCTCTTAGTTGAATTAGTTTTGATTTGCAATTTCTACATGCTTTCTAGTTGAACGAGAATGGCGGCTACTCTAGGTTGAGTGTTGACAGCATGACGGTCTTAGGAATATTTTTGTGTGGCTTTAGGGTTTAGATTTTGGTTGTTTATATAGAAGTTTGATTTAACAGGATCCGTCAAATTAACCTAGAGCAAATCAAAGCCATTCAAACCTAAGAGAACCAACCAGAATATGCAAGGCAAGCCCTAATGACACAGCAATTCGTCACAGGAGAAAACACGTCAGATTTCAGATCTGACTCGAGGGGGAGGTCGACCTCCAGGTTGACCCCCAGGTCGACCTGTATGGGGGGAGGTCGACCTCCTGGTCGACCTGGCCTTGGGCGGGAAATTTCCCGCCCATCCTGCTTCTGCTTCTGATTTTGAATTTTCTGAACTTTATTCTGAGTTGTTTATTTTAAATTCTGCTGAAGGTCATAACTCCTTTATACGGATTCCAATTTATGCAAACTCGAACTCTATCTCAAGCAGAATTCCGAGATGAACGCAATGGCATAACCTGTTTCCCTTAATTCTCATATTTGAAATTGATTATTCTTTAATTCGTTACTTTAATGTTACAGAAAATACGGGGTGTTACACTATATAAGACAAAATGGGTTTCCTTCCAAGAATACCAGTGCATAAAACAAACAGCGCAATGCTTTTTGGAAAAATTAAGCTATTATAAGACTCAGGTCCCATCACACAATGCAACGCAAACCGGAGGATAGAGTTTTACCTTATAATAGCCAAATATGCTTGATACGTCTAAAACAAATCGTTTTGATACTATTATAGTGTAAAGTGTACGAAAACAACTTCAAATATAAATGTATCAATTATAGACGGCATAATGCACCATCCCACTATGTCGCTATAATAGGCTCTACAACTAAAACTAAAATGTCACATGTTGGAAGTTGGACTCCATCTGTGAACCAAGGCAACGGATCATCCTATGCTCATTCGAGACAATCTAGCCTACCATTTCGCAGGCTACAGTCGCAACTGCACCTTGGATCTTCAGGGCCAGTCCCCTCTTATGTTTGAGGTTTGGCAATTCCTGAACAATGCATTTCCCCGCCCTATGGGGCATAAACGAGCCAGATGACTCAGCATCCATCGGCTCCATAGTAACCAATATATCTGAGGCGCCTCGTAATCCAACAACCACATAAGTAAAATATCTGGGCTCCATACCATGACACCACTCCTAGTTAGAAAGAAACGCATGTCCTCCCTGTAGTCCTCTCCTATTTCTGGTTCACACCGGGGTGTGAGGCTCGCGAATTAACGCTATACACAAAGCTATGCTATATTAAAGCCGTGCTTCGATCATCAACCACAAGACTCTGCTTTTCAGCAGAATCCTTGATCATTTGCATCTTAGCATGCCACATTGGCAATTCACGCTATGCGACTGATGTCTACCGATATATAACCTCTGAGCTCGTACATCTCATAGAAGGGTGTTAAGCAAGAGAATAAATTCTCCGCCAACAAACAGATATATATTCAATAGAGATCAACCATACAGTTCGAAATACAATATTAGACATGTAATCCTGCCTTTAACTGGGTTAAAGAACTAATGTAATTTAAAACACAGTTCACAATAAACCCAAATCACATTCCATTAATTATGGAATCTTCACGGAAAACAGATCAATATATATAATCGATATCAATTTCCGTATCCAACTAAAAATATAAATTGAATAACGGCAAAGCATTTTAAATTCCATATGTATTAACAGTCTTCCTCCACAGAAGCTCACTTCGATTATTACCGAATCGAATTCCATTCAATTCCAGTTTAATATATTAAATTGGAAAACTTTGCTTTGGAAAATTCCCGTTAAATCTTAAATAAAAGATTTATAAATTCCAAATCATATTTTGCTGAAAATCGGGTTAAAGAACGAATGTTGTTAAAACACAGTTCACAATAAACCCAATTCACATCCTATTTTATTCCAATTAAATGTTAGTTAACTGGAAACTCTAATAATCTTAATTAAAAGATTTATTCTTTCACACTTAGTATAAGAACAGTGTTATTTAAGACACCGTTCACGATAAACCCATAATTCAATTCCAATTAAATATCAATTAATTGGAAAATTTCACTAATCTTGATTAAACGATTTATTCTTTTCTCAACTGGTTTTAAGAACAGTTTTATTTAAGACATCGTTCACGAAAAAACCAAAATCCCATTTGATATTAAAAACAAGGCTCTGAATAGAAGATATATTGGATTATATTCAATATCAAATTCTGAAACCAAGAAATATCGTATTGGAAATAACGATATAAATATATATCCCAAATTCTATAACAATATCCATATAATCACGAAATCCAATATCGAAATGTTCCGAAGATGATTTCGATTCAAATCCACTCCAATTCATATATTGGAAATTCTGGTTATTTTTAAAACCATTTCAAATCTAGTTTATTTATTTAAAAATAATATTGGATTTATAATCCTAGTTCATAACTAGTTCATTTCGATAAAAATATATTTTTATCTTTTCAAATATGGAATTTTTCATCCTAATTCTTTCCAAATAATTTATTATGATTTTACACAAATTATTGACATTTTTAATAATTTTATCAAGGCCCGTACAGTCGATTTCCAAAAACGATCAATGAGCTACACTTACAACGACCTTTTCCAAATTTGATTTGGATATAATTCCAAATACAACTGTTAGATTTCAAATCTGTTATATTCTTTGGAAAGCTCTTTTCGTTACGAACCCAACGGTTCCGGGTTTATGAGAATCCGACGGACGGATCTCCCGTAATGTCAATTCGAAGTCAATGGTCGAAATTCGCGAACTGCCGCGGCGTGACACGTTCTATTTAGGCCATTAAATATATATAATATATATTTCATCGATTTCCATTTGAAATGTATTTTATAAATCGTTTTAAATTCGTTTTCAAAACAATTTCAACTTCATATTCAATTTCAAATCAAAATTGAATATTCCATATCATTAATATATAAATGATAATATCTTCAAAACAATAGATTTTGAAATCACTTCCTTTTCGATATTCATTATAAAGATGAATAAAATCGATATAAATATCGTTCATGTCAAAATGGCGTTAATCTAATCAACACGGCTTTATATATTTAAATATTTTCAGGTCCATCCCAAATCGGACATCCAAATCATATTTTGATCCATTACTGAATATTATTTTAAAATATTAGTTATTTTAAAATATTCATTACTTGTCATTTTAAAATATTCTTTGATTTAAAATATCTGTTCTTTTCGAATTGGAATCAGACACAGTCAATTACCATATAATTTTATTTATATGGATTTCATACATACATGTACACAACAATAATCAAACACAGTCAACCATTATCCAAAGTGCATTACCCAACTGCATAAGCGTTAAATATAAATTAACGCTTACAACAATTTGTCAACCCATCGATTGACATACAACTAAATACTGGGATTAGTGTATGTCCAATATCATCCCAATACCCATGTGGGGTTTTCAAACAACAAATATTGATTATTATTTGTGCAGTTGGGCGATGTGTAAAATATATCGTCCCAATTAATACCAGTCAAATGTGTATATATAAACAAATCGTCTGATTTGTAAATGAATATTTATTTTATTCATATACTCATTAAATTTTTATTTTTAACTATAAAATATTTATTTCAACACATGAATATTTTATTTAGTTCATTTATACAATAAAAATGATATTTTTATTGTTCAAATATTTTATTCAATACATGAATATTTTAGTTTTCATTTCTCACCTTAATCACAATCAATTTCCACAACACATTACAATTAAACAAGTCGTCCATGGTCTGTGGACGACAATGTCAGGAGCTACTAAGCCCGGTCTACAACCTAGTGTATATTTAACTAGAAAACAAGATTAGAGTGAGGAGTTCTCACAGTCAGTTTCCACTCCGTCAGTGTTTATTTCTGAATTTCTGAACGGTTCGGGTTTGAATTTGTCTAAATTTCCAACTAGCTCCAAATTTGACTAGTTAGTCCTGTTGTGAAGCTCTTGTCCCCACGATCGCAACGGATCCTGTTTCGCGCGATTTGGACCTCGTATGGAAAACATATGGAATTAAATTCATTGATTACAAAATTTGATTAACTAAATAATTAATTTAATTAACTAATCCCCCTCCCTTAATGTTCTCCCTCTTCCTCGTTTACACCCTTCGAAACCCGCTATCATCCTCTCTCTCCTTACTGCGCCCGCCTCGCACCTCCTGGCCTTGATCGGAGATAATCATCCGCTAGCCCAAGCGCCGCCTTCCGATCCCATGCGTGGGCCCCCAACTCGAGGCACCCCCTTGACCAGAAAACGAGGTGAAGCGCAGCCGCTTCCAACTGCAAAATCGCGATATCCATGCCACAATAATCCATCTCTGTTGTAGAGCTCATCGATTTGGCTTAAGAAATTTTCAAAATTCATTATGTGGTTTAGAAGATCGGAAGGGAAATTGAGTGCGTTAATTTCCGCCGTGAAATCGTATATGGAGGCTCAAAAGAAGGTTTGACCACAGGGGAAAGAGATTAAAAGGGTTTGACCCTATTTTGACTAATATATATATATATATATTAATTTTTAATTTTATTTAATTCAAAACTAGCTTGTTTATTAATCCGATCTCCAAATCAAACCCAACGACTGTCGCGTCCAGCTAAATACCCCCATTCCAAACACAATGAGATATGTTTTGTAACACAATTCGGCTGTTACGATCAGTTTTTCTTTAAATTAAATATAAATCAATATACATTAAATTTAAACATACATTTTAATTTACCGAGGCACCATACTGACTCCAAAAATTACAAAAAAAATTATATCTAGATTTGTTTTGACGATACGGTCCTAACAAAACTAGTTTCATCGAATTTGGAGACTGTTTGGAAAATGGCCATTTTCCAGTCGACTAAATCCAAACAGAAATTACAAAACACGTTTAAATTCACCACGCTCACATATTGATTTCAAAAATTATGATAATTAGAATCTAGCAATAATTTGACATTCCAAATCGAACAAAAAGTGGTTTCATCGAAAACAGAGGTCGTTTGCAAAATCGCTATTATTGAAGGCTATATATTAAATAAAATTCCATAGCGACTATTCTGAATTTTCAACTGGACATAACTTTTTATTCCCGTTATGAAATCTGGACTTTTAACATTCGTTGGAAAGATATTTTTAAAAGATTCAAATATTTCTTGTTTTACTAAAATTCAGTTTATTTTGAATCCTGTACATTCATTTGAAATTTGAAATCGAATTTTCAAACTACCGCGCCATTTCCAATTCCTTTTATAATTAAAATAAAGATTTATATTCTAACTTCGATTTAGACAAATTTATACGTTCTAATTCTATTCAAAATGAATTTCTAGTTGTTATTATTTAAAATAAATCATTTTAAATTTTCAAAATTCATTAAAATTGCCAAAATAAAAATTTTAAATTAGTTCTGATTTTCTGGGTTGTTACAATCTCCCCCACTTAAAATATTTTCGTCCTCGAAAAGGAACGGTGCTGAAAGTTGTTTAACTAATCGACTCAACTTTCAGTTCGCAACTAGCCACGTACGGCCCTCACCATCCAAAATGAAAAGAAAAAGCCAGTCGGCTCATAAAATCATCCAAACCCGATAAATTAGTAAACATGTACCTATTTGTCGGACAGACAATTTTATTCCTCTGCTTAGCTTCCCTGCTATGACCTGTTCATTATATACACATGTACATATATGCTATTGCAAACAATTTTCAATTCAGTTTAAAATTTGATTCTATTTGGCTAAATGGTTCAAAATTTTAATTAATCAAACCAATAATCAAATAACACAATCAGCAATCAATTAGTTGATTATCCTTTCCAACCCATAACTTTTATATATAAAAATACATTTTTGATGCCATGTCACAACAGTAGACCCTATCTAGCTTTGGTTCTCACACCAGTCAATTGGGAATATATAGATATCCCACTTTCGAAACTCGAAAATAAACTTCTGATGTCGTACGTCATCAGTAGAATAATCTTCGGGTGGCTAGAGTGTGATTCTATATCTATCCAGTATAGTTGAGACTTCGAATATACGTTCATGACGCGTATATGCAAAATCTAATATACCTGATTGCCCAAAATAAAATAAAATAATATACTCAAATACGTATAATTATATCAAATTTTCAAAACTAAATTTGTTTTCATTATTATTTTAAAAATAACACTCTTTTGACTCATTCTAAGATACTACTAATCACATCTATATGAGTCTTTCTCATTGGATATTATTAATCTAATCTCTAATGAATTCTTCATTCGGTTCAAATATGTCTTGTTCTCAAGCTCTGTAAAACCAAAGCTCTAATACCAAAATGAAACGACCCAAACTACCCTAGTCTCCGAAGAGAAGAGAAAGAACGGAATGCTTTGAGGACAAGACGAATCAGAACCCAAACAGAAGAACATTTCATTGCTTATTACAACAATTTATATCAGAGTACAAGAATACAACAGAGTACGAATAAATATTATTATTATACATTTGATAAATACCAGAGATTTAAATTACATTTAAATCCATAGCAGCAGAAAAATAATACAAAACACAACTGAAATAAATACACGGATACAGATCTTTCCGAATATACCTTCAGCTATAAACCAAGATCCTGTGAATATAGTATCCGCAAAACCCAACTACTAGCTGCCCGTGTGGAAAATAGGGGCACCTAGAGTTTAGGTTAAAAAAATAAACTCCAGGTCAGTCATGTGACTGGTGTGAGAATTGAAACTGTTATTAAATCTTTACATTAAAAATAAAGTAAATCAAGAGACCATGTCGTATAACACGGAACGGGTTTCCTCACAAGAATACCAGTGCATAAAACCAACAACGTAATGCTTTTTGAAAAAATGAAGCTATTATAAGACTCAGGTCCCATCACACAATGCAACGCAAGCCGGAGGATAGAATTTTACCTTATAATTGCCAAACATGCTTCGTACGTCTAAAACAAATCATTTTGATACTATTATAGCGTAAAGTGTATGAAAACAACTTCAAATATAAATGTATCAACCATAGACGGCATAGTGCCGCATCCCACTATGTTGCCATACTAGGCTCTACAATTAAAACCGAAAGTCACATATTGGAAGTTGGAATCCATCTGTGAACCAAGGCAAGGGATCATTCTGTGCTCATTTGAGACAATCTAGCCAACCATGTCTCAAGCTACAGTCACAACTACACCTTGGAATTTTAGGGTTGGTCCTCTATTACGTTTGAGGATTGGCAATTCCTGAATAATGCGTTTCCCCACACCTATGGGGCGTAAATGAGCCAAATGACTCAATATCCATCGGCTCCGTAGTAACCGATATATCTGAGGCGCCTCGCAATCCAACAACCGTATAAGTAAAAATATCTGGGCTCCATACTATGACACCACTCCTAGCTAGAAAGAAACGCATGTCCTACCTGTAGTCCTCTCTCGTTTCGGGTTCACACTGGGGTGTGAGGCTCGCGAATTAACACTATACACAAAGCTATGCTATATTAAAGTCGTGCTTTGATCATCAACCACAAGACTCTTCTATTCAACAAAAGCCTTGATCATTTGCATCTCACCATGCCACACTGGCAATTCACGCCATGCGACTGATGTCTATCGATATATAACTTCTGAGCTCGTACGTCTCAGAGAAGGTGTTAAGCAAGAGAATAAATTCCCCGCCACCAAACAGATATACATTTAATAGAGATCAACCATACAGTTTGAAATACAATGTTAGACATGTAATCCTACCTTTAACTTGGTTAAAGAACTAATGTCATTTAAAACATAGTTCATAATAAACCCAAATCACATTCCATTAATTATGGAATCTTCACGGAAAACAAATCAATATATATAATCGATATCAATTTCTGTATTCGACTAATAATATAAATGGAATAACGGCAAAGCCTTTTAAATTCCATATGTATTAACAGTATTCCTCCATAGAAGCTCACTTCAATTATTATCAAATCGAATTTCAATTTAATATATTAAATTGGAAAACTTTACTTTGAAAAATTCCCGTTAAATCTTAAATAAAAGATTTATATATTCCAAATCACATTTCGCTGCAAATCGGGTTAAAGAACAAATGTTGTTAAAACATAGTTCAAAATAAACCTAATTCACATCCCATTTTATTCCAACTAAATGTTAATTAATTGGAAACTCTAATAATCTTAATTAAAAGATTTATTATTTTCACATGGGGTTTAAGAACAGTGTTATTTATGAAACCGTTCACGACAAACCCTAAATTCAATTCTTTTATTCAATTCCAATTAAATATCAACTAACTGGAAAATTTCAATAAATCTTGATTAGGAGATTTATTCTTTTCTCAACTGAGTTTAAGAACAGTGTTATTTAAGGCACTGTTCACAACAAACCCAAAATCCCATTTGATATTAAATACAAGGCTCTAAAAAGAAAATATATCGGCTTATATTCAATATCAAATTCTAAAACCAAGAAATATCGTATTGGAAATAACGATATAAATATATCTTCCAGATTTCCATAACAATATCCGTATAATCAAGAAATCCAATATCAAAATATTCTGAAGATGATTTCGATTCAAATCATTCCAATTTATACTGGAAATTCTGGTTATTTTTAAAACCATTTCAAATCCAATTTATTTATTGAAAAAAAATATTTGGTTTATAATCCTATTTCATAACTAGTTCATTTCGATAAAAATATATTTTTATCTTTTCAAATATGGAATTTTTCATCCCAATTCATTCCAAATCATTTATTATGATTTTACACAAATTATTGATTTTTTAAGTAATTTAACAAGGCCCGTACAGTCGATTTCCAAAAACGGTCATCGAAGTGCACTTACAGAAACCTTTTCCAAATTTGATTTGGACATAATTTCAAATCCAACTGTTAGATTTCAATTCTTTTATATTCATTGGAAATCTCTTTTTGATACAAACCCAACGGTTCTAGTTTTAGGAGAATCCGACGGTAGGATCTCCCGTGATGTCAATTTGAAGTCAATGGTCGAAATGCGTGAACTGCCGTGGCGCGATGAGTTCTATTCAGGCCATTAGATATATAAAATATATATTTCGTTGATTTCCATTTAAGACATATTTTATAAATCGTTTTAAATTCGTTTTCAAAACAATTTCAACTTCACATTCAATTTTAAAGCAAAATTGAATATTCCATATCATTAATATATAAATGATAATATTTTCAGAACAATAGATTTTGAAATCACTTCCTTTTCGATATTCATTATAATAATGAATAAAATCGATATAAATATTGTTTACGTCAAAATGGCGTTAATCTAATCAACACGAATTTATATATTTAAATATTTTCGTGTCCATCCCAAATCGGACATCCAAATCATATTTTGATCCATTACTGAATATTATTTTAAAATATTAGTTATTTTAAAATATTCATTACTTGTTATTTTAAAATATTCTTTAATTTAAAATATTCGTTCTTTTCGCATTGGAATTAGACACAGTCAATTAACATATAATTTCATTTATATGGATTTCATACACACATATACACAACAATAATCAAACACAGTCAACCATCATCCAGAGTGCATTACACAACTGCATTAGCGTTAAATAGAAATAATTAACGCTTACAACAGTCGGTCAACCCATCGATTGACATACAACTAAATATTGGGATTAGTGTATGTCCAATATCATCCCAATACCTGTGTGGGGTTTTCAAATAACAAACACTGATTATTATTTGTGTAGTTAGGCGATGTGTAAAATATATCGTCCCAATCATTATCAGTCAAATGTGTGTACATAAAAAAATCGTCCGATTTGTAAATGAATATTTATTTTATTCATATACTCATTAATTTTTTTATTTTTATCTATAAAGTATTTATTTCAACACATGAATATTTTATTCAGTTCATTTATACAATAAAAATGATATTTTTATTGTTCAAATATTTTATTCAATACATGAATATTTTAATTTTCATTTCTTATCATAATCACAATCAATTTCCACAACATGATACAATCAAACAAGTCATCCATGGTCTGTGGACGATGGTGTTAGGAGCTACTAAGCCCGTCTGCAACCTAGTATATATTTAACTAGAAAACAAGGTTAGAATGAGGAGTTCTCACAGTCTGTTTCCACTCTATCAGCGCTTATTTCTGAATTTCTGAATGGTTTGGGTTTGAATTTGTCTAAATTTCCAACTAGCTCCGAATTTGACCCGGTTAGTCTTGTTGTGAAGCTCTTGTCCCCGCGATTGCAACGGATCTAGTTTCGCGCAATTTGGACCTCGTTATGGAATTAAATTTGTTGATTACAAAATTTTATTAACTAATTAATTTAATTTAATTAATTAATCCCCCTTCCTTAATGATCTCCCTCTTCCTCGTTTACACCATCCGAAACCCGCTACCATCCTCTCTCTCTCTCCTTACTGCGCCCACCTTGCACCTCCTGGCCTTGATCGGAGGTGACCATCCGATAACCCCCAGCGCCGCCTTCCGATCCCATGCGTGAGCCCCCAACTCGAGGCACCCCCTTGACCAAAAAACGAGGTGAAGCGCAGTTGCTTCCAGTTGCAAAATCGCGAAATCCATGCCAAAATAATCCATCTACCGTTAATGTTGTAGAGCTCACAGAGCTCATTGATTTATGTAACAAACTGGGATTTTCGACTCTGAAAATCAACACAAAATTACCATATTGACTATTCAGACATCGGAAATTCCTGATCATTAATAGAAAGAAGTTAGAGGGTGAGAATAGATAAGATAAAAAATTAGAATAGAAGAAGAAGAAAATCACTACAGAGCAGAATCAGAGTAATACGAATCTCACAGCGGAACGAATAAAATATAATATATAACATAACTTTGCAAAAAAAAACAGTATAATAACATTATCAGAGTACAATACTTACACATAGCGGAAATAACAATAGCTATATAATCCTGAAGCCTCCTGCTTCAGGCTTCTCCAAGTATATTTGTAAAGGCCTGAACTACTTGACTGCCCGTACAAATTTGGGCACCCAAGAGTTTAGGGAAAACAAAATAAACTCTGGGTCAGTCATGGGACTGGTGTGAGTAAACTCAAATCATTTGGTTTAATTTTTCAAAATCCTTTTCAAAAGAAAAGATAATCGTAAGACCGATCCACACATAAACACGGACGGTTTTTACCTTACATTAACCCAAAATAGGTTTTGAAATCAATACTTCTCTGATATTATAATAATGTCTAATCACAAGTAATTAGAATCTAGCAGAACGCTTGCATCTCATGCTCCACATATGTAGTATACAAACAAAACCGCGGTCACTTATTGGAAATTGGGTTCCGACTATGACAAGGTATGGGACCATCTTCAATGATTTTCATCATATTTGATCGCAACGCTAACGTCCGTATAGTGTGGTTGTCAGATAATGAATCTGATCCCGGTCTCTCCGTATTGACGACGGAAAAATGGTTAGAAACTACGATAGTCGGTGATTTAACTATCAAAGAAAAACAGATGTGCAAACAACGATAGTATTTCCAGATGGAAACTCTATCGATCAGTCAACATTCAACTTTTTCCCTTTTAAAATTAGTTTATTATTAATTTATTCATTTTCCCTTTCTATACATTTTCTATATTATAAAACATTTCCGATATTTATTTGAAAACCGTTTCCAAAACTCCTTCATTAGATTTCAACAGACATTTAAATATAACGTCACTATGCGAACTCAAACCATTACACGCATAACTAGATTCACTTAACCAACCTTCACTATCGAACCTTAACCATTCCTTAGTTAAAAACGAGGGTATAATTACCTTTCAGACCTTAACTGAACAACATTTCTAACTTCGAAACAGACAAGGTCCACCATTAAACCATTAACAAACTTCTTTACGAAACTCTCGGATTATATTTACGAATCCACTTCTTTACCAAAATTATTTAATTATTACCCTAGTGATATAATCTCATACTTTCGAAATATAATAACTTAAATATAACTTTTCTTCCTTAATTTGAATAAATAAACAAACAACTAATTTATTATTAAATTAGTAAAACTTGATTTGGAATGGAAAGTAAATATTACTTTCCTTAATTCGATATAATCGATTCTGGCATATAGCTTTCTTTCGGAAAAAAAATTATTCGATAACTCCCTTTTCGAATAAACTATATTCGATAACTCTTCCTTCGAATAACAATATTCAATAATCTCTCTTCGGATGATTTACATTCGATTAATTCCCTTCGAATGATTTACATTCGATTAATCTCTTTTCGAATAAACTATATTCGATTAACTTCCTTAATTCTATTCGAATAAACTATTTCGAATAACTCCTTTGGATTGACTCGGTTTGATTAACTCATCTTGGCTAACTCAACTCGATTAACTCAACTTGATTAACTTACTTGATTAACTCAACTTGACTAACTCGACTTATTTAACTCACTTATTTAACTCCTATCTAATAACTAATATTCGATTAATTTATATTCGAATAACTATGTCTGTTTTAACTTTATTTCGAATGACTAATATTCGATTTAACTCCATTCGCTTGACTCTAGATCGCAGTGATCACAATGGTTACGCCTGATTCCCTCAGGAAACATCCGACCACCGTAGGCTATCTGCAGCCCTATGAATTTCGCTAGCAGTCGTACGAAATGGTGACTCGTCCTGAATAACTATGTTTGACTAACTCTATCTCAAATAACTACATTCGATCAACACTAATTGAATAACTAATATTCAATTAATTCTAATTCGATTAACTATGTTCAACTTTCTCTAATTCGGTCTATTCTAACTCTAATCGATTTACTCTAGCTGATTAACTCTAACTGATTTACTTTAACTCATTAAATCCTTTGATTAACTCTACGTTTATTCAGTTTCAAATATCGATGTTGAAATAGATTTTTTACTTCTCTATATAAGTTCTGACTTATATATTCTATTTATACAATGATAAACATCTTTTAAATTTATAAAATACTATTTGTAAATTTATCTTCTCAATTTATCAGTCAAAATAGATTCTATTTAAAAACTTTGCTTTAAATCCATAACACGTTATACCTGTGTGCGAAGCATGGGTCTAAACCCTTCAAAGTAAAATTCTCCTTTTATACAATTCTAGTCACCTTTCCAAGTATTTCCTTTTTATAATGTATTTATTTACAAAATAAATCCATTTTTGATAATTCTGTTTATTCTATAAAATATTTTCTTTCTATATAAAATCTATCGATTTTATAAGTAATTCCTTTGATAATCTAACAATTTCCTTTTTCTATTTACTTTACACATATTTCCCCTTTCTATTCTATTTATTTTTCAAATAAATATCCCTTTTCAATTAAATTTGAAAATAGTTTACAAATATTTCTTTTTCAATTCTATTTATTTGATTTACAAATAAATATTTCTTTTTAATCTATTTATTTCCTAAATAAAGGTTTTTCTTTTTATAAAATCTTTGATTTTATAAATATTTCTTTTTCAATATAACATTGAAAATTTCCTTTTTAACATTCCAGTATTCCTTATGGTATTTAACGTACCATACAACAATGATCAATATCATTCAAACATACAAAATCAACAACAGATTTCATATCACATCATGTAACACAATATATGAAAAATAGTAAAATAAATGTTGAGGAACCCAGTTGGGTCCCTCCGACCTGTTTCCCTGCATCCACAGATGTTAATCACCATAACAACACAAATATAAAATAATCTGATAAGCAGAATCAATATTCGATTAACGATATATATATCGTTATCGATATTTCCAACCAATTTAACTAGCAGTTCAACCACACAGTCAACACATAGCAAACAACCATAAGTTATCTGTCCTAAAAATACGTTATAGAAATATAAGTTGAGCAGTGTTAGTGAGAGTTACTCACATTGGACGGTTTATCGTTAAATAACGATAATTGGTCATTGATTTAATTCAGCTTTTAATTATGCTGTAAATCTCAAGCGAACTTCCATTTGCTCCACAATAGTTTCAGAACGTGGCCTGCGATCGTACGATCTCAAAGCAACGAACGGTGTGCAATTCTGACATCGTATGAGTTAGAAATCACGTTAACAAATTTGTATATTACTATGACTTTAATTTAAAGTAACTTAATTTTATTTTAAAATGTTTATGGGCCTCACCGTTCATAGAAATCAGTCCATCATTACTCAACCGGCTCTATGTACGGTGTCTTCTTTCCAAACTTTATTGAACATTTGGCTCGTTCCCTTGTATAAACTATGCAAATAGAAATGGCCATCACAAATATAATTTTCTTCTTTTGATAAAAACCTGGGCCTCACGCACAATTTAATCCGGCCCAGCCCATCCCTTACTGTTAACCCATAACCGCACCAAAATCCTTCTTCTCCTCCAACAGATTTTCACTCCATTACTAGTTTTCAACCCCAACGCAACTCCTTCCCTACTTCCTTAA
Organism: Allium sativum; assembly: GCA_030737875.1. NCBI lineage: Eukaryota > Viridiplantae > Streptophyta > Magnoliopsida > Asparagales > Amaryllidaceae > Allium > Allium sativum. Next base: position 571,860,704 of record CM060909.1, on the reverse strand, counting down.
ATCCAAAACGAACACCACCATTATTATCCACTTCGTGCGTTCTATCTCCTCCACCCACTATCTCCAAACCCGCACTACCTTCCCTAGTTCCGTCATCGAGCCTCTTTCGCGCCTACCCAGTACAGCAGCGATAATAATTTCAACCGAATACCCCAAAAAAAGTCACGCAAGTGCGTTTTTCTCTCCTGAATCCAAATACGAGCCTCAAATTTCGAATGGCTACCCCGATTTCCTTCTGTGTCGAACCCTAGGATTTACTTGGTGTTTTGGGAAAATTAGAAACCAACGCGAGCTCAAAAACAAGGCTACAACATTGTAGAGTTTACTCCCAGGATCCTAAGTATACACTTGATTTGATTTTTAGTAATTTATTTGATTTTATTTTGAATTTTGAAAGAGGGTTTTTCACCGTTGGGTTTTGTTTTGTGGCGGCGCATGATTTTCATTGAACAGAGAAGTAAGGGTTAGGGTTAGAAGGATGTTAAGATTATTTATAGTATGGTAAAATATATTTTTATTCGATTATTTTATTTCTTTTTAAGCACTCGCTGTTTGTATTATTCTCTAAAATTCCTGTGATCACCTATGATACCCAAAAATCACGGAACTGAACAAGCACCTTCGGTTCGACATTACGGTCCCAATGAAACTAGTTTCGTCATATTTCCGACTCCGTTTGCTCACACAGCGTATTTTTAACTGTTAAAATACTGACTGTTTTTCACTGTTAAAATATGTACGGCCACACAGTGACTCTAAAAAACACGGAATTTGGAATCTAACAATAATTTAATATTGCAGATCCAACAAAATTAGTTTCGTCGAAAATGGAGGTCGTTTGCAAAACTGGCTATTTTTAAAGTCTAAATAACCCTTTTAAATATATAAATATATTTAAAATAACTAAATTAAATATCAATAAATATATATTATCATATATATCCACAATATATATCCATACAACTCTAGAAAAATATATGTGGATTTACAACTCGATATTTCAAATCCTAATTAAATTGATATTTAATTAAAAATAGAAATAATTAAATAAACCGTTAGGGTTTTAGGGTGCTGTTTTATGAAAATTTGATTTGGACATAACTCAAAATCTACATGACGAAATCCCGATTTTTCTCTTCCACCAGAAAAATATACTTCACCAGCTCCTAACGTTTCTTGTTTCACAGAAATCCGAGTTAAAACGAACCCTGTATATTCAGTTGAAGTTAAAATCGCCAAATAGCGAACTGCAGCGCCATTTCAAGCTCGATTATAATTAAATTATAATTATACGTTCAAACTGTCATTCAAATAATATATTCGTTATTCTAATCCAATTCTAAACTGAATTAAATATCACATATGATCCAATTCACACTATTTTGTGAATTCCACTATTTCTGACTATTCCTGAAATTAAATATATTATTATATTATTTATTTTAATTAAATATTCAATATTATTTAATTCTGGTCATTTTAAATAACCAAACCATTATTTAAATAATTAAATAAATTATTTATTATCCGGAAAACTACGGGTCGTTACATTCTTCCCCCCTTAAAATAATTTCATCCTCAAAATTGCTAAGGTAGAGAACAAACCCTATTGAATAGTACAAATTTATTTGTTTACTTACCAACTTTAATTTCAACTAAACTAATTTAATTTCAATTAAAATATTCATTTACTTCAATTAACGAAATTTTTCAAAAATTCTGAAAAATTTTCTAACACCCGAAATTTTCGAAAAATTTCGCTAGCACCTCCTTTGTACAGGTCAATAGTTCAAACCCCGTCACGCCTCTTTAGGCCTTTTCCAATCCAAAAGAAAATCAAACAACCAAGAGGCTTGCCAAATTGGTCCATAAATTACCAAATCCATAAAAATAAACGTGTACCCTTTTTGTCGGGCATATCACTAAACCTTTTATTCTGCTGCCAATTCAGCATATACCAAAGTCATCCCAATCAATCTCTGATCAATTTATTCTCAACAAAGCTATTCGCTTAAACAAGCCAACTACCATTTCAAACTCAAGTTTCATTCTCGATTTCGAACTCCTAACTCATCAATCCAATACCATTTCAGATTCTGTCTCACAATTCAAAATGATCCCACTTGATATATTATATTCCAATTAAATTTCCAATTAATTGGTTTCAATTTCAATTCATATTCGCTTTCACTGATTCCTATTTAAATTTGTTTTTAATTCAGACGGTCTTTTCCTGGGAGTTATAAATAACTTTGCTTTTCACAAAAAATCAAATATTTCCCTTTCGAGGTTCAAAACAACTTGTTTTCCTCAAAACAATTCAACACAAAATTTTGGTAGTAATCCGTCACTTAGGACTCGAAAATGAACAATGATGATGTGGCCAGCATCATCAGAGTTATTTCCCAGTTATCAAAGTGAGTTCAATAATATATCACTCTAAAAACCATTTTTAAACAATTCCATTTTGAAATCTTTTTCAAAATATCATTCACGATGCTTGTAAACAAATTAAAATCTCCCAAGATCTTAAAATTTCTTATATTTAACTCAAATCCATTTACGAACACTTTTCCCATTTCCCAGAATTTTAATTCCAATTCTTATTTAATTCAGATTTAATTAATCTGCTTTTATATTATACGAACTCAAATTGGTTATTTACATAACCATTTTCATTATAATCAACCAACACATCCAATTTACTATAATCATTCGAATATAAATATTTTCTTTATATCGAAATATACTTTGGGTAAAATTATCTCATTTACCCTCTTTCAAAACATACTGTGTCGGTTTATCGTACTTGAGTGTTTAGAAATTCCTATCGATACAGTGGATCAAACTGATTGACCAGAATTCACAAACTACTCAACCAATAAATCTCCACAATATAAAATTATTTTTATAAAATCTACAAATACGTCCACTCATATATATACACTCAACTCAATCTAGGGCATTACTAACCCCATCTCTACTGAGTCACACCACAGAGCCAAGGTAATCACTTAACCTTCAGCTCTGATACCACTGTAACGAACTGGGATTTTCGACTCCGAAAATCAACACAAAATTACCATGTTGACTATTCAGACATCGGAAATTCCTGATCATTAATAGAAAGAAGTTGAGGGTGAGAATAGATAAGATAGAAAATTAGAATAGAAGAAGAAGAAAATCACTATAGAGCAGAATCAGAGTAATATGAATCTTACAACGGAACGAATAAAATATAATATATAACATAACTTTGCAATAAAAATAGTATAATAACATTATCAGAGTACAACACTTACACACAGCGGAAATAACAATAGCTATATAATCCTGAAGCCTCTTGCTTCAAGCTCCTCCAAGTATATCTGCAAAGGCCTGAACTACTTGACTGCCCGTACAAATTTGGGCACCCAAGAGTTTAGGGAAAACAAAACAAAATAAACTCTGGGTCAGTCATGGGACTGGTGTGAGTAAACTCAAATCATTTGGTTTAACTTTTCAAAATCCTTTTCAAAAGAAAAGATAATCGTAAGACCGATCCACACATAAACACGGACGGTTTTTATCTTATGATAACCCAAAACAGTTTTTGAAATCAATACTTCTCTGATATTATAATAATGTCTAATCACAAGTAATTAGAATCTAGCAGAACGCTTGCATCTCACGCTCCACATATATAGTATACAAACAAAACCGCAGGCGTTTATTGGAAATTGGATTCCGACTATGACAAGGTATGGGACCGCCTGCCGATAGTGTATCTCAAGAGGAAAATACACTGGGTTCAACAAGAACGTCTTGCAACCCGGTCCACACATGACCGACCACTCATTTCACTTGAGTGTATCGAATGTATATCACCAACGGTTGGGAGCTACCCTACCGTTTCCCGAAAAGGGACAGCATCGATAATAGATAAAAGAATAAATTGGATTTTATCTGGATAGGTGATATACACCCTAATCGGAGCGACCCACTTAGCCATGCTGCCTGCCCGATTTCTGTCATTTCCCGGTTGATGAGGCTTGAGGTCATAACGTATCTTTGACAGATCATACATTCATTTACTTTGAATGGCACATCGTCATACCCGCCAAATCACAAATTGATTTCCTAAAAAATACCACAGGTATAAAGCTAAGAGAAATGAATTCCTCCGCCACCAAACGTAAGTATGTTTGAAGAGATCAACTTACGCGTTCCATTAGATATACTTTGTCAGACATTCGTCCATTCACTTTGTCCTGGGACTGGACAAACCGAATGCAGTATTCTGTAAACAGGATAGCCCTTGCATAACTCCATCTTCAATGATTTTCATCATATTTGATTGCAACGCTAACTTCCGTACAGAGTGGTTTTCAGATAATGAATCTGATCCCGGTCTCTTCGTATTAACGACGGAAAAATGGTCAGAAACTTCGATAGTCGGTGATTTAACTATCAAAGCAAAACAGGTGTGCAAACAACGATAGTATTTCCAGATGAAAACTCAATCGATCAATCAACATTCAACATTTTCCCTTTTAAAATTAATTTATTCATTTTCCCTTTCTATACATTTTCTATATTATAAAACATTTCCGATCTTTATTTTGGAAACTGTTTCCAAAACTCCTTCATTAGATTTAAACAGACGTTTAATTATAACGTCACAATGCGAACTCGAACCATTACACTCATTAACTAAATTCACTTAACCAAACTTCACTATCGAACCTTAACTATTCCTTTGTTAAAAACGAAGTCAACCAAGTTGGGGTATAATTACCTCTCAGACCTTAACTGAACAACATTTCTAACTTCGAAACAGACAAGGTCCACCATTAAACCTTTAACAAACTTCTTTACGAAACTCTCGGATTCTATTTACGAATCCACTTCTTTACCAAAATTATTTAATTATAACCCTAGTGATATAATCTCATACTTTCGAAGTATAATAACTTAAATATAACTTTTCTTCCTTAATTTTAATAAATAAACAAACAACTAATTTATTATTAAATTAGTAAAACTTGGTTTGGAACGGAAAGTAAATATTACTTTCCTTAATTCGATATAATCGATTCTGGCGTATAGTTTTCTTTTGAAAAAATCTTTATTCAATAACTCCCTTTTCGAATAAATTATATTCGATAACTCTTCCTTCGAATAACTATATTCAATAATCTCTCTTCGAATGATTTACATTCGATTAATTCCCTTCGAATGATTTACATTCGATTAAACTCTTTTCGAATAAACTATATTCGATTAACTCCCTTAATTCTATTCGAATAACTCCTTTGGATTGACTCAGTTTGATTAACTCATCTTGGCTAACTCAACTCGATTAACTCAACTTGATTAGCTTACTTGATTAACTCAACTTGACTAACTCGACTTATTTAACTCACTTATTTAACTCCTATCTAATAACTAATATTCGATTAATCTATATTCAAATAACTATGTCTGTTTTAACTTTATTTCGAATGACTAATATTTGATTTAACTCCATTCGCTTGACTCTAGATCGCAGCGATCACAATGGTTACGCCTGATTCCCTCAGGAAACATCCGATCGTCGTAGGCTATCTGCAGCCCTGCGAATTTCGCTTGCAGTTGTACGAAATGGCGACTCATCCTGAATAACTAATTTTGACTAACTCTATCTCAAATAACTATATTCGATCAACTCTAATTGAATAACTAATGTTCAATTAATTCTAATTCGATTAACTATGTTCAACTTTCTCTAATTCGATCAATTCTAACTCGAATCGATTTACTCTAGTTGATTAACTCTAACTGATTTACTTTAACTAATTAACTCCTTTGATTAACTCTATGTTTATTCAGTTTCAAATATCGATCTTGAAATAGATTTTTACTTCTCTATATAAGTCCTGACTTATATATTCTATTTATACAATGATAAACATCTTTTAAATTTATAAAATATTATTTTTAAATTTATCTTCTCAATTTATCAGTCAGAATAGATTCTATTTAAAAACTTTCTTTAAATCCATAACACATTATACCCGTATGCGAAGCACGGGTCTAAACCCTTCAAAGTAAAATTCTCCTTTTATACAATTCTAGTCACCTTTTCAAGTATTTCCTTTTTATAATGTATTTATTTACAAAATAAATCACTTTTTGATAATTTTGTATATTCTATAAAATATTTTCTTTCTATATAAAATCTATTGATTTTATAAGTAATTCCTTTGATAATCTAACTATTTCCTTTTTCTATTTACTTTACACATATTTCCCCTTTCTATTCTATTTATTTTTCAAATAAATATCCCTTTTCAATTAAATTTGAAAATAGTTTACAAATATTTCTTTTTCAATTCTATTTATTTGATTTACAAATAAATATTTATTTTTAATTTATTTATTTCCTAAATAAAGGGTTTTCTTTTTATAAAATCTTTGATTTTATAAATATTTCTTTTTCAATATAACATTGAAAATTTCTTTTTTAACATTCCAGTATTCCTTATAGTATTTAACGTTCCATACAACAATGATCAGTATCATTCAAACATACAAAATCAACAACAGATTTCATATCACATCATATAACACAGTATATGAAAAACAATAAAATAAATGTTGAGGAACCAGTTGGGTCCCTCCGACCTGTTCTCTGCATCCACAGAAGTTGATCACCATAACAACACAAATATAAAATAATCTGATAAGTAGAATCAATATTCGATTAACGATTTATATATCATTATCGATATTTCCAACCAATTTAACTAGCATTTCAACCACATAGTCAACACACAACAAACAACCATCAATTATCAGTCCTAAAAATATGTTATAGAAATATAAGTTGAGCAGAGTTAGTGAGAGTTACTCACATTGGACGGTTTATCGTTAAAAACGATAATTGGTCATTGATTTGATTTTGGCTTTTAACTATGCCGTAAATCTCAAGTGAACTTCCATTTGCTCCACATTAGTTTCAGAGCGTGGCCTGCGATCGTACGATCTCAACGCAATGAACGGTGTGCAATTCTGACATCGTATGAGTTAGAAATCATGTTAACAAATTTGTATATTACTATAAATTTAATTTAAAGTAACTTAATTTTATTTTAAAATGTTTATGGGCCTCACCGTTAATAGAAATCAGTCCATCATTACTCAACCGGCTCTATGTACGGTGTCTTCTTTCCAAACTTCGTTGAACATACAGCTCGTTCCCTTGTATACACTATGCAAATAGAAATGGCCATCACAAATATCATTTTCTTCTTTTGATAAAAACCTGGGCCCCACGCACAATTTAATCCGGCCCAGCCCATCCCTTACTGTTAACCCACAACCGCACCAAAATCCTTCTTCTCCTCCAACAGAATTTCACTCCATTACCAGTTTTCAACCCCAACGCAACTCCTTCCCTGTTTCCTTAAATCCAAAACGAACACCACCATTATTCTCCTCTTCGTGCGTTCAGTTTCCTCCACCCACTATCACCAAACCCGCACTACCTTCCCAAGTTCCGTCGTCGAGCCTCTTTCGCGCCTACCCAGTACAGTAGCGAAAATAATTTCAACCGAATACCCCAAAAAAATCACGCAAATGCGTTTTCCTCTCCCGAATCCAAATACGAGCCTCAAATTTCGAATGGCTACCCCGATTTCCTTCTTCGTCGAACCCTAGGATTTACTGGGTGTTTTGGGAAAATTAGAAACAAACGTGAGCTCAAAAACAAGGCTACAACATTGTAGAGTTTACTCCTAGGATCCTAAGTATACACTTGATTTGATTATTAGGAATTTATTTGATTTTATTTTGAATTTTGAAAGAGGGTTTTTCACCGTTGGGTTTTGTTTTGTGGCGGCGCATGATTTTAATTGAACAGAGAAGTAAGGGTTGGGGTTCGAAGGATGTTAGGATTATTTATAGTATGGTAAAATATATTTTTTATTCAATTATTTTATTTCTTTTTAAGCAATTGCTGTTTGAATTCGTTCTCTAAAATTCCTGTGATCACCTACGATACCCAAAAATCACAGAACTGAACACGCACCTTCAGTTCGACATTACAGTCCCAACGAAACTGGTTTCGTCGAATTCCGACTCCGTTTGCTCACATAGCGTATTTTTTACTGTTAAAATACTGACTGTTTTTCACTTTAAAAATCTGTACGGCCACACAGTGACTCTAAAATTCACGGAATTTGGAATCTAACAATAATTTAATATTGCGGATCCAACAAAATTAGTTTCGTCGAAAACCGAGGTCGTTTGCAAAACTTGCTATTTTTAAAGCTCTAAATAACCCTTTTAAATATATAAATATATTTAAAATAATTAAATTAAATATCAATAAATATATATTTTCATATATATCCACAATATATATCCATACAACTCTAGAAAAATATATGTGGTTTTACAACTCGATATTTCAAATCCTAATTAAATCGATATTTAATTAAAAATAGAAATAATTAAATAAACCGTTAGGGTTTTAGGGCGCTGTTTTTCTGAAAATTTGATTTTGACATAACTCAAAATCTACACGATGAAATCCCGATTTTTCTCTTCCACCAGAAAAATATACTTCACCAGCTCCTAACATTTCTTGTTTCACATAAATCCGAGTTAAAACGAACCCTGTATATTCAGTTGAAGTTCGAATCGCCAAATAGCGAATTGCAGCGCCATTTCCAGCTCGATTATAATTAAATTATAATTATACGTTCAAACTACCGTTCAAATAATATATTCTGTTAGACCGAAATTTGGGCCTAACACCCAAATGCTATGTGAAAACCTTACAATCACAGATTAATGCAGAAAAAGCAGTGAAAACAGGGAACACGAGATTTTTATAGTGGTTCGGCTCAATCCAAGCCTACGTCCACTTTATAGTTTATTAAATCTTAAGAAGCTATTACAATACTATTTGCTTGCTGTTTATACACGAAATCCCCGTGTTTACACTGAAGAAGAGGAGATTAATGGGAAGATTATACACGATAACCTCGTGTTGTAATGTGGAACTTCGCTTCCTTATTGAGCAATGGCCTTGCGTGAAGTAACGGTGGAATCCATGATGAGTGAGAGCCAAAAGATCCCCTTGAAATGGCCATATAAGGGTGTATTTATAGGCGTAGAGGAGCCTTGCAAGGTTCTGAAGCGGTCCGGTTCGGAGGTGCCACGTGGCGGGCACTGAGGTGATCTCAGAAGCAGTGGAGTAGTGGTCTTCAGATCGTGCTAGGACAGGTGGAGTTCATTCCATGAGAGTAGGAGGTAGTGGCTCCTTAAGAATAGGTCAGATCCGAAGTGTAGCAGCAGGTCAATAGGGGTCGGATCGGTTCGGGTCTGATCCAAACCGAGGTGGAACCTAAGAACCGAAGGCGTGACGAGCGTTTTTGTGCAGTGTAAAAGGGGATTCGGGTCTGGATGGTCCGATCCGAACTGAAGCGCGCTAAAGTCCAAGTTTGGGAACTTCGAAGCGTGGGTCGGAGCGGGTCCGATCCGATCCGAAGCTTTTCTCATGCCACAATCCAAGTTTCCAGTTCTGCATGCGTTCACGGAAACGGGCGTAACTTTCAAACCGTAAGTCCGTTTTAGCCAAACGAAAGCTCAAACTGAAGCTAATTTAGAGGGCTACAAGAGTTACCGAGCTCAACTTTGTAATTGCTGTTTTCGGGCCCAAAAGAGATCGTCTGATAGGGGTTTCGGGCCTTTCTTTGTTCGTGATACGATTTCGACCAAATCGTTGCCTGTCTTCTGACGATGCTTCCAATACTCAAGCGTATTGTTGATCAGAGATTCCATGTGTGACTGCTTTGACTAAAAAGCGGGTCAACATTTTGCCCCCAGAACATATCTTGCTGGTTGAAGGAAGATGTGTTCTGGATAATCCATGAAATCCAAGGCCACGCCGGGCCTGCCAGTTGCAAGTACAATCCATACCTGCGAAGAAAAGGAAGCAAATAGGTATGTCAAAACCTGACAATACCGATTACACTTTCGAGCATAAACCATGTTTGGGTGTTTGTTTGAGCATAAACCATACTCAAGAGCGTTCAAATCATCCTGCCAAAACCTGACGAGGGACCTAACCTTCTGGGTATAAGCCATACCAAGAAGTTCAAACTGAGCATAAGCCATACTCGAGTTTTATTGAGTTCCTTTGTCAAATCCTGACAAAACAATAAGCCGTTCCAGAGTATAATCCATACTTAAGAATCCTAGTGAGTACTATCCGTACTCATGTCGGGATAGAACTATACTTGCCAAAACCTGACAAGACAGTCTGTCCCTAGGCATAATCCATGCCTAGGGGTCCGAGATAAGTATAAGCCATACTTTAATTGAGATTGAGAATCCTGCCACAACCTGACAAGACACTTAAATTCGCCAAACATAATCCATGCTCGGAAAGTTCGTCCTTATTCAATTCCAAGTACAAAACCAAAGCAAATCCTGATTGGTTTGTCATTGAGTCCAGAGCATGCTTTGGAGCTAAATCCTAACCCCGAACGTGTGTACTCCAATTTAGCCAATCGGAAAACCTAAAGAAAGCAAAGAGACTTATCTTAAATCCTAAGAAATGCTGAAAATGCAGAGTGATCCAATCCAGATCAGTTGATGATGAGCCCACGAGAGCTCGATCCAGGTCATTCCCTCTCCGGGGAGCAGGTGGAGGTAGCGCAGGTGCAGGGGCTGTTGGTTGTTTCACATACTCGGGTATCTCTCCACGTCTAACCTGTTCTCAATCAGATCTCTAAGATGCCTGCAGTCATTTGTGTCATGACCGTCCATATCGTGAAATATGCAGTGTCTTTCTCCTGGGAGGCTTTGGATAGGAGATATCACCGTTTGTGTTCACGTAGATGTCGGTTAGTGACGAATTTAGCTCTGTTTACTTTTCATATCTAGGCCCTCTCCGGGGCTGAGCGTTGTGGTCATTCTTGACAGCAACTTTCCCTTTGCCTTTTCCAAAATCAGACGGTTCTCCGATTATGAGCATGTTAACATCGAGAATTTTCTTTTCGAACGTTGCGTCTTCTTCACGCAGAAACCTATCCAATTCAAGGTAGAATTCGCTGAGATTCCATGGCGGGTCCCGGTACAAGGATTTTTTGAACTCTGAGTTGTCTAGAACGCCGGATACTGCTGCCATCAATACCATAGATGGCTCAGTTCGATCAACGGATGCTGCTGCAATGTTGAACCTTTCCAGGAATGAGCGCAGAGTTTATCTGGGTCCCTGTTTGATTGTAGTAAGCGACATAACGTTCTTGGGTCTAGCGATGTGGACCCGAAACTGCTCAATAAAGTGAGCGACCAACATGTTCCAGCTATTGATCGATTCAGATTCCAACTGCCGAATCCACATAGCAGCTATGTCAGTCAAAAAGAGAAGGAAGCACTTTGCCATGACGTTCTCCGACACCGATGAACTTCCATGTGTCGTTTGTAGCACATCAGATGCACGGTAGGATCTGTCCTACCGTTGTATGGTTCCAATTATGGAAGTTTGAAATCTGGGGGATTGCGAGAAATCCTGATTTCCTGTGTGAATGGATTGTGATTGACATCATCCATGTCATTCTGATAGGTGCGTCCTCGAGAGAGGCGTTCAATGAGATTGGCGAGTCGATCGCCTTCAAAGAGCTGTTGCAAGCTACTAAGGTCAGTGCTGGTGCCCCCAACATTAAATCTAGAAGAGTTCGGAAAGGTATGGGGAGCTTGGAAGACCATCCGGTTCGGTTTGGAGGTGCCCCCATATTGCGGCTCGAAGAAGCGAGGGAGGTCATGGCGAGGTGCACGGTTCGGGTCGGATGTACCGATCCGAACAGGTTCTCCTGTTCCAAACCGGGGAGCTTGATGCTGAAGCTGTGTTGTATTGTCGATCCGAACCGATGCGGAGATTGGTCGTGCTTGAACTGAGTTTCCCAAATTAAGGGGGTTGCTCCCGAGCTCAAGTGGAGCAGCGGGTCGAGTGAAGGCTGATCCGACCCGGTTGGCGCGAGCTGATGCATCTCGAGCGACTGCTGAATTTGGGTCTCCTTCGGCTCGGATCGGGTCCGATCCGAAGTGCTGCTCCTTCTGGTGCTAATTCCATGCCATTTCCAATGAGTTGAACGTTGTCGCTCGGCCTTCCTTCCATCCAAGCGAAGAATTTGTCGATCATCTCCTGTTGTTTGCGGAGGAGATCATCTTGCCTTGCCATTTGAGCTCTCAATTCAGTGAGAATGTCATCCATTTCATCTCTAGTTGGGTATGCTGACGAATTTCCATGAGAGGAAGCCTCCTGGCTCGCCTCGTTCCCTGTGCCTTCAGTGCCAACGTTCTCAGCACGAGAGAAATCTTTCTTTCGTTTGACCATTGATCCAATAGCCAAATAATCCAAGCAGAAGTTGAAGTTTTCGTGTGCCCCTCTATCTGGCGTGCCAAAATGTTAGACCGAAATTTGGGCCTAAAACCCAAATGCTATACGAAAACCTCACAATCATAGATTAATGCAGAAAAAGCAGTAAAACCAGGGAACACACGAGATTTTTATAGTGGTTCGGCTCAATCCAAGCCTACGTCCACTTTTTAGTTTCTTAAATCCTAAGAAGCTATTACAATAATGTTTGCTTGCTGTTTATACACGAAATCCTCGTGTTTACACTGAAGAAGAGGAGATTAAAGGGAAGATTATACACGATTACCTCATGTTGTAATGTGGAACTTGGCTTCCTTATTGAGCAATGGCATTGCGTGAAGTAATGGTGGAAGCCATGAAATGGCCATATGAGGGTGTATTTATAGGCGTAGAGGAGCCTTGCAAGGTTCTGAAGCGGTCCGATTCAGAGGGGCCACGTGGCGGGCACTGAGGTGATCTCGGAATTAGTGGAGTAGTGGTCTTCAGATTGTGCTAGGACAGGTGGATTTCATTCCATGAGAGTAGGAGGTAGTGGCTTCTTAAGAATAGGTCAGATCCGAAGTGTAGCAACAGGTCAATAGGGGTCGGATCGGTTCGGGTCCGATCCGAACCGAGGTGGAACCTCCGAACCGAAGGTGTGACGAGCGCTTCTGTGCAGTGTACAAGGCGGGTCAGATCTCGATGGTCTGATCTGAACTGAAGCGAGCTAGAGTCCAAGTTTGAGAAACTTCGAAGCGTGGGTCGGAGCGGGTCTGATCCGATCCGAAGCGTTTCTCATGCCATAATCCAAGTTTCCAATTCCGCATGCGTTCACCGAAATGGGCGTAACTTTCAAACCGTAAGTCCGTTTAGCCAAACGAAAGCTCAAACTGAGGCTAATTCAGAGGGCTACAAGTGTTACAGAGCTTAGCTCCGTAATTGCTGTTTTCGGGCCTAAAAGAGATCGTCTGATAGGTGTTTCGGGCCTTTCTTTGTTCATGATGCGATTTCGACCAAATCGTTGCCTGTCTTTTGACGATGCTTCCAATTATTGAGCGTATTGTTGATCAGAGATTCCATGGGTGACTGCTTTGACTAAAAAGCGGGTCAACACATTCGTTATTCTAATCCAATTCTAAACTGAATTAAATATCACAGATGATCCAATTCACACTATTTTGTGAATTCCACTATTTCTGACTATTCCTGAAATTAAATATATTATTATATATTTTAATTAAATATTCAATATTATTTAATTCTGGTCATTTTAAATAACCAAAACATTATTTAAATAATTAAACATATTATTTATTATTTGGAAAAATATGGGTCGTTACAATTTGGCTTAAGAAATTTTCAAAATTCGTTGTGGGTTTGGAAGTCGGAGGGGAAATCGAATGTGTTAATTTCCGCCGTGGAATCATATATGGAAGCTCAGAAGAAAGGTTTGACCGTAGGGGAAAGAGATAAAAAGTGTTTGACCTTATTTTGACTAATATATATTATTTTTCAATTTTATTTAATTCAAAAATAGCTTGTTTATTAATCCGATCTTCAAATCAAACCCAACGACTGTCGCCCCTAGCTAAATACCCCTATTCCGAACACAATGGGATATGTTTCATAACCTAATTCGGCTGTTATGATCAGTTTTTCTTTAAATTGAATATAAATCAATATATATTAAATTTAAACATACATTTTAATTTACCGGGGACCCATACCGACTCCAAAAATTACAGAAAAATTATATCCAGCTTATTTTTGATGGTACGGTCCTAAGAAAAATAGTTTCATCAAATTTGAAGACTTTTTGAAAAATGGCCATTTTCCAGTCGATTAAATTCAAACTGAAATTACCAAACACGTTTATATTCACCAAAAGTGGTTGGAATCTAGCAATAATTTGACATTCTGGATCCAACAAAAGTGGTTTCATCGAAAATGGAAGTTGTTTGCAAAATCTCTATTTTTAAAGGTTATATATTAAATAAAATTCCATAGCGACTATTCTGAATTTTCAACTGGACATAAATTTTTATTCCCAGTACGAAATCTGGATTTTTCACATTCGTTGGAAAGATATTTTTAAACAGATTCAAATATTTCTTGTTTCACTGAAATCCGGTTTATTTTGAATCCTGTACATTCATTTGAAATTTGAAATCGAATTTTCAAACTACCGCGCCATTTGTAATTCCTTTTATAATGAAAATAAATATTTATATTCTAACTTCGATTTAAATAAATTTATACATTCTAATTCTATTCAAAATAAATTTCTAGTCGTTATTATTTAAAATAAATCATTTTAAATATTCAAAATTCATTAAAATTGCCAAAATAAAATTTTTAAATAGGTTTTGATTTTCTAGGTTGTTACACTCGATTTTTATTCAAAACTATTTTGGGAATAACTTGCAAACTATGTATTGAAATTGGAAAATTCCTTTTTCATTTGAAAACTATTATTATAAGAAAGCAAATATTTTTCATTTCAGGGAAATTCGGTTTAAAGTGAATCTGTTATGACAGTTTAAAGTCTATAGTCGAAATTCGCGAACCGCAGCAGTACGACAAGCTCTATTTTAACCGTATTTTATATTTACATAAAAAATAATCTGATTTACTTCAAAGTAGTTTATAAAACTATTTAACGTATATAAGACTATTTCATAATTTAAAATTCAAATATTCATATTACTTAATATTAAAATATTATTTAATTATTAAAATGTTATTAATATTCAAAAATTAATCTTTTGAAACTCAAACTTTCTAGATTTCAAAATAAATACTATATAAGCTATAAAAATTGGTTTGAGATAAACATCTTCTATATAGATAAACTGAACTTCAATTTGAAAACGAAATCAATTTAACTATTTTAAACTTGAACACGCTGTTTAATGTCAAACGTTGTTTGATAAAATTCCAACCTTTACAAAAGTTGTCCAAATCACTTCAACTTTGTTTCCATCTATTTTCGGGTATAAAATTTCAACTTATATTTTTCCACTGTAATTTAATGAATAAAAAATTCATTTCTATTACCAGATAAGCATGAGACTTAACCAATATCCAGATGTCTCCATATAAATGGATGTAACATATGCAGTAAGAACTAGTATCAATACTAACAATCGTTACAACATTCATAACATCCATTCATCTATTACATAGCAAATATGTCACATTATACACATATAAGCATTTGGTAATTAACGCTTACACTATGTTTAACCGCTAATTAACTATCAATTCACATCCATCAATATAACATACATAATAATCAAGCATAAGTGTAGAGTTTCTCACCATGGATTCCACTCTACCAATCTTTATGGTAGGACAACTTAGCTATACCAGATTGCTACTAATCGACTTTCGACCATCACCAACGACTTTGACAATATTATTATTATTAAATATGTTTTAATATAAGTTGAGTCTAGGGTGATGAGGTGGAGTATGGGTGGTGATTAGATGGTGGTGCAAGGGGGAAATGGAGGCCGAAGAGGAGAGGCGCTAGGTGGGGCCGAGGTAGTGGAAGGGTGGTGGCATTTGGGGAAGAGGAGGAGGTATTAGATTCCCAACCGAGAAAAAGGGAGGAGGAAGGATTGCGTAGGCTTGGTTTTTGTAACAACCCGAAAATCTGGGCCAGTTTAAAAATTTTGTTTTGGCAATTTTAGCGAATTTTGATTATTTAAAATGAATTATTTTAAATAATATCGACGAGAAAATTTCTTTTGAATAAAATTCAATCGAATATATTTATATAGATCGACGTTAGAATATAAATAATTATATATATAATTATAAAAAGAATTGAAAATGGCGCGATAGTTCGATAATTCGATTTCAAACTTCAATTGAACGTACCGGGTGCAAGACAACCCGGATTTTAACGAAACCAAAAACATTAGGATCTATTTGATAATATCTTTCCAGAGAATCCGGAAAATCAAAATTTCATAGCGGGAATCAAAAGATATGTCCAGTTGAAAATTCTGAATAGTCGCTATGGAATTCGGGCCCTTAAAATGGGAATTTTGCAAACGACCTCGGATTTCGACGAAACCACTTTTGTTGGATCCGTGATGTCAAATTATTGCTAGATTCCAAATTTCATAATTTTTCGAATCAATATGTGAGCGTGGCAAAAGAAAACGCGTTTGACCGGTTTTAGTTGATTTTAATCGACTGGAAAATAGCCATTTTTCAAACGGTCTCAGAATTCGACGAAACTAGTTTTGTTAGGATCGTATCGTCAATACGAAGCTAGAAAATATTTTTTTGGAATTTTTAAAGTTCGTATGTGAACCCGGTAATTTGAAATGTACGTTTAAAATTCAATATAATGATTTAAATGTAAATTCAGCGGAAACTGATCGTAACGGCCAAATTGGCTTATGAAACATATCTCATTGTGTTCGGAATAGGGGCAATCAGCTAGGGGCGACAGTCGTTGGGTCTCGTTTGGAGATCATATAAAAAAGTCAACTTTTTGGATATTATAAATATAATATAATATAATTTTATATAAAACCCCTTACCCCTCTATTCTCCCTCAGTCAACCCCCAAATAAAAAAATTGACCCCGCTTCCCTCGTTCAGACCTAACCCGCCGCCCACTAGGTCGTCGCCACCCCCTTCCCTGGCCGGCGCGCCTCCGGCCAACACCACCCGCGACCCTCCCCCTATCTCCTCCCCTCCTCTCGCGGCCTCTCCTTTTCCCAAAACCCTAGAACGAAAGCAGCGCCGCCATCGCCAATGAGGACCGCCGCCGACCACCACGGACCTGTCACCACTTCCCCCGCCACCTACGCCACCTCAGGCGACCTCCACCGCCACCATGAGCCCCTCCGGCCAATAAAAACCCTTTTTCTTTATTGTTCAAGATCTGAAAACCCAATTTTTTCTTCATTACAACGCACCTTCACCCCCCGACGACCTCCAACGTTGATGAATCCTCCCCTCTCTCCAAAATTAAGGTAAAATTTATTCATTTTATTTCAGTTTTGTTTTTATTATTTATTTTCTATAAAACTGAAAATTAAAGGTTTGATCTTTAATATCATGAAAGGTTTGATCTTTAATATCATGAAAGGTTTAATTTTTAATATCATGAAAGGTTTGATTTTTAATTCATAAAAGATTATATTTTTAAATTATAAGTGATGAAACCTCTAATATAGAAAAGATTATATTTTTGAACAAGAAAAGATTAGTTTTTTTATAAGTTGTGGCAAAGTAAAAATTCGATTTTTCTATATTGAATAGCGAAGTAAAAATTCGATTTTTATATATTGAATAGCGAAGTAAAAATTCGATTTTTATATATTGAATAGCGAAGTAAAAATTCGATTTTTCTATATTGAATAGCGAAGTAAAAATTCAATTTTTACATATGTAGAGAATACGGGCAACGAAGATGACAAAAAGGCGAGAACGACGAAGATTTCTACCTAAGAAGAGTCGTGGCATTGGATTAGCTAATCTGTGATAACTTCTCACCTTTCAATTTAATTTTTCTAGTTATAAATATATACTAGGATGCAGACGGTGTTTAGTAGCACCCGACACCCGTCATCCACAGACCATGGATGGCTTGTTTGTTTAATTGTTTGGTTGTGTAGTTGGTTAGATTATTTGGTTTGAATTGAATTGTTTGGTGAAATGAAATTGATTTGATTGATGTGTGAATGGCGTGGGCCTTCACTAGACCGGGGATAAGGCTAGGCCCTGTCCCGTTTCTAGTATCGTGCCGTTATGCCGCCGAAATTTTCTAAAAATAAGTTAGAAAAATAAAGATAACATTTTATTTAATAAATGAACTGAATAGAATATTCATAGGTTGAATAAAATAGTTTGATCGTTAAAAATATAATTTTTAACGTGAATGTGAATAAATAAATATTCATTTACAAACCGGACGGTTTGTTTATGTACACCTATTTGAAGGACATTGATTGGAACGATAAATTTTACACATCGCCCAACTGCACAAATAAAAATCTGTGTTGGATTGCTTGAAACCCCACATGGGTATTGGGATGATATTTGACGTACACTAATCCCGATTGTTTAGTTGTATGTCGATCGATTGATTGACAGACTGTTATAAGCGTTGAATATTTATATTTGATGCTTATACAGTGTAGAATGCACTTTGGATGATGGTTGATTATTCATCGTTGTTATTGTATACATGTACTGTAGAAAATCCATATAATTAACATTATATGGTAATTGATTGGGCCTCATTCCAGTTTTAAAATAGAAATATTTGAAAAAGAAATATTTGAAATAGAATATTTGAAAATAGGAATATATGAAGCCGTATTGATTAGATTGACGCCATTTTGACGTGAACGATATTTATATCGATTTTATTCATTTTATAATGAATATCGAAAGTGATTTCAAAATCTGATATTTTGAAAAGGAAATTGAATATAAATGAATTCGAATTGAAATGGAATATAAACGAATTCGAATTGAAATTGAATAGAAATGAATTCGAATTTAAATTGAATATAATTGAATTCGAATTGAAAATTGAATTGAAAACGAACTGAAATTGAATTAGAAATCAATTTGAATTGAAATCAATTTGAATTGAAATCAATTTGAATTGAAATCAATTTGAAATGAATTTAAAATGAATTTAAATTGGAATATTCAATTTTGATTTGAAATTGAATATGAAGTTGAAACCGTTTTGAAAATGAATTTAAAACAATTTATAAAGCACGTTTTGAATTGAAATCGACGAAGTATATATTATATATATAATATAATGACCTGAATAGAACGCGCCGCGCCGCGGCAGTTCGCGAATTTCGACCATTGACTTCGAACAGATATTACGGGAGATCCGATCGTCGGATTCTCCTAAAACCGGAACCGTTGGGTTCGTATCGAAAAGAGCTTTCTAACGAATATTAGAAATTAGAAATCTAACGGTTGGATTTGGAATTATGTCCAAATCAAATTTGAAAAAGGTCACTATAAGTGCAGTTTGATGGCCGTTGATGGAAATCGACTGTACGGGCCTTGATAAAATTATTAAAAATAGTAATAATTTGTGTAAAATCATAAGAAATGATTTAGAAAGAATTAGGATGAAAAACTCCATATCTGAAAAGATAAAAATAGATTTTTATCGAAATGAACTAGTTTTGAACTAGAATTATAATTCTATTTATTTTTAAATAAATAAATTGAATTTGAAATGGTTTTGAAAATAACCAGAATTTCCAATGATTGCATTGGAATGGATTTGAATCGAAATTGTCTTCGGAATATTTCGATGTTGGATTTCGTGATTATACATATGTTGTTATGGAAATTTGAAAGATATAGATATATATATATATATCGTTATTTCCAACACGATATTTGTTGGTCGTAGAATTTGATATTGAATATAAGCCGGGATATTTTCTATTCAAAGCCTTATATTTAATATCAAATGTGATTTGGGTTTGTCGTGAATGGTGTCTTGACTAACACTGTTTTTGAACCCAGTTGAGAAAAGATCAAATCTTTTTATTTAGATTTAATGAAGTGTACCAATTAAATAATATTTAATTGGAATTGAATTGATATTGATTTTTGGGTTTATCGTGAACAGTGTTTTAAATAACACTGGTTCTTTAACCAGATAATTAATGGAATGAGATTTTGGGTTGTCGTGAACGGTATCTTCAATTATATTGTTCTTAGACCTAAAGGAGTTAAGAAAATCAGAAACTAACTGGAGATTAGTTAAGTTGAATGGTTTCAGAGGTATTGATCTGATGTTGGTTTCGGCCTTCGGGGTTAATATTTGGGGAATTATTCTCTTGTTAATTTACGGTTAGTGACTGATGAATTGGAATGAGGCGTATGTTGTGTTTGTGTAACACTTATTTAAAATATACGCGAGTTATTCGGAAAGACCGGGTTTATCCCATTCTGAATAACTGATACGACGATAAGTCGAAGATGAAGACGATGGTCGAAGACCGGAGGTCTTCACGTCGTTTGGGGAATTACTGATGATCTTGATTGGGCTCTACACCCAAGAAGATGGAAACAGTTGGTGATCGTCCAGACGTACTTGGAGATCGATGGATATGCGGGGTACTAGGTGCCCCCGGTTTCGTTCAGACCCAGAACGGACTTGTAAATGGACTGTGTGTCTGATAGTGGATTTCATTCTGTGTGACTGATATCGGTCGCATAGAGTGGTTTGCCTGTGTGGCATGCTAAGATGCAAATGATCAAGGCTTCTGTTGAAAAGAAAAGTCTTGTGGTTGATGATCAAAGCACGGCCTTTGTGGCGTAGCTTTGTGTAACGTGAATTCACGAGCCTCACACCCCGGTGGTGAACCAAAAACGGGAGACGGACCTCAGGGGGGACATGCGTTTTCTTTCTAGCTAGGGTGGTGTCAGTGACCTACCAGCCCTGACATTTATATACTTTTCACCTGTGTGGTTGTTGCTGTTGCGAGGCGCCTCGGTTTGATCGGACGATCCGGGTCCGATGGAGTCATTCGTTGGCTCACTTACGCCCCAAAGGGCGGAGAAACGTAGTGTTCAGGCATTATAATCCACATCGGTGGACCGGCCCTGACGATCCAAGGGGCAGTTGCGGCTGTTCCTGAGACACGGGATAGAGCGTCTTGAATCGGTTGAGGACTATCTTTTGCCTCGGTTCAAAGATGGAAATCCAATTTCCAAATACGTGACATTTGCGGTTTTAATTGTAGAACTAGTATGGCGACATGATATATGGTACCCATGTCGCCTATGATTGATACTTATGATTTGAAGTTGTTTTATACACTATGCACTTATTATAGTATCAAATGGTTTGTTTTAAAACGTATCAAGCATTCTTTGGCTATTATAAAGAAAAACCCTATCCCCCGGCTTGCGTTGCATTGTGTGATAGGACATGGGTCTTATAACAGCTTCATTTTTCTTTATTTAGCATTGCGCTGTTTGTTTTATGCACTGGTGTTCTTGGGAGGAAACCCGTTCCGTGTTATACGGCGTGGTCCCTTGATTTACCTAACTTTAAAAGTAAAGATTAACTGTTTTAGTTCTCACACCAGTCACATGACTGACCTGGAGTTTATTGTTTTTAACCTAAACTCTGGGTGCCCTTATTTTGACACGGGCAGCTAGTAGTTTTGGTTTTGCAGATTTATATTCACAGGATCGTGGTTTACAGCTGGAACGATATCCGGAAGGCTTTGTATCCGTATATCTCATTCTAGTTGTGTATTGTATTATTTTCCGCTGCTATGTATTTAAATGTAATTTAAATCTCTGATGTTTCTGTGTAATATTGATTTATACTCTGTATATTCTTGTATTCTGGTGCATTGTTGTAATATACAGTGAAATGTTCTTCCGTCTGCGTTCTATTTTGTCGTGTTCTCAAAACGATAGGGCGTTTCGAATGGTCTGGGTCGGTTTAGCGACTGATTCGGACCGAGCGAGATTCCTATTCGTTACAGGTGGTATCAGAGCTTTGGTTTACAAAGCTTAGAGAACAAGACACATTAGAACCATACGAAAGAATTCATCAGATATTGGATTAGTAATATCCAATGAGAATGACTCGTTAGAGATGGGATCAGTAGTATCCTAGAACGAGTGTGAAGAGTATATTTTTAAAATGAAAACAATTTTTGTTTTGAAAATTTAAACCTTGTATACGTATTTGCATATTTATTTTATATTGATTAGGACAGTCGAGTATATATAGATTTTGCATATACGCCTTGCAAACGTGTATTTGAAGTTTTAATATACTGGATAGATATAGAATTACACTCTAGTCGCCCGGGGGTGATTCTGATGATTGATATATCATCATCAGAATTTATATTCGAGTGACGAACGTGTTATATCTATATATTTCCTATTGACTGGTGTGAGAACCAAAAATTAGATAGGGCCTATTGTTGTGATTTGGTATCAAAAACATGATTTTTGTATATGTATCAAAATTATGAATTTGAAACTCTAATTCACTAATTGATTGATGTTTGTGTTGTTTGTTTATTTGTTTGCTAATTTTTAGCCATTTAGCGTAATTGAATCACATATTGAATTATATTGAAAATTGGTCGCATTTGCTTGCATATACTTGTACTTACAATGAACAGGTCATAGCAAGGAGGCTAGAGCCGAAGAATAAAATTTGTTTGCCCGACAAATAGGTACATGTTTACTACATAATTTACTGTTTTGTTTGGGTGATGATGATTTTATGAGCCTATTGGCTAGCCGCTTGGCTTTTTCTTTTTCTTTTTGAGATCAGAAGGCCTGTATGGCAATTTCGGGATTTTCCCGTGGATCCCGGTGCAGGGGAGGTTATGGCGAAATTTTTCGAAAATTTAGAGTGTTAGCCAAATTTTTGAAATTTTTGAAAATTCTCAGAAACTGAAAAGATGGAGAATGGAAGCCAGATCGAACGTAGAGTTGATTGATCAAACCACTTTCGACTTTGTTCCTTTTCGGGGACGAAAAGTTTTAAGTGGGGGAGATTGTAACAACCCGAAAATCTGGGCCAGTTTAAAATTTTTGTTTTGGCAATTTTAGCGAATTTTGATTATTTAAAATGAATTATTTTAAATAATATCAACGAAAAAATTTCTTTTGAATAAAATTCAATCGAATATATTTATATAGATCGACGTTAGAATATAAATAATTATATATATAATTATAAAAGGAATTGAAAATGGCACGGTAGTTCGATAATTCGATTTCAAACTTCAATTGAACGTACCGGGTGCAAGACAACCCGGATTTTAACGAAACCAAAAACATTAGGATCTATTTGATAATATCTTTCCAGCGAATCCGGAAAATCAAAATTTCATAGCGGGAATCAAAAGATATGTCCAGTTGAAAATTCTGAATAGTCGCTATGGAATTCGGGCCCTTAAAAATGGGAATTTTGCAAACGACCTCGGATTTCGACGAAACCACTTTTGTTGGATCCGTGATGTCAAATTATTGCTAGATTCCAAATTTCATAATTTTTCGAATCAATATGTGAGCGTGGCAAAGGAAAACGCGTTTGACCGGTTTCAGTTGATTTTAATCGACTCGAAAATAGCCATTTTTCAAACGGTCTCAGAATTCGACGAAACTAGTTTTGTTAGGATCGTATCGTCAATACGAAGCTAGAAAATATTTTTCTGGAATTTTTAAAGGTCTTATGTGACCCCGGTAATTTGAAATGTACGTTTAAAATTCAATATAATGATTTAAATGTAAATTCAGCGGAAACTGATCGTAACGGCCAAATTGGCTTACGAAACATATCTCACTGTGTTCGGAATAGGGGCAATCAGCTAGGGCGACAGTCGTTGGGTCTCGTTTGGAGATCATATTAAAAAGTCAACTTTTTGGATATTATAAATATAATATAATATAATTTTATATAAAACCCCTTACCCCTCTATTCTCCCTCAGTCAACCCCCAAATAAAAAAATCGACCCCACTTCCCTCGTTCAGACCTAACCCGCCGCCCACTAGGTCGCCGCCACCCCCTTCCCTGGCCGGCGCGCCTCCGGCCAACACCACCCGCGACCCTCCCCCTATCTCCTCCCCTCCTCTCGCGGCCTCTCCTTTTCCCAAAACCCTAGAACGAAAGCAGCGCCGCCATCGCCAATGAGGACCGCCGCCGACCACCACTGACCTGTCACCACTTTCCCCGCCACCTATGCCACCTCAGGCGACCTCCACCGCCACCATGAGCCCCTCCGGCCAATAAAAACCCTTTTTCTTTATTGTTCAAGATCTGAAAACCCAATTTTTTATTCATTACAACGCACCTTCACCCCCCGACGACCTCCAACGTTGATGAATCCTCCCCTCTCTCCAAAATTAAGGTAAAATTTATTCATTTTATTTCAGTTTTGTTTTTATTATTTATTTTCTATAAAACTGAAAATTAAAGGTTTGATCTTTAATATCATGAAAGGTTTGATCTTTAATATCATGAAAGGTTTAATTTTTAATATCATGAAAGGTTTGATTTTTAATTCATAAAAGATTATATTTTTAAATTATAAGGGATGAAACCTCTAATATAGAAAAGATTATATTTTTGAACAATAAAAGATTAGTTTTTTTATAAGTTGCGGCAAAGTAAAAATTCGATTTTTATATATTGAATAGCGAAGTAAAAATTCGATTTTTCTATATTGAATAGCGAAGTAAAAATTCGATTTTTATATATTGAATAGCGAAGTAAAAATTCGATTTTTATATATTGAATAGCGAAGTAAAAATTCGATTTTTCTATATTGAATAGCGAAGTAAATATTCGATTTTTACATATGTAGAGAATACGGGCAACGAAGATGACAAAAAGGAGAGAACGACGAAGATTTCTACCTAAGAAGAGTCGTGGCATTGGATTAGCTAATCTGTGAGAACTTCTCACCTTTCAATTTAATTTTTCTAGTTATAAATATATACTAGGATGCAGACGGTGTTTAGTAGCACCCGACACCCGTCATCCACAGACCATGGATGGCTTGTTTGTTTAATTGTTTGGTTGTGTAGTTGTTTAGATTATTTGGTTTGAATTGAATTGTTTGGTGAAATGAAATTGATTTGATTGATGTGTGAATGGTGTGGGCCTTCACTAGACCGGGGATAAGGCTAGGCCTTGTCCCGTTTCTAGTATCGGGTCGTTATGCCACCGAAATTTTCTACAAATAAGTTAGAAAAATAAAGATAACATTTTATTTAATAAATGAACTGCATAGAATATTCATAGGTTGAATAAAATAGTTTGATCGTTAAAAATATAATTTTTAACGTGAATGTGAATAAATAAATATTCATTTACAAACCGGACGGTTTGTTTATGTATACCTATTTGAAGGACATTGATTGGGACGATAAATTTTACACTTCGCCCAACTGCACAAATAAAAATCTGTGTTGGATTGCTTGAAACCCCACACGGGTATTGGGATGATATTTGACGTACACTAATCCCGATTGTTTAGTTGTATGTCGATCGATTGATTGACAAACTGTTATAAGCGTTGAATATTTATATTTGATGCTTATACAGTGTAGAATGCACTTTGGATGATGGTTGATTATTCATCGTTGTTATTGTATACATGTATTGTAGAAAATCCATATAATTAACATTATATGGTAATTGATTGGGCCTCATTCCAGTTTTAAAATAGAAATATTTGAAAAAGAAATATTTGAAATAGAATATTTGAAAATAGGAATATATGAAGCCGTATTGATTAGATTGACGCCATTTTGACGTGAACGATATTTATATCGATTTTATTCATTTTATATTGAATATCGAAAGTGATTTCAAAATCTGATATTTTTAAAAGGAAATTGAATATAAATGAATTCGAATTGAAATGGAATATAAACGAATTCGAATTGAAATTGAATAGAAATGAATTCGAATTTAAATTGAATATAAATGAATTCGAATTGAAAATTGAATTGAAAACGAACTGAAATTGAATTAGAAATCAATTTGAATTGAAATCAATTTGAAATGAATTTAAAATGAATTTAAATTGAATATTCAATTTTGATTTGAAATTGAATATGAAGTTGAAACCATTTTGAAAATGAATTTAAAACAATTTATAAAGCACGTTTTGAATTGAAATCGACGAAGTATATATTATATATAAAATATAATGGCCTGAATAGAACGCGCCGCGCCGCGGCAGTTCGCGAATTTCGACCATTGACTTCGAACGGATATTACGGGAGATCCGATCGTCGGATTCTCCTAAAACCAGAACCGTTGGGTTCGTATCGAAAAGAGCTTTCTAATGAATATTAGAAATTATAAATCTAACGGTTGGATTTGGAATTATGTCCAAATCAAATTTGAAAAAGGTCTCTATAAGTGCAGTTCGATGGCCGTTGATGGAAATCGACTGTACGGGCCTTGATAAAATTATTAAAAATAGCAATAATTTGTGTAAAATCATAAGAAATGATTTAGAAAGAATTGGGATTAAAAACTCCATATCTGAAAAGATAAAAATAGATTTTTATCGAAATGAACTAGTTTTGAACTAGAATTATAATTCTATTTATTTTTAAATAAATAAATTGAATTTGAAATGGTTTTGAAAATAACCAGAATTTCCAATGATTGCATTGGAATGGATTTGAATCGAAATTGTCTTCGGAATATTTCGATGTTGGATTTCGTGATTATACATATGTTGTTATGGAAATTTGAAAGATATAGATATATATATATCGTTATTTCCAACACGATATTTGTTGGTCGTAGAATTTGATATTGAATATAAGCCGGGATATTTTCTATTCAAAGCCTTGTATTTAATATCAAATGTGATTTGGGTTTGTCGTGAATGGTGTCTTGATAACACTGTTTTTGAACCCAGTTGAGAAAAGATTAAATCTTTTTATTTAGATTTAATGAAGTGTACTAATTAAATAATATTTAATTGGAATTGAATTGATATTGATTTTTGGGTTTATCGTGAACAGTGTTTTAAATAACACTTGTTCTTTAACCCGATAATTAATGGAATGAGATTTTGGGTTGTCGTGAACGGTATCTTCAATTATACTGTTCTTAGACCTAAAGGAGTTAAGAAAATCAGAAACTAACTGGAGATTAGTTAAGTTGAATGGTTTCAGAGGTATTGATCTGATGTTGGTTTCGGCCTTCGGGGTTAATATTTGGGGAATTATTCTCTTGTTAATTTACGGTTAGTGACTGATGAATTGGAATGAGGCGTATGTTGTGTTTGTGTAACACTTATTTAAAATATACGCGAGTTATTCGGAAAGACCGGGTTTATCCCATTCTGAATAACTGATACGACGATAAGTCGAAGATGAAGATGATGGTCGAAGACCGGAGGTCTTCACGTCGTTTGGGGAATTACTGATGATCTTGATTGGGCTCTACACCCAAGAAGATGGAAACAGTTGGTGATCGTCCAGACGTACTTGGAGATCGATGGATATGCGGGGTACTAGGTGCCCCCGGTTTCGTTCAGACCCAGAACGGACTTGTAAATGGACTGTGTGTCTGACAGTGGATTTCATTCTGTGTGACTGATATCGGTCGCATAGAGTGGTTTGCCTGTGTGGCATGCTAAGATGCAAATGATCAAGGCTTCTGTTGAAAAGCAAAGTCTTGTGGTTGATGATCAAAGCACGGCCTTTGTGGCGTAGCTTTGTGTAACGTGAATTCACGAGCCTCACACCCCGGTGGTGAACCAAAAACGGGAGACGGACCTCAGGGGGGACATGCGTTTTCTTTCTAGCTAGGGTGGTGTCAGTGACCTACCAGCCCTGACATTTATATACTTTTCACCTGTGTGGTTGTTGCTGTTGCGAGGCGCCTCGGTTTGATCGGACGATCCGGGTCCGATGGAGTCATTCGTTGGCTCACTTACGCCCCAAAGGGCGGAGAAACGTAGTGTTCAGGCATTATAATCCACATCGGTGGACCGGCCCTGATGATCCAAGGGGCAGTTGCGGCTGTTCCTGAGACATGGGCTAGAGCGTCTCGAATCGGTTGAGGACTATCTTTTGCCTCGGTTCAAAGATGGAAATCCAATTTCCAAATACGTGACATTTGCGGTTTTAATTGTAGAACTAGTATGGCGACATGATATATGGTACCCATGTCACCTATGATTGATACTTATGATTTGAAGTTGTTTTATACACTATGCACTTATTATAGTATCAAATGGTTTGTTTTAAAACATATCAAGCATTCTTTGGCTGTTATAAGGGAAAACCCTATCCCCCGGCTTGCGTTGCATTGTGTGATAGGACGTGGGTCTTATAACAGCTTCATTTTTCTTTATTTAGCATTGCGCTGTTTGTTTTATGCACTGGTGTTCTTGGGAGGAAACCCGTTCCTTGTTATACGGCGTGGTCCCTTGATTTACCTATCTTTAAAAGTAAAGATTAACTGTTTTAGTTCTCACACCAGTCACATGACTGACCTGGAGTTTATTGTTTTTAACCTAAACTCTGGGTGCCCTTATTTTGACACGGGCAGCTAGTAGTTTTGGTTTTGCAGATTTATATTCACAGGATCCTGGTTTACAGCTGGAACGATATCCGGAAGGCTTTGTATCCGTATATCTCATTCTAGTTGTGTATTGTATTATTTTCCGCTGCTATGTATTTAAATGTAATTTAAATCTCTGATGTTTCTGTGTAATATTGATTTATACTCTGTATATTCTTGTATTCTGGTGCATTGTTGTAATATACATTGAAATGTTCTTCCGTCTGCGTTCTATTTTGTCGTGTTCTCAAAACGATAGGGCGTTTCGAACGGTCTGGGTCGGTTTAGCGACTGATTCGGACAGAGCGAGATTCCTATTCGTCACAGTTTTAGAGTGGCGGAGAAGGGAGGAGCACGGTTTTTGAGGAATAAGGAGGAGTTAGGGAGGCCGAACTAAGAAAATAGGAAGAGGGAAAGAAAGAGAGAAAGAATAAGTGGAGAAGGCTTAAGAAGCCATGGCCAAAAAGGTGAATAAGAAGTAGAAAATAGAAGAATGAGTGGAATGAAATGAAATGGTGGGGGAGTCCTCCTTTTATAGGAAAAGGAGGTTAAGGAGAAGGTGACAACTCAAAGGACATATGTCCTCTTCCTAACAAAACCACTACATCACTCATCAAAACCATGAACCTTAGTATATGATATTCTACCTTCCTTTTTGTGACACTTTTGTCACATTTAAGGGTGTTTTCAAGCTTGTAACGCTTCTGTGTTATTATATTTCAATATATACGTTATCGTTTATTATCAAAAACTAATATATTTTGTCAAAATACTTTCCAGTTCTATTTATTAATTCTAAACAACTTTTTTTATTTATTTAAAATAATTCAAATTCAAATTATTTAAATTATAAACTCAATTAACTTAATTATTTAACTAGTCAAAAATTCCAGATCGTTACATTATTGGACTTAGTATCTAGTACGACCATCAGTACCCTTTGAATCCCCTTCAATTCTATTTAATACTATCATGATTATATGCCATAAATGACCCTAGCAGTCATATTTCCTAAGTCATCACACCTACTATTAAATGCCTTTTTATATCAGTCCCATTAATCACACTAATTCTATTCGTTGTGCTTCCAAATATTACTATAGTTATTTAATGTCAGTAGTTCTTATTGATGCACAAATGTTGGTGGAACATCCAACGAGTTCCAAGATGATGAAACTAATAATCTAGAGTAGAAGTAAGTGTGGGAATGTTAATTGACACAGTGTTTATAGTGGTTTGATAAATGAAACCGATTTTCTTCTTCCAGCTTTACACGAAACAGAAAAACTGATATCCCTTCAAACTGTCGTTCTCTTCACCGCATCCTACTGGAGTTCACTAGAGGCTGACCCCACCGACAGCCGCCTTGTCCTCCTCCCTAACACCAGCCTTCCTTCAATCGATGACTTGCTGAGTACATAACAGTCCTAAAACTTATCGCCAATGAACACACACCTCAATACATCATACCACGACATCGTTTGACAAACGGAGTCGATCTCCTCATCACCGTGAGTTTGCCACGATCCCCCTCTACAATCGCCACGAACGCCAATCACCAGAACTTCGTCGCCTTCCCAAAAACCGAACCCAGATATAAGAATTAAACCCAAAAAAACACCCCCGTTCAACTCCTCACCGGTGGCCAACCCCAGCATCGGACCCCACCAGTCTGCCACTACAACGACCGCCTCCTCCCCAGCTATCACCTCACACCGGTCCCATCCACTCCGGTGCCCCACACCTCCTCCATGACGCTGAAAACCGCACCCCACTCTAAAGAAAATTACACAGCAAACCCCTATGTTTCTTACGCCCAACCACCAACGTCAGGTCATCGGACCACCGGTCACTGAACCAACTTACCCCCACCTCCCCTCGCCTGAAATGACAACCCACCAGGAGGCGCCAGTTTGCCAGAAACAACCAAAATTGTTGCTCCCTTTTAGCTCCATAGTTCAAAAGGAAAGACCCCCCCCTCAAAACAATGATCGCTCCATACAAATCTCAAACCAGATCGAGCCTTAACTCACCAGCAATCCTAAAATATAAGTTATTGAATTTATAGGGATTTAATGAAATTGTTATAGAATTTATAAGCAATCCAAAAATATAAGTAATTTAATTTATAGGGATTTAATGAAATTGTTATAGAATTTATAAGTGGTGAGCATTTACTGAAGGCTTTGAAGCAAGAAGAAAAAGAACGGGAAATTGATTTGGGAATTAGGGTGTCACCGTGCTATATTAGATAGGAGAAAACTATAATATTTTATTTCATTATTTTAATATTTTTTATTATTTTATTTCTGATTTAATTGACGATTTTTATTTGACGCGACTAACGATTTTTATTCGTACCTATCACAATTTCAAACTCCGTTTATTGATTACTATGACCACACACGAACTCAAATCGTAACGGAAATGGACTGCATAATATAATTCGACGTTACGGTCCTAATGAATCTTGTTTCGTCGAATTCCGAGTCCGTTTGCTCAAACGGCACTTGTTTAAGCTCAAATGGTCGTTTTCTATTTGCATTTTATTTTGCCATGCTCACAGAATAACTCTGTTTTGCATGTAACTTGAAATAAAACAATAATTTGCTGTTACGGTCTCAATAAAATTTGTTTCGCTGAAAACAGAGATTGTTTGAATAAAGTTCCTTTTAAAAGGCCCAATTTGAATTAAAATAAACCAATTTAAAATACCTCAATATAATAGTATAAAAATATTTCAATTGGACATACCAAAGTAGAATTTCATATATTTTCAAAATAAAATATCCCAGGTTGAATTCTGAGCCAAAACGATATTAAATAAATTAAATTCCCGATATTTATATATAATAAATCGCTATAATAAATAAACGAATTCCATAACGACTATTTGAAAATTTGATTTGGCCATAAAACAAAATCTACAAGGCGAAAACTCGATTTTTCCGCTTCATTAGAAAGATATTATCAAACAGATTCGGACGTTTCTTGTTTCAAAGAAATCTGACTTAAATTGGGTCTTGTACGACCAATTGAAGTTCAAAACGTTATATTATGAACTACCGCGCCGCTGCAGCTCGTTATATAATTAAAATTATAATTTAAACTTTCAAACAGCGTTAAATAAATGAAATCGTAAATAAAATTAAATCTAAATTTAAATAAATTCCTTATATTATCAAATCGAACAATTTTGCAAATTCGGCCAATTTCGACTATTTCGAAATTAAATTATTATTTTTATTATTTAAACAAATATAATATTCAAATTTATAAAATTCGGACCATTTAAATATCCAAATCAACATTTAAACCAAATATAAATAATAAATTATATGGCTAAAAACCTGGGTCATTACATTTACATACATTGTCACTCGATTCACTCATATACAGACTCGCACAACCATAAACATCCACACTCATTCATATTTACACTCTTCTTCTGCTATACACGTCCAAGTCCAAAGTAGCTTCAGCCTCCGCAATTTGTTTCATTATATATTTCTAGCATTGATGCCTGCAAGCTTAATAAACAAGTCCATCGGGGACTCGGAAAATGTGAAAAAGTCGAACTTTAGAATAAACATAAATGTAAATGCATACCTGATGTGGCATTAGTGAACGATGTTGCAACTCCGAAAATACATTAGATTGGATAGCGATCATCTCAGCCAATAAATGTTTCAAAGAAGTCCAAAAATTTAGATGTCGAAATGTATAAGATGTATAATAAAAACCTGCTCTTGAATTTGTTATGAAACTCATTTATATAGACCTCTAACCATTCTTGTACCTGTGTGTATATTGAAAAGAATAATTACAGTGAAATACACCAAAAAGGAAGAGAGAATTGATTTAAGGTAAATAAGAAGTTTACTAAATTAATGCATCTGAATCAGAGGCAACAAAGGTAATGACCAACCCTTTGGCTTGAAACCTCATCGTAGCAGTATGCAACCTTCCTTCTCCATTACCTTTCTTATAATCTAATTGTCATCTCTCAAGCCTAAGCTGCAGTTCAACTAGCTCCCACACATGTTCATTTTTTTGCATCAATTCATGGGCATTCATCCCTAACTCACTAGCCAAACATATCTTGCAGTCATAGCGCCATCTCAATGGACTTTTTCCTGCATCTGAACTTGAGCCTGTCTAGAAGCAGGAGTAAATTTTTTTCAAGTTGGAGCGGCAGCTCTTACTACGTTCCTATTCTTGCTTGAGCAATCATTAGCTATGCCTGGTATTAGCTCATATTTGCTACCCTTCAGCAATACAAGCCAATCAGCATCTGCTCACACATTTAAGTTTTAATAACAAATCATATCCCCATTATCTGCAATAAACATCACATATGTCACATTTTTTCCAGTATATGTCAAGTACCAATATCAGTTCATTTTAACCGGACTTCTAAATGCTTCACTCCTCTATATTTTACTTCAAGGTAAATAAACATAACCATGGCCATGTTCCAGAAAACGCCTTACTAATCAATTGGATGAACATGATATATCAAATTTTATTCATGAGTTAAGCATGGAGTAAATATGCATGTATGATGGCTCAAATTTTACCCAACGAGTTAAACACATGATTTTAGCTCAAATCTTACTCATTATGTATTCTTTACAGCCTCCACTGCATGTCCACTAATCAGTTTCATTTGACTGCAATGACATAACACGTATTAATTAACATCAACACTACAACAAAATGACCCTATTACAACGGTGGAACACCGTTGTAATATACATTTTACAACGGTGGAAAAACCGTCGTGTATTAAGAAGTTGTAATAGACTAATATCTTTTACAACTTTTTTGCACTGTTGCACCACCATTGTAATATGTATATTTTACAGCCTTTTTCCACCGTTGTAGTAATAAATATTACAACATTTTTGCACTGTTGTAGTAATACATATTACAACTTTTTTTCACTGTTGTAGTAATTCCTACTACAATTAATTATAACAATATGATTTTTGTTCATATAAAAATAAATATTTATATTGAATAAAATGATACTACACTGAACTGAAATAATCAATTAAATATTTTATTTCAATATCTGAATTAGTACAACTTTCTGATCCACTATCGTACAACTCACTTTTACATAATAAGTCATAACAATACATACATTCCTCACTACAAACTGATCACTCGATACACTCGGCTACATACACACTTTTGTATAAATATACATACAATCAAAGGATAAAACTCCAACCAAACCCAAAACATGGCACGACATAGCGAAGACCAAACATCCACCTCTGATCGCCTATTTCACCACACCAATAACCCAAACTGGCTTGCTTCCTCGCCTCCTCTGCAAAATTCAAGTACCATCAACAAAAAACTGCTTCTGCAAAGCTCATATAAGCAACTACAATCTAAACATATGAACCATTCACCTGCGTGCACTTCACTACGGAACTACATCTTCACCAATGCCCCTTCCCCCGCCGGAACTTCCATTCAATCACCTCTGCCTGCGGCCAAAAGACACTTTAATCAGGAAATAAGATGAAACACTAATAAACAAGTCTCGATGAGGGAATTTCAGTCAACGTGGAAGGCTATCACCAAAAAAATATTGCATATAGCATACAGCATACAAAGAAATGGATCCTCATGTCTGAAAAGAAAATCATAAAAGCCCCATCAAGGCAGCATCACCACAGCACAAAAGGCACAAAACCATGACAAACAGAGGCTCAGTCAGCAATGCCTCTATAGGATGATAAGAAATCCATTCCAAAGCAAAGACAAAGAAGATACAAGCTTTTAAGCAAAAATCATTAGCAAGGCTATCATGAAGTTTGTTGAATGCAGTCAACACACAGAAAATCGCGACCATTACAATCTAAGAAACTCCACCAAACAATAGACAGCAGAACTATAACAAGATGAACAAAACCCAAGCCTTCGGGAGAATCGAACCACAAAAGGAAGGACTAGACAGGCACACAAAAACAAAATAGAAAATATTGATGTGTTCCGTGCTTCAACACTAGATCTAGGCATAAGGACTTCATCAGGATCATAGGATTGAGAAAAGAAGACGATTTGCAAAATAGATCTGAGATAGGTTAGGGGTTGAGAGGAAAGTTTGCTGCAAGAACCAGGCGTGGCGAATATTAGATCCGAAGAGAGGGGTAAGGTAGAGAAACGACAGGTTGGAAGAGAAGGAAGTGATGAGTGAAAAGAAGAAGGATCGAATTTTGGGGAAGAAGAAGGAAGTGACGACTGGGATTTTTTTTCGTTGCAAGCTTAGACGATCGGATCTAGACATAATATAGAAAAGGAAAGAATATAATAATGTTTTATTAATAATGGCGACCTGGGGAAGTGGAAAGAACGAATGGACAGGGAAATAAAAAATAATCCTGGTTGAAGGTAGAGCTGAAGCAAAAACATGTAGCAGGAAAATTTTCAATGTGGAGGGAATTTTGAATTGAAGCCAAAATTTTAAGTTAGACAAAACGTTGGGCTATGTTTCTTACATTGGAAGAAAACAAGTACGTACTACTTAAAAAGTAGTAGTAAAGAAAACCTCGAAATGAATATAGAAGTAATAATTTGTAACATAATTTTTATATTTGAATTTTTTAACGTTTATGAGTTTTCTTAAATTTAAAGATCCAGTTTAGTTTAAATTTATCTAAAGTTTTAGTTTCTTTTCGACTTTATGAAAGTTTCAAAATTTTATGTATATTTCAAAATTTATTTAAACAAATCTTAGAATTTATTTAAACAAATCTTAGAATTTATATTTTTGATTAATAATCAAGTATTATTATTTAGTTATAATTATGGATTTCTTGAAAATTCATAAGTAAAAATTAAAATCAAAATTAATATGGATTTTCTGAGAATTAATTTTTATTAAAATGTTAAATATTACTTATGAATAGGAGTTACTATTAATTATTACTTATTTCTTCGTAGTCATAATTGAATATTAATTATTAAAAGCTTATTTATTTATTTATTGAAGTATTTTTAATTTAATATTTAATATTAATATATAGGTTATTAATTAATAATTACTAATTAGTTGTTAATATTAATTATAAATTATTAAAAATTATTTAATGAAAATAATTAATATTAAAATATAGTCATATATTACAACAGTCAAAAAATAAAAGTTGTGATAGGCTTTTATTACAACTGTCAAAATAACACAGTTGTCAAAAATAAGCTTATTACAACCTTTCTGGAAAAAAGTTGTAAAAAAACATTTATTACAACGGTGCTTTTACCACCGTTGTAAAATTAAAGTTGTAATATGGTGTTTTCGTTGTAGTTACAACGGTGTTTATACCACCGTTGTAAAAAACCATTTATTACAACGGTGCTTTTACCACCGTTGTAAAAACCCATTTATTACAACGGTGCGTTTACCACCGTTGTAAATTTAAAGTTGTAATATGGTGTTTTTGTTGTAGTGCAAGTGATCAGAAAAAAGTGAGAATGAGAAGAAAAAAATGAAAAGAAGATGAATGCAAAATCACCCATTAGCAACCTCATCAAACTTGAGATAATGCTAATTGGCTTCCTACAAAGTTTGAGCTGAGCCTGATTTTGTTTAACTCAGAAAATCATAGGAACACATAATCTGATGCATCACTGTTTTTCACATAATCTGATGCATCACTGTTTTTCGCAACACAACTTAGGCTACTCAAGCTACTAAGGCAACTGCTTTATTTTTTCGACTGCACCACAATTCCTAGTTCTTGCCTGATCCTATACCCGTTATTGAGGGTAGAATAAAAGCAGTTTCCCAAAAGAAAAAAGAAAGAAAAATCACAATGTTTAATGCTGTTGCAGTAAAATAACCCTAGAAACTTACAAGTAAAAATAACCCGAGAAACCCAAGAAAATCATTACCACCTGGGACGCACTGGCGTCAATACTATCGATTCCACTAAAGTTTACATCTACCCAACGAGAGTCAGTAGCAGTCGCAGCTAGTAAAGGAATTATTGGGTTAACTAAGGGAGGCAGAGAGATAGTTGCGGTGACTATTTCAGTCCGTTCACCACGCTATCTAGTTCTCGATGAGGAAGAAGTTGCGGCTTTCGTCTCCTTACGAGCCATCATACGCAAGTTGAGACAGCGATGTTTAGGAAGAAGAAGAAGAAATCGCCAGATCTGGTTTTACGGAAGAGGACATTAGCAGTCATGAATTGTTTTGATTTATTTCTAGGTCCGAGGATTTATTTTTAGAAAATTGTTTTAATTTGGGGATTTGGAAGAGAAGATGGCATCAATTACGTTTCAGCGGAAAAATGAAAATTTGGGGGCAAAAAAGGAGGGACGGTGAAGGAAAATCACATTAACACGGATTGATAATATAGGCCGTTAGATTAGAGTTATGCGGATTACTAACTTTATTAATTTTCTAATTTGAATATATCTATGGTTACTACAACACATGTTGATATCTATGCTAACACATTGAAGTGTGCATTGCAATAGACAAAAAACAGTATAGCAATGGCAACATTGTAGCTAGCAACATCATGAATTTTCGTTGTGGTATGCCATCTATGGCGTAGTGTGTAGGACAGTGCAGATCTAGAGATAGATGTTCTCGAGGAAGCTATTGGGTGTGGTGTAGTTGCAGAAAGATGGAAGTCTGTAATGTTTCTTCTTCTTGTAGTGACTACCTTTTGTTGTTGCTTGCTTTAGTAGGTTTGTTCAGAGCATTGGAACTGGAGTCGTTAAAGCTTTGGATTTAATCTCGAAGTAAGTTTGTAATGACCTGAATTTTTTGACTAGTTGAATTCGAATATTTAAAGCTATTTTAAATATTATAACTGGAATATTAACGGTTTTAAATATTTAATGCGTTAATTGAACGATGGTTAAACATTTAA
Organism: Allium sativum; assembly: GCA_030737875.1. Classification (NCBI taxonomy): domain Eukaryota; kingdom Viridiplantae; phylum Streptophyta; class Magnoliopsida; order Asparagales; family Amaryllidaceae; genus Allium; species Allium sativum. The sequence goes on along the minus strand of CM060909.1, from coordinate 571,823,310 downwards.
ATTTATATTTAATTTAAAACGAACTCGAAACTGCGTGGTAGTTCGTAAAATTTGAATTTCAACTTCAATTGATCATACAGAATCCGTTTTAAGTCGGATTTTTGTGAAACAAGAAGCGTCTGAATCTAATTGATAATATTTTTCTAATGGAAGAGAAAATTCGAGTTTTTGTATTGTATATTTTATTTTATGTTCAAATCAAATTCTGAAATAGTAGTTGTAGAATCGGTAATAGACCATAACGATTTATTTAATATAATTAAATATTTGATTCGAATTCGGACGAGATTTTTCTGGGGCATAGTTATAATTTAATTTTTAGAATTTTACTATAATTTTTAATTCGCAAAATAAGAAACTTTTTATTTGGAGTGTTTTACACCCTATATCAACATTTTGGGGTTTCACAGAATTAATTAACCGGTCAATTTTATTATATGGGTGTGATCGTGGCACACTGGTGGGCATGACGGTATTTTTATTTTTGTCGATAGCCGGTCGTATGTGAACGGAGTTTTATATAGCAGGTACGTTTAACGTTATAACTAAAAAAAACATTCGTCATTTCAATATTTAATTTTCGGCAATGCTCACGTTATGGCCGAAGTCCTTGTGATCTAACCCATATTTGAAATTTCAGAAAAAGTATCTTGACACCCCATGTTCTACTTTTTGTGAGCACCATCATCCTTTTCATAAGCGCCATCCTTCTATATATAGCATATATATATAATCTGCGTATCCCTGCCCAAAATCTTAGCACGTTCTACAACCTAGTCCAAATCTCTAATGCGATTTTAGCAAAATCTTATAGGATCTCAGCGCCAATATATTATCCGTCATAAAGCTCACCGGAAATCTTTGATCCAATGTTCACAAATTTTAGACAAGGAAATTTTCAATGCAATCTTCGAAGTTGTCCCTTAAATCAGCAAAGAGTAAAGTCATAAAGGAAATTCTGTTCACCGCCTACTCAATCACATTTATTACAGACATGACTAAGAGCATTCCCAGCAGCACTGGGAATGTTAGAAGAAAATGGGGATAATCCTCACTGAAATCATGCTGATCGTACTGCAGCAGTGTAAGTTGCAGCGTGATGAGCGGATTAAAGTGAGGATTCTCCCTATTTTTTTGAGTGTCGATCGCTAAACGGTAAACTGATTGCCGTTTAAGGATTAAACAGCGATCAGTTTGCTGTTCAACGCAAAAAAAATAAAAATAAAGCGTTAAACGGCAAACTGATTGCTGTTTAACCCTTAAACGACAATCAGTTTGCCGTTTAGTGCATTTTGATTAAAAAAAAAAAAAAAAAAGACATCGTAAATCCCCACTCTACTGCTGGAAGAGCTGGATGTGTCGATGTTTTTTTCTTCTTCCTCCTCCTCAAAATCGCCACGCTGCTCTTTGTCAATATAAATGAAGCACATGGCAAAGTTGAAGCTGTGCATGCTACACCCTCTTTTCTTTTGGCCTACCCTGTCATTATATTGCATGTGAACTCGAAGATTTATGGATAGGTACTAACCTACTCTCTGAAATCCTACTTCACAATACAAGATGCTAACCTACCCTCTGCTACGTACTCTATACGCTACAATCACATGGGTTAAGGACGCAAGACAGTAAAACAAGTAACATGCAAATTTACATCCCTCTGTCAGTTGGAAAAAAGACCTTGCAGCCACCCTCTATGTACTCAGTCTAAACCTAAGAAGAAGAAAATCCCTGACAATCCCACGTTCTAACTCCGTCATCGGTGAAAAGAAACGTCTCTGCAACTTGGGTAAAAAGAAATCTCACTGCAACTCCGCCATACCCCATCAATCCATCTTTGAGGCTATTCCATAGAGCTTAGGACCTACAAGTGAAAGGAAGTTACGTTTATCCATCTTTTCCCTACTCTATATATATGGTACCCAGCTTGATGCTTTCTCCTCAAACAAAAGGAACCTTGAAGGAGTAACGTGGAGGAGAAAGGCAAAAAATAAAGTATTGGTGCAGGCGTATGAGGGAGGAGAAGCGCCTGCAGGGGGAGGGAATATTTGTATTTGTAGGCATGAAGGACGTGGGCGGAAGTGGATTAGGTGATGGGCTTTGTGCACTTGGGCCTTAGCTAAAAAAAAGTCTGGAGCAAATGATTCAAGCGGTGGAAGCTTTTTGTGTACAGGCGTGATAGTGGCAGTGGGAATGGAGGACGTTTCCGTGTGTTGTATGTACATATCAGGGCACTGGCATCATATTAATAGTATAGAAGAAGTGAAGAGCTTGAAACCGATGTGGCCGCCTGTTTGTTTGAGGAGCATCAGTTTTGTTCCAAAGCGTGAGAAGAAGGTTAACAGGAATCGGGCCCTAATTGGGTTTTGGGCCATACGCCATCATTTAAGAAAAGTTAAACAAAATTAAAAGGAAATGAACATAGATGGCCTCCTTTCTTTTGTACAAGTATAGGATGCACATAGGATTTAAAAGGCAGGGGAAATGCATGGACAAGGGAGTGCAGTGGAAAGGTTACATTGTATAGGGGGTAACGTGTATAGGGTGGCGGAGTCGCATAAGATTTACATGCGTGGAAAAGCATTCCTCTCATTGAAGTGAGGTGATGAAAGGATCCGCAAGTTCAGATTTCTTAAGGAAGAAAGTTTTAAACAAAATAGGTAATTAGATTATTATTAATTAAAACTAATGATATTTTAATTTGATCAAACTTATATAAATCATAACTTTTCCGTAGGATAACAGATTCCGACGGAATAGAGGGCGTGGGAATTGTATTGGCTAATGCTACGTGTAGGAACTGGATGAGAATGATTTGGAGCTAGCTGGAACTTTATCTAATTTGAAACGCTCGTTTAAAATTAGGTAAAGCGGCGCGCGAACCATCAACTAAAAATAAAAGGTGAGTTAATTCTCACACATTTCTGAAATACTAGGATGTGCTAAATCCATATAATTAGATTAAATCTTTGATAATTGGTTGATTGGATTCATTGAATGCCTATGGTTGGTTTATATGGTTGATGTGAACTATATTATCGTCTAGGTTGTTATAAATTTTATGCTGATTTAGGATGTAGGGAAGGACAGGTAGGAGGAATCAAACCGGATTCCTCAAATATTTAGTATGTTGTTATTCCATAGTTTATATAAACTGTTTAAACCCGTTGACTTTGAAAACCTTGCTGGTTGTTGATTATGGTTGAGTTTTGAATCAATATATAGTATTGATTATGGAATAAATAGCAGAGGGCCCAGAGATACACCGTTTTATAAAGATCGATTCACCATCAGGTGATCGATAGAAATGAAGTCATGGAATTTATTTTAAAACCAAATATATATATTTTTAAATATATTATTTTAAATGAAATTCTAAAAAAGGGAATAAACCAACCACATGTAGACATTGATTGGTTTAACCACAAATTACCATTTTTGTACCAAATTCTACCGTGCGCGAAGCACGTGCTTATTAAGTGATTTGTAAACAATTGTATTTAGCTAATTCAAGTAATCAGAAGTAACATAACAATTAGAACGGACTTACATTGATATTAATTTAATAAAAATAAAAGTGAATTAAATTATTTAGATTAATTAATTATTAATTTATTTAAATGACAAGATCAATAACAATTGACTAACGGGTTGATCATGTTTAGAGTTGAACAAATTAGTGGCATTAACTGAAATTGTTTGTTAAATTAGTTCATTAATTTAAAGGAGGTAGTTTATGGTTAAGAAACCCAGTTTTTATTTAAATAAATGTTGAAACTAAATTATTAGTCATAATCAAAGTGATATTTTGGAATGTAAAATATAGTAAGGAAAGTTCGTAAAGTTTAAAGTCGTATTTATAGTTATTAGGCGATTTAATATTTATAATGTGGGATCAAAGTTTTACTTGGATTCTTTTGAATTATAATTAATTGGATTCTATGAATCCAAATTATACAAAGTTATAAAACCCAAGTTTGTGGATATATAAATGGGACGAGTATTAGAAGTGACATTTGAATAAAGCAAAAGCCAGGATTGGAAATTAGAGAATTAGAACTTAACTGGGAATTAGTTGGGATAACTGGTTTTTTAGAATATTAAACTAATGTGGTTTCGGCCTTCGAGATCAATATTTAGAGAATTATTTTCTGTCTGATTAATGGTTACAAACAAATGGAGATTTGAAATGGAAAATCAAACGTAAACCCAAATTTGGATTAGAGTAACTAAAAGAGAAAAATTATAAAGATGCAATATAAAACCGCTATTTTTAAAGAAGAAATGATATTTCATCAAGATGGAATTAAAATGGGATTTGTTGTGGTATGGAATTTGTATTAGTGTTTGTATTACAACTAATATATATCTTACGATAAGAACGTTGTTGATCAAGGTCTGAGAGGTAATTAAATACCCCAACTTGGACAACTTCGGGATTATCAAAGGATGGTATTAGTCGTAATTGTAAAGATGTTAAAGTAAAGTAGTTTGGGAAAAATACAACGTAACGTTATTTGAAGGATTTAGAAATATATATATATAACAAGATTCCGAAATGAAAGGAAACAAAAAAGGGGATTGATGGTATGTAAATGTATTCCCATAATAAAAGAAATAAAAAGAGAGATTGGTGAAAGTATAACGGTATTTTCAAGGTATTGAAATGAGATTTAAATGGGTTTATTCTAAAAGGAATGAGTGGTGATTTTGGTGTTCAAATAACGAATTTGAAGAAGGTGTCGTAATGATTGTTAAATCGATAAGATAATAATAAATGTTATAGTAACGTTTGAAATGTTAACTGAAATGTTTATTTATTTTCCATCTGTTTTACTACTTTATTCGTAACTTTTTCAAGCGGACACCATTTGCGAAGTTCCAAGCATGAAAGTTAACAAGAAATCCGTTACGAACTCAATGGTGTAAGTTGCAAAATTCCATTTTTGGAATATAATTAAATAACTAATTTAATTATCGTCAAATTACGGGGTATTACATTCTTCCCTCCTTAAAAGAAATTTCCCCCTAAAATTTTACAAATGACTAAGTAGTGGTTCTGACACCTAATTTTCGTAAACTATACAACCAATTAATGTTCATCCAATTTTGCTACCAAACGTCTGCATGTGTATTGTGTACATTATGAGTTGCAACCACAAAATATGTACGTATAATGATTCTAAATCGAATATGTTGTAAACATCATAAAATATACTGGAAGTTCAACATGAATGTTGCTTTTGAAAACATTTTTCATTCTAAACCCTTATACCACTATGAATAGAAGTGTAAAGCAACCAATTTTGCATTCAAACACTAACATTTAATAAGTCAACACATCTAAATCATTTTCAATGAATTTCTCTTATGCCAAAAACAGAAAATAAAAGCGGAGAATTTCAATATTCTTACTGCTTAAAAATTTTCAATCTTTGTCCTACAACGAAATTTTTCCTTAATTCCCTATAATACTCTAAAAATTTCCGCATGTAGACTGCAGAGGAGGCTTTAAAATAAGCTGTAAAACGTAAAACAAAAATTCATATGCACCGTCAACAAAGTATATAAACAACGTTTGCGTAGCTAAAATATGTTTTCCCTTATTATCGTCAAAAATTTCAATGCATCATCGCCTCTACTAAACAGCTAAAATGCGGCAACCAAACCATCCAAAATATTCCTTATATGACCATAAAATTGAAATTCTCCATAAAATAAATTTCTGCTTCTTAAATTCATCATGCAAATTTTAGGATTCAATTTTGGTAACTTTTCATATGGGATTTTTACAAAAACTAATATTTTGGTAACATTGCATTTTACTACATTTAAACTGTCTATTTTTATACAAATAGATATTTAAGCATATGTAATTTACCGTACTCAAATCCGTGTTTTTGTATAAATCGAATTTAAAATAAAATGAAAAGAAGGTAAATCAGACCAAAAACTAAAAGGACCTTTTTTTCAATTTATATTTGTAATATATTTTGCGAAAGCTTAAAGACCCAGACCACATTTCGGCATAGAATGAAGTCTGTTATGCAGAAAATTGCAAAAACCAAAACACGTGCCAAACTCAACATAAATTTTGGCTTAAAAGGAACGGATGACAAACAATAATCATGCCCGTGGTGAAACAACTCAAAAGCATGTCCTTTGCTAAAATTTATCTATCACAGAATTTTATTCTTTCCAGCTCTAATATAACTGTGAGTTAGATAAAGATAATGAGATTTCTTTTTTTGATAAAAATACTGGTGAGTGTGAATGACATCAGATATTTTTGAACAACCACTAATCGTCGTGCAAATTCAAAGACAACACCCTAAATAGTTACAAGCACAATACTACAAGACAATAAAGATAAAATGTTGAAAAAGGAAAGATACACACAATACACAAGATAACGCGTACAATCTGCGAGAAGGCAAGCTCTACAGTTGGAACTCGATCTGTTGCCACATTCTATCTCTAGGATCATAGCAAGGAAGAAATATATACAATCTAGTGCGCCTGTCGATATTGCTCCCTATGAATCTCATGGAGCTTAGCCTCGATCTGTTAGAAAGCGATAATCTCTGGGCTCTCCTGCTCTGATGCGTCCGGTTGTTGGTGCTAGAGGTGCTAGAATTGGAGTTGTGGGCAATTGAATTCCCATCCGCCGGATAGTGGCACGATCGATAGAAGAAGAGGTCTTCTTAATCACAGATTCCCCTTTAAGACTCACCCCAAATTGTCAAAAGACACGAGGTGAAAAGATGGCTGAAGGGAAGTGAGTCCTCATAGTGCTGACATGAGGCTCTACAAAGTGAATCATCAGCGTACGAACCCAGTTGATGGATAGGCCACCAATGATAGCATATGTGGCTTTACGCACTAATAGATAGATCTATTCATGTCTTCCCATCTTGAGAATGATGTGCTAGGGAAATTGCGCCTTTGCGGAAGCAGCCAGGATCTTATTCAACAATTACTTAAAGATGATTTCTATGGAAAATAACACATATATGAAATTACATGCACTAACACGAGATATTCCACCCAACCACTCTCTTTATTAATTCAACAAAAAACAAATTTTGTTTACACTGAACGGATCAAAAACCAAAAGTAAACAAACTACAAGAATGATGACCATATTGAGAAAGGGAAAGAATATCTGGATGGCTACAACTCTTGTTGGAGAAGGAGAACAATGAAGAACGATGGCAAACCCTTGTATTAATTATCTTGGTTTCAATTCCATGCTTTTAATCCAACCCTAGTTGCTGTTTTTATAGGAGAATAGAAAGCCTAGGCAAAATATCCAATTTTCCCCTTAGAAATATATTAGGAATATATTCCCAAAGTAACCGGTCAATAACAGGAAAGTCACCGCAGACATCTGACCGGGATTGGTCAGACGTCTGTCCACGCTCTCGGGTTATAAAAACGTGACAGATCAGATGTATGACCAAGATGGATCAGATGTCTAGGCTGAAGCTTAGCATAAAATTTCCCCCTTTGAGCTGCTGCACACTCTTCCTCCAAACTCTAGTTCACATACTGTCTTCTCCGCTACAAAGCACTCATCATCATCTTCAACATACATGTGATTGAATATCACTAATCACAACACTCCACCTTGATATGAAATCACATCATCAAGCAAACTTCCAACAACACATAAACAAGTAATCTAACACTTTCAATGACACCTACTCTCAATTAAACATTACAAACACAACCCACCGCTTGCAAAAGGTGCATCTTCCCCCTAATATGCACCACGCAACTCTAACGGTCTAAAAGTGCTTGTAATAGCACAAGGATCTCTACCTTGTGGATTTTCCAAATCGACACCCGTCTTCCACCTAATCACAGCTCCTTCCTCGGTCTCTACCGATCCTTCAAGCACCATCAACATGAAGACCCCTGTTTAAAAAACCAGCAGTGGCCAAATGAACCTCTCAACCTTGTTATGGACTAGGTTCTTCAACCGTCACTTGCCTTCCACAGTCGATCACAGAACTAACCAATCTATACAGGTTTCCTACCTCCAAGACACCTCTCATCATAACATGATCACCCTTCTTCACTCTCAAAACTCCACCTTGAGTATCATAAGTGCAACCACGACGATCCAACTGACCGAGAGAAATGAGGTTATGGGAACTCATGGGTACATGTCTAACTCCAAAGACTTCCCTTACCATGCCATCATGCATACGAAACCGGATAGATCCAATACCATAAACCAATAGCTCAACTCCACTGGTTGTTCTAATCACGTCGGCATTCTTCTCATAAGAAGAAAAACACTTCACATCTTTACAAATGTGAAAACCGGCTCCCGAATCTACCTTCCAAAGATGAACTTTGCTAAACAGGACATCACAAGAAGCATCACTAATGGAACTTGCAGCAAGACTTGCCTGTGCCTCATCACTACTACCACCATTCGCAACCTTCTTCTTATCCCTGTGATAAGAATAACAATGTTTGCGTATGTGACCATGATTACCACAATAATGACAAACAATAACACCTCTACCATTAGCTCCTTTTTTTCTTCCATCTTGTATCATTCCCCGAGTCCCGTGCTACCATAGCCTCACCTTGACCTAATTTTAAACCCGACCTTTTTCTCTTTAGTTCCTCATTTAATAGGCTGCTTCGTATTGTTTCCAAAGAGATAGCTCCATTAGCATTGGAATTACTCAATGAAACAACCAAAGTCTCCCAACTTTCTGAAAGCGAACTCATCAACAAAAGAGCCTACAACTCATCATAAAAATTGACCTTCATATTTGCCAATTGATTGATCACATCTTGAAATTCATTCAGATTCCCTGCAACCGATTTCTCCTCATCCAATTTTAGTTGAATAAGCTTTTGAACCAGAAATGCTTTACTTTTAGCACTTCTCGACTCATACAAAGATACCAACTTGTCCTACAAATCCTTCGCGGATTCACAACTAGCAATATGATGGAATATTGAATCATCAACGTACTGCCAAATCAAGACAATCGCCTTCTTATCCATCTTCTTCCACTTTCCCTCATCCACATTGGAGTGCTTCTTCCCATCTCCATCAATCGGATCATAAAGATTATTGAGGTAAAGCACATCCTCCATCTTAGGCTTCCAAATCCCCTAATTTCTTCTATCAAAAATAGTCATCTTTGGAAACGCCATCATATCCGACATAAAAAAAACAATTTTTTTTTTCAAACAAAACTCAAATTTTCCAATCCAAAATCACTCTAAGCTTTAAGATGATCTAGCTCGGATACCAACTGTTAGGGAAACTACGCCTTTATGGAAGCGACCGGGATCTTATTCACCTAATTACTTAAAGATGATTTCTATGGAAAATAACATAGATATGAAATTACATGCACAAACATAAGAAATTCCACCCAAACATCCTCTTTATTGATTCAACAAAAAATATTGTTTACATTGAATGGATCAAAAACCAAAAGTAAACAAGCTATAAGAATAAATAACCTTATTGAGAAAGGGAAAGAATATCTAGATGACTACAACTCTTGTTGGAGAAGGAGAACAATGAAGAATGATGACAAACCCTTGGATTAATTATCTCGGTCTCGATTCCATACTTTTAATCCAACCGTAGATGCTGATTTTACAGGAGAATAGAAAGCCTGGGCAAAATATCCAATTTTCCCCTCGGAAATATATTAGGAATATATTTCCAAAATAACCAGTCAATAACAGAAAAGTCGTCGTAGACGTCTAACCGGGATTGGTCAGACGTTTGTCCAAGATCTTGGGTTACAAAACCCTAACAGCTCATACGTATGACCAAGATGGGTCAGACGTCTGTGCTGAAGCTTAACACAAAACTGCCCCCTTTGAGATGTTGCACACTCTTCTTCCAAACTCCGGTTTACACACTATCTTCTCCGCTACAAAGCACTCATCATCATTTTCAACATAATGTGACTGAATATCACTAATCACAACATGGTGTTGTGCTAATTGATGCACACAATAAGACAGGCGATAGGTCACAAATTGTCGATGTTCAAGTCATTGACATCTCTAACAAAGATACACTAAAGAATCTGAGGGTCTTTCGTCTCAATATCATTCGAATTCACCCGATCATGGAAATCCCCAAAATTTCAACCAAATCCTGATGGGTGTACTCCCCTTCACCTCAGACCGGTTTAGACTAACGCCCTTATCAAAATCAACATCCATTTAGGCATCAAAAAGATAGATGCAGCGCAGATAACACTCGCGCTCAAAAGTGTCTTGACATGGATCGATGCTAGGTCTGCGGTGAAAAATAGCTCCTCAAGATGGAAAGGAGCGAGATCAGGGAATTTCACCGGACACTTTTGGTGAAATCCATAATTCATCGTTTTCAATTAGGCAGCTATCTTCCTCTCACTACGGTCAAGCCATGCGGCCTCCTGAGGCGTGAGGCTGGAGTGTTGCACACGGTAATTGGTGGGTAGAGGAAGCTCCATGAAAAGTTAGCTAAATCTAAGAGAGAAAGTATAGTTCAGGAGTGCAGGAGGACTAGATCTACAATGCAGGAATTTTGGTAGTGATTAGAGGTGAAACGGAGCTTAGAGGCTTGAGTTTGGAGGTGGAGTTAGGTTTCAATGGTTGGAAACAAGGGAGTAAGAAGAAAATAAAGGTCGTGCCCGATTGTTTAGAGTGGTCGACACGGACCTAGAAGGGTGGTTGATCTCCTGATCAACCACTAGGTGTCAGCCGCTTGCCCCTTTCGTGGCGCGGTTTGAACCTAGACCCAAATAGGCTGGTTCAAGTACAAAAGTTAAAATAAAACACAACAAGAAAAGTTATCCTTTATAACGCTAATAGATAACACATTATTTGGAAGTGTTATAGTTTATTTCAGTTGTTTGTTATTTTGATTTTAATTATTTTGTTTCACGATAGGTAACGATTCACCGCGGGCCATGAAAAACTCTCGCTACCTAATTTTTTGTTTCCCTCTAAATGAAACCTAGAAATATCATTATAACACTTTCACTTTTGCTCAGTCCTGGATCAAAAGTATTCCGCCCCCTAATTTTTCTTCTCCCACTAATAGGTAGATTCAAAATTTAAGAAGAAATCCAAAACCCAAATTGATACCTAAACTCCTAATTTTCGAACTATCTCTAAAAAATGCTAAAAGATGATTTTGACATTGCAGAGAGGAAGAAACAAGGGCTGAAGAGTGGCATAAGAAAGCATGGAGGACAATAACCGTCTAATTAGGATTTGGAATGTGGTCTTCTCATACTTATTGACATCCACAATTCCAACACTTTTGAAAATAGGATCCGATAGATGGACATATTGTTAAGTATTAACAAAGGTGACGCTTTTATCGAGGCTGACACTGGCTTGCCTCCGTAGGGTGATGCTGACGTTTGAGGGTAGCAGCATAGAGGAGGTTGATAAATCGTCCCTTGAATTTTGTTGATGCTAAGTATGACGTTAAGGCTAGTTTTACTGCATACGCATTTGCATCAACAACACTTGTAACTCCACTTAGAGCCCTTAGTATCATTGTTAAGCAAATTGAGTTATTAGATGTCACAATATTATTTTGAATATACTTTTATTTGTGAGCATAACGCATGAAATATATCATCCATGCAGTGCGGTATTAGCGCATTTTTGTTTGAATGAGATGCTACATATGTTTGGTAATCTTGGGTGAATTCTTTGTATGGTAGGTTTACAGTTATTGTACTATATGTTTTAAAAGAGAGAACTATTGAATTTGTGAAGAAAGTTTGGGAACTCTCTATTGAACCAGGTAATTTTTCATAAAACATGTCCTACATTAGCTTGTATTTAGTCTTGATCATACTTTTCTAGCGAATTGTTTCTATATCCCAAAACAGTCACATTATTCCTTTGTCTTCATTTTGTAGCTTTATCAGCAATAAGCTATATCCATAAAATTTGTATTATTCCATAATTTATTATGGTTGTTTAAGTAACGAGTGAAGGTAATGGATGTGTCACATAGGGATATGTAATTTGAGGATAAGATAACTGAACTTAGTACCAATAACTAGTGTGTAGACTAATGCAGCATATTCACATATTTACATAGGTACAATGCTTTTGTCTTCCGGTTATGGCATCACTACTAACGCGTGCTTTTTGTTGTGATGTACTTTGAGCTAAGGTTAGCATTACAGTAATATTAAGAAATGTGTGATGATCGAATCCAACCCACATTGATTATTTCTAAATTTGATACCATAATAGGGAAATCCTGAGTCCTGACTATAAGTATATAACAAGAGGCAAAAATCCTACATAGTAAGACTTGCACCATCTCAGCTTCCTACCTGAGGGAACATGTTGTCATGATAAGTCTGTTTGGATTTAGGAAATATAGCATGGTAATGATTTTGAATGTGTTTCAGTACTACAGGGTCACACACAAGATGTAAAGACGGTGCAATGACATCCATTTTGTGATGTCCTTGTTTCCGTTAGTTATGACAATTCTATAAAGGTGCAAACAATAAAAAATAAGCATTTTGGTACACCATAAATAAGCCATTAGAAAATGGTTGTCATTTGTTTATCAATCACAATTGCACATTTGGTTAATTTATAAAGTATAACAACATGAGCATGTAAGGAGCTTGCAGCAAGTTAATGTCTCTAAACTAAAATAGTTACCGACTTAGATTAACTTAAACAATGTCTATATTGGGTCTTAATTGTGTACTTTCTTAACTAATTTTAATGTATCTCTGTGACAATGTTATATTGTCATTCTCTAGCTGTGATTACCACCCTTGTTGTGAAACTATCATGCAAAAGATTGTACTTAACATTTTATGTACCCTAGATATACATATACATGTATTTGATATGTTGTAATACACGTTAAGTAATATTAGGTTATAGTATGAATTTTACGGATACTGGTTTCATGTGATTGAGGCATTGTTGTATTATGATCAGAATTCGGATTAAATAGAGGTATTCATGTTATGTTTCTATCCTGCCTAAAATGAAAGAGCATGTTACTGTTGATTTTTCTAGCTTATTTGGTTAAAAGGTCGTATTTTTCACACAACTTAATCACTTGATGGTATAATTGAACAACTATATCATTTTGACTTTAACATAAATTTTCACATATTTTGATATGCAAGTAGTTTAATTGATTTTATGTCATGGATAGCTATGAAATGTATTGTTTGAGATTTCAGACATTTATTTTTCCACTATATTGGTCATGACTTGATCTTGCTCATTCTAGGAAATACTTGAGTACTCTTCCTGGATATCATGACAGGACTATATATTCAGTTCATTGGTCAAGGTATTATCGCCTTTGCTTGTTGACAAAATTTCTTCCATCTGCTTACTTTATTTCTACAGCATTAACTTAATTTCTGATTGACATGAGATGTGCTAATTTTCACTGTCTTTTCTCTTTTCATTGAATCATTGCTAACATTCTATATTCTAATGGAAAAAGGTAATGCTAATAAATGTTGTTGAATTATGCAACATATGCTACATAATATTCAAGGGCATGTGGTTCATTATGCATGATTTAATAATAACTATTATTATTACTTCTTCCTATGAGAGAGCACAATATTAGCTATGTTGCATCATGACTTTCATGGAAAAAAGTAGTAAAATGTATTACTCAAGTAAATGCCACCCATGAGTCTTGATTAGATAATGAACCATTATATATTCAATACTCATTGGTTATGACCCCATAATGAACTATTCTATGTCCCGGTACTTATCACTTATGTAAACATCAGAAATATCTGCATATCGTTGTAGCATATTATAATGCCTAGGAGTTACGCTTGCTCCATACAATGTGTAATCAGTTGTTGGTTTATATAGCAGGAAATGAGATACAAAACAAAACCATTGAATATACAATAGCATAAATAGAATGGTTAAGTTAGATAGGTATATAGGATTACTTGGAATGGAATGTCAAATGTTATTGTTTTCAGAATTCTGTTTATGCTTTTCCTTGCAACTTTCTCCATACATACATACATACATATATATATACACACACACATCAAAAATACAATAAACTACAATAAATTAATTTATAAAGTTGAATCCGTGACTGTGTCCCCTTATGCATATGTGTTTCTTGTAGCCTGTGAGTGTGCGTATATATGTCAATGAATGTGTGCATGAACTAGTAATATTCATCTTTAGTAAGTGGAGATGTTTATTCTTTTGGGTTTGAACTCTGATTTTGGGGATGAGTAGGTAGTGAGGATGTTACTATGTAACTGATTACTGTTTTGTGATGGAATTGTAGTGGGCAGTTCCATTTGGTTGCAAATTGACAATGATGGAGTGTAGAAAGTCAAGGCTGGTATCAAATGAAGGAACACTGCATTAATGTTATTACATTGCCAAATATTCTTGTCTATTCACCAATTAAACCTTTTCAGATTAGTACTATATAAAATACTATATGGTATTCATATGTGCAATGACTTTAATTTATTTTCGTATTTTGAATGCGGTAAGCACATTTGTGTTTTCAATAGTTCTAATTTACTTCCATTGTTCTGTATTTTTAAAAGGCACTACCAACGATCAAAGACATGCATGAAGAAAGGCTCTGAGCAGTTGAAGTTCTTAATGATACATTTGGTACTTGTAAACTTTCATTATGAACTATATTGTGTCTTTTGTTATGTCAAATTGACATCAATACGAAATTATAACTCATGTACTGAATTTGGAAGCTCATGTATTGAATTTAATTTTTTGTTACTTGATATTTTATTTTATTGTCATCAATATGCGTTACATTGCTGATTGTTATATTTTTTGTTCACGCATTGTTCAAACTGTCATCTTTTTAAAGAAGATTAATTTTGATTTCTATTATTCAAATGTAATATGTATTGGGGTGCATCAAACACATATTTAAATAAAGCATAGCTCCAACAAAGTGTTATAACTACAAAACGTAAGTGTTATAGAAATGACGATTTTACGGTAGCTATAATTTGTCATAAAAATTTGGTTATTTCGTTAAGATATAGATGTTTTATAGCAATAAATATGTCGTTTTATATAACATAACGGCTATTTTGTGCTATAAATTTATGCTATTTTATAACGACATACTTTTGTGTTATAAATATGCGATTTTCTTTTATAACATGTCGATATACAGCGCTTATAAAACCGCTATTGTACTATTCAATAAAAGCAATATACCATTATAAATGATTGTTTTGTTGTAGTGAAATTATAATAAAATCAGATCGCCAAGCCAACTCCTTTTAAATTCTCGAGCTGACTTCAACCATCCGTCAGGTCAAGAAATAATTTCCCAACACTACTCATTTGTCTCAGAACACTTGTGACCATCAAACAATGAATGAATTCCCAAATAGAAAAATTCAGCTAGAAATCCAAAATAAAAATTTTAAATGGATTTTGCCTTACCTAGTTGACTAACAAGTTGAACGATTTACGAAATCAAATACCCCAAGCTGAATAGAAATTTTCTTTAGTCTAATTCAAGAGAATGAAATTTTTTCGAAATTAAATTTTATTTATAAACCAAGGGTCTTGCACTCTAAATCTAATTTATTATTTAATTAATTTGTATTCCAATTCATGTTATTGACTGGAACAATCCCTTCATGTTCTGAGTCGTCGAGATTTTAAATCTCTAAAGGTTATTTGTGATAATTTTCCATAAATCATCCAAAATATCTAGAATGAGAAATATTAAAAATTACAAGGAATGGGTAATAATTTTAATTTGAGGAGTATTCCTTATCATTTCCAAATTCCTTCTTTCAACCAAAAAGGGTTATTTATTAAAATTACATAAAACCCATACAATCTAAAACATGGATAAGTTTATAAATTTTAAATTTTATTAACTTTCATACCTTATTAGTTTTCTTGAAATATATAATTTAAAACTTTTGAAACACTTTACTATTTTTTACAAAGCAGTTTAGAATTAGTTTTCTCCTGAATTCAGACCAAGAATTCATAGAAATAGTTTTAACAAAAGAATATCCGGATTTCGAAACAAAGTATCAAAAGGATATTACCTATAATTATATTTCTGGACGATTACGACACATTAACATGAACTTCTCGTTTAAGACCAAGAATGTAACAACCTGGATTTGTAGACCGTTCAAATCGACAATGATCCTCAAATTTTGACTTAAACTACTAAAAGAACAGATAGTTATTGAGATTAATATAAGAAAACGAAGAAAGAAGAAAAAAATACAGAATCTCACAGTGGAAGGACAAAATATAATAAATAAAAAATAGTTCGTGAAGCTGTTAAAAACATACATTTGATTATACACTTACAATGATTATCAGAGTTAACTTTTATACAACATACCAACATTTGCAGTGGAATAATAATAATAAATACGTCTGTTGAGCTCCATCTTCATCTTCATGACTATGTCTTCAACAACTGAAAAACTAAGGCTGACTCATGCACAAATGAAAAGACAAAAACACTTGGATCAGAACTAAAATATTTTCATATCAGTTAAATCAAATTCATGTGACAATATGAGAGCAATAACTTAAGAGATGTACGGGTATTTCCATCTCCTAAGGATCCGTTAAACTAGATACTATTAATACAATATGTTATTATAATAGTGTATATGGTTAAATATAACATATTAAAATAGCATAAGCGGGATTACATTTTAACCCTTACACCGTTTATAATCTCATATCTATACAGATACCGTAAAGTCTACCATAATCTAGTGGCTATCAAAGGGTACTCCATGGGTATGGTACAAATCAAAGTCGTAGAGGGCACTCCATAGGTACGGTACAAATCAAAGTCGTAGGGGGATCAATCAGGATAATATGACAAGACAAACAAGGAATGCTCAGAGTAGGAATATACTAGCTGCAAGCCTAGACTGGTTGTAACCCATAGCCGCGATAACCACCCACCTCGAACAGCACTCCCAAATCAAGGGTGCACATCAAATCAAATCAATCGAACCGAGAGACTATGGTAATAAAGGGAAAGTGTTGCCGATAGAGGTAGCTAACCCCACTTGGTCTGGTATAGCCCTGTTTTAGTCATTTTAATTATGACCCGAAGGTCAAGGACATCCATCATCGTTCTCTTAATTCATTCCAGTAGTGTTCAATAAACCAAATGTGACGACCGCCCATGGCCCCGCCACTAACAAGAGGAATAATGCACTGAAAGGTGTGCCAGGCAACTATGGACGATCATCAGAGTAGGTAAACACAAGTGGAACCTATCATAAAATTCACAGCGCAAGGATAAAATATAATAGAACATATACAATAGGTAATAGTAGTGAAGCATCATATAGCAAACTTTTCAAACTTTCACAACATCCTGAAAGATTATTCCAACATCATAGGAAATATCAAGTATGTACATAAGGCCTCACTACAGCACTCATAGAGCAACTCAAACAGTGGAAAGAGAAATACTAGATGGTAGCAAAAGTAATACGCTAGCCTCCTGCTCGCCTTCGCATAGCAACATCGTCCTCACTAATCACCTGTCACTGCCCATCCACAACTGGATGAACAACCCAAGGTAATAAGAGGAAACATAAAACCCTGAGTCAGACAACAGTCTTAGTGAGAGACAAAATAGCTAACAAACTTCAACAATAAAGTATATGAGCATGGATAGATAAACATACTAATCTACCCACAACACCAGAGAAGAACTCAACCCTATCTTCCCCACATCGGATAGTGGTAGCCCTTACGATAAGCAATTCAACCATTCATCCACGGAAACCAAAACACCCATTCAACCAGGAAAAAGTACTCATAACATCCAGATTATATATATCTCATGTAAACCATCCTAATCGAATTCAAAATCCCTCAAGCATAAGCCCCAGAGGCCTAAACCAATATTAGACAAGCACCCAACATTTCCTTCAATGTTGGACGGCCTACATGAGAGGGTACAAACCAAACAACAATCATCTATGAGTAACTTTGGCTATCACCGCCAATCCTACTTTGAAACTTGTGTTAATCGTCTGACGACCAACCTTTCCATATGTCAAGGGCTAACGGTAACCCTAGTTCTAGCATAAACTCCATACTCCTTTCAACGATACATATGTATGTCCAACCTTGACAACTAGGCCTTTCAACGATACCTAGGGTACTTGACCTACAACCGGTCCTTTGGGTGCCCCCATCGTACCCTAGCTTTGAGTCTGCTAGAACTTACAACAATGATAATCTCTCAGCCTTCTCATTTCTAGTCATCCAACCCGACGATTTTTCATAGCCTAAGCAACCTTCTTGAGCAACCATTATCCACCAACTCACAACTTATGAGTTGTCACCTCATCCGTTGTTCTACACCGATCAACAAACACCCATCAACAATTCCTACTTGAATTTATTTCGAAGTATCACCATCATCGAGCCAATACCTCACTGTACTACGGCTAGGGTTCGGGGGGTTGCCCTCGGAGAACATTATTTTCAGACCTTTTAGTTCAAATCTGGGTCATACCTGAAATATAATTTTTCAGAAAATGGCCCTACGGACCGACCCCTCCGACCCTTCATCATATCAGTGAAGACCGACCATGCTGCTCGACCCAAGCTTGCTCGAACCCACCACTTCTGGCTCGCTCGACCCAACCATGTTCGACTGACCCAGATTCAACCCAACCACTTCTGGCTGGCTCGACCCAACCATATTCGACCGACCCAGACTCAACCTAACCACTTCTGGCTCGCTCAACCCAACCATGATTGACCGACCCAGACTCAACCCAACCACTTTTGGCTTGCTTGACCCAACCATGTTCGACCGACCCAGACTCGATCGACCCCCTATGCTCGACCGACCAGGGTTTGCTTGACCCAAAACCTGCACTTCACCAATCCAACTCCAATTTCGACCAAATCTTCGCCAAACGATAGATTCGACGAATCCGACTCATCCAATTCATCAAATATGGGCACAAACATGGTATGAGACCATTAGCAACATGAATACAATGATTTTCACCAAAATTATGTAAATCAGTCCAAAATCATAATGAATGATCATATGAGAAAAATTGCGGATCTAACTTGCATAAACATATGAAATGGCATAGGAGTTACCTATTTAAACTTACTAAATTGGATCCTATGGTGATTCATATGAAATTGCACTTATCATGGTATAGATCTATGATAAAAACACTTGAATTTGATTAAAAAAACATGATCAAACGTTCATATACTTCATTGAATCCATGTGAGAGATGTAAACCACTTACCGATCCTCCAAAACAAGGCTAAATTATAGAATTATGAACTCGGACAGCAAGCACCTCGCACCAAACCCCTTGATCCCATGAATTCTTGCTTCAATCGATGTAGATCTAGCCTCCAATGGTGTAGATCTATGATTTCCCTCTTTGATTTTGATTTTTAATGGTGAAAAGGTGTTAGAGGAAGAAAGAGCACAAGGCCACTTAATGAGAGAATGGGTAAACTAAATTATTTCCCATATCCCTCACCCCTTATTAATACCCTTCCACTATCCCACCAGCCAACTAAAAAACCTTAAAACGATGATTCCTCCCAACCCGCTGAGTCAAACCCTTAATGTAACCACTCTACGAAAAGGAAACCATCATTTCCTTTTCAATGGAATAGGTCTCACCCTCTGATTCGACCTGAGTCATAAGTTATGCCATGTACAAGACTGACAAGGCAAAATGGTCACAAACAAAATCGGTAAAAATTATGGACATGTCTCATATCCCCATAAGCAACATATAAAAATATAAGAATGATCCAACCCTCCGAGAATAAGATAAAAATATTTTATGACCCTCCGATACGTAAAATGCAAGCTGTTACATTCTCCCCCCTTAAGAATTTTGCCCTCGAAATTCTAAGCTAACACAAGCAACAAGCAACAACAATAATTTTGCATGCCTATCATCCATGAGAAATCAATTCTATCACCAAACTAGCAACCATCAAGCCGTGGCCTTATCCTAACACGTGGAATTCTATTAATCAATTTACAAGATACAATGATATAACGATGATATGATATCAAAGGTGTAACACCCCACCTCCACTAGGCTCACTCGTTAGAATGTACTAGCTTTGGAGGGGCGTTATTGTGAGGGTAAACATGCACAGAGATATCGCAAGACAGAATATATGAAAATAAATATAAGTAAAGCAGCGGTAGCAGATAAAAACCCATCATCATCATCTCAGAAAAACCTAACATAGTCAAGTACATAATATCAAAATGTCATGATCCAAAATACAACATAAGTCTAGATACGTGATAACAAAATACATGGTAAAACATCAGTACAAATCCCCAGAAATAAAAGATAAGCCATAGCTAGCTCAGATCCATACATGAGCTATCCAACAAGCAAGTCAAAGATCCACTAAGCAGATGTAGTCCCTCCCTGAGAACCTGTGGGGGGGGGGGGGAAACGGAAGAAAAGAAGCGAAAGAAAACAGGTCAGTCAAAAAGACTGGTAAGCCCTACTACGATCAATCTATAAACTAATAAAGTTAACAGTATGATGGAAACTGAGATGAACATGCTGCCAATAGATAAAGGTGACATCACATAGACGAGATTAAACTTTGCGCCACAGTGTACTAGCAAACCCACAAAACAGATCTTGATCCCTTAGCCCAAACTTTGGCCCAATAACATGAAGTGACCTTAGTATAAGGCCCAGCCCAACGGTCTAGTCGATCGGCTCCCTATAAACCTAACACGTCAAGTGTTGGTGTCCATACGGCCCACATGGATGTAGTCAGACTGTGCTGGGTCCACCTTCGGGTGTATCAAGCCCTAAGATGTCAACCCCAGACACCTAAGCAATAATGCACAGTCCAAACCTACTGGTACCCGTGCCTCGAGTTTGTCCAATATCGGACTACGTGCATGTCCGTAGCCCGCCGGACCCGCACCGCTGTACCACTCAGCCGTCGCCTTGGTCGCTTACATCAGTCCAGTAATCGTGCCCCGCCCTAGCCTAGCCTCTAGGGTTGTGAATGATACCAAACTGGGATTACTGCTGGAACAGACCACGTTGCTAGGGTTTCTAAGAGGGTTAAGTGTGGTTTTAACCCCTCACTAAACCTGGATTAGATTAGCTAAGTGTGACCACTTATCCCCATCTAATCCTCGCATCCCCATTATTGGTTAAGTATTAGTGGGCCATGACTTAACCCTAATCATGAGGCATTAATTACTTAACGCACCCAACCTCTCACATTAGACATCCGTGGTTACCTGGGAAGATTTACACCACGTCTAGGTCTAACCTCGGGTCTTATGGTGCAACATGACCAACTACCCACATTAGACCCCACGTTGTGGTTACCTGGGAAGATTTACACCACAACTAGGTCTAACCTCGAGTTGGCCATATCATGTTATCTAATGTCATGTCCACTTCAAAACATATTTACAAGTTAACATATACTTGGGTAGACCTAACTTAATAGGTAAATTCCCAAGGGGTAGACCTAACTTAATAGGTAAATTCCCAATCTTTTAGTTCATGTATTTTTAAGTTTACCCAAGCCCTCCCAACGTCATCATCTCGCTTACATATCCGTCATAACGTATAAGGGTATAAAAGGGAACTTGGCATAACATACTTGGTGAACTTCACATGTCATAATAACCATGCATACATGTTAAACTTGCAAATCATGTCATGGTGAATTCGCATAAACATGCATAGCTTATTAAATATGCATAACATGGTAAGGTGAACATGCATAATCCATTTAACTTGCATAACATGGTAGGATGATCTTGCATAACATGCATAATCCATTAAACTTGCATAACATGGTAAGATGAACATGCATAATCCATTAAACTTGTAGAATATGACATAATAGGCTCGCATAAGCATGCATAACTTGTGAAACATGTAAAGCATGGCATAGAAATCTTGCATATGCATGCATAACTTATAAATCACATAAAACATGACATAGTGAGTTCGCATAAGCATGCATAATCAACTAAACTCACATAAATCTCAACTTTCACCAAACATTAACTTTAAAGTTTGTAAAGTGAAGGTAAGAGGGCTTACAAATATAAACAAGCCACAAATTCACCAAATAAGATGAAGAAGCCCTTTTTAAAAACCAAAACAAAGCCTCAAATAAGAAAACCCTTTTGCAAAATCCCAAAAACACAAACTTTAGCAAATCAAACTTGCATCTTAATGAAGTATGCAAGTTATTAAGCATTCATACAACATAGAAAAGGTTGTATGATCGTCATATCATCATAGGATTAAACTTTGAGGAAGGTGGAGGCTAGGGATTTTAGATGGAAGCCATTTGAGGATTCAAATTGACATAGTTTAGTTGCAAGATTGATTAATGAGGCTTTAGGGTAGGATTAGGGGTATATTTATAGAGAATTAGAGTGTTTTAGGCCCTAGGATTAACCCTAGATTAGGTTTGGCCCGTCAGATCTTAGAATTCTCCAGAACCAAGCCACTTGACCCAACCCAAATCAGAAATGGTGCACCAGGCTGAACTGCCTGGGCACCCCCTGTCGACAGGGCTGTCGACAGGGCAGTCGACACCCTGGGTGCCCTGTCGACATGCCTGTCGACATGGGCCCCCTGGCGGGAATTTTCCCGCCTAACCCAGATTAGCCCTAACCCCTGTTTTTAATTTGAAATTTAAATCTGTTTTTAGCATAGAAGTTTCTGAAAACTTCAATGGGCCTTAACCGGGTCATACGGACTCCGATTTTCGAAAACTCGGACTCTATTTCGCGTATTTTTCCGAGACGAACGCAATGGCATAGCCCGTTTCCCTTGATTCTGATTTTTGAATTAAATTCTGCCTCGATTTATGTTATAACAGTTTATTGAAAATACGGGTTGTTATATTCTCCCCTCCTTAAAGGATTTCGTCCCCGAAATCTTCAAGTTAGGAAGAACATATCCTACCATCCAACACCCATCTACTCAAAACATCATCCACGAGCAACCATTGTCCTTAAAGGATTCTAAATGCTGTATGAACATATGCAAAAGTGTGTGTATATGTACTTATCTAATGCAATGATCAATGCAAAATATGTTAGTGAAATGTATCCATATGTATGCAAATCCCTATCATAATGTATAATATCTATATGCGTGCTCAATCATACATCCAAATGCAACATCCATGTGATTGCATACAAATTTCATCCAAGAATAAGCATAAACACTCATGCATATGCAATATGAGGAGTGTGTGAGCCGATCTAGTGCCTAATGTGTATCATGCATCCACGAGTGACCACTTGCAAACACTTGCAACCACTTGCAACCATCAACCATAACATGCTTCAAACACATGTTTCATCCAAAGGGTTTCTACCTAAGGTTCTCATGACAAGCTTAGCACGATGGATAGATAAATATGGATTAGCAAAGAGAAAGATATACTAACAAAGGGAAGAGATTGAGAGTGTACCCTCAAACAGAAATGGATAAAGCCCACGCATCTTCTCCTCAGTTTCCCAAGTCGCGTCCTCTTCGGCTTCACCCCATTGCACCTTCACCAATCTGACCTCACGATTCCTTAGCTTCTTGGTCTCTGTCCCCAAGATACGAATCGGAGCTTTCCTTAAAGTTGCTTCTTTCTCTACCTCCACGTCTTCAAGCATGCTAGGCTCAACCACCTCAGCGGACTCATGCAGGCACTTTCGGAGATGCGAGACATGAAAGACATTATGCACTCCGGACAACTTCTCGGGCAATTGCACTTTGTAAGCCATCTTTCCAATCCTCTCAATGATGGGGAAGGGTCCAACAAATCTTGGTGCTAGCTTCCCAACAGCTCCAAATCGGACCACATTCCGCAAAGGAGAAACCTTCACAAAAACCTTATCCCCCACCTCAAACTCCAATTCGGACCTTCGCCTGTCAGCATAAGATTTCTGCCGATCCTGGGCCGCTTTCATTCGCCTTCTAATCAATTCGACCTTCTCGGATGTATCCCTAATCATGTCGGGTCCAAGTACAAGCTTATCCGTGGACTCCCACCAACATGTAGGTGACTTGCACGGCCTCCCATATAAAGCCTCAAACGGTGCCATACCAATGCTCGCCTGATAACTGTTATTATAAGCAAATTCTACAAGAGGAAGGTGGTCTTCCCAAGTACCACCAAAATCCAAGATGCAAAGTCTCAACAAGTCCTCAAGCACTCGATTCACCCTTTCGGTCTGGCCATCCGTCTGTGGGTGATAAGCTGTACTCAGATTCAACCTTGTGCCCATAGCCTCCTGCAAACTGTTCCAGAATTGACTAGTAAAGACAGGGTCTCGGTCACTGACTATGCTGGAAGGGACTCCATGTAGTCGTACTATCTCACGAAGGTATACTGATGCTAGTCCAGATGCGGTCCTTTTGCTCTTTACTGGAATAAAGTGAGCACTCTTCGTGAGTCTATCCACAATGACCCATATGCTCGTGTTTCCCTTCCTGGACCTTGGAAGCCCATCAATAAAGTCCATAGAAATGCTCTCCCACTTCCATAGCGGGACTTCTAGCGGATGTAATAGCCCACCGGGCTTCTTCGACTCAGCTTTTACTCTCTGACAGATAACACATCTCGAGACAAATTCGGCCACATCCTTTTTCATTCCGGGCCAGAAGAAAACGCGCTTCATGTCCTTATACATCTTATCGCCACCTGGATGTATAGTCATCTTGGAGCGATGTGCTTCCTCGAGAACTTTCCTCACCAAGTCTTCTACCACCGGAACACAAAGCCTTCCATCTCTCCTCAGCCAACCCTTATCGTCAATAGAATATCGAGCAAGGTGACTAGATGTCTCCCCTCGAACCGGCTTGTCCATGATCTCAATTATCTGAGAGTCTTCCTTTTGCGAAGCCCCAACTTGATCTAGGAGGGTAGGCCTGAGCTCTAAAGATGCCAAGGAACCGGTCACTGACTCCATTGCCAAAGAGAAATCAAAGGTCGCTAAGAACTCTAAATTCTTCATCTCAACAAACAGAGGACTTAGTGTCAACCTTTTCCTACTCAACGCATCCGCTACAACATTCCCCTTGCCAGGGGTATAGGATATCTCAAAATCATAGGAAGCCAAAAATTCCATCCATCTCTGCTGTCTTAAGTTCAGATCTTTCTGCGAAAAGAGATACTTCAAAGACTTATGATCAGTATATAACTCAAATCTCTCTCCCAGAAGATAATGACGCCATGCTTTGAGGGCATATACAATCGCTGCCAGCTCTAGATCATGAGTGGGATAATTCCTCTCATGCACCTTCAGTTGCCTCCCACCAAAGCATATAACTCTGCCCTCTTGCATCAGAACGGCACCCAATTCCGTGCCACAAGCGTCAGTGTACACGGTAAATATCTTACCACCATCGGGTAAGGCTAGAACTGGTGCGGAGGTAAGGGCTCTTTTGAGTCTCTGAAAAGCAAGCTCACAATCCATATCCCAAGCAAAGACTAAGTTCTTCTTCGTCAACTTAGTAAGAGGAGCGGATATCTTTGCGAAGTCTTTAATGAACTTCCGATAGAAACCCGCAAGACCCAGAAAGCTTCTCACCTCGGTTGCATTCCTTGGAGTCTTCCAGTCCTGAACTGCAACCACCTTAGCGGGATCCACTGCCAAGCCTTGCTTGGATACGATATGCCCAAGAAATCTGACTTCCCTTCTCCAGAAGTGGCACTTGGAGAACTTGGCTTTTAACCGGTGTGCTCTGAGTGTATCCATCACCTCTACTAGGTGCCTTGCATGCTCTTCCTCATCCTTGGAAAAGACCAGAATATCATCCACAAAGACCACGACAAACTTATTCAAGAACTCCCGAAACACCCTACTCATCAAATCCACAAAATACGCGGGTGCATTCGTCAGACCGAACGGCATAACAAGCCATTCAAAGAATCCGTCTGGAGTTCTGAATGCAGTCTTGTCTATACTGTCTTCAGCCACTCTGAGCTGATGGAAACCCGTAGCAAGGTCAAGATGAGAGAAAACAGAAGCACCAACAAGTTGATCAAAGAGATCGTCGATCCTTGGTAACGGGTGTCGGTTCTTCTTAGTCAGCTTATTCAATTCTCTATAATCCACACAGAGTCGAAGAGAGCCATCTGCTTTAGTTGCAAACACCACAGGCGCTCCCCATTCGGATATACTCCTTCTGATGAAGCCCTTCTCAAGCAATTCTTTCACTTGCTTGCTCAGCTCCCGTCTCTCACGCGGAGCCATATGCCGAACGGGCAAAGAAACAGGTTTAGCATTATCTACCAGATAGATGCGAAAGTCAATCTCCCGTTTAGGGGGCAACCCCTTAACTTCTTCAAAAACGTCTGGATAATCTCGGACCACCCTTACAGACTGAAGGGCCTCCTCTGATGAGTCGAGAGATTCTAGATAGCATAACATGACGGGGTTCTTCGGATTGCATGAAATCTCTAAGGTGTTGCCCAGGCGAGTCACAAGCCTTACAACCCTATGCTCACAATCCAGAATGGCTCCATATCTAGACAGCCAATCCATGCCCAAGATCAATCCGTATCCCCTGAAACCCAGAACATAGGCACTACACAAGAACTCAACGCTGAGTATAGAGATCCTTAGATCCTCACATATCATGGATAGATGAGCAGAACCCCCAATGGGATTCGAAACACAAACGGGATCATCCACTAAGCTAGTACTGAGGTGCAAACTATCAACAAGATCAGATGAAATAAAGCTATGTGATGCACCGGAATCAAACAAGGTACGTACTGGAAGATCAGAGATATAAACAAGGTTCTCAACAGAAACACTACCTCTCTCGGGAACTGAAGCGGCATTGAGAGCATGAACTTGCCCTCCTGAAGATCCAGCCTGTCCTTTCTTCTTTGGACAGTCTTTGCTGAAGTGCCCAGCCTCTCCACAAGAAAAGCATCCACCACTAAGCTTCCTTTTCTTCTTCCTGCAATCCTTAGCAAAATGCCCAGCTATGCCACAGTAATTGCACTTCCCCTTGCCTTTGTTGTTGCCCTTCTTGTTCTTATTCTGATTTCCTTGGCTGCTTTGACCTTGGTTGCCTTTGCCTTGAGAATCCGCCTTCTTTGCCTGAGTATCGCCTGACTTGACTTCCTTCTTTCCCTCTCCCTGAAGCAGAGCCATATTGACCAAACTCTCAAAAGTGGCTCCATGCGGAATATGTGACATTGCCAAGCCCTGTAGCGGCTCATTCAATCCTCTGGCAAATCGAAGAGCCTTCTTCTCCGGGGTGTTTACTATATCCAAGCCAAAGCGGGCCAGCTGATTAAACTTGTTCACATACTCCTTGATCGACATATCACCTTGCTTTAATGAAATGAACTTCTCCATTTGTAAATTCGCCTCGGCTGAAGATAGAAACTTGGTCACAAATCTTGCCCTCAAGTCGGCCCAAGTCTCCACGGGCCTCGTCCCATTGGTGACCTCCCACCAATAGGCCGCCTCATCCTTCAAGAGCCATACGGTCAATAAGATCTTCCTCTCATCATCTATTCCAAAGATGGCAAACAAGTCCTCCGTGTCCTTCAGCCAATTCCTAGCTTCAACGAAAGATTCTGTGCCTAGGAAATTCTTGCCCCCCATTGCCTTGAAGTCTTTACACACCTTTGTAAACTCAATCTGAGGATGCTGAGGGGGAGGAGGAGGAAGAGGAGCCTCAGCAACGGGAGGAGGAGGAACATTAGCAACGGGAGGGGGAATATTAGCAGCTGGAGGAGGGGGAGCAGGGACCACCGGAGGAGGGATATTAGGGACAGGATTCTCAACCACAGGAGGAGGAGTGGGAGTAGGGTTGGCGGGACCAGCTGCCGCCCTAGCTTCTAGGAGTCTCCTATACCAGAGTGGTACGTTCACTCCATCTGGGATGTCAAGATTCTCAGCCATACTGAAACAAAAGATAAGATAAGATTAGGTCAAGGGAACGGAGGATAACGCTGATGGCTTTTGGGGATTAGCCTTAAAATAATCTAGACTTCATTTTGGAAAATACTTAGTAGATTTTTGAAAATAGTTTTTCGAAAAGGGTTTTTTTTTTTTCAAAAGTTTTTGTTCAATCTTGTTAACCTGGCTCTGATACCAAATGTAACACCCCACCTCCACTAGGATCACTCGTTAGAATGTACTAGCTTTGGAGGGGCGTTATTGTGAGGGTAAACATGCACAGAGATATCGCAAGACAGAATATATGAAAATAAATATAAGTAAAGCAGCGGTAGCAGATAAAAACCCATCATCATCATCTCAGAAAAACCTAACATAGTCAAGTACATAATATCAAAATGTCATGATCCAAAATACAACATAAGTCTAGATACGTGATAACAAAATACATGGTAAAACATCAGTACAAATCCCCAGAAATAAAAGATAAGCCATAGCTAGCTCAGATCCATACATGAGCTATCCAACAAGCAAGTCAAAGATCCACTAAGCAGATGTAGTCCCTCCCTGAGAACCTGGGGGGGGGGGGGGGGGGGGAAACGGAAGAAAAGAAGCGAAAGAAAACAGGTCAGTCAAAAAGACTGGTAAGCCCTACTACGATCAATCTATAAACTAATAAAGTTAACAGTATGATGGAAACTGAGATGAACATGCTGCCAATAGATAAAGGTGACATCACATAGACGAGATTAAACTTTGCGCCACAGTGTACTAGCAAACCCACAAAACAGATCTTGATCCCTTAGCCCAAACTTTGGCCCAATAACATGAAGTGACCTTAGTATAAGGCCCAGCCCAACGGTCTAGTCGATCGGCTCCCTATAAACCTAACACGTCAAGTGTTGGTGTCCATACGGCCCACATGGATGTAGTCAGACTGTGCTGGGTCCACCTTCGGGTGTATCAAGCCCTAAGATGTCAACCCCAGACACCTAAGCAATAATGCACAGTCCAAACCTACTGGTACCCGTGCCTCGAGTTTGTCCAATATCGGACTACGTGCACGTCCGTAGCCCGCCGGACCCGCACCGCTGTACCACTCAGCCGTCGCCTTGGTCGCTTACATCAGTCCAGTAATCGTGCCCCGCCCTAGCCTAGCCTCTAGGGTTGTGAATGATACCAAACTGGGATTACTGCTGGAACAGACCACGTTGCTAGGGTTTCTAAGAGGGTTAAGTGTGGTTTTAACCCCTCACTAAACCTGGATTAGATTAGCTAAGTGTGACCACTTATCCCCATCTAATCCTCGCATCCCCATTATTGGTTAAGTATTAGTGGGCCATGACTTAACCCTAATCATGAGGCATTAATTACTTAACGCACCCAACCTCTCACATTAGACATCCGTGGTTACCTGGGAAGATTTACACCACGTCTAGGTCTAACCTCGGGTCTTATGGTGCAACATGACCAACTACCCACATTAGACCCCACGTTGTGGTTACCTGGGAAGATTTACACCACAACTAGGTCTAACCTCGAGTTGGCCATATCATGTTATCTAATGTCATGTCCACTTCAAAACATATTTACAAGTTAACATATACTTGGGTAGACCTAACTTAATAGGTAAATTCCCAAGGGGTAGACCTAACTTAATAGGTAAATTCCCAATCTTTTAGTTCATGTATTTTTAAGTTTACCCAAGCCCTCCCAACGTCATCATCTCGCTTACATATCCGTCATAACGTATAAGGGTATAAAAGGGAACTTGGCATAACATACTTGGTGAACTTCACATGTCATAATAACCATGCATACATGTTAAACTTGCAAATCATGTCATGGTGAATTCGCATAAACATGCATAGCTTATTAAATATGCATAACATGGTAAGGTGAACATGCATAATCCATTTAACTTGCATAACATGGTAAGATGATCTTGCATAACATGCATAATCCATTAAACTTGCATAACATGGTAAGATGAACATGCATAATCCATTAAACTTGTAGAATATGACATAATAGGCTCGCATAAGCATGCATAACTTGTGAAACATGTAAAGCATGGCATAGAAATCTTGCATATGCATGCATAACTTATAAATCACATAAAACATGACATAGTGAGTTCGCATAAGCATGCATAA
Organism: Allium sativum; assembly: GCA_030737875.1. Lineage (NCBI taxonomy): Eukaryota > Viridiplantae > Streptophyta > Magnoliopsida > Asparagales > Amaryllidaceae > Allium > Allium sativum. The sequence goes on along the minus strand of CM060909.1, from coordinate 571,793,172 downwards.
TCAACTAAACTCACATAAATCTCAACTTTCACCAAACATTAACTTTAAAGTTTGTAAAGTGAAGGTAAGAGGGCTTACAAATATAAACAAGCCACAAATTCACCAAATAAGATGAAGAAGCCCTTTTTAAAAACCAAAACAAAGCCTCAAATAAGAAAACCCTTTTGCAAAATCCCAAAAACACAAACTTTAGCAAATCAAACTTGCATCTTAATGAAGTATGCAAGTTATTAAGCATTCATACAACATAGAAAAGGTTGTATGATCGTCATATCATCATAGGATTAAACTTTGAGGAAGGTGGAGGCTAGGGATTTTAGATGGAAGCCATTTGAGGATTCAAATTGACATAGTTTAGTTGCAAGATTGATTAATGAGGCTTTAGGGTAGGATTAGGGGTATATTTATAGAGAATTAGAGTGTTTTAGGCCCTAGGATTAACCCTAGATTAGGTTTGGCCCGTCAGATCTTAGAATTCTCCAGAACCAAGCCACTTGACCCAACCCAAATCAGAAATGGTGCACCAGGCTGAACTGCCTGGGCACCCCCTGTCGACTGCCTGGGCACCCCCTGTCGACAGGGCTGTCGACAGGGCAGTCGACACCCTGGGTGCCCTGTCGACATGCCTGTCGACATGGGCCCCCTGGCGGGAATTTTCCCGCCTAACCCAGATTAGCCCTAACCCCTGTTTTTAATTTGAAATTTAAATCTGTTTTTAGCATAGAAGTTTCTGAAAACTTCAATGGGCCTTAACCGGGTCATACGGACTCCGATTTTCGAAAACTCGGACTCTATTTCGCGTATTTTTCCGAGACGAACGCAATGGCATAGCCCGTTTCCCTTGATTCTGATTTTTGAATTAAATTCTGCCTCGATTTATGTTATAACAGTTTATTGAAAATACGGGTTGTTATAAAAGGGTCCTACCGACGAAGTGTTCTAGATGAGTCGCCATCATGCTCTCTTCCGTCTCTCACGCACAACTTTTCGTCATCTACACTCCATTGTACCTTGAATAGCTTAACCGTCTTCCTTCTAAGCTATTTTGTGTCATTTCCCACAACACGAAGCTGCTTACGAGGTTTTGCAACTGTGGTTTCTACTTCTACGTCTTCACACTGCTCTGTAGATACCACCACATTCGAATCATGCACGAACTTCCATAGAAACGACACATGGAACACATTATGCACGCTCAGCATCTTCTCGGGTAACCCCAATCTTTATGCGAGCTTTCCAATTCGCTCGACTATCGAAAATGGTCCAACAAATCTAGGAGCCAACTTTCCTTTGTTTTCGAATCTAACCATATGCTTAAATGGTGAAAACTTCATGAAAACCATATCGCCAACGTCGAATTCCAGATCTTTTCGATGCTTATCAGCATAACTCTTCTGACGATCTTGGGCTGCCTTCATTCATTGCCAAATGATCTCGATACTATCCAAGGGTCTCCCTAGTCATCTCAGGCCCAAGTACAAACTTATCTCCAATTTCTACCCAACATGCTGGAGAATTGCACGACCTCCCATACAATGCCTCGTATGGTGCCATCCCAATGCTAGACTGATAGCTATTATTATATACAAACTCAACTAGATGTAGATGGTCTTCCCATGATCCCCAGAATTCTAACACACTAGCCCTTAGGAGATCTTCCAAAACTTGATTGACTCTCTCGGTCTGACCATCAGTTTGTTGATGATAAGCTGTACTTAAATACAACTTAGTTCCCAAAGCTTCTTGCAAACTTTTCCAATATCCACTCATAAACAATGGATCTCAGTTACTCACTATACTCTTTGGGACCCCATGGAATCGAACTATCCATTTTACATAAAGTTCAACCAATTTTGATGCCGTCTTACTCGTCTTAACAAGAATGAATCTTGCACTTTTGGTCAAGCGATCCACAATGACCTAAATTCCTTCATTTCTCATCCTAGTTCTAGGTAGTCCATCGATATATGCTCCCACTTCCACGTAGGAAATTCCAGTGGCTAAAGCAAACCACTTGGCTTCTTCTGTTCAGCTTTCACCAATTGACCGTTCATGCACTTGGAAATGAACTTTCTAATATCCTGCTTCATCCCCTCCTAGTAGTATACTCTCTTCATGTCCTGATACATCTTATTGCCACAGGGATGAATCGTCAACTTCGAGTGATGACATTCTCTTAGAACCTCATCTCTCAATCCGTCGATATCAGGAAAAACTAATTGCCCTTGCTTTCGAAGCTAACCTTCTCGATCGACCTCGAACTCTTTATCTTTTGGTTCCAGTTTCTGAATAAACTCGACAAGCTTTGCATCTCACTTTTGGTTCTCGCCAATCCTTTCGATAAGAGTAGGTCTTATCGACAAGCTTTCCAACATTTCAGGTTCTAACTCGCATCTTGGCCTGAAATCGAACCTTGCCAAATACTCGAGGCTCTTCCATTCCGAAAACATCACCGCCAAACTTGCGTGTCTTCGGCTTAGCGCATCTGCCACTGCTTTACCTTTACCAGGAGTATAGGCTATACTGAAATCATATGATGCTAGAAACTCTAGCCATCGTTGCTACCGATGATTCAAATCTTTTTGGGAGAAAAGATACTTCAACGACTTAGGATCCGTGAACAACTCGAATCGAACTCCCAACAGGTAATTTCTCCACATCTTCAAAGAAAACACAACCGCTGCCAACTCCAAATCATGAGTTGAATAGTTTTTCTCATGTGGCTTTAACTGTCGACTCACGTAGGCCACAACTTTATCCATCTGCATTAGCACTACTCCAAGTCCAGTGCCACATGCATCAGTGTATACCACCATCTCCTCATTCCCACTTGGAATAGTCAACACAGGAGCACTCATCAATCTTTCTTTCAGGATCCCAAATGCTTGTTCACACTTTGCATCCCATGTGAACACTTGGTTCTTTTTCATCAATCCTATCAACGGTGCAGCTACCTTGGAGAAATCCTTGATAAACCGTCAGTAATAACCAGCCAATCCAAGGAAACTTCTCACAACCGTTGCATTCTCAGGTCTATCACAATCCTGGATTGCTGCCACTTTAGCGGGGTCAACTGCTATCTCATTTCCAGAAACAACATGGCCTAAGAACCTCACTTCGCTTTTCCAGAAGTGACACTTTGAAGACTTAGCTCTCAACTGATGCTTTCACAAGATTTCCAACACAACCCTCAAGTGCGTCTTATATTCTTCATCATTCCGGGAATAAACCAGAATATCATCCACGAACACAAGCACAAACTTGTTCAACTGATCCCTGAATACTCTATTTATAAGATCCACAAAATACGCTGGCGCGTTAGTCAACCCGAATGGCATCACCAACCATTCGAAGAAACCAGATGGTGTCCTAAAAGCAGTCTTTGGAACACTACCCTTCGCCACCCTCAACTGGTAAAATCCCGTTGTCAAATCCATCTGAGAAAACACTTTGGCCTCGTGAAGCCTATTGAACAAGTCATCAATCCTTGGCAACGGATAATTGTTCTTCTTAGTTACCTTGTTCAGCTCACGATAGTCCACACACAATCATAATGAGCCATTTGCCTTGGTTGCAAACATGACAGATGCGCCCCATTCGAATACATTCCTCCAAATGAACCCTTTTCCCAAAAGGTCACGAACTTGCACCTCTAACTCTCGCTATTCCTTAGGTGCGATCCGCCTAAGAGGCATAACAATTGGTCTAGCACCCTTAACCAAATCGATCCTAAACTCGATCTCACGATGCGGCGGCAACCCTTTGACCTCGTCAAAGACATCTTCATACTTATTAGTGATAACCCAGATGACAAGTCATCCTGTGAATCCCAAGCAAATATAGATAGCTCACAAAGATACCCTCTTCACGCTTACATCTAATTAACACCTTTTGCCCTTCCACATCCCCGAATCTCACCTCTAGCTTCTCGTAATTCACCCTTGCCGCATACCTCTTAGCCAATCCATGCCCAAGATGATCACCAACCCAGTGAAGTTAAGAACAAAGCAATCACGCACAAAAGAGCAACCATGACTTGGCAACACTAGACCACGACAAATCATGCAAAGATTGTACGAACCCCCAACTGGATTTGTCACGATCAATGGTCTATCACAAATCTCGGGTTCCAAACCCAAGCGGCACACAAGCTCACTACAAATGAATGAATGTGATGCTCCAGTATTAAAAAGCACATGAACTGAAACACGATTAATAGAAAGAGTACCTTGCACCACGACACCCTTTTCCTTCTCCTCTATAGTAGGAGCTCTTGAAGAAGTTGGCACGGCTTCCAAAGCATATGCCTTCACAACATGCTTGCCCTTAGATGATTCTAGATAGTTTTTCTTCTCATGCCCAGGCTTCCCACACTTAAAGCACATCTTCTCAGCTTTGGGATTCTTGCACTCATTAGAAAAATGGCCTTTCTGTTGGAAGTTAAAGAAAACTACCTCACTCTTAGGCTTCTTTTGGCCATAATTTTCTTTCTGTTGTTGCTGCTTCCTCTTCTTATTATTACCACCATGCCATGGCTTATGTTCTTCCTTAGGTGCAACAGTAGACATCTTCTTAGGAAACAGACTTTCATGCCTCAAAGCCCTCTCGACGATCTTATCAAAACTATCATCGAGGTGATCCACAAGCTGATTCCCAAGATATTCATCCAATCCCAAGACAAACTTCCCATTTTTTTGATAAGGAGTATCCACATATGAACGAGCATACATCAAAAAAGCCTCAAAGTCAGAAATATAGTCAAGAATTGGTCGACCATTCTGCTTAAGCTCCATGAATCTCTTGAACAGAATTGAATTTTGCACGGTGGAGATAAACTTTTCTTCAAACTTAGCTTGGAACTGCTCCCATGAAATGTCCTCTTCTGGGGTCTCAAGTGTGATAGAGTTCCACCAGTCCATTGCTCTTCCCTCTAATTGCCTTGATGCAAGCTTCCTCTTTGTTGCATCATCAATGCCCAAGTCCTTGAAGATCTGAACACAAATGTCCAACCACCTTTGAACCTCTTCAACTGGTTTGGTGCCCTTGAACTGTTTCCCTCCCAATGATGTAAAGTTTTTGCATAACTTTGCAAATTCCACAGCTCTAGCACTTGGACTCCAACATCAACCGCATCTGCCACTGGAGCGGGGGTCGTTCGTAGGTATGCATCTATCATAGCTTTAAATATGGTCGGGTAATCAGGTGCCCCACCATTGGCCCCTCCAGGCATAGCTTCTTCCCTAGCAGAATGTCTCGTATAACATCTACTCATTATAAATCTGCAAATTAGAACGATTATCCATTTATAAGATAAACTTCAAAAGAAGTATAAACACTATTATACTATATAGTATCATATAGTGTACACCCAACTGAAATCTAAAAGTACGTCTTTCATATGTGATTATGTCTTAGAAATTTGGCTAAAATTGATAACCAAAGCTCTGATACCAAATGCGATGACCGCCCATGGCCCCCGCACTAACAAGAGGAATAATGCGTTGAAAGGTGTGCCAGGCAACTATGGACGATCATCAGAGTAGGTAAAACCAAGCGGAATCTGTCGTAAAACTCATAGCGCAAGGATAAAATATAATAGAACATATACAACAGGTAATAGTAGTGAAGCATCATATAGCAAACTTTCACAACATCCTGAAAGATTATTCCAACATCATAGGAAATATCAAGTAAGTACATATGGCCTCACTACAACACTCATAAAGCAAATCAAACAGCAGAAACAAAAATACTAGACAGTAGAAGAAGTAATACGCCAGCCTCCTGCTCGCCTTTGCACAACAGCATTGTCCTCACTAATCACTCGTCACCTGCTACTTAGTCTGCCCATCCACAACGGGATGAACAACCCAAGGTAATAAGAGGAAACATAAAACCCTGAGCCAGACAATAGTCTTAGTGAGCGATAAAACAGCTACCAAACTTCTACAATAAAGTATATAAGCATGGATAGATAAACATACTAATCTACCCACAACAGCAGAGAAGAACTCAACCCTATCTTCAGCACATTAGACAGTGATAGCCCTTACGATAAGCAATTTAATCATTCATCCATGGAAACAGAACACCCATTCAACCAGGGAAAGCTCCAGAGGCCTAAACTAATATCAGACAAGCACCCAAGGAACATTTCCTTCGATGTTGGACGACCTATGTGAGACGGTGCAAACAGAACAATAATCATCCATGATTGACTCTGGCTATCAACGTCAATCCTGCTTTGAAACCATCGTTAATCGTATGACAGCCAACCTTGCCATATGTCAAGTGCTAACAGTAAACCTAGTTCTAGCATAAACTCCATATGCCTTTCAACGATATGTATGTATGTCTAACCTTGACAACTAGGCCTTTCAACGATGCCCAGGGTACTTGACCTACAAATGGTCTTTTGGGTGCCCCCATCGTACCCCTGCTTTGAGCTTGCTAGAACTTACGACAACGATAATCTCTCGGCTTTCTCATTTCTAGTCATCTAACCCGATGACTTTTTGTAGCCCAAATAACCTTCTTGAGCAACCATTATCCACCAACACACAACCTGTGAGTTGTCACCTCATTCGTTGTTCTACACGGATTAACGAACACCCTTCAACACTTCCTATGAATTTACTTTGAAGTCGCACCATTACCGAGCTAATTACCTCACTGCACTGCGGCTAGGGTTCGAGGGGTTGCCCATGAAAAATATTTTTTCAAAACTTTTTGTTCAAATCTGGGTCATACCCAAAAATATGACTTTTCAGAAAATGGCCCTATGGACCGACCAGATGTTGACCGACACCTTCGACCCTTCATCATCTCAGCGGAGACCGACCGACCCGGCTGCTCGACCCAAGCTTGCTCGATCCAACCATGTTCGACCAAACCATATTCGACCAACCCAGACTCTACCGACCCCCTACGCTCGACCGACCAGGGTTTACTCAACCCAAAACCTGCACTTCACCAATCTAACTCCGATTTCAACTAAAATTTCGCCAAAAGATAGATTCGACGAATCTGAGTCATCCAATTCATCAAATATGGCCACAAACATGGTATGAAACCATTAGCAACACAAATACAATGCTTTTCACCAAAATTATGTAAATCACTCCAAAATCATAATGAATGATCATATGAACAAAATTGTGGATCTAACTTGCATAAAAATATGAAATGGCATAGAAATTACCGATTTAAACTTACTAAATTGGATCCTACTGTGATTCATATGAAAATGGACTTACCATGGTATAAATCTATGTTAAAACACTTGAATTTGATGAAAAACATGATCAGACATTCATATACTTCATTAAATCCATGTAAGAGATGTAAAACAATAACTGATTCTCCAAAACAATCTAAAATGATAGAAATATGAATTCGGATAGCAAGCACCTTGCACCAAACCCCTTGATCCCATGAATTCTTGCTTCATCGATGTAGATCTAGCCTCCAATGGTGTAGATCTATGATTTCCCTCCTTGGATTTTGATTTTTAATGGTGGAAAGTTGTTAGAGGAAGAAGGAGCACAATGCCACCTAATGAGAGAATGGGGAAACTAAGCTATTTCCCATATCCCTCACCCCCTATTTATGCCCTTCAACTAGCCCACCAATGGGCCTTCCCAAATCAACCCATTGTGGCTCTCAAACCTGAACAGCCAACTGAAAACCCTTAAAACAACGATACCTCCCAACCAGCTGAGCCAAATCATTAATGTAACCACTCTACGGGAAGGAAATCATCATTTCCTTTCCATATGTGTCTCAACCTCTGGTTCGACCTGAATCATAATTTATGCCATGTACAAGATTGGCAGAGGCAAAATGGTCACAAACAAAATCGGAAAAAATTATGGGTCTCACATCTCCATAAGCAACATATAAAAATATGAGAATAATCCAACCCACCAAGAATAAAATAAAAATAATTCACAATCCTCCGACACATAAAATGCGGGTTGTTACACGAACTTACTTCATTCTGAATTATCCACCACATACACAGTTGTTAAAGTGGTTTTCAGTATTGGCAGAGAGTATGACAATATCTGATCCCGGTCTCTTTAACAACCAAATGTTTACATTTTCACACCGGTCAGTTCTTTTACATTTCAAATGGGTTCATAATTCATATCAAAATATCATTTTTGTCTTTAAACTTATTTCATTAGTCAAGATATAATATTTTCATATTAAAATCTCCATTTAAAACCAAACTTAGAATCTTGAAACAATTCCAGTTTAAAATAATTTGGATATTAAAATAGTTAAAAATATATTTAAAATAGTTAGATATATAATTGAAATAGTTTGAAAATAAATAATTTGTATTTAAAATAGAAATTTTAGATTTAGTAAAATCTGTAGTTAAAATATTAAAATAGTTTATAAAATAAATATTTAATTATTAAAATGGTCTATTTAAAATAAATAATAAAATAAAATAGTTATAAGATAAATAGTTTATAAAGAAAATAATTATTATGAAAATAAATTATAAAATGTTTTAAAATAATATAGTTGGAATTAGAATCGTTTCTTCAAAAGTTTAACCAAATTGGAAATCATATTCCAATTTTAGATTAATTCGGCTAAATTTCGATATCTTAATTCAATAGGATTTAACTTTCCATTTATATTTCAATTTGACTCAATAGTTCGATTTCAAACAATTCGACATAATAATTCCATTCAAATAATTGAATTTCAATTATAATTCTCACTATGTATTATTCGTTTATAAAAAGATCGAGTTCACAATTCAGTTATTACTATAAATCAAGTTAATTTAAAGTAAATATCAAAGATGGATAAATAATTAAATTTCGATAAATTTAGTTCATATTCAATCCAGTTTTAACTTCAGTTATCCACATTTACGAATCCTTTAAAATTTAAATTTTTAAATTTCAAAGCTCAAAGTTTAAATTTAAAGAAAATCGATTAATAATATCATTTTTTCTTTAAAACAATATTTCAAAATTCAAGGCTAAAAATAATTCTTATTTAACCCACTAGTGTTCGTATATAATTTTCTATCCAATTGCCAAGTAATACATAAAAATTTAATTTTAGTATTTTGGGAAAGGAAATATACCATTTCAATCCAAATCAGGGTCATAGGTATTTATCATTTCTACCTATGGTCTTAATTCATTTTAACGATTAATCCCGGGTTTATTTCATGCTCGTAACATCTAGGGTAAATGTTTGGAATTGTCAACAAAAATGAATAAGCATATATAACAATGTAAAAAACAAGATGAATTACATATCAATACATTAAATATATAAATTCAAGGCATCCATCAAAATCAACACATCTAAACTATTAAATATAATATCAGTTAATAGTCATCAGGTATGAGATATTTAAATAAGAAATTAAAATTCTAACTTTACAATTTATGTTCATAATTAAATTGAATTTATATTGTTTATTTAGATTAACATATATAATCACTTTAAATACTCAAACAGCAAGCAAACAATCATATCATAACATAAATTCAATTTAACTAATAATCAAATATTTTAGTTAGGTATGAGTGGGTTTAATCACTCAACTTTGATTTCAAACGATATTGAAATTCAAATTTTAGCCCAAAAATCAATAGTCTTAGAATCAGTCCGCGACAACTCCATGTTGTCCGGAATTTCGATACGATCCCAACGGATCTAACCCTGCATCAAACTGAATTCTTATGGAGAAGTTATGCATGTTTAAACGTTTGAAATTCAAATTTATACAAAATAATAAAATAAAACATCACCCACTAAGTCACTGCCATCTCCGAGTTCTCTCTCCACCCTTCTTCATCCACATAATAGGAAAACCCGTTCAACAAAGACCCAAGCACACAATATTCCCATAACCGACGCACTACATTTCACTCCGTTGGAATTTGATCGATACAAGCCACCTCGACCGCGACTCCCTGCTCGACAAACGCCTGCAATCTCGCTCCACTCGGTGGCTGCCATCATCCCTAAAACACCAAAAACATCGCCCACTTCCTACCAAGATTTTAGCGATTTCGTGAAGAAAATGATATGATCAACCGTATGGATTCAAAGCCCTCTCGACGCTCTACAATTTTGGCTTTGGAAAGTTTTCAATTCACTAAACGGATAGGAAGAAATTAGGGATCAAAGTTTTGAATTGTAGTGGCCTTTGAAATGGAGAATGGTGGCTGAATTAGGGTTTCGGAAATTACAATAAAATAATATTATCTTCATCGTTTTACGTGGTTTAAAGCCAAAAACGGACTTGTGTCCAAATCCAGCCTGCTTATAGCCTAACAGTAGGTTTTGACGCCTTCTGAATGCAATGGAAGGAATTGATTTCAAAGCCCAATTCCAAAGTCTATAGCAGTTTCTTCTAAACTCGATTATTTAATTAAATTATACATTCAAATTTTAGCACAATTTAATTTCTTACGATCAAACGATAACTCCGATGGTTACAAAATTTTAGATCTTACAATAATTTACAATTCTGGATCCAATAAAATTTATTTCATCGAATTCTGAGATTGTTTGCAAAATGATAATTTTATCTACTTCATAAATATATTAAAATATTCATTTCCGTTTATTCACCTTTATTTAAAGGTTTATAAATTTTATTCAAATCAAAATCGAATTCATATAAACTTGTTTTCGTAATAGATTGATTTTCAATAATTAAACCATTCAATTAAGTTTCACCGTAAATTTTTCAAAAATTAAACCCATTAAAGTTTTAATTACAAATTCATTAACTCAATTTAACTCATATAATTTAATATTAAAGTTCAAATCTCCACATTTAACAGTATATAACCAAATCAGAGTTATAACTACAATCAATGCAAATTATTACATTTTGTAACAAATAGAAATCCATTACATAATCAAACAATTTACATTATTCTTATCCATAATTTAGAATCAACGACATAAACAAATCTCAAAATTAGTTAATCCATTTTATCTTTTTAATCCTACATTACTTCAAATTTCTATGTAATTAAATTATTAAACAAAGATCATTATCATATATAGCCACTAATATTCATTGTTTAATAAGTCAAATTAAGTTCATATCTTAATAATATACGACATAAATCATTAATTTTAATATTTAAAACAATTTTGCTCAAAAACACATTAAAATTAATATTTTAAATTATCGCAAAATCTCGGGATGTTACACTCTCCCCCACTTAAAACTTTTTGTCCTCGAAAAGGCATAATAAGAAAGTTGTCAATTTATATATATTTAGCCATATTATTTCTTATTCAACCTGTCTCATTTGTTAGTTTGCATAACCAATTTCATTAATATTTTAGTTTAGAATCGTGAATTACCAAACCGCGATTTTTCTGAAAGTTTGAATTTCACATATCATGAAATCTACAAATTGAAATTTAAAATCTTCTCTTTCATTAGGAAATTATGTCCCAATAGATACAAAAGGTTCTTGTTTCAAAGAATTCCGAATTAATTTGGATCTTGTACATTCATTTAAACTTTAATTCGGAAAATTACGAACTGTCCCTACGCAACAAGCTCATTTTGAATTAAATTAATTAATGTGCTCAGTGTTTATTAAGTTTATTAATAAACCTATTCTCTTATGCTTTCACAAAACCGGTCATTAATATCAATACATTTGATTCATAACCACACAATTCCCTTTACTAAATTATTTCATTGATTCGGTTTATTTTCTTTACTTATTTGAACTCAATTTCAAACATAACTAATTATAGACCATTCATTGTCAAAATGTAAGTTTCCACTCATATTTATAAACCGTCAATTTTATTTCAATGTTCATACCTATACTTGTGTTTTTATTTACTTTTCTTATTTCTATAACAATTTGACTTCTTATAATTTGGTAAGTTATACCATGTTATAAAAAAGAATGATTATTATACAAGTTCAGCGGTTTCAATTTATTTTCAAATACATCATTTCATATTTCTAGGAGTTTCTATTTTGATTTCAATTCTCTTAGGTTCTCTTTTTTTCTCAAAAGTTTTTAAAATTACAAGTTCAGTAGTATCTAATTTATTTTAAATCATTATAAATTTCAAAGGGTTTCTAATTCAATTTATATTTTTCTTTTATGTTCATTTTCTTGTTTCACAGTTCAAAAGCTTAACGATTTCAAGTTTGGTTCATTTCCTTATTTTGAAAATCATTCATTACTTGAGAACTTAAGAATTCAACTTTGGGTTCATTTCAAAATATTTCATATATTACATCTTTTATATCAAACAAAACTATTAAATATTTAAATGAAATTCAGCTTTCTCAAAAAATTATAAAAGTTCTAATTGGTCTCCCCCACTTAAACTCTCAAAAATAAACGTCGATGATGCGTGCACTCATCACCGAAGTCATTTCCCAAGACAAGAGGGGAGTATATACTTATTTCAAAAATCCATTTGAATACAATTTCTATATGAAACAACTTATATATATATATATATATATATTATTTCAAAACCATTTTTTAATCAATATTACAAAACCACCTGAATTTTAAATTCTCAAATTCATATTTAACTTTTTCTTATTTCATTACCAATTAATTTTTAATATTTCATTTTTATTAAATCATTCAATAACCAATAATTTTAACTATTGATTATTCAAATGATAAATGATGAAAATCTAATAATATCATCAACAAAAATCGAAATTTGTAGATTTTCAAATAATTCTTTATATATAAAAAATATAATACAAAACAATATTATGTCAATAATAAAAAAAAAGAAGTCATTTAATGGCAGACGTCGCTTCAGCTCTGAAACCCCCTTTTCCTTCCTCGAGCCTCTTCCAACCTATCACAATCGCTTCCTCTCAAATTCTGCAACCTCCGTCTCCACCTGTCCCTCCGCCCGCTCCGCCTGACCTATCCTCCGCAAATCCCCCTCTTCCGTTCCTCTCTAGCGCTCATGTTCTTTCCGCTTTCGATTTTTCTCCACTTCGTAATGAATCTTCACAATTGCCTAGTCAACGGCACTGAACTTCCTTTTTCTAGCATCTGCCTCGCAATGCGGGGAAGTACAACCCCGTTGACATGGTTCCAACTTTAAATGAAGATGGTGCGATGGAGTACACTGATGAAATTTTAGAAGTTGGTATGAAAGTGTGGAGTGACTCCTTAATTGGATTTTTCTTGGATGCACCTCTGAACTTCACTGCTGTGCTACAAAATGTTAATTCAAATTGGGAATTAAGAGGTACTTTAAGAGTTAAATTTGATGTAGTTCTCTTTTTGTTTCAAATTACTCACCAATAAGACAGGATGAAAATACTTATGGGTGACCCACTAATTACGAGTAATAAACTTTTTATTATTTAACCTTGTGATCCTAAAGTTAGTAAAGTCTATGGTCAGATTAAGCTAGTGCCAGTTTGGGTACAATTTTCAAATATTCTCTAGTTGCTTGGTCGCACCCTCGAATTAATTGGCTTGCCTGTCGGCTTGGTAAGATGGTTTGTCTTGATGAAACTACAGAGAAGTTTGAGAGGTTACATTATGCTAGATGCTTAATAGAGATCAAACCCGATAAAGAGATTATTGATGATTTCCTCATTAAGATTCCAGGTGGAGGAACTCAGCTTATTAAGATAACCTATTTATAGAGGCCTTTGGTATGTATCAATTGTAAAGCATTTGGTCATAGCACCAAAAAATGTGAAGTACATGTGGTGAGCGAACAAAAAATAGAGGCAAGCATGGGAAAGAAAGACACTAATGTTGCTAGCAAAGCTAAGAGAAATCAGGCTTCTGTCAACGTCAGGGCAAGCAATATTGAAGTTAACAAATATTCTTCGAAGAATGCTGATAATTCTTATGGAAGAAGACCGGTTTCTCATAATTCACAACCCTGGCAGAAAGTAGATAGAAATAAAAAGCAAGAAGCTTACAAGAAGAATAAAGGGAAAAGTACTCTTGGTGATTACTGGCCTTCTAACAACAATTTTTCGGTTCCTTCCACAAGTAATAATTTAAGTGCACAAATTAATACTATTTAGAAAGAAATTGAGGAAGGTGAAAATGAGGTGAAGAAGACGGTGAAAGAGAAAAAGAGCAGATTCTGTGTAACGACCCGCATTATACGCATCGAAGGATCATAGGATATTTATTTCTTTCACATACGAAGTCGTATGGTCGTGTAACTTTGGGGAACGACTATTAGGGTCATTTCCATTGTTCATGATTTTTGCCGATTTTTAAATGACTGTTTTGCCCCTAGCTGATCTTGTTTTGGCCATAACTTTTGATTGAAAAGGAATTTTGACCTGAAACCACTTCGATTGGCTCCGGATGATGGTTTACCCTTTCCGTGGAGTGGTCCATTAGCCAAACGGACTCACCGTTTGGGAGATATGGCTGAAACTAGTTTCAGATGGTGAAAAATAGCTTAACTAGGCTCAACCGGGTAATTAACATCTAGGACCAAAGGGGGATTTGGGGATTTGGAGTATTTAAGGGCTGTTAGGGTTAGGGATTTCGGTTTTAAGACATTTTCCAGCCACCATAGATATTTGTTCAACCCTAACAATGGCCTCCAACATCTAAAACATCCCCAAACCACTTTCTAATTGAAGATTAGGCTTAGCAATATCAAATTAAGGAGAGATAGCACCAAAGCAAGGTTAGAGCTGCTGTTAGACATCAGTATTCGCGCCAAACAGAGATTCATTTCAGATCTGAGTTTTATTTGTGGCAAAGGTGAGTGTTGCATAGTTCCTCACTAATTATGGCTAATTAAGGGTAATTAGTGGTAATTAACGAATCTATACATGTTAAAAATCTGGAAAAATATTCATAAAATTCGAAATGATGTTTCAGACCTCTGTTAGAAACTTGGGTTGATTTGGTTAAGTTTTACTAATCCTAATGTTAGTTATGCTTCAACATGCTTAAGGGAAAATATGGGATTTTGGCTATGTTTGATCCGTTTTAACTTATCATATTGTTGATTTGGTGTTTGTGGTCAGTTCTATATGTTGCTATGACTATATGGTATGTTTTGTGATTGATTAGAAAAGTTAGATTGGTCAAAAACGCCGACGAATGGTGTAAAACAGTCGCTGGAAGTGTTGCAGGAAAATTGTGCAGAACCGGATCAGATCGCCCCTCTCTACCCCAACCCGACCCGATCGTGGAGCGCCTCACCTTCCACGAGTCACCACGAGCCGACCTGGAGTTTGAGTCACGATCTCGAGTCATGAGCTGGAAAATGGACCGCCACGAGTCGAGTTGGAATGGAAATCACGATCCCTCATGGGCCAAGCATGGTCACGAACCAGAATGGGACTCACGACCCAACCCGAAGTCACGACCTGAACTGAAGCATGCACGACGACTCGAACTAGAAGAACCCGACCCGATCCGATGGGTGAGCACGACCCGATCCGATACGTATGCAGCAACCCGATACGCCCAGAGGAGATACTACGAGCTGAACCAAGGAGCTTGGACGTGAGGCACGGGTTACGAACTGAATGAAGACCGATCCGGAGGAGGAGACCAAAACCCGAGATGCAAAGGTAGTCCAAGTGGGAAGTTTGTACTCAAGATCCAGTTGGGAACCAACGAGTTGACTTCATGAGCTGGGCTTTGTTGCGGGACGTGTGGTAAGGGGTTGTCGATGTCTGTAACTTTGGATCACTATGTGTATGGGGTATGTGAACGGATTCAGGGCCACAGTGGCCTAGGTACGACTAAAGAGCTATAGACCAATGAAGTGGGGTCATCTGTAAAGATTTGGTCATGACTCCATGGGGTAAGCTTGGTAGTAGCAGTAGTTGTACAAGTCGAACTCCGTCACTACTTCAAAGGGTCTAGTGATTGACAGTGGTGGACATCGTATGCTTTACGCACGGAGTGAGAGATGTGAGGATGGTTTCTATGTTCGATTGTTTGCTTCATTATGACATGCACACCCCCTCCCTCGTTATCTTTACACCATCTGTTTAGTGGCACCTTAGAGTATTGTACGGTATGTAGTGCTAACTCTTTGGTTGCAGGTCCAGGTTCAGGTATGGTTTAGTATGCCAGTTATTGTTCTGTTTAGCTGCTTATCGCTCATACCAGACTTTTTGTCTGACCCAGAGTTTTATGTCTCTTCTTATTACTCTGGGTGCTCTCACGAGTAGACTAGAGACAGGTTAGGTGGTATGCACGAGTAGCTGTACCGGAGACGAGCAGGAGGCTTCCACGTATGATATATAGATATTCTCCCTGTGTCGCTGCTGGTCACTACTTTGGGCATTAGTAGTGTTGTAATAACCCAGAAATCCGAGCCAATTTAAAATTTTTATTTTGGCAATTTTAGTGAATTTTGATTATTTAAAATGAACTATTTTAAATAATAACGATGAGAAATTTATTTTGAATAGAATTAGAGCATATATATTCATTTGAATCGTCGTTAGAATATAAATATTTTATTTTAATTATAAAAGGAATTGAAAATGGCGCAGTAGTTCGAAAATTTGATTTCAAAGTTCAAAGGAATGTGCAGGATTCAAAATAAACCGGATTTTGGCGAAACCAAAAATATTTGGATCTATTTGAGAATATCTTTCAAAAGAATCCGAAAAATTGAAATTTCATAGCGGGAATAAAAAGATATGTCCAGTTGAAAATTCAGAATAGTCGCTATGGAATTCTGGCCCTTAAAAATGGAAAATTTGAAAACGGACTCGGTTTTTGACGAAACCACATTTGTTGGATCCGCAACGTCAAGTTATTGCTAGATACCAAAATAAGTAATTTTTTGAATCAATATGTGAGCATGGCGAAGTAAAACATGTTTTGACAATTATAGTCAATTTCGAATGACCTGAAAATGGCCATTTTTCATACGGTCTCAGAATTTGACGAAATTAGTTTTGTTAGGCCCGTATAGTCAATACGAAGCTAGAAATAAATTTTCTGGAATTTTTAAAGTCCGTATGTGGCCCTGGTAAATTGAAATGCGCATTTAAATTCAATATATAGAGTTATATTTTTATTTTGACGAAAACTGATCGAAATGATCGAATCAGCTTACGATGCATATCTCATTGTGTTCGGAATGAGGGTAATTAGCTAGGGACGATAATCGGTGGGTTCGATTTCGAGTTGAAAATAAAAAGTTGCTTTTAGAATTTAAAATAATTAAATATATATATATGTATATATATATATATATGTTATATTATATAATCTCTACACCCTCTCTCTCTACCCTCATTAGTCAAACCCGTCACTCAAATCAGAAAAGGAAAAAAACCAGCCTCCTCCCCCATCGGCCACCGCGGCCTGTCGCCGCCACGCCCTACCACAGGTGCGCCCCCCTCCTCCGATCTCTGCCTTCTCCTTCTTCCCCTCCTCCTCTACTCCTTACCGCACCCCCCCCCCTCAAAGACCCCAGCCCCAAATCCTTCCACCGCTGGGAAAAGGGACCGCCATCGCCACTGTAGAGCAGTCCCCACCTCCCCCATTTCCGACTATAAGTCCCTTTTTACATTTACTTTATGATTTATTTTATTTATTTAAAGTAAATGAGATTTTTAAATGATAAAAATATCAGTTTACATGTATAAAACTATGATTTTTACTCGTATGAAGTTAGGATTTTTATCGTCTTGAGAACAAAGTAAAGATATGATTTTTATGTTATAGAGATAATAAAAATAT
Organism: Allium sativum; assembly: GCA_030737875.1. Taxonomy (NCBI): domain Eukaryota; kingdom Viridiplantae; phylum Streptophyta; class Magnoliopsida; order Asparagales; family Amaryllidaceae; genus Allium; species Allium sativum. Next base: position 571,775,452 of record CM060909.1, on the reverse strand, counting down.
GATTTTTATATTATAGAGATAGTAAAAATATGATTTTTATATTATAGAGATAACAAAATTATGATTTTTATATTATAGAGTTAACAAAAATATGATTTTTATAATATAGAGATAATAAAAATATGATTTTTATTATAGAGATAATAAAAATACGATTTTTATGCTAGTATAAAGTTATGATTTATATATATATATATATATATGCAAAGTAAAAATATAATCTTTACAATGAATGGAGCGATATAAAAATATAATTTTTATCCATGGAGCGATAATATAAAAATGTGATTTTTATATATGTAGCGAACACGGACGATGAAAGTGACAAAAGGAGAGCGGCGAAGATTTTCTACATTAGAAGAGTCGCGGCGTTTGGTTTAGCTAGACAGTGAGAACTCCTCACTTTTATTTTAATTTCTAGTTGAAATATATACTAGGATGCAGACGATGCTTAGTAGCACCCGACACCCGTCGTCCATAGACCATGGACGACTTGTTTGATTTTGTTGTGTTGCGAAAATTGATTGTGGTGTTGAAGTAAAATATATATTCATGTGTTGCAGTAAAATATATATTCATGTGTTGAAATAAAATATATATTCATGTGTTGAAGTAAAATATGTATTCATGTGTTAAAGTAAAATATATATTCATGTGTTGGAATAAAATATATATTCATGTGTTGAAATAAAATATATATTCAGGTGTTGAAGTAAAATACAAATTCATGTGTTGAAGTAAAATAAATATTCATTTACAAATCGAACGATTTGTTTATGTACACTGATTTGACTGATATTGATTGGGACGATAAATTTTACACATCACCCAACTGCATAAATAAAATATGTGTTTGATTGATTGAAACCCCACACGGGTATTGGGATGATATTTGACGTACACTAATCCCGATCATTTAGTTGTATGTCAATCGATGGGTTGACAGACTGTGTAAGCATTAATTATTTATATTTAATGCTTATGCAGTTGTGTGTTGCACTCTGGATGATGGTTGATGATTTATCGTAGTTATTATATACATGTGTTGTAGAAAATCCATATAATTAACATTATATGGTAATTGATTGGGCCTCATTCCAATTTGGAAAATAAGGAATATTATAAAAATAAATTCATGTGTTGAATAGAAAATAAATTCATGTGTTGAATAGAAAATAAATTCATGTGGTGAATAATAAATTCATGTATTGAATAGAAATAAATTCATGTGTTGAATAGAAATAAATTCATGTGTTGAATAGAATAAATATTCATGTGTTGAATAGAATAAATATTCATGTGTTGAATAGAATGAATATTCATGTGTTCAATAGAATAATTATTCGTGTGTTGAATAAAATAAACATTCATGTGTTGAATAAAAGCCGTGTTGATTAGATTGACGCCATTTTGACGTGAACAATATTTATATCGATTTTATGCATTTTTATAATGAATATAGAAAAGAACGTGATTTCAAAATATAATGTTTTGAAAATATTATCATTTGTATATCGATGAAGTGGAATATTCAATTTTGATTCGAAATTGAATATGAAGTTGAAATCGTTTCGAAAACGAATTTAAAACGATTTATAAAATATGTTTTGAAAGGAAATTGACGAAGTATATATTATATATATATACTATAATGGCCTGAACAGAGCGCGCCGCGCTGCGGCAGTTCGCGAATTTCGACCATTGTCTTCGAATGGATATTGCAGGAGATCTGACCGTCGGATTCTCCTAAAACTGGAACCATTGGGTTCGTATCGAAAAGAGCTTTCTAACGAATATTAGAGATTTGAAATCTAACGGTTGGATTTGGAATTATGTCCAAATCAAATTTGGAAAAGGTCGTTGTAAGTGCAGTTCGATGGCCATTGATGGAAATCGACTGTAGGGGCTTGATAAAATTATTAAAATTAGTAATAATTTGTGTAAAATCATAAGAAATGATTTGTGAAGAATTGGGATGAAAAATTCCAAATTTGAAAAGATAAAAATAGATTTTTATCGAAATGAATTGGTTTTGAACTAGAATAATAATTTATTTATTTTTAAATAAATAAATTGGATTTGAAAAGGTTTTAAAAGTAACTAGAAGTTTCAATAATTGAATTGGAATGGAATGTGATTTTGGGTTTATAGAGAACCGTGTTTTAAATGACATTGGTTCTTTAACCCAGTTAAAGACAGGAAATGATTTCCCAAGTTAAATAATCATTGATAGTGATTATTGAGAAGATTAAAGCCAAGTGGGGTTTTAATGAATCTTTAATTAGATTGAAATGATCGAGAATGGAGTATCACCAGTTTTGCTCCAGGCGATAGTTAAATCTTTAATTAGATTTGAACATGAAATGGTAATTGAATTTACCGATAACACCGTGGTGTTAGATATGAATTATTACCAATTTTATTTCATTGGATGAATAGGTTGGGATTGGGAAATAAAATAAATGATTACTTCGGTGTGGTTCGCTAATCCCGACTAGTTTGAATTGATATTCAAAAGAAGAATAAATTTAAAGAATTTATCTTTGATAAAATTAATGGGAACCTTTCCCAAAGTATAAGAATATTTGAATAAACGAATATTCTGAATTGGAATGAGGCGTATGTTGTGTTTGTGTAACACTTGTTTATTATATACGCGAGTTATTTAGAAAGACCGGGTTTATCCCATTCTGAATAACTGATTCGACGTGGTGTCGAGGATGAAGACGGTGGTCGAAGACCGAAGGTCTTCACATCGTTTGGGTGATTGATATACACGTAAATGTGTATATTTTATCCGCTTATTTATCTTATTTTCCCTTTAAAATAGTTGATGCTTTGTATTTATAGCTGTATTTTCAGATTGTTGACAAGAAGCATGGTTTAGAGCATTTGATGGATAAAGCATGAAGAATTTGCTTAAAAAGAGTGAAGTTTAAAAAAATGCTAAAGCTTGAAGAGTCTAAAGCTTGAAGAACGGTTGCAATTATATTTCAGTTAAGAAGATTTGGCTCAATAAAGACTCAAACTGCATTCACATTAGTTCATTTGGAAGGCCTCTTACTCATGTTGCGTTCGCACTAGCCTATTTGCTAAACCACTCACTCTAAAGCTGCGTTCACACTGGCATATGTGTTATTTGGGTTATTTCTTTAGTCCCACATTATGTAATTAGCTAGCTAGCCTTTGTCATATCAGCTATAAATACCTTGTATCTCATTCATTAAAAAACACATTGGGTTTTATTCTGTAATTCTCTTCTTGGAATAAAATCATTCTTCTTCCTCTTTTCTATTTAGTTTTAGTTTTATTTATGTTCTTGTTATTTAATTTCTGTTTTTCTTCTTCTTTAGCTATGTCTAGCTAATCCCCTTTGATTAGGGGGTGATGACGCTGATAGTATGATTCAATATGAATCACATAGCCAAAGGATGAGGAATTCATGTATATAGATCTAGATCTGAACCAAGGGTTAGATCTGAACCTTAATATCCTGTGTCGTTTAAGAGCTATGCTCCTTCACAGGGTATATCCGTGTTCGGTCTAACAATTATCAGATTTAGATCTAATTTAGGGTTTTAGAAGTTAATTAGTAAATCTGTCCTGATAGTCTATGGTTGTAGAGCTGAGCTCCTGCATAGGCTATGCTTGTCGTTATTTACATATTTGTTTCTAAAAACTTATTATCGTTGATTCATGTTTGTGACAGAAACATGTATTAGATCTGGTTAACCTTTTGGCTATTGATGATTATGAATCTGATCTATGTCATTATCCCCTAATTGCTTTCACTTAGTGTTAAAACTCTCTTTTATTTAAATTCTGCTATTTTCTTTGTTTTCCACCAATCAAAAGTTAGGGATAACTTGATTGGATTTATTAATAAAATAATTTGGTCCCAGAGTTCGACACCCTCTACAACAATCCTTGTTGTTTAGGAAAGACGAACGAATTTTACAGTTGTTTACAATTGTTTAATTTGTTCGCAAACAGTGATTACTGATGATCTTGATTGGGTTGTACACCCAAGAGGAGGGAATCAGTTGGTGATCGTCCAGACGTACTTGGAGATCGATGGATATGCGAGGTACAAGGTGCCTCCGGTTTCGTTCAGACCCAGAACGAACTTGTAAATGGACTGTGTGTCTGACATTGGATTTTATTTTGTGTGATTGATTTCTATTAAATATATATCTGTTTGGCGGTGGAGAATTTATTCTCTTGCTTAACGCCCTTCTCTGAGACGTACGAGCTCAAGGGTTATATATCGATGGATATCAATCTCATGGAGTGAATTTCCTGTGTGGCATGCCTAAGTGGCAAATGATCAAGGCTTCTGTTGAAAAGCAAAGTCTTGTGGTTGATGATCAAAGCACGGCCTGTGTGGCATAGCTTTGTGTAGCGTTGATTCGCGAACCTCACACCCTGGTTGTGAACCAGAAACGGGAGAGGACCTCTGGGAGGGCATGTATTTCCTTCTAGCTAGGGTGGTGTCAGTGACCTACCAGCCCTAACATTTAAATTATTTTCACCTGTGTGGTTGTTGTTGTTGCGAGGCGCCTCGGATATATCAGTGACTGTGTGGAGCCGATGGAGTCATTTGGCTCATTGACGCCCCAAAGGGCGGGGAAACGCAGTGTTCAGGCATTTTAATCCACATCAGTGGACCGCCCTGACGATCCAAGGGTCATTCGAGCTCTGATCCTGAGACATGGGCTAGATTGTCTCGAATCGGTGAGGACTATCTTTTGCCTCGGTTCACAGATGAAATCCAACTTCCAATATGTGACTTTGCAGTTTTGATTGTAGAGCCTAGTATCGGCGACATGATATATAGTACCCATGCCGTCTATGATTGATACTTATGATTGAAATTGTTTTGACACTATACACCTATAGTAATAAAAGATGAAATTTTGCGTATCAAGCATTCTTTGGCTATCATAAGGTAAAACCCTATCCTCTGGCTTGTGTTGTATTGTGTGATGGGACCTGGGTCTTATAATAGCATCATTTTTCTTTATTTAGCATTGCGCTGTTGTTTTATGCACTAGTATTCTTGGGAGGAAACCCGTTCCGTGTTATACAGCGTGGTCCCTTGATTTACCTAACTTTAAAATAAAGATTAATAACTGTTTTAGTTCTCACACCAGTCCCATGACTGACCTGGAGTTTATTGTTTTAACCTAAACTCTGGGTGCCCTTATTTTGACATGGCTAGCTAGTAGTTTTGGTTTTGCAGATTTATATTCACAGGATCCTGATTTACAGCTGGAACGATACTCGGAAAGCTCTGTATCCGTGTATTACTTATAGTTGTGTATTGTATTATTTTCCGCTGTGATGTATTTAAATGTAATTTAAATCTCTGATATTTTCTGTGTAATATTCATTCATACTCTGTATATTCTTGTATTCTGATGGAATTGTTGTAATAAACAATGAAATGTTCTTCTGTTTGCGTTCTGATTCATTTTGTCCTCAAAGTAATTCGTTCTTTCTCTTCTCTTCGGAGATCGGAGAAGTTCGGGTCGCTTCAAGTGTACCCTTCCTTTCTTTTACTTTAGAGAAAGTTTTAAAGTTTTAATAATGATGATGTGGAACATAAGCTGTATTTGGATTTTCCGCTGCTATGATGTTTAGTTTTCAGCTCATGCACTGTCTTGCCTGTTTTATATCAAGTATGTTGTTATTATATTTTATCCCATGCACTGTGAGACATTCTACAGATTTTTGATTAGTTCACTCTCTTCTTTCCTTTCTTTGGAGAACGTTTTGTGCTAGTCAGGCATGTGTACAGCGCATTTTCGGAGGAAATGCCGGCTGATGCGGGGCGGGCCATCACACTTGGTATCAGAGCCCTGGGTTGCGTAGTTAACCTAGGGAAAGACACCAAGGAGAGATAATACGTATATGAGAGCGCGTATTTGTGATTATTTTGGTTTTCAAAAGCTATATACATATATATATATATATATATATTATTAGTATAGTTAAGGATGAAGTCAGACTGCACTGGCACCACTATGGAGATGGTTAATCATTTTCTCTGTGCAGATTAAACGATGAGCTGGTACGCAAAGGGTACTGGTAGAGAAGACAATAATGGGAGTGCTGCTGAGATGAGGACAATGTTTACTGACCTCATGAGGGAGATGCTTAGAGATGTTCAGAAAGAAGCTCCCAATGCTGGTAATGGAGGTGGTCCAATAGTGCAGGCGCCTAGGGCCGATTTCGCCAAGTTGAATAAGGATTATACTAGTCTTGGTGGGAAGCCGTTCCATTGAATGGAGTCGGCTACGGATGTTCAGGACTGGCTGGATAGCTGCGAGTGTATCTTCAAAGACTTGGGTATCGAGGATGCGATGAAGAAAAGGCTAGCATCCCGCCAGCTACAACGACAGGCAATGAATTGGTGGAATGTTATAAAGGAAGCTACTCCCGAGGATCAGATTACTTGGGATCAGTTTAAGGCTCGCTTTAGCGATAAGTTCATTCCATCTGCTCAGAAGTTAGTGTTGTTTAAGAAATTCTTGGAACTCAAGCAGAATGGCAGAGCTGTCTCGGAGTATATTGCTGAATTCGACACTTTATTGAAATATGGGTTATCCCTAATAGATACTGCCGAGAAGAAGAACGAGAAGTTCACAACTGGCTTGGATGGGGGAAAGGCTCATTAACCACATCGATGAGACGTTTGAATCGATTGTGGGCAAAGCTTTAAGAACGGAAAGTCTTTACCCTAAGCCAAAGACTGAGGTCGCATCTGCAGAGGAGCCAAAACCGAAGGCAAGCGGTGGAGGCAAGAGTGGTTCTTAGAATAAGAGGAAGCATAACTAGAATAAGGATAACAAGAAGAATAAGAAAGATGTCGAGTGCTTTAGCTGTGGCAAGAAGGGCCACTATGCTAGTAATTGTCGAGTAAAGCCAGCAGACAGGAAGTGCTTCAACTGTGGCCAGGTGGGACATCACAAGGACAAGTGTCCGCAACCCCCTAAAGAAAAGCAGATGGTGAAAGCATATGCCCTTAATGTTATTCCTTCTTCGTCGAGTGCCCCAACTACAGCGAAGAAGGGGGAAAATGTCGTTATTCAAGGTATGATTTCTGTTTATGATGTTCCTGTTAGAGTTTTGTTTGATGCCGGAGCTTCCAGTTCTTTCATATTTAGTGACCTGGTAGATAGGTTGGGATTGGAACTCGAGATTGTCGATAGACCTTTAGTAGTGACGAACCCGATTGGTGGTTCGACTAGCCTTAGCATGATTTGTCGTAATGTGGTCTTATCGAGTCATGGATGCATGTTTGTTTGTGATTGCTTTGTTTTGGGCTTTACTGGGTTTGGCATTATTTTGGGAGTCGATTGGCTCCAAAGATACGGGGTGTGGTAGACTGTGAGTGCTTTTTGGTGACAGTTAGAGCGGATGATGGGCGGAGGGTAGTGTTTGGTGGTCTACCCAGTGAGGGGGTAAGGGCTAGTTTTCTAAATTCCCTTGACACCCCGCATGATGAGTTGTCAGATGTGCCCGTGGTTGGCCAGTATCCGGATGTCTTCGAAGAAGTGACCGGGCTTCCACCACACCGAGAGATTGAGTTTTGTATTGATTTAGTGAAAGATGCCAGACCTATAATGATGCCACTTCGTCGTATGGCACCAAGGGAGCAGCGAGAGCTCGGGGTGCAAGTCAGCGATCTTTTGAAGAAGGGATTTATCAGAAGGAGTGTTTCTGAATGGAGAGCACCAGTTGTGTTTGCTACTAAGGCGGATGGTTCCCTTCGTTTGTGTGTAGACTTTCTCTGAACGGATATATGATTTGTTTGATCAGTTGAGTGGAGCGAGAGTGTTTTCTCAGTTGGATCTCGCGACAGGTTTTCATCAGCTTAGAGTAGATGCTGAGAGTATAGCTAAAATGACATTTTGGACACCGTATGGATTTTATGAGTGGTTGGTCATGCCATTCGGGTAGACCAATGCGCCAGCATATTTTGTGGATCTTATGAATAGGGTATTCAGAGATCAGTTGAATAAGTTTGTCCTTGTGTTCGTGGATGATATTTTGGTCTACTCGAGGACAGAGGAAGATCACAAGGAACATTTGAGAATAGTGATGGAGGTGTTGAGAAAACACCAATTGAAAGTAAAGTTTTCTAAGTGTCACTTCTGGAGGAGGGAAGTGAGATTCTTGGGCCATGTTGTTTCAGAAAATGGTATTGTCGTGGACCCTGCGAAGGTGGCTACGGTACAAGATTGGTCTACGCCCAAGAATGCAACGGACATAAGAAGTTTCTTGGGATTAGCTGGATATTATCGTAAGTTTATCTAAGACTTCTCCAAGATAGTAGCACCGTTGACTCAGTTGACCAAGAAGAATCAAGCTTTCGTCTGGGACGAAAAGTGCGAGAATGCATTCAAGAGTCTAAAGGAAAAGTTGACATGTGCACCAGCATTAGTCATTCCTAAGGGGAATGAAGAGATGACGGTATATACGGATGCATGTGGTACTGGACTAGGTGCTGTATTGATGGAAGGAGGTAGGGTTGTAGCTTATGCAGGTCGGCAACTAAAACTGCACGAGAAAAGATACCCTACCCATGACTTAGAATTAGCAGCGATCGTATTCGCATTGACGATGTGGAGACATTATCTCTTGGTTTGAGCTGTTTACCGATCATAAATCATTAAAGTATCTCTTCTCTCAGAAGGATCTAAATCTCCGACAGCAAAGATGGTTAGAATTCTTAGCTTCCTATGATTTCGACATCGCATACACACCAGGAAAGGGCAATGCGGTGGCTGATGCATTGAGTAGAAGACATGCCAGTTTTGGGGCTATATTTCTAGAATGGAAGCAACTGGAGTACATCGCTAGGTATGATTTCAGACCGAAGTGCGAATTGGATCCAGAAATGTTAGCAAATTTGACGATCAGACCCACTTTAATTGAGCGGATTGGTTCCAGTCAGAGGGACGATCCTAACCTATTAGAAATCATCTCAAAGTTAGAGGTGGGAATCAACGGAGAGATGAACAAGTATGGGCTTGATCGAGATGGATGGCTTAGAAAGAATGGAAGACTAGTTGTACCCAATGTCAATGGATTGAGAGATGAAGTGCTTAAGGAATGTCATCGCTCAAAACTGACTATACATCCCGGTGGTAACAAGATGTATCAAGACATGAAGCAGACATACTAATGGGAAGGGATGAAAAGAGACATTGGGAAGTTTATATCCAAATGTATGAATTGCCAGCTGGTCAAAGCTGAGCAAAAGAAGCCTAGTGGTTTGTTGCAACCATTAGAAGTTCCAGAATGGAAATGGGAACAAGTCACAATGGATTTCATTGATGGGTTACCAAGGACTAGGTCGGGCCATGATAGCATTTGGGTGATTGTGGACCGATTGACCAAGAGTGCAAGATTTATACCCATCAAGTCGAACAAGAGGGCATCTAAGTTAGCTGAACTATATATGAAGTGGGTAGTAAGATTTCATGGAATACACAAAGGCATTGTGAGTGACCGAGATCCATTGTTCACGGAAGAGCTTACAAGAGGCGTTAGTATCAGAATTACATCTCAGTACCGCGTATCATCCACAAACCAACGGTCAAACAGAGAGGGTGAATCGAGTGCTAGAAGATCTCTTGAGAGCTTGCATATTGGATTTTGGTGGATCATGGGATGACCATTTACATCTAGTAGAGTTCGCATATAATAATAGTTATCAATCCAGTATTGGTATGGCTTCATTTGAAACTTTGTACGGAAGACCGTGCAACTCACCGTCATGTTGGTTAGAAACTGGTGAGAAGTTTGTGCTTGGACCAGATGTGATAAGAGAAACTTCAGCTAAGATTAAGGTTATCCAACAGTGAATGAAGGCTGGCCAAGATAGGCAGAAAAGTTATGCTGATAAAAGGAGAAGAGAAATAAAATTATCCATTGGCGACTTGGTGTTTGTCAAGATTTCTCCGTTGAAGAGCGTGATACGATTTAGCACGAGAGGCAAGTTTGCACCAAGATTTGTTGGTCCATTCCCGGTTCTTGAGCAAATTGGGAATTTGGCATATAAAGTTGAATTACCAGAGAAGATGGCAGGAGTTCATAACGTATTTCATGTTTCCCAATTAAGGAAACTCGTGCACGACCCCGATGTGACTATTTCGCCTGATCAGTTGGATGATATCGAGGTTGAACCCGAGGCGGTTGGGAACCGCAGGCCTATGCGTATTGTTGGGAACGATACGAAGCAACTTCGAAGGAAGGTGGTGAAATTTGTCAAAGTTCAGTAGGGCGAGAATGAGAATGACTGTACTTAGGAGACGTAGGAGAGCATTAGGAAGACGTATCCAGAACTCTTCGCCTGGTAAGATTTCAGTTCGATTTAGTCTTTCTGCATGCTAGGATAGGTTTGTTTTGCATGTTTGACTGCTGTATATGGCTGGTAGGCATACGGGAACCTTTGTATGTTTTGGGTTAAGGAATTTCGGGGAAGAAATTTCTTAAGGGGGGAGAGTGTAACGACTCGCATTCTACGCATCGAAGGATCGTAGGATATTTATTTCTTTCACATACGAAGTCGTATGGTCATGTAACTTTGTGGGACGACTATTAAGGTCATTTCCCATGTTCATGATTTTTGCCGATTTTTAAATGACCGTTTTGCCCCTAGCTGATCTTGTTTTAGCCATAACTTTAGATTGAAAAGGAGTTTTGACCTGAAACCACTTCCATTGGCTCTCAATGATGGTTTACCTTTCCGTAGAGTTGTCACATTAGCCAAACGAATTCACCGTTTGGGAGATATGGCTGAAACAAGTTTCAGATGGTGAAAAATAGCTTAATTGGGCTTAACCGGGTGATTATCAGCTAGGCCCAAATGGGGATTTCGGGATTTGGAGTATGTAAGGGCTATTAGGGTTAGGGATTTCTGTTTTTAGACATTTTTCAGCCGCCATAGACATTTGTTCAACCCTAACAATGGCCTCCAATATCTAAAACATCCCCAAACCACTTTCTAATTGAAGATTAGGCTTAGCAACATCAAATTAAGAAGAGATAGCACCAAAGCAAGGTTAGAGCTGCTGTTAGACATCAGTATTCACGCCAAAAAGAGATTCATTTCAGATCTGAGCTTTATTTGTGGCAAAGGTGAGTGATTTGCATAGTTCCTCGCTAATTATGGCTAATTAAGGGTAATTAGTGGTAATTAGCGAATCTATACATGTTAAAAATCGGAAAAAATATTCATAAAATTCGAAATGATGTTTTAGACCTCTGTTAGAAACTTGGGTTGATTTGGTTAAGTTTTACTAATTCTAATGTTAGTTATGCTTAAACATGTTTTAAGGGAAAATATGGGGTTTTGGCTATGTTTGATCCGTTTTAACTTATCATATTGTTGATTTGGTGTTTGTGGTCAGTTCTGTATGTTGCTATGACTGTATGGTATGTTTTGCGATTGATTAGAAAAGTTAGAATGGTCAAAAACGCCGACGAATGGCATAAAACAGTCGCTGGAAGAGTTGTAGGAAAAATATGAAGAACCGGATCGGATCGCCCCTCTCTACCCCGACCCGACCCAATCGTGGAGCGCCTCACCTTTCACGAGTCACCACGAGCCGACCTGGAGTTTGAGTCACGATCTCGAGTCATGAGCTGGAACAGGGACCGCCACGAGTTGAGTTGGAATGGAAATCACGATCCCTCACGGGCCAAGCATGGTCACGAACCAGAATGGGACTCACGACCCAACCCGAAGTTACGACCTGAACTGGAGCATGCACGACGACTCGAACTAGAAGCACCCGACCCGATCCGATGGGTGAGCACGACCAGATCCGATCCGTATGCAGCAACCTGATCCGAACCAGAGGAGATACTACGAGCTGAACGAAGGAGCTTGGACGCGAGGCACGGGTTACAAATTGAATGAAGACTAATCCGGAGGAGGAGACCAAAACCTGAGATGCAAAGGTAGTCCAAGTGGGAAGTTTGTACTCAGGATCCAGTTGGAAACCAACGAGTTGACTTCATGAGCTGGGCTTTGTTGCGGGACATGTGTTAAGGGGTTGTCAATGTCTGTAACTTTGGATCACTATATGTAGGGGGTCTGTGAACAGATTCAGGGCCACAGTGGCCAAGGTACGACTAAAGAGCTATAGACCAATGAAGTGGGGTCATCTATAAAGATTTGGTCATGACTCCATGGGGTAAGCTTGGTAGTAGTAGTAGTTGTACAAGTCGAACTCCGTCACTACTTCGAAGGGTCTAGTGATTGACAGTGGTGGACATCGTATGCTTTACACACTTAGTGAGAGATGTGAAGATGGTTGTTATGTTCGATTGTTTGCTTCATTATGACATGCACACCCACTCCCCCATTATCTTTACACCATCTGTTTAGTGGCACCTTAGAGTATTGTACAATATGTAGTGCTAACTCTTTGGTTGTAGGTCCAGGTTCAAGTATGGTTTAGTATACCTGTTATTGTTCTGTTTAGTTGCTTATCGCTCATACCAGACTTTTTGTCTGAGCCAGAGTTTTATGTCTCTTCTTATTACTCTGGGTGCTCTCACGAGCAGACTAGAGACAGGTTAGGTGGTATGCACGAGTAGCTGTACCAGAGACGAGCAGGAGGCTTCCACGTATGATATATAGATATTCTCCCTGTGTCGCTGCTGGTCACTACTTTGGGCATTAGTAGTATGCCCGTCCTTTCTTTTACTTTAGAGACAGTTTTAAAGTTGTAATAATGATGATATGGAACATAAGCTGTATTTGGATTTTCCGCTGCTATGACGTTTAGTTTTCATCTTATGCACTTCTCGCCTGTTTTATGTCAAGTATGTTGTTTTTATATTTTATCCCATGCGCTGTGAGACATTCTACAGGTTTTCGATTAGTTCACTCTCTTCTTTCCTTTCTTTGGCGACCGTTCTGTGCTAGTCAGGCATGTGTACATCGCACTTTCGGAGCAAATGCCAGCTGATGCAGGGCGGGCCGTCACATTCAGTGTGAAAAAATTAATGTAAATGATATTCATAGAGGAAACAACCATGGAAAAAATGACTATCATTCTATTCCGATGGCCAATGGTTATGCCGTCTTACAAATGATGGGGGAAGTAGGAGACACAAATGATGATATTATCGATGTAACCAATAAGAAGAGAACACTCAAGCTGATTTGCAAGGAATTCATAGGAAGGTCAATGTGCAAAATGAAATTAGCAATAAAAACAAAGAGGAATAGCTGATAGAAAATACACTACAAGGTAACCATGGGGATGAAAATGTCCTAAGTGAAACACAGGTGAAATTAAAAATGACTAGACTAAGTGCTGCTGTTTCTGGAGCAAATGGCAATACCATGGAAGACATAAATAAAACTATAGATCACCTAAATGGTTATGAGCAATCGGGTACGAGCAATGTAAGGAAACTTGGCCATAAGGAAAGTGAAGCTAACATTTTTAATTCCACCTCGAGTGGATTTGAACCAGTACTTGTGAAACCTTTGCCTGCTGCGTGTTTCCTTCATGATACAACAACAGAGAATAAAGAACATTATGAGGAAGTACTGCAAAACAAGAAAGCTGCTAATAGTGTATGCATCGGAAATTCAAGCAGTCTCAAAACTTCGAAAGTAGGAAGTAAGGGGCATGAGGCTGGGACTGTTAAGTATCCTTATGGGGATATAACCCCTCCTCCTGGTTTCAAGGTAGCCGTTGAATCTCATTTATATTATCCTGAAAGAGCTAGCTGTGAGAAGAGGAGCAGCAGGAAAATTAAAACTCCAGTGGTTAAACAAGAACAGGTCCAGACGAGATCTATGGAAAATCAGAATCAGAATGAAGAGTTTACCAATGTAGTACAACATTAGTGTTTGGAACATCAGTGGAGCTCATGATGACTTGAAGCTTATTAAATGTAAAAGCATGATAAGGAAATACAACTTGAGTGTGTTGGCGATTCTTGTAACCAAGCTAAATGATGGTTTAACTCAGAGAGCTGCCATGTACATCAATCCTAATTGGAAAATTTTACACAATTTAAATAATTCCAGTTATGGTAGGTTTTTATTAATTTTTGACCCTACTATGCACAAGTTTACTATGATAACGTCTTTATATCAGCACATACACTGTCATTGCACTCATGTGCTTACTTCTACTTTATATTATTTTACTTTTGTCTATGCCTCTAACTCGTATAATTCTAGGGATACCCTATATAAATAGCTTCTCGACTTACGCAACACACTCACCCCTAGGTGGTGTATGGTGACTTTAATACTCCTTTAAATCTCTCTGATAGAGTTGGGGGTAATCCTACTGCTCAGCCTGAAATTAGAGCAAATAATATTGCTCTTAAAGATTGTGACTTTCTTGAAATTAATTCTTTCGGTATGTCGTACTCTTGGAATAACTGTAAAAGAGATGGATCCAGAATATATTCTAAAATGGACCATGCTTTTTGTAATATGGTTGCACTTATTTGTGGTCGTTCCTGTTGAATGAATTGCTTGTCCCTTGCTTTCTGATCACTCCCCGCAAGTCCTTACTTTAGGTGACAATTCCTTAATTAGGTACCCAAGCTTTAAATTCCTTACTATTTGGACTGTAGAACCTGACTTTATTGAGATTGTCAAATGTCAATGGGAAGCTGCAGTTCATGGTAACCCAGGTTATTCTCAGGAAGAAGCTCAGAATTCTTGAAATCTCTTTAAACCTGGTCTATTGCGAAATTTGGTAATGGATCTAATCAATCAAAAATCTTGGAACAACAATTAAACACTGTTCAGATTGCCATGCAAAATGACCTTACAAACTACTCTCTTATCTGTGAAGAAACTGTGCTCTCTAATAATTATAGAAATGCTTTACTTTCTGAATTTTTGATGAGTAGGCAGAAATCGAGAATTAGGTGGTATGATGAAGGAGACAGGAATACTGCAAATTTTCATGTAGTGCTAAAAGCCAAACATAACAGAGAGACAATTCACAGTATCACGGATGCACATAGCCAGCTGCACGTTACTCTTCCTGAGGTACAAACTGCTTTTGTAAATTATTTCACTGATCTATTTGGTAACATTAACAATTTTATGCTGAATCTTGATTTAATAGACCCTATGTTATTGCCTGTTATTAATCAAACCCATTTTGATTCTTTGAGATCTGCTATTTCTGATCTTGAAATTAGTACGGCTATGCTCTCTCAGAATAAGAATTCATGTGGCGGGCCTGATGGTTTTAATGCCCCATTTTACAACCACTGCTGGTATATAGTACAATTTGATGCACTTAATGTCGTGCACCTGTTTTTTAAAAGGGCCAATATGATGAATTCTTCAAACTACACTAACATAGCTTTGATTCCTAAAATTAAGAACTCCTGATCTGTGAGTGACTTTAGGCCAATTTCCTATTGCAACAATATTTATAAATGCATTTCCATGATTTTGGCAACCAGGCTTAAGTTAGTCCTCCCTAACATAATATCAAAGAACCAATCTGCTTTTCTTCCTTCGAGAAGCATTCTTGACAATGTTCTTGTTGCTCATGAACTTCTCAAAGGATACAATTGGAAAAAATGTTCTCCTAGAATCATGCTCAAACTTGATATTAGAAAAGCATTTGATACCATACAATGGACTGCTATTACAAGAATTTTGAGCTACATGAATTTTCCCCCTTGTTTTGTTACTTGAATATACTCTTTCATAAGCACAACTCGATTTTCTATTAATGTTAGTGGTTCTTCGGTAGGATTTTTGAGAGTAGGCAAGGAATTCGTCAAGGAGATCCTATCTCCGCGTATCTTTCATTTTATTATGGAGTTGTTCACTAGAATGTTAGATGAACTTGTTGACAATAATAAGTTCGTTTTGCATCCTAAGTGTATAAACCCTAGAATTACATCTCTCATGTTTGCTGATGATTTAATTATTTTCTATAAACCTGATACTAACACCCTTTTAAATATTATGGCCACACTTAATAAGTTTTATTCTATGACTGGTTTGAAAGTCAATGCTGAGAAATCAGAATTTAAAGCCCCAGGTATATCGAATTTACATATCATTCGAATACGCAACTTGACTGGTCTCACATGCAAGACTGACACTACTTCTTACCTTGGCTTGCCTCTAGTGACTTCTAGTATCACCACACTTCAATGCTTACCTTATATAATAAAATCATCGCCAGGCATGACTATTGGTCGTCTAGAATGCTCAGTCAAGCTGACAGAGTAACTTTAATTAAAGTTGTGGTTATATCCATGCAAGTTTACTGGAGTAGAGCTTTTCTTCCTCCTAAAAAATTGATTCATATGATTAGGAATGCTTTTATGAGATTTTGTGGAAAGGAAATGTCCATATGAAGTATTTAGCACCTGTTTCCTTTGCGAAACTTGAAAACCAGTTTCAAAAGGTGGTTTGGGCATAATAAATATGTTCAAGTGGAACATTGCTGCTGTTGGTAAGCATTTAAATGATATTTTGTGCAATAAGAATAGTCTGTGGGTTAAGTGGTCCTTTTCACATGTTTTAAATAACAATAGCCTCTGGACTACGGCTGATAATCAAAATCATAGTTGGACATGGAAAAGCTTGATTAAGAATAGGCATTTATTTTTGCCTTTCTTTAAATTTGGAGTGAATGCATTTCATATGGCAAGATTTTGGCATGATCCTTGGTTGGACTATGGCACTGTAATCGGAAATGATCTTTCTTATTTGGATATTATGCAAACTGGAGTTGGTTACAATACGAGTGTTGATTGTGTAAGGAATGGAAGTCAATTCTTGCTTCCTGTTTCTTCTAATCAATTAATCAACGAAGTCCAGGATAAGATTCGTGCCAGAAATGTTTTCGGCAGCCCTTACAAATATGCGCTCTGGAAATGACAAGGTGAGATCTATTCCTTTAAAAAGATGTATGATGATCTACATGATGTTACAACAATGATAAATTACATATGGAGACGGATCATTTGGCGTAAGAATAATGCTGCTAAATAAAATATGCTCATCTGGAAAGTTTGTCATCATGCAATCTTGACTAATGACAAGCTTCTCCAGCGTGGGATGCAAATCAGTTCTACTTGCTATATGTGCACTACGTTCGATGAAACGGTGGACCACTTATTCTACATTGCAATGCAACTTCACTTATTCTTATGGCGATGATGGCAAAAGTCGGAAGTACCGGTAATGTATCAGCTTTTGACTGGGAAGAGTTACTGCGGAAATGCAAGGGGAAGTCTACCAAAGCTAGAATTATAGGCTATGTTTTGAAAAAATATGTTAGCAAGATTTGGAGATAAAGAAACTTAAGAATCTTTCAGCCAAGTGAAGCTTCTACGTTGCCGCAGATTCAACAACAACTTTGGTTGGAAATAAGGGATGGACTTAAGTTTTTAAAGTTCACTTTTGATCCGAGTCTCTTAAGTTTTTATATCATAGCAAATTTGTAATTATTTGTTTTGTTAAACCTCTTTTAGCATTGATATGTCATGTTTGCTATGTACTCTTTTGTTTATTTTTCCTCCTAGTTTCTATGTACCCGTCTTCGGTGTATCAATACAGTGGTATGGACCACTCAACCCCGTCGGCCTTACCCAAAAAAAAAATTTATGTCAATAAGCCCTATTCGAGTGTTTAGAAATCCCTATCGATGCCTTGGCGTTCCAAGTACCGACCAGAATTCATAAATACTCAATGGAACAAACCAACACAATATAAAACCATTTCTATATCAAAATTACAAGTACGTTCTCTTAGATACACTCAAACTCATTCTAGGTTATTGCTACCCTATCTCTAACGAGTTAATCCCAAATAGAGACAAGGTTTTCGCTAAACCAAAGCTCTGAAACCCAATGTAACAATCTGGATTTCTAGACCGTTCAAATCGATGATGATCCTCAAATGTCGACGTAAACAACTAAAAAATACATATAGTTATTGGTATTAATATAATAAAAAGAAAGAAGAAAACAAATATAGAATCTCCCAGCGGAAGGACAAAATATAATAAACAAACAACAATTCATTAAGCTGTTAAAAACATACATTTGATTATACACTTACAACGATTATCAGAGTTAACTGTTATACAACATATCAATATTTGCAGTGGAATAATAATGGTAAATACGTCTGTTGCGCTCCATCTTCATCTTCATAACTATGTCTTCAACAACTGAAAAACTCAGGCTGACCCAAGCACAAATGAAAAAACAAAAACACTCAGATCAGAACTAAAATATTCTAATATCAGTTAAATCAAATTCATAGGACAATATGAGAGCAATAACTTAAGAGATGTTACGGGTATTTCCATCTCCTAAGGATCCGTTAAACTAGATACCATATAATACAATATGCTATTATAATAGTGTATATGGTTAAATATAACATATTAAAATAATATAGTCAGGATTACATTTTAACCCTTACACCATTTATAATACCGTAGTTTATATAGATACCGTAAAGTCCACCATAATCCAGTGGCTATCAGAGGGCATTCCATATGTACGGTACAAATCAATGTCGTAGGGGGCTCGATCAGGAAAATATGACAAGGCACATGAGGAATGCTCGGAGTAGGAATATTCTAGTTGCATGCCCGAACTAGGGTAATGCATAGCCATGACTACCGCCCACCATGAACAACACTCCCAAATCAAGGATGCACATCAAATTAAATCAATCAAACCAAGGGATTATAGTAATAAAGAAAGAAGTGTTACCGATGGAGGTAGCTAACCCCACTTGGTCCAGTATAGCCCTATTTTAGTCGTTTTAATTATGACCCGAAGGTCAAGGACATCCATCATCGTTCTCTTACTTCATTCCAGTAGCGTTCGCCAAACCAACCTACTTCATTCTGGATTCTCCACCATGTACACAGTTGTTAAAGTGGTCTTCGGTATTGCCAGAGTGTATGACTATATCCAAACCCGGTCTCTTTAACAACCAAACGTTTACATTTTGCACACCGGTCAGTTCTTTTACATTTCAATGGGGTTCATAATTCATATCAAAATATCATATTTTGCTTTAAACTCATTTCAATAGTCAAGATATAATATTTCATATTAAAATCTCCATTTAAAACCAAACTTAAGATCTTGAAACAATTCCAACTTAAAATAATTTGGATATTAAAATAGTTTAAAATATATTTAAAATAGTTTAAATATATTATTGAAATAGTTTGAAAGTAAATAATTTGTATTTAAAATAGAAATTTCAGATTTAGTAAAATCTGTAGTTAAAATATTAAAATAGTTTATAAAATAAATAGTTAATTATTAAAATGGTTTATCTAAAATAAATAATAAAATAAAATAGTTATAAGGTAAATAGTTTATAAAGAAAATAATTATTTTAAAAATAGTTTATAAAATGGTTTAAAATACTATAGTTGGAATTAGGATTATTTCTTCAAGAGTTTAACCAAACTGGAAATCATATTCTAGTTTCAAATTAATTCGACTAAATTTCGATATCTTAATTCAAAAGGATTTGACTTTCTATTTATATTTCAATTTGATTCAACAGTTCGATTTCAAACCCTTCGATTTAATAATTCGATTCAAATAATTGAATTTCAATTATAATTCTCACTTTGAATTATTCGTTTATAAAAATCTCGAGTTCACAATTCAATTAATATTATAAATCAAGTTAATTTAAAGTAAATATCAATGATGGATAAACAATACAATTTCAATAAATTTAGTTCATATTCAATCCAGTTTTAACTTTATTTATCCATATTTACGAATTCTTTAAAATTTTAAATTTTAAATTTCAAAGCTCAAAGTTCAAATTTAAAGAAAATCGATTAGTAATATCATTTATTTTGTCTTTAAAACAATTTTCCAAAATTCAAGGTTAATTACAATTTTTACTTAACCAATCGTTGTCCGTATATAATTTTCTATCCTACGGCCAAGTAATACTTAAAATTTAATATTAGTATTTGGGAAAGGATATATATCATTTCAATCCAAATTAGGGTCACAGGTATTTATCATTTCAACATACGTTCTTAATTCATTTTAGTGATTAATCCCGGGTCTATTTAATGCCCGTAACATCTAGGGTAAACGTTTGGGATCAATCAACAAAAATCAATAAGCATATATAACAATGTAAACAACAAGATGAATTGCATATCAATATATTAAATATATAAATTTAAGGTATTCATCAAAATCAACACATCTAAACAGTTAAATATAATATCAGTTACTAGTCATCAGGTATGAGATTTTTAAATAAGAAATTAAAATTCTAACTGTACGATTTATGTTGATAGTTAAATTAAATTTATACTGTCTATTTAGATTAACATAAATAATCAATTTAAACAGTCAAACAGCAAACAAACAATCATATCATAACATAAATTTAATTTAACTAACAATCAAATATATTAGTTAGGTGTGAATGGGTTTAATCATTCGCCTTTGATTTCAAATGATATTAAAATTCATATTTTAGCCCAAAATACAACAGTCTCAGAATCAGTCCTCAACAGCTCCATGTTGCCTGGGATTTTGATGAGATCCCAACGGATATAACCGTGCGTCAAACTGAATTCATATGGAAAAGTCATGCATGTTTAAATGTTTGAAATTAAAATTTATATAAAATAATAAAATAAAACATAACCCACTAAGTCACTTCCATCTTAGCGTTCTCTCTCCACCCTTCTTCTTCATCCACGCGATAGGAAAACCTGTTCAACAAAAACCCAAGCACGCAATATTCCTATGACCGATGCACCACATTTCACTCCACCAGAATTCGACTGAAATACGCCACCTCGACCGCGACTCCTTGCTCCACGAATGCCTGCAATCTCGCTCCACTCTGTGGCTGCCATCATCCCCAAAACACCAATAACAGCGCCTACTTCCTGCCAAGATTTTGGCAATTTCATGAAGAAAATGATATGATCAACCATATGGATTCGAAGCCTTCTCGACGCTCTACAATTTTGGCTTTGGAAAGTTTTAAATTCATTGAATGGATAGGAAGAAATTAAGGATCAAAGTTTTGAATTGTGGTGGCCTTTGAAATGGAGAATGGTGGCTGAATTAGGGTTTCGGAAATTACAATAAAATAATATTATCTTAATCGTTTTACGTGTTTTAAAGCCAAAAACGGACCTGTGTCCAAATCCGGCCTGCTTACATCCTAACAGTAGGTTTTGATGCCTTCTGAATGCAATGGAATTGGATTCAAAGCCCAGTTCCAAAGTCTATAGTAGTTTCTTCTAAACTCGATCATTAAATTAAATTATACACACAAATTTCTACACATTTTAATTTCTTACGATCAATAGATAACTCTGATGGCTAAGAAATTTTAGATCTTACAATAATCTACAATTCTGGATCCAATAAAATTTATTTCATAGAATTCTGAGATCATTTGCAAAATGATAATTTTATCCAGTTCATAAATAAACTAAAATATTCATTTTTGTTTATTCACCTTTAAATTAAATTCAAAGGTTTATAAATTTTATTCAAATCAAAATAGAATTCATATAAACTTATTTTCTTAATAGATTGATTTTCAATACTTAAACCATTCAATTAAGTTTCACCATAAATTTTTCAACAATTAAATCATTAAATTGTTAATTACAAATTCATTGACTCAATTTAATTCATATAATTTAATATTAAAGTCCAAATCTCCACATTTAACAGTATATAACCAAATCAGAGTTATAATTACAATCAATGCAAATTATTACACTTTATAAAAAGTAGAAATTCATTACATAATCAAATGATTTATATTATTCATATCCATAAATTAGAATTAATGATATAAAATGTAAAATCCCGTAACTTCCCCGGTAAGGAAAGAGCGGATACTTCGAGAACAACACATAAAAGAACGCAGACAGAAGAACATTTCATTGTTAATTACATTTAAATACATCGCAGCGGAAAAACAATACAATACACAACTGAAAGGAATATGCGGATACAGAGCTTTCCGAGTATAATTCCAGCTGTATATCTGGATCCTGTGAATATAAATCTGCAAAACCCAAACTACTAGCTGGCAGTGCGAAAAATAAGGGCACCCAGAGTTTAGGTTGAAACAATAAACTCCAGGTCAGTCATGTGACTGGTGTGAGAACTAAAACAGTTATTAATCTTTATTTTAAAGTTAGGTAAATCAAGGGACCACGCCGTATAACATGGAACGGGTTTTTACCCCAAGAATACCAGTGCATAAAACAAACAACGCAATGCTAAATAAAGAACAATGAAGTTGTTATAAGACCCAGGTCCCATCACACAATGCAACGCAAGACGGAGGATAGAGTTTTACCTTATAACACCCAAAGAATGCTTGATACGCGAAATTTCATCTTTTAATTCTTAATCAGACTCCAACCGTAAATTAGCAAGAGAACGATTCCCTAAGTATTAACCCCGAAGGCCGAAACCAACGTCAGACCAATACCCAGGAAACTACCCATCTTAGCTCATTTCTAGTTAGTTTCTGATTTTATATACAATCATAAATATCAATCATAGACGGCATGGGTACCATATATCATGTCGCCATACTAGGCTCTACAATCAAAACTGCAAATGTCACATATTTGGAAGTTGGATTACCATCTATGAACCAAGGCAAAAGATAGTCCTTACTGATTCGAGACTGTCTAGCCCGAGTCTTAGGAACAGCCGCAACTACCCCTTGGATAGTCAGGGCCGGTCCACCGATGTGGATTATTATGCCTGAACACTATGTTTCCCCGCCCTTTGGGGCGTAAATGAGCCAACAAATGACTCCATCGGCTTCACATAGTCACCGATATATCCGAGGCGCCTCGCAACAGCAACAACCACATAAGTCAAACTCGTTAGGGCGTGTAAAACCACTGACGCCACTTCTAACTAGAAGGAAATGCATGCCCTCCCTGATGTCCTCTCCTATTTCTGGTTCATAACCAGGGTGTGAGGCTCGCGAATTCACATTACACAAAGTTATGCCACACAGGCGTTGCTTTGATCATCAACCACAAGACTTTGCTTTTCAACAGAAGCCTCGATCATTTGCATCTCAACATGCCACACAGGCAAACCACTCCATGCAACCGATATCCATCAATCACACAGAATGATATCCGATGTCAGACACACAGTCCATTTACAAGTCCGTTCTGGGTCTGAACGAAACCCGAGGCACCTTGTACCTCGCATATCCATCGATCTCCAAGTACGTCTGGACGATCACCAACCGATTCCCTCCTCTTGGGTGTACTACCCAATCAAGATCATCAGTAATTATCCAAACGACGTGAAGACCTCCGGTCTTCAACCACCGTCTTCATCTTCGACTAATCGTCGAATCAGTTATTCAGAATGGGATAAACCCGGTCTTTCTGAATAACTCGCGTATATAATAAACAAGTGTTACACAATCACAACATACGCCTCATTCCAATTCATCAGTCACTAACCGTAAATTAGCAAGAGAACAAATCCCCAAATATTAACCTCGAAGGCCGAAACCAACATCAGATCAATACCAAGGAAACCATTCATCTTAGCCAACCTACAGTTAGTTTCTAAATTTCACATTCTTAGGGAAAGGTTCCCATTAATTTTATCAAAGATAAATTCTTTTAAATTTAATCTTCCTTTGAATATCACTTCAAACTAGTCGGGATTAGTGAACCACACCGAAGTAATTATTTATTTTATTTCCCAATCCCAACCTGTTTATCCCATGAAGTAAAACTGGTCTACTTCATATCTAACACTACGGTGTTATCGTTAAATTCAATTACCATTTCACGTTCAAATCTAATTAAAGATTTAACAACCGCCTGGAGTAAAACTGGTGATACTCCATTATCGATCTTTTCAATCTAATTAAAGATTCATTAAAACTCCACTTAGTTTAGTTCTTTAACTGGGTTAAAGAATCAGTGTCATTTAAAACACGGTTCACAATAAACCTCGAAATCTCATCACATTTCCATCAGTCCCTAACCGTAAATTATCAAGTGAGCAATTCCCTAAGTATTAACCCTGAAGGCCGAAACCAACATCAGATCAATGCCCCCAGAAACCATTCAACTTAACTAATCTCCAGTTAGTTTCTGATTTTCTTAACTCCTTTGGGTCTAAGAACAGTATTATTGAAGATACCGTTCACGACAACCCAAAATCACATTCCTTTAATTATCGGGTTAAAGAACAAGTGTTATTTAAAACACTGTTCACGATAAACCCAAAAATCAATACCAATTCAATTCTAATTAAATATCATTTAAATGGTACACTTCATTAAATCTAAATAAAAAGATTTAATCTTTTTCTCCACTGGGTTAAGAACAATGTTAATGAAGACACCATTCACGACAAACCCAAATCCTATTTGATATTAAATACAAGGCTCTGAATAGAAAATATATCGGCTTATATTAAATATCAAATTCTATGACCAACAAATATCGTATGGGAAATAACAATATAAATATATCTTTCAAATTTCCATAACAATATCTGTATAATCACGAAATCCAACATCGAAATATTCCAAAGACAATTTCAATTCAAATCCATTCCAATTCAATTATTGGAAATCCTGGTTATTTTCAAAACCATTTAAAATCCAATTTATTTATTTTAAAAATAAATAAATTATTATTCTAGTTCGAAACAAGTTCATTTCGATAAAAACCTATTTTTATCTTTTCAAATATGGAGTTTTTCATCCCAATTCTTCCCAAATCATTTCTTATGATTTTACACTAATTATTAATATTTTTAACAATTTTATCAAGGCCCGTACAGTCGATTTCCATCAACGGCCATCGAACTGCACTTACAACGACCTTTTCCAAATTTGATTTGGACATAATTTCAAATCCAACTGTTAGATTTCTAATTTCTAATATTCGTTAGAAAGCTCTTTTCGATACGAACCCAATGGTTCCGGTTTTAGGAGAATCCGACGGTCGAATCTCCCGCAATGTCCATTCGAAGTCAATGGTCAAAATTCACGAACTACCGCAGCGCAGCGCGTTCTACTCAGGCCACTCTATATATATAACATATATATTATATATTTCGTTGATTTCCTTTCAAAACGTATTTTATAAATCGTTTTAAATTCGTTTTCAAAACAGTTTCAACTTCATATTCAATTTTAAATCAAAATTGAATTTTTCCTTATAAATTCGTTTTAAATTCATTTCGGTTCAATTCAAATTTCAAATTCATTTCAATTCGAATTCATTTTCTATTAAATTCAATTCGAATTCATTTTCTATTCAATTCAATTCGAATTCATTTTCTATTCAATTCAATTCGAATTCATTTTCTATTCAATTCAATTCGAATTCATTTTCTATTCAATTCAAATCGGATTCATTTCTATTTAATTTCAATTTGAATTCATTTTTATTCAATTTCAATTCGAATTCATTTCAAAATATTCGATTTAGTTCGAATTCATTTCAAAATATTTGATTTTGAAATCACCTCTCGATATTCATTATAAAATCGACAAAATTCACGTTCGCGTTGAAATGACGTTTAACTACTTAACACGGCTTCCCAATTCAACTTTCATTGAATATTATTTTAAATTATTCGATAATTTTGAATTGGAATCAGACACAGTCAATTACCATATAATTTCAGTTATATGGATTTCATCCAATTCATATATACAACAATGACGATAAACAATCAACCATCATCCAAAGTGCGTCCTACATTGTATAAGCATCAAATATAAATATTCAATGCTTATAACAGTCTGTCAATCAATCGATCGACATACAGCTAATTATAGGGATTAGTGTATGTCATATATCATCCCAATACCTGTGTGGGGTTTCAAACAATCAAACACAGATTTTATTTGTGCAGTTGGGCGATATGTAAAATTTATCGTCCCAATCAATATCAGTCAAATGTGTGTATATAAACAAATCGTCCGATTTGTTTATATTTATTTCATTTTAAATACACGTTAAAAATTCTATTTTCAACTATGAAATATTTTTAACTATATAAATATTTTAACTATATAAATATTTTATTTCACATCACATAATCCATTTTCACCACAACAAACAATCAAACATACAAGCCATCCATGGTCTATGGCCGACGGGTGTCGGGTGCTACTAAACACCGTCTGCATCCTAGTATATATTTCAAACTAGAAATAAAAATAAAAGTGAGGAGTTCTCACCGACTAGCTAAACCAAACGCCATGACTCTTCATATGTAGGAATCTTCACCGTGCTCGCCTTTTGTCAATTTCATTGCCCGTATTCACTACATATATAAAAATCACATTTTTATATTGTTGCTATGTATATAAAAATCACATTTTTATAACTACGCTATATGGATAAAAATTTCTATTTTTATACCGCTATTATATAGATAAAAATTCTATTTTTATAACGGTGCTCATATAATAAATATTATATTTTTATCATGCTATTCTCTATATAAAAATTATATTTTTATATATCTACTTCTAATATAAAGATCGAATTTTTATATCATCGCTATAAAAATCACATTTTTATTTCAATATATATATATAATAAAAATCAAATTTTTATTTCGCTACATATATAAAGATCAGATTTTGACTATCTATATAATATAAAAATCATATTTTTATTCTTTCTATACTATAAAAATCATATTTTTATTATCTACATTATATCAAAATCATATCTTTATGGTTCTAAAAATCAAATCTTTGAACAATAAAATTCCTAGCTTTTCTATGTTAAAAATATGAACTTTCTACGATTAAAAATCTAATCTTTAAGGTGTTAAAAATCTTACCTTTATGTTAATAAAAATATAAACTTTCTATGAATAAAAATATAAACTTTGTTATCTAAAAGATTACATTTTTAAACTGATTATTCAATATAAATTAAAACAATAAATAGAAAAACTTACAATGGATTAAAAAGGAGGGAAAGGGGCCTGCGTCGGAGAAGAAGAAGGGGAGGAGGACGCTGGACCGATCGCAGGTGGCGGGGGAAGGTGCGGAAGTCGACCAGGGGCGGCGGCGGGTCCTACCATGGGGGATTGGGGCTTCAGAAAAGGGGGCATTTCGTGGGGATCATCCATTGCCAGAGAGGGAGGGGGGTCGATCGAAGGGGGGGTCTAGCCAGGCGCGGCGCGGCGGTCGTCGTTGCCTGGGGTGCGGTGCGATTCCGTTCGATCCCACCTCTTTTTATTGATTTGATAATGTAACGGGGGCCTGAGATAAAGGGAAGAGAGATAATTTTGTATAATTAATTTATTATTTTTAAAATCCTAAAAGTAACTTTTTATTTCTAACTCGAAATCAAACCCACCGACTGTCGTCCCTAGCTAATTACCCTCATCCCGAACACAATGGGATATGTATCGTAAGCTGATTCGATCGTTTCGATCAGTTTTCGTCAAAATCAAAATATAACTCTATATATTGAATTTGAACGCACATTTCAATTTACCGGGGCTACATACTAACTAGAAAAATTCCCGAAAAATATTTTCTAGCTTCGTATTGACGATACGGTCCTAACAAAACTAGTTTCGTCAAATTCAAATACCATTTGAAAAATGGCCATTTTCCAGTCGATTAAAATCAACTGAAATTGTCAAAACACGTTTTCGTTTTCCATGCTCACATATTGATTCGAAAAATTATGAAATTTGAAACTTAGCAATAACTAGACATCACGAATCCAACAAAAGTGGTTTCGTCGAAAACCGAGGTCGTTTCCATTTTTAAGGGCCAGAATTCCATAGCGACTATTCTGAATTTTAAACTGGACATATCTTTTGATTCCCGCTATGAAATTTTGATTTCTTGGATTCGTTGGAAAGATATCCTCTAATAGATTCCAATATTTTTGGTTTCACTAAAATCTGGTTTATTTTGAATCCTATACATTTATTTGAATTTTGAAATCGAATTATCGAACTACCGCCCCATTTTCAATTCCTTTTATATATATATAAATAAATATTTATATTCTAACGACGACGTATATAAATCTGTACGTTCTAATTCTATTCAAAATAAATTTCTCATTGTATTTATTTAAAATAAATCATTTTATATATTCAAAATTCACTAAAATTGCCAAAATAAAAAATTTAAATTGGCTCGGATTTCTGGGTTATTACAATCTCCCCCACTTAAAATTTTTCGTCCCCGAAAATGAACGAAGCCGAAAGTTGTTTAACTAACCAACTCAACTTTTGCTATTTTCATTACGGCTTAAGTTTTTCAACTTTTCAGTTTCTAAAACTTTTCAAATTTTTCAAAAATTTGGCTAACACCCTAAATTTTCAAAAAAAACCGCCATAACCTCCCCTGCACTGGGGACTTTGGGATATTTCATATAGCCTCCCATGGCCTTCTTCAATCCAAAAGAGAAAGAAAAAGCCAAGCGGCTAGCCAATCGGCTCATAAAATCATCATCACCCAAACAAAACACTAAATTATGGTAAACATGTACCTATTTGTCGGGCAAACAATTTTATTCTTCTGCTCTAGCCTCCTTGCTATGACCTGTTCAATGTAAGTACATGTACATGCATGCAAATGCGATAAATTTTCAATACAATTCATTATTTGATTCAATTTGGTTATAGTTTCAACATTTAATTAATCAAACAATAATCAAACAACACAACCAACAATTAATTAGTTGATTAGCTTTTCAAATTCATAATTTTGATATATAGTCAAAAAAATCAGATTTTTGATGACAAATCACAACAATAAGCCCTATCTAACTTTGGTTCTCACACCAGTCAATTGGAATCATATAGAAATCCCACTTTCGTCACTCAAATATAAACACTGATGATGGCGCGCCATCATCAGAATCAGACCCGGGCGACTAGAGTGTGATTCTATATCTATCGAATATATTTGAGGCTTCAATACACGTGGATCAGACGTATACTAAAATCTCTATATACTTGATTGTCCAAATCGATACAAATAAATAATCAAATACGAATAGTTGATTTAAATTTTCAAAACAAAATTTGTTTTCACCTTTATTTTTCAAAACAACACTCTTCACACTCGTTCTAGGATACTACTGATCCTATCTCTAACGAGTCATTCTTATTGGATATAACTGATCCAATCTCTGATGAATTCTTTCGTTTAGTTCTAACATGTCTGTTCTCTGATCTTTGTAAACCAAAGCTCTGATACCAAATGTAAAATCCCGTAACTTCCCTGGTAAGGAAAGAGCGGATACTTCGAGAACAACACACAAAAGAACGTAGACAGAAGAACATTTCAATGTTAATTACAACAATTCCATCAGATTACAAGAATATACAGAGTATAAACAGATCATGTACATCATCAAATATCAGAGATTCAAATTACATTTAAATGCATCGCAGCGGAAAAACAATACAATACACAACTGAAAGGAATACGCGGATATAGAGCTTTCCGAGTATAATTCCAGCTGTAAATCTGGATCCTGTGAATATAAATCTGCAAAACCAAAACTACTAGCTGCCCGTGCGGAAAATAAGGACACCCAGAGTTTAGGTTGAAACAATAAACTCCAGGTCAGTCATGTGACTGCTGTGAGAACTAAAACAGTTATTAATCTTTATTTTAAAGTTAGGTAAATCAAGGGACCACGCCGTATAACACAGAACGGGTTTTTACCCCAAGAATACCAGTGCATAAAACAATCAGCGCAATGCTAAATAAAGAACAAAGAAGCTGTTATAAGACCCAAGTCCTATCGCACAATGCAACGCAAGCCCGAGGATAGGGTTTTACCTTATAACAGCCAAAGAATGCTTGATACGCGAAATTTCATCTTTTAATTCCTAATCAGACTCCAACCTAAATTAGCAAGAGAACGATTCCTTAAGTATTAACCCCAAAGGCCGAAACCAACATCAGACCAATATCCAGGAAACCACCCATCTTAGCTCGTTTCCAATTAGTTTCTGATTTTATATACAATCATAAATATCAATCATAGACGGCATGGGTACCATATATCATGTCGCCATACTAGGCTATACAATCAAAACCGTAAATGTGACATATTTGGAAGTTGGATTCCCATCTGTGAACCAAGGCAAAAGATAGTCCTTACCGATTCGAGACTGTCTAGCCCGAGTCTCGGGAACAACCGCAACTGCCCCTTGGATCGTCAGGACCGGTCCACCGATGTGGATTATTATGCATGAACACTACGTTTCCCCACCCTTTGGGGCGTAAATGAGCCAACAAATGACTCCATCGGCTTCACATAGTCACCGATATATCTGAGGCACCTCGCAACAGCAACAACCACATAAGTCAAACTCGTCAGGGCATGTAAAACCACTGACGCCACTTCTAACTAGAAGGAAACGCATGCCCTCCCTGATGTCATCTCCCGTTTTTGGTTCACACTGGGGTGTGAGGCTCGTGAATTCACGTTACACAAAGCTATGCCACACAGGCGGTGCTTTGATCATCAACCACAAGACTTTGCTTTTCAACAGAAGCCTTGATCATTTGCATCTCAGCATCCCACACAGGCAAACCACTACATGCAACCGATATCCATTAATCACACAGAATGATATCCGATGTCAGACACACAGTCCATTTACAAGTCCGTTCTGGGTCTGAACGAAACCGAAGGCACCTTGTACCTTGCATATCCATCGATTTCCAAGTACGTCTGAACGATCACCAACCGATTCCCTCCTCTTGGGTGTACGGCCCAATCAAGATCATCAGTAATTATCCAAACGACCTGAAGACCTCCGGTCTTCAACCACCGTCTTCATCTTCGACTAATCGTCGAATCAGTTATTCAGAATAGGATAAACCCGGTCTTTCTGAATAACTCGCGTATATAATAAACAAGTGTTACATAAACACAACATACGCATCATTCCAATTCATCAGTCACTAACCGTAAATTAGCAAGAGAACAATTCCCCAAATATTAACCCCGAAGGCCAAAACCAACATCATATCAATACCAAGAAACCATTCATCTTAGCCTACCTACAGTTAGTTTCTAAATTTCATATTCTTAGGGAAAGGCTCCCATTAATTTTATCAAAGATAAATTCTTTTAAATTTAATCTTCCTTTGAATATCAGTTCAAACTAGTCGGGATTAGTGAACCACACCGAAGTAATTATTTATTTTATTTCCCAATCCCAACCTATTTATCCCATGAAGTAAAACTGGTCATACTTCATATTTAACACCACGGTGTTATCGGTAAATTCAATTACCATTTCACATTCAAATCTAACTAAAGATTTAACTACCGCCTGGAGTAAAACTGGTGATACTCCATTCTCGATCTTTTCAATCTAATTAAAGATTCATTAAAACTACACTTAGTTTTAATCTTTAACTGGGTTAAAGAATCAGTGTCATTTAAAACACGGTTCACGATAACCCCCAAAATCACATCACATTTCCATCAGTCCCTAACCGTAAATTAGCAAGTGAGCAATACCCTAAGTATTAACCCCAAAGGCCGAAACCGACATCAGATCAATACCCCAGAAACCATTCAACTTAACTAATCTCCAGTTAGTTTCTGATTTTCTTAACTCCTTTCGGTCTAAGAATAATATTGTTGAAGATACCGTTCACGACAACCCAAAATCACATTCCATTAATTATCGGGTTAAAGAACAAGTGTTATTTAAAACACTGTTCACGGTAAACCCAAAAATCAATATCAACTCAATTCCAATTAAATATCATTTAATTGGTACACTTCATTAAATCTAAATAAAAAGATTTAATCTTTTTCTCCACTAGGGTTAAGAACAGTGTTAATGAAGACACCATTCATGACAAACCCAAATCCTATTTGATATTAAATACAAGGCTCTGAATAGAAAATATATCGGCTTATATTCAATATCAAATTCTACGACCAACAAATATCGTATGGGAAATAATGATATAAATATATCTTTCAAATTTCCATAACAATATCTGTATAATCACGAAATCCAACATCGAAATATTCTAAAGACAATTTCGATTCAAATCCATTCCAATTCAATTATTGGAAATCCTGGTTATTTTCAAAACCATTTCAAATCCAATTTATTTATTTTAAAAATAAATAAATTATTATTCTAGTTCAAAACTAGTTCATTTCGATTAAAACATATTTTTATCTTTTCAAATATGGAGTTTTTCATCCTAATTCTTCCCAAATCTTTTCTTATGATTTTACACTAATTATTAATATTTTTAATAATTTTATCAAGGCCCGTACAGTCGATTTCCATCAACGGCCATCGAACTGCACTTACAACGACCTTTTCCAAATTTGATTTGGACATAATTCCAAATCCATCCATTAGATTTCTAATTTCTAATATTCGTTAGAAAGCTCTTTTCGATACGAACCCAACGGTTCCGGTTTTAGGAGAATCCGACGGTCGGATCTCCTGCAATGTCCATTCGAAGTCAATGGTCGAAATTCACGAACTGCCACAGCGCGGCGCGTTCTATTCAGGCCACTATATATATATATAATATATATATTATATATATTTCGTCGATTTCCTTTCAAAACGTATTTTATAAATCGTTTTTAAATTCATTTTCAAAACAGTTTCAACTCCATATTCAATTTTAAATCAAAATTGAATTTTTCCTTATAAATTCGTTTTAAATTCATTTCGGTTCAATTCAAATTTCAAATTCATTTCAATTCGAATTCATTTTCTATTCAATTCGAATTCGTTTTCTATTCAATTCAATTCGAATTCATTTTCTGTTCAATTCAATTCGAATTCATTTTCTATTCAATTCAATCGGATTCATTTCTATTTAATTTCAATTCAAATTCATTTTTATTCAATTTCAATTCGAATTCATTTCAAAATATTCGATTTAATTCGAATTCGTTTCAAAATATTAGATTTTGAAATCACCTCTCGATAATCATTATAAAATCGATAAAATTCACATTCGCGTTGAAATGGCATTTAACTACTTAACACGGCTTCCCAATTCAACTTCCGTTGAATATTATTTTAAATTATTCGATAATTTTGAACTGGAATCAGACACAGTCAATTACCATATAATTTCAGTTACATGGATTTCATCCAATTCATATATACAACAATGACGATGAACAATCAACCATCATCCAAAGTACGTTCTACGCTGTATAAGCATCAAAAATAAATATTCAACACTTATAATAGTCTGTCAATCAATCTACCGACATACAGCTAATTATAGGGATTAGTTTATGTCATATATCATCCCAATACCCGTGTGAGGTTTCAAACAATCAAACACAGATTTTATTTGCGCAGTTGGGCGATGTGTAAAATTTATCGTCCCAATCAATATCAATCAAATGTGTGTATATAAACAAATCGTCCGATTTGTTTATATTTATTTCATTTTAAATACACGTTAAAAATTCTATTTTCAACTATAAAATATTTTTAACTATATAAATATTTTTAACTATATAAATATTTTTAAATATATAAATATTTTTAACTATATAAATATTTTATTTCACATCACATCACACAATCTATTTTCACTACAACAAAAAATCGAACATACAAGCCATCCACGGTCTGTGGACGACGGGTGTCGGGTGCTACTAAACACCGTCTGCATCCTAGTATATATTTCAAACTAGAAATAAAAATAAAAATGAGGAGTTCTCACCGACTAGCTAAACCAAACGCCGCGACTCTTCATATGTAGGAATCTTCGTTGTGCTCTCCTTTTGTCAATTTCATTGCCCGTATTCACTACATATATAAAAATCACATTTTTATATTGTTGCTATGTATATAAAAATCACATTTTTATAACTATGCTATATGGATAAAATTTTCTATTTTTATACCGCTATTATATAGATAAAAATTCTATTTTTATAACGGTGCTCATATAATAAATATTATAACTTTATCACGCTATTCTCTATATAAAAATTATATTTTTATATATCTACCTCTAATATAAAGATCGAATTTTTATATCATCGCTATAAAAATCACATTTTCATTTCAACAAATATATAATAAAAATCAAATTTTTATTTCGCTACATATATAAACATCAGATTTTGACTATCTATATAATATAAAAATCGTATTTTTATTTTTTCTATACTATAAAAATCACATTTTTATTATCTACATTATATCAAAATCATATCTTTATTGTTCTAAAAATCAAATCTTTGAACAATAAAAATCCTAGCTTTTCTATGTTCAAAATATGAACTTTCTACGATTAAAAAACAAATCTTTAAGGTGTCAAAAATCTTAACTTTATGTTAATAAAAATATAAACTTTCTATGAATAAAAATATAAACTTTCTTGTCCAAAAGATTACCTTTTTAAACTGATTATTCAATATAAATTAAAATAATAAATAGAAAAACTGACAATGGATTAAAAAGGAGGGAAAGGCGCCTGCTTCGGAGAAGAAGGGGAGGAGGAAGCTGGACAGCTCGCAGGTGGTGGGGGAAGGTGCTGAAGTCCACTAGGGGCGGCGGCGGGCCCTACCACGGTGGATTGTAACTTCAGAAAAGGGGGCATTTCGTGGGGATCGTCCATCGCCAGAGAGGGAAGGGGGGTCGATCGACGGGGGGGAGGGGGAGGGATCTTCCAAGGTGCGACGCGGCGATCGTCATGGCCTGGGGCGCGGTGCGATTCCGTTCGATCCCCCTTTTTTTCTTTTGATTTGATAAAGTAACGGGGCAGCCTGAGATAAAGGGAAGAGAGAGAGAGAATTTTTATAATTAATTTATTATTTTTAAAATCCTAAAAGTAACTTTTTATTTCTAACTCGAAATCAAACCCACCGACTGTCGTTCCTAGCAAATTACCCCCATCCCGAACACAATAGGATATGTATCGTAAGCTGATTCGATCGTTTCGATCAGTTTTCATCAAAATATAACTCTATATATTGAATTTAACGCACATTTCAATTTACCGAGGCTACATACTAACTAGAAAAATTCCCGAAAAATATTTTCTAGCTTCGTATTAACGATACGGTCCTAACAATACTAGTTTCGTCAAATTCTAAGACCGTTTGAAAAATGGCCATTTTTCAGTCGATTAAAATCAACTAGAACTGTCAAAACACGTTTTCCTTTGCCACGCTCACATATTGATTTGAAAAATTATGAAATTTGAAACCTAGCAATAACTAGACATCACGGATCCAACAAAAGTGGTTTCGTCGAAAACCGAGGTCGTTTGCAAAATTTCCATTTTTAAGGGCCAGAATTCCATAGCGACTATTCTGAATTTTAAACTGGACATATCTTTTGATTCCCGCTATGAAATTTTGATTTCTCGGATTCGTTGGAAAGATATCCTCTAATAGATTCTAGTATTTTTGGTTTCACTAAAATCCGGTTTAATTTGAATCCTGTACATTCATTTGAATTTTGAAATCAAATTATCGAACTACCGCGCCATTTTCAATTCCTTCTATATATATAAATAAATATTTATATTCTAACGACGACGTATATAAATCTATACGTTCTAATTCTATTCAGAATAAATTTCTCGTCGTATTTATTAAAAATAAATCATTTTAATATTCAAAATTCACTAAAATTGCCAAAATAATTTTTTTAAATTGGCTCGGATTTCCGGGTTATTACATAAAATAAGTCTCAAAATTAGTTAATCCATTTTATTTTGTTAATCCAACATTACTTCAAATTTCTATATAATTAAATTATTAAACAAAGGTCATTATCATATATAGCCACTGAAATTCATTGTTTAACAAGTCAAATTAAGGTCGTATCTTAACAATATACGACATAAATCATTAATTTTAATATTTAAAACAATTTTGTTCAAAAACACATTAAATTTAATATTTTACATTATCGCCAAGCTCAGGATGTTACAAAGAAAGAGGTCATCGACTAGAACTCCCCAAAAAACCAAAAAGTCGAAATCGTAAAAATCTCATTTGTAGCGACCTTTTCGTCTAGTCTTCAAGCTCAAATCCATGGGACTCACTTATTTCATCATCATGCTATTCAAAACGAATCACTAAATGCAATGTGGGGTAAGTCGAAGTTGGCCAGAAACTCAAACTAAAAATACTTCTAACTCCTAATAGTTTTAATCCCATTTTAAATAAATAGGCCTATGACTATCTCATTATTGAAATTATTTAGAGTCAAGTGAAAAAGACCAATGAAAATAGATAAGCAATTCGAGTAAATTATCTCATTAAATCCTAATTAATTAGTTCCTCTGATCACCAAAACCCAAGCCATGATACCTAATTTAACAACCCATACTTTTTTGAGTCCATATTTCGACAAAATCAAAATTCAAACTTGTTCAAGCAAGGAGAGCTTAAATCTGGTACCTGCAAATGATGAGCACGAGATACTCAGAGTAAACTAAAATTGACTTACAACGAAAACAAGATAGGATAACAAGATCGACTAAGGCATCTACCTTAAAGGAAATCGTTACATCAATGCCGAGCATGAGGGAACAAAAATAAAAACTTGAGTACTTGCAAAGACTTATCTTCCCTTAGATAAACTTGAGGTTTGTTATGAGGAGGAGGAGGGCCAGAACAACTAGTCCTAGTGAGTAGAAAATGTATAATATTGTATGTAATTCGCAAATGCATTCTGTTTGGTTTCACCTAAATCATATGACTAACAAGGCTAGTAATTTTAACCTGATATTGTTAGGATTTATACTGGACGATTAGACTACCATACCCAAGGTAGAACTTCCCAAAGATAACGTTATCGTAATATACTAAAACAGAATTTTTACGCACAAATATAAAGCCTTTAAACACCCATTTGAACAACATCCAAAACTAAGAGGCAGGATTTTCGACTATTTGATACTATATAAGATACAAAATTGGGTCATATCTATATTTTTGCTTATGTCCTCCCTATTAAAACAATGTAAAGGCGAATACTTTGATCACTTAATGCCTTACTATGTGGTTTACCCTGTACTAATATAAATTAGAGGACCTTAGTCACTAAGTCCTACTAATTATAAAGCTTCCATCATTCACGCATATTCCCAAACCTCGCACAAGATGAGAGATAACAAGTATTAACCTATTACCTACAGGCTAGGTTGATGATTAATTGTCGTTTATAACCATTCCCTAATGGACCCCTATGTTACTATCTAGCTTAGCTTATTGGATAATCCCCTAGTCACTTAATATTTCTCGCATGATAGGCAGTCCTATGGACATTTAATTCCTTATACCAAGATGAACTTTAACCTAGTCCCTTAATACTTAGAGGAAGAGATCGTGGAGATTGTCGATATTGTACCCAACTAGCCTTCTAATGCTTCTCGAAGTAGGTTGTGCTATGAATTATTTCCATTTTGGATTCTTCTTTCGGAAGGGGGGCATGCCCTATAACCACTTAAGACCTCCACCTTTAAAGTATACATTTTAGGAACAATTCTCGCTACGTAATTTACTATTGTGATAGATTCCTATGGTTAATGATGTCTCACATCAGTTGTACGTATATTTGACTGTCAGAAAGTGCAAACTTCTGTCGAATAAGGCAACTGACCTCTTATCATTAACATGCTAAATCCAATCTTAAATTCTAATTAAAGATATTAATTCTTGATTTAAACTAGAACAAATTAAGGATAATTCTAATTGTTTTGCTCCCAAATACTATTATAGTTATTTAATGACATTAGTTCTTTATGTTAATATATATATATAACTTTTATTGTTATTAGCCACCCTAACTAGAGTCACAACACCTATTCCTAATCACATTTATATTATAACCATTTCAAATTTATTTTGTTTTCAATTCATTTCTACAATATTTATTTCCTTATCTGTAACCTTTTAATTATAGTCATTAAATCCATATTTATTGCTATAACAATCAAAAATATTCATTTCCATTTATTATGGGAAATATTACATATATTTATTCCTATAAAGTGGAAACCTTTCAAATTCAAACATGCAACATACGTTCAATTTAAATATAATATAATAGCGTTATTTACGTAGGTTTGGACGAATAATATTATAATAATTATATATTTGTATTTTAAGTGCAATGTTAATTTAGTTACTAATTATAATTTATTATTATTTTATATTCTAGTCTAAACTAACGATCCGAACAATCCTTTTTGTGTTTATTCTTGTTTAATATTCAAAATCTCATGGAAAGGTTATCTACTATAATTATTGTAATTTTTTTCCCAAACTATGTAGAAGTGGTATATTATCATGTCTTAAATCACAAAGAGATAAGTTAATGTTTTATTTGGAATAGATGTCCCAAACTACATACAAAAATACTTGAAATTGCATACTTCTTCTTCTTTGGTTTGCTAATATTCCTTGTAAATTTAAAGTGATGTCTTTTTATATAAAAAGAGCAAAAAGGAAAATTTTACAACAATCAAGTAAAAACCCCAAACAATACCAAACACAAGCAGGTTTATGATCATAAAATCATAACCACATTAATCATAATCTTACACCCAAATCCTATGAATCTGGAATAGCATCATTACACATATGACAATATTATGGGAGTTTACAATAACAACAAACTATCATAAATAATTGTAGGCAATATAAGAATATTAAACTAAAAGGCCTACAAATCCGTATCAGATTTTTATATATATTATTATTTTAGATTTGACATAAATAACAAATTTGGTATTTTTAGGCATACACCTGATTCAACACAAACGAAGCATATAAGATATCATAAACAATGAATGTCTTTCCCACTCACATGAAAGCTTTCCAAATCCAAATTTGAACGCGACTTTTAGGCCTATAATTTCCAAATCTTACATATTTACAATTTGTATATAAAGGAGATATATAATAATAAAATTTGTAGACTTGGAAAAAAAATTGGAAAAGAGGAAGAAGATTTAATAATATAGATTACCTATTCGTAGAACCAACTGTCACAAACCTAGATTTAATCCCTTCAATCCTTATTTATTTTGTTTAAATATGTTTATAATTTAGAAAATAAGAAGAGATTGGAGAATTGGGAACGGCAGTGCTTCGCTGCTGCCTCAAGAAAATATAAGCAAAAGAGTGGGGTCTAGTCCCTTATTTATAGGCATAGAAGTGACTCTAAACCAATAGATTTAATTTAAGAAAAATTCGTCCATCAATATAAAATTTATAATATAAAACCCTAACTGTCACACAGAGCTAGGCTGAACTGGTTTCGAAGGGCGGTCAACTGCCGGTAGATCCCCAGATCAACCTGCCTCTTGTGTGAGGCGGGGTGATAAATGATAATTATTATTAACTTATATAATTTAGTCCGGTTATTTATATTTAGTTTGTTTTCGTACTTCAACTGCATTTTTTTCATACAGACTTCGTTTGCAAAGTTCTAAACATGAAAGTTGACTAGAATTTTATTACGAACGCAACTGCGTAATTTTCGAGATCAAATTCCATTTTTGGAATATAACTAAATGACTAATTTAATTATCATCAAATTCTGGGGTGTTACAAATGCCCTTTCTAATAGGTTTCAAATATATTATATGTTTTTGCTATGATATGTTTTTAATATTATGTCATGTTATATTACTGTCTATGATATAGTTCTAACTAGATGATCCACACTATAACAACCTGAATTTTACGTATCAGAGGATCGTAAAATATTTTTATTTAATTCCCTGAGGGTTAGATCATTCTCATATTTTGATATGTTGTTTATGGGGATGTGTGACATGTCCATAATTTTTACCAGTTTTATTTGTGACCATTTTGCCCATTTCAGATTTGTATAGGGAATAACTTTCGACGGGGATCGAATAGGTGCTGGAATTGAAGGAAATGATGTTTCCAATTTCGTAGAGTGGTCGCATTAAAGATTTGTTTTAGCGGTTTGGGAGGAATCATTTGGTGTTACGCATTTTTTGGATAGACTAATTAGTCATTAGTGGGCTGATTAGTGAGACCCATTAAGGCTATGGGCTATTGGCTATAAATAGGAGGGTAGAGGCAAGGGGAAGTGTTTAGTTTCTTCATTTCTCTATTTGGTTGGAGTTTGTGATTCTCCCTACTCCATCAAATTCTTTCCACTTCATTTTAATTCATAGATCTACATTAGGAGATTGAAGATCAACATCGAAGAAAGGTAGATCGCATCAAAGTAATTGATTCGAAAGTCGCTCTTTGATGTTCTTTGCTGTCCGGATTAGAGATTAGTTGTTTTTAAGCTATTTGGTGGATTTGATGAGTGATAACAATTTCTCACACAGATTCAATTGTGTATATTAGTTTGTTTGATCTTAATTTTATCATTTCGAGTCATTTTCACTTAGATCTAATGGAGGTAAGTATATATTTAATTTGAATCACCACATGATCTAATCTAGTAAGATTATAACGGTTAGTTCATGTGTTTATGCATGTTTAGATCTATTTGTAGATTGATCCATTGTTTTATCATGATTTGGTGATATATATTTGATTATACGATGATTTTTGATGTGTTAATATTCGTTTGATCATTGCTTAATTATGTTGTTGATCGTTTGATTAGAACTAGATGATTTGGATGAGTTAGGTGCATTGATGGATTAGGTGAACTTGGTTATGGATCGATGATGACGTTGCAATCATGGATCAGAGTTGCAAAGGTTTGGCACGGATCGGAGTTGCAAAGGTTCGGCATGGATCAGGCATATGGTAGAAGGATGGATCGGCAGAGAGATATGATGGATCGTTGCGCACTTTCTTCAGGATGAGGAGTGCTGATGGATCGATGCAAGAGTAAGTTGGTGTATCGCGCAAGTTAGGGTATGGATTGCTGCTCGTTTATGATGGATCGGGTATAATGTTCCATAGATGGATCGGTCGATATGCATTTGGGGGATCAATGCCTGCACGCATGGAAACATGGATCGGGATTGTGTATACACACGGATCAGGTCGGTGGCGGAGCGACCCATTGAAGAGTCATGAAACACATAGGGAAAAGAGGGATCAGGCTGATGGGCACTCATGGGATTGGCCATAAATGATGAAGCGCTCAAAGAAAAGTTATGAACGATCCAGGACCATGGATCGATTTGCGATACGGTTAATGGATCACGAGCGATCCATCGAGCAGTCACCAAGTGATGTTTATTTTTGGTTCAACGTTGGATGCAGCTTCGATGTGAATTCAAGGTGGAATGTTCGAAGTGTTGTGATGTGTTCATTGATCGATGAAATGCAACAAATGTGAAGACGACTCAAGGATGTTTGAGTTCGTTGATAATGGTTGCTCGAGAAGGCGCTTGAGCTTATGGATAGTAGTCGATGATGACGATTAGAGTTATTGAAGGCCGAGGGATTATCGTTAGTCGGAGGTTCTAGCGGACATAAAGCAGGGGTACAATAGGGACACCTAAAATACTAGATGGTTAGTCGAGTACCCTAGGTATCGATGAAAGGTGTATGGAGTTTTTCTAGAACCGAGATTGCCATTAGCCCTTGACTGATGGCAAGGTGGGCTAGTCATACGATTAATGATGGTTTCAAGGCAGGATAGGCGGCGATAGACAAAGTCATGTATGTTGATTGTTTTACTTATATCATCTGTAATGATCCGTATTCTACACACCATAGGATTGTAGAATATTTATTTCTTTCTCATATGAAGTTGTATGGTCATGTAACTTTGGGAAACATCTATTAGAGTCATTTCCCATGTTCATGATTTTTGTCGATTTTTAAATGACCATTTTGCCCCTAGCTGGTACTGTTTTGGCCATAACTTTTGACTGGAAATGAATTTTGACCTGAAACCACTTCCATTTGATTCGTTTGATGGTTTACCTTTCCGTAGAGTGGTCATAATAGCCAAACGGACTTACCGTTTGGGAGATATGGCTGAAACAAGGTTTGGAGGTTGAAAAACTGCTTAACCGGGCCAAATCGGGTGATTAGTGAGTAGGCCCATAACCCACTTCGGGATTAGGGTTATGGGAGGGCTGAAATGAGAGGGAGAATCATTCCATTTCAGTTTTCTAGCCTCCACTTATCACCAAGGATCCCTAAAAATGGCCTCCAACCTCTAAATCACCTCCAAATCACCTTTTGGTCAAGGATTTGGCTTAGCAACCCCTAATCAAGGAAGATCTCCACCAAGGCAACTTAGGAGCTACTGTTTGGCATAAAGATTCACATCAAATCAGAGCTTTATTTCCGATCTTAGTTTATTTTGTGGCTAAGGTGAGTGATTTGCATAGTTTTGCACTAATTATGGCTAATTAGGGGTGATTAGTGTTAATTAGCGAATTTAAACATGATAAAATTCTGGAAAAATGTTTATAAAATTCGGAATGATGTTTTAGACCTCTGATATGAATCATTAGTTTCACTTAAATATGCTTAGGGGGAAATATGGGGTTTTGGGTATGTTTGATCTATTTTAACCTATTATGTTGATGTTTTGATGTTTGGGGTTGATTATGTATGTTGCTATGACTGTATTAAATGCTTTGTGATTGGTTAGAATAGTTGGAATGGTCGAAAATGTCGTCGAGAGGCGTAAACAACTCGCTGGAACAGCTGCAGGAAGTATGCAGGGATCCGGATCAGATCGCATGCCACGTCCACGATCCGCACTCGCGCTTCGCACCCCGATCCGAACCAGATGATCACGATCCGACACGAGGAGTTGTTATGCGATCCGCCTCGTCCTTCCACGAACCGACCAGCCTCACGAATTGATGGGAAGTCACGATCCGATCCATGTAGCACGATCCGACCCGTTGGAACGCAATCCGCAGGGAGTTCACGATCTGACCAGAAGAGGAGACCCGATCCGATGGAGACTGGATTCACGAGACAATGGAGGAGGGCGATCCAATCACCTGGAGGATCACGACTCAATCCGATGCAGGAGGCGCGTCCCGATCCGAATGCCTAAGGCCGATCCGATCCGATGAAGAATGTGAAGGCTGATCCGATTCGATGG
Source organism: Allium sativum (assembly GCA_030737875.1). Taxonomy (NCBI): domain Eukaryota; kingdom Viridiplantae; phylum Streptophyta; class Magnoliopsida; order Asparagales; family Amaryllidaceae; genus Allium; species Allium sativum. Next base: position 571,732,345 of record CM060909.1, on the reverse strand, counting down.
TGATGACCAATAACCCGAGATGCAAAGGTAGTCCAAATGGAAGTTAGAGCTCAGGATCCCGGAACCAGTGGGGAGCCAATGAGTTCACTTCATGAGTTGGGCTTTGCTGCGGGACGTGTGCTAAGGAGTTGTCGACGTTCATAACTTCGATTCACCACTAAAAATGAATGATGAGCTACTTATCAGTGCAGTAGGGTCAATATGACCTAAGGGGCAAGGTGATGGTAGCAAGACTACGTTATCAGTGCAGTAGGGTCATTACGACCTGAGGGGCAAGGTGATGCGTAGTAAGACTATGAGCCAGTGCAGTGGGGTTCTTGTGACTCCATGGGGGCAGAGTGGACATAGTAAGGATTAGTAAGGCTATGAGCCAGTGCAGTGGGGTTCTTGTGACTCCATGGGGCAAAGTGGACATAGCGAAGGATTTGTGGCTACGTTATCAGTGCAGTGAAGCCATTTATGACTTCATGGGGCAAAGTGATCGTAGCAAGGTATGTTGGGTGATCGAAGTGGTGAATATCGCATGCTTTATGCACTGAGTAAGAGATGTGAGGATGGATGCTATGCTTGATTGTTTGCCATCATTATGACATGCACACCTCCCCCACCTCCGTATCCTTACACCGTTTGATATGGTACCTTAGAGTGTTGTACAGTATGTAGTGCTAACTCTTTGGTTGCAGGTCCAGGTCCAGGTATGTTTTAGTCTACCTGTTATTATTCACTTTAGATGCTTATCGCTCATACCAGGCTTTATGTCTGACCCAGAGTTTTATGTCTCCTCTTATTACTCTGGGTGCTCACACGAGCAGACTAGAGACAGGTTAGCTGGTGATGTGCGAGTAGCTGATTCAGAGGCGGGCAGGAGGCTTCCAAGTATTATATATATATACACACATTCTCCCTGTGTCGTTGGTGGTCGCTACTTGGGCATTAGTAGTGTACCTCATTTATCTTACTTTTTCTTTGAGACAGTTTGAAAATTGTAATAAGCTGTATTTTGGATTTCCGCTGCTATGATGTTTAGTTCTGATTTTCAGCTTATGCACTGTCTCTCCTGTTTTATGTCAAGTATGTTGTTATTATATTTTATTCTATGCGTTGTGAGACATTATACAGGTTCTCTGTATGTTCATTTTCTTCTTCCCTTTCCTTCTCACGACCCGTTCCGTGCTAACTGGACATGTGTACAGCGCATTTATGGAGTAAATGTCGGTTGGTGCGGGGCGGGCCGTCACACTTGGTATCAGAGCTCTAGGTTGCATAGTTAACCTAGGGAAAGACACTAGGGAGAGATAGTACGTATAAGAGAGCACATATTTGTGATTACTTTGGTTTTCAAAAGCTATGTATATATACTATTAGTAGTATACGAATGAAGTCGCACTGCACTAGCACCACTATGGGGTTGTTAATCGTTTCCCTTTTTACAGATTAACGATGAGCCGAGACACGAGGGGTGCTGGTAGAGGGACCAACCAAGGGAATGCCCCTGACATGAGGGCAATGTTTACTAACCTTATGAGAGACATGCTTAGAGAAGTGCAAGGGGCAGTTCCCAATCCCGGAGTTGGTGTTGGCCCAGTAGTGCAGGCGCCTAGGGTCGATTTCGCCAAGTTGTGCAAAGATTACACTAACCTTGGTGGGAAGCTGTTCCACGGAACGGAGTCGGCCACGGATGTTCAAGATTGGATGGATAGCTGTGACCGTATCTTTGATGACTTGGGTCTCGAGGATGCGATGAAGAGAAGGCTAGCGTCTCGTCAGCTGCAAGGGCTAGCGATGAATTGGTGGAATGCCATTAGAACAGCTACTCCAGAGGATCAGGTTACTTGGGTTCAGTTCAAGGCTCGCTTTAGCGAGAAGTTTATTCCAGCTGCCCAGAAGTCAGTGTTGTTCAAGAGGTTCTTGGAACTCAAGCAGAATGGGAGGGAAGTTTCTGATTATATTGCTGAGTTCGACACTTTGTCGAAGTATGGACTGTCTCTCATTGATACTCCTGAAAAGAAGAATGAGAAGTTCATTACTGGCCTGGATGGGTACTTGGGGGAGAGGCTTATTAACCACATCGATGAGACTTTTGAATCGATCGTGGGGAAAGCTTTGAGGTCAGAGAGTCTTTACCCTAAGTCAAAGACTGAGGCTGCATCTGCAGAAGGGCCAAAGCCGCAAGCAGGTGGTGGAGGCAAGAATAACTCTCAGAATAAGAGGAAGCAGGACCAATCAAAGGGTGGCCAGAAAAAGAGCAAGAAGGATGTTGAGTGCTTCAGCTGTGGAAAGAAAGGCCATTATGCTAAGGAATGTCGGGCCAAGCCAGCGGAAAGGAAGTGCTACAACTGTGGTCAAGTGGGACATCAGAAGGATAAGTGTCCGCAACCTCTTAAGGAGAAGCCGATTGTGAAAGCATATGCTATTGATGTTGTTCCTTCTTCGTCGAATGCCCCAACTGCGGCGGAGAAAGGAAAGAATGTTGTTATTCAAGGTATGCTTTCTATTTATGATATACCAGTTCGAGTTTTGTTTGATACTGGGGCTTCCCGTTCCTTCATATCTAGTGACCTGGTAGATAGGTTGGGACTAGAACCCGAGATAGTCGATAGACCATTGATTGTGACGAACCCGATTGGTGGTTCGACCAGCCTTAGTATGATTTGCAGGAATTTGGTCTTATCGAGTCATGGATGTATGTTTGTATGTGATTGCTTTGTTTTGGGCTTTATTGGGTATGGCATTATATTGGGAGTCGATTGGCTCCAAAGATACGGGGTGGTGGTAGACTGTGAGGGCTTTTTGGTGACAGTGAGGGCGGATGATGGGCGGAGGGTAGTGTTTGGTAGTCTACCTAGTGATGGGGTTATGGCTAGTTTTGTAAATTCCCTCGACATCCCGCAGGATGAGTTGTCAGATGTGCCCGTGGTTGGCCAGTATCCGGACGTCTTCGAGGAGGTGACCGGGCTTCCACCACACCGAGAGATTGAGTTCCGTATTGATTTAGTGAAAGATGCCAGACCTATAGTGATGCCACTTCGTCGTATGGCACCAAGGGAGCAGCGAGAGCTCGGGGTGCAAGTCAGCAATCTTTTGAAGAAGGGATTTATTAAAAGGAGTGTCTCCGAGTGGGGAGCACCAGTTGTGTTTGCCACTAAGGCAGATGGTTCCCTTCGTTTGTGTGTGGACTATCATGAGTTGAATAAGGTGACGAGGAAGAATAAGTATCCTCTACCGCGGATAGATGATTTGTTTGATCAGCTGGAAGGAGCTAGAGTATTCTCCCAGTTGGACCTCGCGACAGGATTTCATCAGCTTCGAGTAGCAGATGAGAGTGTTCCGAAAACGACATTTAGGACGCCGTCTGGATTTTATGAGTGGTTGGTCATGCCGTTTGGGTTGAACAATGCACCAGCCTATTTTGTGGATCTTATGAATCGAGTATTCAAAGATCAGTTGAATAAGTTTGTTCTTGTGTTCTTGGATGATATCCTTGTTTACTCAAGGACAGAGGAGGAGCACAAGGGGCACTTGAGGATAGTGATGGAGGTGTTGAGGAAACACCAATTGAAAGCGAAATTCTCTAAGTGTCATTTTTGGAGAAGGGAAGTGAGATTCTTGGGTCATGTTGTTTCAGAGAGTGGTATTGCCGTGGACCCTGCGAAGGTGGCTACGGTACAGGATTGGCCTACGCCCAAGAATGCAACAGATGTAAGAAGTTTCTTGGGATTAGCTGGATATTATCGTAAGTTTATCCAGGACTTCTCCAAGATAGCAGCACCGTTGACTCAGTTGACTAAGAAGAATCAGTCCTTCGTCTGGGACGGAGTGTGTGAGGATGCCTTCAAGAGTCTAAAGGAGAAGTTGACGCGTGCGCCAGTGTTAGTCATTCCTAAAGGGAATGAAGAGATGACGGTATACACGGATGCTTGTGGTACCGGACTGGGTGCTGTATTGATGCAAGGAGGTAGGGTTGTAGCTTATGTTAGTCGACAGCTAAAGTCGCATGAGAAGAAGTATCCTACCCATGATTTGGAATTGGCAGCGATTGTATTTGCACTGAAGATGTGGAGACACTATCTCTTGGGAGAAAGATTTGAGTTGTTTACCGATCATAAATCGTTAAAGTATCTCTTCTCTCAGAAAGATCTGAATCTCCGTCAGCAGAGATGGTTAGAGTTCTTGGCTTCGTATGATTTTGATATCGCATACACACCTGGGAAGGGTAATGCGGTAGCCGATGCCTTGAGCCGGAGACATGCCAGTTTAGGGGCAATGTTTCTTGAATGGAAGCAACTGGAGTATATCGCGGGGTTTGATTTCAGACCAAAGTGCGAATTGGATCCAGTTATGCTAGCTAGTTTGACGATCAGACCCACTTTGATAGAGCGGATTAGTTCTAGCCAGAGGGACGATCCTAATCTATTAGAAATCATCTCCAAGTTAGAGATGGGTATTGATGAGGAGATGAATGTGTATGGGCTTGATCGAGATGGATGGCTTCGAAAGAATGGAAGATTAGTTGTGCCCAACGTGAATGGTTTGAGAGATGAAGTGCTTAGAGAATGTCATCACTCAAAACTAACTATACATCCCGGTGGCAATAAGATGTATTGAGACATGAGACAGACTTACTACTGGGAAGGAATGAAAAGAGACGTTGGGAAGTTTATATCCAAATGCATGAATTGCCAGCTAGTTAAAGCCGAACAAAAGAAGCCTAGTGGGTTGTTGTAACCATTAGGAATTCCCGAATGGAAATGGGAGCAAGTCTCAATGGATTTCATCGATGGTTTACCAAGGACTAGATCGGGATATGATAGCATTTGGGTAATTGTGGATCGATTGACTAAGAGCGCAAGATTTATACCAGTCAAATCGACCAGGACGGCAGCCAAGTTGGCAGAACTGTATATGAAGTGGGCAGTGAGATTTCATGGAGTACCCAAAAGCATTGTGAGTGACCGAGACCCGTTGTTCACTAGTGGGTTTTGGAAGAGCTTACAAGAGGCTCTAGGGTCAAGATTACATCTCAGTACCGCATATCATCCTCAGGCCGACGGTCAGACGGAGAGGGTGAATCGTATATTGGAAGATCTCTTGAGAGCTTGTATATTGGATTTTGGTGGATCATGGGATGACCATTTGCATCTAGTAGAGTTTGCATATAATAATAGCTACCAATCCAGTATCGGTATGGCTCCATATGAAGCTTTGTACGGAAGACCGTGCAACTCACCATCATGTTGGATAGAGACTGGCGAGAAGTTTGTGCTTGGACCAGATGTGGTGAGGGAAACTTCAAATAAGATCAAGATCATTCAGCAACGAATGAAAGCTGCTCAGGATAGGCAGAAGAGTTATACTGATAAGAGGAGAAGAGACTTGAAATTCTCCGTTGGTGACTTGGTGTTCGTCAAGATCTCTCCGTTAAAGAGCGTGATTCGATTTGGCAGGAGAGGCAAGTTGGCACCAAGATTCGTTGGCCCATTCCCTGTTCTTGAATTAGTCGGGAATTTGGCATATAGGGTTGGCTTACCAGAGAAAATGGCAGGAGTTCACAATGTATTTCATGTTTCCCAACTAAGGAAGTTCGTTCACGACTCAGATGTGACTATTTCACCTGATCAGTTAGAGGACTTCGAAGTAGAACCCGAGGCGGTTGGGAACCGCAAGCCGATTCGTATTGTGGGGCACGATACGAAGCAACTTCGAAGGAAGGCGGTGAAGCTAGTCAAGGTTCAGTGGGGCGAGGACGAGAATGATTGTACTTGGGAGACAGAGGAGAGCATTAGGAAGGCATATCCAGAACTCTTTGCCTGGTAAGATTTACTTTGCGATTTAGTTATTCCGCATGCTAGGATAGACTTATTTTACTTGTTTTGCATGTTTGATGGTTGTTTTATGGTTGATAGGCATGCGGAATCTTTGTGTGTGTTTGGATTAGGGAATTTCGGGGACGAAATTTCTTAAGGGGGGGGAGAGTGTAATGACCCGTATTCTACACACCATAGGATTGTAGAATATTTATTTCTTTCTCATATGAAGTTGTATGGTCATGTAACTTTGGGAAACATCTATTAGAGTCATTTCCCATGTTCATGATTTTTGTCGATTTTTAAATGACCATTTTGCCCCTAACTGGTACTGTTTTGGCCATAACTTTTGACTGGAAAGGAATTTTGACCTGAAACCACTTCCATTTGATTTGTTTGATGGTTTACCTTTCCGTAGAGTGGTCATAATAGCCAAACGGACTTACCGTTTGGGAGATATGGCTGAAACAAGGTTTGGAGGTTGAAAAACTGCTTAACCGGGCCAAATCGGGTGATTAGTGAGTAGGCCCATAAGCCATTTCGGGATTAGGGTTATGGGAGGGCTGAAATGAGAGGGAGAATCATTCCATTTCAGTTTTCTAGCCTCCACTTATCACCAAGGATCCCTAAAAATGGCCTCCAACCTCTAAATCACCTCCAAATCACCTTTTGGTCAAGGATTTGGCTTAGCAACCCCTAATCAAGGAAGATCTCCACCAAAGCAACTTAGGAGCTGCTGTTTGGCATAAAGATTCACATCAAATCAGAGCTTTATTTCAGATCTTAGTTTATTTTGTGGCTAAGGTGAGTGATTTGCATAGTTTTGCACTAATTATGGCTAATTAGGGGTGATTAGTGTTAATTAGCGAATTTAAACATGATAAAATTCTGGAAAAATGTTTATAAAATTCGGAATGATGTTTTAGACCTCAGATATGAATTTGGGTTAATTTGGTTAAGTTTTGTTAATCCTATCATTAGTTTCACCTAAATATGCTTAGGGGGAAATATGGGGTTTTGGGTATGTTTGATCTATTTTAACTTATTATGTTGATGTTTTGATGTTTGGGGTTGATTATGTATGTTGCTATGACTATATGAAATGCTTTGTGATTGGTTAGAATAGTTGGAGTGGTCGAAAACGCCGTCGAGACGCGTAAACAACTCGCTGGAACAGCTGCAAGAAGTATGCAGGGATCCGGATCGGATCGCATGCCACGTCCACGATCCGCACTCGCGCTTCGCACCCCGATCCGAACCAGATGATCACGATCCGACATGAGGAGTTGTTATGCGATCCGCCTCGTCCTTCCACGAACCGACCAGCCTCACGAACTGATGGGAAGTCACGATCCGATCCGATCCATGTAGCACGATCCGACCCGTTGGAACACGATCCGCAGGGAGTTCACGATCTGACCAGAAGAGGAGACCCGATCCGATGGAGACTGGATTCACGAGACAATGGAGGAGGGAGATCCAATCACCTGCAGGATCACGACTCGATCCGATGCAGGAGGCGCGACCCGATCCGAATGCCTAAGGCCGATCCGATCCGATGAAGAATGTGAAGGCTGATCCGATCCGATTCGATGGTGATGACCAATAACCCGAGATGCAAAGGTAGTCCAAATGGAAGTTAGAGCTCAGGATCCCGGAACCAGTGGGGAACCAATGAGTTCACTTCATGAGTTGGGCTTTGCTGCGGGACGTGTGCTAAGGAGTTATCGACGTTCATAACTTCGATTCACCACTAAAAATGAATGATGGGCTACTTATCAGTGCAGTAGGGTCATTATGACCTAAGGGGCAAGGTGATGGTAGCAAGACTACATTATCAGTGCAGTAGGGTCATTACGACCTGAGGGGCAAGGTGATGCGTAGTAAGACTATGAGCCAGTGTAGTGGGGTTCTTGTGACTCCATGGGGCAGAGTGGACATAGTAAGGATTAGCAAGGCTATGAGCCAGTGCAGTGGGGTTCTTGTGACTCCATGGAGCAAAGTGGACATAGCGAAGGATTTGTGGCTACGTTATCAGTGCAGTGAAGCCATTTATGACTTCATGGGGCAAAGTGATCGTAGCAAGGTATGTTGGGTGATCGAAGTGGTGAATATCGTATGCTTTATGCACTGAGTAAGAGATGTGAGGATGGATGCTATGCTTGATTGTTTGCCATCATTATGACATGCACACCTCCCCCACCTCCGTATCCTTACATCGTTTGATATGGTACCTTAGAGTGTTGTACAGTATGTAGTGTTAACTCTTTGGTTGCAGGTCCAGGTTCAGGTATGTTTTAGTCTACCTGTTATTGTTCACTTTAGATGCTTATCGCTCATACCAGGCTTTATGTCTGACCCAGAGTTTTATGTCTCCTCTTATTACTCTGGGTGCTCACACGAGCAGACTAGAGACAGGTTAGCTGGTGATGCGCGAGTAGCTGATTCGGAGGCGGGCAGGAGGCTTCCAAGTATTATATATATATATATATATACACATTCTCCCTATGTCGTTGGTGGTCGCTACTTGGGCATTAGTAGTGTACCTCATTTATCTTACTTTTGCTTTGAGACAGTTTGAAAATTGTAATAAGCTGTATTTTGGATTTCCGCTGCTATGATGTTTAGTTCTGATTTTCAGCTTATGCACTGTCTCTCCTTTTTTATGTCAAGTATGTTGTTATTATATTTTATTCTATGCGCTGTGAGACATTCTACAGGTTCTCTGTATGTTCATTTTCTTCTTCCCTTTCCTTCTCACGACCCGTTCCGTTCTAACTGGACATGTGTACAGCGCACTTATGGAGTAAATGTCGGTTGGTGCGGGACGGGCCGTCACATCATCTTGCGTAGATTGTTCGATGTCGAAGGAGATATTTCTTGGGTGCTCGTCTGATGTTGGTTTAGGTCTTCGGGGATTGTGTTTGAGAAATTTTGATCTCGATTATACTGGTCTACGCATGATAATTAGTTGCTATGTCTGCTATTGTTTGTTTCCTTCTAGCTGTTTGTAAAGGCTATCACTGTTAGATGTAGAGGAGACAGGTTTAAGTTCCTTCTCTGTTGATGTTGGTAGATTATATGATTGATCTGCCTATTTCTCATATACTTTATTAACGATGTTAGATAGCTATTTTATCACTCGTTAGAGCTATTGTTTGACTCAAAGTTTTATGTTCCCTCTTATTACCTTGGGTTGTTCATCCATTGATGTTGTGGATGGGAAGATTAGGTAGCAGATGACAGGTGATAGATTTTGATGAGGACGGTGCTGCAGAGCGACGAAGAGCAGGAGACTTGCGTATTGTTTTGCTACTATACATATTTGTCATTTCCTCTTATGTTTGATGTATGCTACTCTGAGTGAACCTGTAGTGAGGCTCCTTGTACATAATTTGATGTTGTATTCATATTGATATATGAATATTCTTTTCATGATGATATGAAAGTTTGATATTCTGTTATATGCTTCACTATTAATGTCTGTTGTATATGTTTTATTATATTTTATCCCTACGTTGTGAGTTATACGACATGTTCTGCTTGTGTTATTCTACCTTGATGATCATCATAGCTGTCTAGCACATTTTTCAATGCATTATTCCTCTTGTTAAGTGCAAGAGTTATGGGCGGTCGTCACACACACTCTTTGATATGACCACGAGCAGAGCATGTCAAGAGGTGTGGGTTGTCACAAACGTGAAGACCACCGCTACACGCAGATAAAATTGAACTAGACTTCAAATTCAAATCTAAAAATGACATTTTCCTGGTGTGCAATTAGGAACTCAAATAGTTAATTTATTCTAAATTTTAAGAACAACATTAAATTCACTTCGATAACACCTACGGCTGTTATTTAATGACCATTAAATATTGTTTTAGATTTCAGTTTTTTCTTTTTAAATTGTACTTACATTAAACATAAAATGTTTATTTTACTTTTCTCAAAATGTTATTTTAATCTCATTAAAATAATCATTTTATATAACGCAAAACATATGTTTTTGACATAACTTCATTAATTACAAACTACATTTTCACCATTTAAATTCGAATTTTCATGTCAACTTAATTGCAATTGAATTCAATTTAATAAATTTTATTACCAATTCAAATAAACCGAAAAAGAAACGATAACTTATAAATTCATAGTAATTCCACAAATTTATAAAATGGCTCGATACATACAAAAGTTATAAATTACAATTTTAAAGATTGTTTTCATGCTACTACAATCAAAATTATCTAGATTATATCTTTAGTAAATAAAATTGTAAATTTTATTTTTTTAGCAAAAATTTATATTTTAAATTGATCAAAAATTAAAGTAGTTGCAACTTGCAATGTACCATCAAAGTCAATGTTCATCTACTTATGTGGTGCTAAGAGCTTGCCATGAACATACGCTAAGATCAGCTACTTATGTGGTGTTCGCAGACCAGGCTAGGTACAATAGGGAGGATTTTACGACTTTGGTCAGTTTCCTCCTGAACAGATTCAAATATATATATATATATATATATATATATATATATATATATATATATATAGAGAGAGAGAGAGAGACAAAAAGATCCAACGGTTGAAGCTTTGTGTTTCTCTTTTTGTGTCTAATTTTGTGTTCAAATAGCCGGCCCCATATATATATATATATTTATATTGTCACCTTCGCCTCTTCCTCTCGTCAATCAGTTCGTCCCTTCTCTACCCTGACCTAGCTTTTCCTTTTGCTACCTCCTTCCCCTATGTAGCAACCCTCCTACTTCAAGGCACTTTCCTTTTCAAACCTAGTTCTCTAGATCTATTGATTTTTCTCTGGTTGTAGCTTCTTTGCTTATCAGGGTTCTTCAACGATTTTCTTTGGGTTTGAACTGACGCGATTTTAGTTGGATCTCAGTTTTCTGGTCTCTTCCTCATCTCCCTTCCAACTTCACTTCTGAGCCACTGGCCATCTTATCTACGTCATGCTGTGAGGTGTCTCTTACACCTTAATTTAAGCGTAACCTTCATACTCCTTTACAGTCTCCACTGAACGCAGTTATCATTTGGGTTTAGGTTGGTTTCTGGTATGAGGTTTGCTCGACTGCTTGGTGTATTTTGAGGTGATTTGGGTTTCCATCCCTTGGCTGTCTTTTGGTTTTTCATTTAGTTTGTGTGTGTTTTGTCTTAGGTTGAAGTATTGAAGCATTTGAAGCTTTTCTGTCCAACTTTGTCATTGTTCTAGTCATCTTGCCGCTATTTCATTTGCAGTTTGTTGATTTCCTATGCTTTCAAGTTTCAAAGGTGTTATATCTGCTTGTCTTCCTAGCTTTGTTTTCTCCAGTTGCTCCCTTGCCACCTTCGCATCACTAATATACTGACATCGGCGAATTTCCTTACAACTGGGATAAGTTCTAGTTAGTTGTTGTGTTTGGCTTTGGGGTGAGCTATTATAGTTGCTAGCGTTCTAGTCCTTGGATCCTGATCTTCGAGCTATCTGCTCAACATTATCTCTGTGTGAGTGTCCTTAGAATCACATATGATAACGTCCTGCCTTTCTGGTAGTTTTCACGTGAGTTGATATAGCAAGGGTTTGCCTTGGCAACTATTTTAGTTTGCATCTAGTTTATGCGATTGTTTTGTAAGCATACACTTGTAGTTGTACAGTTTAGACCATACCCAGTAGCATATTAATTTTCAGAAGAAGGAAGAAGAAAAAAAGCATGGAGAAGCCGCGCTCTTCCAACAGTGAATGGGGATTCATGATGTCTTTTTTTTAATTAGAATGCACAAACTGATTTCCGTTTAAGGGTTAAACAGCAATCCGTTTGTCGTTTAATGCAAAAAAATAAAGTGTTAAACGACAAACTGATTGCTATTTAATCCTTAAACGGCAATCAGTTTCCTATTTAGCGATCGACGTTTTAAAAAAAAGTGGGGAGAATCCCCATTTGAATCCGCTCATCAAGCTGCAACGCACACTGCTGCAGCGCGAGGAGCATGATTTCAACGGGGATTACTCCCACTTTCTCAAGCATTCCTACTGCTGGGGCAGTGTTAGTCTGTTTGTTAGCTTATTACCCTGCGTGATGATGTGGGTTTCCTGTAGTATTTGGACATTTGCCTTGACTCCTGATTGTAAATTTTATTTATTACTTTGTTGTTGTAATGCACTTTAAAAATAGATTGTTCCTACCAAAAAAATACAATCATGTTCTTAAGCGAAAAAAAATGGTTCATATATTAAAAATGTTCTTTTTGCAATTTAAACTAAGAGAACATAACAAACTTTTACTACAATTGTCCCATGACCAGTTCAATACTTGTTGACATTCTTAACGTCTTTGACTTAATCTTAACCAATACTAAGCCTAATCAAGACAACTACTGAAACAATTTCATATTTCGATGGATTAAAGATTGTAGGAATTTATACGATAGCATTTTCATAATTATCTAATTACATATATGATTTGAAAGGAATCAAAGAATATTTAACAACGTTAACACTCCACCTCACAATCTACTTTATTTTATCGTAAGTTTATACAAAATTCGATAGCTAGTTCCAGCCATAAATTTTCTAGCATAGTTCACTTCAAAGATTACCATTAAAAGGTTAATGAATAAATTATTTAAAAGTGAAAATAGGGTTCGAAAGAGGCGGACAATGAACAAAAATGACAGTCTTGTAAAATATAAAGAGTGCTCTATATTAAGAACTAAACCTGTTATTTTAAATATTTGTAACACCCCCATCCGTTAGTGTCACTCACAAAGGGAATGCACTAAGTTCTGTGGAGCATTTAGGGTAAAAGATGCAGATAAATTACAAGACAGACAGAATATAAACAGCGGAAAATAAAACTTTGCTTTATTGATAAAATAGTTTGTACAATGATTTCTTTACAATATCAGAGTATCATCTGTCTTACAAAATAAAGAAGCATAAAAATACATTTATATTCCCCAATTGTAGCAAGAGCCAGCCATAGCATCTGGAAAGAGAATCCAGCAAAACTTCGACAAATCTTCAACCTGGGAAAGAGTGACAATCCAACTTAACCTGAGCTATACTATTCCCTCCTTTACTACCTGGGGGAACGGAAGAAAAGAAGACGAAAGAAAAACAGAGTCAGACATAAAGCCTGAGTAAGTTCAGTAACTTCTAGCATGTGAACATGGAAAACAAAACGACATGAATTAACTGAATACAAGATAACACCATGACGATAGGGTCAGCAAGATTAGACAAGATAATCACAAGACATGCTAAGATAAGATAAACTGGATATGCACTAATACTTTCGCCGCTTCGCTATTTCCTTGTTATACGGATTTCTATATCTCTGCACCACCTAACTAGTATCCCAACTAGTAACGATAACGTGATCCCAATCCCTGTAGTTACCATTGCCTTCAGGCATACATTTATTATTTGTTACCTAGATCTAATCTAGGAATTATGCTACCTGTCGAACGATGCCCCCAAGTCTAGGACACACTACCTAGAGTGGTATATGCTCCTATACTTCCCCACGCATGTATCGCTTGTCTAGATGCACATGTCCTGTAATGTGCAGCACGAGTCCTGTGGCAGGGCAAATCAAGGAATACAGAACTCGGTTGGGAGCTTTCAGATATCTACCGATGTAGATGCTAAGGTCTTTTTTTGTTCCAGTGGCTATGGTCCCACTTGACCCCTCCCTCAACTAATGAAAGTCACACCTTGAAAAATGAGAACTATACACAGGCCCCCGGTGCCCCACTATCCTATGGCCATCCTCACCCATAACTAGAGAGCAAGTATATGGTCTTTTGGAGTTCTCTGCCTTTCCGCTTCACGTATCTCGATTGACTCAAGATGGATGGTAGACGACGAGTTGCTATCACAGGGCTACCGTTTTCTCGCCGAATCACGCCGGTCCATCCTAGTCTTTAGGTTGCCATATATTGCAACCAAGGCATACCCCTGGTTCTTCTACGCAGACCTTAACCTCTGTGAGCCCAGGAGGATCATCTGCAGCCTCACAGAGGGATACCAAGAGTACCCTCACGTCCCCTCGAAGCCTCGGGCTTCGTAACCCGATTCGTTGGAGCCTCCTTTTTACTCAGACGGATATTCGCTCCTTCCCGTGTTATACTAAGAATTACTACTTAGTTTTACTAACTAAGATTTACCACTTAGTTTCCAGAATCGTTGTTTTCTTAACTAAGGTTTACTACTTAGTTCTCTTTCCCGTCAATTTGGATTGGTTAAGTGTCATTAGTCAATTCAAGCCAACTTAACCCTCTTCATTCATCCTGTTAAACTGGTTAAGTGTTATCAGTAATTCATGATGACTTAACCCTACCACAAACCAAGTTATATTGGTTAAGTATTTCTTATTACTTAACCCTACCCATTCATCCTGTATTTGTTAAGTGTTCCTTGCCCGTCTGTTTTAACTGACATGTTATTATTAATGGTTAAGTATTATCACCTCATGTTTTAGACTTAACCCTATTCCTTTAACACAGTTTGATGGTTAAGTGTTCAAATTTACTTAACCCTATGGTCTAGCCCAGCTAACATATCGAATTGGCTAAGTATATTAGATTTTACTTAACCCCAAGCTCTAGTTTAGTTAACATGTTAATTTGTCTAAGTGTATTAACTTTACTTAACCCCACCTTCTAGTCTAGTTAACATGTTAATTCGGCTAAGTGTTTCCTTAGTTACTTAAACCCTACAAATCTTGTCTTGTTACCATGTTAAGTTGGTTAAGTGTCCCTATGGACTTAGCCCTCCTATTCTAGCTTAACTGTGTTATGTTGGTTAAGTGTTCCTTTGGACTTAACCTTCCCACTCTAGCTTAACTGTGCTAGGTGTCTATATGAACCTAACCCCACCCATTGGTTTGGTTATCATGTTGAATTGGTTAAGTGTATTAATTAACTTAACCCTACCATTCTTGGTCTAGCTTTAACTAAATAAATTAAAGCCACTAACACACACATTAGATAGATATTGTTGCGATTACTGGATGTGTCGGTTGGCTCCGGGCAGGTTTACATCGCAACTCAGTCTAACCTCGGGTTAGGCCTATTCGTGTTTTCTAAGTTCAAAGGGTTTTGATTAATTTTCAAATCAGTTTTATAAAGTAACCATCCCGTTCGTCGGATCAGTTAGGGATAGCTAGGGAGAGCAGGAAACTTGTATTTTCCAAACTCAAGCCTAGACACTAACCTCTCTGTCACCCTGGAACTTTCTAGTGTGTTATTAAAAGAGATGTCGTTAATAACCTTTAATTTGTCTAAATTTACATTTTCTCATTTAAGACAAATTTTATATGTAAATCATTCCTAATTTACTTATTTCCTAATCACTCTTTTAATAAATTGTCACAATTATCATTATGGTCCATTCTCCCCTCTATATCATATTTATGCCCTTTTGGTATGTAAACTATTCCAAATTAAGTGTCACTAACCATGATTTTGCTAAACATGACAATTACTCCCTATTATGGCCAATTTTAAATTTATTCCAATATACTTCTTATGCCAAATTAGCTAATCCAATTCTGATTTAACATTCTAATTACAGTTCATGTCAAACTAGACTTATTATTCTAGTTCACAATTCATGTAAATGCTAGATTTACAAGTCAATACTAGATTCAAATTACACATCCTATAATTCATGTCAAATTTATCCAATTTGCATTTCTATAAACATGCCATAATGCCAATTTCCAAGTTAAAAACTACGTTCTTAGTAATTTCATGTTTTGCCCAAATCGTATTCCCACCGTTCGTATAATCGTGATTCAATCTAGATTATAAATAAATCTAGATTCGTAGAAAATAGGGAATGAACCAAAGATGCTATGAAAATGGATGGACATAATAACTGGCATAAAAAGGTTTGAATAACGATGTAGGTTCAAGAACATGGGTAGACCTAACTTAATAGGTGAATTCCCAAGGTCTAAAACCAAGAATAGACAGAATAGAGCAGTAGGTTCAAGAACATGGGTAGACCTAACTTAATAGGTAAATTCCCAAGGTCTAAAACCAAAGAAAACCAAGAATAGACAGAATAGAAAATCAGGTTTGTACCCAATTTCACAGTCACAAAACTTAAACAACACTTTCCTAGTCATGAATCATAGGTGTTTAGTCACAATTGTCCTCGTTATGTCATAGGCAATAGTTTATGTTTTCTAATCAAAGACATAGGCTTGTATTCATAGTCAAAGGAAATAATTCTGATAGTCACAGTCACAGTCATAGGCAATGTCCATAGTCATAGGCAATGTTCATAGTCAAAGAGGCATATGGTTCTAAGGTCCACAGTTTCATAGTCACGGTCTTATTTGTCCTCGAATCATGACAGTTCTTAATTAGGTCCAAAGAAATAGGCACTGATTCGAATAGAAAGAATTGGCATACTCTTTTATTCCTTTAATTTCATGTCACGAAAAGAGAAACGTTCAAATCTAAAAAGTAACCGACTTACAGAGATTAGATTAGATTCGTAGAAAAACAGTCGTTGCAGTCGTTTGAATCTTCACTTGAAATCCTAGCTTGACTTGAACCTCTTCTTGAAAGTCTTGAACAGCATCTCCTCGTCTGGATTTATTTTATATATTATTTTATTCTCTTAATTATTTATTTTCTCAGAGGCAGCATAAGGATAGAAAAGAATTATGAATAGAGAAGGAGACTAGGGCTGTTTATATAGTGTAGAAGTCAACGAATCTAGTCAGAATGGCGTCTAGATATAGAGAAACGAACCAGGTTCAAAAAACTGGATTTTTGGGGCCAGGTCGACCCCCAGGTTGACTACCCAGTCGACCTGGATGACCCAGGTCGACTACCCAGTCGACCTGGGTGCCTTGGGCGGGAAAATTCCCGCCCAGCCCAATCTGGGTTCGATTTTTGAATTTGAACTCGTTTTTGACCTGTTTGAATTTTAAACTGAATTCTAAAACTTCCGGAGGTCATATCTCCTTCATACGGACTCCGATTCTCGCAAACTCAGACTCGTTTTCATGCAGAATTCCGAGATGAACGAAATGGCGCAGCCCATTTCCCTTGATTTTGAATTTAAATTTTAATTCTGCCTTGATTTGTGAACCTTAGTGTTACAGAATTACGGGGTGTTACATTCTCCCCCACTTAAAAGTATTTCATCCCCGAAATATTCAAGTTAGGAAGAATGTGTCCTACCATCCAATCACCCATCTACTCAACCACTCAATCACAAGCATTCATTGTCCTTAAAAGATTTCTAATGCTTTCATGTTCATATGCATAGTGTGTGTATATGTCTTTTTCTAATGCAAAATCAGGCGGTCTACTGATTCAGTTGACCTCCTTAATGGGAATCATGTCAGTGCCATGCGTCCAATCATGTATGCAAAGCATCCCTAGTTATGTAAATACTACATGTGTGCATAGCCATTCATCCATATGCAACATCCATATGATAACATACCAAGTTCAACTTACAAACAAATACATATCTGTAAACGCAATATGAAAGCGTCCGAACTGATCTAGTGCCTAATACGTATGCATATGTGTTCACGAGCAACCATTTGCAACCACTTGCAATCATCAACCATAACATGTTTCAAATACTTGTTTACATCCATTGGCTTCTGTAATGTCCCGCATTTTTATCGGTTTGTATTTGAATATTTAAATCAGTTTAAATATTGAAACCGTAATATAAATGGATTTATATATTAATTAAAACGAAGTTGAACGTATAAAAATATATATTAATTATAATCGAGGCCGTAATATAGCGGCAGTTCAAAATTTATCGTTCTGAACTTCAACTGAATGTACATAACTCATTTTAAATTGGATTTCTGCGAAACAAGAAACGTTGGAATCTGTTGAGCTGTATTTTTTTAATGGAGGTGAAAAATCGAATTTCTGAATTATATATTGCAAGATATATCCAAATCAAATATTCAAATAGTCGCTGTAGAATCGTTTATCGACCATAATAGTTTATTTGATATAACTAGATATCAGTTTCAAATTTCGACAAGGTTCTTTTGAGATGTAGTGATAATTTAATTTTCAGAATTTTACTGTAGTTTTTAATTAATTAAATAAGCAACTTTTTATTTGGAATATTTGGCACCCTATATCGATATTTTGGGGTTTCACAATATGAGTTAAACAACCGGTATTATTATATTTTTGGGATCGTGACACCTCGCTGGACACGACTGTGTTCTTATTTCTGTTCCTAGCAGCTCCGACATAAATGAAATTTACACAACATAGTACAACAAAATGGAAAATATATATAAATACATGACCATTGTTTTAACATGATGGAAATAAGACTTGCCAAGCTATACATAAACTTGCCAACTGTACCCTTGCTATTTTACAGTGTACGAATACACGTTAACTACATGTGCAAACCCAGAATGCACATGTATCTGCAAGCACAAAACAATCAAGTGAGGCTGTTACCTACAGACCTATGAAACAAGCTTTCGCATATACCAACCATTGATCATAGTAACACGGTACACTTTCCTTCCTTCCAAAACCAGACTGATGTTCCCATACCCTCTCCTCTAAGAAAAACCGTATGACCTATCTATGGCATTGAATTGTCACTTATCTAAACGCAGACCTATGTCCTAATTACTTCATGACCAAGCTACAGTCCTATCATTTTCGCACAGCTATGCTTTTGAAAATATAAGCTAAAACATTAGCTGCACATGCTTATTGGTACCAACCTAACCTTGAAGTGTAGCTGCCCTAATCCTGAAATAGCTACAAAAGAAAACGGAAACCTCATGTGTCATGCCTTCTCTGTACATTGCCATACCCTCTGTTCTGAAGTGTCCATCGTTACCAACTGTGGATTTTGACAGGCGAAAAGATTTGCATGTGATTTTACCGTTGCTTCTTTCCTTGGCCACCAAGGACTTAACGCATATATATACGGTCAGTCTACAACTGTTAAAAATGGCGAGAAGCTTTTAAAAATGGCTTCAATCAAAGGGAAAAAACATATAAATCAAAACACGAGGAAAGCATAGCCGAGACAAAACTGGAAACATCGAAGAAACCTGGAAAGAGAAGAGCAATGGAAGGTGAGTAAACGCCATTTCCCTGAGTTTTCCCTTCTTCCATCATAACTGGAATGTCATGTATATTGTTTGATCATTTAATTACATTTATGCTTGTATCTGTGTATGACATGTGTTAAAATAAAGCTAAAATCACTTGAGTATGTATATATAGCTAGCTCTGTTAACTAATTTAAATTTCAAACACTTCAGTATGTGGAAACTAGGAAATATAATATGATTGTATCATATATAATGGTAACATTGAATAAGTTATAATACTTGTATATAATGTAACGTAATGTGGGTCAATTTCCTGCCAGAACCGATGAGTTTCTTTTTGTCATGAAAGTATTATTCAGCATTTTCCATATCTCCAAGTTGTCTTTGAGGCCTGGTATATTAGTACCGATCATCTTTGTCAACTTGGTGTCCTAAATCTGATCAAAAGCCTGATAACATTCTGTAGACCTTAGGTAGGGAATGAACAATCCCTTTCTAGAAGACAACCCTATTGACAGAGGGAGTAACACTGAAGTTCAGATCATTCCACAGCATCGAATAGGATGACTGCTAATGTTAACATTAAAACTAAGACCCATTTCCTGATTAATGCTTAAAAGAATAAAGATAATATGCACTTAAGTAAAACGTGATAGTGTGGATCTATTTAAAAAGAGAACCCAATCATTTAATAAACTGTACAAAATTTACAGGCCTACGTGTGTAGCCTCAACAGTCCCTACTACTTGCGTCCCAAGTATTTTCCCTTATATATATAAACGCCCATTCGTTTGCTTTGCGATTGGCTTCAGGAAATGATAACCGAAGTCTTTTAATGGCTTACAAAATCCTATTCTTCTCGACAAAATCAAAATATACAACACAGTAGGTGTTTATATTTGGAAAAGAAGAGGGGTAGAATGAAACATGGGTGCAGGGGCAAAAGTGGAGAGTTGGTACTGTAGTGGGGCTCCAAGCAATATATATGCAGATGGGGAAGAAAAAGCACATCAAACAGAAGTGGTCTGGCGTGTTTAATGAAGGAGGAAATTGGCATGTATGAAGTGAAGGAAGAGAAGCATGATAAAAAGGGAACTACAGGGACAAAAGAATGATGCAAAACAAAATGGGACTGTGAAGAGGAAACACACAGTCCTGTATATGCATGGCTGTAGGACACTGACGCAAGACAAGAGGCATGTGGCAACGTTGGTTTTGACTGGTACTCGAGGCTGTTCTTCGTTGGGTGGTGTCGGACCTTGTCAGGAGGCGTCGGGTTAATGGGAGTGAGCGGTGAGAAGGCTCGGACAGAAACAATGGAGGGAAAGCAACAGGAGAGCAAAACGTGAATCTTTATGCACAGTTGGGGTGTTAACGTGCGGATTGAGGATATAAGTGGGAGCGGTTCTAAAAGGAGACACAGCATACATCAGTGGGTGCGGAAGAAGTTCAAGGCGTGGGCCTAGGCATTGCAAACATGAAGGGGAGCGGCTGTTTAATTAATTATATAACAGAGTGAATGGCGGAAAGATCACCTTCACGATGAAGGGTATAACCGCATATAACATGAGCGGGCTGTTTAATTAAACAACGATGAAGGGTGTAACCGCATATAGGAGGGGAGGAACGGTATTAAACAGAGTGAATGGCGGAGCAGTAGTTTAAACGCAGAAATAAGCTTCCAGTGGCATTTGTGGATACAACCGCAAGTTCGATATGAGGGGGGGACTGTAAAGCCGAGACAAAAAGGTACGGTTTGTGTGGCGTGTATTTAAGTTGAGGAGATGGAGTCCGATGAGATGATGCTGCGGCATCAGTCAGCTATGGAACAACCGTGATGAAGCAGAGCAGAGCATGGAAAGGAAAATTGGTCGAACTACTTTCTGTAGTTGCGAAGTTGAAAGGGATGATGAACCGTCTCGGAAATGGAAGTGAATACATATGTGTGATGTTCAGCAATGGCACCGGAAGGTTTACAAAGAGCTCACAATGTGTTAATGTGAATGAAACCTAAGTGAAAGGAGAAATGTTCCTGGAAGTGAGAATGCGATGGAAAGAAGTTACAAAGTGATAAGACAACGGGTGACGCGTGAAAATGGACAATGTGGAATCGGACGATACATGCAGTCTGGACTGTATGAAAGTGAGGCATGATAGGACCAACCGAGAAGCATCCAACCGTACGACGATCGCTCTAAAGTAAAGATGTTTTGATTAGAGCTGACACAAATCGTTCTTTAACGGTTAACGCGCAAAGGTGAGTAAATTCACTAACTCTGTTTTATTTAAAATATTTTAATTATATTTTAAAAAATGGTTGAATGCTGTGTGATGGTTGATTAGGTAAATTACAGTTAAATTGGTTGAAACAAATATATATCATTGCATATGTACACATCATTGGTTGGATACTGATTTGACTAACATCTGCGGATGCCGAAATCGGTTGGAGAAACTCAACCGGATTCCTAAATATTTAGATGTACTGTTTGTGCACTGTTTCAACCGTGTTAAATGGAAATTCAACGTTATGTTGATTTGGTAAATAAACGATATCAGCGACAGTCAACCATAAACCCGTTTTGTTAAGAAGTTGGTTGACCGTCAGACAAATCAACGAAGTTAATTACAAAAAAATCACATTTTTATAATTAAAGCGAAGTTTAAATTATAACAGAAATTCTATTATAAACTGGTATTAAGTTTGTATTGAGATGTTTTTATTGAATTGAGTATAATAATACGAATAAGAAGTAAATTGCCAAAAAGAACAAAGAACGTGATCGATTTTTGATAAGAGAAGTTTAAAGAGAGGTCAAGATTTTTGTAATGAAAAGAGAGGTCAAGATTTTTGTAATGAAAAGAGAGGTCAAGATTTTTGTAACGAAAAGAGAGGTCAAGATTTTTGTAACGAAAAGAGAGGTCAAGATTTTTGTAACGAAAAGAGATGTCAAGATTTTTGTAATGAAAAGAGATGTCAAGATTTTTGTAACGGAAAGAAGTGCCGAGATTAGTTAAAGTGGAATATAACAGCGCATTGCAAGTTTTGAACTATAACGATAAATTAGCGCTGCTGACCAAACTTAAGCGGGATTGTATGATGTTTAGTTATACATTAGAATGGATGTTTTTTTTTACTTTGATAGTTAAATAACCGACTATCGAAGTGTTTTGACCATCGTTGTCAATACGGAGAGACCGGTTGGATATAATATCCAAAATCACTTCGTATAGGCATAAGCGCTGCGAATAGATTACGCTGACGACAATTGAAGACGGAGTGAAATGCAAGGGTCGTCCTATCCCAGAAAGGTGTTTTCTGTTTGTCTAGTCCCAGGACAACTTGTATGGACGAATGTCTGACAAAGTATTCCTAACGGTCACATAAGACGATCTTTTCAAGATATTACGTCTGGTGGCGGAGAAATTCGTTTCTCTTAGCTTTTATACCCGTAATATTTTTCGAAAGATCAACTAGTGATTTGATGGGTTTGACGATGTGGCATTCAAAGTGTATGGTGGCCATATGTTCTAAAAGATAGACGTAGCCTCAAGCTTCACAACTGGTAAATGACAAAAATCGGGCAGGCAGCATGGCTATGTGGGTCGCTCCCATTAGGGTGTATAATCACCTATCTAGAGAAATTCCTTTTACTTCTTTAATCTATATCGATGTTGTCCCTTTTCGGGAAACGGTGGTTTGAGCCCAACCGTTGGTGATATACATTCGATACACTCAAGCGAAATGAGTGGTCGGTCATGTGTGGGCCGGGTTGCAAGACGTTCTTGTTGAACCCAGTGTATTCGCCTCTAGAGATACACGAGCGGCAGGTGGTCCCATACCTTGTCATAGTTGGAACCCAATCCCCAATAAGCGCCCTACGGTTTTTGATTTCATACTATGTATGTAGAGCGTGAGATGCAAGCGTTCTGCTATTTGGTTATTTACTTGATTAGACATTATTATAATATCACTGGATTTGATATCAAAATATTTTGGGTTATAGTAAGGTAAAAACAGTCCATGTTTATGTGTGGGTTGGTCTTACTATTATCCTTTTGTTTCAAAAAGGATTTTCAAAGTTAAACCGTATGGTTGGAATTTACGCACACCAGTCCCATGACTGACCCAGAGTTTATTTTGTTTGTTTTCCCTAAACTCTTGGGTGCCCAAATTTGTACGGGCAGTCAAGTGTTTCAGGACTTTACAGATTCACTTGGAGGAGCTCAAAGCAGGAGGCTTCACCCTTAGTTATTTAGTGATTATTTCCGTTGTGATATGATGTATTGTACTCTGATAATGTTATGTATATACAAAACAGATTTGTATTCCAAAATTATGTTATATAATATATTTTATTCGTTCCGCTGTGAGATTCGTGTTTACTCTGATTTTTGTTCAGCTGTGATCTTCTTCTTCTAATCTATTAGTTCTATCTTATCTTTCTCATCCTCTTATTTCTTTCTATTAATGATTCGTATTTCCGTGCAATTTGGGTCGGAGTTGTATGGTATTTGGTTGACTCAAAGGGCTCGAATTTGCGGGTCGTTACAGTTGGTATCAGAGCTGGTTGCTTAATTGGTACGGATGATAGGGGGTTCTCGCTTCGCGTGTGGTGGCAAACGGGAGACTCTTACCCCTACATCTACCGACAATGTGGGTTGGTCGAGTCGCGAGGCTGGCCGTAAAAGCAGTTCTGAGGTATCTCTGTAAGCCACGGTGGGAGGTTAGCCCACTGCCGTTAGGTCGTTACAGTTGGTATCAGAGCTGAAGGTTAAGTGATTACCTTGGCTCTGTGGCATAACTCAATAGAGATGGGGTTAGTAATAAATTAGATTGAGTATGAGTGTATATATATGAGCGCGTATTTGTAATTGATATAAAAACTGTTTTATATTGTGTTGATTAGTTTGGCAAGTGGTTTATGAATTCTGGTCGATACGGTAATGCAAACCATATCGATAGGTGTTTCTAAACTCTTGAACAGAGTAATTCGACATGGTATTGTTTTAAAAGCTGGGTAAATAAAATAATTTTACCCAAAATATATTTTGATATAAAAGAAGTATATATCTTGAGATTATTATAGTATATTGGATATGATGATCGTTATTATGATCAAATAAGATTATAATTGAGTTGGTTATATAAATAACCAATCGAAATATTATATAAGTATAATACGCAAAACCAGATGAACCGAATCTGAATTTTAAATCCAAGAATAGAAATAAACCCTGGAAACTTGGGAAAAGGATTAAATATATAGAAATTTAAAATCCTGAGGTGATTTGAAATTGTTTTCTAAGCATTCTGGAAGATATATTGAAATGGAAGTGTTTAAAAGTAAGTGTTTTGAAACTAATATAGTATTGAACTCACTTCGACGGCTGGAAAATAAATTCCGATGATGAACCGCGACATCATCGGTGTTCATTTTTGAGTTCTAAGTGACGGATTACTGCCAAAGTTTTTTTTTTTTGAAATATGTTGTTCTGAAATTCAAATGTTTTGAATTGCTATGTTATGAATATATATATGATTTCAAATTGATTTGAAATAAAGACCCCAGGAATTTGAATTCTGAAATTTAAAATTTACTTACGAAGTAAATAAATAGAGAATTTAACAAAATCAAATAAAAATTGGATTTGAATTGAAGCCAAGTAAGTGGAAATCGTACTGGAATAAGGATTTGACTTGGCAAAGTAGTTGAGTTGTGAATTAAGATTTGGAATAGAACCGAATTTGGAGGTGGATTTGATTATTGAGTAAGAATTGGAAATTTGAAATTGAAATTGGAGTCGAAATGAAATAGAGCTTGAGTATAAGTGAATTATTGATATAAGGTTAAAAGATTCGACACAAGGATTGAGTTATGGGGATGTGAAGTATGAAATTTCAACCAAGCAGGTTGTGAGGAGTTAGAATTAGAGCATCTCCACTTCTTAGCAATTTCGAGGACGAAATTATTTTAAGGGGGAAGGAATGTAATGTCCCGCATTTTTATCGGTTTGTATTTGAATATTTAAATCAGTTTAAATATTGAAACCGTAATATAAATGGATTTATATATTAATTAAAACGAAGTTGAACGTATAAAAATATATATTAATTATAATCGAGGCCGTAATATAGCGGCAGTTCATAATTTATCGTTCTGAACTTCAACTGAGTGTACATAACTCATTTTAAATTGGATTTCTACGAAACAAGAAACGTTGGAATCTGTTGAGATGTATTTTTTTAATGGAGGTGAAAAATCAAATTTCTGAATTATATATTGCAAGATATATCCAAATCAAATATTCAAATAGTCGCTGTAGAATCGTTTATCGACCATAATAGTTTATTTGATATAACTAGATATCAGTCTCAAATTTCGACAAGGTTCTTTTGAGATGTAGTGATAATTTAATTTTCAGAATTTTACTGTATTTTTTAATTAATTAAATAAGCAACTTTTTATTTGGAATATTTGGCACCCTATATCGATATTTTGGGGTTTCACAATATGAGTTAAACTACCGGTATTATTATATTTTTGGGATTGTGACACCTCGCTGGACACGAATGTGTTCTTATTTCTGTTCCTAGCAGCTCCGACATAAACGAAATTTACACAACATAGTACAACAAAATGGAAAATATATATAAATACATGACCATTGTTTTAACATGATGGAAATAAGACTTGCCAAGCTATACATAAACTTGCCAACTGTACCCTTGCTATTTTACAGTGTACGAATACACGTTAACTACATGTGCAAACCCAGAATGCACATGTATCTGCAAGCACAAAACAATCAAGTGAGGCTGTTACCTACAGACCTATGAAACAAGCTTTCGCATATACCAACCATTGATCAGAGTAACACGGTACACTTTCCTTCCTTCCAAAACCAGACTGATGTTCCCATACCCTCTCCTCTAAGAAAAACCGTATGACCTATCTATGGCATTGAATTGTCACTTATCTAAACGCAGACCTATGTCCTAATTACTTCATGACCAAGCTACAGTCCTATCATTTTCGCACAGCTATGCTTTTGAAAATATAAGCTAAAACATTAGCTGCACATGCTTATTGGTACCAACCTAACCTTGAAGTGTAGCTGCCCTAATCCTGAAATAGCTACAAAAGAAAACGGAAACCTCATGTGTCATGCCTTCTCTATACATTGCCATACCCTCTGTTCTGAAGTGTCCATCGTCACCAACTGTGGATTTTGACAGGCGAAAAGATTTGCATGTGATTTTACCGTTGCTTCTTTCCTTGGCCACCAAGGACTTAACGCATATATATACGGTCAGTCTACAACTGTTAAAAATGGCGAGAAGCTTTTAAAAATGGCTTCAATCAAAGGGAAAAAACATATAAATCAAAACATGAGGAAAGCATAGCCGAGACAAAACTGGAAACATCGAAGAAACCTGGAAAGAGAAGAGCAATGGAAGGTGAGTAAACGCCATTTCCCTGAGTTTTCCCTTCTTCCATCGTAACTGGAATGTCATGTATATTGTTTGATCATTTAATTACATTTATGCTTGTATCTGTGTATGACATGTGTTAAAATAAAGCTAAAATCACTTGAGTATATATATATATAGCTAGCTCTATTAACTAATTTAAATTTCAAACACTTCAGTATGTGGAAACTAGGAAATATAATATGATGGTATCATATATAATGGTAACATTGAATAAGTTATAATACTTGTATATAATGTAACGTAATGTGGGTCAACTTCCTACCAGAACCGATGAGTTTCTTTTTGTCATGAAAGTATTATTCAGCATTTTCCATATCTCCAAGTTGTCTTTGAGGCCTAGTATATTAGTACCGATCATCTTTGACAACTTGGTGTCCTAAATCTGATCAAAAGCCTGATAACATTCTGTAGACCTTAGGTAGGGAATGAACAATCCCTTTCTAGAAGACAACCCTATTGACAGAGGGAGTAACACTGAAGTTCAGATCATTCCACAGCATCGAATAGGATGACTGCTAATGTTAACATTAAAACTAAGACCCATTTCCTGATTAATGCTTAAAAGAATAAAGATAATATGCACTTAAGTAAAACGTGATAGTGTGGATCTATTTAAAAAGAGAACCCAATCATTTAATAAACTGTACAAAATTTACAGACCTACGTGTGTAGCCTCAACAGTCCCTACTACTTGCGTCCCAAGTATTTTCCCTTATATATATAAACGCCCATTCGTTTGCTTTGCGATTGGCTTCAGGAAATGATAACCGAAGTCTTTTAATGGCTTACAAAATCCTATTCTTCTCGACAAAATCAAAATATACAACACAGTAGGTGTTTATATTTGGAAAAGAAGAGGGGTAGAATGAAACATGGGTGCAGGGGCAAAAGTGGAGAGTTGGTACTGTAGTGGGGCTCCAAGCAATATATATGCGGATGGGGAAGAAAAAGCACATCAAACAGAAGTGGTCTGGCGTGTTTAATGAAGGAGGAAATTGGCATGTATGAAGTGAAGGAAGAGAAGCATGATAAAAAGGGAACTACAGGGACAAAAGAATGATGCAAAACAAAATGGGACTGTGAAGAGGAAACACACAGTCATGTATATGCATGGCTGTAGGACACTGACGCAAGACAAGAGGCATGTGGCAACGTTGGTTTTGACTGGTACTCGAGGCTGTTCTTCGTTGGGTGGTGTCGGACCTTGTCAGGAGGCGTCGGGTTGATGGGAGTGAGCGGTGAGAAGGCTTGGACAGAAACAATGGAGGGAAAGTAACAGGAGAGCAAAACGTGAATCTTTATGCACAGTTGGGGTGTTAACGTGCGGATTGAGGATATAAGTGGGAGCGGTTCTAAAAGGAGACACAGCATACATCAGTGGGTGCGGAAGAAGTTCAAGGCGTGGGCCTAGGCATTGCAAACATGAAGGGGAGCGGCTGTTTAATTAATTATATAACAGAGTGAATGGCGGAAAGATCACCTTCACGATGAAGGGTATAACCGCATATAACATGAGCGGGCTGTTTAATTAAACAACGATGAAGGGTGTAACCGCATATAGGAGGGGAGGAACGGTATTAAACAGAGTGAATGGCGGAGCAGTAGTTTAAACGCAGAAATAAGCTTCCAGTGGCATTTGTGGATACAACCGCAAGTTCGATATGAGGGGGGGCTGTAAAGCCGAGACAAAAAGGTACGGTTTGTGTGGCGTGTATTTAAGTTGAGGAGATGGAGTCCGATGAGATGATGCTGCGGCATCAGTCAGCTATGGAACAACCGTGATGAAGCAGAGCAGAGCATGGAAAGGAAAATTGGTCGAACTACTTTCTGTAGTTGCGAAGTTGAAAGGGATGATGAACCGTCTCGGAAATGGAAGTGAATACATATGTGTGAGGTTCAGCAATGGCACCTTAAGATTTACAAAGAGCTCACAATGTGTTTATGTGAATGAAACGTAAGTGAAAGGAGAAATGTTCCTGGAAGTGAGAATGCGATGGAAAGAAGTTACAAAGTGATAAGACAACGGGTGACGCGTGAAAATGGACAATGTGGAATCGGACGATACATGCAGTCTGGACTGTATGAAAGTGAGGCATGATAGGACCAACCGAGAAGCATCCAACTGTACGACGATCGCTCTAAAGTAAAGATGTTTTGATTAGAGCTGACACAAATCGTTCTTTAACGGTTAACGCGCAAAGGTGAGTAAATTCACTAACTCTGTTTTATTTAAAATATTTTAATTATATTTTAAAAAATGGTTGAATGCTGTGTGATGGTTGATTAGGTAAATTACAGTTAAATTGGTTGAAACAAATATATATCATTGCATATGTACACATCATTGGTTGGATACTGATTTGACTAACATCTGTGGATGCCGAAATCGGTTGGAGAAACTCAACCGGATTCCTAAATATTTAGATGTACTGTTTGTGCACTGTTTCAACCGTGTTGAATGGAAATTCAACGTTATGTTGATTTGGTAAATAAGCGATATCAGCGACAGTCAACCATAAACCCGTTTTGTTAAGAAGTTGGTTGACCGTCAGACAAATCAACGAAGTTAATTACAAAAAAATCATATTTTTATAATTAAAGCGAAGTTTAAATTATAACAGAAATTCTATTATAAACTGGTATTAAGTTTGTATTGAGATGTTTTTATTGAATTGAGTATAATAATACGAATAAGAAGTAAATTGCCAAAAAGAGACAAAGAACGTGATCGATTTTTGATAAGAGAAGTTTAAAGAGAGGTCAAGATTTTTGTAATGAAAAGAGAGGTCAAGATTTTTGTAATGAAAAGAGAGGTCACGATTTTTGTAACGAAAAGAGAGGTCAAGATTTTTGTAACGAAAAGAGAGGTCAAGATTTTTGTAATGAAAAGAGATGTCAAGATTTTTGTAATGAAAAGAGATGTCAAGATTTTTGTAACGGAAAGAAGTGCCGAGATTAGTTAAAGTGGAATATAACAGCGTATTGCAAGTTTTGAACTATAACGATAAATTAGCGCTGCTGACCAAACTTAAGCGGGATTGTATGATGTTTAGTTATACATTAGAATGGATTATTTTTTACTTCGATAGTTAAATAACCGACTATCGAAGTGTTTTGACCATCGTTGTCAATACGGAGAGACCGGTTGGATATAATATCCAAAACCACTTCGTATAGGCATAAGCGCTGCGAATAGATTACGCTGACGACAATTGAAGACGGAGTGAAATGCAAGGGTCGTCCTATCCCAGAAAGGTGTTTTCTGTTTGTCTAGTCCCAGGACAACTTGTATGGACGAATGTCTGACAAAGTATTCCTAACGGTCACATAAGACGAATGTCTGACAACTTGTATGGACGAATGTCTGATTTTTGTTCAGCTATGATCTTCTTCTTCTAATCTATTAGTTCTATCTTATCTTTCTCATCCTCTTATTTCTTTCTATTAATGATTCGTATTTCCGTGCAATTTGGGTCGGAGTTGTATGGTATTTGGTCGACTCAAAGTGCTCGAATTTGCGGGTCGTTACAGCTTCTGCCTAAGGATCGAAGATACGACCTAGAGGATATACTTTGGAAAGAGAGAAACGATTATGCGTAAAGCTCCTACAAAAGAAAGAAATCAAGGATGCACCCTTAAGGAAAAGGGTACGATGCTAGTATCTAGCCTTCTTGAGCTTTACTCCACTGTATCTTAACTAATTTAACTTCACAATTGTGAAGTTTCTGATCTCCATTTCCAAGATAAACAGATGTCAATCATGATACCAAGTGTATGTACTATGATGATTGGAGGTCTTCCTCTTATCCGCCATGCCATAACTATAAGGGTCGAAAGGTTACTACGTGCTTTTTGGAGTGCCTGGCACAACTATTCATCTCTCACGCGAGCCATCGTAGTCGAACTCGGCATTCCTCAAGTACAAGCCCCAAAGGCCTAAACCAATATCAGACAAGTACCCAAAGAATATCTCCTCCGAATTTAGAAAATCTACGTGAGATGATATAAGCAAACTCGATAGCTATCCTCAAATCCTACTAACTAAAAAATAAACTGGTCGGACCACCAATTGGATTTGAGACTTTGGTGGGATCTTTCTGTTATACAATTACTATGGTGCAGAGACTCAACTATGGAAGTGGATATGAACAAATACGAAGCGCTAAAACGAATAGCAAAACTAGACTCTTCCAACAGAACTTTACTACCTTTCTCCTAGGTACGCTTGGTGGTGAAAGTATATACTTGCCCTTCTGAAAATCTTGTCCCTCGTTCTTGCCCTTGTCCTTAATTATATGCCCTATCATACCCTAGTAAAGATACTTCCTCTTGTCTTAGGTTTTAAAATTTCCTCCTCCTTCGTGAGCTAAATCTACATCCAAGAATTCCTCATCCTAGGGTTGTGCTCCCTAGCCAAACTCTTCATCCCCTTCCGTGTGTAGCCATGTCGACAAATCTCTCGAAAGCTGCTTCCATCTTAAAGAAAACCCTATAAGCTTGAAAGAAAATTAACCGCAGGTGAAACTACTATGGTTATAGAAGGAAGTCGGGCACTACTTCGCCCTTCGATGAGGTTAACTCCTAGAAAGCCAGGAGCCCTAGAGACTCAAGAAAGAAGGAGACAAGAATTCAAACAGAGGAAGAGAAGATAGTGCGTATGGCTTTGGGGAATATGCCTTTAAAACAAATCTTTTCTTTTGAAAATGCTTCTTTTAAAACCGCTTTGAAAATAATTTTTCAAATCCTTTATCTAATCTGGTAACCTTCAGCTCTGATACCAGGTGTAACACCCCACATCCGTTAGTGTCACTCACAAAGGGAATGCACTAAGTTCTGTGGAGCATTTAGGGTAAAAGATGCAGATAAATTACAAGACAGACAGAATATAAACAGCGGAAAATAAAACTTTGCTTTATTGATAAAATAGTTTGTACAATGATTTCTTTACAATATCAGAGTATCATCTGTCTTACAAAATAAAGAAGCATAAAAATACATTTATATTCCCCAATTGTAGCAAGAGCCAGCCATAGCATCTGGAAAGGGAATCCATCAAAACTTCGACAAATCTTCAAGCTGGGAAAGAGTGACAATCCAACTTAACCTGAGCTATACTATTCCCTCCTTTACTACCTGGGGAGGAACGGAAGAAAAGAAGACGAAAGAAAAACAGAGTCATACATAAAGCCTGAGTAAGTTCAGTAACTTCTAGCATGTGAACATGGAAAACAAAACGACATGAATTAACTGAATACAAGATAACACCATGATGATAGGGTCAGCAAGATTAGACAAGATAATCACAAGACATGCTAAGATTAGATAAATTGGATATGCTCTAATACTTTCGCCGCTTCGCTATTTCCTTGTTATACGGATTTCTATATCTCTGCACCACTTAACTAGTGTCCCAACTAGTAACGATAACGTGATCCCAATCCCTGTTGTTTCCATTACCTTTAGGCATACATTTATTATTTGTTACCTAGATCTAATCTAGGAATTATGCTACCTATCGAACAATGCCCCCAAGTCTAGGACACACTACCTAGAGTGGTATATGTTCCTATACTTCCCCATACATGTATCGCGAATCGCTATCGCTTGTCTAGATGCACATGTCCTGTAATGTGTAGCCCGAGTCCTGTGGTAGGGCAAATCAAGGAATACAGAACTCGGTCGGGAGCTTTCAGATATCTGCCGATGAAGATGCTAAGGTCTGTTTTTTTTTTCCAGTGGCTATGGTCCCACTTGACCCCTCCCTCAACTAATGAAAGGCACACCTTGAAAAATGAGAACTATACGCAGGCCCCCGATGCCCCACTATCCTATGGCCATCCTCACCCATAACTAGATACCAAGTATATGGTCTTTTGGAGTTCTCTGCCTTTCCACTTCACGTATCTCGATTGTCTCAAGATGGATGGTAGACAACGAGTTGCTATCACAGGGCTACCGTTTTCTCGCCGAATCACGCCGGTCCATCCTAGTCTTTAGGTTGCCATATATTGCAACCAAGGCATACCCCTGGTTCTTCAACGCAGACCTTAACCTCTGTGATCCCAGGAGGATCATCTACAGCCTCACAGAGGGATACCAAGAGTACCTTCACGTCCCCTCGAAGCCTCGGGCTTCGTAACCCAATTCGTTGGAGCCTCCTTTTTACTCAGACGGACCTTCGCTCATTCCCGTGTTACACTAAGAATTACTACTTAGTTTTACTAACTAAGATCTACCACTTAGTTTCCAGAATCATTGTTTTCTTAACTAAGGTTTACTACTTAGTTCTCTTTCCCGTCAATTTGGATTGGTTAAGTGTCATTAGTCAATTCAAGCCAACTTAACCCTCTTCATTCATCCTGTTAAACTGGTTAAGTGTTGTCAGTAATTCATGATGACTTAACCCTACCACAAACCAAGTTATATTGGTTAAGTATTTCTTATTACTTAACCCTACCCATTCATCCTGTATTGGTTAAGTGTTCCTTGCCCGTCTGTTTTAACTGACATGTTATTATTAATGGTTAAGTATTATCACCTCATGTTTTATACTTAACCCTATTCCTTTATCACAGTCTGATGGTTAAGTGTTCAAATTTACTTAACCCTACGGTCTAGCCCAGCTAACATATCGAATTGGCTAAGTATATTAGATTTTACTTAACCCCAACCTCTAGTCTAGTTAACATGTTTATTTGTCTAAGTGTATTAACTTTACTTAACCCCACCTTCTAGTCTAGTTAACATGTTAATTCGGCTAAGTGTTTCCTTAGTTACTTAACCCCTACAAATCTTGTCTTGTTACCATGTTAAGTTGGTTAAGTTTCCCTATGGACTTAGCCCTCCCATTCTAGCTTAACTGTGTTATGTTGGTTAAGTGTTCCTATGGACTTAACCTTCCCACTCTAGCTTAACTGTGCTAGGTGTCTATATGAATCTAACCCCACCCATTGGTTTGGTTATCATGTTGAATTGGTTAAGTGTATTAATTAACTTAACCCTACCATTCTTGTTCTAGCTTTAACTAAATAAATTAAAGCCGCTACCACTCACATTAGACAGATATTGTTGTGATTACTGGATGTGCCGGTTGGCTCCGGGCAGGTTTACATCGCAACTCAGTCTAACCTCAGGTCAGGCCTATTCGTGTTTTCTAAGTTCAAAGGCTTTTGATTAATTTTCAAATTAGGTTTTGAAAGTAACCATCCCGTCCGTCGGATCAGTTAGGGAGAGCAGAAAACTTGAATTTTCCAAACTCAAGCCTAGACACTATCCTCTCTGTCACCCAGGAACTTTCTGGTTTGTTATTAAAAGAGATGTCGTTAATAAACCTTTAATTTGTCTAAATTTACATTTTCTCATTTAAGACAAATTCTATAAGTAAATCATTCCTAATTTACTTATTTCCTAATCACTCTTTTAATAAATTGTTACAATTATCATTATGGCCCATTCTCCCCTCTGTATCATATTTATGCCCTTTTGGTATGTAAACTATACCAAATTAAGTGTCACTAACCATGATTTTGCTAAACATGACAATTACTCCCTATTATGGCCAATTTCAAATTTATGCCAATATACTTCTTATCCCAAATTAGCTAATCCAATTCTGATTTAACATTCTAATTACAGTTCATGTCAAACTAGACTTATTATTCTAGTTCACAATTCATGTAAATGCTAGATTTACAAGTCAATACTAGATTCAAATTACACATCCTATAATTCATGTCAAATTTATCCAATTTGCATTTCTATAAACATGCCATAATGCCAATTTCCAAGTTAAAAACTACGTTCTTAGTAATTTCATGTTTTGCACAAATCGTATTCCCACCGTTCGTATAATCGTGATTCAATCTAGATTATAGATAAATCTAGATTCGTAGAAAATAGGGAATGAACCAAAGATGCTATGAAAAAGGATGGACATAATAACTGACATAAAAAGGTTTGAATAACGACGTAGGTTCAAGAACATGGGTAGACCTAACTTAATAGGTAAATTCCCAAGGTCTAAAACCAAGAATAGACAAAATAGAACCGTAGGTTCAAGAACATGGGTAGACCTAACTTAACAGGTAAATTCCCAAGGTCTAAAACCAAAGAAAACCAAGAATAGACAGAATAGAAAATCAGGTTTATACCCAATTTCACAGTCACAAAACTTAAATAACACTTTCCTAGTCATGAATCATAGGTGTTTAGTCACAATTGTCCTCGTTATGTCATAGGCAATAGTTTATGTTTTCTAATCAAAGGCATAAGCTTGTATTCATAGTCAAAGGAAATAATTCTGATAGTCACAGTCACAGTCATAGGCAATGTCCATAGTCATAGGCAATATTCATAGTCATAGGCAATGTTCATAGTCAAAGAGGCATATGGTCCTAAGGTCCATAGTTTCATAGTCACGGTCTTATTTGTCCTCGAATCATGACAGTTCTTAATTAAGTCCAAAGAAATAGGCACTGATTCGAATAGAAAGAATTGGCATACTCTTTTATTTCTTTAATTTCATGTCACGAAAAGAGAAATGTTCAAATCTAAAAAGTAACTGACTTACAGAGATTAGATTAGATTCGTAGAAAAACAGTCGTTGCAGTCGTTTGAATCTTCACTTGAAATCCTAGCTTGACTTGAACCTCTTCTTGAAAGTCTTGAACAGCATCTCCTCGTCTAGATTTATTTTATATATTATTTTATTCTCTTATTTATTTATTTTCTCAAAGGAAGCATAAGGATAGAAAAGAATTGTGAATAGAGAAGGAGACTAGGGCTGTTTATATAGTGTAGAAGTCAACGAATCTGGTCAGAATGGCGTCTAGATACAGAGAAACGAACCAGGTTCAGAAAACTGGTTTTTCGGGGGCAGGTCGACCCCCAGGTCGACTTCCTAGTCGACCTGGGTGCCCCAGGTCGACTACCCAGTCGACTAGGTGCCTTTGGCGGGAAAATTCCCGCCCAGCCCAATCTGGGTCCGATTTTTGAATTTGAACTCGTTTTTGACCTGTTTGAATTTTAAACTGAATTCTGAAACTTCCGGAGGTCATATCTCCTTCATACGGACTCCGATTCTGGCAAACTCGGACTCGTTTTCATGCAGAATTCCGAGACGAACGCAATGGCGCAGTCCATTTCCCTTGATTTTGATTTTAAATTTTAATTCTGCCTTGATTTGTGAACGTTAGTGTTACAGAATTACAGGGTGTTACATTCTCCCCCACTTAAAAGGATTTCGTCCCCGAAATCTTCAAATTAGGAAGAATGTATCCTACCATCCAATCACCCATCTACTCAACCACTCAATCACAGGCATTCATTGTCCTTAAAAGATTTCTAATGCTTTCATGTTCATATGCATAGTGTGTGTATATGTCTTTTTCTAATGCAAAATCAGGCGGTCTACTGATTCAGTTGACCTCCTTAATGCGAATCATGTCAGTGCCATGCGTCCAATCATATATGCAAGCATCCCTAGTTATGTAAATACTACATGTGTGCATAGCCATTCATCCATATGCAACATCCATATGATAACATATCAAGTTCAACTTACAAACAAATACATATCTGTAAACGCAATATGAAAGCGTCCGAACTGATCTAGTGTCTAATACGTATGCATATGCATTCACGAGCAACCATTTGCAACCACTTGCAACCATCAACCATAACATGTTTCAAATACATGTTTACATCCATTGGCTTCTACCTAAGGATTGAAGATACGACCTAGAGGATATACTTTGGAAAGAGAGAAACGATTATGCGTAAAGCTCCTATAAAAGAAAGAAATCAAGAATGCACCCTTAAGGAAAAGGGTATGATGCTAGTATCTAGCCTTCTTGAGCTTTACTCCACTGTATCTTAACTAATTTAACTTCACGATTGTGAAGTTTCTAATCTCCATTTCCAAGATAAACAGATGTCAATCACGATACCAAGTGTATGTACTAAGATGATTAGAGGTCTTCCTCTTATCCGCCATGCCATAACTATAAGGGTCGAAAGGTTACTACGTGCTTTTGGGAGTGCCTACCACAACTATTCATCTCTCACGTGAGCCATCCTAGTCGAACTCGGCATTCCTCAAGTACAAGTCCTAAAGGCCTAAACCAATATCAGACAAGCACCCAAAGAATATCTCCTCCGAATTTAGAAAAACTACGTGAGATGATATTAGCAAACTGGATAGCTATCCTCAAATCCTACTAACCAAAAAATAAACTGGTCGGACCACCAATTGAATTTGTGACTCTAGTGGGATCTTTCTATTATACAAGTACTATGGTGCAGAGACTCAACTATGGAAGTGGATATGAACAAATGTGAAGCGCTAAAACGAACAGCAAAACTAGACTCTTCCAACAGAACTTTATTACCTTTCTCCTAGGTACGCTTGGTGGTGAAAGTATATACTTGCCCTTCTGAAAATCTTGTCCCTCGTTCTTGCCCTTGTCCTTAATTATATGCCCTATCATACCCTAGTAAAGATACTTCCTCTTGTCTTAGGTTTTATAATTTCTTCCTCCTTCGTGAGCTAAATCTACATCAAAGAATTCCTCATCCTAGGGTTGTGCTCCCTAGCCAATCTCTTCATCCCTTTCCGTGTGTAGCCATGTTGACAAATCTCTCGAAAGCTGCTTCCATCTTATAGAAAACCCTATGAGCTTGAAAGAAAATTAACCGCAGGTTAAACTACTACGGTTATAGATGGAAGTCGGGCACTACTTCGCCCTTCGATGAGGTTACCTCCCAGAAAGCCAGGAGCCCCAGAGACTCAAGAAAGAAGGAGACAAGAATTTAAACAGAGGAAGAGAAGATAGTGTGTATGGCTTTGGGGAATATGCCTTTAAAATATATCTTTTCTTTTGAAAATGCTTCTTTTAAAACCGCTTTGAAAATAATTTTTCAAATCCTTTGTCTGATCTGGTAACCTTCAGCTCTGATACCACGTGTAACACCCCACGTCCGTTAGTGTCACTCACAAAGGGAATGCACTAAGTTCTATGGAGCATTTAGGGTAAAAGATGCAGATAAATTACAAGACAGACAGAATATAAACAGAGGAAAATAAAACTTTGCTTTATTGATAAAATAGTTTGTACAATGATTTCTTTACAATATCAGAGTATCATCTGTCTTACAAAATAAAGAAGCATAAAAATACATTTATATTCCCCAATTGAAACAAGAGCCAGCCATAGCATCTGGAAAGAGAATCCAGCAAAACTTCGACAAATCTTCAAGCTGGGAAAGAGTGACAATCCAACTTAACCTGAGCTATACTATTCCCTCCTTTACTACCTGGGGGGGAATGGAAGAAAAGAAGTCGAAACAAAAACAAAGTCAGACATAAAGCCTGAGTAAGTTCAGTAACTTCTAGCATGTGAACATGGAAAACAAAACGACATGAATTAACTAAATACAAGATAACACCATGATGATAGGGTCAGCAAGATTAGACAAGATAATCACAAGACATGTTAAGATAAGATAAACTGGATATGCTCTAATACTTTCGCCGCTTCGCTATTTCCTTGTTATATGGATTTCTATATCTCTGCACCACCTAACTAGTGTCCCAACTAGTAACGATAACGTGATCCCAATCCCTGTAGTTTCCGTTGCCTTCAGGCATACATTTATTATTTGTTACCTAGATCTAATCTGGGAATTATGCTACCTGTCGAACGATGCCCCCAAGTCTAGGACACACTACCTAGAGTGGTATATGTTCCTATACTTCCCCATGCATGTATCGCGAATCGCTATCGCTTGTCTAGATGCACATGTCCTGTAATGTGAAGCCCGAGTCCTGTGGCAGGGCAAATCAAGGAATACAGAACTCGGTCGGGAGCTTTCGGATATCTGCCGATGCAGATGCTAAGGTTTGTTTTTGTTCCAGTGGCTATGGTCCCACTTGACCCCTCCCTCAACTAATGAAAGACACACCTTGAAAAATGAGAACTATACGCAGGCCCCCGGTGCCCCACTATCCTATGGCCATCCTCACCCATAACTAGATAGCAAGTATATGGTCTTTTGGAGTTCTCCGACTTTCCGCTTCACGTATCTTGATTGACTCAAGATGGATGGTAGACGACAAGTTGCTATCACAGGGCTACCGTTTTCTCGCCGAATCACGCCAGTCCAACCTAGTCTTTAGGTTGCCATATATTGCAACCAAGGCATACCCCTGGTTCTTCTACGCAGACCTTAACCTCTGTAAACCCAGGAGGATCATCTGCAGCCTCACAGAGGTATACCAAGAGTACCCTCACGTCCCCTCGAAGCCTCGGGCTTCGTAACCCAATTCGTTGGAGCCTCCTTTTTACTCAGACGGACATTCGCTCCTTTCCGTGTTATACTAAGAATTACTACTTAGTTTTACTAACTAAGATTTACCACTTAGTTTCCAGAATCGTTGTTTTCTTAACTAAGATTTACTACTTAGTTCTCTTTCCCGTCAATTTGGATTGGTTAAGTGTCATTAGTCAATTCAAGCCAACTTAACCCTCTTCATTCATCCTGTTAAACTGGTTAAGTGTTATCAGTAATTCATGATGACTTAACCCTACCACAAACCAAGTTATATTGGTTAAGTATTTCTTATTGCTTAACCCTACCCATTCATCCTGTACTGGTTAAGTGTTCCTTGCCCATCTGTTTTAACTGACATGTTATTATTAATGGTTAAGTATTATCACCTCATGTTTTAGACTTAACCCTATTCCTTTATCACATCTGATGGTTAAGTGTTCAAGTTTACTTAACCCTACGGTCTAGCCCAGCTAACATATCGAATTGGCTAAGTATATTAGATTTTACTTAACCCCAACCTCTAGTCTAGTTAACATGTTAATTTGGCTAAGTGTATTAACTTTACTTAACCCCACCTTCTAGTCTAGTTAACATGTTAATTCGGCTAAGTGTTTCCTTAGTTACTTAACCCCTACAAATCTTGTCTTGTTACCATGTTAAGTTGGTTAAGTGTCCCTATGGACTTAGCCCTCCCATTCTAGCTTAACTGTGTTATGTTGGTTAAGTGTTCCTATGGACTTAACCTTCCCACTCTAGCTTAACTGTGCTAGGTGTCTATATGAACCTAACCCCACCCATTAGTTTGGTTATCATGTTGAATTGGTTAAGTGTATTAATTAACTTAACCCTACCATTCTTGTTCTAGCTTTAACTAAATAAATTAAAGCCGCTACCACTCACATTAGACAGATATTGTTGCGATTACTGGATGTGCTGGTTGGCTCCGGGCAGGTTTACATCGCAACTCAGTCTAACCTCGGGTTAGGCCTATTCGTGTTTTCTAAGTTCAAAGGGTTTTGATTAATTTTCAAATCAGGTTTTGAAAGTAACCATCCTCTCCGTCGGATCAGTTAGGGAGAGCAGGAAACTTGTATTTTCCAAACTCAAGCCTAGACACTATCCTCTCTATCACCCTGGAACTTTCTGGTGTGTTATTAAAAGAGATGTCGTTAATAAACCTTTAATTTGTCTAAATTTACATTTTCTCATTTAAGACAAATTCTATAAGTAAATCACTCCTAATTTACTTATTTCCTAATCACTCTTTTAATAAATTGTCACAATTATCATTATGGCCCATTCTCCACTCTATATCATATTTATGCCCTTTTGGTATGTAAACTATACCAAATTAAGTGTCACTAACCATGATTTTGCTAAACATGACAATTACTCCCTATTATGGCCAATTTCAAATTTATGCCAATATACTTCTTATGCCAAATTAGCTAATTCAATTCTGATTTAACATTCTAATTACAGTTCATGTCAAAGTAGACTTATTATTCTAGTTCACAATTCATGTAAATGCTAGATTTGCAAGTCAATACTAGATTCAAATTACACATCCTATAATTCATGTCAAATTTATCCAATTTGCATTTCTATAAACATGCCATAATGCCAATTTCCAAGTTAAAAACTACGTTCTTAGTAATTTCATGTTTTGCCCAAATCGTATTCCCACCGTTCATATAATCGTGATTCAATCTAGATTATAGATAAATCTAGATTCGTAGAAAATAGGGAATGAACCAAAGATGCTATGAAAAAGGATGGACATAATAACTGGCATAAAAAGGTTTGAATAACGATGTAGGTTCAAGAACATGGGTAGACCTAACTTAATAGGTGAATTCCCAAGGTCTAAAACCAAGAATAGACAAAATAGAGCCGTAGGTTCAAGAACATGGGTAGACCTAACTTAATAGGTAAATTCCCAAGGTCTAAAACCAAAGAAAACCAAGAATAGACAGAATAGAAAATCAGGTTTATACCCAATTTCACAGTCACAAAACTTAAACAACACTTTCCTAGTTATGAATCGTAGGTGTTTAGTCACAGTTGTCCTCGTTATGTCATAGGCAATAGTTTATGTTTTCTAATCAAAGGCATAGGCTTGTATTCATAGTCAAAGGAAATAATTCTGATAGTCACAGTCACAGTCATAGGCAATGTCCATAGTCATAGGCAATGTTCATAGTCATAGGCAATGTTCATAGTCATAGGCAATGTTCATAGTCAAAGAGGCATATGGTTCTAAGGTCCATAGTTTCATAGTCACGGTCTTATTTGTCCTCGAATCATGACAGTTCTTAATTAGGTCCAAAGAAATAGGCACTGATTCGAATAGAAAGAATTGACATACTCTTTTATTCCTTTAATTTCATGTCACGAAAAGAGAAATGTTCAAATCTAAAAAGTAACCGACTTATAGAGATTAGATTAGATTCGTAGAAAAACAGTCGTTGCAGTCGTTTGAATCTTCACTTGAAATCCTAGCTTGACTTGAACCTCTTCTTGAAAGTCTTTAACAGCATCTCCTCATCTTGATTTATTTTATATATTATTTTATTCTCTTATTTATTTATTTTCTCAAAGGCAGCATAAGGATAGAAAAGAATTGTGAATAGAGAAGGAGACTAGGGCTGTTTATATAGTGTAGAAGTCAACGAATCTAGTCAGAATGGCGTCTAGATACAGAGAAACGAACCAGGTTCAGAAAACTGGTTTTTCGGGGGCAGGTCGACTACCCAGTCGACCTGGGTGCCCCAGGTCGACTACCCAGTCGACCTGGGTGCCTTGGGCGGGAAAATTCCCGCCCATCCCAATCTGGGTCCGATTTTTGAATTTGAACTCGTTTTTGACCTGTTTGAATTTTAACTGAATTCTGAAACTTCCGGAGGTCATATCTCCTTCATACGGACTCCGATTCTCGCAAACTCGGACTCGTTTTCATGTAGAATTCCGAGATGAACGCAATGGCAAAGCCCGTATCCCTTGATTTTGATTTTAAATTTTAATTCTGCCTTGATTTGTAAACCTTAGTGTTACAGAATTACGGGGTGTTACAATTTTATTATTTTCCCTCCCCCTCCCTCCCCCCCCACCACACACTTATATATATATATATATATATATATGAGGAATGATCGTGGGCACTCTTGTTGTACCCCCTATCCATTCGTGAGCTACGACGATCCAAATTCAACGAGAATTTGAAGATATTCAATCCACACATATATAATGATCTATCCAAAATTTGAGCTCGTTCTGACATTTGTAAAATTTTCAAAATTATAGCTCAATTATTCACCATTCAGACATTTATTCAAACCGTTAAATTTAAACATTAAATATTATTATACGGATGTCAAAACGATCTCAAATTTTGGATAGATGCTAATATATATATGGATTGAACATCTACAAGTTCTCGTTGGATTTGAATCGCCATAACTCAGGGACGGGTAGGGAGTGCAACAGGGGTGTTGCAAATAGGGGTGCCCTCGACAGTGCAACAGGGTGCTGTAAATAGGGGTGCCCTCGATCACATATATATATATATACACACACACACACATAAACGTTCAGTGACACCCTAAAAATTGAGCATCATTTGGCCCCTTGTTTTCCGCCTCTCATTTATATTAATAAATGTTAGTGGAAGGTGAGAATGAGTGGAAGGAGAGAGGGAGGAAATGTGTGGTGGAAAAATAGTAGGCTATTAGGATGCTCAATAATTAGGGTGCCATTGAACCTGCCTCATATAT
Source organism: Allium sativum (assembly GCA_030737875.1). Taxonomy (NCBI): domain Eukaryota; kingdom Viridiplantae; phylum Streptophyta; class Magnoliopsida; order Asparagales; family Amaryllidaceae; genus Allium; species Allium sativum. Next base: position 571,689,855 of record CM060909.1, on the reverse strand, counting down.
ATATATATATATATATATATATATATATATATATAGGCAGGTTCAATGGCACCCCAAAAATGGAGCACCCCTTTAGCCTACCATTTTTCCACCACACATTTCCTCTCTCTCTCGCCTTCCACTAACTTTAATTAATGTAAATGAGAGGTGGAAAACAGGAGGGCCAAAGGGGTTCTCCATTTTTGGGGTGCCATTGAAATGCTCGCCATATATATATATATATATATATATATATATATATATATATATATATAAACACACACACAAACTTTTTAATAAATTCAAATAAGTATTCAATCTCAAATGTAGGTGATAAGTGACGAAGGAAAAAAAAGCCAATTTATATGTGTAATAAATGCAAGATTACTTCTGGAAAATCTCAAGTAGCTTATCTGAATTTTTAATGGCGACGACGGATTTCTGTTCGAATTCGTTCCAAGGTTCTTTTCCTTCGAATCTTTCGTCTTCTTTGTCCAATTCATGGAAAGAATCTCAACTCTCCTATACTGATGCGATTCGTCACTTTATTCCTAATTCTGGGTTAGCCTTTAATCAGAATTCTTTCTCGCGCGAGAATTCTGACAAATGAAATGTTCCCAGGGGTCGTTTTTGTTTCAAAAGTGGGGATTCTGGCAATATTGCGAAAAATTGCAAAAATATGTTTTGGTGCTTCAAATGTGGTGGATTGGGTCATTGGAAATTCAACTGTCCAGAGATTTTTAGAGGAGCATCTGTCTTTGATTTTATGCACTTCAATTGTTCGAAACTATGCCAGAAAATTATTTCTCTCATGGATCTTTACGAATTGGCCTATCCTAAGCAGGGTAATGATGGTACTTACCTGTTATTACTGTTGGTTTGGCACATCGAGGTTATTGTTGATGGTGTATTGTGGCGAAAGAGGTATCTCGAAGACTCAAGATCGGATGTGTTCTCTTCTTTGCCATGACCGCTTGAGAGTAAGGATCATGCATTCTCATTTTGTTTAAATTTTTGAAAAAGTGACGGTTATTTGCTGATTCTTTACCGAAATTCAAGAGGAAGGGTATTATGTTGTCAGATGAGATACTGTTACATTTTGATGCAAATAATACTATTGTGATATATGATCGGGGTGTGGCTGATTTTCAGTGTCTGTCTAAAGGTGACGGTGCCATTAAGTTGTGTTTTAGGGGGAATCCTAAACTGTTGGACGGTGACTTAAAGCAGAGGGTGGATTGCGACATAGGGGAAGGTCTGGGATTTATGGAGAAATACGGCGTGATGTTTTTTGAGCAAGAGATGGTGCGTATTTACGGGCAGCTTGTGGATTTTCATCATTTTGATTCTTTGTTTCTTGATCCATGCATGCAAAAGTGTATGGAAAGTTATGAGGTAAGGTGGTATGATGTTGATTTGGATAGCATGTTTTTGAGCAATGATGTGGGTATAGAAGCGTTGAGAGGGAATGATAGGGTGGTTATGCAGCAACGAGATTCTGGCGAACTATGTGAGTTTCCCTCTAATTATGCTTCTTTATCTACTGTCGGTAAGGATGGGTTAGCATGGCATGTGGGAGATGATATTGTATTGTTCAACATCTTTGGACTATTGGAGAAGTATGATGTAAATGAGGATTCTTGGAAGAAGGGATTAGGTTGTGCACCAACTGTTGATAAGAAGAGTTATCAGAAGGCTTCTAGTTTGATTGAATTATCTCAGTCCAGTGCTATCGCTGCACATAAATTGGGATGTTCAAAATGAAGGGTAAGAATAATTTTTGTCACTGTATATTAGATCTGGGTACCAATTTTGGTGCTTTGAGCTTGGATATGGGGGACATGTCAGTTTCTAGATAGTGTACCGATGTGGCTTGTATGGGTGACATTTTGGATCTTAAGTTGGTTAATGGTTGCAGTCTTGTTATTAATGCCTGCGGTGATTTAGTTAATGTTGGAGGAGGTATGGTGGAGTATCAGGGCAGTGTTGATGGAGCTTATAATAGTTTGATTGTCGGCAGTAAGCGTGTGTTGGAGAGTGGGGTGTCGTCAGCGCAGTTCGCAATGTCGAACGGAGTGTTGTGTTTTGTCATGGGTGGGTTTAAGTTTTTAATGGATAAGGTCGGTTGCTCTTTGTTTTTTGGAGAGTCGAGTGTGAGGATCGCTTCCTTGTATTTGAGGCCTTATTTTTTGTGTTTCTTGGTCGGATTATGAGATGTCTTGTCCGGTGATAGATTCTTTTTGTCATTCTAGTCCTTCGGCTAGTGATGGTTTGCAAGAGTTGGGTAGTGAGCAATCTCCAGTTAGTGATGTGACCACATCTTTGTCGTGGAGGGGAAGGCGTAAGAGAGATACTCCATATACTGGATTGGTTCGTCGCAGCGCGAGGATTAGATCTCACTCCTCTTCTCATCACGGTAGGATCCTGAGTTCGACTGCTAGTAGTAGCAAGTTGAATTTGGGCTCAGGTATGACTCCTGTTTGTGGTAGCAACTATACCCCATTTGCTTTGAGTTGACTTTCTACCAGCTAGCTTTTTCAACTGGATGATGACACTGCTTTTATTTTTATCGACATAGAGTTAGATGTGGATTTCATTAGAAGTAGGGAATTAGAGAGAGTTAACTCTTTAAGATGTTAAGGATAGTTGGAATATTAGGGGTCTTAATGAGCCCAAGAAATGCGATAAGGTTAGGACTTTTTTTAAAGACTTCCATATTGACATTGCTTTACTTCAGGAAACTAAAATTAAGAGCCCTGATAATCGTTATTATATGAGGTTAGGTGGACTTCACTTTCGTAATTGGGCTTGTCTTCCAACTTGGGTAGTGTCGGGGGACTTATGATTGGTTAGAAGGATAATCAATTTAGGCTCATTCAGGAGATTCCTAAATTGTGTTTTTTACACATCATTTTAGCCTCTCTTATTGATAATTCTATTATGGGTATTTCTAATGTGTATGGTCCCCATACCAAATTAGAGGGGAGAATTTTATGGGATGAATGTTCTGATTTTAGGAATCTTGTCCCCAATCAATGGATTGTGGGGGAGATTTCAATGTCACTAGGTTTTTGGGGGATAGATCACCTCGCGATGGTGATTTCTCTGATATGGAGGAATTCAATGATGTCATTTTAGATAATAATTTGATTGAGATTCCTTTTAATAACAGATCATTTACTTGGTCTAATGTTAGAGATTGTCCTTCTTTTGCATTGCTGGACAGATTTTTTATTAGTAATGAGGTAGAAGATAGGTTTGCTATTTGTAGTGTTAGAGGTTTGCCTTTTTATATTCTGACCATTGTTCCATCATTCTTTCTTGTGACTCGAATTTTTCCATTAGTAATAGCTTCAAATTTTAAAGGATGTGGTTGTTGGATTCTAGTTTTATTAATTTAGTCTTTGTTAAATGGAATTCCTTGTTTTAGTTCAATAATTTGTATGGTGGTAATTCTGCTAAGATTTTCGTTGCGAAGTTGGTTAAGTTAAGATTTTTTTTCTTAAGCGTTGGAATAAGCATATTTTTGGTAGTGTTAGAGTTAGGAAAGATAAGATTATGTATGAGTTGTTAGATTTAGACAAGGTTAACAAGTCCAGGGTTCTTAATTCCAATGAGTGGGATAAACTTTACAACCTTAGGCGTGATCTTAAGTTGAATTTAGAAAAAGAATAGGTCATGTGGAAGAAAAGGGCCTGTGTTCAATGGATTAAGAAAGGGGATAATAACACGATTTTTTTCATAGTGTGGCTAATAAGAGAAGGTGTATCAATTTGATCCCTTCCATTATTGTTAATGATGTGGAATTGTCTATTGAAAGTGATTTAAATGATGCTTTTACTAGGTATTATAAGCAGATTTTTGGTTCTGAGAGTAAGAGAAGGATCAATGTTAATATGAATGACATTTATCCTTCTCCTGTTAGGGTTGATTTAGTGAATCTTAACAAGCCTTTCTCTGAGCAGGAGATTTGGAAGGCTATTCATGATATGCCTAGTGACAAAGTTCCTAGTCCAGATGTTTTTTCTATTCTCTTTTATAAGCAATTTTGGGATGTCTTGAAATTTGATATTATCAGCTTATTTAATGATTTTTATAATGGGGATTTGTGTCTAGGTAGCTTTAATTTTGCTAATGTTTTCCTTATTAATAAGAAATTAGGCGCTAATTACTTAAAGGATTTTAGACCTATTTCTTTGATCAATTGTTCTGTTAAAATCATTTCCAAAGTCCTTGCTAATAGACTTAGTATCAAGATGAACAATTTAATTGATTGTTCCCAAACTGCCTTTATTAAAGGCAGAAACATTGTTGAAAGAGTGGTTGTTGCTCAAGAGTATTTAAATGTTTGTTGTAAAAATATTTTTTCTTGTGCTATTCTGAAAATTGATGCTGAGAAGGCTTTTGACTCTGTCGACTGGGATTTTATTTTCTACTTGTGTTAGCTAGGGGTTTTAGTGTTAGATGGATCAATTGGATCACGCTTTTGCTTAAATTTGGTTGTTCTAATATAGTAGTCAATGGGGTTATTGGCAAGAAAATTCAGTCTAAAAGAGGTCTTAGACAAGGTGATCCCATGTCACCTCTTTTGTTTAATCTAGCTGTTGATGTTTTCACTACAATTATTAAGAGAACCATGAAATTAGGTGTTTTAGGTTTTATTGGTTATGAGGATTTTAAAAATGATTTATCCACTCTGCAGTTTGTAGATGATACATTATTATTTTCCTCTCACTTACCCAAGCATATTATTGCTTTGAAGTTCATTCTTTATTGCTTTGAAATGCTTTCTGGTCTTAGAATCAATTTTGATAAGAGTTCTATTATGGTTCTTAATGACTTGCATAATGTCGAGAATCAAATTGTTGACACCTTAAACTATTCTACTATGAAATTTCCTTTTGATTATTTGGGCTTTAAAATTAGGCCTTCAAAACTTAAGCATGAAGATTGGTTAGTTATTATAGACAAGACTAACAATAGATTATCCAGTTGGAATAGCAAATTTCTTTCTAGAGCCAGTGGATTAGTTCTCGTTATTCTATGTTGTCTGCTATTCCGACTTATTAGATGGTCGTTCATCAATTTCCTCGTTGAGTAGTTGAGAAAATCGACAGAATTAGACGTAATTTTAGTTGGAGTGGAGATAACATATGTAGAGGCCATAAGTGTTTAGTTAATTGGGAACTTTGATGTAGACCCAAGAAGGATGGGATCTAGGGATTGTTAATCTATATAATTTTAACTCTTCCTTATTAGCCAAATGTTTATGGAAATATAGGAGCCCTGGAGTGACGGCTACTTGGAAGCAAATTGTTTCCAAGTTTTATTATGTTGGTGGCAAATTTATTGTGAGTCTAGTTATAGTTGGATTAATAGATTATCTTTTCTTGGAATTTTGTCTTGAAGTGTTTTGATTTTTTTTAATTTAGGATGTAAGATGACTGTTCACTCAGCAAATATTACGTTTTTTTTGGCATGATTCTTGGATTTCTTGAGTGCCTCTTAAAATAGAATTTCGTGAGCTTTTTGAGAATTGTTGTTTTAATAATGCTTTGATTATAGATGTTTATAATGATAATTTAGATCCCCTTTAGGAATTTACTTTTGATAACATTTTAGAGGGGTCTGTGTTCAGGCAATTTGCACTTCTACTTCAAAGTTGTCTTTGTACCATATGGATAATAATAATGATAACATTATTTAGGGTTTTGATAAGAGTCTTTGGTATACTTCTAAATCTTTGTATAAGTTTCTTAATTTTTCTGGTGTTTCTATGTTTGTTTCAAGTTTCTTCGGAAGATTAATTCTCTGCCGGGAGCAAAATTTCTTATGTGGTTGATTATTCATAAGAAACTTAGTATGGTTGAACTTTTGAAGAAAAAAATATAACTTTGGATGTTAAATGTTGTTTTTGTAGTATCTTGGAGGAGAATGTTGATCACTTATTTTTCTCTTTCTCTACTACCAATTATATTTTATCTACGATTTTTAGGATCTTTGTTTTTAAGTGGTTCTATTCCTGTAGTAACTGCAATTATTACTGGAATTGTTTTAGATTTATTTTTGATTTCAAGCATAGATATGTTTTAGATTCTTTAATTACTATTATTAGTTGGTTCATTTGGTTAGAGAGGAACAAGAGGTTGATTTTGTCTAATTTTTGTTTTATTAATAGATTAATCATTAGGATTGTTTTGTTTAGTCTGGATTGGATATCTAATCTTCATTATATGTTATATAGAAATCCTCGTTTTGAGAGATATTTGTTTAAGATTAGAATTAATTTGAGTTTGTTTATTAGATTAAATAGGTATTTTAGTCACAATCGTATTTGCGTTTGTTATTGCTTTCTATTTTTTGTGTTTCCGTTTTGCTTTGTTTCCTTTCTTTCTCATATATATATATATATATATATATATACACACACACTCGTTATATGTGTGTGTGTGTATGTGTGTGTGTGTGTTTGTGTGATAAGTCCATCATCAATCTAATGTTGGTTTATTGATGTAGAAATTTTATTTTGTTGTGGATTCTTTAGTTTGTTATTGATTATACACCAATATATATACTAGTTAGGGCATTTGTGAAGTGGTGATGTGTGGTGGTGCGATAATGGAATTTGGTGCAGTTAGGGGTTTTCCCATTTTTAGGTTGTGCTGGTGTTAGTGATTGGAGGCAAAAAGAAGGTGGAGCACACGAGGCAAGGGGTGACAATAAATGCGGAAAAGCTCGAATAAGGGAGGCAGTGGTGATTGCAAATGATAGTTCAATGACATTGAGGCAGGATTCGATTGAAATTTTGATGTCAAGGAAGAAGCAAAGACTAGTTTAGAAATTTTTTCCATGAATCAAAATTTCTAGAAGAATTGGAAGATTTCATGAAGTTTATCCTTATATATTTAAATGTATATATATGGACCGATTATTTAAACATAAAAGATCTAGACCATTGAATTTTTGTTGCATGTAAGAGGTAGAAATCAATTATGTATGGATCTTTTTATTATTCTCTATACTTTAAAATGTATTCCCTCTATTTCATATACCTCTACTATATCTACTTTATATACCCCCAGTGAATAGTATCAGAGCTTTAAAGATTACTTGGCCCAATTAATATGAAATACAAAAATTCAATTACTTCAATTTAGAAGTTAGTAATCCAGATAAAGCAGTTATCACTCTAGACAAACAAAAACACATATGTTATATAAAAGATACTAAGTACACACATAAAGTACACTCAGAATCAGAACATATGAACACAATTGCATATTTAATTATTGAGTTAAGTGAAAATTTAAATCTCTATAATGAAAAAACCATAACCTGATGCAATTAATCCTTAAGGGAATAATTGAGAAGAATAAATTATTAAAAAAAATATCAAATAACCACGATTATTTGAAAACAAATTTAAATAAAATAGACAGTTTGGAAATAACTCTTAATAGATTAGTAGAAGAAAGTAAGTTACAAAACTAAAAGAATTCCCTAATAAAAATGATATTATAAAACTCAAAAACCTATTAGAAGAAAACAAACCTAAAGATATTGAAATACATTCTAAAGAATTAATAATGGAGTTAAAAGAACAATCAAAGAAGGATAAAAGACAAATTGATTTACGAATACAAAAATTTGAAAAAATGTTAGAAGAAATAAAACATTTAATATTAAGTTAATAAGTTACGAAAACAAATATTATCAAAAAGCAGCTAAATACGTGGAAGCAAACTACAGATTCAGTGACCCAAATATAGATGTAGGGTATAATAAAGATGAAGTTCCAAGAAAAAGCGATAAGATATAAATATTGCAAAATAACATAATAATAACTATTTTAACTCAAATTCAAAAATAAATAGACAATGTTCAAAAACAAATGTTCGACATAGACAAAAAGGGTAAAGAATAAGAATATGAAATAAATAAACTTACAGAAAGCCTACATAAAATGAATTTAGGACCAAATGATCCTAAAACACATATTACAAGTAAAAAGACTAAAATCATTTTTCTTAGGGCCCGTTTGGATGGGTTGTAACAAGTCACTTTTTAGCTTTTTAAAATCCAAAGTCAAAAAGCCCACATGGCTCCATCGATTATTTGGGCTTTTAGAAGTTACTATTTGGCTTCTCTCAGAAGCAGAAATTTGTTGGTTTCCACTTTCTCCCAGAAGCAAAAATTTTGACTTCTCGGCCGCATCTATTCTATTAGGGTTAGGTGATTTTTTTCGTCTTCAACTACGCGCCGATTTCTCTCTCAAATTCTTTGCAAAGGTACAATTTTTCTTCTATTATTTATTTTAAATGCTTTCGATGTATCTTCTGTTGTCTCAATCATTTCATTTTACTTGTGTTTGTTTAATTGATCACGAATTTGTTGGATAGTTCAGATTTTTTTTTGACTGTTTGCCTGTCACGCTTGAAATGCTAATATATTTTTGTGTTTAATTGTAAGCAGTTGCGATTTGAAACCCTAATCTATTTATTTATTCTCTGCATGCTTGATTTTATGTTCTATGGGGATGATAATTAGATGCATGAAATATGTGGTTATCAGGCAAAACTTGTGGTGCAGTATTCGAATAAGCACCATCTAATAAAATTATTTCTCCAATTATACATTTCACCTGAAAACTATGATTGTCAATTTTTCGGATTTATTCATTCATCATGTGCTCATTCTTTGTCCGTTTCAATAAAGAATATTTCTATATATCTTCATTAATAATTTTTTAATATGGAGTGATATTTACGAAGTTTTTCAAATTTTGGAAGTAGCTGATTTAAAACTATTGTAACTGAAAACTTGAAACTGTTATTTAAATATGCAACCTTTCAGAAAAAACTAGCACACAACTTGAAATGTATGCTAATTATATAGCTTTCAGTCAACCATGGAAAGTGAATATTTCTGTATTTTTCTTAATATGGTAGAATCTAAATGAAGGAAACAATGTTAAAAAGGTAAGTTAAATCCATTTTTTTTTTGAAAGCGTTTGTGGATATGCTGTATTGCCATGATAGGATAAACCTAGAAACACCCTTGTATTCAAATGAAGATGGAAAGCACCATTTAAATGATAGTATTGCAAAGAGCAACCATAGATATGTTATGATTTCGAAATGGTTGATATCAATAGTATGATAAAAATTAATTGTAGGCATACTATTATTATCATTTCTCTGATCACTAGTACGATAGTGTATGGATTTCTATCAGACTTAAGAAAAACAATCGTTTGTGTTAACATAACCAATCGTAAAAATGTCCATTCATGGGTAAAGTAGCAAGCTCTTTAGTTATTTCTATATCCATGATGTTTTATATGTTTATCAAGAATCTTATTTTTATGATATCTAAAGAGAATCTGTTTATTAATTTATAATGCTCGGGTCTGTTTCAATCTTTGTTGTTGCCCTTAATTTGAGAATTGAATTTATAATATGAAGTATGAAATTCCCACTAAATGCCAATAAAAAATGCAATTATTTAAAATCCCAACATATGTTTCATCATAAGCATAAAGACCTTGACAAGTTTGCATGTTTGAAGTTAATGATTTAGAATTTTAAAATTATTTCTACTATCAGTTTTTATAAAATTGATACCAATTATTAACAAAAAAATAATACTAACTGTATGTTTCAGTGGAGTTGAGGCCTTCTAATTTCATGAGTTATTTCCATGTCACTGTAGTAAAAATGATACCAATATCTTGCATAAATGATACCAATAATTTATTTGTTTGAAGTTTGTAGTTTATGAATTCTTCCACTGTTTTTTGCATCAAATCTGATACTAATATTTAAAATAAAAAATGATACGTATAATATATTTGTTTGAAGTTAGTGCTTGGTAATTGTAGAAATTGGTTTTTGCTATCTTTTGGAACAAGAACATGCATCAGTAAATTGAAATAATAATATATCCTAATCAACTTAATGCAATTTTTATATAATAGACTGGTAATGATTTCGTTCACCTATGCCTAATGAGCGTGAAAATGGTATCGGAAGTGGAGGGAAAAAAGTAAAGAAGTAGCAAAAGTTTTGGTAGCTGGAGCTATATATAAGAATCCATGCTTGAAGGAAATTATCAAGTATATAATAAACTACATGTTATTAGAAAAACTTGGATTAAAATCAGTTTCATAATTGTTTTACTGCAGCAAAAAGTGCTCAATTTCCTAACATTACACGTTTTGTTCTTGCTGCAATACTCTTTCTCTCTTCATTTGAAATATTGATTTTGTTTAAATATGTTTCATAATGGGGAATATGGGGATTACTCGTTTCTCTCTGCATTTGCAAGAATGAAGTCTTTGCCATCAAATTACTTTAGCATTGAATCATTCACTGTGCTTATATTTTTAACGGCATCTTTGTTAATACTTCCATTGATTCTTCCTCCATTGCCTCCACCTCCAGTTTTGTTGTTGCTTCTTCCAATAGTGATACTTGTTGTGCTCTTGATTTTGGGATTCATGCCTTATGATGTTCGAGATATTACATCTTCTTACTTGCAATTATATGTTATTCAGTGTTTGTTACATTTTTTAAATGAATAATGTGTACTATGCTGAACAGATGCACATTCAAATCTTGCAGTAGTATAATGCCCAATAGATATATTGAAGTGTTACTTTTGTATCATATTATTATAAGTAAAGTAGTAGTTGTCTGGAATATAAAGGAAAATGAAAATCATACGAAGGATCTATTATGATATCAACAACAACAATCTTGAATCTAATCAAAATTTGGTTGGAGTGGATTCAACTCAAGGAGGAAGGCAAGATTTCAACAACAAAAGAGAAGAAATCAGAAGAAACATGGCCGTGTTTTATCACTTTCCATTTTAGATTCCGTATGATTTTAGAAGTTTTCAATATTTCGATTTTAGTGCTTGAAATTTGTGTAAAAGATCAACTTTTATCTATTACGTAGTTTGTTGTTTGATTTTGTGAGTTAAAATGGACTTAGCTGCTTGGATTATGTGCGAATAATATGCAAGTTTTTATGTCATGATTCCATTCAATATCTTATGATTTATATTTTGTCATTTTTAATTAACTAGTTGTAATATATACTTTTAAAAATCTAAATGATCTTACATTTTATTTCAATATTCTTACACAATAACCAAAAAGCTATTATGAAATAAAAATTCTATCCATACTGGCATTTCATCTTTTTGACTTATAATCGTTACAGTGCCAAACAAGCTTTTTGACTTTTTAGCTTTTTAGAAATAAAAGCACTTTTCAAATAAGCATAAGTACCTCTACTTTGAGTTACCAAACAGGCCCTTATGCATAAGAAACTTGACAAGATATGAAAAATATAAGACTACTTTTACAAGTCCATCTAGAACTATAACATATAGGCCAACAGAATCAAATAGTTTATCATTAACAGGATGGATTGATAACATGTTAAGAAAAACTAATAATACTCAACTTCAATTAGAAGAAATAATTGACTTGGACAGAGATACAATAATATTTTCTAATAATCAACCAAATTCATTAAATCCTAGAGAAATATATAAAACAAGACTATTTACGGCAGTAATAGGACTATATAGGCACCATAGAGAAGAAATACTTTCTATCCCAGATGGAACACAACAGATAATAAATCTAATGTCACAAGAAGCTATAAAACAACTAAAAATCTAGAAATATAAATTAATGCACTTAGGACTAATAGTCATAAGTATAAGAGGATTAGTTAGATAAAAAATTGGAATAAAGCTATTATTAATATTAATTGATGATAGACACCAAGAATGGACAAAGCCATATTTGGAATGATGGAAGTTGATATGAATAATAATATAGGTTATTTTTTATATAGCTCCAAATTTTACTATGACATTAAATGATTTTTACAAACATATAAAAATAATAATACAATCTAAAGGATTTGAAAATTTTATAGGAAAAAATATCTTATTATATATAACATTTTTAGGAAAATGAATGTCTAAATACACACCAAAACTAAAAATAAAAATAGACAAGGTAGTAGAAACCTTAAATTCCACATGAATAAGTTTTATAAAACCAATGAAAATAGATACTTATATTCTTGTTGGTCATGGAAGGAAAATATAAAATCCTAACAATATAACAACGGCACTTAAACCAAAAAATGTCGTAACATATAATAATCTAGACAAATTCTTGTCCATAAGATTCAGAAACTATGGACCATCGAATCAACAAGAAATTGAAACTGATGAAGAAACAGAAGAATTAAATAAATGGATAAAATGATGTATCCAAAAGAACTCGGGATCGTCCTTGAACCATCTGAAATATATGAATTAGAACAAACTTTAAGATCAAAAAACTAGATAGATGAAGATTGTGACGGCCCGCTCCGCACCAGTCTGCATTTCCTCCGAAAGTGCGCTGTACACATGCCCAACTAGCACGGGACGGTCGTCAGGAGAAAGGAAAGAAGAGAATAAACTAATCAAGGAACCTGTAGAATGTCTCACAGCACATGGGATAAAATATAATAATAACATACTTGACATAAAACAGGCGAGACAGTGCATAAGCTGATAACTAAAATCAACATCAATCATCAGAGCAGCGGAAATCCATATACAGCTTATTACAACTTTTCAAAATCTACTGTCTCTAAGCAAAAGAAAGCTAAAGTAGAAAATACACCAACAATGCCCAAGCAGTGATCTTCAACAACACAGGGAGAATACTATATATGTTACGTGGAAGCCTCCTGCTCGTCTCCGGATCATCTACCCGTGCATCACCAGCTAACCTGTCTCTAGTCTGCTCGTGTGAGCACCCAGAGTAATAAGAAGAGACATAAAACTCTGGGTCAGACATAAAGCCTGGTGTGAGCGATAAGCATCTAAAGAAAGTAATAACAGGTATACTAAACCATACCTGAACCTGGACCTGCAACCAAAGAGTTAGTACCACATACCGTACAATACTCCAAGGTGCCATAATAAGTAGTGTAAGAATACGGGGGTAGGGTGTGCATGCCATAATGATAGCAAACAAATCATCCATATCAACCATCCTCACACCTCTCACTCAGTGCGTAAAGCGTACGACATCTACCACTTTGGAACACTAGACAAGCTGAGGTAACGACGAATCCCGTCTTGTAGAAACCCTGCTGTGACCAAGCCAAACACTTGGAGTCATGACCAAACATTTCAATGACCCACTTCATTGGTCGTAGCCCTTGGTTCTACCGATGCCATAATGGCCCTGAATCCGCCTTCGCACCTCCTACCATAGTGGTCCAAAGCTATAGACGTCGATAACTCCTTGGCATGCGTCCCGCAGCAAAGCCCAACCATGAAGCGAACTCGTTGATTCCCATCTGAATCCTGAGCTCTAACTTCTCATTTGGACTTCCTTTGCATCTCAGGTTTGGTCGAATTGGAGTGGGTCTTCAGAAAAGTTGCCGTGCAGTAGCAGCTCTAGAATTCAGTTCGGTTCAGTCACCCATGCTCGGCTCGGTTCGGAGTGCCACCTTCCTCTGGGTTCGGGTCCTTCTCCTTGCCTTCTTTCATTCGATTCGGGTCGGGCACTTCGCTCCGGGTCGGGTCGGGGTCCTCCTCCAGGTCGGGTCGGGTGTCCTTCCCTCCAGCGCTCCAATCCCTAGCTTATTTCTTCACGTATTCCGATCCGATCCCTCCTTGCCATCTGATCCGCGTGGCTTTCCCTCTTGCTAGTTCTCCCGAGTGTTTGCTTCCGATCCGAGCCCTGCATCTCCAAGTCGATCCGATCTGGCCTCCAATCACTCTTCCGATCCGATCCGCTCCATCGCTCCGATCCGATCTTCTGTCCAACTCCAACTCTAAGCAATGGCCTTCCTTCCTGCCAAACTTCTTCCAGTGGCAAGTCCCCATCCAGTTCGGATTCCCTTGATCAGTTCCCTAGTCCGATCCGACCCCTTTCTCCGATCCGAACCGGTTCGGAACCTGCACACTTCTGCAACTTTCCAGCGAGCTTTCTACGCCATTCGACGACGTTTTCGAGTAATTTAACTATTCTAATCAATCATGAAACATACCATAGAGTCATAGCAACATGTAATAGCAACCACAAACAGCAAACAACAATTTAAATGAATCAAAATGAATCAAAAGTGGCTAAAACCTCACATTTGCCTATAATCCCTCTTAATCATGTTTAAGCATACGATTAGCAAAACACATCGAAATTAACCCAAATTTCTAACAGAGCCTTAAACCATTATTTTAGAATTTTAAGAATTTTTCCAGAATTTATTTACGTATAAATTCGCTAATCTTCACTAATTACCCTTAATCACCGTAATTAGTGCAAAAACTATGCAAATCACTCACCTTGGCCACAAACAAAATTCTCAGAACTGAAACTCCTCTGATTTGGGCGAATACTGATGTCCAACAGCAGCTCTAACCTTGCTTTAGTGCTTTTTCTTCTTAATTTGATACCTCTAAGCCTTAATCCTTGATTAGGAAGTGATTTTTGGGTGTTTTAGAGAGATTTAGAGAGTGGAGGCCATGGCTAGGTCAAGAGAAATGAAAGTGGCGGTTGGAAAATGTCTAAAGAAATGTTTTCTAACCCTAATCAGCCTCCATATACCCCTAAACCCGAAATTCCCCTTGGGCCTAGCTGCTAATCACCCGGTTAAGCCCAATTAAGCTGTTTATAACCATCTGAAACTTGTTTCAGCCATATCTCCCAAACGGTAAGTCCGTTTGGCTAATGTGACCACCCTACGGAAAGAGAAACCATCATCCGGAGCCAATGGAAGTGGTTTCAGGTCAAAATTCCTTTCCAGTCAAAAGTTATGGCCAAAACAGTGCCAACTAGGGGCAAAATGGTCATTTAAAAATCGAGAAAAATCATGAACATGGGAAATGACCCCAATAGTCGTCTCCCAAAGTTACATGATCATATGACTTCGTATGTGACAGAAATAAATATTCTACGATTCTATGATGCGTAAAACGTGGGTCGTTACACTCTCTCCCCCTTAAGAAATTTCGCCCCCGAAATTCCTTAACCCAAAACAAAGGACCCCGCATGCCTAACAACCATATAGAACAATCAATCATGTAAAACAAGCGAACAAGCCTATCCTAGCATGCGGAAAACTAAATCGAAGTCAAAATCTTACCAGGCAAAGAGTTCCGGATAAGTCTTCCTAATGTTCTCCTCTGTCTCCCAAGTACAATCATTCTCGTCCTCGCCCCACTGAACCTTGACTAGCTTCACCGCCTTCCTTCGAAGTTGCTTCATGTCGTGCTCGACAATACGGGCCGGCTTGCGGTTCCCAACCGCCTCGGGTTCTACCTCGAAGTCCTCCAACTGATCAGGTGAAATAGTTATATCTGAGTCGTGAACGAACTTCCTTAGTTGGGAAACATGAAATACGTTATGAACTCCTGCCATCTTCTCTGGTAAGTCAATTCTATATGCTAAATTCCCGACTAGTTCAAGAACAGGGAATGGGCCAACAAACCTTGGTGCCAGCTTGCCTCTCCTGCCAAATCGTATTACGCTCTTCAACGGAGAAATCTTGACAAACACCAAGTCGCCAACGGAGAATTTTAAGTCTCTCCTCCTCTTATCAGCATAACTCTTCTGCCTATCCTGGGCAGCCTTCATTCGTTGTTGAATGATCTTAATCTTATCTGAAGTTTCCCTTACCACATCTGGTCCAAGCATAAACTTCTCGCCAGTCTCTATCCAACATGATGGTGAGTTGCATGGTCTTCCGTACAGAGCTTCAAACGGAGCCATACCGATACTGGATTGGTAGCTATTATTATATGCAAACTCTACTAGATGCAAATGGTCATCCCATGATCCACCAAAATCCAATATACATGCTCTCAAGAGATCTTCCAAAATACGATTCACCCTTTCCGTCTGACCGTCGGTCTGAGGATGATATGCGGTACTGAGATGTAATTCTGACCCTAGCGCCTCTTGCAAGCTCTTCCAAAACCCACTAGTGAACAACGGGTCTCGGTCGCTCACAATGCTTTTAGGTACTCCATGCAATCTCACTATCCACTTCATATACAATTCTGCTAACTTAGCTGCCGTTCTGGTCGATTTGACTGGTATAAACCTTGCACTTTTAGTCAGTCGATCTACAATTACCCAAATGCTGTCATATCCCGATCTAGTTCTTGGTAAACCATCGATGAAATCCATCGAGACTTGTTCCCATTTCCATTCGGGAATTTCTAAGGGCTGTAACAAACCACTAGGCTTCTTTTGCTCGGCTTTAACTAGCTGGCAATTCATGCATTTGGATATAAACTTCCCAACGTCTCTTTTCATTCCTTCCCAGTAGTAAGTCTGCTTCATATCTCGATACATCTTGTTACCACCGGGGTGTATAGTCAACTTTGAGTGATGACATTCTCTAAGCACTTCATCCCTCAATCCATTGACATTGGGTACAACAAGCTTTCCATTCTTTCTAAGCCATCCTTCTCGATCAAGTCCATACTTGTTCATCTCCTCATCGATATCCATCTTTAACTTGGAGATGATTTCCAATAGGTTAGGATCGTCCCTCTGACTAGAGCCGATCCGCTCAATCAAAGTGGGTCTGATCGTCAAACTTGCTAACATTTCTGGATCCAATTCGCACTTTGGTCTGAAATCAAACCCCGCGATAAACTCCAGTTGCTTCCATTCAAGGAACATAGCCCCTAAGCTGGCATGTCTTCTACTCAATGCATCAGCTACCGCATTGCCCTTTCCTGGTGTGTATGCGATGTCAAAATCATAGGAAGCTAAGAACTCTAACCATCTCTGCTGACGGAGATTTAAATCCTTCTGGGAGAATAGATACTTCAGCGACTTATGATCTGTAAACAGCTCAAATCTTTCTCCCAAGAGATAGTGTCTCCACATCTTTAACGCGAACACGATCGCTGCCAATTCTAAATCATGGGTAGGGTATCTTCTCTCGTGCGGTTTCAACTGCCGACTTGCGTAAGCTACAACCCTACCGCCTTGCATCAATACAGCACCCAGTCCGGTACCACAGGCATCCGTGTATACCGTCATCTCTTCATCCCCCTTAGGGATGACTAACACTGGTGCGCTTGTCAACTTGTCCTTTAGACTCTTGAATGCATTCTCGCACCTTTCATCCCAGACAAAAGCTTGATTCTTCTTGGTCAACTGGGTCAATGGTGCTGCTATCTTGGAGAAACTCTGGATAAACTTACGATAATACCCCGCTAACCCCAAGAAACTCCTTACATCTGTTGCATTCTTGGGCGTAGGCCAATCCTGTACCGTAGCCACCTTCGCCGGGTCCACGGCAATCCCATTTTCTGATACAACATGGCCCAAGAACCTCACTTCCCTCTTCCAGAAGTGGCACTTAGAAAACTTTGCTTTCAATTGGTGTTTTCTCAACACCTCCATCGCTAGTCTTAAATGTTCCTTGTGTTCTTCCTCTGTCCTCGAATAGACCAAAATATCATCAACGAACACAAGGACAAACTTATTCAACTGATCTCTGAATACCCTATTCGTAAGATCCACAAAATATGCTGGGGCATTGGTCAGCCCGAATGGCATGACCAACCACTCATAAAACCCAGACGGCGTCCGAAATGCCGTTCTAGCTATACTCTCAGCTTCCACTCTAAGCTGATGAAAACCTGTCGCGAGATCCAACTGAGAAAATACTCTCGCGCCACTCAACTGATCGAACAAATCATCTATCCGCGGTAGAGGATACTTGTTCTTCCTCGTCACTTTATTCAACTCGCGGTAGTCTACACACAAACGAAGGGAACCATCCGCCTTGGTAGCAAACACAACTGGTGCTCCCCATTCAGAAACACTCCTTCTGATAAATCCCTTCTTCAAAAGATCGCTGACTTGCACCTCGAGCTCTCGCTGCTCTCTTGGTGCCATACGACGAAGTGGCATCACTATAGGCCTGGCATCTTTTACCAAATCAATACGGAACTCAATCTCTCGGTGTGGTGGAAGTCCGGTCACTTCTTCGAAAACATCCGGATACTGGCCAACCACGGGCAAACCTGACAACTCACTATGCGGAATGTCGAGGGAGTTTAGAAAACTAGCCAATACCACCTTACTGGGTAGACCACCAAACACTATCCTCCGCCCATCATCCGCTCTAGCTGTCACCAACAAGCCCTCACAGTCTACCACCACCCCATATCTTTGGAGCCAATCTACTCCCAAAATAATGCCAAACCCAGTAAAGCCCAAAACAAAGCAATCACAAACAAACATGCATCCATGACTCGATAAGACCACATTACGACAAATCATGCTAAGGCTAGTCGAACCACCAATCGGGTTCGTCACTACTAAAGGTCTATCGACAATCTCGGGCTCCAATCCCAACCTATCTACCAGGTCACTAGATATGAAAGAACTGGAAGCTCCGGTATCAAACAAAACTCTAACAGGAACATCATAAACAGAAAGTATACCTTGAATGACGACATTCTTTCCCTTCTCCGCCGCAGTTGGGGCATTCGACGAAGAAGGAATAGCATTAAGGGCATATGCTTTCACCATTTGCTTTTCCTTAGGGGGTTGTGGACACTTGTCCTTGTGATGTCCCATCTGGCCACAGTTGAAGCACTTCCTATCCGCTGGCTTGGCCCGACAATTACTAGCATAATGGCCCTTCTTACCACAGCTGAAGCACTCAACATCTTGCTTATTCTTTTTCTTCTGGCCATCCTTAGCTTGGTTCTTCTTTCTCTTATTCTGAGAACCACCTTTGCCTCCACCACTTGCTTGTGGTTTTGGCTCTTCTGCAGATGCAACCTCAGTCTTCGGCTTAGGGTAGAGACTCTCTGATCTTAATGCTTTCCCCACAATCGACTCAAACGTCTCATCGATGTGGTTAATAAGCCTTTCCCCTAAGTACTGATCTAACCCAGTTATGAATTTCTCATTCTTCTTCTCGGCAGTATCAATAAGAGATAACCCATACTTTGACAAAGTGTCGAATTCAGCAATGTACTCCGAGACAGCTCTGCCATTCTGCTTGAGCTCCAAGAATTTCTTAAACAACACTGACTTCTGGGCAGCTGGAATGAACTTCTCACTAAAGCGAGCCTTAAACTGCTCCCAAGTAATCTGATCTTCGGGGGTAGCTGCCTTTATAGCATTCCACCAATTCATTGCCCGCCCTTGCAGCTGACGGGACGCTAGCTTTCTTTTCATCGCATCCTCGATACCCAAATCCTCGAAGATACGTTCGCAACTATCCAACCAATCCTGAACTTCTGTAGCCGACTCCGTTCCGTGGAACGACTTCCCACCAAGACTAGTATAATCCTTATTCAGCTTGGCGAAGTCGACTCTTGGCGCCTGCACTATTGGACCACCACCATTTCCACCATTGGGAGCTGCCCTCTGTACATCTCTAAGCATCTCTCTCATGAGGTCAGTAAACATCGTCCTCATGTCAGCAGCATTCCCATTATTGGCTCCCCTACCAGCACCTCTAGTATCTCGGCTCATCGTCAATCTGAAAAAGGAAACGATTAACGATTCCATAGTGGTGCTAGTGCAGTACGACTTCATCCTTATACTACTAATAGTATATATATATATATAGCTTTTAAAAACCAAAGTAATCACAAATACGCTCTCTCGTATACGTATAATATCTCTCCCTGATAACTTCCCTAGGTTAACTACGCAACCTAGAGCTCTGATACCAAGTGTGACGGCCCGCTCCGCACCAGTCTGCATTTCCTCCGAAAGTGCGCTGTACACATGCCCAACTAGCACGGGACGGTCGCCAGGAGAAAGGAAAGAAGAGAATAAACTAATCAAGGAACCTGTAGAATGTCTCACAGCGCATGGGATAAAATATAATAATAACATACTTGACATAAAACAGGCGAGACAGTGCATAAGCTGATAACTAAAATCAACATCAATCATCAGAGCAGCGGAAATCCATATACAGCTTATTACAACTTTTCAAAATCTACTGTCTCTAAGCAAAAGAAAGCTAAAGTAGAAAATACACCAACAATGCCCAAGCAGTGATCTTCAACAACACAGGGAGAATACTATATATGTTACGTGGAAGCCTCCTGCTCGTCTCCGGATCATCTACCCGTGCATCACCAGCTAACCTGTCTCTAGTCTGCTCGTGTGAGCACCCAGAGTAATAAGAAGAGACATAAAACTCTGGGTCAGACATAAAGCCTGGTGTGAGCGATAAGCATCTAAAGAAAGTAATAACAGGTATACTAAACCATACCTGAACCTGGACCTGCAACCAAAGAGTTAGTACCACATACCGTACAATACTCCAAGGTGCCATAATAAGTAGTGTAAGAATACGGGGGTGGGGTGTGCATGCCATAATGATAGCAAACAAATCATCCATATCAACCATCCTCACACCTCTCACTCAGTGCGTAAAGCGTACGACATCTACCACTTTGGAACACTAGACAAGCTGAGGTAACGACGAATCCCGTCTTGTAGAAACCCTGCTGTGACCAAGCCAAACACTTGGAGTCATGACCAAACATTTCAATGACCCACTTCATTGGTCGTAGCCCTTGGTTCTACCGATGCCATAATGGCCCTGAATCCGCCTTCGCACCTCCTACCATAGTGGTCCAAAGCTATAGACGTCGATAACTCCTTGGCATGCGTCCCGCAGCAAAGCCCAACCATGAAGCGAACTCGTTGATTCCCATCTGAATCCTGAGCTCTAACTTCTCATTTGGACTTCCTTTGCATCTCGGGTTTGGTCGAATTGGAGTGGGTCATCAGAAAAGTTGTCGTGCAGTAGCAGCTCTAGAATTCAGTTCGGTTCAGTCACCCATGCTCGGTTCGGTTCGGAGTGCCACCTTCCTCTAGGTTCGGGTCCTTCTCCTTGCCTTCTTTCATTCGATTCGGGTCGGGCACTTCGCTCCGGGTCGGGTCGGGGTCCTCCTCCAGGTCGGGTCGGGTGTCCTTCCCTCCAGCGCTCCAATCCCTAGCTTATTTCTTCACGTATTCCGATCCGATCCCTCCTTGCCATCTGATCCGCGTGGCTTTCCCTCTTGCTAGTTCTCCCGAGTGTTTGCTTCCGATCCGAGCCCTGCATCTCCAAGTCGATCCGATCTGGCCTCCAATCACTCTTCCGATCTGATCCGCTCCATCGCTCCGATCCGATCTTCTGTCCAACTCCAACTCTAAGCAATGGCCTTCCTTCCTGCCAAACTTCTTCCAGTGGCAAGTCCCCATCCAGTTCGGATTCCCTTGATCAGTTCCCTAGTCCGATCCGACCCCTTTCTCCGATCCGAACCGGTTCGGAACCTGCACACTTCTGCAACTTTCCAGCGAGCTTTCTACGCCATTCGACGACGTTTTCGAGTAATTTAACTATTCTAATCAATCATGAAACATACCATAGAGTCATAGCAACATGTAATAGCAACCACAAACAGCAAACAACAATTTAAATGAATCAAAATGAATCAAAAGTGGCTAAAACCTCACATTTGCCTATAATCCCTCTTAATCATGTTTAAGCATACGATTAGCAAAACACATCGAAATTAACCCAAATTTCTAACAGAGCCTTAAACCATTATTTTAGAATTTTAAGAATTTTTCCAGAATTTATTTACGTATAAATTCGCTAATCTTCACTAATTACCCTTAATCACCGTAATTAGTGCAAAAACTATGCAAATCACTCACCTTGGCCACAAACAAAATTCTCAGAACTGAAACTCCTCTGATTTGGGCGAATACTGATGTCCAACAGCAGCTCTAACCTTGCTTTAGTGCTTTTTCTTCTTAATTTGATACCTCTAAGCCTTAATCCTTGATTAGGAAGTGATTTTTGGGTGTTTTAGAGAGATTTAGAGAGTGGAGGCCATGGCTAGGTCAAGAGAAATGAAAGTGGCGGCTGGAAAATGTCTAAAGAAATGTTTTCTAACCCTAATCAGCCTCCATATACCCCTAAACCCGAAATTCCCCTTGGGCCTAGCTGCTAATCACCCGGTTAAGCCCAATTAAGCTGTTTATAACCATCTGAAACTTGTTTCAGCCATATCTCCCAAACGGTAAGTCCGTTTGGCTAATGTGACCACCCTACGGAAAGAGAAACCATCATCCGGAGCCAATGGAAGTGGTTTCAGGTCAAAATTCCTTTCCAGTCAAAAGTTATGGCCAAAACAGTGCCAACTAGGGGCAAAATGGTCATTTAAAAATCGAGAAAAATCATGAACATGGGAAATGACCCCAATAGTCGTCTCCCAAAGTTACATGATCATATGACTTCGTATGTGACAGAAATAAATATTCTACGATTCTATGATGCGTAAAACGCGGGTCGTTACAAAGATCATTTTTTACATTGATGATGAGAATAACATATGGATAAGAGAAATACATAATCCTAATGAATTTTTAGAAGGTTCAAGAGAAAAAAAAGAAACTTCAGAAAATAGTATCCTTGAAAATATAATATCAGAATTCACTGAACATAAGGAACTAGCTAACCACGAGCAAAGTGCTAGTTCAGGAATAACATATCCAAATAGAAATCAAGATCAACCAATGCCTATGATGTAGGACAACGTCCTAGACAACAAGTCGATCCATATACAAATGAAAATAAAAATAAAAATATAAGAACAGCTAGAAAAAGAATACCCAATGAAACATCTTTTTTCAAAAATAATTCAGTTATTCTAAATGTAACCGAATGCCATCCATAGCTATTAGATACCTATCTAGAACAATGGATTGTTGCTTAGCAAGAGAATAGACAGAAAGGCATACAAATATTAATTCTAGTGAAGAAATGATCAGAATAGCAAAAAACTACTTAGGAGACATAGCTAAAGCTATATGGGAAGCATACAAGAAAAATTTTCCAGAAGAAATTAACATAATAGTAGCACAAGGAAGCAACATATGTTACTTCGCCTACTTAATACATTGGATAATAACAGGAGGAGATGTAAATACAGGGACAATAATCAGACAACAAGAAGCCATGCATGATCTTGAACAAATCCAATTACTAGATTGGAAATGTACAATAAAATTGTTTATAGAATTTTTACATTATACAACTATTTCAGGAAATTATTACGGTATTGAAATAGGAAATAGACTTTTGCCCGAACTACCAGGTGATTTAGGGAAAGAAATACGTAGATCTTGGATAGAATATTACTAAGACAAACCAGAAAATATCCTTAAAGGATATGATAACATAGGAATAAGAATAACACATATAATCTCAGAATTAAAAAACAAATGTACATATATACGGATCCAAAGAGAGTTAAAACAGAAAAACCGTGGATTTTGTGGACAAATATATACTCCATAACAACATGGAACAAGAAATTATAAAATAGATAATGAACCAAAATTTAGGAAAAGATATGCTAAAAAATATTACCTAAGAAATTAAAATGCTAAAAAAGCCAATCTTAATAAAGAAAAATATGTTAGGAAATACAATCCCAAGAAAACATACACAAATTCCATTACATGTTTTGCTTGTAATGAGAAAGTACATTTATCCTCTTTATGTCCCAAAAAAAAATCTTTTTACACGAGAATCAAAGCTTGTTGATTCAGCTAAAGAAGACTTACTTGAAACTGCTTCTGATGTCTCAGAAATATCAATAATATATTCAATAATATCCCTGGAAGGATTAGAAGAAGAACAAATAAGTTCATCAAATTATACACTGGTCAATGAATTAACAAATTTCCAAGAAAACATAGCAAATGAATATATGTTTGATATGGTTAATAAATTTTTATGTACCCATAATTTCAAATATAAAATGGGAACAGATACAACAACATGTGAATTTTGTCCTCCGTATCCTGCCTTTTACAAAAGAAACAAGGGTACAGAATACACCATGGAAATATGACAAATTCGTGAAAAAAATAAATTTAACATAAAACCACCATGAGAAAAATAAGATAATTGTAACAATCCAGAAATTTTAACCAATTTAAAATTGGAATTTTTATTACTTAATTTGACATAAATATATATGGTTTAGAATATTTAATAATTTTGATAAGTTATATGATAGATTTTACTTGAATTATAAATGAGAATGATTATTAATAAGTTTGGACTTATTGATACTATTTTTCATTTGATCGGATTTGTCAAACCATAATATGAATTAGTAGCGCTAGAACTAAGTGTTGTCCTTAGTTTTCATAGCATTTCAAAGGAAATGCTACCGAAAGATCACTTTCCCTCCTTAAGACAAGTGTAAGGACACTTGTATTTTTGCATGCCTCCTTTCATGCATGTTTTACATTTGCCTCCTTACCTCCTTAACCCTCTATTCCTATATAAGGAGGCCTTTCCTCCATGTTTTAACCATTCCACTCCATTTTCTTCTTTTCATCTACTTCTTAAAGCTTATGGTCATGGTTTCCATGGCATAAGTCTTCCTCTTTTCCACCACCACCTTGCCAAAGTTCATCCTCCTCCTCCTCCTCTTATGATAGAGAGGGATAGGGAGAGATATTAGTATATATATTTTGGTAAAGAAGACGTTGCGCCGAAATACTGTCTAACGGTTCGCTCAGCTAGGATTGCCTACCAGGAAATTTGGAAAGTTGTTTGGTGAGAACTCTTTATCCACAATTTATATATTTAATTAGTGGTTAGACTAATTTAAATATAGTGATGAATTATTAATGGTTAATAACGATTGATGTTTGTTGTGATGGATTATGGATGTGTAGTTTAGAACACACACACAATTAAGCGTTAGTGTTATAACGCTTGTGCACAGTTATGATTTATTTAATTATGTTGATGACGGTTGCCATAGATGTTTATAATGGTTGTTGATGTTTCGCACACACTATGACACAACAATTATGGTATCACGTTGGTGATCGACAAATTTCCTTCGTAATTAGAAGCAATATCATTATTGAAGTTAAAGGTTAATAATTGGGAAAGACCATATGTATGAATTCATATATATTGATAAAGTTCTTTAAATGAATAAATAAATACCGGAACATTCTAGGATGATAGAGAGGATAGTGTCTAGGATTGGGTTTGGAAAATTTAGTTTTCTGCTCTCCCTAGCTCTCTAACTGATCCGACGAATTGGATGGTTAATTTGAAGTTATTTGAATTTAGAAATGAATTGAAATTTGATTTATTAAGTGAAAAATAAAAGTTGAATTCTAAACCCAAAATAATTTGGAAAGTCAATGTAAATTACTTTAAATAATTTTAAAACATTTATATAAGTATATAATGATTTTCTAAGTAATTTTGAAGTATTGAAGAATAATTTCTATTTCGGTCAAAATAGAGCTTGTCGAACAATGGCAAATTCGCGTGTTTTAGTTTCAAACTATAAATGTTACAAATTTTGCAATCTAAACCGGATTTCCATAAAATGAAAAACGTTTGATTTCCATTAACAAGAACTTTCAAATGAGTGAAAGCAGATTTTAAATTCGAGTTATAATTTTCAAGTTATGTTCGAAACCGTTTTGGAAAAGGTCGTTGTAAGACAATTGTTGACCATAACTATAAACAGCTATTTTTAAATGTTTAAAATATATGGAAATTTTTTGTAAAATCATTACAAACTATGAAAAGGTGTTTTGAAATGTAATGTTTAAGATTTGGCTAAGTTAAACGATATTTTGATCAATAGTTAAGATAACTGTTTTGTAATGCTTTTATTACACTTTTGAAATGCTATTGTAACGCTTCCTTCGAAAACAATCTATTTTGAAGTTTTAAACCGTAAACTATTTTCCGAACTATAAGTAATGATTTGTGGAATGTTTTCAAAGGTTTAAAAGTATTAGAAATATTTTACATGGAATTTAAAAGGTAGTTCACTGTTATTCCGCTTATAGTGTGAGTTGGATATGGAGATTAATATTAAGGATAAGTTGATGGTATTTCTATCCAGATCTAATGTCAAAGAGTTGGATAAATATTTTAATTAAGGTACAGATTTCCCAATCGGATTGAGATAAGTTGGATAGAAATAATCTTCGGATATTTGATATGAAATTATTTGGTGTAAACGTATACTATTTGAGGAATTTGGAAGATATTATTATATCGTTATTCCACTTATAGTATTTGTTGATTATGAGAATTGATATCGAATATAAGTAGATACAATTCCTGTGTAACTTATTATGTTCAATATCGATTGATTTGGGTTTTGACGTGAATCATATCTTAAACAATATCATTCTTGAAACTCAATGAGATTGAGTTGTAGAAATTCATATCGTAAACTGGGATTTAATCAAACCTTTGATTTGAGAAAATGAAAAATAAGAAATTGGGAACTAAGTATAATTTTTTAGTTAAGATTAAAGAATTGAATGTTGGAAAATCGATTTAATTGGAAACTATGGTTGAAATATGGATTAAAGGATTTTCAAAGGAAACCGGGTTTTGGTAACGAGTTATCAAACGGAAAATTAATTAAGGCTTTGGGGCTAGTTATCTTTGATTTAAGGGATGTAATTTAAAGAAGAAGGGTTAAATATGGATTTTGTTAAAGATAATTTGAGAGTGGGTTTAAAAAATTTAATTTAACAAAATCTAAGATGGAAGGAGGTTTGTTGAAAGCCTGTGTATTCCGTAATTGTGTTTTAAAAATTACGCTTATTATTTGGGAAGACCAGGATCAGATGTATGTCCGAAAATCATTCCAAGTAATAATATGATGTTGTGGAGCAATTGACGACAGTACTGAAGACCGGGACCCTTCATATCGTAAGGATGACTTGCTGAATGTCTCAAATGGGTAGCTCCCATTTGCAGATGGATTTTATATCAGCTAAGTGGCAAGAAGTCCAAACAATGTGAAGGAATTTCGGATTATTGTTTCGTTTAGACCCAGAATGGACATTTATGGATTGTGTGTCTGACATTGTAATTGACTGCGTAGCACTGATCTCTGTTAAATATATATATATATATATATATATATATATATGTTTGGTGGTGGAGAATATATTCTCTTTCTTAACACCCTTCTCTAAGACGTATGAGCTTAGAGGTTATATATCGGTGGAAATAAATGATGCATTGTAAATGGACAATGTGACATACTTAAGTTATGTAGTGAGCTTTGGATTATCAAAGCATGGCTTATTTAAGCGTAGCTTTGTGTATATCGTGACCTCGGCAAGCCTCACACCCCGGTAAATGGCCAAAACAGGAAGAAATGCAGTAGGGTTATGTGGTGTTGTCTCCTTCTAGATAAAAGGTGCACTATGGTATGGAGCCCAGGTATTAACCTATGTGGTAAAAGCATCTACTTTTACGGTTGTTGTTGGGGCACGCTCAAAAAGGTCGGTAACGATCGAGAGATGACATACTCAGGCGTACTCTAAGTTACCCAGTTAAGGGGTAACCCAGCTTTTTGTTGGCATGAGGGGCATCACTGTTGATCCTCGGACATCCCTCTAGAGGTTTCAAAATTCGGTTCGGAAGACGTTCCTTTGCCCGGTCATTGTTGGAAACCCAATCTCCGCTACAACCCCATACGATTTCGATTGTATTCCATACGTCACTATGGTATATGGTACATATGCTGGCTAAGATTGATACATTTACTTTTGAAAGGATTTTTCACACTATATTATAGTATTGAAAGAGGATTTTCACGTATCAAGCATTTTTGGCTTCATAAGGAGAAACCTTGCCCATGTGTGCGTTTGCATTGTGTGTGTGCCACGAGACCTTATGTTAGTTTCATTTTTCAAAAAATCATTGCGAATTTCTATGCACTGATATTCACATAGTGTAAGCCCGTTCCGCATTAGCGATATGATCCGGTGAATTACCTAACTTTAAAATAAACCCTAAAAACAACTGTTTTGAGTTCTCACACCAATACTTGTTTGGTTTGAGGTAGCGTGATAGGTGTTCTCGCTCTTGGTTTGGTGGCGAGCGGGAGACTCTTACCTCTACACGTCCCAAGAGGGGTTGGTTAGGCATGAGGCCGCGACAGTCGAGAGGCTGGCCATGAAACAAGGTGCTGGGGTACCATTGTAATGCCACGGCAGAGTGTAGTCGTTGTCCGATGGTTGAAAAAGACAAGACCATTACATTTGGTATCAAAGCTATGGTTTGTACAAAGCTATGGGGTACGACACATTTGAACAAAAGGAAAGACTCATCAGAGTTATAATATCTCATTAGAGATAGGGTTAGTAATGCCCTAGAATGAGATTTTAGAGTACTATATTTGAGAGAGCATATTCAAAAATATGAAATGAGTTTTGAAAAGTTATATTTTAAGAAAGAAACATATTTTGGAAATATATGGTTAATTATAACCTGGATAATTAATCAAACGATTAAGGTTAAGTTTACATTTTGTGATTATGATTACACATAAAATAATTTTTTCGGCATGATAATTAAGCCCCTTCCACTGATCAGGAAAATGATCCGAGTACAAATGCCTTTTGCATTTAATGTCACTATTGGGTAACATTTCGAAATATCGATAAACTTGGTTCAAATTCGTTAAGGTAACTAATCAATATAGTTAGAAATTAAAAATTAGAATTTGAGTATTATATTCGATGCTGAGGTTGGACTATCGAGTATAAGAAGATTTTGAATATATGCCTAGCTAACGTACATACGAAGTCTTAAGTATACTAGATAGATATAGAATCACACTCTAGTCGCTTGAAGATGATTTTGCTGATGACTGCAGCATCATTAGTATGTATTTTTGAGTTTCGAAAGCGGGATGACTATATGATTCCGATTAAAACATCAATATATACTTAAACCCATTTAGATAAGTGTTTGAAATTGTTTGGTAAATTGATGTGAACTTAAATAGAAAAGCGAAAATTTGATTGGGTCAGAAGAATTATACCAGGTAAACTTGTTAGTAAGGGATAAACCAGTAAAGAGTTTCGAGAAAGTGCATTTGTGATATATCTATATATATAAAGGGTTTTGTAAAGATGTATAATTTGAAAACTCAAATCAAAATTTTGAGTAAGAATTGGCAATTACTTTGGAATTGATTTTGTAAGGATATATTTTGAATATAAAGGAAAAACATCTTTGAAAATATTTGGAAATTTAAAACTTGAGCATGACATCTTGTGATTGGAATTTCTTAATTGATTAAAAAACATTTATGTAAAGTTGTAATTTACATAAGCAATCCAAATATAGAAAAAGTAGTTCGGGAAATGATTTAAAGGATAAGTTGGAATTAATCAATCAGGATATCTGATAATTAGTCCTCCCCAATTGATTAAATTTAAAATACAAATATCTTGGGAATTCAGTTTCATAATATGACTATTAAGATATTTGACGATATTTTGGTTAAGGACTACATTGGTTAAAGCTGTTTCTCTAAAGTTTGAAGGAAATAAGTTTCATAACCATTGTATTTACAAGATAAGATCTAAGAGAATAAGTTTATAACTCTGAAGTTTCTTGAAGGAGGTAAATGGTTAAGTATAAGTAATTGGCCCAGTAAACGATGAGTCAAATATAATGGGCGATTGGAAGATATCGCTGGAGAACATGTAAATATTACTATCCATAAATATGTGTGTTAGAATATTCTACCCGGTATATCCATTATGAGAACGGGGAGATTTGGTATAAAGAATTTTAACCTTGTGTCTGAAAATCTACAAGATGTCAAATGAGTAATTGTGATTCCCTTTCCTTTCTGAGGACGAAAAGTTTTAAGGGGGGGTGAATGTAACGATCAAGAATTTTTAACCAATTTAAAATTAGAATTTTTATTACTTAATTTCAATTTAAATTTGAATTTGACATAAATATATATGGTTTAGAATATTTAATAATTTTGATAAGTTATATGGCAGATTTTACTTAAATTATAATTGAGAATGATTATTAATAAGTTTGGATTTATTGATACTATTTGTCGTTTGATCGGATTTGTCAAACCATAATATGAATTAGTAGCGTTAGAACTAAGTGTTGTCCTTAGTTTTCATAGCATTCCAAAGGAAATGCTACCAAAAGATCACTTTCCTTCCTTAAGACAAGTGTAAGGACACTTGTAATTTTGCATAAATCCTTTCATGTAT
Organism: Allium sativum; assembly: GCA_030737875.1. Classification (NCBI taxonomy): domain Eukaryota; kingdom Viridiplantae; phylum Streptophyta; class Magnoliopsida; order Asparagales; family Amaryllidaceae; genus Allium; species Allium sativum. Next base: position 571,659,728 of record CM060909.1, on the reverse strand, counting down.
GTTTTACACTTGCCCCCTTATGTGTCATTGCCCCCTTAACCCTCCTGTTTACACCAAAAATGGTCTAAACACCCAAGATACTGAAATGTACTTCATCGATTCGGTAAGATTAAAATGTGGAATCGCGTAATCATAAAATAAAATGCATAAAATGGAGACAAGGCAATTTTTATAGTGGTTCAATCCGATGTGGATCTACATCCACTTTCTGATCATATTTTATTATGATATTTCATTTACAATATGTATGAATTCTCTCTCTGCATATTCATTTCCCTCTTTTCCCTCTTTTATGATCTAATTCCACCTGAATTTTGCAAGAAATCGAAGGAATCTTTAGCTTCGTGATGAATTTCCAGTCACTTATATGATTTGATCCCTTTTTATGATCTCCATGAATCTCATGGTGAATTAGCACTCAATTTAAACTTCGGAGTGGATTAGAGAAGACTAGAAATCGTTTGAATGGTGTTCGAGAGATCCAAGATGCTTAGATCCAATTGTAGAGAGCTCTTATGATCTTTAACTTGGATTCGATCTTCATCAAGTTAGAAAAGTGTTGTTGAATCCATAGAAGCCATTAGAGAAGTTGTAAGTGAGTTTTCAATTTGGCGGAGTCTCCTTGTTGGAATCCATTTTTCGGTCCCCCAATCAAATGAATCATGAGGGGTATTTATAGTGGTGTTTGAAGAGAAGTGGCAAACCTGTAAATAAGGATGCGGTACAGCTGTCATACGCGCCATGAAATAACGCGGCATGCTTTTCACTTATATCATGGCGCTTTTCTCTTTACAGTTGGCATTAACGAGTGGACTCCTTTTCTTTGACTCGCATGTCTCTCATTATATCCGGAGACTAGAATATGCAGATGTTGTGCGGTATCTTAGCCATATGAATCATGAAATACAGTTTGGACTAAATAGTGTAACGGCATGATGACCTGCCCCACGACATGAATTCATTTCTTCTTTATTGAATGTGGTGTAAACATGTTGCTCTCATAACCCGTGCTAGGAGGCATCACTTGTTCAACTATAATACTACTTTCCATGCAAATGCACACGTGGCTTCTTTGCCAACATGTGTTCCTATGTAATCATGACTGGCAGTCTTGCACGCTTCTGGCGGCTTGATGTAGATGACAGGACTTCTTTTTGGCATGTTGCACAGGAGATTCGAATATTAGTGACGAGCTGGCCTCATCAATGTTGTGGAATACGTCATGAAGTGTCGGGGACCAGCGACATAAGTCAATGTCGACATGGCACTAAGCAGCTCACTTGCGGCATGACCTGCTTGCTGCGAGATATGTGGCACAACACGACATGACTGGTGTCAAATACATCACGACATGTGGTAAGAAAGTCTGGACGGCATGAATTCTTCACGGCTTGAATTCTTTTCTCCCTCCACGACATGAGTTAAGGGTGCATCACGACATGATTCCAACGACATGTCTTGGAATGAAGCCTGCGGCATAAAGTGAATACCGACATGAATAGTACACAACGCTTTTGCAGCTGTCATGCGACATGATCAGCATGGATGACTACATGGATCCTATGGATGAGCGCCATACTTTTATCTACTACTTGGATGGACGTTCATGACATGGATTATTCACGGTATGAATATTCTGCGACATGAACTGCTTGTGCCTTGAATACTTTATGAGATATGGGAGTCAACGACATAGTTTTTACTGGTATGATTTTGCCTTCATGAAGAATAGCGTCATGGACTTTCAACGTCGTAGAAGCAGCGTTCTCTCAGGTCACGATGAACGGCTTAACTCGCTTAACTCCGTGTCGCGCTAACGGTCTTGCACCAAGTTGTGTGAAAGACTTTAAGTTATGTCGCCAAAACGCATTTGGCGAAACAGTCTGGCTCATTGCACATTGTATCGCTCTCATATTCCTTTTGAACCGCGTTGAACCAACGGTGTTAACATTTACCCCTCGAAGCTTGTATTTCTTGCTTGCGAGAATTACGGGTTTCGAAATAAATACAATCTGCGTTGAGATTTTGTCATAGCTTTTTGTTATGCTACGGTGAACTATTCTTTAAATTCGTTTGCTTAGTGTCACCTGTTCTGTAAATAAAACAAGTGTTTGCACAATTTTGGACTTATACTCGCTATCGACAGTCCATATCGATAGGGGATTAGTTAATTATCATAAAATGAATTTTATTTTGAATTGAATAGAGTGTTTGCACGGGACTATTTAATTCAACGATTTATAATCCGTCGAATATTATCTGTGTGGACACAATATTCTAATTCATATTTGTGTTAACACTAAAGATCAACTAATCGACCAAAGTCGACTATGGATTTCAAGCATTAACATTTCAATGACTTTTATGATGATATATAATACTTCCCATTTGGGAAATATGTAATCCATTAACTGATTCCTTTCTGAGAAGTTTTGATATTTGTGCCCCAGCTTAGGAGGTCATCTTTATTCTTCATTGTAGGAAGGGATCTACTGTTCAATACTTGTCTACTTTGCTGATCAATTTTGATATTAATGACTCCATTAGATGCCTTAGTCTGTCTTTTATCATGTGCATACTTTGAGTTGAATTCAACAATATTTGCATGATCGTACAAACTTGACTGTTTGGAGGCCTGCTAACATGGTGTAACAACCCGTATTTTCAATAACCTGTAATAACATAAATCGAGGCAGAATTTAATTCTAAAATGGGAATCAAGGGAAACGGGCTATGCCATTGTGTTCGTCTCGGAAAAATACGCGAAATAGAGTCCGAGTTTTCGAAAATCGGAGTCCGTATGACCAAGATATGGCCTCGCGAAGTTTCACGAAAATTCCCAAATTAAAGTATACTTAATTAAGTGAAATGGGTTGTGTAGATATATATATATATATATATATATATTGATATATATATATATATATATATAATTGAAAATTTAATAAATAAATAGGCAAAAATGCTCAAAACAGCGAATTGGGAGAGGGGAATAACCGAACCGGCCGATTTTTGAAGTCGACCCGAGCCCGCTGGGTCGACTAGGGGTTAATCCAGGGTGTTTGGCTGTCAACCCGTGGGCCGATTCGCTCAAGTGCAGATTTTGCATTTGAATGGTTCTCATGGTCCATCTTTAATCTAAAGGCCCTAGATGGTTCCTACACTTGACTTCTTCCCCAAGACATGCTTTGATGGCTTGGATTGAATCTAGGGTTAATCCTATGGCCTAAAACACTTGCCTAATCTATAAATAAGACTCTAACCTACCCTAATTCATTCATAATTAAACCTAGTGACTAAACTATGGCAAAATGCTAGCTCTCATGGCCTCCACTAATTTTATGAAGAGGGTTGCATACTAATCACTCTCTAATCAACTTCTAATCCCTTCTTAGCATCTTAATCTTCTTCATTTGATGTTCAAAGTTGCTAGTTGTGAGTTTCTATCACTTTGATGATCTTTTGGTAAACTAATTAGATGAGATGTGATGAGATTTATGGTTTTGTATGTGGGTTAATGAGCTTTGAATCATATGATATGATGTTAGCATTAATCTTATGTTTATGCATGTTGAGTATGTAAGCTTATGCAAGTTTAATATGATGTATGTTATGTTTGCATGATGCTAAATATGCAAGTTGTGGGCTATGTAATCATATGCATGTTATGCAAGTTCATGGTAATATGCTATGCAAGTTACATGTTTGTTAATATGCAAGTTACATGTTTGTTAATATGCAAGTTACATGTATGTAAATATGCAAGTTACATGTTTGTTAATATGCAAGTTACATGTTTGTTAATATGCAAGTTACATGTATGTAAATATGCAAGTTACATGTTTCTTTATATGCAAGTTACATGTTTGTTAATATGCGAGTTACATGTATGTAAATATGCAAGTTACATGTTTATTAATATGCAAGTTCATGATGACACATTATGCAAGTCTATAAGCTAATATGCAAGTTTGTTATGCAAAATGAATATGTAAGTTATGTGACATATTATATGCAAGTTATGTGACATGTTATGCAAGTTCATATGCAAGTTATGTGTTTGTTAATATGCAAGATGGCACCTTTGAAACATGTTCATTCATATGCAAGTTGACACCTTTTATATGTGTTATATCATGAACGAAATTACGTGGGAACGATGGGGTAATTAAATGCATAAGTTAATAAGATTGTGTGAAATTAATATAATTATGCATAACACAAAATAAATAAACATAGTATGGGAATTTGCCTATTTGGTTAGGTGTACCCATACTATGTGTTGGGAATTTACCTATTGAGTTAGGTCTACCCCATGGGAATTTACCTATTAAGTTAGGTCTACCCATGTTAAGAAAACTTGATTAATTAGGGATAATTAATATAAAATTATGAGGGTGATTAATTAGGTGTAATTAATTGACTAAGACACGAGGTTGGACTCAGTTGTAGCGTAAAACTGCCCGGACCCAACCGGCTTAACCAGTTGCTACAAATGTTAGCCCAATGTGAGAGGTCTTAGGCACAAACTAAATACGTAATTAATGTAAAGACACGAGGTTAGACTCTGTTATGACATAAGGCTGCCCGGACCCAACCGGCTTAACCAGCGGTCATAAAAGACAGTCTAATGTGAGAGGTCTTTACAAAGGTTACGTTCTTAATTAATTAATTAAGAAACACTTAACCACATTAGCATGTAGAGGGACACGAGGGGTTAAGTGGGTGCCTCGGGTGGCATGAGAAAATCTAGTGGTTGCCTTGGGTGGCAATAGAAAATACGATTAGAATACTTAACCAAAATAGAACATGTAATTAAAACATGATTAAAGGGTTAAGTGGGATATACTAGAAAAAGGGACAAGCTTAGGTGGGTAGCTTGTGGAGGCCCATTTCAACCAGTAACCCATACGTATCTTTGTGGGCTCGACCCATGTCGAGGACGGGACACGCATACTGGGCTTGACTGTAAGAGGCAAACGGGTTAGCGGTGGCAACGCAAGTCCAACGGGCTTCATATGCGTGAGTGGGCCCGGGCTGGTAGGTAAGCCGTTGTTGCATCGAGTAGATATAAGCCGTGCACCTTTAGTTTCATCAGGTTGCCACATTGGGGAATGATACATCCCACGGTGGGGCCAGCACGGGTATCTACGTTAGGGAGCCGATCGAATGGGAAGTAGTGTGTACACCTAGTGGATTGTAGGGCCCCGTGGCGCCTACTTGGTCACCTAGGGGTACGCAGGTACTAATTAGTAAATTTTATAAGTCCTTGGGTGGGATCAACCTTTAAGTTAGGAACGACTGGTGTGGTGCAGTTTAGTAATTTACCTTAGGGAGGGTAGATGCGTCTTTATCCTTTATCTTCGTTTAGTTGACTGCTTAGGGTAGCCATTCATCCCTATATGTTACCGTATATCAGTTTATGTCTTCTCTGGTTACTTTAACGATTGTATTGTTAAAGTTATAGGACTCGCTCAGACTTATGTCTGACCCTGTTGTTTTTATCTTTTTCCCAACCCTCAGGTCCTACGGTGGATCCTAGCAGTAGTGGAGCTTGATCGGATTGCTGTTCCAGTCTTTAGGAGCTTGGATAGATGTAAAGCTCCAGTTATCCAGTTATCTTTTCTTTTGTTTGGCTATTGTATGAGAGTGGGATTATGTACTTCTTTATTTTGATGGATATTGTACTTGACCTTTATTGTGGTTTTATGATGTAACCAGACATGTTTTACTTCCGCTGTTATGAGATGATGTTTTAAAATTTCAAGTACTATTTATATCTGTCTTGTTGTAATTTTTCTGTTCTATATTCACTAAAATACTCCACCGATGCTATGGCATTCCCTTAGTGAGTGATCATAGCGGGAGTGGGGTGTTACACGTGGTATCAGAGCTTAAGGTTACCAGAACAGATAAAATTTTTGAGAAAAACTACTTTCTAAGAGTATTTTCGAAGAAAGTATTTTTAAAAGCATGTCTTCTAAGAGAAAAAGTTTTTGAAAAAGAAAAGCATAATCCCCAATAGCCATATCTTTATCTTTCGGAATCTCCTTTTTGAATCTTTCCTCTTTCGTTTCAGCATGGCTGAAGATCTTAACATCCCGGAGGGTTTAGTTATACCACTATGGTATAGGAGGTTGCAAGAGGCTAGGGCCGCGGCTGCGGGTCCGGCCAATGCTACTACACCAGAGACAACCGCTCCTCCTCCTCAGCCTAGAGTGGATAATTTTGCTAAGGTTTGCAAGGAGTTCAAGGCTATAGGAGGAAAACCTTTTCTTGGTTCAGAGACTTTCGTAGAGGCTAGAGATTGGCTTAAGGAAGTGGAAGAGTTGCTAGATATCTTTGAAGTGGAAGAGGGAAAGAAAGTCAAGTTGGCGGCTTGGTTAATGAAGGGAGAGGCCTCATTCTGGTGGGAGGTCACTAATGGAGAACGCCCTGTTGACTCTTGGGCAGATTTTAAGCAAAGGTTTGGGGCTAAGTTTCTCTCAAGGGCGGAAGAGAATCTGTTTATGGAGAAGTTCTTGAATTTGAAGCAAGGGAATCTCACGGTGAAAGAATATGTCAACAAATTCAATCAATTAGCAAGGTTTGGCATAGAGTTGGTGAATACACCGGAGAAGAAGGCTTTGAGGTTCGTTAGAGGCTTGAACGAACCATTGCAAGGAATAGCTATGACTCACATTCCTATGGGGGCCACTTTTGAGAAGCTTGTCTACATGGCACTTATGCATGAGGATGATAAGAATTCTAAGGCACCAGAGAAAAAGGGGGATCAGAAGAAACCGCAACAGCAACAACAAGGCAAGGGCGGAAAAGGCAATGGTGACAAAAAGAAGACGAAGAAGAAGTGCTTCAATTGTGGAACACCAGGACACCTCAGTAAGGATTGTCGCAAAAAGAAGAAGACCGGTTGCTTTCATTGTGGTGAAGCAGGGCATCTTGTGAAAAACTGCCCAAAGAAGGGGCAGAAGACGGGGTCTACCTCAGGAGGCCAGGTGCAAGCTCTTATAGCACCACCTCAGTCAGGGGGGCAAGTTCAGGTTCTCTCAGTTCCACCGATTCAGCAGAGAGGTAGAACTATTTCCGTTGAAAGTCTGGTTTTTCTGTTTGATCATCCAGTTCGTACTTTGTTTGACTCTGGCGCATCGCATTCTTTTATCTCATCATCGTTAGTTGAGTCACTGCACTTAGACACCAGTCTAGTTGATGATCCCTTGGTTGTCTCAAACCCAATTGGGGGCTCCATATATCTGTCTATGATATGTTTGGGTTTGAAGATTTCTATACTTAGCGTTGAGTTTAGATGTGATGCTTTTGTATTGGGCTTCACGGGCTATGGGTTGATCTTGGGCATGGACTGGTTATCCAGTAATGGTGCCGTTCTTGATTGCGAAAGGAGAGTTGTCAGGCTCATGACCCGCTTGGGTAACACTCTCGAGATCTCTTGCAATCCCATGGAATCTGTTTTGCTAAGTTATCTTGAATCGCTCGATGCTTCGGTCGAAAGTTTGTGTTCTGTCAGAGTAGTCCGGGAATATCCGGATGTGTTTGAAGAAGTAAAGGGTTTGCCTCCGAAGCGGGAGATAGATTTCCGAATTTATTTGGTGGATAATGCCAAACCAGTGTCTTTGCCAGTACGCCACATGGCTCCTCGTGAGAGAAGAGAACTTCATAAGCAAGTAGGGGAGTTGCTTGAGAAGGGGTTCATAAGGCGAAGTATATCGGAGTGGGGAGCTCCAGTAGTGTTTGCCACGAAGGCGGATGGGTCCCTCAGACTTTGTGTGGATTATAGGGAACTTAATAAGCTCACGAAGAAGAATAGACACCCATTACCGAGGATAGATGATCTCTTTGATCAGTTGGTTGGCGCGTCAGTATTTTCGCAGATGGACTTAGCTACAGGGTTTCATCAGTTAAGAGTGGCGGAGGACAGTATAGAGAAGACTGCTTTCCGGACTCCGGATGGTTTTTATGAGTGGCTAGTGATGCCATTTGGGTTGACAAACGCCCCCGCATACTTTGTTGATCTCATGAGTAGAGTGTTCAGAGAGTATCTGAATAAGTTTGTAGTAGTTTTTGTGGATGACATCTTGGTCTTTTCCAAGAATGAAGAAGAGCATGCCTTACATCTCAAGGAAGTGTTGGAGACTCTTCGAGCGCATAGTCTTAAAGCTAAATTCTCTAAATGCCATTTTTGGAGAAGAGAAGTGCGATTCTTAGGGCATGTGGTCTCTAAGGAAGGGATAGCTGTGGATCCCGCAAAGATAGTATCTATCCAGGATTGGAAAGTTCCTAGAAATGCTACCGAGGTAAGAAGTTTCTTGGGGTTGGCAGGATATTATAGGAAGTTCATCAAAGACTTCGCGAAGATATCAGCCCCATTAACCCGCTTGACGAAGAAGAATCTGGTTTTCTCATGGGATGTAGATTGTGATGATGCTTTCCGACGGTTAAAGAGAGCTTTGACCACCGCTCCAGTTTTAGTGCTTCCAGATGGGAGTAAGCCGTTTGTTGTTTATACCGATGCTTGTGGAACAGGATTAGGCGCAGTCTTGATGCAGGAGGGAAGGGTAATAGCCTATGGAGGGAGACAATTGAGAGTGCATGAGAAGAATTACCCTACCCATGATCTAGAGTTGGCCGCGATTGTTTTCGCACTTAAGTCTTGGCGCCATTATCTTCTTGGTGAGAGATTCGAGTTGTTCACCGACCATAAATCATTGAAGTACTTATTCTCTCAGAAGGATTTAAACTTAAGACAGCAAAGGTGGATGGAGTTCTTAGCATCCTATGATTTCGAGATAGCGTATACCCCTGGTAAGGGTAACGTGGTGGCAGACGCCTTAAGTAGAAAAAGGCTATCTTTGAGTCCATTGTTCGTGGAACGACGAAGCTTGGAGTTTCTTTCTTTGTTTGACTTCAGACCTTCTGTTGATTTTGTACCTGGTTTGTTGGCATCCTTGGAGGTTAGACCTACTCTTTTGAGACGGATTGGCGAGGCTCAGCGAGACGACCCACAGTTGGTTGTGTTGGTAGAGAAGCTTATAAGAGGGGAGTCGTCCAGCCATTTGGGTAGATACACCATAGATGATAAGGGATGGTTGCATAGAGACGGTAGACTTTGTGTACCGCAAGATGAGGGTTTGAAGAAGGCTATTTTGGATGATGCACATCGTTCAAGAATGACTATTCATCCCGGTGGAGACAAAATGTACCAAGACATGAAGAGAGTTTTCTTTTGGGCCGGTATGAAGAAAGATGTGGCCGAGTATGTGGCTAGATGCTTAGTGTGCCAACAAGTTAAAGTGGAGCAAAGGAAACCCGGTGGGTTGCTACACCCATTGGAAGTTCCACAGTGGAAGTGGGATAGTGTCTCGATGGATTTCATCGACGGGTTACCGAGATCGAGGAAGGGCAATACGGGAATTTGGGTTGTGGTAGACAGACTTACAAAGAGTGCCCATTTTATACCCGTAAAGAGTAAGAGGACCGCTCCATGGCTTGCTTCAGTCTATGTTAGAGAGATTGTTAGATTGCATGGCGTACCATCCAGCATTGTGAGTGATCGAGATCCTATTTTCACTAGTGAGTTTTGGAGAAGTTTGCAAGAGGCGGTAGGGACTCAGTTGTGTTTGAGCACCGCATATCATCCTCAGACGGACGGTCAGACCGAGAGGGTGAACCGTATCTTAGAAGATCTTTTGAGGCTTTGTATCTTGGATTTTGGAGGTACATGGGAAGAACATCTTCCTTTGGTGGAGTTCGCATATAATAACAGCTTTCAGTCCAGTATTGGTATGGCTCCTTTCGAAGCTCTTTATGGAAGGCCTTGTCGATCTCCTACATGTTGGTGGGAATCTACGGATAAGATCTTGCTTGGGCCGGATATGGTTAGAGAGACTTCAGAGAAGATTGATTTAATTCGAAAAAGGATGAAAGCAGCGCAAGATAGACAGAAATCTTATGCGGATCGGAGAAGGACGGATCTTGAGTTTGAGGTTGGGGACATGGTTTTTGTCAAAGTATCTCCATTGAGAAATGTTGTTCGCTTTGGGTCCGTAGGGAAGTTAGCACCGAGATTTGTTGGGCCGTTTCCTATTAAGGAAAGGATTGGACGGATGGCATATAGGGTGGAGTTGCCCGACAGACTTAGTGGTGTTCATGATGTATTCCATGTATCACATTTGAGGAAGTGCTTACATGAGACCGCGGAGGTGGTAGAGCCGAGCTTGCTTAGAGATGTAGAGGTAGAGCGTGATGCGACGATTCGACGAGCTCCTACTCGCATCCTTGGGTCAGAAACTAGGAAGTTGAGGAACAGAGAAGTTCAGCTAGTTAAAGTGCAATGGGGAGATGACGAAAGCAATGCTACTTGGGAGACGGAAGCAAAGATGCGTTCTTTGTATCCATTTCTTTTTGAGAGTATGTCTTTTAACTTCTCCTTTATTGCTTGTCTAGTACTTATCTTATCTTTAGTATATCCTCTCGCTAATACCTATGACCTTTAGATAGGGTAAAACCTATGGTTGAGACATGTGTTTGAAACATGTTATGGTTGATGGATGCATATGGATGCAATTGTTTGCTAGTGGTTGCTCGTGGATGCATATACACACACATTAGGCACTAGATCGGCTCAGTCACTTCATGTTGCATATTGCATAAATGGATGTGGTAGTTAGATTGATGGATGTATCATGGCTGTGTTATCATATGGATGATGCATTTTTGTGTATGGTTGTGCACGCATGTAGAAATTTGTATGTGTCAATAGGGTTTCGCATACATATTGGATGCATGGCACTATCATGGTTTGCATTAAGGAGGTTTACTGTATCAGTAACCGCCTGATTTTCGCATTAGGTAAGTACATATACACACACTTTTGCATATATCCATCCAGCATTTAGAATCTTGTAAGGACAATGATTGCTCGTGGATGATGCTTTGAGTAGATGGATGATTGGATGGTAGGATACGTTCTTCCTAACTTGAAGATTTCGGGGACGAAATCCTTTAAGGAGGGGAGAATGTAACAACCCGTATTTTCAATAACCTGTAATAACATAAATCGAGGCAGAATTTAATTCTAAAATGGGAATCAAGGGAAACGGGCTATGCCATTGTGTTCGTCTCGGAAAAATACGCGAAATAGAGTCCGAGTTTTCGAAAATCGGAGTCCGTATGACCAAGATATGGCCTCGCGAAGTTTCACGAAAATTCCCAAATTAAAGTATACTTAATTAAGTGAAATGGGTTGTGTAGATATATATATATATATATATATATATATATTGATATATATATATATATATATAATTGAAAATTTAATAAATAAATAGGCAAAAATGCTCAAAACAGCGAATTGGGAGAGGGGAATAACCGAACCGGCCGATTTTTGAAGTCGACCCGAGCTCGCTGGGTCGACTAGGGGTTAATCCAGGGTGTTTGGCTGTCAACCCGTGGGCCGATTCGCTCAAGTGCAGATTTTGCATTTGAATGGTTCTCATGGTCCATCTTTAATCTAAAGGCCCTAGATGGTTCCTACACTTGACTTCTTCCCCAAGACATGCTTTGATGGCTTGGATTGAATCTAGGGTTAATCCTATGGCCTAAAACACTTGCCTAATCTATAAATAAGACTCTAACCTACCCTAATTCATTCATAATTAAACCTAGTGACTAAACTATGGCAAAATGCTAGCTCTCATGGCCTCCACTAATTTTATGAAGAGGGTTGCATACTAATCACTCTCTAATCAACTTCTAATCCCTTCTTAGCATCTTAATCTTCTTCATTTGATGTTCAAAGTTGCTAGTTGTGAGTTTCTATCACTTTGATGATCTTTTGGTAAACTAATTAGATGAGATGTGATGAGATTTATGGTTTTGTATGTGGGTTAATGAGCTTTGAATCATATGATATGATGTTAGCATTAATCTTATGTTTATGCATGTTGAGTATGTAAGCTTATGCAAGTTTAATATGATGTATGTTATGTTTGCATGATGCTAAATATGCAAGTTGTGGGCTATGTAATCATATGCATGTTATGCAAGTTCATGGTAATATGCTATGCAAGTTACATGTTTGTTAATATGCAAGTTACATGTTTGTTAATATGCAAGTTACATGTATGTAAATATGCAAGTTACATGTTTGTTAATATGCAAGTTACATGTTTGTTAATATGCAAGTTACATGTATGTAAATATGCAAGTTACATGTTTCTTTATATGCAAGTTACATGTTTGTTAATATGCGAGTTACATGTATGTAAATATGCAAGTTACATGTTTATTAATATGCAAGTTCATGATGACACATTATGCAAGTCTATAAGCTAATATGCAAGTTTGTTATGCAAAATGAATATGTAAGTTATGTGACATATTATATGCAAGTTATGTGACATGTTATGCAAGTTCATATGCAAGTTATGTGTTTGTTAATATGCAAGATGGCACCTTTGAAACATGTTCATTCATATGCAAGTTGACACCTTTTATATGTGTTATATCATGAACGAAATTACGTGGGAACGATGGGGTAATTAAATGCATAAGTTAATAAGATTGTGTGAAATTAATATAATTATGCATAACACAAAATAAATAAACATAGTATGGGAATTTGCCTATTTGGTTAGGTGTACCCATACTATGTGTTGGGAATTTACCTATTGAGTTAGGTCTACCCCATGGGAATTTACCTATTAAGTTAGGTCTACCCATGTTAAGAAAACTTGATTAATTAGGGATAATTAATATAAAATTATGAGGGTGATTAATTAGGTGTAATTAATTGACTAAGACACGAGGTTGGACTCAGTTGTAGCGTAAAACTGCCCGGACCCAACCGGCTTAACCAGTTGCTACAAATGTTAGCCCAATGTGAGAGGTCTTAGGCACAAACTAAATACGTAATTAATGTAAAGACACGAGGTTAGACTCTGTTATGACATAAGGCTGCCCGGACCCAACCGGCTTAACCAGCGGTCATAAAAGACAGTCTAATGTGAGAGGTCTTTACAAAGGTTACGTTCTTAATTAATTAATTAAGAAACACTTAACCACATTAGCATGTAGAGGGACACGAGGGGTTAAGTGGGTGCCTCGGGTGGCATGAGAAAATCTAGTGGTTGCCTTGGGTGGCAATAGAAAATACGATTAGAATACTTAACCAAAATAGAACATGTAATTAAAACATGATTAAAGGGTTAAGTGGGATATACTAGAAAAAGGGACAAGCTTAGGTGGGTAGCTTGTGGAGGCCCATTTCAACCAGTAACCCATACGTATCTTTGTGGGCTCGACCCATGTCGAGGACGGGACACGCATACTGGGCTTGACTGTAAGAGGCAAACGGGTTAGCGGTGGCAACGCAAGTCCAACGGGCTTCATATGCGTGAGTGGGCCCGGGCTGGTAGGTAAGCCGTTGTTGCATCGAGTAGATATAAGCCGTGCACCTTTAGTTTCATCAGGTTGCCACATTGGGGAATGATACATCCCACGGTGGGGCCAGCACGGGTATCTACGTTAGGGAGCCGATCGAATGGGAAGTAGTGTGTACACCTAGTGGATTGTAGGGCCCCGTGGCGCCTACTTGGTCACCTAGGGGTACGCAGGTACTAATTAGTAAATTTTATAAGTCCTTGGGTGGGATCAACCTTTAAGTTAGGAACGACTGGTGTGGTGCAGTTTAGTAATTTACCTTAGGGAGGGTAGATGCGTCTTTATCCTTTATCTTCGTTTAGTTGACTGCTTAGGGTAGCCATTCATCCCTATATGTTACCGTATATCAGTTTATGTCTTCTCTGGTTACTTTAACGATTGTATTGTTAAAGTTATAGGACTCGCTCAGACTTATGTCTGACCCTGTTGTTTTTATCTTTTTCCCAACCCTCAGGTCCTACGGTGGATCCTAGCAGTAGTGGAGCTTGATCGGATTGCTGTTCCAGTCTTTAGGAGCTTGGATAGATGTAAAGCTCCAGTTATCCAGTTATCTTTTCTTTTGTTTGGCTATTGTATGAGAGTGGGATTATGTACTTCTTTATTTTGATGGATATTGTACTTGACCTTTATTGTGGTTTTATGATGTAACCAGACATGTTTTACTTCCGCTGTTATGAGATGATGTTTTAAAATTTCAAGTACTATTTATATCTGTCTTGTTGTAATTTTTCTGTTCTATATTCACTAAAATACTCCACCGATGCTATGGCATTCCCTTAGTGAGTGATCATAGCGGGAGTGGGGTGTTACACATGGACTGGCAATTTCCTAACTTGTCTGCTCGAACTTTTGCAATCGTTTGTGCTTAACCATATCGCTCAATCATGCTCGATCAACATGTTGGTTTAAGCATGCCCGACCCGACTTGGGTTCAGGTATGTTCGAACATATATTGATTTGAGTATGCATATTATTTGAAAGTTTTCCTATGTTAAATCCTTTGTATGCCATTGAGTTTTCTGTACTTCTAAACTTTGTTTGATTCGACTCTGTGAATTTTGCTTGGGGCTTGGAATTCCGGAAAATATTAACTTGCAGTAATAAGGCAAGCCTGATTTTTCATAGCTTGATTATTGCGTAATAGTTCTAGACTAGGACCGACTAAATTGTGACCAGCCCCTGTAGTCTATATCTCAAAGTCATAAGCTTCCAATTTAGAATAGTTGGGTGATATTTTGATAACTTGTAGAGTTCAAATTGGAAATCATGATTGAGCTTGTATGTCCTCAAGCCTTATTGAATTGCTAATTTGCTAAAGTAAACTCGGAATCGGCTCTTGGACATTGAATGCGATTAGATGGATTTGCCAAATGGCCTTGCATACCAATATGTACTTCAGAATCTCCAGTTCGCTTTGATATTGAGTTGCTTTAAATCCGGCAATCATATGTTTGTCGTGTTGAGATCCAGTTGTAGTTTTTTATATGTCCTGAACTCCCTCATGTCAACACACCACCCGGGCTTTAGCTTGATAGACACTTTGAGGCTTTGGGTTGATGTCGCGATCTTAAACTTTAGAATGCTACCAGGTTTGGGGCTCTTAGGTCGTTAAATCATTCAAGGTCGTCATTGCATCTTACACTTTAGGTCGTTAGTGGCCTAAAGTTTTCACTCGTCAATATAACCTTTTAAATCACGGGACGACTCAAACTCCTCAATTATGGGGCAACCCGAGCCTTTGAATGATTTGGACAATTTGCTCGGCTGACGATATGGAGCATTGAGATGACTGAACGTCTTATGAGCTTGGAACGTTGCAACACCTTTAACCTTTGAATAGTTGAGTGATCTATCCTTTGAGAGGCCTAAGCTTTTAAGCCTTTAAACAACTTAAGACTTTTAGGTTGTTGAAAAATTTGGGCTCTAAGCCGTGGAGCGACCTAATTGTTAGGTCGTTGGGAGATTTGTTTAATGCTCGAATGCTTGTTTTGAAGTGCGTTCTATTTGAGCACTCTAGAACTTGAACAATCCACATCTATGTCTTGAGAGTTGAACACCTCATGCCCTGTTTCCTGGCTGTACTTTGTTGAAAAATGAAGTTCCATGTGCAGAGTGGATACCGGACGGAAGTTTTTTGTTTTTTAATGAACCGATTTTTGGTTATCCATTGTCCTTTTGGAAATTTGTGATTGTTCGCCCTTTAGGTTTGCCACAATAATTTGGTTGGACTCAGAAATCTCAGTACATAACTCCTGAGTAAGATAATGATACATGTTATCTTTGTCTTATTTCGATGGATGGTGGTGTAACACTGGCTCAATTTCATCGGAGGATCTATCTTAGTATAGGCGACCTTTTAGGGCACCTGTAATGAATAGCTGACCATTTGTCTGATGTAATTCTAAATTTGGCTTGCCCTGTTTAATTATTAGTGATGCCCCAATCCGCTTGACTCGTGTTCTTAGCCAATCTTCTTGGGTGGTCATGACCGTAGGATTTTTGGTAAACTGAGTAGGCTTGAGCATCACTTAATAAGTTGTATTGAGTTGGCATTAGATTTTAAGCTTTGCGACATCCGTTCTGAGAGTCATGGATTTGAAGCTAGGTCTTTGAATTAAATGCCACGTACAAATGAATCGCTTCTTGCACTATTTCTGCATCAGCTTATACTGGCCTTTTTTTGTATTTCGAGAGCGCTTTTTTATACACTGCAGCCTTGCGTCACCATTGTCTCTTCTAGCCGTTTTTGTTATTATAGATCTTCCAGGGCTAGACAAAATTTTGAATTTTCACTTCATAATTATTTGCCCCAACGCATGATTATTGCTTAACCTTATAACTTATGTTGATACCGCTGATGGATACTAGCTTCAATTCCTAGAGAAATGATATCGCTCTATAGGACTATGCCATATCAGCGTATTCGCCTTTTAAGCATTACTTATTATCGGGTTTGAAGTAGAGTATCGTCATGTTCTTTGAGTTACATACGATTGGAGGTTTGCAGGCGAGGAAGCTTTTGTGCTGCAAGATTCTTAATTTGCCTATGGCGAGGAAATTCTTTTTCACAAGAGATTTCTTGTGATCTATTTTGACTGATATTTCAACCTTCTCTTCTTATTAAATCTTGCAACTGGTCATTGTTACCTAGCTGCTTATTTAGAGCTTCTGAGCATGCCGATATATCCAGGAACCTGGCTTTAATAGCTGGTTTTACAGTTTTCCATTTTTACAAAGTAGCTTCTTCACCACTTTGGATGAGGCTTGGAAGTTAATTATTGACGGTCCTGAAGGTTATGTTAAGGACGCGAGTCAACCAACCGCTGCTCCCCTAGTTAATCCTGAAAACTTTTGACAGTTCTATTGGTTCTTTCAGATGTAGGAAGAAGAGATGAAGCTTTACCGATTGTTCTTTTATGCCTCATGCAGCTTTTTGCTTAAAATTTCTTTTGACCGGTATTGTGCGATCATCAACCTTCGCTTCTGGACTGTATGCACAACTCATTCGATGATATAGAAATGCTTATGTTTTGCTGTAATTTAGCTTGTGCATTTCCATATATTCGATCCTTTGTTGAGTATACGTCTTTTGGTTTCTGCAGTGTCGTGATAAGCTTGTGGTATGTTTCCCAAGCATTGATTTTTCCTCAATGTAGTGGTGTTGCCCCCATGCCAAATCTCATCACAAGCTTAAAGGTTAGGCGTGTCTGACTATAATTGGAATTTCTTGGTCATGTGCTTTTGTTGTCATATTTGGGACTTCCTGGCTTTCTCATGATCCAAGGACTCCTGGTTTAGTCAATCTGACTCATGCCTTTCAACAGAGAGGAAATTTTGTTTTTACATATTCAATTACGTTTCTCACTAATTTGGCAGTCCAAACACTTCGGAGACTAAATTTGAATATGTGCCCCCAGGGAGGTCTTGGTTTTTGTGCCTCCAAAGAAGTCTTTGTAAATCCGTTATTCGTTGTAACTAAATAATTTAGTCACTTGTAGAATTTGTCGGACGCCTTTGAGAAGGTCTTCGGGTCCGTCGCTAACCAAATTTGGAGGACCCGGCTTATGATCGGACACCCCCGAAGAGGTTTTTGAATCCGCCACTAACTGGATTTGGAAGACCCAGCATATAGTCAGACGCCGTATCACTCCACGGGGCAGATGCTGACTCTTTTTCTGGATGCTCGGTTTAACGAGTGGTCTCAGTTATAAAATCACGGCCTTGAACCTTCTTGTTCAGAAGGTGCCCCTTCGGTGGAATGTATGGTCTTTGATCCGTTGTTCGGTGATTCTGAATAATTCAGACGCTTGTCGAACTTGTCGGACGCCTCTAAAGAGGTCTTTGATCCATTGTTCGTTGAGTCTGAATAATTCAGACGCTTGTCAAACTTGTCGGACGCCTCCGACGAGGTCTTTGATCCGTTGTTCGTTGAGTCTGAATAATTCAGACACTTGTCGAACTTGTCGGATGCATCCGAAGAGGTCTTTGATCCGTTGTTCATTGAGTCTGAATAATTCAGATGCTTGTCGAACTTGTCGGACGCCTCCAAAGAGGTCTTTGATCCGTTGTTCGTTGAGCCTGAATAATTCAGACGCTTGTCGAACGCCTCCGAAGAGGTCTTTGATCTATTGTTCGTTGAGTCTGAATAATTCACACGCTTGTCGAACTTGTCGGACGCCTCCGAAGAGGTCTTTGATCTGTTGTTTGTTGAGTCTGAATAATTCAGACACTTATAGAACTTGTCGGATGCCTCCGAAGAGGTCTTTTATCCGTTGTTCGTTGAGTCTGAATAATTCAGACACTTGTCGAACTTGTCGGACGCCTCCAAAGAGGTCTTTGATCCGTTGTTCGTTGAGTCTGAATAATTCAGATGCTTGTCGAACTTGTCGGACGCCTCCGAAGAGGTCTTTGATCCGTTGTTCGTTGAGTCTGACTAATTCAGACGCTTGTCGAACTTGTCGGACGCCTCCGAAGAGGTCTTTGATCTGTTGTTCGTTAAGTCTGAATAATTCAGACGCTTGTCGAACTTGTCGGACGCCTCCGAAGAGGTCTTTGATCCGTTGGCCTGGTGTTTATATCGTTATCCGGCCATGTATCAATGACGTCGGCGATGAACCAGATGCCCCTCGGGGAGGTCTTTGGCTTAGGGTTATATTGTCTCACGGGGCAGACGCTATTTCATTTATCGGGTTCTGCCACGATTTGTTAGAACTAGGGCGAGGGACCTTGCAATTAAGAAGGCGGCCCTTCGTTGAAACTTACAACTTGTTTTGTAACCTGAACGCTACATCATTTGGCTGTTTAGCTCCTGATTTCACTTATTTGCCAGCCTGTACTACACACCTTCGTGTTTGTTGCGAAAGACGTTTTGAGTACTCAGCTATGGGTGCATAGGCTACCCCAATCGGGATGCGCTTCAATGATCACTAGGCTCTGCTAGATTCTCCTGTTGTTGAGATAGGAGTTGATTGGGATCATTCATGGTTCTGGGTTTATGATGGTGTCCATGATTTGACCGAGCTCCTTCAACCTTGGTATGGTTTGCTGTGCCCTAGGAACCGGGTAGTTTCATATTCCCCGTAGTTCAAGGTGGATATTTGCCCCCACTTTCACAGCTGGATGTCGCCTTTTGGCAAGTTTCTCTGTGTGATGCTGCATGTTGTTGCATCGTTCCATGGAGCAGACACTGGTTTTTAATTTGATGCTCGTTTTAACGAATGATCTTGGTTATAAAACTAGTGGTTGGACCCCACCTCTCATGAGGCACTCCCTTTGATGGATAATGCAATAGATGACATTTGAATTATCATGGTTTGTATGCATAGCGAGAATCGCATGATTTTACTAGTTCATGGTGGGGCAAGGTTCATTTGAGTAATATACCTGCAACATTTATTCGATCATTAGTGATTTTTTTTTAATTTTTTTTAATTAAAATTTCACAAATATAAGATTGAAATAAAAGTGCATTAGTAACAAAGTTAATTTCCTTCTACAATCCCTCCCTTTTACCATAGGAGGTTTTCAATTATAAGGGAATATATCAATTTTACCATGGGATACGAAGAGTGCATTATGCAGAGAAATGTCGCAATTGGTCACCAGGGCAGACTTTTAGGATCTAAACTCCATTAACAGTCTTTAAAGTATAGGTCTTTAAAGTTGCTTTTATCTCTGTGAGAATTGCTGAATCCGCAGGGCTATTCTCCAGAGTATCCGAGTGACCTTTAACTCTCTTCCAGGTTAGCTTAGCTAAGTATGAACTGTTTGCCATGGTAGCGAGGTTTTGTGTTGCTACACTCCCTGGTCGAGTCTTGCTTCCTTGACCCGGTCGGTTGACGAGAGCGCTTTAGCATCCTTTGCTTTGGTAGCCTATAGGTAGAATTTCCCTTTGAACTTTTTGGGTGGATCAGAGAACTGGTATATGGACTTATGCGGCGGCTTTGTGTACCATTGTGACGTTGCGCCCTCTAAGTAGAGAGGAAGGTATGTGCATCCCACCTCATGCATTGCCTTAGCTATATTCATTCGCCACTCATAACTGAATAGGAAGTAGTTAGGATACGCAAGGCCGTTATACTGAGGTAGGGTAGGAGGAGTGAACTTCTTTGGGCATTTTGTTTGAAGGACCCTTTCGGTAAATGGAATTCCTTCAAGAGAGAAGTCCTATTTCTTTTTATTGTCACCGTGTGCTTGATTCTCCTTCATGATATGTTCATTTATGTCCGTGATATATTCTTTAGTGTTGTGTAGTCCTGCAGGGCCAATTTTCAATTTCTTTAACGGAACGTTGCCTTGGCAATACGTTGCGGTTCAGGAATCGAGGAATTGCCCCTTGTGTGGGATTACCAACATTTCGAGTATTTCGATCGGAATGACTTCTAACATGTGGATTGGTGCCTTTGATGTTGGCTTCCTCTTTGTCGTTCGTCAAACTTCTGATACCATCCGTATCATTGTGCTAATTTTGATCAGGAGCTATTGAATCAATATTCTCTTCAAGGTTAACATGAATCTTTCGGAGGAAGATCGGGATTGGCTTGGGCATTTAGAGAAACGTTCGTTTTGTTCATGAGAGCCTGATTACCATTCGTTAGAGCTTTCATTTGAAGTTTCCATTTGAAATGAGATAGATTTGGATGACATTGAGCTGCTTAGTGGATGGAGATGGCGACATGTTATCTTCGCAATTGAAGGCTGCTAGCGATGATGGTGCAGGACGGAGAGAATGATTGGTCAAGGCGGACGCCATTCATCTTCGAACCAAACTTGAACCATGATGTCATGCTCTGAGGACCTGGTTCCAGGTTATACCTGACGATATAACTGATATTGGACTAAATTGCAGAACAATGTATTCTTCATTTTCATTTCAGGTGATGGTGATTTGGCCTTGCAGTTCCATCTTTAGGATGTTGCTTTTCGAAAGCATAATGATGCATAAGTTGTAGATGGAATCCAAGCTGAAAGTGTGCAAGCCGATCTATATCGAAGTTGAGGTAAGCCTATGTCGATCTTGTCCAGGTGTAACTTGGGGCATCCTGTTCATTTGACTTCAATCTTTTGACATTTACTAGCTTGACGTTTATTTTACGAGATAATGCACAGTCTTTAGATGGCCAATTTGAAGTTGTGAACGACATGATGCATTCATGACCTGGCTAGCCTAATGACTTGATAGTATTCCACGTCTTGACTTGGCATGTACCATGACTTAGCAGACATGCTTTATACCAGAGCATCTTCGTCATGTAATGGACATCCCAGCTTATTAACACGTAGCCTTATGCATGTGTCCTCTCTTTTCTATAACAATCTGGCTTGCCATAATTGTTCCATCCTTTATGCTCATCTATTGTTCATTTATACACATAGCAATGTGCCATCTCACACACGATACACGACATGGTTATTCCATATGTGATCTTCGACATGATTCCACTAGGCCATGATTCGTGTCGCATGGCCTATTTATACACTCATACCGACGACATGAATTTGTCCCTTTGTTTGCTTCCATGTCGTGCGACAGCCTCCTCAATATATTTGGACGACATGACCTCTGTATAGTTGCTCATGGTAATGTTTACGTCTTAGGACTTGTATCATGTCGTACGGTCGACATGGAGATTGGCGGGATGAGTTCACATTATGCCGATGGCGGGGTTTCATCAACCAATGCATCAGCTGACCTCACGATTGTCCTGAGTTACAATATACACATAGCGACATGACCTTGGAAGAATGCCCCATGATGCAGAACGACGTTGATGTCTTGACTTCTGTGTGGTTACGTTGACACGAAGACTGCAACACCCCGTATTTTCTGTGATCATATAAGTAACAAATCAGAGAATAATTAAATTATAAAATAAGAATCAAGGGAAACGGGTTGCGCCATTGCGTTCGTCTCGAAATTCTTCTTGGAAACGACTCTGAGTTTTCGAGAAACGGAGTCCGTATGAGGGAGATATGACCCTCTGAAGTTTCAGAGAATTTCAGAATCGAAAACAACTTGAAAATTCGAATTCAAACCCAGAAGCGGGCTGGGCGAGAAATTTCCCACCCAGGACCCAGGTCGACTGGGTGGTCGACTGGGTAGTCGACCTCCCCCTGACCAGGTCGACTGGGTAGTCGACCGCCCCCAGACCAGGTCGACCAAAGTGTCGACCTGGGGGTCGACCTCCTCCCGAAACCCAGTTTTTGAACCTGGTTCATTCTGATGTATCCGGTCTCGTTTCTGTCTATATTCGTCCGCCTAATCCTATATAAACAGCCCCCTAGCCTCATTTTCTCTACACAATTTCATTCTGTCTATATTCTGCCTCTGTTCTAATTAAAAATAAAAATGGCATCGCTATCCTGCTGGAATCAAAACCTAGACTGACGCATCTTCTTCCAATCTGAATAGAAGCTAAATCAAATCTCAAATCCAAGTTTAGAGCTACGACAACAATTAAAGAGGAATAATTCAGCATTTCTGCATCAACAACAGTTTATTATCCTTTCTTAAAACCACAAAAGGCAAGTATAGTTATTTTCCGCTATAAACTGTAATTATAATTGTGACATGATTATTAATCTGAATCTGCGGTTATGTATATTCTTATCTGTCAGATCTGTTTTTCTGTGACTATTCTGTACCTCTTTCTTCTTTCTGTTCTATAGCCAGGCTACTACGAGCCTGCGCAGAATCTCATAAGAGATTAACGCACGAACGCTAAATTTTGGGACAAATAATAATGCATAATTGGACATGAAACTGTTGCCTATGAGACTATTTCCTATAATTATGATTCATTGACTATGAGACTATTGCCTATGACTATGATTCAAGACTATGAGACTATTGACTATGACTATGATTCATGCCTATGAGACTATTGCCTATGACTATGATTCACGCCTATGAGACTATTGCCTATGACATTGAATAAGAAACTATTGTGATTAGTCGCCCATGACTATTGTGGTTAGTTGCCTATAACTATTGTAGTTAGTTTCTTATGCCTATTTCCTTAATGATGTTGGATCTCATATTTAGTATGTAACCTTGCTAGTTTATTCCCATTCACTGTTATGTACATCGAGCCTAGTAGGGCCATTATCATTGTATTTGGTTCATCATTGCATGCCTATTCTTTCTTGTGCTTGTCCCCTATTCCTTTTGCTAGGGTCACTTCATGAGTACTTAGAGAACTTGTGGAAACATGTTATACGGGGATTGGGCGTAGCTTAATTAAGTTAATTTGGCATAATAAATATGTTGGCATAATCTGAATTGGCTATAATAGTGAATGATTAACATGTATATTAGTCTTGGACATAAATGGTGAACTAGAATATTAAATCTAGTTTTGACATGAACTGTAAATGGGAATATTAAGGCTAAGATTTGGGGCATATATTGTATTATGAATTATGACCTTGATTTGGGTATGTAAGTTTAGGCTAAATTTATGATTAGGCAAGATATATAAATAGATTTTTAGATATATATACTCTGCTAAATCTATTATCTGCTAAATCTGTTAAATTGCCTAATCCGTTATCTGCTAAAACTATTGAATTGCCTAAACTGTGAAATCTGTTATCTGCTAAATCTGTTGAATCCCTTAAACTGCTAGATCTGCTACCTGTTGAATTGTATGATCTGTTTAAACTAGATAATGGTAATCTAAGTATGGAAATCCGTAGGCTCGACCTAAGAATTGGGAGAACATGGAATTTTGATTAATCTTTTGTATCCTATGAAGAAGTTTAATCTGTTAAATAAACAGAATTAGTCTGATATCTGAAAAATCTGTATTGAAATGAATTGGCTATGACACAAGGTTAGACTCTGTTTGCGGTTGAAGCCTGCCCGAAACCAACTGCCTTAACCAGCGACCGCAAACTGTCAGTCTAATGTGAGAGGTCGTAGGCATAACTAAAATATGCTTAGACACGAGGTTAGGTCTGGCTTGTGGCAGAAGTCTTCCCGGAACCGCCCGGCATATCCAGCGGCCACAAGCTACTGACCTAATGTGAGAGGTCTGTGCATTAATATTTCATTAATGCAAATCTGGGATAAATATGATGTCTAAAACATGTTGGGTCGATAGGGTTGAACCAATTGGACTAATGAATTTAACAAACCCGTTTCATGAATCTGTAGGCCCAATTACAAAGTTAGACAAATCTGTAAATCTGTTAAATCTGTATATCTGATCCGTTAGTCTGAAAACTTGTCTGATCTGTGAACTAGTTGATCTGAACTCTGTATGTTTGAACTTATAAACAAGTTAATCTGAAATATGTTAATCTGGGGACACAAGGTTAGGAGGGAAATTACTTGTGTCATCTGTTGTTTGGGAACCATATTAGTCAGTAACCCTTTCTGGTATCAAAACTTTGACCCAACAGTAGGTAGGGTCCGAGCACGCTTACTGAACTAATTATAAGTGGTTCATTCTGATAATGGCGAGGGGTGTTGATGGTGCGTTCCAACCGGGTCATGTGCGTGCATGGATCCCGGTCTGCCTCTGAGGATGTAAGATGCCGTGACATCTGTAAATAGGTCTGTGCTAATTGGTTGTCACTTTAGGGAGTGATACACCCTACTGTGGAGCCGACACAGGTATTTATGTATTAGGGAGCTGATCGCTTGGGGTAGGGTTTTAGGGTACACTTAGTTCTGTCTATTTCTGTTGGTACCGTCTGTTTCTGTTGGGTGGCAACACCTGTCTGTTTCTGCATGGTACCATCTTTTCGGGTGGTAAAGGCCCATTTACTAGTGTACACCTAATTCCACATTCTGTTTCCGTAGGGATTAATCTATTTCTGTTCGGGTGGTAAAGCCCCATTATTAGCATTCTGTTTCTATCTGTTTCTGTTCGGGTGATAAAGGCCCATTATTAGCGTTCTGTTTCTGTGGGAATTATTCTGTTCACGTTTCTGTTTCAGTTTAGACATTAGGGAGGCACCTAATCCTGTTATACTAGTATTAGTGCAGAGAGATGAAAAGTAATATTATTCTGTTTCTTATGTTAACCTAAGTTCATTTGCTGCTCCTGTTACTGTTATCTCTCATCCAGTTTTATTTGCATGCTATGATTATTATTATCTGTTCATATGTTGAAAGTCACCGGACTTGCCAGACTTTATGTCTGACCTTGCTTGTTTTTGCCCCTTTTCTTCCGTTCCCCCCCCCCCCCCTCCCCTGGTTTTCCAAGGAGGGAATACTTTAGCTTGATCCGGATTTCTTCTACTTGAAGTACTTAGAGTGCTTAAAGTATGGCTTGACTCCTTATGGCAGCTTCTGTGGGGATTGTGATTTTAAAATTTTGTACTCTGATGATTTTCTGAACAATACTGATATTTATGTACTTGAGTTTTTCTGGAAAGATGTAACCAAACTGATTTCTGTTTTCCGCTGAAATAAATTTATAATTTCTCAAGTATTGTTTATCTGTCTTGTAAATTTCTGTTCTGTCTACTAAAACGCTCCACCAAAGTTAAGGCATTCCCTTTGTGAGTGTCCTTAACGGAGGTGGGGTGTTACACTAGGTACCAGAGCCGAAGGTTACCAGATTAGATAAAAAGTTTTTGAAAACTATTTTCAAAAAGGTTTTAAAAGGAAGTATTTTCAAAAATAAAGTTTATTTTGAAAAACATAATCCCCAAAAAGCCATATATCTATCTTTTCCGTTCTTCGCTTTAAATCTTTTTCTTTCATTCCAGCATGTCTGGAAATCTTAACTTTCCAGAGGGCGTGTCTATACCTGGCTGGTTCAGGAGGTACTTAGAGGCTAGGGCCAACGATGTAGGCCCAACGGATATTCCTCCACCAGCTGCAGCGATTCCTCCTCCTCCGCCCCCTCCTCGTGTAATTTCTTTTTCAAAGATCTGTAAAGATTTTAGGGCCATGGGTGGAAAGGATTTCAAGGGAACTGAATCATTCGTAGAAGCGAGGAACTGACTCAAAGAAACCGAGGATCTGTTCATTATTTTCGAGGTGGACGATAGGCAGAAGGTACAATTGGCGGTATGGTTGCTCAAAGACGAAGCTTCCTATTGGTAGGAAGTCACTAACGCCGAGAGGTCGGTTGAAACATGGATGGATTTCAGAACAAGAGTTGAGATGAAATTCCTCTCGCAAGCTGAACGAAGTCTACAACTAGAAAAGTTCTTATCTCTTAAGCAAGGAAGTATGACGGTCAGGGAATACGTCAATCAGTTCAACCTACTGGCCAGGTTTGGGCTAGATTTAGTCAACACCCAGCATAAAAAGGCTCTCCGCTTTGTTAAAGGATTGAACAAGCCACTGCACAGCCTAGCCATGACCCATGTACCCATGGGAGCGACTTACGAGAGATTGGTGGACATGGCACTACTGTATGAGGAAGACAACGGCAAGAAAGAGGCAAAGAAGGAAGAACCACAGAACAAGAAAGCATGGCCCAAAAAGGAAAAACAAAAGAAGGATGAAAAGTCTGAAGATAAGAAGGAGAAAAAGTGCTTTACTTGTGGAAGCTCGACTCATTTGAACAAGGATTGCAGAAAAAGAAGGGGCACTTGCTTCAACTATGGTGAGATGGGACACTTCACTAGGGACTGTCCGAAGAAACGTGGGCAAGGGCAGAGGGCAAGACCAACTTCTGGAAGGCAGGCGAACACTTTCGAGGCTAGTGGATAGGATAGAAATAGGAAAACTTTCTGTAGGAGGTTTAATTTCTTTATCTGATTTTTGAGTTAAAACTCTTTTCTGATTCTGGCATTTCGATTATGTAATCGATACTCTGCACTTGAATACTAGTATTGTTTCTGATTCCGCTGTAGACTCAGACCCATAGGGGTTATGACACATCCAATTGTGATAAGTTGGGTATCTATGTTGAGCGTTAAATTGACTATGACGCATACATTCAGGATTTTTATCATGCTTAGTTTCCTAAGAATCATTTAGTAATCTGCTCTGTACCGGTAATCGGTAAATATCTGAATATTTATGATAAGGTTGAGATTTCCAGTTTTGACATTGTCTAAAGAGGGTAATCCTCTGGGTGTCAATCGGATGTTGATTTCGGTCTTCGGGGTTGATACTTAGGGGAATTTGTCTCTCAACCAAGATCTAATGGAAACCAAGTTTTTGTTTATCTGCACTCGCTCCCATCACTCGACTGTATCCTATCAATCGAGTCTTCGACCTATAGATAGGAATCCTATGGATGTAAACATGTGTTTGAGACATGTTATGTTTGATGTTTGCAAGTGGATGCAAGTGGTTGCTAGTGGTTGCTCGTGGATGAATATACACACACTAGGCACTAGATCGGCTCGAAAACACTCTCATACTGCATATGGATGTGTGAGAATTTTCAATTTTTGTGGATGCAAAATGATTGATTCATCACATGGATGTTGCATATGAATGAATGGTTGTCACTCATATAAGAATGATATGTATCAAATAGGAAGCTTGCATACATGTTGGACTCATGGCACTAACATAATTCGCATTTAGGAGGTCAACTGAATCAGTGGACCGCCTGATCTTTGCATTAGATAAGGGACATATACACACACTTTTGCATATGTTCATACAACATTAGAAGTTTTTTAAGGATAATGGATGCTTGTGGATGGTGGTTGAGTAGATGGATGACTGGATGGTAGGACACATTCTTCTCAACTTGAAGATTTCGGGGACGAAATCCTTTAAGGAGGGGAGAATGTAACACCCCGTATTTTCTGTGATCGTATAAGTAACAAATCAGAGAATAATTAAATAATAAAATAAGAATCAAGGGAAATGGGTTGCGCCATTGCGTTCGTCTCGAAATTCTGCTTGGAAACGAGTCCGAGTTTTCGAGAAACGGAGTCCGTATGAGGGAGATATGGCCCTCCGAAGTTTCAGAGAATTTCAGAATCGAAAATTCGAATTCGAATTCAAACCCAGAAGCGGGCTAGGCGGGAAATTTCCCGCCCAGGACCCAGGTAGACTGGGTGGTCGACTGGGTAGTCGACCTCCCCCTGACCACGTCGACTGGGTAGTCGACCTCCACCAGCCAAGTCGACCATAGTGTCGACCTGGGGATCGACCTGCTCCCGAAACCTAGTTTTTGAACTTGGTTCATTCTGATGTATCCGGTCTCGTTTCTGTCTAGATTCGTCCGCCTAATCCTATATAAACAGCCTTCTAGCCTCATTTTCTCTACACAATTTCATTATGTCTATATTCTGCCTCTGTTCTAATTAAAAATAAAAATGGCGTCGCTACCATGCTGGAATCAAAACTTGGACTAGCGCATCTTCTTCCAACCTGAATAGAATTAAAAGCTAAATCAAATTTCAAATCCAAGTTTAGAGCTACGACAACAATTAAAGAGGAATAATTCAGCATTTCTGCATCAACAACAGTTTATTATCCTTTCTTAAAACCACGAAAGGCAAGCACAGTTATATTCCGCTATAAACAATAATTATAATTGTGACATGATTATAAATCTGAATCTGAGGTTATGTATATTCTTATCTGACCGATCTGTTTTTCTGTGACTATTCTGTACCTCTTTCTTCTTTCTGTTCTATAGCCAGGCTACTACGAGCCTGCGCAGAATCTCATAAGAGATTAACGCACGAACGCTAAATTTTGGGACAAATAATAATGCATAATTGGACATGAAACTGTTGCCTATGAGACTATTTTCCATGACTATGATTCATTGACTATGAGACTATTGCCTATGACTATGATTCAAGACTATGAGACTATTGACTATGACAATGATTCACGCCTATGAGACTATTGCCTATGACTATGATTCACGCCTATGAGACTATTGCCTATGACATTGAATAAGAAACTATTGTGATTAGTCGCCCATGACTATTGTGGTTAGTTGCCTATAACTATTGTAGTTAGTTTCTTATGCATATTCCCTTAATGATGTTGGATCTCATATTTAGTATGTAACCTTGTTAGTTTATTCTCATTCACTGTTATGTACATCGAGCCTAGTAGGGCCATTATCATTGTATTTGGTTCATCATTGCATGCCTATTCTTTCTTGTGCTTGTCCCCTATTCCTTTTGCTAGGGTCACTTCATGAGTACTTAGAGAACTTGTGGAAACATGTTATACAGGGATTGGGCGTAGCTTAATTAAGTTAATTTGGCATAATAAATATGTTGGCATAATCTGAATTGGCTATAATAGTGAATGATTAACATGTATATTAGTCTTGGACATAAATGGTGAACTAGAATATTAAATCTAGTTTTGACATGAACTGTAAATGGGAATATTAAGGCTAAGATTTGGGGCATATATTGTATTATGAATTATGACCTTGATTTGGGCATGTAAGTTTAGGCTAAATTTATGATTAGGCAAGATATGTAAATAGAGTTTTAGATATATATACTCTGCTAAATCTATTATCTGCTAAATCTGTTAAATTGCCTAATCCGTTATCTGCTAAAACTGTTGAATTGCCTAAACTGCGAAATCTGTTATCTACTAAATCTGTTGAATCCCTTAAACTGCTAGATCTGCTACCTGTTGAATTGTATGATCTATTTAAACTAGATAATGGTAATCTGAGTATGGAAATCCGTAGGCTCGACCTAAGAATTGGTAGAACATGGAAATTTAATTAATCTGTTGTATCCTATGAAGAAGTTTAATCTGTTAAATAAACAAAATTAGTCTGATATCTGAAAAATCTGTATTGAAATGAATTGGCTATGACACGAGGTTAGACTCTGTTTGCGGTAGAAGCCTGCCCGAAACCAACTGCCTTAACCAGCGACCGCAAACTGTCAGTCTAATGTGAGAGGTCGTAGGCATAACTAAAATATGCTTAGACACGAGGTTAGGTCTGGCTTGTGGCAGAAGTCTGCCCGGAACCGCCCGGCATATCCAGCGGCCACAAGCTACTGACCTAATGTGAGAGGTCTGTGCATTAATATTTAATTAATGCAAATCTAGGATAAATATGATGTCTAAAACATGTTGGGTCGATAGGGTTGAACCAATTGGACTAATGAATTAAACAAACCCGTTTCGTGAATCTGTAGGCACAATTACAAAGTTAGACAAATCTGTAAATCTGTTAAATCCGTATATCTGATCCGTTAGTCTGAAAACTTGTCTGATCTGTGAACTAGTTGATCTGAACTCTGTATGTTTGAACTTATAAACAAGTTAATCTGAAATATGTTAATCTGGGGACACAAGGTTAGGAGGGAAATTACTTGTGTCATCTGTTGTTTGGGAACCATATTAGTCAGTAACCCTTTCTGGTATCAAAACTTTGACCCAACAGTAGGTAGGGTCCGGGCACGCTTACTGAACTAATTATAAGTGGTTCATTCTGATAATGGCGAGGGGTGTTGATGGTGCGTTCCAACCGGGTCATGTGCGTGCATGGATCCCTGTCTGCCTCTGAGGATGTAAGAT
The DNA here is from genome assembly GCA_030737875.1 of Allium sativum. Classification (NCBI taxonomy): domain Eukaryota; kingdom Viridiplantae; phylum Streptophyta; class Magnoliopsida; order Asparagales; family Amaryllidaceae; genus Allium; species Allium sativum. Next base: position 571,629,328 of record CM060909.1, on the reverse strand, counting down.
GCCGTGACATCTGTAAATAGGTCTGTGCTAATTGGTTGTCACTTTAGGGAGTGATACACCCTACTGTGGAGACGACACAGGTATTTATGTATTAGGGAGCTGATCGCTTGGGGTAGGGTTTTAGGGTACACTTAGTTCTGTCTATTTCTGTTGGTACCGTCTGTTTCTGTTGGGTGGCAACACCTGTCTGTTTCTGCATGGTACCGTCTTTTCGGGTGGTAAAGGCCCATTTACTAGTGTACACCTAATTCCACATTCTGTTTCCGTAGGGATTAATCTATTTCTGTTCGGGTGGTAAAGCCCCATTATTAGCATTCTGTTTCTGTCTGTTTCTGTTTGGGTGATAAAGGCCCATTTTCAGCGTTCTGTTTCTGTGGGAATTATTTTGTTCACGTTTCTGTTTCAGTTTAGACATTAGGGAGACACCTAATCCTGTTATACTAGTATTAGTGCAGAGAGATGAAAAGTAATATTATTCTGTTTCTTCTGTTTAACCTAAGTACATCTGCTGCTCATGTTACTGTTATCTCTCATCTAGTTTTATTTGCATGCTATGATTATTATTATCTGTTCATATGCTGAAAGTCACTGGACTTGCCAGACTTTGTGTCTGACTTTGCTTGTTTTCGCCCCTTTTCTTCCGTCCCCCCCCCCCCCTCAGGTTTTCCAAGGAGGGAATACTTTAGCTTGATCCGGATTTCTTCTGCTTGAAGTACTTAGAGTGCTTAAAGTAAGGCTTGACTCCTTATGGCAGCTTCTGTGGGGATTATAATTTTAAAGTTTTGTACTCTGATGATTTTCTGAACAAGACTGATATTTATGTACTTGAGTTTTTCTGGAAAGATGTAACCAAACTGATTTCTGTTTTCCACTGAAATAAAGTTATAATTTCTCAAGTATTGTTTATTTGTCTTGTAAATTTCTGTTCTGTCTACTAAAATGCTCCACCAAAGTTAAGGCATTCCCTTTGTGAGTGTCCTTAACGGAGGTGGGGTGTTACAAAGACGGGGGACGACATGGCTCAAGCAGCATGCCTTAAATTGTTCCTACGACATGACTTAAGCCATCTACTCAACTTGTTTTCATGTGGGGAACGACATGAATATTGATGGCCTAAATAAAGCATGTACGACATGCTTTACTTCTAACTGGCAACAGTTATCTCACGGCATGTTTAAGATGCTTTAACTCACACCGTTTAAACGATCTGGTGCTATGAAGTATTCACGGCTTGGTGCTTATAGCATAAGGACCTTATAATGCCTTGGTGGGTCCAATATGCACGCCACTTGAATGAAGGCCGTGTGTATTTACCGGCAGGTATTCCATACTATGCCCATAGCTGAAACCCTACTTTTATGCTCCAAACATGAATAACACAATTGTCAAAACATTATTAAGCTGTATGGTCCATCTTTAAGCACTTTGTTGATTTCATGTATTAGCTCAATCACTTTTATAAAAGATTTAAGCACACAAGTCACGACATGACTCGTAACGTCAGGGTCAGAAGTGATATTCGCGACATGGGCGTCGGAGGCATGCATTATGCAGCATGAGTTGAACTACATGGTGTTAACATGTTGGAATGACCCGCTGGAATACCTTGTTTTGACTGAAATTGTTCACATGACTTGATTTGCTTATAACATGTGGTATGAATGTTTGAGCCTTGAAGGCGTGCGACATGAACGAGATCAACAAACTGATATGTTCTAGTTTGCCATTATTTTAGAGAAGGAGGCGGTTTAGAACTTCAATGCAAGTCTCCTAGACTTGAGAGGAGTGTTAGAGAAGGAAGTGCGAATGCGGACCCACGGTGAGCGCTAAAATGTTTACACCAAAAATGGTCTAAACACCAAAGGTACTGAATTGTACTTCACCGATTCGGTAAGATTGAAATGTGGAACCGTGTAATCATAAAATAAAATGCATAAAATGGAGACAAGGCAATTTTTATAGTGGTTCAATCCAATGTGGATCTACATCGACTTTCCAATCACATTTTATTATGATATTTCATTTACAATATGTATGAACTCTCTCTACATATTCATTTTCCTCTTCTCCCTCTTTTATGATCTAATTCCACTTGAATTTGGCAAGAAATCGAAGGAATCTTCAGCTTCGTGATGAATTTGCAGTCACTTATATGCTTTGATCCCTTTTTATGAACTCCATGAATCTCATGTGAATTAGCACTCAATCTAAACTTCGGAGTGGATTAGAGAAGACTAGAAATCGTTTGAATGGTGTTCAAGAGATCCAAGATGCTTAGATCCAATTGTTGAGAGCTCTCATGAATTTTAACTTGGATCCGTTCTTCATCAAGTTAGAAAAGTGTTGTTGAATCCATAGAAGCCATTAGAGAAGTTGTAAGTAAGTTTTCAATTTGGTGGAGTCTCCTTGTTGGAATCCATTTTTCGGTCCCCCAATCAAATTAATCATGAGGGGTATTTATAGTGGTGTTTGAAGAGAAGTGGCAAACCTGTAAATTAGGATGCGGTACAGCTGTCATACGCGCCATGAAATAACGCGGCATGCTTTTCACTTATATCATGGCGCTTTTCTCTTTACATTTGGCATTAACAAGTGGACTCCTTTTCTTTGACTCGCATGTCTCTCATTATATCCGGAGACTAGAATATGCAGATGTCGTGCAGTATCTTAGCCACATGAATCATGACATACAGTTTGGACTAGATAGTGTAACGGCATGATGACTGCCCCACGACATGAATTCGTTTCTTCATTATTGAATGTGGTGTACACATGTTGCTCTCATAACCCATGCTATGAGGCATCACTTGTTCAGCTATAATACTACTTTCCATGCAAATGCCCACGTGGCTTCTTTGCCAACATGTGTTCCTATGTAATCATGACTGGCAGTCTTGTACGCTTCTGGCGGCTTGATGTAGATGACAGGACTTCTTTTTGGCATGTTGCACAGGAGACTCGAATATCAGTGATGAGCTGGCCTCATCAATGTTGTGGAATACGTCATGAAGTGTCGGGGACCTGCGACATAAGTCAATGCCGACATGGCACTAAGCAGCTCACTTGCAGCATGACCTGCTTGCTGCGAGATATGTGGCACAACACAACATGACTAGTGTCAAATACATCATGACATGTGGTATGAAAGTCTACACGACATGAATTCTTCACGGCTTGAATTCTTTTCTCCCTCCACGACATGAGTTAAGGGTGCATCACAACATGATTCCAACGACATGTCTTGGAATGAAGCTTGCGGCATAAAGTGAATACCGACATGAATAGTACACTATGCTTTTACTGCTGTCATGCGGCATGATCAACATGGATGATGACATGGATCCTATGGATGAGCGCCATACTTTTATCTACTACTTGGATGGACGTTCATGACATGGATTATTCACGGTATGAATATTCTGCGACATGAACTGCTTGTGCCTTGAATACTTTATGAGATATGGGAGTCAACGACATAGTTTTTACTGGTATGATTTTGCCTTCATGAAGAATAGCGTCATGGACTTTCAACGTCGTAGAAGTAGCGTTCTCTCAGGTCACGATGAATGGCTTAACTCGCTTAACTCCATATCGCGCTGACGGTCTTGCACCAAGTCGTGTGAAAGACTTTAAGTTATGTCGCCAAAACGCATTTGGCGAAACTGTCTGGTTCATTGCACATTATATCGCTCTCATATTCCTTCTGAACCGCGTTGAACCAATGGTGTTAACACCTCCAATCCTATATACGGAGGCCTTTCCTCCATTTTTTAACCGTTTCACTCCATTTTCTTCTTTTCATCTTCTTCTTAAAGCTTATGGCCATGGTTTCCATGGCATAAGTCTTCCTCTTTTCCACCACCACCTTGCCAAAGTTCGTCATCCTCCTCCTCCTCTTATGATAAAGAGAGAGGGAGAGAGATTAGTATAAATATTTTAGTGAAGAAGACATTGCGCCGAAATACTGTCTGACGGTTCGCTCAGCTAGGATCGCCTACCAGGAAATTTGGAAAGCTGTTTGGTGAGAACGCTTTAACCACAATTTATATATTTAATTAGTGGTTAGACTAATTTAAATATAGTGATGAATTATTAGTAGTTAATGATGATTGATGTTTGTTGTGATGGATGATGGACGCGTAGTTTAGAACACACACACACACTACTAAGCGTTAGTGTTATAATGCTTATGCACAGTTATGATTTATTTAATTATGTTGATGATGGTTGCCATAGATGTTTATAATAGTTGTTGATGTTGTTTCGCACACACTATGACACAACAATTATGGTATCATGTTGGTGATCAACAAATCTCCTTCGTAATTAGAAGCAATATCATTATTGAAGTTAAAAGTTAATAATTGGGAAAGACCATATGTATGAATTCATATATATTGGTAAAGTTCTTTAAATGAATAAATAAAGACCAGAACATTCTAGGATGACAGAGAGGATAGTGTTTAGACTTGGGTTTGGAATATATAGTTTCCTGCTCTCTCTAGCTATCCCTAACTGATCCAATGAATTAGATGGTTAATTTGAAGTTATTTGAATTTAGAAATGAATTGAAATTTGATTTATTAAGTGAAAAATAAAAGTGGAATCTTGAACCCAAAATAATTTGAAAAGTCAATGTAAATTACTTTAAATGATTTTAAATCGTTTATATAAGTATATAACGGTTTTCTAAGGTATTTTGAAGTATTGAAAAATAATTTCTATTTCGGTCAAAATAGAGCTTGTTGCACAATGGCAAATTCGCATGTTTTAGTTACAAACTGTAAATGTTATAATTTTTGCAATTTAAATCGGATTTCCAAAAATTGAAAAACATTTGATTTCCATTAACAAGAACTTTCAAATGAGTGAAAGCAAAAATTAAATTCGAGTTATAATTTTCAGGTTATGTTTGAAACCATTTTGGAAAAGGTCATTGTAAGAACAATTGTTGACCATAACTATAAACAGCTATTTTTAAATGTCTTAAAAACATGGAAATTTTTTGTAAAATCATTACAAATTATGAAAAGGTGTTTTGAATTGTAAAGATTAAGCTTTGGCTAAGATAAACGATATTTTGATCAAAACAGTTAAGATAACTGTTTTGTAACACTTTTTAAATGCTATTGTAACGCTTCCTTCGAAAACAATCTATTTTGAAGTTTTAAACCGTAAACTATTTTCCAAACTATAAGTAATGATTTGTGGAATGTTTTCGAAGTTCAAAAGTATTAGAAATATTTTATATGGAATTTAAAAGGTAGTTCACTGTTATTCCGCTTATAGTGTGGGTTGGATACGGAGATTAATATTGAGGATAAGTTGATGGTATTTCTATCCAAATCTAATGTCAAAGAGTTGGATAAAACTTTTAATTAAGATATAGGTTTCCCAATCAAGTTAAGATAAGTTGGATAGAAATAGTCTTCAGATATTTGATATGAAATTCTTTGGTGTAAACGTATACAATTTGAGGAATTTGGAAGATATTATTATATCGTTATTCCGCTTATAGCATTCGTTGATTATGAGAATTGATATCGAATATAAATAGATACAATTTCTATGTAACTTATGTTCAATATAGATTGATTTGGTTTTTGTCGTGAATCATATCTTCAACAATATCATTCTTGAAGCCTAATGAGTTTGAATTATAGAAATTCATATTGTAAATTGGGATTTAATCAAACCTTTGATATGAGAAAATAAAAAATTGGGAACTAAGTATAATCTTTTAGTTAAGATTAAAGAATTGAATGTTGGAAAACCAATTTAATTGGAAACTATGGTTGAAATATGGATTAAAGGATTTTAAAGGAAACTGGGTTTTGAAAACGAGTTATCAAACGGAAAATTAATTAAGGCTTTGGGGCTATATTATATTTGATTTAAGGGATGTGTTTTAAAGAAGAAGGGTTATATATGGATTTTGTTAAAGATAATTTAGAATGGGTTTAAACAAAATTTGATTTAACAAAATCTAAGATGGAAGGGGATTTGGTTGAAAGCCTATGTGCTCCGTAACTGTGTTTTAAAAATTACACTTATTATTTGGGAAGACCGGGATCGGATGTATGTCCGAAAACTATTCCAAGTAATAGTACGACGTTGTTGAGCAATTGAAGACATTGAAGGCTGCACTGAAGACCAGGACCCTTCATATTGTAAGGACGACTTGCTGAATGTCTCAAATGGGTAGCTCCCTTTTGCAGATGGAGTTTATATCAGCTACGTGGCAAGAAGCCCAAATGATGTGAAAGAATTTGGGATTGTTGTTTCGTTCAGACCCAGAACGAACATTTATGGATTATGTGTCTGACATTGTAATTGACTGCATAACACTAACCTCTGTTAAATATATATCTATTTGATGGCGGAAAATTTATTCTCTTGCTTAACACCCTTCTCTATGAGGTATGAACTTGGAGGTTATGTATCGATGGAAATCAGTGATGCGTTGTGAATGGAAAATGTGGCATACTTAAGTTATGTGGTGAGCTTTGGGTGATCAAAGCATGGCTTATTTAAGCATAGCTTTCTGTATATCGTGACTTCGGCAAGCCTCACACCCCGGTAAATGGTCAAAACAGGAAGAAATGCAGTAGGGTTATGGGGTGTTGTCTCCTTCTAGATAAAAGGTGTACTATGGTATGGAGCCCAGGTATTAACCGATGTGGTAAAAGCATCTGCTTTTGTGGTTGTTGGCGCGCGCTCGGAAAGGTCGGTAACGACCGGGAGATGACATACTCGGGTGTACCCTAAGTTACCCTGTTATGGGGTAACCCGACCTTGTGTTGGTGTGAGGAGCATCACTATTGATCCTTGGACATCCCTCTAGAGGTGTTCAAAATTCGGTTTGGAAGGAAGTTCCTTTGCCCAGTCATTGTTGGAAACCCAATCCCCGCTACGAGCCCATGCGATTTTGATTGTATACCATACGTCAGCATAATATAGGGCACCTATGCTGGCTAAGATTGATACATTTACTTTCGAAAGGATTTTTCACACTATATTATAGTATTAAAAGAGGATTTTCACGTATCAAGCATTTTTGACTGCATAAGGAGAAAGCTCGCCCATGTGTGCGTTTGCATTGTGTGTGTGCCGCGAGTCCTTATGTTAGTTTCATTTTTCAAAACATCATTGTGAATTTCTATGCACTCGTATTCACATGGAGTAAACCTGTTCCGCATTAGCGGCGTGGTTCAGTGAATTACCTAACTTCAAACTAAACCCTAAAATTAACTGTTTTGAGTTCTCACACCAGTCCCATGACTGACCTGGAGTTTATTATTCCAACACCTAAACTCTGGGTGCCCATAATTTTTACATGGAAACCTAGTAGTTTGGTTCGCAGATTTATCCTTAGAGTTAGTTAAAGCAGGATGTTGGTTTAGCTGGAACTATTATATCTTGGGGCATGCATATTCTTCTGCTGAGTTTAGTATATTTTCCCTTGTGTAACCGATGTACTCTGATGTACCTATTATAACTATTATGTAAGATTATTTTATTGATAACGGAAAAGTTCTTTTTATTGTATGCAAATGTGTAAATACCCCTAACAATCCGTCTTTATGAACGGTTTAAGTTGTTTTAATTACCGATGAAAACCGAGCAAAAAGCCGGGTCATTACAATAATCTATACAGATAGAAATAAAATAAACAAAGAAAGAATAAAAATTCTAGAAGAAAGGATAAATAATTTTGACCTAGAAATAAAAGAAATAAAAATAAAAATACAAATGATTGATAATGGAAAAACTGTAATAACTGGTGAAGAAGAATTAATCACATATGCAGACAACCATAATAATCTAAATAATATTGAAACCAATCAATATTCCCTTGATTTGCAATAATGGAAATCTAAAAGAGTTGAGAGTTCCAACAAAAGTAATTATAAAAGGAATTAAAATACAAGTTTTAGCATTTATAGACACAGGAGTTACTAGTTTTTTTTTGGGCATAACCGACTGGTTTTTATAGTGTTCGGTAACACTCTTTTATTATGACTAATAATAAAATTACAATATAGCACATGTGACTGTAGTTAGCAGTCAGCTAATTCAGTTTTTTAGGTGATCCGTCCACCACCTACGGAGTTTATAGCGTTCCGTCCACTCTACCTATACGGCTTAGAGCACTAGAGCATACTAATTTACTAGACTACAATATACGTCCACTCTACCTAAGGAGGACCGTCTACCATTGCTCCATGTAAGGAGTCACATTCTGTGAAGACAGTACAGAGAAGCAGATACATTTCAGTTTACATGCTACAAATAAATAACCTAGAACATAACTATGTACCGAAGTACATAGCATGGACCGAGTTGCTTTGTGGTGTTGCCATAAATCCATTAAAGATGTGACCTATCAGAAACAGTAGTGAGTAGCCACTGAGTAGCTAAACCTTACTGCCTCGTCAGCATTCTTGAGACCCATACCAAACATCATGTCTCTCAGGAAATTACATATGAGTATACCATAAAATAGGTTTGGCAGACACCAGAACCGTCGCATCAGAAGGCGAGGTAGAAAACTCCACAAGTATGGTAGGATTCAAAGTTCAACAGAAAATAAATAGCAATGTCGAGAGTGAAGCTTCACCTGTATTGCTATAGATTCCAGTGAACAACATTAAACCGGCGTGCCTAAACTCAAAAGAGAACCCATCTAAAACCAAATCTAGCATAAAATAACATGAACAAGATCCAAGCACAAACAATCGTAATGGTAACCAAACACCAATTTTGAAACATCAAACACCCAAAAAACACAACCATCGCTAAGTTCTACCATCAAAACGATAATAAGCACAACATTGAATGCCAATAACTTAATTTATCCCATCACAGAAGTAGAAATTACATCAAAACGTGTAAATAAATTGAGAGACAGGAGTTACTGCACTGTTACGAACTCCACAATAGTGACACGGCTTCCAACTAGAGCAGCGCAACCAGTTGAAGAACTCGATAGAGTAATTACTTGAAATTCATCTATGGATAGTTGGAAGAGGCGGCAGTTGAGATTTTGGGAACTAATTGCTGAGATTTAATGAGGAAAAAGAAAGGATTGTTGTCTGAACAAAGATCTATTGCATGGTGAAAGCTTCGAATAGGAACGAGACGATGTGGTTTATTTAGGGCAACCACGCACATTGTAAACTAGGAAAGACGAGAAGAGTTAATTGAGGAAGCAAAGTGAAGATAAGATGGTTTCAAGGAGTCATGAAAATGGTAGAGAGAACGGGTTTTTCCTAGACGCCATTAATATTTACCCTGAATAAACGAAGCTTTTTACGTTTTTTTTTTCGACAGGAGTTACTACTTCAACTATATGTTCTAGTACAATACCTCTAAAATATGTCACAAAAGCAGAAAGACCAAAACAAAGTATGCAATTTGATGGAACCACAAATATAAGTACAAATATAGTGAAAACGTAAACATAAGCTTTACAAATGCTCGTGATGAATGGTCACCACAATATAATCTAAAACAATTATGAGTTCTAGAACTTAACTTAAATGGAATAAAACTTTAGGATTAGATTTCTTATTAGGTGATAATGGATCTTTTTCATTTAACAAAGATTATATACAAATTAAAAAAAAACACTAACCTCAATACTATTAGAATATGCACTTGAGAAGCGTGGTGGGGATAAAGACAAACACAACAAGAAAATTGCAATTGCCCAATACCAGGGAAATGCAAAATAATAAACAAAGAAAACGAACTGACAAATACTAATATAGAAAATGAAGAGACAGAAGTAGTTAAAAGTATGAAAACAAAAGAAATGGATTTACTAAAGTATACAAATTATAAATCCAAAAGAAATAAGTAAATTATTATTATCAACTGATGACATAGACCATATTATTTCTAAATTGAAAAACTAGAAATAATAGGAGAAAAACCATAAAAATACTGGAATGGGCATTCTATACAATGCAAATTAGATATAATCAATCCAGACTTAACTACAAAAACAGGATCTCCTAAATATGACATGTGGATCATGGAAGAATTTAAAATGCACATAAAAATATTAAAAAAAAAAATTATCATAAAAAACAGATTCTAGACATAAAACAACAACTTTGTACAAAAAGAATCTAAAAGGAAACGTAGCCAATCCAGAATGGTAATTAATTATACTTGATTAAATGACAATACCCATGAAGATGGATATTGCATACCAAAAAAAGAACTTCTAATAAATAAAATACAAGGATCAAACTGGTTCTCAAAGTTTGATTTAAAATCAGGATTTCGGCAAGTAAAAATGCATCTTGACTCACTGCATTTACATGAAGTGAAGGACATTATGAATGGTTAGTTATGTCGTTTGGTTTAAAAAATGCACCACAAATATTTCAAAGAAAAATGGATAATGTCTTCAAAAATTGTAATAAATATACTTGTGTATATATAGATGACATACTTGTTTTTTCCAAAATAAAATAAAAACATATTTCACACGTATATACTGCTCTGAAACTAATAGAAGCACATGGTTTAATAATGTCAAAAACGAAGATAGAATTATTATAAAACAATATAGAATTTCTAGGAGCCAAAATTGGTAAAGGAACCATAGAATTACAACCATATATAACAAGAAAAATATTAGAATTTCCTGATAAGTTGGATAATCTGAAACAACTGCAAGCCTTTTTAGGACTTATAAACTATGCTAGACCATATATAAAAGATCTTTAAAAATATACTGGGCCTTTATACAATAAAGCTAACCCAAAAGGAAATAGAGATTTTAACATGAAAGATATAAAACAAGTCCGAGAGATAAAAAATTTGCCTAAAAAATTAAAACAATTAAGTTTACCATTACAAACAGATTATTTAATACTCGAAACAGATGGACCCTCTTTAGGATAGGGAGGAATTTTATTGAGTAAAAATAATAAGTATGAAAACAAATCTACAGAAAAAATATGTAGATACACTTCAGGTGTATACAAAGAAAAAAGATATATGACATCCTATGAATTATTAACTATAATATATATTCCAGAATCATTCAAATTGTTTATGATATCTCAAAAGGAAATAAAAATAAGAACAGATTGTGGATCCATAGAAAACTAAACAGATAATAAAAAAGAAAAGGAAATTGTGAACAAAAGATGGCTAAAATTTAAATATGCTATTTCCAATTGGGGAACCAATATCTGTTGGGAACACAAAAAAGGGAAAACTAATTTTCTACCAGATCATTTATCTAGATTACTAAGATAAATATTTTCATATGTCTTACTAACATTTAGTTTGTAGAATGGATATGGAAGATCTAAATGTTTCTAAGCACTTGAAGACATACAAAACAAATCATTTTATAATAAAGAAAAAAGTCACAAAAGAACAACAACTTGTTCTAGACAACATAAGGTGGACTGCTTTGAGAAACAACACTCATCAGAACACAAACAGTAGAACATTTCATTGTTGTTACAACAATTTATATCAGAGTGCAAGAATATAATAGAGTATGAATAAACAATATACATCAGAAAAATATTAGAGATCAAAATAATTTACGTAGCAGCGGAAAAATAATACATAACACAACCGAAAGAGATATATGAATACAAAGTTTTTTGAATATAGCTCTAGCTATAAATCCAGGATCCTGTGAAAATAATATCAGCAAAACCAAAACTACTAGCTACCCGTGTAGAAAATATGGGCACCAAGAGTTTAGGTTAAAACAATAAACTCCAAGTTAGTTATGGGACTGGTGTGAGAACTAAAACAATTATTTAAAACTTTACTTTAAAGTAGAGTAAATAAAGGGACCACGCCGTATAACACAGAACGGGTTTCATTCCAAGAATGCCAGTCATAAAACAATTTATAAACAACGCATTGTTTTTTGGAAAAATGAAGCTATTATAAGAATCAAATCCCATCACACAATGCAATGCAAGCCGAAGGTAGAGTTTTACCTTATAATAGCCAAACATGCTTGGTACATTTTTAAAAAAATCATTTTGATATTACTATAAGTGCATAGTGTATCAAACAACTTCAAATATAAATGTATCAATCATAAATGGCATAGTACCCCATCCTACTATGTCGCCATACTAGTTCTGCAATTAAAAACGAAATGTTGCATATTGGAAATTAGATTTCCGTAATGAGTCGAGGCCAGGGATGGTCTCCTCACAGATTTGGATCACCTCTAGCAAGATGACCTAGGATCCCCCGTAGTGAACCCTTGGATCCACCAAGGTCGGTTCTCCCTTACGTTTGAGGATTAGTTATTCCTGAACACACGTTTCCCGGTCCTATCAGACCTATCACTTGGCCACTAGGGACCAATATCCGAGGAGCCTCACATTCCATCATCCACACAGGTAAAAATAAATAAACGTCTGGGCTCCATACCATGACACCACCCATAGCTAGAAAGAAACGTCGTGCACTCCTTGGATCCCTTATCCCGTTTTTGACTCAAACCGAGGTGTGAAGCTCGCGAATTAACGCTATACACAAAGCAATGCTATTTAAAGCTGTGCTTTGATCATCAACCACAAGACTCTTCTTTTCAACAAAAGCCTTGATCCATGCCACTCAGCATGCCATACAGTCAATCCATACCGTACCACTGATTTCTGCCAATATATAACCTCTAAGCTCATACGTCCGAGAAAGGTGTTAAGAAAGAGAATAAATTCTCCGCCACCAAACAGATATATATTTAGCAGAGATCGACGAATACAGTATGAAGGAATACAACGTCAGACACACTATCATTTACAAGTCTGTTCTGGGTCTGAACGAAACCAGAGGCACCATATTCCTCGTCCCATATGTCCAATACAGGAGAGAGGTTCTCGCATATCACGTCGATCTCCAAGTACGTCTAGACGATCACCACTTATTACCTTGTCTCGGGTGTGCAGCCCAATCAAGACATCAGTAATCTTCCAAACGATGTGAAGATCTACGGTCTTCAACCACCGTCTTCATCATCGACCTATCGTTGAATCAGTTATTCAAAATGGGCATAAACCTGGTCTTTTCGAATAACTTTCATATCTCATAAACAAGTGCTACACAAATACAACATACGCCTCATTCCAATCCAGAATATTCTTTTATTCAAATATTCTTTTCACAATTTAAACCAAATTAAGGTTTTCCAAACTAGTCGTGATTAGCGAACCTTACTAAAGTAATCATTTATTTTATTTCCCAAACCCAACCTATTTGTCCCATGGAGCAAAACTGGTAGCACTTCATATCTAACACCATGGTGTTATCGGTAAAATTTAATTGCCATTTCACATTCAAATCTAATTAAAGATTTAACTATCGCTTGGAGCAAAACTGATGATACTCCATTTTCGATTATTTCACAAATTTGATAATTTAAATTATCATATTCACATTCCAATCTAATTAAAGATTCATTAAAATTCCACTTTGTTTTAGTCTTCCAATAATCATTATTTACTGATTATTTAACTTTGGAAAAACAAACATGCCACATCGACAATCAACACCTACCACTGATTTCTGCTAATATATAACCTCTAAGCTCATACGTCTTAGAGAAAGGTGTTAAGCAAGAGAATAAATTCTCCGCCACCAAACAGATATATATTTAGTAGAAATCAACAATACAGTTCGAAATACAATGTTAGACATGTAATCCTGTCTTTAACTGGGTTAAAGAACCAATGTCATTTAAAACACGATTCACGATAAAACCAAAAACATATTCCATTAACTATGGAATCTTCACGGAAAACAAATAAATATATAAGCGATATCAATTTCCGTATCTGAATAATAATATAATAGAATGACGACAGATCCTTTTAAATTCCATATATATTAACAGTCTTCCTCCTATGAAGCTCACTTCGATTTTTACCAAATCGAATTCCATTCAATTACAATTTAATATATTAAATTGGAAAACTTTACTTTCGAAAATTTCCATTAAACCTTAGTAAAAAGATTTATAAATTCCAAATCACATTTCACTATTAATCGGGTTAAAGAACGAATGTCGTTAAAAAACACAGTTCACAATAAACCCAACACATTCCATTTTATTCCAATTACTAAATGTAATTGGAAGCTCTAATAATCTTAAATTAAAGATTTATTCTTTTCACAACGGGGTTTAAGAATGGTGTTATTTAAGATACCATTCACAACAAACCCAAAATCCGATTTGACATTAAATACAAGGCTCTAAACAGAAACTATATCGGCTTATATTCAATATCAAATTCTGAAACCAACACATATCATATGGGGAGTAACGATATATATCTATCTTCCAAATTCCTCCACAATATCCGTATAGTCACGGAATCCAATATCGAAATATTCCGAAGATTATTTCTATTCAAATCCATTCCAATTCATACATTGGAAAATTCTGGTTAGATTAAAACCATTCACAAATCCAATTTGTTTATTTAAAAACGTTGGATTATCTTTCTAGTTAATGACTAGTTCATTTTGATAAAAATATATTCTTACCCTTACAAACATGGAATTTTACACCCATATTCTTTTCAAATCATTTATTATGATTTTACACAAAATATTAATATTTTTAATAATTTTATCAAGGTCCATGCAACCGGTTTCCAATAACAGCCACCGGACTGCATCCATAGCGACCTTTTCCAAATTTGATTTGGACATAATTCCAAATCCAACTGTTCAAATTTAAATCCCTTATATTCATTGGAAAGCTCTTTTCGATACGAACCCAATGGTTCTGGTTTTAGGAGAATATGACGGTCGGATCTCCCGTAATGTCAATTCAAAGTCAATGGTCGAAATTCGCGAATGGCTGCGGCGCGGCGCGTTCTATTCAAGCCGTTAATATATATATATATATATACATATATATATATATATATGTATGTATGTATGTATGTATGTATGTATGTATCATTCAAAACATACTTTATAAATTCATTTTAAAACGATTCCCACTTTAATTTCAAATTTAAATCAAAATTGAATACTCCTTATCATTATATTATTTAAATGGTAATATTTTCAGAATATCAGATTTTGAAATCATTTCCTTTTCGATATTCATTATAATATATAAATGATAATATTTCCAAAATATCAAATTTTGAACTCATTTCATTTTCGATATTTATTATAAAAATGAAAAAAATCGAAATAAATATCGTTCGCGTTAAAATGGCACAAATCTAATCAACACGGCTCCATACATTTCAATATTTTCATGTCCACCCAAAATCGAACATCAAATTCACATTTTAATCCCTTACTGGATATTATTTTAAAATATTCGTTATTTCTGAACTGGAATCGGACCCAATTAATTACCATATAATGTTATTTATATGGATTTCATACATCATATATACACAATAATAATGATAAACAATTATCCATTATCCAGAGTGCATTCTACACTGTATAAGCATTAAAATAAATAAATAAATAACGCTTACTACAGTCTGTCAACCAATCGATTGACATACAGCTAAACAATTGGGATTAGTGTATGTCAAATATCAACCCAATACCCGTGTGGGGTTTCAACCAATAAATACTGAACATTATTTGTGCAGTTGGGCAATGCGTAAAATTTATAATCCCAATCAATGTTAGTTAAATGGGTGTACAAATGAATATTTATTTTCATCTAAGGAGAATTTTATGCCATTCACACATACGTTAAAAATTATATTTTTTAACGATAAAATATTTATTTCAACACTTGACTATTTTATATAGTTCATACGTTCAATAAAAACGATATTTTTATTGTTCAAACATTTTATTTAATACATGAATATTTTATATAGTTTATTTTAGAAAATTTCAACATTATAACGGCGCGATATTAGAACTGGAGTAATGTCAAGCATTACCTCTCTCCTGATACTGGCTCGCGCCATACACAATCATCAATCAATCCACAAAACCACAATACAATCCATTTCACCACAATACAGTCAGTTTCACCACAATTTGATCCAAACAAACATCCATGGTTTGTACAATAAATAGTGTCATGAGCTACTAAGCCCCGTTTGCAACCTAAGGTATATTTAACTGTAAAATAGTTTGAGTGAGAAGGTGTTCTCACCCATAAGCTAAACCAATTGATTTTTCTAATGTAGAAAATTCTTGTCATCGCACTCGCTTTTGTCATTCCCCGCACTTGAATTCGCCTCTTTGGCTCTAGAATTTGCATACAGCCTCCAATATTCACCAAACTTTGTCATTGGCCTAAACACGTCATTGCGGACAGCTTTTGCCTATGGGATTTTCTTCCAAAAATGCACCAATTCGCCGGAAATTGTGAAGAATAGTAGCAGGTCCGCGGACTTTGGACGCATTTTCTGAACAGCTCCTAACTCCAAAATTTGACTTCCATATATCCAAATCGAAGAAAAAATCGTGCTTTACAACTTTGGCACTGAGGACTTTGGGCTAGAAATGCACGATTTGGGAGTTATTGGCGAAACAGTGGCAGAGGGTTATTTCCAAATACGGGAATTTGTGAAAAGATGGGTTTTTGGCCATGTGGGGTCCACGGCCGAAGGGTGGTGGCTGACCAGCGTTGGAAGGGCCTGACTGGGCGGTAGGAGGGTGAGGGTGGTGGTGGTGTTTGGGTTATAGGGTTTGTGAATGGAAGAGGGAAAGAAGAGAAGGAGGAGGAGAGGGAGGAGGAAGGGGGCACTGGTAGAGGCCGACGGTGGAGGAGGGATGACAGCAGCGGTATAGGGGTGGGTGAGCTCCCCGTTAATGAAGAAAGAAAGAGGAAGAGGAAGAGAGAAAAAATGAAGAGAAAAAGGAGGAAAAAATGAATATATGCACGTTTCTCTCTTATCGTTCGGATGCCAATGATCTCCGTTTTCCACAGATTTCGGATATGAGATAGTAGACGTGAAGACGAGTCCAACAAAACAAGTAGCGTCGAATTCCGAGTATGTTTGATCGTTCGTTAAAATTCTCAAAGTTGCCCAAATAATGTTCAAAAATGCGATTTTTGCGCACCTTATATTCTTGCACGCTGACACACTAACTCCAAAAATCATGGCCTTTTGGATTTAATCATTATTAGATAATACAAATCCAGAAATAAAAACAAAACCGAATTCTGAGATCATCTCAATAATGTTTCTTTGTAAAGTGACTGCCTGTTTTTGAACAAATGGTTTTGCTCCGCACGGCCACATACTGACTCCGTTCGACACGCACTTTGGAACCCAACAATGATTTGTCATTATGATTCCAAAAAAAAATTATTTTGTCGAACTCTGAGCTCATATGTAAAATTTCATTTTTTTAAGAGCTAGGTTTGGCGAACTCAAAACCCAACCAACGTGCCACAATTCCGGATCTCGGAATATATCGAAGTTTATACTTTTCAAAGTCGCAAACGACATTTTGAACTCAATGGAAGTAGTTACAAGTCCAATTCCTCCGTATGAAAAATGTGACTTTTTGGGCTATACATAATATTAGAATATATATATATGTATATATATATGTATATATATATATATGTATATATATATATATGTATATATATATATATTCCATAGCGACTACTCTAACTTTTCCAAAACAAAGCTTATAAAATCAATTTAATAATTTTGCTGAGTTTTATTGTAAGTCAAATAAAAAGATAAAAACTAATTTTAAAATTATTCTCAAATTTTATTTAGCAAAAATAACCAATTTCTATTCGTATATTCATTAAAATAGCTTAAATCAAAATTCTAAATTGGTTCTGAAAATACGGGTTATTACACGAAGTGTGTTATACACCTTAGTTAACATATTTACAAAGGAGAAAAAACAAAATATCTCTACTATGGTCTCTTTACAGGTCCCGATGCTGGTATTTATACCACATGGGACAAAATGATCGTTAAAATCAATTTTCTAGAACAAAATCATAGATACGGGCAAAAAATATGAAGCTTTGACTGAAATAAAGCCTACCTACTTAGTGGAAATCTCATAAATAAAGAAGAAATGAAGATTTGACAGAAAGGAAGACTATCCTATTTAGTAGGAACCTCATAAACAAAGAAGACGTGAAGATTGGACAGAAAGGAACTTATTCAACTCAGTGGGAATTTTATAAATAAAAAGGATGTGACAATTTGATAGAAAGGAGATTATTCCACTTAGTGGAATTTTATAAATAAAGAAGATGTGACAAATTACCGTCACCTATAAATAACAAAGGACAGATGTATGTCCACGTATTGTAAAAGATCAGGCTATATAATGAGCAGATGTGTGTTGTAATATTTATTGAATGTTGAGTATTGTTTAACCAATATAAGAAACATAAGCTTGCATCTTATTTTAATGGCTATCTTCTTCATATATATTTTTTCTCCAAAAAACATGAGTAACTAAAAATCAAGTCAGAGCCAAGGAAAAGATACAGAACGGCTTAAGCTATGTAAGTTCTCTTATTTTCTATCATTCAATTATTGAATATGTTATACTTAATCTATGTATATGTAACCAAGTTTCTTTATAAATTTGACACCAGTTACTATATGCTTAATAAGTAAATCCAACATATGTAAATCCGTTAGGTCTAAAGAAAGTACCGTATAAGGGGAAAAAGTAGACGATTGGGATGACAAGGTGAGGAATAATGATGTAAGATATAGGGTACTAATAAAGTTATTAAGAACATGGTTATTTCAAACAAATTTTAAGAATAATAATAAGAAAGAATTACTACGATTAAGTAAGAAAATTTTACTGTATAAGCAAAAATGTATCTTACTATTTCCAAATGCATTGACTACTTTCTCAAACAAACTAACTAACCTTACATAAATCGCAAAGAAAGAAATTTCTATGGAAAAGCTCCAATAATATTTAGAAAATAAATTTATGACAAATATTATACAAATCTTAGAAAATGATAAAAATATTACAAAAAACCAAAAATATTAAATTATAAACATTTTTAAACAAAATATACAACAGAGTTGATTAATATCTTTGACTGTGAAAAAAATTTAACAGAAATATACAATAACTTCAATATATGGAGAGAACCAGGCAATGTTATACTAACACCCAGATTTGTTAAAGAATTCCACAGATAATGGAATAATTATCTAAAAATAAAAAATGAAATAGATTATAAGGTAACATAAATTGATACTTAGGAAAACTAAAATGGGTAATTTTCCAAAAATTGAAAATATAGAATCTTTACAAAATTACCTAGAAAAAAAGTTTGTGACAAAAATCCTTTTGTTCTAAAACATCCAAAATTAAATATCAACCAACAATATAATATAGAAAAAATCTTCAAAGAAAGTTACACGAATTTTTTTTTAGAACTAACAGATGATCCAAAACTAGATAAAAACAAGATAGTAAAAGTACTTAGTCATACCATCTACTTGGTAGAAGATAATACAAAAACACAAACTACATATAGACGTTTATAATGAGTTTTATTAATAGGGAAAACTACAAGATGTTAAATACAAAATTAGATGAATCTGGAAAAAAAATATGAGGACAAGTTCCTAATTCCTAGTTTAACAATCTACTTACTACACCCTTGAGTATTATACTAACTAGCTGCCAATAAGGTAGTTAAAAAATGAATAAGCAACAAGAAATCTTACAAATGATATACAAAATATTAAATTATACAAATAAATTCATAGTAGGTTTTTCTTTTGGAATTTCTATTAGCAAAATAGTAGACATATGTATCTATTTTTTTTGAATAAAAAATGGATCTTCTTATTCTTCCATATACTTTAAAATGTATTCCCTTTATTTCATATACCTCTACTATATCTACTTCATATACCCTATATATATATATATATATATACATATACATATACATACATATATATATATATATATATGTATGTATATGTATATGTATGTATGTATATGTATATGTATATGTATATATATATATAGGTAAGATCGACCGGTTTTATAGTCGACCGTCCACTCTTTTATTATAACAAATGGTAAATACAGTAAAGAACTAAAGATAGGAAGATTGCCTATCTATGACATATGTATTTTTAGAGTGGATCGACGAATAAGAGGAAAACTAGTCTAGCTTAAAGTTAAGGTGTCAAACTAAGCGTCTATCCAGCTAAAACGATGACACAACATATCCCCACGTGGGGAGCACATATCACAACATACTGCCAGAAGACAGGCGCTACATCCACTGGTTAAAACAGTTTCCTAAAGACATCCTCATTACAAAATAATATTCACCGTAAAGGAGGAGAATAAATCCACTAACTAAATCACATTATGGAAGAGGCCAAAACATGCATCAGCAACAAGCATTCAACCGCATTTCATATCACCAGGAACATAGATAAAGCTGATTACCTCAAAACATTACTTGCATCGAACTAATGCTACTAAGAAGATACATGACACAAGGACATAAAACCGACTGAATACTCTGACCAAAGAAGACAACATAGATTGCACAAGATGGATTGCAGAAAGATTTCTAAGCACCCTCACACCAAGCACGACATCCCAAAGCAGATTTATTCCTTAATCACAATGAAATCATCATGGAGAAACACAAGCAGGTTGTGAACTTGGAACGTATTAAACAGTCTAACTGCAGATAACAAAACATAAGAAGACAACCCGGAAGCTAGCATAAACCATTCGAATTCATAAATCATAGCTGAAACACAAGATCAAACACCAATAACCAAAGCCACCGGAGGAAAGCCATTCACCCAGCCGAGAAACACCCAGCATTTGGTCATTACTTCATGCAAAACACAATACACGTAACCCTACAAACTAACAAAACAAAAATGTTCCCCTCCCTAATACCAATACCAAGTCCAGAAAAATTCAAACTAACCAACCATGTCAAGAAAAACTCATACTAGAGCCAAAATCCAAGCACAAAGAATAACCTACTAACGCGAACAGAGGCGAAAGGAGGTGAAATGGCTTGCTTCAAAGGAGAGTGAATCTGGGCTAAACTAAATAAAGGGAGGAAAGATAAGGAAACAATGGAGGATAACACCATTAAGGGAGAAGTCGGGAAAGCAGATCGCATGGGACCCCAAGAAACTAGGCAACTAGAACTAACAATGACGAAAACCGAAATAGAAGAGGAAATCAACGAGTCCACAAAGAAGAAGGTGCACTCAAACGCGAGTAACATAAATGATGCAGAAAAAGAAAGGAAATGAAAGCAATGAAGGAGTTTGGAACAACATTGGCCACAGAAGACAAAAAAAGAGCTTGAGAATAAATATAATAGTATTAAAAGAGACATCAAAATGGATCAGAAGTAGAGAGATGCGGAGGATGATTTCGAGGCAAAAAGGAAGTGAAAGACGAAGAAAGATAAATATAAAGAAGAAGAAGAAGAAGAAGAAGAAGAAGAAGAAATAGATCGGAGAAGCTATCGCCATTAGCAGACTACATTTCTTGACTATTTGACATATATATATATATATATACATATATATATATATATATATACATACATATATATGTGTGTGTGTAACTGTTGACTTGATCCACCCAAAATCCAAGAAGAAAGCAATAGTGTAGATAAAAAACATTAAGAAGGAATGAAGATACAGAACATTACAGTACTTCAACATACTTGATCTACATCCACTACAGCATATTTTACTATTGGTTCATAGTTGTATCTCTTTGGATTACAACTAGTTTTTTCTAGAACTAAGTTACAATGAGTTTTGAATAAGTTTATAACAAATAAGAAGTGAAGATAGTTTAGCAAAGTTGTAAACACCCGTATTTTTTACGGTTGGATATTTAAATATTAATCGTTAGATATTTGATGGTTCCAAAGTGAGATTTTTCATAAATGATCGAACTAGGACTCGAGACTATTTCCATTGAATACAGATAGTTCGTTAGGTGGAGAAAAATTATATTAATTGCTATATTCCAAGATATGATGCTATAGGGGAAAAATAGTCTCGAAATACATGCGAAAATTATCGTTTCGTGCACAGACTTCAATTGTGACGAAATTCATATTTTTGGAATCACCACAGAAAGTTGTTTCACGCAGCCAAGTTTTGTATTAAACGGATATATCATTTGGTCATGCGCTTTATAAACATTTGTGTGTTAATTGTTGACAAATGGGCCTTAGAAGATCATAAATACCCCTCTACTTTGTCATTAACCCTAATCCTTTCATTAGAAAATTGTTGTAGCCGCCATACTCTTCTCGAAACAAGGTTTCTTCCTTCAACGATCTTCCAAAATTAATTCCCGTTGATTTACTCCATTTAAAATCACGAAACCACTTCCTAAATTCTTGGAATTCATTTCTCTTTGAGCCTATATTCTTGTTGAAGGGTGCGACACTTATTCATGTTAAGGTTGTGTATTACTTGAGAGCTAGGGTTCGGGTTTTCATGAGATTCAAATGACGATTCATGAATCCGAGATCACTGTTGAGTTTCTCTTCGAAAATAGCACATTGTCCCCAAATTTGGTTGGATTTGAAGAACCATGGCGTGGTGCGACATTTAGGGAAGCTTGCACATACTAGAAAACACATTTTGATGGGGGAGTTCGAGTTTCATCTTGTTGTGATGATCATGTAGCTTGTTCGTAGAGGAGCTCGTAAGCGCAAACGGTTTCAGATTTCATTAACAAATGAGAGAGGTAGTGGCAACAAGTGGGTTAATTTCTACAAGTAACGACCTAGGAGGATTAGGCATTTGGGGGGAAAAAGGGATTAAGGCAATTAAGTAATTAACTTAAGTGTTAATGACATTTTTCTATTTAAATAATTGTCAAACTTGTATTTGCTATAACTTTTGCATATGACATTAGGTTTGGACGTGGTTTCTTGCGTTGGACTAGTATTGGCGAGCTCTACGTTGCGATACTAGTTTGGACTAATTTAGCTAAGGTGAGTGATATTGTCTCTTACTGAACTTTACTTATTTATACGGTGAAAATTTGGCACTTTAAATTGATTTTATAACCTGAAAATATAAATTGTAGGATATTTGAATATAGTAATTAGTGAATAAGTAGGTAGACGTAATTTGGTTAGTTCAAACCCAAATAACACATTTTTACCCATTTATGTGCTATTATGCGCTATTTTGACGTTATTACAGAAACTGAACAATTTTGGCACCAAATTTACACCAATTATTTTAGATAGGTTCTACTTATGCTCTGAATGTTATTATAGTGCATGCTATTTTAGTCAATTTTAGGATTATTTATTGCATGGTTGTTGTTTGCGTTGTATGGTTGTAAACGCCATTTAACGGCGAAAAGGGACTAGAAAACCTCATCCGCTAGAGTTTAGTGTTATCGATCTAATGCACAAGTTGGTGTGTACTGATTGGGCGCACAAGACTTGAGATAGATTCACTAAGAAGTATCAGGATGTGTAGACAGATTTGATAATGGATGTGAATCGTAACATAGTGACTGACCGAAGGGCGGAGCAATATTTAAATTTGGTGGTGGATATGAAGAAAAAAAATCAATTCGATGGCGAGCTTGGATTTCCGAACGTATGCCAGACGTTTTCCTTAGATGTGTATCTAACTAATTTTAGTTAAATACATAATTTGAGTGGCCATTAACTATTGCTAGGGAATGATCGATATTGACTGACGATGCGGTTTCGAGGAGCATGACATGAAGGTTCGTTCGATGGTGATTTCAATACGATGGCTCTTCATTGGGTGGCTTTGGAGAGAAACATGATGGATGTTTCGTGAAAAGACAAAGACGAATGACATAATCCATGGAATGACGTGATGAAATCTCCAAGGAGATGTTGGAGGTTGTGGTTCCTATATCACTTCCACGGGGTGGAAGTAGCACACTTGAGAAGTGTATATCCATCGAATGTGAACTCAAGCGAAAGTGGTCGAAGTGGAGGTGATATGTAGCTGATCGTGGGATGAAGCAGCAAGATGATGGATTGACTTGAGTGGAACTCGAGATAGTAATATGACGGATCAACTCGAGTGGGACTTGAGCTCATAATATGATGGGTTGACTCGGGTGGGACTCGAGCCTGTGAGATATTGGATTGATTCAAGTGGGACTTGAACTAAAAATGGAGTCAAGGGTGGATTGTGAAGTTGGAGGCGCCAGGGAATCATCGAGAGTCGAAGGTTCTAGTGGACTCAAAGCAGAGGTATCATGGGGGATGCTTGCTAGGATTTGACAGATCGAGTACCTTGGATTTCTCGGGGAGTGATCTAGTTGTCTCGAGGAGGAAAACATACGTAGGACATACGTTAGTCTGACTAGAACCCGGGTTTTCCATTAGCCCTTGACGGATGGAAATAGTCGATCATTCAATATCGATCTATTCAAGGCCTTAGCCGGTGGTAGCTAGGTCATTGCTTGCTATGGATGTTATGATTGCTTGTGTGTTCCCCTCTATTTTCCTCTGGGTAGGCTACCACCTTAGGATACTGAAGAGAAGTGGGGGGATTGGGAATCCTATTCTGAGCAGTATCTATTTCAGTTGTTGCTGTTCGAGTAGCATATATTATTTTATCATATGTGCTGACTCTGTGGGTACATGTATATCCAGGTATGATTCCGCATACATCTGTACTGTACCATATACTATTGCGAGTTTTACTGTTTTTGAAATTCATTTATCGCTCACACCGAACTGTTGTTACCCATGATTTTATGTTCCCTCTTATTACCTTGGTTACTCATCAAACACATCGATGAATAGGCTTGGTAGCAGGTGTAGACTTTATCTGAAACTGCATAGGTGGATTAACAGAAGGTGGCGCTTTCTCATATTATATTTGTATTATTGAGTATTACGTTGTGCGACACTATGGAGCCATATTAGTGTTAACTTCTTCTGAGACAATTTATCATTGAGTATATTTATCTTTAGTTTACTCTAATTATATGGCTATTACTGTCTCGCATGTTTTATATATAAATGATTTCTATTAAATTTTATCTGATGCGTTGTGAGATGTACGAATGTATCTTGTTTTGAGATTTGTTTCTTTAGTTTTCTTCTCTTCTATTTTTTTATTTTCCTTTCCTCTTCCCTTCCTTCTTTCCATTTATTTCCCCTAACAACCGTCCTATATCGATCGTTGCCATTATTTGTTTGTATGAGCATCGGTGGTGTATAGCGCGGTTGTTACAAGTTCTAGGAAGAATAGATAAAATAAGATCCTTTATCCGAATAGGGGGTACTGATAGGGGATAATAGCACCAAGGTCCTGGAGATGAGACTGAATCACACAAAAAGTTCATATCCACTCAAATTATTGACTTAACTTGGTGACGGCCTATGGTAATAGTTTAGGGCCAAGTTAAATTATTTAGCCAGTTTTATCCAATTTCATTTGTATGCCCTTTGTAACGTGACCCACACTAAGAAAAAAGCATTATTAAGTAATAATGTCAATTAGAGCAGAGAATTAGATTAGTTAGGAGCGACCACTCGTAGTCTTATATTAAACAAGTATTCAATTGCGTGTAAAAAAAATCTATCTTACCTCAAGTGAATCGACTTACTCAATTCATGTATAATATAAAATTACATTGGTTAAGAATCATATTCAGAATAGAACATAAATACAAAAGCATATAACATATCACATATATCTACAGACAGCGGAATCATAATAGTATATGTGTATATCCTCAAACGGTTCAAAAGTACATAAATAAATACAATTGATCTCATAATGAATATACATCATATGACTCAAACTCTCAATTAGATGACTCAAGTAATTGGTATAAAAAGATAAAGCCAAAGTGAGAGTGGAGAGCCCGAATCTACAAATACATCTGAAACAACTCTGTTTGGCCCAAATATAAAATACACGGGTCAGTCTAGCTTAAACATATCAGTGATCATAAGATAAGTGAAACATAATATCATATAAGACAATAACTCCTTTTTATAAGAAAAGGCATGTCATAAATACATATTAAATCAAGAAACATATATGATAATTCCTTTCTATCAGGAAGAAATAATATAAACTCGGAACAATATAATTCCCAAATGATACAAATCTCGGGTTTAATACTCAGATTATTCGTAAAACGCAAAAAACAAACTCCGATGTTTCCATAAACTCAGATTACCCAAACTCTAATATAAGGGTTACTAAAATTTAGAACTACATAAAACTCAACATGGAAATCACAAAAATCACAGAAATCACAAAACTTCTAGAACTCCATTAAGAGTTCAAAACTCGGAAATGAAATCACCACATACATGTAAATTCCGAGATAGCTCCAAGCTACATATTTGTATAATAATAATCATCTCAAAATGATGAAATCATAAAGAAAACTCAGAATTCAAAAAAATAACTTAGATTGGATCTAATAAGACTGTGATAGCCATGACAAGGTCATTAACACATCCTCAAGTAGTTTCGTCAGCCCTAACAAGGTTGTTAACACCTCCCAAAGCAGTTTCATCCTAAATGATAAGGTTATTAACACCTCACTAAGTAGTTTCCTTGGTCATGGCAAAGTCTCTATCATCTAGCAAAGCAGTTTCGTCATGCATAAAAAATTTCTCGTGATGACCGAACTGAGACGACCCGAACTTCCCCATGAAGGAAAGCCTGGATTGACTTTGAGAACAAGGCGCATCGGGACACAAACAGAAGAACATTTCATTGTTACAGCAATTTCATCAGAATACAAGAACATACAGAGTAGGAATAAATATTACACATTTACTAAATATCAGAGATTTACAATACATTACATAGCAGCGGAAAATAATACAAAACACAACTGAAAGAGATACACGGATACAGAGCTTTCCGAATATCGTTCTAGCTGTAAACCAGGATCCTGTGAATATAAATCTGCAAAACCAAAACTACTAGTTGTCCATGGAAAATAAGGGCACCCAAAGTTTAGGTTAAAACAATAAACTCCAGGTCAGTCATGTGACTGGTGCGAGAACTAAAACAGTTATTAATCTTTATTTTAAAGTTCGAATAAATCAAGGGACCACGCCGTATAACACGGAACGGGTTTACCCCCAAGAATACCAGTGCATAAAACAAATAGTGCAATGCTAAATAAAGAACAATGAAGCTATTATAAGACTCAGGTCCCATCACAAAATGCAACGCAAGCCGGAGGATAGAGTTTTTACCTTATAATAGCTAAAGATGCTTGGTACGTGAAATTTCATCTTTTATTATTAGTATAAGTGTATAGTGTCAAAACAATTTCAATCATAAGTATCAATCATAGACGGTATAAGTGCCCCATACCACTATGTCGCCGTATATAGGTTTACAATCAAAACCGCAAATTGTCGTATTGGAAGTTGGATTTCCATCTGTGAACCAAGGCAAGGGATCGTCCTTACCACTTCGAGACAATCTAGCCCATGTCTCAGGTCAGAGCTCGAGTGACCTTTGGATCGTCAGGGCCGATCCACTCGATATGGATTAAAATGCCTGAACACTATGTTTCCCCGCCCGGTGGCGCGTAAATGAGCCAAATGACTCCATCGGCCCCGAATCGACCGATATAACTGAGGCGCCTCCTATCCATCATCCACATAAGTAAAATGCCAGGGCATGCAGAACGCTGACACCACTCCTAGCTAAAAGGAAACGCATGCCCTCTTTGAGGTCCTCTCCCGTTTCTGGTTCACACCGGGGTGTGAGACTCGCGAATTAATGCCACACAAAGCTACATCACAAAGGTCGTGTTTTGATCATCAACCACAAGACTCTGCTTTTCAACAGAAGCCTTGATCATTTGCATCTCAGCATGCCACACAGGAAATTCACGATATGTAACCAATGTATATCAATCACGCAGAATGAAATCCGATGTCAGACACACATCCATTTACAAGTCTGTTTTGGGTCTGAACGAAACCGGGGGAACCTTATTCCTCGCATATCCATCGATCCCCAAGTACGTCTGGATGATCACCAACTGACAACCAAGATCATCAGTAATTATCCAAACGATGTGAAGACCTCCGGTCTTCAACCACCGTCTTCATCGTCGACTTATCGTCGATTCAATTATTCAGAATGGGATAAACCCGGTCTTTCCGAATAACTCGCGTATATAATAAACAAGTGTTATAAAAACACAACATACGCCTTATTCCAATCCAGAATATTCCTTTATTCAAATATTCTTTTACTTTGGGAAAGGTTCCCATTAATTTTATCAAAGATAAATTCTTTAAATTTATTCTCTAATCTTCCTTTGAATATCAATTCAAACAAAATTAGAGTTTATCCAAACTAGTCGGGATTAACGAACCCTACCGAAGTAATCATTTGTTTTAATTTCCCAACCCCAACCTATTCATCCCATGAAGTAAAACTGGTAATACTTCATATCTAACACCATGGTGTTATCGGTAAATTCAATTACCATTTTGCGTTCACATCTAGTTAAAGATTTAACTATCGCCCGGAGCAAAACTGATGATACTCCATTCTCGATCATTTCAATCTAATTAAAGATTCATTAAAAGTCCACTTGGTTTTAATCTTCCCAAAAATCAATATTAATGATTATTTTGTAGGATCAAGATTAACCCTAGAGGGGGGGTGAATAGGGTTTATCCAATATTTAGAACAGTCACAAAATAATAAGAAATGCAATAAAAGAAAAACACACAGAAATTACCCAGCTTCGGCAAACTGTGCCTACTGCTGCATTACTAAGATATCTATTAGGATTTAAAACAGTCTCCCGCTTACAAACACTCAATAAACTTGCAAACCCTGCTACCGCCTAAAGAGTTTTGCAAACTTGCAACACCTGCTACTGATTTAAACCTACGCTCGAAGTCTTAGACTGATCTAAAATCCCTAGACCAGATTTTCCCAGACCACAAAACCGTAATCTGTAAACCCTAGTTTTACGGACGTAACTAGTAAACCACAGATTGTTTTTAAAACAGAACTAAACGAAGTATATTAAAAATTAAAACAAAAAAAAGCCCTTAAATGAAAACACCCCCTTTGTATCTTCAATTAGAAATCCGTCGTTCCTTTTTCTTTATTTCTTCAAGCAAATAAACATGGCGGCTGGGGTTTCTTCAGTTTGAGGTTCTGATGACTTTGATTTTGTTCCAGATGATTTGCGATGCTTTCTAGCTTGACTCCGAATGTCTTTCTGCTCCAATCCAACACTGTAAGCTCTCTGATGTGACTGTAGAGTTTTAGTTGATTTCGAATGAGTTGGATGATTTTGCCTATGAGGAAACATGTGAATTTATATGGGAAATTCGAATCCTTATTCTCTGATTTCACTTATGACTTGCTTGATTTGGTTTGATGAATAATTGGAAGGATTATTCCTGAATTTCCTCTTTTAATTGTTCTGAATTTTCCATGATTTCCCTTTCTGATTGAATTGATGATTATAGACATGAATTTGTCCATCGATGAATTTGGAAAAATGAATTGCCACCTGGAAACAAATATTGACATGCACGAATTGATCTTTCCATATATGAATGAACTAATTTATTCACTGCTTTTGTTTGTTGCCTGCGTGTATTGCTTGATTGAATCCTAAAAAAAATATTAATTTGTCCCCTTGAATAAATTGAATCATTTCTGGAAGATTTTGATTTCTTGCTTGCCCATTTTACTGTGTGTATTGATTTCCAGAGAAAAATTTCCTTGCCAAAAATGAGCTTGGGATTGATTGATTAGCATAAAAAACAATTACCCAAGAATGTATTAAACACTTGCCTAAAATTGTATTGCCCATAAAGTCGTGTTGAAACATTTCCAATTTTAACAATTCAAACCAGGAAACAAGATAAGTGGAAACTGATTATCTTGTCAACCATTATTCACAAAAAATCTTCAAAAAACAAACTGCATGATTTTAGGCCCTCATTTTATTCTTTGATGTCGAATTTTTCCACTGTATTAAATGCCATCACCACTTAATTATGTCCAGATAATTCTTGCATGTTAATTGTGTTCATTTCCAGTCTAGTAAATCAAATCTGCTTCATTTGCATATGCTTTAGTTTCATGTAAATAGAAAACAAGATTTTTTTTTAATGTTGAACAACTTGCCATATATTTCCATCCTGCAATGTCATGTTGCATGTTTGCTACCTTGTGTATGTCTGAATTTCCTGTATTGCATATGAAATCCATGCAGTTTGAATGCTTTCCATATGTAGCTCTGAAACCTTGTGCAATCTTGTGCACACTGCTTTGACCATTTCTCTTTGAATGCTGCTTGAACCTGAACTGATTTGTTATTGTTGCCATATATGCTTCTGTGACCCTGTAACACAAAAATGAAAAGAACAGATACCATTCTTGATCCAACTTGAATGTGTTGGTTTTGGTATACACAAGTATTTGGCTTTCTTGCTATACTTGATCGTTTCTGATCTTGTATAGTATTGTGCCATACTTGTAAAATATGTGTCAGGCAAGTCAGAAAAAATGATGAGAAAAACACACAGAAAATCTGAGACACATAAAAAATTATAAAATAAAATTTTAGTTCCAGTCTACTGTGTGCATTTTTTTTTGTGACAGGTTTCAGGATGATGCAACAGGAGCAAAACAGGATTAAGAGACAGTAAGAATGTATTGATGAGTGAGAGTGAAACATGTAGTGAGATTCATTTGTACTGAAATAATGAGTGAAAATTTGTATAGCTGAGAGTTCAGAAAGTATTGTATTGTTTTGATTATGAAATAAAAATATGATTTTTGAATAATAAATGCTTATGTAAATTTTCAATTTCTGTGTAGGAGCATTATTAGACAAAAATATTTTTATTCCAATATGATGTGAAGAGCAGTAAACAGTACAGTTTCAAACACATTAAAAAATGTTTGTTATCATCAAACAAAAAATCACGGGTTCAACAATCTCCCCCTTTTGATGATGACAAACATACTTAAGATTTTGAATACAGCAAAATGTGTTTGGTATGGAAAAAAAATGAGAACTCCCCCTATATATGTGCTCCCCCTATAACAGTTAACAGACATGGCAAAAAATTTAAAAAGAATAGAAAATAACTAAACTTTTTGTATTAATGGCAAAATAAAATCTATAGATGTCTGTATATATATGAAAATCTTAGCTCTTTCTCCCCTTTGTAATCATCAAAAGATGAACAGGGCTGGACATTTACAAATGATATGGACCATAGTAAGAGATCAAGTCATTTGACAGAATCAGAAACCGCAAACCCCAATCAATCAAACAAAAAATCATAATAATCTGTAAGACAGGAATACATTTCACAATTTAGAAGATGGAATGGAAAGCTAGTTAACATATACCAGGGAGGATTCTATATACATTTTCCTTTTTTTAAAAAAAAAAAATCTCAAGAGCACACTAATCACGCATAACCAGAGCTTGGATTTTTAAATGGGATTAGTTGCAGCATGAAATTAAATAAGTAAACTCATATCCATGCATGACCAGAGCTTGGATTTTTAAATGAGATCAGAGAAATACTTATTATTATTATATACAAAATCCCCTTAATATACGAGAACAATAATGGATGATAGAAGGGTGATATAGATAGAGATGGATGTGAAAAATAATTCCTAAATTACTCATATTATAAAATACATTCAATCAAATCAGAGTTATAGGGAAGCTTTCATCCATCTCATATTCTGAGATCTAACACAGACACAATTTTATTATAAATGTCCAAAATAAACTGTTCTTTTCTTGATGATTAGAAGATTGGATTAATTTTCCAGAAAATGAAATTAATAACAGAACATCTTAAGAAAAAATTTACCCAAAAATGCAAAGAGATTAATTAATTTCTATAATTCCCAAATCCAATCGTAATCTGCAAAATCTATCTTCAGAAAGGGGTTTAGTAAAAATATCCGCAAGTTGGGATTCAGTTGGAATAAATTCAATACAAATGTCCTCACTAGCATATGATCTCTAATGAAATGGTGTCTCACATCAATGTGTTTTGTGCATGAATGATGTACAGGATTATTTGATAGATTTATTGCACTCTTACTGTCACATTTCAAAGGAACTTGTTTATAGAATAGGCCAAAATCTGAAAGAGTTTGCATCATCCATAAAATCTGTGCACAACTTCCTAATGCAATATACTCAGCTTCAGTGGTGGATAATGCAACACAATTTTGTTTACGACTTGACCAAGAAACAAGAGAATGTCCTAGCATGAAACAAGTTCCACTAGTGCTCTTCCTATCAGTGAGTGAGCCAGCATAATCAGCATCAGTAAAACCAACTAAATCAAAATTGTCACTAGATGGATACCACAAGCCAAGTTTTGGTGTGTGCAACAAATACCTCAGAATTCGTTTTGTGGATTTTAAATGAGATTCTTTTGGATTAGATTGAAAACGAGCACATAAGTAGACAGAAAACATAATATCGGGTCTATAAGCAGAGAGATAGAGAAGTGAACCGATTATACCGCGATATTTTTTCTGATCAACAGCAACACCTTTTTCATCTTTGTCAAGCTTAGTTGTTGGGCTCATTGGTGTTCTCATTGGTTTTGCATCTTCAACTCCAAATTTCTTCAACAGCTCCATTACATACTTGGTCTGAGAAATAAAGATTCCTTTGTTGCTCTATTTGATTTGAAATCCAAGAAAGTATTTTAGCTCTCCAACCAAGCTCATCTCAAATTTGTCCTGCATGACTTTTTCAAATTTCTCACACAAAATATCATTAGTAGCACCATAAATGATATCATCAACATAAATCTGAACAATCAAGAAATCATTACCATCATGTAATAGAAACAGAGTAGTGTCAGCACATCCCTTTTTAAAACCATTTTCCAAAAGATACGAATAAAGACAATCATACCAAGCTCTAGGAGCCTGCTTAAGACCATATAATGCTTTTTCTAGTTTGTACACATGATTTGGAAATTCATGACTCTCAAAACCAGGGGGTTGTTCAACAAAAACTTCTTCTTTCATCTCACCATTCAAAAAGGCACTCTTAACATCCATTTGCTTAAGTTTAAAACCTTTAAAACATGCAAAACTTAGCAAAATTCTAATTGCTTCTAACCTAGCAACTGGAGCAAATGTTTCATCAAAATCAATGCCTTCAATTTGATTGTATCCCTGAGCAACCAACCTAGCTTTGTTTCTAATTACATTACCAGATTCGTCAAGTTTATTTTTAAACACCCATTTTGTTCCAACAACTGGATAGTCTTTTGGCCTAGGCATCAACTTCCAGACTTTATTCCTCTCAAACTGGTTAAGTTCCTCTTGCATAGCTAAAATCCAAGATTCATCATTAAGAGAAATATCATATGAACTTGGTTCTATTTCAGAAATAAAAGCATTGTGAATACAGAAAGCACAAACATTCTTATTGAGAGAGGAACGGGTGCGAACGCCAGCCGTTGGGCTTCCAATTATCAAATCTGGAGGATGATTG
Organism: Allium sativum; assembly: GCA_030737875.1. Lineage (NCBI taxonomy): Eukaryota > Viridiplantae > Streptophyta > Magnoliopsida > Asparagales > Amaryllidaceae > Allium > Allium sativum. The sequence continues at coordinate 571,595,809 of CM060909.1, read as the reverse complement.
GGTTTGAATTTCAGCCTTTCAGCTTCAGCTGTTGCTTCTGTGACTTCTTCGTTGTTTGCCTCAACTTCATTGCTATCTTTCTCGCCTTCTTGCACACCACCTTCATCTTTATCATTTTCAGAAGCCATCTCTATGTCTGATTCATTGAACTTCACATTAATGGTCTCCACAATTGTTCTTGATTGTTTATTGAAGATTCTGTAAGCTTTTCTCCTTGAAGAATAACCCATGAAGATTCCATCAACTGTTTTTGCTTCAAACTTTCCAAGTTGATCTCCTGTGTTCAGAATATAACAAGGACACCCAAAAACTCGAAAATATGATATGTTAGGCTTTTTGTCAAACCACAGTTCATATGGCGTTTTATTAAGTATTGGTCTAATCATGACTCTATTCATTACATAGCATGAAGTATTAACTGCCTCAGCCCAGAAGGTTTGAGGTAATTTATATTCACATAACATAGATCTAGCCATCTCTTGCAATGTACGATTTTTCCTTTCGACCACCCCATTTTGTTGAGGTGTTCGAGGAGCGGAAAATTCATGTTTAAAGCCATTTTCTTCACAGAATTTTTCAAAAACTAAGTTTTCAAATTCACCTCCATGATCACTTCTCAAAGTTTTCATTGAAACACCTTTTTCATTTTGAAAAAGTTTTGAAAACTTTGAAAAATAATCAAAAGTTTCAGACTTTTTGGCTAGAAAATAAACCCATGTAAATCTAGAGTAATCATCAAACAGTACATAACAATAACGTTTACCATTTAAACTAGCAGTATCAGTAGGTCCAAACAAATCCATATGAATCAATTCAAGAACACGTGAAGTGCTAACAACATTTTTTGGATGGAATGACGAATGACTAAGTTTGGCCATGGAGCAAGCCTTACACACTTTGTTATTTTTAAATTTCTGATGAGGTAAACCTCTGACAAGCTCATTTGTCTCTAGTTTTTCAAGAAGATGCATACTAGCATGTGCTAGCCTTCTATGCCATAAAACTGCCTCTTCTTCAGTGGCAACCAAACATCTAGAAACAGTTACATCATCAAAAGAGAGTGTGTAAATATTTCCTTTTCTTTTGCCAGTAAAAACAACTTTTCCAGTGGGTGTATCAATGATCTTGCAAATCTCACTATCAAAAACTACATTCATTCCTTTGTCACACAGTTGGCTTATGGAAATAAGATTGTGATACAAATTATCAACATATAAGACATCAGCTAAGGCAAAAATGTTGTTACCTACTTTTCCTTTACCAATAATCTCACATTTGCTGTTGTCACCCAATGTCACACTCCCACCTTTATATCTTTCTAGGCTAAGGAACAATCTCTTGTCTCCTGTCATATGTCTGGAGCAACCTGAATCCAAATACCATTTTTGTTGCTCCCACTACACCAAAACAGGGGATTCCCAACAAGTATAGGTGTTACAAATAATTTCTGTAACACTTTTAAGTGTCACCAACGGCCTGTGAGGAATTTCCTGTAACACTTATAAGTGTTACAAACAGAGTGACTGCTAACACTTATTAGTGTTACAAACATATACATTGCTAACACTTATAAGTATTACAAACATATTCATTGCTAACACTTATAAATGTTGGAACCTGAAGATATAGTAACACTTATAAGTGTTACAAACATATTCATTGCTAACACTTATAAATGTTGGAATGATAAGATATGGTAACACTTATAAGAGTTACAAACATATTCATTGCTAACACTTATAAATGTTGGAACCAGGAGATATGGTAACACTTATAAATATCAGTATCATAATCCTACTAACACTTATAAATGTTGGCATACATAAATTGCTAACACTTATAAATGAGTATATATAACATGTCTTTATGATTTTCAATCAGGTATGTAATTCAAAATATCAATTCAATATAAGATCTGGTACACTTCCATATTTCAAATTCAACAATGTCACATTCGCATAATGCTCAAATATTTGTTACATGCTTCCAATATTTCAAATTCTACAATGTCACAATCGCATAATGCTCAAATATTTGTTACATGCACGACAATAATTTTTCTTTTTATCGGAACCAAAAACTTCGGAGATAGGATCATTGTCAAAATCACACATATTTGCTTTCTCATTGCCATTACGTTCCAAATTTTGTTTTTTCCTCCTCCTCCACAAGTGCCTACAAAATATAAATGCACTCATTTTTACAAAAATAACAAATTGCAAAACTGATAAATAACAAGTGTAAACCATAGAAAAATGTTGGATGATCATTTGTTGAGTTCAAGAGATAAGCGCAAATATCATTTGCTGAGTCCAAATTTAGGCTTCAGCAAGAGATAAGCGCAAATACCATTTGTTGAGTTCAAGAGATAAGCGCAAATCTCAGTTTAGAAAATGAGCATTTCGGCCCAGTTTCTAATCGAAACTGAGCAAGAAAAAACTTCAGAAGCTTAGACTTCAAGTCCAACAAAAAACTTCTTGTATTAGCACTAAGGGGATTCAAGTTCAAGAGATAAGGAGTGTCAATGAATCCTCCAGTCTAGTTTTTGCGAACTGAGTCGTGACTCGGTTTATTAAAGTTTCCTACATGAAGACATAACTATATCTACTTAAGATAATTTAGTCAATTTAATATGAATATTTCAAAGAAATTCATGAATTAAAATTAACCATTGAACATGAACTTGTTGGTTTATTTGATCTGTTCCTCTCATCTTGAATTTATAAATTCAAACTTCTCCTTTGATTCATAGTTAAGATGAATATGATGACAATCTAACCTAGTACTAGACCAGTTTAAATAAACAAAATGATGATACAAGATAGGAAATGACTCAGTGTTACACTATCAGTGCTACATGGAAAAAAATATCCTATATTAGCAAATTATCTGAGACTCAATACCAGCCATTTTTTGCTATTTGACTCCAGAAAACATCCTAAATGAAAATTTCATCCTGTCATTCGGAAGGGTAAACACCGAAATATGGAACAGCTAAAGTAGTGATGGTTCTATAAATCAGGAAGAAGAAGAAAAACCATAAATAAGGGAATACTTAGCATATAAAGATAAGACTTCAGACTCCCTTGCCTCAGGTAAATTTCTGGCATAATCACTAAGCACAGGATCCATCACAGGTAGTAAAAACTGCTTAAAAATGTTAGGACGTAAAAGTCATTAAGTTTGAATTTATTCACTCAGAATTTTCACCATAACATACATACAAGCAACGTTTTCAATTAAATTTCTTAAAAATGTTAGGACATAGAAGAAAACTTACAGTAGACCGGTTGTTTGAATGATCATCTTCCTTGAAAGCCCCCTCTAGTTGGATGGATACTTTAGTAATTATTGAGTTGGTCGCTGTCTTATGTGCTCGCGTAATAGAAGTTGGTTGCTGCAAGGCATCTTTTTTGCATTTTATCTCAATTGCTGCTATAATGTGATACTTTAGAAAATGAGGAATCAGAGTAGGCAAATTGTTACTATAAAGAAAAAATAACCAAGACTTCGAAACATATAATGTCAAGAATAATGGTTCAGTACAAATATTTAGAAACCACTCTAGGATTAACAGTTAACTGGTTTTGTGCTTTAAGATAGGCAATGTTAACTTATGTTTAACATTACATGTGCTCTACATCATCCATTTTAGAGTGGATTTTCAAGCCAATTGTTTACAACAAAAAAAGGAAGAAAATAATACTGCCCTATTCTTTATATATATATTAAAAGCAAAATTATGCAGAGTTTTAACAATAGTGGCGGATTTCAAATTCTAAAGTAGACCGCAAAACTCACCTATGCCCGAAGATTTATTCATGGTGGCTTTGCTTAAAAAACATGAGATATTATCTCAAATAAAGCTAAACAATTTATGCCTTCTTGGACCTGAAAGAAGCTCAAGAAGAATATGTCATGTAAGACATAGAAGATGATATACTAATTGAACTGTATTTTGTTATACCATATTCAGCAGTAATTAAGTGAAAAAGCGAGCTGAGTGCAAACCTGAGCATTAGTGTCACATATATACAAAACACTTGATGCGAGAGATAAAAGGCCAAAAGCAGAGATTTATGAAATCTGAAAAAAAAAATAACTAGTTTAAAATTAAAATAGCATGACAATGCAAAACTGAGCATTAGTGTCACATATATACAAAAATTAAAAAAGCAACTGTACAACATCGGATTTACATATCAAGGAAACATCAGTTTGCATATAACATAACGAAAAGCAGGGATGTATGTATCAGGTTATCGTAATGACTATAAAAATCTCAGCTTGTTTCTTAGCGGCCGAGACATAGTCAGTCCTATCGACAACATGAAAACAAAGTAAATGAGACGAAAAACGCACAGCATTTTAGTGAAACCAAATTTAGTAGTAATCAAGATTTAAAATTATGTAATTAAACCTATAGTACACTGCCAGATGTTCTTGTTTATATCATGATAAAGCAGAGACACATATTACACCTTCACCCCCAATTTTCATTGAACTAGGCCAGCGCAGTGAAAAAAAGCTTACTTGGTTGTCCAAAAAAAAATTACCCAAAGAATTCCAAAGTTAGTATGTAAGTAAATCGATAGTTAATAGCAGAAGAGCACACATATGAACAAAGATAATTGCGCGGATGCACAAAGTTAAATCTCATATTAGCATCACAGTTATAGCAACAACCGTTGATGGGTGTTGACATTGTTTACAAAAACTTAAAAACAGGCATGTATAAAGAAAACCAGAGTATGTCATTTAGAACAACTTAACCGGAATTTTGGAGGTATAAATGTATCGAGTGATCGGAGATACAAAACAAATACTTTGAGATGATCAAAATATACTTGGTTACAAAAATTTCAGAAATCATAAATCTTAGAATTGAAACAGTGAAATAGGTATTGCACAAAATTAAGTGGAAAAGGTGATTGACCTGGGGCGTAATCGGGCAACAAATACCGAATTCACAGTCGAGATAATCGTAACGGCGGTGATAGCAATTACTAAACAAATGTCAGTAAAAATTCAAAACCGCGAAAAATGGAATAAGATAAAATGAAGATGAACAATCATTCTAATGGCATACTACCTTATTTTCTTCAGATTCACTTGGCATTTCCAGTTCAATTTCAGCAAAGTAAGCTTCCAGCACAAAAGCAACAACCTATTATGAATGAAGCATGTAAATATGAGAAAAAAATGAATGAATAAAAACCAAATAAAACGTTAAAATGTCTTTCCTAGATAGAATAGGAAATAAATATGTTTTAGTAGGCTAATTGAATTGTTTAATGGGGATGAAAACAATAACTAATAATTAAAACACTGAACTCTATTACCCCAGTCAAAACCAACTTACCAAATTAAGCAGCAGCAAAACAGTTATGAGGTAGAAACTTATGAAATAGGCAAGTGTCCAAGATGTCCCTGTTAACACCTTGTAACTCTGTAGAAATTCTAGAACATTACTAGCTACTTATGTATCCATTATAAAATCCACTACACAGCTACAAGCATGATGTATATAACTTACAAAGAAAAGGTGGCATGTAATACTAATTTAAAATATGGAAGTATCTAAATAATACTTTTCAGTATAATGTTTTTTGATGACCAACATATAGGTTACCACTAAATCTCTGTATGTAACAAACTTTTAACTAAGATTTGATGTAAAACAAAATTTGTCAGATGGGAAAACAACTAACTTAGGTAAAATTAAAATTATTAGTATCATAGAAACAAAATTGCAGCACAATGCTGTCGAAGGAAAAAAAAGCAAGGTGATAATCTGGTACCTGCATCCATGCTTGCCAATTTCCCAAAACCAACAAATTAAATAGTGTCACCATCCCGCTAGGATAATCATTGAAATTGAAAAGTGCGTAGCTAGTGTCATTAAGTAAACTGAGATGCATACAACCATTGTTTGATGTTTATATCATGGATACGAAGGCAGAAAAAAACATTCAAAGGATACTCGTTATCAAACATATCAGTTGCTACTAATTTTGGGTTACCAGCGTTCATTAGTCCGCCAAAGAGCTACATACAAAAATGACAGATTAAGTTTAGCAAAATAAGACAGAAATGCGTCTACCTCTAGTGTTAAAATAAATATATTACAAGTAAAATAACTAGTTCTTAAGCCCCTCAACCGTAGTACCCTACACCCTTCCCTTTAATTTTACATGCATTTGAAAACCTGTGGTGTTAAGATAAATATAAAAAGTAAAATAGCTATTTCTTAAGCCCCTCAATCCTAGACCCTACACCCTCCCTCTTAATTTTACATGCATTTATAAAAACATTTTCAAAGTTTACCTTTCAATCACTATGGTGAGATTTCTGATCAAACAAAGAAGTGGCAGCAGTCATAATATTAACATTTAGTTTTGAACAATTCAAACACATGCTATTAGCAAGGTCATATGAAGTTTGTATAAGGGATAGAAAGTGGGAAAAAATATTCAATATAAGTTACTGTTAAACAATGTCAAGATCACTGACCAGCTATTTAAAGAACGAATGACGATGTACAAGTGAACGATATAATTCAAGTGGAATTATTATATCAAGGGCACAAAATGATTTTATGCTAGAGCATAATTCTTAGGACATTAGTAGTCTCTTTTACTCTCTTAAGACATGACATTAGTAATACTGGCAGGAATAAGAGAGATTAAGCATAATGACTATAAGTTTTCAGCGGTAAAGAAGCAGAGCGCTAGACTTAAAATATGCCATAGCCTAAAACAAAGTAGACTACCTCATATTAAATTGGGTCACATCTAACAGTAGTTGTTTTAATTAACTTTTTCCACCAAGTTTCCTAGTAGACTGGTTATTAATTAGCTTGTGCATAACACTAAAAGGGAATCATAGCTGCATTTCAAGTTCATACGTGCTAATGATGAAGGATTGAGAGTGACTGAGGTATCGTACAACATACCCGAACACCAAGGGAGAAATAGATGCAAAAAACACAAAATATGATGCCAAGGTATGGCATCAAGCTTGGAACTAAGGTTAAAAACGTAGCAACAAATGCTCTGTAGCGCTGAACATGGAGCAGAAGTCTTATTAATCTTAACATTCGTGCAATAAGAAGTACCGAATCCTGCAGTAAATTTTTAGAGAACATTCATCTATATGCTTCTCAATAAGAAGGTACTGAATCGTGCAAAAGCCAAAGAAAACGTTAACATATCTTTCCTGGATAGAACATGAAATAAATATGTTTTTGTAGGCTAATTGAATTGTTTAATGGGGATGGATACAATAACTAATAATGAACACTATTACTCCGGTCAAAATCAACTTACCAAATTAAGAAGCAGCAAAAGAGTTATGAGGTAGTGAAATAGGCAAGTGTCCAAGATGTCCCTATCAACACCTTGTAACTCTGCAAAAATGCTAGGGCATTACTAGTTGCTTATGTATCCATTATAAAATTCACTGCACAGCTACAACCATGAAGTATAACTTACAAAGAAAAGGTGGAATGTAATACTAATTTAAAATATGGAAGTATCTAAATAATACTTTTCAGTATATTGTTTTTGATGACCAACATATAGGTTACCACTAAATATCTGTATGTAACAAACTTTTAACAAAGATATTATGTGAAACAAAAATTGTCAGATGGGAAAAGAGCTAACTTAGGTAAAATTAAATTATTAGTATCATAGAAACAAAATTGCAGCATAATGTTGTCGAAGGCAAAAAGCAAGGTGATAATCTGGTACCTGCATCCATGTTATTGGCTTGATTTCTCGAAAGAGAAATTAGCAATGCACAGTATAATTAGCGTCGATCATTCGGGAAAGGAACATCACTTTGTAAATTTCATTCACCATAATGATAATTCAGGAAAAAAATAAACACCATACACAGAAAACGTGAATTAGTAACTATAATATGAATTAGTAACTTCCAAATGGATATAACATTCATGAATGAAAACCACCTTTCAAATCGAAATCCAAGCTGTCATGATGCCCTAAAGCCAAAATCGAACACTTGTGATTCTCTGAGGCATAAATCGATGTTATTCCCTCAAGTCGATCGTGATTTCCTGAAGTATGAAGTCACGAATGATGTGGTAATTCCCTGAAGAGCAGCTTCCAAATCGCGGAGGATGATTTTTTCTTTTCTTCGAAGAAGCGACTGATGGAAGGAATAAGCGTTGAGAAGGATGATTTTTTCTTTTCTTCGAAGAAGCGACTGATGGAAGGAATAAGTGTTGTGAAGGATGGTTAGGGTTAGGAATGAAAGCAGTAGCGCATTTACTTTTTTGCCCTGCCGACTCACAACTCCAAACACAAATAAGCGTTGCCATTAAAAATACCCGAAATATATATTTTTGGTGACACATTTCTAGCCTAGCAACACATATAAGTGTTATTAATCTATAACACATGTAAGTGTTGGCAATTGAAAATTTTAAGTGTTACTAATTGGCTGTTATGGTGTAGTGTCCTTAGCCCGCCAACATACCTACACAAGAAGAGAGAAAGATGACCTAGAGACGTTCCTAGGTCCAAAAATATCAGTGACTGAACTATGATGAAAGCAAGAATCTTTTGGAACCCACATTTGTTTTGTCCTCTTATTTGTGTTCCAAAATTTATTGTAATTGTGTGCCAAGTGTTTAGGAACCCAAACTCTAGTAGATTTTCTTATTTTATTCCTATTCTTGCAATTTTCAAAATTATGGCCAATTTCCCCATACTTTACACACTTAGGAAAGATGCTTCTACCTTTTGCATTGTCAATCACAGTCACATCATTTTGTACTTTACCAAAACCTAGTCCTTTTCCATTGTTAGCAAACAATTGGTTTCCTAACAACATTTTGAAGGATGTTTGTCCAATTGAAAACTTATTTAAGGTGACTTCAAGATTCTGGACTTTGGTTCTTAGTGCTGTATTTTCTTCCACAAGTGAAGTGCATCTTTTAATAAAATTCTCTCTCTTAATCTCATCAGTTTCTTTCAAAGTTAAATTTTCTTTTTCAAGATTTTCAATGGTGGACTTGAGAGTTGATAGTTCTAAATTTTTTGCTTTAAGTTTTTCTACTTTTGCTTCTAGTGTATCAATGATTTCAGAAAGATGTTTACACATTAATAACAAATCATCATAACTGTATACCTCAGTCGATTCCTTTCTATCATCTTCTGAATCTGATTTTGCCATGAAGCATAGGTTACTTTCTTCCTCGCTGTTGTCTGAGTCTTCTTCTCCTTCCTCGTCATCCCAAGTTATAGAAAAAGCTTTCTTTTTCTTCTTGTTTCTTTTATGCTGAAGAAGGGGACAATTTGGTTTCAGATGTCCAGGATTCTGGTAGTTATAGCAAAGTGGTTCCTCATCTGAATAGTCAGAGTTTTTCAGCTGGTTGGATTTTGGTTTGTTTCTTCGAGGTTTGAATTTGCTCCACTTTGCGATTTGTCTGACGGCCATTGCCAGCTGTTCGGTGGGGTCTTCGCCATCGCTGTTGACAGTATTGGACAAAGCAATTGACTTCTTCTTCAGATCAGAGTTGTTGCGATCTTCTCGTGATTTTAGTTCCATTTCATACGCCATTAGATTTCCAACAAGCTCCTCCATGCTCAGCTTACTCAGATCCTTTGATTCTTGAATAGCTGTGACTTTTGCCTCAAAATTCATTGGCAAAACACGCAGAATCTTCCTCACAAGTTCAACTTCAGTAAAAACTTTTCCAAGGGCTCTAGCATTGTACACTAGCACAGAAAAACGTCCATACATGTCCTTGATACTCTCATCCTTCTGCATAGTGAAATTTTCATACTCATTGTTGAATAGAGAAAGACGAGATTCTGTCACTTGCGACGTTCCTTCGTGAGTGACCTCCAGTGTATGCCAGATTTCCTTAGCTGTTTTACAATGAGAAATTCTGTTACATTCAGTTTTATCTAAGGCACAGATCAAAGCATTCATAGCTTTAGAATCAATAGAGTACAGTTTCTTATCATTCGCATCCCACTTATCTTTTGGTTTAAGCATTTCAATTTCGTTAACAATTATAGTGGGTGGTTTATAACCAGTTTCAATGATATCCCAGACATCATAGTCAACAGACACAAGATAGATTTTCATTCTAGCTTTCCAATTCGCGTAATCACTACCATTAAACATGGGTGGTCTAGCAATAGACTGTCCCTCAGAAAAAGCAATATTCATTGATGTCATGACTCTAGAGTTAAATAAACACAGGCTCTGACACCAATTGTAGGATCAAGATTAACCCTAGAGGGGGGTGAATTGATGTCATGACTAAAAATTTTCCACTGTATTAAATGCCATCACCACTTAATTATGTCCAGATAATTCTTGCATGTTAATTGTGTTCATTTCCAGTCTAGTAAATCAAATCTGCTTCATTTGCATATGCTTTAGTTTCATGTAAATAGAAAACAAGATTTTTTTTTTAATGTTGAACAACTTGCCATATATTTCCATCCTGCAATGTCATGTTGCATGTTTGCTACCTTGTGTATGTCTGAATTTCCTGTATTGCATATGAAATCCATGCAGTTTGAATGCTTTCCATATGTAGCTCTGAAACCTTGTGCAATCTTGTGCACACTGCTTTGACCATTTCTCTTTGAATGCTGCTTGAACCTGAACTGATTTGTTATTGTTGCCATATATGCTTCTGTGACCCTGTAACACAAAAATGAAAAGAACAGATACCATTCTTGATCCAACTTGAATGTGTTGGTTTTGGTATACACAAGTATTTGGCTTTCTTGCTATACTTGATCGTTTCTGATCTTGTATAGTATTGTGCCATACTTGTAAAATATGTGTCAGGCAAGTCAGAAAAAATGATGAGAAAAACACACAGAAAATCTGAGGCACATAAAAAATTATAAAATAAAATTTTAGTTCCAGTCTACTGTGTGCATTTTTTTTTGTGACAGGTTTCAGGATGATGCAACAGGAGCAAAACAGGATAAAGAGACAGTAAGAATGTATTGATTAGTGAGAGTGAAACATGTAGTGAGATTCATTTGTACTGAAATAATGAGTGAAAATTTGTATAGCTGAGAGTTCAGAAAGTATTGTACTGTTTTGATTATGAAATAAAAATATGATTTTTGAATAATAAATGCTTATGTAAATTTTCAATTTCTGTGTAGGAGCATTATTAGACAAAAATATTTTTATTCCAATATGATGTGAAGAGCAGTAAACAGTACAGTTTCAAACACATTAAAAAATGTTTGTTATCATCAAACAAAAAATCACGGGTTCAACATATTTAACTTGGGAAATCATAACCTGTCTTTTAACTGAGTTAAAGAACCAATGTCATTTAAACACGATTCACGATGAACCCCAAAATCACATTCCATTCCATCAGCCCTTAACAGTAAATTAGCAAGTGAACAATTCCCTAAGTATTAACCCCGAAGGCCGAAACCAACATCAGATCAATACCCAGAAAACCATTCAACTTAACTAATCTCCAGTTAGTTTCTGATTTTCTTAACTCCGTTGGGTCTAAGAACAGTATTATTAAAGATACCATTCACGACAACCCAAAATCACATTCCATTGACATTGGAATCTTCATCGAAGACAAATCGATAGATATAATCGATACAAACTTCCATATACAACCGATAATATAAATGGAATAACGACAAGGCCTTTTAAATTCCATATATATTAATCATCTTCCTCTACAGAAGCTTACTTCGATTATCGCCAAATCGAATTCAATTCAATTCCAATTTAATATGTTAAATTAGAAAACTTTACTTTGGAAAATTTTCTTTAAATCTTAACAAAAGATTTATAAACTGCAAATCCAATTTCACTGTAAATCGGGTTAAAGAACGAATGTCGTTAAAACACAGTTCCCAATAAACCCAATTCACGTTCATTAATTATCGGGTTAAAGAACAAGTGTTATTAAAAACATCGTTCACGATAAACCCAAAATTCAATTCCAATTAAATATTATTTAATTGGTATACTTCATTAAATCTAAATAAAAAGATTTAATCTTTTTCTCAACTGGTTTAAGAACAATGTTAATGAAGACACCATTCACGACAAACCGAAATCCCATTTGATATTAAACACAATGCTCTGAATAGAAAATATACCGGCTTATATTCAATATCAAATTCTATGACCAACAAATATCATATTGGAAATAACGATATAAATATATCTTTCAAAATTCCATAACAATATCTGTATAATCACGAAATCCAACATCGAAATATTCCAAAGACGATTACGATTCAAATCCATTTCCAATTTATATATTGGAAATTCTGGTTATTTTTAAAACCATTTCAAATCCAATTTATTTATTTTAAAATTAAATGGATTATAATTTTAGTTCAAAACTAGTTCATTTCGATAAAAATCTATTTTTATCTTTTCAAATATGGAATTTTTCATCCCAATTCTTTCCAAATTATTTCTTATGATTTTACACTAATTGTTGATATTTTTAATAATTTTACCAAGGCCCGTATAGTCGATTTCCATAAACAGCCATCGAACTGCATTTACAGCGACCTTTTCCAAATTTAATTTAGACATAATTCCAAATCCAACCGTTACATTTCTAATTTATTTCATTCATAGAAATCTCTTTTCAATACGAACCCAACGGTTCCGGTTTTAGGAGAATCCGACGGTCGGATCTCCTGTAATGTCCGTTCGAAATCAATGGTCGAAATTCGCGAACTGCCGCAGCGCAACGTGTTCTATTCGAGCCATTATATATATATATATATACATATATACATATATATATATATTTCGTCGATTTCCTTTCAAAGCGTATTTTATAAATCATTTTAAATTCATTTTCAAAACGATTTCAACTTCATATTCAATTTCTAATCAAAAATGAATATTCCATATCATCGATATATAAATGATAATATTTTCAAAACATTAGATTTTGAAATCAATTCCTTTTCGATATTCATTATAAAAATGAGTAAAATCGATATAAATATCGCTCACATCGAAATGGCATTAATCTAATCAACACGGCTATATGGATTTAAATATATTCGTGTCCATCCCAAATCGGACATCAAAATCGGATTTTGATCTTTCCACTGAATATTATTTGAAAATATTCGTTATTTTAAAATATTCATTCTTTCTGAACTGGAATCAGACACAGACAATTACCATATAATGTGATTATATGGATTTCATACACCACATGTACACAACAACAATCAAACACAGTCAACCATCATCCAAAGTGCATTCTACACTGCATAAGCATCAAATATAAATATTCAACGCTTACAACAGCTTGTCAATCAATCGATCGACATACAGCTAATTATTGGGATTAGTGTATGTCCAATATCATCCCAATACTCATGTGGGGTTTCAATCAACAAATAATTAATTTTATTTGTGCAGTTGAGCGATGTGTAAAATTTATCATGCAGATGGGGAGAATTGGTCCAGATGACGGTTAGGAACACGTGTCGCCAGATCCATGCGGTTCGGATCGCTGAAGACCAGCTCGTGATTGAATGGGTCAGAGGGTTCGGTGCACACCAAGGGATCGGATCGGTTCGCTCTGGGCAACGATATAAGTTTGGATCGGATCGCAATCAATATCAGTTAAATGTGTGTACATAAACAAATCGTCCGATTTGTTTATGGATATTTATTTTATTCATATACAAGTTAAAAATTATATTTTTAACTATAAAATATTTTTAACTATGAAATATTTTATTCCATTCCACATCACACAATCAATTTTCACAACATAGTCAAACAAGCAAACAAGACGTCCATGGTCTGTGGACAACGGGTGTCGGGTGCTGCTAAGCAACGTCTGCATCCTAGTATATATTTCAACTAGAAAATAAAATAAAAGTGAGAGGTTCTCACCTTGGGGTTCCACTCCACCATTCTATTTCTGAACGGTCCAGATTTTGTTTTGATTACAGTCTGTTCCATCGCACTCCTTTTCACGCTGATCATAGTAAAAAACATATTTTTAATATGATGTTCATATATTAAAAATCATATTTTTATCGCTACTTTCCAATAAATAAAAATCATGTTTTTATTCTACTTCATATATTTTTACAACGCTTCTTTCTATATAAAAATTATATTTCCACTTCTTATATAAAGATCGAATTTTTATTTCGCTTCATATATAATAAAAATCGAATTTTTACCTTAATGATATACACATAAAGATCGTACCTTCATCATCATGAAAACATTACAAAAATCGTATTTTTATTTATAAAAATCACATTTTTATACCGCTACTATATAGATAAAAATCGAATCTTTCTATCTCTAATGAATATATAAAGATCAAATTTTAATTATTTATATAATATAAAAAATCATATTTTTATGCCGCGAAGCCATATATAAAAATCTAATTTTTATATCGCTATTTCGATTATAAAAATCCTATCTTTTCTTATATAAAATTATAATATTTTTACTTTTAAAATATAATCTTTAACCATTTTATTTCATATAAATAATAAACAAAACTGATTTTTAATTCTATGTCATATTCCTTAAAAATCATATTTTTAAAACATGGTTTCATATATTAAAAACTGAAATTAAAATTAAATAAAAACTCAACGTGTTCTACGCTGTACCGGGAGGGGGGTGGGGAATCAGAGTCGAGGAGGGGGTCGGGGCTGCGCACGCAGGCGGTGGCGGGGCCCTGAAGTGCAGGCTGTTCATGGAGGAGGGCGGTGGCCTTCGGCGTGGGGGTTTGGGGAAGAACGAAGAGGGAGGAGCTGTGGGGGAGGACGGTCGTCGATCTGAGGTGGATGGGGTGGCGCAGTCTTCGGCGGTGGTGGGGGATGAACGACGGTGGTCTCGCGTATTTTTTCTTTTTTCCTTTCTATTTACTTTCGAGCTGAATAACTAAAGGGAGGGAGGAGAGATAAGAGGGAAATGGGGTTGACTTTTTATTTTATTTAAATATTTAATTATTTTATTCTCCTAAAAAGTTATCTTCCCATTCAAACTTCAATCGAGGCCCAACGACTGTCGCCTCTAGCTAATTACCCCCATTACGAACACAATGGGATATGTCACATAGGCCAATTCGATCATTACGATCGGTTTTCGTCAAAATCAAAATATGAATCTATATATTGAATTTGAACGCACATTTCAATTTATCGAGGCCACATACGGACTCTAAAAATTCTCGAAAAATATTTTCTAGTTTCGTATTGACGATACGGTTCTAAAAAAACTATTTTCATCAAATTCTGAGAACGTTTGAAAAATGGTCATTTTCTGGTCGATCGAAATTGACTGAAACTGCCAAAACACGTTTTCTTTTGTCACGCTCACATATTGATTCAGAAAATTATAAAAATTGGAATCTAGCAATAACTTGATATACCGGATCCAAAAAAAAGTGGTTTCGTCGAAAACGGAGGTCGTTTGCAAAATTTCCATTTTTAAGGGTTATATTTTCCATAGCGACTATTCTGAAGTTTCAACTGTGCATAACTTTTTATTCCCGCTATGAAATTTCAATTTTTCGGATTCGTTGAAAGGATATTTTCAAATAGATTCAAATATTTTTGGTTTCGCTAAAATCCGGTTTTTTTTTAATCCTGTACATTCATTTGAAATTTGAAATCGAATTTTCGAACTACCCGCCATTTCCAATTCCTTTTATAATTAAAAATAAATATTTATATTCTAACATCTATTCAAATAAATGTATTCATTCTAATTCTATTCAAAATAAATTTCTCGTCGTCATTATTTAAAATAATTCATTTTAAATATTCAAAATTCATCAAAATTGCCAAAACAAAATTTTTAAATTGGCTCGGATTTTTCGGGTTATTACACGAACTATGTTTCGTGATGACCCGAAGGTCTAGTACTGGTGATAACTCGTGAATGTGCCACACACTCTTAGATAATAACTCGAATAGTAGTAATTGTGTGTCCCGTACTACACTTCCTACTTATCGGTTTACTAACTGACAGCAAATTCCATACTATAAAACAATAGCTTCAATTGGATAGATCTAAGATTAATCAATATAATATACCTTCATGTTCCATACCACGAGGTTTATCACATCTTTTAATTACAATCTCGCTTTCTCGAAGGGTGCAAAAACGTGTGCTTTTATATAATAAAATATATGTTTAGAGAAATTAGGTTTTTAAATGATTTCGGAAAATATTGGAAAATTCTAATTTTGAAAATCTCTTTATAATAAGAAGTATTATATTATAATGATTTAGAAATATTCATAATATAAAAAATTCTTAAACAATACTTCTTTTAAAATTAGTTTTAAAAACACTGTAACATGTACACGAAAATCACAGAAAATTCATGAACCAACACATGAAAATTTACACAGAAATTCACCAAAACAAAATTACAGTTTGGTGATAAATTTGGCTTTTCCATTGTAGAAATAAGCCAAACTAAAACACAAAGGACCATAGCTCTGAAAATCCAATCAAAAGTTGTATAAAAATTACTTCAAGGCAATAAAACATTGCTTGTACCCAATTTCGAGCTACAGCAAGGTCTAGAATGGCTCGAAATTGGACATGCACAAAGTTCAACACTCGTACTTTAAATCAGAATAGGAATCACACAATTCGAACAAAGAATGAGAAAGTTATGATATCTCAAACATGAACCCATGCAATGATTTCATTGTAAGCAGCTGGAGCAAAACATGTTCCGATTTGAAGTTCGACAACAAATTCCTATAAGGTACAGAGGTTTGAATGATCTGAAATTTGACATGCCTATAGAACAATAATAATACTATCGACCAGAAAAAGATTGACACAAATCGATCAAAAAACGAGAGAGATACAAGGTCACAAAGTTGGACTCACAACCATATTCGACTGTAAAAATCTAGAGGAAAACATGCGCCAATTCAAAATTTGAGAGCAAGTTCCTATAATGGGGCGAGTTTCTCATGCTCTAGACCCGCCCCGAACTTTTTAAACCTCGCCCCGACCTGCCCCGTACACCCGGTGCGGGTCTGGATTTTTGCCTCATAGCCGAAACTCGTACGGGTCAGAGTTGACCCGACCCTACTGGCCCCACGACCCGGTGATATTGTGTTCTAATGTACACAAATTTTTATATTTATATTTTTTATCACTAAATGATAAATTATATACATAGTATAATGTGTCCACAATGATAAGAGAATATAATAAAATGAGTTGTAAGATA
This sequence comes from Allium sativum, assembly GCA_030737875.1. Classification (NCBI taxonomy): domain Eukaryota; kingdom Viridiplantae; phylum Streptophyta; class Magnoliopsida; order Asparagales; family Amaryllidaceae; genus Allium; species Allium sativum. The sequence continues at coordinate 571,578,546 of CM060909.1, read as the reverse complement.
ATAGTTCAAAATGTATGCATTTGTTATTATATGATTATCATTAATGCAACTTAATACTATGAAAATTTTATAGTTTGTTGACTGAAAGAATATAATATTCAAATTATAACCATGTATATCTAAGAAAATTAATAAGTAATCATTATAGTTATAAAGCGTTTTAATGATGTTCCAATCATGTGAGTCAGGTTGGAACGGGTTAGCTGTGCTCTAGACCGGATCCTAGACTCGGACCTTCAAAAGCGGATCGCGGGTCTCCCCGCCCTGAAGAACTTATGGGGCGGGTCTAAATGGGCCAAATCAGAGACGGGTCAAACAAGTTTGGATCCTAGACCCGCCCCATAGTCATCCCTAGTCATCAAGCTTCAACGTTTAATTTGCAAAACGGTACCCATTTCTACTAGGAAAAAGCTCTTTATGGATTTCCCTTTTTTAATAATTTGACTTTGCAGGTTGATGTATACTAAGAGCATCTCCAACAGCCGCATATTCTTCCCCTGAATCGGTAATGATGTGTAAAATTGGATCCCAACGGGTATTACAACATGTAATATTCAAGCAAATATTACAGGGCATATTCTGAATTCTGAATTGGTCTACGCGCTGATTTTATCGGTGCTATACAAAAATAACGTGAATTTTTTTGTGCATGCCGATAAAATCGGCGTGAGATATTAAAACACGGTTCTCAATTTCCATGATTTCCTTCTTCTTTCCTCCACGCCGATTAAATCGGCTCCTCCATGTTGGGAAATTCACGTATTTTTCCCTTGAATATTACGAGGTGTAATCTTCTTTCCTTGATTTTTGTTGGAGATGCTACAACACACACACCATATTAAGTTGAAGAGCTTATTTCAATATAATAAATTTTAGAAACAACACTTTCAAATAATGAGTTTTAATGACAAATAAAAAATAAATAAAAATCCTATATTCTAAGTTGTAGAAAAAAAAATAACGTTTATCATTAGTAATATATAACTGAAAATGTAAATTCATTCATTTTTTTTTATTGCTATCCTATAAGCGGGGTGAAGAATCTTTTTTTTTTCTTTTTCATTTACTCCTTGGAATCCCGCTTACTGCTAAACTGAACATGCTCTAATGCCTCACGAATTTCTTTCGATAACCTAGTTCTACACGGAATTGTTATTACACAGCAACTGTACTGCGCAAATTACGTACATTTGTCCAAAGTGCCAAAAATGAATCATATGCACAGCTCCGGCGAATCATAAACAGTCTCGTCTTTGATGCCATCTTCATTATCATCGTTTACGTCATCTCTATCACTGTAAGAGTCGTAACTGTCATCCTCGTCAATTTCATCACTGTCACAATCAACAGCGCTGCCTAATGTTTCAAGATAAGCTTCGTCACATTCATCATCCTGCAATTGGGAAGAACAAACGTTATAGAATCTGAATTTCCAATTAGGAAGCCTTGCCACACCACAAATACTAAATAAATATTTAAATCCAATGTGGCATGTACAATAATATTTCTTTTATTCATATTATTCAGTACACCTCTGAAGCATTAAAAATGAAGACACCAGTAGGAAACATTGCCAAATTTACTATAGATTCGACCAATTTTCAGAACATATTACAGGAAAGGAATATTAAAAATGAAGCCGCTAAATCAGCATTTTCTATTAGTGCAATATCAAATTGCACCGTAACTGCTTTGTTCTACGTATGCCACAATTTTTGACATCACACATTAGCACCTACTTAAATACTTAATATTGGTATCGGGTTCATATCGATCATATTGATGTGATATATTTTATTATTTTAAAATATCGGTGAACTATCGGACCAGCGTAGAACGTGGTATGAACAATATTGAACTATGTTATAATGTTATATTGATGTTGAGACTCCTGATTGCACGGGCTATAGAACCTTGTCTTGTTGCCTGAATGAGCATCCATTTCCTACTGACTCAAGAAAATAAACATCAGTCGTCGACTCCCGCTTACGTCGGTACGTAAACAAGTTGGAGACACAAGTCACGTATGCACTCACAAGTTTGCACGTGGTTTTACATGATACGACCGAGATTTGAAACAAGTAACATGATGTTTATATGGCAAACCGTGGGCGTGCGACCATGCAAGTTAGCCTTCGAAAAGCTGTTGAATTGGGACTAGATCATTTAACGTGTACTCTTGGATTGTTTAAATTTGTGGGAACACGATCGGTTATTGATTCGAGTCAGTTTGAACGATCGAGATTCTGAAGGCGTGTATGCACGATCGTTGTCGTGGCCTAGGCGCTTGATCGCATAAGTTGGTTATCGAAAACGTTGTCAAACTGAGATTCAACCGTTAGGCGTGTTCCATGGAATCGTTAGATTCTTTGGTACATGATTATATAACGATTCAGTTCGGTATTGACGATCGAAGCCTTGAAACCTCGTATATGTGATCATTGCCATTTGAGTTCAAAAGTGCATCGACTTTAAAGTATTTTGGTGTTTTTCCCTTCCCCTACCCTTCCCTTCCCTCCCCCACCCCCCTTTTTTATTTGGGATCATTACTGATCCGTCTACTTAAGAGTTTTTTCTAGGTTTTCAGAGTCTCCCCCCATCCCCATTATAAACAGGCGGATACAACTTTACTTCCTCATTACGCACACTTCGTATCCTCGGGAGATAGAAAATCTCGTGAGCTCTGAAACTCAAACTACCCCAGCCAACCGCATATTTCCAGTGCCTTTGAAACCCAAAATCTTCACTAAATCCAGACCAATTCAGGTGGGATTTGACTTAGTTGAACTGGAATTGATTCACGTGTGGATTTATTCGAGGCTTGGAGACGAATGGATGTAGCGGGTGTTGGCCATCGCCATGGCAATAGCGTTGTGAAACTCGAGGAGGGGCGGACATATGCTCGAGTAGGAGGGAGACGAAGGGACTGTTAAGGAAGGAAAGGAAGGGGACATGAATCTGAAGGATTTCGTATCCCGTTTTGTGGAAGCCGAGGATACAAAATTTCGTGACTTTGCATCCCACTATGTAGCGAAGAGGATGGAGAGAAGTGGAGGTCATGAGAAGAGGAGTAGAAGGGGCTATGGGATACAAAAACTCGTGCAAGATGTGGGATACAAAATTTACCTTTTGTATCCGCGGATCCATGGGGTTTTCGTATCCCGTAGACCGAATAAGCGGGATACGAAATTTTTAGAAATTGGCAGGATACGAAATTTCGTATCCCGACACTTCAAAAAATTTGTGTCCAGACTTCTGGCTCTTGCGTTGAGGTATTCAGGATGGCGATTTTCCCGAGTTTGTGGGAACTTGAAAAAGGATTTCGTCTCCTGGAAGCTTGAAAAAATTCCAACTTTGAAATCTCGACACTAGACATTTGGTGGATCTGGGTCGACTCGCGATGCTGCGGGACTGGGCTGAGTTTGAACACGAGCGTTGTATTGCATAGTGCGTTAACATTAGAACGATGAACTTGCTCGAAATGACGATTGGAATAGGCACATCGAATTAGAGCATAAACTCGGGCTATGGACATATAACTTAACCATCACTTCTAGGATTCAACTCTCAACTCAATCGCGTCGCGTTGTAATCGCGATTCAACTTGAATTCCATGGACTTCGATTTGTGGCAATGATAGTTTAAGTTCATAGATTGGTAATCGTCGTCGCATTCCGAAGGATATCAGTACAACTACATCAACACGCACTGCACTTGCACGCTCCACGTTAGTTTACACCAATACAGGGAGTACAGGTTTTAGTGCGTTTACTAACGCAATTGTCTTGTAAGTATAGTTTGTAACGGCAAAGAGAAGCTTCATACGACTTCAAGGCTTGGAAACCGAGCATGTAGAAGCATCTTCGAGCTCTAACGAGTCTCCATATCATTCTAGCCCGTCAGCGAGCGACAATGGGGCCTCAGAAACTTCACCTCATCTCAACAAGTGGGCTCGTCCAGCACACAAGAACAAGAGGGACAACCCGGTAGGTCTTTGCATTCGAGCAAGCACGTGGATGAAGCGGTAGTCGGAGGTGAAGCAGAGGTCATTGGAGAGGACTCTTGGAAGGAGTGGATGGCGGTGACAACCAGAAATACGTGTTTGTAGCACCGAACATGGTGGGAGATACTGCGATTCTCGAGAATCTCGTGATTCGGTTGTTTCACGGATAGATGAAGCTTCGTTGCGGCAAATCTGCACAAAATATGGAATATCCCCGGAAGAAAAGACAGGGCACGCTCCTCCAGAAGGATATACAGCCTGAAACAGGTATATGTGTTCCGTTGGATGTGTGCCCCCGTCTTGCTCGTATATACGAGATATTCTATATTTTCTTCGATTGGCGCCAACGCAGCTACATCCAAATGCGTATGTCTTCCTGCTTGGAACCGACATCATGTACATAGAATGGTTGAGAGTTGAACCGACAGGGGAAGACATCAGATATCTCTACTCTGTAAAGAGGAAAAACACCGTGTCGCTTTCCCTTATCTATATGGAGGTGCAGCCCAATAGTCGCTTCATCATGAGAGCATGGAACAAGTTCGTTTACTTTAAAGATGATTGGTTCTACGTTCGATGCATTTCAGGATTTGCAAGGAGGAAGCTTGCTGGCTGTAAGTACTTGAAAACTTACTATGTACCCCAAGTTAATTGAGTCGTAAGCTCGAAATTAACTCAGAGTTCCATGTGGCAGGCATACCAGCGATTCCGAAAAGCAATCAATATATAGAGTGAGTCCTGGCTTTGAGGGATGTTCCAAGCGGGTATCTCGATGCCCAGATTTTACTATCAGACCGTTTCCTTATCTGTTGGACTTGCTTTCCGAAGGCCGTTCAACGGGTCGCAAGGACGACGATCTGATAGTAAAATCACATAGGGATTTGAGCGGCGACGGCGGCAATGATGAGAAGCCTGCCAGAAGGCGTGGTTCACAACCCACTCTCGCTCCTTCACCGACTGGAGGGAAGGTCAGGAGAGGCTTTTGAACCAAGATCTCAAGCTACAACCTCTGTGATTGTCGTGTCGATGGAGGCTGAAAATCAGTTTAAAAATCTGGATAAGGTCCCAATAGAGACATCTTCGTTCGGGTTTAGCGGAGCTGATGTTGAGAGCCTATTGCCGAGCATTTGGGAAATTACCCCTTCGAGCAAGCAAACAGCGGGTCCGTAGGGGGAACACATAGGACACATATACTCACAAGCATTGCATAGCATAACACTTGATCCGTATGTGTTGGATGTTTAATTCTGATTCAGAGTTTGCTCCATGCAGGTACTATGTCTCGTGAAGGTGACAAAGATCGTGGTCGGAGATTCTCGATGGTGGAAGATAAGTGCCATGAGCGACTTTTATGCAAGCACTGAATTGCGTACAAAGAAGAAGTCGCACGACTTTAATTGTGTCCGTTATCATCGAGAACACTCCCCACGCTCGGATTCTTTGATTCCATCCTAGTAACACTTTTATGTGCTAACTCTGTGTTGCCGAAACAGATGCATCGAAGGAGCTGGAGGAGACAAAGTTGGCGATGGCAACGACTAGTTCCCATTATAAAGACTGTTAGCCTCTACATCAACCCGTGCCACCAACTTGGAAAAGGAGAAAAAGGGTCTAGTAGAAGAGAACCGTAGGCTGCAAGAGGAGAATAAGACGGTGCAACAGCTGAGGGAGGACAACCAGGTGTTGGTCGAAGAAAATGAAAGACTCTGAAAGGAGAATGAAGAGGCTCAACGCCTAAGGAAAGGAAAACGAGGAGTTCAGGAAAATGTTTGATAGGAATCGCGCCGAATTTAAACAAGCCTGAAAGAATAAAGAGGTAGTAAAAGCTTCAAACAAAGAGGTGCTCAGCCAAATAGATGGGATCAAAGCTGAGCATGAAGCCGAGCTAGAGGAGCTGAGACGACAAGTCTGGGAGACCCGAGTAGAGGTAGAGAGGGACATGGAGTCGACGATCTGGGGTTTCTATATCAAAACACTTCAACATCGTGGGCTCTCATGGGTCTGTGACTACCCTCGGAACCTGGCATTGACTTGTGAGAAGCTTGTTAAAGATGAGGCCGCAGCCCCAGGAGGAGAGAGCATGGATAAGGCTCGGCTGATGGACCAATACCGTGTGATTGTTTACTCGCGTTTTCACATAACACTGCAACTCGCTTATTTTTCATTCTGAACGTATATTTTCACTGTCGTGGAAACCGCGAGTGTTGGCGACCACTTTTAACCGTCAACAATTACCTATTTCTTACATTTTATAAAATGTATCACCATAAAATATTCTTTCATTTCAATATTTGTTGCTTCTGCATATATAGTATAACGACCCAGATTTTTTAACCGTTTTATGTGAACATTTAATTTGGTTTTAAATGTTGATTTGAAAATATAAAAGTATCTCTATTTATTATTAAACGAAGTTTGAACGTATAATTTATATTTAATTTTAAACGAGCTCGTAACGTCGCGGTAGTTCGTAACATTACATTTTGAACTTCAAATGAATATACATAATCCATTTTAAATCGGAATTCTGATCATATTTTTCTAACGGAAGAGAAAAATTAAGATTTTTTATTGTAGATTTTAAGTTATGTCCAAATCAAATTTTCAAATAGTCGTTATGGAATCGTTTATAAACCATAACGTTTTATTTTTAATAAAATAAATAGATTTTTAATCAATTGAATATCGTTATGACCTAGAATTTGGTAAAAATTGTTTATGAATAGTTATATATTCTATTAGAATATAATGGAAGTTGGTAGAGTTTTAAATATTAGTTTAATGTTGATTTGGCAAAATGATCGTTTTTATATTAATTTAATACAGTTAAAAATAGTCATTTCTGAAACAGTCACGGATTTCAACGAAATCAATTTCATTCGTAATGCTAAATTATTGTACGAAAATAAATTTCGTGACAATATGATATCGTATGTGACTTCAGTAGTTATAAACACGCAGCTAGTTTGCATAGTGTTTAATTAAAAGAATTTAATTTGATTAGAAGGAATTTGTGTATAACTTGAGCTAACGATCAAATTAAGACGCAAGACATGTACCATAGAATTCGTATTAACGTTTAGAGCCAGGATATATATAGTTCGTTATTTTTTAAGACCAGTTATTTTGGTGTCCCAAAAAAGCGTTTGTTTTTTAATTATTTATATATGCACTGATTGAACTCAAATGACATTGAAAAACTGTTTGAATGCTGACGTTTAATTGAAATTCAACGTTTTGCGATTTTAATCAATAAACGGTATTGATTAAGGAATTGACGGCAAATGGCCTAAAATCTACTTTTTTATTTAATCGTTCATCGTCGTCAGACGAATTGACGCAGTTTAGTTATAAAAAATTATTATTTTTATAACTGAAGTAAGATTTTCAATTATATTTTTAATATATGAAGTTTCAGAAGAAAATCGATATTTATAGATTGGTTTTGTAAAAAAATTATAATTCAATTATAAAATGAGAAAATGACGTTTAATTAAGTTTTTATAAGCGCATAAAGCATAAATTAACCTATGGTACAGGTTAATAAACCGGGATAATTGTTCTTAAGAAAACAATTAAGAGATATTATTAGATTAATTATATTAATTTAATATGAGGAAATAATTAAGATCGGTTAATGAATTAAGTGATGGTTTAAGGTTGACTGAGCCAACTGTTTTGTTTGAAATTGATTATTAGATTAATTGGTCTTCAATTAATCTAATGAAAATAGTTTAGTTAATAATATTTTAAATTAATAAGAGTTCTTAAATATTAATTGCATTTATTTAACGATATTTAAAAATGATTATTTAATTAACGTAGTTAGTTATTGTTTAATATAGGGATTAACTTATCTATTTTAGTTAACGAAGAAGTAAACTGTTTTTACTTCAGTATATGATGAAGTTAATTGTTATTATAATTAATAATAATTAAAGTGATTATTTCTTAAACGGAATCCATTTAAGATAGTAACCGAGTTGTAATGGGATTAAATTGGATATTTGTAAAGATTGTGCAAAGGAGATTTTATTATAAAAAAAATCCAAATGTTTTTGGAAGGATTTATAAAAGAAATCGAAGCTAAAGTATTAGTTTTAAAGAGATGTTTTACTTAATTGAATTAAGTAAAATGATTCGATTAAAAAGAAAAGGGTCGAAAAGGCAAAGAAGATGAACGTTAGATGGATTTGGGTAAAGAAGCGTTAAATGGATTTTAGTTTAAAATCCGAGTTTCATAAACGAAGTTATAAAAAGAGTTTTGAGCTAATGCGATAGTTTAAAATAATTGCTGTGTTTAATATTTTAATTAAGTAAAAGTATTGAGATAAAAAGAAGGTTTTCGTGAGAATACGAAGGAACGAACTTATCATATTTTGGGTATAAGGGATGGTTGAATGATTTGTTAATGAAAATCCAAATTAAGATATAATAATGATATTAAATGGTTTGGTGTAAGAAAATGGATAAATGGATTTTAATTACAAAATCCAAATCTTAGTTTATATTATAACGTAAATAGTTTTGGAAGAAGTATTTTGTAAATGGATAATCCAAGTTATAAACGGAACTGGATTAAAAGAATTTAAAGTGAAAGGTAAAGTTTTGGCAAGAATGCTTAATATACATAATTAAGTAAAAACGGTCATAATCGACCGAGATTTCCCAAAGTAAAAAATGGTTTATAAATCATATTTCAAGTAAAATAGAAAATAAGATTTGAATTGATATTATAAGTAATATTGGTTTAAGTTACAAACTTTTATCTATTCTAAGATAAGAACGTCGCCGATCAAAGTCTGAGAGGTAAATAAAATACCCCAACTTGTACGACTTCACTATTATCAAGCGATGGTATTAGTTAGGGACGGTAAAGGAAGTTGAAATTAGTTTATTATTTCATAAAAGAAATACTGCAACGTCATTTGCAATACTTTGAAATATAATTAAAACTATTAGGTTTTAATATAAATAATGCATAATTAGACATTGTTCGGGCCCGGTTAAAGTGAAATTATATCTATACCATTCGGTTGAGTATTTATCACTATTTTCTAAGTAATGGAGATAGTATTATTTTGGAATACACTTGTTCCAAGAATAAGTAAATGATTATGATTTTGAGAAAATGGAAATAAGAAATTAGATGGTTTAGAAACTAAAATGTATATGGAAATTGAATAGTTATTCATAAGTTAAAAGCTAAACCAGCAAAGTTTGGAAGTTAAATAAAACCATTGAGTTTATATATATTAAAATATGTCACTCGACATTATTTTGGCCTATATAAGAATGGATGATTTGGTCTATACCAATGGATTTTATATATATATATATATATATATATATATATATATATGAGGAGGGTTATATAGCACCCCTCTTTCATGGCACCCCTTTTGCACCTCTATATTAGCCATATTTATAATTTAAAAAATTAGTGGAAGGAAAGAGAATTAGTGGGAAGAGAGAGAAACGTGATTGTGTGGTGGAAATCAGGGGGCTAAAGGAGTGCTGCACTATTTGGGGTGCTCTTGATCCTATCCATATATATATATATATATATATATATATATATATTCTAGAAAATGGAAATGATATGGTTTAAAATACCCTTATTCTAAATAATAAGTAAATGACAACGGTTTTTTCAAAGGAATGGAAAAGGGTTATATTGGTATGGAAAACGAAAGTAAATATTTGGAATTGAATTATATTTCCATAAGTATCAGTATTAAACGGTAATCTTCGTGGTTTGAAGTTTGACAAAACTATTTGGAGTTTATATAATAATAAATATGCCGCTTGACATTGTTAAACCCATATAAGATTGGAAATTGAATTTTTATCACTTAGTTAAGTGAATAAAACGAGATTTTCGAGAAATGAAATAAATAGCTATACGGATTTGGAATGGAAGCGTACGTAGGAAATTTGATTATTAAAGTCGTAAACCTTAAAGGTTAAAGTTAAATGAAACTGTTGTTTATACTTTAAATAATGCGTCAGATGACACCGTTTAGGCCATATAAGATTTGTGATTTAACTTATACGAACTTTAATATAAGAAATACAAAGGAGATTTTGTGAATATGATAATATTTCCAAAGTTAAAGAAATGAAATAAGCTTTATAGAAATACGGCGATATTTTCGAAGTAATCAAAAGAGGAGTTTGGTAAATATGGTTATTCTTAAAAATTAAGAATATGGTTATTGGTTCCAAATAACGGAAGTAAAGATGATTTGTCGAGATGAGTAGATGGGATCGATTTTAATCGACGAAATGATTTTTACAGATCGACAAAGAATTTTAAATGAATGATTTTAAAGTAATAAAGGTCTAAGCTGCCAATATACTTGACCGAACTGTTTGACCAATCTGATCGGATGATTGTTTTGGATAAAGATTGTTGAGATTAATAGTTAAAAACCAGACTATCAATGAAATACTATTCTTGGACTTTTTGACATGTTTTGAAGAGACCGGGATGAGAACTAGACCCAAAACCACTTCGAATCAACGTTGCGCTCGAAACTAACTTGTAAGAAAATAGAGATGGAGCATTAAAGACCATAAATCTTCAAAAACGGAAGAACTACTTATAATCTCTGGGTAGTTCCCACAAAAGAGATAAACTGTGGTTCCGTCGTGGTTGGAATCTATGAATTGCAAGGACTTCTCGCTACTGACAGGGTATTTCCTAAGGGTGCATTTGGTTCATTAGGTTCATCATGTTCCTATATAGGATGCGGTAGGAGGGTGCATTTAGTTCATCCTATTCCTGGATGATTTGTATAGACGAATGTCTGACAGAGTATTTCTTGAGGGTCACATACGTTGATTTTGTACTAAGCTTGGTGGTGGAGATATCTTCTCTTAACACCCAGAGTGTATTTATGGACGTCAATTAGTGATTTGAAGGATCTAGTGATGTGGCATTCAAAATGAATGATGATATGTTCTCTGGAAGGTAAATTGTGACCTCAAGCCTCATCAACCGAGAAATGACAGAAATCGGGCAGACAACATGGCTAAGTGGGTCATTTCTATTAGGGTATATTTGTCACCATCTAGAGAAAATTCTTATTTTTCTTCTTCTTACGTTTCTGTATCTCCGCGGAATACGGTGGCTGCAGCCGTAGGGTGACAATATACTTGATACACTCAAGCTGAATGTGTGGTCGGTCATGTGTGGCCGGGTTGGAAGATGTTCTTGTTGAACCTTACTATATTTCTCTCTAGAGGTACACTTTCGGAAGGTGATCTCATACCTTGTCATGTTGGAAATCCAATCTCCAACAAGCGTCGTACGGTTTTTGATTATATATTAAATATGTAGAGCGTGAGATGCAAGTGTTCTACTAGATGGTTATTTGATTGTGGTTTGATAGACACTATTATAATATCACTGGATTTTGATATATTAAAGGTATTTTGGATTATCGTAAAATAAAAACCGTCTGTGTTTATGTGTGGACTGGCATTACGATTATCTTTTTCTTTCAAAAGGATTTTCTAAAGTTAAACAATATGAATTTATCACTGAAAGTATTACAGACTGGTCCGGGTTAATTTTGTTTTGCTTCAAATGTGCTCGGGTCAGAGCGAATATATTATCAGGTTAGGTTTCCCTTGGAACTTCAAAAAGGGAGCCGAAGTCGAGACGCATATCCATATTATCACGTACTAACTTATTTCGTTGTGTATGTTGTTTTGACATGTGTACTCTGATTGTAATCATATACATATAGTTTTTCTTTTGAGTAAAATATTGTTCATATTATATTTTGTCCATTCCGTTGTCAGGCTCTGATCATTTTATTATTCTATTCTAATACTTCTTGCTCTTTCTCACCTAATTTCTTTCTCTTAACTATCTGTCTTCCTGTGCCGTTTAAGTTGGACGAAAATGTGATTAGTCAATTCAAAGGGTACGAAAAAGTCACACCGTCACATATAGTTGCATATTTTATAAAATGCTTTGTTTATATAAGCATCTGTGATAATTTACTTGGCAACAGTTAGGTCGCCCAAATGGTAATATAGACGTTCAAGTTCAAGTTTGGAAACAACCTTTTCGCAATATAAGGAAAAGGCTCCATAAAATCAATCCCTCAAAGCCTTCTATCGCGCGGGAGTTTCGTGAATTGGGTTTCGCCTTAATAACAACTTATTTTTAATAGTTTGTTTCATTCATTTTGCTCTCATCATTTGATCTAATTGATGTCTTTAATGAAATATTATGTGTTATTTTCATGTCATATTATGTTACATTAGTTAGAAAATATGATGTTTACAAGATACCATAATACTTATTCTAATTTAGTTAATATTGTCTAAAAAGGTAGAGAAATGCAACTGTGTACTACCACCTAAGTATCCAATTTAAAAAAGGTATGGCGCTGCAAATGTTAAATTTTAACTTTTTTTGAATCAAATGTGTAATATTGTTTCGATTAGAGCACATATTCTATATTCTAAGCCCAAAAAGCAACTATCGTAGAAAACAATATATATTAAAATTTATATGGTAAACGTAGGGTGAACATATTTTGAACTTATGTCGTTTAGACTTGAAAATCAATAAGTAATCATAGTAATGTAATGCATACCAACTTCAAAATAACAAATATTTGATGTTAACGTTTGTTTTATAGTCATTTGGTTGAAAAATGTTGGTTATGCCTTTTGCATTTGTGCTTACCTAAGTAGATTTATCAACAAAAATTTGTTAATAGTGCTTAATCAAAAGCAATGTTTAAATCTCGGAAATCTCAATCGAGATCTGAGTTGAAGGCTTCCACGAAACGAAACAAAAGATATCGCCTGGTATCTCGTTTTAATTATATCAGTCAAAATTTACAAATATCGGCCGATATATAGAGCGAATTGATATTTCCATATATTAGCCGATTTACTGTTTATTTAAATATTGGATCCAAAGTTGATTTGAACTGGTTAAGGCAGAAAAAGCTAGGTTGATGCTTTGTTCTACTTGCAAAATGATTTTATTATCATCTCAATGAAAAAAGAATTATGCAACTGAATTCATTTCCATAGATTTATTGAGTATGATGCACTTGGCAAAAATTAACACAACAAATTATTCTCACGTGTACATACAAGCTAGCAACCATAAATACCATTTGGCAGTGTAAATACATCAAACTTTATGATAGTTTCATTTCTCATTCTGTTTTTCATTTTTGAGCCTAAAATTTATTTTGTTCCTTTTTTGATTCAATTTTTATATGAGAAAAGATGTAATTAGTGTATTTTTGAAGTGTGGGTAAAGTTATCATTATGTCAAAGGTTCATGTATACATGTGTCATAAGAGCTTTGTTATGCGCGTCTATTTCACTTTACTTAAATCAGCTCTGTGATGACATATAAACTTTTGTACCTAAACAATACATTGCAGCTTATTTAATACATGCATTTCAAATATGCCAGGAAGAAATTATAATACAAATCCGAAAATATCACCAGCATCAAGATAATGATAATAAAATAACTAAAACAAACAATTAGTGCTACAATTACCATAAGGTGTCAACCTGATAAATACCTCATTTGCATAGTTGAAAGCTTATCTGAACCAAGATTTTGAATTCTTTTGATTTGACCATCATGCAATTTGCTTTGTTTTAATTCGACCACCATGCAATTTTTTTGCATGTTTTATGTAGGTATATATAACTTATTGAAAACAATTATGTTTAAGGCTCTATGTTCTTTTGCATGTCTTTTGTGCTGTGTTCTTTTTATTTACATATACGTTTTTTTCTCTTCTATGCTATTTTTAATATTCCTCTAGTCTTGGTACATACGTGACATTATATTCTTTTATATTTTGTTTATATTAGTATATGCAACTATTATTGTCTAATCAAATTATTTTAAACATGAAATATAATCCGATATGGTTCCGAGATGAACTTTAGACTTCGAGATGTAAATCCGATATTAGCACCTGAGATGCACTCATCTCGTCTGCGATCTCCTTCGATACGATACCGAGTCACTAAAATCTCCAAGACGAAACGTGACCGATATTCGAGATTTAAAACCTTGATCATAAGCTATGAAAAAGTAACAATTCAAAAGCATAAGCTTTCACCTTCATGTAACAACAAATCCAAAAACACAGTTAAATAAATTATGTGGTGAACTACGTGTAACATGGGTTCGGACTAGTATGTTACATAATATCATACCTCTGTGTCTTCATCTCCAGTTGCATACGCTGAATCTAGCTTTGAATATAAATCAGCATTGCCTTGCTCTTTAACATCTTCAATTTGACCCTGAAATCACAGTATATATGAGCAGCGATTAACAGGAATTCAGAATAAGCACAGTGCGCATATATATATATATATATATATATATATATATATGTGTGTGTGTGTGTGTGTGTGTGTGTGTGTGTGTATGTATGTATGTATGTATACACACACACACGCATACATACATATATATATAAAGTCTAAATGGATACAAAATGTACACACAAGATCCGAGCCATTAGATCTCCCCTCGAATTCCACCTCACACATAAAGACAAACAAATCTTGTGGTCCAGATTTTGTGTACATAATTTTGTATCTCTATAGCCGCTCCCATATATATATATATATATATATATATATATATACATATATATACACATACATATATATATGTGTGTGTGGGAAAGCCTATTGGGATACAAAATGTAGACACAATTGGGGACACAACCAATCTTCACCATTGGATCACCCCATGATTTACACCTCTCCATATAAAGACAAAAAGATCCAACGGTTGAGACTTTGTGTCTCTAAGTTTGTGTCTAATTTTGTGTCCAAATAGCCGTCCATATATATATATATATATATATATATATATATATATATATATATATATATATATTAACACATTATTTACCAAGTCAAATAAATTTTATGAAACTGAAATAATATTTTACCAGTTCAGATCTCAGCTTCTCCACCCGTTTGCTTAAAATAGCGATGTGATGACTAAGAGCCTGATACCATCCAGTAGGAAACAAACGTTAGTAGAATTAAACTGTTCAAAAAATAAATAACAACTGATAAGTTAATACCACTAAGTTCAAACTTTAAATTTTCATCGAGTCTCTCTTTAAATTTAAAACAAAACAAAAAACAAAAGAAGACCCTCAATTGTTGAATACGTAGTTGACAATACATAACAGCTTTATCATCGATTATTGTCAAAACGCCATGGAGGAAAATGTTCCATGTCATCTACCATGATTCTTTATTATACTTTCTTGTGTTTGAGATCTAAATTTCTTAGTTTTAATCAACAGGTTGCCTACATATCAAAACAAGCGTGATAACAAGTGAGATGATACAATTTTACAAAACAAAAACTTAAATAGCCGAATTACAAGCCAGCAGCTGTACCCATTTTATAACAAAAACTAACCTCATGACGCTGAAGCTCTATGGAACGGGCTAAAGCCTTTCTTTTCGTCAAGAGATTTTTGGGCCTCAAAACAGGAGGTCTTATATAGCCATTCCCTCGATACACAATTATAGCAAAGCCTTTTGATATTTTATCGACAGAAACTAACACGCCGCCACTTTCGGCTTCGAGGGCCAAAGCAATATTTTTAACATGCAAGAAGCTTTTTTCTTTCACGAGAATTTTCACAAGTTCACGGTATTTCCAATGTAAATGCATGTTCTCTATAGTGCCATCAAAAACCCCCCTCCTACCTAAATTGGTACAAGAAATATGAATCAAGTTAAGATTCTGAGAACATTTGATATTCCCAAAGAAGTAATAATAACTCCTGGAGTTCTTGATGATAGTAATGGAAATGACAGTTTCAAGATTTAGTCAGTTCACAAATATGCAAATTATCACAAAATCAAGGGTCAAGGTTATGTGAAATTGAGTTATAGCTGCAGGTGATAATTACTACCAGAAAGATAAAACTGTAACATTGATAAATGAGAAGAGCTTTGGTTATTCTTTATCATGTTTGAATCCATAATCAAGTAGTTCATTTTATATGATGTTAGTGTATCAGCCCGTGCTAGACCATATGTTGGTCATTTTATTATTAGTGATTTAAGTTTTTTTGAGTCTACAACAACATGCAAACATATATTGTTTATTGTGGAGAGCTTATTAAGCAATTTAGAACCGAATGATCCAAATGTTTTTGCAACCATTGGGAAAATCTTTTGCATGCGATCCCAATAGAACTGACACTTCTCATTAAAATTATCATGTGAATTGTAAGCTATGCTCCCCAAAAAATCCCTAGGGAAGTTGATAAAAGAAAATATTTATAGACAAAACCGAACAAAGTGTAGGGAATTATGCATTATTATTTAAAGAAAGAATAGTTCACAAAAATGATAGCTAAAATGACAATCATTAATTAACTTCACTTTAGCTTTGTTGAGAAGAAAGAGTTCTTATATCGTTAATATTATGTGTTCCAGCTTTGAAGTGCCTTCATGTGGGGAAAAAAAAGTATAGAGACATGCTTAACAAATATTTTTATTCATAAGTGCATCTAAAGGACATGTTTTCCAAGCATTATAATGAAACACGTCTCATTAAATATTTTCTTCTATACAAATATGAAGTATACGGTTTTATTGATAAGAATTGGAAGTTATAAAGGAATCACAAACTTCTGTGGATAAAGTAAACTGGCCACAAAGCGCAGAAGTGCAAAACATTGGAAAACTTATCGTTAGTCGTATTACAAAGTTACAAAGCAATTTCAAATGATGTGGCAACTAATAATATACAGTCTGTCTAATTAATGTGATTTGAATGATCATCTTCTTTTCAAGATTTTAAATTTCGGATTTTGGCCACATTTCGTCCTGGAAATTTCAAAGACCTGATCTTGTATCAGGGAGAACTCGAGTGAGATGAACGCATCTCAAGCGTCTATCTCAGATTTACATCTCTGATCACAAAGTTCATTTCGGGAAAATCTCCGGATACATATTATCCCTAAAATTGATTTGCATGCATAATAATATATAATAATTACTATCTTAAAATTAATTGTTTTCACTTGATATGTTTTTCGCTATTTCTACTCTAAATCATCCAATTTCACTTCTGATTGATTTAAATTATTTCATGATCAAAAATCAAAGTAAACACATAAAATTGAATAATCATATAAATTTAACTTCTCTTACCAAAGTCAATCAAATTACTTGTAGTAAAGTTTGCTTAATTTTTGAACAAATCAAACCAATATGAAATCACAATCAATCTCTACCTAATCAAATTTGGTCATCTTCTAGCTTTAAAATCAATCAGACAATAACAATATTTATCGTATTAAAATATGATAGAGAAATAACACCTACTCATGAATAAGAGGGATAAAGTGAGGGATTCACACATAAATTTCTATTTAATTGGTATTAGAGTTGAATTCGTTTTTTTTTTTTTTCACTCTCTTTAAATAATTTTCCATTACACAAGAGTTCCCTTGTCAAACGACAAATAAGATAAAAACATTGCGAATAAGACAGTCATGGCTCGTGAAATTTTGTCCTCAAAGTTGAATTTTCGAATCTTGCCGAAATAGATATAGTTCCCCTCAAAATATTTCTATTGATCCTCCATAAATCGGATGCAACTAGATAAATTTGTGTAAATTTTGATATAAATTTGTGTAACCAGTCATATCTCGATTTATGTGCATCCGAAGATGATTTGACTCGCGGCAATGTTTTTATTGATGTCAAAAACCCACATTTTGATTGATTACATACATATAAATATTAATTATGTTGCCTATCACATAATTTTATTTTTCAGCAAAACTAAAGTTGTTAAAAAAAAATTAATATAGATCGAGATATCGGAATTTGATATCGGTCGATATGTCGTTCCAAATAACAAGATCTAGGCCGATATATGGAAACCGATACTTCCTTCGAAATTTTGTGTTTCGTTTTGTTGAAACTTCTGTTCGAGATCTCGAATGAGGTTAGAAACGGTGCTTCAGTTTATATGTTGTTGCGAACAGAAGTTAATTTGATTCTAAATGATATGTTTTAAGAATCAGATCAGCAATATCCATCACGATCATATAAATTTAAAGAGAGTATCAATTATATAGAAGTCGGATGTAGGGGTGAGCAATATTCGATTAGAATTGAATTAACCGACCAAACCGGTTTATTTCGGTCGGTTTGGTTTTAAATCTATATCGGTTTGAATTCGATTTGTAAAATATATTTTTTTGGTTATCGATTTAACCGAATAACCAAACTTTAATTGTGTTATCTAACTTTATGGTATTGTAGTGCTTTAAATAATTGGTTTAGTGATGAGATACAAAGGCATTTGTAAAAAAATAAGTCAAATTTTATCGTAAACATAAAATTTAGCAAATAAAATTTCTCCAAACATAAATTTATGTTTTACTTTAAGTGAATTAATCATTTGAAAAATAACACATCCTTCAAGTTTGGTTAAATCGGTTACCGACCAAATTAACCGTTATTTCAAGTCGGTTCGGTTTTGATTTTTTTTTAATTTCTATTCAGTTCGAATTTTTTACGCCAAAACCAACAGAACCGACCAAACGCTCACCCCTAGTCGAATGTAAATATATGTTTCTTTAGAGACGTCCACTAGGTGGAGTTCAACATATCAATATTAGATACAACTATTAAATATCAAATGCTTTTGACCAAAAGAAATAAGTCAGCGATCTTTATACTACTTATCCTAATGGGTATGGAGGAAAAAGAAAGTGTGTGCACAGATTCAAAATGAGTGATCCAAAGAAGCACCATTGTCCAAGTGGTTAAACACTTCGACTTTGATGTGAGAGGCAATCCTCCTTGGAAGGAGAGCACTCACTAGTTTTTGTTCAATTTAAAAAAAAAAATAAGACATTATTTAAGAATTTAGCATTTTGTTTGTTTGTTCATCAAATGCTTGTTTTAATGGGATGAGCATAAGTCAAGGCGTATTGAATCAATTGATTCAAATTATTAGATTCTAGTTTTATTATCATCACTGAAAGGTTGAACAATTGATTGAGTTATGAATTTGTCGCCGCTTTATTCAACTCTTCTAGAATTCCACTAAATTTGGGGAAAACGTCTAAAGTAACATATGTATAGCTGCTCAATTTTAAAGTAATATAACAAAACATTATGAAATACACAAGTTGCAATATATTGTGTATGTGCACGCCTGGATGTTAATTGTTATGCATATCTAAATGTGAAGTTCAGAGGCAGACAATGCATGCTAACAAAAATGAAATATATATGGTAGTAGAGATCATAACAACTGAAACTGTAGAACCTATCCAATATGAATATATAATGCGTATCCATTCATGGTATACCTAAAGATCAATTATATCTGACAAAGTTGAGTATTAGGCTTGAGAGGGAAAAAAAAAAAATCTTATTCGAGCTTTGAACATCGTAGAGAACTTATTACAAAAATAAGCTTGATTCTGATCAGGTAAGCATTTTATGCTTGCTCACATTTAAAGCATAAAATGCGGACCTGATCAAAGTTAAGCTTATTTTTTAATAAGCTTGCAACGAGACTTAAGGATGGAATAAATTTTCTTTTCAAGTCCAATACTAGAATTTCTCCTTTATATTAACAATTATATATATATATATATATATATATATATATATATAATCTGGAGGAATTACTTTTAAAGGCCAAACTTAGCATTTTTCTTTTGGGAAAAGTATGCTAAGTTTGGATTTGAGGGAGAAAGGCACAATTTAGTGCAAAAGTGGAAATCAGGGGGCCCACAGTAATTCCACTTTTGCACTAAATTTGCCTCTCTCCCTAATTTCCAAACTTAGCGTATTTTTAGCCAAAAAATTTGCTAAGTTTGGCCTTCTCACTATTTTCCACTATAATCTGGCACCCATATTCTGCTTGATGACATGCCCATGTCGCGTCAGGGCAGGATTTTGATGGATAGTCAGAGTTGTTTCAATTCATGCATATGTGTCTTATGCATATCACTATATTTATTTGTGTATGTGTAGGGAACTTAGAGGGAATCAAGAATTACCCAGTAGTAAAAATGCCTTCATCTTTAATCCAAGCTTCCGAAACATGAATCTCTCCTCATCTGTTATGCTATCTGGATCTGTTGTATTCTCTACTGGCTTTAGTGACTGTTCCACTTTGAACAAAACTTTTTCTGCTTTTGATAATTTCGCTTCAGCCTTTATTCCAGGAAAAAAAAAAAGGTACCATTTAGGTAATGATGTCCATGCCAGGAAAAAGGAAAATTTTAAGTGAGCTGAGCCACATGCGCATAAACATTTTTACCGTTGACTTTTACATCAAGTTACTAGGCCTTAGTGTCAAATAGTTCATGTTGTGATGTTCACAATATTTCATATCACACTACTTGCAAAATGAACTTCAAATTCTGTGTAATGCAGTGTATTTAGTTTATATACTTGCAAGTCTAATTTTATACCTTATTCTTTTGCATTGGTTTATTAGACAAGCATAATAATTGGAATATCATTTTCTCAAATGAACTACCCAATCAGAGTTTGTAACACCATCCCCTAATATAACCATTTGACTGATTACAATGATATGTGAAACGGAAGCTTTATTATAGTAATGATTTTACTCATAATTCACAAACTCTTGATTATACTCTGCTCCAAACAATATGAAGAAGAAGAAAAACTCCCACCAGAATAATTGATGTATGATTGCTTTACGTAAAGTTTTGAACCTTTCATGTTAGCAACTTCAGCTGTTCATAATGATACAAAAACTATACATCATCTTTTCAAATTTTATTGGGTATACAGAAATTTCGAGAATTTACCTGGAACTGGGTCCAATTAACACAGTTGTCTGAAAAAGCATGAGACCGTAAAGAAGGCTAAATGGTAGCATAAGCATAAGTGGAAACTAGGATTTGCTTCCTATTTTCATGTTTGGTTACTTTGGTACGTGAAAACCCTTCTTAAAAACATGTGTAAAAATACAAACTGTTTATGTTTTTGATAAAGACAATTTTGTGTTTTATTTTTGGAAATTAAATCTGAACTTTAATTGCATGTTTCTATGATCAAAACTATTTTTTATTTTAAAAAAAAAGCAAGTATCTGCACAAAAATTTCCCAAATAGCTGCAGTCAAGAAACTTCAAATATTTGCGGTTCATTATACAAATACGTTGAAACTTAAAAACACAGTTTATTTTTTTTCTAAAACTTGCCTTTGAAGAGGGACAACTGTATGTTTTGAGACCTAAAGATCAATATTTCACAAAAGTTCCAAAGCATTAATGTTGCACAAGGAAACTGTCCACATAATTTTTTATTTTATTTTTATTTTTTATTTTATTTTGGTTTAAAACTTGACATTGGCAGATACACAGAACATGTATAACAAGACTAATGATTCAATCAGTTACAAATACATAGCAAATTATTTTAAGTTCAATATGATGTTCGCTGCTTACTATTCGAAGTTTCCTTTCAAGCTTTCGTACAAGGTCGGCATGCTTTGCTGCCTCAGCTGCCCTTGTCATCTTAACTGCATGGTCTTCAGCTATCTTACTTCCAAACCTAGCATTTGCAGCTAGGGTTTCTTCCAGTGTACCAGTATTGCACGGGTCGTTACTTTTTTCAGTATTTGAAACAAATAGAGAAGAGGCTCTTAACCTTGCTTGTTCCTCTTCATCTTGAAGTGTTTTTGCCATTCGTTCTCTCTCAAGTAATGCTTCAGTTACTTCTGAGGATAAGAAGTCTTTCCCCCTGTAAAATACGATGAAATCTTTGTTTCTTGAGAGAATGCTGCCTCCTGTTAATTTCTGCAACAAGAGACAATCAAAGAAGATGAGCTTGGTGTTAATGATATAGACAGATAAAATTAAGTTAAATACTGGAGGAAAACGGGATGCAACAATGATGCATGCATCAAAAGATAAGATTTCATGAGACTACCGCCTTTTATTTTTACACTAGTATCATTTTGTATTTCTCGAGCATTATACCTACTGGTTAACATTTTAATTTGCCATTTAAAATATTCTGCAGCACAGGTTTCACCTTGATATCTTCAGCCATTCTTTCACTGGTCGTAAGCTGGACCCCACGCTTTAAAGCAATCTTTACAATGGAACTACTTTCCCATAGCTTCACAATAGCTGCAGCCAATCCCTGATGTTGCCTACTTCTTCCTATTCACACAGAGAAATAAGGCTGCAATAGCTTAAATGCATACAGTTCGACAACAAACAAAGATCAAGATAATAAAGCTCAACTTACCAAGTGCAAAATGAGGAGGCAATACTCTAGCGAGTCTCCTCAACGCAGTGCCATCTTTATATCCAAGACCAGGCCTAACTCCATAAGGAAGAACTCTAAATGGCGGCTTATATCCAGGAATAGTTCCTGGAAGCATATCTGCGTCGACAGGCAATGGATCGGGTCCTGACCAGTCTTTATATCTTGGTCCTAAAGGGTCCAGTAGTGCATCCATTTCGCTTTCATATTTGATTTCAGCAGGTTGTTCTATGTTTTCTGTCCTCATTGTTTCATTCTCAGAAGAATGGTTGACATCTTGCATGGTTTTTTGATTAATTTCTGTTGGAAAATACAGAGGATTGTATGTAGATGTCTTCGCTTCATTTAACTGAATATCTTTATATGGTTTCTGTACAGGCTGTGGGGTTTCATATGTTACGCCTCTGTATAATGACATTGAACTACCTGATCTCCATATTACTAAACCTCCTGTTTTTCTCTGATTAAGAAGAAAACTCATATCAGAATGTGGTATAGTTATTCTATTAAGAATTTTTATTTTATTAAGTTTATAATCATCTGGCTGAGGAGATAAATTTTAAACGGTAGAAATGCATGATAACTAGAAACCAGATGTCTAATTGTCACT
The DNA here is from genome assembly GCA_030737875.1 of Allium sativum. NCBI lineage: Eukaryota > Viridiplantae > Streptophyta > Magnoliopsida > Asparagales > Amaryllidaceae > Allium > Allium sativum. The sequence continues at coordinate 571,555,592 of CM060909.1, read as the reverse complement.
ACATGTTTCAATGCAAAGATACTCCATATAAGGTAATGAAAAGTAAGCTCAATTTCTATGAAACGAGTGCAATTACTTTACAAAACCATGTTACAATACAAAAGAAAGATTGATAATTGTGGCACGAGACAGTTGTTATGGAAGATATAGTAATAAAGGAAAGGTACATCCTATCCATTTCTCATAGTTAAATAGTCGAAATATAGAGGTTTTAATTACTAATCGAGAAGTATGCATACATGCTACTGTACAATTTGGAATGCGCCTATAAATATCATTATCTACCTACATCTTAAAGAACGACTAGATTTATTCCTTGCAGACACAGTGATGTCGGCAACTAATTTACCCTTAAGCTGATGTTGTTGATCCATTATTTCTCTGATAATTAATTATCATAGACAGAGAATTCATAAGCTGCAGCATCTAAGAATAGACTAATGGTAGGTTATGTTCTGCAAACCTTATCATTAAACAAACCAGTATATATCACGAATTCACATGTTAAACGGTCCTATTTCCATATCATAATTATTTTTTAATGATAAACCCACATAGTTTTAAGACAAATAAAAATTGATATACTGTATCTACTTGGAAAGCTATTTAATGTATCATAACCAATATTTAAACAAAAATACACTGTAAGCTCTTCTAACACTATGTACCCCCCTATCAAAATGCTTAGATATCTATAGCTTATCCTCCCTGTTGTCATCAACAATAATGGATTAGATCAGTTCACCATATGCCATAATATATCATGCTACAAGCACAAAATTTCAAGTACAAAAATCATTATTAAAAGGAAAATTATTAGAAGCTTAATGTTCATTATAATTGATATTTGAATGCAATTGCTCTACATCTTAGTATAGTCATACAAAACGCTTGCACGTCAAAAAAAATTGTGTATGCATTTTAGATGCTAAAATAAATGTCATGCATATGCTACATGTTATCAAATCTGAATACATAACAGAAACTAAATTTATGCTTCTTAGATCCCATAAATAAATAAAATAAGAAAAACAGTTATAAAAAAGGTGCGTCTTTTTTGTCACACTGTTTCGTGCATCTTTCGTATGCACCGTGCCAAAAAAGAACAAGTTACTATTGCCGCATTTCGTTGTACCATGCACCATGACTCGCCTTCTATACCATTGGTAATGTTTTGAAAGGTGAATGTGGAGGCAATTTTTCTAACTTTAAACTGAATGGTGACAGGTTAGTTTGTCCATGCATGTAGTACACACACTTGTATACATATCATTATCTTTAATAATAGTTGTAATACATTTGATGTCTCATTTTTTGTGTAAGTTGAACTATCTAAGATTCTAAATTATCCATCCACAAAGGTGGATACCCAGTGCCGAAGGCTCCCGTACTCAAGCGTGAGGACTTCCTAGACAGTCTCCCATCTGGTACTATTCTCACGGCTTTCCGGGCTCTGGGGGTGGTCGATTAGCGCGCGCAGCCTTTCCCTCACATTATGTGAAGAAGCCGGAGCTCGAACCTGTGCGCTTCAGATTACCAGCCGGGTAAACCTTACCGTTTGCGTCAGGCACCACCTTTAAATTGTCCATCCACACATTATCAAAATTTAATATCACTTTAAAATAGGATCTAATAATTAAACTTCCTTTAGAAATTCAAAACGTTCCTCTACAAATAATAGTAACTTAAATTAAGACCTAGCAATTAAATTTCTTTTGCAAATTGAAAACGTTCGTCTACAATTACCACCAAACCTTATCATTTAAAAAGGCGATCTAACAAATAAACCATTTTTACAAAATACAAATTCATTTTTTAAATGAACTGACAAAACTTAAATGTTGCAATCAAGGAAGTAAGATTCAAACTAATTGCACAAGATTTCAACGTAAAAATTGGTGAAATAAATACAAATCATTTTCTTTTAAATGAAACATGTTTACTTTGTAAAAACAATTCATGCACAAAGGGTTTGCCATCATCAAAATTATTTGAAGGACTAAAAAACATTTTAGGATTTCATTTTTTCTTCATGTTTCAAAACTACTTTAAGATAATTCTGAATATTCAATTTGAACGATCTTAACCCATCTTTTCATTTGAGTCTTCTAAATATTATTAAAATAGGGGTGTGGGGCGTGGGGGTGCAGTAGGATACAGATTTGCAAGAAGCGCTCACATAACCGATATGTGCATTTCAATGAAAGTTTAAATCTAAAAGTACAAATCAAAGTAAAAATTTGTTGCCATCCGAAAGAACGTTAGGATCGGTATTATTACGTTTTGATAGCGACAAATATACAATTATACATGATGATGTAAAATGATCCTTGTTGTGTATCATTTAATTTAGAAAGAAAAAAATAGTCCATGTGATATACAACAAAAACATACACATGGTTTATTCATATACGGTTATTGTTTGAATAAATACGCAACAATTTGGAAAGTGTATTATGTATATCTTAGTCCTACGCCAAGGTTTCGAGGAACATTTGTACTTTATATAGGCAAACCGACATCAGTAGGTAGCAGCTCTGATTGTAGTGCGGCTGGATGGTTAGGAAGCCAGTCATGTTGGAAAATCATTGGCAAATTTGTGTTTTGGATAATCTTCTTTGCAGGAGATGATCTTACTATCATAGATGAAACAAGTAGTTCCGGTATTCCCTGATCATCTCCAACACTCACTTTCAAGTACAAAACTAATAATTTGCACCACAACACCAGTCACTGCCCCACATAATTCTCTAGCAAATACTTTGCTCTCCGCACAATTTTAATGGTGGTTTGGGGAACTGAATAGAATATAAAGTTTTTTTCCGAAGTTTAGTTCCCAATTCTATAATACCCCCCCCCCCCCCCAACCCCTACATAAAATTGGTTTTCTCATTCGGTGTTGCTGCCTTATACACCTATTCAAAATCTCATTTTGTGTTACCCTCTCCCAGAAAAAACTCTCTTTTAAATTACACACATCTCTTCTCAAATTATGAATCAAAAACAAAGTTGTTTTTATTGCTTTTATTCCTTTCAAAATTGTTTTTTTGAAACACGAAGGTTTGTTTTTCTGAATTTAAATTATCAGATCTACTTGAATTTTAGAATAAAAATAATTTTCAGTCTGCGATTTCATTATTCTTTTGGTACAAAATTGTAGAAAGGTAACAGGTTTGAATGTTTCTGCTTAAGCTCTTCATAACGGTAGATTGATTTGATTTAGACTTATATACATCTGGACTATTGTAGTAAGCTTGGACAAGTTTATTATTTTGATGTATGTCTTTTCCTGATGTTCATATGTAATTGTTCTTGTTATGTGATATATAGTGAATCGCTGATTACGCGAGTGATTTATAAATCGTGACTTGATGAATTTTGGAAAATTGATTGTAACCAATATTTGTCTGTTCCTAAATATGTCTACTTTAAGATGAGCTCATGTGCTCTGTTTTTGATCACCTAAGATCAGCCAGAGCTCCAGCGTCTGGATGTCTAATACTTCACCCCCACCTCAAACAATATAGGTGCAAAACACAAGTGAATAAAAATAAGATAATGGGGTTTTCCAAAAGCTATTACACCTAGCTTTTTATTTCTCACTCTTGGCTGGAAGAAACTAGCATGGAGAGAGAAAAATTATGGGGTTCTTGCTAGAATCCATCACTGGAGATGGACTTTCGACGCTATGCAACTATCAAGATAAACGATTTCTTCTATAACAAAATATAATGAAGGCAAATTCTATTTCAACCCAGAATTTTAGTTAGTAGCCCCCCATTTCATAAAAAAAATATGATGACCAAAATACCCTTTTTCCGTTATAATTTTTTTCAGTTTTTTGAATACCTCGTAGTTGTACTACGTGGTTTTTCGGTGAACCTCGTAGTAACCCTACGTGGTCCATGAATGAACCACGGAGATCATCTACGTGGTACTTTGACGAACCACATAGAACAGCTACGAGGTACACCGAATAACCACGTAGTCCCCTACGTGGAAGGGTATTTTTGGTTTTTTTTTTTTAAAACGGGGGGCTACTAACTAAATTTGGGGGTTTACCAATTATTTCATGATTTGGGGGCTACTAACTAAATTAGTGGGTTGAAATAGAATTTGCCTATAATGAATTGCTCATTCTATCGCAGATAAAATTAAAATCAAACAACATGAAATAGTCAAGTATATTAAGAGCTATGAACCTCCAATATCTCATGCATCCTCTTCATATTCAAGGCGGATGCCCCTTCACATTTGATTCTAACTACCTCCTCAGTCATCCACTTCTCATGTATTACGTCCACTATCTCCTTCGTAGCTCCAGCACCTTTAACCCTAATTTTAGACTTCATTCTTATCGCCAAATGTCTCAACCTCCTCAACTCTCCCTCGGGAAGAGTCAACTCCGCAACTGAGCTCTTACTCCTTTTCTTCCTCTCGTTGGCCAAACTCTCCACGTTATTTTTTTCCCACGGAAACCTTGCTTCCTCTTCTATATTTATGGACACCCCACCTCTTGAATTCGGTAGCATACCATCCTCGACATAAAAGATGTCCTCGATCGATCCTTTTTCTGGTAAAGGCTTATCCCTTTTTACTTTAGACTCGTCAATGTAGCCAAATTTCTTCAACTTCTCCACAATTCTTTCCATCGTGCTGCTCCCAGTGCTGCGACTTGTACCTACGACATCTTCGTCGTCGCTGGTGGTGGAATTACGATAATCTAATACAGATTTGAGCGGTTTTCTCAATGGTTTCGAAGGAGGCCTCCAGCTCTGGATCCATTTTGGCGGTGACGATTGGATTTTGAAATAGGGGTCTGGTTTGTGTATTGGTTTTGCTGATTTGAAGCGGAGGAACTGAAGGCGAGAGAGCGTACATGGATTTAGTTGAAAATTAGGAGAGAGAGCCATGGGTTTGTTAAATAGAGGAGATTGGCGCTTGGAATTTTACTTGATCGTTTCAGTTCAGCAATGGGTAGATTTTTTGGAGATGACTGGTTAATTGGCAATGAGCAGGATTGCGGGAAGAAAAATCCTGAAAAGCAGAATGGAGACGAGGGTAAATGGCAGAACAGCGTCATGAAGGCCCGAAACAGCCTGCATCTTATCCACGATTCGACTTACTAGCGCCTGATTCTATAGCATTTGATTCCATAACAACAATTTATGTTCATTCCACATTACCTTTCACCACCATGGTGATCAATTTATGTTCTACTAAATACATTGGCTTGTAGGATTTGCGTTGACATAGCAACCAACTTTTATGTTATAAATACTAACTCCATTTTTAAATATAAGATTTTTTAGTTGTTAGCACAGAATTAAGAAATCAATCAATGACGCTTTAATCCATACAAAAATGTAGTCTCTTTTTTAAATTAGCTTCTTTTTATGCACAAAAAGAAGGAAAAACCATTAATGTAGAGCAACTAGTGGTTGAAAACATGTGTAGATGCATAAAAAGTCACATCGTTTATTATAGATCACGGAAAAAAAAGACAAGAAAAGCTTAAACATCTTATATTTTGAAACACATCAAACTACTTAAACTTCTCTTCTATGTATTTTGGGGGCTAAATCTATTAACACTTCATCAATTATTTTACACACCGCATTAGATATTAAAACTTTAATTCCAATTTTAAACCTTAGTAATTCGGTTTATATTTTATTTCAAGTGTGTTAACTAGAAAATCACGTGTAGACTTAGGACAATAGGAGTTAAAACTTTATCTAATAGATTTGAGTTCTCGAGGAAGTCGATAGAATTGAAGAAAAGAAAATACTAAAGAAAAAAATTTTATAACTCATGCTTATCAAGAAATCATAGTGCAAGGCCTTTTTTTATAAGAAAAGAAAACGAAAGAGGGTCAAAGGAAACCCTACAACAAACGGAGGGAGGTATAGGAAAAAAAAAACAAGGAAAATAAGACTCGATGAAAGCAGATTGGATATTTCCATGAATCAAACATGGCTTGACAAGTCCTACCAAGCGTGAGCGTGTAATTTCAACAGACAGCTGAATCCAAAGCATAATAAATTATGTGTTGCTTCAATCTAAACATACATCTTTACGGGATGCAGATATTTGGGATTAGAAAGAGGCTTACTATCATATTAGCAACCCAAAATCGTAACAGAAAATAAATAAATAAATATTAATTATGGAATTTGATAATATTGAGGATATGTTCTAGGGATGATTATGTAACTATGATTATATAATTTATGCTCACTTCTCATATACGAATATTGTTCGAGATAAAAATTAATTTCTTGTTTTTGTTTCTATTGTATGTACCTTTATTTATAACTCAATGTTGATGGTTGTATTTTAACGTACAATAAGAGATCTCTAAGAGACAGTATTTGACCAATTGTGTTTACGAATGTATTCGTAATCTTAAATATAATATAATATTTGTGTATATGTACATATACATTATATATATATATATATATATATATATATATATATATATATATCCTTAATGTTTCTAGTGTCATGGTGATTCGAGAAACGAGTGAGAATCACACATGAGGCTAGTGTAAATAATCCCCTCGATATGATGAGCGATCACTTATTCTTTGTTGTTGAAAAACCAAGATGTTACATACTTGTATTTATTATGCATCAACTACAAAATGACTCATCAAGTTCTACCAATTAGTTTTTGGCGAAACCGACCAATTTTTAAAGTGACCGCAAACACATATTATTATGACAAATAATAATTACCATTATTACAGGAGATTGACAGCTTACCAACCTACTGCAAATCTGATTTTTAGGTGGATCGTCCACCGTAGTCATTTTTAAAGTGGAACTGCTACTGCTACTGCTACTAACCGAGCTAACAATACTGGAGCTAATCTGAGTGACTAAACTACAATTGCATACCCACGCAGGGGATCGCAAGTTACATGAATCAAAAAACATAGCCTAGATACAAATATAAAGCGTATTACATATAAGCTACAAGATCACAATAACAGCTATAACATCCAATATGATGAAGGCCAGCACCGCGCAAATTATAAGGAACCATCACCATACTGGCGGCAGCCCGAATGGAGTTCATCTCAAACTCATGCCTCCCAAAGAAAACACAAACTCACCATAACCCAAACGACCTTCCACCCAAACTAAACTCACAGCCATTAACTCGAGCACCAACAAGACGACAACCAATGTACAAAGTCGATCGAACTCCACTAATGCGCCAATTGAAACCAACCTCAACATATCCAGTAGACTGAGCAATCTCAAAATGGCTCACCAAGCTAGAGGCAATGTACAACTATCCCGCAGCTGACTTGATAGATGAAGAATTTAGGCTTGTGGCATACCTGACATGGGGATAGCACAGTCGCGAAGCAGGTCATAGAGCACGACCGCACGGTGTACAGGAACTCCGTGAAGGTGTCAACCTACCACTACCCAGCAAGTTGAACCACACCAGCGTATTCACAAACCCTGTAACAACCTGGAATTTTGACAATAAGTAAATTAGTTATTTAATTAGATTTTCTAAAATAGGAATTTTTGCAAATGATGGAATTTGACCATGAAACTTTCACCTTTGTGTTTGTCATGGAATTCTAATCAACATTCATGTTTGGAGTTTCGCGAACGGAGTCTGTATGAAAAAGTTATGGATGAAATGCGAAAAACGGACGAAAATAATAAAATAGAATGTATATAATATTTAATACCATTTATTACCCGCCTTCATTGGGCGTTTTCACCTAAGGGCGGCCGACACCCTTGGATGGGGCGGTCGACCGCTCCTAGCGACTGCAGCCCAATGATGAGTAGGGTTATGTAGGTTTTTATTATATAATATATAAAACGGATGAACATATGTTTATTAAATTAAATCTAACGGTTCAGGACTATTCTAACTCCTATAAATAAAGGCTTAGACCCCCATTTTTTCCATATATTTCTGAGAGCAGCAGCGAAGTTCTGCCATTTCCCTTTCTCCTCAAACAAATTCTAAAACAAACATATGTTCATATATAATCAAAATCAAACATAAACAATATAGATTTTGAAAGGGTTAATCAGATTCAAGTGAAAAAGAATATGAATTGGCATTTAGGTTCTTCTTCATCAAATTTCTCCCTTTTTTTCTTGTTTTCTTGCAAATATATAAATCTAAAAGTATCTCTTTTTCAGAATAATTGTAGAACTGTAAGAATTTAGGAACTGTAGGCCTAAAAGATTATTCAGATTCATATTTGGATGCTTTCAGGTGAGTGAGAAATTTATATACAAAGTGTACAATAATCTGATTACTTCGTTTGCATTAAATCTGAAATATATGCTTATGTGTTAAACAGATCTGTTGTAGTTTTTGTCAGATCTGAATAATAAAATTATGGTTTGAATAATATTATTATTTGTAAGCTTATTAGATTGTTCATATCATTGCCTGCAATCATGTTTAAAATATTGTGGTTATTATAAACATTATAGATCTGGAAATTAGTCCCATAAATCTTTATTAAATTTTAAATTTATTCCAAATCTGTAGTTTGGTGTTGATTTGTAATTTATGTAAATTTTGTTAAAAAGGTATAAGCCTATTTGTATTCAGTTTTGTTTGGGTTTTAACTTGGTTATTGTAAATATGTCTTTTTGTTCTTTTTAATAAAAAGATAATATTTGAAATTAATAAGAAATATGTACAAAACCAAAAAGGAAAAGGTTGTGTAAATTCATGTACAAATACAAATTAATATATGTTTGTGCATAGTTTACATCAACCATTTCAAAAACATACATATCATGTATTTCTTATGATTTGAAATATGTTTCTTCCTCTTTTAAATATTTTAGGCATAATTTACAATAATTGAGTTAATGCCTTTTTTGTAAAATTTAGAATCTTATTACAAAATTGAACGCAAAAAGGAATGTTTGGTTGTTAGCTTAAACCAAAACATTAAATTTAGTTATAATAAAAATAAAAGAATAATAACTACGTTAACTACGCATACACACACACATACATATATACATTATCCGTCCAATTCTACGTAAACAACGAAATATATATTATAATTAATGTTTGTGTGTTTGAATGGTTTCCATTTTAGGAATTACATATGGAAGTGTAATCCATATTAAATGGAAATACATTTTATGACTGTTGTAGCAAGGAATGCGATTGATTTGCTATAAATAAGGTTATAAAGGAATAATAGCTATTATAACCATCGTTGATTTAGGCAAAATAAATTGAATTAGGTAGTTAGCCTAAATGGTTACAATTTGAAAACGATGTCTAGGAATAGGAATTGTAACTCTAATTAAGTGAATAAATAATTCTTATAACATATAAATCTATATGTGCACAAGAATTAATCAAATTAAAGGAAAATAGAAACGTTTAAGGAGTTACAATAATTAGATTTGAGTCTGCAGCAGTAACCCAGCGGTTAAGGACTTGCACCATGGTAACAGTGGTGCAGGTTCGAAACCCGGAATGACATGATAAGAGCTTACCATGTGCATACGCTAAGATCGGTCACTTATATGGTGCTCGCGGACCGGGCTAGGTGCACTAGGGAGGGTTTTACGACTCCGATCGGTTTCCCTTCTGAACAAATTCAAAAAAATAAATAGATTTGAAATAAAAAGGGACTAATATAATAAGGACGTTTAATTGTAAGATTAGTGTCTTAGGCAATTATGACCGTGAGGTTCGTAAATGACATTAATTATAATCAATGGTAATAAATGACATTTAAGGGGTTAATTAGCACTTTAGGAAAATATGACCGTTATGGTCATAAGTGGCTGTAACCCGAATAAATAGCAATAAAAGGAACAAAAAGGGATTTATGGGTATTGGTTGTCGTTTAAAATACTACGTCCAATAAGGAAACAATTATATAAACATTCTAAGGTAGGAAGGATATATTTTTCCTTACTTTATAATAGTTAATCTAGAATTAATAATTAAAAAGTTAGAATTGGACTTAGTAGGCTAATGATGTGAGGTCAGTTGCCTTATTCGACAGAAGTCTGCACTTTCCAACAGTCGAATATATGTCCAACTGATATGAGACATCATTGACCATAGAAACCCGTAACGATAGTTAATTTGCATATGTAGATTATTTTCGTAAGGAGAAACCAAACGGGAATAACTCAACAACGTGACATGCTTTGGGAATTAAGGTCTTAAGTGATTAGATCCACCTATAAAAAGGTACTAACTAATCGCGTAGCCCACCTCCCATAAATGAAAGCATTAAAGGATAATTGGGTACGAGTTCCATAATCTTCACGAATGGGCCGCTTCCTCGAGTCTTAAGTGGCTTGGGCCGAGGTATCCACCTGGGAACGAGTTTTAAAATGACCGGTATGGTATTACCATAGGTCTACCTGTCCTACAGGAAGTATTAAACGACTAGGAGATTATCCAATAATGACAGCTAGATAGTAATGAGGAGCTCCATAGGGAGGTCTTAAATGGCGTGCTACATCTATCTACCCAAGTGGTCTTAAGCGGCTGCTTATGCGTGAATGATGGAAGCCTTAATTAGTAGGACCTATAGCTAGTGTCCTCTAATTTATATTAGCATAGAGTAAACCATCGAAAGAGCATTAAGTGATTAATTGGTTTGCCTAGGATCTTAAGTGATCAAGAGGATCCACCCTTATCTATCTTTTGATAGTGAGGTCTTAAGTATATAAATAATTAACCTCTGGATGATTAGTGAGGAGTTAAGAGCTCACCTATTAGTTTTTGTAAAGGGTTGAAGGATGGTTTAAAGGCTTCATAGTTATACGTAAAAGTCCTATCTCAATATTACGATATCGTTTATCGTTGGGGAATGCTACCTTGGGTACGGTAGTTAGAGTCATGTGTTAATGTTTTGTAACAGCCCGAAAATCTGAGCCAGTTTGAAATTTTTATTTTGGCAATTTTAATGAATTTTGCATATTTAAAATAGATATTTTAAATAAAAACGACGAGAAATTTATTCTGAATAGAATTCGACGTATATATTATATACGTCGTCGATAGAATATAAATATTTATTTATATTTATAAATAGAATTGAAAATGGCGCGGTAGTTCGATAATTCGATTTCAAACTTTAATTGAATGTACCGGGTGCAAAACAATCCGGATTTTAGTGAAACCAAAAACAATAGGATCTATTTGATAATATCTTTCCAACGAATCCGACCAATCGAAATTTGATAGCGGGAATCAAAGGATATGTCCAGTTGAAAATTCTGAATAGTCGCTATGGAATTCAGGCCCTTAAAAATGGACATTTTGCAAACGACCTCGGATTTTGACGAAACCACTTTTGTTGGGTCCGGAATGTGAAGTTATTGCTAAGTTTCAAATTTCATAATTTTTCGAATCAATATGTGAGCGTGGCAAAGGAAAACGCGTTTGACCCGTTTTAGTTGATTTTAATCGACTGGAAAATGGCCAGTTTTCTAACGGTCTCAGAATTCGACGAAACTAGTTTTGTTAGGATCGTATCGTCAATACGAAGCTAGAAAATATTTTTTGGAAATTTTTAGAGTTCGTATGTGGCCCCGGTAATTTGAAATGCGCGTTCAAATTGAATATATACTGATTTATGTTTTAAAATCAATGGAAACTGATCGAAACAGTCGAATTGGCCTACGATACATATCCCATTGTGTTCGGAATGGGGGTAATTAGCTAGGGACGACAGTCGTTGTGTCTCGTTTTGAGTTCGAAATAAAAAGTAACTTTATAGAGAATAATTGAATATTATATATATATTAATTTATAAAAAGGGGGCCCCTTTTTCCTCTTATACGGTCAACACGTCCCCCCCCATATACCATTCTTCCCCAAACCTGTCCCTCTCTTCTTCAGGAAACCGATTAGGTTTAAAATAAATAAATAAATAAAAACAATCGAAGTCGATGTCGGAGGGGACGCCGCCCCTCCCCTGAACGCGCCGTAGTGGCGACAGCCACCAGCCCTCCTCCTTCGATCGTTGCTCCGACGAAGACCGCGAGAGTGCGATGGAGCCATCGCGAATCCCAACGCGAACCCGACAGTAGACCCTCCCCCCCCCCCGTCCCACCACGCCTGCTCCACCTCGACAACGCCGCGATGGTGCCTCCCCTCCAGCGCTCCTCGCGACGACCAGAAGACCCCCCCCCCCCCCCCCCCGCTGATAAGTGAAAACGTGAGTCTTCCTATTTGTTTATTTTTATTTATTTTATTGTCTTTAGATCCGATTTATTTTCAGTTTTTTTTATATGAAAAACATTTATTCAAAATGTAAGAAACATTGTTTTAAAATGTAATTTTTTTATATATATAAATAGATTAGAAAAATATGATTTTTATTATTCAAAATTATGATTTTTATTGTCATAAAAATATAGATGTTTCATAGGAAGAAAGATTTGTTTTTTTTAGAGAAGAAAGATTTGATTTTTCCTATATGGACATTAGCGAAAAGATTATATTTTTGAAATCGAAAAGATTTGATTTTCGAAAATAAAAAAAGAGATTGAATCTTGTTAATCAAAAGGAAGAGATTTTTCTTAAGTAAAAGAAGAGATTTTTCTAAGGTGAAAGAATAGATTTTTAGCGATATAAAAGAATGGTTTTTAGATTATAAAAAAGGAGGTTTTTAGTTATGTAAAAATCCGATTTTTTTTAACATATAAAATGTGATTTTATTTATATGGGAGGCGAGGTAAAAATATAAGTTTTATAAAGTAGAGATATTAAAAATATGGTTTTCATATTTGTAGAGAAGTAAAAATACAATCTTTGTTTACCAAAAAGATATGATTTTTATACAAATGAAATTGGTATAAAAAAATGTAATTTTTAAAATGAACATCATATTAAAAATATGATTTTTAATGTGAACAGCGTGGCAAAGAATATGATGGATGTACGGGCAAATTCAGATGTTCAGAAATTCAGAGATAAAACTGGAGGAGTGGATCCCTCGGTGAGAATTTCTCACCTTTCAATTTCTTTTACTAGTTATATATATATATACTAGGATGCAGACGGTGCTTAGTAGCACCCGACACAATCGTCCACAGACCATGGACTTGTTTGTTTGATTGCAAAAATTAGTTAGATTATTTGATTGAAATTGAATTGTGTGGTGAAATGAATTGATTTGATTGATGTGTGAATGGCGTGGGCCTTCACTAGACCGGGGATAAGGCTAGGCCTTGTCCCGTTTCTAGTATCGTGCCGTTATGCCGCCGAAATTTTCTAAAATATGTTAGAAAAATAAAAATATCATTTTATTTAAAGAATGAACTGAATAGGAATTCATGTGTTGAAATAAAATATTTTATCGTTAAAAATATAAATTTTAACGTGGAAGTGAATAAAATAAAATATTCATTTACAAACCGGACGGTTTGTTTATGTACACCTATTTGAAGGACTTTGATTGGGTCGATAAATTTTACACATCGCCCAACTGCACAAATAAAATATGTGTTTGATTGTTTGAAACCCCACACGGGTGTTGGGATGAAATTTGAAGTTCACTCATCCTGATTGATTAAATATGTCGATCGATCGATTGACAGGCTGTTATAAGCGTTAGATATCTATATTTGATGCTTATACAGTCTAGTGCACTTTGGTTGATGGTTGATTATTTTCAATGCTATTATATACATGTGTTGTATGAAGTCCATATAATTAACTTTATATGGTAATTGATTGGGCCCCATTCCAATTTGAAAAATAAAGAATAATATAAAATAAAGGTTCATGTGTTGACAGTACTCATCCATTGAGATTGGTCATGTGTTGAACGAAATATTTTAGTAATAAAATTTACATCTTTATCAATATAAAATAAAGGTTCATGTGTTGACAGTACTCATCCATTGAGATTGGTCATGTGTTGAACGAAATATTTTGATAATAACAACTATTTTGAAAAAGAAATATTTGAAATAGAATATTGGAAAAATAGAAATTTATGAAGCCGTGTTGATTAGATTGACGCCATTTTGACGTGAACGATATTTATATCGATTTTATTCATTTCGAAATGAATTGAATATATAACGATTTCGAAATGAATTGAATATATAACGATTTCGAAATGAATTGAATATATAACGATTTCGAAATGAATTGAATATATAACGATTTCGAAATGAATTGAATTGAAAACGATTTCGAAATGAATTGAATTGAAAACGATTTCGAAATGAATTGAATTGAAAACGATTTCGAAATGAATTGAATTGAAAACGATTTCGAAATGAATTGAATTGAAAATGAATTCAAATTGAATTGAAAGCGAATTGAAATGAATTCAAATTGAATTGAAATTTGAATTGAATAGAAATGAATTTTAAAACGAATTTATAAAGAAGAATTCAATTTTGATTTGAATTGAAATGGAAGTTGAAATTTCTTTTGAAACGAATTTAAAACTATTTATATAATTCGTTTTAAATAGAAATCGACGAAAAATATATTATATATATTATATATATAATATAATGGCCTGAATAGAACGCGCCGCGCCGCGGCAGTTCGCGAATTTCGACCATTGATTTCAAACGGACATTACGGGAGATCCGAACGTCGGATTCTCCTAAAACCGGAACCGTTGGGTTCGTATCGAAAAGAGCTTTCTAACGAATATTAGAAATTAGAAATCTAGCGGTTGGATTTGGAGATACGTCCAAATCAAATTCGAAAAAGGTCGCTGTAAGTGCAGTTCGATGACCGTTGATGGGAATCGACTGTACGGGCCTTGATAAAATTATTAAAAATAGTAATAATTTGTGTAAAATCATAAGAAATGGTTTAGAAAGGATTGGGACGAAAAACTCCATATTTGAAAAGATAAAAATAGATTTTTATCGAAATGAACTAGTTTTGAACTAGAACTATAATTCTATTTATTTTTAAATAAATAAATTGAATTTGAAAAAGGATTTTAAAAATAACCAGAATTTCCAATGATTGCATTGGAATGGATTTGAATCGAAATTGCCTTTGGATTATTTCGATGTTGGATTTCGTGATGATACAGATTTTGTTATGGGAATTTGAAAGATATATATATATCGTTATTTCCAATGCGATATTTGTTAGTCGTAGAATTTGATATTGAATATAAGCCGGTATATTTTCTATTCAGAGCCTTGTATTGAATATCAAATGTGATTTGGGTTTGTCGTGAATGGTGTCTTCACTAACACTGTTCTTGAACCCAGTTGAGAAAAGATTAAATCTTTTTGTTTAGATTTAACGAAGTGAACCAATTAAATAATATTTAATTGGAATTGAATCGATATTGATTTTTTGGGTTTATCGTGAACAGTGTTTTAAATAACACTCGTTCTTTAACCCGATAATCAATGGAATGTGACTTTGGGTTTATCGTGAACCGTATTTTAAATGACACAGATTCTTTAACCCAGTTAACGATTAAAACTAAGTGGAGTTTTAATGAATCTTTAATTAGATTGAAATGATCGAGGATGGAGTATCACCAGTTTTGCTCCAGGCGATAGTTAAATCTTTAATCAGATTTGAACGTGAAATGGTAATTGAATTTACCGATAACACTGTGGTGTTAGATATGAAGTATTACCAGTTTTACTTCATGGGATGAATAGGTCGGGATGGGGAAATTAAAATAAATGATTACTTCGGTAAGGTTCGCTAATCCCGACTAGTTTGAATTGAGATTCAAAAATAGAATAAAGAATAAATTCAAGGAATTTATCTTGGATAAAATTAATGGGAACGTTCCCCTATGAATGTGAAATTTAGAAACTAACTGTCGGTTAGCCAAGCAGAATGGTTTTCTGGATATTGATCTGATGTTGGTTTCGGCCTTCGGGGTTAATATTTGGGGAATTATTCTCTTGATTAATTTACGGTTAGTGACTAATGAATTGGAATGAGGCGTATGTTGTGTTTGTGTAACACTTTTATAATATATACGCGAGTTATTCGGAAAGACCGGGTTTATCCCATTCTGAATAACTGATACGACGATAAGTCGAAGAAGAAGACGGTGGTCGAAGACCAGAAGTCTTCACGTCGTTTGGGTAATTACTGATGATCTTGATTGGGCTGTACACCCAAGAAGATGGAAACAGTTAGTGATCGTCCAGACGTGCTTGGAGATCGATGGATATGCGGGGTACTAGGTGCCTCCGGTTTCGTTCATCCCCAGAACGGACTTGTAAATGGACTGTGTGTCTGACATTGGATTTTAGTCCGTGTGATTGATCTCTATTAAATATATATCTGATTGGCGGCGGAGAATTTATTCTCTTACTTAACGCCCTTCTCTGAGACGTACGAGCTCAGGGGTTATATATTGATGGATATCAATCGCATGGAGTGAATTGCCTGTGTGGCATGCCTAAGTGGCAATTGATCGAGGCTTCTGTTGAAAAGCAAAGTCTTGTGGTGATGATCAAAGCACGGCCTTTGTGGCGTAGCTTTGTGTAACGTTTACCTCGCGAGTTTCACACCCGGTATGAACCAAAAACGGGAGACGGACGTCAGGGAGGGCATGCGTTTATTTCTAGCTAGAAGTGGCGTCAGTGGTTTTACACGCCCTGACGAGTTTGACTTATGTGGTTGTTGCTGTTGCGAGGCGCCTCGGTTTGATCGGACGATCCGGGTCCGATGGAGTCATTTGTTGGCTCATTTACGCCCCATAGGGCGGAGAGACGTATTGTTCAGGCATAATAATCCACATCGGTGGACCGGCCCTGACGATCCAAGGCCCACCTGAGTCTGGGACCTGAGACATGGGCTAGATTGTCTCGAATCGGTAGAGGACTATCTTTTGCCTCGGTTCATAGACGGAAATCCAATTTCCAAATACGTGACATTTGCGGTTTTAATTGTAGAACTAGTATGGCGACATGATATATGGTACCCATGCCGCCTATGATTGATACTTATGATTTGAAGTTGTTTTATACACTATGCACTTATAATAGTATCAAATGATTTGTTTTAAACGTATCAAGCATTTTTTGGATGTTATAAGGGAAAACCCTATCCCCCGGCTTGCGTTGCATTGTGTGATAGGACCTGGGTCTTATAACAGCTTCATTTTTCTTTATTTAGCATTGCGCTGTTGTTTCATGCACTGGTATTCTTGGGAGGAAACCCGTTCCGTGTTATACGGCGTGGTCCCTTGATTTACCTAACTTTAAAACAAAGATTAATAACTGTTTTAGTTCTCACACCAGTCACATGACTGACCTGGAGTTTATTGTTTTAACCTAAACTCTGGGTGCCCCTATTTTGACACGGGCAGCTAGTAGTTTTGGTTTTGCAGATTTATATTCACAGGATCCTGGTTTACAGCTGGAACGATGTCCGGAAAGCTTTGTATCCGTATATCTCTTCTAGTTGTGTATTTTATTATTTTCCGCTGCGATGTATTTAAATGTAATTTAAATCTCTGATATTTCTGTGTAATATTCATTTATACCCTGTATATTCTTGTAGTCTGATGCGTTGTTGTAATATGCAATGAAATGTTCTTTTATATGCGTTCTGATTTGTCGTGTTCTCAAACGATAGGGCGTTTCGAACGGTCTGGGTCGGTTTAGCGACTGGTTCGGACCGAGCGAAATTCCTTGCCGGCACATGTTTACAAGGTTAGCTTAGAATTACTAGCCTTTATAGACATATGTCTCCGGTTGAACAAAACGAGATACATCTCTGTATTGTAGACTATGTTATTCTTTTTTTGCTCACCAGAACTTATTGTTCTGACCCCCTACTCATTACAATCTTCCAGGTTATCTCGAGAAGGTCAGGTTCCCACAAGTGTTTAGGTTTGGTTTTCGGTTCTCGTTCTCTCTCACGCTTGGTATTGACATGGTGGTTTACTCTTAGAAGATAGATACCTGAGTTATTTTATCATACTATGATTATGTTCATGCTCATTTATTTCTAGGTACCAAATTTACACGCTCCATACTTGGATGGGTTTGAGTTTCGATTTTTGTCAAAATTTAGGCTCAGAAAAGTGTGGGGTGTTGCAAACCCCATATACGTAACAAACATCAATTCATCCTAAGATATACCATCATCCAATTCCACCTGACTAAAGCCAGACAACGCAGGACAAAAGTTCACCAAGCAATGAATAAGGACAGAATCACGAGGATACCTTGTGTTGCAAATTATAGGAAAATGGGATGTAGGGAAACCGAGAAAACAATACTATGAAAGCAAAGATGAGGAGTAAAAAATAGCCAGGGAGGGACATCACGTTAAGCAAAGCAAGGAGATCGGAGTAAGTTCAGGCACAAGGAGAGGAGAATGTGAGTGAGATCGGAAAATTAGTAGCAGATTAAGAGGAAAAAAAGGGGATTCAAATCTGAAAACGAGATCTGAACAAATTGGTCCATGGTTTCACTCACGCAGGGAAAACAAAGCAGAGTGGGAATGGTGAAGAGCTACAAAGTAGGTTATGGCGAAAATTTTCGAAAATTTAAGGCGTTAGCCAAATTTCGAGAAATTGGAAAGTTCTTAGAAACCGAGAAGTTAAAGATCTTAAGTTAGAACGAAGGCTGAGCTGGTTAAGTAAACGACCTTCATTCCGTCTTTGATTTCGGGGATAAAATCCTTTTTAAGTGTGGGAGATTATATCGACCCACATTTTTAGTCAATTTTAAAATATGATTTTAAATTGATTTTAGTCAATTTTAAATATTTAAAACGATTTATTTTGAGAATTAACGACTTAAAATATATTTAAAACGAAGTTTGAATGTATAAGTTTATATTAATTATAAAACGAACTCATAACGTCATGGTAGTTCGAAAAATTTAGTTTTGAATTCCAATTAAATGTATAAAATCCAATATAAGTCGGATTTCTGTAAAACAACAAACGTTAGGATCTATTTAATTATATCTTTCTGACGAATGTGGAAATTTGAGATTTCATGTTATAAATTGTGAGTTACGTCCAAATTAAAATTTCAAATAGTTGCTATGAAATCGTTTATAAATTATAATGATTTATTATATAAAATAAAAGGATTTGTTATGAAATTGCATATCGATTTAACCAGAATTTTGAAAATGTTGAGTTATAAACTCAAGCATGTTTGTTTGGATCTATATGATATTATATTTGGATATACATGATAATATTAATTTATTACTATTATTTATTTGAACTATTTTCGAATTTATTTATATTTTATTGGTTTTATTTAAGCCTTAAAAATAGCCATTTTTCAAACGACCTCCATTTTTTACGAAACCAATTTTATTAGATCCAAAATGTCAAATGTTTGTTAAGTTTAAAATTTCAAGTCAATTGGAATTCGTATGTAAGCGTGGTAAAAATAAATGCGTATTGAAATTCAGTTAGAATTTAATACACCAGAATTAAGGTCATTTCCAAATTCAGCGAGACTAGGTTCATTAGAATTGTATTTGTGAAACATAGAGAGATTTCAAATTTCGTACTTTTTGGAGTTAATATGTGGTCATGGAAAATTAAAACGCATGTTGAAATTCAATATTGAAAGTTATATTTTAATTTTGAGAAAAGTTGATTAAAACAATCAAATCAACTTCTGTAACCTATTACATTGAGTCCGGAATAGGGGTATTTGGCTAGGGACGTAATTCATTGGGATTCGTTTGGAGTTCGGAGCATTAAACTTCATAACGAAGTAAAACTAGAATAAAATATTAATTATATATATATATGTATATATATATATGTATATATTTAGACACACCCTTATACACAAAACCCTAACCCTATTCTTCGTATCTGCGCCGCCACCCTGAAATAAATGGCCAGATTTATTCGAATTTAATCCCTCAATCTCTCTCAAACTACTATGAATTAGACTCTGGTTTCCAAAGGAAAATTATAGAGATTTGTGTGTGCTTCAATTCTATACGGTAATGATGGGGTATGGTAGGGTACTCCAATCATGCCCTGGCTTCACGTAGTGGCGGCGCGAATTAGGTTGAGAGAGGGAACGAAGTTCGGTCGGTTGCCTGGAGTATACAAGCGAAGGGAGAATGATCAGGGGAAGAGTAATGAAGTAATTAGTGGTTAATTATTTTAATTATTCATCTATTAAATTGTTTAACATTTAAATGGTCATAACTTGTTCATATTAAATCAGAATTCGACGAAACTTGATGCATTGGAACTGTAATGACGAGAGCTTCGTAGTGATGCTAACTAGAAGGAATTAGGAGCAAGTTGCATTTTTTGTTAAATTAAACCCCTAGTTTAATTTAACTAAAATAATCATTTTATAACGATTTTGAACCGATCAATGTGAGAACTCTCACTCAACTTATTTTTACAATTATTATAATCATAACTGAATGTCTATCGACTGTCTGTGTTTGTAATATTTGTTTTTTGGTTGATGGATGTTGTTTACAGTTTTATTGTTATTATTATTAAACTGTGAATATAAGCGTTAACAACATAAAACACTTATATTATAATTGTTCGTTGATGAATGGTAGTTGATATGGATATTATTGATATGTGAAATTCAATGATGTGTGAAATCCATGTAAAACTGGATTATATGGTAATTGGTTGAATCTCATTCCAATTTGGAATTTAATGTGAATATTTTATTAATAAAATATTCAATGTAAAAATGGAAATTTAAAGTTTAAATTCAAATTGTTTGGAAAGACCATTTAAATGATTACGAATAATTTTCGTAAAAGTAAGAATGTGATTTGAATTAATTTTCAATCAAACGAGGCATGTTTTCAGTTTTAAATTGAAATGAATAGTAATAGATGAAAGTGAATTCGAGTTAAGTATGTAAACGACGTTTTTAACTCGAATGGATTTTTCCATCGATCTTATTTATTTTTATAATGGATGTCAAGAAAGTTTGGATTTCAAAATATGATATTTTGGAAAATATTATTATTTTAATATTATAACAATATAGAATATTCAATTTTGGTTTAAAATTGATTTGGAAATTGAAACGTTTTTAAACGAGTATATAAACGTTTTATATTATACGTTTAAATTAAATAGACGAAGTTTATTTAAATGGATTGAATAGAACGTGTCGCGCAGCGACCATTTGCGAATTTCGACCATTAACTTCAAATGGACGTACTGGGAGATTCGATCGTCGGATCTTCCTGAAACGAAAAATGTTTAGTTCAAAATAAAAATAACTTTCCAAAAAAAAAAGTTCGAAAATTTAACGATTAGATTTTGAGATATATTCAAATCAAATTTGAATAAAAACAGTGTTGTTACTGTTAATAACCTGAAAATGGATTTTAAAGAAATATGATATTTTTAAATTATTAAAATTAGGGAAAAATTATGATAAATCATAATAAATGATTTAAAAGTGATTTGGACTAAATATATTTAGTACTGGATAGTAAAAAAAACTATTTTGTGAAAATTAGTTGTTTTGATAAAAGAGATAGAAATGGTTTGAAGTCAATAACTTCTTAACCAAGTTAAGTTTTTCAAATGAATGAATATTGGATCTGAATGGAAATTATCTTCGAATATTTCGATATTGGATTCCGTAATTATACGGATATTGTTTTGAGGAATTTGGAAGATATCGGTATCGTTATTCCAGATACGGTATCTGTTGGTTTCAGAATTTGATATTGAATATAAGTCAATACGATTTCTATTCAAAGCCTTGTATTTGATATCAAAATGGATTTTGGATTTGTCATGAATGGTGTCTTCAGCAACACAGTTCTTAAACCCATTTGTAAATGAAGTTTATGGAATCTTTTAATTAAGATTTAATGGAATTTTCCAAGGTGAAGTTTTCCAATTAATAAATTAATTGGAACTGAATTGAAATTGATTTAGTGAAAATCGAGATGAACCTCCGTGGAGGAAGACCTTTACTATTCAAGTAATTTAAAAGGCTTTGTCATTATTCCGCTTATAATATTAGTCTGAAACAAAAATTTATATTGATTGTAAACTGGTATGATTTCCACGAAAATTTCATTTTGAACGGAAGTTGACTTTGGGGTTTATCGTGAACAATGTTTTAAATGACATTTGTTCTTTAACCCAGCTAAATGAAAGGATGATTTCTCAAATTTGAGATGTCATAAATCTTTCAATAAAGATTTGTACGAATGAATTGGATATTAAAACTAAGTTAGAGTTTTAATAAATCTTTCAACAAAGATTTGATCGAATGAAATGGAGATTAAAACTACGTTAGAGTTTTAATGAATCTTTAATTAGATTTGAAATGAAATGAAATGAAAAATGGTAATTAAATATACTGAAACATGAGGTGTGTTAGATATGGAATCCCACCAGTTTTTCTCCATGGGATGAATAGGATGAGAGTGAGATAACAATATGGGAGATTACCTTTTTGCCAGGCTCGATAATCCTGATAAGGCTTATAAACCTAGATTTGAGTTAAGTTTGTGAAAATAGATTATCTACTCTTTTGAAATGATTTCCAAGGAAAGATTTAAACAATAAGTTTAAATGATGTAAATCTTTGATAAGATTTTTGATAGTAACTCCCAATATAAAGAATATTTGAATAAAATAATATTCTGAATTGGAATGTAAAGAATATTTGAATAAAAAATATTCTGAATTGGAATGTGAAGAATATTTGAATAAAAGAATATTCTGAATTGAAATGAGGCTTATGATATGTTTATATATCATTTGATTGTAAGAATGCGATAGTTATTCGGAAAGACCAAGTTTTAACTCATTCTAAATAACTAAAACGACGATTAATATTCGAAGATATTGAAGATGGTGGTTGAAGACCGGAGATCTTCACATCGTTTGGATTATTGTTGATGCTTTGCGTAGCTCCTATTACAAGGTTAAAGTGGTGGTCATCCAGACGTACTTGGAGATCAACAAGATATGCAAGGGCCTCTCTCATGTATTAGACATATGGGACGAGGAATTCGTTCAGACCCAGAATGGACTTGCAAATGGATTATGTGCCTGGCACTGTATTTTAAGTTGTATTAATTGATCTCTACTAAATAAATATCTGTTTGGTGATGGAGAATTTATTCTCTTAGTTTAGTACCCTTTTTTGAGACGTATGAGCTTAGAGGTTATATATTAGTAGACATTAGTTGTATGGTATGAATTGACAATGTTTCATGCTAAGATGTTGATAGATCAAAGCTTTTGTTGAAAAGAAGGAACTTTGTGGATGATGATAAAAGCATGGCTGATACAATGTAGGTTTGTGTCGAGACGTGACTTTGATGAGCTTCACTTCCCGGTATGAACCAAAATGGGATAAAAGACAGTAGAGAGGACATGTGTTCCCTTCTAGCTAGAAGTGATGTCATGCAATAGAGCCCAGGCAATTTACTTATGTGGATGTTGGAATTGAGGCGCCTCGGATGTGGCCGCACAAGGCCATCATGGTCGACGTACTGACTAGGAGGTCCGATAGGACCGAAGAACATTACGTTCAGGAGAAATTAACATATTAACTAAGTTCATATTTGATTAAATCTTATTAAATTAAATTCATATAACTCTTCAATGTGATTCGAGTATAAAGTCAAAAACAAAAAACTTGAGCTAGGATTTACATTATCAATAGTAAATCAACTCAAGTGAGATGCCAAATGAGATGCACAAGTAACTTAAAGGATGTTTACGATTCCCATCCTTTAAGGATCCATTAAACTAAATATTATAATACAATATGTTATTATAATAGTGTCCGCGGTATATATACTATTGAAAATAGCATAAGCGGGATTAGCATTATTATCCTTACATAAGCGCAACTACTGCCCACCTCTTACAACACTCGCATAATTGAATGGTCCCAATCAAATCATAAAGTAATAGATATGGTATCAAAGAAATGTGTCTGATAAGAGGTGCTACCTTTATTAATCACTGTATCGCTCCTGTTTTAGTCAGTTTAAATATGACCCGAAGGTCAAGGCTATCCATCATTGTTCTCTTACTTCATTCCACTTATAGCGTTCTCTAAACCAACCTACTTTATTTTGCATTCTCCACCACGTGCACAATTGTTATAGTGATATCGGTATTGACTGAGAGTATGTTAATCCCGACCGGGGTCTCTTCAACAACGAAACACTTATTACACATCATGGTCATTTATATTTAAAATATCATAAATCAATAATAGAAACATAGATTTATACTCAAATAATTAAGTTCAAATATTTCAATGTCATGAATCAAATTCAAATCAATTCATTATTTGATTAAGTTCATAAATCAATTCATTATTTGATTAAGTTCATAAATAATAAATCAATTCATTATTGTATTAAGCTCAAAATTCAGATTTTATATTTACAAAATAATTTATTTACAAATTTAATTTTTTTTCACGCTTCTATATCTTAAATGTCATTGCTTCAAACATCTTTATAACATTTCAGATTCATTAGCTCGAACTGGAAACAACTTTTATTTTAAATAATTAATATGATATAAAATAGTATTTAAAAATAATTATATCTATATAAAATAATTTTATTTAAAATAAATATATAATATACTATAGTTAAAATTTAAGAATATAGCGTAATTAAAATAATTATGTAATATATAATAATTAAGTTAAATCAAAAATAATTACATTAAAATATTTATATAATAATAGTTAAGTTTAAATAGTATAATTTAAACTAGTTTAATATAAGATAATACTACTTCAAATGATTCAACATAGCCCATTCCGAACCATATACCTGTAATTCCAAAGTTCAACTTATTACCAATTTAGATTTTCAAAATTTCAATTTAAACCAATTTAAACCTTAAATGGCAACTTCTTTTTTAAAAGAGGCCTCAAAATTCCTTGATCCCCTCAACAATGGCGCCAATACCTTCCGCCCCATCCTTGTAACAGACTTTCTCGAGCCCCTCACCTCCTCTTGATCCAAACAGTACCTCTCTTCCTCCCACCAACCCTCCGCATTGCCCGAACCCACACTCGCTTGAACCATTGTCGCCTCTCTCAGGTAAGCCTGCTCCTCCTTCCCACTCAGCGATGTTAAACACGCGAAAATGGACCATTCTCTTAGCTAAGAAGCCTAGGAATGCTGGTATTTTCGATCTCCACTTATCACGCTTCGTTTCAAAGGGAAAGCTTTTGCCAACTGAAGACATCTATGAAGCAAGAAAGGAAGTATGGCAGAACTATCTCATTGGTTTCTTTTTGGACACCCTGCTTTCGTTCACAACAGTATCAAATCACCTGCAACATTTATGGAAGCCTATAGGCAGTATCAAGATCAAGTCTTCTGGTAATAATTTTCTTTTTCTTCTTTCAGAACCAGAAGATAGGAAAAGGATTATCACTGCTGACCAGTTGTTGACTCGTAATAAATTATTCATTTTGAAGCCATGGAATTGCAATGTTGGATCCAGTATTAAAATGTGCCGATCTGGATTAAGCTTTCGAATATTCCATTATATACTTGGTCTAAACCTGGAATTAGTAGGCTAGCCACACGAATTGGAAAGTTTATTTGTATGGATGCCGCAACAGAAACTTTAGACCATTTGTTGTATGCAAAATGCCTAGTTGAATATGTTGCCTGATGGAACAAAACAGCTGGTTTATGTTGAATATGTCTTGAAACCAGACATTTGTGATGGTTGCAAGTGCTTTGGACATTATAAGGTCGAAAATTGCTCGCTTGTTGGTAGTACCAAAACTAATGTAGGCAGCGGAGTTAATGCTGACTATGTGAATAAGAATGTGAGAGAAGATTGCATTGGAAACAAATGTGGTGGAGGTAATGCAAACGTGCAAATGGGAAGGAATAACAGCCCATGCGGTAACAAATCGGTGTGGACAAAGGTAGTTAATAGGAAGAGTAGTGCACCGAATTCTAGAAATTCTAATATGAAGGCGGCTAAAAGTAGTGTAGTGGGCAAGAATGGGGAAGGTGATGTTGTTGGAGAGGCAAATGGGAACAATTTTAATGTATTAACTGAATGCATGAAGGAAGATGAACTCATTGATAATGAATTATTTAATGATGAAGACGAGATACATAGACTTGGAGAACTCCTTTCTAATGTCTTTATACCCTTCTCGACTGCCAGTTCGGTTCTGGAAGATAGAGAGGAAACTCTGAACGTTAATGAGGAAAGAGTTAATGAAGCTCATGTTTCTTTAAATGCTGACTGCAGCGATGTGAGTAACAACAACAAAACATACGATGACACAATGGATAAACAAATAAAAGATCAAACGGTCGGGGACAATGCTGGAACAAGTCAAGTTGAGAAGAAAAATACATTTGCATCTGGCTTTCTGAACAAAATACCTCCTAAAGCTAGTAAGGAGACCATTGGAACAAATGCAAATGTTGGCAGTTCTGAGAAAGTGATTAGCAACCCAAAGAAAATTACTAAATTGAACCCTTATGCACACATTGCGCCACCGCTTGGACACAAGGAATCACCTCCTAGGCCTATAGAACTATCTACCATTTCTCCTATCTCTGCTACTCATCCTGGATACATGACTGTGTTGGGTGGGAAGCCTCTTTGATAATGACTGAGCTGAAGTTATTGTGGCTGCAGTTTTTTTTTTTTTGCAACATGTATCTTAAAATGTATCTCAACATGTTAGATCGTTTGGTTGTATTATGTTATATCACTATGTAAACCATCATGTTATCATTTTGCTTGTTCTCTTGTACCTACGTGGAAGGAGATGGCATTAGTTGTTAAGTTTGCTGCTTAGCACATGTACTTTTCTTTTGTTAGTAATAAAAGAGTGTTACGGAGTACTATATTAACCGGTCGGCTCTGCCAAAAAAATAAACTTTAAATGGTATATTCTTAAGTTCAATTCATTGCAAATAGTGTTTATGTTGGGTCACTCGATTTTATCCATAAGATTCACATTTCCTTTAAATTATATCTTACAAAATTCATATCAATTTAATTGATTATAATATTTTAACTTCAATTATATTTATATTCAAAACATTTACTTAATAAATTATTATCAAAATCAATATATTAAATTTCATAATCATAACTAATTCATATAAAACCTATTTCATATTTTTCCAAATAGCATTCTAAAATCAGTTTAAGTAATTTGGTAATTTCATTTCAATGATACCATTTGACAAATTAAGTTATAATTAAGTTTAACTTTACTTTAAACCTTCTTCATATGTTAATAGAATGATCTCTCACATCAAAAACTCAAGTTGCAACAAACATTACTGTTTGAAGAGGGAGGGCGGAAGCTATAATCAAGCTCAATGGAGATCAATCACTTCAAGGAAAAGGATAAGGTTATTCATAACAAAACACGGAGACCTTTATATTTTATACTTTATAAAAATCTCTCTCTATATATAAATTTTATAAAATTAAACTATATTAAAAGACCTATTTATTTACTTGTAAAATAATATAAATTATTTAAATTTTAAAAACAAATAATATTATAATTTAAATTATTAAATTTATATTTTAAAAAAAAATTAACTTATAAATTAAAATTTAAAACAAATAATCTAATTTAAAGCTTTGTTGAATTATTAAAATATAAGTTGATAAATTTATATATTTAGATTTCTAAAATACTTTTTTCAAATTAAAATATTTTTATGAATTCAGAAAATACTTTTAAGTTAATCAACGTTGTCCGAATATTGATTTTTACCTAGGCCAAGTGATACAGATATATATCATTTCAATCCATTTAATATTAAATTTATGGGTATTTATCATTTCAACCTACACCCCAATAAATTCAGTTTTAATTCCTAAATCTATATGATGATTCATATATATATATATATATATATATATATTATTTCAAATAATAGTGATTTTACAAACCTATAAGAAACTTGCAGTGTTAGAACAAACAATTATAATACTACAGATATCACACATGTGTCTTAATATATCACAACAATCAAAATCGCTTGCAAATAATTCGTGTCATTTATAATGTCAAAAGTGTGTGTATTACATATGCACAAATTTATAACACACAAATAAGGATTTTTGAGCAATCCTAACATTTCATATGTTATTTCAAAATGTGTCAAATCACTACATAAAAATATTAATCGTGAGTGAGGGTCCCCACATTATTTGGCAAATTAATAGAAAGATTGTGTAGGTTAATACGAATACGGATACAAAAGCTGATACTAAACGAGCAAGCACGATTGAATTAAATGAAACAAACCACAAACTCGGATCAGAATTCTTCTTGATAAATCAAAGGGATCAACCTATATGTTACTTTATATATATATATATATACATACATACATACATACATATATATATATATATATATATATGCATAAAGCAAAATATATGTATACTATATAAAATATTGTCCATAAAATTATATCACCACCCAGCAACAATTCGATTCAAACACTAGACCTCAAACATCTCATTCACATGCATAACCAATGAGCTACATACTCTTTTGATTTCATGCTCAACACACACACAACACTACAATGCACACAACATACACACAACCAAACACACACACACACACACAACATCAACACAGGTCGACTCGGGTTTCGGTGTTTGACGAAGGCGTAGGTGATAGGCATAGGGGTGACACGGGGCTACTGGTGATGGTAGGTTACTACGGTTTGATTTCTTTTATTTGGGTTTGTTGTAAAATTAGGTTGTGAGGCTTGACACAGATGGAGGTAGGGGCGTCGTCGAAGGTGTAGATCCTGGCGGTGGCGTGAGGACCGGAGGTCAAGGGAATGGTGACTCGCTGGGCATAGGTCACTGATTTGTTTGTTTTTTCTTTTTTCTTCTATTCATCGGATCTAGATTTCAAGGGCAAGTAGAAAAAGTGGTCGGAGCATGGCAACCCGACTGGGTTCTGAAGGGGATGACGGCGTTGGGCCTGGCATGGTGCAGGCAGTGGAGATGAAGTGTGACAATGGTGAAAGAAAGATGAGTTGTGGATAGAAAATGCAGAAAGAGGACATAGTTTGGAGCTTCAAGAAAAATGGAAGTGAAAGACCCTATAGGAACATGTGTTAATTTCTTTGTTGCAATATATATTAAATTTATGGCAAATCAAGATGAGTAGGACGCATGGATTTTCTTCCTTTGTGAAGAATTTTCTTACATTTATGCAAATGGAGAAGATGAATGCGAGAGGGCCGGGAGAAGCAGTTGAGGAAGGATGATGAAAGCAAAAGGTTGCATGAGTATAAATGAAGAGGGAAAAAAATGCAGAGTCATTTTGTTTTTGAAAGATGAAAAACTTTAGAATACCGAGTCCTTTTAAAATTCCAAACCCAAAAGTTTACGCTATAAAAATTTAAGATAACTCTTCAAGAATAAGTAAAAGAAAATATTTAATGTCGTGGTTATGACGATTTATAAACATGTTAACAAAATTTGGTGAATTTTTCAGTCTGAATTAAAGATTTAGAGAGATAGACATCTGAGTTTCGCGAAACAAAAAATTACAGTTTTGCTCTGAAAATGGTCTAGTATTTTTATGTAGAAAACGCCCAAGTTTCAATTTTTTTTATAATGATTTATTTAAATTTAACTAAATATGCGATCATAACAAATTAGCAAATTTTTCAACAAAATTTATTTCCATGCTATGTTTAGTTAAACGAATCTCAAATATTTAAATTTTGATTTTATTTTAAGTTTTTAACGTTGGTTGCGCTATATTGATTGTTGCTACCGTAAATCGATTGCATAAATCGATTTAAAAGCAACGAGCGAAAGTTGACTTTTTCATTATAAAATTTACCGGGTCGTTTTTTATATAAAATTACTACGTTATATAAATCAATACTACAACGTTTAATTTATAACTGATTTTACGTTAGTTTTAAAGCAAAAGCTTTCTAAAAACTAAACAATCGTTCCGATTTTATTTTTTAATTTAGATGTACGTGTTTTCATTTATATCAAGGGATCAATTTCATAGAATAATTAAAAATTTAAGTTCTTAAGTAACATTTCAGCTAAATACATTATTTAAATTGTCGAAATTTTAGGTTGTTACAAAGTGTGATATTTTCCATTTGTATGCAATTTACATCATTTTTTATTGATTTTTCTATAATAATGTGATGTTGAATGATTATAGACATTAAATTTATAATTTTGAAGAAATCAGCAAAAAGTACATAAAAACATGTAACTTTTTGTTACAATTGCTGTGATGTTTGCACTTTTTTGAAAAAATACAGATTTTCTTGCATATTTTGCTAAAGCCTATTTTTTGTTTTTGATTCATTTATTTACTTTTCTTACGTGAATACGAATATAATTATAAATCAAATAAAGTTTTAAAGTGTGGTAGCTTTTTACGTTGATATTTGATGATTTAAAAAAATATGAACTATTTACAATGCATTTAAATAAATAACAGGAAAATATCCTGAAGGACAAAATTAACAAAATATTGTTTTATAAGGACAAAAGGCTAAAATTTTGTACATAAGGACAAATTTTAGTGTAAAGGGAGGAATTATAGTGGGCCCCTGAATTCCTCCCATTACACTAAAATTTGTCCTGTGGATAAAATTTTACCCCATTGTCCTTATGAAACAATTTTTTGTTCATTTTGTTCTTGAGGCTAAAAACCCCTTTAAATAAAGAGTTTTTGTGTATTTTTCAACTTAACAGGGACCTTAGCAATATTTTCCATTAATAATAACTATTGATGGTAAACAAGTTTTTAAAAATGTTTAGCTCAAAGAAAAACTAAAAATGTGACCGAAAATTGTTTTAAAAAAATTCAATATTTCGACGTCAAAAAGTTATTGAAAAGGTTTTAAACCCTATAAATTAAATAAGCACCATATACAATACAATTATGGCTTAATTTAGGCTTAAGATATAATTAATTAAGTTTAAATATGTTTAAATAAAGCAAAAAAATACACCTTCCACTTACTTTTTTTTAATAAAATAAAGAGATAAAAAGGTACATAAGTACCATAAATTAAGGAAAGTAAGTACCTTTGGTGTAAAACAAGTACATTAAGTATAAAGTTGAATTATAATGGAAATCAAAAGTAGAAATGAGATGTCAACTTTTAAAGAGAGGTTAAGTAACTTAAGTGCATGTAGTACCTTTATATAGACACTTCTAGATAAAACAATTTGACTTTCCCTTTATTCTCGTTTCACTTTTTTTTTTAAGTTTCTTCTTACTTTGGAAAGCTTAAAAACTTGTTTAATGGAATCTTGAAAAGGAAAATAACATTTCTAAGTTTATAGTTTTGATTTTTTTTTACTTCTTAAAACTTCAAAAAAAATCATCTTTAAACACTTCTTTACCTTCCTACAAGGTTTCTCTTCCCTTTCAAAGCCTCCTCCTCCACAACCCAAAGGTGAACCCCCTCACCCTAAGCTAAACCAAATTTCTAAAAACCCTTTCCAAAAACTCCATTTTGCAAAAGAGAAAGCAAATGCAAGTTGTTTACAAAGTTTCTACTTCGATTTAGCTTGGTATTAGTAGATATCCGATTAGTAAAATATTGGTTTTAAAAATGCAAAGTTTAGTCCATGTGTGTTGCATAGGAATTGCATATATGTTGTGTAACATTTCTTTGCCATTATGATTGCATGCTTGTATTTTGTTTTTGTGACATGTACTTGCAAACTAGGCTTGAAATTGGAATCTAAGTCAAAGTTAGTGATAAAGAAGTTATCTTTGGTTATATTATATTGTATTGGCTTTATATTCGATGTATATGATGTACATCATATTGAAGTATTGTAGTATGCTAAAGTTAGAATTTAACTATGCGTACGAGTTTGTGATCCTTGGTTTTAAACAAGTACTCTTTGGTTTTATGGTAAAGCAAGTTCAAAATTGTAGCTTTGTCTAGAAGTGTCAAATCCTTTTCCAAAATGTTTTCTTTCAAAATTAGTTAAGACATTAAGACACGGTTTAAAGTTTCTTATTCACTAAATTTTGAAACGGCATCCATAGCGATATTCGCTATGAATGCAGTTTTAGTACAAAACCGCTATATTCAAAAAATAATAATCAAGTTTTATATTTAAATTATTTTTAAAATGATTTGTTGATTTATTTATTTTGAGATGAATGAGTGATCCCCACAAGGAGGAGAGCACTAATGCAATTTTACTCCACTCTATAAAAAGACTTATCAACAAGCCTGACCAATTTTTTAAATTTATTAATGATATTTTAACTTAATAATGATGATTTAGGAAAATAAATCAAGTTCTTAATATTTGACTAGTAATTAATTAGTTTATTAATCAATAATTAATTAAGTAATCAAGGTTTGTTAGTTTAATATAACCAAAGGTTGTCATGTTAATAATTAATGATTTAATTATTTCATTAATAATTAATCAATAATTAATACGTAAGAAATCATTTAGTAAGTTAGTTATGATTATTTTTAATTAATCAAGTTTAATTTACTTATTAAGAGTTATTTATGATTAATTTCATTCAATCTTCATATACATGTTAAAAAATTATCATGCTCAAATTTTAGAAATGGTTGCTCCTGGTGATGAAATAGAGGGTTTTCTTGCGCCACCTCTGTTCCTCCTCTCCCTAACTTTCTTCCCTCGATTTCTTATTTTTTCTTCATCTTCCATAGTTGATACTGATAATGGCCAAGAATCATAAATTAAAAGCGAGATTTTAGGCTTCCCTTGACTCTTGTTGACCCACCTCATGCACCCATTCAGGTCGCTGATTTTCTTCTTTGTCTAAAGCTACTTCCAGATTAGAATCAGACTCTGATATGTATCCTGTAAATTTCGACTTTTTAAATAATTAAATTTAATATAATATTTGAATTTAGAATGGTTTTTAATTTAAATTTATAATGTTATTGACCAACAATTTCAAATTTATTTCTCATAAACAACAATATAGGATAAGATGAATAGTAATTTATAAAAATGGGAATAATTATCAAATTTTATGGAATCGTTAACTTTAAACTATTAATTATAAAAGAAAATTTAGTAGTCGAATCCTTGATTTGTTTTAAAACTTTAATATAAGAAATGATACGATCATTGATATAAAAATTATTAACATTTTAATTTAAATTGTATAGGAGAATTTGTAATGAAATGAAATTTGTCAATGGTATATATAGCATATGTTTTAACTAGCATGCTGACAACATTTACGCTAACATCAATAATTATACGATGACCCATTCTCCCGATCCCCGGAAGAACGGATAGTCATTGGAATATAACATACTAACATAATAGCAAAAGGTAAAACATTTCACTACAATAAACAATTTACATCAATTACAATAGAGTATTATCAGAGATTTTGCTACATCCCATTGGATTATAATAATTATACATAACATTTTTAACAAACAAATAGGTACACAGTGGAATAACGATAATTAACATGAAAGAGTCTTGGAGAGTCCAAAAGAAACATCCAAATCCTGCTCCAGCTCTAAGCCCAAAACCAGCTTCCATAAACGATACAAAATGGAACTAAGCTAATGACCTATATACTAGGATGCCCATGTGAAAATATGGACACCCGAGTTTGCAAGGGAAAAACAAACTACGAGTCAGTCATGGGACTAGTATGAGAAGTCCTACAATTATTCTTAACTTGTTTTAAAGTGAGGCAAATCACGGGACCATGACGTACAACATGGAATGAGTTTCCTCCACACGAACGCCAGTGCACAAAACCACGCAATGCTTTTTGAAAAATGAATCCATTATAAGACTCAAGCCCCATCACACAATGCAACGCAAATAGGAGAATACGGTTTTACCTTATAATGCTCAAACATGCTTGATACGGGAAAATAATTTGATATTATTATTAATGTTTAAGTGTGGATTTTTTTCAAAAATAAATGTTTCAATCCTAGATGGCATAATACCCCATCCTATAATGTGGCCATACAGGTTTACAACTAAAACTGCAAAGCTCGTATTGAAAATTGGATTCCATCAATTAACCAAAGCAAAGGATCTTCCTTATCTGATTCGGACCATCTCTAGCAAGATATCCAAGACTCACACGCATGTGAATCCTGGAGTGGTAGAGCTTGTCCACCAATTCCCGGTGAGTTCGGGTTACTCCTGAACATAACGTTCCCAGTCGTATCCGACCTTTATCCTGGTCTTTGATTGACCATCATCCGAGGCGCCTAGATTCCAACATGCACATAAGTAAATCTGCCTGGGCTCCATACTATGGCATAAATTTTAGCTAGAAGGAAACGTATGTCCCTACTCTATTGTCTTCCATCCTGCTTTTGACTCATTCCGGGGTATGAGGCTATAGAGTCAACGTCCCACAAAGCTCTTCTTTTCAAAAAAAGCTTTGACCTATCTACCAGCAGCACTTGGCATGCCACATTTTCAATTCACACATATGATCGATTTCTAGTAATAATATAACATTTGAGTTCATACGCCTCAAAGAAGGGTGTTAAGCTAAGAGAATAAATTCTCCGCCACTACACATATATCATCAATTGTAACTAATCAGTTATGTTATGAAATACAACGACAGACATATATCCATTTACAAGTTTGTTCTAGGTTTGAACGAAATTGAAGGCACCACATTCCTCGTCCAATTAAGGAGAGAGGCCCTTGCTTATCCAGACAATCAATAAGTACGTCCGGACCACTGCCACTATAACCCCTTAAAGGGAGCTACCCATATCCAGGGCATTAGTTAGTAGTCCATTCGATGTAAAGATCCCGATCTTCCGTCATCTTCAATGTCTTCGACTTCAGTTCGCCGTATAATTATTCGAAATGGGTTAAACCTAATCTTATCTAATAATTAACATCAAAACAAAAATCCTTATTGGATTATCAACCCACCAATTAAATCTCCTTTAGTTGGTAATCATTTCATAAGATTTAAAGCTTATTCTCAAACTTGGTTAAGTTACTTAGCATCAAAAAATCATCTTTTAACCTTATAAAAAGGTATACTTAAGGATTTACGAATTAAAAATCCTTATTTCAAAACATTACCCAAAATTCATTATAAAAGTCGTTTCAAAAATAGCCAAATTCCACTTAACCAGTTTTAACATTCAAAACCATATATAATTTGTTCAAAATTGTTTCAAATCATTTATAATAATTTATAATGTTTCTTCCCTATTTTATTTATATCATAAATCTCAGTTTCAGGTCATTATAGGTCTTGGCGTTGTTTTTATTCAAAATTGATTTGAACATTTCTCAAAATCTATCTGTTAGATTTCATAACTCTTATTATCATTTTCATTATGAACCCAACGGTTCCAGTTTCAGGAAAATCCGACGATCGAATCTCTCGATACATCAGTTTAAAGTTACAGGTCGAAGTTCGCAAACTACCGCTAAGCGACGAGTTCTATTCTAAACGTAATTCGACGTATAATATAAATTACGTCGAATAGCTTCAAAAACATTTTATTTATTATATAAAAGATGTATAATAATTTGCAGAAGCTATATTTTAATTTACAACTTCAAATTCCAATTATTATAATATTCAAGTATTATAATAATATTTAAATCATTAAAATAATATTACTTTTGAAACTTTATTATTGTTAATACAAATTTTCCTGACATTCGTTATAAAAATAAATAAGAAAATTTTGTAAAGGAAATCCTTTTAAAACTCATCCTAGATATCATAACCGAACTTCACTTTTACCTGTTACTATTCATTTTAAAAATAAAACTTGAACAGGCCATAACTATATGAAAATTAATTCAAATCAGTTTATTTCAGTTATGAATATAATTTTATAAACTTTGTGTCCATCCAAAATCAAACATCAAATTCAAACTTTTATTTTTTACTTATTATTATATTGATGAAAAATTCATTAAATCACTTTATTTGATGGAGGCCTAACCAATGGACCATTAATCACATTTATTGGTCATATTCAATTAGTGTATCACATAACACTATATCAACCATCAAATAACATCCAATCCACATATATGGTGGAATACCCCATACAAGCCTTAAACCATCAACGCTTATATGGGTTTGTCAATCAATAGATTAACCACAATATCAATCAATGCCAATCACTCACCATTCAATACCTAAATACGGATCACAACAATATCCATTAACCATTAATTTGTGAATTACTTTCTACTGACCATTTAAGGTTCAATCAATTCCCCATGTCCACATCATTAATTTGCATGTCATAAACCCAAGTAATTACATGTATATCACTTGAAAATGATATTTTTAACATGTTAAACATCATAATTAACTTGTATTATCAACCACTAATCATCATTAAACCATATAAATTTACTAACAATAATTGATAATAAACTAGCCCTTTATCAGTTAACGGTTTCTCATCATGGGTTCCACTCTGTCAATCTTTAAAGAGGAAGGGTATCAGAATGTTCTCAGACGACCAGTAGCCTCCTGACGTCAATAGAGAATTATGGAAATGAATTGGGCAGAGTTTTGTTGCGATGGGGTTTCTAAACTTACAAACAAAGAAATGGAGCTAGATCTTGGTTTTAAAGCAAACCGGGCTGGAATTCAGGGCTAGGGGATATCAGGATGGAGGTTGGGCCCACTACTAGGGCTGGTGAGGTCGGAAGGGGCCTGATGTGGTAGGGGGTCTTGGAGGTGGAGATTTGGGTGCAAATGTAAGGAGGAAGTGTAATTTAGGGATTTAGGAGATGATTTTGGGTTTTAAGGGGGTGATGGGGCCACGACAAGAGGAGGGACTACTTGGGGTGCTGCACAGGTAGGGTGGAGGGGAGGAAGTGGCGCAAAGGGATGATAGTGGCTAGGGGTGGCTTCCACGGATGGGAGGAAGGAAGAGAGTGGTAGCTTAAGGAAGATTTGAAAAATGGAAATGGGAAATTGTGAAAAGAAGCTTAGTTTTATAAGAAGAGGAGGGGGATGGATTAATGAGGTGTCAAAAGATGGAGAGATAGGAGAAAACACACCAAGGGGGTTTAGGGGAGTGACACCTCAAATTGAAACATGTGTGTTTCATTTTATTTTAAAGGTAAGAGCTTGTTTTAGTTTTATCGCGCGTTTATCGCTTGTATGATCAAACAGTAATTCTGGTTGACACGAAATTTTGACCCCTAATATATTTCGTAATTGTAGATCCAATGAAACAGGTCTCATCGACTTTGGAGTTCTTTTGACCATCTGTTCTATTATTTTATTGCATTTTTACTTAATTTTGACCAATTGACCCAATACACGTTTATTTTTCGTACGCTCACATACTAACTCCGAAAATTGTGAATTTGAAACCTTACCATTTTTCAACATTCCAGATCCGATAAAATTGGTTTCGTCGGATTCTGAGATTGTTTGAAAAATGTTTCTTTTTAAGCGATTGAAATAATATTAAATTATCGAATTTTTAAAATCGACTATAAATCCTTATAAAATTAATTAAAAATCAAACGTAAATTGGTTCAAAATTTCAGGTCGTTACAAACTAAATAAACTATACATGCTCATTTCTTAATATATGCATAATTTTATATAAAAATAAATAAATAAATCTGAGTTTTGAAATAATAATTGATGGTCATGAAGTAACAACCGTAAACGAATGTAAAAACACACACACACACACACACACACACACATATATATATATATATATGAACTTTAAATTTGAATGAAAATTTAGATTTCATGTATTTAGTTTAATCTACATAAATTAAATCAATCATTGATAGTGGAAATATAAGACAAAATTTTGTTCGGTTAATAATAAACGACAAATTATTAATTCATGACATAAGAGAATTTTAGACAAAATGATTCTATTAGAAAAAAAAACATTAATATTTAGATATGGTAAATTGGGCTCGTTAGTAGTATGCTCAGACAACTTATAATAATTTCAAAAAAATTAGTTCGAACTTTGTGAACTGGTTAAGCTAATATTTTGGGATAGAAAAGAATGAGCGTACGCATTCAAATTTGTCTCTATTTTTATTTTGTATGGTTTACAACTTTCGTTCCATTTATTTGTTTGAATGTGAACTCCTCGAAGTTCGGATCTGAATGGTCATTTCATATTTCACTTTGTTTATCGTGATGTTTGTTCATTTCTACACCTTCAAATCTGAAATGCATAAAATTTCTTTCCTATTTCCTATTCATCCGTTCAAAGGAAAACTGCTTTCGAAAATATATAAAATGGAAAAAGGGACTACTGCATTATCTTCTTCCCATCCAAACATAACTTGATTTATAAAATAAAGAAAAATCGATACTCCATCAGAAAATCTCCCATCTTACATGCCGACTAACTCGCCCAGCAAGCCTCCCTCTAGTAGATCGCCGTTGCCCAGTCGACCTCCGCAACATACTCCGCATCTGACCCTAAACCTTAAATCCCCAGACCAACAGTGCCTCTCCTATAGCTGATGATCTCTCAACACCAGAATTGCCATCCAAAGACCAACTCAGCACCTGCGCGAACCCCAGGTCTCCACCAACCTCTCCTCCGTAGCACTTCACCCTGATCTTCCAACCGACCACCCTTCTTCGCCCCAACGTCTCCCCCTCTGCCTGACCCTAGTGAAGCTCCACCATTTGAATCCATCTTCCCCAACTGACCTCCGGTAGCTTATGCCAAACCCAACACCGCTCTCATGACCCGGCCAAATCTCTCCTCTCCATCTTAACTCTCCGTTGCAGTCTCTTCGCTCTTTCCTAGCTACACTCGAAGCCACTGTTTGGACCATCGTGACCACTTGCCTCCTGCTCCGCTTCCTAGCATCATCACCTAACAAATCCTGTTAACCTGCACAACAAATCCAGACTCGAGCCAAGCAACCACCTGCTGGTCGCCTAGCCTCCCCTCCTCCTTATTTAAAAAATAAAAAGGAAAGGAAATACCATCGAACTTACATCATTTTGTTATTAGATGATGATCATTGACTATTTGTGCATCACCATCTGAGTGTCTAAGCTCGTGTATTCGTATGTTTATTGGTTTTCGTAAGTGTATTCACGCCATCATGATTATTACTTAGCACCACATTAAACCACGCAAGATGAGAATCACTCTCATGATTATATTCATATGCTAGTAAATTTGCATCATATGAAATGATAATGATCTTAGATTTGTTTTTTGCTTGTTTGGTTGATAACTGCTTGAATTGTTAGTTTAAAAATTGTTTGGTTAGTTATCTGTTAATTTCATGAATCCTAATCGTTAAGTTGTTAGTTGTAATTCTATAAATTGTTAGTTGAAAACGATTTGAGTTATTGGTTGATAAAATCTTGATTTGTTGATTAAATCATATAAATGGTAGTCGAAGTTTACATGAAATATTTGTTGATAATTTACCTCAAATAATTGTTAATAATTAGATGTAATAGTGGTATTTGATTTATGTATTGCAATTATGGTGGTTGTTGTATGTTTATTACTTTGATCATTTATCACCCAAGCTATCATTTTTGCGAATTCTTAACATCATATGGAATTTTATGGAAATTTAGATATGGGTTACATGATATATATCTATATTTTCGACTAAATGAATCGATTTGGAAATTTAATTGAAAACTTTTAGATTTAGCTTCAATTTGAACTTGGAAATTAAGCTTGAATTTTTTATGTTTTAATGAAAGAAATGATTTTTTATATTTAATTTAAAATTTAATTAGTTGAATTAAAGGTTAAATTCAGTCTTAAAAGATTAGAACTGATTGGGTTATTTAGATTTAACTAAATAAGAAGATATAAATTTAAGAGTTGAATCTGTTAAGTTTGTATTTATATAAATTAAAATATTTTAGAAATTAAAATCTTATTTGACTTAACTTATTCGATAAGAAGATTCAATCTTGATATAAACTGTTTTGATTCAATTGATTTAATGAAGGTTTAAGTTTAAATTAAGATTTATACTTGTTTGAATAAATAAGATTCGTTTTTGAATTGATGAATGTCAATTTCGATGTGAGTTAAGATTTGATTGATTTGTTTAAATTAATAAAGTGATACTAAATCAAATTAATAAATTTAAAGATTTAATATTATTAATTTAAACTTTAGAGATTGAATAAATCAATTGAGTTGAGATTTGAACTTGGATAAATATTAAGATGGATTTGAATGCCCGATGTTGGACCGAATTGAATCGTGTTGGATTAGATTTTTTAAATGCTTAAATTAATATTATTTTATATTAACTGCTCTATTTACAAATTTATGTATCATTATTTTAAATTAAAACATTTTATAATATATTAAATTTTAACTATATAATTTTTATATTTTTTTAAAATAAAAATATTTTATATTATATTTATCTATTTATTTAAAGTCATTTAATTAGAATATTTTATTCTTAACTATCTATTTATAATTATTTTAATAGAAATATTTATATAATATTAAATTTCCTTTCAGATTTATAATTATTGATATTTAGATATTTATTAACTATTTAATTTAAACTATTGTATATAAATACATATT
Organism: Allium sativum; assembly: GCA_030737875.1. Classification (NCBI taxonomy): domain Eukaryota; kingdom Viridiplantae; phylum Streptophyta; class Magnoliopsida; order Asparagales; family Amaryllidaceae; genus Allium; species Allium sativum. The sequence goes on along the minus strand of CM060909.1, from coordinate 571,515,043 downwards.
AAATTTGACTACTTAGCAATAGAATTGGTTGATTTAAATTCTATTTCCAATCCGAGCAATTGAGTCCAAACATTTGAATAAATATTTAAACGAGATACATGTAATATGAAATCTAAATTGAAATAAAGTTTGGAAATGAATCTTCTTGAAATATGGAAATTTGAAATTGACGTTAAAACCAATATATGAAGTGGAAGTAGGAGTCAAAGTTTGAATTTGAACATTGATTCGGTTTTTGGAAAACGATAGTGAAGTTGAGATTTGAAACAAACCAATTAATAAAATGAAATATCATGTTAGGATCTTGAGAATATTCTTGTGTTAAATTACTTGTATATGACACCTAAGTATTTCATTTTAGTTGATTTATATGCATAAATTATTAATCCTACTCGAGTGTTTTGTTTTACATTATGCTCGGGTCAGACCTAGTATTTTAGTTTGGCGAAGATATTGGTTTCAAAAGATGAAGATGGAGCTGAAAACCCTAGTTATTACTATATTAGTATTTCTTATTCCGCATGGTGATTTGTATTATTCTGTGTTGTGTGTATAAGAAAAATCAAATGTAAACTGCTTCATGAACTATTTTATGTACTTATGATATTTTAATCCTTCCACTGCGAGATTCTGTATTTGTTCGTTTGGATCTTATTCTTTATAACATAACCTATTAATAATTTATCTTTTTGAATGGTTTGAATTGGACGTGTATTGTTTATTGTTGATTTATAATTGTCCGAAAATGTGGGTTGTTACATTTGGTATCAGAGCTTTGACTTAGCGATAAACCTTAGCCTGTGTGATAAACTCATTAGAGATAGGGTTAGTAGTGCCCTAGAATGAGTTGAGTGCATTGAGATAGCGTACTTGTATTTTTTATAAAATATACTTTGAAATTTTAAATAATTACAATAATTTGATGATTTGAATTAAATTAAAGTAAAAATATAATAAGTTTTGTATAATAAGCTTGGATTTTCAAAATTCAAAGCTTAACTGAAATTATTGTTAATTTATGCCTTGTTTCTTAAACTGTTAAGATTGGTTGTTAATTAAAGTCTATGTATGTGAATTTTGTTTTAAGTATGAACTGAGTTGATTCCAAAACTTATTTAGTACGAAAATCATGGTTTTGAAGCCTTGCAAAAAAAAATCATGGTTTTGAAATATCCCAATTTTGGATAAATGAATTTCTATGTTTCATTTAGTAAATGAAACATTGAATGGAATGAAACTTGAGCGTATATCATCTCCGAAAGAATTGGTAATGAATGAAATTGAAAACTATGAAATCTTAGTTCACAACCCTTGAAATTTATTTGAAAAGTACTAGTGAAATACTCATGTAACCCGAAGTTCTTAATTTATAAAAAATGTTCATACAAGATACATGCTCCCCATTTATATTTATATATTGAAACGATCTTAGAGTGGTGTGAAATTGAATCCAAACTATTGACTTTGAAATGGAAAGTGGAAAATTTATGATTTTGTATTAAACAACGCGAAACCAGTAAGTTCAAAATTATTGATCATTAAGATCTTACAAACTCGAGAAGAGTTTGGAAAAATAAAAGTTTAGAAGTAAAGGAATTCTGATTTTATGTGACTTTGGAAATATAACATAAATTCCCTAAACTATTTGTTCAAAAATTTCGAAAGGTCGGAACTTGAATTGTAATAATCCGGACTTTTGAGTACCTGGGCATAACAGACTATAAGAAGAGGATAAAGTACGAGTTTGGGAGCCCAACTCGTATATTGTTTAAAAAAAAACTAGAAATAAGAAATCTATAATTTTTGTGTTGGAATAAATTAAATGTCCTTAATTTATAAGTAATTTATTCCAGTATGTGTTTATAAATCATAACTTGTTGATTAATGCGAATATTGAAATTATATAATATTGATTAAGAATCAATATTTAAGTGAAAAATATATTTTCAATAGTAATGAAAAATAGTTGGTTGGGATAATTATTAACTACTGGCTTGGATTTCAAATGCAAGAATATTTGTCATAATAAAATAGAGAATTGTGCTTTTAAACTATGGTGGAAGATTGAAATTAATAACAGTAATATTATAACGTTGGATTTGTTGATTGTTGTTAATAATTTAATGTGTAGATTTTAAATATTAACAACAACAAGTGATTTAATTAGATTGTTTTCATTGTAAAAATAAATATTAATCGAGAATAAATATTTATAAAATATTTGTTAAAGTTAATTGATTTAATTTATTAAATCAACGAAGTATGTGAACTTTGTTGGTGAAATATAATTATGTTTCTTAATGATGTTAATGACAATATGGATGTTTTAATTGGAATGTTGTCAAATTAAAATACAATCTAATTGGTATTTGTGTGTGTTGGTGAAATTTGTAAATGTGTTTCATTAGCAAAATAATTATTGTGATAAACAAATAAAATTTATATACAATGTCACAAGTGTAATTCAAAACATTGTTTAAAGTGTTTTGAAACCTAATATAAAGTGTGTTTGTGTTTTATGTATTAAACATAATCTAATCAGTTATTTGTAGTGTGTTTTTAGTGATTTAAGAAGTGTTTGAAGTATTGTAATTGGGAATCAAAGGGAGATTAGTTATATTATCTTTTTGGGCCTTGATCAATAGTGTAGCCCATTATCCTTTGTTCTGAGATATCTCTGGGTGGAGGAAAACAATAACAACGCTACTTTATTTCTCATTCTTCCTCGCTCTTTTAATCGAAATCCATGGCCTCTTATTTGTCTAAATCTTCAAAACCCTAGCTGCTCTAAAAATCAGAAAAAATCAAATGAAATTCCAAAAATTCCGAAATTTAGATATGTTGTTGCTAACCCATTCCAGTAGCTATCCTCCAATTTTTGTGACATTTGGGTAAGCTTTGAGGCATTAAACGTCTTCTTTCATCAAGTAATTTTCGGATTTTTTTTTGCTCAAAGCTCAGGTTAGTATAAAATTCATAAATAGTTGTAGAAAATCAGAAAATTTCAAAATTTGGAAATGTTACTTTCAACTCTTATGCTCACCTTTTGTTAAAATTTCGTTTGAAAATGTGTAATTTTGCTATATTAAATTCTGACTGTACTACGTACGAAAATCTGGTCAGTTTTGATGGAATTAGCTAGATTTGGGTTACATATCATTTTCTTCACTGCTTTAAGATTTTGATGGTATGAAAGATTCAGATTATTGTCAAATTGATGTTAGTTCTTAATGGTAATCAAGGTGAGTAATCCACTCACAGTTTCTAGCTCAAGCATATACAAATTGGTTTGTTGTAAACCAATTTTTATGTTGTTTTATTCTTTTGTAAGTCCGAGTTAGTACTTTGATCATACTTTTGCATTCTTCATCCAAATTGGTTAATTTTTGATGTTTCAGATACCTTGAAAAGAATGTGATAACTTTCATGTTGAGCACATTCGAAGATTCTGGGAGTTAATGGTCGAAAAATCTAATGCAAGCTTGCTGTCCTACTACAGTAAATTTCAATATGAATCTCAGTTGGTATTTCGATCATAACTTTCCCATCCTTTATCGAAATTTGATGATTTTTGATGTTCTGGAAAGATTAGAATATTTTCTACATCTTCATGTTTTGAGATTTCTGGAATTTTGATGTTATCTTAGTCAAAATTGAATTTTTCTATTGCTATCCCGAGAGCAAGACATACATTGCTCTATGGTTTGAAGCTGAAACCAAATCGATCATTATTATTTTTTTTCATTTCTTAACCGAATTTGATGATTTTAGATGTTTCGGAAAGCTTGAATTGTATGCAACAACTTTCCTTTGGAGTGTTTTAAATATATTGATGTTTGCATTTATTGGTTTCTAACCAATTGAAAGTTGCTTTGCATCCATGAACATGTACATGCATGCTCTTGCTTGGTAATTATAATGTTAAATAATTTACATTTTTATAGGATTTCTAAATAATAAAAGTATTTATACTATATTTATTTTTATATAAAAAGTAGAATTTTTATAAATGGATTTCGAAAATTATTTTTAAAAACCGATTTCAAACATAAACTTTTTTCCACTTTTTGGACGTATAAGAATGAAAATTAAACGATTTAGTAAAAATACGTGGTATGGGACATGTGTTTTTATTTTATCTCTTAATATCAGACTTGTACGGTCGAAACCCTTTTGATGCGATGTTTTGAGATGATGCCAAATTTGGCAAAGCCATTGGTTCCACAACTACTCAACTAGAGTATGCTCGATGATGAACCAAGCACGATGCAATGTAAACTTGCTAATGTGATGAGGCAACCTATTCTATGATAAATTCATGATGTTTTGATGTTTATGAATTCATGATGTTTATGAATTTATGATGTTTTGATTTTTAAGATGTATTTTTAATTGTCGATGAGATGAGGCAAGTTAGATTGCCGCTTAGTACTCGTCGGAAAGAAAGAAAGATGAGACGAGTTTGGTATCTTTACACTCGCTGATGAGATGAGTCAGTGTATATGTAACAACCCGGAAAATCAGGACCAATTTAAAAATTTTACTTTAACAAATTTTAATAGAAAATGCGTCAAAAAAAGGGTTAAACAATAAAAAGTTTACATTTTTATTGTAAAGGAGAAAATAAGAAAAATGAGCATTGGTTTGAATAGGAAAGTTGTTGTAACACAAAAATTCACATTTTTATGTAACAATATGATTCATTAAAAAGTTACATTTTAATGGAAAAAGAATCATTATTAAATGATCACTATTGAAAGAAAATTGGTTAACATTAAAGGCACATTTTTAATGTAAGATGAAACATATAAAAAGTTGCACAACTTAATAATCAGAGAAAATGAATCAAACATTCATATAAAAATTTGAATGAAAAATAAGTGTGGTCCCATCATGCCTAGTCAGCTAATTAAATTTCATTTGTCACCTACTACATATGTAGAAACAAGTGAAAGATAAAATCTAAAATATATAACCAAATAAAGAAGAATAAAAAAAGGGAAAGTCACCTCCTTCATTAATAAATAAAATTTGAAATTATAATCAATGGAAATTAGAGGGGTGTCATTTATTGCAAGAAAAAAATAAAGAAGGAAAAAGAATAATGAAAGGATTATTTCAGTTAGTAACATAGGTTGTAATGTAAATGAACTAAAATAATAAATTGGTAAATACATAATTCTACATTTACATTATATATAAATATACGTATACATATATATGTATATGTATATATATATATATATATATATATATATATATATATATTGTCCATCCCAAAAATATATGTAAACAGCGTAAGTATAATTATGAATTAGAAACAATGTTATGTAAGCTTTGATTGAATTTTTCAATTAAAGGCAGGAATATTGAAATGTTTCTCATAATAAATGGGAAATAAATAATTTGTAATCTTGGGATTTTGGCAATAAATATGGAATTGTTTGCAGAATTGTAAAGGTCACAAATTTTAAATAAGGGGATTAGAATTGTAAATAAGTAATCTATGGGAAATGAATATGTCAATAAATGTTAAGAGGTTACAATTCAAAAATATATAGGGACAAATGTTTTAACTCCAATTAGGGAAATTTGTGTTATAAAATTATTTATATTATATATATATACACTTGGAAATACGAAACCCAATATCCTAATACCATAGCCGCCAGTTCTCATTTCAATGGCCTAAACACAGCCGATTTCATTCACTAATTTCTCCCCAATTACGAAGAATTAAAACATGGAATCAAAGCAATTATTGAAGAGCATGTCAAGTTCTATAATTTCAACGGTCAAGATCTGAAATAAAGCTACGGATTTCTCGAATTTTGCACCCAAAACCAGCGGCTTTGGACTGGAATTCGCGGCTGTGGAGGCCACCGCAGGTGGCGGTGCTACTGGCGCAAGGGGAGGTCGGCGCGGGCTTCGAGATGGGGGTGTCTGATGGTGGTACGGTGGCTCGTGGGTGGCGCGTTCAGAAGGTTTCGAAGTCGAGCTTTGGGTTACGGGCTCCTACTGTTAACGAAGAAGAAGAGGACTTTGAAATTTCAGATCTAAATTATTAGGTGAGATTTCCGATTTTAAATTAATTAATTAATTTCTGTTTAATAATTGTTTGTATTTAATAAAATAGTTCTGTGTTGTAATAATTTGGATGATGAATTGTCTGTTTGTTTGTGTGTCTCATGTTTGTGTAAAAATAGCTGTAAGGTAAAATTGTGTAGAATATTTAATAGTCAAAACAAAATTTACATTTTGTTATGAACGGTAATGATAGTTAAAAATGGACCTTCGAATTTTAAATTGTTGTGTCTAGATTTAAAAACATCGTTTTGTTAATAATGTTCATTTAGATTTAAAATTGTTATTTTTGTTAAAATGTTCATCTTTTGATTATTGTTATGTTAAACAAATTTAGCATTTTGTTATGAATTGTCGTGTTGGAGAAAACTTAACATTTTTGTTATAAATCGTCTTGTTAAAACAAATTCTAACATTTTGTTATAAATTGTTTATTAGAATTAAATTATCATTCTTGTTAAAATGTTCATTTAGAATTTAAGCAACATTTCTATTAAAAATGATTATTTAGATTAATGATATCATTTTTGTTGTAAAATGTCGCATTGATATTAAAATAACACTTTTGTAAAATATTGCATTAGAATAAAAGACAATTTTTATCGTTAAAAAGCATATTTTGTCACCTTTTCTTTTTAACATGAAAAGGGTCATTTTTGGTCGCTTCTTCTTATTAAACATTAAAAGAACATTTTGCTTTCATTTCTTTTTGGAAATGATAAAGAATATTTTGTCGCATTTCTTTTACATATAAAAAGAACTATCTTTATTGTCCTCTCTTTTTATGTTAAAAAGATCACACTTTTATTTTTATTTCTTTTGGAGATAAAAAGAACACCTTTGTGTTGCATTTCTTTTTATAAAAAAAAAGAACGGTTCCGTAGCAGTAGAATTGTTAATGTTTATATTTTATCGTCATTTTGAATGCGGTAAAAATTGAATTGTTAATGTTTATATTTTATAGTCATTTTGAATGCGGTAAAAATAGAATTGTTAATGTTTATATTTTATAGTCATTTTGAATGCGGTAAAAATAGAATTGGTAATGTTTATATTTTATCGTCATTTTTGAATGCGGTAAAAATAGAATTGTTAATGTTTATATTTTATCGTCATTTTTGAATGCGGTAAAAATAGAATTGTTAATGTTTATATTTTATCGTCATTTTGAATGCGGTAAAATTAGAATTGTTAATGTTTATATTTTATCGTCATTTTGAATGCGGTAAAAATAAAATTGTTAATGTTTATATTTTATCGTCATTTTTGAATGCGGTAAAAATATAAATGTTAATGTTGAATATTTTATCGTCATTTTGAATGCGGTGAAAATAGAATGGTTAATGTTGTCATTTTTAACGACATTTTTGATGCGATAAAAATAGACAAGGTTAGTGATTCATTTTATCGACATTTTTGGTGCGATAAAAATAGGCAATGTTAGCAATTCATTTTTATCGACATCTTTGATGTGATAAAAATAGCGATGTTAATGTTTCATTTTTATCGACCTTTTTGATGCGATAAAAAGAATATATTTTGTGTAACATTTTATTGTCTTTCTAAAGACAATAAAAAGAATAGATTAAAATGTCACATTGGTATTGTCAGGTTAGACTATAATATCATTGTTATTATAAAATGTTATGTCAATTCAAAATATACTATTTTATTTGAATCATGCCATGTTAATATATAGACATCATTTTATTTAGATGAAATGTTGATGGCTGAAAACCCCAATCTTAAATTGTGTGTTTATCGATTGATCGATAGGCTGCGATGAGCGTTATTGTTTCATTTTAATGCTCACACAGTTGAAAGTGTCACTCTAAATGTTAATGGATGGTTTGATGATTATTTCTTGTTTATTATCCTATACATGAAATGTATGAAACCCATATGACCCAAATTATATGGTACATGGTTGAGTCGCACTCCAATTCAGGATTTCTTTCTAAATAAAGAACTTTTGGATAATAAGGAATATTTTAAAAATAAAAATATTTTAGAAAAATAATAGTTTAAAATAACGAATGTTTTACATTGTAATTATAAATTATAATTGCGCCTTAGACACGAGGTTAAGCCCAACTTATGGGATAAGTCTGCCCGGAACCAACCGGCATATCCAGCATCCATAAGTCGCAGGCTTAATGTGGGGGGTCTGGCCCAGTATAAAATATAAATGAATAAAAATTAAAGGAAGTGATTTATAAATTTAATATTAATATTTTTAATATGATAAGAAAATAGAATATTCAATTTTGACTTTAGATTAGAAATGAAGTTAAAACCATTTTAAAGCGAATTTATAAATATTTTATAAAGTGCGTTTTAAATAGAAATCGACGATATAATATATATTAAATAAATAAATATATATTTAATGGCCTGAATAGAACGCGTCGCGCAGTGACCATTCGCGAATTTCGACCATTAACTTTAAATGGACGTAACGGGATATCCGACCGCCAGATCCTCCTAAAACCAGGACCGTTGGATTCGTATCGAAAAGAGCTTTTCAATGAATATAAGAGTATTAACATCTAACGGTTGGATTTGGAATTATGTCCAAATCAAAATTTAGAAAGGTCGCTATGGATGCAGTACGGTGGCCGTTATTGGAACCGACTGTACGAGCGAAAATAAAATTATAAAAAATATGGAAATATTATGTAAAATCATAATAAATGATTTAAAAAGAATTTAGATGAAAATTTCCAATAGCGAAGAGATAAAAATATATTTTATCGATATGAACTGGTTATTAACTAGAACAAATCTTATAATTAAGATTTAATAAAGTTTTCCAATAAGTTAATATTTACTTGGAATTAAATAGAATAAATTAGATTTTTGGGTTGTCGTGAATGGTGTCTTAAATAACACTGTTCTTAACCCCAGTCGAGAAAAGAATAAATCTTTTAATTAAGATTTTTAGAGTTTCAATCATATTTGATAATTGGAATAAAATGAAATGTAAATTGGATTTATCGTGAACAGTGTTTTAAACGACACTTGTTCTTTAACCCAGTTTGCAGCGAAATATAATTTGGGATTTATGAATCTTTTATTAAGATTTAAAATGGAATATTTTCCAAGAGTAAAGTTTTCCAATTTAATATATTAAATTGGGATTGAATGGAATTTGATTTAATAATATTCGAGATGAGATTCTGTAAAAGAAGGTCGTTACTATATATGGAATTTAAAAGGCTTTGCCGTTATTCCATTTATATTAATAGCCCGATACAGAAATTCATATCGATTATACATTGGTCTGATTTCTATGAAAATCCCATATTTAATGGGAGATGAATTTGAGTTTATCGTGATCAATGTTTTAAATGACATTAGTTCTTTAACTCAAATAAGGATAAGATTAATTTCTTAAAATTAAATAATCATTAAATAATGATTTTGATATTTAAAACCAAATTGGAGTTTTTATAAATCTTTAAAGAAAGATTTAAGTATAAAGTTAAAGAATTTATCTTTGATAGAATAATTTGAATATTTTATTTAAAAGAATATTCTGAATTGGAATGAGGCGTTGGATGTGTTTTTATAGTACTTGATTATAAAAATACGCAAGTTATTTGGAAAGACCGGGTTTAACCCGTTCCGGATAATCACTACGACGATGAAGAGTCGAAGATGAAGATGGTGTTTGAAGACCGACCATCTTCACATCGAATGGATGTGTTGCTATTGAGACCCATGATGGGAGTAGCTACCTTGAAGGGGCTTCAGTGGTAGCCGTCCGGACTATTGTTGATTGTTCGGATTTGGTTTTCGCTCAGACCCATAGCATAAGCTTGTAAATGGATGCATGTCTGACATTGGATTTCGTTCCATGTTAATTAAATCGATTTCTATTAATGTATGTCTGTTTGGTGGTGGGGAATTTATTCTCTACTTAACACCCTGGTATATATTAATAGTGATTGATCGCATGGCGTGAATTGTCAATGTGGCACGCCAAGATGCAAATGATCAAGGCTTTTGTTGAAAAGCAGGGCCTTGTGGGATGATCAAAGCATAGCCTATTACGGCATAGCTTTGTGTATAGCATGACTTCGCGAGCCTCACACCCCGGTATGAGTCAAAAACGGGATATTGACCGTAGGGAGTGCACACGTTTCTTTCTAGCTAGAAGTGGTGTCAGTGCTTAAACTGGCTGACATTTTACTTATGTGGATGATGGATTTTGAGGCGCCTTGAATTTTTATAGGCCGTTAGTGGTCATACTATAGGTCCAAAGGGACCGGGAAGCGTGTGTTCAGGCATAACTAATCCACTGCCGATAGGCGGGGACCGGCCCTACCGCATCCAAGGGTTCACTGCGAGGGATCCTGAGGAATTTGCTAGAGTGTCTCGAATCGGAGAGGAGCTTGCCCCTAGCCTCGACTCATGATGGAAATCCAACTTCCAATACGATCTTGCGGTTTTGATTGTAGAACTAGTATGGCGACATAGTTGGATGGGGTACTATGCCGTCTGTGATTGATATTTATGATTGAAATTGTTTTTAAATTATATACAAACTAATATCAAATCCGTTTTATCGTATCAAGCATTTTTGACCATTATAAGGTAAAACCCTATCCTCCGGTTTGCGTTGCATTGTGTGATGGGACTTGGGTCTTATAATGGTTTCATTTTTTCTAAAAAGCATAGCATTATTTGAATGATTTACTTTACTTATGCACTGGCAATCCAATGGAGTAAACCCGTTCCGCGTTAGCGGCGTGGTCCTGTGATTAGCCTTATCATTAGATTAGTTTAGTTAAGATTTCTCATACCAGTCCCATGACTGACCTGTAGTTTGTTTCACTGGCAAACTCGGGTGCCCATATTTTTCCACATGGGCAGTCGAGTATCTTGTTTTGCAGATATCTATTACTTTAGCAGGATCCTGGATTGAAGCTTAAAGCTGTGCCTAGAGCATTTATAGTCTTCCGCTGTGTATTGTATTTATGTATTGTAATTTAACTTCCGCTGTATCATTCCTTTATTTGTTGTACTCTGATATTCTGTACTCTGATGTAACATTATTGTAATGTATATACAAGTCTATTGTTATTTGTTCTTATGAATTGTATTCCCAAAGTTAACGTATGCGAGTTTTGAACGGTCTTGGTCAATTTTGCGATCGATTTGGTCCGGGAAAAATCCGTGCCGTTACAGTTGGTATCAGAGCTCAGGTTAGCTCAAATCTTTGGGGTACAACTCGTTAGAACTGAACAAAGACTCATCAAAGATTGGATTAGTAATATCCAATAAGAATACTCATTAGAGATGGGATCAGTAGTATCCTAGAATGAGTCCGAAGAGTGTTGTTTTTAAAAATAAATAAAAGCGGTAATAAATTTAGTTTTGAAAATTTATCTTAAAATACGTATTTGAGATATTATTATATTTTAGATTTGGACAATCGAGTATATTGAGATTTTAATATACGCCTTGCAAGCGTGTATAAGAAGCTCCAATATATTAGATAGATATAGAGTCACACTCTAATAGCCCGGAGACGATTCTGATGATGAGGCATCATCATCAGTGTTTATGTTCGAGTTCGGAGTGAGAGATCTATATATTTCCAATCGACTGGTATGAGAACCAAAACTTAGTTAGAACACATTGTTGTGATTTGCACTAAAAATATGATTTTTGACTATATATGTAAAAGTTATATATATTCGAAAAGTTAATCATCTAATTGATTGCTGGTTGTGATGTTTGATTATTGGATTAACTAATAAAATCATTGAAACCAATAAATAAAAATTTAATTAAGTTAGCTAATTAAACAACTTTTAGCTTCGTTCCTTTTCGAGGACGAAAAGATTTTTACGTGGGGGAGATTGTAACAATCCGGAAAATCAGGACCAATTTAAAATTTTTATTTTAACAAATTTTAATAGAAAATGCATCAAAAAAAAGGGTTAAACAATAAAAAGTTTACATTTTTATTGTAAAGGAGAAAATATGAAAAATGAGCATTGGTTTGAATAGGAAAGTTGTTGTAACATAAAAATTCACATTTTTATGTAATAATATGATTCATTAAAAAGTTACATTTTAATGGAAAAAGAATCATTATTAAATGATCACTATTGAAAGAAAATTGGTTAACATTAAAAGCACATTTTTAATGTAAGATGAAACATATAAAAAGTTGCACAACTTAATAATCAGAGAAAATGAATCAAACATTCATATAAAAATTTGAATGAAAAATAAGTGTGGTCCCATCATGCCTAGTCAGCTAATTAAATTTCATTTGTCACCTACTACATATGTAGAAACAAGTGAAAGATAAAATCTAAAATATATAACCAAATAAAGAAGAATAAAAAAAGGGAAAGTCACCTCCTTCATTAATAAATAAAATTTGAAATTATAATCAATGAAAATTAGAGGGGTGTCATTTATTGCAAGAAAAAAATAAAGAAGGAAAAAGAATAATGAAAGGATTATTTCAGTCAGTAACATAGGTTGTAATGTAAATGAACTAAAATAATAAATTGGTAAATACATAATTCTACATTTACATTATATATATATATATATATATATTGTCCATCCCAAAAATATATGTAAACAGCGTAAGTATAATTATGAATTAGAAACAATGTTAAGTAAGCTTTGATTGAATTTTTCAATTAAAGGCAGGAATATTGAAATGTTTCTCATAATAAATGGGAAATAAATAATTTGTAATCTTGGGATTTTGGCAATAAATATGGAATTATTTGCAAAATTGTAAAGGTCACAAATTTTAAATAAGGGGATTATAATTGTAAATAAGTAATTTATGGGAAAAAGTATGTCAATAAATGTTAAGAGGTTACAATTCAAAAATATATAGGGACAAATGTTTTAACTCCAATTAGGGAAATTTGTGTTATAAAATTATTTATATTATACATATACACTTGGAAATACGAAACCCTAATATCCTAATACCATAGCCGCCAGTTCTCATTTCAATGGCCTAAACACAACTGATTTCATTCACTAATTTCTCCCCAATTACGAAGAATTAAAACATGGAATCAAAGCAATTATTGAAGATCATGTCAAGTTCTATAATTTCAACGGTCAAGATCTGAAATAAAGCTACGGATTTCTCGAATTTTGCACCCAAAACCGGCGGCTTTGGACTGGAATTCGCGGCTGTGGAGGCCACCGCAGGTGGCGGTGCTACTGGCACAAGGGGAGGTCGGCGCGGGCTTCGAGATGGGGGTGTCTGATGGTGGTACGGTGGCTCGTGGGTGGCGCGTTCAGAAGGTTTCGAAGTCGAGCTTTGGGTTACGGGCTCCTACTATTAACGAAGAAGAAGAGGACTTTGAAATTTCAGATCTAAATTGTTAGGTGAGATTTCCGATTTTAAATTTATTAATTAATTAATTTCTGTTTAATAATTGTTTGTATTTAACAAAATAGTTCTGTGTTGTAATAATTTGGATGATGAATTGTCTGTCTGTTTGTGTGTCTCATGTTTGTGTAAAAATAGCTGTAAGGTAAAATTGTGTAGAATATTTAATAGTCAAAACAAAATTTACATTTTGTTATGAACGGTAATGATAGTTAAAAATGGACCTTTGGATTTTAAATTGTTGTTTCTAGATTTAAAAACATCGTTTTGTTAATAATGTTCATTTAGATTTAAAATTGTTATTTTTGTTAAAATGTTCATCTTTTGATTATTGTTATGTTAAACAAATTTAGCATTTTGTTATGAATTGTCGTGTTGGAGGAAACTTAACATTTTTGTTATAAATCGTCTTGTTAAAACAAATTCTAACATTTTATTATAAGTTGTTTATTAGAATTAAATTATCATTCTTGTTAAAATGTTCATTTAGAATTTAAGAAGCATTTCTGTTAAAAATGATTATTTAGATTAATGATATCATTTTTGTTGTAAAATGTCGCATTGATATTAAAATAACACTTTTGTAAAATATTGCATTAGAATAAAAGACAATTTTTATCGTTAAAAGCATATTTTTTCACCTTTTCTTTTTAACATGAAAAGGGTCATTTTTGGTCGCTTCTTCTTTTTAAACATTAAAAGAACATTTTGCTTTCATTTCTTTTTGGAAATGAAAAAGAATATTTTGTCGCATTTCTTTTACATATAAAAAGAACTATCTTTGTTGTCGTCTCTTTTTATGTTAAAAAGATCACATTTTTATTTTTTTTTCTTTTGGAGATAAAAAGAACACCTTTATGTTGCATTTCTTTTTATAAAAAAAAAAGAACGGTTCCGTAGCAGTAGAATTGTTAATGTTTATATTTTATCGTCATTTTGAATGCGGTAAAAATAGAATTGTTAATGTTTATATTTTATAGTCATTTTGAATGCGGTAAAAATAGAATTGTTAATGTTTATATTTTATAGTCATTTTGAATGCGGTAAAAATAGAATTGTTAATGTTTATATTTTATCGTCATTTTTGAATGCGGTAAAAATAGAATTGTTAATGTTTATATTTTATCGTCATTTTTGAATGCGGTAAAAATAGAATTGTTAATGTTTATATTTTATCGTCATTTTGAATGCAGTAAAAATAGAATTGTTAATGTTTATATTTTATCGTAATTTTTGAATGCGGTAAAAATAGAATTGTTAATGTTGAATATTTTATCGTCATTTTGAATGTGGTGAAAATAGAATGGTTAATGTTGTCATTTTTAACGACATTTTTGATGCGATAAAAATAGACAAGGTTAGTGATTCATTTTATCGACATTTTTGGTGCGATAAAAATAGGCAATGTTAGCAATTCATTTTTATCGACATCTTTGATGTGATAAAAATAGCGATGTTAATGTTTCATTTTTATCGACCTTTTTGATGCGATAAAAAGAATATATTTTGTGTAACATTTTATTGTCTTTCTAAAGACAATAAAAAGAATAGATTAAAATGTCACATTGGTATTGTCAGGTTAGACTATAATATCATTGTTATTATAAAATGTTATGTCAATTCAAAATATACTATTTTATTTGAATCATGCCATGTTAATATATAGACATCATTTTATTTAGATGAAATGTTGATGGCTGAAAACCCCAATCTTAAATTGTATGTCTATCGATTGATCGACAGGCTGCGATAAGCGTTATTGTTTCATTTTAATGCTCACACAGTTGAAAGTGTCACTCTGAATGTTAATGGATGGTTTGATGATTATTTCTTGTTTATTATCCTATACATGAAATGTATGAAACCCATATGACCCAAATTATATGGTACATGGTTGACTCCAATTCAGGATTTCTTTCTAAATAAAGAACTTTTGGATAATAAGGAATATTTTAAAAATAAAATTATTTTAGAAAAATAACAGTTTAAAATTACGAATGTTTTACATTGTAATTATAAATTATAATTGCGCCTTAGACACGAGGTTAAGCCCAACTTATGGGATAAGTCTGCCCGGAACCAACCGGCATATCCAACATCCATAAGTCGCAGGCTTAATGTGGGGGGTCTGGCCCAGTATAAAATATAAATGAATAAAAATTAAAGGAAGTGATTTATAAATTTAATATTAATATTTTTAATATGATAAGAAAATAGAATATTCAATTTTGACTTTAAATTAGAAATGAAGTTAAAACCGTTTTAAAGCGAATTTATAAATATTTTATAAAGTACGTTTTAAATAGAAATCGACGATATAATATATATTAAATATATATATATATATATATATTTATTTATTTATTTATTTAATGGCCTGAATAGAACGCGCCGCGCAGTGACCATTCGCGAATTTCGACCATTAACTTTAAATGGACGTAACGGGATATCCGACCGTCGGATCCTCCTAAAACCAGAACCGTTGGGTTCGTATCGGAAAGAGATTTTCAATGAATATAAGAGTATTAACATCTAACGGTTGGATTTGGAATTATGTCCAAATCAAAATTTAGAAAGGTCGCTATGGATGCAGTTCGGTGGCCGTTATTGGAAACCGACTGTACGAGCGAAAATAAAATTATTAAAAATATGGAAATATTATGTAAAATCATAATAAATGATTTAAAAGGAATTTAGATGAAAATTTCCAATAGCGAAGAGATAAAAATATATTTTATCGATATGAACTAGTTATTAACTAGAACAAATCTTATAATTAAGATTTAGTAAAGTTTTCCAATAAGTTAATATTTACTTGGAGTTAAATAGAATAAATTGGATTTTTGGGTTGTCGTGAATGGTGTCTTAAATAACACTGTTCTTAACCCCAGTTGAGAAAAGAATAAATCTTTTAATTAAGATTTTTAGAGTTTCAATCATATTTGATAATTGGAATAAAATGAAATGTAAATTGGATTTATCGTGAACAGTGTTTTAAACGACACTTGTTCTTTAACCCAGTTTGCAGTGAAATAAAATTTGGGATTTATGAATCTTTTATTAAGATTTAAAATGGAATATTTTCCAAGAGTAAAGTTTTCCAATTTAATATATTAAATTGGTATTGAATGGAATTTGATTTAATAATATTCGAGATGAGCTTCTGTAAAAGAAGGCCGTTAATATATATGGAATTTAAAAGGCTTTGCCGTTATTCCATTTATATTAATAGCCCGATACAGAAATTCATATCGATTATACATTGGTCTGATTTCTATGAAAATCCTATATTTAATGGGAGATGAATTTGAGTTTATCGTGATCAATGTTTTAAATGACATTAGTTCTTTAACTCAAATAAGGATAAGATTAATTTCTTAAAATTAAATAATCATTAAATAATGATTTTGATATTTAAAACCAAATTGGAGTTTTAATAAATCTTTAAAGAAAGATTTAAGTATAAAGTTAAAGAATTTATCTTTGATAGAATAATTTGAATATTTTATTTAGAAGAATATTCTGAATTAGAATGAGGCGTTGGATGTGTTTTTATAGTACTTGATTATAAAAATACGCAAGTTATTCGGAAAGACCGGATTTAACCCATTCCGGATAATCACTACAATGATGAAGAGTCGAAGATGAAGACGGTGTTTGAAGACCGACGATCTTCACATCGAATGGATGTGTTGCTACTGAGACCCATGATGGGAGTAGCTACCTTGAAGGGGCTTCAGTGGTAGCCGTCCGGACTATTGTTGATTGTTCGGATTTGGTTTTTGCTCAGACCCAGAGCATAAGCTTGTAAATGGATGCGTGTCTGACATTGGATTCGTTCCATGTGAATTAAATCGATTTCTATTAATGTATGTCTGTTTGGTGGTGGGGAATTTATTCTCTACTTAACAACCTGGTATATATTAATAGTGATTGATCGCATGGCGTGAATTGTCAATGTGGCACGCCAAGATGCAAATGATCAAGGCTTTTGTTGAAAAGCAGGGCCTTGTAGGATGATCAAAGCATAGCCTATTACGGCATAGCTTTGTGTAGAGCGTGACTTCACGAGCCTCACACCCCGGTATGAGTCAAAAACGGGATATGGACCGTAGGGAGTGCACATGTTTCTTTCTAGCTAGAAGTGGTGTTAGTGCTTAAACTGGCTGGCATTTTACTTATGTGGATGAAGGATTTTGAGGCGCCTCGAATTTTTATAGGCTGTTAGTGGTCATACCATAGGTTCAAAGGGACTGGGAAGCGTGTGTTCAGGCATAACTAATCCACTGCCGATAGGCGGGGACCGGCCCTACCGCATCCAAGGGTTCACTACGGGGGATCCTGAGGCATTTGCTAGAGTGTCTCGAATCGGAGAGGAGCTTGCCCCTAGCCTCGACTCATTATGGAAATCCAACTTCCAATACGATCTTGCGGTTTTGATTGTAGAACTAGTATGGCGACATAGTAGGATGGGGTACTATGCCGTCTATGATTGATATTTATGATTGAAATTGTTTTTAAGTTATATACACACTAATATCAAATCCGTTTTATCGTATCAAGCATTTTTGACCATTATAAGGTAAAACCCTATCCTCCGGTTTGCGTTGCATTGTGTGATGGGACTTGGGTCTTATAATGGTTTCATTTTTTCTAAAAAGCATAGCGTTATTTGAACGATTTACTTTACTTATGCACTGGAAATCCAATGGAGTAAACCTGTTCCGCGTTAGCAGCGTGGTCCTGTGATTAGCCTTATCATTAGATTAGTTTAGTTAAGATTTCTCATACCAGTCCCATGACTGACCTGTAATTTGTTTCACTGGCAAACTCGGGTGCCCATATTTTTCCACACGGACAGTCGAGTAGCTTGTTTTGCAGATATCTATTCTTTTAGCAGGATCCTGGATTGAAGCTTAAAGCTGTGCCCAGAGCATTTATAGTCTTCCGTTGTGTATTGTATTTATGTATTGTAATTTAACTTCCGCTGTATCATTCCTTTATTTGTTGTACTCTGATATTCTGTACTCTGATGTAACATTATTGTAATGTCTATAAAAGTCTATTGTTATTTTTTCTTATGAATTGTATTCCCAAAGTTAACGTATGCGAGTTTTGAATGGTCTTGGTCGATTTTGCGATCGATTAGGTCCGGGCAAAATCCGTGTCGTTACAGTATATTTGATGATGTTTTCTAATGTGGCAACAACTAACGGCTAGTAAACCATTAGGTGCGAACGTATGGTGTGGGACATACGTTGACGCCTTATGGGTTACTATCCAAGAGGTTAAGACACATTCAAGATGATTAGTATTATAACCGGGTACTCGATTGGAGTCATCACGATGTTTTCAACTATAGCCATCACGATGATCACGATGTTTGTGACTCCAATCACGATGATGTTTATTACTCGGGTTTTTGTGACTTAGGGGCGTCACGATGTTCTTGGCTATAGTCGTCACGATGATGATTATGTTTGTGTCCCTAGTCATCATGATGTATGGTACCAAAATGAAACGACCCGAAATCCCCCGATCTCCGAAGAGACGGAAAATAGCGAATTACTTTGTGTAACACCCCGTAATTCTGTTAATATTAATATTCACAAATTAAATAATAACTAATCTTAGACGTGAGAATTGTGGGAAACGGGTTGCGCCATTGTGTTCGTTTCGGAATTCTGGTTGAAATAGAGTCCGAGTTTGCGTGAATTGGACTTCGTATGAAGAAGTTATGGCCATCGGAAGTTTCGGAAAATTTAAAACAGATTTCAGAAAATTCAAATTTCAAAATTCGAAGTCAAACAGGCTAGGCGGGAAATTTCCCGTCCAGCACCCAGGTCGACTGGGGAGTCGACTGGGCAGTCGACACCCCAGGGACCAGGTCGACTGCGCAGTCGACCTGGGTGTCGACCTGGTCCAGGCGGCTAGGGTTTGACTGAGCCCAATCTTGAGCTGCTGATGTGTCTTTAGGGCTGAGTTGGCAAATTAAACGGTTCAGGTTAGTTCTGAGTTGATCTGACGGCCTAAATAAATCCTAAACTCTATATATACCTAGGTAGTCTCTCACTCTAATTAACATGAAAAACAGAATAGCCACCGTCATACCGCCGCCATGGAACTCAGTGTAGCCGCCGCCTACTAAGAAGGAAGAAAGCTAATCAAAATTCTAATTCTACTCAACTCTAAAGCAAATCAAGACTCTCTTTCTTCTCTAATTGTGAGTATGATGATCTTAACAAGATTTTTATTAAACTAATTAGATTAAGTTATGAATGGATTATAAGTGAATGATGTGGATTGTCATATATGTTGTTGTAAACCTTATGCTATCATGTATGTTGTAAATCCTATTTTATGTGATGATGATATCCTATATGTTGTAAATCATGCTATGATGATATTGTATAGGTTGTAATTTTCTATGCTAAATTGTGATAAATCATACATGTTATAAAGTCATGATGTTATTATCTATGCTAATTAGTTCATGTTAATCAAGTCATAATGTTGATATTATTTGGGCTATGTCGATGACAAATCATGTATGCAAGTTTAGATTGATTAGTAAAGATTATGAACATATGCCATGACATCTATTTAGATCTAGAATTATGACATCTAGAATTATGCTATGACATATGTGAATTCTATGTATTAGATGCTAGTTCACACCATCATTATGTTGCATAAAACCCCATATGCAAGTTTATATATGAATTTGGGTTATGATCATATCATTTAAATTGTGACATTTAACTAAACAAGTTGACACCTTTAGATTCATAACATGTGTAGTTTTATGCAAGTTTCACCCCTATTATGATTAGACCTATTTTATTTTTCTATATGTTGTGATAATTTATCTTTGTGCTATGAGTTAGACTATTCGAGTCTAACATATATTTTGCGTTGAATAAGCGAACGTATAACGTGGGGTAGGGGTAATATTAAGGATTTAATATTAAGAAATTGGATGCAATTGATATGATTTTGCATGCCATGAGTGGATGGCCATAATTGAGTCAATTATGGACATCATTAAAATTGGAATTAATTAATAATTTGAATAGGGAATTAGTAAAACTGGGGGTAAAAGATTGTAAGTGTTAATCAATGCTTAGGACACGAGGTTGGACTCGTTTGTGACGTAAAACTGCCCGGACCCGCCCGAGAAATCCCGTGGTCACAAATGTCAGCCCAATGTGAGAGGTCCTCGGCCCAAATTAAAGCATAACAGCTGTAAAGACACGAGGTTAGACTCTTTTATGGTGTAAGACTGCTCGGACCCGCCCGGCAAATCCAGCTGCCATAAATGCCAGTCTAATGTGAGAGGTCTTTATGAGGTTATGGCCTGAATGAATTAAGAAATACTTAACCAGATAAACATGTAAGGTGGGACATGGGGGTTAAGTAGGTGCCTTGGGTGGAATGAGGAATATAGTGGTTGCCTTTAGTGGCATTTGAAATACGATTAGTAAGACTTAACCAAACACACATGTAAATGAACATGACTAAGAGGGTTAAGTGGGATGTACTAGTGGACAAGCTTAGGTGGATAACTTGTGGGGGCCCATTTCAACCAGTAACCCAAACGTATCTTTGTGGGCTCGACCCAAGTCGAGGACGGGACACGCATACTGGGTTTGACTATAAGAGGCCAAACGAGGTAGCGGTGGCAACGCAAGTCCAACGGGTTTCATATGCGTGTGTGGACCCGGGCTGGTAGGAAAGACGTTGTCGCATCGTGTAGGTATAAGCCGTGCATTCTTTAGCTGTATCGGGTTGCCACTTTAGGGGAGTGATACACCCCACTGTGGAGACAGCACGGGTATCTACGAGTAGGGAGCCGATCGCAAGTGGGTAGTGGGGTACACCTAGCGGAGATAGGGGCAGGCGGCACCTATGTAGTCAGCTAGGGGTACGCAAGGCTATTTATATAATTTCTAAGTGAAGCAAGTGGGATCAACTTTGAGGGTGACTGGTGTGGTGCAGTGTAGTCATTATTCATTAGTAATTAGGTGTGCCTTTAACGTTATCTTTATCTGCTCTCCCATACCCCATAGTTCATAGACATTTCCTTGTTTTCCAGCTTATGCCTTAGTCTAGTTACTTTGATAATAGTATTGTTAGAATTATCATACTCGCCAGGATTTATGTCTGACCCTCTCTATTTCCATCCTTTTTCTCCCTCCAGGTCCTCAGGGTGGACCCAGCTCTAGCGGAGTTTGATTGGATTGCTTTATCTCTCTTTTGGAAAGCTTGGACCGTTGAAGTAAAGTCCAGCTTGTTATCTTCTTTAATGGCTATTTATGTAATGGGATTATGTATTTTGTTTGATCAAGATGGATATTGTACTTGACTCTGATTTATGGTTTTATGATGTAACAAACATGTTTAAATTCCGCTGCAATAAAATGAAGCTTTAGATTTCCAAGTACTACTTATTATCTGTCTTGTTGTAATTTTTCTGTTCTATATTCACTTAAAATCTCCATGGAAGTTAATGCATTCCCTTTGTGAGTGACATTAATGGACGTGGGGTGTTACACGTGGTATTAGAGCTTAAGGTTACCAGAACAGATATAATTTTTAGAAAAACTACTTTTCTAAAGTATTTTTGGAAGAAGTGTTTTCATAAACATGTCTTAATGAGTAATTTAAAGAGGAAAGTTTTTATGAAAAACATAATCCCCAATAGCCATATATCTTTATCTTTCGAATTCTCCATTTTGAATCTTTCCTTTTTCGTTTCAGCATGGCTGAAGATCTTAACCTTCCGGATGGTGTAACGATACCAGGATGGTATAGGAGGTTATTAGAGGCTAGGGCCGCTGCAGGTCCAGCCAATGTTCCTCCACCACCAGTTGCACCCGCTCCTCCTCCTCCTCCTCGCGCTGATACTTTTGCAAAGACGTGTAAGGAATTTAAGGCTATGGGTGGAAAACCTTTTCAAGGGTCAGAAACGTTTGTGGAAGCTAGAGATTGGCTTAAGGAGGTGGAAGAATTGCTAGAAATCTTTGAAGTAGAAGAAGGGAGGAAAGTCAAATTAGCAGCTTGGTTAATGAAGGGAGAGGCCTCGTTTTGGTGGGAGGTCACTAATGGGGAGCGTCCTATTGATTCTTGGGCGGATTTCAGGCGTAGGTTTGAGGCAAAGTTTCTCTCAAGGGCAGAAGAGAGTCTATATATGGAAAGGTTCTTGACGTTGAAGCAAGGAAGCTCATCAGTGAAAGAATATGTCAACAAATTTAATCAGTTAGCAAGGTTTGGCTTGGACTTAGTGAACACGCCGGAGAAGAAGGCTCTGAGGTTCGTTAATGGATTGAATGAACCGTTGCAAGGGTTGGATATGACCCACATCCCTATGGGGGCCACCTTTGAGAAGCTAGTAGACATGGCACTCATGCACGAGGAGAAAGGCGCTAATGCTAATATGGCACCCGAGAAGAAAGGGGATCAGAAGAAACCTCAACAGCAAAACAAGAAGGGTGGTAAAGACAATAATGGCAAGGGAAAGAAGAAATGCTTTAACTGTGGGGCACCATGCCATCTCAGCAAGGATTGCAGAAAGAAAAAGAAGACTGGTTGTTTCCACTGTGGTGAAGCGGGACATCTAGTGAAGGACTGCCCAAAGAAGGGGCAGAGGGCAGGGGCTACCTCGGGAGGACAGGTGCAGGCTCTTATGGCACCAGGGCAGGCAAGGGGACAAGTTCAGGCTCTCGCGGTCCCACCGCTGCAAGAACGAGGTAGAACCATTTCTGTTGAAAGCTTAGTATTTCTGTTTGATCATCCTGTCCGTACCTTATTCGATTCGGGCGCATCGCATTCGTTTATCTCTACATCATTAGTTGAATCACTGCACTTAAACACCAGTTTAGTAGAGGATCCCTTAGTTGTTTCGAATCCAATTGGGGGCTCAACTTATTTGTCCATGATGTGTTTGGATTTGAAAATTTTTATACTTAGCATTGAGTTTAGATGTGATGCTTATGTTTTGGGCTTCACGGGCTATAGGCTAATTTTAGGAATGGATTGGTTATCCAGAAATGGGGCCGTTCTTGATTGTGAAAGGAGAGTAGTTAGGCTCATGACTCGCCTTGGCAACACTCTCGAAATCTTTTGTAATCCCATAAATTCTGTTATGCTAAGTTATTTAGAATCGCTTGACGCGTCTGAGGAAAATCTACGATCTGTTAGAGTGGTCCGAGAATACTCGGATGTGTTTGAGGAGGTGAAGGGCTTGCCTGCGAAGCGGGGGATAGATTTTCGAATATATCTTATGGATAATGCAAAACCAGTATCTTTGACAGTACGCCACATGGCTCCTTGTGAAAGGAGGGAACTCAATAAGCAAGTGAAGGAATTGCTTGAGAAGGGGTTCATAAGACGTATATCGGAGTGGGGTGCTCCAGTAGTATTTGCCACGAAAGTGGATGGGTCCCTTAGAATTTGTGTGGACTATAGAGAACTTAATAAGCTTACTAAGAAGAACCGACACCCACTGCCGAGGATTGACGATCTCTTCGATCAGTTAGTTGGCGCCTCAGTGTTTTCGCAGTTGGACTTAGCCACTGGTTTCCATCAGTTGAGGGTGGCTGAGGATAGCATTGACAAGACTGCCTTTAGGACTCCGGACGGTTTCTATGAATGGCTAGTGATGCCCTTCGGTTTGACAAACGCCCCCGCATACTTTGTTGATTTGATGAGTAGGGTGTTTAGGGAGTACCTTAATAAATTCGTGGTGGTCTTTGTCAAAGTGTCTCCATTACGGAACGTTGTTCGCTTTGGGTCCGTTGGGAAGTTAGCACCAAGGTTCGTAGGGCCGTTTCCTATTAAGGAAATGATTGGGCAGATGGCGTATAGAGTGGAGTTGCCTGAGAGACTTAGTGGTGTACATGACGTATTCCATGTGTCACATTTAAGGAAGTGCTTGCACGAGACCGCGGAAGTGGTAGAGCCGAGCTTGCTTAGAGAGGTGGAGATAGAGCGTGATGCGACGATTCGACGAGCTCCTACATGCATTCTTGGGTCGGATATTAAGAAGTTGAGGAATCGAGAGGTCAGACTAGTCAAACTGCAATGGGGAGATGATGAGAGCAACGCTACTTGGGAGACAGAAGCGAAGATGCGTTCGTTGTACCCTTTTCTTTTTGAGGGTATGTCCTTTAATTTCTCCTTTATCGCTTAGCTTGTACTTATCTTATCTTTAGTATGTCTTCTCGCTAGTATCTTTAACCTTTAGTTAGGATCATCCTATGGTTGAAACATGTGTTTGAGACATGTTATGTATGATGGATGCAAAGTGGATGCAAGTGTTTGCTAGTGGTTGCTCATGGACGCATATACACACACTATTAGGCACTAGCACTACAAGAAAAACCGAGATTAGCGACAGATTTTTAGCAGCGGAAAATTCCGTCGCTAATTAGCGGCGGATTTCCGTGTGCTTTGTAAGAGAAAATATTTTGGATTTTATATGTCATCTTATTATAAATTATTACCGTCGAATACTAATTCTGTCGCTAAATCGATGGAAATTGCAGCTCTTTACCGTCATATAATATTTGATGCTAAATTTCGTTGCTAATAGAGTCGGATTACCGTCGACATAATTTTGAAGCTATTTTCCTGCAGTTTTCCAAGAGATTTGAAACGAACTTTTATATTTTTTATTTATTAAATGTTTTAAATTTGTGTTATTACTTAGTAATGAATTAGTAAATTTAAATTTTAAATAATTAATGTTAATAATACATTAGTAATTAATAATAAATAATAACTAATAGAAGTAAATAAAATTCAATAGTTAATGTTGATTAATTATCAATTACTATAAATTATAAATAAGAGGTAATAATAACTAATAAAATACATTAATTTTCGATGTTTATTAAATTTATTTCTTAGTAATTAATAAGTAAATATAAATTCTAAATAATTAATGTTAATAATATATTTGTAATAAATAATAACGATTAGAAGTAAATAATATTCAATAGTTAATGTTAATTAATTTTTAATTACTATAAAATATAAATAAGAGGTAGTAATAATTAATAAAATACATTAATGTTCGATGTTTATTAAATTTATTTTGATAATAAATGATTAATAAATAATCTTTAATATGGTTAAAGAAATTACTATCAAGAAATTATTAATACATATTTGCTTTTAAGAAATTGATTGGTACATATTAATTGATAAATAATTAGTAATTAAGAAAAAAAATGGTCAAAGTTTAAAAATAAGAAGTTGAATAAGTATCAAGGAATTTCAAATTTCAAAAAATTCAAACCATACAAGTTATTATTTTCGTGCATGTTATCTATCTGCTTTGGAGCCAAAATATTTGCTTTGGTTTCAAAATTTCATTAAAATAAAAAATTATTTCAAATAAATAAATTGTAGAATTTTAAATTGATCAATATATTTCAAAACAACTCCATGTAGAGCACTTCGATAGGTTCACAATGCAAAAAATTATGCCTCAAACTAGACTCATTTGTAAAAGTTATTAATTTTAGAAGTTTTCAAAAATTAAAGTTAAATCAGATTAAATTTTCTTTGACATATTCAAAGACCGTTTGGCTCCAAAACAAAATATTTGGCTCCAAAGACGAAATATTGAGCTTGAAATTGCTTTCGCAGCCACCAATATTTTGGTCTCTCTACTTTCTCCATATAAAAAAAAGTGCCCGACATTGTTCCTAAGCAAAACCTAAATCTCGCCGCCGCATCCTTCAGTTCAAGCGCCATCTCCCTTCAGATCGGCCACTGCATCCCTTCTAATCGGCATCCTATCAGGTTTATATTCGTACTCGTTCTAATCTTGTGTTTTTTGCTCTTCTATGATTCTTGATTTGTAAATCTGTTATTTTCAGTTAGGGCTTAATATCCTGTTTTTGGTTTTCGTCGTGAATTTAATCTGTTTCTTAATTGTGAATTCCGATTCTGTTTTTGTTGTGAATCTGTTCTTGAATTGTGAGACAGCAGTTCAAGCTACCCTTAGGCTCTGTTTGTTTTCTGCAAACTGGAGCTGATCGCTTGAAATTTTCAGCGGTCAGAACAAGAAAAGGCGTTTGTTTTGAAAAGTAAAATAAGCGAGATCTGGTTTTCAGCTAATTTTTAGTGATATTTTTCAGCAACAATTAATCGCTGATTAGGTATTCAGATCTCCACCTTATAAATCTACACTAGGTACTTCACTTCTCATCGACAACGCTCTTTCTCTACCATCGCAGCTTTCTACCTTTTCCAGATTTCTCTACCATCGTATATTAATCTTATCAAAACTGGATATCTCGCGGAAATGTTTTATCTGTAAGTGGTTAGTAAAATCTGCTGTGCTGTCAATAGGAAGCTAAACGGTGTTCTTTAGCTAAAAGAAAATGGAAATGACGTTGGTGTCAAAGTGATTTTACTGTTTTTGCTAGTTTTCAGTTCTTTTGGATGATTCAATTAAGTCGATTTCCAGGTTGAGATGCTGTGATATAGGTTATTACTTTTGTTCTTATTTTTTAGTGTTAGTTTTGGAGTTTGTATATTAGTTAAATGGTTTGAGATTTGAAAGTGCTATGCATTCTTGAATAAAATTACTGCAACTTTAATACACTATCCCATCCGATCTATGTACTTTTAGATTTAATTGTACAAATATGTAGCTTGCACCACTACATTTTGTATGATAAATTTGGTTTAACAGTTACGCCCTCAAAGGGAAAAGCTAACAAAAAAGGCTATAATGGAACAAATATTGACATTGTTTTTCTATCCACATGTAGTGAACTGTTTTAACTATAATGGAACAAATATTGACATTGTTATCTGTTGAATCAACTGCCCTGGAGTTCGTTGATTATCTTGTGCAACTGCTGTTACTTTCACTATTTGTTTGGCTTCTTTTTTAAGGTTTGGATTATTGGATTCGTCTGTTGTAGAGACACTCTGGCTTTACTTGAGGAGGTGCAAAGCCATTCCGATTCTGTTTTTGTTGACAAGTAAGTGTGGCTTGAACTATACTTATGTTACAATATTTTTTGTGCATGTGCTATAATGCCATATCCCCGTTTTGGATACGATATTGTATAATATTAGTTGCAGATGAAAAATGACAAGGACGTGCAACTTATAACATTGTACTCATTCTGTAGCAAACACCATCAATTTGGACTTCGACACTTTCGGCTGGGACAACAAATTTCCTGGTGTTGTAGTCCTATTAACAAGGGTAACTCATCATTTATTTATATTATATTGAAATTCATAGAAAATATAAAGCCATGGTGGATCTGGGGTTACTGGATTTCACCCTTGATGCTGCACAAAATGACAGTTGAGAAACTTTGCTCATCAAGACATATTCAACACTGTCTGCCAATAATCAGTGTTAGTACCATACTTCCTAACTCCTCAATAATGCAGAAAACCTTAATAATTTGCATATAAAAAAACTGAAACAGCCTACAGTACAGATGGGAATGTAAATGTCAATTTGACATAGTCGTCGGAGTACTGATTCAATAATGCATTATTTTTTTGGACTCTGGACACAAGTCGAATAATATTTTACTTTTCAGGCTGACTCTAAAGAGATCATGGTTTGCAAATGGTCTGGGGAAGACCTTCAAATATGAAAAGGAAGACATAAATAAATAGCTAGAAGGATGACCATGGTATCAGCTCATTTTGTACAGCTACACCTGCTTTGTTGCTTTGTCATTATTTTTTAATTGCACCATCTTTGTTCTGTTCATATTGCCCTTTTATTTGTTGTAAACTATAACATTTACTTTTTGTACTATATTTTCCGTTTGAGCGTCACTACATGTTTGTACTTGTACTAACTATTTTATGTACAACCATCATTTCGATAATATGTGATGTCTTTATAAATCTTATTTCCTGTATAGGTCTCCAGGCACAAATCATTTGGTAGCTTATCAGGCTATAACAATTTTGAGTGCATTATCAGCATTCAATTTACATAAATTTGTTTGAATCTCATTTGTATACGGTTTCTGCTTGGAGTTATATATATAGTTATATATATAGTAATATATATATATATATATCAGAAGGGGGATAGCAGCGGATTACCATCAAAAAAGGAGGTTAAGTTTACCTCGGTTTAATTTTTGTCACTAATCCCTTGGTAATTAGTAAGGATTTACCTACGTCTTTTATACATAATATTTTATTATAAATTAATTATCCATCGGTAAATTGTCGGTATATAAATTAAAATTAAATTAATAAATAAAATTTTATTTTTATTTTAAAATTAGTAAAATGACGGAAAAATGTCGGAAAAATCATGCTAAAATCCGTCGTAAAATCTGACACAAATACCGTCATGGTTTTTACCGACCAAACAGTTATGTAGGAAATCTGTCGCTAATGTCTGTTTAGCGACGTATTAGAAGCGGATTCTTCCGCCGCTATTTGCTGTTTTTCTTGTAGTGTAGATCGGCTCAGTCACTTCATATTGCATATTGCATATATATGGATGTATTTAGTTAAATGGATGTATGAGGATTTTTTTATCATATGGATGCTGCATTCAGATGATGATTGTGCACGCATATAGAGATAATATGTAGCATTAAGGAACTTTTGCATACATAATGGACGCATGGCACTATCATGGTTTGCATTAAGGAGGTCAACTGAATCAGTGGGCCGCCTGATTTTGCATTAGATATGGACATATACACACACTGTGCATTTAAACATGAAAGCATTAGAAGTCTATAAGGACAATGGATGCCTGTGTTTGATGGTTGAGTAGATGGACGATTGGATGTTAGGATATACATTCTTCTTGACTTGAAGATTTCGGGGTCGAAATCCTTTAAGGAGGGGAGAATGTAACACCCCGTAATTCTGTTAATATTAATATTAACAAATTAAAGAATAACTAATCTCAGACATGAGAATTGTGGGAAACGGGTTGCGCCATTGTATTCATCTCGGAATTCTGGTTGAAATAGAGTCCGAGTTTGCATGAATTGGACTTCGTATGAAGAAGTAATGGCCATCGGAAGTTTCGGAAAATTTAAAACAGATTTCAGAAAATTCAAATTTCAAAATTCGAACTCAAACAGGCTAGGCGGGAAATTTCCTGCCCAGCACCCAGGTCGACTGGGGAGTCGACTGGGCAGTCGACACCCCAGGGACCAGGTCGACTGCGCAGTCGACCTGGGTGTCGACCTGGTCCAGGCGGCTAGGGTTTGACTGAGCCCAATCTTGAGCTGCTGATGTGTCTTTAGGGCTGAGTTGGCAAATTAAACGGTTCAGGTTAGTTCTGAGTTGATCTGACGGCCTAAATAAATCCTAAACTCTATATATACCTAGGTAGTCTCTCACTCTAATTCACATGAAAAATAGAATAGCCACCGTCATACCGCTGCCATGGAACTCAGTGTAGCCGCGCCTACAAAGAAGGAAGAAAGCTAATCAAAATTCTAATTCTACTCAACTCTAAAGCAAATCAAGACTCTCTTTCTTCACTAATTGTGAGTATGATGATCTTAACAAGATTATTATTAAACTAATTAGATTAAGTTATGAATAGATTATAAGTGAATGATGTGGATTGTCATATATGTTGTTGTAAACCTTATGCTATCGTGTATGTTGTAAATCCTATGTTATGTGATGATGATATCCTATATGTTGTAAATCATGCTATGATGATATTGTATAGGTTGTAATTTTCTATGCTAAATTGTGATAAATCATACATGTTATAAAGTCATGATGTTATTATCTATGCTAATTAGTTCATGTTAATCAAGTCATAATGTTGATATTATTTGGGCTATGTCGATGACAAATCATGTATGCAAGTTTAGATTGATTAGTAAAGATTATGAACATATGCCATGACATCTATTTAGATCTAGAATTATGACATCTAGAATTATGCTATGACATATGTGAATTCTATGTATTAGATGCTAGTTCACACCATCATTATGTTGCATAAAACCCCATATGCAAGTTTATACATGAATTTGGGTTATGATCATATCATTTAAATTGTGACATTTAACCAAACAAGTTGACACATTTAGATCCATAACATGTGTAGTTTTATGCAAGTTTCACCCCTATTATGATTAGACCTATTTTATTTGTCTATATGTTGTGATAATTTATCTTTGTGCTATGAGTTAGACTATTCGAGTCTAACGTATATTTTGCGTTGAATAAGGGAACGTATAACGTGGGGTAGGAGTAATATTAAGGATTTAATATTAAGAAATTGGATGCAATTGATATGATTTTGCATGCCATGAGTGGATGGCCATAATTGAGTCAATTATGGACATCATTAAAATTGGAATTAATTAATAATTTGAATAGGGAATTAGTAAAACTGGGGGTAAAAGATTGTAAGTGTTAATCAATGCTTAGGACACGAGGTTGGACTCGTTTGTGACGTAAAACTGCCCGGACCCGCCCGGCAAATCCAGTGGTCACAAATGTCAGCCCAATGTGAGAAGTCCTAGGCCCAAATTAAAGCATAATAGTTGTAAAGACACGAGGTTAGACTCTTTTATGGTGTAAGACTGCCCGGACCCGCCCGGCAAATCCAGCTGCCATAAATGCCAGTCTAATGTGAGAGGTCTTTATGAGGTTATGGCCTGAATGAATTAAGAAATACTTAACCAGATAAACATGTAAGGTGGGACATGGGGGTTAAGTAGGTGCCTTGGGTGGCATAAGGAGTCTAGTGGTTTCCTTTAGTGGCATTTGAAATACGATTAGTAAGACTTAACCAAACACACATGTAAATGAACATGACTAAGAGGGTTAAGTGGGATGTACTAGTGGACAAGCTTAGGTGGATAGCTTGTGGGGGGCCATTTCAACCAGTAACCCAAACGTATCTTTGTGGGCTCGACCCAAGTCGAGGACGGAACACGCATACTGGGTTTGACTATAAGAGGCCAAACGGGGTAGCGGTGGCAACGCAAGTCCAACGGGTTTCATATGCGTGTGTGGACCCGGGCTGGTAGGTAAGACGTTGTTGCATCGTGTATGTATAAGCCGTGCATTCTTTAGCTGTATCGGGTTGCCACTTTAGGGGAGTGATACACCCCACTGTGGGGCTAGCACGGGTATCTACGAGTAGGGAGCCGATCGCAAGTGGGTAGTGGGGTACACCTAGCGGAGATAGGGGCAGGCGGCACCTATGTAGTCTGCTAGGGGTACGCAAGGCTATTTATATAATTTCTAAGTGAAGCAAGTGGGATCAACTTTGAGGGTGGCTGGTGTGGTGCAGTGTAGTCATTATTCGTTAGTAATTAGGTGTTCCTTTAACGTTATCTTTATCTGCTCTCCCATACCCCATAGTTCATAGACATTTCCTTATTTTCCAGCTTATGCCTTAGTCTAGTTACTTTGATAATAGTATTGTTAGAATTATCATACTTTCCAGGCTTTATGTCTGACCCCCTCTATTTCCATCATTTTTCTCCCTCCAGGTCCTCTGGGTGGACCCAGCTCTAGCGGAGTTTGATTGGATTGCTTTATCTCTCTTTTGGAAAGCTTGGACCGTTGAAGTAAAGTCCAGCTTGTTATCTTCTTTAATGGCTATTTGTGTAATGGGATTATGTATTTTGTTTGATTAAGATGGATATTGTACTTGACTCTGATTTATGGTTTTATGATGTAACAAACATGTTTAAATTCCGCTGCAATAAAATGAAGTTTTAGATTTCCAAGTACTACTTATTATCTGTCTTGTTGTAATTTTTCTGTTCTATATTCACTTAAAACCTCCATGGAAGTTAATGCATTCCCTTTGTGAGTGACATTAATGGACGTGGGGTGTTACACTTTGAGAACACGACTCATCAGTACATAAACATTAGAATATTTCATTATTATTACAACAATTACATCAGAGTACCAGAATATTCCAGAGTATGAAATAAATAATATACAGTGGAAAACAATATCAGAGATTTAAATTACAAAACAGTGGAAAATATAATACATGAATATAATACAGCGGAACAATCATCAACTAGCACAACTGAAAGAAATACACGGATACAAAGCTTTCTGAATACAGCCCAGCTGTAATCCAGGATCCTGTGAAAAAACATATCTACGAAAACCAAAACTACTAGCTGCCCATGTGGAAAATATGGGCACCCAGAGTTTAGGTTAAAACAATAAACTCCAAGCCAGTCATGTAGCGACTATTTCAAATTTTAAACTGGACATAACTTTCAATTTATATTATGAAATCTGGATTTTTCACATCCGTTAGAAAGATATAATTAAACAGATTCAAATGTTTCTGGTTTTACCGAAATCCGATTTATATTCTTTTGTACATTCATTTGAAATTTAAAATCGAATTTTCAAACTGCCGCGCCATTTCAGGCTCGTTGAATAATTAAAATAAATTTATACGTTCTAACTTCGATTCAAATAAATATTTAAATTTTCATTATTTAAAATTAATAATTTTAAATCTTCAAAATCCATTAAAATAGCTAAAATAATTTTTTTAAATTGGTTTAGAAATTCCGAGTTATTACAATCTCCCCTACTTAAAATCATTTCGTCCTCGAAAAAGAACGGAGCTGATAGTTGTTTAACTAACCAACTCAACTTTCATTCTGTCTTTCATTCTTCAACTTTTCAGTTTCTAAGAATTTTCTAATGTAATGGCCCGCAAATCCGTACTATCTGAGTTGACTAATAACACCACACGTCCAACCCAAATTGCACAGAAATACGAATCATTATTAAAAAGAAGTTAGAGGATGAGAAATAGAAAGAAAGAAATAAAAGAATAGAAGAAAAATGAAGAACACAAATCTCACAGCGGAACGAATAAAATATATTAAATAACATAACTTTTGAAATACAAATCAGTAACTGTATATACATACCATTATCAGAGCACAACAGTTATTCCTCGAACAGTTATAAACACCTGTTTCCAGATACAACATAGTAAACAGCGGAAATATGATAGTCTATAGCTAACTGGTGAAGCCTCCTGCTTCCAGCTCTTCCAGGTGAATCTGAAAAACCTCGACTACTTGACTGCCCGTACAAATTTGGGCACCCAAGAGTTTAGGGAAAACAAAAACAAAATAAACTCTGGGTCAGTCATAGGACTGGAGTGAGTAAAAACTCTAACCATTTGTTTAACTTCTAAAATCCTTTCGAAAGAAATGATAATTGTAAGACCGATCCACACATAAACACGGATGGTTTTTACCTTACGATAACCCAAAATATCTTTGATGTCAAATCAAGTGATATTATAATAATGTCTACATCAAATAAATAGAATCTAGCGGAACGTTGCATCTCACGCTCCATATATAATATAAAATAAAAAAAAACGCAGGGCGCTTATTGGAGATTGGATTCCGACTATGACAAGGTATGGAACCACCCTCCGATAGTGTATCTCTAGAGAGGAATGCACTGAGTTCAACAAGAACATCTTGCAACCCAGCCCACACATGACCGACCACTCATTTCGCTTGAGTGTATCGAATGTATATCACCAACGGTTGGGATCAGCAACCGTTTCCCAAATGGGACAACATCAAATATAATAAGGAATTAAATGAATCTCTAGATAAGTGAAAATACAACCTAATGGGAGCGACCCACATAGCCATGCTGCCTGCCCGATTTTTGTCATTTCCTCGTTGTCGAGACCTGAGGCTACGATTCCTTATCATTCATTGATAGCACAATCACTTTGAATGCCACATTGTCAGATCCGTTAATCTCTAATTGATTTGCACAAATATATTCTGGATTTTATGCTAAGAGAATAAATCCTCCGCCACCATAAATATTTGTATAGACCAACATATTCGATCACTGGAAATACTTTGTCAGACAATCGTCCATTTACGTTCGTTCTGGGATTAAACGAAACCGAAGGCACAATTTCTATTAATAGAAAAAGCCCTTGCACTTTACTTCGTCTTTGATTATCTTCATATAATCTGATTCGCAACGCTATTGCCAATACAGAGTGGTTCTCGGATAATAATCCAACCGGTCTCTCCATATTGACAACGATATTGGCAAACACTTCGATAGTCGGTTATTTAACTATCGAAGAAAAACAAACATCCATTCAAAACATCAAACAATCACTGGGCCATTTAATTGATATTTCATTCATTAATTAACTTACTTCTCCATTTCCTTGTCAATATTTGTTATTCAAATATTTTCAATAATCATCTTGACCTCTTATGCTATTTGGGGAACATTTCCAAATATCAACTTCCTTTAATTTCTATGTTTAGAAAATATCTTTTATTTATAATTGGAAACTATTCCAATTACTTATCTCTTGCTCGACTCATTTAATTCTACTCTCAGGAAATATATATTATTATATTTCCAAAATTCCACTTATTTGGTTTAAAACGAATGTTGTGTAAAACATCGTTACACCCAAAATATTTCATTCAACTATCTTTTATTCAACCATTGATCTTCGAGACTGGATCTTTGTTATTTATCGGTTAAAAATGTAAACAATCGAGTTGGGGGTAAAATTACCTCTCAGACCTTGACTGAAAACATCCTTAACTTCAAAACAGACAAGACCATTATTCCTGAATAATCAACACCATAAAAACCAATTATCCATTTCTAAACACTTATACGCTTTTCTTTCTATTTTTAACAAATCTAATTTATAGATTTCCTTTTTGTTTATAATATTATATTTTTTTAAGTTCATTTACTTATCGAATTCTATATATATCGATACATTGATTTCTAACTATCAAATTTTCTTAAAAATATTCTAACTCCTTAAATTTCCGGAAAATTTCGCCATAACCTCCTTTGTACCGGGAGCATCGGGAAAATCCCCAAACCGCCACATAGGCCTCTCCAATCAAAAAGAAAAAGAAAAATCCAAGCGGCTAGACGATTCGGCGCATAAAACCTCATATGGAATTTAAACGTGTACCTTTTTGTCGAGCACACAAATTATAACCTTCATATACTTCATTCCAAACCTGCTCAACCTATATTCACCTGTTTTCCAATTTATCCCAACTTAGTCCAGTCATTCCTAACTCAATTTACTAATTTATTCTTTAATTAGCTATTTTGCCAAATCCCTTTATTTTGAACATATCATGTTCAAATATATTTTAATTCGCTTATAAACAAGTAGAATTTCATTTCTAACTTGAGTTTCAAATTCGATTTCGAATATGAATCCACAAAACCAATTTACTTATCCAACGCCAATTTCG
Organism: Allium sativum; assembly: GCA_030737875.1. NCBI lineage: Eukaryota > Viridiplantae > Streptophyta > Magnoliopsida > Asparagales > Amaryllidaceae > Allium > Allium sativum. The sequence goes on along the minus strand of CM060909.1, from coordinate 571,479,289 downwards.
ATTCAAAACTCGATTAACTATTTATTCTTCAAAATTAGTTAAATCTATTTAATAACTAAAAATCTGACTTTTGTTTCAAAAATCATTTCACTTACTTCACTGGAGTTCAAAATTAGTTAAATCGTTATGGTTTTTAAACGATTTTGGTGCCGCTTTTCTGAAAATTTGATTTTGACATAACTCAAAATCTATACGACGAAATCCAGATTTTTCTCTTCCATTAGAAAACTATTCTCAATCGGTCCTGACGATTCTTATTTCAAAGAATTCTGACTTCAATTGAGTTCTATACACTTGATTGAAGTTCGAAACGCCAATTTACGAACTGCAGTGCTGCGGAAAGTTTGTTTTAATTATATTTATATATAAAAACATTTAAACTTTGTTTATAATAAACTCAACTCCATTCTGATACTTTTTTATATATATCAAATCAGTTTCCCAATTCAACATAATATTTTCGATTATCTAAAATTGTCGATCTTTCCTTACTCGGTAATATATTTATTTATACTTCGATCTTCTATATTTAATTCCAATTCCTTTTACAAATTATAAACCCTTTGGATTTATTTCTATTCTGTTTAAAAATCCGCATTCTGAAATATATTCCGTTGTTCCCATTTCGAAATGATTTCAACTTTCTATTTTCAAATTCTATTTGAATTTTCCATATTCAAATTCCATTTGAATTTTCTACATTCAAATTCCATTTCCAATTCTATTTGAATTTTCTATATTATATTCTATTTTCAATTCTATTTGAATTTTCTATATTATATTCTATTTTCAATTCTATTTGAATTTTCTATATAAATAAATTAGAATTAATCGAATTCAAACCATAAATCCTTACGGATTTATTTTAGTTCCATTTATATTCTGAACATCAGAATAAATTCTATCGTTTATTTCTTTAAAACGATTTCCCCATTTTTATTTTTAAATTCACATTTGAATTTAAATATTCAAATTATCAAATGATAATTTTTCCCATATCTATTTATAAACATTGTTTATAAATTCATTTCACTTCTCTGCATTATTAATTTATAAACCACGTTTATAAATTCATTTCAAATCCCGCATTATCGATTTATAAACAACGTTTATAAATTTCAATACTTTTTTATATTCAAAACAAGTTAATATTTTTATAGCCCATTCAAAATTCAAATTCTATTTTCAAAAATAGATTTCCCATTTTAAATCTCAAATATCCTTTCCACGATATTTTTATATATCAACATTTTAGCCCCAATGATATTTAAACAACCAAACAACCCAATTTTCAATCAACACATTATATATGATAATATATGTGAAAACAGACAATAATAAAATTTGAGGAATCCAGTTGGATTCCTCCAACCTGTTTTCCTGCATCCACAGACGTTAGTCAACAGAAATAATACCCATCCTGCTTCGTGGAAGGATATCGCAGTATAGAAGGTCATCCACTATCATAGCGTGTGGCGTATAGGGTACTCATCCGCTAATGGTACCGCGGGCATCCGCTAATGATACTGCCGGAATCCAACCAATCACCAATATATATGTAATAACTACAAACACCAATCCTAAATAACTAATATATTTAATAATAGCCACACAAAAATATTTAAACGAATCCAAACAATCAACCAATATTTTTAACTATTCAAAATAAAATTTAAATAGCAAATTTTGAGTGAGATTTACTCACCGTGATTTTTATTGCAGCTTGTTCAGATTTTAAATTAAACCGAACGATGTTTGATTTAATTTAAATTCATCGTTGGTCCTGAAAAATCCCAAACCCATTCCAACCAATAGGCACGTCCTTACGAGCTCAAAGAAGTTGACGGCATTCATATCTATTTTCAATTGAATTAGAGTTTGTTTTATAAGTCACCGTCTAATCTAAAAAAATTAAAAATCAACTTTTATATTTAGATTGAAAAAGTCACCTTAAATCACCATTTTTAATTGTCTTTACTTCCCAAATCTCGAGTTGCAGAAACACTCTTCCGCACCCTTCAACAACCTCGGATTCTCTTCGGGTAAGCTCGCATTTTCTTTGCCATTTTCCTTTTGGGCCTTCACAAGCACGCACAGTATTCTCTAGTGCCATTTTCGCACAACTGAACTCCCCTTTCTCCCTTTTCTTAACCAAAATTTGAACCCTCAGAACAACAGGATTTCGAGCTTCAGAAGTTTGAAAACCGCACCTCATCAGTCAGAGACCATAGCTCATCGCGACGCACTCCTGTCCGCTTGACAGTCACCTTCCCAAAAACCGCGATGACCCTAGCTTTGCCATCATCCTTGCGTCGCTCACAACTTCACAGAAAAGAACGTGAATCCCGGATCCACGAAATCCCCAACTCGAGCCCATATCCTTCTTGTACGAGAGCGTCTCTTAGTAGATACGAACCTCAGGCACTCGCGATTTTCACCTTTGAACCACCCAGATCCAACATCGCGATACCTGATTTCAATCCTCCCCAAAGTCGCGATAGATGCTAACCCGATACCCCATGTTAGTCTCAGACAATCGAAGTGGTTTTGAATTCCAATACGCGATGTACAATTTTATACTTTGATTTCGATTTCCTGTCGAACGGAAGGCATCGCGACCATTTCCTCCTATTCAGGAGCTTTTCGGTTTTTGAAATGAATGGATTTACATGGACTGAAATCGAAATTAAAAAGGGGTAGTTGCGATAGTAATTTTGATATTGGGAATGGATTAAAACAAGAACAAAAAGGATTGACATTTATTTTATTTATGATCGAGTATGGTTATCAGAAGAAAGAAATGAAGGGGGTATACGCGATTTATATAGATGAAGACTTCACTGCTAAGGAAACAAACATAGGTGTTTACTGGGAAATGTTTACCAGAGGTAGGTTAATTAACTTGATTTGATGTAGTGCTTATCCACTTATATTTAAAATAATATAACTCAGGGTTCATTAATTTAAATCACGAACCGTTATTTCAATGCACCGACCGACGTATAAATATCATAGCGTTATACTGAACTCACCATAATATACTATGGAATTTAATTTGAACGTATATACCATACTAAATTAATATAATATAATTTAAATTCAAAAACCGCAAATTCTTTAATAATAAATTATTATTTATTAACGTATATATCAAATAAAATTTGTACTTATCATCTGAATCATTTTGATTCAGTTTTTAACTTCGATTTCAATTATATTTCAAATTACAATAATTCGATATATTCTAAATTAAATTATATTCGATTATTAAATTGATAACTCAATATAAAAATTAATTTATATTATCAACAAAATATTTAAAACTATATTAAATATTTAAAATAAACTGTTCGAAAAATCCGGGTCGTTACATTCTTCCCCCCTTAAAATAATTTCATCCTCGAAATTTCTAAGGTAGGAAAAATACTATAAACCCATTAACTTTTCAAAACTCCTTTATGTTGAAACTCACCTCTTCATATTTCAACAAATTAGCTCCAACCAAAACTTTTGGTTTTCACACATTTAATCTAAATGATTTACACCCAATTCAAATTCCATTCAATCTTATTCAAATTGAATTTCATTAATTTATTTACCTCGATCCATTTAACTTGCTTAAGTTAAATTTAAACTTCAAAATTCAAATTCCTGGGTTTTCCTTTCAAATCCTTCTGAAATCACATAAATATATACATATATATTTATTTCCATTTCGAATTCAAAACATTTGAATTTTCAAACCACTTGTTTTCTTTCAAAACAAATTTCGACCAAGAACTTTTCTAAGGTAGCAATTCATCACTTAGAAACTCGAAAATGAACACTGATGATGTCGCGACCATCATCAGAATTATTTCCCAGCCACTGAAGTGAGTTCAGTGCTTAATCATTTTCAAAATCCATTCAAAATGATTTTTATCCAAAAATCCTTTCAAAACAAAGTTATATTATTTTAATATACTTCGAATTTTTTTTCCAAACACCTAGGATTTAAATTTCAAATTCTGGTTTGAATTAGATTTTATTTCTTCTCATTTGTATATATTTCATTCTTATACAAATTATTTGGTTATATATAACCTTTCCAATTTTATAATATTATCTGATTAAAATATTAATCAACCAACTCATCCATGTATTACAATAATTTCAGAAAATTATTCTTTCTATATCAAAATATAATTTCGGGTAAAATTATTTCATTTACCCACTTTAAAACAATATTGTGTCAAATTTTTCTGTTCAAGTGTTTAGAAATTCCTATCGACTTCGTGGCGTCCCACGATTCGATCAAAATTCATAAACCACTCAACAGCCACTTCAACACAATATAAAACAACTTTTATATCAATTAACAAATACGCGCTCTCGTATATATACACTCAACTCATTCTAGGGTACTACTGACCCTATCTCTAATGAGCGCAACCCCACCAAAGCCTAGGTATTCGCGCAACCTAAGCTCTGATACAAACTGTAATGGCCCGCAAATCCTTACTATCTGAGTTGACTAATAACACCACACGTCTAACCCAAATTGCACAGAAATACGAATCATTATTAAAAAGAAGTTAGAGGATGAGAAATAGAAAGAAAGAAAAAGAAGAATAGAAGAAAAACAAAGAACACAAATCTCACAGCGGAACAAATAAAATATATTAAATAACATAACTCTTGAAATACAAATCAGTAACTGTATATACATACCATTATCAGAGCACAACAGTTATTCCAGGAACAGTTATAAACACCTGTTTCCAGATACAACATAGTAAACAGCGGAAATATGATAGTCTATAGCTAACTGGTGAAGCCTCCTGCTTCCAGCTCTTCCAGGTGAATCTGAAAAACCCCGACTACTTGACTGCCCGTACAAATTTGGGCACCCAAGAGTTTAGGGAAAACAAAAACAAAATAAACTCTGGGTCAGTCATGGGACTGGAGTGAGTAAACTCCAACCATTTGTTTAACTTTTAAAATCCTTTCGAAAGAAATGATAATTGTAAGACTGATCCACACATAAACACGGATGGTTTTTACCTTACGATAACCCAAAATATCTTTGATGTCAAATCCAGTGATATTATAATAATGTCTACATCAAATAAATAGAATCTAGCGGAACGTTGCATCTCACGCTCCATATATAATATAAAATAAAAAAAACGCAGGGCGCTTATTGGAGACTGGATTCCGACTATGACAAGGTATGGAACCACCTTCCGATAGTGTATCTCTAGAGAGGAATGCACTGGGTTCAACAAGAACATCTTGCAACCCGGCCCACACATGACCGACCACTCATTTCGCTTGAGTGTATCGAATGTATATCACCAACGGTTGGGATCAGCAACCGTTTCCCGAATGGGACAACATCGAATATAATAAGGAATTAAATTAATCTCTAGATAGGTGATAATACACGCTAATGGGAGCGAACCACATAGCCATGTTGCCTGCCCGATTTTTGTCATTTCCCCGTTGTTGAGGCCTGAGGCTACGATTCCTTGTCATTCATTGATAGCACAATCACTTTGAATGCCACATTGTTAGATCCGTTAATCTCTAATTGATTTACACAAATATATTCTGGATTTTATGCTAAGAGAATAAATCCTCTGCCACAATAAATATTTGTATATACCAACATATTCGATCACTGGAAATACTTTGTCAGACATTCATCCATTTATGTTCGTTCTGGGATTGAACGAAACCGAAGGCACAATTTCTATTAATAGAAAAAGCCCTTGCACTTTACTCCGTCTTTGATTATCTTCATATAATCTGATTCGCAACGCTACTGCCAATATAGAGTGGTTCTCGGATAATAATCCAACCGGTCTCTCCATATTGACAATGATATTGGCAAACACTTCGATAGTCGGTTATTTAACTATCGAAGAAAAACAAACATCCATTCAAAACATCAAACAATCACTGGGCCATTTAATTGATATTTCATTCATTAATTAATTTACTCCATTTCCTTGTAAATATTTGTTAATCAAATATTTTCAATAATCATCTTGACCTCTTATGCAATTTGGGGAACATTTCCAAATATCAACTTCTTTTATTTTCTATGTTTAGAAATTATCTTTTATTTATAATTGGAAACCATTCCAATTACTTATCTCTTGCTCGACTCATTTGATTCTACTCTCAGGAAATATATATTATTATATTTCCAAAATTCCACTTATTTGGTTTAAAATGAATGTTGTGTAAAACATCGTTACACCCAAAATATTTCATTCAACTATCTTTTATTCAACCATTGATCTTCGAGACTGGATCTTTGCTATTTATTCGTTAAAAATGTAAACAATCGAGTTGGGGTAAAATTACCTCTCGGACCTTGACTGAAAACATCCTTAACTTCAAAACAGACAAGACCATTATTCCCGAATAATCAACACCATAAAAACCAATTATCCATTTCTAAACACGTATACGCTTCTCTTTCTATTTTTAACAAATCTAATTTATAGATTTCCTTTTTGTTTATAATATTCTATTTTTTTAAGTTCATTTACTTATCGAATTCTATATATATCGATACATTGATTTCTAACTATCAAATTTTCTTAAAAATATTCTAACTCCTTAAATTTCCGGAAAATTTCGCCATAACCTCCTTTGTACCGGGAGCATCGGGAAAATCCCCAAACCGCCACATAGGCCTCTCCAATCAAAAAGAAAAAGAAAAAGCCAAGCGGCTAGCCGATTCGGTGCATAAAACCTCATATGGAATTTAAACGTGTATCTTTTTGTCGGGCACACAAATTATAACCTTCATATACTTCATTCCAAACCTGCTCAACCTATATTCACCTGTTTTCCAATTTATCCCAACTCAGTACGGTCATTCCTAACTCAATTTGCTAATTTATTCTTTAATTAGCTATTTTACCAAATCCCTTTATTTTGATCATATCATGTTCAAATATATTTTAATTCGCTTATAAACAAGTAGAATTTCATTTCTAACTTGAGTTTCAAATTCGATTTCGAATATGAATACACAAAACCAATTTACTTATCCAACGCCAATTTCGATTCAAAACTCGATTAACTATTTATTGTTCAAAATTAGTTAAATCTATTTAATAACTAAAAATCTGATTTTTGTTTCAAAAATCATTTCACTTACTTCACTGGAGTTCATATTTATTTTATATCTCTAGTCTGGATTTTTTAATGGCAATTCAGATTTTATTTCCTAAAAATCCTTTTTATTTAATTAAAAAACCGTTATGGTTTTTAAACGATTTTGGCACCGCTTCACTGAAAATTTGATTTTGACATAACTCAAAATCTATACGACGAAATCCAGATTTTTTTTGCTCTTCCATTAGAAAACTATTATTCATTCGGTCCTGACGATTCTTGTTTCAAAGAATTCCGACTTCAATTGAGTTCTATACACTCGATTGAAGTTCGAAACGCCAATTTACGAACTGCAGCGCTGCGGTGAGTTCGCTTTAATTATATATATATAAACGTTTAAACTTTGTTTATAATAAATTCAACTCCATTCTGATACATTTTTAATATATATCAAATCAGTTTCCCAATTCAACATAATATTTTCGATTATCTAAAATTGTCGATCTTTCCTTACTCGGTAATATATTTATTTATACTTCGATCTTATATATTTAATTCCAATTCCTTTTACAAATTATAAACCCTTTGGATTTATTTCTATTATTTTAAAAATCTGCATTCTGAAATATATTCCGTCGTTCCCATTTCGAAATGATTTTAACTTTCTATTTTCAAATTCTATTTCCAATTCTATTTGAATTTTCCATATTCAAATTCCATTTGAATTTTCTACATTCAAATTCCATTTCCAATTCTATTTGAATTTTCTATATTATATTCTATTTTCAATTCTATTTTAATTTTCTATATAAATAAATTTAAATAGTATATTTTGAGTGAGATTTACTCACCGTGATTTTTATTGCAGCTCATTCATATTTTAAAGTAAACCGAACAATGTTCAATTTAATTTAAATTCATCGTTGGTCCTGAAAAATCCCAAACCCATTCCAACCAATAGGCACGTCCTTACGAGCTCAAAAAGTTAACGGCATTCAGATCTATTTTCAATTGAATTAGAGTTTGTTTTATAAGTCACCGGCTAATCTAAATAAATTAAAAATCAACTTTTATATTAAGATTGAGAAAGTCACCTTAAATCACCATTTTTAATTGTCTTTACTTCCCAAATCTCGAGTTGCAGAAACACTCTTCCGCACCCTTCAACAACCTCAGATTCTCTTCGGATAATCTCGCAATTTCTTTGCCATTTTCCATCTGGACCTTCACAAGCATGCACAGTATTCTCCAGTGCCATTTTTGCATAACTGAACTCCCCTTTCTCCCTTTTCTTAACCAAAATTTGAACCCTCAGAACAACAGGATTTCGAGCTTCAGAAATTTGAAAACCGCACCTCATCAGTCAGAGACCATAGTTCATCGCGACGCACTCCTGTCCGCTTGACAATCACCTTCCCAAAAACCGCAATGACCCTAGCTTTGCCATCATCCTTGCATCGTTCACAACTTCACCGAAAAGAACGTGAATCCCAGATCCACGAAATTCCCAACTCGGGCCCATATCCTTCTTGTATGAGAGCGCCTCTTAGTAGATCCGAACCTCAGGCACTCGCGATTTTCACCTTTGAACCACCCAGATCCAATATCGCGATACCTGATTTCAATCCTCCCCAAAGTCGCGATAGATGCTAACCCGATACCCCATGTTAGTCTCAGACAATCGTAGTGGTTTTGAATTCCAATACGCGATGTACAATTTTATACTTTGATTTCGATTTCCTGTCGAACGGAAGGCATCGCGACCATTTCCTCCTATTCAGGAGCTTTTCGGTTTTTGAAATGAATGGATTTACACGGACTGAAATCGAAATTAAAAAGGGGTAGTTGCGATAGTAATTTTGATATTGGGAATGGATTAAAACAAGAACAAAACGGATTGACATTTATTTTATTTAGGATCGAGTATGGTTCCAAGAAGAAAGAAATGAAGGGGGTATACGCGATTTATATAGATGAAGACTTCACTGCTAAGGAAACAAACGTAGGTGTTTACTGGGAAATGTTTACCAGAGGTAGGTTAATTAACTTGATTTGACGTAGTGCTTATCCACTTATATTTAAAATAATATAATTCAGGGTTCATTAATTTAAATCACGAACCGTTATTTCAATGCACCGACCGACGTTTAAATATCATAGCGTTATACTGAACTCACCATAATATACTATAGAATTTAATTTGAACGTATATACCATATTAAATTAATATAATATAATTTAAATTCAAAAACCGCAAATTCTTTGATAATAAATTATTATTTATTAACGTATATATCAAATAAAATTCCTACTTATCATCTGAATCATTTTGATTCAGTTTTTAACTTCGATTTCAATTATATTTCGAATTACAATAATTCGATATATTCTAAATTAAATTATATTCGATTATTAAATTGATAACTCAATATAAAAATTAATTTATATTATCAACAAAATATTTAAAACTATATTAAATATTTAAAATAAACTGTTCGAAAAATCCGGGTCGTTACATCTAATTTCTCAAAAATTTGGCTAACACCCTAAATTTGCGAAAAATTTCACCATAACCTCCTTTGTACGGGTTGATCGGTAAAACCGCAACTTGCCTCACAGGGCCCTCATCAATCCAAAAGAAAAAGCCAAGTAGCTAGCCAATCGGCTCATAAAATCATCAAAACCCAATAAATATAGTAAATATGCACCTATTTGCCGAGCATACAATTTTATTCCTCTTCTTAGCTTCCATGATATGACCTATTCATTATATACACATGTACGTATGCAGTTCCAACCAATTTTCAAATCAGTTTAAAATTTGATTCGATTTGGCTTAATTTACCTTTTACCTTCTTATTGGTTTAATTATTCCAATATTTTTAAAAAAACTAAAAATCAACATCTCAACCAGCAATCAATTAGTTGGTTAACTTTTTCAAATATATATAACTTTTATATATTCAAAAATCATATTTTCTAAGATCGGATTATATATTATCACAAATACGTTAATTATAAACTTGTCACTCTCAACTCATTCTAGGGCATTACTAACCCCGTCTCTAATGAGTTCCTCATTCTAGGATACTACTGATCCTATCTCTAATGAGTATTCTTATAGGATGTTTCTAATCCAATCTCTGATGAGTCTTTTATTATGTTCTAACGAGTTGATACCTAAATATTTGAGTTAACCAAAGCTTCGATACCAGCTGTAGCGACTATTTCAAATTTTAAACTGGACATAACTTTCAACTTATATTATGAAATCTGGATTTTTCACATTCGTTAGAAAGATATAATTAAATAGATTCAAATGTTCTAGTTTTACTGAAATCCAATTTATAATTCATTCTGTACATTCATTTGAAATTTAAAATCGAATTTTCAAACTACCGCGCCATTTCAGGCTCGTTATATAATTAAAATAAATTTATACGTTCTAACTTCGATTCAAATAAATATTTAAATCGTTATTATTTAAAATAAATCATTTTAAATCTTCAAAATCTATTGAAATAGCTAAAATAAGTTTTTTAAATTGGTTCAGAAATTCCGGGTTGTTACACAAAAATATAGTACTAGTCAAGATGTAATGCACGTGCAGTTTCTCATGAAGTTATAAATGTTTTGATTGCATTTTTATATGACGCTATTTATTACTGCCTCGAGAAAGATGAAGGCATAAATAAATTGATGGTTTTATGGTGTTTTCGAATTAAAAGTTTTGGACTCCATACAAGTTCTATTATGATAGTTTCTATTAAAATGAGACTGAGATTTAAGGTGGACTTAAGATGTGTTCATATTTATATCGATGAAACGAGATATAAATGATTACGAAGATTCTTTTGTGTTGAGTTTTAATTACGGAATTATGATGTATTGATATTCATATCAATGAGATGAGGTATGGATAAGTATAATCCTTCTATCATAATTGATTTTTATATTTCCTTTGATGATACTTGAGAATATGCCGAAGAGATGAGGCATATTCATTTGCATTCATTTCTATGTCAGAAGAATATGTATCCTTGATATATATAGATATCTTGATGTTTTCTTCTAGGAAGATATTCAGTTCTTTTGAAGTCATTATCTACATTCCATTACACCACCGTTAATATAAGGCGAAAGCGAGTTTGATTGTGTCTTTCTCTTAAGACCCAGTTAGTTGAAATTTCTTTTATTTAAGTGTTGATTACCTCACTTGAGTATGACCATATCCTAGATATTTCTTCTTTTTCTCCAGAAGAGATATAATTATTTCTCCTAATGTGAATCGTCGTATGACATGGTATCCTTCAAGTAAAAAGACCCTATATCTATCCCTTACTTTCCATTACCAATTGTTCTATTTAACTGATGAATTTAGCTAGCCTGACCCGTGTTTTTTCACTCGGGTCAGACTAAGTTTGTTTCAGATATCAGTCTCCTTTTTGGTTCTCAACTATTTCTTGAAGCTTCTTTGTGGGATCGAATCATTCTCTTGGGATTGATAGTTTCCTTATGAGATATTATCGAGTTGATTTTGTTCTCTTGTATAATGAATGATCGTCATACCACTTTAATGTAGTATTTGTATTATATTGTGATGTATCATTGTATATGTAAATGTAAGAATATTTGTAACTGTTATATATATATATATATACACACACACATTTAGATGTTGCATTTTGTTCTGATAGATTCATAGCCATCTATAGCTTGTATTAATTATTTATTGAATATATTGATCCACTTAAGTTGAGAAAAAAATAGATAGCAATTATCGACATGTCTAGTAGATTGTTAAGACAAAATTATAGTTGGTCGCCTCCAACCAGCCCTATTCTCTGCATTAGCAGATGGAATTACTTTGTAATTCTCTTTGTTAATGTGGGTCTTGGGGTAGGGCATTACATGAATGATATTCATTTCGATTTTTTTTTGAAACCATATGTAACTTTGAATCCGAACCAATATCGATATCGAAAAGTTGTCAGAACTTCTGATTTTAGAAGTATCTCAATGTAGAAGCTTTTGAATATATATATATATATATATATGATTTATATAGAAGATTTTGAATTTATATAAATGATTAGTATAAGAGTGAAGCTAATTCAAAGCTATTGATTTGAAAATTAATCGATATAAATTGATGATCTTATATATAATGGAATTTACATAAGAATGATATATTGAAATATTATTTGAGAAATCTTATGCATATGAAGTTTTATAAAAGTACGATATATGCGAAGTGAAATGAAAAATCGAAGGTATAGGAAGCACATTCCATTGAAATTCGTGAACCTACTCGGTAGGGGTTGCGTTGGAGCTCCACCCGTCAGGAGTATCCATTGAAAATTGGTTTCCTACTCGATAGGAACGGGTACTGGAATCCCATTCGATGGGATCACATAATGGAATCTCACTCGGTGGGATCACTTTAATTGATTATATTTATTTTATACATTCCATAGCATAATTCGAAGGGTGAGATGCCTATGTTACAAGCGATTCCACTATGATTGTGGCGTAACCACTGCATAACTATGATCTATAACCATAGTGAAATTCGAAGTGCAAAAAGCCTATGGTTACAACCGATTCCACTGGGTTAGTGGCGTATATGCTGAGTAACCGCGATCTATGCGACGACCATGGCGTAATTCGAGGGGTGTGATGCTTATAGTTACAAGTGATTTCATTGGGATAGTGGCGTAACCACTGTGTAACAATGATCCTCGAGGGAATGTTCTTTCCATATCTATTTTCAAAAGTTCTTAAGTATTTTCACTATAAGTTGAAACAAGTATACTGAATACTTAGGGATTTTTTTAGTCGTATGCCTTATCAATGTATGTCTAAAATTGTTCAAGAACGCAAATAAACTTGTTAACATTTCAAGTTATAAAATATTTTGACTTTAGATAATAATTCAGTAACACAAAAATTTAATATTATATCACTTCAACTTAATAAACTAAGAAAGCAGTTTTAAATATTTTGTAAGTTTACGGTTTTGAAATTTATCAAAATACTAAATTTCGTCTTTGGAAAGGAAAAGAACTTATGGAGAAAATACGTAGTTGAATGTAAATCATTTCATTCGCAAAATAATCTTGGTTTAGCTTTGGATAAACAATTTTGATTCGAAATAAAATTATTCACTTGATTCTCGATGATAAATTTCTGATAAGAATTTTTGATATGAATCTAAATTTTTCTATCAAAGTTTATTGCTATGCAAGGAGAATAGAAGTTTCTAATAAAGTAGTCGAATCAGAAATCTACACAAGAGTGATCGAGTTACCAATACTAATTAGAAGCAAAAAAATTATTTGAACAAGCTATTGGAATTGATATGTGAATGAATTGTATACCATTTAGTTATAGTTTCATATTCGCTCCTTTTCGTGCATGAAAAGTTCTGAGTGGGGGAAAATGTAACATCCCGTAAATTTCAACCGTTTAAATTATTAAATTTAATATAATTTTTGAATTTAGAATGGTTTTTAATTTAAATTTATAATGTTATTAATGCATGATTTCAAATTTATTTCTAATAAACAACAATTTAGGATAAGATGAACAGTGATTTATAACAATGGAAATAATTATCAAATTGTATGGAATCATTAACTTTAAACTATTAATTATGAAAGAAAATTCAGTAGCCGAATCCTTGGTTTGTTTTCAAGCATTAGTAAAAGGACTAGTATGATAATTGATAATTAAATTTATTAACATTTTGATTTAAATTGTATAGGAGAATTTGTAACGAAATGTAGTGTCAATGATATATATAGCATACGTTTTAACTAGCACAGTTGAGGAAATTTATGTTAACATCAATAACTATCTAGAGAAATTAAATCAATCACTAATAGTGGAAATATAAGTCAATTTCAAATTTTCGTTTGGTAAATGAAAAAAATATTTTTTTCATGGCATATGAGTATTTTACATAAAATGATTCTATTGGAAACAAAAACATTAATATTTAAATATGGTAAATTAGGCTCGTTAGTATTATGCTTAGACAACTTATAATAATTTCAAAAAAATTAGTTCGAGCTTTGTGAACTATTAGGCTAATGTTTTAGGATGGAAAAGAATGTGCTTACGTGTTCAAATTTGTCTCCAATTTTATTTTATTGAGATTACAAATTTCATTCCATTTATTTGTTTGAATGTAAACTCCTCTAAGTTCAGAGCTGAATGACCATTTCAAATTTCACTTCATTTATTGGGATGTCCATCATTTCTACACCTTCAAATCCTAAACGCATAAAAAGTAGGTGAATCCTTCTTCAGTTAAAATGTTGACACTTTGTAAAATATATAAAAAAACAAATGGATGTTATCCTTTCACTTATTTCCTATGCGCCCATTCAAAAGAAATTGCTTTCGAAAGTATATAAAATGGAAAAAGGGACTGCTACATTTTCTTCTTCACATCCAAAACAAAACCTAATTTATAAAATAAAAAATGATGCTCCATCATAAAATCGCCCATCTCACCTATCGACCAACTCGCCCCGCCCACCTCCCTCCAACAGATCATCGCCGCCTAGCCAACCTCCACAACGTCCTCCGCATCCGACCCTAAACCCCGAAATCCCCAAACCAATAGCGCCTCCCTAATAGCCGATGATCTCCCAACAACCGAACAGCCACCCAAAGACCAACCTAGCAACTACGCGAACCCCAGGTCGCCACCAACCTCGTAACGACCCGAATTTTCAGTTAATTTAATATATGGTTTTAAATACATATAAAAGGAAATTTTAAATGTTTGAATATAAAATCAAGACCAAAAAATTGTTGAAAATAAAATTTAAATTTATTTTATGTAATAAAATAGTTGAAATAAGGTAATGAATTCTTAAAATGATTATTAAAAAGAATATTTTGAAAATCGATAATTGAGTGCTGCTTTAAAAGCAAAAAATAAGACCATTTGTAAAACAGTCTCAGTTTTCGACGAGACTAATTTTATCGGATCCATAACATTAAGTTATAGTAAGGTTCCAAATTTCATAGCAATCGGAGTAAGTGTGTGAGCGTGCATAATATAAACACAGGTCGAAAAATAATTCAAAATCAAATAATAACATAGATAAAAAGGCCATTTTGCAAACGAACTCATAATTTGATGAAACTAGGACCATTAGAACCGTATCTGTAAAACATTGCAGAGTTTTAAATTACGGGGCAATTGGAGTTAGTATGTGGTCATACGAGTAGAAATAAGAAGATGTAGTGTAATTAAATTAACTAAAACAATACATTAAAAGGAGAAGTGTTTTTTTTATGAGGTGTCACCCCTAACATAATCGATTTATGCCTTCATTGAGTTGTCACTCCATCTCCTTAGGATGCCGACACCTCCCGAATCCAAGTGTCTCTCCATTTTCTATAAAAGAACCACCATTTCTCACTTTCCTTCTCCTTTTTTTCTTTCTCTCCATTACTCCATCTCCATCCTCCCCTCGCCGACCACCCGTCTCCCAACCCACCTCCCCACAGCCGTCGTTAGCTCCCCCCCCTCATCGCCGGTGTGAGCCTCCCTTTCTCCCCTTGTCCCCCCACCCCATTTCTCCTTTAAAACTCCATTTAGCTCCTTCTTAAATTATTTACACCCTATATACTAGCTCATAACACCATTATCACCTCCACTAGCCCCACATCGCTCCACGCTAGCCTCTCCCACTGCCACATCACCAAGCCGTGGGCCTCACCAAGGCCGTGATCCCCATATACCCCCAAAACTCTGCCTTTTCTTATTAAAACCCGTAATGATCCTATCTTTCCTCTCTAAACTCAAGTTAGACTCATATGAACATATATAAGTTGCTTACACAGAGGTGTTGAGTGTAAACAGTGTTTGTTTGGTTGCTAGCAAAGTGGCGTAGTGATAAAAATCCTTGCTTTAAAGTCAGACGAAGTGGAAAGCAATGGTGAGAAATTTATAGCTTACGTTTGAATTAATATATTATATATATGTTGGTTAATTTTGTATGTGGTTATATGCAAGTAGTTATATGCTATGTGGCTTAATGTTGCATGTGATTGGAGTTTGAATGTGAATTATTGATATTGATTAGTAATCGATATGGTGACGTAAGTGATTCGGAAGTTGAAACCATAAACAAAAGGATTGGTTGAATTGGATTATTAATTGGTTGCAATGTTGCATGTACATTGGTTGTAAAATAAATGTTTACAAGTATGTTTACGTTGTTAAGTGATTAAATAGTTAACAATGGGGTTTGGATAATTTACCGTACCTAAAATGACATATATATAGTGAAAATGGTAGTTGAAATAATTACTTAAAAACGAGTAATTGAAATGAATAGCAAACACCTATTTATATTGACACAACTTTTGTCAATATAAACCTGACATGGGTAAACAATTTTATGTGTTGTATGTTGGTATGTTTTGATATGGATTGGCTAGAAAATAATAGCTAATCAGTTAATAACGACAGTTAATAATTTTGTTGAAAAATGGTTGGGAACAGTGTTTAAGTGTTGATGATTTTGACACTTAGTCCGGCAATGTCGTAGTATGGTATTTGATGATTGATAAATGTTAATTGGACGTTATTGACATACTGAATCCACATAAATTGAATTATATGGAAATTAATTGAATTTTATTCCAAACTGGGATTAAATTGAATAATTTATTAATAAAATATTAAGTGAAAAATAAAAGTTGAATTTTGAATTTGAAACAATTTGGAAAGCTAGATTAAATAGTTGTTACTACCAAAATAAAGCATCCGGAACATACTGGTATTGAAGGGGTAACAGGTCACCACAAGAAGAAAGGAGTCTTCCGTCAACAATGCCCGACACAAGAAAAACCGGCAACATAAGGAAATATTCCGAAAGATATGCAACCGATACCATCATCGAAGCGAAGTGCTCAACATCCATACAAAAGAAAATACCAACAAGGTAGTGCCGACACGATTGGTATAGGTCACCCAAGATCGAAAGCCGACGAAGAGAGAAACTAAGAATCCTACCCGTAAGGATGAAGGGGCTATCGGTATTAACTCGCTTTGTACCGATACATGAGGAGACGAAAGCACCAAAGATATAGAGATCAAAGCATATGAAGATTATCCGGAACCAAATTCTGAGACCTCCATTAGCTGGTTCCTCAGAAGTTACACTAACAAGTAATTTGCAAAGCACCTGAAAAAACCTCCCGAAAAAGCAATGTTACACTCTGGAAGTCTACCGACAGGAAAACCGGAACCGCCGAAGAAACACAAGCTATTCACACTAATCTGCTTAGTGTCGGTATCGGCAGGAGTGGCAGACCCAACAACCTTTCACTTAAATCACGAAGGCAAGCTCCATAAAGTGTCAACGATAAAACCAAGAACCCATGACCGGAAGCCTACATCCGGAAGCAAAGAACTTCCGAGAGTTGTTCGCACCGCTAGGCTCATCGGCAATACAAAGAAGGTAGACGTAATATTAACCAAAATCCCTGAAGACCGGGACCATTCCACCAAGAGCTACAACCAACACCTCAAAAAGCCATTAGCAAAGCCTTCAAAACCTAAATAAAAGGCGGTCGAGAATTAGAACTTCCGAAACTAAAGGGAAAAGTGGCCGTCAGGGGTACTGCTGTTCCAATAGCAAAAGGGACCCCGATTTATCTATAAATAAGACCCCAGGAGTCTCATTTTCTAGGCGATTTTTATCATGCTCATTTTTGTACTCTATTCTCTAGAGTAAACCTTAGTTCCTAAATCAAATTGGGGATTTTGGTTGTAATCACTTGTATATTCTAAATCAAAGATCAATAAAGAGTGGATCAATACTTAGAAAATTTTCATATGAATCTCTCATGTGATTTGTTAGTTTTTGTCGGTATTGTATGTTGTGCGCTTTCTACATGCTTACAAGTTCTTTCCCAAGCCTAAACCCTTTCGCAAAATCAGTGTGAAATCCCTTCGAACAAGCCTTTTAGCCCTTATCGAGGGTTGTGCTTAGGAAACCCTTATCCCAAGATAACGGCTGGTTCTTGAGTCGCATAAGCATGATGCTTACCCCATTGAGGGAAGAGTAACTAATTTTTCGAGCTCAAAACCTTGATATCTAGGAAACGGTGATCTAACTCAAACTCGTGAAAGCTAAATAAACCCATTTTCCCCTTAGTTCCACTTCCGTAGACCAATCTCCGGTGTTGACGAAAAATGTTGTTAACATTTTAGCGCTAGAAGGAAGGCTTGAACCTCCGACCTTGTGGTTAACCTTTCCTCATATCTAACTGTGTTGTTCTGTCCCCAGTTGGACTAATCTTTAAAGAAGCAAAAAAAAAAACCATGAATAGAAGGTCTTTATGAGTAACTAATGAGTTTCCCATGGTTGATAAGCATTAATGAGCCATGGACGTTTGAAAAGGTTAGGATGGAAGCCTTGTGTATTCAAGATAAGAAAAAAGATGTAGAGACTTATGATCCTGATTATTGGAGCGTTAACCCTTTCCATTTGGGACCAACCCCAATCTTTTCTTTAGGCAATCACACAACAAAAGGATATAACCCCTTTCTTCATATTAAGAGAACCATTCAAGCACAAGCTAAAGGAACAATATTCGAACAGGGAATCGAGAGTGGTTGCGCTCACTTTGCTATAAAAGAATCTGAAAGAGGCACACCCTTGCGTCAAGATATAGCTAAACGAAAATTTGAAAATAAAGAGGAGAAAAATGAATCAAGTGGTAAGAAGATCTAGTTGCAACATCAAAAGAAAGGCTTTGAGTCAAGGTTACCGAAAGCTTGTGAACTCACTACATCAATCGAGGGTATCTACTTTCTAAATAAATATAAGTTGAACTTTTGGCCATTATTAAAAGGAAGAAACCCAGGAATGAAGCCAAGTTGGGAGGACCTTATTGCTACTATGATGAATGGACACAAAACCAACCATCGCCGAGTCTTAGAAGGGATGATCATCAACTTCCTAAGCGAAGGAAAGTTACATAGATATGTAAAGAAAAAATAGCTAACTACAACAAGAAATTCTTTGTGAAAGAGATTGTCTACATGGCTAAGGGTATAAGAACCTTCTCAAAGCTCAAAATAACCCAAGGCGGGTCAAATCAAATGGATGAAAACCCTTGTCACCGCCAAGTGGGCCAGGGCAAGGCACCCTTTGGAGGGGGTGGTGTGTAATCCTTCTCCGCACCCAAATTGGAAAGGGGCAGGTTAAAGCATCAAAAGCGTAAGCCTCCGACCCACACCGGAAACGGTCATGACGGAGCGTCTAATTAGCATGCCCTACCTCTGCTCATAGAAGAGTACGCCTTGCCTCTGCTATGAACCAAGCACATCCTACCTCTGCTTGTAGAAGAGCACATCCTACCTCTGCTTATGTTCCACAATACCCGTAGAAGGGAACGCAAACCCCTATCATCACCTATGATGGTCCGGATATGGAACCCCTTGGAAGGGGTGGAGTGTAAGCCTCTATCACCGCCTACGATGGCCAGGATAGAGCATCAAAAGAGTAAGCCTTAATTCTACGTCTACGGTTGCCCAGTTTAAGCATCTAAGACCTTATCATCGCCTATAATGATCAGGATAAGGCGCCTATTGAACCTTGGGCCCTGCTTGTGGATAAGCTAGCCAAGCGCACCAGACACATAGGCCCAGAGAGTGGCCAACAATGCACGTACATCCTCTGCTTTGATAACCAAAAGCCTAGAGAATGGCACAAGAAGTTCATACAACCTTTGCTTCATAAATCAAGCCCAAAGGGGGTAACAAAGCTAATTACCAGAAATGGATTTCTGGTCTTCTATTAATACCCGAATCTGGATCGGTTCGGGGATTCTCCTAATACCCGAATCTAGGTTAGTTCGGGACTTCTATTTAATACCCTAATCTGGGTTAATTTGAGACTTATTGAAACATCAAAAATGAGTTCCTAGTTCTTTATGGAGCGACCCGAGTCAGGGACAGAGCCAAAGCTTCTATTATAACCGAAAGAGAAATTCCCGGGATTTCATTCTAAAATTACGGTGCGAAGCATCAACTGAAGTCTCTATTAAATCACCAAGAGAAGCTTTTTAATCACCTCTTGCAAAGTACCCTAATTTGGGTCACGAAGACTTAGATTGGCATTTCCAAAGAAGGATGGATGAAACAAGACCTGAAGGAAAATGCAAAGTCTATTATTCGGAAGGTTTTCCTGGAGAGATAAGTAATCCTCTTTCTTGGTCGGGGATATTTCTTAATATTATCATGTACAAATCATTATTGTCTTTATTTAGTACAAGCAAAAGTCACACTATAAGTGGTACGTACACGATTTACCAGTTCATTTTCAAGAATTACATCATTAACTATCTAAACATAGGTATGTACATAATACAATTACAAACACTATCAAATGTCCTGCCTCCTTTCATTCTCAGATAAAGGAGGATTGATGGCATGATGAATTGTGATACTTAGGAGCTTATTAAGCTTACACATTTTTTTGCTAGCTTCACCAAGATTATCAGAAGGTTGGACCTGAATCCTCAGAGCCATATCATAAGCTCTACACATGGCCCTAAGAGATTTGTTGACCTTCTCCAACTGAAAAACATTTACACTCAGATCATGTCTTTCCCCTTGTAAAAGCCTGATTTGATCAACATACCGGTTGACACAGTCAAATGAATCCTTAATCAATTTGGTGTTGTAAATACTTTTCATCTCATCCATCACCTTCTTGCACCAATAGAAAATGAGTGACTCTTCTAACCCTTGAGGAGGGTTCTTCAAATAAAAGTGTTTTTGAGGAATGGTGGCCTTAGTTGCGGTCGCGACACTAGAAGGCTGGGACACCGTTATAATAGGGACATTTTTGAAGGAATGTTCCCATGTCCTGCATTTTGCATTGACGTTATTTAATTCAATTTCCAAATTAACAATGTGTTGGCATAAACCTCTTAACTCATCTTTGAATTCAGTAGAGGGCTTGGTCTTTATATATGTCTTCAACCTGAGTATGAGCCTATCTCTCTTTTCTAGTTGACCTTTCAGAAATGCTATTCTTTCATTCAAATGCCTGATACATAAAGTTTGAAATAAAATAGTTCTCTCTCGAGATGCAGAAGGAACCTCGTTGGTTAGCATTGCATTGTATTGAGACGGGGAAGTTTCACGACGATCCACCGACTCACAAGAACAAAGGATGGTTATGCATAAACCTTTATTCGTTGGAATAGTGTCATATTTTAAAGTACTTTGTGTAAATATTATTCAAAACTAATTTCCTAAGGTTTCGACAAATACATGGGTCAAAAAGGATCACGAAGGTTCTCATACACTTATCAATACATTTATTGTTTACATATCAACTCAGCATGCTCGATCCTAAATCTTTTTAAAATATCCACTCAGTCTTCACCTAAAAAGATAAGGGAAAGCTGAGGGAGTTTCGTATAAACACTTTTGAGTTCTTTTAGAAGGCGATTTCTCTTAAAAACATCAGTAGACATTATCGAATATTCCTTCCTCAGTCTACAGATCAAAAGTAGCACATCTTCACGGTAAACAAGGTTCTGTCACAGCATATATAAAAGAACTAGCAGATATAGTAGATAGAATCCCATGCATGTTTTATACAATTACAATGTTAAGGTTACAAATATTCCTCATATTCATACAAAATCGATCTTTAAACAATTCGGTGATAAACCTATCTTTGTTATACTCAAGCTTTTCTGGGGGAAGATTCCTAGGAATTGAAAGAACCCTCTTAAGGTTCCAACAAGCCCCGGATGCGGGTCAACTCCACACTCGTCTGAATAACGTCTGTGAAGGCGACGTATTAGGCCACCACTATGTTCACCTAAAAAGGAAAAGTCCACTCTTGTGTATCATTTGTAGACCGCATACAGAAAGTTAACTAGTATATCTCTATCCTTAATCAACATCCAAAATAAGGTCATCAATTCCATGTTTTCCTCCCGGAGAGCTTCCCCATGCTTATGGGCTTCTCTTAGTATAGGTGCAACCTTATGCTCCTTGTAACGCATAAGCTTAGATGCACTCTTTTCTAAGTCATGATATTTCCGAGATAATGAATTATAATCCTTTAATCATCGTCCTTGCTCGACATAAGCCCAAGTTATTTCCCTTTGTTTTTCTCCTAATTCTGCTCTAAGTTGTGAGGAGACATTTCCTTTGGTCTTAGTTAATATAACGACGAGAAACTAGTTAACATTATATATGCAAGAAAAAAGAAAGTGTTGTGAAAACAAAATGCCGTACCTAAGAAGGAGAAACCTCAGGTCGAGTAGTCCATTCTCTTCCTAGGGATCCAGAAGCACTACTTTTCTTGACGAAAGGAGCCTCAGATTCTTGAGCATCATGAGAACCTCCAACGTCATAATTATATCCTGTATAATCATTTGAGACATCAAGAGTCGCAGTTGGACCACTACTACCTTTATCATAATCATCTCGGCGGTCGTTGCCAATATTGAGGTCATCTCTATCATTACCTCTATACCCCTCAGCAAAAACCGAAAGCTCCTTTATTCCTCACTAGAGTCACCAGAAGGGTCCTCGATAAATAAAAGTTCCTTGGATTTAGGCCCACCCTCTCTGGCATCTCAATCCTTTGCTGGGCCTTGCTAATCCTCTCCATGACCCTATCCTTAATAGAATAAGGGACAGTGGTAAATTGCATCTCTAGAAGGATCCGAAGGTTATTGGATATAATGTGAAATAAGGCATCTTCATAATGCTCAGCCTTGATCTACGGAAAATGAACTTGTAGAAAGTCGAAATCCTGCCTTTTGCCTCATAAATTATCTTAGTGGCACGAGAAAGCTTCTCATCCTTCCTCTTAAGTTCATCAGCATGATTAACCATGTTTTATGACATTTGGTACTCTTAGGCCGAATCTTGGTCAAAGGAGTTGAATTCTTTGTTTTCCTCTCCTTTTCGAGAGCTGCTTTAGTATGTTCAAGGGAAGCTTTCAACCTCTCGCATTCATCAATTAAGGCCTCATTAGCTTCCAAAAGTTGAATAACTTTGGGGGAGGATGATGAGGAAGTGGCCTTAGACAAAAGCCATCTTTTGGTAACCTGGGCAAGAGAAGGGATTCAGCTAATCACTATAGCAAGTTAAAGACAAGAGAAAGATCGTCGAAGAAAAGTTTATACCGAAAGATGCAAATTGACTGGATATTGATTAAAACTCTCCTCATATGAAGGGGTGGAAGAAGATGCAACATTCATTATTTCATGGGAAGAAAGGGCGAGTTTTACAAGCTCATCAAAGCTCATTGAGGAAGCAAGAAGTCTCGGGGGATCGACATGTTGAGAAGGGGAGGTTTGAGTCATTGCTTGTTTTCCCAATTTCGATGCGCTGGAAAAGGTTGATGGTAGGACACGATCCTCATGTTCACCACCAGGGATACCATCGAGGGAAACAATAATATACACTTATGTAGAATCAACAATAGGGACTATGGAGGCAGAAATTTCCTGATCAACAACCTCAATGGTGGCATCTTAAGGAAGAGGAATAGGAGTGTCAAATTTCAATCTTTTAGCCGGTGGCTCAATGGCCGGTTCGGCCATCTTTTTGAGAGTGGCAGCGTTAGATTGTTCTAGAGCATCGGTAAGAGTTATGACTTCAGAAGCCAAGGCCCCTAATCAAAATATAAGATGCGAAAGAAATTTCTAGAATGAATGCCTTATGGGTTAAAGCCATTTGAAAGAGAAGGTAACAATTCCAATAAGGATACCTAGAAACAAAGGGGAGGAAGTGGTAAACACATTTGAACCTAAATTCAAATGCTTAGATCGTACTAAGTGGATGGGTGGATGCCCCAAGATCTTTTGCCCGTTAGGAAGGAGGTTATATTGACACAATTTATCCAAAGTCAGCAATGTTGCTCGGCTTCATGGCTCCTCAAATGCTTTAGGGATAATTTCAAGAGCGCGAGACTCACTCTCCGTTAAAGCAACTCTCTCAGAGGCAGGATCTGAAAAGCGGATAAAATTAACGAATGCTTAGAAAAGTATGATTACCCATGAAAATTAGAGAGCTCATCAAAATCTGAAAAGTTTCCTGAAATGCCAGCTGGGCATATAATGAAAAACAAATGATCTTCCCAAGGCATAATTTTTCCAGTGCCATCATTGATAATTTTCTTCCAAGGGTGGGAACATAAGATGGGTGAGTCTACCTCTTTTGAAAACCTTACCAAATGGTAAATGAGACTAGGAGAGAGGGAAGCCTGACCTGATTCAAGTGCCAGAATTTCAAGACAAAGAAGCAAAGTATAAGTGCTTAGTAGAAGCTGGATATGAGCAATATCCAGGTACTGCAAGAGTCGAGATATAAAATTTGGGAAAGGAAAGAAGCCTCCATGCCAAATGTGGATGGATAAATATGCAAAGTAACCTTCTGGAGGATTTCTAATGCTATCTTGATTAATGGCAGGGATGGAATCTACATAAAACATCCCGAAGTCGTTAAGAATAAAATCCACTTCATCTTGAGAAGTAATTAGAGACCTCTTCAAAGCAAGGGGATTCTTTCCAAAAGGTGCGAGGGACACCGGGTTTCAGTTGACTAAAACTCTTCTCGTCAGACATAGTGCTGTCGGGTGATATAATTTCGTAAACACGTGAATTAACACCACATTCATTAGTACGGAATAAGTAGGTAACATGTCAACTTATTTAATGATTGATACTTGGACCATTGCATATTAGAAAGGTCATAGATTTTAATCTAGGAAGAATTCATACTAACTCTGCATTTACTTAGAAACTATCAAGCCCTTAATAGTGATAAAGTTAGTTATCCTAGCACCTAAAAAAATGAAAATGGTGTCGGGAAGACTAAATAGAGCTGGTAACGGATAAACCAAGACCAAGTGGCTATAAATCATCACCGGGAGCCTGATTGGCCCTCGGGTCCGACACCTGTGAAAACAAAGTCAAAAGGTTACGACGGTGAAACACTTAGACTTTATCAACACCCAAAACAGAATAGCAAACCAGCCCTTCGGCAACCTTATTGGATAATTCAACATTCTTGAATTAATTTGGCACTTTTATAATGAACAAAAATAGAAGTAGGTGTCAGTAAAGTCAGAACAAACATGCTGATAACGTTGACGGTGAGTTCACCGGAAGTAAAGGCGTATATTGCTTTTTATAAAAGTAAATATCTTTTTCTATGAGAATTGTACAACTTAGATCCTGAAAGCATCGGGAGAGAGCAATTATATAGTTCACATGGAATCGTAATTTGAAATCACATCTAATCGGATGATTTGCATTTAGAGCGCTAAACACTAATTTGGTTCGAATAATTAGTATTTAATTTCTGCTCGTAGTTAAAAGTGAAAGTACTCACTAGGGATTAAAATAAGAAATCTTCAAAAAAGCTTTGATAATTCTCGGTTAACAGTAATATGGTTTGAGTAATTTGCATGAAGGTAAAAATAAGGAAGAAGAAGTAATGGTAATTATACCAAATTACCATTAATCTAAGTCGTACAAACAAGAGTCAATCAACGGGCCCAATAAGAGGAGATCAAGAGACAAACGGCTAAATTACCGAAAGGACATCCAAGTTTGACTTGGAATGTCGAATTTACCCCTTCACCAGGGGGAAATGCTACTACCAAAATAAAGCATCCAGAACAGACTGGTAGTGAAGGGGTAACAGATTACCACAAGCAGAAAAGAGTCATCCGTCAACAAAGCCCGACACAAGAAAAACAGGCAGCATAAGGAAATATTCCTGGAGATATGCAACTGACACCATCATCGAAGTGAAGAGCTCAAAATCTATACAAAAGGAAATACTGCCAAGGTAGTGTCGGCACAATTGGTAAAAGGTCACCTAAGACCAGAAGAAGACGAAGTTAGACATTAAGAATCCTACCAACCGGGACCCGTAGGGACGAAGGGGCTATCAATATTGACTAGCTTAATACCGATACATGAGGAGACGAAAGCACAAAATACAAAGAGGTTAAAGAATATGAAGATTATCCAGAACCAATTTCCGAGACCTCCATTAGCTGGTTCCTGAGAAGTTACTCTAACAAGTAATTTGCAAATTACCAGAAACAACCTCTCGGAAAATAAAGGGTACATTCCGTAAGTCTACCGACAGGTAAACCGAAACCTCCAAAGAAAGACAAGCTATTCACACTGATCTGCTTAGTGTCGGTATCGGCAGAAGTGGCGGACCCGACAACCTTTCACTTAAATCACAAAGGCAAGCTCCACAAAGTGTCAGCAGCAAAACCAAAAACCCATGACCAGAAGCCTACACCCGGAAGTAAAGGCCTTCTGAGAGTTGTTCGCATCTCCAGGCTCATCGACAATACAAAGATGGTAGATATAATACTAACCAAAAGCTCAGAAGACCAAGACCATTCTCCCGAGAGCTACAGCCGACACCTCAAAAAGCCGTTAGCAAATCCTTCAGATCCTAAAGAAAAGGCGGCCGAGAACCTCCGAAACCAAAGGGAAAAGCGGCCGACAGGGGTACTGCTGGCCCAATAGAAAAAGGGACCCCGATTTATATATAGTTAAGACCCCAAGAGTCTCATTTTCAGGGCGATTTTTCTCATTCTCATTCTTGTGCTCTTTCCTTTAGAGTAAACCCTAATTACTAAATCAAATTGGGGATTTTGGTTGTAATCACTTGTATATTCTAAATCAAAGATCAATAAAGAGTGGATCAATACTCAGAACATTTTCGTATGAGTATCTCATGTGATTTGTTAGTTATTGCCGGTATCGTATGTTGTGCGTTTTCTACATGCTTACAAGTTCATTCCCAAGCCTAAACCCTTTTGCAAAATCAGTATGAAACCCCTTCCAATAAGCCATTTAGTCCCTACCGAGGGTTGTGCTTAGGAAACCCTTATCCCAAGATAACTGTTGGTTCTTGAGTCGCTTAAGCGTGATGCTCACCCCATTGAGGGAAGAGTAACTAATTTTTCGGGATCAAAACCTTGATATCTAGGAAATGGTTAACTAACTCAAACTCATGAATGCTAAATAAACCTATTTTTCCCCTTAGGTCCACTTCCGTAGACCTATCTCTGGTGTTGACAAAAAATGCCATTAACAATAGTTATGAATAGTTTTCGTAAAAGTTGGAAATTGATTTGAAATAGTTTTCAAGCAATTAAGGCACGTTCTAAATTTTATTTAAAAGTGAATAGTAACTAGGAAAAGTGAAGCTCGATTATTGTATATGAGAAATGTTTTAACAAGATTTCCTTTTCAAAACTATTTTAATTATTTTTATAATGGGCATTAGGAAAGTTTGGGCATCAAAAGACGAAGTTTGAAAAATAATATTATTTTAATAATAAAATAGTATTATAATAGCCATTTAATAGAGATATTGAATCTTAAAGTGAAATATGAAAAATTATAGTTTTCGATAATTATTATATACGTTTTATAAAAATAATATTCTATTTTGAAAGTAATTCAATTCGATTTAATTTATAATCGAAGTTTGGTTTGAATAGAACTAATCGCGCAGCGACGGTTCACGAATTTCAACACTGACCTTAAATTGACATACCGGGAGATTCGACCGTCGAATTTTTCCGTAATGAAAAATGTTTGGTTCGAAATGAAAAGAGATTTCAAATTAATCAAATAGTTTTAAAATCCAACGATTAGATTTTAATATTAGTCCAAATCAAATTTGAATAAAACAGCGCTTGTGCCGCTATTGTCCCGAAAACTGATTTTAAAGAAATAGGCTATTTTTAACTTATCAAAAATTGGAATAAATTATGATAGTGAAAGAGATTTAAATTAAATATAGCAAGTTTGGAAAGTTAAAAAGCTATTTTTCCGGAAAATGAGTTATTTTAGCGACTCTATTTGCGATGGTTTTTGTACGGTTTAAAATAAAAAGGTTTTGAGATAATCCATGAGATCCAAATGATTTATAAACATATCCAAAGGATTAGAATGAAGTTTTAAGATATATTTGGGATTAAAAAGGTTTAAAATAAAAGCTAAGTTTTCGAAATAAAATTGGAATTGAATGAAAATCGATTTAGTGATAATCGAGATGGGTCTCTGTGGATGAAGACCTTTACTATTTAAGGAATTTAAACGGCTTTGTCATTATTTCTCTTATAGTATTAGTCAGATATGGGAAATTATATCGATTATAAACTGATATGGTTTTCGTGAAGATTCCCTTTGAAATGATAGTATGATTTTGGTTTATTGTGAACGATGTTTTGAATAACGTTTGTTCTTTAATGCATGTAATGGAAAAGACAATTTTCCAAGATGTGTTGAAATGGAATTTTTATTTAATTCTAGTATAAAGATTTAATGGAAAAGTTTTCCTTAACAAATGATAATGGAACGAGTTCAAGAATCACTTGAAAGAAGATAAGCGTATTTTTCGCGTAAGCGGTATGATTAAGAAACCGTAAATACAATTTTGGGGAAAAGATACGATCAATGAAAGATTTAAACAAAAGTTTAAAGCATGCAAATCTTTGATAAGATTTAAGAGAGTTAATCCCAAACTAAAAAAATGATTTGAGTAAAAGAATATTCCCAAAATGGAATAAGACTCATGATATCTTGTATATCTTTATTGATTTTAAAGATGCGCTAGTTATTCAGAATGACCAGGTTTCGATCCATTGTGAATAACTATACAACGTAATGAAAACGACATTGACTGTGATTGAAGACTAAAGACCTTCACATCGGAAGGATTGCTTGTCGATGTCTCGGGTTGCCACCCAATTATGGGGTTATATTGTGACGGCGATTTGACTGTACTTGGATTGATTCGAATGCAAGGGCATTTGCACCCAGGCGGGGTCATGGAATAAAGCACCTTCAGTTTCATTTACAACCCAGAATGAACTTGTAAATGGATGTGTCTAATGTTGTATTTTACCACATAACCGATTGGTTTCTATTGATGTTACATCAGTTGGTGGCGGAGAATTTATTCTCGTAGCTTAAAACCCTCCTTAGAGGCTTATGCACTTAGAGGGCTATGTATTAATAAATACCAATTATATATTGTGAATTGACAATGGACATGCTAAGTGCTGAGCCAATAAAAGATTTTGTTGAAAAACAGAGCTTTGTGGATGATGATCAAAGCATTGCTGATATAGCGTAGCTTTGTGTTGAAACGTGACTTTAGATCCTCACTATCCGTGAACAGCCGAAAAACGAGATGATGGACCATAGAGATAAGGACACACGTTTTCTTCTAGCTAAAAGTGATGCCATGGTATAGAGCTCAGGAAAGTTTACTTATGTGGATGATGGATCGAGGCGCCTCGGAATGGTTAAATGCGACCAAGAAATTGGTCGGTCACGATAGAGGAGCGTTATGTTCAGGAAAGATCTTAATCAGCATGTTAGTGCTGGCCGGCTCTGCCATTCCGAAGGATCAAATGCATGTAAGTAATGAGACATCCCGCTAGAGGTTTTTCGAACTAGAAGATCATTTGCCTTGGTCATTGTTGGAATCCAACTTCCAATTCGAGCTTTGCATTTTCAGTTGTGACCTAATAGACAACATAATGGGATATGGCATTATGCGAGCCAAAATTTATACATTTATTTACGAAAGTGATTTCCACACCTAGACATTAATAATAATATCAAAATATTTGTTTTAAGAATATCAAGCATGTTTGGTTATTATAAAGTAAAACTCTATCCTCCGGTATGCATTGCATTATGTGTTGGGACTTGAGTCTTATAATGGCTTCATTTTTTAAAAGCATGAATTTTGAAAATTTTGTAAATGTGTCAAAAATTGTACGAGATGGGTTATGGTTTGTTATCTAGTTCTCAAGATGGTTAATTCAAGCCTGACCCGAGTATGTTTCAGGTTTAAATAGGTGAATGAGGGTTTTCCGGTTAATTCAGAAAAGCTGGAGTACTTCGTTAGATGGTAGGACATATTCTACTACCTATACTTGGATTTTTATGGAAGGATGATTTAAGGATAGTGTCTATACCTATCCGCGGTATGTCAAACTCTGGTAATGTAATTATTTTTCGCTGTAAAGATATATATATATATATATATATATATATATATATATATATATATATTGAGTGTTATATTTTTGTTTTGTTTCGCTGTGTTTTCTCTGATAAAACTCCGAGGAATCGAGTTTGCGATATTTGATTGTACGGTACATGAACACCATGGATGTGTTAAGTATCGACTATCAAAGGTCGAAAATTTGTTTTTTCTCAGGACCTTCCGATGAAGCTTACTTTTTGAACTGGACTTGTGTGGTTTATAGTCGGTTGAGAAGGCGGACGGATTTGGGTCATCACATTTGGTATCAAAGCTATGTTTTAGCAAAAAAATCTTGGATCTATGGAGTAAAAACTCATCAAAGATAGGATCGGTAGTATCCTAGGACGAATAACTAGTCAGAGAAAGGATCAATGGTATCCTAGGGCGAGTGACTCATTAGATATAGGGTCATTTATACCTTAGATTGAGTTGAGGGAATTATATATATATATATATATATATATATATATATATAAGAGACGTATTTGTGATTTTGATTTTCAAAAGTAATAAGTATTTTTATAAAGGAGAACAAAGAAAAGATTGTTGGCTAGCTTTCGGATCAAGCCACCAAGATTCACATATATGGAGTTTTACTCATGAAAGCCATGAAACCCAGATCGTAGTCACCAAGCCCTTGTCGGATCGTGACACTACTGCTACGCCCCCTCGATCGCGATCATCCTAGGTGTTCCAATCCGTCCTCTTAAGAGCCCCCACGATCCGATCCCTGAAGCCGAGAGATGAAGGCCACGACCAAGTCATCCACGATCCGAAGATGAAGGATCTTGTGACATCTGTCCATAACGGCCATATTGACTGTTTCTCCATCAAGCCACAAACCAGTCCGAGATCTTCGGGATTTGTGCCACTTGTGACCACGATCCGTCTGCAAATATCACTTATAAATAGCCCTAGACTTAGCATTTTGAGGGGGCTTTTGGCAGTTCTAAGTGTTGTTTCCATTGTTACTATCTCTGCATTATTTCTTATCAATATTAATTCGAAATCATTGAGTGAATCAACATTGTAAAAGTGATATTGAAAGAAAATCCATTGGTTGTACTCGAACCTCACGTATAATCATAGATATAAAGTGAACGTAGGCTCGTTAACGCCGAACCACTATAAATCTTGTGTGTATTCTGTGTTTTCTTGCATTTCTAGATATAAATCTCTACCAATTCAGATAATTTGGGTGTTAGAGCCACTTTTGGATCTAACATTTTTGGTGCTTTCACTGAGAAAGAAGTCTCAGCATTTCAGATTGTTGTTCTAATGTTTGGATAGTCAAGTCCGAAGAAAACAGTCCAAAACTTCACTGTTTCAATTTTTGAAGATCCCAGCAAATTCAAAGTATTATGGATGGAAAGAAGTCTAAGGAAGTATGAACTTCACAGGCCGATGAAGCTACAAACGAAGCTCGTAAAGACAACGTTCAGGAGCAGGTCGAGGTTGAACTGGAGTCCTCGGATCGTGGAGATGAAGGAACGGTCTGAACTGGAGCGGGTGCCACGAACCGTGTAGCTGGAGGCATAATGACCCGTTCCCAAGATAATTCAACCCTCCTTCTTGCTAATACTCCCACGACCCGAACCCAGGGGACCACCACGAACCGACACCAAGAGGGAGCCACGAGCCAGCAGCCTAGGGGGACCATGATCCAAAGTGACAATCAGACTACTACCCGACCTAGGAAGGAAATTATGGCTCGTTCCGCTCGTGCTGGTACTTCTACTTAACCTGGTTCGAGTTCCTTGCGTATAAGAGAAGATGAAGATAACCAGTTCGACCCTTCTGCTCCAATTACCGAAGGACGACTGGCCCGCATACTTGAAGCATTGGACAAACAAACTGATGAATTGGCAGCTCAAAAGCAGGAGAGCTCGTTGCTGCGTTAGAATATTACTGCCCTAGGCAGACGCATTGACGATATTCAAAGGCAGGTTTCACCACCTCCAGCTCACCCTTTATCCCCGGAACATACATCCTCGTCTGAAGAACCTCGCAGATACCGGCGATCGCCCCCATTGGAAAGGGCTGAGAATATAGAGGCGCTTAATCAGGAAACCAATAACCGTAACTTAAATGAGCCCGTCCTATCGCCTAGGAATGCAGACATTGTTGATCCTGCTCAAAATCGACTCATTCCTCTTGCTTGTTGCGCAATTGATCGCGGCAATAGGGTGAAGGGGAGTTCTTCTCAGGACTCAGACCTCGCAGAAACACGTCAGAGAAATGCTAGGGAGGATCGTAGGGCAAGGATTGTTGACCCCGAGTCCACCCTGACCCATGTAGATGTCGAAGCCATGATTAGGCAAGTGATGGTGGAAAGCCGCGGACAAAGAACCAAAGATTGGGGTATAGGCTGCAGTCATTCTCCCTTTACCGATGATATTTTAGAGGTTCGATTCCCAAGAAAATTTAACATGCCACCTATGAATAGTTATGCGGGAAGGGCTGATCCAGTCCAGCACCTGATGAGATATTCATGGTACATGAATGCAGCTACCGCTTCCGACGCTGTGAAGTGTAAAGCATTTCCGATATTCCTGGAGGATACAACGTTAATGTGGTTCACCCATTTGCCAGCGCGATCTATCTCCAGTTTCAGGTAATTAAGTGAACAGTTTGTAAACCAGTTCCGGCTACATACCCAGAGATCTAAGAATGTCATTGAGTTATCCCTCATTAAGCAACGTCCGGACGAATCTTTGAGGTCCTATCTAGATCGCTTCAATTTAGCAGTCATGGAGGTCAGAGATCCCCATGAACAAACTGTCTTGATGGCTTTGATTGATGGAGTGGATAAGGATACTGAGTTTGAAAGATACCTGGTCGGCAAACCACCGTTAACTAGGGAAATATTTTATGAAAAGGCCAACATCCGCTTGCGTCGAGAGGAAATTTACGCCAACCGAAAGTGGAAGGCTACTGATAAGGAGGATATCCAAAGTAATGTGGCCATCAAGCAGACGGAAGATAGCTCAGGAAAAGTTGAAGTTAATGTCGGGAACAAGAATCAAGGCAATGGTCGCCAATCGGGGAACGATAATAACAACAATCGTAAGAGCAATCGAGGAAATAACTCTCAGAGAAGATCCAGGCCTAGGCCATTTAAGAGTTTTACACCGTTAAACGATACCCTGGAAAATATCTTTCTGGATACGTACAATGTTTTCCAATA
Organism: Allium sativum; assembly: GCA_030737875.1. Taxonomy (NCBI): domain Eukaryota; kingdom Viridiplantae; phylum Streptophyta; class Magnoliopsida; order Asparagales; family Amaryllidaceae; genus Allium; species Allium sativum. The sequence continues at coordinate 571,445,861 of CM060909.1, read as the reverse complement.
TAAGAGGCCTCCTCCAAGACATTCGACGGAGAAGGAACGTGAGACTGGGAAATTTTGCCTTTTTCACCAAACTCATGGTCACACCACAAACAAATGTCGTCATCTAAGAGATGTGGTCGAAAAGCTATTCCGAGAAGGAAAGCTTGATGAATATAAGGTGACTCCTAGGGATAGGGGACAAGCCGTACAAGCCCCGAACCAAAGCCAACCTGCTGCCAAACCAACGGCTCGGCGAAAAGGAAAAAATATCGTTATCAATACCATAGTTGGTGGGCTTCATCTGGCATGGCACAGTTTCAGAGCTATGGATCGGTACGTGAATGCAACCCAACAGCATTTTGAAGTAGGGGAATGTAGCAATCCCGAGGATCTTGCCCCGATTAAGCAACAGAAGACGATGTCTGATGATGTCATATTTCACGATCGAGAAAGTATTGGAGTCCACTCCCCAACTGAAGACCCATTAGTAATCACCATTACCATCGGCCCAGCTATAGTTCATTAAGTTCTAGTGGATAATGGAAGTTCGGTTAACATTCTGTTTAAGAAAACATTCGACCAAATGAAACTCGAGCCGAAGGATTTGAAACCATGCGAGGGTTGGATACGTGGATTTAATGGAGCTTCGACTGCTCCGATAGGATACGTGGAACTGTCAGTAACCCTTGGGGAAGGAGAACGCCAGAGAGTGAGGATCCTCCCCTTTGTGGTTCTGGATATTGAGTCGCCATACAATGCCTTCTTGGGCCGACCGGCCCTAGCTAAATTCAGGGCTTGCATCGCACCCTGGTGCTTATTGTTGAAGTTCCCGACGGACGCCGGTGTGGGTATAGTCAGAGGAGATCAAGTGGTTGCACGAGCATGCTACATAGAGAAGCTAAAGTTGCTCCGCAAAGGAAGAGATGTGGAAACAAAGGGTGCTTCTTCCCCTCCAAGGGAGGAAACGTCATAGCAACTAAAGAAAGTAACTCTGGGAGGGTCGCCCAGAGGGTTGCCCGAGGATATAGATTCCAGAGAGGATAAAGAGCCTGGGGGTATAATGGTGACTCCCAATGAAGCGACTGTGGACGTACCAATCGATGATAGTGACCCAGAGAAGGTCCTGAAGATTGGATCCCAGTTGGATCCTGTTCGAGCCAATGAATTAACAAATTTCTTGAAAGCTAACTTGGATGTATTCGCCTGGACCCATGCGGACATGTGTGGAATATCTCCCTCGATTATGAGTCATTCATTAAGCATCAACCCGAAACATCCTCCTGTCAAACAGAAAAGGCGGATGCTTGGCCCAGAGAGGTCTGCTGCCTTGAAGGAAGAAGTCAAAAAGCTGAGAAGTAATGGGTTTATTAAAAATTCCATACACCCTGATTGGATTTCAAACCCGGTTTTGGTAAAGAAGGCCAATGGAAAGTGGCGCACATGCATTGACTTCTCTGATCTAAACAAAGCCTGCCCAAAGGGTAGCTTTCCGTTACCTAGAATCGACCAGCTCGTAGATTCGACAGCGGGTCATGACCTTCTTTCTTTTATGGATGCCTACTCAGGGTACAACCAAATCCCCATGCACGTCCCAGACCAAGAGCATACCAGCTTCATTACCGATCTGGAATTATACTGTTACGTAGTGATTCCTTTCGGTCTGAAGAATGCCAGTGCTACATATCAGCGATTGGTGAATAGGATGTTCTACATCCAAATCGGGAAAACGATGGAGGTATACGTCGACGGCATGTTGGTAAAGTCCAGACAATCATCCGACCATACTGCTGATTTAGCGGAAATGTTTGAGATTATCCGGAAATACGGGATGAAGCTAAATCCTTTGAAATGCTCATTTGCGGTAGCATCCGGAAAATTCCTAGGGTTCATCGTCAGCTCACATGGAATTGAAATCAATCTAGATCAAATTACAGCAATCCGAAATATTCAAGAACCAAAGAAGATTAAAGATGTGCAAAGCCTTGCTGGAAAAGTGGCAGCGCTGAGCAGATTTATCTCCAAAGCTACAGATAAACGCATCCCGTTTTTCGAGCTGATAAAGCGAGGCAAGCGCAACTTTAAATGGACTCCTGATTGTATAGAAGCATTCAAGAATCTGTTGAATCATCTGGAAAAACCCCCGGTACTGTCTAAGCCTGTGGATCACGAGGATTTGTTTGTGTACCTGGCGGTGTCATCCCACGCGATCAGTTCGGCTTTGGTAAGAGAGGAAGATAAGGTGAAAAGACCGGTGTAATATGTGAGTAAGAAATTGGCGGCCGCAGAACGGAATTATCCAAAAATAGAAAAGCTTGCGTATAGCTTACTAATCGCATCTAGAAAACTTCGCCACTACTTTCAGGCTCATTCCATTACTGTGTACACCGATCACCCGCTCAAACAAGTTCTGCAAAGGCCAGAAGCATCAGGAAGACTGCTTAAGTGGAATATTGAACTAAGTCAGTTTGATTTGAACTTCCAGCCCCGACGATCGATAAGGGGGCAAGTACTTGCAGACTTCATAGCAGAGTTTACCATCCCATAAGATGATGTAGTAAGTGAAGAATCTGACCCATCAAAGCTACTCCTTGACCCCAGTGCCTGGAAATTGTACACTGATGGAGCTAAGAACGCTAGACGATCTGGTGTCGGAGTGGTGCTTGAAACCCCAGAGGAACGGCTAATATACTACGCTCTTAGATTGGAGTTCCACGCCACTAATAACGACTCCGAGTACGAAGCCCTAATTGCTGGGCTGAAGCTCGCAAAGGAGTTGGAGATCACGAAGCTGGACATCTTTTGCGATTCCAAGATAGTCGTGAATCAGGTCACTGGAGAGGTTCAGGCCAAGAGTCCGAGGCTGATATCATATTTGGAAAGAGTAAGGAAGTTGCTGGGCGGTTTTGATCACCACAGCATATCTCATGTTCCTCGGTTGGAGAATCAAAAGGCAGACAAGTTAGCGAAGATGGCTAGCTCTAATAATCCTGAAGATACGGAGCTAGTCCCGATTGAAGTGTTACAGTCTCCTAGTGTAGATCAGATGGAAATTGATCCGGTACTAGAGATTGAACTTGAGAGGGAGTCGTGGATGACCCCTCTAAAGAATTTTTTGATGGATGGAACGCTTCCAACAAAGAAAAGTGAGAGGCGTGCAGTTATCCGAAAGGCTTCCCGATATGTGTTGCAAGGCGAAGTTCTGTACAGACAAGGTTTCTCGATGCCCCTCCTCCGGTGCATCGCCCATGACGACATCAAGCGTGTACTGAAAGAGGTCCACGAAGGTGAATGTGGCGACCACACTGGAGGGCAAACATTGGCAAAGAAGATATTGCGATACGGCTATTTCTGGCCCACTATAAACAAGGATGCAGCCAAGTATGCACAAAGTTGTGATGCGTGTCAGAAGTTTTCTAAGATTCCTAAGGCACCTCCTAGCCAGTTGATGACGATGACGAGCCCGTGGCCCTTTGCTGTTTGGGGAATCGATATTATTGGAAGCCTCCCCATAGCTAAGGGCGGAGCAACATTCGCCATAATGGCCGTAGATTACTTCACCAAATGGATCGAGGCTGAGCCATTGACCACGATCACAACCAAGCGAGTGACCAACTTTGTTGTTAGGAACATTATATGCCGATTTGGGATACCAAAAGTCATCATAACCGACAATGGAACCCAGTTTGATAGCACCGAGTTCTGAGATTTCTGCTAGAAGTATCATATCGAGAAAAGATATACCTCTGTGGCACAACCACAATCGAAAGGACAGGTCGAAGCAACGAACAAAGTGATTAAATCTATTCTGAAGAAAAGGTTGAAGCGGGCCAAAGCCATGTGGGTTGATGAATTACCCTTGGCACTATGGGCCTACAGGACAACATACAAGTCGGCAGCAGGTCATACTCCATTTTCCCTCGCTTTTGGAGCTGAAGCGGTCATTCTGGTCGAGTTAGAAGTACCATCTCATTGAATCACTTATTATGACCCAATGACCAACAATGAGTTGCTCCTTGAGTCTCTGGATATGGTTGAAGAAAAGAGGGATGAAGCCGATCTACGCGCCTTGAGGCACAAGCAACAGGTTGCTCGGCATTACAACAAGAAAGTCCGAGCTCGAACCTTTGAACTCGGAGACTTGGTTCTAAAGCGCGTCTTTCCACCCCAGTACATATGGGCCCGAAATGGGAAGGGCCGTACTCCATTTTACGAAGCCTTGATAATGGAACCTTCAAGCTAGCAACCGTGGATGGAGATGAAATCCCCAGCATTTGCGGCCTTATCTGACATGAAATTGTCAGTTTTACTCTTTCGTTTTTAGGACCATGTAAAACGGCTCAACTTGCCTAGAACAATCTTGTTACTTGAACAAAAGATTATAAAGTGGACATAGGTCATGATTCGACCGAACCACTATAAAAATATTGTGTGTCATTTACCTTTTCTGCACTGTTTCTTGTCTGCTCTTTTATTTTAATTAAAATAGATCATTACCATTTTGAGATTTGTTTTAAACTAGGCAGCGATCACAATACACCTAATTCAAAATGCCATCTATCAGATCGGAAGACTAACGGTAACTAAAGCTCCAAAAGGTGCGGCGAGGTAAATCACACTACTTCTTGCACTCCAACTCTCGAGATTAGGGAGAGTATAAAGGCGCTGGAGGCTTAGCGCCCCCAGAACTCCTGCCCCGCTGAAGGATCGGTGAGCAGGCTGAGAACCGAGCTCGAACTCTAACCCGCTGAAGGATCGGGAGAGTATAAAGGCGCTAGAGACTTAGCGCCACACGAACTCTAACCCGCTGAAGGATCGGGAGAGTATAAAGGCACTAGAGACTTAGCGCCACACGAACTCTAACCCGCTGAAGGATCGGGAGATATAAAGGCGCTAAAGACTTAGCGCCACAAGAATTCTTACCCCGTTGAAGGATCGGGAGAGTATAAAGGCGCAGTGACACATGCCACTCAAGGGCTCCTACCCTGTCACACGACTGGGGACAAGAGTGAAATAGGGGCTCGAACCCCTCATTTCCGGGAATGGGGGGCAACACACATATGACTCTAATAAATCCTCAATAAGCCCTGGCCAGGCACCATATTAATGATTGATTAGGGGGCATATACCTACGACACTTTGCATTCATGAACACTACGCGTTTACTTAGCGCACGAACTTTTCATTGATTATCATTTATGACTCTAGTATTTAGTTACGATTGTTTCAGTTATGATTATTTTTTAAGTTTTGTGATTCAAAATAATAAACTCTTTAGACATGGTAAACTTGCAGGTATGTGAAGATACAAAAGAAACGGATTTTTAGTAACTAAATGTGGAATTACAAGAGTGAAGCTAAACAAAAGTGAGGGCCATTCTCACAACTACATCTCTTGGCCAGTGGAAAGCCTAAAAGCAAAATATGGACTAATAAATGCACTCTATTTACGCTTGGGAGATGATTTTGATTTCTTTTCCTTCTTCTGTTTCTTCAACTCCTCTTTGTCGACATCAGTGCGATCACTCTTCTTCCTCTTATCGACAAGAGACTCCGGGGGAGAATTAGAAGGCTGGGAGGCAAGCTGGGAAGTTATTGATCTGGAGGAGAACTTTATGATCAACCCGGTTTTGGGGTCAACCTACGAAATAGGAGGAACATACAGAGGGTCCTGCTCCTCCTTCTTTAAAACCAATTCTCTCTCTTTCTCAGCCTGCATATCAGCCAAAGTCTTGGTATCGTCATCCTTGATTTCTTCTGTGATGACTACATCATCCTCTTCATCTCCATGACCACCGTCAGTGTCTTACAAAGCCCCAATAACTTCGGCATCCGCGGGAGCATCCGTGCTAGGTACCACAATAACCTTCTCTCTTGTTGCGTCCTCAGTTTGCTTTGGAACCTCAGGGACTCCAGCACCAGTACTTGAAGGGATATTGGCTTTCTCTGCATCTGGTTTCTCTTCCATATCCATCTCGACCGGCTTGCCACCTATGTCATGAGAAGTAAATGTTAGAGATTTGGGAGATAACGTGGTCATCTCAGTTGTTTGTCCTGCGGTACGATGACAAGTTATAACTGCTTTGACGAGTTGTGGAGAGAATATGGAGATACCTTCAGCCGACTCCTCACCCAAATTTGTAATAGCAGCACCGGCAACTGAGGGGGTAGGAGTCAAGGGGATCAACGGGTCATCAGGATTGTATTCCTCGATTTCGGATGCCTTGGGATCCACAACCAAGCTAGAGCCTTCGTCAATTTTATCTTTGCCCTTGAGCTTTGTTTTCTCTTTTTCAATCTCCTCGTGGATCAGACGTCTGCCCATCTCCAAAGCCTCAGGTTCTTCACCTTTGAGATAAGTCTGAATGAGCTGTTTTTCATCAACCTCCTCGGTTTTCAATCGACGCTTTTCACCCTCAACGATCATATCCCACACATTGGCTAAAGTAACGTGATAATCCTGAATCCACGAGATGTCTGGGGTCTTAATAACTTGGCCAAAGAAGTCGAATAGTAGTTCTTCGAATCCCTCTATCTCTTTTTTGGTTGTAGCAAGCTCATCAGCAATAGTGGAGGCCGATTCAAGAGCGCTATTAACATTACTTTCAGCGAGAGTTGCACGCTCTTCGGCTTGGATGAGCCGATCATTCAAGGCTGCATTTACTTTTTCAACAAGAGCAAGACTGTACTTTAAGCTTGCTTTATCTTTCTCCCAGACAGCCTTCTCACCAGCAAAATGTTCCTGTGCTGTTTTTAGTTCGGTGTTGATTGACCTGAGGTCTTCCGCTTCTTTTTTCAAAGCCAAACGCTCTTGGATATTTGAGTCGATCTCAATGTGAAAGCGCTTTTTAGTACTCTCAAGCTCTGATTTGTAATTTTCCACATCCCGCCGATCCAAAGCGAGTTGAGCTTGTGTATCCACTAGTTCATTTTCCATTTTGCTCCTGGCCCTACCGTTGTTGTCAATCTTCACTCTGGTTCTGGCTGCTTCCGTCTCTAGGTGGCGAATGGTAGCAGAAAGAGTGGCGGCATGCTTCTTCATCGCCTTGTATTGTTTGGCTACATGACTCACTCGCCCTATGACCTCCACATCCCAGTCCTCGGGAACCGGTTTAAGGTCTGGAACAAACATCAGTCTCTCAAAGAGTATGTCGGGAAACTGCTTCCGCAAACACTCCAGCTTGACCTGATTCTCGGAGGTGTAAACAACATCTTGTGTAGTGTTAGTATCCAAATCGCGCTGGCCACAAGGGACAATAGCTATTCTCTCCTTTTCTAAGTCTTTGCTTGGATCTTTGTTTTTATCTTTTGGCTCATGATGTTTCTTGGAAGACATGCTATGAGAAGGTGTGCTTTTCAGAGGAGTCAAGTCTTTGGGAAGCTGCTGACCCCCGTCGGTGGTGCTGGACGACTATGGGATTTCCCAGCATCTTGCCTTGATGGAGAACGAGGCCGTGTAGAATGAGTTTGATAAGGATCACAGGGTTGATAACCATCTCTCCCCCGGCTCTCACTGCAAGCATGTTCGGAATCAGAAAGAAGCCACGGTGTGCTCGCTCGGAGAGAGCGATAAGAACAGGATTGTTTACGAGGCATTTTCCCTGCGAAGAAAACAAATGTGCATCAGAATCATGAATACTGGTGGTGTAGAAGTGTTGTGATGAGTGGTGCATGTGATTCGTGCATCCCATATGATCCCCCCTAGCAGACCAAGGCACAGAGTCTGGCTCGTCTGTGTGCTCTCTTTATCCCCAACCAGAACATTCATTTCCTCAGAGATGGGAAAGAATGGTTCCTCTTCGAAATCTTCTTGTGTGTAAATGTCGTCTGGTAGAGGGATTTTGCTCAGTTCTCCGAATATTTGTTCCTCTGTTAATTCATCATGAGCAGGAGGCTCAGCTGGTGGTGAAGTCCCTACGGGAGATTGTCCCCCAGAATCCAGGATTTCCTTTGACACATCGGCTCGAACCTCGCCTCCTTTATATACATTCAAATCCTCATCATCCTGATTGATCATTTGTGAGGGGCTCTTGCGAAGTTCAACGGTTTTCGTGACCCCCGATGTCCCATCACCTTCAGTCCGGGGCACATATTTATAAGGAATGCCACCTGCACCAAGTCCGAACCTTACAAACAGAAGACGGTGCTTGTGAAGATTCTCGTCGGTGATACATTTCTTGATTTTTAAGAAGTCAGATATGCTTTTGAGAAGGTGGGATAGTCGATCATCATATAACGAGCCTTCCATTTTCGGGAAGCTATGATCTGTATAAAGGAAAGAAACATGTCAGCACTTTGGTTACGTAATCGGATCACGCGTCTAGAGGTTTAAAGCTTACTTGATTTATAGCCACTTCCTTGCACACCCGGGTTGGTGTTTTATATAGAACCAATCAACTTTGGGATCCCCTATGCTACTGTGACCCTCCGATAAAACTTTCCTATTCGCTATCGATTCAAAGAAAGAAAAGTTTGGAGTCGCTGTGGAATGATGTTTGAAGAGATAATATAATTTCAAATCTCTGAAGGTAAGCTCAGTCTGTAGAATTTCCGCATACGCAATGTATAAAGTGTACAAGGCTGCGTAGGCATTAGGAGAAGCTGCATAGGGGCAATGCACAACCACCTTAAGGTCTCAACGACGATTGGTGGAAATGGAGGAATAGCGCCTACCCATCACATTAGCCTACTAATAGCCATATACCCTTCGGGGGCAGAATGGGGTTTATCTCCCTCTTCCGGAGTCTTCACATCGTCCCAAGGGATCCCATGTCTCAAACATATTTTCTTAAGCTTTATATCATCCAATTTGGAAGCTAGTGAATCCGTGAGTTTCTCTTCTTCTATTTCCTTAACACCTGAAATCTCATCAGGGGCTCGATCATCCTCATCTTCAAGAGATGTACTTTCAGAAGCTGTTGATTCTACATCGGTATCTGTCTCGTAATCAGAGTCAGAATTATCCCAATCCGAGTCTGAGGGAAGCACATTGGGATCATAATGCTTTGATGTCTCTGGCTCGGTACCTTTCTCTGGTGTCTCAGTTGCTTGTTTATCAGACATAGTTGTATTGGCGAGTAAAAATTAGAACACAGTTACCCGATCCCTGTGTGTGTAAGTGCAAGTGTGTGCATGTACATACAATAAGAAAAGCATAAAGTTAGTTAAATGAACGAGATATTGGTCGTTGTATGCTGTCAAGTTATGCGGCTGTCCAGTCTAGAAAGTTCATCTTAAAGGCTCTAACCTAACTGTCCATTAGAATATCAGAATTAAATTGCACTATTTGGTCAACACATGTGCATTGGATCGTTCATTGAATTGGCTTGTGAGACAGGGTTCGGATCGTTATGAATCGACGTTTTGTGAAGCTTGTGCTGGATCGTGGAGAAGCTTCGGATCGCGGAACGCTGGAATTCTAGACCTTTCACACTTTATCTGAACGGATCGTGACAACCCCCCACAACCCACTTTACTTCATATTTCCATGAACCGATGCTCCTTCATTCCACGACCCGATCCGCTAATCAAATTAACACCTTATCTTTATCCTGTATCCCACCATTTGACTATCACCACGACCCGAGTTGTATCCTCATCCACAAAGCTATCTGCTTTCCCACATCTTCTCCTTCGTCGTTTCCTTCCTCTATCCACCAGCCAATGCAACCAAACCCATCTAACGCCCATCGTTTTCAGTTTCCCACACCACGAAGCTCACAACCGTATCAGTATTTGAAAGGACATCGACGGGATGGAACAAATGATAACCCTAATTAACAACGATAGTCAAAACCACCCATCAATTACCTAATTTAATTGAGGTAAAATATGGAAATCGAATTGATTTAGCAAATTAGGGCTTCAAGGCTGGACGGTAGGAAGAGCAACGACAGTTGAAGAAAATAGAAAAGGTAAAAGATAAAGAAAGGGGAGGTAAGTCGGTTTATATAGCTAAAGAGAAAACTCTTGGCCTTCCCCTTTTTGTCCTATGTGGCTCGTGAGGCCTGATGGGCCGTAAATGCTGAGGGAGCCCACCATGGTTCACGCATGGACCATCCAGGGCGACGATCCGTGACATATCAAACTGCTCTACATGAATGCGTTGAATGATCCACAGCAAATGGTAGTGAGAAATGGCGATCTGAGCCCAAATGTGACTAATGGATCGGAAATGACAGGGTTCCATACTTACACAAAAACACGAAAGTTATTAATGCTACTTTTTACAACAAGTTTTAAGACTTACTTGGCGATTTGATAGAAAATCTCCAGGAATTCAAGAGATGAAAGTCACTCGATGAACAGAGAAATAATTGGTGATCTAATCCGATATTTATACTAGTCAAAGAACACAACTTTCTGAAGCAATACGACATTTCAAATAGATACGACCACTGATTTACATCATTTCACGAAAATATAGCTCAGTAATTTCGGAGCATGTTCCACCCTTGATAAAACATACTTCGAGGGGGCAAAATGTTGGCTAGCTTTCGGATCAAGCCACCAAGATTCACATATATGGAGTTTTACTCACGAAAGCCATGAAACCCAGATCGTAGTCACCAAGCCCTTGCCGGATCGTGACACTACTGCTACGCCCCCTCGATCGCGATCATCCTAGGCGATCCGATCCGTCCTCTCAAGAGCCCCCACGATCTGATCCCTGAAGCTGAGAGATGAAGGCCACGACCAAGTCATCCACGATCCGAAGATGAAGGATCTTGTGACATCTGTCCATAACGGCCATATTGACTGTTTCTCCATCAAGCCACGAACCAGTCCGAGATCTTCGGGATTTGTGCCATGTGTGACCACGATCCGTCTGCAAATATCACTTATAAATAGCCCCAGACTTGGCATTTTGAGGGGGCTTTTGGCAGTTCTAAGTGTTGTTTCCACCGTTACTGTCTCTGCATTATTTCTTATCAATATTAATTCGAAATCATTGAGTGAATCAACATTGTAAAAGTGATATTGAAAGAAAATCCATTGGTTGTACTCAAATCTCACGTATAATCATAGATATAAAGTGGACGTAGGCTCGTTAACTCCGAACCACTATAAATCTTGTGTGTTTTCTGTGTTTTCTTGCATTTCTAGATATAAATCTCTACCAATTCAGATAATTTAGGTGTTAGAGCCACTTTTGGATCTAACAAAGATCATGTTTTAATAAAATAAAGTTAAATTTGAGAAGTTAATTAACTAATTGATTGCTGGATGTGCTGTAAGGTAACAAATTTAACTAATCAAGGAGTGATTAAGAACTTGAAATGTTAGTTATGATAAGTAAATGGAATTTTCAGCAAATTTTGGACAATCGATAAATTCTGACTCATATTAGGTTGAAATTTTTAAAGGAAGTTATATCAAAATTTTGGACAGTGGATACACATGGAACTCTTTTGTTGTTTTAATTAAATAGGTTTAAAAAGGATTAGTTTAAACTTGTGTACTGATTAGAAACTCTTTGTTTTTAATTTGTAGAGAGGTAGAGGTAGATTTGAAGGTAGAGATAAGCAGCTGTCTGTACTTCGATTTTGGACAGTGGATACGCATGAAACTCATTTGTTTGTTCTTCTTCTGATGATACACAGAGTAGTAGTTCTTCTTACTTGTCTAGTCACAACATCACCGACGAGTATCTCTCTGACGCTACATCAGCATATAGACCCATAGGAATTGTAGATTCTGAGTCCGACTCAGCACCTACTCCCATAGATTCAGACTCCATGCAACCTGAGGACTCATGCGATTACGACGATTGGATGCTTGAGGACACTGGATTAGATGTTGAGGGCCACAATGTTATGGATGATCTGATACCAGCACTACCTGTGGTAGAGATTCAGCCTCCCTTGTACTAGAGATTGTACCCGACTTTATCCTTGAGGCAATCTACGAGGAGCCTGAGCCAGCGCTACTTGAGATACCACCCCTAGAGATGGACAAGCCTGAGTTGGATATAACACCGGAGTTCGATGAAGAGATCGATCCCGAGATAGAGCTCAAGGTATGGGAGGATGATTATAATGGGATGATGAGATAGAGCCAAATATAAAGATGGACATAGACGAGGACGGCTACGACATCGATGATGAGGAGGAATTTATGGAGAACAATCCTGATGACTTTTAAGCACATCAAATTATGGTACCTGGATGGGATAGTTGGGATGATCCTGATTCAGATGACGAGATAAACCAGGAGCCAGAGGAGATCACAATCTCTGGGCCCTCTGTACATGACTCTTACGACAGTTAGGCAGTCGGATGCTAGCTAGTTTCTCTTTAGGATTTATATGTATACACAATTGTTAGCTTTGTTTTGGTGTAGTACAGGCACTTCGTACATATTTTGGAGCAAGATACCATTTATTATAGACCACCTCAAGTATGTAGTATGTTCTCAGGTTGGTTGGTATAAATGCATATGCATGGCTTATACCTTAAGTGACACTATACACTAGGGTATACGTTATGTCTGTGATATAGTTGATGTTTTGGTTATGATATATTGATATATGATATAACACCTTTTGGTTATATATATTGTCTCAGCACTCTGTTCCTTGCTTCATCTTCGTTTTCGAGGGTGAAATCTTTTTAAGTAAGGAGGATTATAACGACACTAATTTTCAGTTAATTTAAAATATGATTTTAAATACATATAAAGGGAAATGTTTGAATATAAAATCAAGACCTAAAAATTGTTGAAAATAAATTCTAAATTTATTTTATGTTATAAAATAGTTAAAATAAGGTTATTGTATTTTTAAAATGATTATTAAAAATAATATTTTTAGAATTGACAATTCAGTGCTATTTTAAAAGCCAAAAATAAGATCATTTTTCAAATAGTCTCAGATTTCGATAAGACCAATTTTATCGGATCTGTAACGTTAAGTTATACTAAGGTTCCAAATTTTGTAGCAATCAGAGTTAGTGTGTGACCGTGTGCAATATAAATGCAGGTCGAAAATCTAGTCAAAAACAAATAATATCACTGAGAAACAGGCCATTTTGTAAACGGACTCGGAATTCGACGATACCAAGACCATTGAACCGTACCTGTGGAACGTAGCAGAGTTTCAAATTTCGTGGCAATTGGAGTTAATATGTGGTCATACGAGTAGAAATAAGAAAATATAGTGTAATTAAATTAACTAAAACAATATATTAAAAAGAGAAGTGTTCTTTCTATGAGGTATCACTCCCTAACATAACTCATTTGTGCTTTCATTGAGTTGTCACTCCATTTCCTTAGGATGCCGACCCCTCACCGATCCAAGTGCCTCTCCATTTTCTATAAAAGAACTACCATTTCTCACTTTCCTTCTCCTTTTTCTTCTTTCTCTCCATTACTCCATCTCCTTCCTCCACTCTCCCTCCAACAGCCGCCTACCCCTACCTCCCCACAGCTACCGTCATCCCTCCCCCTCAACGCCGACGTGAGCCTCCTCCCTCTCTCCTTGGACCACACACCCCATCTCTCCTTTAAAACTCCATTTAGCTCCTTCTTTAGTTATTTACACCCTATATGCTAGCTCCTACCACCACCAACCACCACCATTACCTCCCTAGATCCACACCGCTCAACGTCAACCTCCCCCGCTGCCACGTCACTAAGCTGTGGGGCCATACACCCTTAAAGCTCCGCCTTTCCTCCTTAAAACCCGTAAAGATCCTATCTTTCCTCACTAAACTCAAGTTAGACCCTATATTAACGTATATAAGTTGCTTACATAGAGGTCTTAAGTGTAAACAGTGTTCATTTGGTTGCTAGCGAAGTTGTGGAGTGATAAAAATCCTCACTTTAAAAGTTAGACAGAGTGGAAAACAATGGTGAGAAATTTATAGCTCACATTTAAATTAATATTATATATATATATGTTGGTTAATGTTGTATGTGGTTATATGCAAGTAATTATATGCTATGTGGCTTAATGTTGCATGTGATTGGAGTTTGAATGTGAATTGTTGGCATTGTTTAGTAATCGATATGGTAATGCAAGTGATTTGGAATTTGAAACCATAAACAATTGGATTGGTTGAATTGGATTATAACTTAGTTGTAACGTTGCATGTACATTGGTAGGAAAATAAATATTTTCAAGCATGTTTGGGTTGTTAAGTGATTAAACAGTTAACAATGGGGTTTAGATAATTTACCATATCCTAAACAACATATATGTATATATTTAGTGAAAATGGTATTTGAAATAATTACTTGAAACGAGTAATTGAAATGAATAGTAAACACCTATTTATATTTACACAACTTTTGTTAGTATAAATCTGACATGGGTAAACAATTTTATGTGTTGTATGTTGGTGTGTTTTGATATGGATTGGCTAGAAAATAATAGCTAATCAACTAGTAACGACAGTTAATAATTTGGTTGAAAAATAGTTGGAAACGGTATTTAAGGGTTGATGATTTTGACACTTAGTCCGACAATGTCGTAGTATGGTATTTAATGATTGAGAAATGTTAATTGGACGTTATTGACATATTGAATTCATATAAATTGAATTATATGGAGATTAATTGAATTTTATTCCAAACTGGGATTAAATTGAATAATTTATTAATAAAATATTAAGTGAAAAATAAAAGTTTGAATTTTGAATCCCAAACAATAAGGAAAGTTAATTAAATAGTTACGAATAGTTTTCGTAAAAGTTGGAAAGTGATTTGAAAGAGTTTTCAAATAATTAAGGCACGTTTTAAATTTTATTTAAAAGTGAATAGTCAGTAGGAAAAGTGAAGTTCAGTTAGGGTATCTGAGAAATGTTTTAACAAGATTTCCATTTCAAAACTATCTTAGTTATTCCTATAATGGACGTTAGGAAAGTTTGAGCGTCAAAAGACGAAGTTAGAGAAATAATATTACTTTGATAGTAAAATAATATTATAATAGCCATTTAATAGAGATACTGAATTTTAAAGTGAAATATGGAAAACATAGTTTTCAAAAATTGTTATATATGTTTTATAAAATTAATAGTCTATTTGATAGTAATTCGACTTGATTCTAATCGACGTTTGGTTTGAATAGAACTAGTCGCGCAATGGCAGTTTGTGAATTTCGACCATTGACTTCAAATTGATGTACCGAGAGATTCGACTGTCGGATTTTCCCGAAACGAAAAACCTTTGGTTTGAAATGAAAAGAGCTTTCAAATGACTCTAAGATTTTTAAAATCCAACGGTTAGATTTTTGAGATAAGTTCAAATCAAATTTGAAAAAAAACAACACTAGTTCCGTTATTGACCCGAAACGGATTTTAAAGAAATAAGCTGTTTTTAAATTATTAAAAAGAGTAATAAATTATGATAAATCATAATTTATGATTTGAAATAAATTTGAATTGAATTACCAAATTTCGAAAGTTTAAAGGCTACTTTCCTGAAAATGAGTTGTTTTAGCGACGCTATTTGCGACGATTTTCGGTACGATTTAAAATAGAAAGGTGTTGAGATAACATATGATATCCAAATGATTTATAAACATATCCATAGGATTAAAATGAATTTTTAAGATATATTTAGGATTGGAAAGGGTTAAAACCAAAGGAAATTTTTCGAAATAAAATTTGAATTGAATGAAAATTGATTTAGTGATAATCGAGATGGGTCTCTGTGGATGATGACCTTTACTATTTAAGGAATTTAAAAGGCTTTGTTGTTATTCCTCTTATAGTGTTATTCACATACAGGAATTTATATCAATTATAAACTGATATGGTTTTTGTGAAGATTTCCTTTGAAATGAAAGTATGATTTTGGGTTTATCGTGAAGGATGTTTTAAATAACGTTTGTTCTTTAACCCATGTAAAGGAAAAGATAATTTTCCAAGACGTGTTGAAACGAAATCTGTATTTAAAAATTTAATGGAAGAATTTTCCCTAACAAACGATAATATGAACGAGTTTAAGAATCACTTGAAAGAAGATAAGTGTGTTTTTCGCGTAACTGATAAGATTAAGAAATCGTAAATACGTTTTTGGGCAAAAGATATAACCAATGAAAGATTTAAACAAAAGGTTAAATTATGTAAATCTTTGATGAGATTTAAGGGAAGAATTCCCAAATGAAAAGGATGATTTGAGTAAAAGAATATTCCCAAAATGGAATAAGATTCATGATATCTTGTATATCTTTATGGATTTTAAAGATGCGCTAGTTATTCAGAATGACCAGTTTCGACTCATTGTGAATAACTATACGACGTAATGAAAATGACACTGACTTTGGTTAAAGACTGAAGACCTTCAAATTGGAAGGATTGCATGTCGACACCTCTGGTGGCCACCTAATCATGGGGTTATATTGTGACGACGATCTCACCGTACTTGGAGTGATTCACATGCAAGGGCTTTCGCACCCAGGCAGGGTCGTGAAATAAAGCGCCTTTGGTTTCATTCACAACTCAGAACGAACTTGTAAATCGATGTGTGTTTGACATTGTATTTTACAACATAATCGATTGGTTTCTATTGATGTTATATCAGTTGGTGGCGGAGAATTTATTCTCTTAGCTTAATACCCTTCTTTGAGACTTATGTACTCAGAGGGCTATATATTAATAGACACATATTATATGTTGTAAGTTGGCAATGTGGCATGCTAAGTGCTGAGCCGATCAAAGCTTTTGTTTAAAAGCAGTGCTTTATGGATGATGATCAAAGAGAGACCGATATAGTGTAGTTTTGTGTTGAAACATGGCTCTATTGGATGATAGACCGCAGAGATTAGGATATATGTTTCCTTCTAGCAGAAAAGTGATGCCATGGTATGGAGCCTATGGAAGTTTACTGTAACAACCCAGAAATCCTGATAGTTTGAAAATACGAGTTTTTGAGAAATTGAAATAACCACGCACGGCTCGGATACATACACTCATTTTTAAATACGATTTCAAAAAGTATAACGGTCAGATAAGTTATTTAAATTGGTTTTATCAACTTATCAGTTTGAACAATTTTGACCAGAAAAACTATTCACTGAAATTGTGATTTTTGAGATTTTGAGTTAAGTATTTGAATATGACTTATTAAATAGTTAAGAAAAGGTTAGTAAACTTTTAAAATTAATTTAAAAGTGAAAATTTTGAAATTCAATATTTTAATGTTAATGAAAAAGGACCATTTTTGAAATAGTCTCGGAATCCAACGAAACCAATTTTATTGGATTCGTAACATCAAAATATGGTAAGATTTAAAATTTCAAAATTTTCGGAGTTCGTATGTGAGCGTGCGTAATATAAACGTATGTTAAAAAAAAGTTATATTTTGGTAAAACCTGGAAATAGGGACGTTTTACAAATGGTCGTCGAATTCGACGAGGCCAGACTCGTTGGAACCATAATTGTGAAATGTAGGAAGATTTCATATTTTATAATTTTTAGAGTTAGTATGTGGTCATACGACAGGAAGTTAAGGTAGTATAATTAATTAAGGAGAAATCAAATCACTTAAACACTAATTCCCATAACCTGTTGAAATTAGACAATTAATGGTACCCTTATACACTTTTCATGCTCTTCCTAAATGGGTCATTTCCTTGTGTACTTAAGGCATAAGTCATTCCCTTTTTTCATTTTACTTTTCCTAAGCTTCTTCCTTAAGCTCTGTTCTCCATTAACCTCTCCTCTTCTCTCCTCCTTAAGCCAAATCGCTACCCACAAGCCTCCTCCATCGCTACCACCTCCCTACGCACCAACCACCCACAAGCAGCTCCCCCTCTAGCCTTAAAACCCCTCTTTTCCTTTTAATTTTCATAAAGGCATCTCCTTTCTTCACAAACCCTAAGCTACACCCTGTAAATCACCTCCTTAAGGCCCCACAATCTCACGCTTGGACCTCAACACCCCCACCGGCATGCGCCTCCTCCCTACATCCCAGGACGTGGCCTCCCCTTTTCCTTTAAACCCTAAAACCCCATAAAATCCTAGCTCTCCACTTGAAATTGCTAATTAAAGAGTGTGTGTGTGTGTATATGTGTGTATATATATATAAGTAGTTGTTAATTTGGGTTGAAACAAAACAATTTTAGTTTCAATGGAAGCTTGAAAAGTCCTACATTGAATTGTCGTGGTGTTAGGATGGCTGGGGTGAGAACTCCCTATTTAAATTTGTTAATTAGTTCAGTTAATTGTAGCTTACACTGTAGTTTATACTGTGAAATGTTTGATTGTTATATGGTTGAATGGTGATGTGATTTGGATATTAAATTGGGTTAATTATCATGTTAATATGATGTTAAAATGAACTTGGTAGTTGTGGTAGGGTTAATCACCTCTTAACAAGTTAAAAAAATTCACTAAGTATCACTTATTGAAGTCAAGAAAACTGGGTAAATGTATAGTGTGAAATGATGAAATATCATGGATTGTTTAATATTGATTGGAATTGATCGATTGAATTTGATGTTTGTTGATATGAATGGTGTTGTTAAATATAACAATGATTGGCTTAACAAGAATTAATATCTTATTTAACAACAGTTGATTTGAGTTTAAGTATTAATGACCATAACACTTAGGTCAATGATGCCAATTTGTGATTATTGGGTGTTAATAAATGTTTACAATTATTACTGGATGTATATGATGTGTGAAATCCATATAAATAGAATTGTAGAAATTTGTTGAATCTCATTCCAGTTCAGGATATATTTGAATATTTTAATAATAAAATATTCAGCAAAAAATAAAAGTTTGAATTTGACATTCGATTTTGGATGGACACCAAGATATTAAAATACCGATGAATATTTGTAACTGAAAAGATCTTATTTGAGTTAATTTTCATATAGATATGGCTTATCCAAGTTTTATTTTTGAAATGAATAGTAAAAGTCGAAAGTTAAGTTCGGTTAGGCTATCTAGAAAACGTTCTGAAAGATGCTTCTTTTCTAAAGTATATTATTTATTTTTATAATGAATGTCAGGAAAAATTGGATTTATGATAATAAGTTTTGAAAAATAATATTATTTTAATGATTTAAATAATATTTAAATGATTTAAAATTGGAATATTTGGTTTTAAAGGCAAATAATTGAATTATGGTTTCCAAAAATAATTATATATGTTTTAGATAATTAATAATTTATTTTGGAAATGTTTTGTTTCGATTTTAATTATAAATCGAATTTGGTCTCAATAGAACCCGTCGTGCAGCGGTAGTTCACGAACTTCGACCGCTAACTTTAAAACGACATACCGGAAGATCCAACCGTCGGATTTTCCAGAAACTGAAACCGTTGGATTCAAAATAAAAAGAGCTTTCCAATGAATCTAATAATGTTAAAATAATTCAGTTAGATTTTAAAAGAAGTTCAATTCAATTTTGAATAAAAGCAGCGCCAATGCAGTTTAGGACCCGAAATGGGACCACATTGAAATGGCCTATTTTTAAATTATTAAAAATAGGAATAAATTATGATAAATCATAGTAAAGGGTTTGAAAAAGGTTTGGGTTGAATATTTCAGGTTTTGGGAAAGATAATTGACATTTTATCTGAATAAGTTGGTTAACAATTAAAGTAAAGAACAAAAAGGAATATGCGATGATTCCTAAGAGTACAGTCTAGTATCTCCTGTGAGATCTAATTGAAAGTCATCTGTTAGGCGAAGGGTGGGAAGAACCGAAAGGAAGTCGGATATTTGACTAAGATTAGACGAAGATTTCTATAAATAAAGAATCCAGTCTTTGAAATGACATTTTGGACTGAAAGGGTTTAACTTAACCAAAGTTTTCCAATTAAGGAATTAGACTGGATTTGAGTGGAAATAATCTTAGGATATTTCGATGTTGGATTCCGTAATTATACGGATACTATTTGAAAAATTTAGAAGACATTGATATCGTTATTCCCAATATGGTATCTGTCGATTTCAAAATTTGATATTAAATATAAGTCGATACGATTTTTATTCAAAGCCTTGTATTTGATATCAAATTGGATTTTCGGGTTTGTCGTGAATCATATTTTAGATAACATCTATTCTTTAACCCAGTTAAAGACATGATTTATTTCCAAGGTCAAAGTAATCATTAAATAATGATTTTTGGAGATTAAAACTATGTTAGAGTTTTAATAAATCTTTCAACAAAGATTTAAAATGTAAGAGAGTGATTAATTTATCATGCACAAGTGTTGTTAGATATGGATCCCCACCAGTTTTGCTCCATGGGAATGGGATAACGATATAAGTGATTACTTTTTAAGGCTCGATAACCTCGATAAGGCTTATAAACCTTAATTTGAGTAAAAGAATATTTTGGAATGAGACTTATGATATGTTCATACATCACTTGAATTTTCAAGATGCGATAGCTATTTCAGAAAGATCGGGTTCCAACCCATTCTGAATAACTAATACGACGATGATAGAAGATACCGAAGTTGGTGGTTGAATACCGGAGATCTTCACATCGTTTCGATTATTACCGAAGTCTCGATTGGGCCATACACCCACGACAAGATTTTATGTGGTGGTCGTCCAGACGTATTTTGAGATCGACTAGTTATGCAAGGGCCTCTCTCCCTTAGGGGATGAGGAATAAGGTGCCTTCGGTTTCGTTCAGACCCAGAATAGACTTGTATGGATATATATCAGACATCGTATTTCGTGCTGTATAAATTGATCTTTACTAAATATATATCTATTTAGTGGCGGAGAATTTATTCTCTTAGCTTAACACCCTTCTCTGAAATGTATGAGCTCATCGGTTATATATTAATAGATATTAGTTGTATGGTATGAGATGAAAATGTAGCATGCTAAGATGCTGATAGATCAAAGCCTTTTGTTGAAAAGAAGAGCTTTGCGGATGATGATCAAAACATGGCTGATATAGCGTAGCTTTGTGTCGATATGTGACTTCGACAAGCCTCACAGCCCGTGAATGGCCGAAAATAGGATGAAGGACAACAGAGAAAGGACATATGTTCTCTTCTAGCTAGAAATTATGACATGGTTTAAAGCCCAGACAGATTTACTTATGTGGATGTTGGAATCTAGGGCCCACGGATGATGGTCAAACAACCGACCAGATTGTAGGTCCAATAGGACCGGGGAACGTCATGTTCGGGAGTAACCCTAATCCACCGGGGATTGGTGGGTCGTGTCTGCCGCTCCAAGGGATAAATGTTGTTTTCCCTAGAACATTTTGCTAAAGATGTTCCGAAGTCGGATAAGGAAGATCCTTTTCCTTGGTCATTGATGGAAACCCAATTTGCAATACGAACCTTGCGTTTTCAGTTGTATAGCTATATGGCAACATAATAGGATGAAGTATTATGCCATCTAAGATTGATACATCTATTTTCGAAATTGATTTCCATACAATGCACTAGTAATAATATAAAAACAATTGTTATCACGTATCAAGCATGTTTGGCTATTATAAGGTAAACCTCTATCCTATGGTTTGCGCTTGCATTGTGAGATGGGACTTGGGTCTTATAATAGCTTCATTTTTCAAAAAACATTTCGAGTGTATATAATTAGTATTCATGTGGATAAAACCTGTTCTGTGTTATATGGCGTGGTCCCATGATTTACCCAACTTTGAAATAAAGATTGTAACTATTTTTAGTTCTCGCACCAGTCCCATGAATGACCTTGAGTTATTGTTTTTCACCTAAACTCTGGTTGCCCATATTTTTCATACGAGCAATCAATAGTTTTAGTTTTGCAGATATTTATTAAACAGGATCCTGGATTATGGCTGGAGCTATACTCTGGATTATTTGGTAGTCTTCTATTGATTGTAGATTTATGTTTCCACGGTATAGTAATTTATATTCTCTGATATTTGTTCGCTGTGTATCAATTATCTATGCTCTGATATTCTTGTACTCTGATGTAAAATTGTTGCAATGACAATGAAATGTTTCTCTTATGTTCTGTTCTCATGCATTGTACCCTTAACAATCCCCCTTTGAGAACATTTCAAGTGGGTCGATTACTGGCTTGAAGCGGGTTCAAGGTTGGGTCGTCACATTTACTTATGTGGATGATGGATCGAGGCACCTTGGAATGGTCAAATATGACCGAGAAAATGGTCGGCATCCCCCGAGGAACGTTATGTTTAGGAAGGATCTTAATCAGCCTATTAGTGTTGGCCGGCTCTACCTCTCCGAAGGATCACATGCATGTGAGTCCTGGGACGTCCTGCTAGAGGTGCTCCGGACGGTTAAGGAAGATCCTTTGCCTTGGTCGTTGTTGGAACCAACTTCCAATATGAGCTTTGCGTTTTTAGTTGTAACCTGATAGCCAATATAATAGGATGGGGCATTATGCGAGCTAAGATTTATACGTTTATTTTTTAAAGTGATTTCCACACCTAGACATTAATAATAATATCAAAATATTTGTTTTAAGAATATCAAGCATATGTATTTATTATAAGGTAAAACTCTATCCTTCGGTATGCGTTGCATTGTGTGATGGGACTTGAGTCTTATAGCTTCATTTTTCAAAACCATGAATTTTGGAACTTTCGAAAGTGTGTCAAAGATGGTATGAGATGGGTTATGTTTTGTGTTCTCAAGCTAGTTAATTCAAGCCGGACCTGAGTATTTGTTGCTCGGGTCAAATCCGAGTATGTTCTGGGTTTAAACAAATGGATGAGGAGTTTCCAATAGATTCAAAAAAGCTGGAGTTCTTAGTCAGATGGCAGGACGTATTCTACTACTCATACTTGGATGTTTATTGATGGATGATTTGAGGATAGTCTCTATACCTATCAGTGGTATGTCAAACTATGATTATGTAATTGTTTTCCACCGTAAAAGTTTTCCGTTGTAAAGATATATATTGAGTATTATATTTTGTTCTGTTCCACTGTGTTTGCTGTGATAAAACCAAATGAATCGAGTTTACAATATTTTATTGAGTTGTACATGAACACCGTGGATGTGTTAAGTATAGACTATCAAAGGTTGGAAATTTGGTTTATCACAGGACCTTTCGATGAAGCTTACATTTTGTACTGGACATGTGTGGTTTATTGTAACGACCCGAAAATTCTCGCCTTTCGAATCGACTGTAAGCCATGCAGGTCCGATCCAAACGGTAGAAATCCTCGAATTATTATGGGAAATAACACATCATAACAAAATACAAAAGAACATTTTATTGTTATTTCAACAATTTTACAACAGAGTACAAGAATATATCACTGTACAGATAATTTATTCACAGCGAAAAATATTAGAGAACAATAATTACAATACGGCGGAAACATAAATACACACAGTGGAAGACTCGAAATAATCCAGAGTATAGCTCCAGCCATAATCCGGGATCTTCTTAAAAATATATGCAAAACCAAAACTACTAGCTGCCTGTGTGGGGAATATGGACACCTAGAGTTTAGGTGGAAAACAATAAACTCTGAGTCAGTCATGAGTCTGGTATGAGAACCAAAACAGTTGTAATATTTTATTTTAAAGTTAGGTAAATCACGTGACCATGCAGTATAACAAGGAATGAGTTTCCTCTACATGAATACCAACTATAAAAAAACTTGCAATGCTTTTTGAAAAACAAAGCTATTACAAGACTCAAGTCCTATCACACAATGTAAACCCTAAAACCCACCAATTCCCTGTGAGTTAGACAATTACCTAAACATAACATTCTCCGGTCATATTTGACTGCCGTCCTGGTCGTTGATTGACCATCATCCGAGGCACCTCAATCCATCATCCACATAAATAAATTGTCAAGGCTCCATAACATGGCATCACTTTTTTCTAGAAGGAAACGCATGTCCTTATTTTGCGGTCCTTTATCCTGTTTTCGGCCATTCACGGATTGTGAGGCATGCCGAAGTCACGTTTTAATATAAAGCTACGCTATGTCAGCTATGCTTTGATCATCATCCACAAAACTCTGCTTTTCAATAAAAGCTTTGATCAATCAGCATCTTAGCATGCCACATTGTCAAATCACACTTATGATCAGTTTCTATTAATAATATAACCTTTGAGTTCATACGTCTCAAAGAAGGGTGTTAAGCTAAGAGAATAAATTATCCGCTGCCATAGATATATCATTGATAACAACTAAAAGATTATGTTATGAAATACAACGTCAGACACGCATCCATTTAGAAGTTCGTTCTGAGTTTGAACGAAACCGAAGGCACCTTATTCCTCGCCCCCTAAGGGAGAGAGACCCTTGCATATTTGGTCGATCTCCAAGTACGTCTAGACGACTGCGACTTTAACCACATAACTGGAGCTACCCAAGGCATCAGCATTAATCCAAATGATGTGAAGATCTTTAGTCTTCAACCACAGTCTTCAATATCTTCAACAATCGTCGTATTAGTTATTTAGAATGGGTTGAAACCCGGTATTTCCGAATAACTATCGTATCATTAAAATCAAGTGATATATAAATGTATCATAAGTCTCATTCCAATTCAGAATATTCTTTTACTCAAATATTCTTTTTAATTGGGAATTACTCCCATAAATCTTATCAAAGATTTATTTAATATCTTTTCACAAACTTAACTGAAGTTAAGGTTTATAAGCCTTATCAGGATTATCAAACATTACAATAAGGTAATCTCTCATATTGTTATCTCATTCCCATCCTGTTTATCCCATGAAGCAAAACTGCTGGTACTCCATATCTAACACCCCTTGGATTTGGTAAGTTTAATTACCTACTTTCCTTTTAAATCTTTGTTGAAAGATTTATTAAAACTCTAACCTAGTTTTAATCTCCATTTCATTCAATCAAATCTTTATTGAAAGATTTATTACAAATCAAACTTGAGAAATCATCTTTCTTTTAACTAGTTAAAGAACAAATGTTATTTAAAATATCATTCACGATAAACCCAAAATCAAACTTCCATTCAATTCCAATTAGATTTATTAGTTGGAAAACTTCATTAATCTTAATTAAAAGATCTATCCATAAACTTCGTTTTCAACTGGGTTTAAGAATAGTGTTATTAAAGACACCATTCACGACAAACCCAAAATTCAATTTTATATCAAATATAAAGGTTTAAACAGAAATCATATCGACTTATATTCAATATCATATTCTGAAACCAGCAGATACTGTATAGGGAATAACGATATCTATATCTTCCAAATTCCTCAAAACAGTATCCGCGTAATTACGGGATCCAATATTGAAATATCCTAAGATTATTTCCATTTAAATCCAATATTCGTATATTGGAAAAACTTAACCTGGTTAAGCAATTATTAACTTTAAATCGTTTCAACCCCCTTTCTCAAAATAGCTTATTTTCACAAAATAGCTTTATACCATCCAGAACTAAATATGTTAAGGCCAAATCACTTTTAAATCATTTATCATGATTTTTACCTATGTTTAATAATTTAAAAATAGCATATTCCTTCAAAATCCATTTATGGTCATTTACAGCACTAGCGCTGTTTTTATTAAAATTTGATTTGAATTTATCTCAAATTCTAATCATTAGATTTAAAACTTTACATATCATTCTAAAGCTCTTTTCATTTTGAACCCAACATTTTTTGTTTCAGGAAGATCTAATAGTCGGATCTTCTGGTACGTCAATTTAAAGTTAATGGTCGAAATTCGTGAACCGTCATTGCGCGACACATTTTATTCAAACCATTTTATTATTTATAATAAAACTCATCGATTCCATCTACACGTATTTTATAAAATGTTTATAAACTCATTTAAAAATGATTTCAATCTAAAATTCAATTTTGAATTGAAATTGAATATTCCATATTATTATAATATTAAAATAATATTATTTTTCAAAATATAATATTTTGAAATCCAAATTTTCTCAGCATCCATTATAAAAATAAATAAGATAAATGGAAGAATCTGTTTGAGTTAAAAACGTAATTTATATACCTAACTCGAATTCACATTTTGAATTGACTATTCAAAATCTAATTTGAATTAAAACAAGTCAATTTTAATCCAAGTTTCCTTCAAATCCATTTCAATCGTTTCAAAAGTTGTTTGATATTACATCAGCTTCATTTTCAAATTAGTTTGGATTTAAAAATTCAAGTTCTATTCCCTTATCAAATTTTACTTAAATGAATATAAAATTCATTTAAAATTCCTATAGAATAAAACCAATCAATTTCAAAATTTCCTATTAGTGGTGTAAATTTTGTGTCAACAATATAAATACATCCATATCAACTACCATCCATCAATCAATAATTATATGTAAGTGTTTCTATGTACAACACTTATAGTCACAGTTAATTAATAATAACAATGAAAAATGGAAATATCAGCCATAAAGCAAACATTGCAATCACAGGCAATCAATACATATTCCTATATGAATATAATAACAACAAAAATCATTCGAGTGAGTGAGTTCTCACATTGATTTTTGTTGATTGTTGCAATAACGATTGTTTTCCGATAGTTCAATCAGACGTTTTATTTCACCATAAATTGTAACATACCCAAAATCACTTTAAACTAGTTTCATTGCGGAGGCTGCGTCCATACGGTTCCAACAGATCTTGTATCATCAGATCCTGGTAGTGTATGGAAAAGTTATATATTTTTAATTATTGAATACAATTTAAACAACAACAATATAATTAATTAAATTATATTTACCCCTAATCACATTTTTAACCTCCCTAAACTTGTTGCTCGTGTCCTCCCTCCTACAGAAAATGCACGCAACAGCCCCTCTTCTGCCATTGTTGCACCTTACTTCCTCCACATCTCCTGAAGTGACCCACCTTCAACCCTCATATTAATTATGATTAATTTGCTATTTTTAATACTAACTTATTTCCTAAGTCACTGTCTTAATAGGATTTTCCCTATTAAGTCCCCCAAGACCCATCCATTCACCAATATAAAAATATTAGTATAACCAGTAATTTCATACTATACAAATTTATAATGATATATATAATACCATTTGCTTTATTTTCTTTTTAGAATTTGAGGGAAAATAAGACTCACAAGATAAAATAATTTGTAACCATATCTTATGCAAAACATGGGAAAAAGCTATTTACTTATTACCCTTCTATTGAAG
The DNA here is from genome assembly GCA_030737875.1 of Allium sativum. Lineage (NCBI taxonomy): Eukaryota > Viridiplantae > Streptophyta > Magnoliopsida > Asparagales > Amaryllidaceae > Allium > Allium sativum. The sequence continues at coordinate 571,418,800 of CM060909.1, read as the reverse complement.
TTAAAACTGAATGTCAATTTCATAAATGAGTAGTTCATAAATATAACCATGACTGTATTTCACTTAAAGCTACCAGTAATAGGAAATAACCTTTTCAGAAAACCTTTTGGTTTGGGCATGTGTGCATGCTTAGTGTACATGTACATATCCTAAGCCTTATTACTTCCAGAAATCTTTTATTCACCCCATCACACAAATTTGGTTAATTTGACTATAACTACATATAGGAGTTTAATCAATGATTAATCAACTAGAAACTCTTATTTTATATAAAGAATATATATAAAAAACTGATGTTTTATTCTGTTATAACAATGCATGGCAAAGTGTATGATGAAATGCCCCATTATTCTGGGTTACCTTCAAAAAGCATATTCACTTAATAATGGTTTGAATTTCCTCCTTTTAGTTCTTGTTGCATGCCAAACTAGCCATAATTAAATTATTTCCATCCTTTATATGCAGATGAACGTTGATTACGTATAGCAAAATGTATTCATTTATTTGTATACTCTACCAAAATAACATCAAATTTTCCTATGAATACCTAAATGAAAGAAAATAACAAGTATGCACTTACAAGTATCGAACTCTGCGACATTTTTCAAAGTTTTTAAAACATATACAGGCATGTAATCTTTAACAAGGTAATTCATAGCCAATATAGTGCATTCATGCATTTCAGTTCTCATGGAAATATGACTTAAAATAGTTTATCTACTACTGGTTTCATAAGTACTTAAACATTACATCAATTCACCTCAATCAGCAAACAAGCTTTAAGTCATTTAGCAAATATTGCATACACTTTATTCAAGCATTTAAACCACTTAAACTTTTAGTCCTACAATAGAAAATCCCTGTTGCATTAGCATCTTAAACAACATCATCACACCAGCCTACTTAAGCTTCCTTTCCTGAATTAATTCCATGAGCTACCACACCAAAAATAAGGCACCCCAAAGACTGCAAATGCAACCAAATAGGATCAGACAAAACAGTCTGGTATGAGCATAAATCAGTATATATTAAGCATATTAAAAGATCCTTACCACTCTGTTCTGTGCATTCATATAATTAAATAAATGCAACCAAATAACACATCATATAACTCACCCATATGATCCTCAGTCCCCTTGTAATCTTGTTATTATTCCCTCTAATACCCTAATTTTCATACCCTGGACTGATTTATACTATTTCGGCGAATCACCAACCTAGAGGGCCATGCATTGAACACTGTGCACACTGTTTGGGTCAACACTTATCCCAACACACAAAGGCCATCAGGGCTTGCATTAAGCCATGTACTTACCTACACTACAACAAAATGACCCAATTACAACGGTGGAAAACTTTTGTAATATACAATTTACAACGGTGGGCTAACCGTCGTGTATTAAGAAGTTGAAATAGACTAAAATCTTTTACAACTTTCTTGCACCGTTGCAACACCGTTGTAATATGTATATTTTACAACTTTTTCCACCGTTGTAATAAACTTTATTACAACAGTTATGCACCGTTGTAATAATATCTACTACAACTGTTATGCGCCGTTGTGATTAACAGTTGCGTTTTAAAAAAATAGACATCTTTTACAACTGAAATGAAAAATACACTAAACATATAGATACTCCATACGCAAAACAAATATTACAATTATTTGCAAACTAATTTATTTAAATAATCAAAATTTCAATATTATAAACAATAATTTTTAGAAAATATTTCGCATATTATTACATAATCATACACCAACTTTCGTGCTTGACATCAAACAACAATGATACAGAAACACTTCCAAACAAACATGCCAACAATGACACAAAAAAAAACACTTCCAAACAAACCGGTCTGGAAACATTATATGAGAGACTCACTTGCAACACCATTTCACCATTAAGTTGAGTTCCTTGACTTGTAACTAAGAGGAGGCAAGTTGCCAATCGAAGCTGATGCATCAAGAAATCCAAAAGATAATTACTTCATCTCAAGTCACCTCAATAGCATAAGAACCACAGCTTCAACATAGCAACACTACAGACCAATACACATTAACCAGAGAAACATATGGCCTCAAACAAGCCAACACACCAAGCATAGGAGATAACGCCACACATTTCAAACCACCCTCAGACCATATGTCGCCACAAAGTTACGAGAACATTAGGGTATAAAGCAAACTTGGATGAAAACAGGCTTCAGAAGACCAGTAGTCAGACCAGAGAAACAATAAAATGAATAAATCCCGAAAGAAAAACATAGAAGGGATGACGAGGACACAAATGAAGACAGAAGGGGACACCACCTTCAAGACAAGACAACCATACCACAATCAAGTCGATAGCCTAACGACTGCCTGCAAAAGACACTCAATCGATCAAAGACTCAGGAAAGCACCACAAACAACCAAGAAACCACATCAACTCCAGCACTGGCCATACAAAAAGAGACATGGGACATATAACTCACCAAGCAGAGGAGAACAAGCTACATGACCTCAGAAAAATAAACCACAAACTCATTTTTATGCTCAATAAGGGGTTAGCAAACTCGGTAAACCTTGTGATTCAGATTAAAGCAGGAAACCAGAGAAGAAGGTCGAAGACGAAGTCGCGAAGCTAGCCTAAATCAAAGATGACAAGCGAATTGCTGAAAGCAGAAGGCACACTGCAATAAAGGCGAAGGAAGGGAAATCTGGTGATGGGATCGCTCACGAGTTTGCGCAAAAAAGCAGATCTAGAATGAAGGAAAAAGGGGAACGACGGCATAGATGAAAATGTGCTCCATTCTATCTACTACTTCTGGTAAAGGTTTTGTTGAGCGTAAGTTTTTTTGAGGAGAAAGGAATTGGGGATCGAGTTTATGAGGCGGTGTAAGTTTTTTGAAGAGAACATGAGAGGTCGACCCACGGAAGGCTCTAGAAATATAAGACGATGCGAATTGTTTTAGAGCCAAATTTTCAGTTTTGCCGCCTTGAGTTTCATCCATTTGCGTTAACACAAACCGCCACTTTTCCATCGTTCAGCATAAAAACGCGTTTTTCTATTAGAAAAAAAATAAGATTATTACTAACTATTACAACGTTAGACTCTAGAGTAAACTATATGTGTCCCTATTTTCTCTCTGTCTTCCACCTAAGACTTGTCATGGGATGCATTTTCAATTGTCTATGCAATTTAGTTTTTTTCATGTAAATTGAACTACCAGTACCAAATTTAAAGAAGTAAAAATTTATAAATTAGAATTAATAAGTAAAATTTTATGTTAAATATAATATGAATTTCTTGAGAATTAAATTTTACTAAAATTTTACTTATTAATAATAGTTATTATTAATTATCACTAATTTTTTCTTAGTTATAATTGAATTTTAACTATTAAAAGTTAGTTATTATGTACGTATTACTGATTATTTACTATCAAATATTTAACAGTAATTATTAAAAAAACTATTATTTATTAATAAAATCATTTTAATTATTAATTACCAAAATTAATTACTAATATTAAATATTACTTATTATTTATTACTTCTTAATTATTAATATTAATGATTATTTCTTAATTATTTATTACTAAAAATTAATTATTAATTATTTAACAATACCGATAACTTATTATTTAATATACTAGCTATTAATATTAATTATTAAAAATTATTTACTAATTATTGATTATTTAATAGAAATTATTAATATTATTAATTAATTATTATTATTATACTAATTACTAATTATAAAATGTTAATTGTTAAAACTGTCACTTATTACAACAGGTAAGAGTGAAAAGTTGTAATAGGCATTTAATACAACAGTCACAATAAAAAAGTTGTTAGAAATATGTTTATTACAACTTTAGTGTATTGACTGTTGTAAAAAACATTTATTACAACTGTGCATTTTCCACCGTTGTAAAATGAAAGTTGAAATATGGTATTTTTGTTGTAGTGCTAATATCCTAACTTAATGTTAGATAGATCAATGCAACAGGTGACAAGCACCGCAACCAGGCCCACTATCTTGTTTCTAGTTTGGATTTAGACCGTGTTGACCTAACCACCCCAATACCCAACCCGATGCATGAAAACCCCATCATAAACGATGGATAGACCTACGCATATATATATATATATATATATATTGATATATCCAATGTAAACAATCATTCAATGGCAAACCATTTACAATCAAACCGTCCAACCATCATCATATTAACACATAATAATACTGGTTATATGATTAATTTAACATCAGGTGTTCGAATAATATGAACAATGTTAGGTTTACACATTCCATGAGCATAAGATAGAGATAATAAGGATATCTCTAGCCCGTATAATTTCTTCTTATCAAATATCACGATCTGACTTAATGAATGTCACATAGCAAATAGTTTAGCAAATGATTACTTTCATTGCCCTATTCATCATTTTATTTAGAAGTATACATAAGCTCAAACTCTCTTGTTTAAACTGCATACTCCCAAATATTCAAACCTTACCACATGGCAATATTTTTGTAATCATTACTATTCAGGTTTAGATTTACATACACTCATTCCATGCCACACATTCATGCAGATTTACTGAATCCATGAAAACATATACAGTAAATCAAATAGTGTATCTAAAACAATATAATATATTTGATATAGGCTGCCTAGACAGGTATGAATGCCTCATGAATATTGAAATATACTCACCAACACTCTTTCTTCTCTTAGCCCAAGATTTTCCAGCTTTTCTCACTGTTTTCTGGACTCCACTAATAACTATCTTTCGGTGATAAAATATTATTTCATTTTTTCCCTAAATGGCTTTACTATGGGTTACTTATACCCAGCAATACCCTAGGGTTTTCCTTTTATATAAAATTCATGTATTATCCTTTGTTTCCTACCCATCTACATTAGTTGTGTAATGTGTATACAATATAACAACCCTTCTGCATACCATTTTTAAATATCTTGAATGCTATAAGCTATATATGGAATTATGCCTATCATATTATTTGTGTGACTACTAGAGTCAGTGTTCCCTATTCCTTACAATATAAAAGGATAAGTTATGGTGATAATATATTTGAAATGAATTATTCAAACATTATTTTTTCCCCGGACACTTTATAAAATCCTAAAGATAAATGTCACATGTCTTCATGCTAATTATTTAACTAGAAGACTATCAAGTATTAGTATTCTCCACCCCCCAAAATGGTTATTTTATACCTTTAAATCACCAATTTCATTTATACTAGTACACTATTAATATCTATTCCAGTTTGTATTATATGTATATCAAGAATTTTAACAAACACAAATCTAAAATAGGTTTAAATTTTGGGATTATCACATTTGCCCCTCCTTTAGGAATTGTGTCCCACAATTTCTTCTTATCCTTGCAATATATATTAAAAATCAAACAACATTCACTGAGTTACTCCTAGCCTCTTAAATGCAAATCATATATATATATATATATATATATATATATATGCATAAACAAAAATATAAATAATGCAACTATATAATAAACCAAAACACTTACCGAGAATCAATTCATGCTCATGCCTTTATCAGAGAACAATCATGCATACTTTGTCTTAACTGTATCTTCAACTTCCCAGGTGCAATCATTTGCATCTATACTCCACTGCACCTTAGCCAGTTTTATGGTTTTATTTCTTAACCTCTTTTCTTCTCTTGCAACAAACCCTATTGGCCAACTCAAACCTACCTTGATTTTCACTTGAGTTGGAGATTCTAGAATTGTTTCTTTATCATGTGCTCATCTTCTAAGTTGTGATACATGAAATACATTATGTATCCCTTTTAATTCCTTTGCAGTTTTAATCTATAAGCTAATGTGCCTATTTTTTCCACTGTTTCATAAGAGCCTACATACGTAGGTGATAATTTTTCTTCTTTCCCAAATCTGAGTACTTTTCTCATTGGAGAAACTTTGATGAAAACATAATCCCCACCTTAAATTCCACTGGTCTTCTACCTTTATCAGCATAGGCTTTCTGCCTTTCTTGTGCAACTTTCATTCTATGTCTAATTAACTCAACCTTAGCCAATGTTTCATGAACATGATCTGCTCCAATCAATACTCTTTGACCACATCCATCCCACAGGCTGGAGATAAACAAAGGCTTACCATACAGTGTTTCAAATGGAGCCATTCCTATGGTTGATTGATGGCTATTGTTATATGTAAACTCTTCCAAATGAAAGTGTTCTTCCCAACTACCACCAAAGTCTAGCACACAGGCTCTAAGCAAGTCCTCCAAAATTTCGTTTACAAACTCTGTTTGCCCATCAGTTTGTGAATGGTATGCAGTAGTTATGCTCAATTCAGTCCCCATTGCCTCTTGGAAACTACCTAAAAACCTAGAAGTAAATAATGCATTCCTGTCATTAATGATGCTTCTAAGTATACCATATAATCGTACTACCTCCTTGAGGAACAACTGAGCTAGTTTATTAGCATTTCTATCTGATCTCACTGGTATAAAATGGGATGATTTGGTCAGCCTATCAACTACCACCCATATACTATCATTTCCCCTCTTTGATCTTGGAAAACCTTCAATAAAATCCATGGAAATGCTTTGCCATTTCCACATAGATATATCTATAGGCGGTAACATTCCTAAGGGTTTTTGGTAATCATCTTTTACATGTTGGCATATCAAACACTTTGCAACATATCTTGCCACATCCCCTTTCATCCCTTTCCCCCAGTAACTTCTTTTAAGATCATTATACATTTTTATTCCTCCTTGATGGATAGTGTATCTGGTTCTGTGATGTTCATTCATCACTTCTTTCTTTAAATCTATTAAGTCTGGTACACATATCCTCCCTTTAAACCTTAATTTCCCTTTTTCATCCAATGAATTTTTTCTACCTCCTCATTTTCTATTAACTGAATTTTTCTCTCCTTTAAATCTGAGCCCTGATCTTGCAATGATCCAACTTTATCCATCAAAACTGGCCTTATAGTTTCATGCTCAATTTTCCATAGTCTGTTATATCAACGGACTTACTTATTATTTCCTCCTCTTCAATTCTTTCACACCTCTCCCAAGATAGTTAAATCTTTAAACTCTTTACCATTAATCTAGCCAATCTAACATGTTGTCTACTGAGTGCATCAACAACTTTGTTTGCTTTATAAGATGTCTAAATCATAGGCAACTAAGAACTCTACCCATCTATGCTACCTCATATTCAAATCTTGTTGTGAAAACAAATATTTCAAAGATTTTTGGTCAGTATACAATTCAAATTTTACCCCTAGCAAATAATGTCTCCACAATTTTAAAGCATACACCACTGTTGCAAATTCAAGATCATGGGTAGTATACCTAGTTTCATTTGGTTTATGCTGCCTTGACGCATAAGCAATCACCAGACCATGTTGAATTAACACATCCCCTAAACGGACCCACTAGCATCAGTATAAACCACCAACCCCTCATTCCCTTTTGGAACTTGCAATATGGGTGCCTCTACCAATGCTTGCTTTAACTTTTCAAAGGCCTGATCACATTTATCTATCCAGATAAAAGGTTGCTCTTTCCTTGTTAGCATAGTTGATGGTATGTCCACTCTTGCAAAATCTTTGATAAATCTCCTGTAGTATCCTGCCATGCCTAGTAAAGATCTTATCTCAGTCACTGATTTGGGTTTCTTCCATGCTTGCACAACAATTACTTTCTGTGGATCTTTAGCAAACCCTTTTTCTGATATGGTATGCCTTAAAAACTTCACTTCATGTTGCCAGAAAACCCATTTAGAGAATTTTTCTTTTAAACCATGTTGCCTTAATATGGTTAATACCAAATGTAAATGCTTTTCATGCTCCTCTTTAGACTTTGAATATATAAGTATATCATCTATGAATACTAGAACAAATTTATCTAAATAATCTCTAAATTTTCTATTCATCAGATCAATAAAATATGAGGGAGCATTAGTTATTCCAAAGGGCATTACCAAATATTCATATAATCTATACATTGTATTAAATGCTGTGCACTTGATACTTTCTTCTTCAACCTTCATTTCGTGAAACCCTGAAGCTAAACCTAACTTGGAAAAGATTCTTGCTCCTTCAATTGTTCAAAGAGACCATCTATCCTTGGTAGAGGATATTTGTTCTTGATGGTTACTTTGTTTAATTCTTTATAATCAATACACATTCTAAGAGAATGTGACAACCTGGAATTTTGACAATAAATAGTTATTTAATTAGAAGCTCAAAAATAGGAATTTCTACAAATGATGAAATTTGACCATGAAACTTTAACCGTTGCGTTCGTTCCGGAATTCTGATCAACTTTCATATTTGGAGTTTCGCGAACGGAGTCCGTATGAAAAAGTTACCGACAAATTATGAATACAGACGAAAAATAAATAAACTAAATATTAATTAGTAATTTACCATATATAACCTAGCCGACCTGTGCAGTTTGATGCCCAGGCGTTCGACATGGGGGATGACCGACGGTCGACAGCTCAGGTCGACCTACTGGGCGTCAAACTGCCCATTGACAGCTAGGTTTTGGTGAATTGTTTTATTATATTATTATAATGGATGAACGGATATAACTTAAAAACTAATCCGACGGTTCTACGCCATTTCCACCCCTATAAATAAAGGGATAGAGCCTCACTCTTTTTCCATTCCAATCTATGAAGGCAGCGGAGCTCTGCCATTTTTCTTCCTCATCTAACCTAATTTCTAAATAAAACATATTCATACACATACCAAATCAAATCAAATTCATATGGAATTGGGAAGATTAATAGATTTAATGGAAGAGGGTGCTCAATGATAGATTTCTTCGCTCTTTTCCTTTTTTCTTACATTTCTACAGATCTAGAATTTTTCCCTTTCTAGATAAATTGTAGCTTCATAAGAATTTGGGGATTGTAAGCCTAAAAAGGTTCAAAATTCAGAAATTGGAAGCTATAAGTTGAGTGGGAAATTTACTAATACAATTATAATGGCTCATCTATTTTGTTTGAATCCAATCTATGTTTCATGCCTGTCAGATCTGTTATTTAAATAATCACAAATTTTGATAACCATCAAATCTGATTATGAATATGTTTGAAATTGGTAAATGATAAAGTTGTGATTCTGTGTAAACATGAATTGTATGATTTTTATATATATTCCCACATATTCCTACAAGTTAATTCATGAATTATGAAATATGTTATATATGCCACATAGCAATGTGGATATGGAAATCAGTACCATTAAGCATAAATTTGTTGTAGTTATGTTCCAGATCTTTAGTTCAGTGCTGAAATATGAAATATGTGAATTTGGGTAAAAAGATGAATTTGTGTATTATGTTGTAAGAATAAAAGAAACATTCCTTGTTTACATTCATTATTGTTGGGTTTTTGGTTCAAGCATTGCAAATTATGTCGTTTTCCTAATTTTTAAATAAAGAGGCATTGTTTTATAATCACAAGAGGTATGACAAAAAATTTAAAAAGGGAAAAGTGGTGCAAAGGTACATACAAAAATAAATACATGTTTTGTATGTAATTTGCATTGACTATTCCAAAATAAAAATATTACATATATTTCTTGTGATTTAGAAATATTTCAATTCCACAAAATAGGCATGATTTACAATGATTGCGGTTAATGGTCGTTGTGAGACTTGAAACCTTTTTGGCAAGATTGAATATAAAAAGGGAATGTTTGGTTAATTGATTTGACCAAATCGTTAATTTAAATTTAAGAATAAAAATAATAATAATAATAACTACGTTGACCGTACGTAAATATAGAAATAAATATATACATATTATCCGTCCAAATCAGCGTAAAACTGTAAAAACTATATTAAATGTTTGAAGGTTTGAAATGTTCAAGGGTATTCATTTATGGAATCATACATGTAATTATATTCCATACTTAATGAATATATTTATGGTGACCGTTGTAGCAATTAGTGTAATTGATTGCTATAAATGAGGTCATAAATAAATAAATAACAATTATGAAAAATATTGAATGTTTGGATAAGGTTCGATCATGGAATTATAAGTAAATATAGTCCATTTTTAATTAATATATTTGTGGTGACCATTTGTAGCAATAAATATAATTAGTTGCCATAAATGAGACCGCGAATAAAGGGATAACCATTGTAAACAATATTGAATTGGGAAAATAAATTATGAATAGGAAAATGGTTACAATTCCTAAAATAAATTAGGATAATTATTGTGGACCCCAATTAGGAAACTTAAATTATAACTGCATTTAGACATGAGGTTAAACTCAACTTGTGGTGTAAGCCTACCGGGAACCTACTGGCAAATCCAGCAACCACATGTAGTCATATATATAATAGTCAATAAATAAAAAAAATAAGAATAGGAATTGTCCATGGGGGTATAACAAATAGATAACTTGGGACTGATAAATAGTTGCCTAAGGAAAATATGACCGTTAGAGTCATAAAGGGCAATGAAAAGGAAATAAAAAGAAATGAGTGTCAAAAAGGCGATCAATTGATATTGATTGTCGTTTAAATACTAAGTCCAAATTAGGGAAGAAATTAAATAAATATCCTAGAGAAAAGGGAATATAATCTTCCTTATATATGTCAATAAAACTTATAATTAAAAATATAGTTGGACTTAGTAGGTTAATAATATAAGACATTATTAACCATATAAACCTGTGATACAAATAAATGGTATACGTATAGTATTTCCGTATAAAGGAATTAAACAGGAATGTAGGGGTGTAAATCGGTCGGACCGGACCGGACGGAGGTATGTTCAGTTTCTGTCCTAAAAAAAATCGGACCGAACACGGATCGGACCAAATTTTTTCTCGGACAAATTTCGTTGTCCTAATTCGTGTCCTAAATAAAATCGGTCGGACACGGACACGATCGGACTAGTCGGACTCGGTCGGACATGGCTATTTATATCACATTTTGTACATTTTACTAGATTTTCTCTCTACTATACGACGAATTTCAAATAATTCGGACGAATTCGGACGAGCCCGGACCGGACATGATTTTTTCTCGTACAAATCTTGTTGTCCTAACTCGTGTCCTAAATGAAAATGGAACGGACTCGGATGGACGTATTTCGGTCACGGACACGAACGGACGTCGGACATTCGAACAAAATTTACAGCCCTACAGGAATGACTTAATAACGTAGACTACTTTATCCTAAAAAGGGAAAGGTGTTAAAGGCAAATGGGGGACGAACGAATAACTTTCGCGTGTAGTTCGCTTCCTGGATCCTAAAAGGCTAAGTCACTAGGGTTAAAGAGTCCACCTGGTCATGGGTTTTTCAGTATAAGGGTCTTAAGTGGTAGGTGTGTGTTGGCCTACCCAAACCTGGAAATTAAAAGGGTCAGATATGGCCGTCTATCCTATAGGAAGTAGTAAGTGACTAAGGAGGTTATCTAATAAGATCAGCTAGAAGGTATAACGAACAATGAAATACCTACTCTCACCTTATACGAGGTAAGAGTATATACGTGAATGACGGAAGCCTTAACTGGTATGGCCCGTAGTTAGTGCTCTCTAGTTTTATGTTAACATTTAATATATTATCGAGGGTTAATAAGCGACGAATTGGTCCGCCTAGGTCTTAAGTGATCAGAGAGAATCCACCCTGCCTATCATTGATAGTGAGGCATTAAATAATAAAGAATAGAGAATGAGGATATAGATAGAAACCCCGAAATTAGGGGCCCACTCTCGATATAATTAACCAGTTAAACTCTAGTATAAAGGTTTCACAAAAATGTGTGTAAATGTCCTATCTCGGTCATATAATTTGGGAATACTGATATGGGCAGAATAGTAAAGTCGTGCGTCAACATTTACTAGGTTGGTCTAGGAGAACTAACTTGGTTGGGCATACAGCTTGGGTTGAACCAAACGGAATATATCTGTGTTATAGATTGTGTTGTACATTTCTTAGTTACCAGAACTTGTTGTTCTGACCCCCTCCTCATTACAACCTCCAGGTTTTATTGAGAAGGTCGGTTTCTCTAAGATGTTTAAGTTTGGCTTCGGTTCTTGTTTTTTCTCATGTTCGATATTGTCAAAGTGACTCACTTTGAAAAAGGTAATTACTTGGGTTAATACTAGTTTATCCTATTTTATTTCCGCTGTGTGTTATATTTATCGTACTCTGATTATGCTCATACATTCTTTTGCCAATCAAAATCTGGAGCCGAGGATATAACCCTACTGCAACAATTCTCACTAAGAATCATGCCCATGTTGTGGAAATTCCTATTGGTGATGTGTTACTCCTACATCACGTCCTTGTACAATGCTCAAGGCTCTAGGCTGAAGGAGAAACTTTTCATTTGTTATGAGCCCAAACAATGGATTCAATGAGTTCTTGCCAATAACCGTGGTCGTCGCAAGTACCAAATATACGCTCTATACTTGGATGTATTCAAGTTTTGATTTTTGTCAAAATTTGGGTGTAGAAAGTGTGGGATGTTAGATTTGGTATCAGATCTTAGGTTAAACGATCAGAGGAATTTTTAAATTAGGAATCATGGGTGAACGTAATTCGATTTTCTTTTCTGTTTTCTTCGTCTTTCTTACTCGACTTTAATTTATTTCGATAAAGAAATTAGTCATTGGCCTAATTACATATAATGGCCTTTGAGTGGCTAAGAGTTGATATATGTTGAGTTCGGGTTTCTAGCCAATTCTGTCTTACCCTACCGTACATTGGTAATCTCGTCGTAAAGAGCATAAGGCGACATATGGTGGATTCCGTTGATTCGAGATTTAGAAGCTGGAATTATATATATATATATATATTAATATAAAAAGCTAGCTACAATCGAGATAGTCATAAATTCCTAGTATGGTTTTGTTAGTAGTTCTAGTTAAGACCATTACCCGATCCAAAACGGAGAAAAAAGCCCACGTTAATATGTCGTATCCATTCTGAAATTATAATTATGAGGTTTATCCATTTATTACTTCGTTAAAATTCTGAATCCACCTTTGTTGAAATATTCAATTGAGTTCTTGGCCTTGTATTCGAGGAAATTTAATTTTAAAACTATTTGAAAAAAATATGGATTACAACGGTTTTGAAATACGGTTTCGGAAAGTAATTTGTGAAGATATGGTTTTAAATTTTAATCTATTTGTGTTTTAAATATTTTGGGGCAATTCTATAATTTTAATAAATATGCTCTGATTGGTAGGAAAGAAGGAATTTAAAATGATAAGGAATATACCACTAAAACTCAAGAATAATAAATATCTATTCCTTGTGATTTTCAGTATCCATCATCCTCTATATATTGGATAATTTATTAAAGTTAGCAAAATTTATTTAAATTGTTTTAAAGCTCCAATGTTTTTAAACACAAAAAGTTTTTTCCAGTTTAAAATATAAAACTAGAATATAAATAATAATAATAATAAAATGGATTTATAAATACAAAACCGTTAGTTTATAATAAAATTTCATTTTTGGAAAAGTTTTAAATTTTCTTCGAAAAGGCTAAGGACAATGCTTCGTCCGGATGTTGGGGGTATCTGATTTCATGAATCGTTTGTTTGTTGGCAGCTAAGTAAGGGGAAAATCCATTTTAATTTATATTATGAATTTCTAGCTGAATTTTGGATTTTGTTCGTCCGTTATATAGTCGCAGCATCATGTTGTGACTATAAATTCTTGGAGTTGGTTCGGAGTTTAACTACGGTCTTTAAATACTGCGGTGATGAGGACAATTATCTCGGATCACGCCAAATCTTAAAAGATAACGCGGGACGACTAATACTTTAATTTGACCTAATAAGGTCAAGGTACGACCTCTGTCCAAAGCCCATTTGGTAGTTGACCGTTTAGTGTTATACTAGGATGGTAAATTAATTGATGAGCTTTGGTACAACTTGGACTGAGAACTCAACCGTAAAATTTGCATCCAGTTTACCCCTTAACTTCTTTCTTTCGTCCTTTCTTCCTCATCTAGTCAAACCACATCTATATCCTTCTTCTCTTTCTCGTCGTCTGTAACACCCCACCTCCGTTAATGTCACTCACAAAGGGAATGCCTTAACTTTGGTGGAGCATTTTAGTAAACAGAACAGAAACTTACAAGACAGATAAAACAGTACTTGAAAATTTTATAACTTTATTACAACAGAAACCGAAATAAGCTTGGTTACATCCTTTCAAATCACAATATCAGAATTCAAGTACAAAATATCAGTCTTGTACAAAAGCCTTCAGAATGCATAGTTTAAAATCATAATCCCCACAGAAGAAGACAAGCCATACTTTAAACACTTCAAGCGGAAGAAATCTGGATCAAGCTAGAGTATTCCCTTCTACAAAACCTAGGGGGGGAACGGAAGAAAGGAGGCGAAACAACAAGGGTCAGACAAAAAGTCTGGCAAGTCCATTGATTTTCAGTTATGAACAGATAATAATAACATGACATGAACATAAAACTGGATGAGAGATAACTGTAACAGGTGTAGCGGATATAACAGAAGAACAGAATGACATAAGCTATTTCTTTACACTTCTCTGCACTAATACTAGCATAACAGGATTAGGTGTCACCCTAATGTCTAAACTGAAACAGAAACGGGTACAGAATAATTTCTACAGAAGAGAGTGCTAGTAATGGGCCTTTACCACCTGAACAGAAACAAACAGAAGCAAAACAGATTAATCCTTACGGAAACAGAATGTAGAATTAGGTGTACACTAGTAATTGGGCCTTTACCACCCGAACAGACGGTACCATGCAGAAACAGACAGGTGTTGCCACCCAACAGAAACAGACGGTACCAACAGAAACAGACAGAACTAAGTGTACCCTAAAACCCTACCCCAAGCGATCGGCTCCCTAAACATAAATACCCTGTGTCGGCCCCACAGTAGGGTGTATCACTCCCTAAAGTGACAACCAATTGGCACAGACCTATTTACAGATGTCACGGCGTCTTACATCCTCAGAGGCAGACCGGGATCCATGTACGCACATGACCCGGTTGGAACGCACCATCAACACCCCTCGACATTATCAGAATGAACCGCTTATAATTAGTTCAGTAAGCGTGCCCGGACCCTACCTACTGTTGGGTCAAAGTTTTGATACTAGAAAGGGTTACTGACTAATATGGGTCCCAAACAACAGATGACACAAGTAATTCCCCTCCTAACTTTGTGTCCCCAGACTAACAGATTTCAGATTAACTTGTTTACAAGTTTCAGACAAACAGAGTTTAGATCAACTAGTTCACAGATTAACAGACTTACAGATTTACTGGTTACAGATTAACCGGTTACAGATTGTCTAACTTTGTATTGGGGCTACAAATTCACGAAACGGGTTTATCAGATTCATTGGTCCAATTGGTTTAACCTTACCCACCCAACACGTTTTCGACATCATATTTATTTCAGATTTTCATTAATTAAATATTAATGCCCAGACCTCTCACATTAGACTGACAGTTTGCGGCTACTGGTTAGGCCGGTTGGTTCCGGGCAGGTTTCTGTCGCAAACTGAGTCTAACCTCGGGTTTCAAGCACGTTATGACTAACTTCTCACATTCGAACCTATTGTTTGCGACCACTGGAATATGCCGGGTGGTTCCGGGCAGAATTACGCCGCAAACTCATTCTAACCTCGAGTTAGCCATGTTTATCTTTGCGGTCAATTAATTAATGATTTACTATTTATACCCACGCCTAATATACATGTCAATTATTCATAACTATAGCCAATTCAGATTATGTCAATAGCGGACTAATTATATCAACTCAACAGATATAGCAGATAACAGATTTTGCAGATTAGGCGACATAACGGATTTAGCAGATTAAGCAAACTAGCAGATAACAGATTAGGCAATATAACCGAACTATCAGATTAGGCAAATATAGCAGAACTAGCAAATTAGGCCAATATGACAGATTTAATCATTCCTTAAAGTTTCACAAACATTTCTTGCCTAATTATTAATTTGGCCTAAGTTTACATGCCTAAATAGTTGTCACGATTCACACTATGATCATATACCCCACGCTTGCATTGAATTTACATGTCACAGATTATGGTCATAATTTACATGTCCCAATTTAGTTCAACTTGCCTAGTATAATAGATTCACATATAAATTATACCAAATATAGCCATCGATTTCAATGCATGTTATATATTCCAAAGATCCCTCACCTAGGTGTTTATTTACATTTAATAGATATCCTAATTTTATGTAAATCTTTATACCTAAGCCATATTCTCTTTATCTCATGTCATATGTTCAATACAGTCTATATGTTATAAATATAACATGTCCAGTCATATGTCTCAGAATTGTGTTCTAGCTACAGTCTATGTTCTTTCCTCAAATCAGCCACCTATTGGTCATGCCCAATTTATGCATCATTCATTTTACTATCCCAAACATTTTAGCGTATGTTAATCTCTTATGAGATTGGCTCAGGCTCGTGGTAGCCTGGCTATAAAACAGAAAGAGGAAAGAGATACAGAATAAGATAGATCCAAACAGAACAGATATAACCTCAGATTCAGATTTACAATTCATGTCACAATCAGAATTAACGTTTATATCGGAAAATAACTGCACTTGCCTTGATTGGATTAAAGAAAGAACTTTAGTTGTTGTAGAATCGTTGCAGAAGCTTTAATCTCTAATTTGAATTGAGTTGCTTAGGTTGATGTTGATTAGCTTCTAGTTTTGATTTCATCAGTGTAGCGACGCCATTTTTATTTTTATTAGAACAGAGGTAGAGTAGAAGCAAAATAGAATTGTGTGTGAAGAAGGCTTGGTCTTAGGCTGTATTTATAGGTGTAGGAACTCATTTAGGCCCTCAGATTAACCCTAGAACTCATCAGGTCCGTCCAAACACGCCACAGCCCACAAAATCGCACACACACGCACCAGGTTCGACCAGGGCTCGACCCCCATGTCTACTGCCCAGTCGACCTGGTCTGGGGGGTCGACTACCCAGTTGACTCCCCAGTCAACCTGGGTCCTGGGGGGTCGACTGCCCAGTCGACTCCCCAGTCGACCTGGGTCTTAGACGGGAAATTTCCCGCCCAGCCCGCTTCTGGGTTTGAATTCGAATTTCGAGCTGTCTTCGATTCTGAAAATTTCTGAAACTTCGGAGGGTCATATCTCCCTCATACGGACTCCGATTCTTGCAAACTCGGACTCGTTTCCAACAAGAATTCCGAGACGAACGCAATGGCGCAACCCGTTTCCCTTGATTCTTATTTTAAAAATTAATTATCCTTTGATTTGTTACTTATACATTCACAGAAAATACGGAGTGTTACATTCTCCCCTTCTTAAAGGATTTCGTCCCCGAAATCTTCAAGTTAAGAAGAATGTGTCCTACCATCCAACATCCATCTACTCAATCATCAATCACTGGCGTCCATTGTCCTTAGAAACTTCTAATGTTGTATGAACATATGCAAAGGTGTGTGTATATATTCCTTATCTAATGCAAAGATCAGGCGGTCCACTGATTCAGTTGACCTCCTTAATGCGAATTATGTCAGCGCCATGAGTCCAACATGTATGCAATTTTCCTACTTGATACATATCATTTCTATATGAGTGCACATCTATTCAGTCATATGCAACATCCATGTGCTGAGTCAATCATTTTGCATCCATAAAAATTGAAAATGCTCACACATCCATATGCAGTATGAGAGTGTTTTCGAGCCGATCTAGTGCCTAGTGTGTGTATATGCATCCACGAGCAACCACTAGCAACCACTTGCATCCACTTGCAACCATCAAACATAAAATGTCTCAAACACATGTTTACACCCATTAGTTTCTACCTAAAGTTCGAAGATTTGATCGATAGGATACAGTCGAATGATGGAAGCGAGTACAGATAAGACAAAGACTTGGTTCCCATTAGACATTGGTTGATAAAATAATTCCCCTAAGTATCAACCCCGAAGACCGAAATCAACATCAGATTGACACCCAGAGGATTACCCCCTTTAGACAATGTCAAAACTGGAAAGCAGAATTATTCAAATATTTACAGACTACTGGTACAGATCAGGTTCCCTAATGATTCTTAGGAAGCTAAGCATGATAAAATCATATCCCACAAAAACTCAGAATGTATGCGTCATACTTGACGTCTAACACAGATATCCCTCAAATCCCAATCTATCATAAACAGATGAGTCATAACCCTTATAGGTTTGAGTCTACAACAGAATCAGAAACAATACTAGTATTAAAGTGCAGAGTATCAATTACAATAATCAAAATACCAGAATCAGAAAGAGTCTTAACTCCATAATCAGATAAAGAAATTAAACCTACTATAGGAATTTTCCTATTTCTATCCTAGCCACTAGCCTCAAGAGTGTTCGCCTGCCCTCCTTGTTTTCGTCTCTTCGGGCAGTCCCTAGTGAAGTGTCCCATCTCACCACAGTTGAAGCAAGTGCCCTTCCTTTTTCTGCAATCCTTGTTCAGATGAGTCGAGCTTCCATAAGTAAAGCACTTTTCCCCTTCTTATCTTCAAACTTCTCATCCTTCCTTTGTGTTTCCTTTTTGGGCCCTGCTTTCTTATTCTGTGGTTCTTCCTTCTTTGTCTCTTTCGGGCCCTTGTCTTCCTCATGCAGTAGTGCCATGTCCACCAATTTCTCGTAAGTCGCTCCCATGGGTACATGGGTCATGGCTAGGCTGTGCAGTGGCTCATTCAATCCTTTAACAAAGCGGAGAGCCTTTTTATGCTGAGTGTTGACTAAATCCAATCCGAACCTAGCCAGTTGGTTGAACTGGTTGACGTATTCCTTGACCGTCATACTTCCTTGCTTAAGAGATAAGAACTTTTCCAGTTGTAAACTTCGTTCAGCTTGCGAGAGGAATTTTGTCTCAAACCTTGTTCTGAAATCCATCCATGTCTCAACCAGCCTTTCGGCGTTAGTGACTTCCCACTAGTAGGAAGCTTCGTCTTTGAGCAGCCATACCGCCAACTGTACCTTCTGCCTATCGTCCACCTCGAAGATAACGAATAGATCCTCAGTTTCTTTGAGCCAGTTCCTCGCTTCTACGAATGATTCAGTTCCCTTGAAATCCTTTCCACCCATGGCCCTAAAATCTCTACAGATCTTTGAGAAAGTAATTGCACGAGGAGGGGGTGGAGGAGGGGGATCATTTGCTGGACCTACGGCGGCGGTCCTAGCCTTAAGATATTGACGAAACCAACCAGGTACATGAACACCCTCTGGTATCTCAGATGCTTCAGACATACTAAAACGAAAAAGGAAAGATTCAATACAAAAAGAACTGAAGGAAAGATATATAGCTCTTGGGGATCATGTTTTTCAAAATAAGCTTTATTTTTGAAAATATTTCCTTTCAAAACCTTTTTGAAAATATTTTTCAAAAACTTTACCCAATCTGGTAACCTTCAGCTTTGATACCAAGTGTAACACCCCACCTCCGTTAAGGTGACTCACAAAGGGAATGCCTTAACTTTGGTGGAGCATTTTAGTAAACAAAACAGAAACTTACAAGACAGATAAAACAATACTTGAAAATTTTATAACTTTATTACAACAGAAACCGAAATAAGCTTGGTTACATCCTTTCAAATCACAATATCAGAATTCAAGTACAAAATATCAGTCTTGTACAAAAGCCTTCAGAATGCATAGTATAAAATCATAATCCCCACAGAAGAAGACAAGCCATACTTTAAGCACTTCAAGCGGAAGAAATCTGGATCAATCTGGAGTATTCCCTTCTACAAAACCTGGGGGGAAACGGAAGAAAGGAGGCGAAACAACAAGGGTCAGACAAAAAGTCTGGCAAGTCCAGTGATTTTCAGTTATGAACAGATAATAATAACATGACATGAACATAAAACTGGATGAGAGATAACTGTAACAGGTGTAGCGGATATAACAGAAGAACATAATGACATAAGCTATTTCTTTACACTTCTCTGCACAAATACTAGTATAACAGGATTAGGTGTCACCCTAATGTCTAAACTGAAACAGAAACGGGTATAGAATAATTTCCACAGAAGAGAGTGCTAGTAATGGGCCTTTACCACCCAAACAGAAACAAACAGAAGCATAACAGATTAATCCCTACGGAAACAGAATGTAGAATTAGGTGTACACTAGTAATTGGGCCTTTACCACCCGAACAGATGGTACCACGCAGAAACAGACAGGTGTTGCCACCCAACAGAAACAGACGGTACCAACAGAAACAGACAGAACTAAGTGTACCCTAAAACCCTACCCCAAGTGATCATCTCCCTAAACATAAGTACCCTATGTCGGCCCCGCAGTAGGGTGTATCACTCCCTAAAGTGACAACCAATTGGCACAGACCTATTTACAGATGTCACGGCGTCTTACATCCTCAGAGGCAGACCGGGATCCATGCACGCACATGACCCGGTTGGAACGCACCATCAACACCCCTCGCCATTATCAGAATGAACCGCTTATAATTAGTTCAGTAAGCATGCCCGGACCCTACCTACTGTTGGGTCAAAGTTTTGGTACCAGAAAGGGTTACTGACTAATATGGGTCCCAAACAACAGATGACACAAGTAATTCCCCTCCTAACTTTGTGTCCCCAAACTAACAGATTTCAGATTAACTTGTTTACAAGTTTCAAACATACAGAGTTTAGATCAACTAGTTCACAGATTAACAGA
Organism: Allium sativum; assembly: GCA_030737875.1. Lineage (NCBI taxonomy): Eukaryota > Viridiplantae > Streptophyta > Magnoliopsida > Asparagales > Amaryllidaceae > Allium > Allium sativum. The sequence continues at coordinate 571,398,039 of CM060909.1, read as the reverse complement.
CTTACAGATTTACTGGTTACAGATTAACCGGTTACAGATTGTCTAACTTTGTATTGGGCCTACAGATTCACGAAACGGGTTTATCGGATTCATTGGTCCAATTGGTTTAACCTTACCTACCCAACACGTTTTAGACATCATATTTATTTCAGATTTTCATTAATTAAATATTAATGCCCAGACCTATCACATTAGATTAACAGTTTGCGGCTACTGGTTAGGCCGGTTGGTTCCGGGCAGGTTTCTGTCGCAAACTGAGTCTAACCTCGGGTTTCAAGCACGTTATGACTATTTTCTCACATTAGAACCTATTGTTTGCGGCCACTGGAATATGCCGGGCGGTTCCGGGCAGAATTACGCCGCAAACTCATTCTAACCTCGAGTTAGCCATGTTTATCTTTGCGGCCAATTAATTAATGATTTACCATTTATACCCACGCCTAATATACATGTCAATTATTCATAACTATAGCCAATTCATATTATGTCAATAGCGGACTAATTATATCAACTCAACAGATATAGCAGATAACAGATTTTGCAGATTAGGCGACATAACGGATTTAGAAGATTAAGCAAACTAGCAGATAACAGATTAGGCATCTCAACAAATTTAGTTTAGTAGATTTGGCATTTTCAACAGACTTAGCAGATGATAGATTTAGCAGATTAGGCAATATAACCGAACTAGCAGATTAGACAAATATAGCAGAACTAGCAAATTAGGCCAATATAACAGATTTAATCATTCCTTAAAGTTTCACAAACATATCTTGCCTAATTATAAATTTGGCCTAAGTTTACATGCCTAAATAGTTGTCACGATTCACACTATGATCATATACCCCACGCTTGCATTGAATTTACATGTCACAGATTATGGTCATAATTTACATGTCCCAATTTAGTTCAACTTGCCTAGTACAAAAGATTCACATATAAATTATACCAAATATAGCCATCGATTTCAATGCATGTTATATATTCCAAAGATCCCTCACCTGTGTGTTTATTTACATTTAATATATATCCTAATTTTATGTAAATCTTTATACCTAAGCCATATTCTCTTTATCTCATGTCATATGTTCAATACAGTCTGTATGTTATAAATATAACATTTCCAGTCATATGTCTCATATTTGTGTTCTAGCTACAGTCCATGTTCTTTCCTCAAATCAGTCACCTATTGGTCATGCCCAATTTATGCATCATTCATTTTACTGCCCCAAACATTTTAGTGTATGTTAATCTCTTATGAGATTGGCTCAGGCTCGTGGTAGCCTGGCTATAAAACAGAAAGAGGAAAGAGATACAGAATAAGATAGATCCAAACAGAACAGAACAGATATAACCTCAGATTCAGATTTACAATTCATGTCACAATCAGAATTAACGTTTATATCGGAAAATAACTGCACTTGCCTTGATTGGATTAAAGAAAGAACTTTAGTTGTTGTAGAATCGTTGCAGAAGCTTTAATCTCTAATTTGAATTGAGTTTCTTAGGTTGATGTTGATTAGCTTCTAGTTTTGATTTCATCAGTGTAGCGACGCCATTTTTATTTTTATTAGAACAGAAGTAGAGTAGAAGCAGAATAGAATTGTGTGTAGAGAAGGCTAGGTCTTAGGCTGTATTTATAGGTGTAGGAACTCATTTAGGCCCTCAGATTAACCCTAGAACTCATCAGGTCCGTCCAAACACGTCACAGTCCACCAAATCGCACACACACACACACCAGGTTCGACCAGGGCTCGACCCCCAGGTCGACTGCCCAGTCGACCTGGTCTGGGGGGTCGACTACCCAGTCGACTCACCAGTCGACCTGGGTCCTGGGGGGTCGACCTGTGTCCTGGGCGGGAAATTTCCCGCCCAGCCCGCTTCTGGGTTTAAATTCGAATTTTGAATTCGAATTTCGAGCTGTCTTCGATTCTGAAAATTTCTGAAACTTCGGAGGGTCATATCTCCCTCATACAGACTCCGATTCTTGCAAACTCGGACTCGTTTCCAAGCAGAATTCCGAGACGAACGCAATGGCGCAACCCGTTTTCCTTGATTCTTATTTTAAAAATTAATTATCCTCTGATTTGTTACTTATACGTTCACAGAAAATACGGGGTGTTACATCGTCTCCTCATTTTCCGCGTTTGTTCGCACATTAGATCTTGCCTCACTAGTACTCTAAGATCTATTTTTCTTCTCTCCGACCTTTTCTTAGTCCATAATATATAGTTGCGCCATCCGAGTCTCACCCTTGGGTAGAGATTATTTGGTTGGATCAGAATAAGCAAAAGAGTCTCACCGCTTTAGGGCTAAGAAAAATTTGTTGTGGCAGTTGGACTTGCACCAGTCCACTGCTCTAGATCTCAGAATAGGGTTGTTGTTTGTGCTGCAATCGCCTTTGCTATACCTTGTTTGAATAGGTTCTTTCGAAGGCGATCATCATTTCAGAGATTTTGCAGTAAATCTCTTTTTCTTGATGTTGGTTTTTGTGTTCGGGAATCTATGTTCAAACTGCCTATGTAGACGTGTGACCTGTTTAGCACATCGCTCTATAAATGGGAAGTTATGACTAGATTTGTCTCATGATGCGGAAATCAATCCTTCGCTTGATCGGTGGCGTAACCATCATTTAATGTCGCATCATATTCGGTTCATCTTGTTACTTTTGTTTGTTGTCTCATGGAGTTATTTTCTATAATTTCACCTATCTGTTTAGTCTTTAGGTAATGTTTGGTGGATTTCTATGAGAAGCAGTTTTGTGAAAGGTTTTTTTTTCTCATCATAAATTCTCTCTTAGAAGAGACGGTGATGTGGAAACCTCCAACAACACCAACAGTGTTTGTAACGCGAGATTAGGCTTTTTTGCTACCATGGTATGGTTAATCAAAAATCATAAAAATTGGTTTGAAATCTAGCCGTGGAGCAAGGCACCTTGTTCTTTATAACCATTTTTTTGGGGAGTTTTGGTTGTTTTGTTGTTATCCCTTTCCAGCATCGGGTTCTTGGCTTTGTGATGATTCATACTTGTAACTGTTAGTGTTGTTTAAATCGCATGACTTAGGATAATGAAATTTCTATGTCTGGAGATGTTTATGTCATTCACGCGTGCCTGTTTGAATGGAACCTCATTTTCGTATCTAAACTAACAATTGTCCTAGGGCTGGAAAGAATATAATTTTGTGTTGAATAAATTTTAGCAAAGGATCGGTTATACGTCACGGGTATATAAATAAATAAATCACAGATCCTTGTTAAAGATTAAATTTATTTTGGTCTTTTGTGTGTGATTTCAGTTTTCACATTTTTGACGTAACTGACATCCTTTTTCGCTAACATGTGACTTGAATCGTTTAAATTTCCGCAAAATACATTTTTGAAGTTTTCGAAAAATGTTATTTGTTTTTTTTAATCATTTTCTAATTTTTGGGAAAGTGAAGCGGTTTTGAAAGGAAATTTTCAAAATAGACATGACAAGTTTTCAAGTGGGAATTTATTTTTATGAAAAATTTCGATTTCTGGTTACATGAACGGTATAAGGAAGATTTTTGGATGCTTTGTGTGCGCGTTTTAGCGATGCAATAGGACCAACGATTCAATAAAAACTTTAACGACAAGAAAAATGCTGTTTTAGCCTTGGAAACGCTGTTTCCATACCTTGTCAATGATATGCAAGAGCTATTAATTAACTCATTTTACGTTTTAGAGCTTGTTTTAAGCCTCCTTTACAGTCTATATTTGGAAAATTTTGGGGTATCTTGGGTAACTGAGGTGAAAATTACACTGTAAGGCGGAAAATGGAATATATGGAAGCGAAGGATGTGTTAAAATTCTTCACCCTAATTTCCTTTTTCTGGTTTAGGAGAAATTAAATAGGAAGCGATTAGATTGCGTACGTTTTGGATGGTAAGGTTTGGATGCAAAAATTGGTTGCTTCACACTTTTATTCGTAATTGTGTGAAGGTTATGGATGAAAAAAGATTTTCAAAATTTGCATTCATATAGAACTGCCAGTATATTTAGGATGTTTTGCATCATTTTTTTAAAGTGTTTTAAAAATCTCAATGAATACATA